>OZ014524.1:534253969-536873969 GCA_963966055.1 Lathyrus aphaca
AGGATTTCGGCCAGTGCGGCGAAGTCAGATCCTGAAGGTGTCGGGGGAAAGAGGACTTCCGGGCGACTCTCCAGAGGTTGGTCGCGGTCGGGAGAAGGCGAGGCCGTCTTCCCGTCTGGGTGATCTTGCACGGTTTCTTCGTGCAGAGGATGATGAATGTTGCTCTCACGTTGTGTGAGGATCATGCCGTCGTTCGATCGGTTGTCTGGATTGTCTCGAGCAGCCATGGATCTTGGTAAAAATTTTGGTTCTTTGAATACTTTGAGAGAGAAGAACGGGGGAAATCAGATTCCCACAGACGGCGCCACCTGATCGTACCTGGAGATCAGGATCCGATATGGCTGGCCTCGAGCGTTGTTGAAAGACGGTTGATGAGGAGAGGAGGGGGTGTACCTGCAAGGCACTCCGATGCTGAAGTAAGACACTGAGCAAAGAGTGAGCAAGTACAAGAATTAAGGTCAGAGAATTGAATACCTGGCCCTCTCAAATGAGAGGGTTTATATACTGGGCTAGGTGGAAGATTATTGGTCTACACTGTTAGGCGCGGATCGCGGAAATCCGTAAAGATAGGTAACAGTCAAAACTAGCCGTTGGAGGACTTTGTCTTGGTCGGTATAACCTTGGTCGACAGGGATCATTATTCTCAATATTGCTCGACGTCGAGCGTTCTGCAGAGCCGGTTTGCTTGGCCCAATTCTGGGAATTGGGCATGCCCAGAACAAAATATATATATATATATATATATATATATATATATATATATATATATATATATATATATATATATATATATATATATATATATATATATATATTGAATAAATATAACATACAATTCTTAACTGTCTCAAGAGCAAAATTTATTAGAATTATAAATAATATTGAATACAAATATTTTTATATTAAATAGTGTTCATGTGTCAAAATTATTTTTATTTAAAGTTGTATTGAAATTCTTGTGTCGTTGAAAATTGTAAAATAAATAAAAAGTTTGAATAAATAAAAAGAATGATTGTGGAATATAAGAAATAAAAAATAAAAATAATACTCCTCTCAATGTAAAAAATATTTGTGTTTTTATTTTTATTTATCAAAGGAGAAGGAAGATAAAAGAAGTAGATTGAAGTGTTATTTGAGAATAACGTTTTTTTTATAGGAAATATTATAGTTATTAGTGGGATATTCATTTTATATCGCATCTAATATTTTATCTCACGGGTCATTATCGCATTAAAATTTCTTTTTCTTTTTGTCTTTCTTCATTTCACGAGTCATTTTGTTTTCTTTTTGCATGATTATTTAAATAATTGAGATTCCATAAATATTTTTCATTTTACAATTAAATAACTTATTTCAAATATACATATGTATATAAATACATTTTATATTGTATCAAATAAACTTTCTATTTCACGGGTCACTATAAACACAATGCACATTTTATTTTAATCAATAATTATCTCAAATTGAAAGATAAAATCCTTATTTTCAACTATTAATATTTTTAATCTCATGAGTCCCATTTTCTCTTTGTATTCTAATACAATTGAATTTATATAATCATTGTTCATTTTAAAATTAATAGCAAATTTCAAATTTAGATACATATATAAATACATTTTATATCGTAACAAATTTACTTTTACATTTAAATATATGTTATATCGTATCAAATAATTTTATCCGTATGGGTAGGGATGGCAGACAGACTCAAACCCGCGAAGCCCACCCGCACCTGAACCAGAATAAACAGGTGAAATTCCAAGTTGAGTGGGTTTGAGTTCGGCTTCGGGTGTCACTTGATATTTCGGGTAGAAGTTTGGGTAGTCTGAAACCCGCACCCGAAACCACACTCACTTTATTTAATATTATTATTTATTAATGTTTTACTATATGATAGATAATTTACTTGAATAATATAATGGATAATTTTTAAATTTTTAATTAAAATTATTTTTATTTTTATTTTAATTCTAGTTACAATTTATGTTAATTAAAATTTTATTTTCTTAATATTATTATTTTTGTGCATTCTCTGTGCGTTCTCTGCTGTCCTGTTTTTTATTTGGAATTTTTTTCAATATGAAGGAATCTGTTGTTCCTTGGAAGTTCTTAGACCATTCAAAAAATGAGAGTATGGAGAAGAAGGTTATCGAGGAGATTGTGATTCCAAGCAAGCTGTCAAAATCTTTTGTGGAGGTGGTGAGTAATGTGAGTGATATTCTTGTAAGTCAACTTCTTAAGCCATGCGTTAAAGGAGATCGTCTGTCTAAGGTTATCTTTTATCAGCGCTTTTGTAAAAGTGTTTTCTAAGATGTGGCCTATGTATGGCCTTTAGCAATGGTTTTTTTAGCTGTTATTTTCAAAACTTACAGCGCTCTGTGATAAAAGCGTTGTCTTTGTAGTGCTGCCAAAAATGAATTTTGGCAAAGTGCCTCAAATGAGACACATGAAACATATCATGAAGATTAGAAAGTGGCGATGGTAAAGCAATCTGATAGTTTACATCTCATATCCTCTAAATAATCTAGTATGGACCAACAAAATGTGGCGTGAGCTTTCGATACTTCAAAGCTCGAACAACTCTGGTTACTAGAGTAACTCTCAAAAACACATGACCCTCTCTCTGAACACAAGTGTTTTCCTCCTTTTATCATGGTAATTCTTCCGGAGACTCTGTGAGGCTCTCATCTTCTCTTGGATCATCTTAACGAGCACAGTTTATGCCTGCAGATGATTCTAGTTATTATGGATAACCTCATGGGTTTGATAAACCCAGATGGTTAGATTTTTATTGGATTATCGCGGGCATCACACATAGCTTGTAGGGGACCTATCTAGGCATTATTATTATTTTTATGTATTATTAGTATATTATGTGTAACATTACTCAAACATCTGCACAATATTTTTTATTAGATAATGTTTTGGATCATCCATTGATGAATGATGAACATAACTTAACATCTGATAAAGGGTTACATAACTTAGACAAAGGATTACATAACATAAGAAAACAATAATAAATAAGAAAACCTAAACACTACCAGATGATTCTAGACATTTCACAATCTTAATTATGTCGTCAACAAACCTTGAAAACTTTGCATCTTACTCAATCGACCCATTAGTTAGCCTACACTGAAATGATCTCCACATAACCGTCAAATCTCACTATGTCAAACAAGGGCTAAGACAGAGCCTTTGACAATGCTTAAAAGCATTGTCTAAGGTGGCGCTGTCGTAAGAAAAGACAACATTTTTTTAAGGAAAAAGCGTTGCTAAAGACCTACTTTAGAAAACGTTTTACCTTTAAAAGTGCTTTCTAAAGTAGATCTTTACCAGCGATTTCTCCTTAAAAAGTGCTCTCTAAAGCGGGCCTTTAGACATCACTTTTAAAAGCATTGTCTAATGTATACGTATAAATTTTAATGAATTTTTTTTATACCTTTATAGAGCGCTTTTTGAGGATAAAACGCTTTCTTTTGTCCCCCTTTCGACAGCGCTTTTGAAAGCGCTCTCTAATGTATACCTATAATTTTAATGAATTTTTTTCTATACCTTTAGAGAGCGTTTTTTAGAAAAAGCTCTTTTTTTTGTGGACTATAGGCAGCGAATTTTCTTAAAAGCGCTGTCTTTTCTCTACGTATAATTTTAATGATTTTTTTTAAATCCCATTTTAATCATTTTTTTATGCAGAAGCCTGTATAATTCAATCCATTTCAATAAACCTGTATAATTCTTATTTCAATAAATCTGTATAAACCATAAATACCATTATAAACCATTTCAATCCAAAACTATACAATTCAAGTCATATACATCTCAAAACTAATATCATTTCACTAATACCACTAATACCATTTCAATCCAAAACTATACAATTCAAGTCATTTACATAAACCACAAGTCATTTACATAAACCACAAGTCAATAACGTTCACATAAAACCATAATCCTATACCTTAAACTATTCTTTTTTCAATAATATATTCACACAATTCCTCCATAATTTCACCCACTTTTGAGAGCGTGTAATGAGAACACGCGTATTCATCAAAGTACTACATAACAAAACAAAATATGCATTAGTTAGTTTAAATTAATAAATTATGACATATTCGTTAAATATTAAAATAAATCCTATGTTATAAATCTATGCATACCTTAATAGGAATCTCTAATCGATCCAATTGAAGGATTTTTCTCATAAACCTTAAAACGTAATACCTGTAGTATATGTCATTTTTCTGTTGAAGACACTACACATAGACAGACAAATAAGAATTAATATATAGTTGTTTTATTTTATCAAGTAACATCACTAATAAGAAACATTGAAAATTAAATTAATATACCTGAACTTGGACCCATGGAATAGTGTTTGCTTTAACCCTTGCTACTCGAGCATATCTTTGTATACGGTAAAAAAAACAAAGTTTTTGTATTGACCTTCATAAATCTCTCAATTAAGTGGACTCTTACTGAAACTGAATTCAAACTAATTGTCATTGCATTGACACAGGTGGAAGCAAAGAAACAAAATATGTTTGACAATTGTGTCTCGCACATGATTTTTACATACAAGAACCTTAAATAAAAACATATATAATAAACATTAGACTATTTTCATTGAAATGTGTAAATAAATTGTTCAAATAAATAAATAATAGATTGATCGGAGTACTAGATGTATGCATGCATAATACTGATGCCTAATCCAAGATGCCTAAAAATTTGCTCCTTGTCCTCTCTTCCGATTATCTCGGAATGAGGAAAACCAAAAATAAAATCATCCATGTTTATTTGACGAATACAACATTGCATCACATCTGATTTTGACAAAAGTGTCTCAAGATACAATCGAAAGTGATTTGCAAGAGCTCTTTTTGTCTGCATGGTCCTTACAGGAACCTTTTTCTTGCTAATGACATGTTGTGATGTTTGAGCAGGAACTTAACAATCATATAAGTTAGGTAAAGTAGAAAATCATGAAACTTTTGAATTCGGATCATAGAATGACACTTTAAATGTACCTCTCTTTGTGATGCAACAAACTCTTTTTCCGACCAAATCCCTTTATCCTTAGATGCGGGTTTTATAGGAGTCTAACATTACCATGTAAAAAAATGTACGTAATGGTTCAAAATGATTTTCATAATGGTTAAGAATTGACATTTGAATACTAAGAGATTCATAATGGTTTTAAACTTACCTTGTCATCTATGAAAATAAGGTCCGACGGCCATGCAACAAACGAACCTATTGCTTATCCTGCCAATGTTATCTCTGAAACCAAGTCAGGTATAGGTAGTACCGCATCCCTATCTATAACAATATTAACTGACACTTTCAGATATCCATGAGGGAGAGGATTATGGTGAATTAAAACTCTTATAAATTTTTTTGAAATCATTATAAAACGGTTGATTGGCCAAACTGTTTTATAATGATTATGGTGAATTAAACTTTTATAAAATTGTTTGATACATTTGAAATTATGAAAGTATGTTGGATTCTAGATACAAAAGAAGATATCTCTTATATTTTTTATTATCTAGTTATCTCTTGTATTTTTCTTGCCCGAACCAATGAACACCCCTGATCTCTTGTATTTTTCTTAAGTTTGATTGTTTTATTTCCTTTTTGCCTGCACTTGTTATGCTTTGAACTTTAGTTGTATAAATTTGTCCCTATTATCTATATGTTATATTTGCCATTAAAGAAAATATCAAACATTGAACGTTTATAATTAACATATAATGTAAAAAACGTTTAAACATATTAATTATATTCAATTTATAGAAGAAAAAAAAACTTCATCAAAAATAAATTAAACTTATTTTAATTCTTCATTCACATACGTAAATAATATAATTAGGATTTAAATCTTCTAAATCCAATCTTAATTGAACTAATATATTAACCTATTAAATTTTAAGGGTGCTTGAAAATATTACTAGTAACACTGAATCGAAGTGTGTGATGAAATGAATAATGTTATGTTTCTTTTGTTTGATAAAAAAAATTGAATATTAAAAATACTGTTAGGTTTAAAATAAATTTAAATATCTGTACTTGAAGTAATGAAATAACCTTTTCTATTATTACTTTGTATAAATACAATATAAAATTAATTAAAATAAAATAAAAGCAAGGCAAAAATACTTTCCGTAGCCAGGAATCGAACCTGGAAATTCAACTTCAGAATTTAACCATGTGAGCTACTACGGAAGTGATGCTAGGATCTTTCAAATTATATTATTAACCAAAAATCGTAATTGATTTGTATTAAAACAATACACTTGAAGTCCTTCTAATCAACATAAGACTTTTTCTTATCAGCTATCACTTTGTTCAAAGCCTCAGCAAAATGGTTTTTATGTTTTTTGTTGTGATTCTTGTATGATATTTAGATTGGATTGTGTTTGATCGTTATCCCGGAGACACATCCATTAAGGATCGCAATTGAATCTATTAAAATAAAATTAATCTAATCTATCCATTAAAATATTTATTCAATCCATTCAATTCATCCATCACATAATAAATAAGTTAATGGATTGAACTATTTATATACATGAATTAATCCAATATTTTAATGATAAGATGAATTATTTTTATATTCATTATATGTATTTGAAAATAATAATAATGGATTTTATTAAGAAAATGATTTTTTTTCTTAAATACAAAAAGATGGTTTTTTTCGTAAATTAAAATAATAGATTTTTAAAAAAAAAATACAAAAAATCGACTTTTTCTGAAATAAACTGATGATTTTTTTTCGAAAATACAAAAAAAAAACGTGGTTTTTCAAAAATACAAAAAATCGATTTTTTTCCCTCCGAAAATAAAAAAATTGATTTTTTTTTAGAAAATACAATAAGTGATATTACAAAAGAAGTTTTTTTTTCCAAAAATAAAAAACAATTTTTTGAAGGATGGATATTCATTTACTAAAAATATGTTAATTGATGGATTAGATGTATTTTATCTTTAATGATGGATTTGATTGGATATTTTTGAGAAAAATGTAGTGGATTGTTAATTAATTAATAAATTATTTTGATTTATCTATTAACAATCAAATTCATATTCTTCAAATTCATCTATTTTACCACCCCTAACATAAATGATATGTTGACGGTTGTTTCGGTCATCGAGTGATTATTTTTTAAAAGATTCGATTTTTTAATATTAAAATTGAGGACTAATAAACTCTTGAACTAATACTTCAAATTATAAGACTTTCATTTGAAATGATTTTTTAATCTTAAAATTGAGGACTAATAAACTCTTGAACTAATACTTCAAATCATAAGACTTTCATTTGAAACAATTATTTAATTATATAACTTTACGATTGTATATATTCACATGTCAAATAAATTGAACATGCAAATTTTTAACTGCGTCAATAGTAACATTCATCAGAACCCATGAAATAAAAGCTATTATATTATTACTTTGTATAAATACAAATTTAATTAAAATAAAATCCGGCAAGAGAGAGAAATATTATGTTGAATTAAGGTAAGGGTGAGATTTCTTTCATCTCCTAAGAGTATTATAATACGAGTATTGAGCATAGAATTGTTAAGTGAGAATCCATGAGGATGGAGAAAATTTTGATGAAAAGTATGATAGAACGATTAGGAATGGTTGAAATCGTTGAAACTACTTGACTCAGACGATTAATTGTAGGAGGAATGGATCGTATGGATGAATTTTCTGTGTTTTATGGGATTAAGAAAGGTTTTGGGAAAGGAAAAATCCTAGCAGAATTGGGTTGAATTCGCAGAGGAATTATGCATAATTCGTAGTTCTCGCTTAGATACATGTAGCTCGCTTAGCAAGCCTTTAAGAATTTTTTACCCTTCCAGGCAGAAGCTCGCGCGCTTAGCGAGCAGAGAGGTTGCTTAGCGAGACCAGGAGCAAAAATAAATTATTTTTATTCTAAAAAGTTCCATAAAACCCTTTATTTCACACACTAGTGGATTTTGGTAGACGTAGTGACATTAGGGGCATGTTTTGAAAGGTTTTGTGTCGGTTTTGCAAGATGTTGAAAATAACATTGTAGAAACATGAGTTAACATGTATATATGTACATTGATGTTGTTATATGTTGTTTTTGTCGTTGTTTTACATGATATAGTTGTCGTTATATGTTGTTGGAGTTGTTGTTACATGTTGTTGAGGTTGTTATTTGTTGTTGTAGTTGTTGTTATATGTTGTTGTTGCGTGAGGCCGTTGTTGTAGACATTGCATATTGTCATTGATGGTGCATGGAATGTGCATATTTGTGGATGGTATACCAAGGTAGGGTAACAATATCCATCCGAATTCCAAAGGGAATCGTTGTAGGTGCGGTCATGAAATAGGGATCGTACGTGACCATGAAACAAGGGTCGTGAGTGTGATCATGAAATAGGGATCATACTGGACCATGAATAGGGGTCACGAGTTCCGAAGGGTACTAGATCATGAAACATGGATCGTTAAATGGTACCACATGCATTGAGTCTGGTGGAGTCTCATTTGCATTGATTGTTATTTGTGTGCATAGTATTGTTAGGTGTTTCGGCGTGAATGTTTAATTCATTGATTGATGTGAAGTGGTGAACACTTGATGATACTTAGCTTTTATTTTTATTATTTCACTCTTTTGTTGGTGTAAGTATCTCACCCCTTCTATTTGAATTTTATCCTATGTTGGTAACATGCAGGTGATCAGGAATAGTAGAGTCCATTGTCGGTGAAGTCAGTGCACTTCACGTTAGAAGAGTCGGCTCTGATACGTACTTTGGGGTGTCAGGAACGAAGATTGACATTTTCTTGTTTATTTTTTTAAAGAAAAATAATTTGTTATTGAACCTTTATTTTTATGTTTTCCTTTGAGATTACCGCTGCAAGTATACTATTTGTGTTACGTATAAGTTGAGCCGTATTTTGGAAGTGAATGTAACACTCGAATTTCGTTTCATATTTTAACTACTATGATTTTAAACTGGAATTCTGTGGGGAATAATTTGAGTGTTATAGGACTTCCCTCGTGCTATGACATTATGGGCATCAAAATTTCATACTAACTTTAGATTTGTGTTTTTTGCAGAAGATTTAAGAAGTTGGCTTTCTTATAATTTATCCAACAAGTTAGGATGGCAGAGCAATAAGGATTGGACTTAGTTCTGGGCAACAACATGCCACAATATTTGAAATTGGCACAACTTGGAGATTTATGAAGAAACATTCTCAAGACCTCCTAATATGAAGCAACACATCAACATGCATGTCCAAGACTACAATCAAGCTAATGCAGCTCTTGGAAGCAACCGTAATAATAGGCAGGAGATAGTTTTAATCAAGTGGGAGGCTCTTACTACAGGGAAAGTTAAAATTAATATTGATGGATCTACAGACAGACACGAGAAAGTCGGGTGTTGCGGTATTATTAGAGGAGATCAAGGAGAATGGATTCGTGGATTCTCCAAATCCATTGGGAATTGTGATAGCTATACTTCAGAGTTGTGGGGTTTCTATGAAGGTTTGAAAATGGCAATCGACATGGGATTTATTCATATTGAAGTTAACGTTGATGTCCGACAAGTAGTCCTTGATATTACAACTAATAAAGAAACAAGGGCTACAAGCAAGAACCTGCTCCATTTTATTAGAGATTACTTGAAGAACTCATTATTACGAAGAATATATTATGAAGAAATGAAAAGTTGTTTATTTATAGATGAGGTTAAAAATGAAAAGTATGGTTGTTTAATGTTTGCAATGATGATAACTTGTAAATGGTTGATATTCTCGAATGATATTTTGTGAAAACGGAGAAAATTTTAAATCACCATTATACTTGGCCAGAGTGTTTCTCTCTTCTGGGAATAACAAGGGTTGTAATATTACAATGGTTAGTAATATTAACCGCAACGATACTCCTTATACTTGGTATAAGGTTCGACTCCAGGCAACAACATTTTTATATTTTACATAATTATAGAAAAATATTGTTGCCTAGAGTTGAACCTTGTACCAAGTATAAGGGGTATCGGTTTTAATTGGTTTGGTTCAGTTTTTGTCTGAAAAATGTCCAACCCAAACAGATTGATTTGGTTTGGATTCCGATTTGGTTCAGAATTGCCTGAACCAATGAACACCCCTGATTTCTTGTATTTTTCTTTGGTTTGATTGTTTTATTTCCTTTTTGCATGCACTCGTTATACTTTGAACTTTAGTTGGATAAATTTGTCCCTATTATCTATATGTTATATTTGTCATTAAAGAAAATATCAAACATTGAACGTTTATAATTAACATATAATGTAAAAAAATTTTAAACATATTAATTATATTCAATTTATAGAAGAAGAAAAAAACTTCATCAAAAATGAATTAAACCTATTTTAATTCTTCATTCACATACATAAATAATATAATTAGGATTTAAATCTTCTAAATTCAATCTTAATTAAACTAATATATTAACTTATTAAATTTTAAGTGTTGTGTGACGAAATGAATAACGTTATGTTTATTTTGTTTGATAAAAAAATTTGAATATTAAAAATGTTGTTAGGTTTAAAACAAATTTAAATAAATGAAGTAATGAAATAACCTTTTCTATTATTGCTTTGTATAAATACAATATAAAATTAATTAAAATAAAATAAATACAATATAAAATTAATTAAAATAAAATAAAAACAAGGCAAAATTAATTAAAATAAAATAAAAGCAGGCAAAAAGATTTTCCGTAGCCAGGAATCGAACCTGGAAATTCATCTTTAGAATTTAACCATGTGTGCTACTACGAAAGTGATGTTAGGTTCTTTCAAATTATATTATTAACCAAAACTTTTAATTGATTTGTATTAATACAATACACTTGAAGTCATTCTAATCAACATAAGACTTTTTCTTATCAACAATGACGTTGTTCAAAGCCTCAGCAAAATGGTTTTTATATTTTTTGTTGTGATTTTTGTGCTACTGAACTTAATTAAAATAAAAGCAAGAAAAAAAGATATTCCAAAACTGGGAATTGAACCCGGAAATTCAACATCAGAATTATTAAACCTAAATCTGTCAATCAAATTATTGTTTTCCTATGATTAGCACAACAATTTAAAATGTTCCAGGAGTATTTTGACGTTACACAAGACTATTCATGACTAAATTATTACTAATGTTTTCCAATTATTTAATATCGTAAATTTAAAGATGAATTGAATGATTTTGTAGTAATTTTATAGAAACTTGTTCTAGAAAATTTATGAAGAAAAACGAGGTAATACTAATACTCCTTGAAATCATGTGAAAAATTAAAATTAATTAAAATGACATTAATAACTACTTTAATTTTTTTTCTTCTAAAAATATTTAATTTTTTAATCTTAAAATTGAGGACTAAATTCTTGAACTAATACTTCAAATTATCAAATTATAAGACTTTACATTTGAAAGAATTATTTAATAATATAACTTTACAAATTGTGTATACATTTTCGTGTGAAATAAATATAACATGCAAATTTTTAAATATATCAGAATTATAAATATTGTACTAAATAACAAATATATTTATATTAAATAGTTTTTTAGGCGTCTAAATTATTTTTATTTAAAATTGTTATTAAAATTCTTATGTCATTAAAAATTGTAAAAAAAAAAAAGTTTGAGTAAATAAAAAGAATGATTGTGGAATATAGAAATAAAAAATAAAATAATATTCCTCTCTTTTATATCTCAATGTAAAATGTATTTATGAATATTTTGTTATTTAGAGGAGAAGGAAGGTAAAACAAGTGTTATTTGAAATGGAGGAAGTATAGTAACTTATGGTTCTTTTGTTTAAATAAAAAAAGTTCAAAACCTTGGCAAAAATTATATTCCGCAGCCGGAAATTTAGCTTCAGAATTTTAACCAGTGTGCTACTGCGGATTAGTTGCAAGTTGATTACAAATTATATGTTTAATATAAATTTAAAAAGTGTTGTAGAAATATCCTCTTTAACCAAGAAGTTTGTTTGGGAGTAATTCGGGACCAATTTCATTAGGTTGGATGACTCACTTATTGTCGATTTAAACGATTGGTTAGAGTCTTGCTTTTCTTCTTGTTTTTTTAGACACCCTCTGTGCTTAAATTTAAAGTAATTTTTTATTTATAAAAATATATATATGACTCTATCTTTGAAACAATTATTTAATTATATATAACTTTACAATTATATATATATATATATATATATATAATCTTACCTGATCAGAATGACCCTCCAGAGCTCGAGCACGAACAAGGTGATGATTGACAAAATGAGGAGGAGGTGTACCTGCAAGGCACTCTGATGCTAAAGTGAGTATATTGTACATAAGTGGTAAGAGAGAGAGTGTGTGTGTGTGTGTTTCAGAATACCTGCCCCTTTAATAAAAAAAAAGGTATTTATAGTGAGCCCCCAGCGCTGATCCAAGGCTATCCCTTGGGCTGGATTAGCTAGGCACAAGCAAGAACTGCCAAAGTATGCATAGGAGCGTGTAAGACCTAGCATGTGGTATTGTCCTTGGTTATCTTTCAAAACATAATGGTAGACAGTTAGGTGATGTGGCAGGTGATGGGGAGACGCGGTCTCTCCATCATCAGTCCAATGGATAAGGTGTTTACCCGATGCGCCAAATACCTGCTCGGGCAGTTGGAAGTCTGTCCGATAATGCAGAAGGCTTGTCCGATCGGATGGGCCTCTGCCCGATATGTTGGGTCCGACAGTGTCCTTGAGGCCCATTCCGGATATATATATATATATATATATGATCGTACCTGGAGATCAGGATCCGATACGGCTGGCCTCGAGCGTTGTTGAAAGACGGTTGATGAGGAGAGGAGGGGGGTGTACCTGCAAGGCACTCCGATGCTGAAGTAAGACACTGAGCAAAGAGTGAGCAAGTACAAGAATTAAGGTCAGAGAATTGAATACTTGGCCCTCTCAAATGAGAGGGTTTATATACTGGGCTAGGTGGAAGATTATTGGTCTACACCGTTGGGCGCGGGCCGCGGAATCCGTAAAGATAGGTAACGATCAAAACTAGCCGTTGGAGGACTTCGTCTTGGTCGGTATAACCTTGGTCTACAGGGTCCATTATTCTCAATATTGCTCGACGTCGAGCGTTATGCAGAGCCGGTTTGCTTGGCCCAATTCTGGGAATTGGGCCTGCCCAGAACATGAGCCCCCCAAGTTGTTGCTCGTGCGGAGGAGCGGTGACTTAGTAATGGTTTCGTGCTCAACGGTATGCAGTGTGCGGTCCAGGAAGCTATCGTAGACGATCCTCGGTAGGCGATCAGTCGTTACGTCGCTCGACAAGAGGATATGAAACGAAAAGTTGGCGTATTTGGGAATTCACGCCTATTAATGCTCTGACGGCTAGCCTAGGGGCTAGTGCGTAGGTAATAATTGGCTAGGGGTAGGGGTCACGCGCGTCTGCACGTGTTCCCCTCCTTATAAATAGAATCCCAAGGCTTTATTTTAAGCTTTTTTGTTTCATCTTCTTCTCCGCTGCATTGCTCGTCCACCAACTGCTATTCTCAGCCGTCGACCACCGCTTCCAACCGTCTACCACCGTTTCCAGAATCAATCTCTTCTACAAATGGCTTCCCAAGCTCAAGGTACGACTTCTTTTTCGTGTTTATGTTAGTCATAGGCTTGATATCTTAGAAATGCATGTGGTTTAGGGTAGATTTTCCAGTAGTTTTAGATTTAAACCAGTAGGTAGGAGAATCTCTGCCACCGTTGTTCGTCGGCCATGAACCCTAGTTTGTGGTTGATAACGAGAAAAAGTATCGTTTTATCACTATGTTTTAATGCCGTTTTATCGCACATTTATCGTATTAACACCCGATTCCTCGAGCTTTCTATGTCATTTTGCAGGTATAACAATTATAGAGTTAAATCATAAGCCAAAAGTGAAATGAACAAAAACAAGCATGAAAAGAAGAAGAAGAAAGGAATTCTGCAAAATGCTGCATAATTGTAACAGTCACGATCGTCACCAAGCTGTCACGACCGTGACGCGCTAATTGGACCAGTCACGATCGTCACCAAGCCTTCACGACCGTGACGCGCCTTAAATGAAGAAAATGCCCGTGACACCTTTGTCACGAACGTGACAAAGGGAAAATAGGTTTACTTGAATTGATTTGGTCATGGAACGTGCTACGTGAAGTCAAAACGTGTTCCTATTCTTCCGCAGACTCAGTAACACATTTTCTCCTGGATTTTTTCTTCAACAACGAAGCCCACGCATGGATTTCAACTGCCAAACCCAAATTATGTTTTCTATAAATAGCCTTGATACGAATTACAAACTACAGGGTTTGATTTTAATATTTTTCGCGGAAGCTCTGCCGTATTTTTGTTGCACCCTATTTTATTATTTTTTCCAGCAATTACTCTTGTTCTTGTTTTAATTTCTATATCCCAACCAAATCAAATAACAATTTCCAACATTAGGAAATTGTTATTATTTATTTTCTTTCAAGCCTTCAGAATTTCGTTTAAATTTTATTTTCGATTCCGGTTCGCACCCCGAGCTTGCCAGACTGTGGAAGAAGGAGTTTTACAATTTTTATTATTCAGGTTTTTAATAATTTCGCATTTATATTAATTTAATTATTTATGTTAAGAATTTATTTTTATTACTTTATAATGCATATTTCAATTTGTGTTCATCTGTTTCTACATCTGTCTGGTACAACAAATATGAGTAGCTAATTAAATTAGGCGGTATGTAATTAAAATAAACTAACTCGGTAAAATCAAATCTAGGCTTAAACAATTAGGAACTTAAAATTCTGGCTGTGACTTTTTATTATAAAAATTAATCTTTTTGTTACGAGAGTAAGGAAAGTGTAATAGGTTAGGTCGAGACCACGAGAGTGTGAAATTTTAACCAGATAGCTAAAGTTAGGCATTTAATTTAAACACAGCGAGAGCGCTTTAAAATGAATTAGACTTATTAAGTTTCCAAAAATAATCTTCTAAACACTTATGGGCTAGCGAGAGCAGGCATAGGGCTTTAGGAGTAAGATCTGAGATAAGACCACGAGAGTGTGAGTTAAAGATATTTAAACTGATAACCTCTACAGAATATATTAAGTGAACCATCCTTATAAGCTTAGGTTAGATTGACCCGCCTAGGTTAACATAATTACATACCGACCGCCTTCGCATTATTTTATTAAACTAAAATTTAATTCCCGTCTTTAAATTCTTAAAAACAAAAATCGTGACAACCATCCACCTTAGCTAAACTAGTAAACCCTCTAGCACTAAGTGATCATAAAGTCCCTGTGGGATCGACAATCTTTTATATTACTTCGATAGGCTGTGCGCTTGCAGTTAAGATACCGCTAGACACATATTGCGTCTTCGCCCCATTAGTGGTCGACGCAGGTATTGGTCAACTTTGACTTGGGATCTGATAAGTATTTAGTTTTAGATTCTATTGTCTCTGAAGTTGGGCGTTAGCCATTGCCTTGAGCGGTGGTCAGCCGGGGCTATGGCTCGGGACCTTGTTCCTTGGTCAAAGTGCGCCCTTTCACTTGTCGAGCGGTGGAAGGGTGGATTTGATATTCTTAATCGAATTCACTGATGCCTTTCCTCTGCTTTTCAGGTGAAAACTCGCTTATGGACCCTCTGGACGTCTCCTCGGAAGAAACATCCTCGGAAGACTCTGGTTCTTCCGCATCGGTTCCCTCCGACTCCGGGAGTTCTTTTGGAGAATCAGACGCAAGCACGATGGAAGAAGGGGCTTCGACAGATTCACCTCGTTGCCCTGAAGAGATAAGGACCTCTCCTGAAGAATGGGTAGTGGATGACCTGCTCGACAAAGTATCTTCGTTTTTGAGGCCTCGCGCGGAGCCGCTGCCCATTTTTGGTGACCCAGCGGACTGGATTGTTACTTGCCCAGGGGATGACGACCGCATCTTCTCGGAATTTGGCGGTCGGAAAATTTCTATGTATGAGTACGCAACTTCGGTCCTGGGGGTAACTTTGCCCTTAAGTGACTTGGTTTATGCTGTGCTCGGACATCTGGGTGTTGCCCCATCTCAGTTACACCCCAACTCCTACGCGTTTATAAAGGCGTTTGAGGTAACGTGCGCCCATTTGGGTGTTGGAGCCACGCTTCCTCTGTTTTTTTGTTTATTTTCGCTGCAGCGTCAAGTCGGGCGAGGGACTGACCGGAAGGGATTCGTCTCCTTTAAGCAGAGGACCAAGATCTTTAAGGTTCACTCAGAGTCCATTCGGGATTTCAAGACGGATTACGTTTTGATAAAACTTGCGAGCGCGGAAGCTGTGAGGGCGCTAAGTTTCGTGGGGATAGACACTGACGAGAACGACGAGCCTAAGCTTGACGATCAAGGACAGGTGATTCCGAGGAGGCTTTGGCTATTTCCCTTCTCCTGGAGCTACACTCACTATGAGCGGCCGGTTAGCGAGTTCGTCCAGGTGGGGGACTCTCTGAACGAGGATGATGCGGCCAACTTCGAGGCCTTTAGGAAATTAATAGCCTCTTTTACCCTGACTCCTTTGCTGGACGGAGAAGGGAATTTAATGTTGGATCAGGACGGGGGGAAGCTGTGGAGCGTCCTCTGATTGACGTCACAGACTTGCTGGCGTGCAATACCGGGCAGGAAGTGTCTGAGTTTTTTGGTATCTGTTATATTTCTGCTTGTTATTATGTCTTGATAATATTCGGTCGTCCGTGAATAGTCTAACTCTCTTTTTTCTTTCTTTTTCAGGCTCCCTGTCGAACCCGCTCGACAAGATTCAAGAACGTTTGCGTCAACAGCAGAAGAAGAGGTCACGGGTCGTTCAAACCAAGCTGACTGAGACAAGCGGCTCTGGTTCGGGCTCCCTGGTCCAGGGTTCTCCAAGCGCTTCAACCGGTTCCTTAATGAAAAAGCACAAGTCCGCAGCGACTGTAGACTTGACGGCCAACGTTCCCCCCAAACCGAAGCATGTGCTGCCACCTTGCTTCGTGAAGCGGAACTTCTTTGAAGGGACGAGCATGGAGGTGGACCGTGCAGACTCCCTGTTTCTCGAGGCGATGGATCGTCCTTCCCGGCGACTGTCTTTGGCCCAGGACGCGAGTGATGTCATGCGGGTCTTGTCCATGGCCTGGCAGACGACAGAAGGAAACCCCGGGCAAGAGAGGGAGGTAGCGAGGCTGAAGGAGCAGTTGGTTGTAGCCGAGAAGAAGCTGACGGTGGCCACTGAAGAAGCCACTGCCATGGCCAAAGAGCTGACCGAGCGGGGGAACATTATTGCCAAGCTGGAGGTTGACAAGAGGAGGGCTCTAGAGCAGAGTAAGAAGTTTAAGGATGCTTTTTTCCCGAAGGAGGATGAAGATGCTGAAACTAAGAGTATGGTGACTAGGGCACAGTTCCTTGCTCTGATCGACCAAGATATGGAAGATCTGAACTCGTCGACTGAGCTCAGTTTCCAAAATGCTATGGATCAAATCAGAGCTCTTCATCCTGAACTGGCCTTGGACACCAACCGGATCAGCTACCTCTACAAAGTCGAGTATGGCCAGATAGTGGTTCCTTCGGACTTGGTCGTGAAGGATTCTCAGCCCGGGGCGACTGTTCAGCCCGGTCAGCCAGAAGTGCAGCCGGACCAAGGTGAGGGTCAACCTGGTGCTTTGGACAACGAGGATAATTAGTTTTGGCCTGCGTGCCGTTGTAATTTAATGTGTTTCTTTTTGGGGGCGTGTCCCCTTTGTAAGTAACCAGGAACAAGTCGGCCCTTTGAGGTCGCATTTTTGCGGTAAAAGTTAATGTTATTAATGGTCGTTCATTTTACAATGTTTCCTGTTTAATTGTGCGTCCGTCGGAGGACTGTTTTCTGTGTTTTAAATGCTAAATGTTTGACGTTCTTGTACTGATTGGATGTGATCGAATAAATACGGGGTGTGTTTGTGATCTGTTGGTTTGGGGGACCAATCAGATTTCGGAGTCTTGCTCCTGGTCGGTGCCCGGGCCAAGATAATGGCCCGGGCTCTGAGGCTTGAATCTCCCATCGCGAGCTGGGGTTCTGCCTGGTCGTGGTACTTAGGCAACGTCGGACTCATTTGAGTATCCGCCCGTGCAACAGTTTTCTCCTTCTCTTGGAAGGAGACCCTGACAATCATGTTATTTTGGGCTGCCGTGCTTATACCTGGGCACGCAGTTCTTAGTCAGACCTATCGCTCCTCGCTTGAGAGTTGAGCAAGGTGACTTTGTAAGTTAGCTGTAATATTGCTTGAGCTTCTCGGCGTTCCACGGCCGAGCAAGTTCTTTCCCGTGTAGATTTTCTAAATAATAGGCTCCATTTTCGGTTTTTGCTCGGACGCGATATGGGCCCTCCCAATTAGGTGTAAGTTTTCCCTCGCGGGGATCCCTGTGATTTCTCTTGAGAACGAGACTACCCACCTCGAACGTTCGTGTTATGACTTTAGAATCGTATCGAGCGACTATTTTTTGTTTGAGAGTGGCCTCCCGGAGAGCAGCTTCTGATCGGATTTCTTCGACCAGGTCAAGTTCGTCTCTCAAAGTTTCGGAGTTGGTGTCCTGGTCCATTAGGGACTCTGTTCGTCTGGATCGGACGTGCATTTCCACAGGGATTACTGCCTCGGTCCCATATGCCAACCGGAACGAGGACTCACCGGTCGTTGAGTGGGGGTGGTTCTATACGCCCACAACACGCTGTGTAACTCCTCGAACTAGTGCTTCTCTTGTTCGTCCAGTCTTTGTTTCAGGCCTCTTAGGATTACCCTATTTGCGGCCTCTGCTTGCCCGTTAGTTTGGGGGTGCTCCACTGAAGCGAAGTGTTGTTTTGTTCCTACTGATGCAACAAATTCTTTGAAGTGCTTATCTGTAAACTGGGTACCGTTATCGGTCACAACGGCAAGTGGTACTCCGAACCGGGCAAGGATGTTCCTCTTGAAGAAGCGTAGTATGTTGAGCGCAATGATTTTGGCTAAGGCCCCAGCCTCTATCCATTTAGTGAAATAGTCGACGCCTACAATTAGGTATTTATTTTGGTCAGATCCGACGATGAATGGCCCTAAGATATCCATCCCCCACCATGCGTATGGCCAGGGTGAAGATAGTGATTTTAGCTCGGTAGGGGGTGCTACGTGTACGTCCCCGTGTCGTTGGCATTTTTCACACCTTTTCACGTGTTCCTTTGCATTGTGTTGGAGTGTAGGCCAATAATATCCTGCTCGGAGAATCTTTCGGGCCAACGACCGTCCGTCCGAATGTTGTGCATTAATTCCTTTATGGACTTCTCTTAGTACGTGTGGGATGTTCTCTTCTTCTACGCACCTGAGGAGAGGTGTAGAGAATCCTCAACGATACATACGTCCACCTACTAGAGAGTATGAGCATGACCTTCGTCGTACAATGCTGGTCGTTTTCGGGTCTGCCGGTAACTCCCCTTTGGTCAGGTATTTAAACATTGGGGTCATCCAGCAGTTCGTGTCGCCTACGAGATTAACGTCTAGGTGGATTGATGACTGTCCAATGCTTGGTCGGGGAAGCACTTTTTGAATGACAGATTTGTTGTTTCCTTTCTTTTTAGTGCTTGCCAACTTGGAAAGGAAGTCAGCTCGGGTATTGTTCTCTCGCGGGACATGTTTGACCTCCACGCTTCTGAATCGTTTTAGTTCGCCTTTTACAAGGGCTAGGTATTCGGCCATGTTATCGTTTTTAGCCTGGAAATCTCCTCGAACTTGGCTAGCGACCAGCTGGGAATCCGTGCAAATTGTGATCTCTTGTGCTTCCAGGTCGGTTGCGAGCCGTATGCCTGCTAGGAAGGCCTCGTATTCCGCCTGGTTGTTATAAGTGGGGAAAGATAAGGTTAAGGATACTTCGATGATGTTTCCTTCTTCGTTTTCTAAAATAACCCCAGCTCCGCTGCCCGCCGGCCCAACGCTCCGTCCACGAAGATTGTCCATCTGGATGAAGATTTCGGCTCCTGCTCGGTGAAAGTGAGTTCTGCCACAAAGTTGGCCAGCGCTTGAGCTTTGAGAGCTTGTCTCCCCTCGAATTTGATGTCGAATTCGGACAGTTCTAACGACCATTTTATCATTCGACCGGCCATGTCTGGTCGACCGAGCAATTGTCTTATGGGTTGGTATGTTCTTACGATGATGGTGTGGGCCAAGAAATAATGTCGTAGCCTCCTGGCTGCAAAAAGGAGGGCAAGGGCCACCTTTTCTACCTGGAGGTACCGAATTTCAGGGCCATGGAGTGCCTTGCTCGTAAAATAGACAGGTTTCTGTCCCTCGGGTAGGTCGCGTATGAGGGCTGCGTTTACGACTTCGTTTGCTACGGCGAGATAGAGGTAAAGTGTTTCTCCTTCTTCAGGTCTGGACAAAACTGGGGGTTCAGATAGTGCCTACTTCAGGTGGGACAAGGCTAGCTCGCACTCCTCCGTCCATTCAAAAGTAACCTCTTTGCGGAGGAGCTTGTAAAAGGGGAGAGCGTGTTGAGCGGATTTTGCTACAAACCGAGCGAGGGAAGTGAGGACCTCGTTTAGTGATTGTATGGATTTTTTAGAATTAGGGATTGGAAGTTCTGCGAACGCCCGACATTTGTCGGGATTGGCTTCGATGCCTCGTTCGATTAGATAGAATCCGAGGAACATCCCTGCTCGGACCCCAAATGTGCACTTCTCGGGATTGAAACGCATTTTGCACTTCCGTGCCTGATCGAACACTTTTCGTAAGTGGGACGCGTGGTCTGTCTCTTGTTGAGATTTGACGATCATGTCGTCCATATACACTTCGAGCATGTCTCTGATTTCTGCCCGGAATACTTTATTCATCATGCGTTGATATGTTGCGTCTGCATTTTTTAGACCGAAAGGCATAATGTTATAATAATAGTTTCCCAATTCGATCATGAAGGCCGTGTATTTTTTGTAGGACACGGCCATGGGTATTTGATTATACCCTGAGTAGGCGTCCATGAAGGACAATAGCTTGAAGCCGGACGAATTGTCGACCAATTTATCGATGTTAGGCAAAGGGTATGCGTCTTTCGGGCACGCCAGGTTGAGATCAGTATAATCAACACACATTCTCCACTTTCCATTAGAATTCTTGACAAGTACAACATTTGAGAGCCAGGTTGTGTACCTGGACTCGGTTACAAATTTTGCCTCTAGGAGGTCTTTAACAGCAGATTCAACCGCTTTAGTTTTTTCGGTCGACTGCTTCCTCCTACGCTGGGCGACCGCTTTGTGTTTTGGGTCGATGGAGAGGTGATGGCAGGCTGTCTCGGGGTCGAGTTCTGGCATCTCTGCGGTGCTCCAGGTGAACAGATCCGCGTTTCCTTTGAGGCAAGCTTCTAACTGTCGTTTTGCCAAGTCGGGCATATGTGCTCCGATCTTAACACACCGGGTCGGGTCATCTCCCAAAGGAATCAGCTCGAACTCTCCGTCTGGGACTGGCCAGGATAGTGAATCAGTTGGCTTTTGAATGTCGTCGTTGTCGTCTGAGAACCTGCAGTCCAGATCGATCGAGTCTACCTGAAGAAAGGTCCTGGATGTTTGTGGAGCATCTGGTGAAGTCAATTCTGAAGGACTTGGTTGGTAAGATATTGAGCTAAGACCTTTAGATGCCGCTTCGAAACATCGGCGAGCAGCATCGACGTCCCCGTGCAGTGTAGCAACCTTGCCTGAAGTAGTATAATACTTCATCTTTAGGTGGACGGTGGATGGAACAGCGATCAGCTCGGCTAGTGTCGGTCATCCCAGAATGCACTGGTATAGCGACGGGCAATCCACGACTAGGAACTAGACTCGGACCGTTCTGGATGTCTCGGCTGCTCCGAAGGTGACAAACAGATCGACGTAGCCCCATGGTCGGGAAACCGCCCCGTTGAAACCTTGCAAGTCTGACCCGACGTACGAAGTCAGGTGTGTTTCGTTTAACTGGAGTGTTGAAAACAATTGGGAGTACATAATGTCGCAGGAGCTGCCTTGGTCCACCAAGATTCTTCTCACATCAAAATTCGCCATTCGCGCCCGGATGAGTAGCGGTATGCTGGCGTTTGGCGCCCCTCCCAAGATTTCCTCCCGGTAAAAGGCAAGGGGTACCGAGTCTTCTCTTGGTGGGTCCAGGGTTGCATTCTGTGCGGGCCCCTTCGCAATCACCTGGTCGAATTTTCCCTTTACGGATCCGACCATGATTTTGTTGAAACCTCCCCCTGAGATGACCATTGCGGATGGAAAGGTTTCCCATGGGCTATGGGAGGAAAGGTACCCCGGACTCCCGGTGTGATCGGGCAGGAAGAAATCTTCCGGGCGATAGATGCTCAGGGTGACCTGCATGTTTGCATCTGTAGGAACGGGTACAGCCTCCTCGATCTTTTGAGTCTCCTGTGCTTCTTGTCGAGGAGTGTCACTGGATTTGGTGAATTGTTTAAGCTGCCCGTCCTTGATAAGTATTTCGATTGCATCCTTGAGATGGATGCAGTCTTCGGTATTGTGGCCATGACTTTTGTGGAATCTGTAATATTTTGTTTTGTCCGTGCCCGGTTTGCTAGGTTGCTGCTTCGGAAAGCGTACCCCTGCTTGCCTGAATTCTGAGTTGGCACATTCGGACAAGATTTTCTCCCTGGAAGCCAGGAGTGGAGTATATTCGTGAAATCGACCGACGGGTCCTCTGTGCTCCTGCGGTTCACGGGAACGGTCATCCTTTCTTTTGTCTCCTCCCCGACGAGATGTCGAGGGTTCATCGACTCGGTGGGGGCTTCGCATCCTCGCGACGTACAGCGTCTCGTATGGAGCTGGCTGCCTACTTTTCCTCATACTGGATATAAGCTTGGGCTTTCAGCAAGAATGCGTCAAGGGTGGCAGGGGTCTTGATGCCGACTGCCCGGTGAAAATCTGTTGACGGGCGCAGTCCTCGTTCCAACAAATACTTCTTCATGTCGTCGGTTGTGGACACCTGGACTGCTTCTTTGTTGAACCTTTCGATGTAAGTTTGCAAAGGTTCGTTTTTCCCTTGGATGATCGCTTCGAGCGAAGCTTCTATCTTCGGGTGTCGCCTAGAGGCGGTGAAGTGCCTGGAAAACGTGCGTCTGAGTTGTTTCCAGGAAGTGATGGACTCAGGTTCGAGGCTTTTATACCACGTCATCGCTCCTTTCCTCAGTGTTTTAGGAAAGCGGCGACATTTGACCGCTCCTCGTACTCCTCGGTAGTCGAGCAGCGCATCGATATTCTCGATATGCTCATCCAGATCTGTGGTTCCATCATATGAGCCTAGTGGTGGGGGTTTTTCTAAACCTCTTGGAAGTTTAGCCGCCATGATTTCCGACGAGAGAGGGTCCCGGGCGTCTTCGTCGTCGCTAGAGTTGAACGAAGGGGATCTGGATGTGCACTTCTTTGTTCGCCGGGGAGATGCAGATCTTGATCTGCTCCTTCTTGACTTTCTTGGAGGGGAACACCGCGAAGGAGACTGGCGAGGTCGTTTGTCCCCAGTAGATTCGTCGATGTGTCCCTTCCTCTTTCTCTTGGGAGGAGAGGGACTACGCCTTCTCTGGTGTCTCGCGGGAGACTGGGGTCGACAATTGTTGTCCTCGAGACGGGCAATTTTCTCGCCATGGGCGAGGAGCAGCAAATTTGTCTGATTCAGGATTTCGGCCAGTGCGGCGAAGTCAGATCCTGAAGGAGTCGGGGGAAAGAGGACTTCCGGGCGACTCTCCAGAGGTTGGTCGCGGTCGGGAGAAGGCGAGGCCGTCTTCCCGTCTGGGTGATCTTGCACGGTTTCTTCGTGCAGAGGATGATGAATGTTGCTCTCACGTTGTGTGAGGATCATGCCGTCGTTCGATCGGTTGTTTGGATTGTCTCGAGCAGCCATGGATCTTGGTAAAAACTTTGGTTCTTTGAAGACTTTGAGAGAGAAGAACGGGGGAAATCAGATTCCCACAGACGGCGCCACCTGATCGTACCTGGAGATCAGGATCCGATACGGCTGGCCTCGAGCGTTGTTGAAAGACGGTTGATGAGGAGAGGAGGGGGTGTACCTGCAAGGCACTCCGATGCTGAAGTAAGACACTGAGCAAAGAGTGAGCAAGTACAAGAATTAAGGTCAGAGAATTGAATACCTCGCCCTCTCAAATGAGAGGGTTTATATATTGGGCTAGGTGGAAGATTATTGGTCTACACCGTTGGGCGCGGATCGCGGAAATCCGTAAAGATAGGTAACAGTCAAAACTAGCCGTTGGAGGACTTCGTCTTGGTCGGTATAACCTTGGTCGACAGGGATCATTATTCTCAATATTGCTCGACGTCGAGCGTTCTGCAGAGCCGGTTTGCTTGGCCCAATTCTGGGAATTGGGCATGCCCAGAACAATATATATATATATATATATATATATATATATATATATATATATATATATATATATATATATATATAACATACAATTCTTAACTGTCTCAAGAGCAAAATTTATTAGAATTATAAATAATATTGAATACAAATATTTTTATATTAAATAGTGTTCATGTGTCAAAATTATTTTTATTTAAAGTTGTATTGAAATTCTTGTGTCGTTGAAAATTGTAAAATAAATAAAAAGTTTGAATAAATAAAAAGAATGATTGTGGAATATAAGAAATAAAAAATAAAAATAATACTCCTCTCAATGTAAAAAATATTTGTGTTTTTATTTTTATTTATCAAAGGAGAAGGAAGATAAAAGAAGTAGATTGAAGTGTTATTTGAGAATAACGTTTTTTTTTATAGGAAATATTATAGTTATTAGTGGGATATTCATTTTATATCGCATCTAATATTTTATCTCACGGGTCATTATCGCATTAAAATTTCTTTTTCTTTTTGTCTTTCTTCATTTCACGAGTCATTTTGTTTTCTTTTTGCACGATTATTTAAATAATTGAGATTCCATAAATATTTTTCATTTTACAATTAAATAACTTATTTCAAATATACATATGTATATAAATACATTTTATATTGTATCAAATAAACTTTCTATTTCACGGGTCACTATAAACACAATGCACATTTTATTTTAATCAATAATTATCTCAAATTGAAAGATAAAATCCTTATTTTCAACTATTAATATTTTTAATCTCATGAGTCCCATTTTCTCTTTGTATTCTAATACAATTGAATTTATATAATCATTGTTCATTTTAAAATTAATAGCAAATTTCAAATTTAGAAACATATATAAATACATTTTATATCGTAACAAATTTACTTTTACATTTAAATATATGTTATATCGTATCAAATAATTTTATCCGTATGGGTAGGGATGGCAGACAGACTCAAATCCGCGAAGCCCACCCGCACCTGAACCAGAATAAACAGGTGAAATTCCAAGTTGAGTGGGTTTGAGTTTGGCTTCGGGTGTCACTTGATATTTCGGGTAGAAGTTTGGGTAGTGTGAAACCCGCACCCGAAACCACACTCACTTTATTTAATATTATTATTTATTAATGTTTTACTATATGATAGATAATTTACTTGAATAATATAATGGATAATTTTTAAATTTTTAATTAAAATTAAAATTATTTTTATTTTAATTCTAGTTACAATTTATGTTAATTAAAATTTTATTTTCTTAATATTATTATTTTTGTGCATTCTCTGTGCGTTCTCTGCTGACCTGTTTTTTATTTGGGATTTTTTTCAATATGAAGGAATCTGTTGTTCCTTGGAAGTTCTTAGACCATTCAAAAAATGAGAGTATGGAGAAGAAGGTTATCGAGGAGATTGTGATTCCAAGCAAGCTGTCAAAATCTTTTGTGGAGGTGGTGAGTAATGTGAGTGATATTCTTGTAAGTCAACTTCTTAAGCCATGCGTTAAAGGAGATCGTCTGTCTAAGGTTATCTTTTATCAACGCTTTTGTAAAAGTGCTTTCTAAGAAGTGGCCTATGTATGGCCTTTAGCAATGGTTTTTTTAGCTGTTATTTTCAAAACTTACAGCGCTCTGTGATAAAAGCGTTGTCTTTGTAGTGCTGCCAAAAATGAATTTTGGCAAAGTGCCTCAAATGAGACACATGAAACATATCATGAAGATTAGAAAGTGGCGATGGTAAAGCAATCTGATAGTTTACATCTTATATCCTCTAAATAATCTAGTATGGACCAACAAAATGTGGCGTGAGCTTTCGATACTTCAAAGCTCGAACAACTCTGGTTACTAGAGTAACTCTCAAAAACACATGACCCCCTCTCTGAACACAAGTGTTTTCCTCCTTTTATCATGGTAATTCTTCCGGAGACTCTGTGAGGCTCTCATCTTCTCTTGGATCATCTTGACGAGCACAGTTTATGCCTGCAGATGATTCTAGTTATTATGGATAACCTCATGGGTTTGATAAACCCAGATGGTTAGATTTTTATTGGATTATCGCGGGCATCACACATAGCTTGTAGGGGACCTATCTAGGCATTATTATTATTTTTATGTATTATTAGTATATTATGTGTAACATTACTCAAACATCTGCACAATATTTTTTATTAGATAATGTTTTGGATCTTCCATTGATGAATGATGAACATAACTTAACATCTGATAAAGGGTTACATAACTTAGACAAAGGATTACATAACATAAGAAAACAATAATAAATAAGAAAACCTAAACACTACCAGATGATTCTAGACATTTCACAATCTTAATTATGTCGTCAACAAACCTTGAAAACTTTGCATCTTACTCAATCGACCCATTAGTTAGCCTACACTGAAATGATCTCCACATAACCGTCAAATCTCACTATGTCAAACAAGGGCTAAGACAGAGCCTTTGACAATGCTTAAAAGCATTGTCTAAGGTGGCGCTGTCGTAAGAAAAGACAACATTTTTTTAAGGAAAAAGCGTTGCTAAAGACCTACTTTAGAAAACGTTTTACCTTTAAAAGTGCTTTCTAAAGTAGATCTTTACCAGCGATTTCTCCTTAAAAAGTGCTCTCTAAAGCGGGCCTTTAGACATCACTTTTAAAAGCGTTGTCTAATGTATACGTATAAATTTTAATGAATTTTTTTATACCTTTATAGAGCGCTTTTTGAGGATAAAACGCTTTCTTTTGTCCCTCTTTCGACAGCGCTTTTGAAAGCGCTCTCTAATGTATTCCTATAATTTTAATGAATTTTTTTCTATACCTTTAGAGAGAGTTTTTTAGAAAAAGCTCTTTCTTTTGTGGACTATAGGCAGCAAATTTTCTTAAAAGCGCTGTCTTTTCTCTACGTATAATTTTAATGATTTTTTTTAAATCCCATTTTAATCATTTTTTTATGCAGAAGCCTGTATAATTCAATCCATTTCAATAAACCTGTATAATTCTTATTTCAATAAATCTGTATAAACCATAAATACCATTATAAACCATTTCAATCCAAAACTATACAATTCAAGTCATATACATCTCAAAACTAATATCATTTCACTAATACCACTAATACCATTTCAATCCAAAACTATACAATTCAAGTCATTTACATAAACCACAAGTCATTTACATAAACCACAAGTCAATAACGTTCACATAAAACCATAATCCTATACCTTAAACTATTCTTTTTTCAATAATATATTCACACAATTCCTCCATAATTTCACCCACTTTTGAGAGCGTGTAATGAGAACACGCGTATTCATCAAAGTACTACATAACAAAATAAAATATGCATTAGTTAGTTTAAATTAATAAATTATGACATATTCGTTAAATATTAAAATAAATCCTATGTTATAAATCTATGCATACCTTAATAGGAATCTCTAATCGATCCAATTGAAGGATTTTTCTCATAAACCTTAAAACGTAATACCTGTAGTATATGTCATTTTTCTGTTGAAGACACTACACATAGACAGACAAATAAGAATTAATATATAGTTGTTTTGTTTTATCAAGTAACATCACTAATAAGAAACATTCAAAATTAAATTAATATACCTGAACTTGGACCCATGGAATAGTGTTTGCTTTAACCCTTGCTACTCGAGCATATCTTTGTATACGGTAAAAAAAACAAAGTTTTTGTATTGACCTTCATAAATCTCTCAATTAAGTGGACTCTTACTGAAACTGAATTCAAACTAATTGTCATTGCATTGACACAGGTGGAAGCAAAGAAACAGAATATGTTTGACAATTGTGTCTCGCACATGATTTTTACATACAAGAACCTTAAATAAAAACATATTAATAAATATTAGACTATTTTCATTGAAATGTGTAAATAAATTGTTCAACTAAATAAATAATAGATTGATCGGAGTACTAGATGTATGCATGCATAATACTGATGCCTAATCCAAGATGCCTAAAAATTTGCTCCTTGTCCTCTCTTCCGATTATCTCGGAATGAGGAAAACCAAAAATAAAATCGTCCATGTTTATTTGACGAATACAACATTGCATCACATCTGATTTTGACACAAGTGTCTCAAGATACAACCAAAAGTGATTTGCAAGAGCTCTTTTTGTCTGCATGGTCCTTACAGGAACCTTTTTCTTGCTAATGACATGTTGTGAAGTTTGAGCAGGAACTTAACAATCATATAAGTTAGGTAAAGTAGAAAATCATGAAACTTTTGAATTCGGATCATAGAATGACACTTTAAATGTACCTCTCTTTGTGATGCAACAAACTCTTTTTCCGACCAAATCCCTTTATCCTTAGATGTGGGTTTTATAGGAGTCTAACATTACCATGTAAAAAAATGTACGTAATGGTTCAAAATGATTTTCATAATGGTTAAGAATTTACATTTGAATACTAAGAGATTCATAATGGTTTTAAACTTACCTCGTCATCTATGAAAATAAGGTCCGACGGCCATGCAACAAACGAGTCTATTGCTTATCCTGCCAATGTTATCTCTGAAACCAAGTCAGGTATAGGTAGTACCGCATCCCTATCTATAACGATATTAACTGACACTTTCAGATATCCATGAGGGAGAGGATTATGGTGAATTAAAACTCTTATAAATTTTTTTGAAATCATTATAAAACGGTTGATTGGCCAAACTGTTTTATAATGATTATGGTGAATTAAACTTTTATAAAATTGTTTGATACATTTGAAATTATGAAAGTATGTTGGATTCTAGATACAAAAGAAGATATCTCTTGTATTTTTTATTATCTAGTTATCTCTTGTATTTTTCTTGCCCGAACCAATGAACACCCCTGATCTCTTGTATTTTTCTTAAGTTTGATTGTTTTATTTCCTTTTTACCTGCACTTGTTATGCTTTGAACTTTAGTTGTATAAATTTGTCCCTATTATCTATATGTTATATTTGACATTAAAGAAAATATCAAACATTGAACGTTTATAATTAACATATAATGTAAAAAACGTTTAAACATATTAATTATATTCAATTTATAGAAGAAAAAAAAACTTCATCAAAAATAAATTAAACTTATTTTAATTCTTCATTCACATAAGTAAATAATATAATTAGGATTTAAATCTTCTAAATCCAATCTTAATTGAACTAATATATTAACCTATTAAATTTTAAGGGTGCTTGAAAATATTACTAGTAACACTGAATCGAAGTGTGTGATGAAATGAATAATGTTATGTTTCTTATGTTTGATAAAAAAATTTAATATTAAAAATACTGTTAGGTTTAAAATAAATTTAAATATCTGTACTTGAAGTAATGAAATAACCTTTTCTATTATTACTTTGTATAAATATAATATAAAATTAATTAAAATAAAATAAAAGCAAGGCAAAAATACTTTCCGTAGCCAGGAATCGAACCTGGAAATTCAACTTCAGAATTTAACCATGTGAGCTACTACGGAAGTGATGCTAGGATCTTTCAAATTATATTATTAACCAAAAATCGTAATTGATTTGTATTAAAACAATACACTTGAAGTCCTTCTAATCAACATAAGACTTTTTCTTATCAGCTATCACGTTGTTCAAAGCCTCAGCAAAATGGATTTTATGTTTTTTGTTGTGATTCTTGTATGATATTTAGATTGGATTGTGTTTGATCGTTATCCCGGAGACACATCCATTAAGGATCGCAATTGAATCTATTAAAATAAAATTAATCTAATCTATCCATTAAAATATTTATTCAATCCATTCAATTCATCCATCACATAATAAATAAGTTAATGGATTGAACTATTTATATACATGAATTAATCCAATATTTTAATGATAAGATGAATTATTTTTATATTCATTATATGTATTTGAAAATAATAATAATGGATTTTATTAAGAAAATGATTTTTTTAAGAAAATGATTTTTTTAAGAAAATGATTTTTTTTCTTAAATACAAAAAGCTGGTTTTTTTCGTAAATTAAAATAATAGATTTTTTTAAAAAAATACAAAAAATCGACTTTTTCTGAAATAAACTGATGATTTTTTTTTCGAAAATACAAAAAAAAACGTGGTTTTCCAAAAATACAAAAAATCGATTTTTTTCCCTCCGAAAATAAAAAAATTGATTTTTTTTTCTAGAAAATACAATAAGTGATATTACAAAAGAAGTTTTTTTTTCCAAAAATAAAAAACAATTTTTTGAAGGATGGATATTCATTTACTAAAAATATGTTAATTGATGGATTAGATGTATTTTATCTTTAATGATGGATTTGATTGGATATTTTTGAGAAAAATGTAGTGGATTGTTAATTAATTAATAAATTATTTTGATTTATCCATTAACAATCAAATTCATATTCTTCAAATTCATCTATTTTACCACCCCTAACATAAATGATATGTTGACGGTTGTTTCGGTCATCGAGTGATTATTTTTTAAAAGATTCGATTTTTTAATCTTAAAATTGAGGACTAATAAACTCTTGAACTAATACTTCAAATTATAAGACTTTCATTTGAAATGATTTTTTAATCTTAAAATTGAGGACTAATAAACTCTTGAACTAATACTTCAAATCATAAGACTTTCATTTGAAACAATTATTTAATTATATAACTTTACGATTGTATATATTCACATGTCAAATAAATTGAACATGCAAATTTTTAACTGCGTCAATAGTAACATTCATCAGAACCCATGAAATAAAAGCTATTATATTATTACTTTGTATAAATACAAATTTAATTAAAATAAAATCCGGCAAGAGAGAGAAATATTATGTTGAATTAAGGTAAGGGTAAGATTTCTTTCATCTCCTAAGAGTATTATAATACGAGTATTGAGCATAGAATTGTTAAGTGAGAATCCATGAGGATGGAGAAAATTTTGATGAAAAGTATGATAGAACGATTAGGAATGGTTGAAATCGTTGAAACTACTTGACTCAGACGATTAATTGTAGGAGGAATGGATCATATGGATGAATTTTCTGTGTTTTCTGGGATTAAGAAAGGTTTTGGGAAAGGAAAAATCCTAGCAGAATTGGGTCGAATTCGCAGAGGAATTATGCATAATTCGTAGTTCTCGCTTAGATACATGTAGCTCGCTTAGCAAGCCTTTAAGAATTTTTTACCCTTCCAGGCAGAAGCTCGCGCGCTTAGCGAGCAGAGAGGTTGCTTAGCGAGACCAGGAGCAAAAATAAATTATTTTTATTCTAAAAAGTTCCATAAAACCCTTTATTTCACACACTAGTGGATTTTGGTAGACGTAGTGACATTAGGGGCATGTTTTGAAAGGTTTTGTGTCGGTTTTGAAAGATGTTGAAAATAACATTGTAGAAACATGAGTTAACATGTATATATGTACATTGATGTTGTTATATGTTGTTTTTGTCGTTGTTTTACATGATATAGTTGTCGTTATATGTTATTGGAGTTGTTGTTACATGTTGTTGAGGTTGTTATTTGTTGTTGTATTTGTTGTTATATGTTGTTGTTGCGTGAGGTCGTTGTTGTAGACATTGCATATTGTCATTGATGGTGCATGGAATGTGCATATTTGTGGATGGTATACCAAGGTAGGGTAACAATATCCATCCGAATTCCAAAGGGAATAGTTGTTGGTCCGGTCATGAAATAGGGATCGTACGTGACCATGAAACAAGGGTCGTGAGTGTGATCATGAAATAGGGATCATACTAGACCATGAATAGGGGTCACGAGTTCCGACGGGTACTAGATCATGAAACATGGATCGTTAAATGGTACCACATGCATTGAGTCTGGTGGAGTCTCATTTGCATTGATTGTTATTTGTGTGCATAGTATTGTTAGGTGTTTCGGCGTGAATGTTTAATTCATTGATTGATGTGAAGTGGTGAACACTTGATGATACTTAGCTTTTATTTTTATTATTTCACTCTTTTGTTGGTGTAAGTATCTCACCCCTTCTATTTGAATTTTATCCTATGTTGGTAACATGCAGGTGATCAGGAATAGTAGAGTCCATTGTCGGTGAAGTCAGTGCACTTCACGTTAGAAGAGTCGGCTCTGATACGTACTTTGGGGTGTCGGGAACGAAGATTGACATTTTCTTATTTATTTTTTTAAAGAAAAATAATTTGTTATTGAACCTTTATTTTTATGTTTTCCTTTGAGATTACCGCTGCAAGTATACTATTTGTGTTACGTATAAGTTGAGCCGTATTTTGGAAGTGAATGTAACACTCGAATTTCGTTTCATATTTTAACTACTATGATTTTAAACTGGAATTCTGTGGGGAATAATTTGAGTGTTATAGGACTTCCCTCGTGCTATGACATTATGGGCATCAAAATTTCATACTAACTTTAGATTTGTGTTTTTTGCAGAAGATTTAAGAAGTTGGCTTTCATATAATTTATCCAACAAGTTAGGATGGCAGAGCAATAAGGATTGGACTTAGTTCTGGGCAACAACATGCCACAATATTTGGAATTGGCACAACTTGGAGATTTATGAAGAAACATTCTCAAGACCTCCTAATATGAAGCAACACATCAACATGCATGTCCAAGACTACAATCAAGCTAATGCAGCTCTTGGAAGCAACCGTAATAATAGGCAGGAGATAGTTTTAATCAAGTGGGAGGCTCCTACTACAGGGAAAGTTAAAATTAATATTGATGGATCTACAGACAGACACGAGAAAGTCGGGTGTTGCGGTATTATTAGAGGAGATCAAGAAGAATGGATTCGCGGATTCTCCAAATCCATTGGGAATTATGATAGCTATACTTCAGAGTTGTGGGGTTTCTATGAAGGTTTGAAAATGGCAATCGACATGGGATTTATTCATATTGAAGTTAACGTTGATGTTCGACAAGTAGTCCTTGATATTACAACTAATAAAGAAACAAGGGCTACAAGCAAGAACCTGCTCCATTTAATTAGAGATTACTTGAAGAACTCATTGTTACGAAGAATATATTATGAAGAAATGCAAAGTTGTTTATTTATAGATGAGGTTAAAAATGAAAAGTATGGTTGTTTAATGTTTGCAATGATGATAACTTGTAAATGGTTGATATTCTCGAATGATATTTTGTGAAAACGGAGAAAATTTTAAATCATCATTATACTTGGCCAGAGTGTTTCTCTCTTCTGGGAATAACAAGGGTCGTAATATTACAATGGTTAGTAATATTAACCGCAACGATACCCCTTATACTTGGTATAAGGTTCGACTCCAGGCAACAACATTTTTATATTTTACATAATTATAGAAAAATATTGTTGCCTAGAGTTGAACCTTGTACCAAGTATAAGGGGTATCGATTTTAATTGGTTTGGTTCAGTTTTTGTCTGAAAAATGTCCAACCCAAACAGATTGATTTGGTTTGGATTCCGATTTGGTTCGGAATTGCCTGAACCAATGAACACCCCTGATTTCTTGTATTTTTCTTTGGTTTTATTGTTTTATTTCCTTTTTGCATGCACTCGTTATACTTTGAACTTTAGTTGGATAAATTTGTCCCTATTATCTATATGTTATATTTGTCATTAAAGAAAATATCAAACATTGAACGTTTATAATTAACATATAATGTAAAAAACTTTTAAACATATTAATTATATTCAATTTATAGAAGAAGAAAAAAACTTCATCAAAAATGAATTAAACCTATTTTAATTCTTCATTCACATACGTAAATAATATAATTAGGATTTAAATCTTCTAAAATTCAATCTTAATTGAACTAATATATTAACTTATTAAATTTTAAGTGTTGTGTGACGAAATGAATAACGTTATGTTTATTTTGTTTGATAAAAAAATTTGAATATTAAAAATGTTGTTAGGTTTAAAACAAATTTAAATAAATGAAGTAATGAAATAACCTTTTCTATTATTGTTTTGTATAAATACAATATAAAATTAATTAAAATAAAATAAATACAATATAAAATTAATTAAAATAAAATAAAAACAAGGCAAAATTAATTAAAATAAAATAAAAGCAGGCAAAAAGATTTTCCGTAGCCAGGAATCGAACCTGGAAATTCATCTTCATAATTTAACCATGTGTGCTACTACGGAAGTGATGTTAGGTTCTTTCAAATTATATTATTAACCAAAACTTTTAATTGATTTGTATTAATACAATACACTTGAAGTCATTCTAATCAACATAAGACTTTTTCTTATCAACAATGAGGTTATTCAAAGCCTCAGCAAAATGGTTTTTATGTTTTTTGTTGTGATTTTTGTGCTACTGAACTTAATTAAAATAAAAGCAAGAAAAAAAGATATTCCAAAGCCGGGAATTGAACCCGAAAATTCAACTTCAGAATTTTAACTAGTGTGCTACTGTGAATTAGGTGCTAGCTGTTTACAAATTATATATTTTATATAAATGTAAAGATCTATAAATTATTAAACCTAAATCTGTCAATCAAATAATTGTTTTCCTATGATTAGCGCAACAATTTAAAATGTTCCAGGAGTATTTTGACGTTACACAAGACTATTCATGACTAAATTATTACTAATGTTTTCCAATTATTTAATATTGTAAATTTAAAGATGAATTGAATGTTTTTGTAGTAATTTTATAGAAACTTGTTCTAGAAAATTTATGAAGAAAAACGAGGTAATACTAATACTCCTTGAAATCATGTGAAAAATTAAAATTAATTAAAATGACATTAATAACTACTTTAATTTTTTTTCTTCTAAAAATATTTAATTTTTTAATCTTAAAATTGAGGACTAAATTCTTGAACTAATACTTCAAATTAACAAATTATAAGACTTTACATTTGAAAGAATTATTTAATAATATAACTTTACAAATTGTGTATACATTTACGTGTGAAATAAATATAACATGAAATTTTTTAAATATATCAGAATTATAAAAAGAATGATTGTGGAATATAGAAATAAAAAATAAAATAATATTCCTCTCTTTTATATCTCAATGTAAAATGTATTTATGAATATTTTGTTATTTAGAGGAGAAGGAAGGTAAAACAAGTGTTATTTGAAATGGAGGAAGTTTAGTAACTTATGGTTCTTTTGTTTGATAAAAAAAGTTCGAATATTGAAAGTATTTTTTGGTCTATGACAAATTTACTTAAACTATAGCTACGCATAATTTAACTTGCTTTTTCTATTAATTTTGTATACATACAAAATTATTATAAAACCTTGGCAAAAATTATATTCCGCAGCCGGGAATTAAACTCGGAAATTCAGCTTCAAAATTTTAACCAGTGTACTACTGCGGATTAGTTGCAAGTTGATTACAAATTATATGTTTAATATAAATTTAAAAAGTGTTGTAGAAATATCCTCTTTAACCAAGAAGCTTGTTTGGGAGTAATTCAGGACCAATTTCATTAGGTTGGACGACTCACTTATTGTCGATTTAAACGATTGGTTAGAGTATTATAGCTGTGTAATATAAAGCTTTTCTTCTTGTTCTTTTAGACACCCTTTGTGCTTAAATTTAAAGTAATCTTTTATTTATAAAAATATATATATGACTCTATGTTTGAAATAATTATTTAATTATATATAACTTTACAATTAATTAATTAATTAATTATATATATATATATATATATATATATATATATATAAAATTAATTGTAAAGTTATATATACGGTACATAAGTGGTAAGAGAGAGAGTATGTGTGTGTTTCAGAATACTTGCCCCTTTAATATAAAAAGGTATTTATAGTGAGCCCCCAGCGCTGATCCAAGGCTCTCTCTTGGGCTGGATTAGCTAGGCACAAGCAAGAACTGCCAAAGTACGCATAGGAGCGTGTAAGACCTAGCATGTGGTATTGTCCTTAGTTATCTTTCAGAACATAATGGTAGACAGTTGGGTGATGTGGCAGGTGATGGGGAGACGTGGTCTCTCCATCATCAGTCAAATGGATAAGGTGTTTACCCGATGCGCCAAATACCTGCTCGGGTAGTTTGAAGTCTGTCCGACAATGCAGAAGGCTTGTCCGATCGGATGGGCCTCTGCCCGACATGTTGGGTCCGACAGTGTCCTTGAGGCCCAGTCCATATATATATATATATATATATATATATATATATATATATATATATATATATATATATATATATATATATATATATATATATATACTTGTAAAATAAATATAACATACAAATTCTTAATTGTGTCAAGAGCAACATTTATTAGAATTATAAATAATATTGAATACAAATATTTTTATATTAAATAGTGTTCATGTGTCAAAATTATTTTTATTTAAAGTTGTATTGAAATTCTTGTGTCGTTGAAAATTGTAAAATAAATAAAAAGTTTGAATAAATAAAAAGAATGATTGTGGAATATAAGAAATAAAAAATAAAAATAATACTCCTCTCAATGTAAAAAATATTTGTGTTTTTATTTTTATTTATCAAAGGAGAAGGAAGATAAAAGAAGTAGATTGAAGTGTTATTTGAGAATAACGTTTTTTTTATAGGAAAAATTATAGTTATTAGTGGGATATTCATTTTATATCGCATCTAATATTTTATCTCACGGGTCATTATCGCATTAAAATTTCTTTTTCTTTTTGTCTTTCTTCATTTCACAAGTCATTTTGTTTTCTTTTTGCATGATTATTTAATATAATTGAGATTCCATAAATATTTTTCATTTTACAATTAAATAACTTATTTCAAATATACATATGTATATAAATACAATTTATATTGTATCAAATAAACTTTCTATTTCACGGGTCACTATAAACACAATGCACATTTTATTTTAATCAATAATTATCTCAAATTGAAAGATAAAATCCTTATTTTCAACTATTAATATTTTTAATCTCATGAGTCCCATTTTCTCTTTGTATTCTAATACAATTGAATTTATATAATCATTGTTTATTTTAAAATTAATAGCAAATTTCAAATTTAGATACATATATAAATACATTTTATATCGTAACAAATTTACTTTTACATTTAAATATATGTTATATCGTATCAAATAATTTTATCCGTGCGGGTAGGGATGGCAGGCAGACTCAAACCCGCGAAGTCCACCCGCACCTGAACCAGAATCAACAGGTGAAATTCCAAGTTGAGTGGGTTTGAGTTCGGCTTCGGGTGTCACTTGATATTTCGGGTACAAGTTTGGGTAGTGTGAAACTCACACCCGAAACCACACCCACTTTATTTAATATTATTATTTATTAATGTTTTACTATATGATAGATAATTTACTTGAATAATATAATGGATAATTTTTAAATTTTTAATTAAAATAAAAATTATTTTAATTTTAATTCTAGTTACAATTTATGTTAATTCAAATTTTATTTTCTTAATATTATTATTTTTGTGCATTCTCTGTGCGTTCTCTGCTGACCTGATTTTTATTTGGGATTTTTTCAATATGAACGAATCTGTTGTTCCTTGGAAGTTCTTAGACCATTCAAAAAATGAGAGTATGGAGAAGAAGGTTATCGAGGAGATTGTGATTCCAAGCAAGCTGTCAAAAGCTTTTGTGGAGGCGGTGAGTAATGTGTGTGATATTCTTGTAAGTCAACTTCTTAAGCCATGCGTTAAAGGAGATCGTCTGTCTAAGGTTATCTTTTATCAGCGCTTTTGTAAAAGTGTTTTCTAAGATGTGGCCTATGTATGGCCTTTAGCAATGGTTTTTTTAGCTGTTTTTTTTCAAAACTTACAGTGCTTTGTGATAAAAGCATTGTCTTTGTAGTGCTGCCAAAAATGAATTTTGGCGAAGTGCCTCAAATGAGACACATGAAACATATCATGAAGATTATAAAGTGGCGATGGTAAGGCAATCTGATAGTTTACCTCTCATATCCTCTAAAAAATCTAGTATGGACCAACAAAATGTGGCGTGAGCTTTCGATACTTCAAAGCTCGAACAACTCTAGTTACTAGAGTAACTCTCAAAAACACATGACCCCCCTCTCTGAACACAAGTGTTTTCCTCCTTTTATCATGGTAATTCTTCCGGAGACTCTGTGAGGCTCTCATCTTCTCTTGGATCATCTTGACGAGCACAATTTATGCCTACAGATGATTCCAGTTATTATGGATAACCTCATGGGTTTGATAAACCCAGATGGTTAGATTTTTATTGGATTATCGCGGGCATCACACATAGCTTGTAGGGGACCTATCTAGGCATTATTAATATTATTTTTATGTAGTATTAGTATATTATGTGTAACATTACTCAAACATCTGCACAATATTTTTTATTAGATAATGTTTTGGATCTTCCATTGATGAATGATGAACATAACTTAACATCTGATAAAGGGTTACATAACTTAGACAAAGGATTACATAACATAAGAAAACAATAATAAATAAGAAAACCTAAACACTACCAGATGATTCTATACATTTCATAATCTTAATTATGTGGTCGACAAATCTTGAAAACTTTGCATCTTACTCAATCAACCCATTAGTTAGCCTACACTGAAATGATCTCCACATAACCGTCAAATCTCACTATGTCAAACAAGGGCTAAGACAGAGCCTTTTTTTTTACCTTTGACAATGCTTAAAAGCATTGTCTAAGGTGGCACTGTCGTAAGAAAAGACAACATTTTTTTAAGGAAAAAGCGTTGCTAAAGACCTACTTTAGAAAGCGCTTTACCTTTAAAAGTACTTTCTAAAGTAGATCTTTAGCAGCGCTTTCTCCTTAAAAAGTGCTATCTAAAGCGGGCCTTTAGACATCACTTTTAAAAGCGTTGTCTAATGTATACGTATAAAATTTTAATGAATTTTTTTTATACCTTTATAAAGCGCTTTTTTAGGATAAAATGCTTTCTTTTGTCCCCCTTTCGACAACGCTTTGGAAAGCGCTCTCTAATGTATACCTATAATTTTAATGAATTTTTTTCTATACCTTTAGAGAGCGTTTTTTAGAAAAACCTCTTTCTTTTGTGGACTATAGCCAGCGAATTTTCTTAAAAGCGCTGTCTTTTCTCTATGTATAATTTTAATGATTTTTTTTAAATCCCATTTTAATCATTTTTTTATGCAGAAGCCTTTATAATTCAATCCATTTCAATAAACCTGTATAATTCTTATTTCAATAAATCTGTATAAACCATAAATACCATTATAAACCATTTCAATCCAAAACTATACAATTCAAGTCATATACATCTCAAAACTAATATCATTTCACTAATACCACTAATACCATTTCAATCCAAAACTATATAATTCAAGTCATTTACATAAACCACAAGTCATTTACATAAACCACAAGTCAATAACGTTCACATAATCCCATAATCCTATACCTTAAACTATTCTTTTTTCAATAATATATTCGCACAATTCCTCCATAATTTCACCCACTTTTGAGGGCGTGTAATGAGAACACGCGTATTCATCAAAGTACTACATAACAAAACAAAATATGCATTAGTTAGTTTAAAATAATAAATTATGATATATCCGTTAAATATTAAAATAAATCCTAAGTTATAAATCTATGCATACCTGAATAGGAATCTCTAGTCGATCCAATTGAAGGATTTTTCTCATAAACCTCAAAACGTAATACCTGCAGTATATGTCATTTTTCTGTTGAGGACACTACACATAGACAGACAAATAAGAATTAATATATAGTTGTTTTGTTTTATCAAGTAACATCACTAATAAGAAACATTGTGAAAATTAAATTAATATACCTGAACTTGGACCCATGCTTTAACCCTTGCTTTAACCCTTGCTACTCGAGCATATCTTTGTACTCGGTATACTAGTATAGATCTATAAAAGAAAAACGTAAATTTAGAACAATCTCACATAAATAATTAAATATACAAATACTCACGAATATTTTGAACAATCTCACTTATGTATCAACCACTTCCTTCATATCTCGGATATGTTGACCAATCATGCTCCAATGAATTCATATAGTAGACCACTTCTTTTGTAGGATTAATGGCAACCAACAACCAGTGTCCACTGTAAAATATAACAAAAGTTTAGATGGATAATTTCTACGCAAAAAATACAAAGATTAGAATGAAATTAGAATGAAAATCTTACTTGTGTCCAATATTATACGGTAAAAAAACAAAGTTTTTGTATTGACCTTCATAAATCTCTCAATTAAGTGGACTCTTACTGAAACTGAATTCAAACTAATTGTCCTTGCATTGACACAGGTGGAAGCAAAGAAACATAATATGTTTGACAATTGTGTCTCTCACATGATTTTTACATACAAGAACCTTAAATAAAAACATATATAATAAACATTAGACTATTTTCATTGAAATGTGTAAATAAATTGTTCAACTAAATAAATAATAGATTGATCGGAGTACTAGATGTATGCATGCATAATACTGATGCCTAATTCAAGATGCCTAAAAATCTGCTCCTTGTCCTCTCTTCCGATTATCTCAGAATGAGGAAAACCAAAAATAAAATCGTCCATGTTTATTTGACGAATACAACATTGCATCACATCTGATTTTGACACAAGTGTCTCAAGACACAACCGAAAGTGATTTGCAAGAGCTCTTTTTGTCTGCATGGTCCTTATAGGAACATTTTTCTTGCTAATGACATGTTGTGAAGTTTGAGCAGGAACTTAACAATCATATAAGTTAGGTAAAGTAGAAAATCATGAAACTTTTGAATTCAGATCATAGAATGACACTTTAAATGTACCTCTCTTTGTGATACAACAAACTTTTTTTCCGACCAAATCCCTTTATCCTTAGATGCGGGTTTTATAGGAGTCTAACATTACCATGTAAAAAAATGTATGTAATGGTTCAAAATGATTTTCATAATGGTTAAGAATTGACATTTGAATACTAAGAGATTCATAATGGTTTTAAACCTACCTCGTCATCTATGAAAATGAGGTCCGACGACCATGTAACAAACGAACCTATTGCTTATCCTGCCAATGTTATCTCTGAAACCAAGTCAGGTATAGGTAGTACCGCATCCCTATCTATAACAATATTAACTGACACTTTCAGATATCCATGAGGGAGAGGATTATGGTGAATTAAAACTTTTATAAAATTGTTTGAAATCATTATAAAATGGTTGATTGGCCGAACCGTTTTATAATGATTATGGTGAATTAAAACTTTTATAAAATTGTTTGATACATTTGAAATTATGAAAGTATGTTGGATTCTAGATACAAAAGAAGATATCTCTTGTATTTTTTATTATCTAGTTATCTCTTGTATTTTTCTTGCCCAAACCAATGAACACCCCTGATCTCTTGTATTTTTCTTTGGTTTGATTGTTTTATTTCCTTTTTGCATGCATTTGTTATGCTTTGAACTTTAGTTGTATAAATTTGTCCCTATTATCTATATGTTATATTTGCCATTAAAGAAAATATCAAACATTGAACGTTTATAATTAACATATAATGTAAAAAACTTTTAAACATATTAATTATATTCAATTTATAGAAGAAAAAAAAAACTTCATCAAAAATAAATTAAACTTATTTTAATTCTTCATTCACATACGTAAATAATATAATTAGGATTTAAATCTTCTAAATCCAATCTTAATTGAACTAATATATTAACCTATTAAATTTTAAGGGTGGTTGAAAATATTACTAGTAATAGTGAATCGAAGTGTGTGATGAAATGAATAACGTTATGTTTCTTTTGTTTGATAAAAAAAATTGAATATTAAAAATGCTGTTAGGTTAAAATAAAATAAAAGCAAGGCAAAAATACTTTCCGTAGCCAGGAATCGAACCTGGAAATTCAACTTCAGAATTTAACCATGTGAGCTACTACGGAAGTGATGCTAGGATCTTTCAAATTATATTATTAACCAAAAATCGTAATTGATTTGTATTAATACATTACACTTGAAGTCCTTCTAATCAACATAAGACTTTTTCTTATCAGCTATCACGTTGTTCAAAGCCTCAGCAAAATGGTTTTTATGTTTTTTGTTGTGATTCTTGTATGATATTTAGATTGGATTGTGTTTGATCGTTATCCCGGAGACACATCCATTAAGGATCCCAATTGAATCTATTAAAATAAAATAATCTAATCTATCCATTAAAATATTTATTCAATCCATTCAATTCATCCATCACATAATAAATAAGTTAATGGATTGAACTATTTATATACATGGATTAATCCAATATTTTAATGATAAGATGAATTATTTTTATATTCATTATATCTATTTGAAAATAATAATAACGGATTTTTTTAAGAAAATGATTTTTTTTCTTAAATACAAAAAGCTGGTTTTTTTCGTAAATTAAAATAATAGATTTATTTAAAAAATACAAAAAATCGACTTTTTCTGAAATAAACTGATGATTTTTTTCGAAAATACAAAAAAAAAGCGTGGTTTTCCAAAAATACAAAAAATCAATTTTTTTCCTCCGAAAATCAAAAAATTGATTTTTTTTTCTAGAAAATACAATAAGTGATATTACAAAAGAAGTTTTTTTTCCAAAAATAAAAAACAATTTTTTGAAGGATGGATATTCATTTACTATAAATATGTTAATTGATGGATTAGATGTATTTTATCTTTAATGATGGATTTGATTGGATATTTTTGAGAAAAAATTAGTGGATATTAATTAATAAATTATTTTGATTTATCTATTAACAATCAAATTCATATTCATCAAATTCATCTATTTTACCACCCCTAACATAAATGATATGTTGACGGTTGTTTCCGTCATTGAGTGATTATTTTTTAAAAGATTCGATTTTTTAATCTTAAAATTGAGGACTAATAAACTCTTGAACTAATACTTCAAATTATAAGACTTTCATTTGAAACAATTTTTTAATATTAAAATTGAGGACTAATAAACTCTTGAACTAATACTTCAAATCATAAGACTTTCATTTGAAACAATTATTTAATTATATAACTTTACGATTGTATATATTCACATGTCAAATAAATTGAACATGCAAATTTTTAACTGCGTCAATAGTAACATTCATCAGAACCCATGAAATAAAAGCTATTATATTATTACTTTGTATAAATACAAATTTAATTAAAATAAAATTCGGCAAGAGAGAGAAATATTATGTTGAATTAAGGTAAGGGTGAGATTTCTTTCATCTCCTAAGAGTATTATAATACGAGTATTGAGCATAGAATTTGTTCTGGACTGGGCCGTGATGGCATACAGGGCACGGCCCAATACATAAAATGTTTAGGCCCATGCATCCGAGCTGGTGAATACGTCGGGCAAAGGCCCGCGCATCCAACCACGTGATGACACTCTGCCTTGCCACCCCGCTACGTGTCGGGCAGAGACGCATGCATCCGGCCAGCCGACCCTCCTTCACACATCACCTACCCATACTACGGGCGTACTTACGATGTCGGGCAGAAACCATGTCTTCCAGCTCATCTGCCACGTCACCCAACTGTCCTTCATTATCTCCTGAGAGATAGGGGCAGTTGGACCAGGGAGCAGACCTTTGGTCTAGGTCTTCACGCTTCTTACGCGTTCCTTGGCAGCTCCTCCTTGGGCCTAGCTAAATCAAGCCCATTAGGAGCCTTGGCCCAGCGCTGGGGGCTCAATATAAATACCCTTTCATGGCAAAGGGTCAGGTATTCTAACTCACTCTGAAATAACCTTAACTCTGTACTTTTTCTGACTTAAGCATCAGAGTACTTTGCAGGTACACCCCCTCTCTCATCCCATTCTCTGGCCCACTCTTCAAGTCCGTGGAAGGCCCTCCTGATCAGGTAAGATCAGTGGCGCCGTCTGTGGGAACTAGCTATCCCCATATTCATCAACAGAGGATCAAAGCTTATTCATTCATGTCCTTCCAACATGGCCGGAGAACAACCTAGCGAGCGCAGCCGTCCCCTCGTCGACTATACTATGGACGACGGTCCCGCAGTCCCATGAAGCAGACGCTCGAGACGGTCGTCCAGCCACCCCGTCTCCGGAGCCCCAAAATAACGGGGATGCCCCTCACGTTCAAAACCAAGGGGCCTAGGCATTTCATCCCATCCTCGTCCCAGTCGAAGGAGACGCCACCATGATTGCTATGGTGAACGCCCTCAACCAGGCCGGTTCTATGCTCTACCAGCAGCACGAGAGAATCATGGCCCTATAAGCTGAACGACAGGAGGTCCGACCCCAACAGGAGAGGAGGACACAACAACGTCCAGAGGCAACAAAGAAGCGAGGACGTCGCTCCCTAGAACCTCATGTCAGCAGGGCACGCGCCCGCCGCGACAATGGTCGATCGGGAACATCACCAAGGCGCGAGCGCAGCCCCGACAACAACGAACTCTCTCCACTGAGGAGCGACGAAGAAGACCTGAATTGTCCCCTGTCACGGGAAATAATGGAAGCCCCGCTCCCCAAAGGCATGGAAAAACCTCCTAATCTAGCTGTGTACGACGGGACTATCGATCCCGACGACCACGTCGACAACGTCAACGCGATGCTCGACTACCGCAATGACATCACCGGGCACCTCAAATGCAGGCTGTTTTCAACAACCCTCAGGAAATAGGCCATGGCCTGGTACAAGAGCTTGGCCCCCGAATCCATCACGTCTTGGAGAGTCATGAGATCCATGTTCACAAGGCACTTCACGGCTTCCCGGCGTCACCCCAAGACAGAGGCAACCCTTGAAGCTATAGTACAAAAGAAAAATGAAACACTACGCTCGTACATTGAGCGATTTAACCAGGAAGCTGTCGAGGTGGATACCACCGAACACATGAAGAAATACCTCCTCGAGAGGGGGCTCTTGCCCGGCAGTGAACTCAGCAGAGCCGTCGGGATCGAGCCTCCCCGCACCTTGAATGAAATTCTGCACAAGGCCCAGGCCTATATCAGATACGAGGAAAAACAAGTAGCCCACAACGCCCGTAGTGGCCGTGGTGTTGGAGATACTGATCACCCCAAGCGCGAGGATCCCAGTATCCCCCGTCGCAACGGGGACAAACGAAGAGAAGAAAGACCCCGCGAACTTCGAGAAGGAAGAGGCCCCGCGGGCCGATACAACGAATACACCTTACTAACAGCTCCCCGAGAGCGCATCCTCGCGGAGTGCATCAACTCTGAGTTCAAACAGGGCAGAGTAAGGTTCCCAAAACCATCTGCACCAAAGCCTCACACCGACAAATCCAAGTACTGCAGGTTCCACAGGAGCCACGGGCACGTGACCGAGGACTGCGTTCACCTGAAAGATGCGATAGAGATTTTGATCCAGGAAGGGCACCTAAAACAGTATACGAGGAGGAACGAAACCCCCAAGCATGACGAGGCAGAGAAGAAGAGACCCCGGGAAGACACACCCCCCGACAACTCTCCTTATCAAGTGGCCCTCTGCATGTCACGCCCATAAGATTTCATCCTCCCCGAGCCATTGCCCGAAGGCCGAATCACTGCACTCAGCCCCTGGGAAGATTTCCCGACCGCACTAGTCATATCGGGTGGAGGGATTAACGGCGAGGCCGCTGCCCTCTCGGTCAAACGCAAGTTCGACGAGCTCCTTCTGACTGCGCCCGAGCAAAAAGCGACGCTGACAAAATATCAGGGTAAATCCAACCCAATATCCTTCTTTTTAGAAGAGCTTCTGGGCGGATCCCCGAATTCGGGCATTCCACTATTGATCAGGGCAAGGATGGCCCAGTTCGACGTCAGGCGCATTCTGGTAGATCAGGGCAGCTCGGTGGATATCATGTACGTCCACCTCTTCAAGACCCTGAAATTAGACAAGACCAACCTGGCCCCCTACGTCGGATCCGACCTCCAGGGATTCAATGGAGCCACAACAAGGCCGTGGGGATATGTCGAGCTCCTAGTCACCTTCGGGGAGCAGGAAATGGCCAGGGAAATCAAAATCCAGTTCCTGGTCGTGGACTGTCCGTCCCTCTACAATTGCATCTTCGGCCGCCCGACATTAGCCGAACTCACCGCGGTCCCATCCACCGTCCATCTGAAGATGAAGTACTACACCAAATTGGGCCGCGTAGTCACCATCCACGGTGACATCGAAGCTGCCCGACGATGCTACGACGCCGCGGTAAAAGGACAGGCCACAGTCAATACAAAGAGTAGCAACAAAAAATTCAAGACTGAGGATCCTCCCCCCCAGGGAATTAACGCCATCGACCTCGACTGCCGCATTGGTTGCGACGAGACTGAAGAATGGAAACCCGCCGAGGAACGATCTCCCGAACACCCGTTCCGACCGATCCCCGACGGAGAGTTCGAACTCATCTCTCTGGGGGACGATCCAGAGAGGACAGTAAAGATAGGCAAGGGATTGCCCTAGGGAACAAGGGACAAGCTCGTGGCATGCCTCAAAGAGAACTCCGACCTCTTCACCTGGAATGCTGCGGAAATGCCCGGTCTGGACCCTGAGATCGCGTGTCACCAGCTAGCTTTAGATCGGGCAGTCAAGCCCATAGCACAGCGTAGGCGCAAACAGTCCCCCGAGAAGGCGGAGGCTGCCGAGCGAGCTGTAAAAGACCTCTTAGAGGCAAATTTTATTTCTGAAGCCCAGTACACAACCTGGCTCTCTAATGTAGTCCTCGTTAAGAAAAATAATGGAAAATGGCGTATGTGTGTTGATTATACTGATCTTAATAGGGCTTGCCCCAAAGATGCTTTCCCCCTCCCTAATATAGACATGCTCGTGGACAATTCTGCAGGTTTTAAACTCTTGTCCTTCATGGACGCATACAGTGGATATAACCAAATCCCTATGTCGCCCACAGACAAGAGACACACGGCATTCATGACCCCAACGGACAATTACTATTACAACGTAATGCCGTTCGGGCTCAAGAACGCCGGTGCCACATACCAACGCATGATGAACAAAGTCTTCAAGGAAGAAATAGGGGACATGCTCGAGGTATACATGGACGACATGATCGTCAAGTCACACGAAGAGGTTAACCATGCTCGGCACCTGTCCAAGGTCTTCGAGCAGGCGAGGCAGTGCAAAATGAGGTTCAACCCTGAAAAATGCACGTTCGGAGTACGAGCAGGAAAATTCATGGGTTTCTACTTCACCGAAAGGGGGATCGAAGCAAACCCCGACAAATGCCGGGCATTCTCGGAATTTCCAACCCCGAGGACCAAAAAATCAATCCAATCCCTCAACGGAGTGCTCGCCTCACTCTCCCGGTTCATCGCCAAGTCCGCCCAGCATGCGCTGCCATTCTTCAGACTCCTTCGTAAAGAAGCCAGCTTCGAATGGACCGACGAATGCGAGCAGGCATTACTCCATTTAAAGAAGGTTCTCTCCGAACACCCGGTCTTGTCACGACCATTAGAAAAGGAAACCCTATACCTGTATCTGTCCGTGGCGACCGAGGCCGTCAGCGCCGTCCTAATAAGGGAAACCGACGAGGGACAGAAACCCATCTATTTTACGAGCAAAGCACTCCAAGGCCCCGAACTCAGATACCATCAAATTTAAAAGGTCGCCCTAGCCCTCATAAATGCGGCGAGGAGACTACGTCACTACTTCCTCGCACACACGGTAAAAGTAAGAACCGACCAGCCGATCAAACAGTTACTTGGGCGGCCAGATATGGCCGGCAGGATGCTCAAATGGTCACTGGAACTCTCCGAATTCGAAATACAATACGAAAATAGGAAGGCTTTGAAAGCCCAAGCACTGGCCGACTTCGTCGCGAAAATGACCCACTGCTCAACACCGACGGACGACGCCCATAAGTGGACGATCTTCGTCGACGGCGCCTCCAGCACATCAGGTAGCGGAGCCGGGATCATCCTCGAGAATGAGGACGGAATCCTGATTGAAGTCTCATTAGCACTAGCCTTCCCGACGTCGAACAACCAAGCCGAATATGAAACTCTTATCGTCGGTCTAAGATTAGCCGAGGACCTAGGAGCAAAGGAAGTAAAAATATCAACAGACTCCCAGCTCGTGGCCTCACAAGTACGAGGAGAGTACCAAACCAAGAACGACAACCTTGTCGAATACTTGTCCCTTGTCAAAGAAAGACTCGAAAAATTCGAGAAGTGGGAAGTATAACACGTACCTCGCGAGCACAACACACGAGCCGACATCCTCTCAAAACTAGCCAGCACGAGAAAGAAGGGCGGGAACAAATCAGTCATTCAAGAGATCCTTCCTCGACCTAGCATCGAAAAACTACCTCCCCCAATCGAGGTCAACGCGATCGGAGATACTCATTGTTGGATGACACCTATCTACAATTACCTGACAAAGGACGAACTCCCCGTCGACCCAAAGGAGGCGGCCACCACCAAACGACGGGCATGCTCGTACGTACTCCTCGAAGGGAAACTCTACCGTAGGGGGTTCTCCATCCCATTACTCAAGTGCGTCGAGGAAGAGAAAGTCCCCGACATACTTGGAGAAATACACCGGGGAATTAACGCCCAGCACCTCGGCGGGCGATCACTCGCGCGAAAAGCCCTTCGGGCAGGCTACTACTGGCCGACCATGCAACATGACTCAAAGGAGCACGTAAAAAAATGCGATAAATGTCAGCGACACGCCGACATGCACCTCGCACCCCCGAACGATCTAAAAACACTCTCTTCTCCATGGCCCTTCGCATGGTGGGGCATGGACATCCTCGGACCTTTCGTGACCAGATCGTACCAGAATAAATACCTCATCGTAGGGGTGGATTATTTTACCAAATGGATCGAAGCAGAGGCATTGGCTAAAATAACCGCACAGAACATTCTTCGATTCTTTAAACGCAATGTCCTCGCTCGGTTCGGCGTGCCTCAGGTCCTCGTCACGGACAATGGAACACAATTCACGGACGGGGGATTCCAAGACTTCGTCGCCAGCCTAGGTACTAAGCAGCATTTCACATCCGTTGAACATCCGCAGACGAACGGACAAGCGGAGGCGGCCAACAGGGTAATCCTACGTGGCCTCAAACGCAGGCTCGATGAAGCAAAGAGGGCATGGGTCGAGGAGCTACATAGCGTCCTATGGGCTTACCGCACTCCACCACACTCCACCACCGGGGATACCCCATTCCGACTAACTTACGACACCGAAGCAGTCATCCCGGTGGAAATACGGTAGCCGACGAGACGCGTGGAGGAACCCCTAGACGAAGAAATGAATGACGAGGCACTTAGAGCCGAGCTAGACCTCGTCGACGAGATCCGTTCCGAAGCAGCCCTTAGGGAAATATCGCTCAAACAAAAAATAGCCTTGCGCCACGACGCGAAGGTCATAAAAAGAGAGTTCCAGGTGGGCACCCTGGTCCTCAGAAGAAACCAGAAAAACCCAAGAGAGGGTAAACTGGCCGCCAACTGGGAAGGCCCCTACCGCGTCCGCGACAAGACGAGCAACAGGGCCTATTACCTAGAAAACCTACAAGGGGAAGAACTCGCTCGACCATGGAACGCAGAGAAACTTAGACAATATTACAGCTAAATATATCACGGGGAGACGTGGGAGGTACGACCATGCTCTTCGTCTCCAAAACGACAGAGAGGAACCGCAAGACCCGGGGACAAACCGACCCCTCCAGCGAACACAACCCTCCCCGACGATTGGGATCTCGATCGAGCACCAATGTCGAAGTACCGCGACAGGCAGAGCGCCCAGCTCGCGATGGGAGAGCACAAGCCTCGAAGCCGGAGTCCCGAACATCGAACTCGGTCTTCGATCCAAACGGGCACGACGCCCGACACTTCATCGGTTCCCTAAACCGAGGAGATCAACCTGGTCGAGCGGAATATAAGTTCAAAAACATAAAAACATAGTACATAACCGAACAAAAAGAATGACCAAAAACAACATTCATATATTTAAAGCAACGGCCGAGGCCAAGTACGCCCGAAGGCCAAATTACATATGCCCGAAGGCCAAAATACATAAAAAGGCACGCAGGCCATACATCAAAAAGGCACGCAGGCCATGTGAAAAACAAGTCAAAAAATAATCAAGACTCCGCCCGGAGCTCCTATTCAACATTCTGCACCTCATCCTCATCGTCCCCCAACTCCTCCTCGGCTTCGAAAGGGCACACAATCTCCCCCTCCCGGACACAATAGTTGTGGGCCGACCCATCCGTCACCAATTCGGGATTCAGAACCCTCAGTTGTTCGACGGCATTGTCAAAAACCTCCTTGAACACAGCTACGAGGTCCTGGTTAAGGGAACGTATGTGCCCCAGCAGCTCACCACGGGAACCGAGTGCGAGCTCCTCCTCGGTTTCATCAGCCAAAGGACGGACCTTTTCCTCGAGAGAAGCGAGCTGAGTATGCAGTCCAGCATTATCCTCAATCAACTTCTGGTGCTCGGCCACCTGCTCCTCCAAATTCACCTTGGCCACCTTCAGCTGATCCCGCTCCTCTTCAACCTCTTCCAGTTTTTTCTTCAGCCCCTCCTGCAGCTGATGCTCCTCCTTGTAGTCCGATAGATCCTTGGACAGCTTATCCTTCTCAGTCCGAACCTGCACAAGAGCATCTTCCAGGGAGGCAGTGGAAACCGAGGTATCAGTTAAGACCATGGTTGTCTCCATCACCCGGATGACAACTGCCAGGTCTCTTGCCAGCTCCTTGCGCCGGACACCAGCCTCTTGATCCAGAATAGCCCTTGCCTCAGGCGCCGGCACCGCGATCGCATCCTCGGCTTTGAAGAAAGACCGCTCCACATAGCAAGGGGGCAATAGGTAGCTGCCGGGTCCGCCCGGACTCCCGCCTTCCAGTGACGACCTCGAGAGAGTCCCCACCGGACGCTTCCGCTTGTAGAGAGGAGAGGCTGATAGAGGCGGGTTGTCAGGTATATTTATCGTCGACGCCCGAGGAGGAGAGGTGGGCACCGGACTCGCCATGTTCGAGGTCCCGACCCCAGCGTCTTCAGCGGCCACCTGAACACGAGGCACAATTTTCTTCTTCTTTTTAGGAACCCTGTCCGGCGCACCAACCTGGTTGGCCAGCTTGAGGACCCGGTCACGCGCAGTGGGCATAGCACCTGCAAAACATTACACATAAACATTAGCGAGCGAAAACATAGACAAAAATAAAGAACAAGAAAGACACCTACTCAATAATTCTAAGGCCTTATCCTCGGTACCACACTCGAGCAAAGCTTTCGTATTAATAATACGAGTCTCAGTGATCGGCACTCCAGCCTCGTCGAGGTAAGGCACGCCCTGTCGATCCGTCCAGACCGCCAGATTGAAACTCCGCACATAGTCAACCAACTTCTTATATGCGAGCCTATCCTCGACGCCGAGCATCGCAAATTTAATCCTGTAATGAGCGGTGGTGAGGTCGAAATGATCACGCTGCCACCTCAGCGGTATCTTTGACATCAATTTTTTCTCCCTGTTTGCTGCCCGTTGATAGTAGTAAAGGGAGTGCAGGGCGACACGGGTGATCGGTCTCACCACATACCACCGACCCTTAAAGTGACGGGCAGAGTCCACGTATGTCTTGAACAAACGCACAGGCTGCTTAAAGGAGACCCAGCTGTGACGCCCACGGAGACCGGACCGCTGGAGGTGGAAGACATGGAAGAAAAGGGCTCGAGTGCACCCAATGCCGAGGAAACGGCAGACCAACTCGAACGCCCGCATAAAAGCGAGGGCGTTGGGATGCAATTGAGACGGCGCCAGCCGAAGCCATTTGAAGATGGACATTTGGAATGAATTAAAGGGCAGCCTGATCCCCGCCTCCCGGAAAGCGAACTCGTACATCGTGAACTGCTTCCCCGGGAAATGATGACATATGCGGTCCGCCTCTTTGGGAGCATGGCACTGCCAATTCTCAGGATCTTCCCGGCTTCTGTCCTCAACCACGGCATAAGCGGGGATAGCCTCGTCACAGAAATAGGACTCCTCCTCCAAAGGTTCGTCCGTAACCCAGGAGAGATCATTCTGCCCAGAGGACGAGGCATGTTTTGTACCATCCCTGACACTCCCATCCCCGACGGGTAGACGAGCAATGGCCGCATCTTCAGACGGTGGCCCGGAGTCTTCTCTCCTCGGTCGTAAACGCCCAGTAGCACCTGAAACGCAGACAGAAAGAGTGAATTCGACGTCATATCAAATCCACCCTTCCACCGCAGGTCAAGTGAAAGGGCGTAGTAGCAACGGGCACAGACAACGCGTTCGACGCAAGAATACGCACGTTCTTACAAGACCGGGCATAAATCTCATATATGCTTATGCAAATTTTGCCCGGCGTATGAAATTTCTGCCCGGGACAGTCTAACCCTAACCCTATTTCATCATCTATAGTCCATTTTACTATTCCTAAGTCAAATCTAACCAACCTACTACAAGTATAACATACATTCGCAGATATTTGGCACAAAAAAGAGAAAAATAATGGATTAAGGAAGCAAAAATGGCACCTGACATATTCGGAATTAAGGAAGAGACGGTGGCGCACGAGCAGCGGCGGCGGTTCAGGCGGCGAGACGGGCAGACACAGGAGGATTCTTCAGAGCTTCCGGTGAACGTATGAGCGAAAAAGTGAAAATGAAGTCACTCAACTTCATTTTATAGTCCCAGGCGCGTGGACCAACGCGCTAGGTCATCATTGCCTACTGCCTACGCCGCCTTTGCACACAAAACGAAGCGACGTCATTAATATTGAAACACATCAATCCATAAGGAAACTGAAGCGACGTCGGGCAGCTGTCCATCTCCCCGACCCCTTAGAACGTCCTGTCCCCGTATGAAGCCCTCGACCTCTACAAAAAAGGTGCGCACCCGTCGATGACTTTTCATCCCCGACACTATCGGGGTATCAAGCGCCCGGAGAGAGAGGGATATTGCGGGCAATTCTACTAAGGATCTTCCATGCCGTACGTCCACGCTTTTTCCTCGACATGGGAACCCCGGTTGCAATACAAGTCATCGCTCTAACTCAGAGACTCGACTTGGGGGGCTCCTGTTCTGGACTGGGCCGTGATGGCATACAGGGCACGGCCCAATACATAAAATGTTTAGGCCCATGCATCCGAGCTGGTGAATACGTCGGGCAAAGGCCCGCGCATCCAACCACGTGATGACACTCTGCCTTGCCACCCCGCTACGTGTCGGGCAGAGACGCATGCATCCGGCCAGCCGACCCTCCTTCACACATCACCTGCCCATACTACGGGCGTACTTACAATGTCGGGCAGAAACCATGTCTGCCAGCTCATCTGCCACGTCACCCAACTGCCCTTCATTATCTCCTGAGAGATAGGGGCAGTTGGACCAGGGAGCAGACCTTTGGTCTAGGTCTTCACGCTTCTTACGCGTTCCTTGGCAGCTCCTCCTTGGGCCTAGCTAAATCAAGCCCATTAGGAGCCTTGGCCCAGCGCTGGGGGCTCAATATAAATACCCTTTCATGGCAAAGGGTCAGGTATTCTAACTCACTCTGAAATAACCTTAACTCTGTACCTTTTCTGACTTAAGCATCAGAGTACTTTGCAGGTACACCCCCTCTCTCATCCCATTCTCTGGCCCACTCTTCAAGTCCGTGGAAGGCCCTCCTGATCAGGTAAGATCAGAATTGTTAAGTGAGAATCCATGAGGATGGAGAAAATTTTGATGAAAAGTATGATAGAATGATTAGGAATGGTTGAAATCGTTGAAACTACTTAACTCAGACGATTAATTGTAGGAGGAATGGATCGTATGGATGAATTTTCTGTGTTTTCTGGGATTAAGAAATGTTTTGGGAAAGGAAAAATCCTAGCAGAATTGGGTTGAATTTGCAGAGGAATTATGTAGAATTCGTAGTTCTCGCTTAGAGAGATGTAGCTCGCTTAGCAAGCCTTTAAGAATTGTTTACCCTTCCAGGCAGAAGCTCGCGCGCTTAGCAAGCAGAGAGGTCGCTTAGCGAGACCTGGAGCAAAAATAAATTATTTTTATTCTAAAAAATTCCATAAAACCCTTTATTTCACACACTAGTGGATTTTGGTAGACGTAGTGACGTTAGGGGCATGTTTTGAAAGGTTTTGTGCTGGTTTTGCAAGATGTTGAAAATAACATTGTAGAAACATGAGTTAACATGTATATATGTACATTGAGGTTGTTATATGTTGTTTTTGTCGTTGTTTTTACATGATATAGTTGTCGTTATATGTTGTTAGAGTTGTTGTTACATGTTGTTGAGGTTGTTATTTGTTGTTGTAGTTGTTGTTATATGTTGTTGTTGATGTTGTTGCGTGAGGTCGTTGTTGTAGACATTGCATATTATCATTGATGGTGCATGGAATATTCATATTTGTGGATGGTATACCAAGGTAGGGTAACAATATCCATCTGAATTCCAAAGGGAATAGTTGTTGGTGCGGTCATGAAATAGGGATCGTATGTGACCATGAAACAAGGGTCGTGAGTGTGATCATGAAATAGGGATCATATTGGACCATGAATAGGGGTCACGAGTTCCGACGGGTACTGGATCATGAAACATGGATCGTTAAATGGTACCACATGCATTGAGTCTGGTGGAGTCTCATTTGCATTGATTGTTGTTTGTGTGCATAGTATTGTTAGGTGTTTCGGCGTGAATGTTTAATTCATTGATTGATGTGAAGTGGTGAACACTTGATGATACTTAGCTTTTATTTTTATTATTTCACTCTTTTGTTGGTGTAAGTATCTCACCCCTTCTGTTTGAATTTTATCCTATGTTGGTAACATGCAGGTGATTAGGAATAGTAGAGTCCATTATCGGTGAAGTCAGTGCACTTCACGTTAGAGGAGTCGGCTCTGATACGTACTTTGGGGTGTCGGGAACGAAGATTGACATTTTCTTGTTTATTTTTTTAAAGAAAAATAATTTGTTATTGAACCTTTATTTTTATGTTTTCCTTTGAGATTACCGCTGCAAGTATACTATTTGTGTTACGTATCAGTTGAGCCGTATTTTGGAAGTGAATGTAACACTCGAATTTCGTTTCATATTTTAACTACTATGATTTTAAACTGGAATTATGTGGGGAATGATTTGAGTATTATAGGACTGCCCTCGTGCTATGACATTATGGGCATCAAAATTTCATACTAACTTTAGATTTGTGTTTTTTGCAGAAGATTTAAGAAGTTGGCTTTCTTATAATTTATCCAACAAGTTAGGATGGCAGAGCAATAAAGATTGGACTTAGTTCTGGGCAACAACATGCCACAATATTTGGAATTGGCACAACTTGGAGATTTATGAAGAAACATTCTCAAGACCTCCTAATATGAAGCAACACATCAACATGCATGTCTAAGACTACAATCAAACTAATGCAGCTCTTGGAAGCAACCGTAATAATAGGCAGGAGATAGTTTTAATCAAGTGGGAAGCTCCTACTACAGGGAAAGTTAAAATTAATATTGATGGATCTACAGACAGACACGAGAAAGTCGGGTGTTGTATTATTATTAAAGGAGATCAAGGAGAATGGATTCGCGATTCTTCAAATCCATTGGGAATTGTGATAGCTATACTTCAGAGTTGTGGGGTTTCTATGAAGGTTTGAAAATGGTAATCGACAAGGGATTTATTCATATTGAAGTTAACGTTGATGTCCGACAAGTAGTCCTTGATATTACAACTAATAAAGAAACAAGGGCTACAAGCAAGAACCTGCTCCATTTAATTAGAGATTACTTGAACAACAATAAGGAGATTATTGTTTCACATGTTTACCAAGAAGCTAACACATGTGTTGATGCTTTGGCTCAGTTTGGGTTATCCCTTATGCATAAGACATATGTGTTTAATGAGTTTCCTTCCTTTATTACTCCGTTATTAGATCAGGATTTGTCTGGTTTGACAATTTTGCGCCTCGTGGCGGTGTAGTCTGTTCTTTCTTCCTTGGGATTTTTACCTCCCCATTATAAAAAAAATATCTATAGTTTTTATGTTATTAGTTTGTACGTTTAACCACTTCTTTAATGTGCATACACGTCAAAATATAAACAAATATTTTTAATTGAATATTAATTTTAAGTTAAATTATTTGTGAAATATATTTTGTTCAGTTCTGATCATTCACTTGCAAAGGAGTTTGATCAGTATGTAGTAGCTTATACACTCCAAGATCAGAAGCGTGATGTGGTAGCTTCTGAAATTGAGTAGTGTTAACTCAGTTCTGCTAACATGGGACTTGAGATTTCTTGACATTATCTTCTATAAGTTGTGTTGTACTTGAAATATTGATGAATCCATTGGACAAATGCATTGTTCTGTGTGGATTATCCTGTGACTGAAGGTTCCAACACTTTTCTTTATTGGGAAAGAAGATATACTAGAAGATTTGGTCTGATTATATACGTTGTGGATGCTTCAACATATATATTTCTACAACTATAAAAGGAAAAGAAGATTTGAATATCAATTCAAGAAACAACGTTGTAACTACAACTGAGATATACACACACTGATATCAGAAGTTGAATCTGTAATAGACTTCTTATTCTTGTGTAGCTTAAGAATCCTTGTAATAAGTGTGTTGTATTGTTTTTAAGCACCTATGATTTTTATCAAGTGTTATTGTAAGTTATTCTTTCTCTAAATAGTTAGTTTAGATTAAAGGTCTTAAACACGAGCTCTAAGCAAGAGAAAACTCGATCATGAGCTGGTTGAGCAAGGTAAAAGTCTTTGACGCGAGCTCTAAACAAGGTAAAGTCTTGGACAGGTGGTCCGAGCAAGGTGAAAGTCTTAGACATGTGGTATAATCAGGAAGACTTGATCAAGAGCTGGTTGAGCAGAGGAAAGTCTTAGACACAATCTCTAAGAAAGAAAAGTCTTATACAAGAGTGTGTAAGCAAGTGTAATAAAGTTGATTTTAGTGGATAATCTCTTGCGTGGTAAGGGGACTGGGGCACTCTCAATTTGGAGAGAAACTAGGATAACTATTGTATGCTCTTTGTTATTTTACTTTGCTTCTGTTTCTATTTTCGTTGCACATGCTATCAGATTTTGAACTTTTGTTCAGGAGTAAATCTAATTTTTGCAAACACAATTCACCCCCCTTCTTGTGTATTTTTCTCACCTTCATACTAGATAATTCTAGACGTTTCAGCATCTTAATTATGTCCTCGACAGATCTTGAAATCTTCACATCTAACCTGATAGGCCCCTTAGTTAGACTACAATGAAATGACCTCCACAAAACTTTTAAATCTTCATTGGTCTTTAACTCAATAAGCTTGTATTTCAACTTTCCATTAGTATCAATCCAATATTCATAAAACTCGATCTTTCTCACCTTTCTCTTATCGGTACCAAGAAATAGATCATTCAACTTGGATTTCAAGGAAGCGAGAGATGTGGCATCATCACTACTCTAAAACGTGCATTTTAGGATGTCAGGTTTACAATGGATTCGTATCCACCGTTGTAATAGGTTAAAAAATTTGCAGCTGATTTATAACGTCAAATTTAACGACGGTTGTATTAAAACACCATTGTAATACATGATGTGTAACAAGCTTCAATTCCCAACAACTATATTTTGTTTTTACATATTTTTACATTTTAAACATATATTTTATTTCTTTTGTTAGTGTTACGGGGATTTTAACCTCAAAACACATAATTCATCTTTGTTTTTTCTATTTTTAAGTGCAAGAGAATATGTTGATATAGTTAGATGACATTAGCATTCTCATTTGAAGAACTCATTGTTACGAAGAATATATTATGAAGAAATGCAAAGTTGTTTATTTAGAGATGAGGTTAAAAATGAAAAGTATGATTGTTTAATGTTTGCAATGATGATAACTTGTAAATGGTTGATATTCTCGAATGATATTTTGTGAAAACAGAGAAAATTTTGAATCATCATTATACTTGGCTAGAGTGTTTCTCTCTTCTGGGAATAACAAGGGTTGTAATATTACAATGGTTAGTAATAATAACCGCAACGATACCCCTTATACTTGGTATAAGGTTCGACTCCAGGCAACAACATTTTTATATTTTACATAATTATAGAAAAATATTGTTTCCTAGAGTTGAACTTTGTACCAAGTATAATGGGTATCGGTTTTAATTGGTTTGGTTCAGTTTTTGTCTGAAAAATGTCCAACCCAAACAGATTGGTTTGATTTGGATTCTGGTTTGGTTAGGAATTGCCTGAACCAATGAACACCCCTGATTTCTTGTATTTTTCTTTGGTTTGATTGTTTTATTTCCTTTTTGCATGCCCTTGTTATGCTTTGAACTTTCAGTTGTATTAAGTTATCCCTATTATCTGTATGTTATATTTGCCATTAAAAAAAATATCAAACATTAAACGTTTATAATTAACATATAATGTAAAAAACTTTTAAACATATTATTATATTCAATTTATAGAAGAAAAAAAAACTTCATCAAAAATAAATTAAACCTATTTTAATTCTTCATTCACATACGTAAATAATATAATTAGGATTTAAATCTTCTAAATCCAATCTTAATTGAACTAATACATTAACCTATTAAATTTTAAGGGTGCTTGAAAATATTACTAGTAACACTAATGCAAAAAATAGACATCCATTAAGTATGGTTTTTTGTATTCATAGGAGAAGGAAGGTAAAAAATCTGATGAAATGAATAAACTTATGTTTCTTTCGTTTGAAAAAAGTTTGAATATTAAAAGTGTTGTTTTGTTTAAAACAAATTTGAATAACTGTCACTTGAAGTAATGATATAACCTTTTCTATTATTACTTTGTTTAGATACAATATAAAATTAATTAAAATAAAATAAAAGCAAGGCAAAAATATATTCCGTAGCCAAGAATCGAACCTAGAAATTCAACTTCAGAATTTAACCATGTGTGCTACTACATAAGTGATGCTAGGATCTTTCAAATTATATTATTAACCAAATATCATAATTGATTTGTATTAATACAATACACTTGAAGTCCTTCTAATCAACATAAGACTTTTTCTTATCAGCTATCACGTTGTTCAAAGCCTCAGCAAAATGGTTTTTATGTTTTTTGTTGTGATTCTTGTATGATATTTAGATTGGATTGTGTTTGATCGTTATCCCGGAGACACATCCATTAAAGATCACAATTGAATCCATTAAAATAAAATTCATCTAATCTATTAACTTACATAACAAGTAAGTTAATAGATTTAACTATCCATCTAATATTTTAAAATAAATGTGTTAATTTAATTAAAATAAATGTATTAATTATTATTTAATATTTTATCAAAGAATTCTTTAAAATATTTTTAAGAAATTAATCTAATATTTTAAAGAAATTAATCAAATATTATTATTATTATTATTTAAAATTCTTTAAAACATTTAAAATAATAAAATAATAGTATTCTTTTGTTATTTATGTGAAAATAATATTTTGATTGTATGAATGAATTATGTGCAAAAAATTATTCAAAAATGATTTATTTTGAGTGTTTAAATAATTAATTGAAAAATAATATAAAAATATATTAAAAATAATAATATTAGGAACCTCAAGAGCGTGGGTTCGACCCCCTACCATTTTTGTGATTCTGAAAGTTTTATATATTTTATTTAATAATTGATCTTAGAGAGCGCTTTTTAAAAAACGCTTTCTTAAGGCTACCTATAAGAGCGCTTTTGAGAAAGCGCTTTCTAAGGTGGGGCCTTTAGCAGCGCTTTCTAGAAAGTTCTTTCAAAGATTGGATCAACTTAAGGCCTTTAGCAGTGCTTTTTAAAAGCGTTTTCTAAGGTTACTCTTTTAAAATGCTTTTTTTGAGCGAATTTTTTTAAAAAACATATAAGAACACTTTTGCATAAAAACACTGTCTTTGTTGCACTGTCAAAAATTATTTTGGCGTAGTGTCTCCATCGGTCTTCAACTCAATAAGGTTGTATTTCACACTTTCATTAGTATTAATCCAATCTTCACGAAACTCGATCTTTCTCACATTTTTATTATCGGTATCAGGCAACAATTCATTCAACTTGGATATCAAGGTGGCGAGAGATGAGGTGTCATCCGGAAGCTAGAACTCTACAAAAGGTGCAACTCCATTGAAATATACTTCTGCCTTAATCAAAAACTGATGAAGAGACATTTTGAGATGTTTTTCTCCAAGTGACCCCTATTTATAAAACTTTGAATTCATTATGGACCACATAAAGCGGTTGGTGCAATCATTGTCGTCCAAAACTGTTAGCAAAATCTTAATTGTTTGAAATCTTATAAAATTGAACTACCAGAAATTTCATTTTTCTGTATAACATGATAAATTTTAAAAATATCGATAAAACTATAAACATCCCCCGAACCAATGAACACCCTGATCTCTTGTATTTTTCTTTGGTTTGATTGTTTTATTTTCCTTTTTGCATGCACTGGTTATGCTTTGAACTTTAGTTGTATAAATTTGTCCCTATTATCTATATGTTATATTTGCCATTAAAGAAAATATCAAACATTGAACGTTTATAATTAACATATAATGTAAAAAAACTTTTAAACATATTAATTATATTCAATTTATAGAAGAAAAAAAAACTTCATCAAAAATAAATTAAACTTATTTTAATTCTTCATTCACATACGTAAATAATATAATTAGGATTTAAATCTTCTAAATCCAATCTTAATTGAACTAATATATTAACCTATTAAATTTTAAGGGTGCTTGAAAATATTACTAGTAACACTGAATCGAAGTGTGTGATGAAAATATTTTATAAAATTAATTAAAATAAAATAAAAGCAACGCAAGAAGATTTTCCGTAGCCAGGAATCGAACCTGGAAATTCATCTTTAGAATTTAACCATGTGTGCTACTACGGAAGTGATGTTAGATTCTTTCAAATTATATTATTAACCAAAACTTTTAATTGATTTGTATTAATACAACACACTTGAAGTCATTCTAATCAACATAAGACTTTTTCTTATCAACAATGACGTTGTTCAAAGCCTCAGCAAAATTGTTTTTATGCTACTGAACTTAATTAAAATAAAAGCAAGAAAAAAAGATATTCCAAAGCCGGGAATTGAACCCGGAAATTCAACTTCAGAATTTTAACCAGTGTGCTACTGTGGATTAGGTGCTAGCTGTTTACAAATTATATATTTTATATAAATGTAAAGATCTATAAATTATTAAGCCTAAATCTGTCAATCAAATAATTGTTTTCCTATGATTAGCGCAACAATTTAAAATGTTCCAGGAGTATTTTGACGTTACACAAGACTATTCATGACTAAATTATTACTAATGTTTTCAATTATTTAATATCGTAAATTTAAAGATGAATTGAATGTTTTTGTAGTAATTTTATAGAAACTTGTTCTAGAAAATTTATGAAGAAAAACGAGGTAATACTAATACTCCTTGAAATCATGTGAAAAATTAAAATTAATTAAAATGACATTAATAACTACTTTAATTAAAATCACATGTTTACCAAGAAGCTAACACGTGTGTTGATGCTTTGGTTCAGTTTGAGTTATCCCTTATGCATAAGACATATGTGTTTAATGAGTTTCTTTCCTTTATTACTCCGTTATTAGATCATGATTTGTCTGGTTTGACAATTTTGCGCCTCGTGACGGTGTAGTCTGTTCTTTCTTCCTTGGGATTTTTACCTCCCCATTATAAAAAAAATATCTATAGTTTTTATGTTATTAGTTTGTACGTTTGACCACTTCTTTAATGTGCATACACGTCAAAATATAAACGAATATTTTTAATTGAATATTAATTTTAAGTTAAATTATTTGTGAAATATATTTTGTTCAGTTCAGATCATTCACTTGCAAAGGAGTTTGATCCGTATGTAGTAGCTTATGCACTCCAAGATCAGAAGCGTGATGCGGTAGCTTCTGAAATTGAGTAGTGTTAACTCAGTTATGCTAACACGGGACTTGAGATTTCTTGACATTATCTTCTATAAGTTGTGTTGTACTTGAAATATTGATGAATCCATTGGACAAATGCATTGTTCTGTGTGGATTATCCTGTGACTGAAGGCTCCAACACTTTTCTTTATTGGGAAAGAAGATATACTAGAAGATTTGGTCTGATTATATACGTTGTGGATGCTCCAACATATATATTTCTACAACTATAAAAGGAAAAGAAGATTTGAAGATCAATTCAAGAAACAACGTTGTAACTACAACTGAGATATACACACACTGATATCAGAAGTTGAATCTGTAATAGACTTCTTATTCTTGTGTAGCATAAGAATCCTTGTAATAAGTGTGTTGTATTGTTTTTAAACACCTCTGATTTTTATCAAGTGTTGTTGTAAGTTATTCTTTCTCTAAATAGTTAGTTTAGATTAAAGGTCTTAAACATGAGCTCTAAGCAAGAGAAAACTCGATCATGAGCTGGTTGAGCAAGGTAAAAGTCTTTGATGCGAGCTCTAAACAAGGTAAAGTCTTGGACAGGTGGTCCGAGCAAGGTGAAAGTCTTAGACATGTGGTATAATCAGGAAGACTCGATCAAGAGTTGGTTGAGCAGAGGAAAGTCTTAGACACGATCTCTAAGCAAGAAAAGTCTTATACAAGAGTGTGTAAGCAAGTGTAATAAAGTTGATTTTAGTGGATAATCTCTTGCGTGGTAAGGGGACTGGGGCACTCTCAATTGGGAGAGAAACTAGGATAACTATTGTATGTTCTTTGTTATTTTACTTTGCTTCTGTTTCTATTTTCGTTGCACATGCTATCAGATTTTGAACTTTTGTTCAGGAGTAAATCTAATTTTTGCAAACACAATTCACCCCCCTTCTTGTGTATTTTTCTCACCTTCATACTAGATAATTCTAGACGTTTCAGCATCTTAAGTATGTCGTTGACAGATCTTGAAATCTTCACATCTAACCTGATAGGCTCCTTAGTTAGACTACAATGAAATGACCTCCACAAAACCTTTAAATCTTCATTGGTCTTTAACTCAATAAGCTTGTATTTCAAATTTCCATTAGTATCAATCCAATATTCATAAAACTCGATCTTTCTCACCTTTCTCTTATCGGTACCAAGCAATAGATCAATCAACTTGGATTTCAAGGAAGCGAGAGATGTGGCATCATCACTACTCTAAAACGTGCATTTGACGATGCCAGGTTTACAATGGATTCGTATCCCACCGTTGTAATAGGTTAAAAAAATTGCAGCTGATTTATAACGTCAGATTTAACAACAATTGTATTAAAACACCACTGCAATACATGATGCGTAACAAGCTTCAATTCCCAACAACTATATTTTTTTTTACATATTTTTACATTTTAAACATATATTTTATTTCTTTTGTTATTGTTACGGGGATTTTAACCTCAAAACACATAATTCATCTTTGTTTTTTTCTATTTTTAAGTGCATGAGAATATGTTGATATAGTTAGATGACATTAGCATTCTCATTTGAAGAACTCATTGTTACGAAGAATATATTATGAAGAAATGCAAAGTTGTTTATTTATAGATGAGGTTAAAAATGAAAAGTATGGTTGTTTAATGTTTGCAATGATGATAACTTGTAAATGGTTGATATTCTCGAATGATATTTTGTGAAAACGGAGAAAATTTTAAATCATCATTATACTTGGCCAGAGTGTTTCTCTCTTCTGGGAATAACAAGGGTTGTAATATTACAATGGTTAGTAATATTAACCGCAACGATACCCCTTATACTTGGTATAAGGTTCGACTCCAGGCAACAACATTTTTATATTTTACATAATTATAGAAAAATATTGTTGCCTAGAGTTGAACCTTGTACCAAGTATAAGGGGTATCGATTTTAATTGGTTTGGTTCAGTTTTTGTCTGAAAAATGTCCAACCCAAACAAATTGATTTGGTTTGGATTCCGATTTGGTTCGGAATTGCCTGAACCAATGAACACCCCTGATTTCTTGTATTTTTCTTTGGTTTGATTGTTTTATTTCCTTTTTGTATGCACTCGTTATACTTTGAACTTTAGTTGGATAAATTTGTCCCTATTATCTATATGTTATATTTGTCATTAAAGAAAATATCAAACATTGAACGTTTATAATTAACATATAATGTAAAAAAATTTTAAACATATTAATTATATTCAATTTATAGAAGAAGAAAAAAACTTCATCAAAAATGAATTAAACCTATTTTAATTCTTCATTCACATACGTAAATAATATAATTAGGATTTAAATCTTCTAAAATTCAATCTTAATTGAACTAATATATTAACTTATTAAATTTTAAGTGTTGTGTGACGAAATGAATAACGTTATGTTTATTTTGTTTGATAAAAAAATTTGAATATTAAAAATGTTGTTAGGTTTAAAACAAATTTAAATAAATGAAGTAATGAAATAACCTTTTCTATTATTGTTTTGTATAAATACAATATAAAATTAATTAAAATAAAATAAATACAATATAAAATTAATTAAAATAAAATAAAAACAAGGCAAAATTAATTAAAATAAAATAAAAGCAGGCAAAAAGATTTTCCGTAGCCAGGAATCGAACCTGGAAATTCATCTTCAGAATTTAACCATGTGTGCTACTACGGAAGTGATGTTAGGTTCTTTCAAATTATATTATTAACCAAAACTTTTAATTGATTTGTATTAATACAATACACTTGAAGTCATTCTAATCAACATAAGACTTTTTCTTATCAACAATGAGGTTGTTCAAAGCCTCAGCAAAATGGTTTTTATGTTTTTTGTTGTGATTTTTGTGCTACTGAACTTAATTAAAATAAAAGCAAGAAAAAAAGATATTCCAAAGCCGGGAATTGAACCCGGAAATTCAACTTCAGAATTTTAACTAGTGTGCTACTGTGAATTAGGTGCTAGCTGTTTACAAATTATATATTTTATATAAATGTAAAGATCTATAAATTATTAAACCTAAATCTGTCAATCAAATAATTGTTTTCCTATGATTAGCGCAACAATTTAAAATGTTCCAGGAGTATTTTGACGTTACACAAGACTATTCATGACTAAATTATTACTAATGTTTTCCAATTATTTAATATCGTAAATTTAAAGATGAATTGAATGTTTTTGTAGTAATTTTATAGAAACTTGTTCTAGAAAATTTATGAAGAAAAACGAGGTAATACTAATACTCCTTGAAATCATGTGAAAAATTAAAATTAATTAAAATGACATTAATAACTACTTTAATTTTTTTTCTTCTAAAAATATTTAATTTTTTAATCTTAAAATTGAGGACTAAATTCTTGAACTAATACTTCAAATTATCAAATTATAAGACTTTACATTTGAAAGAATTATTTAATAATATAACTTTACAAATTGTGTATACATTTACGTGTGAAATAAATATAACATGAAATTTTTTAAATATATCAGAATTATAAAAAGAATGATTGTGGAATATAGAAATAAAAAATAAAATAATATTCCTCTCTTTTATATCTCAATGTAAAATGTATTTATGAATATTTTGTTATTTAGAGGAGAAGGAAGGTAAAACAAGTGTTATTTGAAATGGAGGAAGTTTAGTAACTTATGGTTCTTTTGTTTGATAAAAAAAGTTCGAATATTGAAAGTATTTTTTGGTCTATGACAAATTTACTTAAACTATAGCTACGCATAATTTAACTTGCTTTTTCTATTAATTTTGTATACATACAAAATTATTATAAAACCTTGGCAAAAACTATATTCCGCAGCCGGGAATTAACCTCGGAAATTCAGCTTCAAAATTTTAACCAGTGTACTACTGCGGATTAGTTGCAAGTTGATTACAAATTATATGTTTAATATAAATTTAAAAAGTGTTGTAGAAATATCCTCTTTAACCAAGAAGCTTGTTTGGGAGTAATTCGGGACCAATTTCATTAGGTTGGACGACTCACTTATTGTCGATTTAAACGATTGGTTAGAGTATTATAGCTGTGTAATATAAAGCTTTTCTTCTTGTTCTTTTAGACACCCTTTGTGCTTAAATTTAAAGTAATCTTTTATTTATAAAAATATATATATGACTCTATGTTTGAAATAATTATTTAATTATATATAACTTTACAATTAATTAATTAATTATATATATATATATATATATATATATATATATATATATATATATATATAAAATTAATTGTAAAGTTATATATACGGTACATAAGTGGTAAGAGAGAGAGTGTGTGTGTGTTTCAGAATACTTGCCCCTTTAATATAAAAAGGTATTTATAGTGAGCCCCCAGCGCTGATCCAAGGCTCTCTCTTGGGCTGGATTAGCTAGGCACAAGCAAGAACTGCCAAAGTACGCATAGGAGCGTGTAAGACCTAGCATGTGGTATTGTCCTTAGTTATCTTTCAGAACATAATGGTAGACAGTTGGGTGATGTGGCAGGTGATGGGGAGACGTGGTCTCTCCATCATCAGTCAAATGGATAAGGTGTTTACCCGATGCGCCAAATACCTGCTCGGGTAGTTTGAAGTCTGTCCGACAATGCAGAAGGCTTGTCCGATCGGATGGGCCTCTGCCCGACATGTTGGGTCCGACAGTGTCCTTGAGGCCCAGTCCATATATATATATATATATATATATATATATATATATATATATATATATATATATATATATATATATATATATATATATATATATATATATATATATATATATATATATATATATACTTGTAAAATAAATATAACATACAAATTCTTAATTGTGTCAAGAGCAACATTTATTAGAATTATAAATAATATTGAATACAAATATTTTTATATTAAATAGTGTTCATGTGTCAAAATTATTTTTATTTAAAGTTGTATTGAAATTCTTGTGTCGTTGAAAATTGTAAAATAAATAAAAAGTTTGAATAAATAAAAAGAATGATTGTGGAATATAAGAAATAAAAAATAAAAATAATACTCCTCTCAATGTAAAAAATATTTGTGTTTTTATTTTTATTTATCAAAGGAGAAGGAAGATAAAAGAAGTAGATTGAAGTGTTATTTGAGAATAACGTTTTTTTTATAGGAAAAATTATAGTTATTAGTGGGATATTCATTTTATATCGCATCTAATATTTTATCTCACGGGTCATTATCGCATTAAAATTTCTTTTTCTTTTTGTCTTTCTTCATTTCACAAGTCATTTTGTTTTCTTTTTGCATGATTATTTAATATAATTGAGATTCCATAAATATTTTTCATTTTACAATTAAATAACTTATTTCAAATATACATATGTATATAAATACAATTTATATTGTATCAAATAAACTTTCTATTTCACGGGTCACTATAAACACAATGCACATTTTATTTTAATCAATAATTATCTCAAATTGAAAGATAAAATCCTTATTTTCAACTATTAATATTTTTAATCTCATGAGTCCCATTTTCTCTTTGTATTCTAATACAATTGAATTTATATAATCATTGTTTATTTTAAAATTAATAGCAAATTTCAAATTTAGATACATATATAAATACATTTTATATCGTAACAAATTTACTTTTACATTTAAATATATGTTATATCGTATCAAATAATTTTATCCGTGCGGGTAGGGATGGCAGGCAGACTCAAACCCGCGAAGTCCACCCGCACCTGAACCAGAATCAACAGGTGAAATTCCAAGTTGAGTGGGTTTGAGTTCGGCTTCGGGTGTCACTTGATATTTCGGGTACAAGTTTGGGTAGTGTGAAACTCACACCCGGAACCACACCCACTTTATTTAATATTATTATTTATTAATGTTTTACTATATGATAGATAATTTACTTGAATAATATAATGGATAATTTTTAAATTTTTAATTAAAATAAAAATTATTTTAATTTTAATTCTAGTTACAATTTATGTTAATTCAAATTTTATTTTCTTAATATTATTATTTTTGTGCATTCTCTGTGCGTTCTCTGCTGACCTGATTTTTATTTGGGATTTTTTTCAATATGAAGGAATCTGTTGTTCCTTGGAAGTTCTTAGACCATTCAAAAAATGAGAGTATGGAGAAGAAGGTTATCGAGGAGATTGTGATTCCAAGCAAGCTGTCAAAAGCTTTTGTGGAGGCGGTGAGTAATGTGTGTGATATTCTTGTAAGTCAACTTCTTAAGCCATGCGTTAAAGGAGAGCGTCTGTCTAAGGTTATCTTTTATCAGCGCTTTTGTAAAAGTGTTTTCTAAGATGTGGCCTATGTATGGCCTTTAGCAATGGTTTTTTTAGCTGTTTTTTTTCAAAACTTACAGTGCTTTGTGATAAAAGCATTGTCTTTGTAGTGCTGCCAAAAATGAATTTTGGCGAAGTGCCTCAAATGAGACACATGAAACATATCATGAAGATTATAAAGTGGCGATGGTAAGGCAATCTGATAGTTTACCTCTCATATCCTCTAAAAAATCTAGTATGGACCAACAAAATGTGGCGTGAGCTTTCGATACTTCAAAGCTCGAACAACTCTAGTTACTAGAGTAACTCTCAAAAACACATGACCCCCCTCTCTGAACACAAGTGTTTTCCTCCTTTTATCATGGTAATTCTTCCGGAGACGCTGTGAGGCTCTCATCTTCTCTTGGATCATCTTGACGAGCACAATTTATGCCTACAGATGATTCCAGTTATTATGGATAACCTCATGGGTTTGATAAACCCAGATGGTTAGATTTTTATTGGATTATCGCGGGCATCACACATAGCTTGTAGGGGACCTATCTAGGCATTATTATTATTATTTTTATGTAGTATTAGTATATTATGTGTAACATTACTCAAACATCTGCACAATATTTTTTATTAGATAATGTTTTGGATCTTCCATTGATGAATGATGAACATAACTTAACATCTGATAAAGGGTTACATAACTTAGACAAAGGATTACATAACATAAGAAAACAATAATAAATAAGAAAACCTAAACACTACCAGATGATTCTATACATTTCATAATCTTAATTATGTCGTCGACAAATCTTGAAAACTTTGCATCTTACTCAATCAACCCATTAGTTAGCCTACACTGAAATGATCTCCACATAACCGTCAAATCTCACTATGTCAAACAAGGGCTAAGACAGAGCCTTTTTTACCTTTGACAATGCTTAAAAGCATTGTCTAAGGTGGCACTGTCGTAAGAAAAGACAACATTTTTTTAAGGAAAAAGCGTTGCTAAAGACCTACTTTAGAAAGCGCTTTACCTTTAAAAGTACTTTCTAAAGTAGATCTTTAGCAGCGCTTTCTCCTTAAAAAGTGCTATCTAAAGCGGGCCTTTAGACATCACTTTTAAAAGCGTTGTCTAATGTATACGTATAAAATTTTAATGAATTTTTTTTATACCTTTATAAAGCGCTTTTTGAGGATAAAATGCTTTCTTTTGTCCCCCTTTCGACAACGCTTTGGAAAGCGCTCTCTAATGTATACCTATAATTTTAATGAATTTTTTTCTATACCTTTAGAGAGCGTTTTTTAGAAAAACCTCTTTCTTTTGTGGACTATAGCCAGCGAATTTTCTTAAAAGCGCTGTCTTTTCTCTATGTATAATTTTAATGATTTTTTTAAATCCCATTTTAATCATTTTTTTATGCAGAAGCCTTTATAATTCAATCCATTTCAATAAACCTGTATAATTCTTATTTCAATAAATCTGTATAAACCATAAATACCATTATAAACCATTTCAATCCAAAACTATACAATTCAAGTCATATACATCTCAAAACTAATATCATTTCACTAATACCACTAATACCATTTCAATCCAAAACTATATAATTCAAGTCATTTACATAAACCACAAGTCATTTACATAAACCACAAGTCAATAACGTTCACATAATCCCATAATCCTATACCTTAAACTATTCTTTTTTCAATAATATATTTGCACAATTCCTCCATAATTTCACCCACTTTTGAGGGCGTGTAATGAGAACACGCGTATTCATCAAAGTACTACATAACAAAACAAAATATGCATTAGTTAGTTTAAAATAATAAATTATGATATATCCGTTAAATATTAAAATAAATCCTAAGTTATAAATCTATGCATACCTGAATAGGAATCTCTAGTCGATCCAATTGAAGGATTTTTCTCATAAACCTCAAAACGTAATACCTGCAGTATATGTCATTTTTCTGTTGAGGACACTACACATAGACAGACAAATAAGAATTAATATATAGTTGTTTTGTTTTATCAAGTAACATCACTAATAAGAAACATTGTGAAAATTAAATTAATATACCTGAACTTGGACCCATGCTTTAACCCTTGCTTTAACCCTTGCTACTCGAGCATATCTTTGTACTCGGTATACTAGTATAGATCTATAAAAGAAAAACGTAAATTTAGAACAATCTCACATAAATAATTAAATATACAAATACTCACGAATATTTTGAACAATCTCACTTATGTATCAACCACTTCCTTCATATCTCGGATATGTTGACCAATCATGCTCCAATGAATTCATATAGTAGACCACTTCTTTTGTAGGATTAATGGCAACCAACAACCAGTGTCCACTGTAAAATATAACAAAAGTTTAGATGGATAATTTCTACGCAAAAAATACAAAGATTAGAATGAAATTAGAATGAAAATCTTACTTGTGTCCAATATTATACGGTAAAAAAACAAAGTTTTTGTATTGACCTTCATAAATCTCTCAATTAAGTGGACTCTTACTGAAACTGAATTCAAACTAATTGTCCTTGCATTGACACAGGTGGAAGCAAAGAAACATAATATGTTTGACAATTGTGTCTCTCACATGATTTTTACATACAAGAACCTTAAATAAAAACATATATCATAAACATTAGACTATTTTCATTGAAATGTGTAAATAAATTGTTCAACTAAATAAATAATAGATTGATCGGAGTACTAGATGTATGCATGCATAATACTGATGCCTAATTCAAGATGCCTAAAAATCTGCTCCTTGTCCTCTCTTCCGATTATCTCAGAATGAGGAAAACCAAAAATAAAATCGTCCATGTTTATTTGACGAATACAACATTGCATCACATCTGATTTTGACACAAGTGTCTCAAGACACAACCGAAAGTGATTTACAAGAGCTCTTTTTGTCTGCATGGTCCTTACAGGAACATTTTTCTTGCTAATGACATGTTGTGAAGTTTGAGCAGGAACTTAACAATCATATAAGTTAGGTAAAGTAGAAAATCATGAAACTTTTGAATTCAGATCATAGAATGACACTTTAAATGTACCTCTCTTTGTGATACAACAAACTTTTTTTCCGACCAAATCCCTTTATCCTTAGATGCGGGTTTTATAGGAGTCTAACATTACCATGTAAAAAAATGTATGTAATGGTTCAAAATGATTTTCATAATGGTTAAGAATTGACATTTGAATACTAAGAGATTCATAATGGTTTTAAACCTACCTCGTCATCTATGAAAATGAGGTCCGACGACCATGTAACAAACGAACCTATTGCTTATCCTGCCAATGTTATCTCTGAAACCAAGTCAGGTATAGGTAGTACCGCATCCCTATCTATAACAATATTAACTGACACTTTCAGATATCCATGAGGGAGAGGATTATGGTGAATTAAAACTTTTATTAAATTGTTTGAAATCATTATAAAACGGTTGATTGGCCGAACCGTTTTATAATGATTATGGTGAATTAAAACTTTTATAAAATTGTTTGATACATTTGAAATTATGAAAGTATGTTGGATTCTAGATACAAAAGAAGATATCTCTTGTATTTTTTATTATCTAGTTATCTCTTGTATTTTTCTTGCCCAAACCAATGAACACCCCTGATCTCTTGTATTTTTCTTTGGTTTGATTGTTTTATTTCCTTTTTGCATGCACTTGTTATGCTTTGAACTTTAGTTGTATAAATTTGTCCCTATTATCTATATGTTATATTTGCCATTAAAGAAAATATCAAACATTGAACGTTTATAATTAACATATAATGTAAAAAACTTTTAAACATATTAATTATATTCAATTTATAGAAGAAAAAAAAAACTTCATCAAAAATAAATTAAACTTATTTTAATTCTTCATTCACATACGTAAATAATATAATTAGGATTTAAATCTTCTAAATCCAATCTTAATTGAACTAATATATTAACCTATTAAATTTTAAGGGTGGTTGAAAATATTACTAGTAATAGTGAATCGAAGTGTGTGATGAAATGAATAACGTTATGTTTCTTTTGTTTGATAAAAAAAATTGAATATTAAAAATGCTGTTAGGTTAAAATAAAATAAAAGCAAGGCAAAAATACTTTCCGTAGCCAGGAATCGAACCTGGAAATTCAACTTCAGAATTTAACCATGTGAGCTACTACGGAAGTGATGCTAGGATCTTTCAAATTATATTATTAACCAAAAATCGTAATTGATTTGTATTAATACATTACACTTGAAGTCCTTCTAATCAACATAAGACTTTTTCTTATCAGCTATCACGTTGTTTAAAGCCTCAGCAAAATGGTTTTTATGTTTTTTGTTGTGATTCTTGTATGATATTTAGATTGGATTGTGTTTGATCGTTATCCCGGAGACACATCCATTAAGGATCCCAATTGAATCTATTAAAATAAAATTAATCTAATCTATCCATTAAAATATTTATTCAATCCATTCAATTCATCCATCACATAATAAATAAGTTAATGGATTGAACTATTTATATACATGGATTAATCCAATATTTTAATGATAAGATGAATTATTTTTATATTCATTATATCTATTTGAAAATAATAATAACGGATTTTTTTAAGAAAATGATTTTTTTTCTTAAATACAAAAAGCTGGTTTTTTTCGTAAATTAAAATAATAGATTTATTTAAAAAATACAAAAAATCGACTTTTTCTGAAATAAACTGATGATTTTTTTCGAAAATACAAAAAAAAAGCGTGGTTTTCCAAAAATACAAAAAATCAATTTTTTTCCTCCGAAAATCAAAAAATTGATTTTTTTTTCTAGAAAATACAATAAGTGATATTACAAAAGAAGTTTTTTTCCAAAAATAAAAAACAATTTTTTGAAGGATGGATATTCATTTACTATAAATATGTTAATTGATGGATTAGATGTATTTTATCTTTAATGATGGATTTGATTGGATATTTTTGAGAAAAAATTAGTGGATATTAATTAATAAATTATTTTGATTTATCTATTAACAATCAAATTCATATTCATCAAATTCATCTATTTTACCACCCCTAACATAAATGATATGTTGACGGTTGTTTCCGTCATTGAGTGATTATTTTTTAAAAGATTCGATTTTTTAATCTTAAAATTGAGGACTAATAAACTCTTGAACTAATACTTCAAATTATAAGACTTTCATTTGAAACAATTTTTTAATCTTAAAATTGAGGACTAATAAACTCTTGAACTAATACTTCAAATCATAAGACTTTCATTTGAAACAATTATTTAATTATATAACTTTACGATTGTATATATTCACATGTCAAATAAATTGAACATGCAAATTTTTAACTGCGTCAATAGTAACATTCATCAGAACCCATGAAATAAAAGCTATTATATTATTACTTTGTATAAATACAAATTTAATTAAAATAAAATCCGGCAAGAGAGAGAAATATTATGTTGAATTAAGGTAAGGGTGAGATTTCTTTCATCTCCTAAGAGTATTATAATACGAGTATTGAGCATAGAATTTGTTCTGGACTGGGCCGTGATGGCATACATGGCACGACCCAATACATAAAATGTTTAGGCCCATGCATCCGAGCTGGTGAATACGTCGGGCAAAGGCCCGCGCATCCAACCACGTGATGACACTCTGCCTTGCCACCCCGCTACGTGTCGGGCAGAGACGCATGCATCCGGCCAGCCGACCCTCCTTCACACATCACCTGCCCATACTACGGGCGTACTTACGATGTCGGGCAGAAACCATGTCTGCCAGCTCATCTGCCACGTCACCCAACTGCCCTTCATTATCTCCTGAGAGATAGGGGCAGTTGGACCAGGGAGCAGACCTTTGGTCTAGGTCTTCACGCTTCTTACGCGTTCCTTGGCAGCTCCTCCTTGGGCCTAGCTAAATCAAGCCCATTAGGAGCCTTGGCCCAGCGCTGGGGGCTCAATATAAATACCTTTTCATGGCAAAGGGTCAGGTATTCTAACTCACTCTGAAATAACCTTAACTCTGTACTTTTTCTGACTTAAGCATCGGAGTACTTTGCAGGTACACCCCCTCTCTCATCCCATTCTCTGGCCCACTCTTCAAGTTCGTGGAAGGCCCTCCTGATCAGGTAAGATCAGTGGCGCCGTCTGTGGGAACTAGCTATCCCCATATTCATCAACAGAGGATCAAAGCTTATTCATTCATGTCCTTCCAACATGGCCGGAGAACAACCTAGCGAGCGCAGCCGTCCCCTCGTCGACTATACTATGGACGACGGTCCCATAGTCCCATGAAGCAGACGCTCGAGACGGTCGTCCAGCCACCCCGTCTCCGGAGCCCCAAAATAACGGGGATGCCCCTCACGTTCAAAACCAAGGGGCCGAGGCATTTCATCCCATCCTCGTCCCAGTCGAAGGAGACGCCACCATGATTGCTATGGTGAACGCCCTCAACCAGGCCGGTTCTATGCTCTACCAGCAGCACGAGAGAATCATGGCCCTAGAAGCTGAACGACAGGAGGTCCGACCCCAACAGGAGAGGAGGACACAACAACGTCCAGAGGCAACAAAGAAGCGAGGACGTCGCTCCCCAGAACCTCATGTCAGCAGGGCACGCGCCCGCCGTGACAATGGTCGATCGGGAACATCACCAAGGCGCGAGCGCAGCCCCGACAACAACGAACTCTCTCCACTGAGGAGCGACGAAGAAGACCTGCATTGTCCCCTGTCACGGGAAATAATGGAAGCCCCGCTCCCCAAAGGCATGGAAAAACCTCATAATCTAGCTGTGTACGATGGGACTACCGATCCCGACGACCACGTCGACAACGTCAACGCGATGCTCGACTACCGCAATGACATCACCGGGCACCTCAAATGTAGGCTGTTTTCAACAACCCTCAGGAAATGGGCCATGGCCTGGTACAAGAGCTTGGCCCCCGAATCCATCACGTCTTGGAGAGTCATGAGATCCATGTTCACAAGGCACTTCACGGCTTCCCGGCGTCACCCCAAGACAGAGGCAACCCTTGAAGCCATAGTACAAAAGAAAAATGAAACACTACGCTCGTACATTGAGCGATTTAACCAGGAAGCTGTCGAGGTGGATACCACCGAACACATGAAGAAATACCTCCTCGAGAGGGGGCTCTTTCCCGGCAGTGAACTCAGCAGAGCCGTCGGGATCGAGCCTCCCCGCACCTTGAATGAACTTCTGCACAAGGCCCAGGCCTATATCAGATACGAGGAAAAACAAGTAGCCCACAACGCCCGCAGTGGCCGTGGTATTGGAGATACTGATCACCCCAAGCGCGAGGATCCCAGTATCCCCCGTTGCAACGGGGACAAACGAAAAGAAGAAAGACCCCGCGAACTTCGAGAAGGAAGAGGCCCCGCGGGCCGATACAACGAATACACCTTACTAACAGCTCCCCGAGAGCGCATCCTCGCGGAGTGCATCAACTCTGAGTTCAAACAGGGCAGAGTAAGGTTCCCAAAACCATCTGCACCAAAGCCTCACACCGACAAATCCAAGTACTGCAGGTTCCATAGGAGCCACGGGCACGTGACCGAGGACTGCGTTCACCTGAAAGATGCGATAGAGATTTTGATCCAGGAAGGGCACCTAAAACAGAATACGAGGAGGAACGAAACCCCCAAGCATGACGAGGCAGAGAAGAAGAGACCCCGGGAAGACACCCCCCCACCCCGACAACTCTCCTTATCAAGTGGCCCTCTGCATGTCACGCCCAGAAGATTTCATCCTCCCCGAGCCATTTCCCGAAGGCCGAATCACTGCACTCAGTCCCTGGGAAGATTTCCCGACCGCACTAGTCATATCGGGTGGAAGGATTAACGGCGAGGCCGCTGCCCTCTCGGTCAAACGCAAGTTCAACGAGCTCCTTTTGACTGCGCCCGAGCAAAAAGCGACGCTGACAAAATATCAGGGTAAATCCAACCCAATATCCTTCTTTTTAGAAGAGCTTCCGGGCGGATCCCCGAATTCGGGCATTCCACTATTGATCAGGGCAAGGATGGCCCAGTTCGACGTCAGGCGCATTCTGGTAGATCAGGGCAGCTCGGTGGATATCATGTACGTCCACCTCTTCAAGACCCTGAAATTAGACAAGACCAACCTGGCCCCCTACGTCGGATCCGACCTCCAGGGATTCAATGGAGCCACAACAAGGCCGTGGGGATATGTCGAGCTCCTAGTCACCTTCGGGGAGCAGGAAACGGCCAGGGAAATCAAAATCCAGTTCCTGGTCGTGGACTGTCCGTCCCTCTACAATTGCATCTTCGGCCGCCCGACATTAGCCGAACTCACCGCGGTCCCATCCACCGTCCATCTGAAGATGAAGTACTACACCAAATTGGGCCGCGTAGTCACCATCCACGGTGACATCAAAGCTGCCCGACGATGCTACGACGCCGCGGTAAAAGGACAGGCCACAGTCAATACAAAGAGTAGCAACAAAAAATTCAAGACTGAGGATCCTCCCCCCCAGGGAATTAACGCCATCGACCTCGACTGCCGCATTGGTTGCGACGAGACTGAAGAATGGAAACCCGCCGAGGAACAATCTCCCGAACACCCGTTCCGACCGATCCCCGACGGAGAGTTCGAACTCATCTCTCTGGGGGACGATCCAGAGAGGACAGTAAAGATAGGCAAGGGATTGCCCGAGGGAACAAGGGACAAGCTCGTGGCATGCCTCAAAGAGAACTCCGACCTCTTCACCTGGAATGCTGCGGAAATGCCCGGTCTGGACCCTGAGATCGCGTGTCACCAGCTAGCTTTAGATCGGGCAGTCAAGCCCATAGCACAGCGTAGGCGCAAACAGTCCCCCGAGAAGGCGGAGGCTGCCGAGCGAGCTGTAAAAGACCTCTTAGAGGCAAATTTTATTTTTGAAGCCCAGTACACAACCTGGATCTCTAATGTAGTCCTCGTTAAGAAAAATAATGGAAAATGGCGTATGTGTGTTGATTATACTGATCTTAATAGGGCTTGCCCCAAAGATGCTTTCCCCCTCCCTAATATAGACATGCTCGTGGACAATTCTGCAGGTTTTAAACTCTTGTCCTTCATGGACGCATACAGTGGATATAACCAAATCCCTATGTTGCCCACAGACAAGAGACACACGACATTCATGACCCCAACGGACAATTACTATTACAACGTAATGCCGTTCGGGCTCAAGAACGCCGGTGCCACATACCAACGCATGATGAACAAAGTCTTCAAGGAAGAAATAGGGGACATGCTCGAGGTATACATGGACGACATGATCGTCAAGTCACACGAAGAGGTTAACCATGCTCGGCACCTGTCCAAGGTCTTCGAGCAGGCGAGGCAGTGCAAAATGAGGTTCAACCCTGAAAAATGCACGTTCGGAGTACGAGCAGGAAAATTCATGGGTTTCTACTTCACCGAAAGGGGGATCGAAGCAAACCCCGACAAATGCCGGGCATTCTCGGAATTTCCAACCCCGAGGACCAAAAAATCAATCCAATCCCTCAACGGAGTGCTCGCCTCACTCTCCCTGTTCATCGCCAATTCCGCCCAGCATGCGCTGCCATTCTTCAGACTCCTTCGTAAAGAAGCCAGCTTCGAATGGACCGACGAATGCGAGCAGGCATTACTCCATTTAAAGAAGGTTCTCTCCGAACCCCCGGTCTTGTCACGACCATTAGAAAAGGAAACCCTATACCTGTATCTGTCCGTGGCGACCGAGGCCGTCAGCGCCGTCCTAATAAGGGAAACCGACGAGGGACAGAAACCCATCTATTTTACGAGCAAAGCACTCCAAGGCCCCGAACTCAGATACCAGCAAATTTAAAAGGTCGCCCTAGCCCTCATAAATGCGGCGAGGAGACTACGTCACTACTTCCTCGCACACACGGTAAAAGTAAGAACCGACCAGCCGATCAAACAGTTACTTGGGCGGCCAGATATGGCCGGCAGGATGCTCAAATGGTCACTGGAACTCTCCGAATTCGAAATACAATACGAAAATAGGAAGGCTTTGAAAGCCCAAGCATTGGCCAACTTCGTCGCGAAAATGACCCACTGCTCAACACCGACGGACGACGCCCATAAGTGGACGATCTTCGTCGACGGCGCCTCCAGCACATCAGGTAGCGGAGCCGGGATCATCCTCGAGAATGAGGACGGAATCCTGATTGAAGTCTCATTAGCACTAGCCTTCCCGACGTCGAACAACCAAGCCGAATATGAAACTCTTATCGCCGGTCTAAGATTAGCCGAGGACCTAGGAGCAAAGGAAGTAAAAATATCAACAGACTCCCTGCTCGTGGCCTCACAAGTACGAGGAGAGTACCAAACCAAGAACGACAACCTTGTCGAATACTTGTCCCTTGTCAAAGAAAGACTCGAAAAATTCGAGAAGTGGGAAGTACAACACGTACCTCGCGAGCACAACACACGAGCCGACATCCTCTCAAAACTAGCCAGCACGAGAAAGAAGGGCGGGAACAAATCAGTCATTCAAGAGATCCTTCCTCGACCTAGCATCGAAAAACTACCTCCCCCAATCGAGGTCAACGCGATCGGGGATACTCATTGTTGGATGACACCTATCTACAATTACCTGACAAAGGACGAACTCCCCGTCGACCCAAAGGAGGCGGCCACCACCAAACGACGGGCATGCTCGTACGTACTCCTCGAAGGGAAAGTCTACCGTAGGGGGTTCTCCATCCCATTACTCAAGTGCGTCGAGGAAGAGAAAGTCCCCGACATACTTGGAGAAATACACCGGGGAATTAACGCCCAACACCTTGGCGGGCGATCACTCGCGCGAAAAGCCCTTCGGGCAGGCTACTACTGGCCGACCATGCAACATGACTCAAAGGAGCACGTAAAAAAATGCGATAAATGTCAGCGACACGCCGACATGCACCTCGCACCCCCGAACGATCTAAAAACACTCTCTTCTCCATGGCCCTTCGCATGGTGGGGCATGGACATCCTCGGACCTTTCGTGACCGGATCGTACCAGAATAAATACCTCATCGTAGGGGTGGATTATTTTACCAAATGGATCGAAGCAGAGGCATTGGCTAAAATAACCGCACAGAACATTCTTCGATTCTTTAAACGCAATGTCCTCGCTCGGTTCGGCATGCCCCAGGTCCTCGTCACGGACAATGGAACACAATTCACGGACGGGGGATTCCAAGACTTCGTCGCCAGCCTAGGTACTAAGCAGCATTTCACATCCGTTGAACATCCGCAGACGAACGGGCAAGCGGAGGCGGCCAACAGGGTAATCCTACGTGGCCTCAAACGCAGGCTCGGTGAAGCAAAGAGGGCATGGGTCGAGGAGCTACATAGCGTCCTATGGGCTTACCGCACTCCACCACACTCCACCACCGGGGATACCCCATTCCGACTAACTTACGGCACCGAAGCAGTCATCCCGGTGGAAATACGGTAGCCGACGAGACGCGTGGAGGAACCCCTAGACGAAGAAATGAATGACGAGGCACTTAGAGCCGAGCTAGACCTCGTCGACGAGATCCGTTCCGAAGCAGCCCTTAGGGAAATATCGCTCAAACAAAAAATAGTCTTGCGCCACGACGCGAAGGTCATAAAAAGAGAGTTCCAGGTGGGCACCCTGGTCCTCAGAAGAAACCAGAAAAACCCAAGAGAGGGTACACTGGCCGCCAACTGGGAAGGCCCCTACCGCGTCCGCGACAAGACGAGCAACGGGGCCTATTACCTAGAAAACCTACAAGGGGAAGAACTCGCTCGACCATGGAACGCAGAGAAACTTAGACAATATTACAGCTAAATATATCACGGGGAGACGTGGGAGGTACGACCATGCTCTTCATCTCCAAAACGACAGAGAGGAACCGCAAGACCCGGGGACAAACCGACCCCTCCAGCGAACACAACCCTCCCCGACGATTGGGATCTCGATCGAGCACCAATGTCGAAGTACCGCGACAGGCAGAGCGCCCAGCTCGCGATGGGAGAGCCCAAGCCTCGAAGCCGGAGTCCCGAACATCGAACTCGGTCTTCGATCCAAACGGGCACGACGCCCGACACTTCATCGGTTCCCTAAACCGAGGAGATCAACCTGGTCGAGCGGAATATAAGTTCAAAAACATAAAAACATAGTACATAACCGAACAAAAAGAATGACCAAAAACAACATTCATATATTTAAAGCAACGACCGAGGCCAAGTACGCCCGAAGGCCAAATTACATATGCCCAAAGGCCAAAATACATAAAAGGCACGCAGGCCATACATCAAAAAGGCACGCAGGCCATGTGAAAAACAAGTCAAAAAATAATCAAGACTCCGCCCGGAGCTCCTCTTCAACATTCTGCACCTCATCCTCATCGTCCCCCAACTCCTCCTCGGCTTCGAAAGGGCACACAATCTCCCCCTCCCGGACACAGTAGTTGTGGGCCGACCCATCCGTCACCAATTCGGGATTCAGAACCCTCAGTTGTTCGACGGCATTGTCAAAACCCTCCTTGAACACAGCTACGAGGTCCTGGTTAAGGGAACGTATGTGCCCCAGCAGCTCACCACGGGAACCGAGTGCGAGCTCCTCCTCGGTTTCATCAGCCAAAGGACGGACCTTTTCCTCGAGAGAAGCGAGCTGAGTACGCAGTCCAGCATTATCCTCAATCAACTTCTGGTGCTCGGCCACCTGCTCCTCCAAATTCACCTTGGCCACCTTCAGCTGATCCCGCTCCTCTTCAACCTCTTCCAGTTTTTTCTTCAGCCCCTCCTGCAGCTGATGCTCCTCCTTGTAGTCCGACAGATCCTTGGACAGCTTGTCCTTCTCAGACCGAACCTGCACAAGAGCATCTTCCAGGGAGGCAGTAGAGACCGAGGTATCAGTTAAGACCATGGCCGTCTCCATCACCCAGATGACAACTGCCAGGTCTCTTGCCAGCTCCTTGCGCCAGACACCAGCCTCTTGATCCAGAATAGCCCTTGCCTCAGGCGCCGGCACCGCGATCGCATCCTCGGCTTTGAAGAAAGACCGCTCCACATAGCAAGGGGGCAATAGGTAGCTGCCGGGTCCGCCCGGACTCCCGCCTCCCAGTGACAACCTCGAGAGAGTCCCCACCGGACGCTTCCGCTTGTGGAGAGGAGAGGCTGATAGAGGCGGGTTGTCAGGTATATTTATCGTCGACGCCCGAGGAGGAGAGGTGGGCACCGGACTCGCCATGTTCGAGGTCCCGACCCCAGCGTCTTCAGTGGCCACCTGAACACGAGGCACAATTTTCTTCTTCTTTTTAGGAACCCTGTCCGGCGCACCAACCTGGTTGGCTAGCTTGAGGACCCGGTCACGCGCAGTGGGCATAGCACCTGCAAAACATTACACATAAACATTAGCGAGCGAAAACATAGACAAAAATAAAGAACAAGAAAGACACCTACTCAATAATTCTAAGGCCTTATCCTCAGTACCACACTCGAGCAAAGCTTTCGTATTAATAATACGAGTCTCAGTGATCGGCACTCCAGCCTCGTCGAGGTAAGGCACGCCCTGTCGATCCGTCCAGACCGCCAGATTGAAACTCCGCACATAGTCAACCAACTTCTTATATGCGAGCCTATCCTCGACGCCGAGCATCGCAAATTTAATCCTGTAATGAGCGGTGGTGAGGTCGAAATGATCACGCTGCCACCTCAGCGGTATCTTTGACATCAATTTTTCCTCCCCGTTTGCTGCCCGTTGATAGTAGTAAAGGGAGTGCAGGGCGACACGGGTGATCGGTCTCACCACATACCACCGACCCTTAAAGTGACGGGCAGAGTCCACGTATGTCTTGAACAAACGCACGGGCTGCTTAAAGGAGACCCAACTGTGACGCCCACGGAGACCGGACCGCTGGAGGTGGAAGACATGGAAGAAAAGGGCTCGAGTGCACCCAATACCGAGGAAACGGCAGACCAACTCGAACGCCCGCATAAAAGCGAGGGCGTTGGGATGCAATTGAGACGGCGCCAGCCGAAGCCATTTGAAGATGGACATTTGGAATGAATTAAAGGGCAGCCTGATCCCCGCCTCCCGGAAAGCGAACTCGTACATCGTGAACTGCTTCCCCGGGAAATGATGACATATGCGGTCCGCCTCTTTGGGAGCATGGCACTGCCAATTCTCAGGATCTTCCCGGCTTCTGTCCTCAACCACGGCATAAGCGGGGATAGCCTCGTCACAGAAATAGGACTCCTCCTCCAAAGGTTCGTCCGTAACCCAGGAGAGATCATTCTACCTAGAGGACGAGGCATGTTCTGTACCATCCCTGACACTCCCATCCCCGACGGGTAGACGAGCAATGGCCGCATCTTCAGACGGTGGCCCGGAGTCTTCTCTCCTCGGTCGTAAACGCCCAGTAGCACCTGAAACGCAGACAGAAAGAGTGAATTCGACGTCATATCAAATCCACCCTTCCACCGCAGGTCAAGTGAAAGGGCGTAGTAGCAACGGGCACAGACAACGCGTTCGACGCAAGAATACGCACGTTCTTACAAGACCGGGCATAAATCTCATATATGCTTATGCAAATTTTGCCCGGCGTATGAAATTTCTGCCCGGGACAGTCTAACCCTAACCCTATTTCATCATCTATAGTCCATTTTACTATTCCTAAGTCAAATCTAACCAACCTACTACAAGTATAACATACATTCGCAGATATTTGGCACAAAAAAGAGAAAAATAATGGATTAAGGAAGCAAAAATGGCACCTGACATATTCGGAATTAAGGAAGAGACGGTGGCGCACGAGCAGCGGCGGCGGTTCAGGCGGCGAGACGGGCAGACACAGGAGGATTCTTCAGAGCTTCCGGTGAACGTATGAGCGAAAAAGTGAAAATGAAGTCACTCAACTTCATTTTATAGTCTCAGGCGCGTGGACCAATGCGCTAGGTCATCATTGCCTACTGCCTACGCCGCCTTTGCACACAAAACGAAGCGACGTCATTAATATTGAAACACGTCAATCCATAAGGAAACTGAAGCGACGTCGGGCAGCTGTCCATCTCCCCGACCCCTCAGAACGTCCTGTCCCCGTATGAAGCCCTCGACCTCTACAAAAAAGGTGCGCACCCGTCGATGACTTTTCATCCCCGACACTATCGGGGTATCAAGCGCCCGGAGAGAGAGGGATATTGCGGGCAATTCTACTAAGGATCTTCCATGCCGTACGTCCACGCTTTTTCCTCGACATGGGAACCCCGGTTGCAATACAAGTCATCGCTCTAACTCAGAGACTCGACTTGGGGGGCTCCTGTTCTGGACTGGGTCGTGATGGCATACAGGGCACGGCCCAATACATAAAATGTTTAGGCCCATGCATCCGAGCTGGTGAATACGTCGGGCAAAGGCCCGCGCATCCAACCACGTGATGACACTCTGCCTTGCCACCCCGCTACGTGTCGGGCAGAGACGCATGCATCCGGCCAGCCGACCCTCCTTCACACATCACCTGCCCATACTACGGGCGTACTTACGATGTCGGGCAGAAACCATGTCTGCCATCTCATCTGCCACGTCACCCAACTGCCCTTCATTATCTCCTGAGAGATAGGGGCAGTTGGACCAGGGAGCAGACCTTTGGTCTAGGTCTTCACGCTTCTTACGCGTTCCTTGGCAGCTCCTCCTTGGGCCTAGCTAAATCAAGCCCATTAGGAGCCTTGGTCCAGCGCTGGGGGATCAATATAAATACCCTTTCATGGCAAAGGGTCAGGTATTCTAACTCACTCTGAAATAACCTTAACTCTGTACCTTTTCTGACTTAAGCATCGGAGTACTTTGCAGGTACACCCCCTCTCTCATCCCATTCTCTGGCCCACTCTTCAAGTCCGTGGAAGGCCCTCCTGATCAGGTAAGATCAGAATTGTTAAGTGAGAATCCATGAGGATGGAGAAAATTTTGATGAAAAGTATGATAGAATGATTAGGAATGGTTGAAATCGTTGAAACTACTTAACTCAGACGATTAATTGTAGGAGGAATGGATCGTATGGATGAATTTTCTGTGTTTTCTGGGATTAAGAAATGTTTTGGGAAAGGAAAAATCCTAGCAGAATTGGGTTGAATTTGCAGAGGAATTATGCAGAATTCGTAGTTCTCGCTTAGAGAGATGTAGCTCGCTTATCAAGCCTTTAAGAATTGTTTACCCTTCCAGGCAGAAGCTCGCGCGCTTAGCAAGCAGAGAGGTCGCTTAGCGAGACCTGGAGCAAAAATAAATTATTTTTATTCTAAAAAATTCCATAAAACCCTTTATTTCACACACTAGTGGATTTTGGTAGACGTAGTGACGTTAGGGGCATGTTTTGAAAGGTTTTGTGCTGGTTTTGCAAGATGTTGAAAATAACATTGTAGAAACATGAGTTAACATGTATATATGTACATTGAGGTTGTTATATGTTGTTTTTGTCGTTGTTTTTACATGATATAGTTGTCGTTATATGTTGTTGGAGTTGTTGTTACATGTTGTTGAGGTTGTTATTTGTTGTTGTAGTTGTTGTTATATGTTGTTGTTGATGTTGTTGCGTGAGGTCGTTGTTGTAGACATTTCATATTATCATTGATGGTGCATGGAATATGCATATTTGTGGATGGTATACCAAGGTAGGGTAACAATATCCATCTGAATTCCAAAGGGAATAGTTGTTGGTGCGGTCATGAAATAGGGATCGTATGTGACCATGAAACAAGGGTCGTGAGTGTGATCATGAAATAGGGATCATATTGGACCATGAATAGGGGTCACGAGTTCCGACGGGTACTGGATCATGAAACATGGATCGTTAAATGGTACCACATGCATTGAGTCTGGTGGAGTCTCATTTGCATTGATTGTTGTTTGTGTGCATAGTATTGTTAGGTGTTTCGGCGTGAATGTTTAATTCATTGATTGATGTGAAGTGGTGAACACTTGATGATACTTAGCTTTTATTTTTATTATTTCACTCTTTTGTTGGTGTAAGTATCTCACCCCTTCTGTTTGAATTTTATCCTATGTTGGTAACATGCAGGTGATCAGGAATAGTAGAGTCCATTATCGGTGAAGTCAGTGCACTTCACGTTAGAGGAGTCGGCTCTGATACGTACTTTGGGGTGTCGGGAACGAAGATTGACATTTTCTTGTTTATTTTTTTAAAGAAAAATAATTTGTTATTGAACCTTTATTTTTATGTTTTCCTTTGAGATTACCGCTGCAAGTATACTATTTGTGTTAGTTGAGCCGTATTTTGGAAGTGAATGTAACACTCGAATTTCGTTTCATATTTTAACTACTATGATTTTAAACTGGAATTATGTGGGGAATGATTTGAGTATTATAGGACTGCCCTCGTGCTATGACATTATGGGCATCAAAATTTCATACTAACTTTAGATTTGTGTTTTTTGCAGAAGATTTAAGAAGTTGGCTTTCTTATAATTTATCCAACAAGTTAGGATGGCAGAGCAATAAAGATTGGACTTAGTTCTGGGCAACAACATGCCACAATATTTGGAATTGGCACAACTTGGAGATTTATGAAGAAACATTCTCAAGACCTCCTAATATGAAGCAACACATCAACATGCATGTCTAAGACTACAATCAAGCTAATGCAGCTCTTGGAAGCAACCGTAATAATAGGCAGGAGATAGTTTTAATCAAGTGGGAGGCTCCTACTACAGGGAAAGTTAAAATTAATATTGATGGATCTACAGACTGACACGAGAAAGTCGGGTGTTGTATTATTATTAAAGGAGATCAAGGAGAATGGATTCGCGATTCTTCAAATCCATTGGGAATTGTGATAGCTATACTTCAGAGTTGTGGGGTTTCTATGAAGGTTTGAAAATGGTAATCGACATGGGATTTATTCATATTGAAGTTAACGTTGATGTCCGACAAGTAGTCCTTGATATTACAACTAATAAAGAAACAAGGGCTACAAGCAAGAACCTGCTCCATTTAATTAGAGATTACTTGAACAACAATAAGGAGATTATTGTTTCACATGTTTACCAAGAAGCTAACACATGTGTTGATGCTTTGGCTCAGTTTGGGTTATCCCTTATGCATAAGACATATGTGTTTAATGAGTTTCCTTCCTTTATTACTCCGTTATTAGATCAGGATTTGTCTGGTTTGACAATTTTGCGCCTCGTGGCGGTGTATTCTGTTCTTTCTTCCTTGGGATTTTTACCTCCCCATTATAAAAAAAATATCTATAGTTTTTATGTTATTAGTTTGTACGTTTAACCACTTCTTTAATGTGCATACACGTCAAAATATAAACAAATATTTTTAATTGAATATTAATTTTAAGTTAAATTATTTGTGAAATATATTTTGTTCAGTTCTGATCATTCACTTGCAAAGGAGTTTGATCAGTATGTAGTAGCTTATACACTCCAAGATCAGAAGCGTGATGTGGTAGCTTCTGAAATTGAGTAGTGTTAACTCAGTTCTGCTAACATGGGACTTGAGATTTCTTGACATTATCTTCTATAAGTTGTGTTGTACTTGAAATATTGATGAATCCATTGGACAAATGCATTGTTCTGTGTGGATTATCCTGTGACTGAAGGTTCCAACACTTTTCTTTATTGGGAAAGAAGATATACTAGAAGATTTGGTCTGATTATATACGTTGTGGATGCTTCAACATATATATTTCTACAACTATAAAAGGAAAAGAAGATTTGAATATCAATTCAAGAAACAACGTTGTAACTACAACTGAGATATACACACACTGATATCAGAAGTTGAATCTGTAATAGACTTCTTATTCTTGTGTAGCTTAAGAATCCTTGTAATAAGTGTGTTGTATTGTTTTCAAGCACCTATGATTTTTATCAAGTGTTATTGTAAGTTATTCTTTCTCTAAATAGTTAGTTTAGATTAAAGGTCTTAAACACGAGCTCTAAGCAAGAGAAAACTCGATCATGAGCTGGTTGAGCAAGGTAAAAGTCTTTGACGCGAGCTCTAAACAAGGTAAAGTCTTGGACAGGTGGTCCGAGCAAGGTGAAAGTCTTAGACATGTGGTATAATCAGGAAGACTTGATCAAGAGCTGGTTGAGCAGAGGAAAGTCTTAGACACAATCTCTAAGCAAGAAAAGTCTTATACAAGAGTGTGTAAGCAAGTGTAATAAAGTTGATTTTAGTGGATAATCTCTTGCGTGGTAAGGGGACTGGGGCACTCTCAATTTGGAGAGAAACTAGGATAACTATTGTATGCTCTTTGTTATTTTACTTTGCTTCTGTTTCTATTTTCGTTGCACATGCTATCAGATTTTGAACTTTGGTTCAGGAGTAAATCTAATTTTTGCAAACACAATTCACCCCCCTTATTGTGTATTTTTCTCACCTTCATACTAGATAATTCTAGACGTTTCATCATCTTAATTATGTCCTCGACAGATCTTGAAATCTTCACATCTAACCTGATAGGCCCCTTAGTTAGACTACAATGAAATGACCTCCACAAAACTTTTAAATCTTCATTGGTCTTTAACTCAATAAGCTTGTATTTCAACTTTCCATTAGTATCAATCCAATATTCATAAAACTCGATCTTTCTCACCTTTCTCTTATCGGTACCAAGCAATAGATCATTCAACTTGGATTTCAAGGAAGCGAGAGATGTGGCATCATCACTACTCTAAAACGTGCATTTTAGGATGTCAGGTTTACAATGGATTTGTATCCACCGTTGTAATAGGTTAAAAAATTTGCAGCTGATTTATAACGTCAAATTTAACGACGGTTGTATTAAAACACCATTGTAATACATGATGTGTAACAAGCTTCAATTCCCAACAACTATATTTTGTTTTTACATATTTTTACATTTTAAACATATATTTTATTTCTTTTGTTAGTGTTACGGGGATTTTAACCTCAAAACACATAATTCATCTTTGTTTTTTCTATTTTTAAGTGCAAGAGAATATGTTGATATAATTAGATGACATTAGCATTCTCATTTGAAGAACTCATTGTTACGAAGAATATATTATGAAGAAATGCAAAGTTGTTTATTTAGAGATGAGGTTAAAAATGAAAAGTATGATTGTTTAATGTTTGCAATGATGATAACTTGTAAATGGTTGATATTCTCGAATGATATTTTGTGAAAATAGAGAAAATTTTAAATCATCATTATACTTGGCTAGAGTGTTTCTCTCTTCTGGGAATAACAAGGGTTGTAATATTACAATGGTTAGTAATAATAACCGCAACGATACCCCTTATACTTGGTATAAGGTTCGACTCCAGGCAACAACATTTTTATATTTTACATAATTATAGAAAAATATTGTTTCCTAGAGTTGAACTTTGTACCAAGTATAACGGGTATCGGTTTTAATTGGTTTGGTTCAGTTTTTGTCTGAAAAATGTCCAACCCAAACAGATTGGTTTGATTTGGATTCTGGTTTGGTTAGGAATTGCCTGAACCAATGAACACCCCTGATTTCTTGTATTTTTCTTTGGTTTGATTGTTTTATTTCCTTTTTGCATGCCCTTGTTATGCTTTGAACTTTCAGTTGTATTAAGTTATCCCTATTATCTGTATGTTATATTTGCCATTAAAAAAAATATCAAACATTAAACGTTTATAATTAACATATAATGTAAAAAACTTTTAAACATATTATTATATTCAATTTATAGAAGAAAAAAAAACTTCATCAAAAATAAATTAAACCTATTTTAATTCATCATTCACATACGTAAATAATATAATTAGGATTTAAATCTTCTAAATCCAATCTTAATTGAACTAATACATTAACCTATTAAATTTTAAGGGTGCTTGAAAATATTACTAGTAACACTAATGCAAAAAATAGACATCCATTAAGTATGGTTTTTTGTATTCATAGGAGAAGGAAGGTAAAAAATCTGATGAAATGAATAAACTTATGTTTCTTTCGTTTGAAAAAAGTTTGAATATTAAAAGTGTTGTTTTGTTTAAAAAAAATTTGAATAACTGTCACTTGAAGTAATGAAATAACCTTTTCTATTATTACTTTGTTTAGATACAATATAAAATTAATTAAAATAAAATAAAAGCAAGGCAAAAATATATTCCGTAGCCAAGAATCGAACCTAGAAATTCAACTTCAGAATTTAACCATGTGTGCTACTACATAAGTGATGCTAGGATCTTTCAAATTATATTATTAACCAAATATCATAATTGATTTGTATTAATACAATACACTTGAAGTCCTTCTAATCAACATAAGACTTTTTCTTATCAGCTATCACGTTGTTCAAAGCCTCAGCAAAATGGTTTATGTTTTTTGTTGTGATTCTTGTATGATATTTAGATTGGATTGTGTTTGATCGTTATCCCGGAGACACATCCATTAAAGATCACAATTGAATTCATTAAAATAAAATTCATCTAATCTATTAACTTACATAACAAGTAAGTTAATAGATTTAACTATCCATCTAATATTTTAAAATAAATGTGTTAATTTAATTAAAATAAATGTATTAATTATTATTTAATATTTTATCAAAGAATTCTTTAAAATATTTTAAAGAAATTAATCTAATATTTTAAAGAAATTAATCAAATATTATTATTATTATTTAAAATTCTTTAAAACATTTAAAATAATAAAATAATAGTATTTTTTTTGTTATTTATGTGAAAATAATATTTTGATTGTATGAATGAATTATGTGCAAAAAATTATTCAAAAATGATTTATTTTGAGTGTTTAAATAATTAATTGAAAAATAATATAAAAATATATTAAAAATAATAATATTAGGAACCTCAAGAGCGTGGGTTCGACCCCCTACCATTTTTGTGATTCTGAAAGTTTTATATATTTTATTTAATAATTGATCTTAGAGAGCGCTTTTTAAAAAACGCTTTCTTAAGGCTACCTATAAGAGCGTTTTTGAGAAAGCGCTTTCTAAGGTGGGGCCTTTAGCAGCGCTTTCTAGAAAGTTCTTTCAAAGATTGGATCAACTTAAGGCCTTTAGCAGTGCTTTTTAAAAGCGTTTTCTAAGGTTACTCTTTTAAAATGCTTTTTTTGAGCGAATTTTTTTAAAAAACATATAAGAACACTTTTGCATAAAAACACTGTCTTTGTTGCACTGTCAAAAATTATTTTGGCGTAGTGTCTTCATCGGTCTTCAACTAAATAAGGTTGTATTTCACACTTTCATTAGTATTAATCCAATCTTCACGAAACTCGATCGTTCTCACATTTTTATTATCGGTATCAGGCAACAATTCATTCAACTTGGATATCAAGGTGGCGAGAGATGAGGTGTCATCCGGAAGCTAGAACTCTACAAAAGGTGCAACTCCATTGAAATATACTTCTGCCTTAATCAAAAACTGATGAAGAGACATTTTGAGATGTTTTTCTCCAAGTGACCCCTATTTATAAAACTTTGAATTCATTATGGACCACATAAAGCGGTTGGTGCAATCATTGTCGTCCAAAACTGTTAGCAAAATCTTAATTGTTTGAAATCTTATAAAATTGAACTACCAGAAATTTCATTTTTCTGTATAACATGATAAATTTTAAAAATATCGATAAAACTATAAACATCCCCCGAACCAATGAACACCCTGATCTCTTGTATTTTTCTTTGGTTTGATTGTTTTATTTTCCTTTTTGCATGCACTGATTATGCTTTGAACTTTAGTTGTATAAATTTGTCCCTATTATCTATATGTTATATTTGCCATTAAAGAAAATATCAAACATTGAACGTTTATAATTAACATATAATGTAAAAAACTTTTAAACATATTAATTATATTCAATTTATAGAAGAAAAAAAAACTTCATCAAAAATAAATTAAACTTATTTTAATTCTTCATTCACATACGTAAATAATATAATTAGGATTTAAATCTTCTAAATCCAATCTTAATTGAACTAATATATTAACCTATTAAATTTTAAGGGTGCTTGAAAATATTACTAGTAACACTGAATCGAAGTGTGTGATGAAAATATTTTATAAAATTAATTAAAATAAAATAAAATCAAGGCAAGAAGATTTTCCGTAGCCAGGAATCGAATCTGGAAATTCATCTTTAGAATTTAACCATGTGTGCTACTACGGAAGTGATGTTAGATTCTTTCAAATTATATTATTAACCAAAACTTTTAATTGATTTGTATTAATACAACACACTTGAAGTCATTCTAATCAACATAAGACTTTTTCTTATCAACAATGACGTTGTTCAAAGCCTCAGCAAAATGGTTTTTATGCTACTGAACTTAATTAAAATAAAAGCAAGAAAAAAAGATATTCCAAAGCCGGGAATTGAACCCGGAAATTCAACTTCAGAATTTTAACTAGTGTGCTACTGTGAATTAGGTGCTAGCTGTTTACAAATTATATATTTTATATAAATGTAAAGATCTATAAATTATTAAACCTAAATCTGTCAATCAAATAATTGTTTTCCTATGATTAGCGCAACAATTTAAAATGTTCCAGGAGTATTTTGACGTTACACATGACTATTCATGATTAAATTATTACTAATGTTTTCCAATTATTTAATATCGTAAATTTAAAGATGAATTGAATGTTTTTGTAGTAATTTTATAGAAACTTGTTCTAGAAAATTTATGAAGAAAAACGAGGTAATACTAATACTCCTTGAAATCATGTGAAAAATTAAAATTAATTAAAATGACATTAATAACTACTTTAATTAAAATCACATGTTTACCAAGAAGCTAACACGTGTGTTGATGCTTTGGTTCAGTTTGAGTTATCCCTTATGCATAAGACATATGTGTTTAATGAGTTTCTTTCCTTTATTACTCCGTTATTAGATCATGATTTGTCTGGTTTGACAATTTTGCGCCTCGTGGCGGTGTAGTCTGTTCTTTCTTCCTTGGGATTTTTACCTCCCCATTATAAAAAAAATATCTATAGTTTTTATGTTATTAGTTTGTACGTTTGACCACTTTTTTAATGTGCATACACGTCAAAATATAAACGAATATTTTTAATTGAATATTAATTTTAAGTTAAATTATTTGTGAAATATATTTTGTTCAGTTCTGATCATTCACTTGCAAAGGAGTTTGATCAGTATGTAGTAGCTTATGCACTCCAAGATCAGAAGCGTGATGCGGTAGCTTCTGAAATTGAGTAGTGTTAACTCAGTTATGCTAACACGGGACTTGAGATTTCTTGACATTATCTTCTATAAGTTGTGTTGTACTTGAAATATTGATGAATCCATTGGACAAATGCATTGTTCTGTGTGGATTATCCTGTGACTGAAGGTTCCAACACTTTTCTTTATTGGGAAAGAAGATATACTAGAAGATTTGGTCTGATTATATACGTTGTGGATGCTCCAACATATATATTTCTACAACTATAAAAGGAAAAGAAGATTTGAAGATCAATTCAAGAAACAACGTTGTAACTACAACGGAGATATACACACACTGATATCAGAAGTTGAATCTGTAATAGACTTCTTATTCTTGTGTAGCATAAGAATCCTTGTAATAAGTGTGTTGTATTGTTTTTAAACACCTCTGATTTTTATCAAGTGTTGTTGTAAGTTATTCTTTCTCTAAATAGTTAGTTTAGATTAAAGGTCTTAAACACGAGCTCTAAGCAAGAGAAAACTCGATCATGAGCTGGTTGAGCAAGGTAAAAGTCTTTGACGCGAGCTCTAAACAAGGTAAAGTCTTGGACAGGTGGTCCGAGCAAGGTGAAAGTCTTAGACATGTGGTATAATCAGGAAGACTTGATCAAGAGCTGGTTGAGCAGAGGAAAGTCTTAGACACAATCTCTAAGCAAGAAAAGTCTTATACAAGAGTGTGTAAGCAAGTGTAATAAAGTTGATTTTAGTGGATAATCTCTTGCGTGGTAAGGGAACTGGGGCACTCTCAATTTGGAGAGAAACTAGGATAACTATTGTATGCTCTTTGTTATTTTACTTTGCTTCTGTTTCTATTTTCGTTGCACATGCTATCAGATTTTGAACTTTGGTTCAGGAGTAAATCTAATTTTTGCAAACACAATTCACCCCCCTTCTTGTGTATTTTTCTCACCTTCATACTAGATAATTCTAGACGTTTCAGCATCTTAATTATGTCCTCGACAGATCTTGAAATCTTCACATCTAACCTGATAGGCCCCTTAGTTAGACTACAATGAAATGACCTCCACAAAACTTTTAAATCTTCATTGGTCTTTAACTCAATAAGCTTGTATTTCAACTTTCCATTAGTATCAATCCAATATTCATAAAACTCGATCTTTCTCACCTTTCTCTTATCGGTACCAAGCAATAGATCATTCAACTTGGATTTCAAGGAAGCGAGAGATGTGGCATCATCACTACTCTAAAACGTGCATTTTAGGATGTCAGGTTTACAATGGATTCGTATCCACCGTTGTAATAGGTTAAAAAATTTGCAGCTGATTTATAACGTCAAATTTAACGACGGTTGTATTAAAACACCATTGTAATACATGATGTGTAACAAGCTTCAATTCCCAACAACTATATTTTGTTTTTACATATTTTTACATTTTAAACATATATTTTATTTCTTTTGTTAGTGTTACGGGGATTTTAACCTCAAAACACATAATTCATCTTTGTTTTTTCTATTTTTAAGTGCAAGAGAATATGTTGATATAGTTAGATGACATTAGCATTCTCATTTGAAGAACTCATTGTTACGAAGAATATATTATGAAGAAATGCAAAGTTGTTTATTTAGAGATGAGGTTAAAAATGAAAAGTATGATTGTTTAATGTTTGCAATGATGATAACTTGTAAATGGTTGATATTCTCGAATGATATTTTGTGAAAACAGAGAAAATTTTAAATCATCATTATACTTGGCCAGAGTGTTTCTCTCTTCTGGGAATAACAAGGGTTGTAATATTACAATGGTTAGTAATATTAACAGCAACGATACCCCTTATACTTGGTATAAGGTTCGACTCCAGGAAACAACATTTTTATATTTTACATAATTATAGAAAAATATTGTTGCCTAGAGTTGAACCTTGTACCAAGTATAAGGGGTATCGATTTTAATTGGTTTGGTTCAGTTTTTGTCTGAAAAATGTCCAACCCAAACAAATTGATTTGGTTTGGATTCCGATTTGGTTCGGAATTGCCTGAACCAATGAACACCCCTGATTTCTTGTATTTTTCTTTGGTTTGATTGTTTTATTTCCTTTTTGCATGCACTCGTTATACTTTGAACTTTAGTTGGATAAATTTGTCCCTATTATCTATATGTTATATTTGTCATTAAAGAAAATATCAAACATTGAACGTTTATAATTAACATATAATGTAAAAAACTTTTAAACATATTAATTATATTCAATTTATAGAAGAAGAAAAAAACTTCATCAAAAATGAATTAAACCTATTTTAATTCTTCATTCACATACGTAAATAATATAATTAGGATTTAAATCTTCTAAATTCAATCTTAATTGAACTAATATATTAACTTATTAAATTTTAAGTGTTGTGTGACGAAATGAATAACGTTATGTTTATTTTGTTTGATAAAAAAATTTGAATATTAAAAATGTTGTTAGGTTTAAAACAAATTTAAATAAATGAAGTAATGAAATAACCTTTTCTATTATTGCTTTGTATAAATATAATATAAAATTAATTAAAATAAAATAAATACAATATAAAATTAATTAAAATAAAATAAAAACAAGGCAAAATTAATTAAAATAAAATAAAAGCAGGCAAAAAGATTTTCCGTAGCCAGGAATCGAACCTGGAAATTCATCTTCAGAATTTAACCATGTGTGCTACTACGGAAGTGATGTTAGGTTCTTTCAAATTATATTATTAACCAAAACTTTTAATTGATTTGTATTAATACAATACACTTGAAGTCATTCTAATCAACATAAGACTTTTTCTTATCAACAATGAGGTTGTTCAAAGCCTCAGCAAAATGGTTTTTATGTTTTTTGTTGTGATTTTTGTGCTACTGAACTTAATTAAAATAAAAGCAAGAAAAAAAGATATTCCAAAGCCGGGAATTGAACCCGGAAATTCAACTTCAGAATTTTAACTAGTGTGCTACTGTGAATTAGGTGCTAGCTGTTTACAAATTATATATTTTATATAAATGTAAAGATCTATAAATTATTAAACCTAAATCTGTCAATCAAATAATTGTTTTCCTATGATTAGCGCAACAATTTAAAATGTTCCAGGAGTATTTTGACGTTACACAAGACTATTCATGACTAAATTATTACTAATGTTTTCCAATTATTTAATATCGTAAATTTAAAGATGAATTGAATGTTTTTGTAGTAATTTTATAGAAACTTGTTCTAGAAAATTTATGAAGAAAAACGAGGTAATACTAATACTCCTTGAAATCATGTGAAAAATTAAAATTAATTAAAATGACATTAATAACTACTTTAATTTTTTTTCTTCTAAAAATATTTAATTTTTTAATCTTAAAATTGAGGACTAAATTCTTGAACTGATACTTCAAATTATCAAATTATAAGACTTTACATTTGAAAGAATTATTTAATAATATAACTTTACAAATTGTGTATATATTTAAGTGTGAAATAAATATAACATGAAATTTTTTAAATATATCAGAATTATAAAAAGAATGATTGTGGAATATAGAAATAAAAAATAAAATAATATTCCTCTCTTTTATATCTCAATGTAAAATGTATTTATGAATATTTTGTTATTTAGAGGAGAAGGAAGGTAAAACAAGTGTTATTTGAAATGGAGGAAGTTTAGTAACTTATGGTTCTTTTGTTTGATAAAAAAAGTTCGAATATTGAAAGTATTTTTTGGTCTATGACAAATTTACTTAAACTATAGCTACGCATAATTTAACTTGCTTTTTCTATTAATTTTGTATACATACAAAATTATTATAAAACCTTGGCAAAAATTATATTCCGCAGCAGGGAATTAAACTCGGAAATTCAGCTTCAAAATTTTAACCAGTGTACGACTGCGGATTAGTTGCAAGTTGATTACAAATTATATGTTTAATATAAATTTAAAAAGTGTTATAGAAATATCCTCTTTAACCAAGAAGCTTGTTTGGGAGTAATTCGGGACCAATTTCATTAGGTTGGACGACTCACTTATTGTCGATTTAAACGATTGGTTAGAGTATTATAGCTGTGTAATATAAAGCTTTTCTTCTTGTTCTTTTAGACACCCTTTGTGCTTAAATTTAAAGTAATCTTTTATTTATAAAAATATATATATATATGACTCTATGTTTGAAATAATTATTTAATTATATATAACTTTACAATTAATTAATTATATATATTGTTCTGGACTGGGCCATGACGATATGCACGGCATGGCCCAATGCTCGTCGGGTCCAGGTCCAAACGTCCGGGCACACGAACGCGTCGGGCAAAGGTTCTTCCACCCGCTTCGAGGGGACGTCACCTCGACGACTTGACTGCGTGTCGGGCAAATAGTGCGTTGCCCGCTCAATGATCTTCATCCACATATCACCAACCTATATCACGAGCACCTAAGCTATGTCGAGCAAAACCACTTCCGCCACATCATCTGACACGTCACCCAACTCCCCTGTATTATCTCCTTAGGGATAGGGGCAGTTGGACCAGGGAGCAGACCTTCAGTCTAGGTCTTCACGCTTCTCACGCGTCCCCTGGCAGCTCCTCCTTGGGCCTAGCTAATCCAGCCCAGTAGGAGCCTTGGCCCAGCGCTGGGGGCTCAATATAAATACCCTTTCATAGCAAAGGGTCAGGTATTCGAACTGACACTCTAATAACCTTACTCTGTACCTCTTCTGACTTAAGCATTGGAGCACCTTGCAGGTACACCCCCTCACTCACCATACTCTCTGGCCCAGTCTACAATCCTTGGAAGGCCCTCCTGATCAGGTAAGATCCGTGGCGCCGTCTGTGGGAACTAGCTATCCCCATCTTCATCAACAGAGGATCAAAGCTCATCCATTCCCGTTCTTCCAACATGGCCGGAGAACAACCCAGCGAGCGCAGCCGTCCCCTTGTCGACTACACTATGGACGACGGCCCGCAGCCCCATGAAGCAGACGCTCGAGACGGTCGCCCAACCACCCCGTCTCCAGAGCCTCAAAACAACGGGGATGTCCCTCACACCCAAAACCAAGGGGCAGAGACATTTCATCCCATCCCCGTCCCCGTCGAAGGAGACGCCACTATGATTGCCATGGTGAATGCCCTCAACCAGGCCGGTTCTATGCTCTACCAGCAGCACGAAAGAATCATGGCCCTCGAGGCCGAGCGACAAGAGGCCCGACCCCACGTCAGTAGGGAACGCGCCCGTCGTGACAACAATCGAGCAGGAACATCACCAAGGCGCGGGCGAAGCCCCGACAGTAACGAATTATCTCCATTAAGGAGCGACGAGGAAGACTTGCACTTCCCTCTGTCTCGGGCAATAATGGAAGCCCCGCTCCCCAAAGGCATGGAGAAACCGCCCAATCTAGCTGTGTACGACGGGACTACAGGTCCCGACGACCACGTCGATAACGTCAACGCAATGCTCGACTACCGCAATGATATCACCGGTCACCTCAAATGCCGACTGTTTTCAACAACCCTCAAGAAAGGGGCCATGGCTTGGTACAAAAGCTTGGCTCCCGAATTCATCACATCCTGGAGAGTCATGAGGTCCATGTTCACCAGACACTTCACGGCTTCCTGTCGTCATCCCAAGACTGAGGCGACCCTTGAAGCCATAGTACAAAAGAAGAATGAAACACTGCGCTCGTACATCGAGCGATTCAACCAAGAAGCTGTCGAGGTGGATACCACCGAGCACATGAAGAAGTATCTCCTCGAAAGAGGACTCTTGCCCGGCAGTGATTTTAGCAGAGCCGTCGGGATCGAGCCTCCCCGCACCTTGAACGAACTTCTGCACAAGGCCCAGGCCTATATCAGATATGAAGAAAAACAGGTAGCACACAACGCTCGCAGCGGCCGTAATCCTGGGGATACCGAGCACCCCAAACGTGAGGACCCAAACATCCCCCGTCGCAACGGGGACAAGCGAAGGGAAGAAAGACCTCGTGAGCTCCGAGAAGGAAGAGGCCCCGCTGGCCGATACAGCGAGTACACCTTACTGACAGCCCCTCGAGAGCGCATCCTCGCGGAATGCATCAACTCTTAATTTAAACAGGGCAGAGTCAGGTTCCCAAAACCATCTGCGCCAAAGCCTCACACCGACAAATCTAAGTACTGCCGGTTCCACAGAAGCCACAGACACGTGACCGAAGACTGCGTCCACCTGAAGGATGCAATAGAGATTTTAATCCAAGAAGGGCACCTAAAACAGTATACGAGGAAAAACGAAACCCCCAGACATGACGAGGGAGAGAAGAAGAGACCCCGGGAAGAAACACCCCCCGACAACTCTCCTTACCAAGTGGCCCTCTGCGTGTCACGCCCGGAAGATTTCTTCCTCCCCGAGCCATTGCCCGAAGGAAGAATCGCTGCACTCAGCCCCTGGGAAGACTTCCCAACCGCACTGGTAATATCAGGTGGGGGAATTAACGGTGAAGCCGCTGCCCTCTCAGTCAAACGCAAGTTCGACGAGCTCCTACTGACTGCCCCCGAGCAAAAGGTGACGCTGACAAAATATCGGGGTAAATCCAACCCAATATCCTTATTCCTGGAGGAACTTCCGGGCGGATCCCCGAATTCGGGCATCCCACTGTTGATCAGGGCAAAGATGGCCCAGTTCGACGTCCGACGCATCCTGGTCGATCAAGGCAGCTCGGTGGATATCATGTATGTCCACCTTTTCAAGACTCTGAAATTAGACAAGACTAACCTGGCCCCCTACGTCGGATCCGACCTCCAAGGATTCAATGGAGCAACAACAAGGCCGTGGGGATATGTCGAGCTCCTCGTCACCTTCGGGGAGCAGGAAACGGCCAGGGAAATCAAAATCCAATTCCTGGTCGTGGACTGTCCATCCCTTTACAACTGCATCTTTGGACGCCCGACACTGGCTGAGCTCACCGCGGTCCCATCCACCGTCCACCTGAAGATGAAATACTACACCAAATTGGGTCGCGTGGTCACCATCCACGGTGACATCGAAGCTGCCCGACGATGCTACGATGCTGCAGTAAAAGGACAGGCCGTGGTCAGCACAAAGAGTAGCTGCAACAACAAAAAACTCAGGACCGAGGACCCTCCCCGGGGAGTTAACGCCATCGACCTCGATTGTCGCATTGGGCTAGACGAAACCGAAGAGGGGAAGTCCACCGAGGAACGATCTCTCGAACACCCGGTCCGACCAATCCCCGACGGAGAGTTCGAACTCATTCCCCTCGGGGACGATCCAGAAAGGACAGTGAAGATAGGCAAGGGACTGCCCGAGGGAACAAGGGAGAAGCTTGTGGCATGCCTCAAAGAGAACTCTGACCTTTTCGCTTGGAATGCCGCAGAAATTCCCGGGCTGGATCCTGAAATCGCGTGTCACCAGCTAGCTTTAGACCGGGCAGCCAAGCCCATAGCACAGCGTAGGCGCAAACAGTCCCCCGAGAAGGCAGAGGCTGCCGAACGAGCTGTAAAAGACCTCTTAGAGGCAAATTTTATTTCTGAAGCCCAGTACACAACCTGGCTCTCTAATGTAGTCCTCGTTAAGAAAAATAATGGAAAATGGCGTATGTGTGTTGATTATACTGATCTTAATAGGGCTTGCCCGAAAGATGCCTTCCCCCTCCCTAATATAGATATGCTCGTAGACAACTCTGCAGGTTTTAAACTCTTGTCCTTCATGGACGCATATAGTGGATACAACCAAATCCCTATGTCGCCCACAGACAAGAGACACACAGCTTTCATGACCCCAACGGGCAATTACTATTACAACGTAATGCCGTTCGGGCTCAAGAACGCTGGTGCCACGTACCAACGCATGATGAACAAAGTCTTCAAGCAAGAAATAGGGGACATGCTCGAAGTGTACATGGACGACATGATCGTCAAGTCACACGAGGAGGTTACCCATGCTCGACATCTATCCAAAGTTTTCGAGCAGGCGAGGCAGTGCAAAATGAGGTTCAATCCTGAAAAATGCACGTTCGGGGTACGGGCAGGGAAGTTCCTGGGGTTCTACCTCACCGAAAGAGGGATCGAAGCCAACCCCGACAAATGCAGGGCATTCTCAGAATTCCCGACCCCGAGGACCAAGAAATCAATCCAATCCCTAAATGGAGTGCTCGCCTCACTCTCCCGTTTCATCTCCAAGTCCGCCCAGCACGCACTGCCATTCTTCAGACTCCTTCGCAAAGAAGCCAGCTTCGACTGGACCGACGAATGCGAGCAAGCATTACTCCATTTGAAAAAGGTTCTCTCTGAACCCCCGGTCTTATCACGACCATTGGAGAAAGAAACTCTATACCTTTATCTATCCGTGGCGACTGAGGCCGTCAGCGCTGTTCTAATAAGGGAGACCGACGAGGGACAAAAACCCATCTATTTTACGAGCAAAGCACTCCAAGGCCCTGAGCTCCGATATCAGCAAATCGAAAAGGTCGCCCTGGCCCTCATAAATGCGGCGAGGAGGCTACGTTATTACTTCCTCGCACATACGATAAAAGTACGAACCGACCAGCCGATCAAACAGTTGCTTGGGCGGCCAGATATGGCCGGGAGAATGCTCAAGTGGTCACTGGAACTCTCCGAATTCGACATACAATACGAAAATAGGAAATCCTTGAAAGCCCAAGCACTGGCCGACTTCGTCGCGGAAATGACCCACTGCCCAACACCGGCGGACGGCGCCCACAAGTGGACGATCTTCGTCGACGGCGCCTCCAGCATATCGGGCAGCGGAGCCGGGATCATCCTCGAGAATGAGGACGGAATCCTGATCGAGGTTTCATTAACACTGGCCTTCCCGACGTCGAACAACCAAGCCGAGTACGAGGCTTTTATCGCAGGCCTGAGGTTAGCCGAGGACCTGGGAGCAAAAGAAGTAAAAATATCCACAGACTCCCAGCTCGTGGCCTCACAAGTGCGAGGAGAGTACCAAACCAAGAACGACAACCTCGTCGAATACTTGTCCCTTGTCAAAGAAAAACTTGAGAAATTCGAGAAGTGGGAAGTCCAACACGTACCTCGCGAGCACAACACACGAGCAGATATTCTCTCAAAACTAGCCAGCACGAGGAAAAAGGGCGGAAACAAATCCGTAATTCAAGAAATCCTTCCTCGACCTAGCATCGACAAGCTACCCCCTCCATTCGAGGTCAACGCGATCGGGGATACTCACTGTTGGATGACGCCCATCTACAATTACATAACAAAAGACGAACTCCCAGTTGACCCAAAGGAGGCGGCCACTACCAAACGACGAGCATGCTCGTACGTACTCCTTGAAGGTAAACTCTATCGTAGAGGGTTCTCCATCCCGTTATTTAAGTGTGTCGAGAAAGAGAAAGTTCCCGACATACTCGGAGAAATACACCGGGGAATCAACGCTCAACACCTCGGCGGACGATCACTCGCACGAAAAGCCCTTCGAGCAGGCTACTACTGGCCGACCATGCAAAACGACTCAAAGGAGCACGTAAAAAAATGCGACAAATGCCAACGACACGCCGACATGCACCTCGCGCCCCCGAATGACCTAAAATCACTGTCCTCCCCATGGCCCTTCGCTTGGTGGGGCATGGACATCCTCGGACCCTTCGTCACCGGATCGTACCAAAATAAATACCTCATCGTTGGGGTGGATTATTTTACAAAATGGATTGAAGCAGAAGCATTAGCTAAAATAACCGCGCAGAACATTCTCCGGTTCTTTAAACGCAACATCCTCGTTCGGTTCGGCATACCCCAGGCCCTCGTCACGGACAACGGGACACAATTCACGGACGGAGGATTCCAGGACTTCGTCGCCAGCCTGGGTACTAAACAGCATTTCACGTCTGTCGAACATCCACAGACGAACGGACAGGCGGAGGCGGCCAATAGGATAATCCTACGTGGCCTTAAACGAAGACTCGGCGAGGCAAAAAGAGCATGGGTCGAGGAACTACATAGCGTCCTATGGGCTTACCGCACGACACCACATTCCACCACCGGGGAGACCCCATTCCGACTGACTTACGGCACCGAAGCAGACATCCCGGTGGAAATACGGGAACCAACGAGGAGGATAGAAGAGCCCCTAGACGAGGAAATGAACGACGAGACCCTTAGAGCCGAGCTCGACCTAGTCGAAGAGATCCGTTCCGAAGCAGCCCTAAGGGAAATGTCCCTCAAACAAAAAATAGCACTACGCCACGACGCGAAGGTCATAAGAAGAGAGTTCCAGGTCGGCACCCTGGTCCTCAGAAGAAACCAGAAAAACCCAAAAGAGGGCAAACTGGCCGCCAACTGGGAAGGCCCCTACCGCGTCCGCGATAAAACAAGCAACGAGGCCTATTACCTAGAAAACCTACAAGGGGAAGAACTCGTTCGACCATGGAACGCAGAAAAACTTAGACAATATTACAGCTAAATGTCTCACGGGGAGACGTGGGTGGTACGACCACGCTCTTCGTCTCCAAAACCCCAAAGAGGAACCGCGAGACCCGGGGACGAGCCGGGGCCACACAGCGAACACAACCCTCCCCGACGATTGGGATCTTGATCGAGACTCAACGTCGAAGTACCACGACAGGCAGGGCACCCAGCTCGCGATGGGAAAGCCCAAGCCTCGAAGCCAGAGTCCGAACAACGAACCCGGGCTTCGATCCTAACGGGCACAAAGCCCGACACTTCGTCGGTTCCCTAAACCGAGGAGACTAACGAGGTCGAGCAGAGTATAAAATCATAAAAAGCAAATATAACACATACACGAACACAATGAATGACAACAAAACATTCATTTAATAACATAACAACGGCCGAAGCCAAGTACGCCCGGAGGCCATATTACATATGCCCAAAGGCCAAAACACATAACGGGCACGCAGACCACATAATAAGGCATGCAGGCCATAACAAAAACTACAAATCAAAAGAAAAATAATCTAAGACTCCGCCCGGAGCACCTCCTCCTCCTCCTCCTCGTCATCCCCCAGCTCCTCCTCAGCTTCAAACGGGCAGACGATCTCTCCTTCCCGGACGCAATAGTTATGGGCCGACCCCTCCGTCACCAACTCAGGATTCAGAAGCCTAAGTTGTTCGACAGCATTGTCGAAGCCCTCCTTGAAAACGGCCACGAGGTCTTGGTTGAGAGAGCGTATATGCCCCAGCAGCTCACCACGAGAACCAAGGGCATGCTCTTCCTCGGTCTCATCGGCCAAAGGACGGACCTTTGCTTCAAGAGATTCAATCTGAGCCCGCAGGCCAGCATTGTCCTCGGCCAGCTTCTGGTGATCGGCCACCTGCTCCTCCAAGCTCACCTTGGCCGCCTTCAGCTGGTCCCGCTCCTTCTCTGCCTCTTCCAGTTCCTTGCTCAGCCCTTCCTGCAGCTGATGCTCCTCCTTGTAGTCCGACAGGTCTTTGGACAGCTTGTCCTTCTCTGACCGGACCTGCACGAGAGCATCCTCCAGGGAGGAAGTGGAGACCGAGGTATCAGTCAAGACCATGGCCGTCTCCATCACCCGGATGACAGCTGCCAGGTCCCTGGCCAGCTCCTTACGTCGGGCACCAGCATCTTGGTCCAGAATAGCCTTTGCCTCAGGCGCCGGCACAGCAATCGCATCCTCGGCTTTGAAGAACGACCGTTCCACGTAGCAGGGAGGTAATAAATAGCTGCCCGGTCCGCCCGGACTTCCCAAGGATGACCTCGAAAGAGTCCCCACCGGACGCTTCCGCTTGCGGAGAGGAGAGGCAGCCGGCGACGGACTATCAGGTATATCTATCGGGGTCACCCGAGGAGGAGAGGAAGACGTCGAGCTTGCCGCGTTCGAAGTCCCGACCCCAGCATCAGCATCGGTCTCCAGGACACGGGCCACAGTTTTCTTTTTCTTCTTCGACACCCGGTCAGCCGCACCGGCCTGATTGGCCAGCTTCAAAACTCGATCACGCGTACTGGGCATGGCACCTGCGAAATATGACACACAAACATTAGCGAGCGAAATCATTGACAAAAATAAAAGACTAAGCAAAAGGCCTACTCAATAATGCTAGAGCCTCCTCCTCGGTCTCACACTCGAGCAAGGCCTTTGTATTGATGTAGTGCGTCTCAGTAATTGGCGCTCCGGCCTCGTCAAGGTAGGGCACGCCCTGCCGATTCGCCCAGAACCCCAAACTGAAACTCTGCACGTACTCAACCAGCTTCTTGTACGCGAGCCTATCCTCAACACCGAGCATCGCATATTTAATCCTATAATGGGCGGTGGAGAGGTCGAAATGGTCACGCTGCCACCTCAGCGGTATCTTCGACATCAATTTCTCCTCCCTGTTTGATGCTCGTTGATAATAGTACAGGGAGTGAAGGGCAGCACTGGTGATCGGTCTCACCACGTACCAACGACCCTTGAAGTGACGGGCAGAGTCCACGTACGTCTTGAACAGGCGCACGGGCTGTTTGAAAGAAACCCAACTATGGCGCCCGTGGAGGCCGGACCGCTGGAGGTGGAAGACGTGGAAGAAGAGGGCTCGAGTACACCCTATGCCGAGGAACCGGCAGACCAACTCGAATGCCCGCATGAAAGCGAGAGCGTTGGGATGTAATTGGGACGGCGCCAGCCGAAGCCATTTGAAGATCGAAATCTGGAAGGAATTGAAGGGCAGTCTGATCCTCGCCTCCCGGAAAGCGAACTCGTACATAGTAAACTGCTTCCCCGGGAAATGATGGCATATACGGTCCTCCTCCTTAGGGGCACAACAATACCAGTTCGGCGGGTCCTCCCGGCTTATGTTTTCAACCATGGCGTAAGCAGGGATAGCCTCATCGCAGAAATACGATTCCTCCTCCAAAGGTTCGTCCGCAACCCAGGAGAAATCGACCTGCCCGGAAGATGAGGCGTGCTCGGTACCATCCCTGACACTCCCATCCCCTACAGGTAGGCGAGCGATGGCTGCATCTTCAGTCGAGGACCCGGAATCTTCCCCCCTCGGTCGTAAACGCCCGGTAACACCTGAAACGCAGACAGAAAGAGTGAATTCGACGTCATATCAAATCCACCCTTCCACCGCAGGTCAAGTGAAAGGGCGTAGCAGCAACGGACACTAACTGTGCTCGACTCAGAGATACGCACGTTCTTAAGAGACCGGGCAGAAAGTTCATACAGCCTATGCAAATATTGCCCGGCATATATGATTTCTGCCCGATACAGTATAACCCTAACCCTATTTTCTACCATCTACAGTCCATCTACAGTCCATTACACTATTCCTAAGTCAAATCTAACCACATGCTACGAATATCACACACATTTGTAGACATTTGACATAAAACAGAAGGCAAATGATGAATTACAGAAGCAAAATGGTACCTGACATAGAGAAGTTGAGAAAAGGACGGTGGCGCACGGGCGTAGACGGTGGTTCAGGAAATGAGACGGACGGAGACGGAGGTTCAGACGACCAGACGAGCAGTCAAAGGGGAAATCTTCAGAACTTCCGGTGAACGTAAGAGCGAAAAAGTGAAAATGAAGTTACTCAACTTCCTTTTATAATCCCTGGCGCGTGGACCAACGCGCTAGGTCATCATTACCTACTGCCTACGCCGTCTTTGCACACAAAATGAAGCGACGCCATTAAATCTGAGACACGTCTATTCAAAAAAAGAAACTGAAACGTCACCGGGCATCTGTCCACCTCCCCGACTCATCAAGACGCCATATCCCCACGTCGAGCCCTCGGTCGTCACGTGGAAGGTGCGTACCCACCGATCACTTTCCATCCCCGACACTACCGTGGAAAAAGGAGTTCGCGAGCAAATCCATTATAACATCACATGCCGAACGACCGCACCTCCCCCTCAACACGGGGAACCCCAGTTGCAATATAAGTCATCACTCTGACTCAGAGACTCGACTTGGGGGGCTCCTGTTCTGGACTGGGCCATGACGATATGCACGGCATGGCCCAATGCTCGTCGGGTCCAGGTCCAAACGTCCGGGCACATGAACGCGTCGGGCAAAGGTTCTTCCACCCGCTTCGAGGGGACGTCACCTCGACGACTTGACTGCGTGTCGGGCAAATAGTGCGTTGCCCGCTCAATGATCTTCATCCACATATCACCAACCTATATCACGAGCACCTAAGCTATGTCGGGCAGAACCACTTCCGCCACATCATCTGACACGTCACCCAACTCCCCTGTATTATCTCCTTAGGGATAGGGGCAGTTGGACCAGGGAGCAGACCTTCAGTCTAGGTCTTCACGCTTCTCACGCGTCCCCTGGCAGCTCCTCCTTGGGCCTAGCTAATCCAGCCCAGTAGGAGCCTTGGCCCAGCGCTGGGGGCTCAATATAAATACCCTTTCATAGCAAAGGGTCAGGTATTCGAACTGACACTCTAATAACCTTACTCTGTACCTCTTCTGACTTAAGCATTGGAGCACCTTGCAGGTACACCCCCTCACTCACCATACTCTCTGGCCCAGTCTACAATCCTTGGAAGGCCCTCCTGATCAGGTAAGATCATATATATATATATAATTAATTGTAAAGTTATATATACGGTACATAAGTGGTAAGAGAGAGAGTGTGTGTGTGTTTCAGAATACTTGCCCCTTTAATATAAAAAGGTATTTATAGTGAGCCCCCAGCGCTGATCCAAGGCTCTCTCTTAGGTTGGATTAGCTAGGCACAAGCAAGAACTGCCAAAGTACGCATAGGAGCGTGTAAGACCTAGCATGTGGTATTGTCATTAGTTATCTTTCAGAACATAATGGTAGACAGTTGGGTGATGTGGCAGGTGATGGGGAGACGTGGTCTCTCCATCATCAGTCAAATGGATAAGGTGTTTACCCGATGCGCCAAATACCTGCTCGGGTAGTTTGAAGTCTGTCCGACAATGCAGAAGGCTTGTCCGATCGGATGGGCCTCTGCCCGACATGTTGGGTCCGACAGTGTCCTTGAGGCCCAGTCCATATATATATATATATATATATATATATATATATATATATATATATATATATATATATATATATATATATATATATATATATATATATATATACTTGTAAAATAAATATAACATACAAATTCTTAATTGTGTCAAGAGCAACATTTATTAGAATTATAAATAATATTGAATACAAATATTTTTATATTAAATAGTGTTCATGTGTCAAAATTATTTTTATTTAAAGTTGTATTGAAATTCTTGTGTCGTTGAAAATTGTAAAATAAATAAAAAGTTTGAATAAATAAAAAGAATGATTGTGGAATATAAGAAATAAAAAATAAAAATAATACTCCTCTCAATGTAAAAAATATTTGTGTTTTTATTTTTATTTATCAAAGGAGAAGGAAGATAAAAGAAGTAGATTGAAGTGTTATTTGAGAATAACGTTTTTTTTATAGGAAAAATTATAGTTATTAGTGGGATATTCATTTTATATCGCATCTAATATTTTATCTCACGGGTCATTATCGCATTAAAATTTCTTTTTCTTTTTGTCTTTCTTCATTTCACAAGTCATTTTGTTTTCTTTTTGCATGATTATTTAATATAATTGAGATTCCATAAATATTTTTCATTTTACAATTAAATAACTTATTTCAAATATACATATGTATATAAATACAATTTATATTGTATCAAATAAACTTTCTATTTCACGGGTCACTATAAACACAATGCACATTTTATTTTAATCAATAATTATCTCAAATTGAAAGATAAAATCCTTATTTTCAACTATTAATATTTTTAATCTCATGAGTCCCATTTTCTCTTTGTATTCTAATACAATTGAATTTATATAATCATTGTTCATTTTAAAATTAATAGCAAATTTCAAATTTAGATACATATATAAATACATTTTATATCGTAACAAATTTACTTTTACATTTAAATATATGTTATATCGTATCAAATAATTTTAGCCGTGCGGGTATGGATGGCAGGCAGACTCAAACCCGCGAAGTCCACCCGCACCTGAACCAGTATCAACGGGTGAAATTCCAAGTTGAGTGGGTTTGAGTTCGGCTTCGGGTGTCACTTGATATTTCGGGTACAAGTTTGGGTAGTGTGAAACCCGCACCCGAAACCACACCCACTTTATTTAATATTATTATTTATTAATGTTTTACTATATGATAGATAATTAACTTGAATAATATAATGGATAATTTTTAAATTTTTAATTAAAATTAAAATTAAAATTATTTTAATTCTAGTTACAATTTATGTTAATTAAAATTTTATTTTCTTAATATTATTATTTTTGTGCATTCTCTGTGCATTCTCTACTGACCTGTTTTTTATTTGGGATTTTTTTCAATATGAAGGAATCTGTTGTTCCTTGGAAGTTCTTAGACCATTCAAAAAATGAGAGTATGGAGAAGAAGGTTATCGAGGAGATTGTGATTCCAAGCAAGCTGTCAAAATCTTTTGTGGAGGCGGTGAGTAATGTGTGTGATATTCTTGTAAGTCAACTTCTTAAGCCATGCGTTAAAGCAGATCGTCTGTCTAAGGTTATCTTTTATCAGCGCTTTTGTAAAAGTGCTTTCTAAGATGTGGCCTATGTATGGCCTTTAGCAATGGTTTTTTTAGCTGTTTTTTTCAAAACTTACAGCGCTTTGTGATAAAAGCATTGTCTTTGTAGTGCTGCCAAAAATGAATTTTGGTGAAGTGCCTCAAATGAGACACATGAAACATATCATGAAGATTAGAAAGTGGCGATGGTAAAGCAATCTGATAGTTTACCTCTCATATCCTCTAAAAAATCTAGTATGGACCAACAAAATGTGGCGTGAGCTTTCGATACTTCAAAGCTCGAACAACTCTGGTTACTAGAGTAACTCTCAAAAACACATGACCCCCCTCTCTGAACACAAGTGTTTTCCTCCTTTTATCATGGTAATTCTTCCGGAGACTCTGTGAGGCTCTCATCTTCTCTTGGATCATCTTGACGAGCACAATTTATGCCTGCAGATGATTCCAGTTATTATGGATAACCTCATGGGTTTGATAAACCCAGATGGTTAGATTTTTATTGGATTATCGCGGGCATCACATATAGCTTGTAGGGGACCTATCTAGGCATTATTATTATTTTTATGTATTATTAGTATATTATGTGTAACATTACTCAAAAATCTGCACAATATTTTTTATTAGATAATGTTTTGGATCTTCCATTGATGAATGATGAACATAACTTAACATCTGATAAAGGGTTACATAACTTAGACAAAGGATTACATAACATAAGAAAACAATAATAAATAAGAAAACCTAAACACTACCATATGATTCTAGACATTTCATAATCTTAATTATGTCGTCGACAAATCTTGAAAACTTTGCATCTTACTCAATCGACCCATTAGTTAGCCTACACTGAAATGATCTCCACATAATCGTCAAATCTCACTATGTCAAACATGGGCTAAGACAGAGCCTTTTTTTACCTTTGACAATGCTTAAAAGCATTGTCTAAGGTTGCGCTGTCGTAAGAAAAGACAACATTTTTTTAAGGAAAAAGCGTTGCTAAGGACCTACTTTAGAAAGCGCTTTACCTTTAAAAGTTTTTTCTAAAGTAGATCTTTAGCAGCGCTTTCTCCTTAAAAAGTTCTATCTAAAGCGGGCCTTTAGACATCACTTTTAAAAACGTTGTCTAATGTATACGTATAAAAGTTTAATGAATTTTTTTTATACCTTTATAGAGCGCTTTTTGAGGATAAAACGCTTTCCTTTGTCCCCCTTTCGACAGCGCTTTTGAAAGCACTCTCTAATGTATACCTATAATTTTAATGAATTTTTTTCTATACCTTTAGAGAGCGTTTTTTAGAAAAACCTCTTTCTTTTGTGGACTATAGGCAGCGAATTTTCTTAAAAGCGTTGTCTTTTCTCTATGTATAATTTTAATGATTTTTTTTTTAAATCCCATTTTAATCATTTTTTTATGCAGAAGCCTTTATAATTCAATCCATTTCAATAAACCTGTATAATTCTTATTTCAATAAATCTGTATAAACCATAAATACCATTATAAACCATTTCAATCCAAAACTATACAATTCAAGTCATATACATCTCAAAACTAATATCATTTCACTAATACCACTAATACCATTTCAATCCAAAACTATACAATTCAAGTCATTTACATAAACCACAAGTCATTTACATAAACCACAAGTCAATAATGTTCACATAATCCCATAATCATATACCTTAAACTATTCTTTTTTCAATAATATATTCACACAATTCCTCCATAATTTCACCCACTTTTGAGGGCGTGTAATGAGAACACGCGTATTCATCAAAGTACTACATAACAAAACAAAATATGCATTAGTTAGTTTAAAATAATAAATTATGACATATCCGTTAAATATTAAAATAAATCCTAAGTTATAAATCTATGCATACCTGAATAGGAATCTCTAATCGATCCAATTGAAGGATTTTTCTCATAAACCTCAAAACGTAATACCTGCAATATATGTCATTTTTCTGTTGAGGACACTACACATAGACAGACAAATAAGAATTAATATATAGTTGTTTTGTTTTATCAAGTAACATCACTAATAAGAAACATTGTGAAAATTAAATTAATATACCTGAACTTGGACCCATGCTTTAACCCTTGCTTTAACCTTTGCTACTCGAGCATATCTTTGTACTCGGTATACTAGTATAGATCTATAAAAGAAAAACGTAAATTTAGAACAATCTTACATAAATAATTAAATATACAAATACTCACGAATATTTTGAACAATCTCACTTATGTATCAACCACTTCCATCATACTCGGATATGTTGACCAATCATGTTCCAATGAATTCATATAGTAGACCACTTCTTTTGTAGGATTAATGGCAACCAACAACCAGTGTCCACTGTAAAATATAACAAAAGTTTAGTTGGATAATTTCTACGCAAAAAATACAAAGATTAGAATGAAATTAGAATGAAAATCTTACTTGTGTCCAGTATTATACGGTAAACAAAAACAAAGTTTTTGTATTGACCTTCATAAATCTCTCAATTAAGTGGACTCTTACTGAAACTGAATTCAAACTAATTGTCCTTGCATTGACACAGGTGGAAGCAAAGAAACAGAATATGTTTGATAATTGTGTCTCGCACATGATTTTTACATACAAGAACCTTAAATAAAAACATATATAATAAACATTAGACTATTTTCATTGAAATGTGTAAATAAATTGTTCAACTAAATAAATAATAGATTGATCGGAGTACTAGATGTATGCATGCATAATACTGATGCCTAATTCAAGATGCCTAAAAATATGTTCCTTGTTCTCTCTTCCGATTATCTCGGAATGAGGAAAACCAAAAATAAAATCGTCCATGTTTATTTGACGAATACAACATTGCATCACATCTGATTTTGACACAAGTGTCTCAAGACACAACAGAAAGTGATTTGCAAGAGCTCTTTTTGTCTGCATGGTCCTTACATGAACCTTTTTCTTGCTAATGACATGTTGTGAAGTTTGAGCAGGAACTTAACAATCATATAAGTTAGGTAAAGTAGAAAATCATGAAACTTTTGAATTCATATCATAGAATGACACTTTAAATGTACCTGTCTTTGTGATACAACAAACTTTTTTTCCGACCAAATCCCTTTATCCTTAAATGCGGGTTTTATAGGAGTCTAACATTACCATGTAAAAAAATGTACGTAATGGTTCAAAATTATTTTCATAATGATTAAGAATTGACATTTGAATACTAAGAGATTCATAATGGTTTTAAACCTACCTCGTCATCTATGAAAATGAGGTCCGACGGCCATGCAACAAACGAATTATTGTTTATCCTGCCAATGTTATCTCTGAAACCAAGTCAGGTATAGGTAGTACCGCATCCCTATCTATAACAATATTAACTAACACTTTCAGATATCCATGAGGGAGAGGATTATGGAGAATTAAAACTTTTATAAAATTGTTTGAAATCATTATAAAACGGTTGATTGGCCGAACCGTTTTATAATGATTATGGTGAATTAAAACTTTTATAAAATTGTTTGATACATTTGAAATTATGAAAGTATGTTGGATTCTAGATACAAAAGAAGATATCTCTTGTATTTTTTATTATCTAGTTATCTCTTGTATTTTTCTTGCCCGAACCAATGAACACCCCTGATCTCTTGTATTTTTCTTTGGTTTGATTGTTTTATTTCCTTTTTGCATGCACTTGTTATGCTTTGAACTTTAGTTGTATAAATTTGTCCCTATTATCTATATGTTATATTTTCCATTAAAGAAACTATCAAACATTGAACGTTTATAATTAACATATAATGTAAAAAACTTTTAAACATATTAATTATATTCAATTTATAGAAGAAAAAAAACTTCATCAAAAATAAATTAAACTTATTTTAATTCTTCATTCACATACGTAAATAATATAATTAGGATTTAAATCTTCTAAATCCAATCTTAATTGAACTAATATATTAACCTATTAAATTTTAAGGGTGGTTGAAAATATTACTAGTAACACTGAATCGAAGTGTGTGATGAAATGAATAACATTATGTTTCTTTTGTTTGATAAAAAAAATTGAATATTAAAAATGCTGTTAGGTTTAAAACAAATTTAAATATATGTTACTTGAAGTAATGAAATAACCTTTTCTATTATTACTTTGTATAAATACAATATAAAATTAATTAAAATAAAATAAAAGCAAGGCAAAAATACTTTCCGTAGCCAGGAATCAAACCTGGAAATTCAACTTCAGAATTTAACCATGTGAGCTACTACAGAAGTGATGCTAGGATCTTTCAAATTACATTATTAACCAAAAATCGTAATTGATTTGTATTAATACAATACACTTGAAGTCCTTCTAATCAACATAAGACTTTTTCTTATCAGCTATCACGTTGTTCAAAGCCTCAGCAAAATGGTTTTTATGTTTTTTGTTGTGATTCTTGTATGATATTTAGATTGGATTGTGTTTGATCGTTATCCCGGAGACACATCCATTAAGGATCGCAATTGAATCTATTAAAATAAAATTAATCTAATCTATCCATTAAAATATTTATTCAATCCATTCAATTCATCCATCACATAATAAATAAGTTAATGGATTGAACTATTTATATACATGGATTAATCCAATATTTTAATGATAAGATGAATTATTTTTATATTCATTATATCTATTTGAAAATAATAATAACGGATTTTTTTTAAGAAAATGATTTTTTTTCTTAAATACAAAAAGCTGGTTTTTTTCGTAAATTAAATTAATAGATTTTTTTAAAAAATACAAAAAATCAAATTTTTTTCCTCCGAAAATCAAAAAATTGATTTTTTTTCTCTAGAAAATACAATAAGTGATATTACAAAAGAAGTTTTTTTTTCCAAAAATAAAAAACAATTTTTTGAAGGATGGATATTCATTTACTAAAAATATGTGAATTGATGGATTAGATGTATTTTATCTTTAATGATGAATTTGATTGGATATTTTTGAGAAAAATTTAGTGGATTGTTAATTAATTAATAAATTATTTTGATTTATCTATTAACAATCAAATTCATCTATTTTACCACCCCTAACATAAATGATATGTTGACGGTGTTTCCGTCATCGAGTGATTATTTTTTAAAAGATTCGATTTTTTAATCTTAAAATTGAGGACTAATAAACTCTTGAACTAATACTTCAAATTATAAGACTTTCATTTGAAACTATTTTTTAATCTTAAAATTGAGGACTAATAAACTCTTGAACTAATACTTCAAATCATAAGACTTTCATTTGAAACAATTATTTAATTATATAACTTTACGATTGTATATATTCACATGTCAAATAAATTGAACATGCAAATTTTTAACTGCGTCAATAGTAACAATCATCAGAACCCATGAAATAAAAGCTATTATATTATTACTTACTGTATAAATACAAATTTAATTAAAATAAAATCCGGCAAGAGAGAGAGAAATATTATGTTGAATTAAGGTAAGGGTGAGATTTCTTTCATCTCCTAAGAGTATTATAATACGAGTATTGAGCATAGAATTGTTAAGTGAGAATCCATGAGGATGGAGAAAATTTTGATGAAAAGTATGATAGAACGATTAGGAATGGTTGAAATTGTTGAAACTACTTGACTCAGACGATTAATTGTAGGAGGAATGGATCGTATGGATGAATTTTCTGTGTTTTCTGGGATTAAGAAAGGTTTTGGGAAAGGAAAAATCCTAGCAGAATTGGGTTGAATTCACAGAGGAATTATGCAGAATTCATAGTTCTCGCTTAGAGAGATGTAGCTCGCTTAGCAAGCCTTTAAGAATTTTTTTACCCTTCTAGGAAGAAGCTCGCGCGCTTAGCGAGCAGAGAGGTCGCTTAGCGAGACCAGGAGCAAAAATAAATTATTTTTATTCTAAAAAATTCTATAAAACCCTTTATTTCACACACTAGTGGATTTTGGTAGACGTAGTGACGTTAGGGGCATGTTTTGAAAGGTTTTGTGCTGGTTTTGCAAGATGTTGAAAATAACATTGTAGAAACATGAGTTAACATGTATATATGTACATTGATGTTGTTATATGTTGTTTTTGTCGTTGTTTTTACATGATATAATTGTCGTTATATGTTGTTGGAGTTGTTGTTACATGTTGTTGAGGTTGTTATTTGTTGTTGTAGTTGTTGTTATATGTTGTTGTTGATGTTGTTGCGTGAGGTCGTTGTTGTAGACATTGCATATTATCATTGATGGTGCATGGAATGTGCATATTTGTGGATGGTATACCAAGGTAGGGTAACAATATCCATCCGAATTCCAAAGGGAATCGTTGTTGGTGCGGTCATGAAATAGGGATTGTACGTGACCATGAAACAAGGGTCGTGAGTGTGATCATGAAATAGGGATCATATTGGACCATGAATAGGGGTCACGAGTTCCGACGGGTACTGGATCATGAAACATGGATCGTTAAATGGTACCACATGCATTGAGTCTGGTGGAGTCTCATTTGCATTGATTGTTGTTTGTGTGCATAGTATTGTTAGGTGTTTCGGCGTGAATGTTTAATTCATTGATTGATGTGAAGTGGTGAACACTTGATGATACTTAGCTTTTATTTGTATTATTTCACTCTTTTGTTGGTGTAAGTATCTCACCCCTTCTGTTTGAATTTTATCCTATGTTGGTAACATGCAGGTGATCAGGAATAGTAGAGTTCATTGTCGGTGAAGTCAGTGCACTTCACGTTAGAGGAGTCGGCTCTGATACGTACTTTGGGGTGTCGGGAACGAAGATTGACATTTTCTTGTTTATTTTTTTAAAGAAAAATAATTTGTTATTGAACCTTTATTTTTATGTTTTCCTTTGAGATTACCGCTGCAAGTATACTATTTGTGTTACGTATCAGTTGAGTCGTATTTTGGAAGTGAATGTAACACTCGAATTTCGTTTCATATTTTAACTACTATGATTTTAAACTGGAATTCTGTGGGGAATAATTTGAGTGTTATAGGACTGCCCCCGTGCTATGACATTATGGGCATCAAAATTTCATACTAACTTTAGATTTGTGTTTTTTGCAGAAGATTTAAGAAGTTGGCTTTCTTATAATTTATCCAACAAGTTAGGATGGCAGAGCAATAAGGATTGGACTTAGTTCTGGGTAACAACATGCCACAATATTTGGAATTGGCACAACTTGGAGATTTATGAAGAAAAATTCTCGAGACCTCCTAATATGAAGCAACACATCAACATGCATGTCCAAGACTACAATCAAGCTAATGCAGCTCTTGGAAGCAACCGTAATAATAGGCAGGAGATAGTTTTAATCAAGTGGGAGGCTCCTACTAGAGGGAAAGTTAAAATTAATATTGATGGATCTACAGACAGACACGAGAAAGTCGGGTGTTGCGGTATTATTAAAGGAAATCAAGGAGAATGGATTCACGATTCTCCAAATCCATTGGAAATTGTGATAGATATACTTCAGAGCTGTGGGGTTTTTATGAAGGTTTGAAATGGCAATCGACATGGGATTTATTCATATTGAAGTTAACGTTGATGTACGACAAGTAGTCCTTGATATTACAACTAATAAAGAAACAAGGCCTACAAGCAAGAACCTGCTCCATTTAATTAGAGATTACTTGAACAACAATAAGGAGATTATTGTTTCACATGTTTACCAAGAAGCTAACACGTGTGTTGATGCTTTGGCTCAGTTTGGGTTATCCCTTATGCATAAGACATATGTGTTTTATGAGTTTCCTTCCTTTATTATTCCGTTATTAGATCAAGATTTGTCTGGTTTGACAATTTTGCGCCTCGTGGCGGTGTAGTCTGTTCTTTCTTCCTTGGGATTTTTACCTCCCCATTATAAAAATAAATATCTATAGTTTTTATGTTATTAGTTTGTACGTTTGACCACTTCTTTAATGTGCATACACGTCAAAATATAAACGAATATTTTTAATTGAATATTAATTTTAAGTTAAATTATTTGGGAAATATATTTTGTTCAGTTCTGATCATTCACTTGCAAAGGAGTTTGATCAGTATGTAGTAGCTTATACACTCCAAGATCAGAAGCGTGATGTGGTAGCTTCTGAAATTGAGTAGTGTTAACTCAGTTCTGCTAACACGGGACTTGAGATATCTTGACATTATCTTCTATAAGTTGTGTTGTACTTGAAATATTGATGAATCCATTGGACAAATGCATTGTTCTGTGTGGATTATCCTGTGACTGAAGGTTCCAACACTTTTCTTTATTGGGAAAGAAGATATACTAGAAGATTTGGTCTGATTATATACGTTGTGGATGCTCCAACATATATATTTATACAACTATAAAAGGAAAAGAAGATTTGAAGATCAGTTCAAGAAACAACGTTGTAACTACAACTGAGATATACACACACTGATATCAGAAGTTGAATCTGTAATAGACTTCTTATTCTTGTGTAGCTTAAGAATCCTTGTAATAAGTGTGTTGTATTGTTTTTAAACACCTATGATTTTTATCAAGTGTTGTTGTAAGTTATTCTTTCTCTAAATAGTTAGTTTAGATTAAAGGTCTTAAACACGAGCTCTAAGCAAGAGAAAACTCAATCATGAGCTGGTTGAGCAAGGTAAAAGTCTTTGACGCGAGCTCTAAACAAGGTAAAGTCTTGGACAGGTGGTCCGAGCAAGGTGAAAGTCTTAGACATGTGGTATAATCAGGAAGACTCGGTCAAGAGCTGGTTGAGCAGAGGAAAGTCTTAGACACGATCTCTAAGCAAGAAAAGTCTTATACAAGAGTGTGTAAGCAAGTGTAATAAAGTTGATTTTAGTGGATAATCTCTTGCGTGGTAAGGGGACTGGGGCACTCTCAATTGGGAGAGAAACTAGGATAACTATTGTATGCTCTTTTTTATTTTACTTTGCTTCTGTTTCTATTTTCTTTGCACATGCTATCAGATTTTGAACTTTGGTTCAGGAGTAAATCTAATTTTTGCAAACACAATTCACCCCCCTTCTTGTGTATTTTTCTCACCTTCATACTATATAATTCTAGACGTTTCAGCATCTTAATTATGTCGTCGACAGATCTTGAAATCTTCACATCTAACCTGATAGGCCCCTTAGTTAGACTACAATGAAATGACCTCCACAAAACCTTTAAATCTTCATTGGTCTTTAACTCAATAAGCTTGTATTTCAACTTTCCATTAGTATCAATCCAATATTCATAAAACTCGATCTTTCTGTAAGCTCATAATTTCGACACTTTGAATTTTGAGATATGAAGTCATTTCTTTTGCTGAGAGGATGATCAGTAGATAAGAAAAAGAAGAAGTGAAGATATTCAGGAGGTGTTGGCAAGGTTAAAAACTCAAGTGCTTCGACAGGAGGACAAATAGTGTTATGGCAAGCCAAGTTTGGAAACCTGTTTATAGTTGGGCATTTGACAAGATAAGTGTATTTTTTGACACTTCGACAAAAGAGAGTTGTTTGACAGAAGCATTGGTTGGTAAAGTTTGAAGGGTTTCTTCTTCTTCGACATTTCGACAAATGAAGAGATACAATGCTTCGTCACCAAAGGGAAGAATTCAAATTCAAAAGTTGCAACCTTTGGCAGTTGGACACATGGAAGTTTCGGAGAAGAAAATTGCATGCAGGCTGACAATTGTCATTTAGTTAGAATTTTCCCGTTCTAGGCAGTTATTTTGTTTGTATATAAATAGGATAGTTTGTGTTTAGAATGCGTGGGTGAAAACTTATACAAAAATCCTGTAAATACTCTAAGTACCCAGTGTGAGAGAAATGAGTCTGATATTTGGAACAATGTATGTGTTGAACACCATTTTTCTTTCAAGTTATTTAAATTATTAGTTTGTTTCATCAAGTTGTTTTATTCTCAGTTTTATTTACTTTCCTGCAAAGTTTTACATCTTTTCGCCATTTTCTTACTTTTGTTCAAACTTTAACTTTATTTTACTTTCAAAATCAAAGCATTTAACACTTTGACATTATTAACAAAACAAACCACAAATTATCAACAACACTAAGAGTAATTTGACAAAACAATTGCACATGTGTCCTAGGACTTGTTTGGTTGGTCCTGCAAGTAACCCAGTTTTCTGAGAGATTGGTTAACCAGAGGTTGTTCGTCAGAAATCACAGCGAACACTTTCTCACCTTTCTCTTATCGGTACCAAGCAATAGATCATTCAACTTGGATTTCAAGGAAGCGAGAGATGTGGCATCATCACTACTCTAAAACGTGCATTTGACGATGTCAGGTTTACAATGGATTCGTATCCCACCGTTGTAATAGGTTAAAAAAATTGAAGTTGATTTATAACGTCAGATTTAACGGCGGTTGTATTAAAACACCATTGTAAGACATTGTTGGAATGATGTTAATTTGGAGTAGGAGTTAGAATTATTTATTGACATTAAATGGGCAATAAATGCACACAAAGTAGAACTAATATGGAAGTGAATTTGAAAAGATTCATTTTAGTCCCACATAGGAGGGAATACAAATATTAGTAGTGTTTATATAATCCAACATGGACAATTGGGATTGGGCCCCAAGGGGCACCCAATTTTGTAAAAGGAGTGAGGACACGCCCATTAGCATCTAGACACGTGCGCGCCGCCGTCCGTCCGGCCGGCTCGGCTCGGTTCGGTTCGGTCTAAATGAATTAATTTTTTGAACCCGAATTTAATAATTATTAATGATAATTAATTAATAAATTCGGTGGAAATTAAATAATTTTATTTAATTATTTAGTAGAAAATTAATTAATATTTAATATTAATTAATTACGAAATGGTGACGTGTCACATTCCTTAACCTAAGTTTTGACTGACTAACTCCAATTACTGACCAACTCAGTAACCGCCAGTTTTGACTGGGCCGGTCCACTCTCCCACTTTTTTCTCCACGATCCACGATCCACACGATTTGCTCCACTCACTTGATTTCGCTGCCTATAAATACAGGTTTGAACTTCATTTGTTGAGTGCACCGAAATATTATTTTCGCTCCTCTCTTTGCTCTCTTCATCTAAATATTTTCTCTTTCTTGACTGGTTTTTTTAACCAGATACCACGACTGGTTTATAACCATCTAAAGGTGTAATCTCTAAGATCGATTTATCAGCCTGCAACTGATAAATTGAATTTCGAAGGGCTTTTTTATCCTGGAGACGTCGTTGTAAATTCGAATGCATTGCATAATTTTGGCAGTACGACGAAACGTCTTAAAGAAAGCGACCTAGTACGCGACCCATCCCGATAATTTTTTTGTGCCATTTTGAATTTTTCAAAACCGAAAACAACAATTTTAAGACGTTTTCATAACTGCCATGGCAACTGAGGAAATTATCGGTACTAATGTGGTCGCCACTGTCTCTGACAAACCGTTTAAGTTTGAGGGATCCAATTTCAAACGTTGGCAAGCTAAGATGAAATTTTTCTTAACATTGAAAAAGGTTGCCCATGTTCTGACTGAGGATATCCCAGTTGTCCCTTCTGGATCTGCTGAACTACCTAATGGTAAGTCACTTGCAGAATCAGACGGGACTTCCCAAACGCCTGAATCAGATGCTGCAAAAGCTAAGGCTGCAGCAGATGACTTACAGCTCAGGAAAGAGATCGCCCTATGGCACGAGAATGATTATTTGTGCAAAAATCACATTCTGAACGGTCTTGCTGATGACTTGTACGACTACTATAGTAGCTACAAGACCGCTAAACAGGTTTGGGAGGCTCTGCAAAGGAAATATGATACTGAAGAAGCAGGTGCGAAGAAATATGTTGTCAGCCGCTATTTGAACTACAAGATGGTGGATGAAAAGTCTGTGGAAGCTCAAAGCCACGAAATTCAGAAAATGTCTCATGAAATTATTACAGAAGGTATGCCCCTCAATGAACAATTTCAAATTGTTGTTATCATTGACAAACTCCCCCCTGGTTGGAAAGATTTCAAAAATTTACTTCGCCATAAAACAAAAGAATTTTCAATCGAGAGTCTGATTACTCGTCTCCGAATTGAAGAGGAAGCTCAGAAACAAGATCAGAAAGATGAAGTCTTATTTGTTTCTAACAACAAAAAGAGATTCAGTGCGGTTCTGAAGCCTACGGGAAAACCTTTAAAGAATCAGAACCGCAATGTTGCGAACCGAATTAAGAATGGGAATCCCTCTAGGGCCCAATTTGCTCCATTTGCTAGGCAACAACCTCCACCTCAAAGAAATGATGCTCCGGTTTTCTCTTGCTACAATTATGGAAAACCGGGCCATATGGCAAAAAATGTAAGAGCAGGCCTAAACCTGTTGCTGGCTCAAATGCTCAGGTTAACCTGACTGATGAGCAATTCATTGCTATGATCACTGAAGTCAACATGGTTGGTGGAAGTGATGGCTGGTGGATAGACACTGGCGCCACTCGTCAGGTCTGTTATGATCGTGTTATGTTCAAGACATACATGATTGCTGAAGATAAGAAAGTGTTGTTGGGAGATGCTCACACCACTAACGTTGTTGGGATTGGAGATGTAGAGCTGAAGTTCACCTCTGGAAGGACGTCATGCACGTTCCTGAAATTAGGAAGAATCTTGTTTCTGGTTTTCTTTTGAATAAGGTTGGGTTTAGTCAAACTATAGGGGCAGATTTGTACACCATCACTAAGAATGGTATTTTTGTTGGGAAAGGGTACGCCACTGATGGCATGTTTAAGTTGAATGTTGAATTGAATAAAATTTCTCCATTTGTTTACTCCTTGTGTGATTTTAATATTTGGCATGGTAGACTTTGTCACGTTAATAAGCGAATTATTTCTAATGCAAGAAACTTAGGCCTAATCCCTAAATTAAATGTCAATGATTCCAATAAATGTGAATTTTGTAGTCAAGCTAAAATAACAAAGACCTCGCATAAATCAATTATAAAAGAATCTGATCCCCTAGATCTTATACATTCCAATATATGTGAATTAGATGGAAGTTTAACTAGAAATAGTAAACGTTATTTTATCACTTTTATTGACGATTGCTCTTATTATACTTATGTATACCTAATGAAGAATAAAAGTGAAGCACTTGACATGTTTAGATGTATGTAACTGAAATTGAGAATCAATTTAACAAGAAGATTAAGAGACTTCGTAGTGATAGGGGAACTGAATATGACTCTAGTTTATTTAATGACTTTTATATTAAACATGGCATTATACATGAAACGACTTCTCCATACTCTCCTGAAATGAATGGTAAAGCAGAAAGAAAGAATAGAACTCTTACTGAACTTGTTGTTGCAATTATGTTGAATTCTGGTGCTGCACCTCACTGGTGGGGGGAAATTTTATTGACTGTTTGCTATGTCCTGAATAAAGTTCCCAAGTCAAAAAGTAAGATCTCACCTTATGAGATATTAAAGAAAAGACAACCAAATTTGTCTTATTTGAGAACTTGGGGTTGTCCGGCTTATGTCAGGATTCCGGATCCGAAACGAGTTAAACTCGCTAGTAGAGCCTATGAATGTGTATTCATTGGGTATGCAGCAAACAGTAAGGCATACAGGTTTTATGATCTAAATGCCAAAGTGATCATAGAATCAAACAATGTTGAATTCTATGAAGACAAATTTCCTTTCAAATCGAGAAATAGTGGGGGCACCCTATCGAGTCACATTCATGTGATAAAAAGTACTGAAAGCAGCGACAATGTAGAAACAGAACTTCGAAGAAGTAAAAGAGCAAGAGTTGCTAAAGACTATGGGCCCGATTATGCGGCTTATAAAGTTGAAGAAGATCCAATAAATCTTCAAGAAGCATTGTCCTCTCTGGATGCGGATCTATGGCAAGAAGCTATTAATGATGAGATGGATTCTCTAGAGTATAACAAGACCTGACACTTGGTAGACTTACCTCCTGGTTGAAAACCAATTGGTTGTAAATAGGTTTTGAAAAAGAAACTAAAACCTGATGGAACTATTGATAAATACAAGGCTCGTCTTGTAGCCAAGGGTTTTAGACAAAAAGAAAATATAGATTTCTTCGACACATTTTCTCCAGTCACTATAATTACATCCATTAGGGTACTCATTTCAATAGCTACTATTTATAACTTATTAGTACACCAAATGGATGTTAAAACAGCTTTTTTAAACGGTGACTTAGAAGAAGAAATCTATATGGAACAACCAGAAGGTTTTGTGATCCAAGGACAAGAAACCAAGGTTTGTAAGTTAGATAAGTCTCTGTATGGACTAAAACAAGCTCCTAAACAATGGCATGAAAAGTTTGATAACTTAATGATTATTAATGGGTATAAAGTGAATGAAAGTGACAAATGCATTTATTACAAATCTGATTATCGCATTTGTATTATCATATGTCTATACGTAGACAATATACTCATATTTGGATCAAACATTCAGGCCATTAATGATACGAAATCATTGTTGTGCAATAACTTTGATATGAAAGACCTCGGAGAAGCAAGTGTGATCCTGGGTATCAAGATCACGAGATCTGAACAAGGAATTTCTTTGGATCAATCTCATTATGTGGAGAAGATCTTAAAGAAATATAAATACTTCGACTGTAAACCTGCATGCACACCTTATGATCCAAGTGTGAAACTGTTTAAGAACACTGGAGAAAGTGTCAGACAAACAGAATATGCGAGCATCATTGGCAGTCTTAGGTATGCCACTGATTGTACTAGACCCGACATTGCATATGTCGTAGGATTGTTGTGCATATTTACAAGTAAGCCGAGTAACGAGCATTGGCAAGCTATTGAGCGAGTCATGAGGTACCTTAAAAGGACTATGGACCTCGGCCTACACTATCAGAAATTTCCTGTTGTACTAGAAGGGTACAGTGATGCAGATTGGAACACCTTATCGGATGATTCCAAAGCTACTAGTGGCTATATATTTAGTATAGCTGGAGGAGATGTATCTTGGAAATCAAAGAAACAGACCATCCTGGCTCAATCCAAAATGGAGTCTGAAATGATAGCACTAGCTACAGCTAGTGAAGAAGCAAGTTGGTTAAGATGCTTGCTAGCTGAGATTCCTTTATGGGAAAAACCTATGCCAGCTGTGTTGATCCACTGCGATAGTACCGCGACTATTGCAAAAGTTGAGAACCGTTATTATAATGGTAAAAGACGTCAAATTAGAAGAAAACACAACACCGTTAGAGATTGTATCTCCAAAGGAGCTGTGAGAGTGGATCATGTACGCACTGATGAAAACTTAGCGGATCCTTTGACGAAAGGATTAGTTAGAGAGAAATTCCATAATACATCCAAAAAGATGGGACTAATGCCTATAAAGAGATTATTTACTCATGATAGCAACCCGACCTAAATGACTGGAGATCCCAAGAACTAGGTTCAATGGGTAATAACAAGTTGTGAGTAATATGAAATGACCATGCAAGTGGAGCATGAATCCTGAAGTAAGAAGAGGATGAGATAATAGAAACTCTTAATGAGATCTATACTCTGTATGAGGGAGTACCTAGGCTACAGGAGTACTCTTGATAGACTCACCTATGTGACTGTGGAACTGAGGCCGGTTCCTATGGAATTTCGAGGCAAAATTCCTAGAGCCTTCACTAAACCGGGATACACGTGCAGGGCCATTAAAGCACGGGCTATTAGAATACACCTTACGAAAAGGTTGTATGCAGGTCTGATGTCTGAGATAGAGTTCAAGACAATAGTGTCACTCTTGTTGAATCAGAATCTGACTTGCTACGCTAAGATTCAAGTCGTAGACACCTTTGTTTATGCACAATCTTAGAAACGTTTGACGTACGTCTAAAATCACCTTTTAAATTCAAGTGGGGGATTGTTGGAATGATGTTAATTTGGAGTAGGAGTCGGAATTATTTATTGACATTAAATGGGCAATAAATGCACACAAAGTGGAACTAATATGGAAGTGAATTTGAAAAGATTCATTTTAGTCCCACATAGGAGGGAATACAAATATTAGTAGTGTTTATATAATCCAACATGGACAATTGGGATTGGGCCCCAAGGGGCACCCAATTTTGTAAAAGGAGTGATGACACACCCATGAGCATCTAGACACACGCGCGCGCGCCGCCGTCCGGCCGGCTCGGCTCGGTTCAGTTCGGTCTAAATGAAATAATTTTTTGAACCCGAATTTAATAATTATTAATGATAATTAATTAATAAATTCGGTGGAAATTAAATAATTTTATTTAATTATTTAGTATAAAATTAATTAATATTTAATATTAATTAACTACGAAATGGTGACGTGTCACATTCCTTAACCTAAGTTTTGACTAACTAACTCCAATTACTGACCAACTCAGTAACCGCCAGTTTTGACTCGGCCGGTCCACTCTCCCATTTTTTTCTCCACGATCCACGATCCACACGATTTGCTCCACTCACTTGATTTCGCTGCCTATAAATACAGGTTTGCACTTCATTTGTTGAGTGCACCGAAATATTATTTTCTCTCCTCTCTTTGCTCTCTTCATCTAAATATTTTCTCTTTCTTGACTGGTTTTTTTAACCAGATACTACGACTGGTTTATAACCATCTAAAGGTGTAATCTCTAAGATCGATTTATCAGCCTGCAACTGATAAATCGAATTTCCACGGGCTGTTTTATCCTGGAGACGTCGTTGTAAATTCGACTGCATTGCATAATTTTGGCAGTACGACGAAACATCTTAAAGAAAGCGACCTAGTACGCGACTCGTCCCGATAATTTCTTTGTGCCATTTTGAATTTTTCAAAACCGAAAACAACATACATGATGTGAAACAAGCTTCAATTCCCAAAATCTATATTTTTTTTTTACAAATTTTTACATTTTAAACATATATTTTATTTCTTTTGTTAGTGTTACGGGGATTTTAACCTCAAAACACATAATTCATCTTTGTTTTTTCTATTTTTAAGTGCAAGAGAATATGTTGATATAGTTAGATGACATTAGCATTCTCATTTGAAGAACTTATTGTTACGAAGATTATATTATGAAGAAATGCAAAGTTGTTTATTTAGAGATGAGGTTAAAAATGAAAAGTATGATTGTTTAATGTTTGCAATGATGATAACTTGTAAATGGTTGATATTCTCGAATGATATTTTGTGAAAATAGAGAAAATTTTAAATCATCATTATACTTGGCCAGAGTGTTTCTCTCTTCTGGGAATAACAAGGGTTGTAATATTACAATGGTTAGTAATATTAACCGCAACGATACCCCTTATACTTGGTATAAGGTTCGACTCCAGGCAACAACATTTTTATATTTTACATAATTATAGAAAAATATTGTTGCCTAGAGTTGAACTTTGTACCAAGTATAAGGGGTATCGGTTTTAATTGGTTTAGTTCAGTTTTTGTCTGAAAAATGCCCAACCCAAACAGATTGGTTTGATTTGGATTCCGATTTGGTTCGGAATTGCCTGAACCAATGAACACCCCTGATTTCTTGTATTTTTCTTTGGTTTGATTGTTTTATTTCCTTTTTGCATGCCCTTGTTATGCTTTGAACTTTCAGTTGTATTAATTTATCCCTATTATCTGTATGTTATATTTGCCATTAAAAAAAATATCAAACATTAAACGTTTATAATTAACATATAATGTAAAAAACTTTTAAACATATTATTATATTCAATTTATAGAAGAAAAAAAAACTTCATCAAAAATGAATTAAACCTATTTTAATTCTTCATTCACATACGTAAATAATATAATTAGGATTTAAATCTTCTAAATCCAATCTTAATTGAACTAATACATTAACCTATTAAATTTTAAGGGTGCTTGAAAATATTACTAGTAACATTGATGTAAAAAATATACATCCATTAAGTATGGTTTTTTGTATTCATAGGAGAAGGAAGGTAAAAAATCTGATGAAATGAATAAACTTATGTTTCTTTCATTTGAAAAAAGTTTGAATATTAAGGTTACTCTTTAAAAATTCTTTTCTTCTGCGAATTTTTTTTAAAAACATATAAGAACACTTTTGCATAAAAACACTGTCTTTGTTGCACTGTCAAAAATTATTTTGGCGTAGTGTCTTCATCAGTCTTCAACTCAATAAGGTTGTATTTCACACTTTCATTAGTATTAATCCAATCTTCACGAAACTCGATCTTTCTCACATTTTTATTATCGGTATCAGGCAACAATTCATTCAACTTGGATATCAAGGTGGCGAGAGATGAGGTGTCATCCGGAAGCTAGAACTCTACAAAAGGTGCAACTCCATTAAAGTATACTTCTGCCTTAATCAAAAACTGATGAAGAGACATTTTGAGATGTTTTTCTCCAAGTGACCCCTATTTATAAAACTTTGAATTCATTATGGACCACATAAAACGGTTGGTGCAATCATTGTCGTCCAAAACTGTTAGCAAAATCTTAATTGTTTGAAATCTTATAAAATTGAACTACCAGAAATTTCATTTTTCTGTATAACATGATAAATTTTAAAAATATCGATAAAACTATAAACATCCCCCGAACCAATGAACACCCTGATCTCTTGTATTTTTCTTTGGCTTGATTGTTTTATTTTCCTTTTTGCATGCACTTGTTATGCTTTGAACTTTAGTTGTATAAATTTGTCCCTATTATCTATATGTTATATTTGCCATTAAAGAAAATATCAAACATTGAACGTTTATAATTAACATATAATGTAAAAAACTTTTAAACATATTAATTATATTCAATTTATAGAAGAAAAAAACACTTCATCAAAAATAAATTAAACTTATTTTAATTCTTCATTCACATACGTAAATAATATAATTAGGATTTAAATCTTCTAAATCCAATCTTAATTGAACTAATATATTAACTTATTAAATTTTCAGGGTGCTTGAAAATATTACTAGTAACACTGAATCGAAGTGTGTGATGAAATGAATAACGTTATGTTTCTTTTGTTTGATAAAAAAAATTGAATATTAAAAATGTTGTTAGGTTTAAAACAAATTTAAATATCTGTTACTTGAAGTAATGAAATAACCTTTTCTATTATTACTTTGTATAAATTAAATTAAAATAAAAGCAAGGCAAAAATACTTTCCGTAGCCAGGAATCGAACCTGGAAATTCAACTTCAGAAATTAACCATGTGAGCTACTACGGAAGTGATGCTAGGGTCTTTCAAATTATATCATTAACCAAAAATCGTAATTGATTTGTATTAATACAATACACTTGAAGTCCTTCTAATCAACATATGACTTTTTCTTATCAGCTATCACGTTGTTCAAAGCCTCAACAAAATGGTTTTTATATTTTTTTGTTGTGATTCGTGTATGATATTTAGATTGGATTGTGTTTGATCGTTATCCCGGAGACACATCCATTAAAGATCACAATTGAATCCATTAAAATAAAATTCATCTAATCTATTAACTTACATAACAAGTAAGTTAATAGATTTAACTATCCATCTAATATTTTAAAATAAATGTGTTAATTTAATTTAAATAAATGTATTAATTATTATTTAATATTTAATCAAAGAATTCTTTAAAATATTTTAAAGAAATTAATCTAATATTTTAAAGAAATTAATCAAATATTATTATTATTATTATTTAAAATTCTTTAAAACATTTAAAATAATCAAATAATAGTATTTTTTTGTTATTTATGTGAAAATAATATTTTGAATGTATGAATGAATTATGTGCAAAAAATTATTCAAAAATGATTTATTTTGAGTGTTTAAATAATTAATTGAAAAATAATATAAAAATATATTAAAAATAATAATATTAGGAACCTCAAGGGCGTGGGTTCGACCCCCTACCATTTTTGTGATTCTGAAAGTTTTATATATTTTATTTAATAATTGATCTTAGAGAGCGCTTTTTAAAAATCGCTTTCTTAAGGCTACCTATAAGAGCGCTTTTGAGAAAGCGCTTTCTAAGGCGGGGCCTTTAGCAGCGCTTTCTAGAAAGTGCTTTCAAAGATTGGATCAACTTAAGGCCTTTTGGCAGTGCTTTTTAAAAGCGCTTTCTAAGGTTACACTTTAAAAATGCTTTTTTTGAGCGAATTTTTTTAAAAAACATATAAGAATACTTTTGCATAAAAACACTGTCTTTGTTACACTATCAAAAATTATTTTGGTGTAGTGTCTTCATCGGTCTTCAACTCAATAAGGTTGAATTTCACACTTTCATTAGTATTAATCAAATCTTCACGAAACTCGATCTTTCTCACATTTTTATTATCGGTATCAGACAACAATTCATTCAACTTGGATATCAAGGTGGCGAGAGATGAGGTGTCATCCGGAAGCTATAACTCTACAAAAGGTGCAACTCCATTGAAGTATACTTCTGCCTTAATCAAAAACTGATGAAGAGACATTTTGAGATGTTTTTCTCCAAGTGACCCCTATTTATAAAACTTTGAATTCATTATGGACCACATAAAACGGTTGGTGCAATCATTGTCGTCCAAAACTATTGGCAAAATCTTAATTGTTTGAAATCTTATAAAATTGAACTACCAGAAATTTCATTTTTCTGTATAACATGATAATTTTAAAAATATCGATAAAACTATGAACATCCCCCGAACCAATGAACACCCCGATCTCTTGTATTTTTCTTTGGTTTGATTGTTTTATTTTCCTGTTTGCATGCACTTGTTATGCTTTGAACTTTAGTTGTATAAATTTGTCCCTATTATCTATATGTTATATTTGCCATTAAAGAAAATATCAAACATTGAACGTTTATAATTAACATATAATGTAAAAAACTTTTAAACATATTAATTATATTCAATTTATAGAAGAAAAAAAAAACTTCATCAAAAATAAATTAAACTTATTTTAATTCTTCATTCACATACGTAAATAATATAATTAGGATTTAAATCTTCTAAATCCAATCTTAATTGAACTAATATATTAACCTATTAAATTTTAAGGGTGCTTGAAAATATTACTAGTAACACTGAATCGAAGTGTGTGATGAAAATATTTTATAAAATTAATTAAAATAAAATAAAAGCAAGGCAAGAAGATTTTCCGTAGCCAGCAATCAAACCTGGAAATTCATCTTTAGAATTTAACCATGTGTGCTACTACGGAAGTGATGTTAGATTCTTTCAAATTATATTATTAACCAAAACTTTTAATTGATTTGTATTAATACAACACACTTGAAGTCATTCTAATCAACATAAGACTTTTTCTTATCAACAATGACGTTGTTCAAAGCCTCAGCAAAATGGTTTTTATGCTACTGAACTTAATTAAAATAAAAGCAAGAAAATAAGATATTCCAAAGCCGGGAATTGAACCCGGAAATTCAACTTCAGAATTTTAACTAGTGTGCTACTGTGAATTAGGTGCTAGCTGTTTACAAATTATATATTTTATATAAATGTAAAGATCTATAAATTATTAAACCTAAATCTGTCAATCAAATAATTGTTTTCCTATGATTAGCGCAACAATTTAAAATGTTCCAGGAGTATTTTGACGTTACACAAGACTATTCATGACTAAATTATTACTAATGTTTTCCAATTATTTAATATCGTAAATTTAAAGATGAATTGAATGTTTTTGTAGTAATTTTATAGAAACTTGTTCTAGAAAATTTATGAAGAAAAACGAGGTAATACTAATACTCCTTGAAATCATGTGAAAAATTAACATTAATTAAAATGACATTAATAACTACTTTAATTTTTTTTCTTCTAAAAATATTTAATTTTTTAATCTTAAAATTGAGGACTAAATTCTTGAACTGATACTTCAAATTATCAAATTATAAGACTTTACATTTGAAAGAATTATTTAATAATATAACTTTACAAATTGTGTATACATTTACGTGTGAAATAAATATAACATGAAATTTTTTAAATATATCAGAATTATAAAAAGAATGATTGTGGAATATAGAAATAAAAAATAAAATAATATTCCTCTCTTTTATATCTCAATGTAAAATGTATTTATGAATATTTTGTTATTTAGAGGAGAAGGAAGGTAAAACAAGTGTTATTTGAAATGGAGGAAGTTTAGTAACTTATGGTTCTTTTGTTTGATAAAAAAAGTTCGAATATTGAAAGTATTTTTTGGTCTATGACAAATTTATTTAAACTATAGCTACGCATAATTTAACTTGCTTTTTCTATTGATTTTGTATACATACAAAATTATTATAAAACCTTGGCAAAAATTATATTCCGCAGCCGGGAATTGAACCCGGAAATTCAGCTTCAGAATTTTAACCAGTGTGCTACTGCGGATTAGTTGCAAGTTGATTACAAATTATATGTTTAATATAAATTTAAAAAGTGTTGTTGAAATATCCTCTTTAACCAAAAAGTTTGTTTGGGAGTAATTCGGGACCAATTTCATTAGGTTGGATGACTCACTTATTGTCGATTTAAACGATTGGTTAGAGTCTTATAGCTTTGTAATATAAAGCTTTTCTTCTTGTTCTTTTAGACACCCTTTGTGCTTAAATTTAAAGTAATCTTTTATTTATAAAAATATATATATGACTCTATGTTTGAAACAATTATTTAATTATATATAACTTTACAATTATATATATATATATATATATATATATATATATATATATATATATAATCTTACCTGATCAGAATGATCCTCCAGAGCTCGAGCACGAACAAGGTGATGATTGACAAAATGAGGAGGAAATGTACCTGCAAGGCACTCTGATGCTAAAGTGAGTATACGGTACATAAGTGGTAAGAGAGAGAGTGTATGTGTGTGTTTTAGAATACCTGACCCTTTAATAAAAAAAAGGTATTTATAGTGAGTCCCCAGCGCTGATCCAAGGCTCTCCCTTGGGCTGGATTAGCTAGGCACAAGCAAGAACTGCCAAAGTACGCATAGGAGCGTGTAAGACCTAGCATGTGGTATTTTCCTTGGTTATCTTTCAAAACATAATGGTAGACAGTTGGGTGATGTGGTAGGTGATGGGAAGACGCAGTCTCTCCATCATCAGTCCAATGGATAAGGTGTTTACCTGATGCGCCAAATACCTGCTCGGGCAGTTGGAAGTCTGCCCGACAATGCAGAAGGCTTGTCCGATCGGATGGGCCTCTGCCCGACATGTTGGGTCCGACAGTGTCCTTGAGGCCCAGTTCTAATTTATTAGGTCAGTGAAAAAGTTATCCTTAATCATTTGGGATAGTCTTAATGAACGGAAACAACTCTATATCCTTTTCTTCCTTTTTAAATATCATAAACGATTAATTTTAGACATTCCAATCAATTGGCTTATTAATTTTGGCCCAAATTTTTTTTCCGTTTTTATAGTACCCTCTAGCCTATAAGTAGAGGTTCTTTCCTATACATTTTCACATCCATAATTGTGAGCACTCTATCTCACACCTCTCCCTCTTTAAAATATTTTTTAACTTCTCTCCCTTAAATTTAGATGTAGCTCTTCAAGGAAGTTCTTTTGTTTAGTGAGTCATCTTTGTAATTCTGGAAGGGTATTGTTACAAATTCACCAAGGAACAATTTACCTTGGTTGAATAATTTATCCATAAGAGATTGTGTATTTAGGTTTGAAACTAAGCCCTTTTACAAACTTGCATAAACAGAGAATAATTGAGTAAAGGCCTCTATGTTTGAGATTTTCCATGTACAAAACACAGTAATATCATTTGTATATAGTGTATGAGATGGGACCTTTACATTTTTTGCTCCTTTGATCAGGTCCAACCTGCCATCTTCTACTAGATTTGTAATTCCCCTACTTAAGACCTCATCAGCAATGCAAAATAGAAGAGGTGAGAATGGGTCACCCTACCTCACAACTCTATTACAACTGAAGTAGCCTTCTTAATTACTGTTGATAGAGACTGATAGTCAAGTATATTTCAAGATTTTCTATCCATTAGAAAAATTTGATTTAAAGCTAAAATCTTGAAGAAAATGAAGGAGAAAATTATAATCCAAAGTATAAAAAGCCTTGGATATGTCAATTTTGAGATCAAGATTACCACTATGGAATTTCTTATGAAGCAAGTTAACTGCTTTTGTGGTAAGGCAGATACAATCCTTGATATGCCTTCCATGAATAATACATCTTTGCTACTTTGAGGTGATATGAAGCATTTTTAATATGATTTTGAACAACTTGGAGTTTAATTAAGCTCATCTTACTTAACTTGAGGATGAACATTTCCAAGGGTGTTTATATTCCATTCCTTCATAGCTTCCTTTATGTTTTTTAGCTTCTTGCCGAGGATAAACATTTGTCATCTTATCACCATTTATTCCAATACCAATAATGGTCTGCCCAATTTTGAAATTCTTCAATAGGTAGTCTAGCAGGATTATGTGGCCCTCTATATTTATGATCTCCTACTATTATGAAAAATTCAACAAAAAACATTATGGAGTCGGATACTTGTTTTGAATCCAATTCAGGTTCTTCCACAATTGTCTTCTTCTAATGTAACATGGTGAAGTATATATGGAAGTGATTCCATAAGCTATGTTGTTTTTCCATGATAGAGAAAGCCACACATTAGTAAACAAAGAACATAATAAATGGTTTTATGTTTTTTGTTTTGATTTTTGCATGATATTTGGATTGGATTGTGTTTGATTGTTGTCCTGGTGACACATCCATGGCATGTTGATAGTTGTTCCCGCCATCAGAGCGATTATTTTTCATAGCTGGATATATTGTTTGATCAAAATCTAACGAATTCAGAAAATACACCACTTCTATTGTAGGATTACTAGCAACCAACATCCAGTGACCACCATAAAATTAAACAAAAATTTAGATGAAAATTTAGAAAAATCTCTTTCTAAAAAAATGTACGTAATGGTTCAAAATGATTTTTATAATGGTTAAGAATTGACATTTGAATAATAAGAGATTCATAATGGTTTTAAATTTACCTCGTCATCTATGAAAATGAGGTCTGACGGCCATGCAACAAACGAGCCTATTGCATCTCCTGCCAATGTTATCTCTGAAACCAAGTCAGGTATAGGTAGTACCGCATCCCTATCTATAACAATATTAACTGACACTTTCAGATATCCATGAGGGAGAGGATTATGGTGAATTAACTCTTCCACTCTATTATGCACTTTTCCCTTGCCAACCATGTGATAAGTCGGTAATGAAAAAATACAGCCGACAAGATAAAATGCCCTGAAGAAATATTGAATGCATAATTGTTAATGTGTATAAAGGTAAAACAAGTGTTATTTGAAATGGAGGAAGTTTAGTAACTTATGGTTCTTTTGTTTGATAAAAAAAGTTCGAATATTGAAAGTATTTTTTGGCCTATGACAAATTTACTTAAACTATAGCTACGCATAATTTAACTTGCTTTTTCTATTAATTTTGTATACATACAAAATTATTATAAAACCTTGGCAAAAATTATATTCCGTAGCCGGGAATTGAACCCGGAAATTCAGCTTCAGAATTTTAACCAGTGTGCTACTGCGGATTAGTTGCAAGTTGATTACAAATTATATGTTTAATATAAATTTAAAAAGTATTGTAGAAATATCCTCTTTAACCAAAATGTTTGTTTGGGAGTAATTCGGGACCAATTTCATTTGGTTGGATGACTCACTTATTGTCGATTTAAACGATTGGTTGGAGTCTGATAGCTGTGTAATATAAAGCTTGTCTTCTTGTTCTTTAGACACCCTTTGTGCTTAAATTTAAAGTAATCTTTTATTTATAAATATATATATATATATATATATATATATATATATATAAATATATATATATATGACTCTATGTTTGAAACAATTATTTAATTATATATAACTTTACAATTTTATATATATATATATATATATATATATATATATATATATAATCTTACCTGATCAGAATGACCCTCCAGAGCTCGAGCACGAACAAGGTGATGATTGACAAAATGAGGAGGAGGTGTGCCTGCAAGGCACTCTGATGCTAAAGTGAGTATATGGTACATAAGTGGTAAGAGAGAGAGTGTGTGTGTGTGTTTCAGAATACTTGCCCCTTTAATAAAAAAAAGGTATTTATAGTGAGCCCCCATCGCTGATCCAAGGCTCTCCCTTGGGCTGGATTAGCTAGGCACAAGCAAGAACTGCCAAAGTACGCATAGGAGCGTGTAAGACCTAGCATGTGGTATTGTCCTTGGTTATCTTTCAGAACATAATGGTAGACAGTTGGGTGATGTGGCAGGTGATGGGGAGACGCGGTCTCTCCATCATCAGTCCAATGGATAAGGTGTTTACCCGATGCGCCAAATACCTGCTCGGGCAGTTGGAAGTCTGCCCGACAATGCAAACGGCTTGTCCGATCGGATGGGCCTCTGCCCGACATGTTGGGTCCGACAGTGTCCTTGAGGCCCAGTCCGGATATATATATATATATATATATATATATATATATATATATATATATATATATATATATATATATATATATATATATATATATATATATATATATATATATATATATATATATATATATATATATATATATACACACTTGTAAAATAAATATAACATACAAATTCTTAATTGTGTCAAGAGCAACATTTATTAGAATTATAAATAATATTGAATACAAATATTTTCATGTGTCAAATTTATTTTTATTTAAAGTTCTATTGAAATTCTTGTGTCGTTGAAAATTGTAAAATAAATAAAAAGTTTGAATAAATAAAAAGAATGATTGTGGAATATAAGAAATAAAAAATAAAAATAATACTCCTCTCAATGTAAAAGAATTTGTGTTTTTATTTTTATTTATCAAAGGAGAAGGAAGATAAAAGAAGTAGATTGAAGTGTTATTTGAGAATAACGTTTTTTTTATAAGAAAAATTATAGTTATTAGTGGGATATTCATTTTATATCGCATCTAATATTTTATCTCACGGGTTATTATCGCATTAAAATTTCTTTTTCTTTTTGTCTTTCTTCATTTCACGAGTCATTTTGTTTTCTTTTTACATGATTATTTAATATAATTGAGATTCCATAAATATTTTTCATTTTACAATTAAATAACTTATTTCAAATATACATATGTATATAAATACATTTTATATTGTATCAAATAAACTTTCTATTTCACGGGTCACTATAAACACAATGCACATTTTATTTTAATCAATAATTATCTCAAATTGAAAGATAAAATCCTTATTTTCAACTATTAATATTTTTAATCTCATGAGTCCCATTTTCTCTTTGTATTCTAATACAATTGAATTTATATAATCATTGTTCATTTTAAAATTAATAGAAAATTTCAAATTTAGATACATATATAAATACATTTTATATCGTAACAAATTTACTTTTACATTTAAATATATGTTATATCGTATCAAATAATTTTATCCGTGCGGGTAGCGATGGCAGGCAGACTCAAACCCACGAAGTCCACCCGCACCTGAACCAGAATCAACGGGTGAAATTCCAAGTTGAGTGGGTTTGAGTTCGGCTTCGGGTGTCACTTGATATTTCGGGTACAAGTTTGGGTAGTGTGAAACCCGCACCCGAAACCACACCCACTTTATTTAATATTATTATTTATTAATGTTTTACTATATGATAGATAATTTACTTGAATAATATAATGGATAATTTTTAAATTTTTAAATAAAATTATTTTTATTTTTATTTTAATTCTAGTTACAATTTATGTTAATTAAAATTTTATTTTCTTAATATTATTATTTTTGTGCATTCTCTGTGTGTTCTCTGCTGACCTGTTTTTTATTTGGGATTTTTTTCAATATGAAGGAATCTGTTGTTCCTTGGAAGTTCTTAGACCATTCAAAAAATGAGAGTATGGAGAAGAAGGTTATCGAGGAGATTGTGATTCCAAGCAAGCTGTCAAAATCTTTTGTGGAGGCGGTGAGTAATGTGTGTGATATTCTTGTAAGTCAACTTCTTAAGCCATGCGTTAAAGGAGATCGTCTGTCTAAGGTTATCTTTTATCAGCGCTTTTGTAAAAGTGCTTTCTAAGACGTGGCCTATGTATGCCCTTTAGAAATGGTTTTTTTTAGCTGTTTTTTTCAAAACTTACAGTGCTTTGTGATAAAAGCGTTGTCTTTGTAGTGCTGCCAAAAATGAATTTTGGCGAAGTGCCTCAAATGAGACACATGAAACATATCATGAAGATTAGAAAGTGGCGATGGTAAAGCAATCTGATAGTTTACCTCTCATATCCTCTAAAAAATCTAGTATGGACCAACAAAATGTGGCGTGAGCTTTCGATACTTCTAAGCTCGAACAACTCTGGTTACTAGAGTAACTCTCAAAAACACATGACCCCCCTCTCTGAACACAAGTGTTTTCCTCCTTTTATCATGGTAATTCTTCCGGAGACTCTGTGAGGCTTTCATCTTCTTTTAGATCATCTTGACGAGCACAATTTATGCCTGCAGATGATTCCAGTTATTATGGATAACCTCATGGGTTTGATAAACCCAGATGGTTAGATTTTTATTGGATTATCGCAGGCATCACACATAGCTTGTAGGGGACCTATCTAGGCATTATTATTATTTTTATGTATTATTAGTATATTATGTGTAACATTACTCAAACATCTACACAATATTTTTTATTAGATAATGTTTTGGATCTTCCATTGATGAATGATGAACATAACTTAACATCTGATAAAGGGTTACATAACTTAGACAAAGGATTACATAACATAAGAAAACAATAATAAATAAGAAAACCTAAACACTACCAGATGATTCTAGACATTTCACAATCTTAATTATGTCGTCGACAAACCTTGAAAACTTTGCATCTTACTCAATCGACCCATTAGTTAGCCTACACTGAAATGATCTCCACATAACCGTCAAATCTCACTATGTCAAACAAGGGCTAAGACAGAGCCTTTTTTTTTACCTTTGACAATGCTTAAAAGCATTGTCTAAGGTGGCGCTGTCGTAAGAAAATACAACATTTTTTAAGGAAAAAGCGTTGCTAAAGACCTACTTTAGAAAGCACTTTACCTTTAAAAGTACTTTCTAAAGTAGATCTTTAGCAGCGCTTTCTCCTTAAAAAGTGCTCTCTAAAGCGGGCCTTTAGACATCACTTTTAAAAGCGTTGTCTAATGTATACGTATAAAATTTTAATGAATTTTTTTTATACCTTTATAGAGCGCTTTTTGAGGATAAAACGCTTTCTTTTGTCCCCCTTTCGACAGCGCTTTTGAAAGCGCTCTCTAATGTATACCTATAATTTTAATGAATTTTTTTCTATACCTTTAGAGAGCGTTTGTTTAGAAAAAGCTCTTTCTTTTGTGGACTATAGGCAGCGAATTTTCTTAAAAGCGCTGTCTTTTCTCTACGTATAATTTTAATGATTTTTTTTTTAAATCCCATTTTAATCATTTTTTATGCAGAAGCCTTTATAATTCAATCCATTTCAATAAACCTGTATAATTCTTATTTCAATAAATCTGTATAAACCATAAATACCATTATAAACCATTTCAATCCAAAACTATACAATTCAAGTCATTTACATAAACCCCAAGTCATTTACATAAACCACAAGTCAATGACGTTCACATAATCCCATAATCCTATACCTTAAACTATTCTTTTTTCAATAATATATTCGCACAATTCCTCCATAATTTCACCCACTTTTGAGGGCGTGTAATGAGAACACGCGTATTCATCAAAGTACTACATAACAAAACAAAATATGCATTAGTTAGTTAAAAATAATAAATTATGACATATCCGTTAAATATTAAAATAAAACCTAAGTTATAAATCTATGCATACTTGAATAGGAATCTCTAATCGATCCAATTGAAGGATTTTTCTCATAAACCTCAAAACGTAATACCTGCAGTATATGTCATTTTTCTGTTGAGGACACTACACATAGACAGACAAATAAGAATTAATATATAGTTGTTTTGTTTTATCAAGTAACATCACTAATAAGAAACATTGTGAAAATTAAATTAATATACCTGAACTTGGACCCATGGAATAGTGCTTGCTTTAACCCTTGCTACTCGAGCATATCTTTCTACTCAGTATACTAGTATAGATCTATAAAAGAAAAACGTAAATTTAGAACAGTCTCACATAAATAATTAAATATACAAATACTCACGAATATTTTGAACAATATCACTTATGTATCAACCACTTCCTTCATACTCGGATATGTTGACCAATCATGCTCCAATGAATTCATATAGTAGACCACTTCTTTTGTAGGATTAATGGCAACCAACAACCATTGTCCACTGTAAAATATAACAAAAGTTTAGATGGATAATTTCTACGCAAAAAATACAAAGATTAGAATGAAATTAGAATGAAAATCTTACTTGTGTCCAGTATTATACGGTAAAAAAAACAAAGTTTTTGTATTGACCTTCATAAATCTCTCAATTTAGTGGACTTTTACTGAAACTGAATTCAAACTAATTGTCCTTGCATTGACACAGGTGGAAGCAAAGAAACAGAATATGTTTGACGATTGTGTCTCGCACATGATTTTTACATACAAGAACCTTAAATAAATACATATATAATAAACATTAGACTATTTTCATTGAAATGTGTAAATAAATTATTCAACTAAATAAATAATAGATTGATCGGAGTACTAGATGTATGCATGCATAATATTGATGCCTAATTCAATATGCCTAAAAATCTGCTCCTTGTCTTCTCTTCCGATTATCTCGGAATGAGGAAAACCAAAAATAAAATCGTCCATGTTTATTTGACGAATACAACATTGCATCACATCTGATTTTGACACAAGTGTCTCAAGACACAACCGAAAGTGATTTGCAAGAGCTCTTTTTGTCTGCATGGTCCTTACAGGAACCTTTTTCTTGCTAATGACATGTTGTGAAGTTTGAGCAGGAACTTAACAATCATATAAGCTAGGTAAAGTAGAAAATCATGAAACTTTTGAATTCAGATCATAGAATGACACTTTAAATGTACCTCTCTTTGTGATACAACAAACTTTTTTTCCGACAAATTCCCTTTATCCTTAGATGCGGGTTTTATAGGAATCTAATATTACCATGTAAAAAAATTTACGTAATGGTTCAAAATGATTTTCATAATGGTTAAGAATTGACATTTGAATACTAAGAGATTCATAATGGTTTTAAACCTACCTCGTCATCTATGAAAATGAGGTCCGACGGCCATGCAACAAACGAACCTATTGCTTATCCTGCCAATGTTATCTCTGAAACCAAGTCAGGTATAGGTAGTACCGCATCCCTATCTATAACAATATTAACTGACACTTTCAGATATCCATGATGGAGAGGATTATGGTGAATTAAAACTTTTATAAAATTGTTTGAAATCATTATAAAACGGTTGATTGGCCGAACCGTTTTATAATGATTATGGTGAATTAAAACTTTTATAAAATTGTTTGATACATTTGAAATTATGAAAGTATGTTGGATTCTAGATACAAAAGAAGATATCTCTAGTATTTTTTATTATCTAGTTATCTCTTGTATTATTCTTGCCCGAACCAATGAACACCCCTGATCTCTTGTATTTTTCTTTGGTTTGATTGTTTTTTTTCCTTTTTGCATGCACTTGTTATGCTTTGAACTTTAGTTGTATAAATTTGTCCCTATTATCTATATGTTATATTTGCTATTAAAGAAAATATCAAACATTGAACGTTTATAATTAACATATAATGTAAAAAACTTTTAAACATATTAATTATATTCAATTTATAGAAGAAAAAAAAACTTCATCAAAAATAAATTAAACTTATTTTAATTCTTCATTCACATACGTAAATAATATAATTTGGATTTAAATCTTCTAAATCTAATCTTAATTGAACTAATATATTAACCTATTAAATTTTAAGGGTGCTTGAAAATATTACTAGTAACTCTGAATCGAAGTGTGTGATGAAATGAATAAATTTATGTTTCTTTTGTTTGATAAAAAAATTGAATATTAAAAATGGTGTTAGGTTTAAAATAAATTTAAATATCTGTACTTGAAGTAATGAAATAACCTTTTCTATTATTACTTTGCATAAATACAATATAAAATTAATTAAAATAAAATAAAAGCAAGGCAAAAAGATTTTCCGTAGCCAGGAATCAAACCTGGAAATTCAACTTTAGAATTTAACCATGTGTGCTACTACGGAAGTGATGTTAGATTCTTTCAAATTATATTATTAACCAAAACTTTTAATTGATTTGTATTAATACAACACACTTGAAGTCATTCTAATCAACATAAGACTTTTTCTTATCAACAATGACGTTGTTCAAAGCCTCAACAAAATGGTTTTTATGTTTTTTGTTGTGATTCTTGTATGATATTTAGATTGGATTGTGTTTGATCGTTATCCCGGAGACACATCCATTCAGGATCACAATTGAATCTATTAAAATAACATAAATCTAATCTATCCATTAAAATATTTATTCAATCCATTCAATTCATCCATCACATAATAAATAAGTTAATGGGTTGAACTATTTATATACATGGATTAATCCAATATTTTAATGATAAGATGAATTATTTTTATATTCATTATATCTATTTGAAAATAATAATAACGGATTTTTTTTAAGAAAATGATTTTTTTTCTTAAATACAAAAAGATGGTTTTTTTCGTAAATTAAAATAATAGATTTTTTAAAAAAAATACAAAAAATTGACTATTTCTGAAATAAACTGATGATTTTTTTCGAAAATACAAAAAAAAGCGTGGTTATTAGATCAGGATTTGTCTGGTTTGACAATTTTGCGCCTCGTGGCGGTGTAGTCTTTTCTTTCTTCCTTGGGATGTTTACCTCCCCATTATAAAAAAAAATATCTATAGTTTTTATGTTATTAGTTTGTACGTTTGACCACTTCTTTAATGTGCATACACGTCAAAATATAAACGAATATTTTTAATTGAATATTAATTTTAAGTTAAATTATTTGTGAAATATATTTTGTTCAGTTCTGATCATTCACTTGCAAAGGAGTTTGATCAGTATGTAGTAACTTATACACTCCAAGATCAGAAGCGTGATGTGGTAGCTTCTGAAATTGAGTAGTGTTAACTCAGTTATGCTAACACGGGACTTGAGATTTCTTGACATTATCTTCTATAAGTTGTGTTGTACTTGAAATATTGATGAATCCATTGGACAAATGCATTGTTCTGTGTGGATTATCCTATGAATGAAGGTTCCAACACTTTTCTTTATTGGGAAAGAAGATATACTAGAAGATTTGGTCTGATTATATACATTGTGGATGCTCCAACATATATATTTCTACAACTATAAAAGGAAAAGAAGATTTGAAGATCAATTCAAGAAACAATGTTGTAACTACAACTGAGATATACACACACTGATATCCGAAGTTGAATCTGTAATAGACTTCTTATTCTTGTGTAGCTTAAGAATCCTTGTAATAAGTGTGTTGTATTGTTTTTAAACACCTATGATTTTTATCTAGTGTTGTTGTAAGTTATTCTTTCTCTAAATAGTTAGTTTAGATTAAAGGTCTTAAACACGAGCTCTAAGCAAGAGAAAACTCGATCATGAGCTGGTTGAGCAAGGTAAAAGTCTTTGACGCGAGCTCTAAACAAGGTAAAGTCTTGGACAGGTGGTCCGAGCAAGGTGAAAGTCTTAGACATGTGGTATAATCAGGAAGACTCGATCAAGAGCTGGTTGAGCAGAGGAAAGTCTTAGACACGATCTCTAAGCAAGAAAAGTCTTATACAAGAGTGTGTAAGCAAGTGTAATAAAGTTGATTTTAGTGGATAATCTCTTGTGTGGTAAGGGGACTGGGGCACTCTCAATTGGGAGAGAAACTAGGATAACTATTGTATGCTCTTTGTTATTTTACTTTGCTTCTGTTTCTATTTTCGTTGCACATGCTATCAGATTTTGAACTTTTGTTCAGGAGTAAATCTAATTTTTGCAAACACAATTCACCCCCCTTCTTGTGTATTTTTCTCACCTTCATACTAGATAATTCTAGACGTTTCAGCATCTTAATTATGTCGTCGACAGATCTTGAAATCTTCACATCTAACCTGATAGACCCCTTAGTTAGACTACAATGAAATGACCTCCACAAAACCTTTAAATCTTCATTGGTTTTTAACTCAATAAGCTTGTATTTCAACTTTCCATTAGTATCAATCCAATATTCATAAAACTCGATCTTTCTCACCTTTCTCTTATCGGTACCAAGCAATAGATCATTCAACTTGGATTTCAAGGAAGCGAGAGATGTGGCATCATCGCTACTCTAAAACGTGCATTTGACGATGTCAGGATTACAATGGATTCGTATCCCACCATTGTAATAGGTTAAAAAATTTGCAGCTGATTTATAACGTCAGATTTAACGACAGTTGTATTAAAACACCATTGTAATACATGATGTGTAACAAGCTTCAATTCCCAACAGCTATATTTTTTTTTACATATTTTTACATTTTAAACATATATTTTATTTCTTTTGTTAGTGTTACGGGGATTTTAACCTCAAAACACATAATTCATCTTTGTTTTTTCTATTTTTAAGTGCAAGAGAATATGTTGATATAGTTAGATGACATTAGCATTCTCATTTGAAGAACTCATTGTTACGAAGAATATATTATGAAGAAATGCAAAGTTGTTTATTTAGAGATGAGGTTAAAAATGAAAAGTATGATTGTTTAATATTTGCAATGATGATAACTTATAAATGGTTGATATTCTCGAATGATATTTTGTGAAAACAGAGAAAATTTTAAATCATCATTATACTTGGCCAGAGTGTTTCTCTCTTCTGGGAATAACAAGGGTTGTAATATTACAATGGTTAGTAATATTAACCGCAACGATACCCCTTATACTTGGTATAAGGTTCGACTCCAGGCAACAACATTTTTATATTTTACATAATTATAGAAAAATATTGTTGCCTAGAGTTGAACTTTGTACCAAGTATAAGGGGTATCGGTTTTAATTGGTTTGGTTCAGTTTTTGTCTGAAAAATGTCCAACCCAAACAGATTGGTTTGATTTGGATTCCGGTTTGGTTCAGAATTGCCTGAACCAATGAACATCCCTGATTTCTTGTATTTTTCTTTGGTTTGATTGTTTTATTTCCTTTTTGCATGCCCTTGTTATGCTTTGAACTTTCAGTTGTATTAATTTATCCCTATTATCTGTATGTTATATTTTCCATTAAAAAAAATATCAAACATTAAACGTTTATAATTAACATATAATGTAAAAAACTTTTAAACATATTATTATATTCAATTTATAGAAGATGAAAAAACTTCATCAAAAATGAATTAAACCTATTTTAATTCTTCATTCACATACGTAAATAATATAATTAGGATTTAAATCTTCTACATCCAATCTTAATTGAACTAATACATTAACCTATTCAATTTTAAGGGTGCTTGAAAATATTACTAGTAACACTGATGCAAAAAATAGACATCCATTAAGTATGGTTTTTTGTATTCATAGGAGAAGGAAGGTAAAAAATCTGATGAAATGAATAAACTTATGTTTCTTTCGTTTTACAAAAAGTTTGAATATTAAAAGTGTTGTTTTGTTTAAAACAAATTTGAATAACTGTCACTTGAAGTAATGAAATAACCTTTTCTATTATTACATTGTATAAATACAATATAAAATTAATTAAAATAAAATAAAAGCAAGGCAAAAATATATTCCGTAGCCAGGAATCGAACCTGGAAATTCAACTTCAGAATTTAACCATGTGTGCTACTACAGAAGTGATGCTAGGATCTTTCAAATTATATTATTAACCAAATATCGTAATTGATTTGTATTAATACAATACACTTGAAGTCCTTCTAATCAACATAAGACTTTTTCTTATCAGCTATCACGTTGTTCAAAGCCTCAGCAAAATGATTTTATGTTTTTTGTTGTGATTCTTGTATGATATTTAGATTGGATTGTGTTTGATCGTTATCCCGGAGACACATCCATTAAAGATCACAATTGAATCCATTAAAATAAAATTCATCTAATCTATTAACTTACATAACAAGTAAGTTAATAGATTTAACTATCCATCTAATATTTTAAAATAAATGTGTTAATTTAATTTAAATAAATGTATTAATTATTATTTAATATTTAATCAAAGAATTCTTTAAAATATTTTAAAGAAATTAATCTAATATTTTAAAGAAATTAATCAAATATTATTATTATTATTTAAAATTCTTTAAAACATTTAAAATAATCAAATAATAGTATTTTTTTGTTATTTATGTGAAAATAATATTTTGAATGTATGAATGAATTATGTGCAAAAAATTATTCAAAAATTATTTATTTTGAGTGTTTAAATAATTAATTGAAAAATAATATAAAAATATATTAAAAATAATAATATTAGGAACCTCAAGGGCGTGGGTTCGACCCCCTACCATTTTTGTGATTCTGAAAGTTTTATATATTTTATTTAATAATTGATCTTAGAGAGCGCTTTTTAAAAAACGCTTTCTTAAGGCTACCTATAAGAGCGCTTTTGAGAAAGCGCTTTCTAAGGTGTGGCCTTTAGCAGCGCTTTCTAGAAAGTGCTTTCAAAGATTGGATCAACTTAAGGCCTTTAGCAGTGCTTTTTAAAAGCGCTTTCTAAGGTTACTCTTTAAAAATGCTTTTTTTGAGCGAATTTTAAAAAAAAACATATAAGAACACTTTTGCATAAAAACACTGTCTTTGTTGCACTGTCAAAAATTATTTTGGCGTAGTGTCTTCATCGGTCTTCAACTCAATAAGGTTGTATTTCACACTTTCATTAGTATTAATCCAATCTTCACGAAACTCGATCTTTCTCACATTTTTATTATCGGTATCAGGCAACAATTCATTCAACTTGGATATCAAGGTGGCGAGAGATGACGTGTCATCCGGAAGCTAGAACTCTACAAAAGGTGCAACTCCATTGAAGTATACTTCTGCCTTAATCAAAAACTGATGAAGAGATATTTTGAGATGTTTTTCTCCAAGTGACCCCTATTTATAAAACTTTGAATTCATTATAGACCACATAAAACGGTTGGTGCAATCATTGTCGTCCAAAACTGTTAGCAAAATCTTAACTGTTTGAAATCTTATAAAATTGAACTACCAGAAATTTCATTTTTCTGTATAACATGATAAATTTTAAAAATATCGATAAAACTATAAACATCCCCCGAACCAATGAACACCCCGATCTCTTGTATTTTTCTTTGGTTTGATTGTTTTATTTTCCTTTTTGCATGCACTTGTTATGCTTTGAACTTTAGTTGTATAAATTTGTCCCTATTATCTATATGTTATATTTGCCATTAAAGAAAATATCAAACATTGAACGTTTATAATTAACATATAATGTAAAAAACTTTTAAACATATTAATTATATTCAATTTATAGAAGAAAAAAAAACTTCATCAAAAATAAATTAAACTTATTTTAATTCTTCATTCACATACGTAAATAATATAATTAGGATTTAAATCTTCTAAATCTAATCTTAATTGAACTAATATATTAACCTATTAAATTTTAAGGGTGCTTGAAAATATTACTAGTAACTCTGAATCGAAGTGTGTGATGAAATGAATAAATTTATGTTTCTTTTGTTTGATAAAAAAATTGAATATTAAAAATGGTGTTAGGTTTAAAATAAATTTAAATATATGTACTTGAAGTAATGAAATAACCTTTTCTATTATTACTTTGCATAAATACAATATAAAATTAATTAAAATAAAATAAAAGCAAGGCAAAAAGATTTTCCGTAGCCAGGAATCAAACCTGGAAATTCAACTTCAGAATTTAACCATGTGTGCTACTACGGAAGTGATGTTAGGTTCTTTCAAATTATATTATTAACCAAAACTTTTAATTGATTTATATTAATACAATACACTTGAAGTCATTCTAATCAACATAAGACTTTTTCTTATCAATAATGACGTTGTTCAAAGCCTCAGCAAAATGGTTTTTATGTTTTTTTTTGTGATTTTTGTGCTACTGAACTTAATTAAAATAAAAGTAAGAAAAAAAGATATTCCAAAACTGGGAATTGAACCCGGAAATTCAACATCAGAATTATTAAACCTAAATCTATCAATCAAATTATTGTTTTCCTATGATTAGCACAACAATTTAAAATGTTCCAGGAGTATTTTGACGTTACACAAGACTATTCATGACTAAATTATTACTAATGTTTTCCAATTATTTAATATCGTAAATTTAAAGATGAATTGAATGTTTTTGTAGTAGTTTTATAGAAACTTCTTCTAGAAAATTTATGAAGAAAAACGAGGTAATACTAAGAATTAGAAAATCCAAAGAAGAAGTAAAAAATTAGTGATTTCAATAAGCATGTTTATTGAAATCATGTGAAAAATCAAAATTAATTAAAATGACATTAATAACTACTTTAATTTTTTTTCTTCTAAAAATATTTAATTTTTTATTCTTAAAATTGAGGACTAAATTCTTGAACTAATACTTCAATTTATCAAATTATAAGACTTTACATTTGAAAGAATTATTTAATAATATAACTTTACAAATTGTGTATACATTTACGTGTGAAATAAATATAACATGCAAATTTTTAAATATATCAGAATTATAAATATTGTACTAAATAATAAATATTTTTATATTAAATAGTTTTTTAGGCGTCTAAATTATTTTTATTTAAAATTGTTATTAAAATTCTTATGTCATTAAAAATTGTAAAAAAAAAAAAAGTTTTAGTAAATAAAAAGAATGATTGTTGAATATAGAAATAAAAAATAAAATAATATTCCTCTCTTTTATATCTCAATGTAAAATGTATTTATGAATATTTTGTTATTTAGAGGAGAAGGAAGGTAAAACAAGTGTTATTTGAAATGGAGGAAGTATAGTAACTTATGGTTCTTTTGTTTGATAAAAAAAGTTCAAAACCTTGGCAAAAATTATATTCCGCAGCCGGAAATTTAGCTTCAGAATTTTAACCAGTGTGCTACTGCGGATTAGTTGCAAGTTGATTACAAATTATATGTTTAATATAAATTTAAAAAGTGTTGTAGAAATATCCTCTTTAACCAAGAAGTTTGTTTGGGAGTAATTCGGGACCAATTTCATTAGGTTGGATGACTCACTTATTGTCGATTTAAACGATTGGTTAGAGTCTTGCTTTTCTTCTTGTTTTTTTAGACACCCTCTGTGATTAAATTTAAAGTAAGTTTTTATTTATAAAAATATATATATGACTCTATCTTTGAAACAATTATTTAATTATATATAACTTTACAATTTTATATATATATATATATATATATAATCTTACCTGATCAGAATGACCCTCCAGAGCTCGAGCACGAACAAGGTGATGATTGACAAAATGAGGAGGAGGTGTACATGCAAGGCACTCTGATGCTAAAGTGAGTATATTGTACATAAGTGGTAAGAGAGAGAGTGTGTGTGTTTCAGAATACCTGCCCCTTTAATAAATAAAAAGGTATTTATAGTGAGCCCCAACGCTGATCCAAGGCTATCCCTTGGGCTGGATTAGCTAGGTACAAGCAAGAACTGCCAAAGTATGCATAGGAGCGTGTAAGACCTAGCATGTGGTATTGTCCTTGGTTATCTTTCAAAACATAATGGTAGACAGTTGGGTGATGTGGCAGGTGATGGGGAGACGCGGTCTCTCCATCATCAGTCCAATGGATATGGTGTTTACCCGATGCGCCAAATACCTACTCGGGCAGTTGGAAGTCTGTCCGACAATGCAAAAGGCTTGTCCGATCGGATGGGCCTCTGCCCGATATGTTGGGTCCGACAGTGTCCTTGAGGCCCATTCCGGATATATATATATATATATATATATATATATATATATATATATATATATATATATGATCGTACCTGGAGATCAGGATCCGATACGGCTGGCCTCGAGCGTTGTTGAAAGACGGTTGATGAGGAGAGGAGGGGGGGTGTACCTGCAAGGCACTCCGATGCTGAAGTAAGACACTGAGCAAAGAGTGAGCAAGTACAAGAATTAAGGTCAGAGAATTGAATACCTGGCCCTCTCAAATGAGAGGGTTTATATACTGGGCTAGGTGGAAGATTATTGGTCTACAACGTTGGGCGCGGGCCGCGGAATCCGTAAAGATAGGTAACGATCAAAACTAGCCGTTGGAGGACTTCGTCTTGGTCGGTATAACCTTGGTCTACAGGGACCATTATTCTCAATATTGCTCGACGTCGAGTGTTATGCAGAGCCGGTTTGCTTGGCCCAATTCTGGGAATCGGGCCTGCCCAGAACAGGAGCCCCCCAAGTTGTTGCTCGTGCGGAGGAGCGGTGACTTAGTAATGGTTTCGTGCTCAACGGTATGCAGTGTGCGGTCCAGGAAGCTATCGTAGACGATCCTCGGTAGGCAAGCAGTCGTTACGTCGCTCGACAAGAGGATATGAAACGAAAAGTTGGCATATTTGGGAATTCACGCCTATTAATGCTCTGATGGCTAGCCTAGGGGCTAGTGCGTAGGTAATAATTGGCTAGGGGTAGGGGTCACACGCGTCTGCACGTGTTCCCCTCCCTATAAATAGAATCCCAAGGCTTTATTTTAAGCTTTTTCGTTTCATCTTTTTCTCCGCTGCATTGCTCGTCCACCAACTGCTATTCTCAGCCGTCGACCACCGCTTCCAACCGTCTACCACCGTTTCCAGAATCAATCTCTTCTACAAATGGCTTCCCAAGCTCAAGGTACGGCTTCTTTTTCGTGTTTATGTTAGTCATAGGCTTGATATCTTAGAAATGCATGTGGTTTAGGGTAGATTTTCCGGTAGTTTTAGATTTAAACCAGTAGGTAGGAGAATCTCTGCCACCGTTGTTCGTCGGTTATGAACCTTAGTTTGTGGTTGATAACGAGAAAAGTATCGTTTTATCACTATGTTTTAATGCCGTTTTATCGCACATTTATCGTATTAACACCCGATTCCTCGAGTTTTCTATGTCATTTTGCAGGTATAACAATTATAGAGTTAAATCATAAGCCAAAAGTGAAATGAACAAAAACAAGCATGAAAAGAAGAAGAAGAAAGGAATTCTGCAAAATGCTGCATAATTGTAACAGTCACGATCGTCACCAAGCTGTCACGACCGTGACGCGCTAATTGGACCAGTCACGATCGTCACCAAGCCGTCACGACCGTGACGCGCCTTAAATGAAGAAAATGCCCGTGACACCTTTGTCACGAACGTGACAAAGGGAAAATAGGTTTACTTGAATTGATTTGGTCATGGAACGTGCTACGTGAAGTCAAAACGTGTTCCTATTCTTCCGCAGACTCAGTAACACATTTTCTCCTGGATATTTTCTTCAACAACGAAGCCCACGCATGGATTTCAACTGCCAAACCCAAATTATGTTTTCTATAAATAGCCTTGATACGAATTAAAAACTACAGGGTTTGATTTTAATATTTTTCGTGGAAGCTCTGCCGTATTTTTGTTTTACACTATTTTATTATTTTTTCCAGCAATTACTCTTGTTCTTGTTTTAATTTCTATATCCCAACCAAATCAAATAACAATTTCCAACATTAGGAAATTGTTATTATTTATTTTCTTTCAAGCCTTCAGAATTTCGTTTAAATTTTATTTTCGATTCCGATTCGCACTCCGAGCTTGCCAGACTGTGGAAGAAGGAGTTTTACAATTTTTATTATTCAGGTTTTTAATAATTTCGCATTTATATTAATTTAATTATTTATGTTAAGAATTTATTTTTATTACTTTATAATGCATATTTCAATTTGTGTTCATCTGTTTCTACATCTGTCTGGTACAACAAATATGAGTAGCTAATTAAATTAGGCGGTATGTAATTAAAATAAACTAACTCGGTAAAATCGAATCTAGGCTTAAACAATTAGGAACTTAAAATTCTGGCTGTGACTTTTTATTATAAAAATTAATCTTTTTGTTACGAGAGTAAGGAAAGTGTAATAGGTTAGGTCGAGACCACGAGAGTGTGAGATTTTAACCAGATAGCTAAAGTTAGGCATTTAATTTAAACACAGCGAGAGCGCTTTAAAATGAATTAGACTTATTAAGTTTCCAAAAATAATCTTCTAAACACTTATGGGCTAGCGAGAGCAGGCATAGGGCTTTAGGAGTAAGATCTGAGATAAGACCACGAGAGTGTGAGTTAAAGATATTTAAACTGATAACCTCTACAGAATATATTAAGTGAACCATCCTTATAAGCTTAGGTTAGATTGACCCGCCTAGGTTAACATAATTACATACCGACCGCCTTCGCATTATTTTATTAAACTAAAATTTAATTCCCGTCTTTAAATTCTTAAAAACAAAAATCGTGACAACCATCCACCTTAGCTAAACTAGTAAACCCTCTAGCACTAAGTGATCATAAAGTCCCTGTGGGATCGACAATCTTTTATATTACTTCGATAGGCTGTGCGCTTGCAGTTAAGATACCGCTAGACACATATTGCGTCTTCGCCCCATCAGTGGTCGACGCAGGTATTGGTCGACTTCGACCTGGGATCTGATAAGTATTTAGTTTTAGATTCTATTGTCTCTGAAGTTGGGCGTTAGCCATTTCCTTGAGCGGTGGTCAGCCGGGGCTATGGCTCGGGACCTTGTTCCTTGGTCAACGTGCGCCCTTTCACTTGTCGAGCGGTGGAAGGGTGGATTTGATATTCTTAATCGAATTCACTGATGCCTTTCCTCTGCTTTTCAGGTGAAAACTCGCTTATGGACCCTCTGGACGTCTCCTCGTAAGAAACATCCTCGGAAGACTCTGGTTCTTCCGCATCGGTTCCCTCCGACTCCGGGAGTTCTTCTGGAGAATCAGACGCGAGCACGATGGAAGAAGGGGCTTCGACAGATTCACCTCGTTGCCCTGAAGAGATAAGGACCTCTCCTGAAGAATGGGTAGTGGATGACCTGCTCGACAAAGTATCTTCGTTTTCGAGGCCTCGCGCGGAGCCGCTGCCCATTTTTGGTGACCCAGCGGACTGGATTGTCACTTGCCCAGGGGATGACGACCGCATCTTCTCGGACTTTGGCGGTCGGAAAATTTCTATGTATGAGTACGCAACTTCGGTCCTGGGGGTAACTTTGCCCTTCAGTGACTTGGTTTATGTTGTGCTCGGGCATCTGGGTGTTGCCCCGTCTCAGTTACACCCCAACTCCTACGCGTTTATAAAGGCGTTTGAGGTAACGTGCGCCCATTTGGGTGTTGGAGCCACGCTTCCTCTGTTTTTTCGTTTATTTTCGCTGCAACGTCAAGTCGGGCGAGGGACTGACCGGAAGGGATTCGTCTCCTTTAAGAAGAGGACCAAGATCTTTAAGGTTCACTCAGAGTCCATTCGGGCTTTCAAGACGGATTACGTTTTGATAAAATCTGCGAGCGCGGAAGCTGTGAGGGTGCTAAGTTTCGTGGGGATAGACACTGACGAGAATGACGAGCCTAAGCTTGACGATCAAGGACAGGTGATTCCGAGGAGGCTTTGGCTATTTCCCTTCTCCTGGAGCTACACTCACTACGAGCGGCCGGTTAGCGAGTTCGTCCAGGTGGGGGACTCTCTGAACGAGGATGATGCGGCCAACTTCGAGGCCTTTAGGAAATTAATAGCCTCTTTTACCCTGACTCCTTTGCTGGACGGAGAAGGGAATTTAATGTTGGATCAGGACGGGGGGAAGCTGTGGAGCGTCCTCTGATTGACGTCACAGACTTGCTGGCGTGCAATACCGGGCAGGAAGTGTCTGAGTTTTTTGGTATCTGTTATATTTCTGCTTGTTATTATGTCTTGATAATATTCGGTCGTCCGTGAATAGTCTAACTCTCTTTTTTCTTTCTTTTTCAGGCTCCCTGTCGAACCCGCTCGACAAGATTCAAGAACGTCTGCGTCAACAGCAGAAGAAGAGGTCACGGGTCGTTCAGACCAAGCTGACTGAGACAAGCGACTCTGGGTCGGGCTCGCTGGTCCAGGGTTCTCCGAGCGCTTCAACCGGTTCCTTAATGAAAAAGCACAAGTCCGCAGCGACTGTAGAATTGACGGCCAACGTTCCCCCCAAACCGAAGCATGCGCTGCCACCTTGCTTCGTGAAGCGGAACTTCTTTGAAGGGACGAGCATGGAGGTGGACCGTGCAGACTCCCTGTTTCTCGAGGCGATGGATCGTCCTGCCCGGCGACTGTCTTTGGCCCAGGACGCGAGTGCTGTCATGCGGGTCTTGTCCATGGCCTGGCAGACGACAGAAGGAAACCCCGGGCAAGAGAGGGAGGTAGCGAGGCTGAAGGAGCAGTTGGTTATAGCCGAGAAGAAGCTGACGGTGGCCACTGAAGAAGCTACTACCATGGCCAAAGAGCTGACCGAGCGGGGGAACATTATTGCCAAGCTGGAGGTTGACAAGAGGAGGGCTCTAGAGCAGAGTAAGAAGTTTAAGGATGCTTTTTTCTCGAAGGAGGATGAAGATGCTGAAACTAAGAGTATGGTGACTAGGGCACAGTTCCTTGCTCTGATCGACCAATATATGGAAGATCTGAACTCGTCGACTGAGCTCAGTTTCCAAAATGCTATGGATCAAATCAGAGCTCTTCATCCTGAACTGGCCTTGGACACCAACCGGATCAGCTACCTCTACAAAGTCGAGGATGGCCAGATAGTGGTTCCTTCGGACTTGGTCGTGGAGGATTCTCAGCCCGGGGCGACTGTTCAGCCCGGTCAGCCAGAAGTGCAGCCGGACCAAGGTGAGGGTCAACCTGGTGCTTTGGACAACGAGGATAATTAGTTTTGGCCTGCGTGCCGTTGTAATTTAATGTGTTTCTTTTTGGGGGCGTGTCCCCTTTGTAAGTAACCAGGAACAAGTCGGCCCTTTGAGGTCGCATTTTTGCGGTAAAAGTTAATGTTATTAATGGTCGTTCATTTTACAATGTTTCCTGTTTAATTGTGCGTCCATCGGAGGACTGTTTTCTGTGTTTTAAACGCTAAATGTTTGACGTTCTTGTATTGATTGGATGTGATAGAATAAATACGGGGTGTGTTTGTGATCTGTTGGTTTGGGGGACCAATCAGATTTCGGAGTCTTGCTCCTGGTCGGTGCCCGGGCCAAGATAATGGCCCGGGCTCCGAGGCTTGAATGTCCCATCACGAGATGGGCTTCTGCCTGGTCGTGGTACTTAGGCAACGTCAGACTCATTTGAGTATCCGCCCGTGCAACAGTTTTCTCCTTCTCTTGGAAGGAGACCCTGACAATCATGTTATTTTGGGCTGCCGTGCTTATACCTGGGCACGCAGTTCTTAGTCAGACCTATCGCTCCTCGCTTGAGAGTTGAGCAAGGTGACTTTGTAAGTTAGCTATAATATTGCTTGAGCTTCTCGGCGTTCCACGGCCGAGCAAGTTCTTTCCCGTGTAGATTTTCTAAATAATAGGCTCCATTTTCGGTTTTTGCTCGGACGCGATATGGGCCCTCCCAATTAGGTGTAAGTTTTCCCTCGTGGGGATCCCTGTGATTTCTCTTGAGAATGAGACTACCCACCTCGAACGTTCGTGTTATAACTTTAGAATCGTATCGAGCGGCTATTTTTTGTTTGAGAGTGGCCTCCCGGAGAGCAGCTTCTGATCGGATTTCTTCGACCAGGTCAAGTTCGTCTCTCAAAGTTTTGGAGTTGGTGTCCTGATCCATTGGGGACTCTGTTCGTCTGGATCGGACGTGCATTTCCACAGGGATTACTGCCTCGGTCCCATATGCCAACCAGAACGGGGACTCACCGGTCGTTGAGTGGGGGTGGTCCTATACGCCCACAACACGCTGTGTAACTCCTCGAACTAGTGCTTCTTGTGTTCGTCCAGTCTTTGTTTCAGGCCTCTTAGGATTACCCTATTTGCGGCCTCTGCTTGCCCGTTAGTTTGGGGGTGCTCCACTGAAGCGAAGTGCTGTTTTGTTCCTACTGATGCAACAAATTCTTTGAAGTGCTTATCTGTAAACTGGGTACCATTATCGGTCACAACGGCGAGTGGTACTCCGAACCGGGCAAGGATGTTCCTCTTGAAGAAGCGTAGTATGTTGAGCGCAATGATTTTGGCTAAGGCCTCAGCCTCTATCCATTTGGTGAAATAGTCGACGCCTACAATTAGGTATTTATTTTGGTCGGATCCGACGATGAATGGCCCTAAGATATCCATCCCCCACCATGCGAACGGCCAGGGTGAAGATAGTGATTTTAGCTCGGTAGGGGGTGCTACGTGTACGTCCCCGTGTCGTTGGCATTTTTCACACCTTTTCACGTGTTCCTTTGCATTGTGTTGGAGTGTAGGCCAATAATATCCTGCTCGGAGAATCATTCAGGCCAACGACCGTCCGCCCGAATGTTGTGCATTAATTCCTTCATGGACTTCTCTTAGTACGTGTGGGATGTTCTCTTCCTCTACGCACCTGAGGAGAGGTGTAGAGAATCCTCAACGATACATACGTCCACCTACTAGAGAGTATGAGCATGACCTTCGTCGTACAATGCTGGTCGTTTTCGGGTCTGCCGGTAACTCCCCTTTGGTCAGGTATTTAAACATTGGGGTCATCCATCAGTTCGTGTCGCCTACGAGATTAACGTCTAGGTGGATTGATGAATGTCCAATGCTTGGTCGGGGAAGCACTTTTTGAATGACAGATTTGTTGTTTCCTTTCTTTTTAGTGCTTGCCAACTTGGAAAGGAAGTCAGCTCAGGTATTGTTCTCTCGCGGGACATGTTTGACCTCCACGCTTCTGAATCGTTTTAGTTCGCCTTTTACAAGGGCAAGGTATTCGGCCATGTTATCGTTTTTAGCCTGGAAATCTCCTCGGACTTGGCTAGCGACCAGCTGGGAATCCGTGCAAATTGTGATCTCTTGTGCTTCCAGGTCGGTTGCGAGCCGTATGCCTGCTAGGAAGGCCTCGTATTCCGCCTGGTTGTTGGAAGTGGGGAAAGATAAGGTTAAGGATACTTCGATGATGTTTCCTTCTTCATTTTCTAAAATAACCCCAGCTCCGCTGCCCGCCGGCCCAACGCTCTGTCCACGAAGATTGTCCATCTGGATGAAGATTTCGGCTCCTGCTCGGTGAAAGTGAGTTCTGCCACAAAGTTGGCCAGCGCTTGAGCTTTGAGAGCTTGTCTCCCCTCGAATTTGATGTCGAATTCGGACAGTTCTAACGACCATTTTAGCATTCGACCGGCCATGTCTGGTCGACCGAGCAATTGTCTTATGGGTTGGTATGTTCTTACGATGATGGTGTGGGCCAAGAAATAATGTCATAGCCTCCTGGCTGCAAAAAGGAGGGCAAGGGCCACCTTTTCTACCTGGAGGTACCGAATTTCAGGTCCATGGAGTGCCTTGCTCGTAAAATAGACAAGTTTCTGTCACTCGGGTAGGTCGCGTATGAGGGTCGCGTTTACGACTTCGTTTGCTACGGCGAGATAGAGGTAAAGTGTTTCTCCTTCGTCAGGTTTGGACAAAACTGGGGGTTCAGATAGTGCCTACTTCAGGTGGGACAAGGCTAGCTCGCACTCCTCCTTCCATTCAAAAGTAACCTCTTTGTGGAGGAGCTTGTAAAAGGGGAGAGCGTGTTGAGCGGATTTTGCTACAAACCGAGCGAGGGAAGTGAGGACCCCGTTTAGTGATTGTATGGATATTTTAGAATTAAGGATTGGAAGTTCTGCGAACGCCCGACATTTGTCGGGATTGGCTTCGATGCCTCGTTCGATTAGATAGAATCCGAGGAACTTCCCTGCTCGGACCCCAAATGTGCACTTCTCGGGATTGAAACGCATTTTTCACTTCCGTGCATGATCGAACACTTTTCGTAAGTGGGACGCGTGGTCTGTCTCTTGTTGAGATTTGACGATTATGTCGTCCATATACACTTCGAGCATGTCTCTGATTTCTGCCCGGAATACTTTATTCATCATGCGTTGATATGTCGCGCCTGCATTTTTTAGACCGAAAGGCATAATGTTATAATAATAGTTGCCCGATTCGGTCATGAAGGCCGTGTATTTTTTGTCGGACACGGCCATGGGTATTTGATTATACCCTGAGTAGGCGTCCATGAAGGACAATAGCTTGAAGCCGGACGAATTGTCGACCAATTTATCGATGTTAGGCAAAGGGTATGCGTCTTTCGGGCACGCCAGGTTGAGATCAGTATAATCAACACACATTCTCCACTTTCCATTAGAATTCTTGACAAGTACAACATTTGAGAGCCAGGTTGTGTACCTGGCCTCGGTTACAAATTTTGCCTCTAGGAGGTCTTTAACAGCAGATTCAGCCGCTTCAGTTTTTTCTGTCGACTGCTTCCTCCTACGCTGGGCGACCACTTTGTGTGTTGGGTCGATGGAGAGGTGATGGCAGGCTGTCTCGGGGTTGAGTCCTAGCATCTCTGCGGTGCTCCAGGCGAACAGATCCACGTTTCCTTTGAGGCAAGCTTCTAACTGTCGTTTTGCCAAGTCGGGCATATGTGCTCCGATCTTAACATATCGGGTCGGGTCATCTCCCAAAGGAATCAGCTCGAACTCTCCGTCTGGGACTGGCCGGGATAGTGAATCGGTTGGCTTTTGAATGTCGTCGTTGTCGTCTAAGAACCTGCAGTCCAGATCGATCGAGTCTACCTGAGGAAAGGCCCTGGATATTTGTGGAGCATCTGGTGAAGTCAATTCTGAAGGACTTGGTTGGTAAGATATTGAGCTAAGACCTTTAGATGCCGCTTCGAAACATCGGCGAGCAGCATCGACGTCCCCGTGCAGTGTAGCAACCTTGCCTGAAGTAGTATAATACTTCATTTTTAGGTGGACGGTGGATGGAACAGCGATCAGCTCGGCTAGTGTCGGTCGTCCCAGAATGCACTGGTATAGCGACGGGCAATCCACGACTAGGAACTGGACTCGGACCGTTCTGGCTGTCTCGGCTGCTCCGAAGGTGACAAACAGATCGACGTAGCCCCATGGTCGGGAAACCGCCCCTTTGAAACCTTGCAAGTCTGACCCGACATATGAAGTCAAGTGTGTTTCGTTTAACTGGAGTGTTGAAAACAACTGGGAGTACATAATGTCGCAGGAGCTGCCTTGGTCCACCAAGATTCTTCTCACATCAAAATTCGCCATTCGCACCCGGATGAGTAGCGGTATGCTGGCGTTTGGCGCCCCTCCCAAGATTTCCTCCCGGTAAAAGGCAAGGGGTACCGAGCCTTCTGTTGGTGGGTCCAGGGTTGCGTTCTGTGCGGGGCCCTTCGCAATCACCTGGTCGAATTTTCCCTTTACGGATCCGACCATGATTTTGTTGAAACCTCCCCCTGAGATGACCATTGTGGATGGAAAGGTTTCCCATGGGCTATGGGAGGAAAGGTACCCCGGACTCCCGGTGTGATCGGGCAGGAAGAAATCTTTCGGGCGATAGATGCTCAGGGTGACCTGCATGTTTGCATCCGCAGGAACGGGTACAACCTCCTCGATCTTTTGAGTCTCCTGTGCTTCTTGTCTCCTGTCCTTGATAAGTATTTCGATTGCATCCTTGAGATGGATGCAGTCTTTGGTATTGTGGCCATGACTTTTGTGGAATCTGCAATATTTTGTTTTGTCCGTGCCCGGTTTGCTAGGTTGCTGCTTCGGAAAGCGTACCCCTGCTTGCCTGAATTCTGAGTTGGCACATTCGGACAAGATTTTCTCCCTGGAGGCCAGGAGTGGAGTATATTCGTGAAATCGACCGACGGGTCCTCTGTGCTCCTGCTGTTCACGGGAGCGGTCATCCTTTCTTTTGTCTCCTCCCCGACGAGATGTCGAGGGTTCATCGACTCGGTGGGGCTTCACATCCTCGCGACGTACAGCGTCTCGTATGGAGCTGGCTGCCTGCTTTTCCTCATACTGGATATAAGCTTAGGCTTTCAGCAAGAATACGTCAAGGGTGGCAGGGGTCTCGATGCCGACTGCCCGGTGAAAATCTGTTGACGGGCGCAGTCCTCGTTCCAACAAATACTTCTTCATGTCGTCGGTTGTGGACACCTGGACTGCTTCTTTGTTGAACCTTTCGATGTAAGTTCGCAAAGGTTCGTTTTTCCCTTGGATGATCGCTTCGAGCGAAGCTTCTATCTTCGGGTGTCGCCTAGAGGCGGTGAAGTGCCTAGAAAACGTGCGTCCGAGTTGTTTCCAGGAAGTGATGGACTCAGGTTCGAGGCTTTTATACCACGTCATCGCTCCTTTCCTCAGTGTTTTAGGAAAGCGGCGACATTTGACCGCTCCTCGTACTCCTCGGTAGTCGAGCAGCTCATCGATATTCTCGATATGCTCATCCGGATCTGTGGTTCCATCATATGAGCCTAGTGGTGGGGGTTTTTCTAAACCTCTTGGAAGTTTAGCCGCCATGATTTCCGACGAGAGAGGGCCCCGGGCGTCTTCGTCGTCGCTAGAGTTGAACGAAGGGGATCTGGGTGCGCGCTTCTTTGTTCGCCGGGGAGATGCAGATCTTGATCTGCTCCTTCTTGACTTTCTTGGAGGGGAACACCGCGAAGGAGACTGGCGAGGTCGTTTGTCCCCAGTAGATTCGTCGATGTGTCCCTTCCTCTTTCTCTTGGGAGGAGAGGGACTACGCCTTCTCTGGTGTCTCGCGGGAGACTGGGGTCGACAATTGTTGTCCTCGAGACGGGCAATTTTCTCGCCATGGGCGAGGAGCAGCAAATTTGTCTGATTCAGGATTTCGGCCAGTGCGGCGAAGTCAGATCCTGAAGGTGTCGGGGGAAAGAGGACTTCCGGGCGACTCTCCAGAGGTTGGTCGCGGTCGGGAGAAGGCGAGGCCGTCTTCCCGTCTGGGTGATCTTGCACGGTTTCTTCGTGCAGAGGATGATGAATGTTGCTCTCACGTTGTGTGAGGATCATGCCGTCGTTCGATCGGTTGTCTGGATTGTCTCGAGCAGCCATGGATCTTGGTAAAAATTTTGGTTCTTTGAAGACTTTGAGAGAGAAGAACGGGGGAAATCAGATTCCCACAGACGGCGCCACCTGATCGTACCTGGAGATCAGGATCCGATACGGCTGGCCTCGAGCGTTGTTGAAAGACGGTTGATGAGGAGAGGAGGGGGTGTACCTGCAAGGCACTCCGATGCTGAAGTAAGACACTGAGCAAAGAGTGAGCAAGTACAAGAATTAAGGTCAGAGAATTGAATACCTGGCCCTCTCAAATGAGAGGGTTTATATACTGGGCTAGGTGGAAGATTATTGGTCTACACTGTTAGGCGCGGATCGCGGAAATCCGTAAAGATAGGTAACAGTCAAAACTAGCCGTTGGAGGACTTTGTCTTGGTCGGTATAACCTTGGTCGACAGGGATCATTATTCTCAATATTGCTCGACGTCGAGCGTTCTGCAGAGCCGGTTTGCTTGGCCCAATTCTGGGAATTGGGCATGCCCAGAACAATATATATATATATATATATATATATATATATATATATATATATATATATATATATATATATATATATATATATATATATATATATATATATATATATATATATATATATATATATATATATATATATATATATATATATATATATATATATATATATATATATATATATATATTGAATAAATATAACATACAATTCTTAACTGTCTCAAGAGCAAAATTTATTAGAATTATAAATAATATTGAATACAAATATTTTTATATTAAATAGTGTTCATGTGTCAAAATTATTTTTATTTAAAGTTGTATTGAAATTCTTGTGTCGTTGAAAATTGTAAAATAAATAAAAAGTTTGAATAAATAAAAAGAATGATTGTGGAATATAAGAAATAAAAAATAAAAATAATACTCCTCTCAATGTAAAAAATATTTGTGTTTTTATTTTTATTTATCAAAGGAGAAGGAAGATAAAAGAAGTAGATTGAAGTGTTATTTGAGAATAACGTTTTTTTTATAGGAAATATTATAGTTATTAGTGGGATATTCATTTTATATCGCATCTAATATTTTATCTCACGGGTCATTATCGCATTAAAATTTCTTTTTCTTTTTGTCTTTCTTCATTTCACGAGTCATTTTGTTTTCTTTTTGCATGATTATTTAAATAATTGAGATTCCATAAATATTTTTCATTTTACAATTAAATAACTTATTTCAAATATACATATGTATATAAATACATTTTATATTGTATCAAATAAACTTTCTATTTCACGGGTCACTATAAACACAATGCACATTTTATTTTAATCAATAATTATCTCAAATTGAAAGATAAAATCCTTATTTTCAACTATTAATATTTTTAATCTCATGAGTCCCATTTTCTCTTTGTATTCTAATACAATTGAATTTATATAATCATTGTTCATTTTAAAATTAATAGCAAATTTCAAATTTAGATACATATATAAATACATTTTATATCGTAACAAATTTACTTTTACATTTAAATATATGTTATATCGTATCAAATAATTTTATCCGTATGGGTAGGGATGGCAGAGAGACTCAAACCCGCGAAGCCCACCCGCACCTGAACCAGAATAAACAGGTGAAATTCCAAGTTGAGTGGGTTTGAGTTCGGCTTCGGGTGTCACTTGATATTTCGGGTAGAAGTTTGGGTAGTCTGAAACCCGCACCCGAAACCACACTCACTTTATTTAATATTATTATTTATTAATGTTTTACTATATGATAGATAATTTACTTGAATAATATAATGGATAATTTTTAAATTTTTAATTAAAATTATTTTTATTTTTATTTTAATTCTAGTTACAATTTATGTTAATTAAAATTTTATTTTCTTAATATTATTATTTTTGTGCATTCTCTGTGCGTTCTCTGCTGTCCTGTTTTTTATTTGGAATTTTTTTCAATATGAAGGAATCTGTTGTTCCTTGGAAGTTCTTAGACCATTCAAAAAATGAGAGTATGGAGAAGAAGGTTATCGAGGAGATTGTGATTCCAAGCAAGCTGTCAAAATCTTTTGTGGAGGTGGTGAGTAATGTGAGTGATATTCTTGTAAGTCAACTTCTTAAGCCATGCGTTAAAGGAGATCGTCTGTCTAAGGTTATCTTTTATCAGCGCTTTTGTAAAAGTGCTTTCTAAGATGTGGCCTATGTATGGCCTTTAGCAATGGTTTTTTTAGCTGTTATTTTCAAAACTTACAGCGCTCTGTGATAAAAGCGTTGTCTTTGTAGTGCTGCCAAAAATGAATTTTGGCAAAGTGCCTCAAATGAGACACATGAAACATATCATGAAGATTAGAAAGTGGCGATGGTAAAGCAATCTGATAGTTTACATCTCATATCCTCTAAATAATCTAGTATGGACCAACAAAATGTGGCGTGAGCTTTCGATACTTCAAAGCTCGAACAACTCTGGTTACTAGAGTAACTCTCAAAAACACATGACCCTCTCTCTGAACACAAGTGTTTTCCTCCTTTTATCATGGTAATTCTTCCAGAGACTCTGTGAGGCTCTCATCTTCTCTTGGATCATCTTGACGAGCACAGTTTATGCCTGCAGATGATTCTAGTTATTATGGATAACCTCATGGGTTTGATAAACCCAGATGGTTAGATTTTTATTGGATTATCGCGGGCATCACACATAGCTTGTAGGGGACCTATCTAGGCATTATTATTATTTTTATGTATTATTAGTATATTATGTGTAACATTACTCAAACATCTGCACAATATTTTTTATTAGATAATGTTTTGGATCTTCCATTGATGAATGATGAACATAACTTAACATCTGATAAAGGGTTACATAACTTAGACAAAGGATTACATAACATAAGAAAACAATAATAAATAAGAAAACCTAAACACTACCAGATGATTCTAGACATTTCAAAATCTTAATTATGTCGTCAACAAACCTTGAAAACTTTGCATCTTACTCAATCGACCCATTAGTTAGCCTACACTGAAATGATCTCCACATAACCGTCAAATCTCACTATGTCAAACAAGGGCTAAGACAGAGCCTTTTTTTTTTTACCTTTGACAATGCTTAAAAGCATTGTCTAAGGTGGCGCTGTCGTAAGAAAAGACAACATTTTTTTAAGGAAAAAGCGTTGCTAAAGACCTACTTTAGAAAACGTTTTACCTTTAAAAGTGCTTTCTAAAGTAGATCTTTACCAGCGATTTCTCCTTAAAAAGTGCTCTCTAAAGCGGGCCTTTAGACATCACTTTTAAAAGCATTGTCTAATGTATACGTATAAATTTTAATGAATTTTTTTTATACCTTTATAGAGCGCTTTTTGAGGATAAAACGCTTTCTTTTGTCCCCCTTTCGACAGCGCTTTTGAAAGCGCTCTCTAATGTATACCTATAATTTTAATGAATTTTTTTCTATACCTTTAGAGAGCGTTTTTTAGAAAAAGCTCTTTTTTTTGTGGACTATAGGCAGCGAATTTTCTTAAAAGCGCTGTCTTTTCTCTACGTATAATTTTAATGATTTTTTTTAAATCCCATTTTAATCATTTTTTTATGCAGAAGCCTGTATAATTCAATCCATTTCAATAAACCTGTATAATTCTTATTTCAATAAATTTGTATAAACCATAAATACCATTATAAACCATTTCAATCCAAAACTATACAATTCAAGTCATATACATCTCAAAACTAATATCATTTCACTAATACCACTAATACCATTTCAATCCAAAACTATACAATTCAAGTCATTTACATAAACCACAAGTCATTTACATAAACCTCAAGTCAATAACATTCACATAAAACCATAATCCTATACCTTAAACTATTCTTTTTTCAATAATATATTCATACAATTCCTCCATAATTTCACCCACTTTTGAGAGCGTGTAATGAGAACACGCGTATTCATCAAAGTACTACATAACAAAACAAAATATGCATTAGTTAGTTTAAATTAATAAATTATGACATATCCGTTAAATATTAAAATAAATCCTATGTTATAAATCTATGCATACCTTAATAGGAATCTCTAATCGATCCAATTGAAGGATTTTTCTCATAAACCTTAAAACGTAATACCTGTAGTATATGTCATTTTTCTGTTGAAGACACTACACATAGACAGACAAATAAGAATTAATATATAGTTGTTTTATTTTATCAAGTAACATCACTAATAAGAAACATTGAAAATTAAATTAATATACCTGAACTTGGACCCATGGAATAGTGTTTGCTTTAACCCTTGCTACTCGAGCATATCTTTGTATACGGTAAAAAAAACAAAGTTTTTGTATTGACCTTCATAAATCTCTCAATTAAGTGGACTCTTACTGAAACTGAATTCAAACTAATTGTCATTGCATTGACACAGGTGGAAGCAAAGAAACAAAATATGTTTGACAATTGTGTCTCGCACATGATTTTTACATACAAGAACCTTAAATAAAAACATATATAATAAACATTAGACTATTTTCATTGAAATGTGTAAATAAATTGTTCAAATAAATAAATAATAGATTGATCGGAGTACTAGATGTATGCATGCATAATACTGATGCCTAATCCAAGATGCCTAAAAATTTGCTCCTTGTCCTCTCTTCCGATTATCTCGGAATGAGGAAAACCAAAAATAAAATCGTCCATGTTTATTTGACGAATACAACATTGCATCACATCTGATTTTGACACAAGTGTCTCAAGATACAATCGAAAGTGATTTGCAAGAGCTCTTTTTGTCTGCATGGTCCTTACAGGAACCTTTTTCTTGCTAATGACATGTTGTGAAGTTTGAGCAGGAACTTAACAATCATATAAGTTAGGTAAAGTAGAAAATCATGAAACTTTTGAATTCGGATCATAGAATGACACTTTAAATGTACCTCTCTTTGTGATGCAACAAACTCTTTTTCCGACCAAATCCCTTTATCCTTAGATGCGGGTTTTATAGGAGTCTAACATTACCATGTAAAAAAATGTACGTAATGGTTCAAAATGATTTTCATAATGGTTAAGAATTGACATTTGAATACTAAGAGATTCATAATGGTTTTAAACTTACCTCGTCATCTATGAAAATAAGGTCCGACGGCCATGCAACAAACGAACCTATTGCTTATCCTGCCAATGTTATCTCTGAAACCAAGTCAGGTATAGGTAGTACCGCATCCCTATCTATAACAATATTAACTGACACTTTCAGATATCCATGAGGGAGAGGATTATGGTGAATTAAAACTCTTATAAATTTTTTTGAAATCATTATAAAACGGTTGATTGGCCAAACTGTTTTATAATGATTATGGTGAATTAAACTTTTATAAAATTGTTTGATACATTTGAAATTATGAAAGTATGTTGGATTCTAGATACAAAAGAAGATATCTCTTGTATTTTTTATTATCTAGTTATCTCTTGTATTTTTCTTGCCCGAACCAATGAACACCCCTGATCTCTTGTATTTTTCTTAAGTTTGATTGTTTTATTTCCTTTTTGCCTGCACTTGTTATGCTTTGAACTTTAGTTGTATAAATTTGTCCCTATTATCTATATGTTATATTTGCCATTAAAGAAAATATCAAACATTGAACGTTTATAATTAACATATAATGTAAAAAACGTTTAAACATATTAATTATATTCAATTTATAGAAGAAAAAAAAACTTCATCAAAAATAAATTAAACTTATTTTAATTCTTCATTCACATACGTAAATAATATAATTAGGATTTAAATCTTCTAAATCCAATCTTAATTGAACTAATATATTAACCTATTAAATTTTAAGGGTGCTTGAAAATATTACTAGTAACACTGAATCGAAGTGTGTGATGAAATGAATAATGTTATGTTTCTTTTGTTTGATAAAAAAAATTGAATATTAAAAATACTGTTAGGTTTAAAATAAATTTAAATATCTGTACTTGAAGTAATGAAATAACCTTTTCTATTATTACTTTGCATAAATACAATATAAAATTAATTAAAATAAAATAAAAGCAAGGCAAAAATACTTTCCGTAGCCAGGAATCGAACCTGGAAATTCAACTTCAGAATTTAACCATGTGAGCTACTACGGAAGTGATGCTAGGACCTTTCAAATTATATTATTAACCAAAAATCGTAATTGATTTGTATTAAAACAATACACTTGAAGTCCTTCTAATCAACATAAGACTTTTTCTTATCAGCTATCACTTTGTTCAAAGCCTCAGCAAAATGGTTTTTATGTTTTTTGTTGTGATTCTTGATTGATATTTAGATTGGATTGTGTTTGATCGTTATCCCGGAGACACATCCATTAAGGATCGCAATTGAATCTATTAAAATAAAATTAATCTAATCTATCCATTAAAATATTTATTCAATCCATTCAATTCATCCATCACATAATAAATAAGTTAATGGATTGAACTATTTATATACATGAATTAATCCAATATTTTAATGATAAGATGAATTATTTTTATATTCATTATATGTATTTGAAAATAATAATAATGGATTTTATTAAGAAAATGATTTTTTTAAGAAAATGATTTTTTTTCTTAAATACAAAAAGCTGGTTTTTTTCGTAAATTAAAATAATAGATTTTTAAAAAAAAAATACAAAAAATCGACTTTTTCTGAAATAAACTGATGATTTTTTTTCGAAAATACAAAAAAAACGTGGTTTTCCAAAAATACAAAAAATCGATTTTTTTACCTCCGAAAATAAAAAAATTGATTTTTTTTCTAGAAAATACAATAAGTGATATTACAAAAGAAATTTTTTTTTTCCAAAAATAAAAAACAATTTTTTGAAGGATGGATATTCATTTACTAAAAATATGTTAATTGATGGATTAGATGTATTTTATCTTTAATGATGGATTTGATTGGATATTTTTGAGAAAAATGTAGTGGATTGTTAATTAATTAATAAATTATTTTGATTTATCTATTAACAATCAAATTCATATTCTTCAAATTCATCTATTTTACCACCCCTAACATAAATGATATGTTGACGGTTGTTTCGGTCATCGAGTGATTATTTTTTAAAAGATTCGATTTTTTAATCTTAAAATTGAGGACTAATAAACTCTTGAACTAATACTTCAAATTATAAGACTTTCATTTGAAATGATTTTTTAATCTTAAAATTGAGGACTAATAAACTCTTGAACTAATACTTCAAATCATAAGACTTTCATTTGAAACAATTATTTAATTATATAACTTTACGATTGTATATATTCACATGTCAAATAAATTGAACATGCAAATTTTTAACTGCGTCAATAGTAACATTCATCAGAACCCATGAAATAAAAGCTATTATATTATTATTTTGTATAAATACAAATTTAATTAAAATAAAATCCGGCAAGAGAGAGAAATATTATGTTGAATTAAGGTAAGGGTGAGATTTCTTTCATCTCCTAAGAGTATTATAATACGAGTATTGAGCATAGAATTGTTAAGTGAGAATCCATGAGGATGGAGAAAATTTTGATGAAAAGTAAGATAGAACGATTAGGAATGGTTGAAATCGTTGAAACTACTTGACTCAGACGATTAATTGTAGGAGGAATGGATCGTATGGATGAATTTTCTGTGTTTTATGGGATTAAGAAAGGTTTTGGGAAAGGAAAAATCCTAGCAGAATTGGGTTGAATTCGCAGAGGAATTATGCATAATTCGTAGTTCTCGCTTAGATACATGTAGCTCGCTTAGCAAGCCTTTAAGAATTTTTTACCCTTCCAGGCAGAAGCTCGCGCACTTAGCGAGCAGAGAGGTTGCTTAGCGAGACCAGGAGCAAAAATAAATTATTTTTATTCTAAAAAGTTCCATAAAACCCTTTATTTCACACACTAGTGGATTTTGGTAGACGTAGTGACATTAGGGGCATGTTTTGAAAGGTTTTGTGTCGGTTTTGCAAGATGTTGAAAATAACATTGTAGAAACATGAGTTAACATGTATATATGTACATTGATGTTGTTATATGTTGTTTTTGTCGTTGTTTTACATGATATAGTTGTCGTTATATGTTGTTGGAGTTGTTGTTACATGTTGTTGAGGTTGTTATTTGTTGTTGTAGTTGTTGTTATATGTTGTTGTTGCGTGAGGCCGTTGTTGTAGACATTGCATATTGTCATTGATGGTGCATGGAATGTGCATATTTGTGGATGGTATACCAAGGTAGGGTAACAATATCCATCCGAATTCCAAAGGGAATCGTTGTAGGTGCGGTCATGAAATAGGGATCGTACGTGACCATGAAACAAGGGTCGTGAGTGTGATCATGAAATAGGGATCATACTGGACCATGAATAGGGGTCACGAGTTCCGACGGGTACTAGATCATGAAACATGGATCGTTAAATGGTACCACATGCATTGAGTCTGGTGGAGTCTCATTTGCATTGATTGTTATTTGTGTGCATAGTATTGTTAGGTGTTTCGGCGTGAATGTTTAATTCATTGATTGATGTGAAGTGGTGAACACTTGATGATACTTAGCTTTTATTTTTATTATTTCACTCTTTTGTTGGTGTAAGTATCTCACCCCTTCTATTTGAATTTTATCCTATGTTGGTAACATGCAGGTGATCAGGAATAGTAGAGTCCATTGTCGGTGAAGTCAGTGCACTTCACGTTAGAAGAGTCGGCTCTGATACGTACTTTGGGGTGTCAGGAACGAAGATTGACATTTTCTTGTTTATTTTTTTAAAGAAAAATAATTTGTTATTGAACCTTTATTTTTATGTTTTCCTTTGAGATTACCGCTGCAAGTATACTATTTGTGTTACGTATAAGTTGAGCCGTATTTTGGAAGTGAATGTAACACTCGAATTTCGTTTCATATTTTAACTACTATGATTTTAAACTGGAATTCTGTGGGGAATAATTTGAGTGTTATAGGACTTCCCTCGTGCTATGACATTATGGGCATCAAAATTTCATACTAACTTTAGATTTGTGTTTTTTGCAGAAGATTTAAGAAGTTGGCTTTCTTATAATTTATCCAACAAGTTAGGATGGCAGAGCAATAAGGATTGGACTTAGTTCTGGGCAACAACATGCCACAATATTTGAAATTGGCACAACTTGGAGATTTATGAAGAAACATTCTCAAGACCTCCTAATATGAAGCAACACATCAACATGCATGTCCAAGACTACAATCAAGCTAATGCAGCTCTTGGAAGCAACCGTAATAATAGGCAGGAGATAGTTTTAATCAAGTGGGAGGCTCTTACTACAGGGAAAGTTAAAATTAATATTGATGGATCTACATACAGACACGAGAAAGTCGGGTGTTGCGGTATTATTAGAGGAGATCAAGGAGAATGGATTCGTGGATTCTCCAAATCCATTGGGAATTGTGATAGCTATACTTCAGAGTTGTGGGGTTTCTATGAAGGTTTGAAAATGGCAATCGACATGGGATTTATTCATATTGAAGTTAACGTTGATGTCCGACAAGTAGTCCTTGATATTACAACTAATAAAGAAACAAGGGCTACAAGCAAGAACCTGCTCCATTTTATTAGAGATTACTTGAAGAACTCATTGTTACGAAGAATATATTATGAAGAAATGAAAAGTTATTTATTTATAGATGAGGTTAAAAATGAAAAGTATGGTTGTTTAATGTTTGCAATGATGATAACTTGTAAATGGTTGATATTCTCGAATGATATTTTGTGAAAACGGAGAAAATTTTAAATCACCATTATACTTGGCCAGAGTGTTTCTCTCTTCTGGGAATAACAAGGGTTGTAATATTACAATGGTTAGTAATATTAACCGCAACGATACTCCTTATACTTGGTATAAGGTTCGACTCCAGGCAACAACATTTTTATATTTTACATAATTATAGAAAAATATTGTTGCCTAGAGTTGAACATTGTACCAAGTATAAGGGGTATCGGTTTTAATTGGTTTGGTTCAGTTTTTGTCTGAAAAATGTCCAACCCAAACAGATTGATTTGGTTTGGATTCCGATTTGGTTCGGAATTGCCTGAACCAATGAACACCCCTGATTTCTTGTATTTTTCTTTGGTTTGATTGTTTTATTTCCTTTTTGCATGCACTCGTTATACTTTGAACTTTAGTTGGATAAATTTGTCCCTATTATCTATATGTTATATTTGTCATTAAAGAAAATATCAAACATTGAACGCTTATAATTAACATATAATGTAAAAAACTTTTAAACATATTAATTATATTCAATTTATAGAAGAAGAAAAAAACTTCATCAAAAATGAATTAAACCTATTTTAATTCTTCATTCACATACATAAATAATATAATTAGGATTTAAATCTTCTAAATTCAATCTTAATTGAACTAATATATTAACTTATTAAATTTTAAGTGTTGTGTGACGAAATGAATAACGTTATGTTTATTTTGTTTGATAAAAAAATTTGAATATTAAAAATGTTGTTAGGTTTAAAACAAATTTAAATAAATGAAGTAATGAAATAACCTTTTCTATTATTGCTTTGTATAAATACAATATAAAATTAATTAAAATAAAATAAATACAATTTAAAATTAATTAAAATAAAATAAAAACAAGGCAAAATTAATTAAAATAAAATAAAAGCAGGCAAAAAGATTTTCCGTAGCCAGGAATCGAACCTGGAAATTCATCTTCAGAATTTAACCATGTGTGCTACTACGGAAGTGATGTTAGGTTCTTTCAAATTATATTATGAACCAAAACTTTTAATTGATTTATATTAATACAATACACTTGAAGTCATTCTAATCAACATAAGACTTTTTCTTATCAACAATGACGTTGTTCAAAGCCTCAGCAAAATGGTTTTTATGTTTTTTTTTTTGTGCTACTGAACTTAATTAAAATAAAAGTAAGAAAAAAAGATATTCCAAAACTGGGAATTGAACCCGGAAATTCAACATCAGAATTATTAAACCTAAATCTGTCTATCAAATTATTGTTTTCCTATGATTAGCACAACAATTTAAAATGTTCCAGGAGTATTTTGACGTTACACAAGACTATTCATGACTAAATTATTACTAATGTTTTCCAATTATTTAATATCGTAAATTTAAAGATGAATTGAATGTTTTTGTAGTAGTTTTATAGAAACTTCTTCTAGAAAATTTATGAAGAAAAACGAGGTAATACTAAGAATTAGAAAATCCAAAGAAGAAGTAAAAAATTAGTGATTTCAATAAGCATGTTTATTGAAATCATGTGAAAAATCAAAATTAATTAAAATGACATTAATAACTACTTTAATTTTTTTTCTTCTAAAAATATTTAATTTTTTATTCTTAAAATTGAGGACTAAATTCTTGAACTAATACTTCAAATTATCAAATTATAAGACTTTACATTTGAAAGAATTATTTAATAATATAACTTTACAAATTGTGTATACATTTACGTGTGAAATAAATATAACATGCAAATTTTTAAATATATCAGAATTATAAATATTGTACTAAATAATAAATAGTTTTATATTAAATAGTTTTTTAGGCGCCTAAATTATTTTTATTTAAAATTGTTATTAAAATTCTTATGTCATTAAAAATTGTAAAAAAAAAAAAAGTTTGAGTAAATAAAAAGAATGATTGTGGAATATAGAAATAAAAAATAAAATAATATTCCTCTCTTTTATATCTCAATGTAAAATGTATTTATGAATATTTTGTTATTTAGAGGAGAAGGAAGGTAAAACAAGTGTTATTTGAAATGGAGGAAGTATAGTAACTTATGGTTCTTTTGTTTGATAAAAAAAGTTCAAAACCTTGGCAAAAATTGTATTCCGCAGCCGGAAATTTAGCTTCAGAATTTTAACCAGTGTGCTACTGCGGATTAGTTGCAAGTTGATTACAAATTATATGTTTAATATAAATTTAAAAAGTGTTGTAGAAATATCCTCTTTAACCAAGAAGTTTGTTTGGGAGTAATTCGGGACCAATTTCATTAGGTTGGATGACTCACTTATTGTCGATTTAAACGATTGGTTAGAGTCTTGCTTTTCTTCTTGTTTTTTTAGACACCCTCTGTGCTTAAATTTAAAGTAAGTTTTTATTTATAAAAATATATATATGACTCTATCTTTGAAACAATTATTTAATTATATATAACTTTACAATTTTATATATATATATATATATATATATATATATATATATAATCTTACCTGATCAGAATGACCCTCCAGAGCTCGAGCACGAACAAGGTGATGATTGACAAAATGAGGAGGAGGTGTACCTGCAAGGCACTCTGATGCTAAAGTGAGTATATTGTACATAAGTGGTAAGAGAGAGAGTGTGTGTGTGTTTCAGAATACCTGCCCCTTTAATAAAAAAAAAGGTATTTATAGTGAGCCCCCAGCGCTGATCCAAGGCTATCCCTTGGGCTGGATTAGCTAGGTACAAGCAAGAACTGCCAAAGTATGCATAGGAGCGTGTAAGACCTAGCATGTGGTATTGTCCTTGGTTATCTTTCAAAACATAATGGTAGACAGTTGGGTGATGTGGCAGGTGATGGGGAGACGCGGTCTCTCCATCATCAGTCCAATGGATAAGGTGTTTACCCGATGCGCCAAATACCTGCTCGGGCAGTTGGAAGTCTTTCCGACAATGCAGAAGGCTTGTCCGATCGGATGGGCCTCTGCCCGATATGTTGGGTCCGACAGTGTCCTTGAGGCCCATTCCGGATATATATATATATATAATCGTACCTGGAGATCAGGATCCGATACGGCTGGCCTCGAGCGTTGTTGAAAGACGGTTGATGAGGAGAGGAGGGGGGGTGTACCTGCAAGGCACTCCGATGCTGAAGTAAGACACTGAGCAAAGAGTGAGCAAGTACAAGAATTAAGGTCAGAGAATTGAATACCTGGCCCTCTCAAATGAGAGGGTTTATATACTGGGCTAGGTGGAAGATTATTGGTCTACACCGTTGGGCGCGGGCCGCGGAATCCGTAAAGATAGGTAACGATCAAAACTAGCCGTTGGAGGACTTCGTCTTGGTCGGTATAACCTTGGTCTACAGGGACCATTATTCTCAATATTGCTCGACGTCGAGCGTTATGCAGAGCCGGTTTGCTTGGCCCAATTCTGGGAATTGGGCCTGCCCAGAACAGGAGCCCCCCAAGTTGTTGCTCGTGCGGAGGAGCGGTGACTTAGTAATGGTTTCGTGCTCAACGGTATGCAGTGTGCGGTCCAGGAAGCTATCGTAGACGATCCTCGGTAGGCGAGCAGTCGTTACGTCGCTCGACAAGAGGATATGAAACGAAAAGTTGGCGTATTTGGGAATTCACGCCTATTAATGCTCTGATGGCTAGCCTAGGGGCTAGTGCGTAGGTAATAATTGGCTAGGGGTAGGGGTCACACGCGTCTGCACGTGTTCCCCTCCCTATAAATAGAATCCCAAGGCTTTATTTTAAGCTTTTTCGTTTCATCTTTTTCTCCGCTGCATTGCTCGTCCACCAACTGCTATTCTCAGCCGTCGACCACCGCTTCCAACCGTCTACCACCGTTTCCAGAATCAATCTCTTCTACAAATGGCTTCCCAAGCTCAAGGTACGGCTTCTTTTTCGTGTTTATGTTAGTCATAGGCTTGATATCTTAGAAATGCATGTGGTTTAGGGTAGATTTTCCGGTAGTTTTAGATTTAAACCAGTAGGTAGGAGAATCTCTGCCACCGTTGTTCGTCGGTTATGAACCCTAGTTTGTGGTTGATAACGAGAAAAGTATCGTTTTATCACTATGTTTTAATGCCGTTTTATCGCACATTTATCGTATTAACACCCGATTCCTCGAGTTTTCTATGTCATTTTGCAGGTATAACAATTATAGAGCTAAATCATAAGCCAAAAGTGAAATGAACAAAAACAAGCATGAAAAGAAGAAGAAGAAAGGAATTCTGCAAAATGCTGCATAATTGTAACAGTCACGATCGTCACCAAGCTGTCACGACCGTGACGCGCTAATTGGACCAGTCACGATCGTCACCAAGCCGTCACGACCGTGACGCGCCTTAAATGAAGAAAATGCCCGTGACACCTTTGTCACGAACGTGACAAAGGGAAAATAGGTTTACTTGAATTGATTTGGTCATGGAACGTGCTACGTGAAGTCAAAACGTGTTCCTATTCTTCCGCAGACTCAGTAACACATTTTCTCCTGGATATTTTCTTCAACAACGAAGCCCACGCATGGATTTCAACTGCCAAACCCAAATTATGTTTTCTATAAATAGCCTTGATACGAATTAAAAACTACAGGGTTTGATTTTAATATTTTTCGTGGAAGCTCTGCCGTATTTTTGTTTTACACTATTTTATTATTTTTTCCAGCAATTACTCTTGTTCTTGTTTTAATTTCTATATCCCAACCAAATCAAATAACAATTTCCAACATTAGGAAATTGTTATTATTTATTTTCTTTCAAGCCTTCAGAATTTCGTTTAAATTTTATTTTCGATTCCGATTCGCACTCCGAGCTTGCCAGACTGTGGAAGAAGGAGTTTTACAATTTTTATTATTCAGGTTTTTAATAATTTCGCATTTATATTAATTTAATTATTTATGTTAAGAATTTATTTTTATTACTTTATAATGCATATTTCAATTTGTGTTCATCTGTTTCTACATCTGTCTGGTACAACAAATATGAGTAGCTAATTAAATTAGGCGGTATGTAATTAAAATAAACTAACTCGGTAAAATCGAATCTAGGCTTAAACAATTAGGAACTTAAAATTCTGGCTGTGACTTTTTATTATAAAAATTAATCTTTTTGTTACGAGAGTAAGGAAAGTGTAATAGGTTAGGTCGAGACCACGAGAGTGTGAGATTTTAACCAGATAGCTAAAGTTAGGCATTTAATTTAAACACAGCGAGAGCGCTTTAAAATGAATTAGACTTATTAAGTTTCCAAAAATAATCTTCTAAACACTTATGGGCTAGCGAGAGCAGGCATAGGGCTTTAGGAGTAAGATCTGAGATAAGACCACGAGAGTGTGAGTTAAAGATATTTAAACTGATAACCTCTACAGAATATATTAAGTGAACCATCCTTATAAGCTTAGGTTAGATTGACCCGCCTAGGTTAACATAATTACATACCGACCGCCTTCGCATTATTTTATTAAACTAAAATTTAATTCCCGTCTTTAAATTCTTAAAAACAAAAATCGTGACAACCATCCACCTTAGCTAAACTAGTAAACCCTCTAGCACTAAGTGATCATAAAGTCCCTGTGGGATCGACAATCTTTTATATTACTTCGATAGGCTGTGCGCTTGCAGTTAAGATACCGCTAGACACATATTGCGTCTTCGCCCCATCAGTGGTCGACGCAGGTATTGGTCGACTTCGACCTGGGATCTGATAAGTATTTAGTTTTAGATTCTATTGTCTCTGAAGTTGGGCGTTAGCCATTGCCTTGAGCGGTGGTCAGCCGGGGCTATGGCTCGGGACCTTGTTCCTTGGTCAACGTGCGCCCTTTCACTTGTCGAGCGGTGGAAGGGTGGATTTGATATTCTTAATCGAATTCACTAATGCCTTTCCTCTGCTTTTCAGGTGAAAACTCGCTTATGGACCCTCTGGACGTCTCCTCGTAAGAAACATCCTCGGAAGACTCTGGTTCTTCCGCATCGGTTCCCTCCGACTCCGGGAGTTCTTCTGGAGAATCAGACGCGAGCACGATGGAAGAAGGGGCTTCGACAGATTCACCTCGTTGCCCTGAAGAGATAAGGACCTCTCCTGAAGAATGGGTAGTGGATGACCTGCTCGACAAAGTATCTTCGTTTTCGAGGCCTCGCGCGGAGCCGCTGCCCATTTTTGGTGACCCAGCGGACTGGATTGTCACTTGCCCAGGGGATGACGACCGCATCTTCTCGGACTTTGGCGGTCGGAAAATTTCTATGTATGAGTACGCAACTTCGGTCCTGGGGGTAACTTTGCCCTTCAGTGACTTGGCTTATGCTGTGCTCGGGCATCTGGGTGTTGCCCCGTCTCAGTTACACCCCAACTCCTACGCGTTTATAAAGGCGTTTGAGGTAACGTGCGCCCATTTGGGTGTTGGAGCCACGCTTCCTCTGTTTTTTCGTGCTGCAGCGTCAAGTCGGGCGAGGGACTGACCGGAAGGGATTCGTCTCCTTTAAGAAGAGGACCAAGATCTTTAAGGTTCACTCAGAGTCCATTCGGGCTTTCAAGACGGATTACGTTTTGATAAAACCTGCGAGCGCGGAAGCTGTGAGGGTGCTAAGTTTCGTGGGGATAGACACTGACGAGAACGACGAGCCTAAGCTTGACGATCAAGGACAGGTGATTCCGAGGAGGCTTTGGCTATTTCCCTTCTCCTGGAGCTACACTCACTACGAGCGGCCGGTTAGCGAGTTCGTCCAGGTGGGGGACTCTCTGAACGAGGATGATGCGGCCAACTTCGAGGCCTTTAGGAAATTAATAGCCTCTTTTACCCTGACTCCTTTGCTGGACGGAGAAGGGAATTTAATGTTGGATCAGGACGGGGGGAAGCTGTGGAGCGTCCTCTGATTGACGTCACAGACTTGCTGGCGTGCAATACCGGGCAGGAAGTGTCTGAGTTTTTTGGTATCTGTTATATTTCTGCTTGTTATTATGTCTTGATAATATTCGGTCGTTCGTGAATAGTCTAACTCTCTTTTTTCTTTCTTTTTCAGGCTCCCTGTCGAACCCGCTCGACAAGATTCAAGAACGTCTGCGTCAACAGCAGAAGAAGAGGTCACGGGTCGTTCAGACCAAGCTGACTGAGACAAGCGACTCTGGGTCGGGCTCCCTGGTCCAGGGTTCTCCGAGCGCTTCAACCGGTTCCTTAATGAAAAAGCACAAGTCCGCAGCGACTGTAGACTTGACGGCCAATGTTCCCCCCAAACCGAAGCATGTGCTGCCACCTTGCTTCGTGAAGCGGAACTTCTTTGAAGGGACGAGCATGGAGGTGGACCGTGCAGACTCCCTGTTTCTCGAGGCGATGGATCGTCCTGCCCGGCGACTGTCTTTGGCCCAGGACGCGGGTGCTGTCATGCGGGTCTTGTCCATGGCCTGGCAGACGACAGAAGGAAACCCCGGGCAAGTGAGGGAGGTAGCGAGGCTGAAGGAGCAGTTGGTTGTAGCCGAGAAGAAGCTGACGGTGGCCACTGAAGAAGCCACTGCCATGGCCAAAGAGCTGACCGAGCGGGGGAACATTATTGCCAAGCTGGAGGTTGACAAGAGGAGGGCTCTAGAGCAGAGTAAGAAGTTTAAGGATGCTTTTTTCTCGAAGGAGGATGAAGATGCTGAAACTAAGAGTATGGTGACTAGGGCACAGTTCCTTGCTCTGATCGACCAAGATATGGAAGATCTGAACTCGTCGACTGAGCTCAGTTTCCAAAATGCTATGGATCAAATCAGAGCTCTTCATCCTGAACTGGCCTTGGACACCAACCGGATCAGCTACCTCTACAAAGTCGAGGATGGCCAGATAGTGGTTCCTTCGGACTTGGTCGTGGAGGATTCTCAGCCCGGGGCGACTGTTCAGCCCGGTCAGCCAGAAGTGCAGCCGGACCAAGGTGAGGGTCAACCTGGTGCTTTGGACAACGAGGATAATTAGTTTTGGCCTGCGTGCCGTTGTAATTTAATGTGTTTCTTTTTGGGGGCGTGTCCCCTTTGTAAGTAACCAGGAACAAGTCGGCCCTTTGAGGTCGCATTTTTGCGGTAAAAGTTAATGTTATTAATGGTCGTTCATTTTACAATGTTTCCTGTTTAATTGTGCGTCCGTCGGAGGACTGTTTTTTGTGTTTTAAACGCTAAATGTTTGACGTTCTTGTACTGATTGGATGTGATCGAATAAATACGGGGTGTGTTTGTGATCTGTTGGTTTGGGGGACCAATCAGATTTCGGAGTCTTGCTCCTGGTCGGTGCCCGGGCCAAGATAATGGCCCGGGCTCCGAGGCTTGAATGTCCCATCGCGAGCTGGGGTTCTGCCTGGTCATGGTACTTAGGCAACATCGGACTCATTTGAGTATCCGCCCGTGCAACAGTTTTCTCCTTCTCTTGGAAGGAGACCCTGACAATCATGTTATTTTGGGCTGCCGTGCTTATACCTGGGCACGCAGTTCTTAGTCAGACCTATCGCTCCTCACTTGAGAGTTGAGCAAGGTGACTTTGTAAGTTAGCTATAATATTGCTTGAGCTTCTCGGCGTTCCACGGCCGAGCAAGTTCTTTCCCGTGTAGATTTTCTAAATAATAGGCTCCATTTTCGGTTTTTGCTCGGACGCGATATGGGCCCTCCCAATTAGGTGTAAGTTTTCCCTCGTGGGGATCCCTGTGATTTCTCTTGAGAATGAGACTACCCACCTCGAACGTTCGTGTTATAACTTTAGAATCGTATCGAGCGGCTATTTTTTGTTTGAGAGTGGCCTCCCGGAGAGCAGCTTCTGATCGGATTTCTTCGACCAGGTCAAGTTCGTCTCTCAAAGTTTCGGAGTTGGTGTCCTGGTCCATTGGGGACTCTGTTCATCTGGATCGGACGTGCATTTCCACAGGGATTACTGCCTCGGTCCCATATGCCAACCGGAACGGGGACTCACCGGTCGTTGAGTGGGGGTGGTCCTATACGCCCACAACACGCTGTGTAACTCCTCGAACTAGTGCTTCTTGTGTTCGTCCAGTCTTCGTTTCAGGCCTCTTAGGATTACCCTATTTGCGGCCTCTGCTTGCCCGTTAGTTTGGGGGTGCTCCACTGAAGCGAAGTGCTATTTTGTTCCTACTGATGCAACAAATTCTTTGAAGTGCTTATCTGTAAACTGGGTACCATTATCGGTCACAACGGCGAGTGGTACTCCGAACCGGGCAAGGATGTTCCTCTTGAAGAAGCGTAGTATGTTGAGCGCAATGATTTTGGCTAAGGCCTCAGCCTCTATCCATTTGGTGAAATAGTCGACGCCTACAATTAGGTATTTATTTTGGTCGGATCCGACGATGAATGGCCCTAAGATATCCATCCCCCACCATGCGAACGGCCAGGGTGAAGATAGTGATTTTAGCTCGGTAGGGGGTGCTACGTGTACGTCCCCGTGTCGTTGGCATTTTTCACACCTTTTCACGTGTTCCTTTGCATTGTGTTGGAGTGTAGGCCAATAATATCCTGCTCGGAGAATCTTTCGGGCCAACGACCGTCCGCCCGAATGTTGTGCATTAATTCCTTCATGGACTTCTCTTAGTACGTGTGGGATGTTCTCTTCCTCTACGCACCTGAGGAGAGGTGTAGAGAATCCTCAACGATACATACGTCCACCTACTAGAGAGTATGAGCATGACCTTCGTCGTACATTGCTGGTCGTTTTCGGGTCTGCCGGTAACTCCCCTTTGGTCAGGTATTTAAACATTGGGGTCATCCATCAGTTCGTGTCGCCTACGAGATTAACGTCTAGGTGGATTGATGAATGTCCAATGCTTGGTCGGGGAAGCACTTTTTGAATGACAGATTTGTTGTTTCCTTTCTTTTTAGTGCTTGCCAACTTGGAAAGGAAGTCAGCTCAGGTATTGTTCTCTCGCGGGACATGTTTGACCTCCACGCTTCTGAATCGTTTTAGTTCGCCTTTTACAAGGGCAAGGTATTCGGCCATGTTATCGTTTTTAGCCTGGAAATCTCCTCGGACTTGGCTAGCGACCAGCTGGGAATCCGTGCAAATTGTGATCTCTTGTGCTTCCAGGTCGGTTGCGAGCCGTATGCCTGCTAGGAAGGCCTCGTATTCCGCCTGGTTGTTGGAAGTGGGGAAAGATAAGGTTAAGGATACTTCGATGATGTTTCCTTCTTCATTTTCTAAAATAACCCCAGCTCCGCTGCCCGCCGGCCCAACGCTCCGTCCACGTGTTGCACCCCAAAATTTGCCCTCACAACACAAGACTTTGTGTTCTAAGAAGGTTCACAAGGTTCACAAGTTCTCCAACACTTGCTTAACCTTTCATGAGGTTCAGGAGGTCTACAAGTCACTTCTTGAAGGTTCACAAGGTTCACAAGTTTCTCATGAAGTCCCTAAGTTGCTTCTTGAAGGCTCACAAGGTTCACAAGTTTGCTCAACAGTTACATAACCTTGTATGAGATTCATGAGGTCTACAAGTGGCTTCTTGAAGATTCACTAGCTCTCCAACAACTTGCATAACCTTTCATGAAGTTCATAAAGTCCACAAGCTACTTTATGAAGGTTCACAAGGTTCACAAGTTCCATAATGCTTTCAAAGCTTTCTTGAAGGTCATGAGGTCTATAAAGCTACTTCATGAGGTTCACAAGGTTCACAAGCTTCACAATACCTCCCATGAGTATCACAAGACATTTTATGAAGATTCACAAGGCTCACAAAGTTCACAATTGGTCAAAGGAGTTGACAATTCCCTCAGACAATGCACCTCCTAAGCAGGGCATCTATAACTAGGGTTTTGACTTTAATCAGGCTAAATGGACTTCCAATACCTCAAGTGAGTTTCATAACACCTTATATGTGTATAAGAACCCCCATGACAAATTTCAAGACTTTTCTCAAAAGTTTGCTCAGTCAGATGATCAGATAAGTCAAAACCAGTCAATGCAGTTAAAAAGTCAAACTGAGGTCAACTGTAGTCAAACCAAAGTCAAACCTCATGATTTTTTGCCAACATCAAGTATATGGAGTAAAATTCATCATTTTATCAAGGGTTGATCATGATTCATCAAGGAGATTCCATATCATCAATAATCAGGAGTTTCTAAATTAGGGTTTCCTCAGTAAAAGTCAACTGAACTTTGACCAGGCATAACTTTCACATACTTCATCACCAAGTCTCCATCCAAAGCTCATTTTGAAGGAAATTGAATTCTCTACAACTTTGATGTTGAAGGTTAAGCCCAAAAATGCTTCATTTGAAAGATATGATCTAAGACATTATAGGTCATTTCAAAAGTCAACAAAAAGTCAACAGCTTCAAAAGGGCATAACTTGAGATTGGTAAATGATATGGACCTGAAACCAATGGGGTTGTTTAGAGGACTCTTCAAGCTTTCCAAAAAGTCCAAGAATGCCCTCATACCCTTAAAATTGAGGGAGAAGTGCCTTTGCAAAGTTGGACAATTTTGTGATGGTTTATATTGAAAAGGGAGGTTCAAAATCATTTCTTTTCAAATGGGCCACCCAAATTATGACCCAATCCACTTCATAAAGCCATGCACGAAATTCTCATGATATTTTCATAATTTTTATTTTATTTAATTAATTTATTATGATTTTTAATTCTTAAAATCATCTTAAAATTAAATAAAATATTAAATTTGAAAATTAAATTGGTTTGTTGGTTCTAGAAAGTTATAAAGTTCATATGGAGCAAATTGATACAAGAATCATGTGAATTGGCTCAAAATAGAAAGCTTTGGTTTAAAAATATTTGATTTTCATGGCATGATCTTTCTCAATCTCAAAGTATCAAATCTTCCACTAAATCAATCAATTTCTTTAACCTAATTGACTCACCTATATATGCTGATCATAAACCTAGCCTTGGACACGAATTTGAGCAGCCAAGAGGTAAGAACAAGAACACAAAAATTCTTCAAAAGTTGAAATTCGGTTTTGGAGGTTTAAAGCATTACAAGGTATTTTGAGAACATGGTTGGCTTCCTGGATCATCATGGAACCTAAATCAATCATCACATTGCCATATATCATCATACATTACCGTACCCGAATCAAATTTGACATTGCATTTCAATTTTTCGATTATGACTATTTGTGCATCATTAACGAATTTTGTTTGATCTTTTGTGCTTGTGAGGTCCCAAGGATTGTTTCTGGACAATTGGATTGAAGAATGGGTGTGTAAATCGCAAACGGCCATGTTAGGGTTTATGACCTCATAATTAGGGTTTCATGTTTGAATGTATATAAATCAATTCTGAAAACGTAGGATTGTTGTGTGAACTCTGTGGATTGTGAATCACTAACCAATTTTATAAATCAGTAGTGTTTGGTACAAGTTTGAATTTTCGCAGGTTGAAGAACATGAAGAACACCCAGGAAAATTCGCAGGTGAATTTGTAAATATTTTCGCAGGAAATTTCGTAAGTCCAGAGGAAGAAGAAGAAGTTTGCCGCGCGTTTAAATAATTCAAAATTTGGACATTATATTTTTTGACTTTGTTTCAATTCTATATCACCAGCGCGTCTGTGGTCTGGTGGTAAGGCTGGAATGTATACGCTATAAGGGCCATGGTTCGAATCATACTGGGGCCATTATTTTTGTTTATTTTTCAGGAATCAAGGAGGCTTAAAATATAATGATGCGAAGCCAACGAATGGATAGATTGGCTCTCCCAGCCGGGTGGTAAAGCGCGCGTATGAAAGCATTAAGGTCCTGGGTACGAAACCACCCCAGGCCTTTTGTTTTTTCATATTTTTCTGGATTTATCAAAGACAAAGAACAAAACCAAATATTCTCATTCTACTTTCACCTGCGTATGGATGGCTGAGTGGTTCTGGATGTTGTTTGCAAACCTGAGGTCTTGGGATCAAATCCCAGCAGGTTCCTTTTTCTTTTCTTTCTATTTTCTTCTTTTTCTTATTATTCTTTAATTAATATTTTAATTTCAAGAAAAATCCATAAAATTCAAAAATAATATATTTACATTAGATTAAACTTATATTTATGATTTGTTAACATGTCATTATTTTATTAATTAAAAAAATTTGTATATATGTTTGTAAATAAAAATAGGTAATTAGATAAACTCTAATTTTATAAAACCCTATTTCTAAAAAAAAAACCTAAAGAATATAAAACCCTAGTTTTCAAATCCTAAAATATTTTTTTTTTTTTTTTTAAAATAAAATTTAATTCTGTTTTTTTAAAAAAAATCTTAATATAATTATAATTTTTCATAAAATTTTGTATTTGTCATTTAGATTAATTTTCTTTTAAATGTTTAGAAATAGTTTAATTTATATATTTTTGTATATAGTTAAAATAATTTGTAAATATAATAACTAATGGAATTAATTTTTTTTATATTATGTGTTAATAATACTTAAAATTTTAATACATTTAAAATAATTTAGTAATTAGTATATGAATTAAAAATTATATAATTATGTATGTTAATATTTTTTTTTATATATTGTTGATTTCTATTATTATTATTAATTAATTTCTTGCTTGTTGTAATTTCATTAATCTTTTAATCTTTATTACTAACCATATTATTATTATTTTATATTTCTAACCTTGTTTATTATTTCTAATTATTATTATTATTTTATTATGACTAACCCCTTTTATTTATTTATTGCTAAATTATTATTTGCTTATTATTTATTTTTGCTTATTATTTTGTAATTGTTCCTTGGTGTAAAGTTTGTAATAATTTATTTATTTATATGTCATGGTTAGTAATTAGGGAGTGATAACATGTATGATATTTAAAATCAATTTAGAAAATTTCTAATAAAGATAATTAATTTAAACACTTCACACACGTAAGTCGATTTTAAATCGCCGTCTCACTTTCTAAGGATATCTCTCTTGTTGCCTACGAATAATGGTTAAGTGGGGTGTATAAAAGCAAGTCCCTCGAATAAAAATCATCAAAGTCCCTTATGTTGCCTATACGAATCGAGTCCCTTCGGAAAAAATGATGATAGTCCCTTATGAATGCTTATTACACCCCACCATTGCCTTAAAGATCAAATTGTCCCTCCCATGTCCCTTTAACATCCAAAGTAAAGACTACCTACTCCATTATAGTAGGGATAGTCTTACTAAGGAAAGGAAAAAGAATAAGAAAGACCTTAAACATTAGGGTAAGTTACTTTTAGATACTTAAGCTCATTTCAAAATTCTCTTCACACTTAAACAATTTTCAAACAAATTTTCAAACATGTTTTTAACACATCCTTACATGGATTATTTATAAACTATTCTGAAAATTTCTTATTCACACACTACACTTTCAAAACAATTCAAAAGTGAGCTTAAGTACCTAAGAGCCCATGGATAACCATGGATGAAAAAGGGTGCTAACACCTTCCCTTTTCATAACCTACCCCCCGGACCCAAAAATATCTCTAAGGTCTTTCCTGTTCTTTTATAACCTTTCCTTATGGATAAAATAAAAGTCGGTGGCGACTCTTGCTATCCGCAACATTGTTTTAAAGTCAGTTCACCGGGTTACAGAACTGGCGACTCTGCTGGGGATCTATTTAAGAGGGGTACCCTTAGGAAATAAGATCACTTTGAATTGTTTGCCTTGTTTGCTTTACTTTAATTGTTGGGCTCTTATGTGTGAAAGGTCCTAACCCGGATCTAGTGTACCTTAGGTAAATGGCAATAGACCAAGGAAACTGTACGACGTATATCGATACGGTTGATCTGGTGGCCATAGTTAGTGCGACTTCTTGGTTGGTGCTTATGTTCCTTAAGTCAAGTTGAGGATAATATGAGGCTGCCATATGTTGTCAATGCACTAACTAACTTTTAGAACCCTAGTTAACTCATCTTGGCCTTTAGAAAGTAGTGAGGTAGCCGGCTTTGGTGCAGACTGAAGTTGGTTGACACTCGATGCTACGCTCATTGAGATCTTAAACTTGGAGGGTTTTGGTTGGCAAGTAAGTTGCCTTCTGATCAACCACCCTTGTGAAGGATCAATGATATTGAGATCCCTTAGAACCTGGTTACTTTTGTAGGACAGGATGAACCATCTAACTTCAGGGGAGGGTACTTACCTTTGAACCTCATGCAAGCCTTCAAACCTAGGGCTATTGTGTGACTTGCTCGTGTGTGCCACATGTTTGTGATTGAGCATAACATCATGACATCATCATGCATCATGAGCATATCATTTTCCTTAACCATTTCAAGGACCAAAGGATTTATCTTTGTTCTTTGTTGCAGGTCATGGCTTCTGCTCGTAGAAACACCATCAGGATCAACTTTGTGGGGATACCTCCCAAGCTTAAAGAGTTGGTTTCTCAAGTGTCTGATCACTCCCGGTTCAACAAGAGACATGGTCACCTATTGGATCTGGTCACTTCAGGGTTCAGTGAAGACATGATGAGTGTCCTATTCCAGTTCTTTGATCCTAAACACCACTGCTTTACATTCCCTGACTACCAGCTAGTTCCAACCATGGAGGAGTTCTCTAAACTTCTGGACATACCCGTTCTTGATCAGAAACCATTCACAGGTTTGGAGAAGGAACTTAAACCAGAAGTCATTGCTGCAGCCCTACATCTGAAGAAGTCTGACATTGTTCTAGAGACGAGAAGTGGAGTCAAAGGTATTCTTGCCAAGGTATTAGTGGATAAAGCTCAAATGTTCTTGAAGGCCATGAGCTATGATGCTTTTGAGGAGATCTTAGCCTTGCTGATATATGGCTTAGTGTTGTTCCCCAATCCAGATCAGTTCATAGATGTTCATGCCATCAACATTTTCCTGAGTCACAATCCAGTGCCTACATTGCTTGGAGACATCCTACATTCTCTTCACACCCGTACTACAAAGGCAAGAGGAACTTTGATGTGTTGCATACCTTTACTTTCTAGGTGGTTTATTTCTCACCTTCCTCGCTCAGTAATGAAGAATGAGCAAGGGTTCAGATGGTCCAAGAGGATCATGTCACTTTCTCACTCAGATATCCATTGGTGCTCCAGATCTATGGAGAATGTCACCATCATTGACCGTTGTGGGGAGTTTCCTAATGTGCCACTACTAGGCATAAGAGGAGGCATCACCTACAACCCCTCTTTAGCTTTACGACAGTTTGGTTACGCCCGAAGTGATGGTCCACATGATATGTTGATTCAAGGCATTGTGTTTGATTACGACAACGATCTTCAGGGTTACCGTCAGAGATTCATACGAGCTTGGGGAAAAGTAAACAGGGTTGACAGCAAGACACTGGAGCCTAAGTACACTATTCCTATGGAGGCTTATCTCAGATGGGTACGATCTCGTGCTCAGACACTCATGATGCCATATCCTGCCATCTTACCAGTTACTATGGAACCTGTTGCTGAAGGAGACACTGCTTATACCATCCTTCACCCAGACATGCCTACTGACATGGAAGACTTACAGAGATCCTGGATCCAATTGAAGGAGCAAAGGGATACTTTCGAGGCTCATTACAAAGCAAGCCAAGGAAGAATCCTAGAACTAACAAAGCAACTTCACGAAGAACGAAACCTCAACTCATACCTCAACACAAAGAGGAAACGTCCATGGGAGACTTAAAATCCCATCTTTTGTACTTATTTCATTTCCATTTTTGTAAGCCTAAAAGGCAAAACAAGTTATTACTAATAAAAAGTTACTTTCTTGTTTGTTTAAGCAAATTTAAATCCTGCGGTCCTTGAAAACATTGCATATGCATTCCCATATCATTTCATTGCATCACAGTTTTATTTGTGCACAGGTTTCTCATCTTCTCGCTGTTTATTTCAGCAATGGCTCTTGAACAATCAGTTAAGGATCTTCAGGCACAGAATGCACAGTTCCAAGAGCTGATCCTGAACCTATCCAAGGGGCAGGATGAATTGAAGACACTGCTGGCTAAGAAGAAGAATCCTGAGGACAACAAAGATGATCAGCTGAAACAACTACAAGCTGAGATGACAGGAATGAGGATCCAGATGAATGGCCAGGTGGCTCTTATCCAAAGTTTAGCTCAGAGGCAAGAAGAGCTGAGGACCTTCATCCAAAAACTTCAAAGTATTGGAGTCAGGGATCTAATCGTCAGTGGACCTCCATTAAAACAAGCTGATTTGGTTGAAAGGAAGATGAGGATAAAAGAAGGTAAGAGACAGGTTGCCATTGACTATTCTTCAATTGAAGAAGAAAGACTTGATAAGGTCAATCCACCTCAACACCAGAAAGGTAGAAGGAAGTTTATCAAGTTCAGCACTCCAATGTCACAAGTTTTGCAATGCCTGTTGGAGATGAAGCTGGTTTCCTTGGAAAAATCTCCTAAAAATCCTAAAACTTCCTCTCCTCGCTATAATCCCAGGGCAAAGTGTGAGTACCACTCCAACAGTCCTGGACATGATACAAATAACTGTTGGGCATTGAAGGAAAAGATTCAAGACCTGATTGATGAAGGAATCCTAGAGGTTACTCCAGAAGGTCAAGTTGAGTTCTACTATCGTCCATCAAACACCGAAGCTGCAAGACAAGTTGCCCAAAGTAACAAGAAAGGAAGTCTACCTATCCCTGTTGAGATATGGGGCACCCTGGGGCATCCAAGTGGTAAAATTGATTTCATGGTGAAGTATACTGCTCCTCAAAGTTCACAGATTGCAATTGAAGACATTCAGCCAACTGGATGGGACAACATTTGAATTTTCATTTGTAATTTCTTTATTTGTTTGAACACTTGCTATTATGTTAAACTTTTGTTTTCATTAATGCACTGCATATGTTTGTCTTGAATTAATCCATTCGTTCCACTATATTTTGAATTATACTTCTTATTTCTATCCTGTGATATTTAACTCCTGATAAAGCTATAAGCCTGTAGAGGGAGGATGACGAAAACAATACCATAATATTAGGCAGTATGCTTTTGAACAGACTATGCTGACGATGTACAGGCATTGTTTCAATTCCTAAACAGTGGAGATATAAGGAAGTTAATCCCTTGTCAACCCCTTTGAGCCTTGAAGTTGGATTTTCTTTCTATTCGAAAAAAAAAAACCTCAATTTTAACCCGGGGATGGGTAGTTCTCAATTAATTCAAATGTGCATTCAAGTACAAGAGAATCATTCAAGACACCTTTCAAATAAAGGGTTGCAATCTCAAGCTTTCCTTCACACACATCAAGGAGTGTTGAAGATGTTTCTCAATTCAAAAGCCAATGATGGTTCATTGTAATCATTAAGCCATGCAGTCATTATCTTTTCAAAAAAAAAATGATATTGAAAAATTACTGGAAAAAATCAAAGCCCGCTAAGTCAAAACCTGTGAAGGGGACTTAGGCAAAAATTAGGGATAATAAAAGGAAACATTTGTCAAGAGGCCATCAAATTCCTCTGCAAAAATAAGTTGAGTTGACCAAGGTCCTCATTAGAAATAACAAGGAAGGAAGATGTGACTGCTATCTCAAAAACCTTTGGCTTGTGAACCATCTTCATCTGTGCAACCCTAAATATCTGGGAACTTGAATGCATAGGCTGAATTAATTGAGTGTAGGACTGGAGTTCATCACGAAGTTGGGTTGGGTATAAATAAACTTTGAGCCTATAACTTTGTTTCATAAGCCATGAACCAGGCCACGTTATAACCCTTTAAAAGTCCTAACTGAAGCATGGTTAGTTCGAAAGCATACTGTTACAAAAAGGTATCCTGACTCCTTTAGGGCTTATTATAAAACTTAAGTTAATATCACAGTTTTCACAAAAAAATGTTGTTCTAAAGTAACTCTTTTTCAAAATTTCAAGACAGACATAAGCATTGCATTTTTGAACATATTTGTTTACATATACTTGAGTGTTTGATAAATAGAGAAATTTACAGGATGAATGTTCAAAGTCCTTCCGATAAACAAAGTTGCTTCTTGGATCAAAGTCCATGTATACAAAGGGGCAAGCCATGATACTGCCTATCTCATGTGGGGCAATTAGGTCCATACTCAGCTGTGCTTAATAGCCAGGGGCAGCTTTCCTCATACAATTGAATTACCAAAGGTGACATTACAAAGTTCACAATGCCAGGGGCATATGCTTATGGGGCATTCTACTTGTTTCTTTTGAGATGGTTCATTACAGATACCTCCATTATGTGACGATTCATCCCCAACCAAGGGGCAATGCTTTCTTTTCAAATCTAGTATCCGGAGAGTACATGGTCCATTACAACTTGAAGACACATTCCTCTACCTTGATTTGGAATTCTCAGCAAAAGTCATTGTGGGAATTAATTGTCTATGCCAGTAGTATCAGATGGTGTCAGTATCATGAGGATTTCTGGGAAGGTATTCAGGAAAGTTATGGATTTCAGGAGCTCTAAATCCAATTGGTTATGCACTCTCGAAGTTGAAACGTTTCTGTTCTCAAGTTCAGCTTTACTTTTCCCTCTGAATCCAGATTTACTTTTACCCTAAGCGAAATGTCTATTGGTTGTGTTTGAATGTATGTGTGCTTTTGAATATGATTGATGTTTACCAGAAATGCATGAAAATACAGTAATAGTATTTACTAAGGACGAACGAGGGAAGGATTTCAACGAAGCTTCGCCGGTTCACATTACAAGACAGTCATAAATCCCTCAGTAGGGTAAATCCATCTTCATAAAGTCTCATCTCCCCTGGAATTTATATCCATCTCTTTTATCCTCATACGGATAATCGGGAAATTACTTTCCAATAAGGGTACGACGAACGAAGACGGGATGTTATACTTATCCTACTATCAAACGAAGACGAAGGTCATATATACCTTACTATCCCCAACAACGGGAGGTCATATATACCTTACTATCCCCAACAACGGGAGGTTATCTATACTTTACTATCCCCAGCATACGGGAGGTTATCTATACCCTGTTATACCCAGCAGACAGAGGTTATACATTCTTCAACAACGAATCGGGATTTATTTTCCCTGGCCAGCAGTGGTTATACGAAGATATCCAGACGTTTCCGGCGGTTATCATATCATACATACATCATTTACATCATACCATAGCATATATATCCATATACATAATACATTACCTAAGTACATCATATCATACATGCATACATAAAGCATAAACTAATATTGTTATACAGAATGCTACTTTGTTTTCAGGTTAATTATCCAACAAACAAACTTATGATCTTTGGGACTGCTTTATTGTAACCTCAGGGTTATTCTATCCTCCTGAAGACATATCACATTATTATTTCAAGACTGCATTGGAGTTGTCATTATTGATGTCTCCATCCTCCTGAAATCAGTACTTCAAGACTGCATTAGAGTTATCATTATTGATTGCTCTATCCTCCTGAAGACATATCACATTATTATTTCAAGACTGCATTGGAGTTGTCATTATTGATGTCTCCATCCTCCTGAAATTAGTACTTCAAGACTGCATTAGAGTTATCATTATTGATTGCTCTATCCTCCTGAAGACATATCACATTATTATTTCAAGACTGCATTGGAGTTGTCATTATTGATGTCTCCATCCTCCTGAAATCAGTACTTCAAGACTGCATTAGAGTTATCATTATTGATTGCTCTATCCTCCTGAAGACATATCACATTATTATTTCAAGACTGCATTGGAGTTGTCATTATTGATGTCTCCATCCTCCTGAAATCAGTACTTCAAGACTGCATTAGAGTTATCATTATTGATTGCTCTATCCTCCTGAAGACATATCACATTATTATTTCAAGACTGCATTGGAGTTGTCATTATTGATGTCTCCATCCTCCTGAAATCAGTACTTCAAGACTGCATTAGAGTTATCCTTATTGATGGCTCTATCCTCCTGAAGACATATCACATTATTATTTCAAGACTGCATTGGAGTTGTCATTATTGATGTCTCCATCCTCCTGAAATCAGTACTTCAAGACTGCATTAGAGTTATCATTATTGATTGCTCTATCCTCCTGAAGACATATCACATTATTATTTCAAGACTGCATTGGAGTTGTCATTATTGATGTCTCCATCCTCCTGAAATCAGTACTTCAAGACTGCATTAGAGTTATCATTATTGATTGCTCTATCCTCCTGAAGACATATCACATTATTATTTCAAGACTGCATTGGAGTTGTCATTATTGATGTCTCCATCCTCCTGAAATCAGTACTTCAAGACTGCATTGGAGTTATCATTATTGATTGCTCTATCCTCCTGAAGACATATCACATTATTATTTCAAGACTGCATTGGAGTTGTCATTATTGATGTCTCCATCCTCCTGAAATTAGTACTTCAAGACTGCATTAGAGTTATCATTATTGATTGCTCTATCCTCCTGAAGACATATCACATTCTTATTTCAAGACTGCATTGGAGTTGTCATTATTGATGTCTCCATCCTCCTGAAATCATTACTTCAAGACTGCTTTAGGGCTTTCCATTGCTCTATCCTCATGAAGACATGCTGCTACATCAATATTACTCCAGACTCCTGACAGCTCTCATTATACTACTGAAGAACTTTCCCCTAGTGGCATCTTTAAACCCACTCAATCATGTTCAACCAACCATCAATATCACTCTATGCACTGGTGAGTGCAAATTTTTGGGCTTTTGTGTTCAATCCCCTTCAACCTTCCAGGTTATGACTGGCAAACATACCAATCTAACCCCTCAGGTTTTAGAAAATTGAACAGGGGCAGCTGTTGCACCCCAAAATTTGCCCTCACAACACAAGACTTTGTGTTCTAAGAAGGTTCACAAGGTTCACAAGTTCTCCAACACTTGCTTAACCTTTCATGAGGTTCAGGAGGTCTACAAGTCACTTCTTGAAGGTTCACAAGGTTCACAAGTTCTCCAACACTTGCTTAACCTTTCATGAGGTTCAGGAGGTCTACAAGTCACTTCTTGAAGGTTCACAAGGTTCACAAGTTTCTCATGAAGTCCCTAAGTTGCTTCTTGAAGGCTCACAAGGTTCACAAGTTTGCTCAACAGTTACATAACCTTGTATGAGATTCATGAGGTCTACAAGTGGCTTCTTGAAGATTCACTAGCTCTCCAACAACTTGCATAACCTTTCATGAAGTTCATAAAGTCCACAAGCTACTTTATGAAGGTTCACAAGGTTCACAAGTTCCATAATGCTTTCAAAGCTTTCTTGAAGGTCATGAGGTCTATAAAGCTACTTCATGAGGTTCACAAGGTTCACAAGCTTCACAATACCTCCCATGAGTATCACAAGACATTTTATGAAGATTCACAAGGCTCACAAAGTTCACAATTGGTCAAAGGAGTTGACAATTCCCTCAGACAATGCACCTCCTAAGCAGGGCATCTATAACTAGGGTTTTGACTTTAATCAGGCTAAATGGACTTCCAATACCTCAAGTGAGTTTCATAACACCTTATATGTGTATAAGAACCCCCATGACAAATTTCAAGACTTTTCTCAAAAGTTTGCTCAGTCAGATGATCAGATAAGTCAAAACCAGTCAATGCAGTTAAAAAGTCAAACTGAGGTCAACTGTAGTCAAACCAAAGTCAAACCTCATGATTTTTTGCCAACATCAAGTATATGGAGTAAAATTCATCATTTGATCAAGGGTTGATCATGATTCATCAAGGAGATTCCATATCATCAATAATCAGGAGTTTCTAAATTAGGGTTTCCTCAGTAAAAGTCAACTGAACTTTGACCAGGCATAACTTTCACATACTTCATCACCAAGTCTCCATCCAAAGCTCATTTTGAAGGAAATTGAATTCTCTACAACTTTGATGTTGAAGGTTAAGCCCAAAAATGCTTCATTTGAAAGATATGATCTAAGACATTATAGGTCATTTCAAAAGTCAACAAAAAGTCAACAGCTTCAAAAGGGCATAACTTGAGATTGGTAAATGATATGGACCTGAAACCAATGGGGTTGTTTAGAGGACTCTTCAAGCTTTCCAAAAAGTCCAAGAATGCCCTCATACCCTTAAAATTGAGGGAGAAGTGCCTTTGCAAAGTTGGACAATTTTGTGATGGTTTATATTGAAAAGGGAGGTTCAAAATCATTTCTTTTCAAATGGGCCACCCAAATTATGACCCAATCCACTTCATAAAGCCATGCACGAAATTCTCATGATATTTTCATAATTTTTATTTTATTTAATTAATTTATTATGATTTTTAATTCTTAAAATCATCTTAAAATTAAATAAAATATTAAATTTGAAAATTAAATTGGTTTGTTGGTTCTAGAAAGTTATAAAGTTCATATGGAGCAAATTGATACAAGAATCATGTGAATTGGCTCAAAATAGAAAGCTTTGGTTTAAAAATATTTGATTTTCATGGCATGATCTTTCTCAATCTCAAAGTATCAAATCTTCCACTAAATCAATCAATTTCTTTAACCTAATTGACTCACCTATATATGCTGATCATAAACCTAGCCTTGGACACGAATTTGAGCAGCCAAGAGGTAAGAACAAGAACACAAAAATTCTTCAAAAGTTGAAATTCGGTTTTGGAGGTTTAAAGCATTACAAGGTATTTTGAGAACATGGTTGGCTTCCTGGATCATCATGGAACCTAAATCAATCATCACATTGCCATATATCATCATACATTACCGTACCCGAATCAAATTTGACATTGCATTTCAATTTTTCGATTATGACTATTTGTGCATCATTAACGAATTTTGTTTGATCTTTTGTGCTTGTGAGGTCCCAAGGATTGTTTCTGGACAATTGGATTGAAGAATGGGTGTGTAAATCGCAAACGGCCATGTTAGGGTTTATGACCTCATAATTAGGGTTTCATGTTTGAATGTATATAAATCAATTCTGAAAACGTAGGATTGTTGTGTGAACTCTGTGGATTGTGAATCACTAACCAATTTTATAAATCAGTAGTGTTTGGTACAAGTTTGAATTTTCGCAGGTTGAAGAACATGAAGAACACCCAGGAAAATTCGCAGGTGAATTTGTAAATATTTTCGCAGGAAATTTCGTAAGTCCAGAGGAAGAAGAAGAAGTTTGCCGCGCGTTTAAATAATTCAAAATTTGGACATTATATTTTTTGACTTTGTTTCAATTCTATATCACCAGCGCGTCTGTGGTCTGGTGGTAAGGCTGGAATGTATACGCTATAAGGGCCATGGTTCGAATCATACTGGGGCCATTATTTTTGTTTATTTTTCAGGAATCAAGGAGGCTTAAAATATAATGATGCGAAGCCAACGAATGGATAGATTGGCTCTCCCAGCCGGGTGGTAAAGCGCGCGTATGAAAGCATTAAGGTCCTGGGTACGAAACCACCCCAGGCCTTTTGTTTTTTCATATTTTTCTGGATTTATCAAAGACAAAGAACAAAACCAAATATTCTCATTCTACTTTCACCTGCGTATGGATGGCTGAGTGGTTCTGGATGTTGTTTGCAAACCTGAGGTCTTGGGATCAAATCCCAGCAGGTTCCTTTTTCTTTTCTTTCTATTTTCTTCTTTTTCTTATTATTCTTTAATTAATATTTTAATTTCAAGAAAAATCCATAAAATTCAAAAATAATATATTTACATTAGATTAAACTTATATTTATGATTTGTTAACATGTCATTATTTTATTAATTAAAAAAATTTGTATATATGTTTGTAAATAAAAATAGGTAATTAGATAAACTCTAATTTTATAAAACCCTATTTCTAAAAAAAAAACCTAAAGAATATAAAACCCTAGTTTTCAAATCCTAAAATATTTTTTTTTTTTTTTTTAAAATAAAATTTAATTCTGTTTTTTTAAAAAAAATCTTAATATAATTATAATTTTTCATAAAATTTTGTATTTGTCATTTAGATTAATTTTCTTTTAAATGTTTAGAAATAGTTTAATTTATATATTTTTGTATATAGTTAAAATAATTTGTAAATATAATAACTAATGGAATTAATTTTTTTTATATTATGTGTTAATAATACTTAAAATTTTAATACATTTAAAATAATTTAGTAATTAGTATATGAATTAAAAATTATATAATTATGTATGTTAATATTTTTTTTTATATATTGTTGATTTCTATTATTATTATTAATTAATTTCTTGCTTGTTGTAATTTCATTAATCTTTTAATCTTTATTACTAACCATATTATTATTATTTTATATTTCTAACCTTGTTTATTATTTCTAATTATTATTATTATTTTATTATGACTAACCCCTTTTATTTATTTATTGCTAAATTATTATTTGCTTATTATTTATTTTTGCTTATTATTTTGTAATTGTTCCTTGGTGTAAAGTTTGTAATAATTTATTTATTTATATGTCATGGTTAGTAATTAGGGAGTGATAACATGTATGATATTTAAAATCAATTTAGAAAATTTCTAATAAAGATAATTAATTTAAACACTTCACACACGTAAGTCGATTTTAAATCGCCGTCTCACTTTCTAAGGATATCTCTCTTGTTGCCTACGAATAATGGTTAAGTGGGGTGTATAAAAGCAAGTCCCTCGAATAAAAATCATCAAAGTCCCTTATGTTGCCTATACGAATCGAGTCCCTTCGGAAAAAATGATGATAGTCCCTTATGAATGCTTATTACACCCCACCATTGCCTTAAAGATCAAATTGTCCCTCCCATGTCCCTTTAACATCCAAAGTAAAGACTACCTACTCCATTATAGTAGGGATAGTCTTACTAAGGAAAGGAAAAAGAATAAGAAAGACCTTAAACATTAGGGTAAGTTACTTTTAGATACTTAAGCTCATTTCAAAATTCTCTTCACACTTAAACAATTTTCAAACAAATTTTCAAACATGTTTTTAACACATCCTTACATGGATTATTTATAAACTATTCTGAAAATTTCTTATTCACACACTACACTTTCAAAACAATTCAAAAGTGAGCTTAAGTACCTAAGAGCCCATGGATAACCATGGATGAAAAAGGGTGCTAACACCTTCCCTTTTCATAACCTACCCCCCGGACCCAAAAATATCTCTAAGGTCTTTCCTGTTCTTTTATAACCTTTCCTTATGGATAAAATAAAAGTCGGTGGCGACTCTTGCTATCCGCAACATTGTTTTAAAGTCAGTTCACCGGGTTACACCACGAAGATTGTCCATCTGGATGAAGATTTCGGCTCCTGCTCGGTGAAAGTGAGTTCTGCCACAAAGTTGGCCAGCGCTTGAGCTTTGAGAGCTTGTCTCCCCTCGAATTTGATGTCGAATTCGGACAGTTCTAACGACCATTTTAGCATTCGACCGGCCATGTCTGGTCGACCGAGCAATTGTCTTATGGGTTGGTATGTTCTTACGATGATGGTGTGGGCCAAGAAATAATGTCGTAGCCTCCTGGCTGCAAAAAGGAGGGCAAGGGCCACCTTTTCTACCTGGAGGTACCGCATTTCAGGGCCATGGAGTGCCTTGCTCGTAAAATAGACAAGTTTCTGTCACTCGGGTAGGTCGCGTATGAGGGCCGCGTTTACGACTTTGTTTGCTACGGCGAGATAGAGGTAAAGTGTTTCTCCTTCGTCAGGTTTGGACAAAACTGGGGGTTCAGATAGTGCCTACTTCAGGTGGGACAAGGCTAGCTCGCACTCCTCCTTCCATTCAAAAGTAACCTCTTTGCGGAGGAGCTTGTAAAAGGGGAGAGCGTGTTGAGCGGATTTTGCTACAAACCGAGCGAGGGAAGTGAGGACCCCGTTTAGTGATTGTATGGATATTTTAGAATTAGGGATTGGAAGTTCTGCGAACGCCCGACATTTGTCGGGATTGGCTTCGATGCCTCGTTCGATTAGATAGAATCCGAGGAACTTCCCTGCTCGGATCCCAAATGTGCACTTCTCGGGATTGAAACGCATTTTTTACTTCCGTGCATGATCGAACACTTTTCGTAAGTGGGACGCGTGGTCTGTCTCTTGTTGAGATTTGACGATCATGTCGTCCATATACACTTCGAGCATGTCTCTGATTTCTGCCCGGAATACTTTATTCATCATGCGTTGATATGTCGCGCCTGCATTTTTTAAACCGAAAGGCATAATGTTATAATAATAGTTGCCCGATTCGGTCATGAAGGCCGTGTATTTTTTGTCGGACACGGCCATGGGTATTTGATTATACCCTGAGTAGGCGTCCATGAAGGACAATAGCTTGAAGCCGGACGAATTGCCGACCAATTTATCGATGTTAGGCAAAGGGTATGCGTCTTTCGGGCACGCCAGGTTGAGATCAGTATAATCAACACACATTCTCCACTTTCCATTAGAATTCTTGACAAGTACAACATTTGAGATCCAGGTTGTGTACCTGGCCTCGGTTACAAATTTTGCCTCTAGGAGGTCTTTAACAGCAGATTCAGCCGCTTCAGTTTTTTCGGTCGACTGCTTCCTCCTACGCTGGGCGACCACTTTGTGTGTTGGGTCGATGGAGAGGTGATGGCAGGCTGTCTCGGGGTTGAGTCCTGGCATCTCTGCGGTGCTCCAGGCGAACAGATCCGCGTTTCCTTTGAGGCAAGCTTCTAACTGTCGTTTTGCCAAGTCGGGCATATGTGCTCCGATCTTAACACACCAGGTCGGGTCATCTCCCAAAGGAATCAGCTCGAACTCTCCGTCTGGGACTGGCCGGGATAGTGAATCGGTTGGCTTTTGAATGTCGTCGTTGTCGTCTGAGAACCTGCAGTCCAGGTCGATCGAGTCTACCTGAGGAAAGGCCCTGGATATTTGTGGAGCATCTGGTGAAGTCAATTCTGAAGGACTTGGTTGGTAAGATATTGAGCTAAGACCTTTAGATGCCGCTTCGAAACATCGGCGAGCAGCATCGACGTCCCCGTGCAGTGTAGCAACCTTGCCTGAAGTAGTATAATACTTCATCTTTAGGTGGACGGTGGATGGAACAGCGATCAGCTCGGCTAGTGTCGGTCGTCCCAGAATGCACTGGTATAGCGACGGGCAATCCACGACTAGGAACTGGACTCGGACCGTTCTGGCTGTCTCGGCTGCTCCGAAGGTGACAAACAGATCGACGTAGCCCCATGGTCGGGAAACCTCCCCTTTGAAACCTTGCAAGTCTGACCCGACATATGAAGTCAGGAGTGTTTCGTTTAACTGGAGTGTTGAAAACAACTGGGAGTACATAATGTCGCAGGAGCTGCCTTGGTCCACCAAGATTCTTCTCACATCAAAATTCGCCATTCGCGCCCGGATGAGTAGCGGTATGCTGGCGTTTGGCGCCCCTCCCAAGATTTCCTCCCGGTAAAAGGCAAGGGGTACCGAGCCTTCTGTTGGTGGGTCCAGGGTTGCGTTCTGTGCAGGGCCCTTCGCAATCACCTGGTCGAATTTTCCCTTTACGGATCCGACCATGATTTTGTTGAAACCTCCCCCTGAGATGACCATTGCGGATGGAAAGGTTTCCCATGGGCTATGGGAGGAAAGGTACCCCGGACTCCCGGTGTGATCGGGCAGGAAGAAATCTTTCGGGCGATAGATGCTCAGGGTGACCTGCATGTTTGCATCCGCAGGAACGGGTACAACCTCCTCGATCTTTTGAGTCTCCTGTGCTTCTTGTCGAGGAGTGTCACTGGATTTGGTGAATTGTTTAAGCTGCCCGTCCTTGATAAGTATTTCGATTGCATCCTTGAGATGGATGCAGTCTTTGGTATTGTGGCCATGACTTTTGTGGAATCTGCAATATTTTGTTTTGTCCGTGCCCGGTTTGCTAGGTTGCTGCTTCGGAAAGCGTACCCCTGCTTGCCTGAATTCTGAGTTGGCACATTCGGACAAGATTTTCTCCCTGGAGGCCAGGAGTGAAGTATATTCGTGAAATTGACCGACGGGTCCTCTGTGCTCCTGCTGTTCATGGGAGCGGTCATCCTTTCTTTTGTCTCCTCCCCGACGAGATGTCGAGGGTTCATCGACTCGGTGGGGCTTCACATCCTCGCGACGTACAGCGTCTCGTATGGAGCTGGCTGCCTGCTTTTCCTCATACTGGATATAAGCTTGGGCTTTCAGCAAGAATGCGTCAAGGGTGGCAGGGGTCTCGATGCCGACTGCCCGGTGAAAATCTGTTGACGGGCGCAGTCCTCGTTCCAACAAATACTTCTTCATGTCGTCGGTTGTGGACACCTGGACTGCTTCTTTGTTGAACCTTTCGATGTAAGTTCGCAAAGGTTCGTTTTTCCCTTGGATGATCGCTTCGAGCGAAGCTTCTATCTTCGGGTGTCGCCTAGAGGCGGTGAAGTGCCTAGAAAACGTGCGTCCGAGTTGTTTCCAGGAAGTGATGGACTCAGGTTCGAGGCTTTTATACCACGTCATCGCTCCTTTCCTCAGTGTTTTAGGAAAGCGGCGACATTTGACCGCTCCTCGTACTCCTCGGTAGTCGAGGAGCTCATCGATATTCTCGATATGCTCATCCGGATCTGTGGTTCCATCATATGAGCCTAGTGGTGGGGGTTTTTCTAAACCTCTTGGAAGTTTAGCCGCCATGATTTCCGACGAGAGAGGGCCCCGGGCGTCTTCGTCGTCACTAGAGTTGAACGAAGGGGATCTGGGTGCGCGCTTCTTTGTTCGCCGGGGAGATGCAGATCTTGATCTGCTCCTTCTTGACTTTCTTGGAGGGGAACACCGCGAAGGAGACTGGCGAGGTCGTTTGTCCCCAGTAGATTCGTCGATGTGTCCCTTCCTCTTTCTCTTGGGAGGAGAGGGACTACACCTTCTCTGGTGTCTTGCGGGAGACTGGGGTCGACAATTGTTGTCCTCGAGACGGGCAATTTTCTCGCCATGGGCGAGGAGCAGCAAATTTGTCTGATTCAGGATTTCGGCCAGTGCGGCGAAGTCAGATCCTGAAGGTGTCGAGGGAAAGAGGACTTCCGGGCGACTCTCCAGAGGTTGGTCGCGGTCGGGAGAAGGCGAGGTCGTCTTCCCGTCTGGGTGATCTTGCACGGTTTCTTCGTGCAGAGGATGATGAATGTTGCTCTCACGTTGTGTGAGGATCATGCCGTCGTTCGATCGGTTGTCTGGATTGTCTCGAGCAGCCATGGATCTTGGTAAAAATTTTGGTTCTTTGAAGACTTTGAGAGAGAAGAACGGGGGAAATCAGATTCCCACAGACGGCGCCACCTGATCGTACCTGGAGATCAGGATCCGATACGGCTGGCCTCGAGCGTTGTTGAAAGACGGTTGATGAGGAGAGGAGGGGGTGTACCTGCAAGGCACTCCGATGCTGAAGTAAGACACTGAGCAAAGAGTGAGCAAGTACAAGAATTAAGGTCAGAGAATTGAATACCTGGCCCTCTCAAATGAGAGGGTTTATATACTGGGCTAGGTGGAAGATTATTGGTCTACACCGTTAGGCGCGGATCGCGGAAATCCGTAAAGATAGGTAACAGTCAAAACTAGCCGTTGGAGGAGTTTGTCTTGGTCGGTATAACCTTGGTCGACAGGGATCATTATTCTCAATATTGCTCGACGTCGAGCGTTCTGCAGAGCCGGTTTGCTTGGCCCAATTCTGGGAATTGGGCATGCCCAGAACAATATATATATATATATATATATATATATATATATATATATATATATATATATATATATATATATATATATATATTGAATAAATATAACATACAATTCTTAACTGTCTCAAGAGCAAAATTTATTAGAATTATAAATAATATTGAATACAAATATTTTTATATTAAATAGTGTTCATGTGTCAAAATTATTTTTATTTAAAGTTGTATTGAAATTCTTGTGTCGTTGAAAATTGTAAAATAAATAAAAAGTTTGAATAAATAAAAAGAATGATTGTGGAATATAAGAAATAACAAATAAAAATAATACTCCTCTCAATGTAAAAAATATTTGTGTTTTTATTTTTATTTATCAAAGGAGAAGGAAGATAAAAGAAGTAGATTGAAGTGTTATTTGAGAATAACGTTTTTTTTATAGGAAATATTATAGTTATTAGTGGGATATTCATTTTATATCGCATCTAATATTTTATCTCACGGGTCATTATCGCATTAAAATTTCTTTTTCTTTTTGTCTTTCTTCATTTCACGAGTCATTTTGTTTTCTTTTTGCATGATTATTTAAATAATTGAGATTCCATAAATATTTTTCATTTTACAATTAAATAACTTATTTCAAATATACATATGTATATAAATACATTTTATATTGTATCAAATAAACTTTCTATTTCACGGGTCACTATAAACACAATGCACATTTTATTTTAATCAATAATTATCTCAAATTGAAAGATAAAATCCTTATTTTCAACTATTAATATTTTTAATCTCATGAGTCCCATTTTCTCTTTGTATTCTAATACAATTGAATTTATATAATCATTGTTCATTTTAAAATTAATAGCAAATTTCAAATTTAGATACATATATAAATACATTTTATATCGTAACAAATTTACTTTTACATTTAAATATATGTTATATCGTATCAAATAATTTTATCCGTATGGGTAGGGATGGCAGAGAGACTCAAACCCGCGAAGCCCACCCGCACCTGAACCAGAATAAACAGGTGAAATTCCAAGTTGAGTGGGTTTGAGTTCGGCTTCGGGTGTCACTTGATATTTCGGGTAGAAGTTTGGGTAGTCTGAAACCCGCACCCGAAACCACACTCACTTTATTTAATATTATTATTTATTAATGTTTTACTATATGATAGATAATTTACTTGAATAATATAATGGATAATTTTTAAATTTTTAATTAAAATTATTTTTATTTTTATTTTAATTCTAGTTACAATTTATGTTAATTAAAATTTTATTTTCTTAATATTATTATTTTTGTGCATTCTCTGTGCGTTCTCTGCTGTCCTGTTTTTTATTTGGAATTTTTTTCAATATGAAGGAATCTGTTGTTCCTTGGAAGTTCTTAGACCATTCAAAAAATGAGAGTATGGAGAAGAAGGTTATCGAGGAGATTGTGATTCCAAGCAAGCTGTCAAAATCTTTTGTGGAGGTGGTGAGTAATGTGAGTGATATTCTTGTAAGTCAACTTCTTAAGCCATGCGTTAAAGGAGATCGTCTGTCTAAGGTTATCTTTTATCAGCGCTTTTGTAAAAGTGCTTTCTAAGATGTGGCCTATGTATGGCCTTTAGCAATGGTTTTTTTAGCTGTTATTTTCAAAACTTACAGCGCTCTGTGATAAAAGCGTTGTCTTTGTAGTGCTGCCAAAAATGAATTTTGGCAAAGTGCCTCAAATGAGACACATGAAACATATCATGAAGATTAGAAAGTGGCGATGGTAAAGCAATCTGATAGTTTACATCTCATATCCTCTAAATAATCTAGTATGGACCAACAAAATGTGGCGTGAGCTTTCGATACTTCAAAGCTCGAACAACTCTGGTTACTAGAGTAACTCTCAAAAACACATGACCCTCTCTCTGAACACAAGTGTTTTCCTCCTTTTATCATGGTAATTCTTCCGGAGACTCTGTGAGGCTCTCATCTTCTCTTGGATCATCTTGACGAGCACAGTTTATGCCTGCAGATGATTCTAGTTATTATGGATAACCTCATGGGTTTGATAAACCCAGATGGTTAGATTTTTATTGGATTATCGCGGGCATCACACATAGCTTGTAGGGGACCTATCTAGGCATTATTATTATTTTTATGTATTATTAGTATATTATGTGTAACATTACTCAAACATCTGCACAATATTTTTTATTAGATAATGTTTTGGATCTTCCATTGATGAATGATGAACATAACTTAACATCTGATAAAGGGTTACATAACTTAGACAAAGGATTACATAACATAAGAAAACAATAATAAATAAGAAAACCTAAACACTACCAGATGATTCTAGACATTTCACAATCTTAATTATGTCGTCAACAAACCTTGAAAACTTTGCATCTTACTCAATCGACCCATTAGTTAGCCTACACTGAAATGATCTCCACATAACCGTCAAATCTCACTATGTCAAACAAGGGCTAAGACAGAGCCTTTTTTTTTTACCTTTGACAATGCTTAAAAGCATTGTCTAAGGTGGCGCTGTCGTAAGAAAAGACAACATTTTTTTAAGGAAAAAGCGTTGCTAAAGACCTACTTTAGAAAACGTTTTACCTTTAAAAGTGCTTTCTAAAGTAGATCTTTACCAGCGATTTCTCCTTAAAAAGTGCTCTCTAAAGCGGGCCTTTAGACATCACTTTTAAAAGCATTGTCTAATGTATACGTATAAATTTTAATGAATTTTTTTTATACCTTTATAGAGCGCTTTTTGAGGATAAAACGCTTTCTTTTGTCCCCCTTTCGACAGCGCTTTTGAAAGCGCTCTCTAATGTATACCTATAATTTTAATGAATTTTTTCCTATACCTTTAGAGAGCGTTTTTTTAGAAAAAGCTCTTTTTTTTGTGGACTATAGGAAGCGAATTTTCTTAAAAGCGCTGTCTTTTCTCTACGTATAATTTTAATGATTTTTTTTAAATCCCATTTTAATCATTTTTTTATGCAGAAGCCTGTATAATTCAATCCATTTCAATAAACCTGTATAATTCTTATTTCAATAAATCTGTATAAACCATAAATACCATTATAAACCATTTCAATCCAAAACTATACAATTCAAGTCATATACATCTCAAAACTAATATCATTTCACTAATACCACTAATACCATTTCAATCCAAAACTATACAATTCAAGTCATTTACATAAACCACAAGTCATTTACATAAACCACAAGTCAATAACGTTCACATAAAACCATAATCCTATACCTTAAACTATTCTTTTTTCAATAATATATTCACACAATTCCTTCATAATTTCACCCACTTTTGAGAGCGTGTAATGAGAACACGCGTATTCATCAAAGTACTACATAACAAAACAAAATATGCATTAGTTAGTTTAAATTAATAAATTATGACATATCCGTTAAATATTAAAATAAATCCTATGTTATAAATCTATGCATACCTTAATAGGAATCTCTAATCGATCCAATTGAAGGATTTTTCTCATAAACCTTAAAACGTAATACCTGTAGTATATGTCATTTTTCTGTTGAAGACACTACACATAGACAGACAAATAAGAATTAATATATAGTTGTTTTATTTTATCAAGTAACATCACTAATAAGAAACATTGAAAATTAAATTAATATACCTGAACTTGGACCCATGGAATAGTGTTTGCTTTAACCCTTGCTACTCGAGCATATCTTTGTATACGGTAAAAAAAACAAAGTTTTTGTATTGACCTTCATAAATCTCTCAATTAAGTGGACTCTTACTGAAACTGAATTCAAACTAATTGTCATTGCATTGACACAGGTGGAAGCAAAGAAACAAAATATGTTTGACAATTGTGTCTCGCACATGATTTTTACATACAAGAACCTTAAATAAAAACATATATAATAAACATTAGACTATTTTCATTGAAATGTGTAAATAAATTGTTCAAATAAATAAATAATAGATTGATCGGAGTACTAGATGTATGCATGCATAATACTGATGCCTAATCCAAGATGCCTAAAAATTTGCTCCTTGTCCTCTCTTCCGATTATCTCGGAATGAGGAAAACCAAAAATAAAATCGTCCATGTTTATTTGACGAATACAACATTGCATCACATCTGATTTTGACACAAGTGTCTCAAGATACAATCGAAAGTGATTTGCAAGAGCTCTTTTTGTCTGCATGGTCCTTACAGGAACCTTTTTCTTGCTAATGACATGTTGTGAAGTTTGAGCAGGAACTTAACAATCATATAAGTTAGGTAAAGTAGAAAATCATGAAACTTTTGAATTCGGATCATAGAATGACACTTTAAATGTACCTCTCTTTGTGATGCAACAAACTCTTTTTCCGACCAAATCCCTTTATCCTTAGATGCGGGTTTTATAGGAGTCTAACATTACCATGTAAAAAAATGTACGTAATGGTTCAAAATGATTTTCATAATGGTTAAGAATTGACATTTGAATACTAAGAGATTCATAATGGTTTTAAACTTACCTCGTCATCTATGAAAATAAGGTCCGACGGCCATGCAACAAACGAACCTATTGCTTATCCTGCCAATGTTATCTCTGAAACCAAGTCAGGTATAGGTAGTACCGCATCCCTATCTATAACAATATTAACTGACACTTTCAGATATCCATGAGGGAGAGGATTATGGTGAATTAAAACTCTTATAAATTTTTTTGAAATCATTATAAAACGGTTGATTGGCCAAACTGTTTTATAATGATTATGGTGAATTAAACTTTTATAAAATTGTTTGATACATTTGAAATTATGAAAGTATGTTGGATTCTAGATACAAAAGAAGATATCTCTTGTATTTTTTATTATCTAGTTATCTCTTGTATTTTTCTTGCCCGAACCAATGAACACCCCTGATCTCTTGTATTTTTCTTAAGTTTGATTGTTTTATTTCCTTTTTGCCTGCACTTGTTATGCTTTGAACTTTAGTTGTATAAATTTGTCCCTATTATCAATATGTTATATTTGCCATTAAAGAAAATATCAAACATTGAACGTTTATAATTAACATATAATGTAAAAAACGTTTAAACATATTAATTATATTCAATTTATAGAAGAAAAAAAAACTTCATCAAAAATAAATTAAACTTATTTTAATTCTACATTCACATACGTAAATAATATAATTAGGATTTAAATCTTCTAAATCCAATCTTAATTGAACTAATATATTAACCTATTAAATTTTAAGGGTGCTTGAAAATATTACTAGTAACACTGAATCGAAGTGTGTGATGAAATGAATAATGTTATGTTTCTTTTGTTTGATAAAAAAAATTGAATATTAAAAATACTGTTAGGTTTAAAATAAATTTAAATATTTGTACTTGAAGTAATGAAATAACCTTTTCTATTATTACTTTGTATAAATACAATATAAAATTAATTAAAATAAAATAAAAGCAAGGCAAAAATACTTTCCGTAGCCAGGAATCGAACCTGGAAATTCAACTTCAGAATTTAACCATGTGAGCTACTACGGAAGTGATGCTAGGATCTTTCAAATTATATTATTAACCAAAAATCGTAATTGATTTGTATTAAAACAATACACTTGAAGTCCTTCTAATCAACATAAGACTTTTTCTTATCAGCTATCACTTTGTTCAAAGCCTCAGCAAAATGGTTTTTATGTTTTTTGTTGTGATTCTTGATTGATATTTAGATTGGATTGTGTTTGATCGTTATCCCGGAGACACATCCATTAAGGATCGCAATTGAATCTATTAAAATAAAATTAATCTAATCTATCCATTAAAATATTTATTCAATCCATTCAATTCATCCATCACATAATAAATAAGTTAATGGATTGAACTATTTATATACATGAATTAATCCAATATTTTAATGATAAGATGAATTATTTTTATATTCATTATATGTATTTGAAAATAATAATAATGGATTTTATTAAGAAAATGATTTTTTTAAGAAAATGATTTTTTTTCTTAAATACAAAAAGCTGGTTTTTTTCGTAAATTAAAATAATAGATTTTTAAAAAAAAATACAAAAAATCGACTTTTTCTGAAATAAACTGATGATTTTTTTTCGAAAATACAAAAAAAAACGTGGTTTTCCAAAAATACAAAAAATCGATTTTTTTACCTCCGAAAATAAAAAAATTGATTTTTTTTCTAGAAAATACAATAAGTGATATTACAAAAGAAGTTTTTTTTTTCCAAAAATAAAAAACAATTTTTTGAAGGATGGATATTCATTTACTAAAAATATGTTAATTGATGGATTAGATGTATTTTATCTTTAATGATGGATTTGATTGGATATTTTTGAGAAAAATGTAGTGGATTGTTAATTAATTAATAAATTATTTTGATTTATCTATTAACAATCAAATTCATATTCTTCAAATTCATCTATTTTACCACCCCTAACATAAATGATATGTTGACGGTTGTTTCGGTCATCGAGTGATTATTTTTTAAAAGATTCGATTTTTTAATCTTAAAATTGAGGACTAATAAACTCTTGAACTAATACTTCAAATTATAAGACTTTCATTTGAAATGATTTTTTAATCTTAAAATTGAGGACTAATAAACTCTTGAACTAATACTTCAAATCATAAGACTTTCATTTGAAACAATTATTTAATTATATAACTTTACGATTGTATATATTCACATGTCAAATAAATTGAACATGCAAATTTTTAACTGCGTCAATAGTAACATTCATCAGAACCCATGAAATAAAAGCTATTATATTATTATTTTGTATAAATACAAATTTAATTAAAATAAAATCCGGCAAGAGAGAGAAATATTATGTTGAATTAAGGTAAGGGTGAGATTTCTTTCATCTCCTAAGAGTATTATAATACGAGTATTGAGCATAGAATTGTTAAGTGAGAATCCATGAGGATGGAGAAAATTTTGATGAAAAGTAAGATAGAACGATTAGGAATGGTTGAAATCGTTGAAACTACTTGACTCAGACGATTAATTGTAGGAGGAATGGATCGTATGGATGAATTTTCTGTGTTTTATGGGATTAAGAAAGGTTTTGGGAAAGGAAAAATCCTAGCAGAATTGGGTTGAATTCGCAGAGGAATTATGCATAATTCGTAGTTCTCGCTTAGATACATGTAGCTCGCTTAGCAAGCCTTTAAGAATTTTTTACCCTTCCAGGCAGAAGCTCGCGCACTTAGCGAGCAGAGAGGTTGCTTAGCGAGACCAGGAGCAAAAATAAATTATTTTTATTCTAAAAAGTTCCATAAAACCCTTTATTTCACACACTAGTGGATTTTGGTAGACGTAGTGACATTAGGGGCATGTTTTGAAAGGTTTTGTGTCGGTTTTGCAAGATGTTGAAAATAACATTGTAGAAACATGAGTTAACATGTATATATGTACATTGATGTTGTTATATGTTGTTTTTGTCGTTGTTTTACATGATATAGTTGTCGTTATATGTTGTTGGAGTTGTTGTTACATGTTGTTGAGGTTGTTATTTGTTGTTGTAGTTGTTGTTATATGTTGTTGTTGCGTGAGGCCGTTGTTGTAGACATTGCATATTGTCATTGATGGTGCATGGAATGTGCATATTTGTGGATGGTATACCAAGGTAGGGTAACAATATCCATCCGAATTCCAAAGGGAATCGTTGTAGGTGCGGTCATGAAATAGGGATCGTACGTGACCATGAAACAAGGGTCGTGAGTGTGATCATGAAATAGGGATCATACTGGACCATGAATAGGGGTCACGAGTTCCGACGGGTACTAGATCATGAAACATGGATCGTTAAATGGAACCACATGCATTGAGTCTGGTGGAGTCTCATTTGCATTGATTGTTATTTGTGTGCATAGTATTGTTAGGTGTTTCGGCGTGAATGTTTAATTCATTGATTGATGTGAAGTGGTGAACACTTTTGATGATACTTAGCTTTTATTTTTATTATTTCACTCTTTTGTTGGTGTAAGTATCTCACCCCTTCTATTTGAATTTTATCCTATGTTGGTAACATGCAGGTGATCAGGAATAGTAGAGTCCATTGTCGGTGAAGTCAGTGCACTTCACATTAGAAGAGTCGGCTCTGATACGTACTTTGGGGTGTCAGGAACGAAGATTGACATTTTCTTGTTTATTTTTTTAAAGAAAAATAATTTGTTATTGAACCTTTATTTTTATGTTTTCCTTTGAGATTACCGCTGCAAGTATACTATTTGTGTTACGTATAAGTTGAGCCGTATTTTGGAAGTGAATGTAACACTCGAATTTCGTTTCATATTTTAACTACTATGATTTTAAACTGGAATTCTGTGGGGAATAATTTGAGTGTTATAGGACTTCCCTCGTGCTATGACATTATGGGCATCAAAATTTCATACTAACTTTAGATTTGTGTTTTTTGCAGAAGATTTAAGAAGTTGGCTTTCTTATAATTTATCCAACAAGTTAGGATGGCAGAGCAATAAGGATTGGACTTAGTTTTGGGCAACAACATGCCACAATATTTGAAATTGGCACAACTTGGAGATTTATGAAGAAACATTCTCAAGACCTCCTAATATGAAGCAACACATCAACATGCATGTCCAAGACTACAATCAAGCTAATGCAGCTCTTGGAAGCAACCGTAATAATAGGCAGGAGATAGTTTTAATCAAGTGGGAGGCTCTTACTACAGGGAAAGTTAAAATTAATATTGATGGATCTACAGACAGACACGAGAAAGTCGGGTGTTGCGGTATTATTAGAGGAGATCAAGGAGAATGGATTCGTGGATTCTCCAAATCCATTGGGAATTGTGATAGCTATACTTCAGAGTTGTGGGGTTTCTATGAAGGTTTGAAAATGGCAATCGACATGGGATTTATTCATATTGAAGTTAACGTTGATGTCCGACAAGTAGTCCTTGATATTACAACTAATAAAGAAACAAGGGCTACAAGCAAGAACCTGCTCCATTTTATTAGAGATTACTTGAAGAACTCATTGTTACGAAGAATATATTATGAAGAAATGAAAAGTTGTTTATTTATAGATGAGGTTAAAAATGAAAAGTATGGTTGTTTAATGTTTGCAATGATGATAACTTGTAAATGGTTAATATTCTCGAATGATATTTTGTGAAAACGGAGAAAATTTTAAATCATCATTATACTTGGCCAGAGTGTTTCTCTCTTCTGGGAATAACAAGGGTTGTAATATTACAATGGTTAGTAATATTAACCGCAACGATACTCCTTATACTTGGTATAAGGTTCGACTCCAGGCAACAACATTTTTATATTTGACATAATTATAGAAAAATATTGTTGCCTAGAGTTGAACCTTGTACCAAGTATAAGGGGTATCGGTTTTAATTGGTTTGGTTCAGTTTTTGTCTGAAAAATGTCCAACCCAAACAGATTGATTTGGTTTGGATTCCGATTTGGTTCGGAATTGCCTGAACCAATGAACACCCCTGATTTCTTGTATTTTTCTTTGGTTTGATTGTTTTATTTCCTTTTTGCATGCACTCGTTATACTTTGAACTTTAGTTGGATAAATTTGTCCCTATTATCTATATGTTATATTTGTCATTAAAGAAAATATCAAACATTGAACGTTTATAATTAACATATAATGTAAAAAACTTTTAAACATATTAATTATATTCAATTTATAGAAGAAGAAAAAAACTTCATCAAACATGAATTAAACCTATTTTAATTCTTCATTCACATACATAAATAATATAATTAGGATTTAAATCTTCTAAATTCAATCTTAATTGAACTAATATATTAACTTATTAAATTTTAAGTGTTGTGTGACGAAATGAATAACGTTATGTTTATTTTGTTTGATAAAAAAATTTGAATATTAAAAATGTTGTTAGGTTTAAAAGAAATTTAAATAAATGAAGTAATGAAATAACCTTTTCTATTATTGCTTTGTATAAATACAATATAAAATTAATTAAAATAAAATAAATACAATATAAAATTAATTAAAATAAAATAAAAACAAGGCAAAATTAATTAAAATAAAATAAAAGCAGGCAAAAAGATTTTCCGTAGCCAGGAATCGAACCTGGAAATTCATCTTCAGAATTTAACCATGTGTGCTACTACGGAAGTGATGTTAGGTTCTTTCAAATTATATTATTAACCAAAACTTTTAATTGATTTGTATTAATACAATACACTTGAAGTCATTCTAATCAACATAAGACTTTTTCTTATCAACAATGACGTTGTTCAAAGCCTCAGCAAAATGGTTTTTATGTTTTTTGTTGTGATTTTTGTGCTACTGAACTTAATTAAAATAAAAGTAAGAAAAAAAGATATTCCAAAACTGGGAATTGAACCAGGAAATTCAACATCAGAATTATTAAACCTAAATCTGTCAATCAAATTATTGTTTTCCTATGATTAGCACAACAATTTAAAATGTTCCAGGAGTATTTTGACGTTACACAAGACTATTCATGACTAAATTATTACTAATGTTTTCCAATTATTTAATATCGTAAATTTAAAGATGAATTGAATGTTTTTGTAGTAGTTTTATAGAAACTTCTTCTAGAAAATTTATGAAGAAAAACGAGGTAATACTAAGAATTAGAAAATCCAAAGAAGAAGTAAAAAATTAGTGATTTCAATAAGCATGTTTATTGAAATCATGTGAAAATAAAAGAAGTAGATGGAAGTGTTATTTGAGAATAACGTTTTTTTTGTTGGAAAAATTATAGTTATTAGTGGGATATTCATTTTATATCGCATCTAATATTTTATCTCACGGGTCATTATCGCATTAAAATTTCTTTTTCTTTTTGTCTTTCTTCATTTCACGAGTCATTTTGTTTTCTTTTTGCATGATTATTTAATATAATTGAGATTGCATAAATATTTTTCATTTTACAATTAAATAACTTATTTCAAATATACATATGTATATAAATACATTTTATATTGTATCAAATAAACTTTCTATTCTAGGTGTCACTATAAACACAATGCACATTTTATTTTAATCAATAATTATCTCAAATTGAAAGATAAAATCCTTATTTTCAACTATTAATATTTTTAATCTCATGAGTCCCGTTTTCTCTTTGTATTCTAATACAATTGAATTTATATAATCATTGTTCATTTTAAAATTAATAGCAAATTTCAAATTTAGATACATATATAAATATATTTTATATCGTAACAAATTTACTTTTACATTTAAATATATGTTATATCGTATCAAATAATTTTATCCGTGCGGGTAGGGATGGCAGGAAGACCCAAACCTGCGAAGTCCACCCGCGTCTGAATCAGAATCAACGGGTGAAATTCCAAGTTGATTGGGTTTGAGTTCGGCTTCGGGTGTCACTCGATATTTCGGGTACAAGTTTGGATAGTGTGAAATCCGCACCCGAAACCACACCCACTTTATTTAATATTATTATTCTTTAATGTTTTACTATATGATAGATAATTTACTTGAATAATATAATGGATAATTTTTAAATTTTTAATTAAAATTATTTTTATTTTTATTTTTATTCTAGATACAATTTATGTTAATTAAAATTTTATTTTCTTAATATTATTATTTTTGTGCATTCTCTGTGCGTTCTCTGCTGACCTGTTTTTTATTTGGGATTGTTTTCAATATGAAGGAATCTGTTGTTCCTTGGAAGTTCTTAGACCATTCAAAAGATGAGAGTATGGAGAAGAAGGTTATCGAGGAGATTGTGATTCCAAGCAAGCTGTCAAAATCTTTTGTGGAGGCGGTGAGTAATGTGTGTGATATTCTTGTAAGTCAACTTCTTAAGCCATGCGTTAAAGGAGACCATCTGTCTATTGTTATACCAGAAGATGAGTATTTCTTGGGTGTTGAAGCGTGTAAACATAACCTTCATGGGAGGGTGATTTGGCCTAAGGGCTCCACGCCGTTGACGGTGCAAAGTCTTAAAACGAAGTTATTGAGTCTTTGGAAGTCTATTGGCAAATGGGGTATAACTTCCATTGGCAAAGGGTACTATGAATTTTCATTCTCTACTCTGGAAGATGTTAGGCCTGTCCGGTCGATTACCTCGTGGAATCTCAATCCGAGAATAGTTCCATAATTTTCAATTCATGCAATTCTAATAGATCATATGGATAAGTGAACACAACCCCGGAACCAGAAGGTACATCTAATCCTACATAAGAAAGTTCATGTCCATCAACTTAGGAGATATCTTCTAATCTGAGTCTGACATCTGATGTTGGACAACAAGAAGAAATTGATACACACTTTGAACTTGCATCAAAGAAATTAAGAAGTAATATGTGACAAGAATTAAAAAAGATGAAAGTGAATGAGAAAGATAAGGCTGAATGCATCTGGTGTAAAAAACAACTTTGTGGCACTTCAAAGAATGAAACAAATCAATTGAAAGGACATCTCTTGATTTGTATTAAAAAAAAGATTAAGAATAAAAACCATGACAAATGACAACTATTTCTCCTCATACTATCTCCGAAGGAAAGTAATAGTTGAGAATTAGAACTTATAATCCAGAAAATGTAAAGAAGTTAATTGTTGAAGGTAATATTATGCACAATTATCCACTATCAATTCTGGATCACGTTGGTCTTATAAGAGTCTTTACTTCTCTCAAACCATTGTTTAAATTTCCTACTCGAAACATAATCAAGAAGGAGGTATTGAAACTTTATGATTTTGAGAAAAAAAATGTGCGATGAAGATGTTAGATAGCCATGAAGGAAGATTGGTGATTACCACATATATGTGGACATCAAGCAACACAAATATAGGGTATATGATGGTTACGACTCACTATATTGATGGCTCGTGGACTTTACAGAGTCGAATCTTGAGGTAATAAAGTTTATATTTTATAACTTATTTGTATAATTTATTTTGTTCTTGATGATAATATGATTGAGTGTAAATATTATGTTTGGTTCATTTATGTTCCAGCCCCTCACACTAGTGAAAGACTTGATTGAGCACTTGTTAATTGTTTAATGGACTGAAACACTGATTCAAATTTTTGTACTGTTACTTTAGATAATTGTAGCACAAATGACTCCATGATTAGGAAAATTAAGGATAAGTTGCTATTGGAAAGTTTGATAAGGGATGGATCTTTGTTACATATGTGTTGTTATGTGCACATCCTAAATTTAATTGTAAAAGAGGGGCTACAAGTGCTTAAGGATGGGGTAGAAAATATTTGGGATAGTGGTGCCTTTTAAAGTGCTACACCTAAAAGGCATGAAAAATTTGAAGATTTCACTAGACAATTGAGAATTGTTTGTACTAGAAAGTTAGCTCTAGATTGTCCAACAATATGAAATATCACATATAAGATGCTTGATATTGCCATAGAGTGCTTGATATTGCCATTGAGTACAAGGATGTATTTATCCGGTTGAAGCAACTAGAGTCTTTATACACTTGTTTGCGAACTAATTCACTATGGCAATTTGCTAAAGATGTCTGTTGGTGCTTGAAATTGTTTAATGAAGTAACTGAGTTGATTTGTGCTTGAAATTGTTTAATGAAGTAACTGAGTTGATTAAGTTGGCAATATAGGAATGAAAAAAGTCCTCCAATTCAATTATTGAGATGATGTCCACAAAAATGATGGAAAAATTTCAAAGTTATTGGAGTGGTATTCATGATATGATGGGAGTTGCTGCAATTTTGGACCCTAGGAAGAAGATGGATGTACTTGATTTATGTGTTATGATTTGCTCAATGATTATCAACAAATTAGACTTAGAGATGCACAACCTACCGCTCCATTCATTCATACATATGATGTTGTTGATAATGAGGTTGAATTTGATGCATATGTTGAGACGATTACCGAAAACTCAAGTTCAAGTGTTAAGTATGAGTTGGATCATTATTTGAAGAAGCCAGTTATAAAAAAAAACTCCAGATTTTGACATATTGAATTGGTGGAAGGTAAATGGAGTTGTGTATCCAACACTTTAAGCAATTGCAAGAGATGTGTTGTCTATTCTTATCTCTACAGTAGCCTCTGAACCGACCTTCAGTAATAATGGCCAAATATTGAGTCCTCGTCGTAGCCGACTTTACTGGACTCCTGAAGAGACTTTGATGTGTGCTAGGAGTTGGCTATGGGCTGCTGAGAATAATGGTGAAATTTTATACTATTAATTCATTATCGTAATGATTATATATATATATATATATATATATATATATATATATATATATATATATATATATATATATATATATATATATATATATATATATATATATATATATATATATATATATATATATATATATATAAACTTCAAGAGTTGTAGAAGAATTTGCTACCGTGCTGAATGAAATGGAGTTTGATGATGAAGGTATTTTGTACTTCATGTAGTGTAAAAAATTTAATCTTTTAGTGTTTTATTTAACTTTAATTTACTTCTTAATAGAGTTGAATTGATGGAAAGTTGTATGGGTTATTATTTTGAAAATTAGTTGTTGTTTTTATGCTTTAACATGATGAGTATTATTGGGAAACTTTACTGGTAGCTACTAATTATTGATTTAAAGCTTCATTTATTGAAGTAATTTTCTTTACAGTTAGCTATTGATCCTGTTAGATAGAAACTTTATTTTATTTACCTATCCTGTTAATTTATACATCTACGTCACTTAATGAAGCTTTTGCACGTGTCTATATACAAGGAGCTTGAGTTATAGTTTGTCTTAGCATATAAGGTTATTGAATTACAATATATGTGTTTGTTGATGATGATTGGTTTGTTTGGGAGAAATTAACTTTGTTGGAAGATATTTTCTATATTATTCTATTATGATGTTTTTATTTGTAATTAATGATGATTGATACACTGTATTAGCCCAAAGACTTTTATATTAGGATGAAACCAAACTTATCATTACATGGTCTCTCAAGTTTGATGGAAGTTTGTTCCAATGAATCCTCATCTTTTGTTGGCAATGTTGCTAGCTACTGATTATGGATTTAAAGCTTCATGTTTTTCAATGTACTACTCATGTACATATTGACAAATATTTACTATCTTATATTATACTTTTGAATTTAGATTATTTGGCAAAATTTCTTCAACGTTGTAATGTTACCAAAATTTATAGAAAATTATAATTTAATTCCTTAATTGTAATTTAATTGTTTATGTTTAAGATCTTAACTTTAATTGTAATGTTATCAATGTTGCTGTCATATTTTTGTGTTTTTGCTACGGGTTTAGGTGAAAAAACCTGAACCCATCAAGTGTGGGCGTGAGTGTTTTTTGTCACCCGAATAACCTTTGGGTTTGAGTTCAGGTGGTGATTTCGGGTGCGGGTTTGGGTAGTGTGAAACGCGCACATGACCCTACCGTTGTCATCCCTAATGTAAATTCATTTTTTTGGATCAATTTGAGTGTGTTTAACTGGATTTTATGGGTTTACCCAACCCATGTACACCCATTATTTGTGTTTGGAGAGATTTATCACTTCATGCCTACATGCCCACAATGTGCAATGCGAGATCAAAACCCTGTAGTTCATGGTACAGATAATGATAAAGGTTGGTTATGATTGATTTTATTAAGTGAATTTTTTTGGCATTTTCAAGTGGATAACATAACAAATCTTCCATGAGAATAAGACATGGACTCATACATCATTATGGGGAGGGCGCCAACTCGGATAAAATCGACGAGTATGTCACTAAACCCCCACGAATGACAAGAGACTAAATTATATCAAACTCCAATCATGGAGATTGAGAGACTTGCATCCGACTAAAGAATAATGACTCATAGTCTACACTCGTAAAGAAAACAAACAAAGGTGCACAAATGCACAAAACAACTTGAATGAGTTTGGTTTTTTTAATTTTTTGAATTAAAGTCAAGATGATTAAATTCATTGATTTTTTTAAGAGAAAAGTAGTAAAGTCCGCTTGACAAAAGTTAAAGTTTTATTTATTAAAGATGTGATAGTTTTGAAGACAAGAATCCTTTGAAAAAGAGGGAAGTTTTAAAAATTGAAGAAGAGGGAAGAGATGAAGAGACTAACCTAGTACATAAAATAAAAGTTAGGGAAAAGAATAATCTAACCGAAATGAAGCCACTTCAAAGCATTAACAAGAATTATCTAACCGAAATAATAAGCTAGGGAAAAACATGTTAAAAGCAATGCCAAATAAAGACAAGTCTTCAATGATTAACACTTCCATGCAAAAGGATAAGAGATCCTAATTCTTAGTCCAAAATTCCATCAATACTTCAAAGTTGTCCATAGATAAACCAATCCAAAGCATTGGCTAGTAACCAATAGTCCAAGATAGGAAGAATTAAGTTTTTTTATGGTTTAAGCCTTTATTAATATTTTTGTATCAAAATGGACAAAAGAAAAATAGCAACACAACAATATAATAGCAAGAACATAAACAAGATAATGGGTAATAAAATAATATAAAAGCATAATACAAATAAAGGAGATAAAGGTAAAAGAAGGAAATTAAAATGTTAGTATGGTAATAATAATAATATATACATAATATTGGTATGGTGAACTAAATCATCCACAACCAAAAAGAGTAACCAAGGTACCTAGTACCAAAATCGAAAGGCAACCAGTTCCGCTTAGTATCTTAGACTATAGTGATTAATCAAGGCGATTAGAACCAAATTCAATGAAGTTTGAAAGAAGATTGAGAGACCCAAAGCAACTACGCATCAAACTTCACAAGTTTTGGATCTTAACACAAAAAGATAAATCACTTTGGGATTACACGACCAACATGAGGTCCGGTCAATGAAAATGCAAGTATCAAATTGGATTTTTATTCTGAAATTCAGGACACATTTAGGTCAATGTTAACCAATCGCCGAGTAATTTACGGAGTAATTACACTACAAATGAGGCCGACCAACACCAATTAAGGTGAACGATATTTGTGCTAATGCATGTGAGATAAACGATATGTAAATGACATCGGGACGCAATGCTGCACAAAACTAAAGATGAATACCAAAGTGATTCAAGTGTAAATTACACTTATGGTATTCTTTCATTTTTAAGTTTAATCACTCATCTTGGTGGATTCAAGTATGAAAATATCTCACTAATTCAAAGTACCTAAAGTGAATTAGATAATCCACTTAGAGGTAGATTTGGACTAATGAATATTAACTAGTCTAATTTACACCTAAAGTTCATTGAAATTAAAGAGAAATCAGTCCCAAAAATGTCTCCCAAGGTAAAAATAAGAATAGAGGAGAAGATGAGGGGAAAGGAACCAAAAACAACCAAAAAACAAGCCAAAAATTCAATTTTGTCTCAGAGTAACCGGTTACTACCAAAGTGGTAATCGGTTACCTGTACAAAAATAGCAGTTTCTGGAAAATTAACAAAGGTAACCGGTTAATACCAGAGTGGTCACCGATTACTCTGCGTGCAGAATCAAAAAATGGCTAAAATTCAGCTTGGTCCATCTTTCAAAACTTTTTTTCAAACACCTCATGATCATGTACTGAATTAGCACGAATTTTAAAGTTAAAAAACAATGAAATCCCTGCAATCAAACAACAATTTATGATCTAAAAGATCAACAACCAAAAGCATCAAGGATCTACATCTTGAATGTTGATGATGAAGGTGAAACCATGGAAAAAGTGAATTACCAAGAAAAATATTCAAATTGATCCAATACCAAGCTTGGTCTACGAATTTGTTGAACAAAAATGAAAAGGATGAAGGTTTAGCTCAAAGTTGATTAAGAGTTCAAGGTGAATTCTTAATAACTTTCAAAAGAGAGAGAAAAGCTTCAGTGAATTTGTAGTTTGGGAGGATATTTTAGAAGAGATTTTTTGGCTATCAAAAGTTTGTCAAAAGAATGAGAAAAGGTCCTTTATTTAAAGAGTTTAGGTATGGGAATTTAGTGGAATGAAACTTGCTTTGGAAATTCAAATTAGGCTTGGTAATTCAAAATTGGTGGGAATCATGAAAATAGTGGTGATTAGTGAGGGTTTATGGTGAGAATTAAATTTAATGATATATGAGAATTGAATGGAGATGATCTAGAATAACCCAAGAGTGATCAAAAATGGAATTAGTGCCAAAATCTGAAAATTTGAATTTTTTGCGAAAATTTTCAAATTTGTGCGCAGGTAACCGGTTACTATCAGGGTGGTAACCGGTTACTTAGAGCAAAACTTGGAAATTTTGTTTTTTCTCTTTCTTTCTTTTGCCTAACTACTACACCGGCTCGATTATTTTGCGTGTCGAAGAAGGCATGTAAATAAACACATGAACCTTGAAATTCCTTGATTAAATTGGGAAATCCTTGATCAGATAAATTTGAATTATTTGCGAATCAATTTCGACTTTTAACTGTGAAATTCATTCGAGCTGTGGGACTTATATTTTTAGCACTCTCACCTGTTTTTCCCCTAAAAATGTAAATAAGAAAACAAAATATTTTTGGATTTTGATTAATGGTCAGTAAACATAAATAAATTAAACAAATAAAACCAATGGTGATCCCCTAAGAGGTATAAACCTACACCCGAGAAGAACCGGGGGACCAGTGCGATCTTGTTTGTATGCAAGATGTAAATGAAATGCGAAGAAATCTTAGGGAAAAAATTAGGCTGTTATAGGATATAGGTGGTTGATATGGTACCGTCTTGAAAATGAGGATGAATTAAATGACAATCCACCTTTATATGTTTTGTTCTCTCATGGTATATTATATTTGTGTAAATGTGGATTGTTGTTATTTATCACAATGAAGCACAATGAAAGAATTACATTGAACTTTTAGACTTTGTAACTGCAGAAGTTAAGGCCATTATCAGTTCTCAACCTCTTGACCTCTCTGTCAGTTTGAGTTTTGACCAGAATCTTCCAACACTTGAAAATCTCAAAAGTTTCATCCTTCGTCTTTTGAATGAATACCTATAACTTTCTGGAATAATCATCAACTATGGATAGAAAATATCTTGCACCTGAATGTGAATGATTCCTTGCAGGCCCCCCAAATATCAACATGGATTTAATCAAGGGATCCGTGTGTTCTTTGTTTACTTTTGTTAAACTTCACCCTACAGGATTTACCAAATACACAAGGTTCACAAAACTCCAACTTCTCGAATTTGTCACCACCTAGTAGGTTATGTTTCCCCAATTCGACCAGGCCTCTTTCGCTGACATGGCCCAATCTCATGTTCCATAATTTTGTCTTTTACAATAGTTTCGTGGATGCAACATTTATCGAACCACTTACAACCTCACCCTCAAGGGTATACCAGCCTTGTTTCTTAATTCCTCTCAAGACTTCCTTCAACCCCTTCATGACTCTTAGGATACTTTTCTCTCCTTGAAAAACATATCCCTTCTTGCCGAATACACCAAGAGAAATCAAATTTCTCTTCAAGTCAGGTACATACCTAACTTAAGTCAATAGCCTTATTGACTCATCATGGAGCTTGAATCTCACAGATCCAATACCTGGAATTTTGCAAGATTTGTTGTTTCCCAGCAACACTGTTCCACCATCTTGATCACATAATTCCGCGAACAAATCTTTATTTGGAGTCATGTGCCAAGTACAACCTGAATCCATAATCCACTCTTTTCTTGAGTCACCACTTGAAACCATAAGAACATCAAATGATTCGAAATCATCTTGAACAATGGTCACGTTGCCATTATTCTTACCTCCATGATTTTTTAGGCATTCAGAGCACACCTTTCGAATGTGACCCTCCTTCTTACAATGATAAAATCGAACACCCGATGCTTCACTACCATAAGACTTCAGCTGACTTTTACCCTTTTTGTCAAACTTACCATCCTTTTGCAAAAATTTCGCTTTAATGACCAAACCTTCACCAACTGTCGAAGGTTTATGCTCCTTTCGTTCGTTCAAGTCCTTAGAATACAAGGCAGATTGAACATTTTCAAAGGTCAGAGACTCTCTTCCATACAAGAGGGTTTCTTTGAAGTGAGCATGTGTTCTGGGCAAAGCGCATAACAACAACAGCGCTTGATCTTCATCATAGATCTTCACATCAATATTTTCAAAATCAAGAATCAGCTTATTAAACATATCCAACTGCTCAGCCAAAACATTGTCTTCACTCATTTTGAATGAATACAAGGCTTGCTTCAAGAAGAGTCGATTCACCAACGATTTTTTCATACACAAACCTTCAAGTTTCAACCATAACCCTGACGTCGTCGTCTCTTTTGATACCTGTCAAAGAACCTTATCACCAAGGCTCAACAATATTGCGATGTGTGCTTTCTCAATCATGGTCATCTTTTCAGTTGCCGTCAACGTAACATTCATGGTCGTTTCTCCCTTCAACGCTTCCAAACAACCCTGATGAACAAGTAGGGTTTTCATCTTCAAGCGCCACAAATCGAAATCGTTCACTCTGGTGAATATTTCAATCTCATCTTTGTTGAAGGCATCTTCTCTACGCTCACCACACCAATTTGTTGTGAATCGGATACCTTAGAAACAAAGTATAATTGGTTCCTTGATCAGTTAGGAAACCCACAAGGGTTAGGGTTTAGGGTAACCAAAGATAACAACAAGTATTGGTTATAAACTATTATTCTTTCCTTTCTCTTTCAACAAGATTACAAGTATACAAGAATAACAAATAACCTCTCTCACTATTGAATTAGGGTTTTATCTTCCTATTTTTCTTTATTCAAAATATGAGAGACTAGTATGTTATTTATAAGAAAACTAACACACTAACCTAATGGGCTTTTTAACAATTACCAGTTACAAGCTAACTTAGGGTACAAACTAACTTAAACAATTGGATCCATAACACAATACTCAATTAAACAGCAACATGTGAGCGGACTTCGACGATATGCTAACCCTAGAATTTGTTCCAATATCTCACAATGATATATATTTTTACATTCCATATCTGATACTTAGTCTCCACAACACCAATTGAATATACATTGTCATTTTGCTTGTAATTTGTAGAGTAAAGTGTGTGTAAAGATCTCAAAGTCATGAGAACGAAGAAGAAAAGAAGATCCTTAAGCAACATTATTCAAATGCGGCAAGATTTTCAATGATGCTTTGTTGATTGAGGAGACAATGTTGGCCCGATTATACCCGGGACAATCACGATTTTTGTTGATGGGAATGACCAAAGTAAGGTAAATGTTTTGATCTCCATAAAATAGAATATTTATATCTGATCAAATTTTGCTGCAATTGATTTTTTCAGAGCTTTTGAATGAGTTGTGATTTCTCATGTTTATGATGATGAAACCACCTAACTTCATACTAGACATAATTTAATCATCATATTAGGTTTATCATCATAAATGAGATAGAGAAATTTGAGCTTGTTCCAAATTTTTGAAAAGATCCATAGCGGAAAATGAATGATCAATTGTCAATATTCAATTTTATGGAAACCATAATATTTATTGTACTTTACCCATTCTCTACATCATTTGCTCTCAGTCAACAAAGCATCATAGGCGGTATTTGAATAATGAGAAATCTTTATCATTGTAGTGAACGTTTAATTAAAATCATCCCATTCCACTTGCGTATACCCTTTCGCCACTAAGCGTGTTTTGTAATCACAACTTATCGAATGCTTCCTACCACAAAACATTAGTCGTACTTCCAAGAAATCTATTAGAACTCATTTTATTTTAAATTTCTTATTGTTAATATTTAGTATATATTTACACGTTTAACATAACTCCGTGGATCTTCAAGTCCTTTTACTTTTTAGATTAACTCCTTCAAACAAGTAATTCTATTTTTAAAATAAAAAATTGTATAATATGGTCATTTCTAAAAATTAGGGATTTTTTAATTGATTAAATTTATAGTACTTTTAAATTTATTTTTGGGTAAAAAATACAATAGATGTGATATTAATTAATCATTTATTATTCTTCAAGTCTAGTATAATGGCTATACAAACCCATGTTTTATTTTATTTATTAATATTTTTGTAAATTAAATATTTTTTAAATATAAATATAACTACTGATATTATCATTTAAATATATTTGTCACATCTAGATGCTTCACTCACTCATTCACACTCCTCTCTCTCTCTCATATATATTGTGGAGAAGATAATTGAATTGATAATTTCTTGATTAATGTGGTAAACAATTAGACGAATATATACAGCAAAGAATTGAGAAACTGAATGCTAATAATAAGGAGTGGAACTAACAATCAAGCCTATTCCATTATTCCACTATTCCACTAACGTTACTGGCATGAGAGTAGGAAAATAATTACTGACCCATTCCATTAATGTTACTTGACAGGAAAGTAGGAAATTAATTACTAACTACTTATTACCCCCCAGCAAGCTGATGATTCGGAAGAACTCGAAGCTTGGAACGAAGAAAAGAAACTCTATCTTTGGAAAGTGGCTTGGTAAAGATATCGGCCAGCTGATCCACGGATGAGACGTGGCCAATTTTGAGAGTACCGGAATCAACCTGGTCACGAAGAAAGTGAAAATCGAGCGCAATATGCTTGGACCGTGTGCTGATAACCGGGTTCTTGGACAAGAAAATGGCACCAACATTGTCGCAGAGAAGCAACGGAGAACCAGTAATAGGCACATGAAGCTCAGAAGCAAGAAGATTGAGCCAAAGCAGTTCGGCGGCGGTGTATGCCAGGGATCGATATTCCGCCTCAGTGCTTGAGCGAGCAACAACCTTCTGTTTGCGGGAAGTCCAGCTGATGAGATTAGATCCATGGAAGATTGCATAACCAAACTGAGAGCGGCTGTCGTCCGAATACGGATTCCAACCTGCGTCAGAATATGCTAAAAAGGAAGTTGCTTGAGTTGGACTGAAGTGGAGAGAATGTGACAGAGTACTGTAAACACCCCAAATTTGCCCTCACCCATTCACACCATGGCTTGTGATCATTTCATATGCATAAACACAATCATATCATCTCATATCTCATTTTTGATCCACTGCATAGATTCTAAGTCATCTGCATCTAGGGTTTGTGATCTGAGCAATCCAAGAGCTTCTTGAGCCACTCCAAAGGCCACCAATCACTTCAAAGGGATCCATGTGTGTTCTTATATCATATTACATCCTCTCAAAGTCAAAAATTCCAAAGAATCACAAGAACTGGGTTTGGTATGGATGCAGAGCCAAGTTTGACTGCACAGTTGACCTAAAATTAGGGTTTTGGTTTCAGAGGCCATAACCCCAATTTCTTTGGTCATTCTTGTTTCCATTGGTCTCTATATGGTATAGGGAGTATGCATATCAATTTTCATGAAGAAATTCCATGGGGAAGTCATCTGATCAAGAGTTGACTTTTCAGACAAGTCAGTGCAAAATCAGGGCATCTGAGGCCCCCAATGACCCAACCAATGGGTGATCTTCATCATTTTGAGTGAATATGATCTTTATTTGATCATGGAAGAAGTTTGAAGTTCACAAAAATCAAGAATTTGGAGTTTTTTGCAAGTGTTGACTTTTTGGGCATAGTTGACTTTTCAAGAATGTTTCATTTTAGGTCATTTTTCAAGCCTTGATTCTTGATCCAAAAATGCTTCAAATGGAAAAACTTTGGTCATGAAAGTTGTAGATTACATCTTTCCCTTTTCAAAAAGTACAAGAACATGATCAAATTCTTCTTGGATCAAAAGTTATGGTGTGACAAAGTTGGCAAAAATCATTGATTTTCAAGATGTGCACCAAATGAGAATTTTGCAAAAACCATGAACCAAGGCTGTTTGTGACCTCTAGTTGACATCAAACCATGACACAAACATTCTATGTGACCTAAAAATCATAATTGGACCAAAGATCACATGTGTATGGTTTGTGTAACAAGGCATTTTTCCATGAAGTTTCAAAAGTGAGCCAACTTGCAAAACCACTCATCACACTTCCTACAACTTGCAACATTGGATGCTGACTTTGGCTAGCCTTTCCCCTCACCCTTGCTGCGCAGCCCCATGCCTTGTACTAGCCTAGAACCAAGCCATACTTCCCTTACACAAAAAGTGGACTTTTGGCAAAAGCAAACTTACCAATCAATAGAGGCCATGTCAAATCATCTGACCTATAGGATTAAAATATACTATCCAAATGCTGGCCATAACACTCAAGAAGCAAGGCTGAAACAAGACACAACATCACATTCACAAAAACACCTCACTTGGCAAAACTCTTCGAATCTGCCTCCAAAAACTTAAAACATCCAAACCATTTTCACCAATCATCTTACCATGTTCCATTGAGGAGAAACCAGCAAAGAACCAAGCCTGAAACAAGCCATAACACCATTTCACCATTTTCACACCAACTTGCAGTTTCTTTCGAAACTCACTCCACAGTTCACAAACACTCAAACCCACCCCACAAACCTTCTCCACTCATCATCTGGACCACAAAGAACCCCTCACACTTGCCAAAAACAGCCTGAATCACCATTGCCATTTTCAACTGAGCTTGAGCAGAAGCTGTTCAAACTCTTCATCCAGCCAACATAAACTTCTCCTGAGCATTCAAGCATCACCAGGGGATCAAGTGGAGTGGATTACACTAAGAGAGGAGGTCAGAAAGCATCTGGGGTGAAAGCTTCGAATCTCAGGTAGCTCAAGAACTTTTTTTCCAGAAATGGATTTTTAAGTTCTAAACTTGTTCTATATGTCTTCCTGATCATGAATATGCCTTTAGTTTTGAAAATGGTGATGAAATGAGAATTTAATTGCTTCCTGAAACTCTGTTGACCTAAAAATTGTTTGGTTCGATTCATGCTTCTGGGGAAAAATAAATGTTGTTTGTGATGGGGTTTTGATTCAGTGGATCATGGGAATCATTTCTGTATGTTTGGTTTTCATTTTTGTTACGTTTTGAGAGAGTTTGGAGATTTTCAGGTGGGCTTCCCACCGGAGAAGACGACCGGAGGTCTTCTCCGGCCACCTGAAAATAATTAGGGCATAATCCCTGTAATTAGTGTCATTTGAATTTCGTGCGTTGGATTGGGTTGACCCGTTGACTTGTCGCGCGAATGGAAGGCCCAGATGCATTCAATTAGCCCTAATCTTTTTATTTAGTTTAATTAAACTCAATTAAATTAATTAAATCAGAGTCAACCAGGACCCTTGGATAGCGCGCGCGGTCAATGACCTCCACCCCAGTTCAAATCTCATCCATCAGATCTGAATACTTTCCATTTATTTTCTTTTTTATTTCATTTCTTTTCATTTAACTTGCATATTTTATTTAAAATAGTAAAAAATGTCTAAAAATTATGAAACTTTTTCTCATGGGTTTTAATAATTTTTATGACATAAAAATATTTTTGTTTTTATTTTTATCATTAAAAAAGTATTTTTAAATATTTAAAAGATTATTTTTAATTGATTAATGGAAATTAATTTATTAAAAATACTTTTAGGTATTTAAAAATCACCAAAAAATTCATGAAATGTTCTAAGACATTTAGAAACATTGTTCAACCTTCAAACCAAATTTCTTTTTTGATCTTGATGCATTTTGAGAATTTTTCATTGAATTAAAATCATTTTTGTGCATTATTTTGATCCAAAGTTCAAAAAATCACTTCTGCCTATCTATGAAGAGTTGGACATTGATTCTTCTTGCATTACATTGTGTTTAGCATGTAGTTTCTAGGATTAAATGGCCATGATTTGATTCCTCATTTTCAATTTGTTTGGCATTTCTTTTGTTTAGAAACCCTAAAAACCCTAATAACTTGTAAAAATCATAACTTGAGATTGGTTAAGAGTTGAGACCTCCCCTTTGGACATTGGTTTAGTATAAGATTAGGGGCCTTTTGAGTGGAATTTTCCATTTTTTATCTTAGGGTTTGCTTCTGTTTTTGGTTTTTGTTTGATGTTTGATTCATAAACCCTAATTTGGGCTTCCATTTGCATCCATCTTGCATTCTCTAGCATAACATGACTTGCCATGACATTTCAAGCATCCATTTGTTTCATTTGACATCATAAGACATATTGAAAGCATGTTTGATCATTGCATCATGTATTTGCCATGTTGTATGCCATGTGCACTTCATAACTTTTCATGTATGTTCATGTTTCTTAACTTGCACCATTTGCATCCATGAACTTGTATGACCATTTCCATGTGCTGCCTCATGTTTGTAGCATCTCATAACATCATTTGCATCATGTGTATGCTTCTGGTTTTGTTTCTCATCATGTCATTTCATCTCATCTTGCATTGCATTGCATCTTTCTCACTAACTTTTCAGGTGGTAAGTGATGCTGAGAAGTGAATTTGCCTTCACTTCTCATGACTTTTCTTTTCATCTCTCTTGCATCCATGCTACATTTTTATATGTGTTTGAGTTTGAGCTTGCTCATTCTTCTTCTTCCCACCTTCTTTCTTCAAGTGACTTGACTTCTTGAATGAAGCAAGTTACTTTGCTTCTCTTGATCCTTTCATCTGCTTCCTGGTGGTTCCATTGAAGACTTCTTTTGAAAACCTTACAAACCTTAGGAACAACCAAGCATGACAATGATTAGGGTTTTGATTAGTCTCCCCTCTTAGTTTTACCTTTGTGTCTCTTTTGAGTCTTCTCTTCTCATCTCATAATCAGGGACTAAACCCTAAAGGCTTTAAGGCTTTGTGATTAAGTTTATGCCTGCATCCTTATCTTAGGATGGAGTGTATAACTTTAATCCTAAGTGTTAAACCCTTAATGTGTTTAACTCCTTTAATCAATCCATCTTAATAATCATCAAGACATTAAGCTTGTAACTTGGGCCTTGCATTAGGGTTCTAATTCTTCCTTAATTGGTTAAGAAGGACTAACCCTAGTGTTAATGGACAAGTCCCCCTCAAGTTGTCTTACAAATCATAAAACTCACTTCATCATCTTATCATTAACTAAAATCCACTTAATAAAGGCTTTGTTTTGTCATGAGTTTAATCCCTAATCATGGATTAAGTTGAGGAGCTTTCCTCAGCTTAAACATTCTCATCTATTATCCTTCTATTAGGATGGTGTAATGAGTCTGTTTAATCCCTGATTATGGCTTAACCTCATTACTTAACACTAAACAAAAACACCAAAAACATCTAAATAATCACAAGTAGGTTAATGATCTTAATCCTACATCAAAGGTGATTAAGTGTGAGAATCTGACTTCACACTTAAGGTACTCTCATTACCCCTAATCAGAGGGAGCATGTGATGAGTTTACTAAATCCATTGGTTTTGGCTTAAGCTCATTAACTTATGACAAACATTCAAAAAGCAATAAAAGACTGAAAACCCAAAAACAAACAATAATCGTCTCCTTCGGGATTCTTTTCTCATCATCCTCACTCATAAACGAGAACTTGCTTCTTCCGTTTAATGCAAGACAGTTTGCACCTGAGCCAGACAGGTCATACACATGAGCATAGACAAGTAAGCAGTTCACAAGTCAATTCATCTTTCAGTCTCTTTGGGTCGAACTACGGTGTTCTGACTTCCTCATTGCACGAGAGGATACGTAGGCATAACTTAACAGTTATCGAACAAAAGTCTCTGTATATTCCCCCTCTTCCAGCCTCATACTTTTAGCCTCATGATCTTGAGCATTTCACTCTGTTCTTACACTGACACATCATTTGTACACTTTCACTTCCTTTACACTGACACCTGTACATCCTTTTCCAGCTCTTTTACACACAAATTGCACTGACACTACCCCTTTAAAACACAAATCTTTTAAGCGTGGATCTCGTCGAGTACGGCGGACAATCTGGGTGCTAATACCTTCCCAGGTTGTAACCAACCCCCTTTCTCAGTCTCTCTGGTTCGCAAACCGTCTTATCCTTATTTTTCTAGGTCTATGCAGCATTACCTTTCCTTCGGGATAAAAATGCCTAGCTGGCGACTCTATTCATTCTCCAGTGAGTTCACGGCTGTGTGTTCTCATTGTCCCTCTCGCCGACCGTTCGCGTCTGTACCTTTATTTGACCCTAGCTTCATTTATCGGGAGCGACAGCTTGGCGACTCTGCTGGGGAAAGATGGCAACCAGGGCTTCTGGTTCTTTTTGTGGGTTCCTCCTAGCGCTTGTTTGATTTGTGTTTACTGGGGTGTTATGTGCTTATTTGTGTTTGTATTGTTGTATTTATTTTTGCTTTATGTACAGTTGCTTTACTGCTTTCTTTATTGCTTTTGTATATATCATACTGTCATGCTGCTGGCTGGATCTGGTCTTTGTTTTGGTGGGTGGGTGATTCATTGAGAGTTAAGGTCCTATACCTGGGACCTGAGTGACACCTAGGCTAGAGTGAATCATATTCTTTCCCATTCCATTTCGGTCTGGTGCGGGAATATGAAACACGGTTCAGATATGGGTTTCTTCTTGAGAACTCTGTGTTGCAGATTTCCTGCAATGCTAGGGCTATCTGGGAAGCCTGCTAAGTCTGGATGACCTTTAGTATTGACCTTCAGAAACTGAGGTGAATTAGAGGAGGAACTTTTATGGTTATTGTAAACACTGTACCTCCGGGTTAGAAGTGTTTACACTTCTCATAACTGATCCAAGTCTGAGGATCCTTGTTTTAGAACACCACCTGTGAGGGGGTTGGGTTGTTTACAGGTTTGCAGGTACCTTGGCCTCAAAATACCCTGTTACTTTGACTTGATTAAGAATACTCCATGTTGGGACAGTTCTTGTGATTCTAAAACCCTGGACATGTGGCTCTTTATTTGAGTCCCCCTACCTTGGTTACTGGATTTGTAGACCTCCATCTGGAAATCTTGAACATACTTGGACCTATATCAGAGCATTTTGATCAGATCCAGCTCAGTCACAGACCCTTGCATTTCATTTGCATACATAATCATTGCATCATATTGACATTTACTTATTTGTTTCAGGGTATCCATCTTCATTTGGTTTTGGTTTTGACCCCATCTTCAGTACTGACCTATCTTCATCAGCACCTGCTTCAGTTTAGCCATCTGCTTCAGCTATCACCAGCATCAGCTAATCAGTGGCTCATTACTTCAGCATTATCATCAGCACCTGTCTCTACTCAGTCTTCAGCATCATGGCTCCTAAAAAGAGCAACATCACCTATCACTTCTTCCAGCCAGAGCTATCAGATATCAGGAGGATTCAGACCCTGATCACTCCAGATCACATACCTTTGTTCAGGGAACATTATGGAGATATACTTGACATGGTTATGGATCTGGACCCATCACAGAGGAGCCTCATTCACACTTGCATTCAGTTCTATGATCCCCCACTGAGATGTTTCACCTTTCAAGACTTTCAGTTGGGCCCCTTATTGGAAGAGTACTTTTCATTAGTTGGTATGCCTATCAGGGGTGGAATCCCTTTCAACCCTGAGATGGTCTTTCCTGCTAATGGAGAAGTAGCAAAAGCTTTGCATCTGGAACCTGTTTTGATTGAGCAGCATATGACCTCTAAAGCTGGAATCCCTGGTTTTCATCTGGATTTCTTGATCTCTCAAGCTACCCTGAAAGCTTCTTTAGGAGAGTGGAAGGTTGTCTGTGCCTTGTTGGCTTTGAGCATATATGGAATTGTATTGTTTGCAGACGAGCCTCGATTCATTAGCAAGAATGCAATCCATCTGTTCATCCTGAAGAACCCAGTGCCCACTTTATTGGGGGATCTCTACTATTCAGTGCATCAGAGGAATGAAAAGCAGAGGGGAAGATTAGTGAGGTGTTGTGCTCCATTGTTCCACACTTGGCTTCTCAGGCATTTGCCCAGGACAGATGCATTTCTGAACCCTCATCAGCAGAGCAACTGGGCTAAGAGACTCACTGCTCTAACTTCAGCAGATATCAGATGGTGCACTCAAAGCACCAAGGGCAGGGATATCATCACCAGCTGTGGGCATTTTCCCAATGTGCCTTTGATAGGAGTTAAGGGTAGTATCAATTACAACCCTCTGCTGTTTAGACGACAACTGGGCTATGCACTGGTCCACACTCCTAAGGCACAGGACTTGGTTGAGACTCTTTATTGTGAGAACAAGATCAATTTGACTGTTGTTAGGCAGGCTGCTTGGGTCTGGGGTAATGTTCAAACCAAGGGAGTGACCATTCTGGGGAAGTGCAATAATGTGGCATCAGCACAATATTATGAGTGGTCCCGTGCCAGGGCCCAATTCTCTGGGATGCCCTTTACCATAGAAGACATGCCTGAGTCATCTTCAGCACCACCCCCTGCCACTATCAGTTTGGAAGAGTTTGAGAGCTTGAAGGAAAGGAATGAGAAGCTAACCCAGGCCTTGCAGAAGACCCTCCGGGAGAGGAGTGAGGGTATGAGGGAGATTGAGAGATTGGAGAAGTTGAGAGTGGAGCATCTGGTTAAGATTGAGAAGTCTGGGGATTATATCAAAAAGTCTAAGGCTGGAGAACAAATTCTGAAGAATGCTTGCAAGGAAGCCCAGTTCCAGAAAGCAAGGACAAACTTGTATTTAAAGGAGAGTCAAGCCCGGTGGGTCAGGATCACCGAGGCTCGTACTCTAGAGGACAAGAGAGTTCAAGACAAGATGGAGCAACTGGAAGCTAGTGCAAAAGAACAGCAAGAAGCCCTGGCAGCAGCCCAGAGGGAGATATCAGAGCTGAAGATCAAAGCAGGGGTGAAGAGGTCCAAAGAACAAACTCAGCACAAGAAGCTAACAGCAGCTGTTACCACCCGGAATCTCCTCATCAGGAATCTCACGGAGCGTCCGGCTGATCCTGTGACCGAAGCACTTCTCAAGGAAGTTCGTGAGGATGAGTTTGGTCTTGGTGTTTGACCATTTGTTTGTTGTTGCTTTCATTCCATGTACTTTTATTTTCCTGTAATGTATTTTGACCCCTCAGAGGGCTTGTATTTGTAAACAAACTATGTACCATTTGTCTTTTGCAATATATGTATTAGTTTGTTCCACTTCGAAAGCAACATCAACTGCATCTTCAAAGGTCTGGAAGGGTCAAAACTGAATGCCAAACCGGATACCTTGAGAACAAATAAGCATAACTGCATTGCATGCTAACCCTTTGTTTGTTTTGTAGGTTTTTGTTTTATTGTTGCTAACTCTGTTGTGAATCTCAGGAACTATTGCTCGGCGCCGAGTATTTCCCCTCAACCGTCCGCACCGTTATCCGACCCGTAACAATCTTCCGGGCATTCAAATGGATCAGATGCAGCAGGACCTTACTGAGGTCAGAAATCAAATGGCAAATGAAAGGCTAGAAATGAGGAATCAAATGACTCAGTTTATGGAAGTGATGAACAACATGGCTCAGAGCCAGGAAAGACTGAGGGCCATGGTGGAAAGGCAAAATCAAGAGGATCCACATATAGGGACTGATGGCACCAGCAACAACGAAAGGGTCCAACCCCATGTTAACCCCCCTGTATTTGGCCCCCATCTTCATCCAGAGGTCAATATTCCTGCAAATGTTCAAGGGACTGCCACTGCAGCCAGGGTACTCCAAGAAGACCCCCAAGAGGATCAGTTTACAGTAATGGGTGTTGGGGAAGAAGCTTATGATAGAAGGTTGGATGAGATAGCTGAGAAGTTAAGGTCCTTAGAGTCTCAAAACTCTTTGGGTTTCGACGTCATGGACATGGGCTTGGTAGACGGGGTCAGGATTCCCCATAAGTTTAAGCCTCCTTGTTTTGAAAAATACAACAGGACTTCATGCCCCCGGACTCATTTACAATCATTTCTGGGGAGGCTGAAGGCTTATACTATGGATGAGAAGCTCTGGATGTTCTATTTCGAAGACAGCTTGACTGGAGCCTCAAGAGAATGGTACTCTCACCTAACAAGGGCAACTATCAGGTGCTGGAAGGATTTGGCAGAAGCCTTTATCAGACAGTATCAATACAACTTAGACATGGCACCCAACAGGACCCTCCTAATGGGAATGTCACAGTCTTCATGGGAAAGTTTCCGAGAATATGCCCAGAGATGGAGGCAATTGGCTGCTGCTGTTCAGCCACCTATGTCCGAAAGGGAAATGGCAGACATGTTTATGAACACCCTTCAGGGGACATATATTGACAGGCTGGCCGCTTTCTCTTCCACTAGCTTTGCAGATGTTGTCATAGCTGGGGAGAGAATTGAGAGTCTGTTAAAAATGGGCAAGATTTCCGACAATGGTGCCAGCTCGTCTAGTAGTACAAGAAAGCCTTTTGCAGGCCCGAGAAGAACTGGCGAGACCAATGCCATCCACACCAACAGGGGCAGGCCCCAATATGTCCACAGGTCTGTAGCAGCAGTCACCATTCCTGCTCCAGCTCATCCTCAACCCGTCTATCAACCTCCACAGCAAAACTATCAGCCGCAACCTCAGTACCATCAACAGAATCAGTATCCTCCGAGAAATTACAACAACAGCAACACCAATAACAACAGTCAACAAAGGCCATTTCAACAGAGGTCTTCTCAAGCTAACAGGGTGATCGATCCGATCCCTATGCCGTATGCTACCTTGCTGCCACAACTCCTGAAACTCAACCTAGTTGAGCTAAGGACGCTGGCACCTCCAGATCCCAACAGTCTACCCAGGAACTATGACTCCAATGCTAGGTGTGCTTTTCATTCAAACGCACCTAGCCACAGTACAGAAAAGTGCAGAGCCCTGCATATGAAGGTACAAGACCTGGTAGACTCAAAAGCTCTGAATTTCGCACCACCACCCAATGTCAATAAGAACCCGATGTCGAACCACGGTGGTCCTAGAATTAACGCTATTGAAGAAGACAAACCGTCTTATTTAATAACCAGTGTGGGTCAGATCCGGACACCGTTGGTAGAAATCAAGGCTCAACTCCTGGAATGTCAAATGTTCCCGGGGTGTGAGTTGGGTTGTGCTTACTGCAATACCTCGGTAAATGGGTGCGACAATTTGAGGAATGGCATAGATGGCCTAATTCAGAGTGGCCAGCTTCAGATCACCACATCATTTCCAACAAATCCGGCAATCTCATCAGCAACGGTTTCAGAACCTCCTACAACTGCAGCAACCATTGTTCCTGACAATTCTTCGGTTTCATCAACAAGTACTTCATCTGTCTTCTCAACTGATCAGTTATCAGCAAATTTTTCTCCTACAACTTCAGCTTCAGTCCATTTCGAAACTCCTACAACAACAACATCCTTTCTTCCGACAATGTCTCCTACAACACCAGCAACAAATCATGAAGATGTCTCAACTGTCACAATATTCTATGATCCTGAGAACAACTCTGCCTACAACTCAGAAGTTGCTGCTCCCATCAGGGCACCAGTCACAATTTATTATGATCCGCAGACTATCACAATTCCTTCTGCAGCTGCAGTTAGTCCAGTCACCATCACGGTGCCTGGACCAGTACCTTATGAAAGCAGCAATGCCATCCCGTGGCATTACGGCTCTGACCTGTACTGTGAAGGACAAAGAATCACTTTTGAATCATCAACCCCTGCACCACAAATTGACAATGTGGGAGGAGGCGGAGGCTTCACTCGAAGCGGACGTCTTTTCGCTCCACAAGTTCAGAGACCCACTGCCGAAGCAGAGGCTGCTGCTAAGGCAAAAGGGAAGAGCCCTGTGCAGGAAGATCAAGCTGTTAAGGAAGCTTTGAAGACACCATTCGATCAAGAGGTTGATGAGTTCATGCGAATCATCAAAAAGAGTGATTATAAAATAGTGGATCAGCTTCATCAGACGCCTTCCAAGATCTCAATCCTATCATTGCTCATGTGCTCCGAAGCCCATAGGAATGCACTACTCAAAGTTCTGCACGCAGCTTACGTGCCTGAAGAGATCACTGTCAATCAGCTGGAAGCTGTAGTTAGAAATGTTAATGCTAGTCACGGACTAGGGTTCACCAATACTGATTTGACAACGGAAGGCCGCAGCCATAACAAAGCCTTGCACATAACCATGGAATGCAAAGGTGCTGTCCTTTCCCATGTGCTGGTAGACACGGGGTCATCCCTCAATGTCTTACCCAAAAAGGCCCTGGTGAAGTTAGAATATGACGGATTGGCGTTGAGACCCAGCAACCTGGTGGTAAGAGCCTTTGATGGTTCAAAGAGATCGGTTCTGGGAGAAATCGAGTTACCCGTAACAATTGGCCCGCAGACCTTTACAACTATCTTCTACGTGATGGATATACAGCCCGCCTACAGCTGTTTATTGGGTAGGCCATGGATCCACGCTGCTGGCGCCGTGACCTCTACCCTTCACCAGAAGTTAAAATATGAGTGGGAGGGTCAAATCGTTACAATCTGTGGAGAAGAGGATATTTTTGTCAGCCACCTGGCTACCTATAAGTATATTGAGATGGATGGGGAGATCCATGAAACAATGAGTCAGGGTTTTGAAGCCTTGAATGTCAATGAAACATCTGTTGTGCTTGGTACTTCAATGTCATCATACCAACAAGCCCGGAAGGTTGTTGAGGGAGGAAATGCCCAAGGCTGGGGCAAACTGCTGTCGGTGGAGAAGAAAGAAGACAGATTTGGGTTGGGTTACAAACCAACTCAACAAGATCAAGCAGCGGCTGCGAAGGAGCCCAATTTCGTGAGTGGGGGAATGCTTACCCCTGATGCCATCAACTGTTTGGAAGACGAGCTGGAAGAAGAACGCAACCTGGAAAGCTGGATTCGTCCAAAGATCCCGGGGAGCAGTGTCTCAAACTGGTCTTCCCAGGAAATTATAAGAGTTACTCATGCAGAGTAATTATTATTTCCTGTATTTTTATAAGCATGCATCAAAGTCTTGCATCTTGCCCAAGATGACAAGACTCATTTTGTAATCGGGCCATCTGTACTTTTTGTGCAAACAAGATTAATCAATATCAGACATCTTTTTGCAAATGAGTCTTTTCTTTCCCGCTCACTGTTTTTCCATTTTTCTTTTTGTACAAAAAAATAAATGGCAGTGTTTTCAAAATGATAACTTTATTTCACTTTTCTAAAACAAGATTAAAATCAAATCACTAAAATGAACAACTGAACCCTTGCAGAGTGTGCCTTCCAGACAGCACCGACAACGGCACGGCTATGACTTCGTATGACTTTGACAATCCAATCAATCAAGCTGATGAAGGGGTTGAAGAAGAATATGAGCTTCCTGAAGAGCTAGCCAGATTGTTGAGACAAGAGGAAAAGGTTATTACTCCTCACCAGGAGGAGGTTGAAGTGATTAATCTTGGTACAGATGAAGACGTGAAAGAGGTTAAAATCGGGGCCTGCCTGCAAGACTCAGTGAAGAGACAACTGATTGATCTGCTTCAAGAATATGTGGACGTGTTTGCTTGGTCTTACCAAGATATGCCAGGGTTGGATACCGATATTGTTGTGCACAAGCTGCCTCTGAGAGAAGAATGCCCGCCAGTTAAACAGAAACTACGTCGTACTCGCCCAGACATGGCTATGAAAATCAAGGAGGAGGTACAAAAGCAATGGGACGCAGGGTTCCTTGCTGTAACTAGCTATCCGCCGTGGGTTGCTAATATAGTACCTGTGCCTAAGAAGGACGGCAAAGTAAGGATGTGTGTTGACTACCGGGATCTGAATAGAGCCAGCCCGAAAGATGACTTCCCATTACCTCACATTGATGTATTGGTGGATAACACGGCTCAGTTCTCGGTATTCTCCTTCATGGACGGATTTTTAGGATATAATCAGATCAAGATGTCACCTGAAGACATGGAGAAGACAACCTTCATCACACCTTGGGGCACGTTCTGTTACAAAGTGATGCCATTCGGACTGAAGAATGCTGGTGCCACATATCAACGGGCTATGGTGACATTGTTCCACGATATGATCCATAAGGAAATTGAGTGTTATGTGGATGACATGATTGCCAAGTCCCTTACAGAGGAAGATCACCTGGTGAATCTGCTGAAACTGTTCAAGCGTCTGAGGAAGTACCAACTGAAGTTGAACCCCAACAAGTGCACATTCGGGGTGAGATCTGGTAAGCTGCTGGGTTTTATTGTGAGCGAGAAAGGGATTGAAGTTGACCCTGATAAAGTCAAAGCCATCCAAAAGATGCCTGCACCGAAAACTGAGAAAGAAGTTCGAGGGTTCTTAGGTCGATTGAACTACATTCCACGGTTCATATCCCACCTTACAGCAACCTGTGAACCTTTGTTCAAATTGTTGAGGAAAGAACAGACGGTCAGGTGGAATGAAGACTGCCAAAGGGCTTTTGACAAGATCAAGGAATATCTGCAAGAACCTCCAATCCTTATGCCTCCAGTTGAAGGGAGACCTCTGATAATGTACTTGACAGTATTAGAAGAGTCAATGGGGTGTGTGCTGGGCCAGCATGACGAGTCTGGTCGAAAAGAGTATGCAATATACTACCTAAGAAAAAAGTTTACCGACTGTGAACAACGTTATTCACTGCTCGAGAAAACTTGCTGTGCTTTAGCGTGGGCTGCTCGCCGACTAAGGCAGTATATGTTAACCCACACTACTTTGTTGATCTCAAAGATGGACCCAGTTAAGTACATTTTCGAGAAGCCAGCACTTACCGGACGGGTTGCAAGATGGAAAATGATCCTCACAGAATATGACATCCAATACACGTCTCAGAAGGCCATCAAGGGCAGTGTATTGTCTGAATATCTTGCTGAGCAACCCATTGATGATTACCAGCCTATGAGGTTTGACTTCCCTGATGAAGACATCATGTTCATAAAAGCAAAAGATCATGAAGAGCCCGTTCACACTGAAGGGCCCGACCCAGAAGAAGAATGGACTATGATGTTTGATGGGGCTGTTAACATGAATGGTCGTGGTGTTGGTGCAGTACTCATTACACCTAAAGGAGTTCACATGCCTTTCTCGGCAAAGCTCACTTTCAACTGCACTAACAACGAAGCTGAATACGAAGCTTGTATTATGGGTCTTGAGGAAGCCATTGACCTCAGGATCAAGACATTGACCGTATTCGGAGATTCAGCTTTGGTAGTCAATCAAACCAACGGGAAATGGTACACCCACCAGGATCATCTGATACCTTACAGGGATTATACAAGGAGGTTACTGACTTTCTTCACGACAGTCAAGCTTGAGTATATCCCTCGGGACGAGAATCAGTTTGCAGATGCTCTGGCTACCATTTCGTCCATGATCAAAGTCCAGACTGCCAACTTTGTACCTCAGATTTCAGTGTCCAGACTTGATAGACCGGCATATGTGTTCGCAGCAGATATTGTTAAAGATGATAAGCCTTGGTTCCATGACATTAAGTGCTTCTTGGAGGATCAGACATACCCACCCGGGGCATCTTCCAATGATAAGAAGACTTTGAGAAGGCTTGCTGGTAGTTTCTTTCTGAACACTGATGGGTCTTTATACAAAAGGAACTTTGATATGGTACTCCTCAGATGTGTTGATAAGTCAGAAGCAGAGTTGTTAATGCATGAAGTGCACGAAGGATCTTTTGGTACCCATGCAGGAGGGCATGCCATGGCTAAGAAGTTGCTAAGGTCAGGTTATTACTGGATCACAATGGATGCAGACTGTTGTGCTTATGCCAGAAAATGCCACAAATGCCAGATCTATGCAGATAAAGTGCATGTACCTCCCAATCCTTTGAACATCATGTCTTCACCATGGCCCTTTGCCATGTGGGGCATTGATATGATCGGCAAGATTGAGCCAACTGCTTCAAATGGCCACAGATTCATCCTGGCCGCCATTGACTATTTCACCAAGTGGGTTGAAGCAGCTTCCTATGCCAACGTTACAAGACAAGTGGTAGCCAAATTTCTGAAAAGGGATATCATCTGCCGGTACGGAATTCCCGAGCGAATCATTACTGATAATGGTTCCAACTTGAACAACAAGATGATGGCAGAGCTATGCCGGGACTTCAAGATTCAACATCACAATTCTTCCCCTTACAGGCCAAAGATGAATGGCGCTGTTGAGGCGGCAAACAAGAATATCAAGAAGATTGTGCAGAAGATGGTAGTCACCTATAAAGACTGGCATGAGATGCTACCGTTTGCCTTGCATGGGTACCGCACGTCAATGAGAACATCCACTGGGGCAACACCGTATCAACTTGTGTATGGTATGGAGGCAGTCCTACCTGTTGAAGTTGAACTACCCTCTTTACGAGTATTGATGGACGTTAAGCTGAACGAAGCAGAATGGGTTAGGTCCCGATACGAGCAACTGAGTCTGATTGAAGAGAAGAGATTGGCTGCAATCTGTCATGGGCAGTTGTATCAGAAAAGAATGAAGAAGGCCTTCGATCAGAAAGTCAGGCACCGAGAGTACCAAGTGGGAGATCTTGTGTTGAAAAGGATCCTCCCTCCTCAAACAGACCACAGGGGCAAATGGACCCCAAATTATGAAGGACCATTTGTGGTAAAGAAAGTTTTCTCTGGTGGAGCACTGATGCTCAGCACCATGGATGGTGAAGATTTCCCGTCCCCTGTGAATTCAGATGCAGTTAAAAAATACTTCGCATAAACTGACCCGCTGGACATAAAAACAGAATGTAAGTCCAGGCAAAAATAGGGCATCCCGGCGAGTCAAAAACAGAATAAAAGACTCGGGCAAAAATAAGGGAAGATAAATACAAAATGTACACCCGCTGAGTTGAAAAGCCGCATTGGACAGCTCAGGCAGAAATGGGTATCCCGATGGATTGAAAACCCTAAAGGGCGATCCATGCAAAATAAGGGAATAAGCGAACAACTGTATTCTGAATTCGTCTGTATCATTCACAACTTGGTAAGCTTCGAAAGGATCAAGCTTCAATCGGAATCAGCCTTCTTCAGAAAGTCGGATAAGGGGAACGTCAAAAGTCATACGAGTCGTAGTGAAGTGGAAGCTCTTTAAGGCGTCATCAACACTGCCAGCATTTTGTTTCTCAATTTGTAACAATCTCCTCATTTCAGGAGATACGTTTCTTTGACTGTATCTTGCCAATTCAGGGCACCCGAATTAATAAAATCAGATTTTCAGTCATGTCTCGTTTTGTACATTTTTATTTTGCAAAAATGTCTGATATCTTAAAGGAACATTGATTGCATAAGAATACAGATGTTTATCTTCAAATAAAAACATGCTTGCAGGAAATTTTGCTTACTCTCAGAAATATTTAAACTCCTATGACGGGACCCAGTAAGGGATACCTCGGGATTATCTTGTGCGTCTCTCTATCTTTTTCAGGATTGCAGGTATCCAGAACACAACTTGGGGCATGTAAGCTTCATCTCAGCAAGTTGGCAAATCAACAAATAATCTCAGCATCCGAAATGCTCTATCCCCAGCTGAGTTGCCTCTCATTTACTCTCCCCAGCTGAGTGGCCAACAATATTCCCCCAGCTGTAGTACCATTTATTCTTCCTCAGCAGAAGGCAGAAGTCAGGGAATCATCTCCCCACAGAATCCTCAGCCTCTATTCAGAAGAGCAACGCATGAAGGAGTCACAACAGAGTACAGAAGACTTCTACAAACCCCAGCTGGGTCTCATATTACAAGGATATGTCAATCAGTGACCTGTATCCCCAAGCAGATACATCTCACCAGGTCTACCAGTGATCTTATCCCCAGCTGGGATGTCCACTTCATACAGATCGATCGAAGATCTTCGCAGCAACGGGACCCGGATCCCGGTTTGGTATCTTTGCACAATCATAACATTCACATCATATTCACCCACAAAGCGTAGCATTCCGTTTTAACACGGAGCATTACGGCAAAAAAATCCAACTCATAGCATAATCATAAGCCATGTTATGAACCAACACTTGTGAATAATGACAGTCCATCAACGTACAAAAAAATCCCCCAAAGTCCCCAGCAAAAGCAGTTGCCTCACAAATCACAAACACCAGTATATACTCCTTTTGGCACCTGTCCGTGCCATCTTTACCCAGTAAAGTTGCCTGAACACTCTTTACAAACAATATCACCCGTATTACAGATACTTCCTGACACCCGTCCGTGTCATACCCCAGCAGAAAGCCAAAGACGTCCTTTTTGCACTCACATATACCTATATACACTTTCCTGACACCCGTCTGTGTCATTTCCCCAGCGCAGTCGCTTACACTTTTACAACCCATGTACTTGTTAATATTATTATACTTTGACACTCGTCCGTGTCACCCTCCCCAGCAGATAAACACTCATTTATACAATACTACTCATACTACTCATACTTATACAGATACTCGTCCGTATCTTGTATATACCAGTTACATCCCCACAGATTCGACTTTGGTTCATGTTCTTTGTTAACCAGTTGGTACTCGTCCGTACCATCATCTCAGAATATGTGTCAGTATTTGTTTCTACATGATACTCGTCCGTATCATAATCTTAAGGATGCTCGTCCGCATCTTTAATCTATACACAACATCTAAGCACTTATCCTTTCCTTTCTTGGTTGTGAACACTCGTCCGTGTTCACTATATCCCCAGTAGATCGCCAAGTAAGCATTTTCTTTTTATCTGACACTCGTCCAGTGTTATGATAAACCCTGAGAGCAGTCGTACCCTGCTGAGTGGTCGTCCTCCACTTCTTGATGGTCTTCCTCCATCATGCTCGTCCGATGGCCGTCCCCATCGTTGATTTTAGCAGCCGTCCCCTGCTAGGTGGTCGTCCTCCACCTCGTGATGATTTTCCTTCATCATTTTATCCAATGGCCATCCCCATTGTTGATTTTTGGTTATCTGGAATTCGTCCTATGTCATGAGAAACCTCGAGAGCAGCCGTACCCTGCTGAGTGGTCGTCCTCCACTTCTTGATGGTCGTCCTCCATCATGCTCGTCCGATGGCCGTCCCCATCGTTGACCTTTTCTATCTGGCATTTGTCCTATGTCGCGATATTTTCGGCAGCCGTACCCTGCCAGGTGGTCGTCCTCCACCTTTGATGGCCGTCCCCATCATAATTCCTTTATTCCCCAACAGAGCAGCCGTCCCCTGCTAGGTGATCGTCCTTCACCTTTGATGGCCGTACCCCATCATCTGTTTATTTCATTTATTCTTTAACCCGATGGCCGTCCCCGTCGTGGTCCCTTTTCCCTTTTAGCCCGATGGCCGTCCCCATCGTTGGTTACTTTGCTTTATGAACTTGATGGCCGTCCCCGTCATGTTTCATTAATCCCCAGAGGATCTTTATTTTATCTTGATGGCCGTCCCCATCATAATTTCTTACTTTCCCCAGCTAGTCGGCCGTCCCCGTCTTGGCTTTACCTTTTATCCCTAGCATGTCGGCCGTCCCCGTCATTGCTATTTACCCAGCAGTCGTCCTCTGCTCGACGGTCGTCCTCCGTCGCCCACACTTTACAATATACTTTATTTTACAATCTATATCCCTTTTCTCCTTCATTCTGTGAGCGCAAATTTTGGACTGTCTTTGGTATTCAACCACAAGTTATCTCGCTTGCCTGTTAAGCCGTTGCTTACATCCTGCACAGCTAACTCATGTTTGAATAGGGGCAGCTGTAAACACCCCAAATTTGCCCTCACCCATTCACACCATGGCTTGTGATCATTTCATATGCATAAACACAATCATATCATCTCATATCTCATTTTTGATCCACTGCATAGATTCTAAGTCATCTGCATCTAGGGTTTGTGATCTGAGCAATCCAAGAGCTTCTTGAGCCACTCCAAAGGCCACCAATCACTTCAAAGGGATCCATGTGTGTTCTTATATCATATTACATCCTCTCAAAGTCAAAAATTCCAAAGAATCACAAGAACTGGGTTTGGTATGGATGCAGAGCCAAGTTTGACTGCACAGTTGACCTAAAATTAGGGTTTTGGTTTCAGAGGCCATAACCCCAATTTCTTTGGTCATTCTTGTTTCCATTGGTCTCTATATGGTATAGGGAGTATGCATATCAATTTTCATGAAGAAATTCCATGGGGAAGTCATCTGATCAAGAGTTGACTTTTCAGACAAGTCAGTGCAAAATCAGGGCATCTGAGGCCCCCAATGACCCAACCAATGGGTGATCTTCATCATTTTGAGTGAATATGATCTTTATTTGATCATGGAAGAAGGTTGAAGTTCACAAAAATCAAGAATTTGGAGTTTTTTGCAAGTGTTGACTTTTTGGGCATAGTTGACTTTTCAAGAATGTTTCATTTTAGGTCATTTTTCAAGCCTTGATTCTTGATCCAAAAATGCTTCAAATGGAAAAACTTTGGTCATGAAAGTTGTAGATTACATCTTTCCCTTTTCAAAAAGTACAAGAACATGATCAAATTCTTCTTGGATCAAAAGTTATGGTGTGACAAAGTTGGCAAAAATCATTGATTTTCAAGATGTGCACCAAATGAGAATTTTGCAAAAACCATGAACCAAGGCTGTTTGTGACCTCTAGTTGACATCAAACCATGACACAAACATTCTATGTGACCTAAAAATCAGAATTGGACCAAAGATCACATGTGTATGGTTTGTGTAACAAGGCATTTTTCCATGAAGTTTCAAAAGTGAGCCAACTTGCAAAACCACTCATCACACTTCCTACAACTTGCAACATTGGATGCTGACTTTGGCTAGCCTTTCCCCTCACCCTTGCTGCGCAGCCCCATGCCTTGTACTAGCCTAGAACCAAGCCATACTTCCCTTACACAAAAAGTGGACTTTTGGCAAAAGCAAACTTACCAATCAATAGAGGCCATGTCAAATCATCTGACCTATAGGATTAAAATATACTATCCAAATGCTGGCCATAACACTCAAGAAGCAAGGCTGAAACAAGACACAACATCACATTCACAAAAACACCTCACTTGGCAAAACTCTTCGAATCTGCCTCCAAAAACTTAAAACATCCAAACCATTTTCACCAATCATCTTACCATGTTCCATTGAGGAGAAACCAGCAAAGAACCAAGCCTGAAACAAGCCATAACACCATTTCACCATTTTCACACCAACTTGCAGTTTCTTTCGAAACTCACTCCACAGTTCACAAACACTCAAACCCACCCCACAAACCTTCTCCACTCATCATCTGGACCACAAAGAACCCCTCACACTTGCCAAAAACAGCCTGAATCACCATTGCCATTTTCAACTGAGCTTGAGCAGAAGCTGTTCAAACTCTTCATCCAGCCAACATAAACTTCTCTTGAGCATTCAAGCATCACCAGGGGATCAAGTGGAGTGGATTACACTAAGAGAGGAGGTCAGAAAGCATCTGGGGTGAAAGATTCGAATCTCAGGTAGCTCAAGAACTTTTTTTCCAGAAATGGATTTTTAAGTTCTAAACTTGTTCTATATGTCTTCCTGATCATGAATATGCCTTTAGTTTTGAAAATGGTGATGAAATGAGAATTTAATTGCTTCCTGAAACTCTGTTGACCTAAAAATTGTTTGGTTCGATTCATGCTTCTGGGGAAAAATAAATGTTGTTTGTGATGGGGTTTTGATTCAGTGGATCATGGGAATCATTTCTGTATGTTTGGTTTTCATTTTTGTTACGTTTTGAGAGAGTTTGGAGATTTTCAGGTGGGCTTCCCACCGGAGAAGACGATCAGAGGTCTTCTCCGGCCACCTGAAAATAATTAGGGCATAATCCCTGTAATTAGTGTCATTTGAATTTCGTGCGTTGGATTGGGTTGACCCGTTGACTTGCCGCGCGAATGGAAGGCCCAGATGCATTCAATTAGCCCTAATCTTTTTATTTAGTTTAATTAAACTCAATTAAATTAATTAAATCAGAGTCAACCAGGACCCTTGGATAGCGCGCGCGGTCAATGACCTCCACCCCAGTTCAAATCTCATCCATCAGATCTGAATACTTTCCATTTATTTTCTTTTTTATTTCATTTCTTTTCATTTAACTTGCATATTTTATTTAAAATAGTAAAAAATGTCTAAAAATTATGAAACTTTTTCTCATGGGTTTTAATAATTTTTATGACATAAAAATATTTTTGTTTTTATTTTTATCATTAAAAAAGTATTTTTAAATATTTAAAAGATTATTTTTAATTGATTAATGGAAATTAATTTATTAAAAATACTTTTAGGTATTTAAAAATCACCAAAAAATTCATGAAATGTTCTAAGACATTTAGAAACATTAACCTTCAAACCAAATTTCTTTTTTGATCTTGATGCATTTTGAGAATTTTTCATTGAATTAAAATCATTTTTGTGCATTATTTTGATCCAAAGTTCAAAAAATCACTTCTGCCTATCTATGAAGAGTTGGACATTGATTCTTCTTGCATTGCATTGTGTTTAGCATGTAGTTTCTAGGATTAAATGGCCATGATTTGATTCCTCATTTTCAATTTGTTTGGCATTTCTTTTGTTTAGGAACCCTAAAAACCCTAATAACTTGTAAAAATCATAACTTGAGATTGGTTAAGAGTTGAGACCTCCCCTTTGGACATTAGTTTAGTATAAGATTAGGGGCATTTTGAGTGGCATTTTCCATTTTTTATCTTAGGGTTTGCTTCTGTTTTTGGTTTTTGTTTGATGTTTGATTCATAAACCCTAATTTGGGCTTCCATTTGCATCCATCTTGCATTCTCTAGCATAACATGACTTGCCATGACATTTCAAGAATCCATTTGTTTCATTTGACATCATAAGACATATTGAAAACATGTTTGATCATTGCATCATGTATTTTCCATGTTGTATGCCATGTGCACTTCATAACTTTTCATGTATGTTCATGTTTCTTAACTTGCACCATTTGCATCCATGAACTTGTATGACCATTTCCATGTGCTGCCTCATGTTTGTAGCATCTCATAACATCATTTGCATCATGTGTATGCTTCTGGTTTTGTTTCTCATCATGTCATTTCATCTCATCTTGCATTGCATTTCATCTTTCTCACTAACTTTTCAGGTGGTAAGTGATGCTGAGAAGTGAATTTGCCTTCACTTCTCATGACTTTTCTTTTCATCTCTCTTGCATCCATGCTACATTTTTATATGTGTTTGAGTTTGAGCTTGCTCATTCTTCTTCTTCCCACCTTCTTTCTTCAAGTGACTTGACTTCTTGAATGAAGCAAGTTACTTTGCTTCTCTTGATCCTTTCATCTGCTTCCTGGTGGTTCCATTGAAGACTTCTTTTAAAAACCTTACAAACCTTAGGAACAACCAAGCATGACAATGATTAGGGTTTTGATTAGTCTCCCCTCTTAGTTTTACCTTTGTGTCTCTTTTGAGTCTTCTCTTCTCATCTCATAATCAGGGACTAAACCCTAAAGGCTTTAAGGCTTTGTGATTAAGTTTATGCCTGCATCCTTATCTTAGGATGAAGTGTATAACTTTAATCCTAAGTGTTAAACCCTTAATGTGTTTAACTCCTTTAATCAATCCATCTTAATAATAATCAAGACATCAAGCTTGTAACTTGGGCCTTGCATTAGGGTTCTAATTCTTCCTTAATTGGTTAAGAAGGACTAACCCTAGTGTTAATGGACAAGTCCCCCTCAAGTTGTCTTACAAATCATAAAACTCACTTCATCATCTTATCATTAACTAAAATCCACTTAATAAAGGCTTTGTTTTGTCATGAGTTTAATCCCTAATCATGGATTAAGTTGAGGAGCTTTCCTCAGCTTAAACATTCTCATCTATTATCCTTCTATTAGGATGGTGTAATGAGTCTGTTTAATCCCTGATTATGGCTTAACCTCATTACTTAACACTAAACAAAAACACCAAAAACATCTAAATAATCACAAGTAGGTTAATGATCTTAATCCTACATCAAAGGTGATTAAGTGTGAGAATCTGACTTCACACTTAAGGTACTCTCATTACCCCTAATCAGAGGGAGGATGTGATGAGTTTACTAAATCCATTGGTTTAGGCTTAAGCTCATTAACTTATGACAAACATTCAAAAAGCAATAAAAGACTGAAAACCCAAAAACAAACAATAATCGTCTCCTTCGGGATTCTTTTCTCATCATCCTCACTCATAAACGAGAACTTGCTTCTTCCGTTTAATGCAAGACAGTTTGCACCTGAGCCAGACAGGTCATACACTTGAGCATAGACAAGTAAGCAGTTCACAAGTCAATTCATCTTTCAGTCTCTTTGGGTCGAACTACGGTGTTCTGACTTCCTCATTGCACGAGAGGATACGTGGGCATAACTTAACAGTTATCGAACAAAAGTCTCTGTATATTCCCCCTCTTCCAGCCTCATACTTTTAGCCTCATGATCTTGAGCATTTCACTCTGTTCTTACACTGACACATCATTTGTACACTTTCACTTCCTTTACACTGACACCTGTACATCCTTTTCCAGCTCTTTTACACACAAATTGCACTGACACTACCCCTTTAAAACACAAATCTTTTAAGCGTGGATCCCGTCGAGTACGGCGGACAATCTGGGTGCTAATACCTTCCCAGGTTGTAACCAACCCCCTTTCTTAGTCTCTCTGGTTCGCAAACCGTCTTATCCTTCTTTTTCTAGGTCTATGCAGCATTACCTTTCCTTCGGGATAAAAATGCCTAGCTGGCGACTCTATTCATTCTCCAGTGAGTTCACGGCTGTGTGTTCTCATTGTCCCTCTCGCCGACCGTTCGCGTCTGTACCTTTATTTGACCCTAGCTTCATTTATCGGGAGCGACAAGTACCAGCAAGATAACGAAGTATTCTTTTGACAGCACGCCAGTGATCAAGTGTCGGTGAATGCATAAATTGACAAACGCGATTTACCGCATACGTAATATCAGGCCGGGTGATTGTGGCGTACTGGAGAGAACCGACTGTGCGTCTGTATAAGGCTGGATCATTGAATGGTTCACCTGCTCGGACTAGACGATGTTGTGGGTCAGCAGGTGTTGTTATAGGAGCAGCAGCAGACATGTTGGTGGACTCTAGAATATCTCTAACATAACCTTCTTGAGTGAGTTGAACCCCTGAACTGGTGCGTGTGATTTGAAGACCGAGGAAATAATGTAATTCTCCCTGATCCTTTAAAGCAAACACCTTGTTAAGATTAATGATGAAGTTATTAATCAAACCTGAATCCGTGCTGGTAATGATCAGATCGTCTACATATACAAGGATGTAGATGGTTGCAGCAGCAAAATGATGAACAAACAAGGACGTGTCGGATTGACAAGCCCGAAAGCCCTGCGTGACAAGGTAATGCTTAAGCTTGGTAAACCAAGCTCTTGGTGCTTGTTTGAGCCCGTAAAGAGCCTTCCGCAATTGACAGACATGATCAGGATGATGAGAATCCTCAAAACCCTTTGGTTGACGCATATAGACAACCTCAGAGAGCTCATCATTCAAGAATGCATTGTTGATACCTAATTGCCGAAGACACCATTGGTTGGATAAGGCAATGGACAAGACAAGGCGAATAGTTGTTGGCTTAACCACTGGGATGAACGTCTCAAAGAAGTCTTTACCTGCTTGCTGACTAAAACCTTGTGCCACCAAACGAGCCTTGTGACGCTCGATACTCCCGTCAGATTTGCGTTTTGTCCTGTAAATCCATTTACAACCTACAACATTGACATTAGTAGGACAAGGAACAAGAGACCAAGTACCATTTTTCACAAGGGCATTATACTCTACAGTCATAGCATCTTGCCAATGTTTATGTTTGAGGGCTTGTTTGTATGTTCGAGGATCAGGTTCAGGTTTAAGAGTGGTAGCTAGGATTTTCGGTTTGAGAGAGCCGGTTTGGGCTCGTGTGGTCATAGGGTGAGTGGAAGATTGGGCGGGTCTGTAGTGTGAAGGAAAAAGTTGTTGTTGTTGTTGTGGGGCCAGCGGAGGAGAGAAATTAGGCAATGAATGAGAAATGGGGGGAATTGTGAGTGAGGGCTGAATTGTAGGCTGAATTGCAGGTTCAGTTTGGAACGTGGCTGAAGGTGTGGGCAGTCCAACAGCTTGCTCTAATAAATTGGAATTTAATTCTGTAGAAGCAGGAGTAGATAAGTTAGGCGTCGAATTATTTGAAGAAACAAAATATGGGAATATACTCTCATTAAAAACAACATGCCTTGCAACATATATACGCTCAGTAGGTTTATGAAAACAGAGATATCCTTTGTGAGAAGTACTGTAACCAAGAAACACACATGGAAGAGCGAAAATCAATTTTGTGGTTGTTATACGGACGAAGAAAAGGATAGCAAAGACATCCAAAAGTTTTGAGAAAACCATAATTTGGATCTTTGTGATATAATTGTTGATATGGAGAATGGTAGTGTAAGGTGGGGTAATGGTTCTATTGTGGAGATAAGTTGCAGTTTTGAAAGCATGTTCCCAAAAATCGTGAGGTAAAGATGATTAAGCCAATAGAGTGAGGCCTTTTTCAATGATAATACGATTTCGGCGTTCGACCGCCCTGTTTTGCTCTTGTGTGTATGGACATGAAATACGGTGAGAAATACCGTGTTGTTTTAAAAAATTAGAGACATTGCGAAATTCACCCCCCCCCCCAATCGGATTGAAGATGTTTGATTTTTGCATGGAATTGTGTTTCAATCATAGTACGAAATTGCACAAAAGTAGTGAAAACCTGTGATTTGTGCGATAGAAAATAAATCCACACATATTTGGTGCAATCATCAATAAACAAAACGAAATACCGATTGCCATTAATTGAAAATTTGGGAGATGGACCCCATACATCAGAGTAAATCAGTTCAAAAGGAGTAGACAACGCAATATGCGATGATACTAAAGGAAATCGATGGCTCTTTCTAAGTTGACAAGAGTCACATACATTGGGAAATTTATTTGAAGAAACTGGTAAATTAAAGAGGAAATAAGACGATGCAATAGAGGTTCATGAGGATGAGCAAGCCGCTGGTGCCAGCCGTGGACAGATGTACGGACGCCGGTGAGAGCCATGGTTGGTCGAGTTTTATTCTGGATGGTGTTAATGCAGTAGAGGTCGTTGTTAATGCCCCCGCGGAGGATGGTTTGACCCTGAAAGGTTTTGACAAGGCAATGATGAGGCCAAAACTCTATATAAACCTTATTATCCTGTGTAAATTTGGATACACTGAGAAGGCTTTTTGTGAGTTTAGGAACAATGAGAACATTAGGCAAGCGCAAATTATGTAAAGTAGAATTGCCAATGTGAGAAATAGATAAAAGGTTACCATTGCCCACTTGCAGTTTGTCATTGCCTTTGTAGTCATCAGAGATGGTCAGCTTCTGAAAATCTGGAGAAGCATGATCAGTGGCACCGGTGTCGAAATACCAAGAAGGATCGATGGCACTTGAAGACGTAGCCTGAGAAGCATAATGAGCCTGCTTTGATGTACTGCGCGGGTTGGGCTTGCGTGAGGGAAAATCAATCTGATTATTACGCTGCCAACAATCCACAGCCTCGTGACCTGGACGCCCACATAATTGGCACTGTGGACGGCGACGGCGGAACTCACCACCGTTTGTTGCACGAATGTCACCTCGGGAGTCGCTCATGGAATCCCCGCGAGAGTAGGCTCCACCAGAATTGTTGGTATTATATGATCGGCCAGATTGCCGACCGGCGACGTGGGCAGGAAGAATTGGTGTTGGAGATGAAGGAGCCAAGGGAGCGATGGTGGATTGGCGAGCCAGTTCTTGAGCGAGTCGTGCTTCCTCCTGAAGCAATTTGCCCACCAGGTCGTCAACAGAAGCATCATCACTGTGGATCATGAATGCAGTGGTGAAGGCGCCGTAAGAGCTATCTAGCCCAGAGAGGATGTGACCAATTAGGTCCTCATCAGAAACAGGGTGCAGGTTTGCAGCGAGGGAGTCAGCAATAGAGCGTTTTCGCTCGATGTAATCCATGATAGAGGGAGACCCCTTAGGTAGAGATTGTAACTGCAATTTCAGGGACATCCGCCGAGCACGAGTCTGCGCCTGGAAAGTTTTCTCGAGTGTTGTCCAGGCCATGTGGGAGGTGGTGCTACGAGCAACGATGGTGAGAGTTCTCTCAGAGAGAGTTGATTTGAGCCACAGCAGAACCAACCTATCGCGACGCTTCCAGGCGAGATAGTCAGGGTTGGGTTCTTGGGTGATTGTTCCATCTTCAGCAGCAATGGAGCGAGTCTGTGGCGGTGGATTTGGGGCCAGCAAATGAGACTCAAGATCAAAGGTTTCGAGAGCAGAGATGACAGCGGTGCTCCAAAGGCAGTGATTTTCATTGTCAAGAGTGATTTTGATTGGAGGAAGTTGAAAATTGATCTGGGATGATAATGAATTGGCTAGGGCCAGTAGGTTGGGATTATTGCCAGCCATGGGAGTGAAGGTGGTTGGAAGAAAAAAAATAATAATTTTCAACCTGAAGCTCTGGATACCATGTGGAGAAGATAATTGAATTGATAATTTCTTGATTAATGTGGTAAACAATTAGACGAATATATACAGCAAAGAATTGAGAAACTGAATGCTAATAATAAGGAGTGGAACTAACAATCAAGCCTATTCCATTATTCCATTATTCCACTAACGTTACTGGCATGAAAGTAGGAAAATAATTACTCACCCATTCCATTAATGTTACTTGACAGGAAAGTAGGAAATTAATTACTAACTATATATATATATATATATATATATATATATATATATATATATATATATATATATATATATATATATATATATATATATATATATATATATATATATATATATACTCTTTTACGCATAGGGTTATACCAACTGCATCCTTTCTTCAGCCGCCGCTTTCCCTTTTCTTTTTACAGCAAATATTCACTTTCCTGTCCTATTTCAGTTCAATCTTTTCATGTAATCAAAACCACTATAAATCCTTAACCTATTTTTTTTCTCTATTTTATTTGTTGCTATTTTCTGATTCTTGGTTTCTCAGGTTGAATGGATGAGCCGGCCAACATAAATTTATTTATAGATATTAAAGTAACAAGTTTTGTCAATGTCTTATTGGTGATAATTTTAATTTATTTAGATATTTTGTTTTGCACCACTAAATCAATCTATAAAAATTGATAGAGTGAATTGTGATCACGTGACATCTACACTAATAATTATGAATTCATAATTGAATAATAAAGTGAATTCTGATCACGGGAATTCTGAATCCATAATCAAATAATAGTGTTTGTATTTGAGTTGACTTTTGGTTATTGTGAATATTCCTTATCAAATTTCTTATTATTTAAACTTATTGAATCTTATGAATTTTCTCAATCAAATTTCTTCTGATTTAAACTTTTTGTTGTAATAATTATGTTAAGATTGAATGGAAAAAGTTGCACATGATCTTTCCAAAAGTACTTTGGAATCCTCAAATTCTAGATCATCTTTGATCTTTGTTGTAGATACAATTAGTGGAGATCTTTTCAAGAAGAAAAAATCTCCACCGTAGAGTTCTCTCAAATCAAAGTTGTTAATCGAGCAGCGAAATAGAGGATGGAACTCCTAATGTAACACTTCTGCTACCATAATTGATCATTATGTCTCAGGGATCCTCATTGATTGCGAAAGTATGTGTAATTTGATATACCTCTAAATCTTCACAAAGCTAGGTTTGAGAAAGCTAAAATTGAGGTTATGTAAAGGTCATAACCTTGTAGCATTTAATGTTTCCTCTATCCGTCCATGTGGACGTATATATTTACCGATTTCCTTATGAGAAAGGAGAAATAAAAGAATCGTGTACATTCGCTTCTTTTTTTATTTTGTGTGGAAGTGTTTACAACAACATTCTTAGAAAGGCGTTCGTAATAACGTTAGATGTGATGACTTCCCCCATCGTTGTGAAGAGGAGAAATGAGGCCTGTGAAGTGACCAACTAAGTTAATCTATACATACGCGAAGATGAAAACACGCATGATGACTCTTAGTCACTTGATCGTGATCAAAATAGAGGAATAATGTTGAAGGGAAAATGTTGAGTTTCTTCATCGTCTTTCCCTACGAGATATTTGACATCATGATATCAAAACATCAAAATACACATATACATCGAAAATAGTAAATCGCTAAAGAACACTTAGGCATCCACTCCTTAGTTATTAAAGTCAGTTTCGCCTTGCCTTTACATGGCACCTGGTCATTTGTAAGGAAATGAATAAACATGTGGTGAGATAAACAATATCATTGGATTTATTGTTACATCCATAATTTTTCTCAGTGGCCAACTATGAAAATTGTAACTTACTACCAGCATCGATGAAAAACTCACAAAAATACCTGAGATGATCAACATCTCAAAAGAACATTCTAACATAATACATCTTATACATTATAATGGCAATGATATGTTATCCCTTACACCTATATAAACCCACATATCATATCTACAATAGTCATCCACAACCCGAGTCTAGTTTATGGGATCATCGACATCCAACTACGACTATGTGAGACTTTAACTCTGTTTTTAGGTCATATAGCGGATATATGCATTGCGACATGTCATAACTTATATGCATCTAGTTATTTCACCGTCATTTTATGAAATAAAATAAGATTAATCGCATAATCATTACATGAGTATTGTGCAAAAACATTGGGGTAGATAGCATAGAGGGGTAGAAGCCCACTTAACGAGAGACCTGTCACAAAACATTGGGAATCAAAGTCATAATGACTTCACTCTTAATAAACACCTTTCTCACTAATCAATTTAAATAAAACATAATCAAATCCACTCTTTCTTTTTCAAATTTTAGAGTAACTCATGTATGTCACTCCACTTCAACATATCTACATTTTTCTGTGTATAACAACAAGAACTTTGTTGCATAAAAATTCATTGTATTCCAGGCTTAGAAATCAAATAAGGATAACATTATTACTTCGTTGTTACTTTTTGTTGAGGAAATGTATCTTTACATGAACTACTACAACATGATAATCATTAGGGTTGAAAATAGAAATTTGTAGGAATACTAACTATTAATTGACTGATTGTGTGTTGTTACAAACAATTGGGAATTATGCGACTAAAGTCAAAAGCATGCCAAAACCTAGATTTTCATCGTTCATGTTGAAACATCATGCACAATAAAAGAAGAAAGGTTGAAAATTTCTGATATTTGATCAAATTACTTAACAAAATTTTGATCTTTGTATGTTGTTAACTAAATGTTACAGATCGCTCCAAATAAATCGATCGTCGGAAAGGAAAAAACAAGCAACTTAAATTAGGTCATTTGCCCTATGGCGATTAAACATTTATAAGCCATGTACATGTGAAGTTTTATATTGATTTGGAAAGTTGCAACATGGTACCAAAGTGAACGACTGAATTAAAAGATCATGGGAATTTTTCAGACATTATGGAAGAAATTAAGGCTAAAGGTCAGGTGTTTTGACACATCCTCCCGAACACGTCAACTTAGACATTATTCAGGAGATGTATGAAAACTCCTAGCATATTAAAGATTCACCATTTGTAGGCTTGTATTGGGTGAGTTAAAGTGGTTTCTTTTGACCGAGGGAACATTCATGATTACCTTGAAGATAAATATGTGGTTGATCCTGAAAGATTGGATCCTTTTGCTATCGTCGTATAGTCGTTGATATATGTAATGTTGAGAAAACCTATGAGGTAGGAAGAGATGTAAAACCCATCCATTTTAAGAAAGTTGACATATCCATCTAACCCCAAATATAGATGTCATTCATTCTTCAAAATATTACTTCTAAGAGTCACATATCCACCACAACTTTTCATATTGGTCAGCTAATATGGTACTTCCTCGAAGAAAAACAAATATACATAGAAAAGGTGATATCAAAAAAATTTGGGATATCCCGAATTATCAACAAAAGAATTCTCTTGCTTTTCCTGGTTTAGTCACAAGATTATGCAAGCAATCTAATGTGAATATCCCAAATCATTACCATCTCCGAATAACTTCCAAGCTTAATAATGATTTTGTATCTCACCACTACATGAGCCGAAGAAGAGTACCGCCACCACCACAAAATCCTCATACTGCACCATCTGAACATCAATATGGGCTTAAAAGCTTTGATGCCATGGATTCAAACTTGAGAGCTTGTTCTACAACACCTAAAACAAAAATGACAGAAACTCCAATATTGACTCTTATAAAATTCTCCAAGATCTTCGTACTTGAGACAAATGTGTATGTTTTGGCTATTGGTTATATTTTATCTCAAGAGGGCCATCCATTGGCATTTTCAGCAAAAAAGATATGTAATCATATGCAAGCTTGAACCGTCTATGTTAGCAAGATGTATGCCATCACAGAAGCTGTAAAAAATGGCGTCAACATTTAATTGGAAGGCGTTTTCACATATTCATTGACCAAAAGAATTTAAAAAACTTGTTTGTCCAATAAATCAAAATACCATAATAATATAATAGGCCTCAAACCTATAAGGTTGCATTTTCAAAATATTTTACAAATCTGAACAGGAAATAAATTTTCCAAAGCACTTAATGGGAAACACGAAGAAGAATCTATCTTGCTTACAATCCCATCAACTCGTGAACTACCACAAATAAAAGGAGAGTCCAGAATCGATGGCTAAATATCATTTATACCAGCACATGCAATATATATATATATATATATATATATATATATATATATATATATATATATATATATATATATATATATATATATATATATATATATATTATATCAAAATTTCAGGTTTTGTATTATATGGACTTAATTCTACCTAACATCATCCACGAGTACCATTCAACATTGTCAGTCAGTCAGGACTTCAACCAACAATGACTTGTCTTTCATCATTCTTCCATTGGTCTGGAATTCACAAAGATGTACATTTTTTTACAACATAATCAGATATGCCAACTGAACAAATATACGCCAAAGAAAAATCAAGGGTTACTATAACCATTAGAAATACCATGTATGGGAGAAGTTGTCAATGAACTTCATAACAAACTTACCTTCACCTATTGAGCATACACTTATATGGGTTTTCTGTGACTACTTAAAGTCAGTGACTAAGTTTTACTCGACCTCCAACCTTACTGGTAAACTATTGTTCAGAAATGGACATCTCAACAAACTTTCAACAAATTATTGAGTTGATGATGATAAACAAAGGGAGACTCAAGAAATAAATTTTCAAGAGTTGAAAGACATTAAAAAATAGGTTCAAGAAGATGGGGTACCAAAAATTTATTTTCAAGAGAGAGAAATACAAAGCAATAACTTTGTTTATGGAAGTGCAAAATAAATGGTAAAGGGGAAGAAATATATTGCAATTGATATTTATACTACCACCTCAAATCAACATTTTAATAATTTTCCTAAGGTTCACGTGAAACATTCTCAATGTTTAGATTCATCATAAAAAACACATTCTCCAACGGACTGGACATGTGTCTCACCGCTCCCACATCATCAAGATCATGTGGCCTTTACCCACTATCCTTCTCACACGCCTAATCATGTACAATTGGGGATGCTTGACGGGTATAAGTTTGGTAAAGACGAGGTGAAAGTTTCTCACATCCAGTACGCGGGTGATACCGTCGTGATGGGAAAAAGAAGTTGGAAGAATGAATGTATGGTCTATAAAGGTAATTATACATATGTTTGAAATTTTTTGGCGTTAAAAATAAATTTTCATAAAAAATCTTTGTTGGGTGAGTGTTATTTCTATCCATTTATGGTTGATATTAATTTGGGTAAAACAACTTGTCAACGACATTTTAGACAAGATGTCCTAACATGCTAAAGATCAAAGTCTATTTTGAAGAAGAGTAGGTTTGTGCGATATGTCAGATAAGATGATCCAGATAAGATGATCTAATAGAACTATTCGACATCTTTGTCTGTTACAGTTTTGTAAACTGTTATTTTCTGTTCAAATCATAGAATATTCTGTTGAATATTATGTGATCCTAGTTTGCGTCTAAGTGTGAAGATTTGAAAATCGCAAATCAAGGAGATTTGTTTTGGAAACTAAAGATTTAAAGAGTTTCTATTTTTTTGGAGAATATCTTGCAGATTTTGTGCAATCAGATTTGCTGCATTTTTAGCCCAAACTCAATATATTTTATTATTATAAATAGGATGGTTTAGCCTTAGTTTGATAACAACAACATGTAAAGCCCATATATATGATACATATATCAAAGCATATTTTTCATATATAAGTTCAAGTTTGGTACTAAAATACAATAAGTTCTTAGTACAATACATTGTAAAATTTTAGCCATCTAAATACATAAGGTACTACAACAAAAGGCTAAAAATAATACAAGATGTCAAAACAAAAGAAAACTAAGAACTAGATCCGAAGATCTCAAAATATCCACATTGAAAGCAAAGCCACCGATAAGTAAGGATAATCAAACTGTCTTATCCTTACCCTTCGCGGAACCTGAAGTACTTGTAAAATATAACAACAACATGGGGTGAAATGACAAAATCTCAGTGAGTTCCCTATCTTAGAGTTCTCTCGGCTCTAAAGGTTTGAATTTATCCACTACTCGGGTCTTTGGTCACTTCTCTACAAGGAACCAAGACAAGATGGAAAAGTTCATACACGCTCTCAGCAACCTACGTGGAATTCAGTGGAATATCCATCGTAAGTGTTATCAGCAATACTTCCCGTGAGACTCAGTGTAATACCCATCACAAGTCACTACCTAAGTCTTTATGGATGCTTCCCGTAGGACTCAACATAACCCACCTCAAGACCTACTCAAGACTTCACCGACAAGGCTTCCCATGGGACTCAGTGTAATACCCACCACAAGCCACTACCATCACCTCACCAACGGTACCTCTAGCCTTTACGGATGCTCCCCGTGGGACTCAATGTCACCCACCTCAAGACTTACTCAAGACCGTACCATGGTAAATAATGTAAAACACACTCAAGTCTTTACGGATGCTTCTCGTGGGACTAAATATAACCCACCTCAAGACTTACTCAAGACTTCCTGGTCAAGGCTTCCCATGGGACTCAGTGTAATACCCACCACAAGCCACTACCCACCTGTTCAACGTTTTCGCATCAACCTAGGGTAGTCCTAAACATCTCACAAGTTATATTTTTTATTTCCAAAAGCTCACAATTTTCTAACTAACAATAATTACGGTTAATTAGAAAAGTCGGGTAAAAGTCGGCTCAAAATAATATTTTTCAGTATCATGAGATAGAACATATTATTAGCTTCAAATTGATATAAAGAACGGTTAAATCAAATAAAGGATGAAGAATTTATGAATTTTTAAAAGTATCAAAAATTAATATGTTTCCTTAACTTACAGTGTTAACTGGTTAACGGATTGGTTAACCGGTTAACCATATCATATTTTCAATTCCAGTGGCACAAATGAGTTTCGTTAACCGGTTAACCGTATGGTTAACCGGTTAACCAATAGTCAGTAGTAGAAAATATGCATTTTTAAAGTACATAACTTCCTCAAACTATATCCAAATGACACCAAACATCAAGACAATTATCAACAAAGGTTTCTACACCTATAGTCATCATACTCATTTATTTAATCGTTATTTCAACCGTTCAAACTCTCGATTCTACAATTTCTAGCATTTTCCCTAAACATCAAGAACACTATAACCTCTAAAATAAAAGCATCTATCTAGAACCCACATCTACCAAATATGATTGAGAAGATTGAGAGATGAATGGATGATGAACTTCATGATCAAGAGCTTCTTCTTATTATTCTCCAAGATTTTCCCTTCTTCTCACTTTCCTCTTCTTTCTATTCCTTTTCCCCTTTCTCTTGCTATGTTTCTATGTTTATGTAACATAAGAAAACAAATTTTAGGTTTATACGGGAAAAGTATAATTTCCTCCCAACGGGTCTAAATAGAGGGTATCCAAAAATGTCTCTTAATCAACAGTTTAATAAAACATTTGAGTCAGATAATATTAGTTAATATTAATTCACTGATTGCTCCAATTATTTTTGTTAAAACATCTCAGAGCAACCTGGAACCCTATTGATATCAAATAATATTATTCAGAGCATTAAAAATAAATTACGGGGTGTTACACAACAAATACTAAAGTAGTGAGTATTAGGGTTTGGGTTTGTGAGCCTCTCTTAGATCAAGTTAATGCTAAGAGAATGACGACTTTATTGAGTTTTAAAGTGTTGATCACTTTAAAGCTTTGAAGCATAGAGTGAATGTGATCATGTGGTGATTGTAAGAGAATTGAGAAAGGTTTCGACCTAGGAAGAGTCTTAGGTAAAAATATAGCACGGGTAGTGATTAAGTGATAAGTTGGAAACCTGAGGTTGTTTCACTTCGAAGTAATACTATTTAGTGGATTTCATTCCTGGATTGGTATCCCCCAGAGAAGGTGAATTGCACCGAACTGGGTAAACAATTGATTGAGTGTTCTTTACTTTTTGCAACTATATTTGTTTGTGTTCATCTTGTTCATTGGGTAAAAACAAGATATCGGTTATCTCGACATCTCATACGATATATGTGATTTGCTACACCAGAATTTCAATTGGTATCAGAGTTTGCATCTAACTTCATTTTTGGGTGAGATTTAAGAACGATACTTTTTGGTACAATGGATAAGGATGGATTAATTATGGGTATACCACTTGTTATAGATGGAAGATAAAGGCCTCATCGGAGCTTTGAAACTCCAACAAGGTTTCATGAGATATGAGAGAAAGACATGGGAACGGAGAAAAAATATACTCCAGCATGATTTATGAAGACAAATTAGGGTTCATGATTTTCCAAAGAGTACTTAGAAATACTTATGTAATATTCATCTTGAATTAGTGAATGGGGTTGCTTTGTGAAGACAAACTTTTGGGGGTTAGGGTTGCTTTGTGGAGACAAACTTGATCAATCATAATTTTTATTATTAATTTTTAACATTTAAAATATGTTAGAAAAATATTTAATTTTGGGAATGATTTAATATTATATTTAATCAAAATATGATTTAATTATTTTGTAAATTTAATTATTCAATTTTATATTAAAATAATAATATTTGGTAACATGGAATATATAGAATAATGCAACGTCATTAAAAATCAGGATACTTCATCAGAATTGAATGGGGATCAAGTAAATCCAAAGTGGATCTAATTTAAGTGATCAAATTCAAACCATGCTCCACGTGTCCTAGAGAGAGGGTCCCTCTTCTCTCTAGACTTATTGTGATTCCCATCCCACTGTTTCCTCTATCTCCCAAGGTTTGGAGCGGCGTGGTTTCTCTCCTTCCCCAGTTCATCTTGGTTCTCTAATCATTTTGTGGATTTTGGCCCTTCTTTTTTATGAAGTTTTCCTCGCTCTGGAGATTTTGTCTTCTAGGGTTGCCCATTTCGTTTTTGGTGCGTCATTCTGGTTTTCTATTTCCTATGGTTTGTTGTGAAGAGAGGAGTATGGAGAAATGGAAAAGTTTTACCCCATCCAAGGAGGAAGAATAATGGATTGTAGCGGATGAAGAGGAGATATGTGAAGATGAGTTGTTTCAACGAACTTTGGTTGTGAAGCTATGGACTGAGAGTAACTCAACACGAGAGTGTTCAAGAAAATAATGGTTAATGCGTGGAGACTGAAGAATGTGGTGGATGTTTAAGATCTGAGCAAAAACTTATTCTTGTTTAAGTTCATTACAAGGAGCGACTGCGAACATGTTCTTAATTCAGGTCCCTGGAGCTTCGATGGAGCTTTTCTTGTCTTGTGAAGGATCACTGGTGAAAAACAACCTTCTAACATGAATCTGAGTTTTAGTTCTTTCTGGGTAAGAGTCTACGATCTCCCACTATTATTCAGGGTAGAAACAATGGCTCATAAGCTTGTAAATATAATAGGAGTTTTTGAGGATATTGATATGAAAGAAACACATCGTAATGGAAGGTTCTGGAGAATTAAAGTCACAATCGATCTCAGGGAGCCTTTGAAACAGGGAATGGTGGTGAAGTTTAAACACAAAAACTTAATATTTCACTTCAAATACGAAAGGCTACCTACATTTTGCTTTTCCTGTGGGAGAATGGGGCACCAGATCAAGGATTGTGAGGCAGTCGAAGGTTTGAATGAGGAAGGCTTCAAAGATTTGGAAGAACAAGATTTGTCTTTTGGGCAATGGCTCAGTGCTTCTCCCTTGCCAAAAGTCATGGAGGACGTCTTGAAGAAGGAATCCAGTTCTAGTATTTGTAGTAGGGAGCTGCTCAATGCTTCCTCTAGTCAAAGTAGATGTGATATGAAAAAGAAAGGGAAAGATGAAGACCCTGAAATTCAGCAAGCTAAAGAATCAAGGTTGCAGAAGACTAATGGTGTAGGAAAAGAAGGAGGATTAAACTGCAATATAGTTGATGTGGATAATGTGGCAGAGTTTTTGGGGGCAGTGGTCCTTTCCACTGATCTTGTCACTCAACCGGAATCCCTACCCCAGGTTGGAGTTCAAAAAAGAAAATGGACAAGAAGAAAGGGAGCAAAGGAAGGAAAGGCAGTTACTAGGAAACAGGTAAAGCCGAAGGTGACCAAAAGGCAATTAATTGATGTTATGATAATTGATGAACCTATAGAAGCCATTGTTTTGGGTGAGAAAAATAGGAAATAAGGAGTTGATGGGAATGAAAACAACTTACCAGAGGTGGTGTGTTGGATGACCAACACCGCCTATCCTAATGAAAATCATAAGCTGGAACTGCAGGGGTTTGGGGAGTCCCTGTGCAGTTCGAGCCCTAACAAGGCTCCTTAGGTCAGAAAATCCTCAATTGATTTTTCTGATGGAAACAAAACTTAAAGTTAAAGAGATTGAGGCTTTGAAGAATAAATTGAGATTCCAGTTTTTGTATGTTGTTGATTATAGAGGGGAAGGGAGGTTTAGAGCTGGAGGGATTTGCCTTTTGTGGAATGATAATATTGACTTACAAATTCTATCTTCTTATGATAATCACATTGCTGGTAGCTGTCAAGCGGAAGATGAGGATGAAAGATGGTTCTTAGCAGGGGTGTACGGTTTTCCTGAGGAAGATAGGAAGAAAGACACATGGGAGTTAGTTACAAAGTTGAAAGACAATATGGGCTCACATCTAATCCTATTTGGTGATTTCAATGACACTCTTCATGCTTCTGATAAATTGGGTGGGATGGTCAGATCAGGGTCTTAAGTCCATTGGTGCAGAGAAGCTATGGAGGTTAATGACTTGGTGGAAATTATCTTTAAAGGATACCCCTTCACTTGGACTAATGGTAGACAAGGGGAGAACAACATCCAATGTAAATTAGACAAGAGTATGTGTACCTTTGATTTTTTGCATTGGTACCCTTTGACAAAAGTTGTCCACCTAGAAATATTTAATTATGATCATGTTGCGATCCGTATTGTCATTCTAAAGGAGAAATGTATTGAGAAGCATATAAGGTTGTTTAGATTTGAGTAGGTCTGGTCCAAACAAGAGAATTGTGGGGAACTGGTCAAACAAATTTGAAGCAGTAGGCCGTGATCTTTCCAGTCTATGGTGCAGGCTTTGCAGGGGTTGCAACATGAGTACAGGCACCTTCGTACTAACACGTTTTGCAAAGAGATATGCAGACTCAAAGATTTGTTAAGAGGGGATAAAAGGTGGTCTAGTGATTCGGTTGAAATGCAACTTTTTAAGTCAATTGAGCGATAGAGGGATAATTTTCTTAAAGCGGAAGAAATGATGTGGAGGTAAAAGAGTAGGGCGGTTTGGCTCAAGGAAGGGCATGGAAACACAAAGTTCTTTCACATCAAAGCAGCACAAAGGAGGCGTACTAATCAAATCAAGAGAAACAAATATGATCAAGGGATATGGAGGAGGGGTCGTGACCAATGTGAAAGGATTTTTGTAAAATATTTCCAAGATATCTTTATGTCATCCAAACCTTCTATTCATTCGGAGGTTAGCAGTTTTGTTCCAGGAAGGTTGTCAACTTCTCATAAGTCATCTTGTTCCAAGTTGTTTTCCAGTGATGAGGTCCGCAATGCCATCTTTCAAATGCACCCAAATAATTCCCCAGAATCGGATGGTTTTCCAGCCTTATTATATCATAAATATTGGTCTACTGTAGGTGGTGATGTGGTGGCTTATTCTTTAGAGATTCTGAATAATCACAAAGACCCTACATCAATCAATAATACTTTCATATGTCTTATTCCTAAAAAGAAAAACCCTGCCAACCCAAAGGATTTTAGTCTCATTAGTATGTGTAACGTGATAATGAAAGTTGTGACCAAAAAAATTGCGAATAGGATCAAATTGTGTGTCTACCCCAAATCATTAGTGAGAAGCAAAGTGCATTTGTGAGCGGTAGGTTGATCACTGACAATGCACTCATTGCTATGGAGTGTTTTCACTGGATGAAACACAAGAAGAAAGGTCGGAAGGGTATGATGGCTTTGAAGCTTGTCATGTCTAAGGTGTATGATAGATTGGAATGAATCTTTATTGGGGAGACGATGAGGGGAATGGAATTCCCTGAGCAGATGATTCAGTTGATTCTTAGATGTATTTTGACGTTCTCGTATCAAGTCCTCATCAACGGTCAACCTAGCTCTCAGTTTGTCCCGGAACGGGGTCTCTGTCAAGGAGATCCCCTATCACCCTATTTATTTGTGATTTGTGCAAATGTTCTATCCGGGATGCTTAGAAAGAAGGTGGAGGAAAATAAGCTTCATGGTGTCAAAGTGGTGTGTGGTTCTCCGACCATCTCACACTTGTTTTTTACAGATGATTGCCTATTGTTTACTAGGGCTTGCGAAGAAGAAGCTGAGAGAATCCAATCCATCTTAAAAGCCTATCAAGATGCTTCAGGATAAATGGTCAATATGGAGAAATCAGAGGTGTCCTTTAGTGGCAATATGTCAGAGGCAACGAAAGATCGCATTAAAGACAATTTGGGTTACAAAGGAGTTCAACACCATTCCAAATAACTTGGATTACCCGTTGTCTTTGGAAGGTCGAAAAAAGATATTTTTAAAATTGTGGTGGACAAGGTTTGGAAGAAGGTAAAAGGGTGGAAGGAAGGTTTTCTCTCTCGGGCGGGTAAGGAGGTTCTAATCAAAGCTATTGCACAGACGATTCCAACATACATCATGAGTTGTTATCTCATTCTGGAAAGTTGTTGCAAAGAGATTGAGCAGATGTTAGCGAGGTTCTGGTGGGGTTCGAAGGAAGGGGAGCGCAAAATTCACTGGTTAAGCTGGGATAAGCTAGTTAATTCTAAAATAGTATGAGGCATCAGATTTTGAGGGATCCCTGACTTCAACACAAGTTTGTTGGGGAAGCAATTCTGGAGATTGCTTCAAGCTGATAATTCGTTAATGGAAAGGTTTTTCAAACGCAGGTACTACCTTAGATGTTCCATTATAGAGGTGCCTGTTGGTTTCAATCCCAGTTATGTGTGGTGTAGCTTGTTGAGCTCCAAGGAGACCGTGTTGCGAGGAATGAGGTGGAGAGTTGGAAATGGTGAGAATATTAATGTTATTGGGGATAATTGGATTCCAACGATCAACAACTTTCAAGTCCCTGATCAGACCCTCCTTGCTAATTCCGTAGCGAAAGTCAACTCCTTGATTGGTCATGATTTGAAGTGTTGGGATGCTACGAAGATTCACATGCTTTTTGGATCAGATCTTGCAAGGCACATTTGTAGTATCCCTCTGTCCTTCAGCTTGCCGGAGGATAAGTTAATTTGGAAATTTTAAACGGATGGTTGTTACTCAGTTAAGACGACTTACAATTGTCTCAGGGATGATAAGAGCAAAACAGAACCGAGGCCTTCTTCAAATTTGCACTATTTTCCTTGGAAGGCCTTTTGGAAGATGAATATTCACCCTAGAGTAAAAAATTATGCTTGGATGATCCTCAAGGACATTATGCCTACCAGATCCACCTTGATCAAGAAAGGTTCGTTAATTGATGATCTTTGCCCTTTATAAAACTTTTGTCCTGAATCTTCTCTTCATCTATTACTCCAATGAGATTTTGTGAAATGAGTCTTCTTTTCGCCTCCTCTAAGCATTCAGATTCACGAATCTGGTAATATTGGTGATTGGCTGGAAAAACTCCTCTCATCCAAGGATGTGGAATTGACACAAGTTGTGGTTATGAGTTGGTGGAATATTTGGCATGTTAGGAATAAGGTGATGTTCAATGTTGTTTGCCCGGAGCCGAGGAGGGTGGCTGCGCAGATTTTTGATTCTATGGCTGACTTTTTAGGTTCGGTTTCCCCTTGAGCGTCCTTCGTGCAAAGTGGCTGGTGGTTGGACTATCCAAACTGATGTTGGGTGTTATGAGGATGGGATTGTCTCCTTTGGTTGTGTGATTAAGGACCCTACTGCTAACATCTTCCTTGCAGCTACTAAAAGGATGTCCAACTTGTCAGATTCGTCGTGTGCAGAACTTTTAGCTATTAGGTGGGCGCTTCAGATTGCTAGAGACCCCAACCTCTCAAGTTTCTTGATTCAATCTAATGCTTTGTTCGTTGTTGATTGTATTAATGGTGTTGTTTTTAATGCTAGTTTAAATCCTATTGTGGAGGATTGTAGGAACCTTTTAACTAGTTTCAATTCTGTGTCTATCATGTTTATTAGTCGCTGTTGTAATGTGGATGCTCATCACCTTGTTGGTGTAGGAAATTCGTTAGGTTCCAGAAGTTGGACTGGGCATATCCCCAGGTTGGATGTTCGTGTTTGTAATTCAGTTCCTTTGGTTTAATGGAAGTTATCTTATCATTAAAAAAAAGTGACCAAATTCAAAGGTTTTGTAATAAGGGATCAATTTAAATTTATCAAACTAGAGGAATCAAAAGTGTATTTAAGCCATTTTATTAAAAGACATACAACAACGATTATTTAAAGTAACCGTTGTGATAGATTGAGACATACAACAACGCTTGTTTAAAGTAATCATTGTGGTAGATAACACGTTACTTGAATTATAATTACGGTCACACGACCGTGGTGGAAAACATCATACATACAATTACATCTTATCTCACAAAGGTTGATCTCAGGTGATGATATCCTTTTTCTAACGGTTGTGATAAGAATTCCCCATAATAGAGTGTTAAACTTATAAACATAATTAATAATCATAATAAAGTTGTAAAATTACATTAAAAGAAATCATGATGTGGCATTGTTACTTTAAATATCTTATATTATTGAATGAAGGTGACTAACATTAAATGTATGATATATAACATTACAATTTTGAGTTAGTAACATACAATTATTATTAATATAAATGATAAATGATTACCATTTCTGCAACAAACACTCACATTTTTGTCTAAGGCACTTCAAATATAGAGGATAGACACACATATGTGATGGACAATCATCGTCAGCACGACAGCGCCAATCTACCAAGTCAAAAAACAATAAAGGAATATTATTATAGGATAATGAAATATTGTGAATACCATAAAGAAATAAATGAAAAAAAAATTAATGTTTAAAATTACTTACCGGTGATTATAAAAAATAGAGAAGGAAAAATTATCAAAACATAGTTAAACTTTAAAAATTGATTCATATTTTCTCTTTTTTACATGTAATAATATTTTTTCAACACTTTATAGGTATAAAATTCAATTGAATAGTTTTTACCTCTTAAGAGTTACAAAAAAGCCATTAATAAATTAAAATTATTGGTATTGTCTCTTCAATATATCAAAGTTTGTAAATATTTCAAAGAAGAATCTTCATGCACATCAAACATTCGTTATATTTAAAATAAAATAAAAAATTATATTAGATTTTTATGATAGCACAAGAAAAATTCTTTAAAAAAATATACATGAGTATATCAAAAACTAATTTAAAAATAATTTATCACATTTAAAACTAGTAACTAACACGTGCGTTTATAGTTTTTGAATGTGATATGGTTTTAGTGGCGCATTTTGCTTACAAACTGTTATAAAAATTGAAATTTGAAAAAAAAAATTTAAAATATTAGTAAATTTAAATTGAAATAATAATAAATATATATAATATGAAATGTAAACAGAAATATTACGAATAATATGATAAAAAACTATTGAAACTTGTATTAGATAAATCAGTCGTTTTATTTTTTCACACAATTTTAAAATATATACCCAATCTTTTTTAATAAGTTCCCTTAATCTTTTATACATATTTGAAAAATATGTTCGAAAAATTTTTATTATTCAATATTCAAATCAATAGTAAAGTTGTTCCCAGTTATAGCATTATTATTTTTGTTTTTATATTATTTTTTCATATATAAATATTATTTGATCCATAAATTTCTATTATCCAATAAATTTCTCATATATAAATATTATTTTTGTTTTGATATTATTATTATAAAAATATCTGAATCAATAGTAAAATTATTTTCGTATATAGAAATATCTAAATTAACGATATATTTTTTTCATATATAAATATTATTATTATTTTAAAATATTTACAAAATTATATGAATATTTTGTAACAAACCCATGCATAAGTACAAGATACGTTTTAGGGAGGGATATTGTATCTCTTTACAAATAAAAATGCATTTCTTAAGTTTATCTCTTTACAAATAACAAATGCCAACGGTTGTTTCTGCTCATTATACAAGATATGAGGAAAAGATAATAATATTAATAATTACAAAAAAGTCTTCATTTTTATAACAATATGGATTTAAAATAAATTAAATAGACTTGTTTTTTAAGTAACTAATAAGCATTCATATTATATTATTATATGAATGAATGTAAATAATTAAACTTTAATAAAATATACTATATTCTATTTAAATATAGATTATATTGTAATTATTAATGAATTATTAATAGTAAATATTTGATTGTATAATTAAAAGAAAATACAATCTTACCTAAAATAATTGAAAGATAAATATCAATATAAATTTATGGTATAAAATCATTAAATTAGTAGGATATTCAAGTTTATTATTAATAATAATAATAATAATTTTTTAAATGTCTATTATTAAATGTAGTGGTTTAAATACTTTACAAACAAGATGAAATAAAGCTAAATTTATTAATATACAATATTGTAATTATTTGATATATTAATACTTTAAATGATGGTATTTGTGGTTATAGTAATTTTTGATCAAATATATGGATTAATGCTAAAAAAATACGATTGAGAGACTCTTATTTAACTATGTTAAATTGTCTTTCATGAAATTTGATAGTGTTTTTTTTTTATTTTAATTTACAACAATAATACTATGAACAACATGATAAAAAATAAACACTATAAAACTTTCATTATATAAATCAATTTTATTTTAGTTTTTTATAATAAAACAATTATTTTATAAAAGAGAATTCAATTTTAAATTATTAACTCGATCTATTTGAATAAATTCCCTAAATTGTTTTAACATATTTGAAAAACAATAATTCAGAAATTTTTATTATTCATTATTTAGATCAATACTAAAGTTGTTCCCGTTTATAACAATAGTATTTTTTACCGTATATAAAATATTTTAATCAACCATTTATTTTTTCCCATTTATAAATAATATTTTTGTTTTGATATTATTTAAATAAATATTATTCTCGTATATAAAAATATTTGAATCAAAATTTATATAAATATTTTAATCAAACTATTGTTTGTACAAAATATTTTTTGTCTGTATATAATAATAATAATATTTTTTTATAAATATTTATAAAATTATTTGAATCAATAATAAAATTATTTTCGTTTATAACAATAAAATATTAAAGTTATTTTAGGTATAAAGTTATTCGTATCGTACGTGTAGATAAAGATGATTGAGTATATATTGATTTACCTGTAAATTTCTTACAATGATTTTAATATTTACAATATATAATTGTTTCGTACTGCCCCAAATTACGGATTTGGGCCCAAACATCCTCTCACATCCAATTAGCTCAATAACCCGTTGACGGCCGCTCGATATATCCCTTGCTCGACACCAGTGTCATCCGACCAACTGATAAGCCGAGCGAGGCAACTATTTCCCCAACGGCTAGTTCCTAACCGTTAGCGGTTATTACGAAATTCGCGATCCACGCCCAACAATACGGACCAATGCCATCCACTTGGACCAGTATAAAAACCCTCTCATATGGGAGGGTCATGTATTCAAATCTTTACCCAAAACCTTGTACTTGTTCACTCGTTGCTCGCTCTCTGACTTTAGTATCGGAGTGCCTTTGCAGGTACACCCATTTTTCTCCATCATCAACTGTTCCCCATCCACGTTCGACACTGGCCACATCGGATCCTGATCTCCAGGTACGATCAGATGGCGCCGTCTGTGGGAAGCTCAACTTCCCCGTTCTTCTTCTTTAAAGAATCTCAAGAACAAAAGTTTACTATCCAAAAAGATCCATGGCCATTCACGACGTCCCATGCGAAACCCGGACTGTTGATGATGGCCTCATTACCCAACGGGGGAGCAACCTAGTCACCCCCTCACACGAAGAAACCGTCCAAGATCGCCAAGACGGAAAAACAGCTTCACCCTCTCCCGAGCGCGACCAACCGCTCGAGAGTCAACCGGAGGTCATTCCTTCCATGGCCGCACCCGTCGGGTCAGACTTCGCCGCGCTGGTTGAAACGCTCAACCAAACCCACCTCCTGCTCCTAGCACATGGTGAGAAGATAACCCGTCTCGAAGAAACCGGTCGCCGATCATCTCGATCTCCTAAATGGCACCGGGGACAACGCAACCCATCCCCCCGTAGAAAGAAGGATAAAGGCCACCACAATAAATCTTCTATTAGGAATCGAGATCGTTCACCTCCTCGTAGACGTCGCTCCCCTGTACTAACCAAGACTCGTCAAGGTCCTCAGGATGATGATCGGCGTTCTTCTCCCCAGAAAAGGCGACGATCCCGATCACCATCTCCAAGACGATTAAGAAAGAACAGGTCGAACTCTCTGTCCCCGCGACGGAACAGAAAATGTCGTTCAAGATCCCATTCGCTCACCTCTAGTGACGACGACGATGCCAGAGGTCCCTTCTCCTCTGATATTATGGCTTACCAAGCTACTAAGAGGGCTCGAGAAACCCCCTCCCCTAGGGTTGTATGATGAAACGACGGATCCCGACGAACATATTGAGAACATCGACTCCCTGCTCGATTACAGGGGCATCCGAGGAGCGATCAAATGTCGTCTCTTTTCGACCACCTTAAGGAAATGGGCGATGACTTGGTACAAAAGTCTTGAACCCGAATCCATCACTTCCTGGAGATAACTCGGTCGAACACTTTCCAGGCATTTTATCGCCTCCCGACGCCATCCCAAGACGGAGGCATCACTCGAAGCCATTATCCAAGGCAAAGATGAACCCCTCAGAACCTATATCGAGAGGTTCAACAGTTGTCCAAGTATCGACCATGGACGACATGAAAAATTATTTGCTGGAGAGCGGGCTCCGCCCGTCCACTGACTTCCACCGAGCAGTGGGTATCGAAACGCTCGCCACTCTGGATGATTTCCTCCTGAAGGCGCAAGCGTACATCCAGTACGAAGAGAAGCAAGCGGCCAACTCCGTTTGTGATGCCAGGCATAAAGAAGACGCCAACCCTTCCAAAGACGATGAGCCCTCGACATCTCGTCGGGAAGGTGACAAAAGAAAGGAAGACCGCCCCGTGAACCGCGGGAGCAAATAGGACCAATAGGTCGCTTTCGCGAGTATACTACTCTATCAGTGTTGAGGGAGAAAATATTGTCCGAGTGCTCCAATTCAGAATTTCGGCAAGCGTGGGTTCGCTTCCCCAAGCAGCTGCCTACCAAGTCGGGCATTGACAAAACTAAGTACTGCAGGTTTCACAAAAGTCACGAACACAATACTGAGGATTACATTCATATGAAAGACGCAATAGAAATACTCATAAAAGACGGATACCTCAAACAATTCACGAAATCCAAAGAAACCTCCAAGCTGGAGGTGTAGGAGACCATAAAAGTCGAGGAAGCGGTGGTGGTGCCCGCAGACACCAATATGCAGGTCGCTCTCAGCATCTATCACCCTGAAGATTTCTTTCTACCCGATCGTCAAAGAAGTTTGGGCTACCTGTCTTCCCATAGCCCCTGGGAAGCATTCCCCTCCGCAATGGTGATTTCAGGTGGAGGATTCAACAAGATCACAGTCGGTTCCGTGAAGAGGAAGTTCGACCAACTAATCGCAAATGGACTAGCCCTGAACGCTACGTTAGACCCACCCAGAGACAACTCAATGCACATCTCCTTTTACAAAGAGGAACTACTTGGGGGAGCACCTAACACTAGCATCTCATTTGTAATTCGGGCTCAGATGGCCAATTTCGACGTTCAAAGAATACTAGTCGACCAGTGCAGTTCGTGCGATATCATGTATTCGCAACTGTCGCAACACTTTAGCTGAACGAGACCCATCTAACACCATACGTGGAATCTGATCTGCAGGGTTTCAACGGGGCAGTATCTCGGCCATGGGGTTATGTTGACCTCATAGTCACTTTTAGGGCCGCAGAAACCGCCCGGTCAGTCCATGTCCAATTTATGATCGTCGATTGCCCTTCCCTGTACCAATGCATTCTCGGTCGCCCAACGTTGGTCGATCTCTTGGCCGTCCCATCAACTGTCCATCTGAAGATGAAGTACTACACGACGTCGGTAAGAGTGGCCACCCTGCACGGTGATGTCGAAGCCGCTATTCGTTGTTTTGAGGAAGCCTCTAAAGGCCTTAGCTCGATATCATACCAGCCCAAAGCTTCCAGAAACACAGAAGCGCCCATGCCTCTCCCTCGGGTCGACTCCATCGACCTAGATTGCAGGTTTCCGAATGAAACCGAAAGCTCCCAGCAGCCATCCACTTTGTTAGCTCGACCTATCCCCTACGGCGAGTTCGAGCTGATCCCTCTGGGGGAAGATCCGAACAGATGCGTGAAGATCGGGGCCCACCTCTCAGACCTGGCAAAGAAACAACTGGAGGCGTGCTTGAAAGGAAATGTAGATCTATTCGCATGGAGTGAAATGGAGATGCCCGGACTTGACCCGGACGTGACCTTCCACCATCTCTCCATTGATCCTAATCACAAAGTCGTTGCCCAACGAAGGAGGAAACAGTCGACCGAAAAAACTAAAGCGGTCGAAAAAGCTGTACAAGACCTCCTAGAGGCAAACTTTGTAACAGAGGCCAGATACACAACCAAGAAAATTTCACAACAAAGAAACAAGATACAACAGTTGTTAAGGAATTAATTCAAAAACTAGCACAAACATGTCCCGTCTGATGTGCCAATTTGTTCATCGACGTTTTTGGTAAACAATCACTTAGTTTTAAATTTATTTTGAAGGACCAAAATAGTAAATCTTGGGATAAGTTGTGCTAAATTTATGGGAAAATGGAGTGTGCATTTGTTCGCTGGTGTTTTTGGCAAACAACCTCTAGTTTACCAATTCCTCGGAAAAGGGACACTTGCAGGACCAACCACACAAGTCCTAGGATACATGTGCTAAATATTAAAGAATGGATTCTAAATATATGAGTTTTATTGATTCTTGTATGTTCTGTCGAACAATTACTCAACAAGATTGTTCTTATTGATATTACAATAGGTTGATGTTTGTCTAATGAAACTACCAAAGAAACTTAAAGTTTGCATTAAAGGTTTGTTGGAATGTAAATGACTGGAAAATAGATTGCTTAAAAGTAAATGAAAACATAAACTTGAACAAGATATGAATGATAAATCTAATTTTATAATTGAAAATGAAATGGTGTTTACACATACATTTTTCCATATAACTCTCCTTTCTCTTTACACACGAGTATTAGAGTAATCACATAAATGTTGTACAAAATTTTACACACACTTTTCACAAAGCAAACTATCCTATTTATATACAAATATCTGTCGCACCCCGAAAAATACGACCTTAAGCGATCCGAAAGGACGGAGCCACGCGCTGGACAGACTGAAGAGTCGCCACCTAATTCTATTTATTCCCGAAGAGGGAAAGGGAAGATATAGATAAAACCCGGGAAAAGAGGATGAGGACAAAGGTCAACGGAACCATTGCCCGGGTTCGGGAGTCGGTTATGCAGGGGGAAGGTATTAGCACCCCTTACATCCATCGTACTCTATGGGAACCATATAAGTTATCACGCGCGAAAGGATGTCTATGCTTAAACGAACTACTTGCTAGAGGGAATTGAGTTTAGATCATAAGTTAGATTGATCCTAGGTGCTCGGCAAGGATTGGGATCTTTGTGCCTACGTACTCCTGCGTGCAATGGGAAAGTCAGAGCCTCGTAGTTCGGCCTACTAAGGGTGATGGTTGTTGATTTTATTACCTTTCTTCGATGAAAGAGTTTAGGATTCGAATTGCACTAAAGACTATGGATAGTTTATCCCGTCCAACAAGACGAGCGTCTTGCGTCGAAATAATCGGAGCGAGTAACGAGAGCTCGTTATCCTCCTTTCTACCGCTTAAGGCTCGTGGCGTACGTTTTCTTCTCATTTTATTAATGTGATTTATTTCCTAAGACCGCTTGACGTTGGATCAAGGGTTCGGATCTAATCGAAACATTTTGGTTTTTTCGAGATTTATGGGTGAATGCAAATGGAGGTTTATTTTGTGGTTTGTTAGCGAGGCACAATGCGCTCGGCTCGCAAGGTGAAGGGGATCCTAATAAACGAAACGATAACTAAAAAATAAAGTGCGAGTGTGCGAGTGAAATCGCTTGGCGTTGGACCAAGGATTCGCGAACTAAACTAAATCGGTAAAAACGGAAAATAAAATGCGTACATAAAATGGGGGAGGGATACAAAGTAAATTACAGGGGATTGCGAGAAATAAAGGGGCCTTGTTGTAATTCGCCCAAGAGAAAGCGTGTGTGCAGTGTTTTTGAACTGTTCGAAGGAGTTCGACCTTTTTATTCGAAGACGTTGGACCTTTTTATTCGGATGCGTCGAGGTGTAGTTCGTTCACTTCCTTAGAACCGGTTCAAAATTTAGAACCATTCTATGAGGAGTCGAATCGTTTATTTAAAATGCGATGAAACAAATAAATTAAATAAATTAGAATAAGCGATAAACAAATAATAAATTAAATGGAATAAATGAATAATAAAGCGAACTGAATTAAATTATGGCAATAGAAAATAAATCGAAATAAAAATGAAAGTGAAAAAATAAATTAAACTACGTAGGCCTCATATTGACTGAATTTTCCGATAATGGGATCAAAGACAATTCGGCCGTTTGTTATATCATAGGCCCAAAATAAAATCAAATAAAAAACTAGATATAAATCAAATGAAACATAAGAAATTAATATAAAAACAACATGAAACCATTTTTATCATTTTTGATCATCCTAATAAAAGGGTAAAAGAAATTTAAAAAAACAAACAAACATGGGCAGGGGTGCAGCGGTGATGCATTATGGTGTAAGCAGGAATTCGATGGCTTAGGCCCAAGTGTTACTATAAAACCTTTTTTTTTAACAAAAAAAAACAAGGAGAAAAGGGGTTCGGCTGGTGTATGTTAGAGGGGAAAAAAACCATGGACCTAAAGGCCTCCACAAATACCTTTTTATATAAATAAAAAAAACTAAAGAAAATAGAAAAGGAGAATAATACAGGGTGAAAACAGAAAACAAAGGTGACGGATCTATATACAAATCAAAATAGAAAACCAATAATAAAATAAATAAATAAAAAGTAATGAAGGAAGGGGGTAAGCGCAACACTTTATGCGATTTATGTAGTGTGTGTATATAGATCCAAGAGGCATTTAAGCCCAACAACAAATAATAAAGGGATTTTAAAAACAACAAAGTTAAATATATATATATAACCAAAAGAAAGAAATTAAAACATAAAAAAAAGTCAAACATCAAGTACGAATAAAATAGGGAGAAACACGCTCCATGTACCTTCTTCAACCCTTCAGAAACGGTGAAATGGCAACTGACGGTGCAGGTTCGTTTCTATCCGTTCTTCTCCGTCTCGGTTTTTCAATTTCATTTTCGAGCTCGGTTTCTCAGTCTCGGCTGCATTTCAATGGCTTGGTTTGCGATTCTCACAGAACGGCTTTTGAGTTCGTGCTCAGTGGTGGTTCAAAATCGTATTTTTTTATTTTTGGTTTCAAAAATCACTCGGTTAGTTTCTTGTTTTTTTTTATTTGTGCGGTTTTGCTTTATTTGATGAGTTTGTGTTTGGATTTGGTGGTGAAATGGTTTTCGGTGATTTTGAGATGATGAATGTTGTTTCTCAGATTTCGCGACGGTGGAGATGGTGATGGGTGGTTGTATATGGTGAGGTGTTTTAATGGCGGTTTGTTTCACGATTTGGGAGTTAGGTTTGCAGAAGGGTGGTAGTTTGGATTCCGGATTTGTTTGTCACAATTTCATTTCTCTTCATCTTTTTTTTCTGGTTTTGTTATTTGTGTGGGTTGAGATTTGGCGAGTGTTTATGTAGGAAAAGGAAAAAATGGAGAAAAATTGGTTCTGAAAGATGACGAAGGGTCAATGAGAGTTTATGATTTAGATGAAGAAGAGGGGATATAAATTGAAAATGAATGGAAGTTGAGAGATTTCGGTGAAGGGTTTGTGTGGTTGAAGAAGAAGAGGGATGGTCTGTGTTTCAGCGTTTTGAGGATGAATTCGAAAAGAAATGGAGGTGGTTGTGATGGGCGTTTGGCGAAAACAGAGAGAGAAAACGAAGAAGAAAAAAAGTTTCCGGATTTTGTCTGTGTGTTTTGTGCAGGTGTGATTTTAAGAAAATAAAAGGGTTTTCTGTTATTGTAGTATGAGAGATGATTTTGTGCGTTTATGTCGTGTGATATGGTGGTGGTAATTGATATCTTTATAAAAAGAAAGAGAAGGTTTGGATGTGATATTTGTTGTTGCTGTGCGTTGGTACCTTTCTTTTGTGAGTGGTATAAAAATTGAAAAAAAAGTTGTTGTTGTTATTTGTGATGCGGAACGCGTAATGCTGGTAGTGGTGTTGCTGGGAGATTTTGTGAGATTTGCTAACTGGCAAAAAAAAATGGAAACAAACATATAATAATAATAAAACTACTAATAATAAGGATAATAGTTAATACAAATATCAATAATAATAATAATAATAAACTAAAATTGACATAGTAGAAATAATAATAATTAATAATAATAATATTCAACAGTAATAATAAAAATAGTGGTAATAGTAATGAAGACATGGTGACAGTAAAAAAAAGAAAATAAAGTAATAATTAATAATAGTAATAATAAATAGAATGGTGAGCAAATGAAAGCATAAAAACGAAATAACATTGGACTATCAAGAAAAAAGGTAGGGGCAGGAATCAAACCTCAATCCTTATAGTAATGCGAACACAAGTCCATCCGCTGGGGCAGGTATACATACATTAGTAAAACTGCACCAATAAATATATACTCCACATATTTGACAATTTCCAACTTTTCTCTTTTTCTTTCTCTATTTTTTGATAAGTTCTATAGTAATAATAATAATCACAAGAATAAAACTATATTAATAATGATGATAGAATATTTTTTGGTAATAAAAAAATAAAAAAAGAAGATTATAATAGTATATATTTTTAATTTATTTATGAAAATTAACGGATAAAATAAAAGAGACTATGAAATGAGAGATTTTTTTTTTTAGAATTTGTAACAACAAAAATAAAACAATACTTATAAAAAAAAGAATTGAATTTTTTTTTTTAAATAAAAGAAAAAACAACAAATACATTTTTTTACTTTTAATAATTGATTTTTTTTTGTAAAACATAGAATAAAAGGATGTTGGATATGGATGAAATTTGGTATAAAAATAAAATATTGCATATTTTGGGTTTTGATATCAGACAGAAAAAACGCCTTTTTTTTTAATTTTTGAAACATTCGTTAGACAGAGAAATAAAATGGCACATATTTTTTTATTTTAGACAGTAAAATAAAAGGATGCGGGTAGGATAAATTTGGGGTATGACAATATCATAACCGTCGAACAACAGTCAAATCCTAAGACTTTGCCATTTGGTATCTTGCATGTTACTAATCCCTAATAATCTTCCACGTACTATTATCTGGCGAATAACCGTTATTTATAGAACTGCTCTTTAAACTGACGAAACAACGCATCTCTTTGCCCTGTCGAACCTATTTGAAATTCAAATAGTCCCCATGTCCTCTTCGTCGAATCTTAGTATTTATATCTTGTCAAAAAACAAAAAGGATTTTCTAGTAGTGATGTGAAGAACTTCCAAAAGGGAAACTCATCTCCTTTCGACAGATGTTTGTTCGCCATAACAAGAGACCAAATCATCACAAACCTTCTCGAGATTCTGGACATGTTTGGAAGAAAGTGTGATCTAATCTTCTAGTCATGTTTGGAAGAAAGAGTGATCTAATCTGATCGAAAAAATTTCGAAGACACGTACATCACCTATTTAAAATATAAGAGAAGTTGAGAAACTACCATGTTAGATAATGATGACGTGTAAGGAACAAAGCTTTAACAAATCCACCAACTGTTGGGACTCTTTCATGGTATCGAAATTATATGTATACAAATTGCCCCCCAGCAAAGGTATTTCGACTGTTATTTGGAGAAAGTATCTTTACTGTCGAAACCTTCATTTTAACTTTATGTCTTGCATTAAATGAACTGATCTTTGAGATCTTGCCTTTATCTCGCATTAAATGTTTTGATTCCCAAAAATCTCACTTTTTGTCAAATCATAAAAAGCAATCATCAGATTCTTCAACCTTTCACTTCCAGCCCACGTTCTAGGACATGATCCTCATAACTCTATAAACCTAGGCCTGCCACATTTCTCCAACTTCCAACTATCTCTCCCAGGTCTAATAACACGTCGACACGTGCCATAGCCGTTTGAAAAACTCAAACGTTTTCTTCCCACCTTCTAATATAAATACCCCTTTTATCTTTTCTGGAAAAACTTTCGCTTCTATAACATCTCTCATTCTCCCATTTCTTACAAAACCCAGAAACTTCTTCTTGCTCAAACCTCTTCCATTATCAACAATGGCAACTTCAAGTAAGCAACAAGATCAGAACACATCAGCTCTTCCCTGCGCACACAAGATCCTTGGGCCAAAGATCGTGGGGAACCAACAATACGTCCCAGAACCACCAAATGAGAGAGAAAAGGCCATCATTTACTATTCTCAGGTACTCATCCCTATTTCCATATCTGGTAAATGTCATGCCATGTTAGGCCCCATTCCTAACCCTAACAATGACCAAACTCGTCTTAAAGATTTTTTTTCCAACATATTATCGTACACAGCCTATAGGTGCAGGCAAAATATCCAAACCCATTGATAAATCAATAGAAACTGCTGAACAAACCCCTGAAAAGGCTGCCATAAACTTATCCTATCTGAATCAACCTAGGATTTTTAGAAGCTTCCCCAGGTCGAAAGACCCTTCTGAATATGTGAACTGGGTAGATAGGGTCGAAAAGGCTAAGGGTAAAATTTAGAAGAAAATTGGTATTTATGATTTGATCCAATTGTCGAGAGAAGGCCCTAACTATTGCGCCAACATGATAATCGCTTCCCTCTATTTTTGGGATAGTGCCTATAATACCTTTCATCTCCCTTGTGGGATGATAACCCCTACTCTCTTTGACCTGGCTTCTATAGTTGGGCTTAGTCCAACAGGAGCAGTTTTTGATCCAACTGTATCGGACGAAAATACTATGGGTTTCGAGACTAGCTTCGCCTCATACTCTCACTTCATCTCTCGCTACCACATTAAAGACTCTACTGAGGTATCAGATGTAGAGCACATAGCTTTCCTCACCCTCTGGCTGTCAAAGTTTGTGTTTTGCACAAGGTCCCTACAAGTGGTGAGTAAGTATACCCCCTAGCAAACCAACTTACTGACAAGAATTTGCGTCTGAGTGAATTAATTATGTCTAACCTTTATGAGTCCCTAAGTGAGAGTGTCGAATCTCTTAAGCAAATTAAAGACAAGGGAAACCTAAGCTTGGAAGGTCCCTTCTGGCTTCTTCAGCTGTGGCTCAATGCCACTTTCGAACCTAGGCTTCCTGACAAAGGCTTAGTGGAAGAAGAATATGTCAAAGATATGCATGTCGAATGGGCAAGACTGACGCAGCTGACTCCTTCTGAAGAAGGACGAGACCTTCGACGATCTTTCATGAACTATGTAAATATGTTCACCAAAATCTATGACTTCAAGGAAAGCATGGCACCTTTTGCCAACAGGGTTGTTGGACCCAAGTGCTTTATAAGACAACTCCCTGTCGAACACCAAAAAGACGAAGACAAATTTTTTAACCATCTGGAAATTGTTCCTTATACCCAGGTTCTTACCTTCTTATTCCACCATGTCCAACTCAAAGGTGGCCCTGATAATTTATCAGCCAAATCTAGTGGCTCGATAGTTTGGACTGATACAACTGAAGCCAAGGTTCCTCTATCCCAAAAAGGGATCCATCATCTTCTACAACTCAACCTCTACTAATTCGAAAAGTATGGAGCTTTCAGAAAAGCTACAAAATGTTGCTTTGGAAATCCAGCCAGTGGTTTTTCTACCAGTCTTCCTCTGCACTCATTAGTTCAGCGTTTGGTGGAAAGAATATTATCTCGTCAAGTTTTATAACACATCTGACTTCCAGACCCTTCTGACCAATGCCTTTGCTTTCGTGCAGGATCGAACCAAGAAAGGTACTCAACAACATATTAAAGAAGTTCAAAAATTCCAAAAATATTTTGAAACAATCTATAGGCCAGATGATCTTAGTCGAACCATAGGCGAAGCAAATGTGACTCTTAAGCATAAATTTACAGAAAAATCGGAGAAGTTGGTAATACCCTCATATATTCCCAAAGAGGTGCGGTATAACTTTGCGTATACTAGTTATCCACCAAAGTTTCTGTCTCTACCAACTGCTAGTTTTGGTGTGGCTCTGAGCCCACCTTTTCCAGATTGGTTTGTATATGGCTCCGACTTAAAATTGCTTCAAGAGTCACGAAAAAAGCTTGTTGAGCGTGTGGTCGCAACCAAATATCATCTGGATGATTACCCAGGGCACCTTCATATTGGAATAAAACACGTTCGCGTGGAATCTACCATTCTTGAAGGTGCAACCAAGCTTTCGACTTCCCCTTTATATTCAATATCTATTATTTTAGTCTCTTCTTTTTCTAACTTCTCTCTTTTTTCAGCTACTAAGATTACAGGTAAGAAGAGTGTTGTCGAAGATAAGCCCACCCAGACTACTAAAAAATCCACTTCCACCAAAAATGTTCTTTTATATCCCTTTGCCAATAAAATATCTCAGTTATACAATTATTTCTCTTACTGAACTTTCTTTGATTTTTTAGATGAGTCGAAAGCTCCCTACTCCTCGAAAGAGCAAAATAGAGGAAGTGAAGGTGCCTTCTGAGGATTCAGGTGACGAATCTCCAGACACACAACCCTTGAAGAGGAAGAAGTCTACAAAAATAAAGATGATTGCCTCCCAAAGGTCATTGGTGACGTCGAGGAAGACCCCCCTGCAAGCCTTGTAAAAAAGCTTGCTCAAGATGAAGAGAGTGGAAATTCTAGTTTCCACACTATAATCCCTCAAGTAATTTACCTTCGACAAAATATCACTTTAAACTGTGCATACTCTTGGTCTCTTATTTAAATGTTTTTTGTTTCAGGTTCAAATTCCTACTGATGAACAACCCATCACTCTGCAATATTCTCCTCTTGGTGGAATCGAAAAAGTCCGGGAAGAAAGTACACCCAAGAGTGGTAGGGTGGAACCCCAAACTGAGGTTGAATTCAACATCAGCCGGGAGGAAGGTTCTGCCGACAATTCTCCTGACCAGCCAAAGTCTAGTGCCAATAAAGAAAGTCCTCCTAAAGATGACAAAGGAAAAAAGGCTGATGTTGATCCCCACATCGAAGAAAAGGAAGCGCAACTAAATCCCCAAGATGTTGGTGAAGAGAACCCTAAAGCTAAAAGCAACGCAGGCAAAGGTCATGCAAAAGGGGAGGCTGGACCTAGCACTCACGTCCTTCTTGACTCAACACCAAGCAACCCTTCATCTTCTGGTTCGATTGTCTTTTCACACGAGGAGCTTGAAAACCCGAAAACAAGGAAACCCTTTGAGTATTTGAGGGTCATGCTCAGTAATCGCTATAACTTTCAAGATTCTTCTGGCAGTTCGACCAATTTTGGGGCCACCAATGAGGTTAAGACCCCCAGTTCCGTTATGGCTGAAGTCAAAACCAAAATTCTTGGTGTCGATCTATTCTGAATCTTGGAGGAAGATCCCAGCCAGCAGTCTGAGTTGAAAGCGCTTCTCAAACAATTCAATGTTTTGGAGGCCAGTGCTGATGAGACTCGTCTGGTCATAGATCTCGCACAAATAATTGATGTGGTAGCTGGAGATCTTGGTCGTCGAAAGGAGTTCATGCAGATGATTTCCAACAAGAGAGAGACCCAAGTTGCTGAATGGGATGTTGTGGCAGCTTCAACTGAGAAGGTTTTAGAATTGTCGAAACTTTCTAACACATATTCATAAGAAGTAGCTGAATATGATAGAAATATCCACAGCTTCAAGGAACAAATAGCCCAGCTTGAATCCAAGCTTGCCCAAGAGCATAAGCGCAAGGCTGACCTTCAACAACCTAAAAAGGATGAAGTCGAAGAGGAGATCAAGGTAGGGCTTCACCGTGCTGACAGAGCTCAACAATTGGGCAAAGAGATCGACGATATGTCTTTTAAAATTTTTTTGTGTGACTGTCGAATCTCTGTTCAGAAAAGGAAATTCATGGAGCTCAAAGAGTCCTTCCTTTAGAGTTAAAACTTTTGAAATAGAAAGCTAGGTTTATGTATCTTTTTCATTTTGCATCCCTAGAAGGCCTCTTTTGTAATGACTCCTTTGCTTTTTGGCAACATAATCAATATAAGTATTCTGCTTTTATCTCTACTTCTTGCAGAATTGGTTTGTATTTTTTCAAGTATTTGCCATTTATTTTAAATATTATTTCGTCTTTTCCTATTTCTTCGATTTCATAAGCACCGTTCGAAAAAACACTTAAAAATTTAAAAGGTCATTCCCACTCGGGGGACCATTTGCCCATTAATCTATCTTTTCGATCCATTGGAAGTATTACCTTCCAAACTAAATCGCCCACATAGAGCACCTTAAATTTCACTTTTTTATTGTAAGACTTTTCGACTCTCTCTTTTTGTCTCCTTATTAAGTCTAACGCACGTAGTCTTTCTTCATCTAAGTCCACCAACTCATCCATCATCATGCTCCAATATATTTCTGAAGGGATCTCATGATTTCTTTGGACACGTATGGACTGCAAATAGATTTCGATTGGAAGTACTGCATCATGTCCATATGTCAGTTTAAATGGAGTAGAGTTAGTGGCCTCTTTGGGTGACGTTCGACAAGCCCATAAAATTTGATCCAAGGTTTTATGTCAATTTCTAGGCTTTTTACCTACATGTTTTTTGATCAAATTTATTATCACTTTGTTTGTTGCTTCAACTTGTCCATTCTCCTGGGCATAATAGGGTGTAGATGTCAATAACTTAAAGCATGTTTCCTTTGCAAAAGTTTGCATAATTCTACCAGTAAACACAGACCCTTGATCAGTGGTTATTGTTTCTGGTATTCTAAATCTATAAATTATATATTTTTGGATAAATTCTATGACTGCTTCTGGTCCATATTCACCAATGGTATGGCTTCAATCCATTTAGTAAAGTAGTCAACTCCTACTAAAATGTATTTTTGTCCTTTCGACGAAGCTGGTCGAATTTCTCCAATTAAGTCCAAGGCCCAACCTCTTAATGGCCATGGTTTTATGATTGAATGCAATTCGCTCGTAGGGACATGTGGTATGCCTGCATGGAGCTGACACTATTGGCAACCTTTTACGAAATCGACACAATTTTTAGCATGGTTGGCCAATACAAACCTTGTCTAAATAACAACCATTTCATCTTGTGTCCTACCTGGTGTGCACCACATGTACCACTATGTACATTCGACAAAGCTATGTAGGCTTCTTCTTCTCCTAAACATCTTAGCAAGACTTCCTCCGCAGTCTTTTTGAATAGTTCGTTTCCAAAAAGTACATAGCTTAAAGCTCTGTATCTTACTTTTCTCTCTACCTTTTGGTTTGGGTATTGGAGATACTTTTTGATGGGATTTCTCCAATCTTCTCTCTCTGAATTATCTATGTTAAAGATTTCAAAGTTTTCATCATCCCCATAACCAAGTTTCATTGTTTCTAAATCTGATGGGGATAATTTGGTAGACACAACTCTTCCCCTTACTTCAATAGCAGTCTCTAGTTTTTCTTTCGACACTCTATAACCTGATGCAATTTGAGCCAGGTCGTTGGCTTCTTGATTTTTTATTCTAGGGATATGTTTGAAAATCACTGTGTCGAATTGTTTGAGGAGTCTGTTGGATATAACGAAGTACATGATCAGATTTTCTTTAACACATCTGTATTCTTTGGTTAATTGTTTTATTACTAGTTCTGAGTCGCCCATTATTTCGAATCTTAATGCCCCCAATTCCAACAATACTTCAAGTCCAGCAATTAAAGCTTCATATTCGGCTTCATTGTTTGAACAAGGGTTTTCGACCCTATACTTGAGTTTTATTGGAATTTTATCAGGAGAAATAATCAATACCCCAATACCTACACCATTTTTGTGGATGGAACCGTCAAAATATAGCCTCCGTGGCTGTAATTCGACGTATTATATTTATTTTTCATCTATGGAGTGGTCTGCTATGAAGTCAGCCACCACTTGTCCTCTTGCAGCTTTCAAAGGCAGGTATTTCAAAGAATATTCAATTAATGCTAGAGCTCATTTCCCAATTCGACTATGTAAAATAGGTTTAGACAACTTATGTTTTATTACGTCGAAATAAGATGATACAAATACATCAACTGGTCTTATATAGTGCTTCAACTTAGTACAAGAAAAATATACACACAAACATAATTTTTCTATTACACTATATCTAGTTTCAGCGTCGTTTAAGACTCTGCTGAGATAGTAAATGGCTCTTTTGACGCCATTTTCATCCTCTTGACACAACATACTTCCTAAGATCTTGTCGGATGCTGATATGTACAATCTCATGCTTCTTTTCCCACTGGGAGGCATCAAGACTGGAGGACTGGCTAGGTATCCTTTTATCCTGTCGAAAGCATCTTTCTATTCTTTCCCCCAAGTGAATTCTTCTTTCTTGAGTCGAAGAAGATGAGAGAAAGCTTGCGTCTTCCTGCTGAGGTTTGAAATGAATCTTCTTAGAAAATTGATTTTTCCCAGCAATGATTGCAATCCTTTCTTTGTTGATGGCGCTTTTGCCTCCATTATTGCTTTAGCTTTGTTGGCATTTATTTCGATTCCCTTTTTGTGGACCACAAAACCTAGGAAATCTCCAACCTGCACGCCAAATACACATTTTAGGGGATTCATCTTTAAACCAAATTTTCTCATCCTTTCAAAGGATTGTCGAAGATGGTCCAAATGATGTTTTCCTGAAACAGACTTTATCACAATATCATCAATATACACTTGCATGAATGTTTCAATGAAATCATGAAAAATAGAATTCATGGCCCTTTGGTACGTAGCCCCATCATTTTTTAAACCAAAAGGCATAATTACCCATTCGTAGGTCCCTATTGCTCCAGGACAACGAAAGGCTATTTTCGCAACATCCTCTTCTGCAATGAAGATTTGGTTGTAGCCAAAATATCTATCTAGCATGCTTAGGTACTCATGACCTACTGCAGAGTATACTAACATTTTTGCCACTGGAATAGGATATTCATCCTTGGGTGTGGCTGAATTTAGGTCTCTAAAATCAATACACACCCTCAAAGTGCCATTTTTCTTTATGACAGATACAATATTTGCAATCCATTCTACATCCCTGGTTGGGAGAATGAACTTGCATCTGAGAAGTCTTTTGACCTCCTCTTTTATTTTCGACAGGACTTCTGGTGCGAATCTCCTTGGAGTCTGCTTTACAGGCTTTTTCCCTTCCATGATAGGAAGTTTTAGTTCGACTAAACTTCTATCAAGGCCAGGCATTTCGTCATAGTCCCATGCGAAATAGTCTTTGAACTCTTCCAGTAGCTGAACTAATTCGACTCTGAACTGGGGGTTCATATTATCACTTATATAGGTTGGTCTCCTTTCTGCTCCCAGTCCTATATTGATTTCCTCCAACGGATCCTACGCCACCATCTTCAAGCTAGTTGATATTGGATCTTTTTCGAACCCCAAAGGTTCGTCATCATAAATGGCATCAAGCTTTTGATCTTTCCATCTATTCATCATGTCGTCTTTATCTTCTCCATCAATGCCCTGGGGAGGGCATGGTGAGCCTAAATCTTATTTATTGACTTCGACAACCATGTATTTTATTTCGGCCTCTAGAGCCGCTTTTAGTTTATTTTCGGCCATATAGGCCGTCAGTTTATTTAATGTTGATGTTTCACTCATCATCATCGTCGAACTCGCTACCCCAACCAGTTGGCTTTATGTTAGAAGTTCCCCATGTCTGGCTTGGTTCACCAATCACTTGTTTGTCCCATTGAAACCCATGTGTTGGGTGAAGGTACATGGAGCAATAGGCATTGTCTGATGCCTTTAGATCAAACTCAGTTGGATTGCAAGGAGTTATGTGAGCCAAGTTTATGTCGAAGCTTCGACTGTTCACATTGTTTACTTCAATCATGAAGTAGCTTCGGTCTGCTTCAATGTTTTCAACGATGCCATCAAGAAGCCAGATGACTATGCGCTGATGCACGGACGAAGGTACAACTCCCACTCCATGGATCCACTCTCTACCCAACAACAAGTTATAGTTGGCCCTGGAAGCTATGACTATAAACATTGTTAGTCTGATGATAGTGCCAATTGTCAAGTCCACCTGAATGACGCCCATAGTTGAGCCCACTTACCCTTCATAGTTCGACAGGACCATGTTGTGTGGTTTCGCGTCAGAGTCATCTTTCCCAATCTTTTTTAGCATAAAATTGGGCATTAGGTTCACTGCATCTCCCCCATCCACTAGTATTTTGTTGACGCCTGTATTTTCGACCTTTCCTTTTATGAACAAAGGCTTCAAATGCCCTCTCATTGATTCGTCTGGCATCTCAAAGAAAGCATTATGTTCTTCGACACAACCATTGTTCATGATGTAATAACACACAGGCCTTGGTCCCATAATACTATCTATCATATTTTCTTCTTCATCTTCGATTTCCATTATTCCGTCATAGTCCTTAGGAAGGACTGAAACCACATTGCATATTACGTCGAATGACCCTTCTTCGTCAGGCTCAAAATTGTCAGTTGCCTCTTCACCTTCTGATATTATGTTGGTGAGCTTTGACAACTGCAACATGTTGCTGGTGTTGTCTCTTTTGTGAGCTTTGTCTTTCTCTTCCTGAGTGTTTCTACTAGACTCTGCCTTATTTTCGCCAGTACTTTTCTTCTTGACATTGAGTCCTTATATCGCGTCTTTCTCAGCCCTTTTCTGCCTCTGGAACCTCCTCCATTGAGATTTCGACATGGGACTTTTTCCTTTGTAGTTCTCTGAGGGGTAAGGTATTGGCTTTTGTTTCCCAGTTTCTTTCTTCACTTCGACTGAAGATCCTCTCTGAACTTCGAAATTCTTCCATTTTCTTGGTCCTTGGGCATCTCTAATGGGTTGCACCCATCTATCGTCAGGTACCTTGCCAAATGGTTTGTAAGTGTTGTGGTATCTGCCCTCAGCACTCTGAAAGTAGTATTGTCCCTTTCTTGGATCACACCTACATGTTTCGACTGCTGGTCTTCTCCACAGCCTCCAAATTTGTTGATGCTTTTCTGTCGAATACGACACTGCATCTTGGGCATAGCATTACTTCAGTCTTCTTCTTTTGACATATTTGGATAAATTCTGCCAAGTTTTCTTCTTCTTTTGGGTAGACTGTCCTTTGGTATTCCTCTAGACGACATTCCTTTTTTTCTTTATTCTTTCTAGAGGCTTCCACCAGATTGATGTCTATTTTCTTTCCCCCAGCAATGCTCAGTTTGTCCATCTTTTCAATGAGGATTGCTTCGACAGTTTCCACCTGGGCTTGCACGGTGCCATTGTTTGCAGTATTGACAACACTGGTAAGGTCCTTGACCTCTTCTTCTTCTATTTGGTTAGGGGCAACGACTTCAGCAGTTTTGTCTTTGTTGTCGAGGCCTTCAGGAGCCTCCTTCTCAGTGCTGAGGGGAACGTCTGATTCTCTCTTATTTTTCTAAAAAATGTCTCCCTAACCTGTTTGCTGGATTTTGTTGATGTCAACCTGGGCACTGGAAGGAGTGGTGTATTTCACCAAATAGTCAAACTTTCCACTAGGCTCTCCCAAGGTGCCTCATATTATTCTTTTGTCGAAACCCTTAGTAGCTTTTTTCCTCATGCCCTCAGAGTTTTCAGTAACCCTGGTTTTGTCTTGATGGTCGAAACCCTCAGCGGCCTCAACTTTATTCTGGTCATTGAAATCTTCAATAATTTCCACGTTGGTGGCCTTGTTGAGACCCTTAGTAGTCTCAGCCTGTTTTGGGGCGTCGAAACCTTCAGTGGTCTTGATGTCCCTCTTTGCCTCAGGGTCTTCAGTAACCTTGATCAGTACAAGCATGGTTAATTCAACTTCAGATACTTCTTCTACGTTGGGATTGATTAGAAAATCTTCATTAACCCCCACCATGTTAACGTAGGTGTCGAAACCCTCAGTGATTCCAATCATCTCAAAGCTATCATCAGACATTTTCTCTATTTCGACCATATTCATGTCGAATGGTTCAGCATAATTGGCCTACAGGATCTGCATATGATTGGTATCAATCCTCATTTGTTGTTTTGGTTTGTCTCCAAACCTTAGCCTTCCATCCTGGATTGCATTTTGCACGAGATCCCTGAAAAGAAAACATTGAGAAGTTTTATGGCCCAAGAAATTATGGTACTTACAAAAACCTCTCTTTTCTGTTAGTTAATATGGGGTTCTTTAACACCTGGAGGTTTTATTAACTGACAATTATTTACCAACAAATCAAAGATCTCGTCACATTTGGTGACGTCGAACGTATATGTTCTTTTAGGGAATTTATTGTTTTTCTCTGGTTCGACAGGATTCTTTCCATTCGACGGAGTTAACATTTTGCAAGAATATGGTGGACCTTGATTCAATTCTGCCAGGTCAATTTCTTGCTCGTCGAAAACGTCTGTTTTGTTCTCGTCACAGTCATCTTCTTGGCACATTCCTACATAGGCTACCCTTTCTTTTTTACCTTTGTTGGCTCTAAACTTCTCAGCTTTTAGCCTTTTGATCTGCCTTACCCTATCCGCTAATTGTACCATATATTTTAAGTATTGAGTATCTAGTTTCTTCCTTATGGAATAGTCTAGACCTCATGCAGCCATTTCGACCAATTCTTGTTTCGGCACTTGCGTGAAACATCTTGCCTTTAGCAATCTGAATCTATTAAGGTAGTTGTCTATAGGTTCTGAGAAATTTCTTTTAACGCTTGACAATTCTTTTAGGCTTATCTTAGTTTGTCCCATGTAGAATTGTTCATGGAACAATCTTTCCAACTGAGTCCATGTATGTATGGAACCTGCTGGTAGGGATGTAAACCAGGTGAATGTGTTCCTTGTCAAAGAACCTGGGAAGTATTTCATCTTTAGATTTTCATTACGTGCTATTTCGCCTGCTTCGAGTAACGCGTTATATGTTCTATGGTGGATTCTCTAGTGTCCCCTGAAAACTTTGTGAATTTGGGGATTTTCCACCTTGGGGGTAGTTCTTGTTGTAGAACATATTCAAAGAGTGGGAAGGTGTAACTGGGCCTGTGAAATCCCACATTTGCTCCATTTTGCACCATTATTCTTTCGACCATAACTGCCAAATTGTTTTCGACAGGTGGATTATTGTACTGCATTCTTTGTTGTAAAATATCATCAACGTCTTGACCTCTATATACTAACAACCTCCTAGGCTCCTGTTGGATATGGACTTCGACTCGAGGGTGTTCGACTATCTCATCTTGGATCCTTAGATTTGCCTGAGGGTTGTTTAAAGGTCTCTGATTTATTGTTGGTTCTTTTTCGACATTGATTACTGGATTATGGACCACCGTCTCTCTCTGTCGAATTTGGGGTACTCCAAAGAATTCAGCAATACGCACCATTTGTGTTGCCAATATTTGTTGAGTCAACCTATGGACCATTTCAAGGTTACTTTCGTCCATTTGTTGACGGATTGCCTGCGCATAATTAGTTATAATTGCTGGCATATGGAATTCTGGTGGGGGTTAGTTTGGTCTACTAACGTTTCCACCATAACCTGAACCTTGTAGTGGCGAAGACATGTGGGCCACGTATCAGAATATAATGGTGTTGCATTATGCAAACTAGCCATCATTGAAGTTGGCATTCCATAAGGTTGTTCCCTTCCAAACATAGGTGTGGAAAAATTCGTTTGATAGGGCCTAAAGTTATTTCCCCCAGGGGGAGGAGTAATCATAGGTATCGAATGCCCTATGTCGGAGGAACTGGGTCCGCTTTGAGACAACGACATCCCTGGTATTGATCCAGACATTGAGGGATTTTCTCCTTCTGAAACGTGGAGTGTTTCCACATTCCCTCCTGTTGAAGGAATGGCACTAGAAACTGGAATTTCATCATCATTTACTGGTGGTGGGATAGCCATTTTCCTTACTCTTGTTCACCTAGGTCTTTCTACCTTAGTCACGGCTAATTTACCACTTCGTAAAATCATACAACGTAATAAACTCTTTTTGGGTTGAGAATCCTTGTTATTACTTTAGCACGGTCCCACTGGGCGTGCCAATTTGTTCACTGGTGTTTTTGGCGAACAACCTCTGGTTTACCAATTCCTTGGAAAAGGGTCACTTGCAGGACCAACCACACAAGTCCTAGGATACATGTGCTAAATATTTGTTTACACCGATTTTTGGTAATGTAAACAACCATTATCCATTAACACTTTAGGATCAGATAAAAGTCCTTTTACAATGTTCGTTCAAGTATCGTGATTTATGATATCAGATCATGTATTATTTAAGAACAAAATCATTGTTCTTATTAGTGTTAGAATTGTTTCCAACAACTTTAATAAAACAAGTTGTCTCATGGCAACTTAAAAGAAATAACACTCAAATGAGCATTCAAAAGAAAGAAAACTAAAGGAATGAAAAGAAATGTAGAATTGCAAAATGAAAAGGAAAATAAAGCACAAACAAAACAATTTTAAATTGAAGAGAATGTAAAGGATGGATGGAATCCATCTTTGTTCGTCCCTGAACCCATTTGCCCTTGCGGCGTGGGTGTTACAAGACTTTGAAAAAATAGGATTCAACCTCTAATACATAGTAATTACAACTATTTATAGAGAAAAGAAAATAACTTCCTACATATAAGATTATAACAAGTATCTTATTAATAACTTCCTTAATCTAAGATTGACACATGTATCTTTGGATAACTTCTATTAATAACTTCTGATAACTTCCAATAACTTCCGTGTAGGAGGAGTTGTTTGCTTGATTGATGTAATACATCAATATTTGACTCTTTGAATGACTTTTTTATTGTCTTTTTCGAATTCCTCTCTGAATGTCTTATAACATGCCATTTTTGGTGGAAAAAAAGCCTTCGAAAGTACCCTACTATCTATAGTACCAACTCGAATTCTTTCGACATCCATCAATCTGCTGCATATAATTCGGTTGACAATCGAAATACAAATAATTTAATTTTATATATTAACAATATTAAATGATGGATTCTAAATATATGAGTTTTATTGATTCTTATATGTTCTGTCGAAAAATTACCCAACAAGATTGTTCTTATTGATATTACAATAGGGTGATGTTTGTCTAATGAAACTACCAAAGAAACTTAAAGTTTGCATTAAAGGTTTGTTGGAATGTAAATGACTGGAAAATAGATTGCTTAAAAGTATGAAAACATAAACTTGAACAAGATATGAATGATAAATCTAATTTTATAACTGAAAATGAGATGGTGTTTACACGTACATTTTTCCAGATAATTCTCCTTTCTCTTTACACACGAGTATTAGAGTAATCACAGAAATATTGTACAGAATTTTACACACTTTTCACAAAGTAAACTATCCTATTTATATACAAATATCATAACCGTCGAACAACAGTCAAATCCTAAGACTTTGCCACTTGGCATCTTGCATGTTACTAATCCCTAATAATCTTCCATGTACTATTATTTGGCGAATAACCGTTATTCATAGAACTGCTCTTTAAACTGAAGAAATGATGCATCTCTTTGCCATGTCGAACCTATTTGAAATTCAAATAGTCCTCATGTCCTCTTCGTCGAATACTCGTATATATATCTTGTCAAAAAACAAAAAGGATTTTCCAGTAGTGATGTGAAGAACTTCCAAAAGGGCAACTCATCTTCTTTCGACAGACGTTCGTTCGCCATAACAAGAGACCAAATCATCACAAACCTTCTCGAGATTCTGGACATGTTTGGAAGAAAGAGTGATCTAATATGATCGAAAAAATTTCGAAGACACATACATCACCTATTTAAAATATAAGAGAAGCTGAGAAACTGCCATGTTAGATAATGATGACGTGTAAGGAACAAAACTTTAACAAATCCACCAACTGTTGGGACTTTTTCATGGTGTCGAAATTATATGTATACAACATTAATATTGTCAAAATACTTGCGTTGAATGTTGACTACTTTAGAAAAATGATAGAGTTGAAAGTAAATGTATCAAAGATTTCAACTAAGATGAAATTAGTGACTTGAATAGAAAATGAAAACAAGTAAACGTAAATTAAATGAAACATAACTTTATATGCATAAGTAAGAAAATGGTGGGAAAAGACATTTTTTCAGAGACTCGTTTCCCTCTTGTGTATGGGTATTTTAAGTTTGTATTGAAGTTTTATAATGATTTTGCCTCACCCCGAATCATAACACACAAAAAATAGTTGTCTTCAACGTTCAACTGTGTTCCTTCCGACACGTCATCTTAGCATGCTCTACATGCCTTCGATTGATTTCTACGTGTCCCCAGTGTTTTGGATTAGACAAAAAGACAATTATCTAATTTGTGTTTGAATATGCTTTAGTCGAGCCTCGTTCGATTTGTCAGATTGGTGAATAACAAAACTCTTGGAAATTTTCCTAAGTACAAAACTAAATCCTTCAATATCGAACACATTTGTTTTCCTCTAAAGTCTCTAGTCGAAAGGCATGTAACCTTGCCTTGTGTTTATGCAGAAACTCTAGTTGATTCCCTGGTCTAATTTGTATATTTTAAAAGTTATTTCATATTCCTTTTTTCAACTCAAATAAAATGTGAAAGTAAATTCAATAGGTACTTTATTTATTTATTCGTAAATAATAAAATTCAGACTTTTAAAATATTATTAAAATATAATTTATAAAAAATTTAAAATATTATTAATTAATAAAAATAGAAAAGGTACTTTATAAATTCAAATAAAATTATAAAAAAAATTAAAATTTATAATAAAATATTAACATTATATCTAAAGAAAATTTACAATTTTATTGTGATTTTTATTTTTTGCCACTATTAATACACATTTTTTAAAACAATAATTTAATATAAAATATTTAAGTTATTCATAATTGAGAAAAAAATATATTATCAGTGTAAAATATTTTTATACAATATGTTAATTGAATGTACATTAAGTTTAAACTCTTCATAATTTAGTGTATATAAGCTAGTCGGCAATCTAGTGAAATAGGATGAGATATTTCTTATCCACGTGTTGGCCTACCTTACATAACCGTCTCTTCTTCCATACTTTCACACTTCATTTTCTTCACATTTCTTTCTCAACCTATTTTTCATCTTCTTCTTCATACAAACAAAGAAACTAATGGATTCCATTCAATTTCAGAGAGAAAAACTCTTTTCACTCTCAAATTCCGTGAAGATATTGTTAGCAAAAATTGGTTCTACTGAGCTCATCGACAACTTCCGAAAGATGAAGCTCGACGCTTCACTCTTAACAAAGCTGAAAAGAAGATTGACGAGGATCGTAGTTCTACTCAATGACGATGCTGATTTCAACGAATGGTTCGATATGGTGAGCTCTGCTGTATTTGAACTCGAAACTTTGTTCGACGAAATCAACACCGAAGCATTGCGGCGTAAAGTGGAAGCAGAGTATAAAACCCTAACTCTTTCTCCTTCTCAGGCTCTCAAAAATGCTATTTATTCTCCTTTCAAACGGTTTAATAAAGCGATTAAGTCTAAATTGCTAAAATTAATTGAAAGGTTGGAGTTATTGAGTTCCGGAAGTGGAGAGAAAGGTAAATTAGGTGTTTCCAATTCCGGCGGTGTTTGGCTTGAAAATCCGGAAAGTTCTGATGTGGTTGATGAGTCTGATATTTATGGTAGAGATGATGATATAAGCAAACTTAGAAGTTTTTTGTTGTCCGAAGAAGATGCTAATGAGGGTGATAGGAAAATAAGAATGATTTCCATTGTAGGTATGGGAGGGATTGGTAAAACAACCCTTGCTAAACTACTTTACAATGATCCACAAGTTAAGGAGAAATTCGGAGTGAGAGGCTGGGCGGTTGTTTCGAAAGATTTTGTTGTTTTTAAGGTTTTGGAAGCCATTCTTAATTGTATCACTTCAGAAACAATCAGGAATGATGAGGTGAATCGGGAAGTTATTGAATTTGCCAATACAAAAAGAAATGACCCTGGTGACCTTTACGCGAATCTTGTATTATTGATGTTCAAAAAGATTCTTCGCGATTGTTTATTTTTGCTTGTATTGGATAATATGTGGGATGTGGAGTCTGTCAATTGGACACATCTCATGGACATCTTTAGTGTTGGAGCAATGGGAAGCAAGATCATCATCACAACACGGGATGAAAGAATTTCACCATCCATGGAAACCTTTCTTTCTGTTCATTACTTGAGCCCTCTGAAAAGTGAAGATTGCTGGTTTCTAATTGCTAGAAATGCGTTTGGAGCTTGTAAAGATCAACAACAATCCAATCTAGAAGAGATTGGCAGAGAAATTGCAAAAAAATGTTACGGATTGCCATTTCTTGCAGTGGCGCTTGGGGATTTTCTTCGCACCAAATTGTCCCCAGATTACTGGAATTATGTGCTACAAAGTAACGTTTGGGAATTGACAGATCATGATGTGCAACCTTTTCTACGATTGAGCTACAATTATCTTCAGCCTCCTTTAAAGTGTTGCTTTGCATATTGTTCAATTTTTCCAAAGAAGTCCATCATAGAAAAAAATGTGGTAGTTCAGTTGTGGATTGCAGAAGGCTTAGTAGATTCGTCTACAGATCCGGAAAAAGTTGGAGAAGAATACTTTGATGTACTAGTGTCAAGATCATTGATACATCGACGATCTATTGGTGATGAGGAAGCAACCTTTGAAATGCACGATCTCATCCATGATTTAGCTACTGAGGTTTCATCTCCATATTGTATAAATTTGGATGACCGTAACCTACGTGATACGGTGCATAACTTATCATACAATAGAGGGATATATGACTCACATGATAAATTTGATAAGTTGTATGGATTAAAAAGTCTACGTACCTTTCTAGCATTACCATTACGAGAACAATTGCCTCTTTGTTTGCTATCAAACAAGGTAGTACATGACTTGCTGCCAACAATGAAACAATTACGTGTCTTGTCTTTGTCATACTACAAAAGTATCACTGAGGTTCCCAACTCTATTGGAAATTTGTTATACCTGCAGTACTTAAATCTTTCTCACACTAAGATTGAAAGATTGCCTTCTGAGACATGCAAGCTTTACAATTTGCAGTTCTTGTTGTTGGCAGGTTGTATAAGGTTAACAGAACTGCCAGAGGACATAGGAAAATTGGTTAATCTGCGGCACCTTGACGTTAGTGACACTGCATTGAGGGAGATGCCCGTACAAATAGCCAAACTAGAAAATCTCCACACTTTGTCCGATTTTGTTGTCAGCAAACATAACGATGGATTAAAAGTTGCAGAGTTGGGGAAATTTCCCCACCTACATGGAAAACTTTCAATCTCACAACTACAAAATGTTAATGACCCCTCTGAAGTAGATCAAGCCAATATAAAGATGAAAGAACAAATAGACAAATTATCTTTAGAATGGGACAGTGGTTGTACTTTTCCAGATTCCCAAATTAGAAGTGTTATACTTGATCATCTACAGCCCTCAACAAATTTGAAAAGTCTCACCATCAAAGGCTATGGTGGAATCAACTTTCCAAGTTGGTTGGGTGATTCTTTATATAGAAACATGGTGTATTTAAGAATCTCGAATTGTGATGATTGTTTATGGCTTCCACCCCTTGGACAACTGGATAATTTGAAAGAACTCATTATTGATGGGATGCTATCAGTAGGGACAATTGGTATCGAGTTCTATGGAAGTGGTGGTTCTTCATTTCAACCATTTCCCTCTTTGGAGAATCTACACTTTGAGAATATGCAAGAGTGGGAGGAATGGGACATGACCGGAGGTGCAACTACAATGTTTCCTAGTCTAAAATATTTATCGCTTAGTAAGTGCCCGAAACTGATAGTAGGAAACATAGCTAACAAATTTCCTTCCTTAACTGAACTTGAGTTAAGAGAATGTCCTTTACTGGTGCAATCAATGCCATTATCCGATCATATATTCAGGCAACTGATGTTTCCTTTGAATTCTCTTCAACAGCTGACCATAGACGGCATTCCATCTTCAATGTTTTTTCCAATAGACGGTCTACCAAAAACCTTGAAACTTCTCATAATCAATAATTGTGAAAATCTAGAGTTCCTTCCTCATGAATACTTGTCCAATTACACATCACTTGAGGAACTGAAAATATCTTATAGCTGCAATTCAATGACATCATTTACCTTGGGTGTTCTCCCTGTCCTCAAAAGTCTGTTTATTGAGGGTTGTAAGAATTTGAAATCAATATTAATTGCAGAAGATGCATCACTTAAGAGTCTCTCATTTCTGAGAAGCATCAAAATATGGGATTGTACTGAACTGAAGTCATTTCCCCCAGGTGGATTGGCCACTCCAAACCTTGTTTATTTTGCAGTGTGGAAGTGTGAGAAGCTTCCTTCACTACCAGAAGCAATGCACACTCTAACCAACCTTCAAGAAATGGAAGTTGATAGTCTACCAAATCTTCAGTCTTTTGTCATAGATGATTTACCTAGTAGTTTGCAGGAACTGACTGTTGGCTCTGTTGGAGGGATTATGTGGAATACTAAGCCAACTTGGGAGCATCTCACTTGTCTTTCAGTGTTGCGAATTAACGACGATAATACAGTGACCACGCTGATGGGGCCATTTCTACCTTCATCTCTTGTGACACTATGCATCTGTGGTCTTAGTAATACAAGCTTTGATGGGAAGTGGCTTCAACATCTCAATTCTCTCCAAAATCTTGAGATTGTTAATGCTCCCAAACTCAAGACTTTGCCAAAAAAAGGATTGCCTTCATCTCTTTCAGTACTAAGTATGACTCGTTGTCCATTATTGGAAGCAAGTTTGCGGAGGAAGCGAGGGAGGGAGTGGCGTAAGGTTGCTCACATTCCTGCCATAATTATCGATGACGAATTGATCACATAAGTTTCATGTCTAGGTGAGTCTCTAAAATACTTCTTTTTTGTTTCTTTCTTATTATGTAATCATCGATTGATATCAATTTTTCGATAATAATGACATCAAAATACAATATTATAACACTAACTCATTTTTTTAATCATAGTATTAAATTATGTGTCCCTCCTGCTGCTGCCCAATCTTGCTGTTGTGAAAAGCCAAATTCAGATACACGAACTGCTACCATATCCAGTAAATGTTTTACTGATCAGGCACAGTCGCAGAGTTGAAAAGGAGAAATAACTTGCCGCAAATATGTCAGGTAGTCTTTTTTGTCTATGTGAATGTATATATATTAGAATGAGTTAATTTTAATGTATATATATTTTGTCAAGCTTCCCTTTTTGGGTAAAGATTTTATCATGCTTTTGTGACACTAGTTAAATTCATCTCTAATGTGTTAGTCTAATGAATGGAAGATAAAGATGCCTAAGAAATTTATTTGATTCTAAATTACATTTTGATTTCTTAGACTTGATGTTTTGTTGTTTACCAGTTCGTCAACCAGATTTGGTGGCTTAGTTTTTATTTTCGATTTGTTTATCTCTCTCCTGTTTACAGATTGGCCAAGTGCTTCAAGTGGGATTGTTGGCTTGCAACAAGATGGCAGCAGTGGAATCTAAGGTATAAATTTCGTCTAAATTACTTTCACGTCAGTATTGTGTTTTGCCATCCCTCCCTCAGTTTATATTTTACAAGTTCTTGTTCACTAGTTGTCTCTTATGTAGATTTATATGTTATTATTTTAAAGATGCTGCTCAATCTAAGATAATGTTGTGGACTATCAAAATTAATTTAGTGTATCACAGACTAGTCGTTACTTGAAGCTAGTCTGCAGAGGAAGCGAGGGAAATAGTAACGTAAGATTGCTCACATTCCCTCCATACTCATTAGAGACAAATTGATCATATAAGTTTCCTGTGTCTCTGGGAGAGTCACTGAAATACTTTGTTATTTCAATATTCGCATTATGTCATCAATAAATTTTGTTGATTTCGATATTCGCATAGGCTTACATTACACCACATGAAGTTATCTATCGTATTTGTTGGCTTAGTCATTGTTTTGTGTGGAACATTTTAGTTATTTTTATTCTTTAGCTCATTTGCAGATCAACCAGGGGCCTAAAGGGTGATTGTGTGGCTAGAACCAAGATGGAAGCAGTGGCATCTCAGGTATAAATTTCCCTTTTATAACCTTTAACATTACTCATTTAGCTTCACTTTTCTATGTGACTACTATTTACTCCCATCTCCTGGTTTTATTACAGGATTCAGAAACAAAAAGATTGTTGAAGTAGCTATGTTGGGCAGCAACTATCTGTCAGAGTTGATTTCGAGGCAACTGCTTTTTTGTAGAGCAATGGATGCAGTAGAGAGGATCCATACTCATAAAAATTGAAGAGGAGCAGTATTTTCTTACAGGCTGCAATTTGTTGCAATTTCTAAAGCTATTCCTATTCATTCAAACTAAGCAACCTCAGGTGACTTTTATGCCAGAAACACTTTTTCCAGCTTTTATGTGAAGGTGCTGTTTGAAAAATTGATTTTAAATTTTTACAACTTCCTGTTCATGACTCGTGAGTTGTAATTGCATGTTTTGATTTGAGAGACATAATGCTACTACTTTCATCTGAAATCTTACTTCCTGTTTTTTTTGTAAACAACATTGATGTAACTCTGTACACCATAGTGCTCTTCATGACAGATTTGATCCTAGACCTGTTTCAGAAATTGTTGCTACAGCCTAGAATAGAATAGTTTTTTTTTTTCACATGATCAGTGGCCTAAAAGAGAATTAGTTTATAGGTCTTGACTCTTGAGGGATGCTTTTTAAGTAATTGGGCATTTCAAAAATATCTTCCTGGAGTTTTTCATTCGAAGGCCCTTCTCATTCCCATGGCATTGCCATAATGAAGGCTGCGAATTTGTTACTGGCTAGTGTCTGAAAGTGTAAATGAAAGCATCAATCCATCTAGCATTTTAGATACATGTTAGTTGCAACCATGAAGTCTAACAGAGTAGATTTCACTGCCATGTAGTTGAGTGCTCTAGAATAAAGATATATTTAGAATAGGCAACAATTATCACTGTGGTTTATCCAGATTAGCTTTTATGTCAATGTTATCCGTATCATGTATTTCGCTTGAGTTTTTGCACTAGCATTTTTTTCTTAAAATCCAGTATTTTTCTTTTAAAAAAATTTATTGGAATTTTTATCTGCTTCAACAATATGCAGATACCCTCAACAACATCAACAACATTGTAGCACCTAGACTAGGGTGAGGAGCTTACAGCAATATCTGATCATCAATACTGGCCACGACATGCGGAGCAACACCGTCACTAATAATATGCACCTTATTTGTTTGCAGCAGCTTTCGGTCCCGTGGCTAGTTCAATGAAAAAAATTGGCCCTGGATGGTGAAGTGATTTGAAACGGTGTGCACTCGACTTGAGTGATTAGCAAGATCATATTGTCAGAAGCCAATTCCCAGTACTGTTATGTTTTCCCTTACACTACATGAGACTTACATTCTCCATTATTATTGATGATAGAAATGGGAAATGGATACTAGTTACGATTCATGAATATTTCTTTCTCACTTGCCTACTGCATCTAGCATGGTTAGTACTATGTAAAGAATATATGTGCTAACAGATTCTTCTTCCACCCCTTAAATCTTTTCAAAGTCACTAGTTTTGAAAAAGTGAAATGTGTTTTTAAAAAAATGAGATTCTAGAATCCAAATATTATCAAAATACTTCTATTGGGAGTCTTGGGTACGATGTTTCAAAAGTGTCTATCGATTAAATGTTTAGGATTTGAAAGACTTTGACATTACATATGGAGGTGGTCTAGGTTGATAACCTTGATTAGGGTTTTGATTCCCCAAATAGTTTGCTTCTACCTCAACTGGTGGACAATACCCAGTAGGATGATCTCTGGTGCAAATCTCACAACTTTTTATTTGTTGGCTTTTGTTGGGAAGTTCTTGCATCTCTTTGATTTGTTGTAAAAGTTTTGACATTTGCTTTGTCAACAACTCTACTTGTTGTGAGAGCAACTTATTTTGATCAAGAATTGCATCATTCGTTCCCAACTCAACAATTCCTGACTTCCTTTGAGGATTACCACAGTTGTGTTGGCATTGATGGTCATTCAATGTCATCTTATAAATGATGGCAACTGCATCTTTCGCACTTTTTGACATTAAAGATCCACCCGTCGTAACATCCAAAAGAGTTTTATGAACGGGTTGAAGTCCGTTGTGGAAAATATGCACTCGAGTTAAATCATCAAAACCATGGCCCTTGCACTTCTGTAACATAGATTTGAATCTCTCCCAAGTTTCGTTGAGAGATTCACTTCCTCCTTACGGAAATACTAAAATTATCGTCTTGACCTCCATAAATCGATTGTGAGGGAATAATTGTTCAAGAAACTTATCCTACGATAAATTCCAATTCGCCATCACAATGGTAGATTGGTCAAGATACCACTCATTCGCCTTCCCAATTAAGGAATGCTAGATTTACATATAAAAGAGCATGAATTCTCGTCTTCATCTTAGAATTCCTTGCTTTGGTGGCATTGCGAGCGAGCAAACTAAACATTGTGTCTTAGACTATTGACACATGGACTTCTAGGAGGTGGGGTGGAGGTATTTTTGCCATGTTTGGCATATAAATGGGTGTATATGTAGAAGTTTTTCTGTGCTCTCGTCTTTCTTTGGCTAGTTGCCTTCTCCGCTTAGTTTTGCTATTAAGTTTACGAAAAGTTCTCTCAATCTTAGGATAAAAAAGAAGTTGATCTGCAGGTAAAATTCCTTGCATAAACATAATCTGCAACACTAACCAAACAAATTAAACAACACAAGAAAAATAAATAGAGATAAGAGATAACAATACAAAGATCTTAAAACTAATAAATTATTGCAATGCTTGCAATATCAAATAACAATCCCAGACAACGACGCCACTTTGTTGATTTCGGTGATATGTAGTTTTGTATATCGTCTCCACAAGGACTATTCTGATATAGGATGCTTACCGTTCAATAATTTATAGTTTTAAAAAAGGAGTTTTCAAAGTTTGTTTGTTCATAAATTTGTCACGATTTAGTAGCAAAGATTAAATTCTAAATATTTTTGTTAATAAAGTATATCAAAGATAGATTTCATCAACCCTAACTTATATATATTCTCTTAATCTTATATGTGAAGTCGGGTCTGATTAATATCATCACATATTCTCTCAATACTGTCTACGTCTAGAGCGGTGTCGTGAGAAATACCGTATCCATCACTAGACGATTTCTCCATCTAACAACCTATACAATAAGCTTTAAGATCAACACAAAGCAAATATCAACCATAAATCTATGTCTAGAGTCTATGAATTGATAGGTGAATATTTTAGATCAAGTTTCATAAAATCTATGTTCAGAGTTTTACAAATCATAGATGGATCTTTAATGAACAAAAAACATTCACCATATATTAATCATCACTAGTTCACATACAAGGCCAATCAAAAGAAATACATACAATCTAAGGTAGACTACCTCTACCTTTGATACAAAGAGATTTAGCTACCCATCACCATGATAACTTGCTCCATAAGGCAAGAATGAAGATGAATTAACATGCACGATGAAGAATCGATCTTGGATGTGAATCCCGCTTCTACTTGCAAAATCTCACTTTTTGATGAAGAAATGAAGAACTTAGGGTTTCTTCTCTTCTTACACAAGTTTCTCTCTCAAAATATCTAAGAATATCTCAAAAAATACAATAAAGTACTTAAATAGATTTACCAAATCTCTATTGTTCCCTTTGCAAACACCTTATTCGCATTGTGAAGTCTATTTATAGGCACATGAAATGCCTCTAAATAGTTAAACCAACCTTGGAAAGATATCTAATTTCGCAGTGCGAACAATTCTTCGCACAACAAACTTCTTCGCTTTGACTTCGCTATGCGAACTTTATGTCAAATACCTACTGCCATCCAAAGTTTCCACTTCGATGGGACTTCACTAGGAGCTCACACTGCGAGCTTGCCTTGACCTTACTAGTTGTTTGCACAACAAACATATTGAATTCTTCATCAATTCTTTGGCTTTCTTGTAAATTCATTTGTGTCTTGAACATTGATGTTTTATGCCTAAATCCTGCACAATAATACACATATCAAAGAATCTAAATGTAATTGCAACATAATCGAAGAATCACATAAAAACATGGAATAAATCCATTAAAACATAAGAAATGAGTTGAATATGCCAAAAATAATGGATCAAATTAAGACATGTTTGACATTCAACAAATGTTTGACATTCAACATTAACCGACTTAACAATACTTGTTGTTGTTTGAAATTTGAAAATATTATTTTAAATTCAAAATTCGTCATGAACTTGTTAATTCAGGTGCATGTTTAAACGACTTAACAAATACTAAACATAATTCAAAATTATGTTTTTTCATGACGCATTATCATTCTAAACTATTGCTAACCTTCATGAAAATGTCTCAAACTTTTGCATCAATTCATAGGGGTTTCTTAGAAGAAAATTTTATCAAACTACCCAATTTTTTCAACTTTAATCCCTAACTACCCTACCTTTCAAATTAATTTTCAATATACCCCATTTTTTTAAAAAAATAAATAAATTAAAGAGGAGTCGCCAATTGAATTGGCGCTTCCTATATATTTTTTAAAATTTTAGTTACCTGCGAATTTTCCTACAAATTTGAGATTACCTGCGAATTTACTTGCGAATTTACCTATGGATATAATTAAATCTGAAAGTAAATTTGTAGAAATATCCGCAGGTAACTGGATTTACTTGCGAATTCAATTTTTTTGTTATGAAAAGTGGGGTAGATAGGGAATTAATTTGAAAAGTGGGTTATTTGAGGAATTTTTTAAAAAAAGGTGGGGTATTTGAGTAAAACTTTCTTCTTAGAATGTATTTAAGGCAAAATACATTGGGTTTCAAATTAACTCTTTTATTATTAATTTTCACATCAATTCAAATAATCTTTTAAGTGTTCATCATTTTTCAAAAATGTTAAAACTTTATGCATAAATTTAAAATCATTCATAAAATTTTTATAATATTTTTTATGCAATTTTTAATCTTTAAATAATTACTATTCAATTATATTTATTTAGTTACATCTTTTTTACAACTTTATTCTTTATTTTTTATTAAATTTGGTAAAAGAGTCTTTCAAAATTATTTTTTCAATTTTTTTTAATAAATCACTAATATATAAAATAAAAATAGTAAAAAATACTAAAGAGACCAAACCTGATTCAGTTAAACCATATCAAAAGTAGTTAGTATTCTAAATAGAATACAACTATTACAATAATGGATTCAAAATAGTAAACACACACCTAACAAGATACTACCTAATGAACATGCTTACAAGAACAAAACCAGATAGCAAAAGAAAAATGGTGTATGAGTTTTCACAAACTTTAATTAATGGTAAATGAATCGACCGCCAACACGAATCAATTCACGTACCAACAACTCCCTACGAAAAACACAACAAGCATAATAGCTCTTTCAAGATAAATAAACCAAAATCACATCGAACCAACAAGGAACGACGACAATAAGGTTGACAAAATTATAGTTGTGATAGTGTAACTCAAAACGCAATGATAACAGTAGATCTCAACAAATTTGAAACAAATCAGAAATCAAAAAACCAGAACCCAAACTCAGAAGATTCGAATCCGGTGACATGAACAAGCAAACTGAGTGACAGAAACTAAACAACCATTTGTCGCCGACGCATAAACGGAACCCCAGACGGTGGACCGTGGTGCAGAGGAAGGTCCTCGTCACACTACCAAATTAAGATTTTTTTATTATTTAAAAAATGTCAATTACATAAAAACTAAATGTCTATTTTGGTGTTCTATTTTTTTATTAGAGCTAAGTTTTCGAAGCCTACCTCTCCTTAACATGAATCTTGATGCTTTTAACTTTTTTCCTTCTTCGATTTCCTTGTCTGGCTTTCGATTGTCACTCCCTTCTAATCTCTTGCTTTTATTTTGCATGTATGAAGCCGAAAGGGGTTTAGCTCAAGGAGTTTTAGGGTTCTAACGATGAACCCTAAACCCTTATTCTGAAGAGAGCTTTGGTGAGGGTTTGAGGAGATTCGTGCAGCGATACTCTCTTAGGGTTTAATTTTTTCCCGTCCCCTCATTCTTAGACTTCTTAGGTTTTTATAGATTTATTTTTAGGTTAGAAATTGATTAGGATTCAATTTGATTTGTAGAATTTTTATTTGTTTTGATTTGATTGTATAAGTTATGTAATTTGATTCAATTTTTAATAAAATTGATTTTGTTTCATATTAATTCGGATTTGATTTTTTGTTGTAATTTGATTTTGTTGCGTTTTGATCCTTCCTTCTTTTAGTGTAGGTGTGATTTAGGGTTTGTGAGGTGGTCAACCAAACGTTAGCCCAGGCCCAATAAAACCAATTTTTTTATAAAATATAATAAATGATAAAAAAACAAAAACCCCTGAAAAAATGCATCCCTTCTCCCTTATTTCATTAATAAATTTTAAATTATTAATATATATATATATATATATATATATATATATATTCTTTAAATAATTATTATTTAATTATATTTATTTAGTTACATCTTTCTTACAACTATATTCTTTATTTTTTTATTAAATTTGGTAAAAGAGTCTTTCAAATTATTTTTTCAAGTTTTTTTAATCAACCACTAATATATAAAATAAAAATAGAGATAGTGCATAATATTGAGGGGACCAAACCTGACTCAGTTAAATCGTAGTTAGTATTTTAAATAGAATATAGTTATTACTATAATGAATTCAAAGGTGTAAACACATACCTAACAAGATACTATCTAGTAAACTTACTTACAAGAATAAAACCAAATAACAAAAGAAAAATATTGTATGAATCTTCACAAATTTTAATTAATGGTAAATGAATCGACCGTCAACACGAATCAATTCACATATTAACAACTCTCTGCGAAAAACACAGCAAGCATAATAACTCTTTCTGGTTAAATAAACCAAAATCACATTGAACCAACGAGGAACGACGACGACAAGATTGACAAAATTGTAGTTGTCGTAGTGTAACTCAAAACGCAATGAAAATTGCAGATCTCAACAAATCTGAAATCAAAGCAAAACACATCACCGCCAACCACGAAAACAGGATTCAAATCGATCAACGATTCAGATTTAGAAAGACAAACAACAACTCCACACGAACAAGCTTAAGCAACCATCGAAAAACCAAAACCCAAACTCAGAAAACTCGAATCTGGTGACATGAGCAAGCGAACTGAGTGACAGAAGCTAAACAACCACTTGTCGCCGACGCAGAAACGGAACCACAAATGGTGGACAGTGGTGCGGAGGAAGGTCCTCATCACACCACCAAATTAAGATTTTTTTTTATTATTTAAAAAATGTCAACTACATAAAAACTAAATGTCTATTTTGGTGTCGTGGTTACCATGATACTACCAAGATGACAACTATGTTTCTATTGTTTATTCTAGTCCTCTCCGGCAATCTAGTAAAATAGGATGAGATTTTTCTTCACATTTCTTTCTCAACCTATTCTTCTTCTTCTTCTTCTTCTTCTTCTTACAAACAGAGAAATAAATGGATTCTATTCAATTTCAGAGAGAAAAACTCTTCACACTCTCAAATTTTGTGAAGCTGTTGTTAGACAAATATGTTTTTCCTTTGTTCGCCGATAACTTGAGGAAGCCCGAGCATGACGTTTCATTTTTGAAGAAGCTGAAGGAAACACTGTCAGATCTTCAACATGATCTCTACCAACCACTGGATTTGCTCAGTTACGCTGTCTCTCATCTTTCTGCTTTCTTTAAAGAAATCTATTTTTCATTCAGGTATCATACCTCAATTCAGACTAAGCTGCTAAACAATCTTGTTACTTTAAATCATGAGATTAATTCTGAAATGAAAAGATTAATTGAAATTTCAAAAAATTCTAGCACTGTAAGTTCTATTTTGGATGGTCAATCTTGTATTTATGGAAGAGACGCTGATATTGAGAAACTTACACGGCTTTTGTTGTCTACTGATAATGAAATAAGTGTGATTTCCATTGTGGGTATGGCAGGGATTGGTAAAACATTCCTTGCTAAACACCTTTACGATCATCCACTTAAGGACAAATTTGAGTTAAAACTGTGGGTAGATTTCTCAAATGAGGTTGATGATTTCACTGTTTTTGAAACCATTCTTCAATCTATTAGTATTACTACTTCACAAACAACCATTTACCCAAAAATTTTGCTAGTACTGGATGCTGTATGGGATGCAAGATCTGTCAATTGGACAATACTGCTGGATAACTTTAATGCTGGAAGTAAGGTCATCGTCACAACACGAGACGAAAGAATTGCACTTTCCATGCAAACCTTTTATTCTATCCACTATTTGAGACCTTTGGAAATTGAAGATTGCTGGTCTTTAATTGCCAAACATGCATTTGCAGAATGTAGCTACCAACAACTATCCAATCAAGAAAAAATTGGGAGTAAAATTGCAAAAATATGTGATGGATTACCATTAGCTGCAGTAGCACATGGGGCTCATCTTCGCATCTCATTGCTCCCAGACGATTGGAAGTTGTTAGAAAGTAATATTCATGATACTTATGAGGTGGACACTGCTCTTGAATTACGCTACTATTTTCTTTCTGAACCTTTAAAACGATGTTTTGAATATTGTTCAATTTTCCCAAAAAATTCCATCTTAGATAAAAAGATGGTAGTTCAGTTATGGATTGCAACAGGCTTAGTAGAATTGTCCACGGATCTGGAAAAAGTTGGAGAAGAATATTTTGACGAACTAGTGTCAAGGTTGTTGATACATCGACGATCTATCGGTGATGAAGAAGGAAACTTTGAAATGCCCGACTGCGTCCATGATTTCGCTACGAAGGTTTCATCTCCTTACTGTATAATTATGGACAAACATAACCTAGATGATAAGGTTCATAACTTATCATACAATAGAGGGACATATGATTCATATGATAAATTTCATAAAATATACAGATTAAAAGGTCTGCATACCTTTCTAGCATTACCATTACAAGAACAATTGCCTCTTTGTTTGCTATCAAACAAGGTAGTACAAGACTTGCTGCCAACAATGAAACAATTACGTGTCTTGTCTGTGTCAAATTACAAGAGTATCACCAAGATTCCCAAATCTATTGGAAATTTGTCATACATGCAGTACTTAAATCTTTCTTACACTAATATTGTAAGACTGCCTTCTGAGATATGCAAGCTTTACAATTTGCAGTTCTTGTTGTTGGCAGGCTGTAAAAGGTTAACTGAACTGCCAGAGGACATAGGAAAATTGGTTAATCTGCGGCACCTTGACGTTAGTGACACTGCATTGAGGAAGATGCCCGTACAAATAGCCAAACTAGAAAATCTCCACACTTTGTCCGATTTTGTTGTCAGCAAACATAACGATGGATTAAAGGTTGCAGAGTTGGGGAAATTTCCCCACCTACATGGAAAACTTTCAATCTCACAACTACAAAATGTTAATGACCCCTCTGAAGTAGATCAAGCCAATATAAAGATGAAAGAACAGATAGACAAATTATCTTTAGAATGGGACCGTGGTAGTACTTTTCCAGATTCCCAAATTAGAAGTGTTATACTTGATCATCTGCAACCCTCAACAAATTTGAAAAGTCTCACCATCAAAGGCTATGGTGGAATCAACTTTTCAAATTGGTTGGGTGATTCTTTATATAGAAACATGGTGTATTTAAGAATCTCGAATTGTGATGATTGTTTATGGCTTCCACCTCTTGGACAACTGGGTAGTTTGAAAGAACTCATTATTGATGGGATGCTATCAGTGGGGACAATTGGTATTGAGTTCTATGGAAGTGGTGGTTCTTCATTTCAACCATTTCCCTCCTTGGAGAATCTACACTTTGAGAATATGCAAGAGTGGGAGGAATGGGACTTGATTGGAGGTACGACTACAACGTTTCCTAGTCTAAAGTCTTTATCGCTTAGTAAGTGCCCGAAACTGATAGTAGGAAACATAGCTGGCAAATTTCCTTCCTTAACTGAACTTGAGTTAAGAGAATGTCCTTTACTGGTGCAATCAATGCCATTATCCGATCATATATTCAGGCAACTGATGTTTCCTTTGAATTCTCTTCAACAGTTGACCATAGACGGTATTCCATCTTCAATGTTTTTTCCAACTGACGGTCTACCAAAAACCTTGAAACTTCTCATAATCAATAATTGTGAAAATCTAGAGTTCCTTCCTCATGAATACTTATCCAATTACACATCACTTGAGGAATTGAAAATATCTTATAGCTGCAATTCAATGACATCATTTACCTTGGGTGCTCTCCCTGTCCTCAAGAGTTTGTTTATTGAGGGTTGTAAGAATTTGAAATCAATATTAATTGCAGAAGATGCGTCACTTAAGAGTCTCTCATTTCTTAGAAGCATCAAAATATGGGATTGTACTGAACTGAAGTCATTTCCCCCAGGTGGATTGGCCACTCCAAACCTTGTTTATTTTGCAGTGTGGAAGTGTGAGAAGCTTCCTTCACTACCAGAAGCAATGCACACTCTAATCAACCTTCAAGAAATGGAAGTTGATAGTCTACCAAATCTTCAGTCTTTTGTGATAGATGATTTACCTAGTAGTTTGCAGGAACTGACTGTTGGCTCTGTTGGAGGGATTATGTGGAATACTAAGCCAACTTGGGAGCATCTCACTTGTCTTTCAGTGTTGCGAATTAACGACGATAATGCAGTGACCACACTGATGGGGCCATTTCTACCTTCATCTCTTGTGATACTATGCATCTGTGGTCTTAGTGGTACTAGCTTTGATGGGAAGTGGCTTCAACATCTCAATTCTCTCCAAAATCTTGAGATTGTTAATGCTCCCAAACTTAAGACTTTGCCAAAAAAAGGATTGCCTTCATCTCTTTCTGTACTAAGTATGACTCATTGTCCATTATTGGAAGCAAGTTTGCGGAGGAAGCGAGGGAGGGAGTGGCGTAAGGTTGCTCACATTCCTACCATAATTATCGATGACGAATTGATTACATAAGTTTCATGTCTAGGTGAGTCTCTAAAATACTTCTTTTTTGTTTCTTTCTTATTATGTAATCATTGATTGATATCGATTTCAATAATAATAACATCAAAATACAATATTATAACACTAACTCATTTTTTTAATCATAGTATTAAATTATGTGTCCCTCCTGCTGCTGCCCAATCTTGCTGTTGTGAAAAGCCAAATTCACATACACAAACTGCTACCAAATCCAGTAAATGTCTTACTGATCAGGCACAGTCGCAGAGATGAAAAGGAGAAACAACTCACTGCAAGTATGCCAGGTACTCTTTTTGTTTATGTGAATTTATATATATTAGAATGAGTTAATTTTAATGTATATTTTGTCAAGCTTCTGTTTTTGGGTAAAAGATTTTATCAAGCTTTTATAACACTAGTTAAATTCATCTCTAATGTGTTATTCTAAAGAATACCATTTATGCATTTCCACAATTTTTGTGTGTGTTTATCGACTTGTCTTGACTTGATATTTCCTCCTCATCTTGGTTAATTAGAAAGGTTCTTTGTTATGTATGGAAGATAAATATGCTTAAGAAAGTTATTTGATTCTAAATTACAATTTGATTTTTGAGACTTCATGTTTTGTTGTTTACCGGTTCGTTTACCAAATTTGGTGGCTTAGTTTTTATTTTTGATTAGTTTATCTCCTGTTTACAGATTGGCCAAGTGCTTCAAGTGGGATTGTTGGCTTGCAACAAGATGGCAGCAGTGGAATCTAAGGTATAAATTTTGTCTAAGTTACTTTTACGTCAGTATTGTGTGTTTCGCCATCCCTCCCTCAGTTTATATTTTACAAGTTCTTGTTCACTAGTTGTCTCTTATGTAGATTTATATGTTATTATTTTCTCTAGTCTCTTTTCAAGTATCTTTAACATCAATTGTGTTGGGGAGGAGTTTATTAAAGATGCTGCTCAATCTAAGATAATCTTGTGGGCTATCAAAGTTAATTTAGTGTATCACAGACTACTCGTTATTTGAAGCTAGTCTGCAGAGGAAGCGAGGGAAATAGAAACGTAAGATTGCTCACATTCCCTCCATAGTCATTAAAAGACAAATTGGTCATATAAGTTTCTTGTTTCTGGGTGAGTCGCTGAAATATGTTGTTATTTCAATATTCGCATTATGTCATCAATAGATTTTGCTAACTTCAATATTCACATAGGCTTGCAATACACCACATTAAGGCATCTATTAGATTTGTTGGCTTAGTCATTGTGTTGTGTGGAATATTTGAGTTATTTTTATTCTTTAGCACATTTTCAGATCAACCATGGGCCTAAAGGGTGATTGTGTGGCTGGGACCAAGATGGAAGCAGTTGCATCTCAGCCTCAGGTATAAATTTCCTCTTTGATAGCCTTTAACATTACTCATTTAGCTTTACTTTTCTATGCGACTATTATTTATTCCCATCTCCTGGTTTTATTATAGGATTCAGAAAAGGAGATGATTGTTGAAGTAGATATGTTGCGCAGCAATTATCTGTCATAGTTGATTCGCGGAAACTCCGTTGTCGCAGAGCACTAGATTCAGTAGAGAGGATCCATACTCATAAAAATTGAAAAGGCTGCAATTTGTTGCAATTTCTAAAGATATTCCTATTCATTCAAACTAAGCATCCTCAGGTGACTTTTATATACATGTTAGTTGCAACCATGAAGTATAACAAAGTAGATTTCACTGTCAAGTACAACTTACTAAGTATCTTTAGAACAATAGTTGAGTGCTCTAGAATAAAGATATATTTAGAATAGGCAACAATTATCACTGTGGTTTATCATGCTGAGCATATTAATTTATATGTCAATGTTATCACTGTGGTTTATCATGCTGAGCATATTAATTTATATGGCAATGTTATCCATATCATGTAGTTCGTCTGAGTTTTTGCACTAGCATTTTTTTTCTTAAAATCCAGTGTTTTTTTAAATAAAATTTATTTGAATTTTTATCTGCTCCAACAATATGCAGATACCCTCAACCACATCAACAATATTGTAGCACCTAGACTAGGGTGAGGAGCTTACAGCAATATCTGATCATCAATACTGGCCACGACATGCGGAGCAACAACGTCACTAATAATATGCACCTTATTTGTCTGCGGCAGCTTCCGGTCCCGCGGCAAGTTCAATGAAAAAAATTGGCCCAAGATGGTGAAGTGATTTGAAATGGTGTGCATTCGACTTGAGTGATTAGCAAGATCACATTATCAGAAGCCAATTCCCAGTACTGTTAATCTGTTATGTTTTCCTTTACACTCAAGAGAACTAGTAACCTGAGTTCTAATTTGAGGACATGTTTAGACAGATTTGAAGGCACTAATATCCCAAAATGTGAACTCGTTGTCCAAGAGCTCCTCATTCAGGTTTACTCTGTTTAATATACCTCGCGATGCAAAACCAACTTTCCTCATCGGTACAAAAGCGAAGGCTTCTTAGACAAATAAGGTGAATATTTTTGCTTATGAGGATGAGCAAATGGTCTTTTATCTGCCCTAACAATCTTGTAAACCACTAGTTTAGCTTAGAATTTGATGGTTATTATGTCCATGTTGACAATGTCTATATGTTAGAATGTTATGGCACATTAAAATGATGATTTTGGTGAATTTGAAGTTAAAATGTATCAAAAGCTTGAAGGAAATTACTTACACGAATTGAGAAGGAAGAAGATTCCTACTGTTTGCAAAGAAAAAGAAAATCATGGTGCAATCTTAAATGTTACTCAAATCTTATTTTGAAAAATTAATGATTACGTTTCTATAATTAATGTATATATCCAATTATACTTTTTAATACTTGAATGTAAAACAATAATTATCTTCAACATTGTAAGTCAAATTTTCTTTGTTTTTTTTTGTAAGTGAACTTCTATGATTGGTTATCTGCATGGTAATAGTACTGTATGATCGAAAGATAAAAATGAGACTTACATTCTCCATTATTATTGATGATAGAAATGGGAAATGGATACTAGTTACGATTCTTGAATATTTCTTTCTCACTTGCCTACTGCATCTAGCATGGTTAGTACTATGTAAAGAATATTTGTGCTAACAGATTCTTCTTCCACCCCTTAAATCTTTTCAAAGTCACTAGTTTTGAAAAAGTGAAATGTGTTTTTAAAAAAATGAGATTCTAGAATCCAAATATTATCAAAATACTTCTATTGGGAGTCTCGGGTACGAAGTTTCAAAAGTGTCAATCGATTAAATGTTTAGAATTTGAAAGACTGGCATTAGATATCCATCCAAAATGTTAATATATTAGGGGTGTGAATCTTTTCTCTATAAATTCAACATTTCTTTCATTTTTAATCTATGTAGAATTTATCCACTCACACTTGAATTTCAACAATATTCGTCACAAGTATGAGTCACCCACATCATTAGTCTTGATCCACACTAAGATCCACTTCCGCTCCTCCGTTGAACCTAACCATAGCTCTGATATCATTTGTTAGAGAGTCTAGGAAGCGCTGAAAGTATCAATGGACCTGTCACTTTCCTTCCAGATTTATTTTTATTGTATAAGAGAATGAGAAACATTTGAATAAATTGTGTTTTAAAAAACACTACAGAGACTTTATTATATATATAGAGAGAGATTTACAATTAATTACATGATATAGTCGATGTGATACTTTATATACACAAATATTCTTAACACTCCCCTTCAAGCTGGATCATAAATGTCATATGAGTCGAGCTTGTTACACATGTAATCCACTAGAGAACCCTTAAGAGACTTTGTAAACATATCAGCCAATTGGTCTTCAGATTTGACGAAATTAGGGGTGATTTCTCCTTAAAGTACCTTATCCCTTACATAATGGCAATTCATTTCTATGTGTTTGGTTCGTTTGCGGAAAATCGGATTAGATGCAATGTATAGTGTCGCTTGATTATCGCATACAAATTTTGTGTTTTGGAGATCTCCCGACCTAGAGAGTAAAATTTTCAGCCATGCAAACTCCTTTGAGGTTGCTGCCATAACACGATATTCAACTTCAGCACTAGATAATGCAACCGTATTTTGTTTCTTGTTTCTCCATGAGATCATATTACCTCCAATCAAAAAACAAAATTCAGATGTAGGTATCTTAGAGGATGGTGATCCGGCTCACTCTGCATCTGAATAACAATTGATTTTAGCATTACCCTTATTTTCATATAATAGTCCTCTTCTTGGTGCATTCTTTATATATCTAGAATTCAAATGAATGCATATCAATGACTATTAAAAGGAGAGTTGAAAAACTGGCTCACAATACTCACCCCAAATGTAATATCTGGTCTAGTGACTGTAAGATAGTTGAGTCTACCCATAAGCTTTAATATCTTTCTGAGTCTTTCAATGGCTCCATTTGACCAGGGAGAAGCTTGATATTGGGATCCATAGGAGTATATATAGGACGACAATAAGGCATATCAGTTTCACTGGGAATGTCTAAGGTATACTTATGTTGGTTGATTACAATTCTGGATGAGGATTATGCAACTTCAATGCCTAAAAAGTATGTGGACCCAAAGAGAACGAAGAAATCGACAAACAAGACTAGAATTGTCGGGAATAGTAAAACCTGGAGGTTGATCCATATAAATTCCTCGCATAATTCTCTGTGTAAAAAGATATTTTTAATGTCCAACTGATGAAGCGATCAATGATGAATAACAGTTATAACAAGAAAGAGGTGGATTAAACTTATCTTGGCTACCAGAGAAAAAGTGTCGCCATAATCAAGACCAAATATTTGTGTGTATCCTTTAGCTACCAAACAGGCTTTGAAACGATCAATTTATCCATCTGGTCCAACTTTTACTGTATAAACACGTTGACATCCCATTGTAGTTTTGTTTGGTAAAATAACAATGTCCCTAGTGTTATTTGAATGTAATGCAATCATTTCTTCCACCATCACCTGAATCCAATTGGGATCAGTAATAACTTCACTTGTAGACTTAAGAATAAACACATAATCCAAAGCAAAAACAAAAGAAACATAAGAAGTAGAAATACAATCGTAATTTAAAACACAAACATATTTAGGATTATGATGATGAGACCGAATACCTTTACGTAAATGCTATTAGAAGGCCAAGTTCATGTGACGTAACAGGAGGAATAATTGGAGTAGGAGATGGTGTTGGTGGATCAATAACATCTCTTACCTCTGATGAACAATGTGTATGTCATTGGTAGACCAACAATGGAAGTGTAGGGGTTGCAATGAGTGTGGGGATGACAAAAGGGATATCTTAAGTATTTGAAGTGCAAATATCATCAAGTGACACAAAGGTAGAGAATAATGGAGAAGTTCCAAAGATTGTGACATCAGAAGAAATAATTTATTGTTGAAGTTGAATAAAAAAATGATATCCTTTTTGTAGAAGCGAGTAGCCTAGAAAAATACATTTGAGAGCTTTGACAGAAAGTTTGCCTTTACCTAGAATAAGGTCATGAACAAAACATGTGCAATCAAAGATGCGAAGAGGAATGAGGTAGAAATCATATTGTAGGTTCAAGATAAAGTATGAAATCTGATCTTGAAGGACCGATGAAGAAATTCAACTAATAAGGTGACAAGTTGTGTGAAGAACATTGCCCCAAAAACGAGAAGGAACATTCTGATGAAGTAAAAGAGTTCATACAATTTCAACTAAATGGAGATTCTTTCGTTCAATGACACTGTTTTGTTGTGGTGTATAGACACATGATGATTGATGAATAATTCTCTATAATGTTAAAAATGATTGAAATTGGGATGCCAGGTATTCACGAGCATTATAAGTGCATAAATTTTTAATGGAAGTGTCAAACTTATTTTTTTAATTTCGACATAAAAGTCTTGAATATATGGAAAACATTTGAACAATTTTTCATTTGAAATAACCAAGTACGTTGTGAAAAATCACCGATGAAAGTTACAAAGTAATAATATCCTAAAGTTAACTTGGCATGACTAGGACCCTAAATATCATAATGAACTAAAGCAAAAGGTGATGCAACACTTTTATTTACTCATTGAAAATAGGTGTGACGAGTATGTTTTCCTAATTAACACAACTGACACTCAAATGAAGAAAGCTTAGAAAAACCAGGAACTTAAAAATGCATTTAATTAAGGCTAGGGTGACCAAAAAGTTGATGTGTAAGGTTTTGAGAAGCAATAAAAGCACATGCCACATGTGGAGATAAATGATATATTCCTTTGTACTCACTCCTTTCTCCAATGGTTCGTCTTATACGTTGATCCTGAACAGAAACAATTTCATCATTAAAAAGGACTGAACAATCAAGACTACTAGTGAGTTTGTTAATATATATTTGATTAAAAGGGCAACTAGGAATATAAAGGACAAAGTCAAAAGATAAGCTTGGAAGTGAGTGTGCATGAACAAGGCCTTGAAATTTGATTTTAGAGCCATATAGTGACAAAAGGCAAAGAATCAGAATAAGACATGTGAAATAAATGAGATTTATTACCATTCATATGATCAAAGGCACCAGATTCAGGACCCAAGGACCAAGAGAGGATGTAGATATAAAGGTTACAAGGTTACCAGACTGAGCAACAACAACAAATGATGATGGTTGGTGAGTTGTTTTGTATTGAAGGAACTCATTATACTCACCGGTTGAAATAATAACATATTTGATCATAGTCGATTGAGTAGCAGTAACAACCATATGTTGTCGGTGTTGTTCTTTTGCCTTTGTACGAAATTTAACTTCAATGTGGTCGTCACGATTGCAACTGTTACAAATGATACCATGGCATTGGCCACCAAGTCCTCCGTTTCGCCCACCACAACCATGATAGTGGGAAGCAAGAGCAGATGATTCAATGTGAGATGAAGTAGAGACCGCTCCAAAATAACGAGGTGTAGTCAAGCGCAACAGTTGTTCACTAACTGCACAGTGAATCCTGATAAAATATGGTTACAAACGAAATCAAGTTCTGGTGGTAATTCGATAAGTGTCACGATAATGAAAAACTTACTATGTTGTTCAACATGAGTTGTTGCATATTTTGTAAAGGCATTAGAGTTATTAAATTTTCTTTCAAGGCATCAAGCTTACACAGACATGCTTGCATATCAATATTCTTCAGTTTCATAGAGTTGGGTTTGAGGATGAAAGGAAACTGTATAGACAATGAACATCGTTAGAGAAAATTTTATTGCCTTTTCTCAAACCTCATAACAAGCGGTAAAGGCTTAGTATTGCGCTTGGAGAAAAATTTCTTGACCTTTCTTGTGATGAGCATATATCGTCAGATATCACACGTGTAAAAATTGACGTTGTTTGTGACATAAGAGATTACATTTGACCTTTTAGAAATTAAGAGATTAAAATAAATTCCTTGATAAAATTAAGGGATAAAAAAAGTATTCAATTTTCACAAGTTAAATATAACTATAGTTTTAAGAATAAGAATCAGTGTTTTTTTTAAAGACAGTTGAATTAAATAGAATACAAGGGGTATTCAACCCTTACAAAAAAAATCCAAGAAAAATTCCCTACCAACACCACCCTAAAGCCTAACAATGGTTCATGCAAAACTCTAGGAAAGAAAGGTTGAAGTGAGGAATTTTACCTAAGCAATTCCACTTCCATGATTAGATCTTTACATTCCAACAAATGTTATCTACGTTACTCCTAACCGAATTAAAATTAAAATTATTTCTCTTCCTCCATAGCCCCCAAATATAGGCCAACCAAACCGCTTCTCTAAAGATTCTATTCATACCTCTTCCTCTCCGATTCAGGTAAAACTTTGCGATGTCTCCTAAAAAATCCAATGACGCCCCACACACCATGAAGATAGATTAAACTCTTTTATGCTTCTGATTCCAAGTCTACCTTTCTCTTCAATTGGTGTATTCAATTTTGGCAAAATATCCAAATTGGTCCCTTAACTCCATCACTGGGTCCAATATGATCCCTTATCTCTAAAAAGTGACAAAAAGGTCCTTTAATTTGTTAAATTGTACCACGTTTGTCCTTTCGTCACCAACCGTTAGTCAAAGTCAAGTTATCATACACATGTGAAGCTTAGCTTGGGTGACTCACCTGCCATGTAGGATGTGTTTACCTAAAGTGTATACAAACTAGTTTCATAACCATTTGTACGAAACTTGGTGAAAATAGAAAGGAGGAACCCTAGTGCAGCTACCATTGAAGCTTGAAGCATCATAACCAGCTATCATTGAAGCTTGAAGCATCATATCCATTTATGAAGCATAATCCACCAGGTATTCGATTTTACAATTTGAAATGTTATTCGATTGCAGTTACTTTAATGATTTAGGGTTTGTATGTTTTAGGGTTTTTCGGAAAAGTTACTAATTTAGGGTTATTTGATTTCGATTAGGGATTTGTGTCAATAGAGATGAGTGAGTACCTGAATCTTACAATTCACCACAGTGGTGCATTTGTCGATGACGAGCTGAGTGTATAAGAAGGGGGGGAGATTGCAGAATTGAAAATAGATGTTAATAGATGGAGCTATTTTGAACTGCTAGGTTGTTTTAAGGATTTAGGTTACACCTGTATTGGGAAAATTTACTATAAGGATCCTCAATTTGGGATGAGCACCTTGGTTGATGACAAAGGAGCCCTAGAGATGGCTGATTTGTTTAGGGTTCACCTTAGGATTGACATATACATCACACACATATTGTCACAACCTGATTTCTATGATGGTCCAATTGATGAAGTAGAAGCAGATGTGATGGAAGAGGATGACACTGAAAAAGTTCTTGCTGCAATGCTTGAGGAAGTTAATGTTGAGGTGAATAATACTGAGCCCTTGAATGAGACAACTCCAAGGATGAAAGAGGAAGCTTTGAATCAGAATGAAGGGAATAATATTGATCCTGTGAATCTGAATGCTGGGGTGAATAATTATGATCCTGTGAATCTAAATGTTGAGGTGAATAATTCTGATCCTGTGAATCTGAATGCTGAGAATGAAGGGGATAATACTGATGTTAGTGAGGATGATAGTGATGATGAAAACTTCAATTATGACAGTGCAATGGAAGTTGGTTTTGATGATGAATCAGATGAGTTTGATGATGAGGAGGGTGATGTGATGGAATCTGTGAATGATCAAGAGGGGAAGATGAATAAAGGTAAAGAAAAGTGTGAAGATAAAGTTAGTGATAATGAAAGTGATGATTTACAAAGTGGGTGTGAAAGTGATGATACTAGTGATGTTGTTATGAAAAAGTACCCTATTTTTAAATTACAGAAAGACATGTCGAAATTCAAATGGGAGGTTGGGATGTATTTCACAACCAAGGTTGATTTCAAAGAAGCAGGTCATAATAAACTGACCTGCAAGGACCACACCAGAAAACAAGTATCACACGGCCAGCCATCTGAAGCATTTGTTCAGCAACCATCACATGTGCAATCTCAGCAGGCTGCATAATCTCAGCATGCAGCACAATCTCAGCAGACTTCACAATCTCAGCATGCTTCTCAATCTCAGTATGCTGCACAATCTCAGCAGCCATCACAAGTTCAACCTCAACAGAATTCAAGGAAAACCAAGCAAGATCAAGGAAGGCCAAACAAGTTATCTTTCAGAAGGCCAACTAAGCCTTTCATGCCCCCAGACCCAACCACTAGGATGAGTGCAGCCAAGACTGTTGTAGACCCAACAACAAGGAGAAGTACACCAACAAAGAGATCAACTAAGACTTGGAAACTTTAGGAAGATGCATTTTGTTTGGACTGCTGTATTTTGTTTAGTTGTATTAGACTATGTCAATGTTAAGACAATTTTGTCAATGTTATGTGTTTTATTGTATTAGACTATGTTATGTGTTAAGACATATGGTACTGCTAACATTATGGTTTTGTCAATGTAAGAATTCTGTTTTGTCAATTATGATAAGCAATTATGTCAATTATGTTTGGTTTTGTCAATGTAACAATTTTGTTTTGTCAATTCTGATAAGCAATTATTTCAATTATGTTTAGCAATTATGTCAATTATGTTTAGCTGATAACAAATGCTAACATTATGGTACTGTCAACATAACAATAGCAAGTAACATTGATCACAAATAATCCATTACAAATGTCAAATTGGTACTGTCAACTACAATAACAACAAATTGATTCAACAACAACAACATCCTAAAGCATTCTAAAAACAGTGAGAACAAATTGATTCAACAACATCCTAAAGCATTTTAAAAACAACTACAACAAGACCTATGAAGAAAATCAATTTCCAGAATTTTATCAACTTCATGAGCTTCTTCATGTCATTTTCCATTTTGCTTATTTGTTTCCCATATTCTTCAATAGTCACTTGAGCCTTTGCCACTGACTTTGAGAGCTTCTCAATTCTATCCATCAAATATTGCTCCTTCTCATCTCCACCTCTTTAAAATACCATCCAAAGTACCCACAACGAGCATTGCTTGATCCTTGCAAAATACCATCTTCAACATCAACCATTTTAAAACACAAATACATCTACTGATTTTAAACAAACATACATATGACATACCTTAAAATTAGGACATCCCAAAAAATGTTTCCTATAGTTCTTGAATATTGTGGCCATACGAAGAATAGCTAAATCCCCACAGTGACATATAGGTTTCCAAGTTGTGCTTGTGTTGACATTTGATCCTTCCTTCGAAGAACACCCACCATAACCGTGTTTTGCTTTCATCATTGGCGTTGGCGTCGACCCACTGGATTTCATCTTCGTGACTCTATGATTTTACTATTTCTTGAATCAATTTGGGGATGAAGAGAAATTTTCGAAGAACCCTAGAAAATCATGACAATGAAGAATCTCAGTTTAAAGGAGGAAGAAGAAGCCATGTCAGCTGCCACATATACAAAAGTTAACGTCTGTTTGGGGGTGGTGGACGAAAAGGATCTATTTGGTACAATTTAACAAAGTAAATGACCTTTTGTCACTTTTTAAAAATAAGGGACCATATTAGACCAACGATGAAGTTAAATGACTATTTTGGATATTTTGCCTTCAATTTTTTAAAAATTTAAAAATCAATTTTATCATAACTTTTTAAAAAGCTGTTTTACATTAAAAAAAAATAGTTATCCACTTGATAGCCCTGCTTTTTCTTTTTGTAAATGGAGACTTACTAAAATAGCATTTCGTTGTGACTTCTCTGAAGCTATTCTTCTTCTTCTTACAAACAACGCAAGTAACAATGGCGAATACTGTTGAAGAAAAACTCATCTCAGCTTCTGTGAAAGAATTGTTACAGAAACTCTTTTCTCCTGAATTCATCGACTACTACCGAAGCGCCAAACTTGACGATTCACTCTTGATAAACCTGAAGACAACACTGTTCAATCTTCAATCTGCACTTCTTCTTCATCGTAATGAGGATAAACAAATCACCAACCCTACTTTCTACGAATGGTTGGTTATGGTCAGATACGCTATCTTTGAACTTCACACTCTGTTTCAGCAAATCAACACCGAGTCTGAAACCCTAACTCCTTCTACTAAGGTGCGTAACTTTTTCTCTTCCAGTTTCAAACACTTTCATGAGCTCATCAACTATGAAATGCAAAAGTTTATCCAAAGGTTAGAATACTTGATTTTAAGACAAGAACAAGGTGGATCAGGGTTTTGTAATTACAGTAATGTTTCCCATGGAATTCCTACAAATTCTGTTTTGGAGGATGAATCTTATATTTATGGACGAGACACTGATATTAAGAAGCTTAAAGATCTATTGTTGTTTAGTAGTGACGGTGATAGTAAAATAAGAGTGATTTCTATTGTTGGTATGGTAGGGATTGGTAAAACAACCCTTGCCAAACACCTTTGCAATGATCCTCAAGTTAAGGACAAGTTTGAGTTCAAAGTGTGGGTATATATCTCGAAAGATTTTGATGTTTATAGAGTTTTTAAAACCATTCTCGAGTCTATCACTTCACAATCAATCAGTAGTGATAACTTGAATTATCAAACGGTTGAATTTGACAATACAAGAGGGAGTTACACTAGTGAAATGACTACCTATTACCCGAATCTTCTATTTGTATCATTGAAGAAAATTTTAAGAACTTCAAAGTTTTTGCTAGTACTGGATGATGTGTGGGATACAAAATCGGTTGATTGGATATATTTCATGGACATCTTTAATGCTGTGGAAACTGATAGTAGGATCATCATCACAACACGGGATGAAAGAATTGCTAGATCCATGCAACCCTTTCTTTTTGTTCACTATTTAAGACCTTTGGGAAGTGAAGACTGTTGGTCTTTATTTTCAAGATATGCATTTGGAGCATATGACTACCCACAACGATCCTATCTTGAAGAATTTCGCAGAAAGTTTGTGAAAAAGTGTGATGGATTACCATTAGTTGCAATAGAACTTCGGGATTTTCTTCACTCCAAATTGTTCTCAGATGATTGGAATTTTGTGCTAGAAAGTAACATTTGGGACTCGACAAATCATGAGGTGCACACTGCTCTAGAATCGAGCTACCATTATCTTTCGACTCCTTTAAAACGATGCTTTGCATATTGCTCTATTTTTCCAAAGAAATCCATCTTAGAAAAACAAATGGTAGTTCAATTGTGGATTGCTGAAAACCTAGTAGAGCTGTACCCAAGTCAAGAAAGTTTGGAAGAAGTTGGAGAAGAATACTTTGATGTACTAGTGTCAAGGTCGTTGATACAACGGCGATCTATCAGTGATGAGGAATCAAACTTTGAAATGCATAACGTCATCCATGATTTAGCTACGATGGTTTCATCTCCATATTGTATGAGGTTGGACGAACATGACCTACATGAAAGTGTACATTATTTGTCATACAATAGAGAGCTATATGACCCATTTAATAAATTTGATAAATTGTCTGGAATAAAACGTCTACGTACCATTCTAGCATTACCATTACAAGCACAATTGCCTTGTTGTTTGCTATCTAACAAGGTAGTACATGAGTTGTTGCCAAGAATGAAACAATTATGTGTGTTGTCTTTGTCAAACTACAAGAGTATCACCGAGGTTCCCAATTCTATTGGAAATCTGTTATACTTGCAGTACTTAAATCTTTCTCACACTAAGATTGAAAGGCTGCCATCGGAAACATGCAAGCTTTACAATCTGCAATTCTTGTTGTTGGCGGGTTGTAAAAGGCTCGTTGAATTACCGGAAGACATGGGAAAATTGGTTAATCTGCGCCACCTTGACGTTAGTGATACTGCTTTGAGGGAGATGCCCGTACAGATAGCTAAACTAGAAAATCTCCAATTTTTGTCGGACTTTGTTGTCAGCAAACATAATGATGGGCTGAAGGTTGCAGAGCTGGGAAAGTTTCCCCTCCTACATGGAAAACTTTCCATCTCACAGCTACAAAATGTTAATGACCCATTTGAAGTAGATCAAGCCAATATAAAGATGAAAGAACAAATAGATGAATTAGTTTTGGAATGGGATTATGGTAGTGCTTTTCCAGATTCACAAATTAAAAGTGTTGTACTTGAACATTTGCAACCCTCAACAAATTTGAAAAGTCTCACTATCAAAGGTTATCGTGGAATCAGCTTTCCAAATTGGTTGGGTGATTTTTTATTTAGCAACATGGTGTATTTGAAGATCTCGAATTGTGATGATTGTTTATGGCTTCCACCCCTTGGGCAGTTAGTTAATCTGAAAGAACTCATTATTGAAGGGATGCAATCAGTATATGCAATTGGTACTGAGTTCTATGGAAGTGATAACTCTTCAGTTCAACCATTTCCCTCCCTGGAGATTCTACACTTTGCAGATATGCATGAGTTGGAAGAATGGAACTTGACCGGTGGTACGGCTACAAAGTTTCCTAGTCTAAAAACTTTGTCACTAAGCAAGTGTCCGAAACTAATAGTAGGAAATATACCTGAAAATTTTCCTTCCTTAATTGAACTTGAGTTAAGAGAATGTGCTCTACAAGTGCAGTTAATGCCATCATCAATTAATGTATTCCGGCAATTGATGTTCCCTCTAAATTCTCTTAGACAGTTGACTATAGATGGCTTTTCGTCTCTGTTGTCTTTTCCAGCTGACAGTCTACCAAAAACATTGAAATTTCTCATAATCAATAATTGTGAGAATCTAGAGTTCCTTCCTTGTGAATACTTGTCCAGTTACACTTCGCTTGAGGAATTAAAAATTTCTTATAGCTGTAATTCAATGACATCATTTACCTTAGGCGCTTTCCCCGTTCTTAAAAGTCTATTTATTGAGGGTTGTAAAAATCTGAAATCAATATTAATTGCAAAAGACGCATCTCAAAAGAGTCTCTCATTTCTTAGAAGCATCAAAATATGGGATTGTAATGTACTAGAGTCATTTCCCCTAGGTGGATTGGCCACTTCAAACCTCGTTTATTTTGCATTGTGGAAGTGTGAGAAGCTTCCTTCACTACCAGTTGCGATGCACACGCTAACTAACCTTCAAGAAATGGAAATTGATAATCTTCCAAATCTTCGATCTCTTGTCATAGATGATTTACCTAGAAGTTTACAGAAACTGTCTGTTGGCTCTGTTGGTGAGATTATATGGAATACTGAGCCAACTTGGGAACATCTCACTTGTCTCTCGGAGTTGCGAATTAACGGCGATGACATAGTGAACACACTGATGGGGCCATTGCTACCTGCATCACTTATGAAGTTATGCATTTGTGGTTTTAATGATACAAGCATCGATGGGACGTGGCTTCAACATCTCACTTCTCTCCAAAACCTTGAGATTATCAACGCTCCCAAACTCAAATCGTTGCCAAAAAAAGGATTTCCTTCCTCCATTTCAGTACTAAGTGTGACTCGCTGTCCATTACTGGAAGCAAATTTGCGGAGGAAGCGAGGGAACGAATGGCGTAAGATTGCTCACATTCCTGCCATAATTATCAATGAGGAATTGATCACATAAGTTTCATGTCTAGGTGAGCCTCTGAAATACTTTTTTTTTTGTTTCTTTCTTATTATGTAATCATCAATAATTATTATTAATTTCAATAATAACAAGAAAACACAGTATTATAACACTCTTTTTTTTTATAAATATAGAATTATATTCTGCCATCCCTGATTCTTTCCAATCTTGCCATTGTGAGAAACCAAATTCCCATGAACGACATGCAACCAAGTCCAGTAAATGTTTTACTGATGTGGAACAGATGAAAAGGAGAAATAACCACTAACTTCTAATAATTTGTTAGGTACTCAATTTGTCTTAATGACTATATTTAGTTTAATGAGTTTTTTTTTACATGTTATTATTTACTCTCTTAAGTATCTTGCAGGATTTAGAAAAAGAGGTAGACCTCTTCTCTTTTATGAAAATGAGTGATTTTGAGATCAATTGTGTTGGGGTGGAGCTTATAAAGATTCTGCTCAAATGGCTACAGTTAATGCAGTGGTGTATCAAATTTAAGTTAGTGAGTTTTTCTTTTGTCCCTCTTGCATATGAATTCCAAATAAATTTTTTGATATAGTTTCTAACTGGTTATTTTTCTTACAGTTCTAAAGTAGATAAAGTACATATTCCATCAATAGCTTGGAAGTGAACCTAAATGAAACATTTACCTGTGATGAAATAGTTAAATTCAGAACGCACTTTAGTTTGTAGTTCTAGAAAAGTAACAATTTATATTTTGCTTCTATGCTAGTTAAATACTCAGGCATTGTTCAACTTCAAATCTCTTTCTAAATTCGAGACAAACGTTACCTAAGTCTAATAAAATAATGTTAATCTGCAAAATCCATTTGTTTACTTCTGTCACTCTTGTAGTTTATTGCAGATTCAAAAAAGGAGGTATGAATAAGTCTTCTGTTTTCTGAAAATATGTGTGTTTTGGCATGTCTTGTATTGGGAAGGAGCATGTCATGATGCTGCAAAAAATCATATAGGTAATACTCTGGACAAGCAAAATTATTCTAGTGGTATTTTTTGTCCCTTTCTGTCACATGAATCTCAAATAAATTTGTAGCCACCTTGGGAATCTTGTTAGTTTCTTATCTACGGTTGTTGTTTCAAACTTGTTTTCTTACAGCTCTGAAGTAGATAAAGTGATAGATTCATGCACTGCTTATGGTTACATGTGAAAACTATTTTAAATATGATACAAGAGATCAGTCCCCGGCATTTCAAAAACTAGTATCTTCCTTGGGATTTTCTCTTTATGTATCAAGCAACATAGTTAAGATTTAGTGCTCAGTTGTAGGATCATACAATCCTATGTGCAACGGCTGCCTGCGGGTGCTACAATCGAAGCAGGACCGTTTTTTGTTGCCGGCGTGGTCAGGATCGAGATCTCTTAGCAGGATACTATGAAGTGTATGTACATTTTCTTTTTTACTCATATCTTACATGTATGGTCTGGTCTTTACTTTCATTTTCACTCACCATTAAGTATGTATGATTTCAATTTTACGCCTATATTTTGCATCATGTAATTTTTGTTCACATTTCGTTTTGGTCTGTATCATGTTATTTTTGCATCTGCAAAATTACTTATTTCTGCTAGGCATCCTTGTCGATCATGATACGGTCAATGCAACTGGCCAGGCTTGACATGTAGTTTTTCTTGTTGGTTGTTAATGAGGCTTTATCATGTAATATATATGTGCACCTTTAGAAATAATGGAGTAGTAAGTTTTGTAATTTAGAATGCTTGTTTTATTTTCCTGGAATCATATATATGTTAATTTATTGTAATCTCTTAACAAACACTGTCCAACTCCATCATCATTAGTGCCTAATATTGTTTGCTTCTGGTTATGGCTATGTTCGATTATAAATTGAAAACCATCAAACTTGAAATGCTATTTTTATGTCAGGTTTGTATTTGCTAAACTGGAGGTTTCTCAAATGGTTTTCTCCACAAATCTGAATGATGTTTGGGGAATGTGTAGGCCTACGCCTTTGCCGAGAGTTCCTCGACAAAAGCCATGGCACATTTATCCTATATTTCACGCATTCAGAAAAGGAACATCCAGGCCACGAGGAGCAGACATGCTGACAAGAGTTTAGTTGAGAATATCAACAATATATCCAGTTCTGTTATAGACATTGCAGAACCATTTTCTTGACCTGTAGAGAAGACCTTTTCAACACATGAAATTAATATCTATTTTCCCGCTTAGATTTGATTTTGAAATAACAGTAGCAAATCTTAACTTTTTTGTTCCATCAACCCATGTCAACAATTCATTTGGTGAAGTAAAATTTTTATCGGTCTTGAACTGTATCCGGCAACCAATACAATACATGATTGGAGTTATACTGTCAACTTTCACATTTGACAATTTAAGGTACAATGTCAAACTTGACGGTATGCCTTGAAACAAGATATAAGTGATGAAAAATGAAGGAGAAATCTGTTTGTCACCTCCACACTCAAATCTGACACCCCACATTTATAGCGAAATGCAATTTTTATCCTTTTCAAAATTTTCGAAAATTCTAAAATTTGGGAGGAATATCGGAGATTTTGAAAAATACCAGAGATTTCGAAATTACAAGTAAAAAATACCGGGATTTTTGAAATTACCGGTAAAAAACCGGGGATTTTGAAATTACCGGTAAAAAATACCAGAAATTTTAAAATTACTGGTAAAAAAACAATTTAAATTTGATTTTTTTTATTATCAGGGATTTCAAATTTGCAGAATTTTTCACACGATACTGAGAATTTGAAATCTCGGTAGTGTAAAAATATTCACTTTTATTTTGAAATTTTTTCACTACTGGAAATTTCAAATACCTTCGGGAATTTGAAATCCCCGATAGTGTAAAAATTCACTTTTTTTTTTAAAAGAAATTTTCACTACCGAGGATTTTAAATATTTTCACTCTTTTTTTTTTGAAAAATTTTCACTATCGGGAATTTTAAATTCCCAGAAAATTTCACTAAAAACCGGATTTTTTTAAATTTCCAGTAGTGAAAATTTTTTCACTTAAAATTTTTTTAAGGACAATGCTATAATTATGAAAGTTTGAGGGATATCGGGTATGAGTATGGGGCGACAAGGAGATTCCTCACTATGCTAATTGTTTCAATTTTCTATTTCAATTAACTATCAGCAATAATGTGCCAAAAGACTCTTCCAAATTTGGATCCTTATTGTGTAAGTAGGTCATAATCGATGCTTGTCAAATTGTCTTCATCAACTACAAGAAAAAGTGTTCACATGTGTAGGAGCTAGTAAGGTTACTCAGGTCACAAACCGGTCTAAATTTTTTATCAGTTGATGAAAAAGTATTAAAAAAAACTTGCATAAACATTGTCCTTAACCTTTATCATTCACTCTCTTGAAAGTTTATTTACAAACAAATCATTAACCAATTATTTTCAGACCTACATGCTCATGTGAAAATAACTGCTTATACAACTCATGAGTCACTAACAAGAAGTTGTAAAAATTAAAACATGATTTTTCAAACAACACCTCCACATAAGCTAATCATAACAAATAATAGCCTATAAGAAAACACTGCTCCTCTTTGATTTTCATTAGTATGGATCATCAAAGCAGTTGCGGAAATCAACTCTGACAGATAATTGCTGCTCGTCGTACTCCAGCAATCATCTCCTTTACTGAATCCTGAATAAAACCAGAAGAGATATAGGAGTAAATTATAATCACAGAGAAATGTGAAGCTAAATGAGTAATGTTAAAAGTTATGAAAGAGGAAATTTATACCCGAGATGCCACTGTTTCCATCTTGGTTCCAGTCACCCCTTCCCCGTTGAGGCCCCTGGTTGATCTGCAAACAGGCTAAGCAATAAAAATATCTCAAAAAATGTTCCACACAACACAAAGACTAAGCCGACAAATCTGATGGATGCAGTAGTAAATATATAGTCCCCAAACACAATTATTGATTTTGTAAATAATATAAAACATCAACTTGATGTGGTGTTGTTGCATGCCATGAAATTCTGTGATCAATCTTATGCAAACTAGCTTTGTAGGAAAACCATCTTTGGCAATAGATTGCAGATTTGGAAGATTTTAAATTTCCATTTCTTGAAGGCTTGCTAGCTAGTGTTTACCGGTTCTGCCAGTGCAATGATCCCCAAATACTAGAGTAAACAATAACGACATATAAATCTATAGAAGACTAATCACTTTAAGAAACCTTTTTCAAGGAAAGAGTTCTAATTGACTAACATGAAGAAGAAATATTAAGTCAAGACGGTTAGATAGACAAAGAATACGTGGAAATGCATATCATTAGACTAATATACTCCGTAGTATCATAAAAAATGTCCTATTTGAGCAATGCGCGGTTCTTAAGAAAATAATTGGATGAGTTGGTTTTAGTGAAAAAACTATATCTTTTACTAGAATACCCCTATTAAAAGTAAGTAATAAAGTAGTTGAAAAACGTGAAAGTTAATAAATAGGGGTATAGTAGTGGAAAAAAATAATAAATGTTGTGTTGGGATTCTAAAGAGACATTTATTTTAAGACATAGAAAAAGTGCAAATAAGACACTTTTTATGAGACGAAGAGAGTAGTAAAGATGGGTTTAACTAAGGTTACAAAATCTTAATAAAATCAATGCATTAAAACCAACTAATTCAAATATATATCAATTCACATAGACAAAAAAGAGTACCTAACATATTTGTGCTCAATGGTTGTTTCTCCTTTTCATCATCTCCTGATCAGCAAAACATTTACTGGATTTGGTTGCAGTCAGTGCATGTGAATTTGGCTTCTAACAACAGCAAGATTGGGCAGAAGCATGGGTGACAGAGTTTAATGTAATGACTAAAAAATGAATTAGCATTATAATATTGTATTTTGAGGTTATTACTTAAATTGATAATATTAAATGATGAGTACATAATAAGAAAGAAACAAAAAAGTACTTCAAAGACTCACCTTAGACATGAAACTTATGTGATCAATTCGTCGTCGATAATTATGGCAGGAATGTGAGCAATCTTACGCCACTCTTTCCCTCGCTTCCTCCGCAATGTTGCTACCAGTAATGGACAACGAGTGATACTTAGTACTGAAAGAGAGGAAGGCAATCCTTTGGGAAAAGACTTGAGTTTGGGAGCGTTCACAATTTCAAGGCTTTTGAGAGAAGTGAGATGTTGAAACCACATCCCACCCATGCTTTTATCATTAAGACCACAAATGCATAATTTCACAAGCGATGACGGTAGCAGTGGCCCCATAATCATTTTTTTTGTACCATCGCCATCAATTCGCAACAATGAAAGACAAGTGAGATGTTTCCAAGTTGGCTGAGTATTCCACATAGTCCCTCCAATAGAGCCAATAGTCAGTTCTTGCAAACTGCTTGGCAAATCATCTATGAAAAATGATTGAAGATTTGGTAGATTATCAATTTCCATATCCCGAAGGTCAGTCAGATTCTGCATTGCTTCAGGTAAAGCAGAAAGTTTCTCACACTTCCACACTGCAAAATAAATGAGGTTTGGAGTGGCCAATCCACCCGGGGGAAATGACTCAAGTTCATTACAGTCCCATATTTTGATGCTTCTAAGAATTGAGAGACTCTTTTGAGAAGCGTCTTCAGCAATTAAAATCGATTTCAGATTTTTACAACCCTCAATAAATAGACTCTTAAGGACAGGGAGAGCGCCTAACGTAAATGATATCAATGAATTACAACTATAAGATATTTTTAATTCCTCAAGTGACGTGTAGTTGTGCAAGTATTCATGAGGAAGGAACTCTAGATTCTCACAATCATTGATTATGAGAAATTTCAAGGTCTTGGGTAGACTATCTGCTGGGGAAGCTTTTCTAGATCTGCAATATTCAATCCAGCATTATGTTTGCTGACAACAAAGTCAGACAAAATGTGAAGATTTTCTAGTTTGGCTATTTGTCCTGGCATCTCCCTCAATGCGGTGTTACTAATGTCAAGGTGGCACAGATTAATCAATTTTCCCATGTCCTCCGGCAATTCCTTCAATGCGGTGTTACTAATGTCAAGGTGGTGTAGATTAATCAATTTTCCCATGTTCTCCGGCAATTCAATGAACCTTTTACAGCCTGCTAACAACAAGAATTGCAGATGGTAAAGCTTGCATGTTCCAGAAGGCAACCTTTCAATATTAGTGTGAGAAAGATTTAAGTATTGCATGTGGATCAAATTTACAATAGAGTGGGAAACTTTGGTGATACTCTTGTAGCCTGACAGAGACAACATGCGTAATCTCATCATATGGGGCAGCAAGTCATGTACTATCTTGTTTGATAGAAAACAAAGAGGCAATTGTTCTTGTAATGGGAATGCCAGAAAGGTACGCAGACCATACAGTCCGTCTAATTTATCAAATTTGTCATACGAATCATATGTCCCTCTATTGTATGAGAAATTTATCATTCTATGCTTGTTTGTCCATATTGATACAGCATGGAGAAGAAACCTCCGGAGGATAAACTTCTGTAGCTAAATCATGGATGAAGTTGTGCATTCCAAAGTTTCTTTCTTCACCACCAATAGATCGTCGATGTATCAATGACCTTGACACTAGTTCATCAAAGTATTCTTCCTCAGATTTTTCTTGATATGTGGGCGATGATCGTAGAAAATCTGCTACAATCCACAACTGAACTACCATCTTTTTTTCTAAGATGGATTTTTTCGGAAAAATTGAACAATATTGAAAACACTTTTTTGAAGGATCAGAAAGGGAATTATAGCTTAATTTGAGAGAAGCTAGCACCTCATAAGATGCGTAACTTTCAAGCACATAATTCCAATCATATGGGTTCAATGAGATGCGAAGAAGAGCCCCATATTCTACAGCAGTTAATGGTAACCCATCACACTTTTTTGCAATTTTTCTGCCAATTTCTTCTAGTATTTCTTTTTCAAACGGACCAATTTCTTCGAGAAAGGATTGTCGGTGGTAGTAATGTGCTCCAAATGCGTGCTCGGCAAGTAAAGACCAGCAATCTTCAACTTCCAAAGGTCTCAGATAGTGGACAGAAAGAAAGGTATGCATGGACATTGCAACTCTCTCATCTCGTGTTGTGACGATGACCCTACTTCCTGTATCCCCAGCATTCAAGATATCCATGAGTAATGTCCAATTGACAAAACTTGCATCCCACACACCATCCAATACCAGTAAAAATTTTGTGTAAATAGTATTGATGTGAGTTGAATCATTAGTTGTTGTTTGTGAAGTAATAGATTCAAGAACATTTTCAAAAACACTCAAATCATCTACATCATTTGAGAAATCTGCCCATACTTTCAACTCAAATTTGTCCTTTACTTGTGGATGATTGTAAAGGTGCTTAGCAAGGGTTGTTTTACCAATCCCTCCCATACCAACAATAGAAATCACTCTTATTTTACTATCAGTAGACAACAAAAGATGTTTAAGTTTCTCAATATCAGTGTCTCTTCCATAAATAGTAGATTCATAACCAAGTTGTTTTCTTGAACTTAAGCCTTGTAATATTTGCATTAAATTAACCGTTTTAGACTTAATAACTGCAATGAAAAAAGTTAAACGAGAATGAGTTTTGAGCTGATTAGCAGTAAGTACGGTAGCATACCGTAAAAAATTGCTTTCGTCAAGCATATTGGCAACTAGAAAAACAGCACGTGTCAAGAAATTCAGCGATTTGTTGTTAGCTTGAGTGGGGATCAGTTTCTTTTTAGCATAATATAGTACATCTTCAAGATCCACCAGTGTTCTCTTCAGGTTTGTCGAGAGTGAAACGTCAAACTTTGTGTTCCGGGAGTTGTCGCCGAGCTCAGCAGAAACAATCTTTTCTAACAACTTTTTCACAGAATTTGAGAGTGACAAGAGGGTTTCTCTCTGAATGACCTCCATTAGTTACTTTGTTTGTAAGAAGATGAAGAATAGGTTGAGAAAAAGAAATAACAACAAAATGAAAAAGAATACCTTTCTCTTTTGACTTTTGAAACTGAAAGCCTTTCCCTTCGCAGGTGGTTGTTAAAAAGAGGCTGTCAATCCAGATCAAGTAGCTACTGAAGTGGACAGTTATTTGTCTCATGCACAAAAGTCTTTCCTACCACTACTACCTGTGACCTGTTCCTTTTCTGCTTAAAATCTGTTTTGACCTGTTCCTTTTCTGCTTCAAATCTTTTTTTGTACTAGGATTTAACATGTCAACCCTCTTTTATTCATGTCACCCCCACTTTATTTGATAATTCTAAAAATCTCCTTGCTTAAAATTGAATTCAAATGTGCATACAAAATTTTCGATAGGTAATTCAAAATTTTCGATACAAGTCAAGCATATGAGTAAAAACTAAAAACAAAGCATAAAACAAGTATTTCCAGCACTACATGTATAGAAAACTAATAGCCTTTTAAGCCACTGATCATTTCTCTCAAATCAAAATATGCACATACAACTCATGAGTCATGAACAAGAAGATGTAAAAATTAAAACATGATTTTTCAAACAACACCTCCGCATAAGCTGAAAACAGTGTTTCTGGAACAAAAGTCACCCGAAGTTGCTTCGATTGAATGAATAGGAATAGCTTTAGAAATCACAACAAAATGAAGCCTATAAGAAAACACTGTTCCTATTTGATTTTTATGAGTATGGATCATCAAAGCAGTTGCGGAAATCAACTCTGTCAGATAATTGCTGCTCGTCATAGTTACTCCAGCAATCATCTCCTATATTGAATCCTGAACAAAACCAGAAGAGATATGGGAGTAAATAATAGTCACATAGAAATGTGAATCTAAATGAGTAATGTTAAAAGTTATCAAAGAGGAAATTTATACCTAAGAGAGATCTCACTGCTTCCATCTTGGTTCCAGCCATCCCATCCCTATTTGAGGCCCATGATTGATCTGCAAACAGGCTAAACAATAAAAATAACTCATAAATGTTCCACACAACAAAAAGACCAAGCCAACAAATTTGATAGATTAAGTAGTAAACTTATAGTCCCAAAACATAATTGTTGTTGTAAATTTGAAATGGTCGGTTGCTGTAAACTTGTAGGAAAACCATCTATGGCAATAGATTGCAGATTTTGAAGATTTTGAATTTCCATTTCTTAAAGGCTTGCTAGAGTGTTTACCGATTCTGCTAGTGCGAGAGTTTCTTACACTTCCACATCGCAAAATAGTTCACCAGTCACCTCAATGAGGCCAAGCTATAAACTTTCTAACCATTACTAACTACTAAATTTTGCTGTTTAAAAAAAACTATGTTCACACAAGAAAATGCTTGATTTAGGTCCAACTACAATATATTGATGAAACCAGTGTTGTATTTACTTCAGAACTGTAAGATAACCAGTTAGAAACTATAAACAACGATAAGAAACTAATTGAAGATACTCAAGGTGGCCACAAATTTATTTGGAATTCAAGGTAAATTAATTTTGATAGTCCATAGAGTTAAATTAACAATTTGAGCAGCAACTTGTAAAATACTTGAAGAGAGATAGAACAAGAACTTGTAAAATTTAAACTGAGGGAGGGAAGGAAGGAGAAAAATACAACACCGGTGTGAAAGTTGATAAACAATATTTATTGACGGAAAAATAACAGAAGAGAGAAGCTCAGAAAAGAAGTACTATTCTACCGATGAAAAATAAAATAAGCATTAGAACATGCATGTATTAAATGGAGTAGTATTAAAACCTATCATAGAGGAAACTTATACCTTAGATTCCACTGCTTCTGTGTTGTTGCATGTCATCAATCCCACATGAATCCCTTGGTCGATCTGCTAACAGGAGAGAGATAAAACAAATCGAAAAATAAAGAATAAGTAATAAAATATGTGTGATGAACTGATAAACAATAAAACATATGTCTCAAAAATCAAAACATCATTTAGAATTAAATAACTTTCTTAAGCATCTTTATCTGCCATACATGAAAAGAAAAGGTAGAAGGTTGATCTATCTAATTGACCGGCATAAGGAAGAAATATTAAGTCAAGACAGTTAGATAAACATAAAAATGTGGAAATGCATAAATTCGTTAAACTAATATATTAGAGATGAATTTAACTAGTGTTACAAAAACTTGATAAAATCAATGCATTAAAACCAACTCACTCAAATATATATAAATTCACATAGAGAAAGAGTACCTAACATATTTGCGTTTGGTGTTTGTTTCTCCTTTGCATCTGCTGCTCCTGATCAGTAAAACATTTACTGTATTTGGTTGCAGTTCATGCATAAAAATTTGGCTTCTCACATAAGCAAGATTGGGCAGAAGCACAGAATTACTATGAGAAAAAAAACGAGATAACGTTATAAATTGTAATTTGATGTAATTACTATAATTGATAATATTAACTGAAGATTACATAATAAGAAACAAAAAATAAGTTTTTCAGAGACTCACCTAGACATGAAACTTATGTGATCAATTCGTCGTCGATAATTATGGCAGGAATGTGCGAAATCTTACGCCACTCTTTCCCTCTCTTCTTCTGCAACCTTGCAACCAGTAATGGACAGCGAGTCATACTTAGTACCAAAAGAGAGGAAAGCAAATCTTTCTTTGGCAACGACTTGAGTTTGGGAGCGTTAAGAATCTCAAGGTTTTGGAGAGAACTGAGATGTTGAAGCCACTTTTCATCAATCCTTGTATCATTAAAACCACAAATGCATAATGTCACAAGCGATGTGGGTAGCAATGACCCCATCGACGTTTTCACCATACCATCACCGTTAATTCGCAACACTGAAAGACAAGTGAGATGTTCCCAAGTCTGCTCAATATTCCACATAATCCCACCAACAGAGCCAACAGTAAGTTCTCGCAAAGCATTAGGTAAATCATTTATGACAAAGGATTGAAGATTTGGTAGATTATCTATTTCCATTTCTTGAAGATCAGTTAGAGTGTGCATTGCTTCAGGTAGTGAAGAAAGCTTCTCACACTTCCACACTGCAAAATAAATGAGGTTTGGAGTGGCCAATCCACCTGGGGGAAATGACTCCAGTTCATTACAATCCCATATTTTGAGGCTTTTAAGAACCGAGAGACTCTTTTGCGATGTGTCTTCTGCAATTAATATTGACTTCAAATTCTTACAACCCTCAATAAATAGACTCTTAAGGACAGGGAGAGCGCCTAAGGTAAATGATGTCATTGAATTACAACTATAAGATATTTTTAATTCCTCAAGCGATGTGTAGTTGTTCAAGTATTCATGAGGAAGGAACTCTAGATTCTCACAATTATTGATTATGAGAAATTTCAAGGTCTTGGGGAGACCATCGGTTGGGAAAGACAAGAGAGACGGAAATCCATCTATAGTCAGTTGTTGAAGAGAATTTGGAGGGAACATTAGTTGCCTTAATGCATGATTTGATGATGGCATTGATTGCATCGGTAGAGCACATTCTCTTAACTCAAGCTCAGTTAAGGAAGGGAATTTTTCAGGTATATTTCCTATTCTCAGTTTCGGGCACTTACTCAGTGATAAAGTTTGGAGACTAGGAAACTTCGTAGACGTACCTCCAGTTAAGTTCCATTCATCCCACTCCTGCATATCCTCAAAGTGTAGAATCTCCAAGGAGGGAAATGGTTGAACTGAAGAGCTATCACTTCCATAGAACTCAGTACCAATTGTTTGTACTGATGGCATCCCTTCAATATAAAGTCTTTTCAGATTTCCCAACTGTCCAAGGGGTGGAAGCCATAAACATTCATCACAATTCGAGATCTTCAAATACACCATGTTGCTAAATGAAAAATCTCCTAACCAATTTGGAAAGCTGATTCCACCATAGCCTTTGATGGTGAGACTTTTCAAATTTGTTGAGGGTCGCAACTTTTCAAGTACAACACTTTTTATTTGTGAATCTATAAAAGTGTTATCACAATCCCATTCCAAGGCTAATTCGTCTATTTGTTCTTTCATCTTTATATTGGCTCGATCTACTTCAAAGGGGTTCTTAACATTTTGTAGCTGTGAGATTGCAAGTTTTCCATGTAGGTGGGGAAGTTTTCCTAGCTCTGCAATATTCAATCCACCATTATGTTTGCTGACAACAAAGTCACTCAAAGTGTGGAGATTTTCTAGTTTGGCTATTTGTACGGGCATCTTCTTCAATGAAGTGTCACTAACGTCAAGGTAGTGCAGATTAACCAATTTTCCCATGTCCTCGGGTAATTCAGTGAGCCTTTTACAGCCTCCCAACAACAAGAACTGCAGATTGTAAAGGTTGCATGTTTCAGACGGCAACCTTTCAATATTAGTGTGAGAAAGATTTAAGTACTGCAGGTATAACAAATCTCCAATAGACTTGGGAACCTTGGTGATACTCTTGTAGTTGGACAAAGACAACACACGTAATTGTTTCATTGTAGGCAACAAGTCATGCACTACCTGGTTCGAAAGCAAACAACTTGGTGATTGTTTTTGTAATGGCAATGCAAGGAAGGTACGTAGATATTTTGATCCATACAACTTATTAAATTGATCAAATGAGTCATATAGCTGTCGATTGTATGACAAATTTTGTACCCTTTCATGTAGGTAATGTTCACCCAACCGGATACAATATGGAGATGAAACCACCGTAGCTAAGTCGTGGACAAGGTTATGCATTTCAAAGTTTTCTTCCTTGTTCTCAGTAGACCGCCGTTGTATCAATGATTTTGACACTAGTACATCAAAGTATTTTTCTCCAACCTTCCATCTTTCCTGACCTGTGAATGAGCCTACCAAGTCTTCTGCAATCCACAACTGAACAACCATTTTTTTTTCTAAGATGGACTTCTTTGGAAAAATAGAGCAATATGCAAAGCATCGTTTTATAGAAGGCGAAAGATAACGGTAGCTTGATTCTAGAGCAGCGTGCACCTCACACTCACAATTTGTGTATTCCCAAATGTTACTTTCTAGCACACAATTCCAGTCATCTGGAGACAATTTGCCATAAAGAATAGCCCCAAATTCAACTGCAGCTAATGGTAATCCATCACATTTTTTTGCAATTTGCCTACCAATTTCTTCTAGATAGGATCGTTGTTGGTCATTACATGTTCCAAATGCATATTTGGCAAATAAAGACCAGCAATCTTCATTTTCTAGAGGCCTCAAATAGTGGACAGAGAGAATCATTTGCATGGATCTTGCAACTCTTTCATCCCGTGTTGTGATGATGATTTTACTTCTCATTTCCCCAGCATTAAAGGTATCCATCAAACTGATCCAATCAATAGATTTTGTATCCCACACATCATCAAGCACGAGCAAAAATTTGGAAGTATTTAAAATTTGTTGCAATGACACTAATAGAAGATTCGGGTAATTTGCATCGTGAGATTCAAGAATTTGAGAACTCGGGCTTCCATTACTAATTGATTGTGAAGTGATAGATTTAAGAATGGTTTCAAAAACTCTAACAGCATCGAAATCTTTTGAGATATATGCCCATACTTTTAACTCGAATTTGTCCTTAACTTGAGGATGATTGTAAAGGTGTTTCGCAAGGGCTGTTTTACCAATCCCTCCCATACCAACAATAGAAATCACTCTTATTTTACTATCAGTAGACAACAAAAGATGTTTAAGTTTCTCAATATCAGCGTCTCTTCCATAAATAGAAGAATCATCCTCCAAAACAGAATCGGTAGGAGTTCCATGCCAAACATGGCTGCAATCAGAAAACTTCAATCCATCTCGATCTCCTCCCAAAATCAAACGTTCTAATCTTTCAGTTAATTTTTGTACTTTAGAATGAATGATCTTAGAATGAATGACCTCATGAAAGTGTTTGAAAGGAGAGGAAAACATGTTTCGCACCTTAGTAATAGGAGTTAGGGTTTGATCCGGAGCTTCCACTTGGCGTCGTAATGCCTCGGTGTTGATTTGGTGAAACAATGATTCAAGATCTATAAGCAAATCCAGCCATTCCGTCTCCTTGGCATAACGATGAAGTACAGGTTGAACCCTCTCGAGTGTTTGCTTCAGCTTTATCAACAATGAAAGGTCAACCTCTGTATCCGAGAAATCAGTAGAAATAAGCTTTTGTAACAACGCCTCCATAGAAGCTGAGACGAGTGTTTCTTCCATAATAACCTCTGCCATCAGTTGTTTGATTTGCTTGTAAGAGGGAGAATACCTTCAGAGAAATTCACCACAAAATTCAATGCAGTTGTATGAGGGAAAAAGAAACTACGCTTCTCCATTAAAGCTTATGTATGGTATGTGGGCTATCAAGTCATTCACTGCAATCATGAGATGACGCGGTAAAGCTGTGAAGGTTATATTGAGTATTGGTAAAATATATAATAAATAATATATTCAATTAATTATAAAAAAATTAAGACAAAATATCTAAAATAGTCTCTTAACTCTATCCGTGAGTCCAAAATAGTCTCTTAACTTCATCACTGACAAAATTTAATGGATGTTGATTGATGATCATTTTTGTCATTTATCTCATTTAGCGATATATTGTATGCAAAAATATCATCAATGTCAACTTCATTTCGGTTCCATTGTATTCAATTTTAGACATAATTTATCGAGATCTCTTTATTTTCATGAGTTTCAGGTATTTGACCAGTCTCTTCTAGAGATGAAATATTTATTATGTCTGATGCTTCTTTTAGATTTTCTATATCCTCACTTGGGTCATCTTTATTCTTAGCTCCCTTTTTTGTTCGATGATTTTTATCTTTGGAACCGATTGGTCTGCCACGCTTCAAACGTGGTTGAGATTCATTGGATTGTCCAACTGGGATATCAATTTTTATTGGAGTATTTGCAGCTGGTATATATGATTTAGTCACACCTTTTTTATCAGTGAATGCATTTGGTAATTGATTTTCTAAGTTTTGCAGCTGAATTATCTTTTGAACTTCTAATTCACATTGTTTTGTTCGAGGATCAAGATGAGATAATAATAATTCATTCCAACTGATATCTTTTTCCAGCTTCTTATCCTCCCCCTAATACTGGAAAATTTGATTCGTCAAAATGACAATCAACAAAACAGGAAGTGGATAAATCTTCTGTTGTTGGTTCAAGGTACTTTACAATAGATGGAGATTCATATCCAACATATATTCTCATTTTCCTTTGAGGACCCATCTTATTTCGTTGTGGTAGAGAAATTGGAACATACACCGCACATCCAAAAATTCCTATATGAGAAATATTAGGCTATTTACTAAAAACTAATTGTAAAGGGGAAAAGGTGTGATAACTCGTTAGCCTGATGTGAATCAATGTTGCAGCATGCAAAATTGCATGTCCCTAAGCAGAAACATGGAATTTGCATATCATAATAAGTGGTTTTGCAATTAATTTTATACGCATAATAAATGATTCTGCAAGTCCATTTTGTGTATGAGCATGTGCTACTGGATGTTCAATGTCAATTCCAATAGACATGCAATACTTATTAAATGCTTGAGATGAAAATTCTGCAACATTATCAAGACATATTTTCTTGACAGGATAATCAGGGAAATGAGCTCTTATTTGAATCAGTTGAGCTAGTAATCTCGCAAACGCCTGGTTGCGTGATGACAGCAAACAAACATGTGACCATCTAGTTGATGCATTAATTAAAACCATAAAATATCTAAATGGCACATGATGAGTGTATTGGCCCACAAATATCACCGTGTATACGCTCTAAAAATCTGATAGACTAATTTCCAATTTTTGCTGGTGATGACCGAATTATCAATTTTCCTTGTGAGCAAGAGCTGCATGAGAATTTATTTGATTGAATAATTTCCCGACTAATTAATTGATGACCGCATAAATTTTCAATCATTTTTCGCATCATTATATAACTAGAAAGGCCCAGCCGATCACGCCAAATTAGAAATTTATCATTATTTGTAAGCTTCTGATTTATAGTTGTATGTGATTCAATTGTACTAATATAAGTGTAGTACAAGCCAGAGGATAAAGTCGGTAGCTTTTCCATTACACATTTTGTGTCTGAATTTTATTTTGTAATACAAAGATATACAACACCTCTCTTATCTCTTGTTTAAATATGATATCCATTTAGGCGGATATCTTTGAAACATAATAAATTTCTATGAGACTTGGGGGAATATAATGCATTATCAATGTGCAATATTATTCCTTCACGTAACACCAAAGTGGCGCTTTCGGAGCCTTCAATTATTTTCGAGGTGCCAGATATAGTAATGACATCAGTCTTTCGATTCACTAATTTAGAGAAATATCTTTTATTCTTGAGAATTGTGTGGGTTATTGCACTGTCAACAGGGTATATGTCTTTATTACTGGTGTTAGTGCCAATATTCATTCTAAAAACAATAATATTTTTTATCAATTGTAAGCGCACTTTAAAGACACAAGTAATTTAAATAAATTATGTAAACAAACAAGTAGAAAACACACTTTATTCAAAACATAAAAAAATTCAAATAAGGTGATCAATTCTTCCATCTAGATCATCAAAACTTATTAATAACTGGAAAAAATTTCCATAAAAACTTATTAATAACTGAAATTTTTTCCATAAATTTTATTTCTTGACGCTTCCATCTCCAATAAGGTGATCAATTCTTCCATCTGGATCATCAAAGAAGGTCACTAATATCTAAATGGGCAACATCCATATTACCATAATCTGGATCATCATCTTCGTTAGCAAAGTGGGACTCAATCTTTGTATTTTTATTTTTTAGCGATTTTTGATAAAGATCAATAAGATGTTTTGGAGTACGACAAGTGTGACTCCAATGATCTTTTCCTCCACAATGGTAGCAAGTATTTTCATTGGTTTTGCTACTCTGACCCTCTTTTTCATTCTTTTCTACATTTTGTCACTTCTGGTGGAAAAATGTGTTCTTGTGATTACCATTGCGACCATAATGAAAATCAAAACCATGAGCATAATTACGACCATGACCACGACCACGTGTGCATATACGACTGCGACCATGGTTTTATCCATAGTGATCGTACCTTGCTACATTCACTTAGGGGAATAGAGTTGTACTAGTGGGACGAACCTCGTTATTTTTCATCAATAGTTCATTATTTTGCTCAGCCACGAGAATACAAGATTTTGATCAAAATGTTTATTAAATCATTTTTCTCGATATTGCTACTTCAGGAGCACATTGGATGCATGAAAAGTAGAAAATGTTTTTTCTAACTCTGGAATATTGGAACAAACCCTAGTATGAATAGCATGTTGTCGAAGTCTGCTCACATGTTATTGTTTAATTGGGCCTTGTGTTATGGATCTAATTGTTTAAGTTAGCTTGTACCCTAAGTTAGCTTGTAATGGGTAATTGTTAAAAAGCCCATTAGGTTAGTGTGTTAGTTTTATTATAAATACATTACTAGTCTCTCATATTTTGTATAAGGGAAAATAGGAAGATAAAACCCTAATTCAAAAGCGAGAGAGGTTATTTGTTATTCTTGTATACTTGTAATCTTGTTATAAGAGAAAGGAAGAATAATAGTTTATAAGCAATCTTTGTTGTTATCTTTGGTAACCCTAAACCCTAACCCTTGTCGGTTTCTTGATCACAAAGAAACTTATTATACTTTGTTTCTAAGGTATCCAATTCACAACAAATTGGTGCGGTGAGCGTGCAAAAGATGCCTTCAACAAAGTATGAGATTGAAAAGTTCACTGGAATGAACGATTTCGGTCTGTGGCACTTGAAGATGAAAGTCATACTTGTTCAGCAGGGTTATTTGGAAGAATTGAAGGGAGAGACGACCATTAATGTTGCATTAACGGCATCTGAAAAGAAGGTCATGATTGAGAAAGCATACAACACAATATTGTTGAGCCTTGGTGATAAGGTTCTTCGACAAGTATCAAAGGAGACGACGACGTCAGGGTTATGGTTGAAACTTGAAGGTTTGTACATTACCAAATCGTTGGTGAATCGACTCTACCTGAAGCAAGCATTGTATTCGTTCAAGATGAGTGAAGAAAATGTGTTGGCTGAGCAGTTGGATATGTTCAACAAGCTGATTTTTGATCTTGAAAATATTGATGTGAAGATCGATGACGAAGATCAACATTGTTATTATTATGCGCTTTTCCCATAACACATGCTCACTTCAAAGAAACCCTCTTGTATGGAAGAGAGTCCCTGACCTATGAAGATGTTTGATCTTCCTTGTACTCTAAGGACTTGATCGAACGAAAGGAGCATAAACCTTTGTCGGTCGGTGAAGGTTTGGCCGTTTAGGAGGAATTTTTGCGAAAGGATAGTAAGTTCTACAAGAAGAAGGGTAAAAGTCAACAGAAGTCTTATAGTGGTGAAGCATCTGGTGTTCAATGCTATCATTGTAAGAAATAGGGTCACATTCAAAATATGTGTCCTGAACGCCTGAAAAATCATGGAGGTAATGATAATGGCAATGCTGCCATTGTTCAAGATGATCTCGACTTATCTGATGTTCTTGTGGTTTCGAGTGGCGACTCAAGAAAAGAGTGGATTATGGATTCAGGTTGCACTTGGAACATGAATCCAAATAAAGACTTGTTTGAGGAATTATGTGATCAAGATGATGGATCTGTGTTGCTAGGATCTGTGATATTCAAGCTCCATGATGAGTCAATAAGACTATTAACTGAAGTTAGGTATGTACCTGACTTGAAGAGAAATATGATTTCTCTTGGTGAATTCGACAAGAAGGGATATGTCTTTCAAGGAGAGAAAAGTATCCTAAGAGTCATGAAGGGGTCAAAGGAAGTCTTGAGAGGTGTGAAGAAACAAGTTTTGTATACCCTTGAGGATGAAGTTGTAAGTGGTTCGACAAATGTTGCATCCATGAAACTGTTGTCGAAAACAAAATTATGGCACATGATATTGGGCCATGTCAGCAAGAGAGGCCTGGTCAAACTGGGGAAACATAACCTTCTAGGTGGTGACAAAGTCGAGAAGTTGGAGTTTTGTGAACCTTGTGTATTTGGTAAATCCTGTAAGGTGAAGTTTAACAAAGGTAAAAAAAGAACACGTGGATCCCTTGATTACATCCATGCTGATCTTTGGGGGCCTGCAAGGAATCCTTCACATTTAGGTGCAAGGTATTTTCTATCCATAGTTGATGATTATACAGAAAGTTATGGGTATTCATTCAGAAGACGAATGATGAAACTTTTGAGAATTTCAAGAGTTGGAAGGTTCTGGTCGAAACTCAAACTGGCATGAAGGTCAAGAGATTGAGAACTGATAATGGCCTTGAATTCTGCAATGAAGCTTTCGATGGTTACTGTGTTGAGTTTGGGATTGCAAGGCATAAAACTATAGCAGGTACTCCTCAACAAAATGGTTTAGCTGAGAGATTCAATCAAACAATCCTCGAAAGGGTTAGATGCATGTTGGTTAATGTTGGATCGAAAAAGGTGTATGGGGATGAGGCTGTTTTGAAAGCAACATATCTGATAAACAGATGTCCTCCGACTATGTTAGATATGAAGACACCTGAAGAAGTTTGGTCGGGACATCCACCAGATCTCGACAAACTGAGAGTATTTGGATGTGTAATCTATGCTCACACTAGGCAAGTCAAGGTCGAACCTATAGCTCTGAAATGCATGTTCATGGGATATCCTGAAGGAGTCAAAGCTTATAGGCTATGATTCCTATATCCAGGTCACATGAGGTGTATCACCAGTCGAGATGTAGTTTTCAATGAAGCTGAGATAGCTTTCAAGAAAACTGATGATGTTGTCGAAGAGCTGGAACATGGAGAAATTCCTGTTGAGGTGGAGCATAATGATGCTAAATTGCATGACCCAGATGAAGTCGAAGAAGAACCATAAACTGCTGTCGAAGATGAGGAGATTGATAATGACTACCTGTAGTCAAGAGACAGGTCGAGAAGAGTCATCAAGCCACCTCATAGACTTGGGTATGCAGATCTTATAACTTATGCCTTAATCTCTGCAAGTGAGGTTCTAGACGAAGAACCTAAAGACTATAAGGAAGTTACGAGGAGTCGAAATAAGACTGAATGGCTGAAGGCTATGGATGATAAGATGAAATCTCTTCATGATAACAATACTTGGGAACTTATCAAGAAACCCGCTGGAGATAGGTTAGTCAGTTGTAAATGGATTTTCAAAGTTAAGGAAGGAATTGAAGGAGTGGCGTCGAAGAGATACAAGGCAATGTTGGTTACAAGGGACTTCACTTAGAAAGAAGGTGTCAACTTCAATGATGTATTCTCTCCTGTTGTGAAGCACAGGTTCATTCGAATGTTGTTTGCCATGGTGGCACAGTTCGATCTTGAACTGGAATAAATGGATGTGAAGACTGCATTCTTGTATGGTGATCTTGATGAAACAATTATGATGAGGCAACCTGAAGGGTATGTTGAAGAGGGGAAAGAATAGTATGTGTTTAAACTGAAGAGATATTTATATGGACTGAAACAATCTCCTTGACAGTGGAATAGGAGATTCGACAAATTCATGGCACGCATAAGTTTCATCAGAAATCAGTTCGACCATTGTGTTTACTTCAGATTTTGACCTGGTAATTCATTTGTTATTTTGTTGCTTTATGTGGATGATATTTGATCAGTGATATTTAGTGGTAATATTCAAGCCGGTTTTCAGCGTCTTTTGAGTCTAATTTGATTTGTTTGTAGTGTCTCGTTCATGTTTTGTCTTAGTTTTCTCATTATTGCGTGCAAGTTAGTGTTTATCGTTTTTACTTTGTTTTTATCAGTGGAATGGGTTATGTGGTTGTTTCTTTGTGGTGTTTCAGGTAAATATGTGATCGGTTGTTCGAGGCGTCCGAAAGATGGTCCAAGCTTTTAAAAAACGACAGAAAATGAGAGTTCAGAGACACAACACGGGTGCCAGTGTTGTACAACACGACCCGTGTTGTAAATACCAGAAGAGACAAAGATTTTGCTCAGAAAAGAAGAAGTCAGGGTTGTGACACGGGCACCCGTGTTGTACAACACGGCCCGTGTCATGGCAGCTGGGGAAAAGTTGTTTGGTAGTGATCCAGAGGCACAACACGGGTGCCCGTGTTGCACAACACGGCCCGTGTTGTGAAGACCAGAAGGAATCTTATGTTTTGCTGCTTCAAGGGTATTCCGGACATTTCGCGATGCTTTTTGAAGACTGATTTATATTTGACCATTATGACTGTGAGAAGACTACTTTTTTATTTGGGGATTTTTGGGATAGAACGAACACTGGAGAAGAAGGATTGATCAAGAGCGGAAGCAATTGACGATCCGACAAATCCAACGTTAATTGTAATGTCTCAATTTTCTTGCTCTGTTTTTATTTCCAGTTTGAACATGAGTGGCTAAACCCCCCAATGCCAGGGGGGTGTCCCTGATTTGCTTTTTGTAATGACTTTTTGAATTCTTCAATTTGGGATTATGTTTTTAGTTTCGTTTCTTTATTTTATCGCAACGTCCTTAATGCTTTATCGGTATTGGAAAATAAGATAACTGATCGTGGTTAGGATTTGGTCTGACCAACTATCCTAACCTTGTTGCATAATTTTATCGTAAAAAAATATTACTGAGGAATTGGGATATTTTTATGAGAACCTTTTTTATGTCAGAATTATTGCTTGATATTCTTCTTTGACCATTGAGGAATCGCGGTCTATGAAGAATACCAAAGGTTTTTCTTTAAAGGAATTTTGGAAAAACATTATAAACTTAGGAAAGACACGTTCTAAAGCATATCTCTAAAATTAAGGAACTTATGAGTCATTGCATTGCGAATCATACACCATACCTGACATTACTTTCATATTAGTGAAATTATTTGTTTTAAATTTACGTTTTATTCTGTTCAATTTATATAATTTAATCTCAAACCTTTAAACCATGAGTTTTGTCCAATTGAAATTAATCACTAAGAACTTATTTTAATACGCAGTCCTTGTGATCGATATTTGGGGTTAATCCCTTCTATTACTACATCGGTAAAAATAGTACACTTGCTATTTTCCGATCAAGTTTTTGGCGCCGTTGCCGGGGAATAGCTTCAGCCTTGAATTGTACAGAAGGACCATTTGTCCTTCCCAAAACTCTTTTCTTTGAATCCTTTTATCATGTCATTTTTTCGTTTGCTCTTTGTAGACCTTGGCATTCTCATATGCCCGATTCCTGAATTCTTCTAACTCATGAAGTTGAAGAATCCTCGAACTTCCAGCTTTTGACAAATCCATATTAAGATACTTAGATGCCCAAAAAGCTTTATGTTCAAGTTCCAAAGGTGAGTGACATGCCTTTCCGTAAACCAGTTGATATGGTGACATACCGATAGGCGTTTTGAAAGTCGTTCGGTATGCCCATAAAGCGTCATCCAACTTAATAGACCAATCCTTCCTGGATGAATTCACTGTCTTTTCCAAGATTTGTTTCAGTTGTCTATTGGATACCTCAACTTGGCCGCTCGTTTGGGGGTGGTATGGAGTAGCTATCCGGTGTTTAACATTGTACTTTTGCAGCAGCTTCTCCATAAGGTGATTCAGGAAATGTGTCCCTTCGTCGCTTATTAATGCTCTCGGGACACCGAACCTTGCGAAGATGTTCTCTTTTAGGAATCTTACCACAACCTTAGCATCATTGGTGGGTAATGCAACAGCTTCCACCCATTTGGACACATAATCCACAGCCACCAAAATATAGTTTTTTCCGAACGACGGTGGAAACGGCCCCATGAAGTCTATCCCCCATACATCAAATAACTCAACCTCGAGCATAGAGTTTTGGGGCATCTGGTTTCTTTTTGATATATTCCCAGTCCTCTGACATCTGTCACACTCTTTCACTACCTCTTGCGCATCCTTAAATAAAGATGGCCAATAAAGTCCTGATTGTAGGACTTTAGCAGCTGTTCGATCACCACTGAAATGTCCCCCATACTCAGAGTTGTGACATGCTTTCAGCACATCTTTTTGTTCTTCTTCAGGTACACATCTTCTCACAAGGCCGTCCACCCCTCTTTTGTAGAGAAACGGATCGTCCCATAAATAAAACCTGCAATCATGAACAAACTTTTTTTTCTTGTTAGAATCAAAATCGTCGGGTATAATACCGCCAACGAGATAGTTTGCATAATCCGCAAACCAAGGCACCCCTATAACAGCTAGGATGTGTTCGTCAGCGAACTCATCCTTTATAGGGCGTTGCTCTTCCGTCTCCTCAATTGGTGACATTCGAGAAAGATGATCGGCAACAGTGTTTTCACACCCTTTCTTGTCACGGATCTCCACATCAAATTCCTGGAGGAGTAAAATCCACCTCAACAACCTGGGCTTTGAATCCTGCTTAGCAAAAAGATATTTCAAAGCAGCATGGTCAGTATAAACAATCACTTTTGAACCCAACAGATATTGCCTGAATTTATCGAAGGCATACACAACTGCTAACAACTCCTTCTCGGTAGTTGCATAATTTATCTGTGCAGGGTTCAAAACATGACTAGCATAGTAAATCACATGAAGCAATTTTCCTCTCCACTGTCCAAGAACAGCCCCCACCGCAATGTCACTAGCATCGCACATAATCTCAAAGGGTAGGGACCAATCAGGGGCGATAACAATAGGTGCAGACACTAATTCTTTTTTTAGTGTTTCAAAAGCGTCGCTGCATTCCTTATTGAAAACAAAAGTCTTATCTTTAACCAACAGAGTAGTTAAAGGTTTGGCTATCTTCGAGAAATCTCTTATGAACCTGCGGTAAAATCCCGCATGTCCCAAAAAACTTCTTATGCCCTTTTCGTTGATTGGCGGAGGTAACTTAGAGATCACTTCCACTTTGGCTTGATCAACTTCGATCCCTTTTTGTGAGATCTTGTGACCAAGAACAATGCCTTCTTGCACCATGAAATGACATTTTTCCCAGTTCAATATTAAGTTGCTTTCTTGACATCGCTGCAAAACAAGTGAAAGGTTAGATAAACAATGATCAAATGAGGATCCGAACACGGAAAAATCGTCCATGAACACCTCCATGTGTTTTTCTAGCATATCCGCAAAAATGGATGTCATGCATCTTTGAAATGTAGCGGGGGCATTACATAGCCCAAATGGCATCCTTCTATAAGCAAAAATGCCATAGGGGCATGTAAACGCCGTTTTCTCTTGGTCTTCCGGTGCAAGGTATATGAAGTTTCAACTTCATAATTGTTCACTAAATCAACAAGACTATCACTCATCTTGACTAGAAAGCTAGAATTGCTCAAGGAAATATTTGAGTTAAAATAGTATCTAGTGACGAGAGATCAATGAAGTAGAAGGAATGAAAGAAGACAAAAGCTTTAAGGGAAACAATGAATTGTTTCTAGTAATATTCTTAGGGAAGAAGGAACGAAGACATTTCTCTATAACATAATTGTAAACTTGAAAGCTAAAGGTTGCAAAAAGTCCCAAATACTCAACTCACTCTACTTATAAGCAATAACAACTGAAAGGTCAATGTCAACCATGCAAATAAATCATAAGATCAACGACTAGATTTCTTCTCATGGATACACGTCAACTTAAGTGCTCTCAAATCCATTCCACTCGATCTAAAGTATAAAAAAGTTGACATGCTAAGGGCAAAATACAATATCTGATATCCACTTTGATGACACTCATCTTGAATCTTGAACAAACTTGGGTGTTGGAATGCTAACCATCTAGGTCCACCATGCACCACCGTAAAGGAGTTCGAGACATCGTTCAATATCATTGATTATTGAACTGCCTTCATTTCTAGTTCTTTTGTGGAGTTAGATCATCCATTTCTGATTCCCAAACGAAACACCTTCATTTCAACTAACTAACCCACACACTAATACACAACCAACACAATTCGAAAACCAATTTGAGTACTCAGATGACGATGTTTTGAATTATCAACCATTTTCTTTATAAAATTTTGATAATATGAATATGTCGCCTAACACATCACAACAAGCCTTAGATCCATCATTAAACATAGTCTCCTCCGAATCATCAATATAAAAAATTAGATTTTGGAAAACGAAAGCCCAAATGTTGTTGATGTGAAAAATTATTTAATATAATTTGTATTTCATCTACAAATATGAATTTTTATATTAATATTATTGATTTTAGATACACTAAAAAAATGATTAGAAATCATTTTCTTAATAAATATATTTTAAATAGGACCTATTAAGGGTCTGTTTCGTAAGACATAAAAAGAGCTTTTAGTTTATAACTTTTAGCTTTTCAACTCATAATAATGAGAAAACTCTGTTTAATAATTGTCTTTTAGCTTTTAACTTGTAACTTTTTTACTAGTTTTTAGCTTTCTTTTCAAAAGCTATTTGAAGTAGCTTTTGAGCTTATGACTTTTTCTTCCACTTATCCCCTCATTATTTTATCAAAAATTCAATTTTACCCTTTATATTAATATAATTTAAATTAAAATAATTACATTTTAGCTGAGGGAATAAAAATGATTAGTTATTATTTTTACGGAACAAATTCATGATGCGATATATCTTCCGTTTTGTTATTAATAAAATATTTTGATTCATTAAAATGAATTGTTTTTATTATTAATATATATTTTTTTATGAATATAATAATGAATGATTTAATATATTTGTTTATTAGTAGGCATATCATGGATTTTGAGAGGAAAAATAAAAATAAAAATATGCACTTTATTGAGATATAAGATTAAATGAAAATATTGTTATTTTTTATATTTAAATTTCATTATAAAACTTATATGTAAGTGTTTAATATATTTTTGTGTTATATTTAATTTTATAGTTATATTTAAAATTTGCATTCATTGTTAATATAATTATTTTTGTTGAATAAAAATTAATTTGATAATTAGGACCACTAATTTTTTAATTAATAATATTTTTTTATGACATTTTGCATTTATAAGTTAGTGTAACCACTAATTTACCAAACACTCAAATTAAATCATCAGTTATAAATCACCGACTATAAATTATAAATCTCCAACTATAAATTATCAACTAATTTTACCGAACAAATTTTTTTTTTTTAAAATAGGGACCGGCGGTCAAAAAGCCATATACAAATTGCTTGTATCGTGGAGAGAGATACTTGATAAAGTAGGAAAGTGACGAATTACTTTTCTGCATGAGTCTATCTATTTCGGTAGCCACTCGATCTGGATTACTTTTCAACAACGACCGGCTAAGGGAAAGACTTTCAGTTTCAAAATTCAAAGAGAAATGTATTCTTTTTCATTCTGTTGTTATTTCTTTTTCTCAACCTATTCTTCATCTTCTTCTTCTTCTTACAAACAAAGTAACTTATGGAGTTCATTCGGAGAGAAACACTATTCACACTCTCAAATTCTGTGAATAAGTTGTTAGAAAAGATTGATTCTGCTGAGTTTGGCGAGAACTCCCTGAACACGAAGTTTGACGTTTCACTCTTGACAAAGCTGAAGACAACACTGGTGGATCTCGAAGATGCACTACTATATCATGTTAAGAAGGATTTCATCCCCACTCAAGCTAACGACAAATTGTTGCATTTCTTGACGCGTGCAGTTTCTCAAGTTGCTGATTTGCTCGACGAAAACCAAATTTCAGGGTATGATGCCGCACATGCTCCTAACCACAATTCTCGTTTAAGTTTCTTAAGTGTAGTGATTAAGTCTAAAACGCTTAGTTTAATTCTAATTTTACGTACGACAAAACAACTTGGTTATGAATCTTCTTCTATATATGGAAGAAATGCTGATATAAAGAAACTTAAACATCTTTTGTTGTCTACTGATGCAAGAGTGGTTTCTATTGTTGGTATGGGAGGGATTGGTAAAACAGCCCTTGCCAAACACCTTTACAATGATTTTCATGTTAAGGCCAATTTTGAGTTAAAATTGTGGGCTTATTTCTCAAATGAGGTAGATGATTTGGGTGTTTTTGAAACCATTCTTGAATCTATCACTTCACAAAAAAACCCCAGGAATGATACCATTTACCCAAAATTTTTGATGGTATTGGATGGTGTGTGGGAAGCAAGATCTATCAATTGGACATTACTCATGGATATCTTTAATACTGCGGAATCGGGAAGTAAGGTCATTCTCACAACAAGAGATGAAAGACTCGCACTATCCATGCAAACCTTTCTTTCTCTCCACTATCTGACACCCTTGAAAGTTGAAGATTGTTGGTCTATACTTGCCAAACATGCATTTGAAGCACATTACTACCGTTACTACCAAAACCAATCCGGTGTAGAAGAAATTGGCACATTTAAAATGCAAGAAGAAATTGGCAGAAAAATTGCAAAAAAGCACATTAGGTTAGTGTGTTAGTTTTATTATAAATAGCATACTAGTCTCTCATATTTTGTATAAGGGAAAATAGGAAGATAAAACCCTAATTCGAAGCGAGAGAGGTTATTTTTATTCTTATATACTTGTAATCTTGTTATAAGAGAAAGGAAAGAATAAAAGTTTATAACCAATCTTTGTTGTTATCTTTGGTAACTCTAAACCCTAACCCTTGTGGGTTTCTTGATCACAAAGAAACCTATTATACTTTGTTTCTAAGGTATCCAATTCACAACACTAACATATCTTTATCAATTACGTTTTCTCCACATAGTGTCATATGAGAAGTTATTCTAAACATTGCAGAATTATATTCACTAACACTTTTAAAATCCTGCAAACGTAAATGCATCCAATCATATCGAGCTTTTGGTAAGATAACCATTTTTTAATGATCATATATATCTTTCAAATTTTCCCACAGGACATGTGGGTCAGTTACAGTAAGATATTCATTTTTAAGATCCTCATGGAGGTGACGACGAAGGAATATCATGACTTTTGCCTTTTGTTGATTAGTTGATTTACTGCCTATCGTAATAGTGTCACCGTGACCTTTTGCGCTTAAATGAATTTTAGCGTCTAGAGTCCATGTCAAATAGTTCTTTCAAGAAATATCAAGAGCCCCAAAATCAAATTTCATAAGGTTTGACATACTTAGTTCTATTATAAGAATAATAATAATAAATAGATAAGGAAAAATTAAGTATGAAAAATTATAATGAGATAATAATCATAAAGACAATATTAAAAAACTAACACTTTTATAAATTTCAATATTTAAAATAACACAATAGTAAATTGTATTAAAAATTATCTACTTAAAAAAAAAACAAATCTAGTGACATAATACTTCTTGCATTTTCTTTTAATTATCGTAACATTAAATAATATCTCAAACAAATTTCAATCTCCTAAATTCTAATAGCGTGTTACAAGTTTTTCCAGTAACTATACAATATTATTTTGATATCCTTCAGGGATATTATGCTTTATAAGTTCTTCAGGAACTATATAAATGATTTGTTATAAATAATGATCTAAAAATCATAACCATCATTCAAGGATGAAAAAATTATTTGTGTCATTCTTCTGGGATGCCAATCTTTTGGGAACCTTTAAAAATTACAAAAGTCATCAATAATGTCAATATATTATATCACATACTCAACTATATTTTTTTCTTCTTATTTTCATGATTCTAAATGAATGATGGTCGAAGATTAATTTGAGATAGAAGTGATAAAATCATATATGAGGGCGTCGTGCTGATAACGTGATGTGAAATTAAATAAAACAATAGAGAAATCAAAGAAAGAAAGAGAATGAAGAAACTAATATTGTATTATCTTCTTCCAAAAGTACATTATACATTGTAATGTGTATGATATTTATAGGACCTAAGGGAGATAGAAAATCAAAGTTATTGAGAAGAAATAGGAAGAGAAAAAAAAGAATAGGAATGGACATCCGCTAACATTATTATTCATAACAATTCTTAAATTATACTAAGAAGAGAAATATATAGATATGGGGATGTTCCCAAGGTATATGAAGTTTCAACTTCATAATTGTTCACTAAATCAACAAGACTATCACTCATATTGACTAGAAAGCTAGAATTGCTCAAGGAAATATTTGAGTTAAAATAGTATCTAGTGACGAGAGATCAATGAAGTAGAAGGAATGAAAAAAGACAAAAGCTTTAAGGGAAACAATGAATTGTTTCTAGTAATATTCTTAGGGAAGAAGGAACGAAGACATTTCTCTATAACATAATTGTAAACTTGAAAGCTAAAGGTTGCAAAAAGTCCCAAATACTCAACTCACTCTACTTATAAGCAATAACAACTGAAAGGTCAATGTCAACCATGCAAATAAATCATAAGATCAACGACTAGATTTCTTCTCATGGATACACGTCAACTTAAGTGCTCTCAAATCCATTCCACTCGATCTAAAGTATAAAAAAGTTGACATGCTAAGGGCAAAATACAATATCTGATATCCACTTTGATGACACTCATCTTGAATCTTGAACAAACTTGGGTGTTGGAATGCTAACCATCTAGGTCCACCATGCACCACCGTAAAGGAGTTCGAGACATCGTTCAATATCATTGATTATTGAACTGCCTTCATTTCTAGTTCTTTTGTGGAGTTAGATCATCCATTTCTGATTCCCAAACGAAACACCTTCATTTCAACTAACTAACCCACACACTAATACACAACCAACACAATTCGAAAACCAATTTGAGTACTCAGATGACGATGTTTTGAATTATCAACCATTTTCTTTATAAAATTTTGATAATATGAATATGTCGCCTAACACATCACAACAAGCCTTAGATCCATCATTAAACATAGTCTCCTCCGAATCATCAATATAAAAAATTAGATTTTGGAAAACGAAAGCCCAAATGTTGTAGATGTGAAAAATTATTTAATATAATTTGTATTTCATCTACAAATATGAATTTTTATATTAATATTATTGATTTTAGATACACTAAAAAAATGATTAGAAATCATTTTCTTAATAAATATATTTTAAATAGGACCTATTAAGGGTCTGTTTCGTAAGACATAAAAAGAGCTTTTAGTTTATAACTTTTAGCTTTTCAACTCATAATAATGAGAAAACTCTGTTTAATAATTGTCTTTTAGCTTTTAGCTTGTAACTTTTTTACTAGTTTTTAGCTTTCTTTTCAAAAGCTATTTGAAGTAGCTTTTGAGCTTATGACTTTTTCTTCCACTTATCCCCTCATTATTTTATCAAAAATTCAATTTTACCCTTTATATTAATATAATTTAAATTAAAATAATTACATTTTAGCTGAGGGAATAAAAAAGATTAGTTATTATTTTTACGAAACAAATTCATGATGCGATATATCTTCCGTTTTGTTATTAATAAAATATTTTGATTCATTAAAATGAATTGTTTTTATTATTAATATATATTTTTTTATGAATATAATAATGAATGATTTAATATATTTGTTTATTAGTAGGCATATCATGGATTTTGAGAGGAAAAATAAAAATAAAAATATGCACTTTATTGAGATATAAGATTAAATGAAAATATTGTTATTTTTTATATTTAAATTTCATTATAAAACTTATATGTAAGTGTTTAATATATTTTTGTGTTATATTTAATTTTATAGTTATATTTAAAATTTGCATTCATTGTTAATATAATTATTTTTGTTGAATAAAAATTAATTTGATAATTAGGACCACTAATTTTTTAATTAATAATATTTTTTTATGACATTTTGCATTTATCAGTTAGTGTAACCACTAATTTACCAAACACTCAAATTAAATCATCAGTTATAAATCACCGACTATAAATTATAAATCTCCAACTATAAATTATCAACTAATTTTACCGAACAAATTTTTTTTTTTTAAAATAGGGACCGGCGGTCAAAAAGCCATATACAAATTGCTTGTATCGTGGAGAGAGATACTTGATAAAGTAGGAAAGTGACGAATTACTTTTCTGCATGAGTCTATCTATTTCGGTAGCCACTCGATCTGGATTACTTTTCAACAACGACCGGCTAAGGGAAAGACTTTCAGTTTCAAAATTCAAAGAGAAAGGTATTCTTTTTCATTCTGTTGTTATTTCTTTTTCTCAACCTATTCTTCATCTTCTTCTTCTTCTTACAAACAAAGTAACTTATGGAGTTCATTCAGAGAGAAACACTCTTCACACTCTCAAATTCTGTGAATAAGTTGTTAGAAAAGATTGATTCTGCTGAGTTTGGCGAGAACTCCCTGAACACGAAGTTTGACGTTTCACTCTTGACAAAGCTGAAGACAACACTGGTGGATCTCGAAGATGCACTACTATATCATGTTAAGAAGGATTTCATCCCCACTCAAGCTAACGACAAATTGTTGCATTTCTTGACGCGTGCAGTTTCTCAAGTTGCTGATTTGCTCGACGAAAACCAAATTTCAGGGTATGATGCCGCACATGCTCCTAACCACAATTCTCGTTTAAGTTTCTTAAGTGTAGTGATTAAGTCTAAAACGCTTAGTTTAATTCTAATTTTACGTACGACAAAACAACTTGGTTATGAATCTTCTTCTATATATGGAAGAAATGCTGATATAAAGAAACTTAAACATCTTTTGTTGTCTACTGATGCAAGAGTGGTTTCTATTGTTGGTATGGGAGGGATTGGTAAAACAGCCCTCGCCAAACACCTTTACAATGATTTTCATGTTAAGGCCAATTTTGAGTTAAAATTGTGGGCTTGTTTCTCAAATGAGGTAGATGATTTGGGTGTTTTTGAAACCATTCTTGAATCTATCACTTCACAAACAACCCCCAGGAATGATACCATTTACCCAAAATTTTTGATGGTATTGGATGGTGTGTGGGAAGCAAGATCTATCAATTGGACATTACTCATGGATATCTTTAATACTGCGGAATCGGGAAGTAAGGTCATTCTCACAACAAGAGATGAAAGACTCGCACTATCCATGCAAACCTTTCTTTCTCTCCACTATCTGACACCCTTGAAAGTTGAAGATTGTTGGTCTATACTTGCCAAACATGCATTTGAAGCACATTACTACCGTTACTACCAAAACCAATCCGGTGTAGAAGAAATTGGCACATTTAAAATGCAAGAAGAAATTGTCAGAAAAATTGCAAAAAAGTGTCAGGGATTACCATTAGCTGCTGTAAAACATGGGGCTCCTCTTTGCATCTCATTAAAACCAGATGTTTGGAATGATGTGCTAGAACGTCACTTTCAGCAAACAACTTATCATGTGCTAGCTTCTCTCAAATTGAGCTACAATTTCCTTTCTGATCCTTTAAAACAGTGTTTTCAACATTGTTCAATTTTTCCCAAGAAGTCCATCTTAGAAAAAACGTTGGTAGTTCAGTTGTGGATTGCAGCAGGGTTACTTCAATCATCATCATCATCATCCACAAATCAGGAAAAAGTTGGAGAAGAATACTTTGATGAACTAGTGTCAAGGTCATTGATACATCGGCTATTTATTGGTGAGGAGGAAACAAACTTCGGAATGCACGACTTCATCCATGATTTAGCTACAGAGGTTTCATCTTCATATTATATCAACACGGACATACCTAACCCATATGATAGGTTGCAGAATTTCTCATACAATAGAGGGACATATGATTCATATGACAAATTTGATAAATTATCCGGATTAAAAGGTCTGCATACCTTTCTAGCATTCCCATTACAAGAGCAATTGCCTCTTTGTTTGCTATCGAACAAGGTAGTACATGGTTTGCTGCCAAAAATGAAACAATTACGCATGTTGTCTCTATCAAGCTACAAGAGCATCACCAAGGTTCCCAACTCTATTGGAAATTTACTCTACTTGCAATACTTAAATCTTTCTCACACTAATATCGAAAGGCTGCCTTCTGAAACATGCAAGCTTTACAATCTGCAGTTCTTGTTGTTGGCAGGCTGTAAAAGGCTCACTGAATTGCCGAAGAACATGGGAAAATTGGTTAATTTGCGCCACCTTGACATTAGTAACACTGCATTGAGGGGGATGCCGGTACAAATAGCCATACTAGAAAATCTCCACATTTTGTCAGACTTTGTTGTCAGCAAACATAATGGTGGATTGAATATTGCAGATCTAGGAAAACTTCCCCACCTACATGGAAAACTTTTAATCTCACAGCTACAAAATGTTAATGACTCCTTTGAAGTAGATCGAGCCAATATAAAGATGAAAGAACAAATATACGAGTTAGCTTTGGAATGGGATTGTGGTATTACATTTTTAGATTCACAAATTCAAAGTGTTGTACTTGAAAAGTTGCGACCCTCAACAAATTTGAAAAGTCTCACCATCAAAGGCTATGGTGGAATCAACTTTCCAAATTGGTTAGGTGATTCTTTATTTAGCAACATGGTGTATTTAAGGATCTCAAATTGTAATGATTGTTTATGGCTTCCACCCCTTGGACAATTGAGTACTCTGAAAGAACTCATTATTGAAGGGATGCAATCGGTGGAGACAATTGGTATTGAGTTCTATGGAAGTGGTGGTTCTTCATTTCAACCATTTCCCTCTTTGGAGATTCTACACTTTGAGAATATGCAAGAGTGGGAGGAATGGGACTTGATTGGAGGTACGGCTACAACGTTTCCTAGTTTAAAATCTTTGTCATTGAGTAAGTGCCCAAAACTGATGGTAGGAAACATAGCTGACAATTTTTCTTCCTTAACTGAACTTGAGTTAAGAGAATGTCCTTTATTGGTGCAATCAATGCCATTATCCAATCATTTATTCCGGCAACTGATGTTCCCTTTGAATTCTCTTCAACAGCTCACCATAGACGGCATTCCATCTTCAATGTCTTTTCCAACAGATGGTTTGCCAAAAACCTTGAAACTTCTCATAATCAGTAATTGTGAGAATCTAGAATTCCTTCCTCATGACTACTTGCATAATTATACATCACTTGAGGAATTGAAAATATCTTATAGCTGTAATTCAATGATATCATTTACCTTAGGCACTCTCCCTGTCCTCAAGAGTCTGTTCATTGAGGGTTGTATAAATCTGAAGTCAATATTAATTGCAGAAGACGAGTCAGAAAAGAGTCTCTCATTTCTTAGAAGCATCAAAATATGGGATTGTAATAAACTGGAGTCGTTTCCCCCAGGTGGATTGGCAACTCCAAACCTCGTTTATATTGCACTGTGGAAGTGTGAGAAACTTCATTCACTGCCAGAAACAATGTACAGTCTAGCTGGCCTTCAAGAAATGGAAATCGATAATCTACCAAATCTTCAATCTTTTGTTATAGATGAGTTACCTAGCAGTTTACAGAAACTGTCTGTTGGCTCTGTTGGTGGGATCATATGGAATACTGAGCCAACTTGGGAACATCTCACTTGTCTCTTGGAGTTGCGAATTAACGGCGATGACATAGTGAACACGCTGATGGGGCCATTGCTACCTACATCGCTTGTGAAACTATGCATTTGTGGTCTTAATGATACACGCATTGATGAGAAGTGGCTTCAACACCTCACTTCTCTCCAAAACCTTGAGATCATTAACGCTCCCAAACTCAAGTCGTTGCCAAAGAAAGGATTTCCTTCCTCTCTTTCAGTACTAAGTGTGACTCAGTGTCCATTACTGGAAGCAAGTTTGCGGAAAAAGCGCGGGAAAAAGTGGCGTAAGATTGCTCACATTCCTTCCATAATTATTGATGACGAATTGATCACATGAGTCTTTTCTGGGTGAGTCTTTTAAATACTTCTTTTGTTGTTTCTTTCATATTATGCTATCACCAAATTATTGTGAATTTCAATGATAACATCAAAATACAATATTATAGCACTAGCACTAACTCATTATTTTAATAAAAAAATTGTATTTTGTGTCACCCCTGCTTCTTCCCAATCTTCTTGTTGCAAGAAGCCAAATTCACCTCAAAACCTGCCACCATGTCCTGTAACTGTTTTTGTTTTTCTGTTCTGGAAACAATTATTGTTAGGTGTTCTTTTTGTCTATGTGACTTCATATATATTTTAATGAGTTGATTTCACTGCAGCTACCACATTCAGAACATGCAGAAATTATTGAACTGCGGTGTGAAGATTGATTTGTATGTTAACATTTCTGCCATTTTTTCTTGGAAGTCAGTTAGGCTGATACGGTGAGTTTTAGTCATTTAGAATTTTATGTGTTTTATTTTCTTCTCAATTCTACAAATATTAATGCTTTTTCTGTTATAAATGAAAACCACGAGGGTTGACAGTGTCTCTATTACGTTTATTTTAGGTTTGTATTTGCTCAACTGGCGAGGTAGATTTGTCCAACAGTTTTTCCACAAATCTGAACTGTCATGATAACAAACTTTAACTGGTTTATGGCTAATTCATTTGCAATTTAATTGTCAACTTCTTATTTTGGGAGTATGCTGGCCTTTTGTAAGATATCGCTGACAGGAAAAGCAGAGATCAATGTGGGCAGCAGGAAAATGACCGAACTTGCTGATCCTTTAGAGCTATGGGCTAGATTGCAAGATAATGTTCATCCTTAAGTTGTATAGCTTGATGATCACTCAAACATGCATGTTAAGTGACTGAGATGTGATTGATGAACAACAGCAAATGTAGTAGACAACGTTTTAGAGGTGACAATTGTTTTTCGCACTTGTGCAATGGTTATGCTTAAGTGACAGACTAAGCATAGTGAAGTTATGAATTTTATGCATTCACTAGTTAAGGTTGATTACATTGTTTTCGGAAACTATATGTTTAGTTTACCTAGCAGATTAGGTGGCTTATTTTTTGTCTTTAAATTATTTTATCTCTACCTTGTTTGCAGATCTAGCAAGGGCTTTAAGTGTAATTGATGGCTTGCACAAAGATGGAAGAAGTGACATTGCTTTCTGCCAGGACCGGATGAGAAGGAGAAATCGCAATATTGGCCAAAAGTCCATAACAGAGAGGTATTCTTTCTGTCCTTAATCTATATTAAGTCTGTAATGCAAGGTGCTTTTGTTGAATCCTGAAGTGCCTTTCTTCCTAACACAACTATCGTGTTTTTCTCCCTCCCTCGATTTAATTATATAGTTTTTGTTCATGAGTTATCTCTCCGGTAGATTAATAAACAGATATGTTATGACTTATGACATTTCAGACTTAAATAGGATTCACCTTTAGAACACTAGCTATCTGCTCTAGAATAGGCAACAATTATCACTGTGGTTTATCATGCTGACCGGCTTAGCTTTTATGTCACATTTTGCACTAGCATGATTTCTTCAAATCCAGTAGTCAAATGATAATCATATTGGAATATTTGTCTGCTCCAACAATATGCAGGCATCCTCAACAACATCAACAATACTGCAGCACGGTGCTTGCAGCAATATCTGATCATCAATACTAGCCACCACATGCGAAACTATGCACCTTATTTGTCTGCTGCAGCTTTCGGTTCCGTAGCTACTTCAGTGAAGAAAATTGGCCCTACATGGTGAAGTGCAAGTTCACATTGTCAATTCCAGTGGATACTTGTATGTTTACAAATATTAAGGGGTGTTGTAAATATTGACAAAAATATTATAATAAAAATTTATAGTCCAAAATACTAAAATAAATTATTAATAATATTATATATTAGAAATTTAATTTCTAAACAAAAGAAAGACTTTATTGATATGCAATGACAGTGTAAAAAAGTTTTACATTGTCAATGAATCATAGCCGTCGAATGTTATAACAAGTTTGATTTTTGTTTTAAAAACTTATAAAGTATAGCAAACGAATGATGGTGATGAATTGTCAGTGCATATCAATTAATTCCTTAAAGAAATATATTATCTATTATTATTTAACAAAATTCAAATTATTAATTCATATCAATTTTTTTATTTATGTTTAATCTCACAAATACATGAATAAAATATTAATAACATTATATACTAGGAATTTAATTTCTAAATAATATTATTTAAAAAGATACACCATTTAATACTATTTAACCAAATTTAAATTACTAATTCATGTAAATTTTTCTTATGTTTAATCTTAAAAACTAAGAAGCAACTTTCAATTTCGATTGTCGATCTAAATTTAATTTTATATTTGATTAAATCAATGGTTCATTAATTAAGTGCATTACTATTGATATGATACCACATTGTCCGAGAGCCTTACATATCATGAAACCAACATTAACTGTATTGTCATCAAATAGCCAAACATAGGCATAACACAAACCAACAATTAAAACTGAAATTTCATGATAGCAAGGACCGTAGTATGGATCAATGGTCAAATATTTTCTGATACACAAGATCCTCATTTAGAGCCAGGTGTAGAACATACTTGCATCTTTGAGGGGATTTATGATATGAACATAATAACTAAAGCTTTGAGAGAGAAAGAAAAGATTTTTAGAACATGTTTGTTCTTAAGCACACTAGAGAGTATATTTGTGATTGCTTGATGAAAATATGTTACAAGAACCCTCCTTTTATAGCCAAAGAGGTACAAATAAGACAAAAGCAACACTATTTACAAGCATGTCATTCTTTATACTATATAAATGCCTTTTTCAAACCACCTGACACACTTATCCCTTATGGATTACATTATTGTAGTCTTATTACACAAAAGAACGAAATTTCACTATTCACAAACATGCTTATGATCTTTGAAGGACACTTGTCCATTTAGTCTTTGCAAATGGGTTCATGAGAGGGGGACATGTTCTGATCGGATAAATTTTTATCAGAAAAGTAATTTTTATACTAAGATGACTCACGCTGCCAAGTGTCATCCATCATATAAGCGTGATCCACTAATTTTGTATTAGCGTTTGCCACTTGTCCTTCTGAGAATTCAGCTTCCATCGGAGAATCTGGTTTCTGTTGTGTGGCTTGAGTCGAGTTTTCTCCTACTTCCGGTCTCCTGAACTTTTCATGACTGATGCAGGTTGAACTATCATCAAGGTTCTTTGGATCATACAAATTAATTAAATTAACATACTCCAATAATTCCCTTATGATTTTTAGACTGGGATGATATTCATTAATAGTTTCCCAAAGATGAACATAACTCTTACAATCAAGCAACTTAGTTACATGATCCGTCATATAAGGCTTGCGTAGAAAGAAAACAGACTTGAGTTTGTTAATATCTTCAGAGGATAATCTCCACGCTTGGACTTCGTCTATGATCGGTTTTAATTGATCTCTCCACCATTGTAATGGAGAGTACCACTCAAGAGTAGTCCAAATTAAAGACTTGTGGTTCTTGGGATCCATTATGTGTTGATACATGGCCTCAATGAGAATAAGAACATGCATAAAATACAAACAGGTGGCATACCAAATATACCATAAATGGTTTTTTGTGAATTTAACATTTGGGTTTATTAAAATTGGTAGGAGAAAGGGTGTGTCTGGGAAATAAGGACTATGGTCAGGTAGTTTATTCCTTAGGATTTTTGTCATGTAGTAGAAGAGATTGTTCCTGGCATACTGCTTGAGCTGGGACGGTGAAAAAGATATTGTTACTCCTGGAGGAAGATTTTTGGTTTTGCATGCATGGGTCGGTAATGGCTTGACCATGAGAATCAGAGGAAAAGTATGTTTGGCTATGATGATCTGGATAGGTTTCATAGGCCTGGATAGTAGATCAGGGATTACATTTTGATTTCCTTTGATATGTTTTTACAGAGAAATCATATCTAGAAAACAAATCTTTGAGCCTGAGAGTTTGAGGATCAGGAGGCATCTTATTCTTGAATTCAAGGATCTTAGGAAAAGAGGAGTTGTTCATCTGTACTTCAAACTGGTAGCCTCTTAGGTGAAAGTCAAACTTTTGGATTCCCATTTTCACGGCGAGAGCTTCTTTGTAGGTGGCGTGGTAGTGTTTTTCAGCTTCTTTAAATTGACCAATGGCATGACCATAATAGTATCTTTTTCCATCAAGTTCTTCTATCAGAACTCTTCCCCAATAGTGATCACTGACATCGGTCTACAGGATTCTCTTGCCATTCCCAGGAATCTTTAGGACATGTGGAGTTTGTGCGATTTTTTTCAAGGCTTTTATTGCTTCAGTTTGCTTTTCTCCCCATGGAGGAGGTTTTTTCTTCAACATTTGGGATAAGGGACTTGTGTATCTCGCCAGCTTCGGCAGGAAATCTCGGATATAATTAATTATACCCAGAAATTGTTGGATTTGCTTAACTGTGAGATTTTCATCAGGAAAGTTTAATAGTTCCTGGGTGTCGCTCCCCGGATTTCCATCCTGGTACAAACGCGAAAGTGGCGCGGAAAAAGAATAGAGTCGCCATCCAGACATTTTTATCCCGAAAGAATGGGAAAGGTAATGTTGCACAAACCTGAGGAAGAAGGAAAGGACAAGGTCCTGCGAACCAAAGAGACTGAGCTCGGGAGTCGGTTACGACCTGGGAAGGTATTAGCACCCAGATCTTCCGCCGTACCTGACGGGATCCACGCTTGCAAAAGAAACTATTTCAAAGGGTGAGGGTATGAAAGCTGCGGCAAAATAAAATGAAAACGAAAATAAACTGGAACTGGAAAAGAAATGAAATGGGAAAACAAAGGAAAAATGTAGGGAAAATAAAGATTGTGCTCGAACGGGCCCTACCCCGCTGCCTACGTACCTCATCGGGATAATGAGGATCAGAGACGCCGTAGTTCCCCTAACTAGGGGTAGAAAAGAAATTGCTTGTGAATTAAGGCTTGAACTGCCTATGTCAATGCTCAGGTGTTGCAGACTCGGACGACGAGTGCGTAACCGTCTTGCAAAATGACAAGTAGGAACAAGTTCTCACGTAAAGAGTGAATGAGGTGAGAAAAGAATTCCCGAAGGAAAGGCGCTTATTGTTTGTTTGTGTTTTTTAGAAAGCTTTTAGGAGTGTGTCACAAGGAAGTGAACTCAAGCTCTCACCAATGGAATGTGCACTTGTCACTACATTCCAAGATGGAATAATAGAACAAGCACACTCAAGTAAGGAGAAGATCCCCAAAACTTGAACCCAAAGATTAGGGCTTAGGCTCACTAACTTGTTTGATTATTAAGTGTTTTTGGTTATTTACATGAAGAAGTGTTTTTTATGCTTTTCTTTATGAAGAAGATACCTTGATCAGACTTGTGCATCACAAGGTAAACTTGTACTATCCCAAGATGGGAAGACTACAAGCATACCTCATGGAATAAGGCTATGGATCAATGCATCACTTCAAAGTTATTAAAGTGTTTTTAAGAGTTATGAGATGAGAAGAGAGGAAGAACCAAAAGGATCTCAAAGGAAAGATTCTAAAGGGGGACTAAAATAATCCTAAGTATTCACATGCATGGATGTCCTAAGGGTTAGTGAGGTTTCTATCCTAATGAAGAAGAAAAGAAGAAGAGACGAAGATAGAAGAAGAGATGAGAAAGGCCTAAGCCCAACAACAAAGGGTTAGTGCACATAAACATAAGAGGAAGAGATGAGAATTGGAGATGTGGAACTCAATTCCCACATCTCACACTTACCATAGCCCCTGCAAGGTTAGCATGCACAAGTGAACAAAAATGAACAAATTAACATAACATCATCCAACAATCAGAAGTGAAATGAAGTAAACAAATGCTTAATGCTAATTCAACTCAAAGAAATAAAGATGAGAAGCTTATGACTTAAAATGAGGCAACATGAATACATACGGAAACAAGTGCGCACTTACGAAAGATGTAATACAAAACACACAAAATACAAGCACAAAGTTCAAAACCAGAATCAAAATGATATAAAGAATGGCCCAAGAGGCCAGAAAGATGAAGAGAGGAGTCACACAATACCAAACAATATCGAAATAGAAGCAACGGAACCAAAAGATGGAATTTAAACACTTAAAGAAACAAATGACTTGAATATGAAGCAAACTCAAAAATTCAGAAGAACCAAGACCTATCCTAGGACCAGGAAGGTACCCATACCCCAAAGGAACCCCAAATGAGAAGAAGAAGTTGGCACAAGTGCCCTTCTAAGCCTATAAGAGATCTAATGAACCAAAAGAAGCAAAATGGGACAAGGTGAGAACAAAAATCCACAAATAATCAACCAGTCATCTAAAAATTCTACAACTGAACCAAAATGATCTTAAAACTCAATATATCAACTTGCCAAAAGGATTTGCAAAAATTCATAAGGGAACTAGGTCAAATGGAGGTACAAACACAAGCTAGGACAGAAAACCTACATCACAAGATACCAGACCAAAACTCAAGAAATAATTTCCTAAAAATTCTGAGAAAAATCACATGAAAACTAGAAGATCTTGGGAACACAATGCAAAAAGAATGGGATCAAAACTCCAAATATTGAAGACTATAGAAAATAGACAAGACAGACTGGTCAAGAAATGAAGCAAATGAAGCTATGCACATTGGTGAATTATTTCTGGCACGCTAATCAATGAAAAAAAAATAAAATAAAAATGTGATAAAAAACTAGAGACAAAAAGGAATATCCATGATTTATTTGAGAATTTTTGGATGAGAGAATCTATTTTTAATGGATTAAAATGAAAACTGAAATAAAAGGAATTAAATGGAAAGAAGGAAATTGAAATGAATTGAAAGGGGTGCAATTAGTAAAGAATTTGAACTGAATTCGAATTGGGCTGAATGGGGGTAGGGTGCGAAAATCAATTCCTATAGCCCAGGAATTTCGCCAGTCCAAGCTTATGGTGGGGGAGCTGTCTATGCATGAATGGAAGGGACGGTCCTACCGGACGGTGACACTTGTCACCGCCGGTATGGACAAACACACCAGCAAATCTTCAAACTCCTTATCTCTTATCTCTTCAAAATCCTTTCATTAACTTTTCCTTAATTTTTTTATTATATTTCCTAAACTCTTTATTACTTTAATATTTTTAATGGTGAAACAAAGAAACATCTATAAACAAACACTAACCAACACAGTAAAGAAACGTAAACAAACTTCTTCTCTCTCTCAAACGTATTCGATCCATCTTCTTCTTCCTCCTTCATCTCGCCGCCACTGCTTCCGTTCATCTTCCGACGAGCCACCGCTCCATCGCACCTCACCTCTCTCAAACATCATGTTCTTTTTCCCCTTAACTATCTCACCCTCCTCCATTCACTGCCATGACTCAGCCTCTCCGCCGTCAACACGACGCCTCCAACCCCAAACCTCGATCCTAAACAAAAGCCTAAAACGCCTCCATCCACTCGAATCCGAGAACGACGAGCACAAACTCTCAAACATATGGACGAAAATTAACATCAAAACCGCGAAACACAATATCAAGCCAACACAAAGAATGCTCTGATTCGTACCTGTCAATCGAAGACGAGGCTAAGATGAAGATGAAAATACGTTGGTGAAAAGTTTCGGAGATTTAAGCTTCCATTTACGTAGCACTGTGGTATACTTTAATGATGATTTCTGCTCCCATTTAGCTACTGTGGCTGCCGCATTTTTGCTGCGAACCGAAGATTGTGATGTCAATACGATAAGTGTTGCGAACGAAGCTGATGTTTGTTGATGATAAAATTGATGATGTTGATGAAGGTAAGCCGAAGACGATGTCGCGATAGATGACAAGCTACGAAAACAACTCAGTTTGCTTGATTCATTGAAGGATGACGAATATGCAAGCTCGCGTTCGTCAGATTAGCGATGAATACAGGTCCTTATGAAGTTGAACAAACTCAGTTTCGTAGCTCTGTTTTTGTGCAGAGTTGATGAAGACGATATGTGGATCGGATTACCGTCGTCATGAGTGGAAGTCAGATTCAAACTGTGATGAACAGAATAGTATTGAAGCTGTGATGATTAAGAAACCAATGATGAACGTCCCGGATCCAACTCGGTTTCCCTGTGTGATGGATTCGGTTATGGTTTCCTATAGTGAATGAGTGTGGTTAGTTTTTTTTATGGAGGAAACGAAGGAGAGTCATGAGATGGTTATTGGTGATGAATGAAATTGAGGAAGGATAATGATCTCTGGTTTTTGTTATTATGAAGATGGTAAAAATGCGGTTAAAACGGTTCTGGTGTGATGAATGGAAAAAGTGAATACGTGATGATGGAGAGATGAACGAAATTAGTGATGAATCCAATTCATGAAGAATATTTTTGGTTTCTTTTTCATCATGGTGAGGAGTGTGATTCTTTTTCTGTAACAAACTTTTTCTTTTCTCTTTCAATTCTGTTATGATCCTTTCTTCAGTTTGTTATTTTTCTTTTTTTATTTTCGTTGCCTTTCTGTTTCGATACATGGCCTGCGTGCTGCCTTTTTCCTTTGCTAGGAGGGTGATTTTTTGTGATATCACGTGTGGGGCGTCACTGTAGGATAGATGCCTAGAAATCCTGCGTTTCATGTTGATGCTTCACACCCTTCTTCTTCTTTTTTTTTCTACTTGTTTGATGTCATAATAATGGGGGTCCATGTGGCCTTGTAGTGTCATGTGGTATAGAATAACATTTTCCATAGAACTTATGATAATGGCTTTTTGATATTGTAATGGGTTAATTGGCCTACATTGTGGTAAAAGAGAAATGATATAAAAATAAAAGAAAAGAAAATAAATGGGATAGATATTAAATCAAACTTGGATTAAAGGTGGATAAAATAGACTTTTGATTTGGAATTAAAATTGGACTATGGGTAATAATAAAAGAAAAATATGGATAAGAAAAAATGGATAAAAAGAAAAATGGATAAAAAGAAATGATAAAAAAAATAGATGGATAATGGGCTATATATAAAAAAATGAATTAAAAAAATGGATTAAGAATTATGGTTAAAATGAAAGTGAATATGGTTTAGAAATAAATGTAAAAAAAGGGAATGAATAGAATCAGTTTAATTGGACAAAAATGGTTTAGAAATGGATATGGAACTTGATATTTTGTGAAATAGACCAATTGCTACCAATACGCACATAGCCCCGAAATATCGATTCGATCAATTCACTCAACTCAAAATCAATCTCGCATTGCCTCCACAGAAACATCACACTCTAAGTATCATTTGAATCCAAAATGAACCACTGCCTGGTGAACAGATGACCTTTGCATACAATGGACTTTGAAACATAATGCCCGAAAAATAACCACAAGCACATATAACTTGCAAATGAAGCAATCTTCTGATAGTTTGACCAAGATTAGGTCAAACGTCCATCTGAATCGGATCGTGAACTGAACAATCACACCTGAAGTAAAATCACTGCCATCTCTATGTTATGCTATGGATGTTATGCTTCATTTTTCTATGCAAATGTAATGTAAGGTATGCGAGATGATATGCTAAATGATGAATATGATGTTTAAAATGAAGAGGGCAAATTTGGGGTGTTACACTGGGTAATATGAGGTTGGGGTTGATATTTTCCTTGGGAAAAGTGCATCCCTAGAAAATCAATCTCTGTTTGCCCCAATTGACTTTTCTTTTCAGAGAGCATCATTCCATGATATTGGGCTATTTGAAGGAATCAGCTCAATAATTGTTTATGGGCTTTTTCATCTTTTGAGAATAATAGCACATCATCAATAATGATCAGGATACTATTGAGAATGGGTTCAAAATTTCCAGTCATGGCTTTTTGAAAGAGAGATTGAGCCACTTTAAGTCCAAATGGTAACACCGTCCATTGGTACTGGGCATTAGGAATGCAAAATGTTGTTTTGTGACGATCCTTAGGGTCAATGCCTAATTGCCAAAAACCTGACTTGAGATCGAACTTAGAATAGATATGGGCATCTTTGATGAAAACATTCAATGACCAGGCCTTTGGAATGGGAAATTTATCATCTTTGAGAAAATGATTTAGAGGTTTGTAATATTACTAGCCTCTTCTTTCCTCTCAACTTTTCAGATCTCTTCTCCACATAAAATTCTTGGCAAGCCCATTCTGATTTAGTGGGTTCTATCAGACCTTGCTTGAGAAGCTGGTTGCATTCTTCCCTGGCTAATGTGTAATATGATGGACTCATTCCTGGATGAGTGGCCTTGGTTGTATTAACATCTTCATTAAGCTTGAAAGAAAGTTGAACGAAGAAGTCTTTATTCTTCCATAGAGGTTTTGGGTGATGAAAAATTTCATGGTTGTCTGCACATAATTTGAGTAGGTTGGACTTTATTTCTTCATAGCCAGCAGAGATTTTAGAAAATGAGTATAGTTTCAATATCCCAGAATAAGCTTTGAATTCTCTTTTGTATTTAATTCCTGTGGGGAGAATTTGAAGTCTACTTACTACTGAATAGAAATCCATTCCTACTACAATATCTTTGTTTGGAAGATTACTGCCAATGACCCTGGTCCAGACAATACAGTCTGGGAAGAATTTAATTCCTATTTTGTCTTTGGTCATTAAATCTGTTTTGAAAACTTTTCCATCTGCTGCTACAAAGTATGCAACATGTGTCACCCATGATTCTGAAGGGAGAATGTTGGGATTCATCATTGTAATCTGGGCTCCAGGGTCCATGTAAGCTATGACTTTTTTCGGACGGGAAAAATTTGTTGCGAGGATATGAGCTGCAACACAAGGAATTGGTGTAGTAGGAAGAGAGTTGCTTATCTCTTTGAAGGAGTAAACAGGGAGATATTTGTCATCGTCATTTTCTGAAAACGAGGCTTCATCAGAGGAAGAGTCTTGAAGGGCAAAAAATTGTTTCTTCATCAGCAGAGCTTTGTTCAGAATATAAAGATTCTAAGTCTCCTTCTAGAGGCTGAAGAGAATTAATCAGTTTTGCAGCTTTATGAGTGTTATTAGGACATTCTTTAGAGAAGTGCCCCCTTTTTTCCACAAATAAAGCATCTTTGATTTCTTCCTTTTCCTCGGAAAGGTTTTTTCCAAAAGAACTTCATATTCTTTCTTTTCTTTCCCTTGAATATCCTAGGAGGTTTGGTGTATTTTTTATGATGATGTTTCTTTTTTGTTGCACAACTACATCTTTTGTCTTTACACTTAATCTCCAGGTAGGGCTTCTTACATAATTGGGTGAACTTGGACTTTTGTTCTATAACTTCAGAGAATTGATGATGGAAACTGCAAAGCTTTTCAAGTGCTTCTAGTGTCACCTGGTGGATTTGGCCAAGACTCATTGTTTTAATATCCTTTTGAGTTGTGGCTAACATCCTGTGATTTTTTGGTTGGATTTCTTGTGGTAGAGAGGACACATAGGTATTCTTCAGACTAGGGTCATTGTATCCATTAAGGACATAATACCTTTGTGCCATCCTATGATAATGTTTGTTAAGATCCTTTGTTTTGAGAGAGCAACACTTTATCTCAAAGAATTCTTGTCTATTTTTTCTATCAAATATCTCCATGTCACCAACGAATTCACGGTGAAGCACACCAAGAACATTAGCCGTAGTTTCTAAGCGATGCAACTCATCTTGTTTGAAATCTCCAAGATTATGATACCATTCTTTCATCGTGCCGGTCATTCTACAGCAAAATTCTTCAATGATCTTATAGTTATCTGCACCTGTCTTCATCATTTGGGTGTCAAGCCAAGCTCCAAATTCCAGTAGTCTCTTTCTCCATCGGCTAGGTGGTATATCATCAAAAGTGAACCAGGGACCGCCATTTGGTCTAGTCCTTTCCGGGACTAGAGTTTCTTTAGGGGATTCCTCTTCAAAAAAGGATTATTCCTCTTTTATATTTGTCATGAAGAGTCTTGGGATATGATGGTCTTCGAATTATGGTATAGATGAAAAGGATCTCGGTGTTTCATCAGAGGACGTTTCTTGATCAAAGTTGTTGTCACCATCTAAAGAAGATTCATCTTCCTTTTGTGTTGATGATTCAGAGTGATTTATTTGGGAAGATTCATAATTTCTAGTGATTGCCAAGGCTTGGAAACCTTTATCAGGAAATTCTTCCTCCTTTTGGATTTTTGAAGGAGGTGTTTCAGGGATATCTTGAGATTCTGATGATGAGGCACTCAAACAAACAACTTTCTCTTTTTTCTTGGAGGTTGAGGTAGTGGTAGTTCTGGTGGATTTTGGTCTGTAAGCTGTAGGTATGTATTTGACCAGGTTTGGTGGTGATGAAACATAGGAAGGGTAGAAAGGAGAAGGCCTTTCTGGTAGTTTGAAATATGTAGGAAAAATAGGAGGGTCTTAGAAAGAATTTTCAACAGGCTTGGTGTTTCTTTCATGAGAGACTCTTAAGAAATCATCTATCTCTTTTACCTGGCCTTGTAGACTTCTGATCTCTCTTTCCTTTTGGTCAAAAGTTTGGCCAAAATTCCTCTCTTCTAACATCTTCCGCAAATCACGATCTAGTTGGGATACTTGTGATTTCAAGCTCCTGTAGTGTTTCTGCATTTTTTGGGATAAAACCTTGAGGTACTCATCTGTTTCATCTATTTTCCCAGCAATCTTGTCTACCTTTTTGTCAAGGTTTTGGAGAATCTCATTTTGAGAAACCATGTTTTCAGATTGCCAGCTTAGAACTTCTTTAGCTTGAGTTAAATGTTTAAGCTTCCCATCTGGATGAACTTCACTTGGATGAATGAAGGGCTTAGATGTTCGGCCTATGATTGGATCCATCTTTCTTTCCAAAGAAGGAAATTGTTGATCGTACTCTGAATTTGTGGATGAGTACATAAAGAAAGGAATTGGTTGAACAACATCTGGAGGATGTAGTGGTTTACAATGATCTGTCGGTGACCATGTAATAAGAGTCAGATCATCAGGTGGTAACAATCATTCTTTCTGAAGAATCTTAAGTCATTCTTCATAGATATTGAAGGGTTTCTTTTTACCATGGATTCCTACCCATGGACCATTGTCTGGATCAGATCTCCTTTGTAGAGGTGGAGGAGGTTTGCACTTTCCTTTTTTATTTGTTTTGGGAAGAATGATATCTCGGTCGATATCATTATCGTGCATCCAGCAGTCGCAATATGGGTCACATCTTGTTGGATCAACATCCCATATGAAGTGGCCATCTATTTTATCAGTGTAGATAGGTTTTACCTATGTTGTAACAACATGGACATGGCACCAATCTTCTTTGAGAACTATTTGGATCATCATTGTCTGGAAGATTGGAGATATTGAGCTCGACCCTTCGTCTGGCTTCTTGAAAATCGTTTTGACTGTCTTGTCAACAGATCTTCTAAAAGTAGCCTCTTGGGATTGGATAGGTCGTCTATCAACATGGAGTCTCTCATAGTTGGTTATCCATTCAAGGGGAATTAGCTGAGTCAATTCTTCCCTTGTGATTCTTCTCGGAATTTGGACTATTGAGGGTATGTCTTCTTCTCTATTGGTAATAACCAATAGGGAATCAGAAGAGCATCCTGAGATCGGAAGATATATTGAATGATTCTGTAAGCGGTATATTATTTGGTGATGAAGGGTAGCTGACGTAGCTTCTGGAACTTGGTCAGTTCCGGTGATCTGGACTTGTAGTTTTAGTATTGTAGATAAAGTATTATCATTAAGACTTACGTTATAGTTTGGGAAAATGGTGAGGACAACACTTTTTGCATGAAGTGTAGTTAGAACAGTCCCTATCACAACATTTTCTTAGTGGAGGTAGCTGGAGTCTAGTAGAGCTATTTTGCAAAAGACAGGTTGGTCCTTCCTTCCATGAAGGGAAAGGATGAGCCTGACAGCCCCAAAGTGTAAGGCTGTGTATCCTTCAGTCTTCCAGTGGTTTATGAGATACTGAGGAATCTCCAAATCTACATACTGCTCCTGGTTTGTACCTCTTAGGCTACATTGGTCTAGTCTGGATGACTGAACATATTCTTTCATATGAGGGTGGTTTGTGGAGATGAGATTTCAGATAGATCTGGTAACACTTCATTGTCTTTTGAAGATGTTGTATGGACTTAATAGAGGAGGTATTGTTTCGGCAATTTAAGCATCTTCTGGAACATGAGAGTACTCAATAAGGTTCTCTATTTTATGAGAAATAGTCTTTTTACAGAGTTTAGGAAGCGATAAAGAAGAAGTAGTAGTAATAGGTTGAGTGTTTGGTTCAGGTGTTTCCATGTTTAGGTGGTTTTCTCCCTTACTCACTCTCTTTATTATATTCATACCATATGCACCCATTCTTTCTGTACAAGCTCTGATACCACACTGTTCGGGAGCCTTACATACCATGAAACCAACATTAACTGTATTGTCACCAAATAGCCAAACATAGGCATACATTGTTAGTTTTTTTTTAAAGAAGACATAAATTGTTGTTATTTGTTTAGAAATCGAATATCCTTACAATTTTATCCAAATGCTCTTGAATAGTTAAAAAGACTTTATTTATTTATAATTAAAAAATACTTTCTTTTAGAAAAGACTTTTTCACAATGGAAAAGAGGCTTATTGTGTTGTTTATGTTATTATTATTTTAGTGGAAAAAATTAATTTAAATTATATTAGTTTTAAAATGTTGGATCTTCAATAAAAAAAGTTTGGTCAGAAAAGTCCAAATCCACTGTTTAAAATTAATCTTAACTAGTCCTTTATCCGTGCAATGCACACACTACTGTAAAAAAAATTCATTTAACAACGGTTGGAAACTACGTATAATGACACATATCAAGTCGTTATTATGTAGAGTGTTGTTGTAAGTACGCTACTTATAATGACTGACCTGAGACCGTTGTTGTATTCTGTAAAGCGCACATTTTATTACAACGGTTAAGTGTAATAATCGTTGTAATATATATTGAATATCACAACGGTTATCAGTTTCAATCGTTGTGAAACATACCCTTAGTTTATTATATACAAACATATATTTCTTGTTTTACCATACACCTAATTAAAGAAATACAACCATTAAACTGGTAAAGAAATATATAATATGTAAATTAAATTGTTCTTGAAAACCAACTTAAATCCACCACTGTTTTCCGAATTGCATGCGTCTCATCGTGCATATTTTATATTATTTAACACAAATATGGTTCAATGGCCAGTTTCCTTCAATCCATTGATATCTATTATAATAGTTTAGCTCATCATCTCCAAAAATCATCGCGATTTTACCATCATAACAATCATGATCATAACAATCACCATGATTAGTGACGATGATGATGTATTGTAGAATTGTAGATATCAATGATTTGAAGTAAACAGACCAATGAACCATATATATGTGTTAAGGAACATAAAATATACAAAATGAGATGCAAGCTATTAGGAAAATATTGATTGTTATAGGTTGATTTTCAAATACATCTTAACTTTCAGATTATACATTTCTATGTCAATTTAAATGATTGCAGTTTCAATAAAAGGATAGTGAAACAAACAATATTATACATACTATATAATAAACTAAATTTCATATACAATATCAAAATGAATTCATATATATGTACCTTATCAACTCATACAAGCTTGTTATCACCATCGTCATCACCATGTATCATCTTTACTATACAAGTTCAACTATTTCAAACAAGGAAATTAGTTAGTATTCAAAGCAAAACCAGCAAAAGTTGAAACAAAATCCTAAGAAGTGGGATTGTAACCTAAGTGAGACTGTAACCTAAGTTGAAACAACATGAAGAAAATGAGATAATGGGAACTACCTAACAAGAGATTGAAGTTGAAAAATACCTTATTTTCCATAGCCACACAAACAATATGTACATTACACTTGCATCATCACCATTTTCATTTAGTTGTGAATCAATGAAAAATAAATATAAAGAGGAAGAAGCTTACACAAAAGCTTCATACTTCTTATATTTCTTTTCATTGTTTCTAAAACTAGACGAAGTTTGCTGCCTAAGATGAAAGAAGAAGAATAATAAAAAAAACTTGCAACAAAAGAGATAATGAGGAATATCTTAATGAGAAATATGTAAATACATTAATGGAAGAAGAAAAATACCTTAATGTCTGAAGCACAAGAGGAAAAATGGATGTTAGAGTTTCGCTGAGAATGAAACGACGATAATGGGTCACTTAATTCACTTATATTGGTAAATATTTCACAACAATTATCACAAACAACCGTAATGATACAAATATTTTTATTATAAATATATCACAACAGTTAAATATAAGAACCATATCGATTCCCCTATTATATGTTTGGTATAAGGTTCGATTCCTGACAACAATTTTTTTTAATCACTTTTACATAATATATCACAACGGTTATAATAAAAAACTGTTGTAATATTATAACCTTTGCTCTTCCCAAAAGTGAGAAACATTCATCCCAATTATAATAATGATTTATGATTTTCTCCATTTTACAAAAATATCGTTCGAGAATATCAACCATTACAATTTATCATCATTGCAGGAACCTAAATATCAGACTTTTCATCTTCAACCTCATCTATAATTAGACAGTTTTACATTCTTTAATTATACATTCTTTGTAAAAATGAGTTCAGCAAATGATAATGCTAACACAAACATCACAAACGAGGTCGCAAATGAATAATGTCAGCGGCAAGATGAGGAAGGCCCACTGTAATACCCTAAATCTACCCGGCGGAAATTCATAAATCAAAGTTTCAAAAATTCAACAACTTATATAGGATGCCACATTTTCGACTTCAAGAAAACATCTTTTTTATTTCGGGAGACAACAACAACTTCATTTATTTTTGTAAACCAAAACATCTTTATTATTAGACAACATGTTCATAATTTTCAACTTCATTGTCATGACATAACAATTTATTTATCAACTTGTAAAACAACTTGTAATAACATATTCTTCTGTTCAACTTCAACTTTTAAATACAACAACAATAATGAGAAAATAACTATGACATAAGAGATTTTAAACCCCCGAGTGTTACGTATCAGAGCGACAACATCGACTTGACTACAAAGGTAAACAACTCTAATCTGGATTACCTGCACGTTACCAAAATAGGGGCAACATTCAAACATAAGGGGTGAGATATCTAACAATATAATCAAGAATATGAAAAATAACATGTAAATTCAGATTTTATAAATCACCACTTCACAATATCTCAAACAACATCAATCAGCAACACAACAACAACTTTATCAACAATATACAACAAAAACAACTTTAACAACTTAATACATCAACATTATAACAATTTAAGTATGCAACACGAAATGCGACTCAACATGATGCGTATGCATGTGGTACCATCGGAGTAGAACTCCCAACGTAAAATATGTCAGGTTATCGAGGCATCTGCAAGGCATAAGCCTTCAACGTAATAATTTCGCCAATCCAGGCCAGCGTGGTGAGCATCCGCTCCAACTTAGAATTGCAACATATGTTATATGACTCAACATAACAACAACAATCGACATTGGCTCAAAAGGCCCACAACATCACAACAACGACAACAACAACCAACCTTGACTCAAAAGCCTACAACTTAACATCATCGACTTATCAACGTTGGCCAAAGGCCTCCAACAACAACGACATAAACTCTACAACTTAGAAACAACAACAATCAACTATACCACCTAGCAACAACAATCAATTATACAACTTATGACAACAACAACCAACTATACAACAATCCTATTTGCTCAAGTTCCGACTGATTGAGCCTATGGAATTTGCTAATTATACTTCACTGCTACAATATATCTTCTACTATCTGTCATCAAGAATTCAACTCTGCTGCAACTACCAAATACCATACCTCTTCCAAATTTATAACAACAACCAACATACTACTTATTACTAAAACTTGCTACTGTTATTTTCGACTCCTGCCACATTATTTCTATACATCTCCACTTATTATTAGCCAATTATCATTCCAACCATACTTCTTCTAATTCAGGTTAACAACCAATCTACTAAAGTTACTACTGAATTATAATCCAATGTTAACTAACTAATCTATTAGTATTATTCCATCATAGCACTATTATTCATCATCCACAATGGTCTTAGTTCAATTAATGAATTACCGGTAACTAGTTTCTTCATACAATTATGTCTCCTGCACTAAAATTATTATATATCAGTAATCATGCTAATCCACTCAACTAACCCACATGCCAAGAATAATGCAGACATCACAAGATATCACCCAAAGACCAAATGGGACGAACGTCACACAAACGAGACGGTCGTCTCAACCAAAAGGCGTGACGTTCGGCACAGTGGCCAGTCGATCGTCACAGTGCGAAATCCATGCGTCCTTCTGTTTCCCTCAATCTTCACATGTCACTATAATTCCTTCTCATCCCAGTTTCCTCTTCGACCGTCCAACTAATCAACCAAAACACAATTCAACAACACAACAATTTATAATTTTCTTAATCATCTAAAAACAACTTATTTCACCAAAACAGCTTATTCAACAAAACAATTTATTCACCCACACAAAACAACAATTGACAACAATAATTCATAAACTCAATTCCACATGTTTTCATTATACAAACCCAATTAGAGAGTTAAAACCCCACCCTTACCTTAATCGATGACCGCTTCGAATCTCCGATCGACTTTCCAACCCATTTGCCTCTATGACCCTTTTCCTCTCCTCTTTCATCCATAGAGATTAGAAATACGAACATGCTGCCATTGAGTTCCTATCTTGACCAAAATTCAGGATCCATCATCATCAATCCTGTAACTACTATTTGACCAATTTCCAGCATGAACTTCCAAACTTCAAATGCGTTTTTCTCCTTCAATACTAAACTTATTGACACGAAATCATATATCAAATTGAATGGAATTTCATAAGATTTCCATAAATTTAAGAATCACTTTAATCAGAATTACGAGTAAAAAGTTATCACCTGTTTAGTAGAGGTTGTACCGTAAGTGCGAAAATGGAGATATGATCATGAATCCTTCTTTCTCCTTCTTTGCTCCCATGCTATTTTCTCTCCTCTAAAACTCTTATTCTTCTCTAAGACTTTTTCCCTCTTTTCCCCAATTTTCACGATTCCTTCTTCTTACTGATACTTCTTCTCTTTTGACTCATTCTTTTATTTTCTTCTTTTTAATAAAATAATAATAATCCAATTATAACAACTAATGGGCCTAAGTCTTACACCCCATTTAATTGCTAATTCCGACGAGCCCATTAACCAACATGCTCCAAAATTAAAAAATATCACTTATAATATTATTTCCTCGACTTTCCGACTCAATAATCCAACTTAACGACTTAATTCACCACATCGCCAAAAATTAATTTAATAATTCACTACTAATTATTTTCTCCAGACTTAATTATATTATCTTCCGATTATTAACCATGTGGTCCAAACAACCAAATCGACATATCCAACAATAAACGAAAATACTCCATATCGTCTTCCACAACTTATATCAACTTAATTAATTAAATTTGACTTAAACCAACTTATAATCATCAACTTAAATCAACGCGAATTACCACAACATACCACAATTATATTTAATTAAATAATTAATTAAATAAACGGGTGTTACACCCACCATCTGGATCCTTGGTTGTCAAATATACAACCTTAAGGGTGAGGAAGACCAAAAAGAAGAAGAAAAAGAAGTAGAAGAGATTTTTTTTTATAATTCTGATGAGGGAAGTGAGAAGAGAGTTCCTGATTGGGAAGATGATTTTGTTTCGACAATGGGCTCAGACATTTGATCATATATGTAATATATGATTATCAATGTACTCTTATTTTCTGAAATTATAATGAAGTTTTCTTTATATATACTTGTCTCTTTTACTTTTTTTTAAAATGAAGTTTAGAGATTAACACAAAAAAATGAATTAACAAAAAATAAAAAAAACAAAGATGAATGTTGTGTTTTGAGGTTAAAGTCTCCGTAAAACTAAAAAAATGAAATAAAATATATGTTTAAAATTTAAACAAATGGAAAAAAATTGTAGTTGCTGAGAATCGATGCTTGTCACATCATATATTAAAATGATTTTAAAGTCAGTCGTTGTTAAATATGACTCTATTACAACGATTTTCAATTTAACCGTCATTAAATTTGACATTATAAATCAACTGCAAATTTTTTAACATATTACAACGGCGTATAAGAATTCGTTGTAAATCTAACTTTGTTGTTTGCGCGTTTTGTAGTAGTGACGGGACAACACAATAAAAACTATGGAAAAAAAATTAATTATCGAATATTTTTTAGAAATATTTTAATATAATTTTTTATTTTATTTTTTAATTTTAGAGTTTGATAATAAAAAAAACAGAAAAATATTTTGAATTTCTTAATTATATAAATTCATAATTAAGAATTAGAAAATAAAAAAGTGAAGAAAAATATACAAAAATTTATATATTTAAAAATTAAGATACTCTTCTAACTAATTGTGTTCTACAATTCAATTTTTTCAACATTATTTTGTTTTGTGATGCATTAAAGTTGTTTGTACCGTAAAAAAAAAAAAACACTGTATTAAGAAGTAGATAACATAAATGGAGTTCCAAAGAACACATACAAAAATAAACATAACCAAATGTTAAAAACCAATACTAAATTAAAAGGAAAAATAGAAATCATAAATATAAAAAAATGTTACTTTTTGTAATTCTCTTTTTTAATATTATTTTGTGATGATTTAAAGTATGTACCTATAAAAAAAGTCATATGTAATTGTGTGTGAAACATAAAAACCATATATTCAGAGTTATTAACATAAACTAAGGATTATAAAACAACAATAAAATTATGAAGAGCGATAAAACTTATAAATTTGAAAGGCCAATACAATAATAATAAATAATAAATAATTTCTAAGAATACAATAATAATAATAATAAATAATAATAATAATTATTCATTAAAACCTTAAAAAACATTTAAAACACTGATTACTATTAATTATTAAATAAAGTAAATCTTAAATATATAAGAGGAACGCCAGAGAAAATTCTAGTATGAAACCCAAGAAAAAATTCTAGTGTGAAAATTAAATTACAATAAATAAATTGATAAAAATATTTTATCTTTATTTCTCTTTGAGCGTCTTTCTTGATGATGGTGAGAACCTCTTAACATATATTTCCTGTAATAAAACAATGTGATAAACATATATACAAAAGTATAGTGCCCGATAAAGAAAAAGATGGGAACAAATTCTAGTATGAAGATCAAATTACAATAAACATATTTCATAAAAATATTTTTATCATTATTTCTAGTTGAACCTACTTTCTTTATGATGGTGAGAATCTATTAACATATATGACCGGTAAGAAAAACAATGTGATATGGTAGAGAATAATTGAATAATATAGCATATATAATATAAAAATATATTAATCAAGAAAAATAAAGATTTATGTAGAGCTAATTGAAAAGAAAAAAAAAGGTGAAGAATATATATATATTATTCTGGACTGAGCCTAGCATTAGACGTATCGGGTATGATCTAGTCTGACGGACGTAAATCCAAGACCCAATAGTTAAGGGGCATGGGGAGAGCACCTCCCCCACGCACTCTAGTCCTTCAGTCAATCGTCTTCACAATAATCTCCTAGATTGACGGAATAATTGGACCAGAGATAAGACCACATGTTAGGTCTTAGCTGCTCCTACGCAAACTCTGTCAGTTCCCTCCATGGACCTAGCTGATACAGGCCATGAAGTGAACCTTGGTCCAACGTTAGAGACACACTATAAAAAATCTCTTTCACTATAGGGTCGGGTATTCTATACTCACTCACCTTTTCTATATTTGTTCTTACTCCATAACATACTCTCACTTTGATATCATAGTATTTTACAGGTATACCCCCTCTTTCTCCACCGTAGAAACTACGATAGTATGAAAGTTTCCTCTTAATTAGGCAAGATCATATAGAGTAAGTGGAATTGGTTATCAAGCGAAATTAATGTTAGTGATTTTTTTAATTAAATAATTAATTAATAGATTAATAGAGTTTTTAATGGAAGTTATAATAAGGAAAGAGAGTTGTGGAATATTTACGTGGTAATAGATATGATAGAGTATTTAGGTGAATTTATTTATTTAATTATTAACTAATTAATGTAATTCTAAAAAAGTTAATTATTATTAATAGTGAGAAGTTTTGATATAGGAAGTTATAGAATTATAATTTAATATAATATCAAATATTTTTACTCTTTTGCAATCAACATCAATCTCCATTTATTAAATATCTCCCTTATTTCGTTTCCTGCTTTTTTTTCTTTTGGGTTAAATATGTATATGGTCCATACAAATATGTATTTGGTCCCTTCAAAATTTTCCTTCAAACTTTGGTCCTCTAAAGTTTTTCGTCCCTAACTTTGGTCTCTCCCGTTAGTTTCCACTAACGGTGGATGTGGATGATGTGGCACGCCATGTAGATTTTTTTGTTGACATAATAGCATACATGTGGAAATGTCAACATGACAAAAAATGCTGACGTGTATTCTACGTGTCATTTGTTTCTATTTTATTTTATTTATATTAAATCATATTTAAACCCAGAAATCATAGCTAATCTCTAGCTAATTTAATCACACCATTCTAAATTTTATTCCATAAAAAGTTTTATCAATGATCAAAACGTGATATTGAAGATTGAAAATCACAACTAAAGCTTCAAACCATAAAAAAGAAGATAGAAGAATCAAAACTTCGAATATTGGTGTTTCAGAATAAATAAAGATAAGTTAAGAAAATATAATATATTCTTGCTGCAGAATATACATCAGGAAATCATTTACTGGGACAACATGGTGTACAATTCATTTTTTTAAATAAATTAGTGAATGTAAGAAAATTACAAAACCAATCCAATAAATCTTAAACACATTAATACAAAGCCCAAGTTGTACTTTCCATCTTGCGTGCCCAAAACCAAGTTGGATCAATCAAGTATAGCTTCGCAAATGGAAACCTGCAGCAGTAGAAAAGTAAGAGCAGTATAATGCAAAGAATGATACCAAGATTTAAAAATGTATAACTAAACAAGCAGGGGTGTTCGCGGGCCGATTTGGTTCGGTTTTGAGTGAATCCGATGCCCAAACCGATCAAAAATATATGGATTGATTTGTATTGGATTTTCACATTTTTTTGTAAAATCCAAACCGAACCAAACCGAAAAATAACGGGTTGGATTGAGTTGGATTGCCGGATACACTAGAAAAAAAATGCGAAAATATTTTTAAATATTTTTAATTTACATCAACTAATTTTCAATAATAATATAATTTTTAATTTATTTTCGTGTTTTCATATAGTTCATGAATGTCACAAATGATGTTTCATTTTTCTTCCTTTTTAAAGTTGAATATCTTATACTAGTTCTCATTATAATGATATAAATTATATGAATTAATATAGTTGATTCAGGTAGACGAGTTCACGGGTAGAAATTTCAAAATTCGTTGCCCAAACCAATTAACATTGAGTTTCATTGGTTTGGTTTGTGCCCAAACTAAAAAAATGTCTGACCCAAACATCATGGTTTGGTTTGGATTCCGGTTTGGTTCGAATTTGCCCGAACCAATGAATAACCCTAATTACAAGGCATAATTGTATATATCATCAATCGTGTCTTAGTTGGTTTATACCAAAACAGATAAAATAAGGAACTTAAATATTTTGTATTACAAATATGGAGTAAACCACTTATATTATGCATTACTAATATGATGTAAACATTAATATTCAACATTACTAATGTGGTATAAAACACACTGCATAGGTTCAAAAGGAACTGCATAGGTTCAAAATACATTACATTTCCAAAACACGTGTTCAAAAAACTAACATATAACTTAAATTGAGTTCAACAAAAAAAATGACAGAAAATAATTCTAAGTTAAACTAAATTTTCTTGTTTGGTGTGGATCTCTTAGTTGGTTTTTTCCTTCATGTTGTTGGATCAACTGTTGTCTTGGCTACATTCAATCTAGTTGTAGGTCATAATGGTAAAAATAATGTTATTGGCCTTATGATTAGTAGCTTCTTTGCCCTTTTATGGGTTGACTTATGGGATGTTTCAGTAGATGTTTGAAATGCCCTCTTAACTGGTTGCTTGTTTTCCCTTGCATGAGTTGATTGCTAGGATGTTTGAGTAGTTGCTTGAGTAACTTGTTGTGATGCTTTTTTGGATGCATTAGTAGCTGTTGAGTAACTTGTTTGAGTAGCTGGTGAGTAACTTGTTGAGTAGCTATTGAATAACTAGTTGGGATGCATTAATAACTTGTTTGAGTAGTTGTTGAGTAGCTGTTTGAGTAACTTATTGGGATGGTTATTGTCATACTTAAATGATTGCACATCAGGATAATTTGTTCTAATCCACATATTTGAGCCATTAACATGATAAATCACATGTTCATAGATTTCCATATATCTTGATTTCTTGTAATACTCAAGGACGTAGTCATCAACCTTATGGTTTATACTCTTCATAACTGAAAGTTCATGAACATAAGGTAGGTCTGTTAGTTACCATCTTCTGCATGAACGTATGTGTTCCTTCAAATTTACTGAAAACTTATCTGTTGGGTTTTCAAGATGCCTCACTTCAAAGATGTGCTCATCAAAAATCCTAAAACATAAAAATTTGGTTAAGTTATGAATCTTGTATGAAACTTGTATAAAACTTGTGTATATTACCTGACAAGCCACAAGTTTGTGTATGTGCTTGATTTTCAATTTTCCTTCTAATATTGAGTAACACTTCAACATCTGCCATGTTTTGAATCTTCATCATATTGGTAGCCCATATTTCCATCATGTAGGTACTTATTTCTTCCACCATGGTTATCAATGGTTTGACCCTAGACTCCAGAATGACACTATTAAAAGCTTCAGACAAGTTATTGAGAACAACACCACACTTGTTATGTGTCTTAAAGTATGATTTACTCCAAAATCTTTTGGGGTGCCTCATCATGTGTTTGTATGCATCTACTGACATCTTTCATTCCTTTCACTTCTCTTTTCTAAACTTGTGATCATGTTGATTTTGCAGCCTTCCATATGATTTCCTTCAACATATTATCAGGAAACCTCTTCCTAAAGTTCTATAAAGATGTCTGACACAAAATCTTTTCAACTCTAGGCAGTAGCTCATCCATTGCAGGTAATAGTCCCAATGTAATCAGAATTGTAAACACATAATTATAACATCAAAATTTTAAACATATAAAACATACCTTTTGTTGATCAGAAATAAAAGTGTTTGTGAGACACTCATCTCTTCCACCAAGGTCATCAATAAGTAGCTTAAAGAACTATGTTCAGCTATCCTTATTTTCACTATCCACTACTGCAAATGCAATTGGAAACATTTAATCATTGAGATCTCTAAGGCACCTTTGTCATCAACCAACACATTCATCCCAAATGTGGGATCCCTATAATATATCTTCTCTATGGCATTATAATTTAAATCCTTATAACAACCTAACAACTCAAAATAACTCCACATATCAACATCTATTTTCAAATCATCCACCTCACCGCCTACGTACACACTTAATTCCTCATCAACAAATTCACCAATGTGATAGTTTTTTAGATGTAAATGTTCATCCATTTCAAACTATGCCCTAAAATATAAGCGAATAAAAAGATGGATTTCAGAAAGTTTCCATAAACCTAAAGCTACAACATTAAAATTTGCAGAATAATCAGTTCAAACATACTTCTAATGAGCAATGGTGTCTTCGATTTCACCTTGAACGAACGTCTTTGCCTCAAATTACAGTTGATGCACCTTTAAGAAACGACAATGATTGTGCTAGGGTTTGATGGAAGAGTTTTGAATGTCTCATTTCATTTCACTTTCTTTTTTAAGGTTATACACATAACAGAAGAATTTCACTAGCTACACGTGTACGTCACTTGTAAAATAATATTGAATTTGACTAAAGGAGCAAAAGAAAAGGATAAAAAATGATGAACATAAAATGATATTATTGATTTTCATCGACACTTATTAAAAGAAGGATTAATTCATCTTTTTGTCCCTTAATTTAATTTATTGTTTCGCTTTAGCCCCTCAGTTAAAAAACATTACATTATAGTCCCTTAAAACGATTCTGTTAGTTAAATTAATCCATTCCGTTAAATTTTGAGAAAAAAACGTTAAAAAATGCATACGTGGCAGTCTACTTGGCATATCTTCTCTTACCTCGTTTTTTAATTTTTTTATGATCAATTTATTATTAAACATATTATTATTATTATTATTATTATTATTATTTATTATTAAACATATTGTTTTCTTTCTCAACCATCTTCAAATCCCTAGCAGCCACACAAACCCTAGCAGCCACACAATGAATTCTGAATGTGTGTAAACGCAGTTTCTATTCAGATTGAAGAAAAACATGTTTCCCTCTCCGATTCTAACCAAAACTAATTCCACAGGTACTTTCTCTTCAATCCACCATCCATTTTCTCTTCCGATGATTATATTCTTTGAATTTGCTATTAATCAGGTTCAGTTGGAAATTAATTGTTGCACGAGCAACTCTATTATGTGGTGGTACTAGTTCCATGAATATCAAAGAACTTCGTGAAGAGGCTGAAGTTGTTTAACATTGTTTTGTTATGTAGGCTTTGGTGGTTGTTGAGATTCGTTCTAGGTCTGAGATTAGTGAGCGGTGAAATTTGTTTGGGAGATCTTTGAACTCTAAGAATGAAGCGAAATCGTCATCTTCTTCGTCTTCTTGTTCTTCTAATGTGTAACTAGGTGGTGTTTGTGTCTTTGGTTTTTTGTTTGTGTCGTGAGTTTAAGTTTTTTGTGGCTTGTTATTTTTGTCGGTGGTGGTGTGGATTTTGTGGTTTTGTTACTTGTTTTCACGAGATCTAATGGCTTTTTAGTGTTGGATGGTGTGGATTTGGATGATGCATTTTTTGAGGTAACATTGGTTTTGTTTTTGGAGGGGTTAAGGTTGTTGGATTTGACTGTTTTAATGGAAGTGTTATTGGATTTTATAGTTTTAGTTTGGTGTTTGGAAGAATTAAGGTTGTTGTAGGAAATGTTACTGGTTTTGATGGGTTTGGTTTGGTTTTTGGAGGAATTAAGGTTATTGGATTTGATGGTTTTGGTATAGTTTTTGGAAGTGAAAATATTGGGGTTGATTAGTTTGGTTTGGTTTTTGGTGGAGTGGAAGGTAGTTTTCTTGTCACTTTGGTGTTGTTTTGGGTCCTCTAGTATTGTTCTTCTATGGAGTTGAGAAATAGAAACCTGATGTAATTATTTGTCATCTATTTCCATTTGTGAACCCATTTAGTTTTATTGAACTTATGGAAATTTTGGATGACAACATCTCTAGCATGCTGGTTGGAGAAGAGAACATTAAACTAGCATAAACCTCAAAAGGGAGCGAAGATTTTGCATTTTTCTTAGATTTTTTCTTAGATTCAATTTTCTGTAAATTAATTAATCTGATTTATGTAAATTATGTAAATTTGATATATGTAAATTCTGATTTTGTAATGATATTTTTTGTGAAATTAATTAATTTTTTATGCAACAAGTCCGAATTTGTAATGATAATTTTAATAGCAAAGGAATGAAACCTGTTATGTAAAACAAAATCTAATGAAAATAAAAGTTCAAAAACTGTTATGAGTGACTCTCTAGAAAAAACGAATATTTTCCTTAACAGATAATATATTATGTAAAAAGCCAAACAATGCATCCTAATAAAAAAAAATGAAATCTGAATATATATATATATATATATATATATATATATATATATATATATATATATATATATATATATATATATATATATATATATATATATATATATATAATTTTTTTTTTCAAAAATCAAAATATATAGTAAAATTATAACAATAATATAAATTTAAATTTGACATAATTAAAATTAAAACAATTTTATTAATAATTATAAAAATTAAATAATATACCATATCATATTTAAAATAATGTTTTATTATATATTTGATACTCAGCGTATATTTGACATGTTACCATGGTATAACTAACAGCTAAACCCTAAAATTAACGGTGGAAGATCAAATGTCTTAATGGAAACAATATTACAGGACTAACGTTGAAACGTTTTTTTATCGAGAAACTAAAAGAAATTCAAAATTAATTTACGGGATTTGGGATTTGAGGATTAATTATGTTGGGGACTAATTATGCCTTCTTATAATGGTAGTTGACTAACTTAGTCACGTAAAGCGTATACGGGAGACTTTCTAAAATCAAAGAGCATCGTTTATTTGCATTTTCTTTTGATTTCTGTGAACCTATTCTTCATCTTTTTCTTAGCAAATAAAAATGGCGACTTCTGTGGGAGAATCACTCCTCTCAGCTTCTATGGAGGTGTTATTGCAAAGTATTGATTCTACTGAATTCGTCGACAACTTTCAGAGAACGAAACTTGACTTTTCACTCATGGAAAAGCTCAAGACAACACTGATGAGGCTCGATATGCTTCGAGATGCGGTCTTTGATGCTGCCACTTTGTTTGACCAAATCAATTTGTTTCAGTATCAAACCCAAATTCCTACTAATCAGGTGCTGAACGATTTTTCTTCTCTTTTCAAACAGTTTAATGGATTGATTAATTCTAAATTGCAAAAAATAATTGAAAAATTAGAAGTATTGAGTTCAGGAGAACAAATTGATGAATTAGGTGTTCCTATCTTGGATGATGATGAGTCTTGTATTTATGCAAGAGATGCTGATATAAACAAACTTAAAGGTCTTTTGTTGTCAGAAGATGCTAGTGATGGTGATAGTAAAATAAGAATAATCTCCATTGTTGGTATGGGAGGGATTGGTAAAACAACCCTTGCTAAACACCTTTACAATCATCCTCAAGTAACGGCGAAATTTGAGTTAAAACGGTGGGTAGATATCTCAAAAGATTTTGATCATTTGAGTATTTTTAAAACCATTCTTGAATCTATCACTTCACAATCAATCATCAGTCATGATAACCTTAGTTCTCAAATTCTTAAATCTGCCAAAACAAAAGGAAATGACACTAGTGACATCACTACCAATTACCCGAATCTTCTCTTACTATCACTACAACAGATTTTAAGCACTTCAAACTTTTTGCTAGTACTGGATGATGTGTGGGATACAAAATATGTTGATTGGATATATTTGATGGACATCTTTAAAGTTGGGGATACAGGAAGTCGGATCATCATTACAACAAGGGATGAAAGAGTTGCAAGATCCATGCAAACCTTTCTTTTTGTCCACTATTTGAGACCTCTGGAAAGTGAAGATTGTTGGTCCTTATTTTCCAAATATGCATTTGGACCATGTCACAACCAACAACAATTGTATCTAGAACAAATTGGCAGGGAAATTGCAAAAAAGTGTGATGGATTGCCATTAGCCGCAGTAGAATTTGGGGCTCTTCTTTATGGCAAGTTGTCCCCAAGTGACTGGAATTATGTGCTAGAAAGTAACATCTGGGACTCGACAAATCATGAGGTGTACGCTGCTATAGAATCGAGCTACCGTTATCTTTCAACTCCTTTAAAACGATGCTTTGCATATTGCTCTATTTTTCCAAAGAAGGCCATCTTAGAAAAAAAAATGGTAATTCAATTGTGGATTGCGGAAGACTTAGTAGCATTGTCTGCAGGGCAAGAAAGTAGGGAAAAAGTTGGAGAAGAATACTTTGATGTACTAGTATCAAGGTCGTTGATACAACGACGATCTCTTAATGATAGGGAAGAAAACTTTGAAATGCATAACCTCATCCATGATTTAGCAACAATGGTTTCATCTCCAAGATGTGTCAGGTTGGACGAACATAACCTAGATGAAAGTGTACTAAAGTTGTCATACAATAGAGGACTATATGATTCATTTGATAAATTTGATAAATTGTATGGAATAAAAGGTCTCCGTACCTTTTTAGCATTACCGTTACAAGAACAATCACCTCATTGTTTTCTATCGAACAAGGTAGTACATGACTTGTTGCCAACAATGAAACAATTACATGCGTTGTCTTTGTCAAATTACAAGAGCATCACCATGGTTCCCAAGACTATTGGAAATTTGTTATACCTGCAGTACTTAAATCTTTCTCACACTAATATTGAAAGGTTGCCTTCTGAAACATGCAAGCTTTACCATCTGCAGTTCTTGTTATTAGGAGGCTGTAAAAGGCTAACTGAATTGCCTAAGGACATAGGAGAATTGGTTAATCTGCGCTACCTTGACGTTAGTAACACTGCATTGAGGGAGATGCCCGTACAAATAGCCGAACTAGAAAATCTCCACACTTTGTCTGACTTTGTTGTCAGCAAACATAATGGTGGATTGAATATTGCAGAGCTAGAAAAATTTCCCCACCTACATGGAAAACTTTCAATCTCAAAGCTACAAAATGTTAATGACCCCTTTGAAGTAGATCGAGCCAATATAAAGATGAAAGAACAAATAGAAGAGTTAGCTTTGGAATGGGATTGCGGTAGCACTTTTATAGATTCACAAATTCAAAGTGTTGTACTTGAAAAGTTGCGACCCTCAACAAATTTGAAAAGTCTCACCATCAAAGGCTATGGTGGAATCAGCTTTCCAAATTGGTTAGGAGATTTTTCATTTAGCAACATGGTGTATTTGAAGATCTCGAATTGTGATGAATGTTTATGGCTTCCACCCCTTGGACAGTTGGGAAATCTGAAAAGACTTTATATTGAAGGGATGCCATCAGTACAAACAATTGGTACTGAGTTCTATGGAAGTGATAGCTCTTCAGTTCAACCATTTCCCTCCTTGGAGATTCTACACTTTGAGGATATGCAGGAGTGGGATGAATGGAACTTAACTGGAGGTACGTCTACGAAGTTTCCTAGTCTCCAAACTTTATCACTGAGTAAGTGCCCGAAACTGAGAATAGGAAATATACCTGAAAAATTCCCTTCCTTAACTGAGCTTGAGTTAAGAGAATGTGCTCTACCGATGCAATCAATGCCATCATCAAATCATGCATTAAGGCAACTAATGTTCCCTCCAAATTCTCTTCAACAACTGACTATAGATGGATTTCCGTCTCTCTTGTCTTTCCCAACCGATGGTCTCCCCAAGACCTTGAAATTTCTCATAATCAATAATTGTGAGAATCTAGAGTTCCTTCCTCATGAATACTTGAACAACTACACATCGCTTGAGGAATTAAAAATATCTTATAGTTGTAATTCAATGACATCATTTACCTTAGGCGCTCTCCCTGTCCTTAAGAGTCTATTTATTGAGGGTTGTAAGAATTTGAAGTCAATATTAATTGCAGAAGACACATCGCAAAAGAGTCTCTCGGTTCTTAAAAGCCTCAAAATATGGGATTGTAATGAACTGGAGTCATTTCCCCCAGGTGGATTGGCCACTCCAAACCTCATTTATTTTGCAGTGTGGAAGTGTGAGAAGCTTTCTTCACTACCTGAAGCAATGCACACTCTAACTGATCTTCAAGAAATGGAAATAGATAATCTACCAAATCTTCAATCCTTTGTCATAAATGATTTACCTAATGCTTTGCGAGAACTTACTGTTGGCTCTGTTGGTGGGATTATGTGGAATATTGAGCAGACTTGGGAACATCTCACTTGTCTTTCAGTGTTGCGAATTAACGGTGATGGTATGGTGAAAACGTCGATGGGGTCATTGCTACCCACATCGCTTGTGACATTATGCATTTGTGGTTTTAATGATACAAGGATTGATGAAAAGTGGCTTCAACATCTCAGTTCTCTCCAAAACCTTGAGATTCTTAACGCTCCCAAACTCAAGTCGTTGCCAAAGAAAGATTTGCTTTCCTCTCTTTTGGTACTAAGTATGACTCGCTGTCCATTACTGGTTGCAAGGTTGCAGAAGAAGAGAGGGAAAGAGTGGCGTAAGATTTCGCACATTCCTGCCATAATTATCGACGACGAATTGATCACATAAGTTTCATGTCTAGGTGAGTCTCTGAAAAACTTATTTTTTGTTTCTTATTATGTAATCTTCAGTTAATATTATCAATTATAGTAATTACATCAAATTACAATTTATAACGTTATCTCGTTTTTTTTCTCATAGTAATTCTGTGCTTCTGCCCAATCTTGCTTATGTGAGAAGCCAAATTTTTATGCATGAACTGCAACCAAATACAGTAAATGTTTTACTGATCAGGAGCAGCAGATGCAAAGGAGAAACAAACACCAAACGCAAATATGTTAGGTACTCTTTCTCTATGTGAATTTATATATATTTGAGTGAGTTGGTTTTAATGCATTGATTTTATCAAGTTTTTGTAACACTAGTTAAATTCATCTCTAATATATTAGTTTAACGAATTTATGCATTTCCACATTTTTATGTTTATCTAACTGTCTTGACTTAATATTTCTTCCTTATGCCGGTCAATTAGATAGATCAACCTTCTACCTTTTCTTTTCATGTATGGCAGATAAAGATGCTTAAGAAAGTTATTTAATTCTAAATGATGTTTTGATTTTTGAGACATATGTTTTATTGTTTATCAGTTCATCACACATATTTTATTACTTATTCTTTATTTTTCGATTTGTTTTATCTCTCTCCTGTTAGCAGATCGACCAAGGGATTCATGTGGGATTGATGACATGCAACAACACAGAAGCAGTGGAATCTAAGGTATAAGTTTCCTCTATGATAGGTTTTAATACTACTCCATTTAATACATGCATGTTCTAATGCTTATTTTATTTTTCATCGGTAGAATAGTACTTCTTTTCTGAGCTTCTCTCTTCTGTTATTTTTCCGTCAATAAATATTGTTTATCAACTTTCACACCGGTGTTGTATTTTTCTCCTTCCTTCCCTCCCTCAGTTTAAATTTTACAAGTTCTTGTTCTATCTCTCTTCAAGTATTTTACAAGTTGCTGCTCAAATTGTTAATTTAACTCTATGGACTATCAAAATTAATTTACCTTGAATTCCAAATAAATTTGTGGCCACCTTGAGTATCTTCAATTAGTTTCTTATCGTTGTTTATAGTTTCTAACTGGTTATCTTACAGTTCTGAAGTAAATACAACACTGGTTTCATCAATATATTGTAGTTGGACCTAAATCAAGCATTTTCTTGTGTGAACATAGTTTTTTTTAAACAGCAAAATTTAGTAGTTAGTAATGGTTAGAAAGTTTATAGCTTGGCCTCATTGAGGTGACTGGTGAACTATTTTGCGATGTGGAAGTGTAAGAAACTCTCGCACTAGCAGAATCGGTAAACACTCTAGCAAGCCTTTAAGAAATGGAAATTCAAAATCTTCAAAATCTGCAATCTATTGCCATAGATGGTTTTCCTACAAGTTTACAGCAACCGACCATTTCAAATTTACAACAACAATTATGTTTTGGGACTATAAGTTTACTACTTAATCTATCAAATTTGTTGGCTTGGTCTTTTTGTTGTGTGGAACATTTATGAGTTATTTTTATTGTTTAGCCTGTTTGCAGATCAATCATGGGCCTCAAATAGGGATGGGATGGCTGGAACCAAGATGGAAGCAGTGAGATCTCTCTTAGGTATAAATTTCCTCTTTGATAACTTTTAACATTACTCATTTAGATTCACATTTCTATGTGACTATTATTTACTTCCATATCTCTTCTGGTTTTGTTCAGGATTCAATATAGGAGATGATTGCTGGAGTAACTATGACGAGCAGCAATTATCTGACAGAGTTGATTTCCGCAACTGCTTTGATGATCCATACTCATAAAAATCAAATAGGAACAGTGTTTTCTTATAGGCTTCATTTTGTTGTGATTTCTAAAGCTATTCCTATTCATTCAATCGAAGCAACTTTGGGTGACTTTTGTTCCAGAAACACTGTTTTCAGCTTATGCGGAGGTGTTGTTTGAAAAATCATGTTTTAATTTTTACATCTTCTTGTTCATGACTCATGAGTTGTACGTGCATATTTTGATTTGAGAGAAGTGATCAGTGGCTTAAAAGGCTATTAGTTTTCTATACATGTAGTGCTGGAAATACTTGTTTTATGCTTTGTTTTTAGTTTTTACTCATATGCTTGACTTGTATCGAAAATTTTGAATTACCTATCGAAAATTTTGTATGCACATTTGAATTCAATTTTAAGCAAGGAGATTTTTAGAATTATCAAATAAAGTGGGGGTGACATGAATAAAAGAGGGTTGACATGTTAAATCCTAGTACAAAAAAAGATTTTAAGCAGAAAAGGAACAGGTCAAAACAGATTTTAAGCAGAAAAGGAACAGGTCACAGGTAGTAGTGGTAGGAAAGACTTTTGTGCATGAGACAAATAACTGTCCACTTCAGTAGCTACTTGATCTGGATTGACAGCCTCTTTTTAACAACCACCTGCGAAGGGAAAGGCTTTCAGTTTCAAAAGTCAAAAGAGAAAGGTATTCTTTTTCATTTTGTTGTTATTTCTTTTTCTCAACCTATTCTTCATCTTCTTACAAACAAAGTAACTAATGGAGGTCATTCAGAGAGAAACCCTCTTGTCACTCTCAAATTCTGTGAAAAAGTTGTTAGAAAAGATTGTTTCTGCTGAGCTCGGCGACAACTCCCGGAACACAAAGTTTGACGTTTCACTCTCGACAAACCTGAAGAGAACACTGGTGGATCTTGAAGATGTACTATATTATGCTAAAAAGAAACTGATCCCCACTCAAGCTAACAACAAATCGCTGAATTTCTTGACACGTGCTGTTTTTCTAGTTGCCAATATGCTTGACGAAAGCAATTTTTTACGGTATGCTACCGTACTTACTGCTAATCAGCTCAAAACTCATTCTCGTTTAACTTTTTTCATTGCAGTTATTAAGTCTAAAACGGTTAATTTAATGCAAATATTACAAGGCTTAAGTTCAAGAAAACAACTTGGTTATGAATCTACTATTTATGGAAGAGACACTGATATTGAGAAACTTAAACATCTTTTGTTGTCTAGTGATAGTAAAATAAGAGTGATTTCTATTGTTGGTATGGGAGGGATTGGTAAAACAACCCTTGCTAAGCACCTTTACAATCATCCACAAGTAAAGGACAAATTCGAGTTGAAAGTATGGGCAGATTTCTCAAATGATGTAGATGATTTGAGTGTTTTTGAAAATGTTCTTGAATCTATTACTTCACAAACAACAACTAGTGATTCAACTCACATCAATACTATTTACACAAATTTTTTACTAGTATTGGATGGTGTGTGGGATGCAAGTTTTGTCAATTGGACATTACTCATGGATATCTTGAATGCTGGGAAAACAGGAAGCAGGGTCATCGTCACAACACGAGATGAGAGAGTTGCAAAGTCCATGCATACCTTTCTTTCTGTCCACTATCTGAGACCTTTGGAAGTTGAAGATTGCTGGTCTTTACTTGCCGAGCACGCATTTGGAGTACATTACTACCACCGACAATCCTTTCTCGAAGAAATTGGTCCGTTTGAAAAAGAAATACTAGAAGAAATTGGCAGAAAAATTGCAAAAAAGTGTGATGGGTTACCATTAGCTGCTGTAGAATATGGGGCTCTTCTTCGCATCTCATTGAACCCATATGATTGGAATTATGTGCTTGAAAGTTACGTATCTTATGAGGTGCTAGCTTCTCTCAAATTAAGCTATAATTCCCTTTCTGATCCTTCAAAAAAGTGTTTTCAATATTGTTCAATTTTTCCGAAAAAATCCATCTTAGAAAAAAAGATGGTAGTTCAGTTGTGGATTGTAGCAGATTTTCTACGATCATCGCCCACATATCAAGAAAAATCTAAGGAAGAATACTTTGATGAACTAGTGTCAAGGTCATTGATACATCGACGATCTATTGGTGGTGAAGAAAGAAACTTTGGAATGCACAACTTCATCCATGATTTAGCTACAGAAGTTTATCCTCCGGAGGTTTCTTCTCCATGCTGTATCAATATGGACAAACATAAGCATAGAATGATAAATTTCTCATACAATAGAGGGACATATGATTCGTATGACAAATTTGATAAATTAGACGGACTGTATGGTCTGCGTACCTTTCTTGCATTCCCATTACAAGAACAATTGCCTCTTTGTTTTCTATCAAACAAGATAGTACATGACTTGCTGCCCAAAATGATGAGATTAAGCATGTTGTCTCTGTCAGGCTACAAGAGTATCACCAAAGTTCCCCACTCTTTTGTAAATTTGATCCACATGCAATACTTAAATCTTTCTCACACTAATATTGAAAGGTTGCCTTCTGGAACATGCAGGCTTTACCATCTGCAATTCTTGTTGTTAGCAGGCTGTAAAAGGTTCATTGAATTGCCGGAGAACATGGGAAAATTGATTAATCTGCGCCACCTTGACATTAGTAACACCGCATTGAAGGAATTGCCGGAGGACATGGGAAAATTGATAAACCTGTGCCACCTTGACATTAGTAACACCGCATTAAGGGAGATGCCAGTACAAATAGCCAAACTAGAAAATCTTCACATAGCCAAACTAGAAAATCTTCACATTTTGTCTGACTTTGTTGTCAGCAAACATAATGGTGGATTGAATATTGCAGATCTAGGAAAGCTTCCCCACCTACATGGAAAACTTTCAGTCTCACAGCTACAAAATATTAATGACCCCTTTGAAGTAGATCGAGCCAATATAAAGATGAAAGAACAAATAGACGAGTTAGCTTTGGAATGGGATTGCGGTATTACATTTTTAGATTCACAAATTCAAAGTATTGTACTTGAAAAGTTGCGACCCTCAACAAATTTGAAAAGTCTTACCATCAAAGGCTATGGTGGAATCAGCTTTCCAAATTGGTTGGGTGATTCTTTATTTTGCAACATGGTGTATTTAAGGATCTCCAATTGTAATGATTGTTTATGGCTTCCACCCCTTGGACAGTTGGAAAATCTGAAAGAACTCATTATTGAAGGGATGCAATCAGTGGAGACAATTGGTATTGAGTTCTATGGAAGTGGTGGTTCTTCATTTCAACCATTTCCCTCTTTGGAGATTCTACACTTTGAGAATATGCAAGAGTGGGAGGAATGGGACTTGATTGGAGGTACGGCTACAACGTTTCCTAGTTTAAAATCTTTGTCATTGAGTAAGTGCCCAAAACTGATGGTAGGAAACATAGCTGACAATTTTTCTTCCTTAACTGAACTTGTGTTAAGAGAATGTAATCTACTAGAGCAATCAATTCCGTCATTGCATCATGAATTCAAGCAACTGATGTTCCCTCTCTATTCTCTTAGACACTTGACAATAGACGGCTTTCCATCTCTAATGTCGTTCCCAACTGACGGTTTACCAAAAACCTTGAAACTTCTCATAATTAGTAATTGTGAGAATCTAGAATTCCTTCCTCATGACTACTTGCATAATTATACATCACTTGAGGAATTGAAAATATCTTATAGCTGTAATTCAATGGTATCATTTACCTTAGGCACTCTCCCTGTCCTCAAGAGTCTGTTAATTGAGGGTTGTATAAATCTGAAATCAATATTAATTGCAGAAGACGAGTCAGAAAAGAGTCTCTCATTTCTTAGAAGTATCAAAATATGGGATTGTAATAAACTGGAGTCGTTTCCCCCAGGTGAATTGGCAACTCCAAACCTCATTTATATTGCACTGTGGAAGTGTGAGAAACTTCATTCACTGCCAGAAGCAATGTACAGTCTAGATGGCCTTCAAGAAATGGAAATTGATAATCTACCAAATCTTCAATCTTTTGTTATAGATGAGTTACCTAGCAGTTTACGGAAACTGTCTGTTGGCTCAGTTGGTGGGATTATGTGGAATACTGAGCCAACTTGGGAACATCTCACTTGTCTCTCGGAGTTGCGAATTAATGGTGATGATATGGTGAACACGCTGTTGGGGCCATTGCTACCTACATCGCTTGTGAAACTGTGCATTTGTGGTCTTAATGACACAAGCATTGATGAGAAGTGGCTTCAGCATCTCATTTCTCTCCAACACCTTGAGATTATTAACGCCCCCAAACTCAAGTCATTGCCAAAGAATGGATTTCCTTCCTCTCTTTCGGTATTAAGTGTGATTCGATGTCCATTACTGGGAGCAAGTTTGCGGAAAAAGTGGGGGAAAGAGTGGCGTAAGATTGCTCGCATTCCCTCCATATTTATTAATGACAAATTGATCACATGAGTCTTGTTCGGGTGAGTCTTTCAAATACTTCTCTTTCAAAAACTATATGTTTAGTTGTTTATCAGTTTATCTACCAGATTTGGAAGCTTTGTCTTCAAATTATTTTATCTCTACCTTGTTTGCAGATCTACCAAGGTCTTCAAGTGTAATTGATGACTTGCACAAAGATGGCAGCAACGACATCTCTTCTATCAGGAGCGGATGAGAAGGAAAAATATCAATATTGGCTAAAACAGTGAGGTACTCTTTCTCTCCCTAATCTATGTTGGCTCTGTCATGCGAGGGACTTTTGTTGAAGCCTGAAGTGCCTTTCTTTCTTCCTAACACAACAATTGAACTTAATTTTATATAGTTTTCGTTCATGAGTTGTCTCTCCTGTAGATTTATATGTTGCTATTATTTAATCTAGTCTCTTTTCAAGTATCATGCAGGATTTAGAAATCTTCTGTTATAGGAAAACTAGTGATTTTGGCATCAATTGTGTTGGAAGGAGCTTGTTAAAGATGCTACTCTAAATTGCTTCAGTTAATGCTGTGGACTATCAAACTTAATTAAGTGAGTTTTTTATGTCCCTAACAGATTATCTTACAGTTCTGATGTAGATAAATCACTAGTTTCATCAATGGCTTGTAATTGAACCTAAATCATACATTTACTGGTGAACTATTTTAATTTAAAATGACTCCTACTAGGCCTTTCAAAATGCAGTATACTATATCCATCAAGCATCGTAGATAGTTGATACATTTTCGTTTTTGCTCATTTCTTAGCTATATAGTTGATGACATGCTTTCTATTATGTTCATGTTCTTTCTGCTGTATAGTTGATGACATGCTTTCTATTAAATTACTTTATGCTGCTATAAAGATAAAATATTTTATTTTAGTATCACAGGGTTACTAGGAGTCCAGGATATGTTTTCGGGAGTATGCTGGCCTTTTGTAAAAGAGAGATCGCTGACAGGAAAAGCAAAGATCAATGTGGGCAGCAGGGAGGGATGAGATAAGATTGAAGTTTGTGTGGTTTTGTATAGAGATTCGTTTATATTTGTGTTTGTTGTGATATCATAATATAAATAAAGGAAGCAGCAATAAGTGTCTTCAATAGCTTAGATGTCAAGGCAAGCAAATCACTTTCCTAGAGGTCAGCATAACCTGTTAAGATAGAGATTGTGTCTGTGACCCTATGATTTGAATGCAATGTATGCCCTTTGTAACTGTCCCTATGATTTGCATTTGTGCAATGGTTATGCTTAAGTAACACCAAGAACTTGTTTACCCAATTCTATAAAACCAATATTATACTTGCAAGAATTGTTATAAGAGATTGCAGAAAAGTTAATATTCACACAATTTTTCAATAACAAATCCTATCTTTTTACCATAGTATTTTTCAAAGTCTCTAACTCAAGATAATTAGCGGTGCTTCCTAATCCCTTATATATCTCTAAGAATTTTCTAATTTTAACAGTCCAAAGAATTTCTATCATTGTCTCTCTACCGACAAAAGTGTTGAAATCTAACAATTTTGAAATAAATCCAAAACGCAACTCATCACAGAACGAATCGTAAACAAAACCATCCAAACTCGAGACCTATGATCCGTCAGACCCACTTCTTTCCAAACAATACATATTCGGTTTATCAAATAGGGTTTGTCTATTGCATAGGATAAGAGGTAATTAATACACCATTTTTTATTAAAATATAATGTATTAATTACACCTTACAATATTGCATAACAATACTTCACTCATAAATTATCATAAATAAATTATCACAATACATAATATTTCAATAAAAATAGTGTATTAATTATCCCTTATCTTATATAATATTACATAAATTAGAAAAACCCTACCAAATAATACGATAATATTAACTTTTTTTTTTCTCTTTGAAATAAACTAGTAAGATACACGTGCTTCCGCACGGGTAAAATTATTTGATACGGCATAAAATAAATTGAAATATACATATAAATTAGGAACATTATAAAATGTATTTATATATGTATTTAAATTTAAAAATTAGCTATTAATTTTAAAATGAACAATAATTATATAAATTCAATTGTATTAAAATACAAATAGAAAAAATGGCCCGTGAGATGAATTTTTTTTAAATATTTGATAATAATGATTTTATCTTTCAAATTAAAATAATTATTGATTAAAATAAAATATGTATTGTGATTATAGTGACCCGTGAAATAGAAATAATATTTGATACAATATAAAATGTATTTATATACATATGTAAATTTAAAATGAGTTATTTAATTGTAAATTGAAAAATAATTATACAATCTCAATTGTATTAAATAATCATGCAAAAAGAAAAAAATATGTCTTGTAACATGAAGACAACAAAGAAAATTTTGATGCAATAATGGTCCGTGAAATAAAAAAAGTTTATTTCATGAGATGTAAAATGTATTTAGATACAAATACAAAATTTAAAATGATATATTTAATTGCAAAATAAAAAAATAATCATATAAATTAAATTATATTAAATAATTATATAAAAAGAGAAAAAAGAATTATGAGATTGAGAAATAAAATAAATTAATATTTAAAAATAAGAAATTTGTCTCTTAAATTAAGATAAATGTTCTGGACTGGGCCCAGGGTCACTTTGGGCCTTGGCCCAGTTACGTCGGGCAGATGCCCATCTGCACAAGCAGGGGTTTTGTCTTGGCGAGCACCAAGACAAGGCGTCGAGCGCAGTGACAACGCACGGGCAGTAAACAGGTCCTCCATCCTGCCTGCCACGTCACCCCAATTGCCCACGAATATCTCCTGAGATATAGGGCTGTTGGATCAGGGCAATGACCTAATAACTAGTCATACACGCTCCTACGCGTTCCTTGGCAATTCTTCCTTGGGCCTAGCTGATCCAGCCCAAGGAAGAATCTTGGCCCAGCGCTTGGGGCTTTATAAATACCCTTTCTTGCTAAAGGGTCAGGTATTCTAAACTCTCATTGTTATTACCATACTGTACCTCTCTAACTTTGGCATCAGAGTGCCTTGCAGGTACACCCCCTTCCATTCCATCCATCCATCAGCTGTGCTACGTTCGACCGACCAAGGGAAGGCCCTCCTGATCAGGTAAGATCAGTGGCGCCGTCTGTGGGAACTAGCTATCCCCATCTTCACCAATAGAAGATCAAAGTTCATTCACTTCTGCCCTTCCAACATGGCCGGTGAACACAACAACAACCAAGGCATCCCCCTCGTCGACTACACGACGGAGGAAAACATCAATTACAACGAAGCAGATCCAAGGGACGGGTAGCCCGCCACGCCGTCGCCCGAACCTGAAGACAACGGAGTCCTTCCGCCTCAACCCCCGGTCCGGCCGACCGCCACTTTCCAGCCCATTCCAGTGCCCGTTGAGGGTGACCCTACCATGATAGCTATGGTGCACGCCCTCAACCAGACCAACTCCATGCTCTCCCAGCAACACGAACAGATGATGGCGCTAGAAGTTGAACGACAAGCCGGTCGACCCCAGCAAGGGCGGGCGCAACCTCAAGAGAAGCATCGCGCTGACGCTGCCCGAAAGCGGGGGCGCTCTCCCCCGCGAAGGAACCAGCGCTCCCCCGAGCCTAGGGCGAACAGGTCAAGGATACGTCGCGAAGGGGACAGGTCAGGAACTTCACCCCGACGTGGTCGCAGCCCCAGGAACGAGGAACTCTCCCCGCTGAGAAGCGACGAAGAGGATCCACATTGCCCGCTCTCACGGGTTATCATGGAGGCCCCGCTCCCCAAGGGCATGGAGAAACCACCGAACCTGCCCACCTACGATGGGACCACCGACCCGGACGATCACGTCGACAACGTCAACGCAATGCTCGACTATCGCAACGATATCACCGGGCATCTCAAGTGCAGACTATTCTCCACGACCCTGAGAAAGGGGGCCATGGCCTGGTACAAGAGTCTGGCCCCAGAATCCATCACATCCTGGAGGGGCATGAAGTCCCTATTCACAAGGCACTTCACAGCCTCCAGGCGCCATCCGAAGACCGAGGCTTCTCTGGAGGCCATTGTGCAGAGGAAGAACGAGACGCTGCGCTCGTACATCGAGCGATTCAACCAGGAGGCCGTCGAGGTGGACACGACGAAACACATGAAGAAATACCTCCTCGAGAGGGGGCTCCTGCCCGGCAGCGAACTCAGCAGAGCTGTCGGGATCAAACCTCCCCACACCCTGAATGAACTCCTGCACAAGGCCCAGGCTTACATCAGATACGAAGAAAAGCAGGTCGCCCACGATGTCCGAAACAGCCGCGACACCAGTGAAACCGACCATGCTAAGCGCGAAGAGTCGAGTGCTCCCCGACGTCAAGGAGACAGGCGCAGGGAGGAAAGATCCCGTGAACCCCGCGAGGGAAGAGGGCCCGCCGGCCGGTACAACGAGTACACATTGCTCACAGCTCCCCGCGAGCGCATCCTCGCCGAGTGCATCAATTCCGAGTTCAAGCAGGGATGAGTGAGGTTCCTAAAGCGCTCCGCGCCAAAACCCCACACCGACAAATCCAAATATTGTTGCTTCCACAGAAGTCACGGGCACGTGACCGAAGACTGCGTCCACCTGAAGGACGCAATCGAGATCCTGATTCAGGAGGGGCATCTCAAACAATATACGAAGAAGAACGATGCTCCCCGGAGGGAGGAGCACGGCAGGCAGAAACCCCGCGAGGACACGCCGCCCGAAGACCCTTCTTATCAGGTGGCCATGTGTGTATCGCGTCCAGAAGACTTCAATCTCCCCGACCGGGGGTCGGAAGGGCGCCTTACAGCTCTTAGCCCCTGGGAAAACTTCCCAACAGCTCTCATCATATCAGGAGGAGGCGGAATGGGCAGCGAAAACACCGCCCTCTCTGTGAAGCAAAAGTTCGACGAACTCCTGCTGACCGCACCTGAACAGCTGGCGACATTGACGAAGTACCGGGGAAAGTCTAACCCGATATCCTTCTTTCTAGAAGAACTGCCGGGCGGCTCCCTCAATGCCAACATTCCGCTGCTGATAAGGGCCAGGATGGCACGTTTTGACGTCCGACGCATCTTGGTCGACCAAGGGAGCTCGGTGGACATTATGTACGTCCACCTATTCAAAACCCTTAAGTTGGACAAGACCAATTTATCCCCGTACGTCGGATCCGACCTCCAAGGGTTCAACGGGGCCACTATAAAACCGTGGGGGTACGTGGAGCTCCTCGTCACGTTCGGAGAACAAGAGATAGCCAGGGAGGTCAAAGTCCAATTCCTGGTGATCGAATGCCCATCACTGTACAACTGCATCCTCGGCCGCCCCACTTTGGCCGAGCTTACCGCGGTCCCCTCCACCGTCCACCTGAAGATGAAATACTACACCAGGTTGGGTCACGTAGTCACTGTCCACGGCGACATCGAGGCTGCCCAAAGATGCTACGACGTTGCAGTGAAGGGACAAGCCATAATCAGTACCAAGAGCTCAAAGAAGCCCAAGCTCGAGGATCAGCCTCCCCCAGGGGATCAACGCCATCGACCTCGACAGCCGCATCGGCGACAGAGGAGCATGTGCCCGTCCTCGGACAACCACCAGCTCACCCACTTCGCCCGGTCCCAGATGGCGACTTCGAACTCATTCCGCTGGGCGACAACCCCGACAGAACAACGAAGATAGGCACCGGGCTGCCCGACGAAACAAAGGACCAGCTCTCCGCCTGTCTTAAAGAGAACGCCGACCTCTTCGCTTGGAGCGCAGCAGAGATGCCCGGGCTCGACCCAGAAGTCGCCGGCCACCACTTAGCTATAGACCGGGCCATTAAGCCTGTAGAACAGCGTAGGCGCAAGCAGTCTCCCGAGAAGACGGAGGCTGCCGAGCGGGCTGTAAAAGATCTCTTAGAGGAAAATTTTATTTCTGAAGCCCAGTACACAACTTGGCTCTCTAATGTAGTCCTTGTTAAGAAAAATAATGGAAAATGGCGTATTTGTGTTGATTATACTGATCTCAATAGGGCTTGTCCCAAAGATGCTTTTCCTCTTCCTAGTATAGATAAGTTGGTCGACAACTCGGCGGGCTTCAAACTCTTGTCGTTCATGGACACATATAGCGGATATAACCAAATCCCTATGTCGGACACGGATAAGAGACACACCTCGTTCATGACCCCGTCGGGCAATTACTATTACAACGTGATGCCCTTCGGTCTGAAGAACGCCGATTCCACGTACCAACGCATGATGAACAAAGTCTTCCGAGGACAGATCGAGGACATGCTCGAGGTATACATGGACGACATGATCGTAAAATCCCACGAGGAAGTCGACCATGCTCGACACCTCCGCGAGGTCTTCGATCAGGCAAGACGATGCAAGATGAGATTCAATCCCGAGAAATGCACGTTTGGTGTCCGAGCAGGCAAGTTCCTCGGATTCTACCTCACCGAAATGGGAATCGAAGCGAACCCCGACAAATGTCGGGCGTTCTCAGAATTCCCGACCCCGAAGTCCAAGAAATCCATCCAATCCCTCAACGGAATGCTCACGTCCTTGTCTCGATTCGTCGCCAAGTCCGCCCAACACGCCCTGCCTTTCTTCAAACTGCTACGGAAGGAAGTCACCTTCGAATGGACCGGGGAGTGCGCACGAGCACTGACCCACCTGAAGAAGGCCCTCTCCGAGCCTCCGGTCCTGTCCCGACCACTGAAAAGGGAAACACTTTACTTATACCTGTCAGTGGCGAGCGAAGCCGTCAGCGCGGTCCTTATCCGCGAAACTACTGACGGACAAAAACCCATCTACTTTACGAGCAAGGCCCTCCAGGGCCCCGAACTCAGATACCACCAGATCGAGAAGGTCGCCCTGGCCCTGGTTAATGCAGCAAGAAGGCTACGATACTATTTCCTCGCCCATACAATCAAAGTCAGGACCGACCAACCAATAAAGTAACTCCTCGGCCGACCAGACATAGTCGGTCGAATGCTAAAGTGGTCGCTAGAACTCTCAGAATTCGACATCCAGTACGAAAGCAGGAAAGCCTTGAAGGCACAGGCGCTGGCCGACTTCGTCGCGGAAATGACGCACGGCCCGACCCCGATCGACGGCTGTCACAAATGGACGATCTTCGTCGACGGGGCCTCCAGCCCAGCAGGAAGCAGCGCGGGGATCATCCTCGAGAATGAGGAAGGTATCCTGATCGAGGTCTCGCTAGCCTTGGCCTTCCCGACCTCCAACAACCAGGCCGAATACGAAACCTTCCTCGCAAGCCTAAGGTTGGCCGAAGACATAGGGGCAAAGGAAATAAAAATATCGACCGACTCTCAATTGGTGGCATCACAAGTGAAAGGAGAATACCAGGCAAGAACGACCACCTCGTCGAATACCTAGCCCTGGTAAAAGAGAAACTCGAGAAGTTTGACGCATGGGAAGTCCAACACGTGCCCCGCGAGCACAACACACGAGCTGACGTCCTCTCGAAACTCGCGAGCACAAGAAAGAAGGGCGGGAACAAGTCGGTAATCCAAGAGATCCTCCCGCGACCGAGCACTGAACGACCACGCGATCGGCGACACCCATTGTTGGATGACGCCCATCTACAACTATCTCGTGAGGGACGAGCTCCCAGCGGACCCCAAAGAGGCAAATACCGTCAGGAAAAGAGCCTGCTCCTACGTCCTCCTCGAAGGAAAGCTCTACCGAAGAGGATTCTCCATCCCACTACTCAAGTGTGTCGAAGAGGAAAAGGTCCCCGACATATTAGGCGAAATACACTGGGGAATCAACGCCCAGCATCTAGGGGGCCGATCGTTAGCTTGGAAGGCGCTAAGGGCAGGCTACTACTGACCGACGATGCAGCACGACGCCAAAGAGCACGTTAAGAAATGCGACAAATTCCAAAGGCACGCCGACATGCACCTCGCACCCCCCAACGAGCTACGGACTCTATCCTCCCCGTGGCCCTTCACGTGGTGGGGAATGGACATCCTCGGGCCATTCGTGACCGGATCCTACCAAAATAAATACCTCATTGTGGGAGTAAATTATTTTACAAAATGGATTGAGGCCGAGGCCCTGGCAAAGATAACAGCGCAGAACATCCTGCGATTCTTCAAAAGGAACATCCTCGCACGGTTCGGCATACCCCAAGTCCTTGTCACGGACAACGGGACATAGTTCACGGATGGGGACTTCCAACAATTCGTTGCCGGCCTGGGCACCAAGAAACGCTTCACATCAGTCGAGCATCCTCAAACAAACGGCCAAGCCGAGGCGGCCAACAGAGTCATCCTGCGCGGGCTAAAGCGACGGCTCGGCGAGGCAAAGAGGGCTTGGGTCGAGGAGCTGCACAGCGTCCTTTGGGCGTATCGAACGACCCCACATTCCACCACCAGGGAAACCCCGTTCAGGCTGACGTACGGAACCGAAGCGGTCATCCCAGTGGAAATCAGAGAGCCGATGAGGCGCACGGAAGCGCCCCTCGACGAAGAATTAAATGACTAAGCACTTCGAGCCGAGCTGGACCTCGTCGAGGAAATACGATCCGGGGCGGCCCTAAGAGAAGCCTCCCTCAAACAAAAAGTCGCCCTACGCCATGACGCGAGGGTCATCAGAAGAGAACTCCAGATCGGCAGCCTGGTCCTCAGACGAAATCAGAAGAATCCACGAGAGGGCAAGCTGGCTGCCAACTGGGAGGGCCCGTACCGCGTCCGAGACAAGACGGACAATGGGGCCTACTACTTAGAGAGCCTGCAAGGCGAAGAACTCGCTCGACCATGGAACAAAGAGAAACTTAGACAATATTACAGCTAAAAAAGCAACTACGGAGCCGTGGAAGGTACGCCCACGGCCTCGTCGCCAAAACAAAAGGGGATAATGCCCGCACATGGGCGAACACAACCCCCCCCCCCCCACGTCGGCCACCTCGAACGAGCCCCGACGTCATAGTACCACGCGGGCAGGATACCCAGCTCGCGATGGGAGGTCCAAGCCCCGGGATCGGGGCGCCCAATCGCAACCCCAAACCCGAGTCAAGGCGGATAAACAACCCGCCACCTCGTCGGTTCCCTAAACCGACGAGCTTAAACAAGTCGAGCATAAAGAGTTCACAACAAAAATCAAACATAATAAACAAACCCCTGAACAATAAACAATTCTTTGGCGAAAATGATTAAAGTATTATAAATCGACCTAAAACGGCCATAGATTCATACAAAAGGGGCACAACGGCCAGTACAATGATTACATGGCACTTTGGCCGACAGGCACGCAGGCCGAACACGACAAAAAATACAAAATCACTAAAACTAAGTCTAAGACTCCGCCCGGAGTTCAGCATCCTCCTCACCCTCCTCCTCCTCGTCCTCCGGACCCTCATAGGGGCAGATTGTCTCTCCGTTCGACACACAAAAATTGTGCGCCGACCCCTCGGTCACCAACCCCGGATTGAGGATCTGTAGCTGCTCGGTGGCGTTATCAAAACCCTCCTTAAACATCAGCACGAGGTCGTCAGAGAGCTCGCGGACCTTACCGAGCAGGTCAGCCCGGGTCTTCAGCACCAGCTCCTCTTCAGTCTCACCGTCAAAAAGGAAGACGGTCTTCTCGAGCAGAGCCACACGGGCCCGGAGGTCTGAGTTCTCCCCCGCTACTTTTTCCAGCTCATCCAGCTTCCCCTTCAAACTCTGGCCCTCCTCCTTCAGCGTATCCCGCTCACGGCGGGCCTCCTCCAAATCGGCACTCAGCCCTTCTTGCAGCTGGTACTCCTTCTTGTAGTCGGCCAGCTCCCGGGCCACCCTCTCCTTGTCGGCCTCAGCAGCAGCCAAGGACCCCTCGAGGTCGGTAGTCCTGACAGTGTCGTCGGACAAGACCAGGGCCCGCTCCATCACCCGGATGACCGTGGCGATGTCGCTATCCAGATCCGCCCGCCTGGCCCGAGGAGTCTGGGAGCGGATAATCGCTGCCTCGGAAGCACTCACCACGAGCGAGCCCTCCCTGCTGAAGTGATCCTTCTCCAGCAGACAGGGGGGCAATAAATAACCTTCTGAGGGGCTAGAGGCCGCCCCTCCCGTCGGCGACCCTTCGGCTCTCCTTCTTTTGGCAAGGGGAGACACAGAAATAGAGGGGCTGTCCCCGATATGGATGGGGGAAGCCGGTGGCAGGACCACCACTGGAGGGACAGTGGCCGAGCCAGGAGAGCCCGACCCCTCCCCAACAGTCTCGGCGGCCAACTCCTGCACCCGACCTCCTGCCCTCTTCTTCTTCCTGCTGGGGCCGCCCCCCTGGTTTGCCAGCTTCAACACACGTTCGCGGACGGAAGGCATGGCTCCTGCAAAAAATAAAAAGAATGATCAGACGACCAGGGAGAAATAGAAAAATAACAAAGATAAAATATAGAAACATACAGAGCAAACGCATTGCTTCGCCGTCCGAGTTACACTCGAGCAGCATCCTAGTGTTTATAATATGGGCCTCGCAGATAGGCGCCCCGGTCTCGTCTACGTAAACCCGGTCCTGTCGGTCAACCCAGGTGGCCAGACAAAAGCTCCGAACATAGGCCACCAGCTTCTCATAACCTAGACGATCCTCGGCCCCCAAACCCGAGTGACGGACGCGGTAGTGAGCAGTGGAAAGATTGAAATGGTCGGGCATCCACCTCAGGGGAATCTTCGACATGAGCTTCAGCTCGCCGTTCGGGCATTGCTTATAGTGGTACAAGCTGTCGAGAGCCGCCTGCGTGATCGGCTTCACCAGGTACCACCTCCCCTTGAAGTTGCGAGCAGAATCCACGTACGTCTTGAACAAATTCGTAGATGAAAGACCCGAAAGAAGAGGGACAGCGTGCACCCGATCCCCAGATATCTACATGTCAATTGGAACGCCCGAATAAATGAAAGGGCGTTCGGATGCAGCTGCGAGGGCGCCAACTTAAGCCGCCTGAAAACACTCATCTGGAAGTCGTCGAATGGAAGTCTCATCCCGGCCTCTCGGAAAGCAAATTCGTACATCGCGAACTGCTTCTCCGGGAATCGATGGCAGATACGGTCGTCTTCCTCGGGCGCGATGCAGTGCCAATTCGGATTCTCGTCGGGCGCCAAATTCTCGATCACTGTATGGGCACCAGGACCCCCTTCGGTGAAGTATGACTCTTCGTTCATGGGCTCGTCCGCGACCCACGACAGGTCGTCACTCCTCGACGAAGAAGCATGCTCATTCCATCTGGTATCCTCTTCCCTTGTTCGTCTCTGGTCGGTCACACCTGAAAAGCAGAAAGGAATGTGAATTCGACATTGCATCAAATCCACCCTTCCACCGCAGTCCAAGTGAAAGGGCGAAGGAATAGACACCCTTAAGACCCACTCGGGGAAGACCGTCGGGCCCTCCCGGGCGCTACGATGCTCAGACTCCCACCCGAGTACAACGACAACGCCCGCCAAGCTCAAACTATAGACGAAGTTTCCGCCCGACACATTCAGACTATCCAGGCGTTCTTTAAAGTTCTTGCCCGACCTATTCAAACTATCCTGGCATTTTCTAAGAAAACGCCCGACCCTCGCAGATCGTGCCCGGCGTTTCTACGTCCATCTCCTACCAAACTAGCCTAAAAACACTAATTTTGGCTACTTAAACTAATTAACTAGTGGTGATACTACATATATGCAAGAATTACTGGAAAAAGGAGATAGAGAAACTACTAACCTGACATGGTGAAGGCGGGAACTAGACGGTGGTGTACGAGGACGATACGACGACGAGACGGTGGAGATTGAGTTTGTACGAGAACGTCTGATTAAACAGCAAAGCGAAAAGTGAAAATGAGGGGGGCCCAACCCCCTTTTATATCAAGGAGGCGCGTGGAAGGACGTGCTAGGTCATCATTACATAGACCCATAGGGCGGCGTGGCACAAGAAACGAAGCGACACGCCTTCAATTCTCGTGACACGTCGGCACGGGGAATCGAGAACGACGGCGAGCGTCCATTCGTCCCTCGACGTAACCCTTTGTCTCCCCGACCAAAGATTCGCCGTCTCACACATCCGCGAGCGACTCTCTCTAACTCATCGCTCCAACCTGGAGACTCGACTTGGGGGGGCTCCTGTTCTGGACTGGGCCCAGGGTCACTTTGGGCCTTGGCCCAGTTACGTCGGGCAGATGCCCATCTGCACGAGCAGGGGTTTTGTCTTGGCGAGCACCAAGACAAGGCGTCGAGCGCAGTGACAACGCACGGGCAGTAAACAGGTCCTCCATCCTGCCTGCCACGTCACCCCAACTGCCCACGAATATCTCCTGAGATGTAGGGGCTGTTGGACCAGGGCAATGACCTAATAACTGGTCATACACGCTCCTACGCGTTCCTTGACAATTCTTCCTTGGGCCTAGCTGATCCAGCCCAAGGAAGAATCTTGGCCCAGCATTGAGGGCTTTATAAATACCCTTTCTTGCTAAAGGGTCAGGTATTCTAAACTCTCATTGCTATTACCATACTGTACATCTCTAACTTTGGCATCGGAGTGCCTTGCAGGTACACCCCCTTCCATTCCATCCATCCATCAGCTGTGCTACGTTCGACCGACCAAGGGAAGGCCCTCCTGATCAGGTAAGATCAATAAATATTTATTAAAATAAAATATATATTATGTTGATAGTGAACTGTGAGATAAATAAAATTTTAATTTTATTAAAATTAAAAAATAAATTATTATTATTTTTAGTAACAATAAATAAATAGATAAAACAATAAAAATGAAAATAAAAAAAGTGTGAGAAAAAATATGAGAGAGATTTGAAATTTAAATGAAGAGAGAGAATGTATGTAATATTTGAATGAAGATTTGAAATTTAAATGAAGAGAGAGAGAATAGGTGTATGACATATGTCATACATAGAGAGATTTAAAGATGTTTTAATTATAACATTTTTTTATAAAAAGGCATAATGGGAAAACATGTTATCTATGAGATTCTGGTACACCTTTATATTTTACATTGGATATATATATATTTTTTTTAAACTTATCTAATATTTGAAAAAATCTATATAAAATAATTTATTCTTGTAAAATAAATTTTTTTCTTTGTATTTTTAAAAATAGATTTTATAAAATCGTTTTTTAAAATATTACAAGTTTTTTTATATTTATTTATTTTTAAATAGAAAGACTAATTTTGACATCCTATAACATAAACATATATTATTGAAAATCAAAAGATAGTTGACATTGCAATTTTTTTTATAAAACTGTATTTCAAAAATGATGTTTATGATTTTTTCATTATTATTATGATTTTATCATTATCATTATAATTTTAAAACTGATACATACAAATGATTTTCATAAAACAATTTTATGCACAATTTTTTATGGAGTAAAATATTATATAATATATTTTGTTGAGAAATATTGTATGGACTAAAAAAAGATAGATACAAAAGAAAAATACTATGATTAGAATCTATTCTATATATAAAGATGATACACTATTTTGAGTGGATTATTTTAGTTCCAAAAATATCTTTTATTTTCTTTTTTAATAAATAAAAAAATAAAAATAATAGTGTTGTTAATAATTTCTATTAATTTCCAACTTTATCTTTGCAGTTATCATATTTTCTAAGTATTTCAATTTTAAAAAATTATTATTATTATTATTATTATTATTATTATTATTATTATTATTATTATTAGTATTAGTATTAACTGCTTATATGCTTATATGTTATTAACTGTATATGATAATCTCCCTTACTTCTTTACATAATAGCACGTCATATATTTTTCAATGTAAATTATATTTTCTTTTTTCAAAGACACAATGGATGTTCAATAAACTTTTATTTTTCTCTCAATATCAGTTTTTGTCAACAAACCTTCCAATTCTATCTCTTTCACATGTAAGTTATTTATCTTTGTCTCTCTTTTTCTTCTCTCTCCCCATTATTAGTTTCAACACAATTCTCTCTCCCATGAAACTTCTTACTACATTAAAATTGTTTTATGCATTATTAATCTACAATAGTTTTATATAGAGAGGATACACCATTTTGGAGTGAACTATTTTAGTTCCAAAAATATCATTTATTTTATTTTTTAATAAATAAAAAAATAAAAATAATAGTGTTGTTAATAACTTTTATTAGTTTCTAACTTCATCTATGCAGTTATCATATTTTCTAAGTATTTCAATTTAAAAATATTATTATTATTATTATTATTATTATTATTATTATTATTATTATTATTATTATTAACTGCTTATATGCTTATATGTTATTAAGTGCATATGATAACTCCCTTACTTCTTTACATAATTGCACATCATTTTTTTTCCAATGTAAATTATATTTTCTTTTTTCAAAGACACAATGGATGTTCAACAAACTTTTTTTTTCCTCTCAATATCAGTTTTTGTCAACAAACCTTCCAATTCCATCTCTTTCGCATGTAAGTTATTTCTCTTTGTCTCTCTTTTTCTTCTCTCTCCCCATTATTAGTTTCTACATAATTCCCTCTCACATGAAACTTCTTACTACATTAAAATTGTTTTATACATTATTAATCTATGATAGTTTTTTATATTTGAATATATATTGTTTTTATTATTAACAACTTCTTACTACTATTTATTGTAATTGGATAATTTTCTTCCATCAAGTAGGAATATGATGTAAAAATAAATACTATTGAGGAACTCTGAATAAGTCACTGAAATTTATGTATCTCTTTGCACTTTTTATGTATTATTTGTTAATATATGTATTAAATATGATCAACGAATATGTTTTGAGTTTTGTTCTATAGGGACGGTGATAAACCAAACTTTTGATACCAACATATTCAAAACTAAATGATCTATTTATTTGAAAGTTATAATTTTGCATTTTGTTTATGCTTATTGAATATTTTTATGCTTATTGAATCATTTTCACATTGTGTTATATCTTTCACTTACCACTAATTGCCACTGATATAACTCATTAAATATTAAGGAAGCGGTTAAGAAAGAAAAAAAGCCACAATTGCTATTTATTTAATGGCTTAGTTGATGGCTCTTTTTAAATTTATTATTATTTGTAAGTTATTGACAAATGTTGATTTTAATTTATTTGAACATATTATTTTTTACTTTCAATTCCCAATTGTTTTTCCATCTTGGTTTTTTTTTAACAAAAAATTTATCTTTTGAAATTTCAGTGAGAGATTCTACTCTATTCACAAAGTTTATTATCTATAACTACAGAAGAATGAGTTTTTGGGTTAGCCTATTTTTATTTTCCTTATACCCTTTAACCACTATATAAATTACACACACTTCTTGCTTATTAATAATTGTATAATATCCGCATAAAGAATTGCAGCAGTTACACAAACAAACTAGGGTGATTTTGTTTTTTGATTTTAGCAAAGAAGGTTGATACAATATGGCTACTTTCCTTTAACATGGTTTAAAGTAAAAAAAGTAAGGGAAAAAAGATTGATTTGTACAGAAAAAATATAAGACGAAATAAATTAGAGAGAAAGAAAATTGTACAGAAAAAATATAAGACGAAATAAATTAGAGAGAAAGAAAATGATTATTAACATCAATGTTCCGATGACTTTCTTCTTCTCATTGTAACAGAAACAAGTAATCTATAAATTTTGATTTTGACCAATTCAATATTCAAATTGTTTTTTCTTTTTCTTTTTAATTTTTATTTGTATAATAGTGATGATTAATGTGTCTTATTTATACAATTTGTATCCTTGATATTGATTTGTCGTTGTGATATTGTATTGTACAAAAATTTAATATTGTTAGATATAATCAATTTATCTGTTTATAACGTTTAGAATTTGAAATTTGATATCATATTTGTATTCAAAATACACAAGATGGAGGATGGTAAGTTGAACTTATATCTTTATATTGGGGATGATTTTAGTCCACTAAAGGATCATTTTGGCCATGTGATTATAATTTTCAATTTATTGTCTCATTTTTTTGTCATTTATAAATCACATATATCTTACAATTTCCATGCATTTCATTTTTTATTTTGAAAAAAAAAATTGCATTCTAAGTGAAAGATCTGTTAAATTCATATAAGAACTTGAGAGAGATGGAGAGTGAATATCACAAATTTAATACATAAATAGTTTAAATTAAAATCAAAATTAAATTAAAAATACACATTTATATTTTGGCGTGTGTGCGCGTTAAAAATTTCAATAACTATCAATTGATTGAAAATAATCAGGTAAATAAAGTTATTGTCACAATGCTCATTCGGTATTCAAAATAAAATTCAATTTGCTAATATTATATAGTACAAATTTATTTTTGTTAATTTCTGAATTAATATCATTAGCCTCATCATATAAATAGTTAATGTTAAAATCAAACTTATAGAAATTGGCATCGTTAATATTTTCATGCGGTGCACCTTAAAAAACGGACAAACAGGCACGGAATTGCCCGTTTGGACGCTAGTAAAAAATAAAATTGATATGAAATCGATGATCTTTTCTTAATTTTAATTTTATGTTTATTTTGAGTGATTTAAGTAGTGACAATGTGTTAGCTCCTAATTTCGACGCTCACTTAATTTCAATAAATGTTAGTCTAAGGGTTATATTCCTTAGAAGAACTAAAAGGTTTCGACATAATTCTTGTATGAGGCCTGAGTCGAAGACTTATGTGGAAGTATGGATTTCTAGACTTAGAATATTTCTAAGTGCAAGAAAATACAGTTCGACCAAGCACCACCGAGGGCGTTCGACGCGCTGCAGTTGAAACTAATTATTGGAGGGAAACTTATATCTCTTGTAATTTGAAAAGATACAAGTGACACACATCTGGAGTTTGAAGACATGCAAAGTGACAAGTGGCATATTTTTAGAAGCAAACCGTTAAAAGTGGCTATCTTCGACTATTATAAATAAGATAGTTCTAGTTTTAGAGTGTGTGTGAAACTCATATTGTACAAGTTATTCTGTATCCACTCAAAGTACCAGTTTGTAGAGAAACGAGTGAAAATGAGAATGTACGTGATGTAAACACCACCATCTTTATTTTAATGCAATTTCTATTAAAACTTTTACTTTGAAGCCTTTATTTTCAAGCAAGTTACATCTTTCAACAAGTTATTGTTTCATTTATATTCTCTTTGCACCTTTATCTTCTTGCACTCTATTTTCGATCTTAAGCATTTTGAATCTTCTTTTACTTTATTTCCTCTTTTTACCAAATCTTGTCATAAATTTTGTCGAAGCATTTGTGATACTTTACCAGACACTAAATAAAACGATTTATAACACATGTCCTAGGATCAATCTGATCGATCCTGTGAGTAACTGAGAACTTTAGTGTTTTTAGAAGATCAGCGGTTGTTTACCATTTTTTAACGTAAACAAATTGGCACACCCAGTGGGACAGTGCTATAACCGTAAACATAAGTTTTATAACTTACTTAAACCATTTTTTATTTCTTTTTATTGGTCAAGAGCGATTTCAGTTTTATTGTATGTGTTTGAGGAGTTAAAAAGTAGCCAATACAGACGAATATATAACCAAAGAAAAGAAATACGAGGAAGATGACATCTAGACAAGGAAATCCAAGAGATTCAAATCCGTATACGGCTGGGTCGAATCCTCAACTGAGCAATTCACATGCTCAAAATAGCAACACTAATCCTCAAGATGTACCAAGGAGTGACACAGTGCCACCCTCAAACCCTTCAATAGGAGGGTCAACAACGCCAACCATGGTGTCAGAATCAACATCTTCGATGACAAGACCGGGAGCGACGTATATAAGGTCTTACACTCAACCAGTGCTGGAGTACATTGGAGCGAATTCTCAAACTCCACCACCAAATACATCTATGTATAGGTCTTTTCCTCCCCCTGGGTTCTCACAACCATTACCTAGGAATCCAATTTTTGGTATGCCAACTTCGATGATATAAAGCTTGCGTACAACACCCCCATTATTTTCAGAAAATGTGATTTCTTCGCCATTACAAGATTTAAGATCTGGAATAAATATGGGTCGAAATAGTCAAACCATAGGGTTATGATACTCTGCTCAAGGCCCTGGCTTGACGAATTAGTCTGCAGCATATTTGAGGCAACAAATGGACGAAAGCAACATGCAAATGGTACACACCTTGTCTAAAACCATGGGAGAAATTTCCCAGTCTTTGATCCCAAAATACTACCCAAACCAACCAACAAATGGCTTCTCAAATGGCTCGAATAGCATAATTCATGGGACTACGTGCCCCTGTTAGACACCTAAACCAAGGAGTTGGCATGAGGGAAAACGAACAACTAGCGAATCCAGAAGATCAGGAGGTAGTTGAACCCCCTAGGGTCGAACCTCTTAGGAATCAAATACCAGTTCTTGAGGAAGAAGAGTTAAGGGTAGAGTTGGTGAATAGAAACCAAAATGATGATAATGTTGTTCAACATGTTCGACGTAACAATTTGGCAGCAGAGATTAATTTGGCAACCATTGTCGAAAGGATAATGGCTCAAAGTGGGATGAATATGGGCTTTTCTAGGCCAAATTTTACTTCACCCATAGTGGATTATATACTCCAGTCTGAATTTACCCCCTAGGACGAAGGTTCCAAAGTTCGCTAAGTTCTCAAGGGATACGACGGAGTCCACAGTCAAACACCTTGGACGAACCCCTCTCAACTTCTTTGGACATCACCGGTTAAAAAGTATGGAATTCAGAAAAATTATTTCAAATAGTAGCATTTTGGTATATTATTTTGATATGTGTGTCACAGTGGTAAAAAAATCTATTTCTAACAAAGAAAAATTATTTCAAATAGTAGCACCGACAATTTGTATGACTCAAAATTGATGCACGCTTGTATAAATAGGTGTTAGTTCTTGTGGTTAAACACATTTAGAAAAAATGCCTCTTCTTGAATATTTGATTAAGGCAGAAGTTTACTTCAACGGAGTTGTTTGTCATGTAGAGTTCAAGCTACCCGATGACACCACCTCTTTTGTCGGTCTGACGACGAAGTTAAACGAATTGTTGCCTGAAGGCGATAATAGAAATGTGAGAAAGATCGAGTTTCGTGAAGAGTGTGTTTGAATGAGATAATTGAGAATTTATAAGGAATTTAAAATCATAAGCAATTCAAATTATTCAATTGAAATCCATTTATTTTTAAATTCTTTTGTTTAGATAGAGTATACATATGACTCATTGTTAAATTTTTGGGTTCATTTTCAAATTTTTTTTTAAAACTTTAGGTCAAATTTACAAAATGAAAAATAAAGACCAATTTGAAAATTTTGAAATTATTAGGATCTAATTTGTAAAATTTAAAAATTATTAGAAACTTATTTACAATTTTTTGAAATTTTGGGAATGAATTTGAAATTATCATAAAATATAGGGACCAAATTACAAATTTTAAAAAATAAAGAATAAATAATTTAACATCCGCATTATGTATGTTGAATGAGTAATTTTAAATTCTTCACTGTGTTATTTGAAATTTCATAAATTTAACTTGAATAAAATATTTTATAAATTTATATCATTTTAATAATTTTTTATATTTTTTTATCTAAAAAATGGATTTTAGCCGAATCATTTTAAATTTCCTTAAAAAGTTATTTTCCTTCGTTAAAATGCTCGTCCAAGACACTTTAAAGGTTTTTGTTTATGATTGCTAGAGAAATGACATATTCAATTATGACATAGGATGCTTTATATGAGATAAACCATCTTGCGGTCACTGTCACTAGGGAAATGTTAATACTCCATCTTTTTCATACGATGTAGTGTCAAATATCAGTGTCAACTTAACATTTTTGGAGACTTAATCGTATTCTAAATAGTACGCCCTCCATCTCACATAAAAAAATCAATATTTTATAGAAAGATACCACGAACCAGTAGACGTCTGATCGACAAAAATCAAAGAGAGTGGTTTTGTTGATTTTGTAAGAAATTGATCCCTTTCAGAAAGAAACACTGATCTCACTCTCAAGTTCTTTGAAGACGTTGTTAGAAAACAGGAAGCTTGACGTTTCACTCATGAAAATCTTGAAGAGAACACTGGTGGATCTTCGATGTGCACTTTGCTATGACACCAAACTCATATTCACTCACGCTAACAACAAATCGCTGGATATTGAAAAACTTAAACATCTTTTGTTGTCTACCGATACAAGAGTCATTTCCATTGTGGGGATGAGAGGGATTGGGAAAACATCCCTTGCTAAACACCTTTACAATCATCCTCAAGTCAAGGACAATTGGGTATTTTGAAAGAACTCATTATTGAAGGGATGCAATCAGTGGAGATAATTTGTATTGAGTTCTATGGAAGTGGTGGTTCTTCATTTCAACCATTTCCCTCTTTGGAGATTCTACACTTTGAGAATATGCAAGAGTGGGAGGAATGAGACTTGATTAAAGGTATGACTACAATGTTTCCTAATCTAAAAACTTTATCGCTAAGTAAGTGTCCAAAACTGACGGTAGGAAACATAATTGAAAAATTTCCTTCCTTAACTGAACTTGAGTTAAGAGAATGTCCTTTATTGGTGCAATCAATGCCATTATCCGATCATTTATTCCGACAACTAATGTTCCCTTTGAATTCTCTTCAACAGCTCACCATAGACGGCATTCCATCTTCAATGTCTTTTCTAACAGATGGTTTGCCCAAAACCTTGAAACTTCTCATAATTAGCAATTGTGAGAATCTAGAATTCCTTCCTCATGACTACTTGCATAATTATACATCACTTGAGGAATTAAAAATATTTTATAGCTGTAATTCAATGATATCATTTACATTAGACACTTTCCCTGTCCTCAAGACTCTGTTTATTGAAGGTTGTATAAATCTGAAATCAATATTAATTGCAAAAAATGAGTCGGAAAAAAGTCTCTCATTTCTTAGAAGCATCAAAATATGGGATTGTAATGAATTGAAGTGGTTTTCCCCAGGTGAATTGGCAACTCCAAACCTCGTTTATATTGCACTGTGGAAGTGTGAGAAACTTCATTCACTGCTAGAAGTATGGAACAGTGTAGCTGGCCTAGAAGAAATGGAAATCGATAATCTACCAAATCTTCAATCTTTTGTCATAGATGAGTTGCCTAGACATTTACAGAAACTGTCTGTTGGCTCTGTTGGTGGGATTATATGGTATACTGAGCCAACTTGGGAACATCTCACTTGTCTCTCAGAGTTGTGAATTAACAACGATGACATAGTGAACACGTTGATGGGGCCATTGTTACCTTCATCGCTTGTAACATTATGCATTTGTGGTCTTAATGATACAAGCATTGATGAGAAGTAGCTTCAACACCTCACTTCTCTCCAAAACCTTGTGATTATTAACGCTCCCAAACTCAAGTCATTGCCAAAGAAAGGATTTCCTTCCTCTCTTTCAGTACTAAGTGTGACTCGTTGTCCATTACTAGAAGCAAGTTTGCGAAAAAAGCGAGGGAAAGTGTGGCGTAATATTGCTCACATTCCCTCCATAATTATTGACGACGAATTGCTTACATGAGTCTTTTCCAGGTGAGTTTTTAAATACTTTTGTTGTTTCTTTCATAAATTTAACTTGAATAAAATATTTTATAAATTTATATCATTTTAATAATTTTTTATATTTTTTATCTAAAAAATAGATTTTAGCAGAATCATTTTAAATTTCCTTAAATATTTTCCTTAGTTAAAATGCTCGTCCAAGACACTTTAAAGGTTGTTTATGATTTCTAGAGAAATGACATATTCAATTATGACATCGGATGCTTTATATGAGATAAACCATCTTGCGGTCACTGTCACTAGACTAATGTTAATACTCCATCTTTTTCATACGCTGTAGTGTCAAATATCGGTGTCAACTTAGCATTTTTGGAGACTTAATCGTATTCTAAATAGTACGCCCTCCGTCTCACATAAAAAAATCAATATTTTTTAGAAAGATACCACGAACCAGTAGACGTCTGATCGGAAAAAACCAAAGAGAGTGGTTTTGTTAATTTTGTAAGAAATGGATCCCTTTCAGAAAGAAACAGTCATCTCACTCTCAAGTTCTTTGAAGACGTTGTTAGAAAACAGGAAGCTTGACGTTTCACTCATGAAAATCTTGAAGAGAACACTGGTGGATCTTCGACATGCACCTTGTTATGACACCAAACTCATCTTCATCCTCACTGGTGGATCTTTAATGCTGGGGATACAGGAAGTAGGTTCATCGTCACAACACGAGACGAAACAGTTGCACTATCCATGCAAACCTTTCTTTCTTTCCACTATTTGAGACCCTTGAAAGATGAAGATTGCTGGTCTTTAATTGGCGAATCTTCATTTGGAGCATACAACTACATCCAACTATCCAAACTAGACAAAATTGAAATTGCAAAAATGTGTCATGGAATACCATTAGCTGCAGTAGTACTTGGGGCCCTTTTTTGCAACTCATTGGACCCAGATGTTTGGAATTATGTGCTACAAAGTCATGTTTAGGAAACAACTTATGAGATGCTAGCTTCTCTCAAATTGAGCTACAATTTCCTTTCTGATCCTTTAAAACATTGTTTTCAACATTGTTCTATTTTTCCTAAGAAGTCCATCTTAGAAAAAAAATGGTAGTTCAGTTGTGGATTGCAGCAGGGTTACTTCAATCATCATCATCATCCACAAATAAGGAAAAAGTTGGAGAAGAATACTTTGATGAACTAGTGTCAAGGTCATTAATACATCGGCTATTTATTGGTGAGGAGGAAACAAACTTAGGAATGCACGACTTCATCCATGATTTAGCTACAGAGGTTTCATCTTCATATTATATCAACATGGACATACCTAACCCATATGATAGGTTGCAGAATTTCTCATACAATAGAGGGACATATGATTCATATGACAAATTTGATAAATTATCCGGATTAAAAGGTCTGCATACCTTTCTAGCATTCCCATTACAAGAGCAATTGCCTCTTTGTTTGCTATCAAACAAGGTAGTACATGGTTTGCTTCCAAAAATGAAACAATTACGCATGTTGTCTCTATCAAGCTACAAGAGCATCACCAAGGTTCCCAACTCTATTGGAAATTTACTCTACTTGCAATACTTAAATCTTTCTCACACTAATATCGAAAGGCTGCCTTCTGAAACATGCAAGCTTTACAATCTACAGTTCTTGTTGTTGGCAGGCTGTAAAAGGTTCACTGAATTGCCAAAGGACATGGGAAAATTGGTTAATTTGTGCCACCTTGACATTAGTCACACCGCATTGAGGGAGATGCCAGTACAAATAGCCAAACTAGAAAATCTCCACATTTTGTCGAACTTTTATTGTCAGCAAACATAATGGTAGATTGAATATTGCAGATCTAGGAAAACTTCCCCACCTACATGGAAAACTTTTAATCTCACAACTACAAAATGCTAATGACTCCTTTGAAGTAGATCGAGCAAATATAAAGATGAAAGAAAAAATAGACGAGTTAGCTTTGGAATGGGATTGTGGTAGTACTTCTTCAAATTCATAAATTAAAAGTGTTGTACTTGAAAAGTTGCGACCCTCAACAAATTTGAAAAGTCTCACCATCAAAGGCTATGGTGGAATCAGCTTTCCAAATTGGTTGGGTGATTCTTTATTTAGCAACATGGTGTATTTAAGGATCTCCAATTGTAATGATTGTTTATCGCTTCCACCCCTTGGACAATTGGAAAATCTGAAAGAACTCGTTATTGAAGGGATGCAATTAGTGGAGACAATTGGTATTGAGTTCTATGGAAGTGGTGGCTCTTCATTTCAACCATTTCCCTCTTTGGAGATTCTACACTTTGAGAATATGCAAGAGTGGGAGGAATGGGACTTCATTGGAGGTATGGCTACAACATTTCTTAGTCTAAAAACTTTATCGCTTAGTAAGTGCCCAAAACTGATAGTAAGAAACATACATGACAAACTTCCTTCCTTAACTGAACTTGAGTTAAGAGAATGTTCTTTACTAGTGCAATCAATGCCACTATCCAATCATTTATTCCGGCAACTGATGTTCCCTTTTAACTCTCTTCAACAGCTCACCATAGACGGCATTCCATCTTCAATGTGTTTTCCAAAAGATGGTTTGCCAAAAACCTTGAAACTTCTCATAATCAGTAACTGTGAAAATCTAGAGTTCCTTCATCATGAATACATGTCCGATTACACCTCACTTAAGGAACTGATAATATCTTATAGCTGCAATTCAATGACATCATTTACCTTGGGTGCTTTACCTATCCTCAAAAGTCTGTTTATTGAGGGCTGTAAAAATCTGAAATCAATATTAATTGTCACTATGCCAAACAAGACCTTAGACAACGCTTTTTTTACCCTTAGACAGCGCTTTAAAGCGCCGTCTAAACCTCCGCTGCTAAAGGTTTAGACAACGCTTTTTTAAATCTTAAAAGCGCTGTCTAAGCGTTCTCTAAGGTACCCTTAGACAGCGCTTTTAGGAATACCTTAGACAACGCTTTTGGTAAAAGCGTTGTCTAAGCCCTTATACCTTAGACAACGCTTTTGGTGAAAGCGCTGTCTAATCTTCTCCTATTTTAATTTTTTTAGGTATATCTTAGACAGCGCTTTTGGAAAGCGCTGTCTAAGCCCCCCTTAGACAGCGCTTTTTTCAAAAGCACTTTCTAAGCCCCCCTTAGACAGCGCTTTTTGTGTAAACCGCTGTCTAAGGTATACGGAATTTTTTGCATATTTTGTTTTAAACCACATTTTTACCAGGTTTATAAACCAGAATTTTGACCTGTTTTCAACCAATTTTTGGCAGACAAATATCACATTATATATATGCCATTTCAAACCATTTTGGCCTTTTTTCAACCAATTTTTGGTTAACAAATATATATACCAATTCAAACCAATTTTGCCTATTAAATGTATCAAAATATATACAAATTTATGTACCAAAATTGTAATTACAAGTCATTACATTATACTACAAATGTATAATATAATTACACATATTATCTAATCCCTCCAAATTAAGCATTGCTTCAAATATATACATAGGTCCTGAAACAACACAAAGATTGTAATTCAATTAATAAACAATATTATAGAAATTACAACGTTACACATATCTAAATTCTCAACAATTAAAGTAAGACTACAATATTATACCTCATAAAACATTGAGCTCTATAATTAATTGACACCATTCCTCTTTGATTTCGTCCACTTGATCTTTTGTATAATATCGACACTTGAATTCATCAAAGTACTACATAATAATATAACATAATTTGATTTAATTTCAACTATTTAATTATATGAGATATGTGTAAATATTAAAATAACTCATAAGTTAGAAATACATACATCGGTGGGAATCTCTAATCGGCCCAAAACAAAAGTATCTCGCATAAACCTCAACATGAAATGCCTGCAATCAATTTGATTACGTTGCTGAGGACACTACATATGAAAATAAAATATGGATAAATACTAAGTTTTATCAAGTGTCATCACTAATATAATAAAAAATGTGATAATTAAAAATATACCGCCACTTGAATCCATGTAATGCAGTTGGCTCCCCTCTTTGATGTTTGGATATCTCGTTGGGCTTGAAAAGCTTGTAGGATGCTAATAAAATAAAAATGAAGTAATTAGAACAATTCACATAAACTAAGAAATACACACAAGAAAATTTTGAACAATCTCACTTACGTGTCAATTATGACCTTCATATCCGGGTATGTTGTCCAATCATTTCCTAACGAGTCAAGATAATAAACGATTTCTCTGATAGGATTGATTGCGAGCAAAAATCAATGTCCACTGTAATGATTAAGCAAATGTTAGATGTCAACTTGGAAAATAATTATAATAGATGAATTTAGAATGAAATTCTAACCCGGTATTAAACGGTATAAAGAACAACTTCTCTGCATCTTTGTTGGCCATGAGGATCCTGAGAACGTACTCCGTCACGATATCCGGTCTACTTAAGATTGAACTTAAGTTGACGGTCGTGGGTGCTAAGAATCCAAGATGTTACGTCCAAACCATTGGGGCGCATCAATTTGTCATACAAAAACCTTAAATAAAAACATCATTAACATTAGACACCTCTTTTGAAACATAAAGTAAATAAGTTGTTCAATTAATATAACAAAGTAGACCGGATTTACCTGATATATGTATTGACAACAGTGACGCCGATTTCTTCACGACCAAAAACTTGCATGAAGTCTTCATTACCAATCATTTGGTCATAATCAAAGCCGAAAATACCTACCTCCATATGCACAAGCCGAACACCTCCGGTCGGTATATCTGTCATCTCTAGAAATGTCTGGAGGCACGACCTATACTTGGTGGTAGGTTTTTTCCTAGCTACGGTCTTCTTAGCACCAACACTTTTTTGTTGTGCGGAGGCGTTGCTAACCTCCTTTTTTTGTTGTGTGGAGACGTTGCTAACCTCCTTTTCTTGAAGCTACATATCATATAAATAGTTAGATCAAATTAAGAATGTAACAACTTCCATGCATATATGCCATATAGTTGTATTGTACCTGTTTTTTTGAAACCACGGACTCGGTATGCCGCGTAATAGCATTATCTTTTGATTTGGATCTTGTGGGAGTCTATTTAACATAACCAAGGAAAATATGTACGTAAATTGCGCGTAAAAACTTTGAATATACACATTAAAGTTAACATAGGTTTTAGGCATACCTCATATCCTACGCATATGAGGTTTGTCGGCCATGCAACAAACGAACTTACTGCTTCGTCCACCGTTGTTGCATCCGAACCATCGTTAGGATACGGTAATGATGCATTCGGCTCAACTGCAATATCAACCGATACTTTCAAACATCCAGCAGGGAGCTCTCTAGTGTGAAGTAATACTCCGCTAACGTTATGCACTTTTCCCTTGCCAACCATCCGATAGTATGGTGACGACAAATAGAGCTGACAATGGGAAATGCCCTAAAACCAATAATAACAAGAAATTGTTAATGTGTATATATGTCAAATACATAATTTAAGCAAATAGTTCAATTTAAGACAATTATATGTAATTACCTCTGGAATGTTCGGCTGAAAGGTACAGTTGATACTATCTTTGTCCGAACCATCTTTGAAACATGCTGAGGCGCTAGCCTCTCTTTCTCTCCTTAATGCATCAAGCTCAGCTTGCATGGCTTCCGATTTTGCATGAAGCTCCCGATTACTAGGAGCCTTTCCTTTTTTAACACTCAGGGAGGTCGGAGTGACTCCAAATCCCTTACCCCTCACCCGACCAGAATACTCAGGGACATCTAATGCCCGACTAAGTATGCTCCTAGTATCACCGGGAGATAAAGACTGAAATAATGCCTCCTGAAAAATCAGATGAATACCATATACTTGTGAAATATTTGTTTATAAAAATGTTATTTAATTAAAGAAAAAATGTTATACCTACACATTTCTCGTATACTTGTAAAACGTCTTCTTTAGGAACTCCAGATTTGCCCACACGGGCTTCCTTCCATCAAACATGTGCAGGAAGAGATGTTTCAGAACTTTTCTCCTTCTGCAGCTACACATTAAGTCATACAATTTGATCAAATAAAACTAATATATGATGAACAAATTTGTTATCGCAATTTATAAATACTTACCATGGATTGTTCTAAGCGTCCATATCCGACACGTCCTTTTCGGTACGGATATGCAGGACTTGATGCTCTTTCCCGATTTGTGGCACTTATTCTTTTAAAAATCGGGTCTTGTAGTTTGGATTTGAAAGCTTCCCATTCTTAAGCTGATATCAAACTTTCATATTTTTTAGGAAGCTCCGCATCCACATAATTACCATCCGCATCCCTAAGGAACTTGGATGATAAAAATGTTCGAAACCCTCTTAAAAGCTTTCCGGCCAATTTCATACAGAAACCTCTTCTTTCTTCTTCGATGTTAAAACATCGCTAAGAAAAACATACAGATTGTGCGTTAGTACCAGTAATTGAAAAAACATAATTGATACCGTATAATTAAGGACATAATTATTGTACCTTTATCTCACTCCAAATTTTTTCTTTGGAGTCATTCAACTCTTTGTTTCTCCAATCATCACAAGTAATGGGAATTTCATTCCTTACTAGTGCACCGATAAAACTAGTTAAGGTATGCCCATTAGGTTCTACAAGCTGTCCCTGGTGGCTCCAATGCACATCTAGTATGATGCCTCGAGATCTACCTTGGACCACCCTTCTCATTACTGTTATGCCTCTTCGAATCTCTTTTTTCGCGGATACTTTTTTACTAACTTCCTCATGTGTCGAATGATCATGATCATCATGTGGGTTATCAGCCATGTCTAACCTGTAATAAACCAAGGAAACCATCAATTATCAAATATAACTTATAATCAAAGCAATTGAAAACAAAAAAAAATAAAGAAATCATGCATTATCAGATATAACTTATAATCAAAGCAATTGAAAACAAAAAAATAAAGAAACCATGCATTATCAAATATAACTTATAATCAAAGCAATTGAAAACAAAAATATAACGAAACCATGCATTATCAAATATAACTTATAATCAAAGCAATTGAAAACAAAAATATAACGAAACCATGCATTATCAAATATAACTTATAATCAAAGCAATTGAAAACAAAAATATAACGAAACCATGCATTATCAAATATAACTTATAATCAAGAAACCAAGGATATAATTGCATAATTTACCTCAGTCAATAACATCTCTTTCTTTTCTTTGTTGGAATACTAATCACTTGTTTCTTAGCAATGCGTACGGATGAATTGATCCAAATTCCCTCATTATGATCGTTTCTTATATATGACTCATCCGCTATAAGATCCTCATCTTCATCATTTCTATTCAACTCATTCCGTCTAATGCATGACTCATTCTCAACATCAATATCACATTGATCGACACCGCTATCATCAGCCACTTTGTTAGAGAAAAGCACTATATACCATTTTGTACTCTTCGGGTCATTCACATAGAACACTTTTTTAGCTTGAGATGCTAGAATAAAAGGTTCATCTTTGTACCCCACCCTAGTAAGATCAACTTGCAAAAATCCAGACTTATCCATTCGTATGCCACTACTATTCACCCACTTGCAACCAAAGATGGGAATCTGAAACTTCTCATAATCAAACACCCAAATGTGCTCAATAACTCCAAAATATGACAAATTTGCATATTTGGGGTTTAAGTCCTTCATACTTGATATATGCATTGCTTCAGCTGGCACGGTAACACCACTATTTTGCATATTACTCTTATCATCTTGTTCTTTGGTATAAAATGTGTATCCATTAATTGAGTATGCGCTATGAGAAAACACATGCAAACTTGGACCATATGCCAAACATCTCAACCTTTCTGTTACCGAAGAAGGATCTGAAGAGCGCTTCAAATAAATATGATCCTTCAACCATTGTATGAAACTTTGATTGTGCTCTATAACTATCCAATTTTCATTTCTGTTCGGATTTAACCTTCGGAGTACATCCTTGTGCATTTCAACATATGGCTCAACCTCATTATTATTGTGCAGAACATACAAATGAACTTGATCCCGTTCATCCCTTGATATTGTCACAATTTTATTCCCAATTAATTTTTTACCTTCCATTTTTTCGAAAATCTGAGCTTTGGGGAGTCCAATCAATTGAACGTTAGACAAATATTCAGTACAAAACTCAACAACTTCTTCAACAATGTATCGTTCAACAATACAACCCTCTGGTCGACTTTGGGATTTAACGTACCGTTTTAATATTTTCATATACCGTTCAGCAGGGTACATCCATCTCATATAAGCTGGTCCACACAACTGTGTCTCTTTCACAAGATGAACAACTAGATGAACCATTATGTCAAAAAAAGACGGAGGAAAATACATTTCAAGCTCACACAAGGTAATTACAATCTCTTTTTGTAGTGTTGGTAAGATCTCGGGACCGATCACCTTACTATAGATTGACCTAAAGAAAAAACACAATTTAGTTATGGCACTTCTTACTTTTTCTGGCAAAATAGAACGTATACCTATCGGTAGAAAATGTTCCATTATAACATGGCAATCATGTGTCTTCAAATTCTTCAACTTGAGGTCTTTCATAGAAACAAGTCTTCTGATATCTGATGAGTATCCTTCTGGAACCTTAACTTCACTCAGAGACTTACACAAATTTTTTTTCTCCTTTCTAGATAAAGGAAAAGCAGCAAGTGGTAGATATGTTCGTCTTCCTTTCTTCACGGGTGCTAATTCAGTTCTCATTCCCATTTTTAACATGTCCTCCCTTTCTTTAAGGCCATCCTTAGACTTGCCTTTTATATTGAGTAATGTACCGATAACACTTTCAAATACATTTTTTTCAATATGCATAACATCGAGAAAATGTCTCACGTACAAAGACTTCCAATATGGAAATTCAAAAAATATCGACCTTTTCTTCCACCCACATTTCACAACCTTATGTGTAAAAGGCTTGCCAAACTCAGTACGCACATCTTTCAACTTTTCAAAAACTTGTTCACCTGACAATGCGGGTGGAGCTCTACGTTGTTCGGTGTCTCCATTGAATGCTTTTCTCCACCCATAGTAGTGATGTTTAGAATGTAAGAATCTACGATGACCGAGAAACACATTCTTCTGGCAAAGTTCCAATCGAATCGTATCGGTTCCGTATTCACAAACAGGACACGCACATTAACCTTTAATGCTATACCCAGATAGATTCCCGTATGCTGGAAAATCATTAATTGTGCCAAACAACATCACCCTCAAATTGAAACTTTATTTCCTATATCTATCATAAACCTCCACACCGTTCTCCCACAAAATCTTTAAATCTTCGATCAAAGGTGTCAAGTATACGTCTATGTCATTCCCTGGTTGTTTAGGCCCGGAGATTAACATAGATAACATCATGTACTTACGCTTCATACATAGCCACAAAGGTAGGTTATAAATCATAAGAATCACATGCCATGTGGTATGTGAGATACTTTGAAGACCATGTGGGTTCATTCCATCAGTAGATAATGCCAATCGAAGGTTTCTTGCTTCTAATCCAAACTCAGGATAATCATTATCAATCTTCGACCACTGTGGTGAATCATCCGGATGCCGATACTTTCCATCAATAATTCTTTCATCTGCATGCCAAGTCAGATGTCTTGCATCGGTTTCACTACGAAACATGCGCCTAAATCTCGGAATTATGGGAAAATACCATAAGACTTTTACGGGAGACAATCTTTTCTTATATCGAGACAAACCGCATTTAGGGCACTCAGTTAACGTTGCATATTCCTTACGAAACAAAATGCAATCGTTAGGACAAGCATGTATCTTATCATAGCTCATGCCAATAGAGCACAACATTTTTTTTGCCTCATAGGTTCGATTAGGAAGAACATTATCATCCGGTAGCATTTATATCATAAGGGCCAACAACTCTGTGAAACTTTTATCCGACCATCCATTGCCCGCCTTTAAGTTATACAACTTTAATACCGCAGACAATCTTGAGAATTTAGTGCAACCTTTGTACAACGGTTTCTCTGCATCACTTACCATCCTCTCAAACATTTCAGGACAATCATGAAGATCTTCTTCCAGTGCTTCTACAATCTCTTCAACTCTATCACAATCGTATGTTTCTGTGTCTTTGTCGTATGAAGCATAGTCGTATTACTTTTTCCACTCGATTCAACATTCTTGTTAATTTTCTCACCATGAAATATCCAACACTGATAACTTTGATCAATTCCATGCCTCAGCAAATGCGATTTCAATCCATGTGCGTCATCCTTACCAATATAACAACAACGCAAGCAAGGACAATGCATTCGTCTAGGGTTTTCAGCATGTTGAACAACAAACTTAAGGAATTCCGCAACCCCAGTCTCGTACTCTTTGGTCATTCGATCGTCACAGATCCATGTTTTATCCATGGTTTTCCTACTTATTAAGGTAAACAATCAATATCAACTTCAATAACGTATACATAACCAATGTTTCTCCAAACGACAATAACCCAGTTAAATCCAGACGAAAATATATAACTAAGGTAGTATCTTTGAATATTCTAACACTTTCAAGTTCATTTCATTTTATCACATTTAACAGAAAATTTACAACATTGAAGTTGAAAATAGAGTTTCGTATAATAACAACAATATTAGTATCCTAAATGTTTTAAACAAAAATTTCGTATACTAAATGTTTTAAACAAAAATTCCGTATCCTAAATGGTTTTCCTACTTATACGTATTTTAATCGTATCGTACCCTAAAGTTTTCAATGACTAACGTATCTCCGTCAACAATGTACTTATACGTATTATACATATTATAACCAAAAACTCAGTTAAGAAAATAACAAAAATATTATGAATTATCGAACATAACAACAACAATGTACCTTAGGAGAACTAGAGGACGTACACAGTAAAGAAAATGGTCGAACTCGGTTGCTTTACAAACTCAGTCTACAGATTCAACAAAAAAACTTCTCAGATAATGAAGCTAACAACTCAGTGTTAATATTTATATAAACTCAGTGTATATATGTAACACAGTGAGAGAACTGACTTTCTATTAATGTTGCGGATAGCAAGAGTCGCCACTGACTTTTATTTTATCCAAAAGAAAAGGCATAAAAGAACAGGAAATACCTTATTTTAAAAGACTTAGGTTCAGGGGGTAGGTTATGTAAAGGGAAGGTGTTAGCTCCCTTTACATCCATGGTTCTCCATAGGCTCTTAGTTTCTTAGCTCACTTTGTTTGTTTGCAAGAGTGTAGTGTGTGATTTGAAAAATTTCTTTAAGTACTTGGTAATGACCCTCGTATGGGTGTATACAAAGCCTAGTTTAGAAATTGTGAGGTGTAAAAGTAATTTTGGAAAATGTGAGCAAGTAACCAAGAGGAACCTACCATAGATTAAGTCTTTCATGTTCTCATATGTTCTTTCAATGGTAAGATTATCCCTATTATTAAGGAATAGGTAGTCATTACCTTTGATGTATTAAGGGACATTGTTAGGGTCATCTGAGTATAGGCAACTGTAGGGTGTCTTTAGCTTTGTTGGAGGGACAATCATCTTTAATCTGGGAGGGACAAAGTCATTATATCGTAGGCAACCTCGTAGGGACTTGACTTTTTAAACTGTAGGGACCAGATGATTTTTATGGAAGGATTCTTTGCTTAAGACACCCTACTTAACCTTTTTTGGATTAGGCAACTGAGAGGCATCCTTAGGAAGTGCTGATGGCGATCAAAGATCGACTTACGTGTGTGAAGGTTTTTTTTATTCAGATATTTATCTTATTTAAGGTTAATTATCTAAATTAATTTTAATCACAAGTATGTTATTCACACCCTAGAATTACTAACCATAGCAATAAAAATATTTACAAAATAAAATAAGGACAAGGAAGATAAATCTACGACTACTACACGACTTTCGCAATTACATAATAATATAAGCAATAATGATAAATATAATAAAAACAATAAATAATAATCAGAAATTAATAATAAAATAGAGGTTAGAAAAAATTAGGGTTAATCAACAAAAAATCAGGATTAGGAAAAAATTAGGGTTAGTTAATTAAGAAAATCAGGATTAGGGTTAATTAGTTAATCTAAATTTAATTAATGAATTTATTTACAAAAATATATATATAAACATATTATAAAGTAAATATAAAAAATTTAAAAATAAATTATGATTTTTTTTGAAAATATGAAGTTTTATAGAAAATGTATTATAAACTATTTTAGAAATTATTTATTTTATATAAGAATATAATAAGTTTGAATAATAAAACTAAATAAATGAAAATTTAAAAAAAAAAGACAAAAATACCTGGGGTTGGGATCGAACCCACGCCCTAGGCTCCCTCTCTCTTTGGTCCAGACCTTCTACCACCAGGCCAAGCGTGCTTTGGTGATCATATGATGGGTGTTGATTCTAATATGTTAAACCTGAAAAATAAATGGATAAAACGCAAAAAAATTGGTGAAGCTGGGATTTGAACCCTTGACCCTTGCCTCACATGCGCGCGCTTTAACAAACTGAGCCAAGTATTCGTTCTGAAATATATCTACAAACAAAATATAATAAAATAAACGTGTTTTTTAAATCAGATTTTCGCGCCAGCTTCATCTTCTTCTTCCTCCAGCACTGCAAATTTTCCTGCGAATTTTCTTACAACTTTTCCTGCGAACTTTCTTGCCAACGAAACCTGCAAATATCAAACACCATACAACAAGTACAATTTCCTCAAATTAGTTACATCAATGAGTTCCTCATGACTCACACGATTCATCTATGTCCTTAGAATTTATTTATATTTGGTATTTCAGGAAGCCCTAAATTTAGAACATAAACCCTAAAAATGGCGTTTCTCGCCTCAGGCCACGATCCTTCAATTGAACTGCCCAGATTGCATCCGTAGGACTCACTAAACACAAACCAATTAGCAAAAACGATTTACAAAGGTTAAATATATGAAAACGATAAAAAATTAAATAGAGGAAGAAGGCGATTCAGTTTCAATGATGTATGGATATTTAGATGCTTATGATGATTAGGAAAGCATCAGTGATGATCAAGGAACGTTTTGCAACCTTCAAAACACTCTAATATGGCCTGCAAGTGAGAATCCGAATTGAGATTTTTTGTGAAAATTTGGAAGCTTGCTCTTGTTCTTGGAGGCAGAATTTTCGTTCCCCTGTGGTTGTGATGTGTTCATCTATATGCAGTGAATGTAATTAGGTCAAAACATCATGGACTTTTGGGCTTGGTGATAGTTACTTGATCATGAAGATTCACACTTTCAAATATTGAAAAATATCTCATCAAACCTTTCCAATTTAGGCTAGCACGAATTTGGATCAGATCAATCATCTTTAATTGATGTTTATGACTTTCTAGAATCACAATCTCATCCAAATATTTGATTTATATATTTTATTTTGATTTAATTTGCATTTTAATGAATAAAATTCAAATAAATACTAAATAAAAAATAAAAAATCAGAAAAGGCTTGGATTGGATCGTGCGTGATGATATCATGAAGATTGGGTGGCAATTTGGTAGGCCCATTTGGCAAAAATTGGTTTTAAGGCCCTATTTGCTTCATAAATCTCCCAAAAATTTCCCAACTTTGCAAAGGCATATCTCCATCAATTTTAAGGCTATGATGGTGTTCTTGGACATTTTGGAAAGCTTAGAGAGTCCTCTAACCAACCCCATTGGTCTCATGTCCATATCTTTTATCATTCTCAAGTTATTCCCTTTGGAAGATGTTGCCTTTTTGTTGACTTTTGAAATGACCTATAATGTCTTAGCTCATACCTTCCAAATGAAGCATTTTTAGGCTTGGCTTGTGAGACACAAACTTGTAGAGAATTCAATTTCCTTCGAAATAAGATTTGGATGGGAAATATTTGATGAAGCATGTGAAAGTTATGGTTGGTCAAAGTTCAGTTGACTTTTCTTGTGAAAACCCTAATTTAGAAACTCCTGATTCTTGATGATTTGAAACTTCCTTGATGAATCATGATCAACCCTTGATCAAATGATGAATTTTACTTCATAAACTTGATGTTGGCAAAAAATCTTGAAGTTTGATTTTGGTTTGACCACAGTTGACCTCAGTTTGACTTTTTAACCACTTTGACTGATTTTTGCATATCTGATCATCTGACTGAGCAAATCTTTTGGGAAAGCCTTGAAACTTGACATGGGGATTCTTGATCACATGTAGGATGTTATGAAGCTCACATGAGGTCTTGAAACTCATTTTAACCTGAAGAATCACAAAACCCTAGTTTTGGACACTTTGCTTAGGAGGAGACATTGTTTGAGGAAACTTCCACACTTCATGACCAATTGGGAGTCTTGTGAACCTTGTGAACCCTTGAGAAGATCCTTGGGATACATTGGAACACATTTTCTTGACTAGGGGAGGGAAAATTTTGGGGTGCAACAATATATATATATATATATATATATATATATATATATATATATATATATATATATATATATATATATATATATATATATATATATATATATATATATATATATATATAGTAACTCAAAAGAACAAGAACAAGAACATTATCCATCAATAAATATTATGGTTCATATTGTATATACATTGTAACTAACACAGTTTATATACATTATTCTAGAACTTTTCAACAAAAAACAAGCAAGAACATGAACAAACAGTAGGGCAATGAAGAACACATACCTTTTTGAACGGAGACGACGGTTGGACGACGAAGGTTGCCGGAGGATGACGGAGAACGACGACTAGCTACACGGCGGTGGCGTTTTATGAACGACGGTGGCAGTAACACTGTTAGGGCAACAATGGCGATTCTGGTTCGCGTTCGCTATTTGAGAGGGAAAGGAAGAAATGAAAATAGAAACTGTATAATTTTAATATAATTAGACCTTAGACAGCGCTTTTGATAAAAGCGCTTTCTAAGGTAGGCCTTAGACAGCGCTTTTTAAAAGCGCTGTCTAAACCTCCCCTTAGACAGCGCTTTTGGTTTTAATTTTTTTTAAAATTAAAAGACTTTAGACAGCGCTTTTGAAAAAGCGTTGTCTAAGGCCTACCTTTAAAAGCGCTTTCTAAAAGCGCTGTCTAAGACCTACCTTAGAAAGCGCTTTTTCAAAAGCGTTGTCTAAAGTAGAACTTTTAGCAGCGCTTTTTTATTATTTTTGAACAGTTTCTGTGTTTTGATTTTAATTTTAACCTTAGACAACGCTTTCTTTTAAAAGCGTTGTCTAAGATGCGCTGTTAAAAGTCAATTTTGGCGTAGTGTGTTGAAGATGAGTCACTAAAGAGTCTCTCATTTCTTAGAAGCATCAAAATATGGGATTGTATTGAACTGGAGTCATTTCCCCCGGTGGATTGGCCACTACAAATCTTCTTTATATTGCACTGTGGAAGTGTGATAAGTTTCATTCACTGCCAGAAGCAATGTACAGTCTAGCTGGCCTTCAAGAAATGGAAATTGATAATCTACCAAATCTTCAATCTTTTGTCATAGATGAGTTGCCTAGCTGTTTACAGAAACTGTCAGTTGGCTCTGTTGGTGTGATTAGATGGAATACTAAGCCAACTTGGGTACATCTCACTCGTCTCTCGGAGTTGCGAATTAACGACAATTACATATTGAACACGCTGATGGGGCCATGGCTATCTATATCGCTTATGACACTATGCATTTGTGGTCTTAATGATACAAGCATTGATGAGATGCGGCTTCAAGACTTCACTTCTCTCCAAAACCTTGAGATTATTAACGCTCCCAAACTCAAGTCATTGCCAAAGAAAGGATTTCCTTTCTCTCTTTCAGTATTAAGTGTGACTCGCTGTCCATTACTAGAAGCAAGTTTACGGAAAAAGAGTGGCGTAAGATTGTTCACATTACTTCCATAATTATTGATGACGAATTGATCACATGAGTCTTTTCCGGGTGAGTCTTTTAAATACTTCTTTTGTTGTTTCTTTCATAATATGTTATCACCAATTATTGTGAATTTCAATAGTAACATCAAAAATACAATACTATAGCACTAGCATTAACTCATTTATTTTAATCATAAAATTGTATTTTGTGTCACCCCTGCTTCTTCCCAATCTTGTTGCAAGAAGCCAAATTCACCTCATAACCTGCCGCAATGTCACTGTTTTTTTCTGTTCAGGAACAAATGAAAGGAGAAAACACCACTGACTCCAAATTTGTTAGGTGTTCTTTTTGTCTATATGACTTCATATTCATTTATGCATTTCCACATTTTTGTGTTTATCTAACTGTCTTGACTTGATATTTTTTCCTCATGTTAGTCAATTAGAATTTCTCCCTAGGCTAAGATTTACTAACACCCTTGTCAGTATGTTAAAATCTCTTCCAAGCCTAACTCTTATGTTTCTGGTTACTTGCTTTGTTTTATAATAATTTAACACCATCAAGTTTGACACAGTATATCTCTATGGAGCTCATTTATCCTAAGTTTTGTTTTCGGAAACTATATGTTGAGTTTACCTAGCAGATTTGGTGGCTTATTAATTGTCTTCAAATTATTTTATCTCTATATTGTTTGCAGATCTACCAAGGGCTTCATATGTAATTGATGACTTGCACAAAAGATGGCAGCAGCGACATTTCTTTCTGCCAGAAACGGATGAGAAGGAGAAATAGTAATATTGGCTAATACAGAGAGGTACTCTTTCTGTCCTTAATCTATGTTAGCTCTGTCATGCAAGGTAATTTGTTTGAATCCTGAAGTGCCTCTCTTTCTAACACAACTATCGTGTTTTTCTCCCTCCCTCAATTTAATTTTATATAGTTTTTGTTCATGAGTTGTCTCTCCCGTAGTTTTATATGTTATTATTTACTCTAGTCTCTTTTCAAGTATCATGCAGGATTTAGAAAATGAGGTACAAATCTGCTGTTTTAGGAAAATGAATGATTTTGGCATCAAATGTATTGGGAAGGAGCATGTTAAAATGCTACTCAAAATCGCTTCCGTTAGCGTTGTGGACTTATAAACTTAATTTGGTGAGCTTTTTATGTCCCTCTTTGGCACATGAATTTTGAATAAATTTTGTAGGCATCTTGGAAATCTTCTTAGATTCATATCTTTGTTTACAGTTTCTAATATGTTTCATCAATGGCTTGTAATTGAACCTTAATCTTACATTTGCACATGCTGAACTATTTTAATTTTAAATGACTCCTACTAGGCCTTTAAATAGGATTAGCCTTCCACCCTTCATTTAATCCTATAAGCTATATGTTTTGACATTTGAGACTATATGTTTTATTGTTTACCATTTCATCTACCATTTATGGTGGCTTATAGTCTTTGTTTGAAAATGATTTTATCCTGTTTACAGATCTACCAAGGGGTTTACAAATGTGATTTGTGGATTGCACCAATATGGAAGCAGTGGCATCTCTGGCATAAATTTGAAGGTATTTCTCATTCCCATGGCATTGCCATAGGCTTTGAATTGATTTCTGACTAGTATCATTCTATCTAGCATTCTAGATACATATTAGATTTCACTGCCATATACAAATAAGGACCTCTAGAATAGGCGAGCACATTAATTTTTATGTCAATGTTATCCATGTCATGTAGTTTGCCTGAGATTTTGCACTAGCATTTTTTCTTAAAATCTAGTAGGCAAATGATAATCATATTGGAAGTTTTGTCTGCTCCAACAATATGTAGGTATCCTTAATAATATTGTAGCATCTATACTAGGGTGAGGAGCTTGCAGGATATATCTGATCATCAATACTGGCCACAACATGTGGAGTAACAACGTCACTGATATGCACCTTATTTGTCTCAGCAGCTTTTGGCCCCGCAGCTAATTCACTGAAAAAAATTGGCCCTACATGGTGAAGTGATTTGAAATGGTGTGTACTCGACTTGGGTGACTAGCAAGATCACATTGTCAGAAGCCAATTCCCAGTACTGCATGTTTTCCTTTACACTCAAGAGGACTAGTAACCTGAGTTCTGATTTGAGGAGATGTTTAGACAGATTCGATGCTAAGTTACCAACAATATGCTTGGGATCTTTTACCAATGTTTTGAGATATACTGTGAGAAACACTACAGGTTACAGGTTGCAAGCTCATGTTTTTAAATGATAAGTGCTTACTTACTCCAAGTGTAGCTAAATGATTTGAATGCTTTAAATTAACTAGCACAATTAACTATTGCAAGCACATGCTTTGAACTTGCATTGTTGGATCGCAAACAATGTCATACTATTATGATAAATTTCATAATTTGCATTTTCATTTGTGTGATGGTGTACACTATTGTTTAGTACTGTAACACTCTAATGACAATGATATCATAATTTGCATTATAGGTGAAATGTCGTGTGTAATGTGTATAGGATATTAATGTCATGTGATATTATTTTTAAAAAAAATCACTTTTTAATTTAAAAAAATAAAATTATAAATATAAATCGGCCGGCTTGAAATCTCACCGGATTCTATGGTCATCCTGAAATCTCAAATAGAAGAAACTCGTGGAACCTTCTGCGAAATCTCGCTAGTGCATCCAATCTTTCATGTGCATAATAGGAGATTTCAACGACATTCTATCTTTCGAAGAAAAAAAAGGGAGAGTAGAAAGACCAAATTGGTTAATCAACGGTTTTCGACAGGCAATTCAACATGCAGGTTTGGTAGATATTCCTATGGAGGGGTACCTCTTCACGTGGTTCAAGAGCCTTGGAACAGATAGAGCGGTTGGAGAAAAAATCGATAGGGGCATGGCCAACAACAGCTGGGGTACAAGTTTTTTGAATGCCAAATTAATTTGTTTGTCTACTACATCTTCAGATCACTATCCACTACTCCTTAAATGCAAAGGAAATTTGGATATTACAAGGCGCAATACAAGTTTCAGATTTGAAAACGCTTGGTTAACAGAATTGGGTTTCCATGATTATGTTGCTGAAGATTGGAAGAACGATGTGAATGATGATATTGTGTCCAAGTTAGACAGGTGGGGGGAGATTATGCTAAAATGGAGCAAAGATCATTGTCACAAGAATAGAAAGGAGATCGAGAACTTGAGTAGAAAGATTGATAGAGTGAGATCCCAAAGGGGTGAAGGTGATGTAAATTACTTATTAGCCCTTAAAAATGATGAACACTTTATTGATTAAGGAGGATACTTACTGGAGACAAAGAGCAAAAACTCATTGGTTCAAGGAAGGTGACCTCAATACTCGTTTCTTCCACATATCAGCCACCGTCAGAAAGAAAATCAATACTATTACATCCCTCACTGATGAGAATGGAGAGCTGGGCATTACAAACAAAGGGATGTGTAAGATTGCTTTGGATTATTTCAATGAGATTTTCAAGAAAACACCTACATCACGCGACAGGGTACTTCAGGCCATCGACAAACACATTTCAGATGAAGACAATATCATGTTGACAGCGCCTTTCACCATTGAGGAATTCAAAGAAGCTACTTTTTCGATGCAAGCTGATAAAAGTCCAGGTCCATATGGTTTCAACCCAGGATTCTATCAACATTTCTGGGATTCTTGTGGAGAGGAAATTCTTAATGCTAGTCGTGTTTGGTTAGAGAATAATGCTTTTCCATATAATCTTAATATGACTAACATTACTCTAATTCCCAAAGGAGAGATTCAAACCTCCATGAAGGACTAGAGACCAATTGCACTGTGTAATATTTTATATAAAGTGATTGCAAAGGTACTTGCAAATCTACTCAAAAGGATACTAGACAAGTGCATATCAGATAATCAATCAACTTTTGTGTCTGGAAGATCTATCTTGGATAATGCCATGGTAGCTATAGAAGTGGTCCACTATATGAAAGCTAAAACTAAAGGAAAGAAATGGGACATAACTCTGAAACTGGATATTAGTAAAGCTTATGACATGATTGATTGGGAGTATCTGAAAGATGTTCTTTCTATTATGGGTTTTTGTCAGAAGTGGATAGGGTGGATCCTGATGTGTGTGGAAACAGTTGATTATTCTGTGGTGGTTAACGGAAATAAAGTTGGTCCGATAATTTCTGGGAGGGGCAAGGAGACCCTCTATCACCATATTTATTCATCATGTGTGCTGAAGGTTTATCAGCTCTTATAAACAAAGCCGAAGCAAAGGGTGAACTACATGGAGAAAAAATTTGTAAGCACACTCCTATTATATCCCATCTCTTATTTGCTGATGATTGTTTTCTGTTTTTTAAAGCGTCCATCAACGAAGTAAATGTGATGAAGAATATTCTGGCTATTTATGAAGAAGCTTCTGGTCAAACTATAAATCTTCAGAAATCCGAATTTTACTGTAGTAGGAATGTGGATCAGGAATTGAAAAATAGTTTGGCTAGTACACTTGGAGTACAACAAGTTCTTAGGACAGGTAAATATTTAGGAGTCCCATCCATGATTGGTAGAAGCAGGAAGGCCACGTTTAAGTTTATAAAAGATAGAGTTTGGAAGAAAATCAATTCTTGGAGTAGCAAGGTATTATCACAAGCAGGAAGAAAAATTCTTATTAAATCTGTGCTTCAGTCCATTCTGACCTACATAATGAGTATATTTTTGCTCCCTTCATCGTTGAGTGAGGAGATTGAGAAGATGATGAATGATTATTGGTGGGGTCATAGTGAAAATCAAGTCAGAGGCCTACATTGGCTATCCGGGGATAGGTTATCTATTGTCTAAAGCGGATGGCGGTATGGGTTTTAAAAGTTTGAGCGCCTTTAATTATGCCCTTCTGAGTAAACGGCTTGGAATTTGATGACAAATCCTTGCAACATTGTCTCTAGACTTTACAAAGCTAGATACTTTCCCAAGTGTGACTTCTTGGACTCGAATTTAGGACATAATCCTAGTTATGTATGGAGGAGTATATGGAGTTCTAAGTTTGTGGTTAGAGGTGGTTACAAGTGGAGTATAGGTTCGGGAGATAACATTCCTCTATGGAGACAAAAATGGTTGCATGATAATACAATGTTAATTAACCATTGGCCGAATGTCATGGAAGTGGAGACACTCAAAATACCTGATATCATGTGAAACAATGGCAAAAATTGGGATCCGAACTTGATTCACTCTTTAGTTGGAGGAACAGATGCTACCAAAATTCTTAATACTCCGTTATTTGAGGCAATGTAGTCAGATAAGCGAGTATGGAGATTGGAGTAAAATGGTATCTTCTCGGTTAAAAGTGCTTACATGTATTGTGTTAGAGAAGCTATAGATACTTCACATCTTAGAGTGGTAGGAAACTGGAAGTTGATTTGGAACATGAAGAGTCCTTCGAGAATACAAAATTTCATATGGAGGTTTTGTAGGAAATGTGTGCCTGTTAGAGAGAGGTTAAGGGACAAAGGTGTGGAATGTCCTAGCTATTATGCCATGTGTAGGGATGAAGATGAAAGTTACACTCATCTATTTCTCCTATGCCATAAGAGTAAGGAATGTTGGGAGAAAGTAAGTCTTTGGACTACTATGCAACAAAGCTTGAACATTGAAGACTCCTTCACCACCTTTATCTTTAATTTCTTGCAGGTACTTAACAAAGATCAACAATCCATGTTTGCTACAGTTCTTTGGAGTATATGGAAAGGTAGAAATAATGCAGTGTGGAATAATATTGATGATTCTATAGATAATATATGTCAGCGAGCAACTCATTTGTTATCAGGTTGGAATAATGCTCAGATGGTACGGTCGAACATTTCAAATAATCATTATAATACATCTAGTACTATCAAGTGGACCAAACCACCTGAAGGATTTCTTAAATGTAATGTTGATGCTTCCTTTGTCAATCATAAGGTAGGAATTGGAATTTGCATCAGAGATGAAAAAGGCTCTTTAGTCGCTGCCAGAACTGAATGGATCACTCATAGAACTAATGTCGATGTAGGAGAAACGTTGGATCTCTTGCAAGCTATTAGCTGGGTAAAAGATCTCGGTTTAGATAAAATGGTCTTTGAATTGGATTCTAAAAGCGTGGTGGATAATGTTAACTTACAAGTACCAAATGAGTCGGATTTTGGTGCTATTATCAGAGAATGTAAATGCTTATTAACTTCTTTATTTAGGAACTCTCATGTTGAGTTTGTTAGGAGACAAGCGAATGAGGTTGCTCACGCTTTGGCATGAGTAGTTTCATCTCTTGCTACTGTCCATAATTTTAATGATACTCCTACATGTATTCGAAATTTAATTATGAATGAAAAGCATTAAGTCTTTTTCTTTCCAAAAAAAGAAAATCGGTCGGCTTGAAAAACTGTAGCCCACGATAGGTCGGACTTGGTCAATCAAATTTGTGATCCGTTTACAAGTTGGGTTTTTTAGTCCAATCCACACAAAACCCGAGTCCGTCATGGGCCAGTCTGCCACGGACGAGATAGTCCATTTTGTCAATTCTAGTTATAAGTTGAATTATCTCTCCAAATTAATTAGTAATATATAAAACTTAAATACTTTTTATCAATGTTATACTTCTATAAAAGTTTTAAGTTTTAACTCTTAAATATTCTCATTATATCTAATATCTAATATTTTTAATTAAAAATCAAAATATTTAGGTAAATTCTTAGGTACCCATGATAAATAATTAGGTATCGGTACCTCTAGTGCAAATTATGATAATATTTTAATTTATTTTAAAATAAAATAATACAATAAAATGATATGACATTAAATCATAGTTTTTAATTAGTTAAAGGTCTTCTCTTTTTTGTGGGTAAGAAAAATCTCTGTCATTGGATATTTATATGTAATTGGTAGATTGAGGGTTTTTTACAAACCCATTTCATCGTGTTTATGATAAGTTTGTTGTCTGTGTATTTCTTCCTTCTTTCATCCGCATGTTTGTGGCGCCGTTGAGAGACACCATTATCTCGCCATTGACATTTAAATAGAACACGCCGCTTCTTTCATCCACATGTTAGTGGCGCACTTTAATAGAACACGTCGCCTGACTAACATACACAAGGAGCCGGTCCCTTAATCGAACCAAACTCTGATACTACTGATGGGTTATCATGAAAAGGAAGCATTAACATTGGGTCAAATACTCTCTTAAAGATCAAAGAGTCGCCCAAACAAGTGAGAGAGACATCATATATTCACCTAAAAACTTTAAGGTGATAGTTGTATGAGTCCTTTTACTTATAAAGTACTCAACCTTCACTTTTTTAAGCATTGTGGGACTTAGAACTCTCATTTGTTTTTCCAACAAAACTCACACTTATTTCTCAACATGTATCGTCTGTTATAATTGTCATACACATATATTGAAATTTCACCAGTTAAAGGTATTGCATTATACAATATTACTTCTTACTTTTAATATAATTTAGTTTATAGTATCTATCATGTTTAGCCATACCAACATGCATTGTTTGGATCCGCCCCCATGTGTGAAGAAATAATATATGGATAAAATCCAAAGCAGATAATCCAAGCACCACCTACTGTTAAATATTTTTAATACATTAATTCAAAAGTTCAAAGTGGAGAACAGTTTTGGCTTATTTGCATGTATTAGTGGAATGGGTAGTTTCTAGTGAGATTGTTGGAAAAGCTGAAGATGACATTGATGAGTCTTCAATCTGTAGTTCATGATGCTGAGAAACAGATCACTAATCTGTAGTTCCTAATGGCTTGTATCTAAATCACTAGTTTCATCAATGGCTTCCTAAACTAAAGTGACAGACTGAGCACAGTGAAGTATGAATGTTATGCATTATTTGGTTATGTTGTTGAAAACTATTAACTATTATGATTTTTTCATTGTTATTATGATTTTAAAACTGATACATACAAATGATTTTTTATAAAACAATTTTATGCACAATTTTTTATGGAGTAAAATATTATATAATATTTTTTTTTTGAGAAATATTGATATGGACTAAAAAAAGATAGATACGAAAACAATAAATACTATGATTAGAATGAAAAATAAAATAAACTGTATCTTTATAATTGTTGATATGAAATCAATTATCTTTTTTTAGTGATTTAAGTAGTGACAATGTTACCATTTTTATTAAGAGACAAAAAATGTTCATTTTTATAGGAATTAAATCAGTTCTCAATCTCATAATTATTCAGCAAATTATTTAAAAATATTGAAAATGTAATTCCTTGTGTCATATTTGATTTTAGATTTGATTTAAATCTAAAATAGATAAATTTGATTTAGCTCCAAAATATGTATTTTGGCTTTTTAGCTCGGGGAACAAGCTAACCTAAATCTATAATTAGGGAGTAAACCTTATTTTGTAATCATTCAAAAAATATTGTATTCACATATTTGCAGTTGCAAAGTGAAATAAAAGTTTTTTCACAGTCTGTGGGAAGAGATGTCTCTACAAAATACTCATCTTCTTCTTTAAACTCTAACTCTTTCTCTTCTCAATTTTTCTTTTAATTTCCGTTGTGCAACAATCTTGTTCAACAAGATTGATTAAAATTCTCCATAGGTTTTGGGGGGATTTCCAACATTTGGTATCTAGAGCACCAATTTGAGCTATTCAAGGGCAAGAATCGTGATGGCGATGAATCATTCAAACGGACATTTTTCGACAAACCTTCCAATTCTCAAGAAAGATAATTATGAGAATTGGTGCAAGCAGATTAAAGTTGTTTTTTGTTATCAAGATTTATGGGATCTTTTGAAGGAAAGTTTAACAATGCTTATAGAGAACGCAACAAATCAAGAAAAAAGATGCACACAAACAATTGAAGAAGAAACATTATAAAGTTTTCTTTATAATCTATCAATGTGTTGATCCAGATAACTTTGATTAGGTTAGTGATGCAGAATCAACAAAGGATGTGTGAGAAATTCTGGAGAAGTCATTTAGAGGCGTAGAGAAGGTTTCAGATGGAAGACAGTGAAAGCATAACAGATTTCTTCACATGAGTTACAAAACTTGTGAATCAAATCAAAGTATGTGGAGAAGCACTGAAGACAAAAGCAATTGTCTCAAAGATTTTGAGATCCTTGGCTCCAAAGTTCGACCATGTGGCAGTAGCCATAGAAGAGTAGAAATATTTGTCGAAGGTGACTAAAGAAGAGCTTCAAGGGACGCTTGAATCTCATGAACAAAGAATGGTTGAAAGAGTAGTAGGAAAGTCGGAGAGTGATGTGGCTCTGCAGGCTCAGTTAATAAGAGATAAGAAAAATCAAAGGAAATATGTTCGACAACAAAAGCAAATGTGGCTACAACAATTCGACTAGTCGAAAACAGCAGGAAGGAGGCTGGTTGAATCAAAGAAAACCCTGGAACCAAGGTAACCAAAAAGGTGGTGTTGTAGGTAGAGGAAGAGGTGGTGGTCGAAAGCCAGAAAAAAGTCACATTCAGTGTTACAATTGTCATAAGTATGATTACTATTTTAATGATTGTCCTGAAAAGCATAAGAATCAAGAAGTTGATGCAAATATGGCTAAACACGAAGAAGAAGAAATGTTATTGATGATCACAACAAGAGATGAAGAAAAATTCCAAGATCAATTTCCAATGTGTTGTACATACCAGACATGAAGAGCAATTTGCTTAGTATAGGGCAATTGGTCGAAAATAATTACAAGGCGACGGTCGAAGACAAGATGATGAGAGTTATCGACGCAAGTGGAAGGATGATCTTGAAGGATCCAATGTCTCAAAATAGAACCTTCAAGATCAAACTTAATGTGATGGAGCATAAGTGCCTTGCAATTGCAACTAGAAGAGACAAATGGATGTGGAACTATAGACTTGTTCATCTAAATTTCAAAGACATCAGAGATTTGAAAATAAGAAATATGGTTTCAGGATTGCCAGAAATCGAAATCCCAAACAAAGTGTGTGAAGAATGTGTTCAGGAGAAACAACACAAGAATAGCTTCAGCAAGGATGCAGGAAGCAGGTCGAAGGAAATTCTTGAAGTCATATACTCTGATGTATATGGTTCTATCCAGGTGGATTTATTTGGAGGTAACAAGTACTTTGTCACGTTCATAGATGATTTCAGTCGAAAATTATGGTCTTACCTGATTAAGAAGAAAAGTGAAGTGATCGAGGTATTTTCCAAGTTTAAATTTATGGTAGAAAGACAAAGTGGTCGAAAGCTCAAGCTTCTGAGGACTGATGGTGGTGAAGAGTATGTGTTAAAAGATTTCGATGAATTATGTGTGAAAGAAGGGATTGTGCATGATGTGGTACCACCCTACACTCCACATCAGAATGGAATTACAGAAAGGAAGAATCAAACAATCATGAACATGGTGAGTAGTATGTTGATAGGCAAACATCTACCCAAATAATTATAGGGAGAAGATGTGTCGACTGCAACATATATTTTGAACAGATGTCTGACGAGGAAGCTAGAAGGAATTACGCTAGAAGAATGTTGGTCTGGTGCCAAGCCTAAATTGAGTCATCTGAAGGTATTTGGATTTATAGCACATAGACATGTGCCAGATCAGTTGAGAAGAAAGCTTGATTATAAGTTGTTTGACCCAATGAACAAACAAGTTTTGATCAGTAGGGACGTGATCATAGATGAGCTTAAGGAATGGGAGTGGACTGAAAATGTCAAGAAAGATTCAGTTGGAATATTATGTGAAGAACCGGCTAGTGAAGTCAAAAGAGATGTTCGACAAGAAGAAGTTAGAGGTGAAGTAGACCCAAGCAGACCTTAAAGAACAAGACACATGTCTGCAAGGTTGATAGAATATATGATTACATCAGATGATGTGGTCGATTAAGAAGGTGAGGTCGTACACTATGATTTTTATGCATATGTTGAACTTGTCAATGCAGTTGAGACATTGAAAGATTCAAAGTGGGTGAAAGCAATGAATGAGGAATTAAAGTCAATCGAAGTCAACAACACTTAGTCACTTGTCGAATTTCCTAAAGGAAATAAGGCAATTGATGTGAAGTGGGTATACAAGTTGAAACTGAATCCCAAAGAGGAAGTGACTCGACGCAAGGTGAGACTTGCGGTGAAAGGATTTCTTAATAAGGAAGGAATCGACTTCGATGAAGTTCGTGCACTAGTTGCTTGGAGTTCGAGAAAAGAGCCAGTAGTGACATTGTCATCATGCAAAGCATAGTACATATATTATTCTCTTTGTGCATGTCAAGCAACATGGATGGCGAATCTGGTCGAAGAGATTACAACAAAAAGTCATGGAGCAATTACCATGAAGATCGACACCATGTCAACTATCAATCTGACGAAGAATCCAATAGCGCATTGTAGAAGCAAGCACATAGAAATGAGGTTCCATTATCTTCAAGAGCATGTAGTAGAAGGGAATATGAATATGGAACGCTGCAGAACTGAGAATCAGATTGTAAATATCATGACAAAGAGAGTGCAGGTCGAAGTATTAAATAATCTAAGGTCTATGATGAATGTAGATAGCTTAGACACAATGAATTAGGTGGTGTGTTGAAAGTGCAATTCCTTGTGTCAAATTTGATTTAGATTTGATTTAAATCTGAAATAGATAAATTTGATTTAGTTCGAAAATAGGTATTTTGGGCTTTTATAGTTTTGAGCTTTTATCTTGGGGAGCAAAATAACCTAAATCTATAAATATGGAGTAAACCTTATTTTGTAATCATTCAAAAAATATTGTATTCACAGATTTGCAGTTGCAAAGTGAAATAAAAGTTTTTCCACAGTTTGTGGGCAGAGAGGTCTATGCAGAATATTCATTTCTTCTTCCTTAAACCCCAACTCTTTTTCTTCTCAATTTTTCTTTTAATTTCCATTGTGCAACAATCTTGTTCATCAAGATTGATTGAAATTCTCCATAGGTTTTTGGGGATTTTCAACAAAAAAATTGATTCATTTAATTTTTGCAAGAATTGAATCAACTCTCATAGTGTTTATTGAATTATTTGAAAATTAATTAGTTTAATTTTGGAAAAATACCCAAATTAGTCCCTTAACTCTACCTCAGGGTCCAATTTGGTCCCTTATCTTTAAAAAGTATCAAAATAGTCCTTTAATTGTTCAAAAAGGTCCACGTTAGTCCTTTCCGTCCATTTTTAACTAACGACGTCAATTTTTGCTTGGGTGGCATCTGACGTGGCACTGGTCATACGTGTGACACCGGGTCATTGTGAAAAAATTCCAAAATTATTGATTTAGTCTGGATTTGAACCCATGGCATCTTGGTTGCAAGCAATAAGAACTTACCACTACACCCATTCACAATTAGTATTTATTATTTCAAATCAGTTGATAATTAGGTAACATAATTTTAAAAAAAATTTAAACCAAATTTTATTTTATAAGTTTTCAAATTCATCCATCAACGTTATCCTTTGGTTTTCAGTCTCTCAGACACCATATATTCTTCTTCTTCTTCACGCACTCCTGGTCCAACAAGGGAAGTCCTTCCGCTCTATGTTCTTTTCTCTTCCCCATTGTTTAGAGAGCACTGATTCTCTGTGAAAGCTCCTCGTTTGGTGTGACTTTTGCTTCCGATCTGCTCAAAATCCACACAAATCGTTGACTTATTCTTCGAAGAAGAAGAAGAAGATAGACCATGACAGTAGAATAAAGGGTATTATTGAAAAGTTTCGACCTTTGATTAGTTGCTTCAACTCTGACAGAATCGAAACTTCACATCTTCGTCTAATAACCATCTCAAACCATTTCATGGTATTGAATTTGATTTTGTGCTTCTGTTCAAACTTCAAAGCTAGGGATTGATGCGAGCAGAGGTGTGAAAGGTAAAAAACAATTATCTATTAAAAAAAGAACAATTAGGGATTGATTTTGTGCTTATGTTCAAACCCAGAAAGTGTAAAGACTAAATCTTATGAGGTTATGTCATTGCTTCTTGTTCATGTTGGGTTGTTTACAGAAGCTGGGAATTTTATTACTTCATTAGAGGGTAAAAGAGTTTCTTTAGGGGAAATCAGTAATGGGATTTTCGATAAACTAATTCAAGGTTATGTTAGTGAGAAGGAATTGGAAAAAGCGGTTTTTGTGTATCAGGGAATGAAGGAACGAAAAATGGTTTCTTCTAGGTTGTGTTACCTAATTATCAACTGATTTGAAGAAATAAACATTAAGTGTGAAATGGTGTAGTGGTAAGTTGTTATTGCTTGCAAGCGAGATGACATAAGTTAGAATCCAGACTAAATCAACAATTTTGGATTTTTTTTTCACAATTTTAATGTGCCAAGTCACTTGCCATGCGTATGACTCAGTGCCATGTCAGATACCACCCAGGCAAAAATGGACGCCGTTAGTAAAAAAATGGACGGAAATGATTAACGTGGACCTTTTTGAACAATTAAAGGACTACTTTGATACTTTTTAAAGATAAGGGACCAAATTGAACCCTGAGATAGAGTTAAGGGATCAATTTGAGTATTTTGTCTTTAATTTTTTTTATAAGAAATTAGTGTGCATAGAAATTAGAATAAAAATTTTAATAGTTTGAGTTTTAATATATGGTGTGGATGTTCAATTTGTATAAGTATATAACATTATATATGAAATGAAAAATCAACATAAATAAATCAAAGAGTAAACATGATTTTTAGTTAGAGGTATAGAAAGGGATAAGTCATTAAATGAAACGTTACACACATTTAAAAAAAAAAATAAATAAAAGATGTTTTGAAATGTTGTGTTTGGAAGAGTGTCACATAAATTTTTTAGTGATGTCGCGAGTAAGTGAATGTGTTGTCAATGAAATAGTGTGAATCTCAGTTATAGTGATGCGGCAATATACTACAAATTTTAACTTCAAATATTATATCTCATTAGAAAACTTAAAAAAAAATATAAAAAGTTATTTAAAATATAATTTCTAATTCTCAAATAATCAAACAAATCCTTCTAATTGTTTATAAAATATTATTATAAATTATAATTGCACATATCTAGTACAAAATTAAACCATAAATTAAGTATCATTTATAATTTATTACATAAGAATCTCTTATAATATATCAATAAATTGTAAATAAATAAGATTAAACAATTAATTAAATCGAATTAAATCAATTGTAAATAGTTTAAATTAGGGGTATATAATAAAAGGCAAATGTTTAAAATAACAATAACACCATAATGTTTTATTCACTACGAGTATCCGATCCACTAGACTGATTAATCCAGTTTATAAGTTAGTTTTGGTATCAAGTGGTTTCAACTTTCTCAATTGCAGTTACGGGGATCGAAACATAGTTTTCCATGTCAAGTACTCTAACGTCAATCACCACTGAAACAATAACATCGAACATGTTTAAATACCCTAATCATTGTCCAACTCTTAAAGACTCATTCAACAACCATACTCACTATCTGTCTAGACTACAAACTCAACGTAAAATAAAGAGTTTCATATAGGATCTTAATGTTGATAGTCATGAATGGTTACACAGAGTATAAGTCATTTGAATATGAAACATCTTTCATCCATACAATATTGAAGAACAAACATTCTTAGAGATGTTGAAAAAGATGAAAAGAAAATATAAAACAAATATTTGAAATTTTTTATATTTATTTCATATTTTAAAATTAAATTGTGATGTCTTATTTGTATTTTTATGATTTAAACTTTTTTTTCCATTTAAATTTTTATTCTATATTTTTATCACATTACACCAAACAAGACCTTAGACAACGTTTTTTTTTTTGCCTTAGACAGCGCTTTAAAGCGTTGTCTAAACTTGCGCTGCTAAAGGTTTAGACAGCACTCTTTTAAATCTGAAAAGCGTTGTCTATGATTAGACAACGCTTTTTGACATTTTAAGTTATACCTTAGACAACGCTTCTGGTAAAAGCGATGTCTAAGACCCACCATTAGACATCGCTTTTTGGACATTTTTAGGTATACCTTAGACAATGCTTTAAGTAAAGCGCTTTCTAAGCCCCACCTTAGATATCGCCTTTTGTTTAAAGCGTTGTCTAAGGTATACGAAAATTTTTATATAATTTTTTTAAAACCACAATTTATACCATGTTTTTCAACCAGAATTTTGACCTGTTTTTGAACCAATTTTTTTTTCCAGAAAAATATCACAATTTGGATATTCAAAACAATCCAATTTGGCCTATTTAAATGTACCAATTTATGCACCAAAATTATATATCCAAATGGATTGGCAATTCAAACATATATACTTACAAATGTACATATTACTTATACTACTTTTGCTACAAATGTACCAATTCAAACATATTACAAATTATTACTTATACTACTTTTGTATCCAACCAAAGCATTGCTTCAAATCTACATAGATCTTGAAACAACGCAAAGATTGTAATTCAATTAAAAGAATACAATATTATAGTTACAAAGCTACACATTTAAGTTAGAATGAAAGCAGTTGAAAATGAAAAATAAAGAAACCAAGGATATCAAATATAATCTACCTCTTTCACTAACATCTCTTTCTTTTCTTTGTTGGAATATTAATTACTTGTTTCTTAGCAATGTGGACGAATGAATTGATCCAAATTCCCTCGTTATGATCATTTCTGATATATGGCTCACCCGCTATAAGATCCTCATCTTGATTTCTATTCAACTCATTCCGTTTAATGCATGACTCATTCTCAACATTAATATCACATTGATCGACACCGCTATCATCAACCACTTTGTTAGAGAAAAGCACTATAGACCATTTTGTACTCGTCGGGTCATTCATATAGATGATACTTTGAAGACCATGAGGGTTCATTCCATCAATAGATAATGCATGTCGCACCTCGAAAAATACGACCCCGCGATAAAAAATACCGCGGAGGAAAATTAAACAATAGAGTCGCCACTGAACTTATTTTATTCCAATTAAGGAAAAGGAAAATATTGAGAAACCTTTTTGAAAAACGGATAGAACAAGGTCGTTGAAACCAGATTCTAGGTTCGGGATTCGATTCCGTAAAGGGAAGGTATTAACACCCCTTACGTTCGTTCTACTCAACGGGAACCTCTTAGTTTAACTTGCGATTTAATGTTGACTTATGCTTTCTGTTTTCTTCGAATAATAACAATTAAATACGAATGATTCTAATCTAAGGTTAAGGGAAAATGGGTTGTTTGGTTCCTAGGGTGCTCGGCAAGGAGTAAGATCCGTGTGCCTACGTATTCCCTTGTGCAATGGGAAAGTCATAGCTTCGTAGTTCATGGTACTAAGTTTGGTTGGTTGATTTGTTTTAATGAACGATTGTTTAGATTGCATTCTAACCGCTAAGCGTTGGCTTGTCTGCTCGCGATAGGAGGCGGAAGCGCTAGCTTGTGTGCGAGATAGAAAGGATTTAAATAATGTTCGTTTGAAAAAATGTTTGATTTAATTAATGTTTTATGAACGAAATGGTGAATGAACCACGTCCCGTGGGGCGAGCCTCAGGAGCGTTCATTCAAGAATTCGAGGAATGCTAGACTCCAGAATTCAATTCTTTCGTTATTTGATGTGTAGATTAAGCGCTTTGATTACGGAAAGTCGAACGAACCACGTCCCGTGGGGCGAGCCTCAGGAGCGTTCATTCAAGAATTCGAGGAATGCTGGACTCCAGAATTCAGTTTTTCCGTTATTTAATTATAAAAAGATTTGAATATTCGAGTTTAGAAAGGTTTGATGGCGAGGCACTGTGCACTCGACTTACATGGTTTGCGAATAGATTAAAGCGATAAAATTGCGGAAAATAAATTAAAGACAACTATTCAGAGGCGTTGGACCTTTTATTCGAACGCGTCGAAATATAGTTCGTTAACTTCCTTAGAGCCGATTTAAATTTGAAATCGTTCTACAAGGAGTCGAGCGTTTATGTTGGAATGCGATAAATAAATTAAATGAATTGGCTAAATGAAATTGCGGAAATTAAATCAGAATAGAATAAAAAATAAATAAATAAAATAAATCGGATTCGATAATATGACAAATAATCGGAATAATACAATAATTGACTAAACTAAATTAAATGGACGAAATACAAAATAAATGATAAATAAAAATAAATCTAACTACTTTGGCCTCATATTAATCAAATTTTACCGATTTAACGAAATCGGATAAACTTGACCGTTTGTTATATCATCGGCCAAAAAATAATAATCAAATAAAAATTAATTAGAGTGAAGATCTAAGCAAAAGTTATGAACAATAAAGCATGATTTAGTTTAGAAAAACAAAGACAAACTAAAAGAAACAATAATTGAAATAAATAAACAAAAAAAAGATAGGGGGTGCACAAGATTCTAATGGTGCAGATAGCAGACTATGGGCTTGGGCCCAACAAAACATAGAAGAACAACAAAAAATAGACAAATAGATAAATAAGAAACAGATGGGAAGTGTTGTGAACGCAGATCTGGGTGGTGGGTATGGTGAATATACGTTGGGTTTAGGGTTAAGGCCCGTTTAAACATAATAAATGGTTTTAATAAGTAAAATTAAAAAAAAATTATGTATTAGTTCTTTAAAAGAACAAATAAATAATAAAAAGAACAAAAAGAATCAAAGCTCCTCACCCCTTCGTCTTTCTCACTCTCACACTTTTGGTTTCTGAAACATCACTCTCTCTCTCTCTCTCTCTCTCTCTCTCTCTCTCTCTCTCTCTCTCCGTAGATGGGTTTTCATGATGGGTGTTGCTCGGTTCTGAGTCGGCGTCAGTTTTGCATTATCGGTTATGTGAAACGGTGCGTTTCACGGTTTCATGGTGGTGATGGGTTGTTGGAGATGGTGGTTTTGCGACTGGGTTCACACGGTTTGGGCTTGTTTGATGGTGGTTTGGTTTTGTGAAATTTTGAGTGAAAAAGATTTTCGGTGGTGGTTGATGGTGAGTTCGGCGGAGGATTTGGATTTTCAAATTCACACAGTTTTGATGTCTTTGGGTGGTGGTGGCAGTAGTGTTAATGAAGGTGAGTGGTTCAGATAATGTTTGTGTTTTGACGGTTTCGGATGGTGATGTGTTCGTCCGGTGGTGTTCTTGGTTTGCGTTTCAGGTTTTCTGCGATTTTGTATGTTATTTGGATTCGGTTTGTGTGGTTTGGTTGCACGAAGGGTTCTTTGGTTTGTCATCTCTAACGATCTCGTTGAATCTTTCTTCTTGTTGTTTCATGGTTTCAGTTTGCTTTTTTCGGTTTTGCGATTTTGTGTTTGGATGATGTTCTGGATTTTCTGCTTGCGCGGTTTTGAAGGTTTACAGAGGGTTTGTTATGAGTTTGTGAGTGTTTGTTTATGGAGAGTTGAAGGTTAGTATATGAGGTTGAAGGTGACGATGGTGTAAGGTGCATAAGGTTATATGAAATTTTGATATTTTTCTTTGAAGCTTGTTTATTGGTTCAACATATATTTTTAAGGTTCTCAAGCTTGTTTATGCATAGTGTGAAAGATTGTTTTTATAGAAGAGTTTGGGTGAGGGTGAAATTGGAAGAGAAAGAAGAATATGCAGCTGGAAATGTTTGGATAAGAATGAGCTGACTAACGGTTTGTGCTGAATTTGTGTGTATGGTGTATGGTAGTGGGATGAAATTGTGTAATGGAATTGTGTTGGTTTTGCTGATGGAAGAAATGGGGTCCGCAAATTGTGGGGTCCATGTGCAAATGAGAAATGTGAATTATCAAAATATGAAGAGGGTTGTGTGAAAACGTAAGGAGCTGGCTGAGAATTTGTTATGGAAAATGAAAGAAATATGTGGATTAACAATTAATAATAATAATAATAATAATAATACTAATAATGATAATAAAAATAATATAAAAATAAAAAGAAGATAATAATAATAATGATGAAATGAAATAATAATAAGAAAAATGGGAAATAATATTAAAATTGGAAAAAAATAGTAATAATAATAATCAAAATAATAAAATGGTAATAAAAAAAGGATAGTAGGTATTTAACTTATGGATGAAAAAAATAATGGATAAAATAAAATAGGAAAATAAATTATAAATGGGATTTTTTTGTAGAATTTTATGATAAAAATGGTTTATGATAAATGAAGGTGGTAATCGGATAAATGATTCCACACAACACATTGACTTTTAGGACTGCACACAAACAAACTGACGATCCGGCAAATCCTGACTCAAGCGACTGAAAAAATTGAAATGACATTTTTTATTTATTTAAATATTGGTTAATAAAAAAATAAAATAAAAAGGTAAAGGTAGGACAAAATTGGGGTATGACAATGCCAAGCGAAGGTTTCTTGTTTCTTCTTCAAAGTCAGGATAATCATTATCAATCTTCGACCACTGTGGTGAATCAGCCGGATGCCGATACTTTCCATCAATAAGTCTTTCATCTGCATGCCAAGTCAGGTGTCTTGCATCGGTTTCACTACGAAACATGCGCCTAAATCTCGGAATTATAGGAAAATACCATAAGACTTTTTTTGGAGACAATATTTTCTTATATCGAGACAAACCGCATTTAGGACACTCGGTTAACGATGCATATTCGTTACGAAACAAAACGCAATCGTTAGGACAAACATGTATCTTATCATAGCTCATGCCAATAGAGCACAATATTTTTTTGCCTCATTGGTTCGATTAGGAAGAACATTATCCTCTGGTAGCATTTCTCTCATAAGGACCAACAACTCTGTGAAACGTTTATCCGACCATCCATTGCCCGCCTTTAAGTTGTACAACTTTAATATCGCAGACAGTCTTGAGAATTTAGTGCAACCTTTATACAACGGTTTCTCTGTATCGCTTACCAACCTCTCAAACATTTTAGGACAATCATGAAGATCTTCTTCAAGTGCTTCTACAATCTCTTCAACTCGATCAGAATCGTATGTTTTTGTGTCTTTGTCGTATGAAGCATAAGTCGTATTACTTTTCCCACTCGGTTCAACATTCTCGTTAATTTTCTCACCATGAAATTTCCAACACGGATAACTTCGATCAATTCCATGCCTCAGTAAATGCGATTTCAATCCATATGCGTCAACCTTACCAATATAACAACAACGCAAGCAAGGACATTTCATCTGTCTGGGGTTTTTAACATGTTGAACAACAAACTTAACGAATTCCACAACCCCATTCTCGTACTCTTTGGACAATCGATCGGCACATATTCATGTTTTATCCATGGTTTTCCTACTTATTAAGGTAAACAAAGTAAGCCACATAATTTTTTATCCATGTTATTCTACTATCGCACGCTATTCACAAGTAAGCCACACATTTGAACCTAAACACAAATTTACAAAAAAAGGATCCAAAAAATAAGCACTTTCTCAATCTCAAAAAGGGATTAAAATAATAAGCTATTTTCTAGTTTTTATGTATAGAATAGTGTAACTATATACAACAAGAGCTTAAACTAATAAGCACTTCTAAAACAATGTCAACTATATACAAAAAAAGCTTAAACTAATAAGCACTTCTACAACAATGTCAACTATATACAAAAAAAGCTTAAACTAATAAGCACTTCTACAACAATGTCAACTATATACAAAAAGAGCTTAAACTAAACAAAGATATATGAATTTCGTTCTTGCCCTAAACAGAGAAGAAACTTACCAAAAAATGAGACGGTGTACGGTGGAGGAAGGAGCACGACAACAACAGTACACTTCACAGAGGAGCACGGTGGCGGACGACGGTGGCGGACGACGGTGGCTGACGACGGTGGCAATTGAAGCTTCTGTTAGGGCGAAAATGGCGTTCGCACGGTTTGTTCGTAGAAAGGAAAAGAAATAAATGAAAATAGAAACAACGAATTTTTCATATAATTAGACCTTAGACAACGCTTTGGTGAAAAACGTTGTCTAAGGGAGGCCTTAAACAGCGCTTTTGACAAGCGCTGTCTAAGGTCAACCTTAGATAGCGCTTTTGATTTTAATTTTTTTAAAAATTGAAAGCCTTTAGACAGCGCTTTTGAAAAAGCATTGTCTAAGATATACCTTAGACAGCGTTTTCTAAAAGTGTTGTCTAAAGTCTATCTTAGATAGCGCTTTTTTTAAAAGCACTGTCTAAGGTATGACTTTTAGCATCACTTTTATTATTTTTTTGGACCAGTTTCCGTGTTTTCTTTTAATTTTAACTTATAGCAGCGCTTTCTTTATAAAGCGTTGTCTAAGGTGTGCTGTTAAATGTTATTTTTGGCATAGTGTCATCTTCATTTTATCATCTCAATTTCAATTTTTTTTATAATAAATAAAATCAAAATTTATATGTTATAATACTACATAGATAATTCATTTCAACCCCGCACATCGCACGGGTCTCTATCTAGTTTATATTTAATTAAGGATTCCTTTGTAATTATATAAACAATATTTAGGTTGATTTTGGTTATGCATCTCAATATTTTTATTTTATTTTTTTTACTAACATTTTTATTGAAAATAAGATGATGCTTCTATAATTTAGAAATGAATTTCTCCGTGCTGACGTATGAGTCTTCTATTAGTTTAAAAAAAAAATATTAATATTAGGAAGTTTGGTGATAGTTAAGTTTAATAAATCGATAATTGATTTATCATTGAAAAAATAGGACCTTCAAATTATACGTTCTGAATTCATGAATTCAGAAGAATGAAGTTGCATTAAGATGACATGTTCTTCATGAAAATTTAGCTAAACTTTTTATGTCGTTCATACATATGACATCATTTAAAATTAATGAAAACACACAAAAATATAAGTTCTAATAGAACAAAAAAACATAACACATGCAGCATCAAAAGTTCATACACACCACATGATAGTATGTTAAAATTAACCAACAAAGCAACAATGTCTTCATAATATGACATGAAATTTCTACTAAATTATTTATCTGTAGAGCCTGCAATTTGCTTACTGAGGGATCTTATTAAGCTTACAATAAGCATAATCCTTATATTTCTTGGTCTTGTACTTTGATGGATTGTCTTTGTTAACAAACTTTGGGTGAGGACCGACTTCATGCTCTTCTTGAGGCTCTATGAAAACTGGCCAAGACATTCTTGTCTCATCTTTGTTCACTGTTGTTCTGTGCAATACAGCCTTATATTTCCCATTGCTTAGTATCTATATCACAACATTATGGTTAGAAATTGCTTGAATATAATAATAGAATATAGATATGTCATTATATACCTCCATTTGGTCGCCAATGTGAATGATGAGAGCATTAGGGATATACTTAACATCGTACCATTGACCATCTCTAGAGGCTTGAAGTCCCTCCACCTCATTGGGAACAAGAATTGTAATGTAACACATATCAGTGTGTGGTGGCACACCTAAGACAAGATCAGGACATGGACAGGGTGGGTAGTAGTTTATTTTCAATAGGTGAATCATTTCTTCTTCACCTTCACCTGTAACTAACTTTAGTTCATGTTCTTCAAACCCTAGTCCGGTTAACATATTTTTTAACAGTTTTTCTGTCACTACACGTATGTACTTGCCATATTCCTCATTCACCTCCCTACCGGATGAAAACAAAAGTTTAGTATTCAAACTTTATGGGATTCAATTTAAGTTAAGTTTCAGTTTAATAATATGAGCAATTGTTTATTGTAAAGAGGAACTGGGATATGGATCAGTGGAAAATTATTTTAGTCTGGATAAGTGATGGACTATATTGCATAGCAAGTGAATAATTAATTCTTTTGATTTATTTCCAAAATAAAAACCCTTTTTGGCATGTGTGCCTTTCCAAACCTCGTTTACAAATGTATTGTTAAAATATTCCCCTCGCATACCTCATTTACAATTATATGTTATTTTAAACTTATTTTCGTGAAAATAAGTTAGATTAAACTTTATAAAGGTTGAATCTGGTCTACGATAAATTTAAAATGTCTTAGTCTGGTCTATGTCTATTATAGGCTCCATTTTTTGATCTGATCTGGCCTTTTTAAAAGTCTGGTCTGACCTGAAAGCTTATTTATAAGCATTTTTCTCATTAAAATTCTTAATTATTTCATATTACTTAAGAAGCTTTACAGGTTGACTTTTTTATATATATATATATATATATAGACCGATCTATTTAGACTTTATTATAATATATATGCATATATAAGTCATATATATATATATTTTTTCTAATATATATATATATATATATATATATATATATATATATATATATATATATATATATATATATATATATATATATATATATATATATATATATATATATATATATATATATATGAGTATATTTTTAATATATATAAAAATATAGACCGGCATTTAAGGTTTTATAGACTTTTTTTATAGCCTAAGTTTGACTTATTTAACTAAATAGGCTTTTAAAAAAGCCTAACTAAGCCTGACCTTTTTATTAAAAAAGTTTGGTCTGACCTGACCTTAAGTAGGCTAGGTCATAGGGCCCTGTAGGTCGGTCTGACCTATTCTCACCATTAATTGCAATGTACCTAATAACACTCTAGTACCTTGAAATTTAGTTGGGTACCGACACCCTCATCCAATAAAAGAATCACATTCAATGTCATGTCATTTTTTATTTATATTTTATTTAAAAATAAATTAATATTTTTAATCAATTTCAACTAAAGGTACTGGTACCCAATTACTGATATCTAAGAATACATTATTATTTTAATACTTATTAATATAAAATATAAACTTTTATTCATAAAAAAAAAGAGAAAAAACTATGAACTTTCTACTTTGATTTTCCGTCATCGTTCAATAATATATACCGTTTCAGTCAACTTTCTACACAAGTAGATATTATAGCATTATATCGGTATTATAAATTTGTGAATTTTCTTTTAATCTAGTTTCATGAAAAAAATATATTAAAATAACATAGTTTTGAGTGTATTTACGAAAATGATGTAGTTTAAGGAAGATTCGTCAATATTATTAGCGAAAGTTTAAAAAAAATTCAAAAAAGACATTCATACGCCATTTCAAATGATTAATGGGTTAAATTTATTTTTTTTACACTCATTCTTCAATTTATTTGGCTAATGAATTAATTTTTTTTTAAAATTATTTTTATATTCATTTGCCAATTCATTCAGCGGATGAGAGTAAAATAAATAAATAAATAAATTCATTAGTCAAATGGATTGGTGAATGAATGTAAAAAAATAATAATTTAAGTCATTAGTCAAATGAATTGGCGAATGAGTGTAAAAAAAAAATTTAACTCATTAGTCAAATGGATTGGCAAATGAGTGTAAATATAATTTTAAAAAAATAATTTATTAGCCAAATGAATTGGCAAATGAGTGTGAAAAAAAAAACAAAAAAAAATTAATTCATTAGTCATATGAATTGGCGAATGAGTGTAAAAAAAAATAAAATTTAACCCATTAGCCATTTGAAATTGCGAATGAGTGTCTTTTTTGGAAAAAATTTCAAGCTTTCGCCTATCAGATTGGCGAATCATCTTTAAACTACATCATTTTCATAAATACACTCAAAACGACGTTATTTCAGTATTTTTTTTAATAAATTATTATTAAAAAAAATCCTAAATTTGTTTGCTTCTAAAAATAAGTAAAACTCACTGATTTTAGACTTATCTTTCTGATTCAAATATTTAATTATAAAAATATGAAGATCAAAAAGTTTGGATCCTAGTTTTTTTTCGGGTTAGATTGGTTTTTTAATTTTTAAAACGTATTATTTTAGTCTTTTATGACTTATTAACGATGGAAAAAAATTCAAAAATCAATGGCTAAATTCATCGCTAATTGACAAAAAGAATTAAAATGTCACGTTATAAAAGTTAAAAGAACAAATTGACACGAAAAGAAATTAAAGGATTAATGTGAATTCAATGGTCAAATATGGATAATACTGAGTAGTTATCATGTTAAAGTATATTTCATAAATAGAAATCAAATATGAAGTTTAAAAAAAGTACCTGTAAGAAGGAGGGTTATTAGGCCAAAAACGGTAATCAACGTTGGAAGGAGGCCAAATAATATGAAAAAAATGATCGACCCAGCCTTTCTTCCCACTCAACTCTTTCTGATGCTTTGAACCATACCCTTCTGAAGAATTTGAGCCAACAACAGGTTTAGCATAAACCTCTTTTTCTTCTTGTGGTAACTCAAAGAACTCTTTACCAACAATTTGCAACTTTCTTATAACATCATTTGGAATCTCGTGGTTCACGATTTGGAACATTCCCCACTCTTTACTCGCTTCGGTTATCTCCTTTTGTAGCTTTTCTTTGTCTGGATTGCTGAAATCGATTATGGGTACACCCAGTTTCACACCTTGAACTGTTGTCATTCTCGGTTGTTCTGTTTCTCCTCTAACGAACATGGAGGGAATTGGGGACTCTTTGGATTTATGAGCTATTGTCTGTACTCTTAGTACCTCCATTCTTACTTTTCAGATTTGGTTTTCACAATTCAAAAGGTTTTCTTTTTTGTTGCTCAACTGATAGATATTCTACTAATTTATAATAGTGGACATATGTCATATGAATTATGCATGTTGCATGCAGAGTTGAATGCACGCGTTGTTAAAATATTCTCTCGCAAACCTCATTTAGAACTATACTATATTATTTTAACCCTCGTTTCACACGGGGAGTAGATATTTATATTGCAATGCACCTTATTATTTTAAGGGTTAAGAGACATTTATATCCCTATAATATCAGTGAATTTTGTTTTTCCTTCTTCCTGTTTTTTTAGCAATGATTTTTTTTAAAAATCGTTCATTTAGTAATGGTAGGAGAATAAACTGAAATAAGCTACCCTTATTTTAATAATGTTACTATTAATATAAAATATAAACCTTTATTCATAAAAAAAAAAAACTATAAACTTTCTATCCAAAAGAAAATCTTTGAATTTCAGTCAACGTCCAATTAACAAATATGTGGCTACGTAATAATATTGTTTTGGGGGCTGGATTTTTAAGAATTCTACCTGCTACCTCAAAATTATATCTGATATCCTCCAAAATTTTATAATACTAAAATTATCTTTGAAGAATTTAGGAACAAATAAAAAAAATTCTAATATTAAATTTTTTTGAAATTTCCAATAAAAAATGCAAATTTTCAAAAATTTCAAAGTTTTTAGTACTGCACTGAAATTTTCAAAATTTCTAATAATGAAAAAAAATTTAAAATTTCGATTTCTTTTACACTACTGAAAATTCGAATTTTGTAGTACTGTACTGAAAATTTCGAAAATTCCGGTACAATAACAGTGCAAAAAAGATTCCAGAAATTTCCGGTACTGGTGTAAAAAAAATCCGGAAATTTGAAAATTTCCAATAAAAAAATTGAAATTTCCTGTATTTTTTTTTAAATTCAAAATTATCAATATATATATATATATATATATATATATATATATATATATATATATATATATATATATATATATATATATATATATATCCAAAAAAAAATTTGAAGGACGACAAATCATTTTGCCACAATTGGAGAATACAAGGTATAAGGGAATTTTTTATTTTTGTAAGCAAGTGATATATTATAACGAGTACAAAGGGTACTCCACCCGATTACAAAAAGGAAAGGGCGAGAGAAAAAAACCTCGCCACAAAAAAACGAAAGATATTACAAACCAAATGAATTTACGACATGAAAAACAAGGGGTCCTTATCGAACTCGTAAAGACTACCTTAGGATAGGTAATATCTCCCATCTGAGGCCACTTCCAAGTAAAAAATTTAACCTTCCAAACAATGTCAACGACGTTCCAAGACGAGTTACAAAACATTATGTCATTTCTAACCATCCATCCTTTATAACTTTCATTGATTTACCGAACTCCCACCAATGTAAAAAGCTACTTTTAAGATTAAAAAATGTTGCTTCCGAACAACCTATCCACATGGAAACACTATGCCATAAAAGACATTAGACAACTTTTTTTTTGACATTAGACAGCGCTTAAAAACGCTGTCTAAAGTGGCGATGCTAAAGGTTTAGACATCGTTTTTGTTAATATCAAAAGTGTTGTCTAAAGGGGGATAAATTTATTGAAAACGTGTTGTCCAACAAATGTTTTGCTTCATATAACCTGAAACAACACAAAAAGATTGTAATTCAATTAAAACAAGACATAAACAATGTCTATAGTTACAAAGTTACACATACTCAAAATTATCATCAATTAAAGTAAGAGTACAATATAACTTATAAAACTTCGAGCTCCATAATGAATTGACATCAATCCTCTTTAATTTTTTCCAAATGATCTCTTGAGTAATACGCACACTTGAATTCATCAAAGTACTATATAATAATATAACATAGTTTGATTTGTTTCAACTATTTAATTATATGAGAAATATGTGTTAAATATTAAAATAACTCATAAGTTAGAAATACATACATCGGATGGAATCTCTATTCGATAAAAAAAAATGAGTTTCTCTCATAAACCTCAACATGAAATATCTGCAATCTATATCATTACGTTGCCGAGGACACTACACATGAAAATAAAATATAGATAAATCATAAGTTTTATCAAGTATCATCACTAATATATAATAAAAAATGTGATAATTAGTATACCTTCACTCTTATCCATGTAATGTTGTTGGCTCTCCTCTTTGGTACTTGAATATCTCGTTGTGCTCGAAAAGTTTGTATAATGCTAATAAAATATAAATGAATATTTAGAATTGTAGATGTTTGAAATTGGCAGAATTTTTGAAAAACAAAGTAAAAGTTATGAACTTAGTTCAGGACATCAGGATGTCACACCAGATGTTGTGACATCGCGAACCTGCTATCTGCCTTAAATGATACGCAACAGAAGTGCTTAAAATCAGGAGTAAATATCTGAAAGTAAACGTAAAGGGTGAGTACTCCAAGGCGCCTCTTTAGGAAGTTAAGTTGTCTGGTTCTAGTGTAAAGGAAACAGAAAACTAACTCACCTTGATTCAAGGAGATAATTGTGGGATTTAGAAATTACAAGTCTGGATAATTTGCAAAAAGCCCACAAACTCAGCATCTATTTAAGAAACTGATACACTCATGAAAATCTAACGAATTTAAGCAGAGTGTCAAGGGTGTTAGTGAAGCTAGTTACTTAAGCAGGTTTTATTTATGTGTTATTCATTTTATAAGCTTTTAAGCAAAAAGTGAATTGTGTCTTGATTGAAACTGGTAAGTAAGATCAAGCTGGTGTGTCTGAAGTGTGACTTCAAACTTATTAATCATTCTAAGTTAGAGATCACTGTGTGACTGAGGGGGAGTGAGTAGGTACTCATATCTAAGTAGAGTCTTAGATAGAAATTGCCTTGGGTAGATATTACGTGAAGGATTAAACTGATTGGTTTAACTCCCTAATTAATATTACTTATATTGAATTTCCTTCCTGGCTTGGTAGCCCCCAGATATAAGTGTGGAGATACACTGAACTGGGTTAACAATTTCCTGTGTTAATTAATTTACTAGCTCATTAATTTATTGCGTAGGATATCAGTGTCTAAACATCTATTTCGACATCACATATCTGATCCCAGAATTTCAATTGGCATCAGAGCAGACACCCTGCCTGCATAACTGGGTGAGATCTAGGGACTGCAAAATTTGGGAACATGGACAGAGATGTAGGATCTGTGAATCGACCACCTATTTTGGATGGATCCAACTATGATTACTGGAAGCCAAGAATGGTAGCATTCTTGAAATCTCTTGATAGCAGTGTCATACCCCAAATTTGTCCTACCATTCATAATAATTGATCATTGAGTTCTATATGTATTTATCTTGTTTTTTTTTATAATCATTGTCACATCATTTTCTTTGTTGTTGTTGTTTTAACATTTTTTTTAAAAAAAAAGTTAACCATTTTTTTTTAGTTTATAATCCTATTTTATCTTCATTATCCTGGTAATTATCTTTATTTTCATCTTCATTTTTTTGAATAATTTCTTTATGATGAGTCCTCTTTTATGTGCGATTTCTTTTATGATTAGAGGAATATTTTGATACCATATGAAAATGAGAATATGCTTGGAGTACCCATATTATTAAAGAGAGGGTCAATTTTATTTCTATCTATTTTAACTTTCATTAATTGAATTCTTTTCCTATTTTTGCACAATTTATATTTTATTCTTATTAATTAGTATTATAGTTTCTACCTTCCTCTTATTATCTCTATCATGATTCATTATTATTTCTATTATTCTTACTATCATCTTTATTCTTGTATTATTATTATTTTCCTTTTATCAATATTATTACTATTTTCTATCTATTAAAAAAAAAACTTTTATTATTTCCTTATTTTTTTACTTATTTTTTTTATTATTTCAGGTCAAAATATCTACTTCTATTATCTTTATTTTTATTATATCCTATTATGTATTATTATCTTTTGTCATTACTATCATTAGATTTGTTACTTACATTATTTTTTTTTATAACATTCTTTTAGTGTTTGTTTCTCTAAAAATTAACTTTCTGAAGCCAGCTAATATTTTGTTCATAGCAAAACACCTCACCCCCACTAACAATAGCCACATTTTTCCAGCCTGTCCACTACCAACGGATTCACGTTTTTGCACATTCCACTCACTCCACTTCTGCATCTCCTATATAACTTTTATTCATTTTCTCATAACAGCAAGCTTGAAACAACCAAAATCCTCTGCAGAAAAAATAGATAAAATCAAGCTTCAATGAACACAAAAATCTGGAAAAAACTCTGTCATAGAATAAATTAACCCCAAAATCTTCATTCACTTACAAAATCACTTTGCTTCATAGACACCATACTCAACCGCCATCCTTGTTTCGATATCGCCTTCTGTATTTTTTTTTCATTTCAAATAAACTTAACACAAATAAAAAACACAGTAAAACCCCAAAACACCTCCCTTCAAATCTGTGAAAAACCGACCCGCAGCAAGCTCAAACCCGTACAACCTCCGAACGCAAATCCACTCAAACTAGAATCAAACCAGAACAACACCGACCGCCGCTGTGAGCACCACCGAGGCAACCACCTCCATTCCGCCGGAGAGAGACCTTTGACGAAGCCGCCGGAAAACCGTCTTCCACCGCGACTGCGTGAGAGAGCCGAAACAAGGAGAGAGACGAGCGCAAGAATCGGATCAAACCGCGAGAGAGCACGACCCATAGTCGTCGCCGTTAACCTTTTGGGGTAGGTTTTGTTTCTGTTTTTTTTCTCCATCGCGTTACTGTGAAGAAGGAGGATGAGTTTTTTTTCTTTTTTGCTTTTATGCTGTTTATTCTCCTTTTCTGAACCTAACTTTTGTTTTAATTATTTGCTTTTTATATATATTATAAAACCTGTTTATTTTGTTAACTTAACTCACGTTTTCAAAGTCTCCTCATCCCACACATTAAACTTTTTTTTTCTCTCTTTTAATTGAATTCAACTATTTATTTATTTATTTTATATTTTATTGTTTCTTTATATATATATATATATATATATATATATATATATATATATATATATATATATATATATATATATATATATATATATATATTATTTGTTTGTTTTGTTTTAGAGTTATAAATATAATATATTATATGTTTTTAGTGAATATATATGATAGATTTTATGTTTCATACATGATACATGATACCACTGTACGTAATAATTTACTCATATACAATAATTATATAGTACTTTCCGTTTTTTAACTTAATACTGCTTCTTAATTAAAGTTAATTTATACATTAAAAAAAAAAGGTAATACATACTATTTTATAGTCATAATATGTATACATAGCTAATATATATTTATAGTTATTAGATATATTTCTCATTTTTAGTTATATCTGTTTATATATTTGTTCTATTGCTAAATTTAGATTTGTGATTAGTTGAATTTTATTTGATTAAGCTAATTATATTTCTAGTTGATTAATTAATGGATTGCTTGTTTATTCATTTAGTCATTGCATTGCAATTTTGGAGCATAAATCGATTGTGCTTTCGAGAATCACATGGATGCATAAATTCTCGCTCGACATTTCGGTTAATGATGAGACCATTTTATCTTTAGCAATATCTAATTAATTTTTTAGAATTATTGTTATTGATTTATTGTTTATTAGCTTTTTTTTTCTATTTCTTATTTATTCATTTATCAATTTATTATTTTCACAGGGCCAATGATATTATAAAAGGCCGTTTTTCGCCCGATTTCATTTTATCGGTGATGAGCGGTCAATATGAGGCCCTCTTTTATTTTATTCTATTATTTTGAACAACAACACTTGTAATATAATTTAATTCATTTTATTCATTATTTTATTCATTATTTAATTTGTTTAATTATTCAATTTATTATTTATTTAATATTTCGCAATTTAATTTATTCATTTTGCATTTCAAATTACGATTCGACTCCTTATAGAATGGTTCCCATTTTGAACCGATTCTAAGGAAGTACACGAACAAAATTTCGTCGCGTCCCAAAAGGTCCAACGCCTTCGAATGGTTGCGCTCGAAAAAGGTCCAACGCCTTCAAATAGTTGCGTCCCGATCAAACAGGCTGAACGCCTTCGAATAGTTCAAAACACACTGCACACACGCTTCCTCTTGGGCAAAATACAATGATACCTTTTATTTCTCGCAATCCCCTGTATTTATTTTGTACCCCTCTCCCTTTACTTTGTACGCAATTTACTTTTCGTATTTATTTTCGAATCCTTGGTCCAACGCCAAGCGATTGCACTTGCACACTTGCACTTTATTTTCCAGTTATTATTTCGTTTATTAGGATCCTCCTATCCTTGCGAGCTGAGTGATTCGTGCCTCGTTAACGAAACCACAAAAAATAACCTCCAATTGCATTTACCCTCCAACCTCAAAAAACCAAAACGTTTCGATTAGATCCAAACCCTTGATCCAACGTCAAGCGGCTTTAGGAAATAAAAACACTTTAATAAATACGAGAAGATTTGTACGCCACGAGCCTTAAGCGGTAGAAAGGGGGATAACGAGCTTTCGTTACTCGCTCCGATTATTTCGACGCAGGACACTCGTCTTGTTGGGCGAGATAAACTATCCATAGTCTTTAGTGCATTTCAACTCCTAAACCCTTTCATCGACGAAAGGTAATAAAATCAACATCCATTACCCTTAGTAGGCCGAACTACGAGGCTCTGACTTTCCCATTGCACACGGGAGTACGTAGGCACGAGGATCTCCATCCTTGCCGAGCACCTAGGTTCAATCTAACTTATAATTCAACTCATTTCCCTCTAGCAAGCAATTTGTTTAAGCATAGACATCCTTTCAAGCGCGATAACTTAGATGGTTCCCATCGAGTACGATGGATGTAGGGGGTGCTAATACCTTCCCCCTGCATAACCGACTCCTGAACCCAGGCAATGGTTCCGTTGACCTTTGTCCTCATCCTTTTTTCCCGGGTTGTATCTATATCTTCCCTTTCCCTCCTCGGGAATAAATAGAATTAGGTGGCGACTCTTCAGTCCGTCCGGCGCGCGGCTCCGTCCATTCGGATCGCGTAAGGTCGTATTTTTCGGGGTACGACAGCTGGCGACTCTGCTGGGGAACTGGTTCACCCCTATGCGAGTCAAGCCTAGTCTAGGTTCCCGCGTTTGTTTGAATGTTTGCTTTTATGCCTTGCTTGTTTATTTTTATCGCTTTCTTTATCGCATTCCATATTATATATCTTGTGGCTCCTTGGTACTATAATTTGGATCGATATTTTGCAAATGAAATTTGAGGGAAAAGCTCTATACCCGGGCTTTCGAGTACAAACATAAGTTAGCGAGGTTGTGTAGTATGGGCTCCCGAGAGAACCTCTCTCGTGGGTTGTCGATACGAAAACCTCACTCGGAGTAGATTTTAATGGAAATACTGACAACCGTCAAGCTCTTGGCATGTGTGCTCAGTTGTTCTCATTAAAGTCGTCGACTCTGAGGACCTTTAGAACCTTTTGGTTAAAACATCGGTTGATGGTTGCGTAATATTGGGCACCAGGGTTCGCCCTTGCGTGGCTCGATATGAAAACCTCACTTGGAATAGACTTACTCAATGGAGTTGATTGACTGTCAAGAATGTATGAAATTGACACGTGCATCAAACAGTTGAGAAAGTTCCATAACTCCAGGACTTTGTTTTAAACCTCGTGTCGGTGATCACGTAGTATGGACTCCCGAGAAAACTTGCTCTCGTGGGTTGTCGATACGAAGATCTCACCCAAAATAGATTCATGTGGCGGAGTCAATTAACCGTCATGCTTATGGCGCGTGTGATGAACAGCCATATGAATTGATAACTTTGGGATCCCTAAAACTTTAGAGTACACCCAGTGAGTTCCTGATCAGAGTATCCTCCATCTGTACCTTGGACTCGTGAGACCTTAATCTTGCGATCCTGGATTCTGACATTGCATATCATTTCATTTGCATTAATTATCCATATTGCATTTCATTCCAAAACCGAAAACTTATTTTCATGTTCCTCCATCTTCAGTAAATCAAGCTGGTTTCCCGACGCCCGTATCGAGCTAGACGACCGTACCTAACTCGAGCAAACACTAGAAGACTAATGGACGTGATTCAAGAAGAACAAGCTGCCATGAGGGAAGAGATTGACTCGGTCAAGGGCAAGATTGACCAGATTTATGAGACTTTGCAATCTTTGGCCAGAATGGAAGAACGTCGCGAAGCTGCTGCCGCAATGAACAATGCTCAAGTGCAAGGATCTACCTCGCGAGCAATGCCTTCAGTCCCAGTTCCAAATCCTTTGGTCTATGGTTTGCCTCCAGGCTTCACTCCTGCTGTTGAAGAGGTCACTTCCCAACCAATACCTGCTTCTGGTGTCACTGTTGGTGCCATTCCTCAAGCTCAACCTATTCCAACTCAAGTCCAGTTTCCTCAAACTGAAGAAAACCATCAAGTTGAGTATGAGATGCATACTGCTGTTCCAATCACCAATCCTCATGCTGTTCAAGAGTCAGAAGCCATGAAGATGTGCCGTGAGTTAGCTGAAAAACTTCGGATCATGGAAGGTGTAACACGGTGGGAGAACCGACTTTAAGTAATGTTGCGGATAGCAAGAGTCGCCACCGACTTTTATTTTATCCATAAGGAAAGGTTATAAAAGAACAGGAAAGACCTTAGAGATATTTTTGGGTCCGGGGGGTAGGTTATGTAAAGGGAAGGTGTTAGCACCCTTTACATCCATGGTTATCCATGGGCTCTTAGTTACTTAGCTCACTTTAAATTGTTTTTTGAAAGTGTAGTGTGTGAATAGAAAAATTTTCAGAATAGTTGATAATAATCCATGTACGGATGTGTAAAAACTTGTTTGAAAATTTGTTTGAAATTTGTTTAAGTGTTTGAAAAGTTTGAATAGTGAGCAAGCAACTAAGAGGTATCTACCCTATTGTTTAAGGTCTTTCTTGTTCTTTTTCCTTTCCTTGGTAAGACTATCCCTACTATTAAGGAGTAGGTAGTCATTACCTTGGATGTTAAGGGACATGTGAGGGACAATCTGGTTATGAAGGCAACTGTGGGGTGTAATAAGCATATATATGGGACTATCATCATTTATTCGAAGGGACTTGATTCGTAAAGGCAACCATAAGGGACTTGATGATTTTTATTTTTAGGGACTTGCTTTATACACCCCACTTGACCTTATTCGTATGCAACTTGAGGGATAACCTTAGAAATGTGAGACGGCGATTAAAATCGACTTACGTGTGTGAGTGTTTAATTTAATTATCTTATTATTAAAGTGATCTAATTAATTTTAAATAAAATACATATTTGCACTCCCTAATTACTAACCATAACAAGAATAATTAAATAATTATAAATTTACATCCGGGAAACAATTACAAGAAATTATAATAATAAATAGAATAGCAAATTAAATAATAAGCAATAAATAATAAAAAAAATAAATAATAAAGGGTTAGTAACAATAAAATAATAATAATAATAATTTAGAAATAAGGTTAGAAACATAATAATAAAAATATAATAATAAATAATAATATTGTTAATAAATAGCAAAATCAAATAATATGGTTAGTAATAATCAAGAATAAGTAAAATTAACCAAAATTATAATAATAATATATCAACAATTTTTCCTATAAACAATTATTTAGAAAAGAAATATAAATAAACAATTACTTTAATTTTACAAGTTATCAAGTTATTATTATTTTTTATTATAACTACAAAATTTTAATTATTATAAACATATATTAATATTTATTTTTTAAACAATATATACATATTATAAGAAGAAAATAGGTTTTGAATATCACATTTACAATATTAATCATGTTTATAAAATTTAATTTTTATTAATTATTATATTTACAAATTATTTTAAACCATATACAAAAATACAATTATTATAGATTAAATTGTTTCTAAACATTTAAAAGAAAAATAATTTGGATTATAAATATTTTTTACAAAAATATTAACTTTTATTAGATAAATATGCACATGGTAATTATATTAGAATAAAATAACAACTAAGTTTTAAATAGAAAATAAATTAGGGTTTTTGAGATTAGGGTTAACTTATATACAAAATTTATTTTTAACTAATTATATAAAATTATCTTAATTAATATAAATTATACAAATAAAATTTAAATAAAAAAAAATCAAGAGTTTTTATATTTTTTTAGAAAAATAATTTTAAGAGTTGGGATACATAATATATACATACTTTATAATATAGAAAATAATAATAAAACTTTAATTATTTAAATCAATTAAATTAAAAGAAGAACAAGAAAATAAAAAGAAAGAAAAAAAGGAACCTGATGGGATTTGAACCCAGGAGGTCTGGATTAACAATGTCAAGGCATACCACTGGACCACTCCATGCGCAGGTAACAAAACAGCAAGTCCAATACGTTTTGTTCTTTGTCTTGAAAATCCAGGAAAATATGAGAAATCAAAAAGGCCTGGGGTGGGATTTGATCCCAGGACCTTTACATTCACAAACGCGCACATCACCACCCGGCTGGAAGAGCCAATCTGATAACTGAATAGCCATAATGCATAATATATTCTATCTTCTTTTATCCTGAAAAATAAAACAAAACAATGCACTTGGCCAGGGATCGAACCAAGGTTCCTACAACATATGCAGGCAGAGCTTACCACCAGGACACACGCGCGTGTGTGATAACAAAACAACAAAACAACATAAAATATATTAATATAATTTGAATTCCTGAGCGCGGCAAACTTCATCTTCTTCATTCAAATTTCCTGCGAATTTTGCTTTGAATTTACCTGCACTTTTTCCTGCAAGTTCTTAATCCGAAACCTATGTTTTTCAATCATCAAGCAAATCATAATATTGATACAAATTTAAAGCCCAGATTAATTAGGTGAAGCTCATAGGTCACGGCCATGGTTTTATAATTCATTGAGATGCCCTAAACACTGAGTTCCCGAAATTGGTTTTCAAACCCTAACAATGGTGAATTCTGGTATAGCCCATAGAAATCAAATTAAACCATCCATAAAGCTTCTAAACACCATAACAAACATAAATCCAAGGTTAGTTTTCATTATCAATGCATAAACAATTCAAATCGAAAAAAATTTAAACATGAACTATATGCTTTCGGATTCCTCATATGTGCATGAATTGGATGTATTTGAGGATTGCTTTCGACTCAATGATGACCAAGGAAGCTAGCCATGTCCTTGTTTTACCTTGTAGAGCCTTGGAATAGAGAATCCGAATTGCACTTTTTTGCTTGAATTTTGAGTTTTGAACTTACACTTTTGGCTGCTGGATTTCGTGCCCTTGTGTTTGGTTTATGTTTAATATATATATGTGAATCATTCTAGGTCAAAACATTGATTAGTCATGTGGAAACTTTGATCTAAAAAGATTGAAATTGATCAAGTGTTAAAAGTCAAATATTTGTGTATTATGACTTGCTATCTTTGGATCAATCACATTATTTCTTTCTCTTTAAACTTCAATCATCCATTAAGAATTTCTAGAACCTCAATCTTCACCCAAAAATAGATTTTCATATTTTATATTTATTTAAAATGATTTTTATGAATTAAATCAATAATAAATAAAAATAAAATAATAAAAATGCTGAATTTTGGTCAATTGGGTCGTGCACCATGTTATGAGGTGGATTGGATCACAACTTAACAAGCCCATTTGGAAAGAATTACTTTTAGACCTCCATTTTCAACATAAACCATCACAAAATTTCCCAACTTTGCAAAGGCATATCTCCCTCAATTTTAAAGGTATGAGGGTGTTCTTGGACTTTTTGGAAATCTTGAAGAGTCCTTTAAACAACCCCATTGGTTTCAGGTCCATATCATTTACCAATCTCAAGTTATGCCCTTTTGAAGTTGTTGACTTTTTGTTGACTTTTGAAATGACCTATAATGTCTTAGATCATATCTTCCAAATGAAGCATTTCTAGGCTTAACCTTCAACATCAAAGTTGTAGAGGATTCAATTTCCTTCAAAATGAGCTTTGGATGGAGACTTGGTGATGAAGTATGTGAAAGTTATGGCTGGTCAAAGTTCAGTTGACTTTTACTGAGGAAACCCTAATTTAGAAACTCCTGATTATTGATGATCTGGAATCTCCTTGATGAATCATGATCAACCCTTGATCAAATGATGAATTTTACTTCATATACTTGATGTTGGAAAAAAAATCATGAAGTTTGACTTTGGTTTGACCACAGTTGACCTCAGTTTGACTTTTTAACTGCATTGACTGGTTTTGACTTATCTGATCATCTGACTGAGCAAACTTTTGAGAAAAGTCTTGAAACTTGTCATGGGGGTTCTTACACACATATAAGATGTTATGAAGCTCACTTGAAGTCTTGGAAATCCATTTAGCCTGATTAAAGTCAAAACCCTAGTTTTGGATGCACTGCTTAGGGGGTGCATTGTCTGAGGGAATTGTCAACTCCTTTGACCAATTGTGAACTTTGTGAACCTTGTGAATCTTCATAAAATGTCTTGTGAACCTCATGGGAGGTATTGTGAAGCTTGTGAACCTTGTGAACCTCATGAAGTGGCTTTGTAGACCTTATGAACCTCAGGAAAGCTTTGTAGTCATTGTGAAACTTGTGAACCTTGTGAACCTTCAAGAAGTAACTTGTAGACTTCATGAACCTCATGAAAGGTATTGAAATCATTGGGAAACTTGTGAACCTTCAAGAAGTAACTTGTGGACTTCATGAACCTCATGAAAGGTCTTATAAATGTTGAGAAGCTTGTGAACCTTGTGAACCTTCAAGAAGTGACTTGTAGACTTCATGAACCTCATGAAAGGTTATATAAGCATTGAGAACTTGTGAACCTTGTGAACCTTCTTAGAACACAAAGTCTTGTATTGTGAGGGCAAATTTTGGGGTGCAACAGCTGCCCCTATTCAATTTTCTGAAACCTGAGGGGTTAGATTGGTATATTTGCCAGTCGTAACCTGGAAGGTTGAAGGGGATTGAACACAAAAGCCCAAAAATTTGCACTCACCAGTGCCTATATTGATGGTTGGTTGAATATGATTGAGTGGGCTTAAAGATGCCACTAGGGAAAAGTTTTTTTCTAGCAGTATAATGAGAGCTGTCAGGAGTCTGGAGTAATACTGATGTAACAGCATGTCTTCATGAGGATAGAGCAATCAATAATGATAACCCTAAAGCAGTCTTGAAGAAATAATATGATTTCAGGAGGATAGAGCAACCAATAGCTCTAAAGCAGTCTTGAAGTAATGATTTCAGGAGGATAGAGCAATGAATAGCTCTAAAGCAGTCTTGAAATAATAAGATGGCTTCAGGAGGATAGAGCAATCAATAGCTCTAAAGCAGTCTTGAAGTAGTAATATGACTTCAGGAGGATAGAGCAACCAATAGCTCTAAAGCAGTCTTGAAGTAATGATTTCAGGAGGATAGAGCAATGAATAGCTCTAAAGCAGTCTTGAAATAATAAGATGGCTTCAGGAGGATAGAGCAATCAATAGCTCTAAAGCAGTCTTGAAGTAGGAGGATAGAGCAATGAATAGCTCTAAAGCAGTCTTGAAATAGTAATGTGATATATCTTCAGGAGGATAGAGCAATCAATAATGATAACTCTAAAGCAGTCTTGAAGTAGTAATGTGATATGTCTTCAGGAGGATAGAGCAATCAGTAGCTCTAAAGCAGTCTTGAAGTCATGAGAAATTATCAGGAGGATAAAGTAACCCTGAGGTGACAATAAAACAGTCCCAAAATGATAAGAAGCTCATCAGGAGGATAAAATAACCCTGAGGTTACGATAAAGCAGTCCCGGAGATCATAAGTTTGTTTGTTGGATAATTAACCTGAAACAAGGCAGCTTTTGTATAATAACATTAGTTTATGCCTTATGTATGCATGTATGATACGATGCACTTAGGTAATGTACTATATGTCTATGGATATATATGTTATGGTATGATGTAAATGATGTATGTATGGTATGATACTGCCGGAAGCATCTGGATATCTTGTATAACAACTGCTGGCCAGGGAAAATAAATCCCGATTTATTGTTGAAGAATATATAACCCTCTGTCTGCCGGGGATAGCAGGGCATAGATAACCTCCCGTTGTTGGGGATGGTAAGGTATATATAACCTCCTGTATGCTGGGGATAGTAAGGTATATATAACCTTCGTCTTCGTTTGATGGTAGGGTAGAGATAGCATCCCGTCTTCGTTCGTCGTACCCTTATTGGAAAGTAAATTCCCGTATATCCGTATGAGGATAAAAGAGATGGATATAAATTCCAGGGGAGATGAGACTTTATGAAGATGGATTCGTCCTACTGAGGGTTTGTAACTGTCTTGTAAAGGTGAATCGGCGAAGCTTCGTTGAAATCCTTCCCTCATTCGTCCTTAGTAAATACTATTACTGCATTTTCATGCATTTCTGGTAAACATCAATCATATTTTGGTAAACATTAATCATATTCAAAAGCATACATACATTCAAACACAACCAATGGACGTTTCACTTATGTAAATAGGGTAAAAGTAAATCTGGATTCAAAAGGTGGAATTTATTTATATCAAAGAGTGACCCATACACGAGTAAGTTTGTACAAGGAGACATAAACCCTAGTAAGAGGATTTTGCCATAAAGTTTTACAAAAAGAGTCAGCTATGTGGGAAACAATCCTATTGAGTTTCAATTCTACTATTGCCATTCAAGTATCTCATCTTCTTGCTGTTGAAACGGAAACGATTGGATTGAGCTTTTATCTGTTCGAGCTTGAATAAGTAGTACAACTGGTTACAGTTTCATGGGTGATCTAAACGAGACATAGTCATACGCTTTAATCCCTAACTTTTGCCTGGATTGCCCTTTCAGGTTTTCAATCCACCGGGATACCCTTTTTTGCCCAAGCCGCCTTTTCAGGTTTTCGACTTGTCGGGTGTACATCTTTTTATATATATCCCTAATTTTTGCCCAAACCCTTTTGGTTTGCCGGGATGCCCTTATTTTCGCCTAGGCCTGTCAACCTAGCGGGTCTCTTTTTATGCGTAGTATTTTTTAACTATGTCTGCGTTTACAGGCTGTGGGAAGTCTTCACCATCCATTGTAGTCAGTATCATGGCACCTCCTGAGAACATTGTCTTGACTACAAATGGTCCTTCATATGTTGGAGTCCACTTGCCCCTAGGGTCACCCTGTGGTAATATGATACGCTTGATTACCAAGTCACCAGCCTGATATACCTTTGGTTTAACCTTCTTGTTAAAAGCTTTGATCATTCGTTTTTGGTACATCTGGCCATGACAAACTGCTGCTAACCTCTTCTCATCAATCAAATTTATCTGGTCAAGTCGAGTCTGAATCCATTCATCTTCATCCAAACCTGCATCCTTCATAATTCTCAAAGAGGGAATCTGAACTTCAATGGGCAGAACTGCTTCCATACCATAGACTAAGGAGAATGGGGTTGCCCCTGTTGAAGTACGTATTGTAGTACGATAACCATGAAGAGCAAATGGTAACATCTCATGCCAATCCTTATAAGTAACAGTCATCTTCTGTACAATCTTCTTAATGTTCTTATTAGCAGCTTCAACTGCCCCATTCATCTTTGGACGATACGGAGAAGAGTTGTGATGCTTAATCTTGAACTGCGTGCAGAGATCAGTAATCATAGTGTTGTTCAGATTAGAGCCATTGTCAGTGATAATCCTTTCAGGGATGCCATACCTACATATGAGATTATTCTTGATGAACCGAGCCACAACATTCTTAGTCACAGATGCATATGAAGCTGCCTCTACCCACTTCGTGAAATAATCAATAGCAACCAGGATGAAACGATGCCCATTAGAAGCAGTAGGCTTGATCTCACCAATCATATCAATGCCCCACATGGCAAAGGGCCAAGGAGCAGTCAACACGTTCAATGGAGATGGAGGTACATGAACCTTATCAGCATAAATTTGACATTTGTGACAAGTTCTGGAGTGTTGATAGCAATCAGCTTCCATGGTAGACCAATAATATCCTGCTCTCAAAATCTTCTTTGCCATAGTATGACCACTGGAATGAGTGCCAAAGGTCCCATCATGCATCTCTTCCATAATTTCTGTTGCTTCCTTCTTATCCACACAACGAAGCATAGTTGAATCATGATTACGCTTATACAGAATCCCATTACTCAAAAAGAACTTAGCAGAAAACCTTCTCAGGAATTTCCTATCTTTGACAGATGCCCCTTCAGGGAATTCCTGAGCTTCAAGATATCTTTTCACTTCATAGAACCAAGGCTTCTCCTCTGCCCCTTCAGTGTCAATCTCATTGCAATATGCAGGCTTTTCAAATCTATCAATGGTAATCTTGGGAGCTTCATCATCCCAACTGATCTCAAACATGGACGCCATGGTGGCCAATGCATCTGCCAATTGATTCTCTCTTCGTGGAATATGTTCAAAGGTAATCTCTTTAAAATGTGGGATCAAAGACAACACATGCTCTCTGTAAGGAATGAGGTTATCATGCTTGGTGTCCCAATCTCCTTTAATCTGACTTACTACCAGGGCTGAATCTCCATACACATCAAGGAACTGAATCTTCATATCAATAGCAGCTTTAATACCCAAGATACACGCCTCATACTCAGCCATATTATTGGTACAACGGAAACAAAGTCTGGCAGTAATCGGGGTATGACAACCTTCGGGGGAACTAATCACAACACCAACACCATTACCAAGTGCATTAGAGGCACCATCAAAAACCATAGTCCATCGGGATCCTTGTTCAGGTCCGTCATATTGTCCAGATTCTTTGGTAACAGTCATAATATCTTCATCAGGGAATTCAAAATTCATTGACTGGTAATCATCTACTGCTTGATGAGCCAAATGATCAGCAACAACACTTCCCTTGATGGCCTTCTGAGTAGTATACTGTATGTCATATTCTGTCAAGATCATTTGCCACCTTGCAATTCTTCCGGAGAGAGCAGGTTTCTCGAATATGTACTTGATTGGATCCATCTTCGAAATCAACAAGGTAGTATGGGTCAACATATACTGTCTTAGTCGGCGAGCAGCCCATGCCAAAGCGCAGCAAGTTTTCTCGAGCAGTGAGTATCTTGTTTCACAGTCGGTAAACTTTTTGCTAAGGTAGTATATTGCCTGCTCTTTTCGACCAGACTCGTCATGTTGCCCCAACACACACCCCATTGAGTTGTCTAATACTGTTAAGTACATAATCAAGGGTCTTCCATCAACTGGTGGCATCAAAATTGGAGGTTCTAGCAGATATCTCTTGATTTCATCAAAGGCAGTCTGGCACTCATCATTCCATTCCATCACCTGATCTTTCTTCAATAACTTGAAGATTGGCTCACAGATGGTAGTTAATTGGGAAATAAATCTTGCAATGTAGTTCAGTCGTCCTAAGAAACCTCTAACCTCCTTCTCAGTACGGGGAACTGGCATCTCTCGTATAGCTTTCACTTTTGCAGGATCCACTTCAATACCTTTTCCACTGACAATGAAACCCAGGAGCTTTCCAGATCTAACTCCAAAAGTACACTTGTTTGGATTTAATCTCAACTTGTATTTCTTCAACCTCTCAAACAACTTGTGCAGATGATCAAGATGTTGCTCTTCATTCTGAGACCTGGCTATCATATCATCTACATATACCTCTATCTCATGATAAATCATATCATGAAACAAAGCCACCATAGCACGCTGATATGTTGCCCCTGCATTCTTCAAACCAAATGGCATTACCTTATAGCAAAAGGTGCCCCACTGTGTCACAAATGTTGTCTTCTCCATATCTTCAGGTGCCATCTTGATCTGATTGTAACCAGAGAAACCATCCATAAAAGAGAATACTTTATGCTGAGCAGTGTTGTCTACCAGAATATCAATATGAGGAAGTGGAAAGTCATCTTTAGGGTTGGCCTTGTTCAAATCTCTGTAGTCTACACACATACGCACCTTACCATCTTTCTTAGGAACTGGTACCACATTTGCAACCCACTGAGGATAAGAAGTCACTGCTAAGAACCCTGCATTGAACTGTTTCATTACCTCTGCCTTGATCTTTTCTGACATTTCAGGACGCATACGACGAACCTTCTGCTTCTTTGGACGACAATCTTCTTTCACTGGCAAACGGTGAACCACAATGTCTGTATCCAACCCTGGCATGTCTTCATAAGACCAAGCAAAGATCTCCACATAGTCACGCAACATCTGAATCAACCTGCTCTTGACACTGTCTTCTAAATCAGCCCCTATCTTAACCTCTTTTCTGTTTTCTTCAGTTCCCAGATTCACAACTTCGACTGGCTCTTCATGTGGCTGTATAGCTTTCTCTTCTTGTTGTAACAACCTAGCAAGCTCTACAGGTATTTCACAATCGTCCTCATTTCCGTCTTCAGTTTGATAGATCGGATTCTTGAAATCATAATTGGCAATAGTATAACTGTTATCAACAGGATCCAGAGTGGATGAGGATCTGCATTTTAGTGATGTGGGTGTGTGTAAGAACACGTAGCTGATAAAGCAAAAATAAAAGAAAAAGAAAGACAAGGAACACAATATTTACGAAAACGAAACGTCCACTGATTTTATTGAATGAAGTATGCAAATGAAATGACAGCCCGTAACAAGCACACCATTGTGCCCCGGGTAAGGCACATGGCTTGAAAGTTTCATTGTTCAGAAATTACAAATTTAAAAACACAACACAGTAATAGTATTTACTCCTGACTAAAGGAGATAGGGATAACATCTTCAGCTTTCCAATTATTGAGTCCAGCACCCACAGTAGGAAAAATCCATGCATCCAAGTTGTAGTCTTCATCTTGATCTCCCACAGCATTGATAACCCCTTGATTGGTGATACGAGCAGCACGAGCACGACGAACAGCCTTCTGGGACTCTGCAGTGAAACCCAAACCAAACTTGTCAGACTTGTACGGAATATCAGGAAGCTGACCCCAAATAGTACAACCACCTTCATCCACCACAGCTCTAGCATCATTGAGGGAGGCCATTGCCATTGTTGGAGGTTTTCTGGTGACCACATGAACTTTCTTCACAGCAGGAGGAGCTACACAATCATTAACAACCCAGGGAACCACTTCAAATGACTGACACGGAGTCTTAATGTATTCACCTTCCACTTCCAGATACTTGAAAGTGTTTACATGGCTGACAAAGTATTCTTCCTCTCCAAAGACCGTAACAACCTTTCCATTCACCGGATATCTCAACTTTTGATGCAATGTAGAGGTCACAGCACCTGCCCCATGGATCCAGGGACGACCAAGCAGACAAGAGTATGAAGGACGAATATCCATCACATAGAATGTAGCAGTAAACACCTGAGAGTCAACCTTGATTGGAAGATCAATTTCCCCATGCACTACTCTTCTAGAACCATCAAAAGCCTTTACCACAATATTACTGGGTTTCAACACAGTATCTTCAGGACTCAGCTTATTCAGGACTTCCTTGGGTAACACATTCAGAGAGGAACCATTGTCTATCAGCACATGAGACAGGGTAGTGCCCCTGCATTCAATTGAAATATGCAAGGCCCTGTTATGATCCCTCTTGGCGGGGGTCAAATCAGCATCAGAAAATCCTAACCCATTATCATAGGTCAGGTGGGCAACACAATTCTCAAACTGGTCAACAGAAATTGCACTGGGTACATGAGCCATCTTCAGAAACTTGATCAATGACTTGGCATGAGCCTCAGAACATAATAATAGGGAGAGCATAGAAATCTTTGAGGGAGTATGCCCCAACTGATCAACAATGTCATAATCACTCTTGCGAATGATTTTCAATACTTCTTCCATCTGCTTAGAGAGATCATCAGCAGCTGGCACATCAGTAGATACGGGCTCAATAACAGGACCTTTGCCCCGAGCATCAGTGGTGGAAGTAGCAGCAGGAGTAACTGCATTCTTGGAAGTATCTGGAGGAGAGAAGACTCTTCCACTACGAGTGATCTTGCTAGATCCAGCAATATTATCAATGTCAACAGGCACATCAGGTAAAGGCTCCTGTTTAACACCATGGATGTAAACATCAGACCCATAGTGCCAAGGCACAGCTTTGTCAGATGTATAAGGAATAGGACCAGGAGTGGTAATGATCACAGGAGCCACTCTGGCTTCAGCAACAACTTTCACAGGACCTTCAGCAGTAATCTTGATTGGGCCCTGATGAGTGATTTTAATGGGACCCTTTGAAGTGATTCTTACCGGTACTTTGTCAACCATATCAACCTCTTCAATCTTCTTACCCCGAGTCAGATGATCCACCATACTTTCTACAGATGCTGGTCTTCTTTCAAACACTATAGTATACTTATCCATGAGACGTTGAATCCCATCTCTCAAAATGAAGCAACTATCCGGCTTATAGGTACAATACAGACAATCTTCACGACAACCTGGAAAGATCCCAGCTTGTACTAACCTCTTTTTGATAACAGACAATGGTGTACTCAACTCCATTACTGAATAGACATGCAGGTCTTCATCAATGTCTTCATCAATGGCATTGACAGTCTTCTCGTGATTTGGCATTGGAGCTGTAATCACATTTGGAGTACCTGGTGGATCAAACTCAATTTCTCCAGCATCAATCATATCTTGAATTTTGTTCTTCAAGACCCAGCAGTTATTAGTATCATGTCCTGGACAATTTGAATGATATGCACATCGTGCATTGGGATTGTACTTGGGAGAGGTAACATTGGGATTCTGAGGAGCCTCCCTCAGGGTAATAAGTTCAGCCTTCAACAAGTGTTGCAATGCCTGAGCCATTGACATGTTGATCTTCGTGAACTGTCTTCTAGCCCTCTGTTGGTTGCCTTGAGGCTGCTCTGTTGTTGCAGGAGTTGGATTTGAAATATGAACTGCACTAACAGACTGATGCCTTCTATTACGATCAGGTTGACCATAAACAGCATTGGATTCTTTCTTCCCAGTGGGAGGCTTCCTTGCAGCACCTGATGAAGAAGTGCCCACTTGGATCTTACCACTCTTGATACCATTCTCTACCCGCTCTCCTGTCATGATCAACTCAGTGAAGCCAGATGATGAGCTTCCAATGAGATGACTGTAAAACGGACCATTCAGCGTACACATGAACATATCAACCAATTCCCTATCAGTCAAAGGGGGTTGAACTCTTCCAGCTAAGTCTCTCCACTTCTGAGCATACTCCTTAAAACTTTCTTTGGCACCCATAGACATGCTCTGAAGCTGCATGCGAGTGGGGGCTAGGTCAGCATTGTATTGATACTGCTTGTAGAAAGCTTCAGCAAGATCATTCCAGTCTCTGATATTGACACTCTCCAACTGATAATACCACTCCAGCTGAGCTCCAGATAAGCTCTCTTGAAAGAAATGGATCCACAACTTCTTATCAGCAGTATGAGGTTGGATCCTTCTGACATACGACCTCAAATGCAACTTGGGACAAGAGACCCCATCATAAACAACAAAGGTAGGAACCTTGAAACCGATGGGTATCACAACCCCAGATATCAAGCTCAAATCCTCAAAATCCAGCCCAGATGATTTCTGTAATTCCATAGCATCCATTCTATCCACCAGCATCTTGAATTTGTCTTCATTAGGCTCATGGTAGTAGTTAGCCTCAGAATCAGAGTCCCCCATTGTGTGGTGGAGACTGCCTTCCTCTTGCTCAGATTCTTCAGATTCATAGTCTTCAGCTGGTTCCTTGGTCTTGGCAAGACCTTTGAACCTCCTTCCCATGTTGATCAACCCAGCAGACCTTCTTGTCTTCTTAGTCTTCTTGGCCAGCAGTGCCTTCAATTCATCCTGTCCCTTGGATAGGTTCAGGATCAGCTCTTGGAACTGTGCATTCTGTGCCTGAAGATCCTTAACTGATTGTTCAAGAGCCATTGCTGAAATAAACAGCGAGAATATGAGAAACCTGTGCACAATTATAAACCTGTGATGCAATGAAATGGTATGGGAATGCATATGCAATGTTTTCAAGGACCGCAGGATTTAAATTTGCTTAAACAAGAAAGTAACTTTTTATTAGTAATAACTCGTTTTGCCTTTTAGGCTTACAAAAAAAATGAAAATGAAATAAATACAAAAGATGGGGTTTTAAGTCTCCCATGGACGTTTCCTCTTTGTATTGAGGTATGAGTTGAGGTTTCGTTCCTCATGAAGTTGCTTTGTTAGCTCTAGGATCCTTGCTTGGCTTGCTTTGTAATGAGCCTCGAAAGTATCCCTTTGCTCCTTCAGTTGGATCCATGATCTCTGCAAGTCTTCCTTATCAGTAGGCATGTCTGGGTGAAGGATGGTATAAGCTGTGTCTCCTTCAGCAACAGGTTCCATGGTAACTGGTAGGACGGCAGGATATGGCATCATGAGTGTCTGAGCACGAGATCGTACCCATCTGAGATAAGCCTCCATAGGAATAGTGTACTTAGGCTCCAGTGTCCTGCTGTCAATCCTGTTTACCTTTCCCCAAGCTCGTATGAATCTCTGACGGTAACCCTGAAGATCGTTGTCGTAATCAAACACAATGCCCTGAATCAACATGTCATGTGGACCATCGCTTCAGGCGTAACCAAACTGTCGTAAAGCTAGAGAGGGGTTGTAGGTGATGCCTCCTCTTATGCCTAGAAGTGGCACATTAGGAAACTCCCCACAACGGTCAATGATGGTGACATTCTCCATAGATCTGGAGCACCAATGGATATCTGAGTGAGAAAGTGACATGATCCTCTTGGACCATCTGAACCCTTGCTCATTCTTCATTACTGAGCGAGGAAGGTGAGAAATAAACCACCTAGAGAGTAAAGGTATGCAACACATCAAAGTTCCTCTTGCCCTTGTAGTACGGGTGTGAAGAGAATGTAGAATGTCTCCAAGCAATGTAGGCACTGGATTGTGACTCAGGAAGATGTTGATGGCATGGACGTCTATGAACTGATCTGGATTGGGGAACAATACTAAGCCATATATCAGCAAAGCTAAGATTTCCTCAAAAGCATCATATCTCATGGCCTTCAAGAACATTTGAGCCTTATCCATTAGTACTTTGGTAAGAATACCCTTGACTCCACTTCTCGTCTCTAGAACAATGTCAGACTTCTTCAGATGTAGGGCTGCAGCAATAACCTCTGGTTTAAGTTCCTTCTCCAGACCTGTGAAGGGTCTTTGATCAAGAACAGGTATGTCCAGAAGTTTAGAGAACTCCTCCATGGTTGGAACCAGCTGGTAATCAGGGAATGTAAAGCAGTGGTGCTTAGGGTCAAAGAACTGAAACAGGACACTCATCATGTCTTCATTGAACCCTGAAATGACTAGATCCAATAGGTGACCATGTCTCTTGATGAACCGGGAGTGATCAGACACTTGAGAAACCAACTCTTTAAGCTTGGGAGGTATCCCTACAAAGTTGATCCTGATGGTGTTTCTACGAGCAGAAGCCATGACCTGCAACAAAGAACAAAGATAAATCCCTTGGTCCTTGAAATGGTTAGGGAAAATGATATGCTCATGATGCATGATGATGTCATGATGTTATGTTCAATCACAAACATGTGGCACACACAAACAAGTCACACCATAGCCCTAGGTTTAAAGGCTTGCATGAGGTTTAAAGGTAAGTACCCTCCCCTGAAGTTAGATGGTTCATCCTGTCCTACAAAAGTAACCGGGTTCTAAGGGATCTCAATATCACTGATCCTTCACAAGGGTGGTTGATCAGAAGGCAACTTACTTGCCAACCAAAACCCTCCAAGTTTAAGATCTCAATGAGCGTAGTATCGAGTGTCAACCAACTTCAGTCTGCACCAAAGCCGGTTACCTCACTACTTTCTAAAGGCCAAGATGAGTTAACTAGGGTTCTAAAAGTTAGTTAGTGCATTGACAACATATGGCAGCCTCAATATTATCCTCAACTTGACTTAAGGAATATAAGCACCAACCAAGAAGTCGCACTAACTATGGCCACCAGATCAACCGTATCGATATACGTCGTACAGTTTCCTTGGTCTATTGCCATTTACCTAAGGTACACTAGATCCGGGTTAGGACCTTTCACACATAAGAGCACCCCAACAAGTAATATAAAACAAACAAGGCAAACAATTTAAAGTGATCTTAATTCCTAAGGGTACCCCTCTTAAATAAATCCCCAGCAGAGTCGCCAGTTCTGTAACACGGTGGGAGAACCGACTTTAAGTAATGTTGCGGATAGCAAGAGTCGCCACCGACTTTTATTTTATCCATAAGGAAAGGTTATAAAAGAACAGGAAAGACCTTAGAGATATTTTTGGGTCCGGGGGGTAGGTTATGTAAAGGGAAGGTGTTAGCACCCTTTACATCCATGGTTATCCATGGGCTCTTAGTTACTTAGCTCACTTTAAATTGTTTTTTGAATGTGGTGTGTGAATAGAAAAATTTTCAGAATAGTTGATAATAATCCATGTACGGATGTGTAAAAACTTGTTTGAAAATTTGTTTGAAATTTGTTTAAGTGTTTGAAAAGTTTGAATAGTGAGCAAGCAACTAAGAGGTATCTACCCTATTGTTTAAGGTCTTTCTTGTTCTTTTTCCTTTCCTTGGTAAGACTATCCCTACTATTAAGGAGTAGGTAGTCATTACCTTGGATGTTAAGGGACATGTGAGGGACAATCTGGTTATGAAGGCAACTGTGGGGTGTAATAAGCATATATATGGGACTATCATCATTTATTCGAAGGGACTTGATTCGTAAAGGCAACCATAAGGGACTTGATGATTTTTATTTTTAGGGACTTGCTTTATACACCCCACTTGACCTTATTCGTATGCAACTTGAGGGATAACCTTAGAAATGTGAGACGGCGATTAAAATCGACTTACGTGTGTGAGTGTTTAATTTAATTATCTTATTATTAAAGTGATCTAATTAATTTTAAATAAAATACATATTTGCACTCCCTAATTACTAACCATAACAAGAATAATTAAATAATTATAAATTTACATCCGGGAAACAATTACAAGAAATTATAATAATAAATAGAATAGCAAATTAAATAATAAGCAATAAATAATAAAAAAAATAAATAATAAAGGGTTAGTAACAATAAAATAATAATAATAATAATTTAGAAATAAGGTTAGAAACATAATAATAAAAATATAATAATAAATAATAATATTGTTAATAAATAGCAAAATCAAATAATATGGTTAGTAATAATCAAGAATAAGTAAAATTAACCAAAATTATAATAATAATATATCAACAATTTTTCCTATAAACAATTATTTAGAAAAGAAATATAAATAAACAATTACTTTAATTTTACAAGTTATCAAGTTATTATTATTTTTTATTATAACTACAAAATTTTAATTATTATAAACATATATTAATATTTATTTTTTAAACAATATATACATATTATAAGAAGAAAATAGGTTTTGAATATCACATTTACAATATTAATCATGTTTATAAAATTTAATTTTTATTAATTATTATATTTACAAATTATTTTAAACCATATACAAAAATACAATTATTATAGATTAAATTGTTTCTAAACATTTAAAAGAAAAATAATTTGGATTATAAATATTTTTTACAAAAATATTAACTTTTATTAGATAAATATGCACATGGTAATTATATTAGAATAAAATAACAACTAAGTTTTAAATAGAAAATAAATTAGGGTTTTTGAGATTAGGGTTAACTTATATACAAAATTTATTTTTAACTAATTATATAAAATTATCTTAATTAATATAAATTATACAAATAAAATTTAAATAAAAAAAAATCAAGAGTTTTTATATTTTTTTAGAAAAATAATTTTAAGAGTTGGGATACATAATATATACATACTTTATAATATAGAAAATAATAATAAAACTTTAATTATTTAAATCAATTAAATTAAAAGAAGAACAAGAAAATAAAAAGAAAGAAAAAAAGGAACCTGATGGGATTTGAACCCAGGAGGTCTGGATTAACAATGTCAAGGCATACCACTGGACCACTCCATGCGCAGGTAACAAAACAGCAAGTCCAATACGTTTTGTTCTTTGTCTTGAAAATCCAGGAAAATATGAGAAATCAAAAAGGCCTGGGGTGGGATTTGATCCCAGGACCTTTACATTCACAAACGCGCACATCACCACCCGGCTGGAAGAGCCAATCTGATAACTGAATAGCCATAATGCATAATATATTCTATCTTCTTTTATCCTGAAAAATAAAACAAAACAATGCACTTGGCCAGGGATCGAACCAAGGTTCCTACAACATATGCAGGCAGAGCTTACCACCAGGACACACGCGTGTGTGTGATAACAAAACAACAAAACAACATAAAATATATTAATATAATTTGAATTCCTGAGCGCGGCAAACTTCATCTTCTTCATTCAAATTTCCTGCGAATTTTGCTTTGAATTTACCTGCACTTTTTCCTGCAAGTTCTTAATCCGAAACCTATGTTTTTCAATCATCAAGCAAATCATAATATTGATACAAATTTAAAGCCCAGATTAATTAGGTGAAGCTCATAGGTCACGGCCATGGTTTTATAATTCATTGAGATGCCCTAAACACTGAGTTCCCGAAATTGGTTTTCAAACCCTAACAATGGTGAATTCTGGTATAGCCCATAGAAATCAAATTAAACCATCCATAAAGCTTCTAAACACCATAACAAACACAAATCCAAGGTTAGTTTTAATTATCAATGCATAAACAATTCAAATCGAAAAAAATTTAAACATGAACTATATGCTTTCGGATTCCTCATATGTGCATGAATTGGATGTATTTGAGGATTGCTTTCGACTCAATGATGACCAAGGAAGCTAGCCATGTCCTTGTTTTACCTTGTAGAGCCTTGGAATAGAGAATCCGAATTGCACTTTTTTGCTTGAATTTTGAGTTTTGAACTTACACTTTTGGCTGCTGGATTTCGTGCCCTTGTGTTTGGTTTATGTTTAATATATATATGTGAATCATTCTAGGTCAAAACATTGATTAGTCATGTGGAAACTTTGATCTAAAAAGATTGAAATTGATCAAGTGTTAAAAGTCAAATATTTGTGTATTATGACTTGCTATCTTTGGATCAATCACATTATTTCTTTCTCTTTAAACTTCAATCATCCATTAAGAATTTCTAGAACCTCAATCTTCACCCAAAAATAGATTTTCATATTTTATATTTATTTAAAATGATTTTTATGAATTAAATCAATAATAAATAAAAATAAAATAATAAAAATGCTGAATTTTGGTCAATTGGGTCGTGCACCATGTTATGAGGTGGATTGGATCACAACTTAACAAGCCCATTTGGAAAGAATTACTTTTAGACCTCCATTTTCAACATAAACCATCACAAAATTTCCCAACTTTGCAAAGGCATATCTCCCTCAATTTTAAAGGTATGAGGGTGTTCTTGGACTTTTTGGAAATCTTGAAGAGTCCTTTAAACAACCCCATTGGTTTCAGGTCCATATCATTTACCAATCTCAAGTTATGCCCTTTTGAAGTTGTTGACTTTTTGTTGACTTTTGAAATGACCTATAATGTCTTAGATCATATCTTCCAAATGAAGAATTTCTAGGCTTAACCTTCAACATCAAAGTTGTAGAGGATTCAATTTCCTTCAAAATGAGCTTTGGATGGAGACTTGGTGATGAAGTATGTGAAAGTTATGGCTGGTCAAAGTTCAGTTGACTTTTACTGAGGAAACCCTAATTTAGAAACTCCTGATTATTGATGATCTGGAATCTCCTTGATGAATCATGATCAACCCTTGATCAAATGATGAATTTTACTTCATATACTTGATGTTGGAAAAAAAATCATGAAGTTTGACTTTGGTTTGACCACAGTTGACCTCAGTTTGACTTTTTAACTGCATTGACTGGTTTTGACTTATCTGATCATCTGACTGAGCAAACTTTTGAGAAAAGTCTTGAAACTTGTCATGGGGGTTCTTACACACATATAAGATGTTATGAAGCTCACTTGAAGTCTTGGAAATCCATTTAGCCTGATTAAAGTCAAAACCCTAGTTTTGGATGCACTACTTAGGGGGTGCATTGTCTGAGGGAATTGTCAACTCCTTTGACCAATTGTGAACTTTGTGAACCTTGTGAATCTTCATAAAATGTCTTGTGAACCTCATGGGAGGTATTGTGAAGCTTGTGAACCTTGTGAACCTCATGAAGTGGCTTTGTAGACCTTATGAACCTCAGGAAAGCTTTGTAGTCATTGTGAAACTTGTGAACCTTGTGAACCTTCAAGAAGTAACTTGTAGACTTCATGAACCTCATGAAAGGTATTGAAATCATTGGGAAACTTGTGAACCTTGTGAACCTTCAAGAAGTAACTTGTGGACTTCATGAACCTCATGAAAGGTCTTGTAAATGTTGAGAAGCTTGTGAACCTTGTGAACCTTCAAGAAGTGACTTGTAGACTTCATGAACCTCATGAAAGGTTATATAAGCATTGAGAACTTGTGAACCTTGTGAACCTTCTTAGAACACAAAGTCTTGTATTGTGAGGGCAAATTTTGGGGTGCAACAGAAGGACACAACTCAACTTCTCTGAGTGCCTCAGACATGTGCTTAGTTCCAGATGTTGTGATCCCTGCTAAGTTCAAACTGCCAGAATTCGAGAAATACAAAGGCCTCAGCTGTCCTGAGCTTCATTTGAGGATGTACTGCAGAAAAATGGCTGATCATGCTAAAGATGACAAGCTCATGATCCATTGCTTCCAAGACAGCCTGTCTGGAGCATCTCTAGAATGGTATATGCAGCTCGAACGCAACAATGTTCGTACTTGGCTTGATCTATCTGACGCATTCAAAAAGCAGTACAAGTACAACAATGACTTAGCTCCTAACCGTACTCAACTTCAGAGTATGTCTCAAAAGGAAAGCGAATCCTTTAAGGAGTACGCCCAACGCTGGAGAGAGCTAGCCGCCAGAGTGCATCCACCTTTGGTTGACCGTGAATTGATCGATATCTTCATGGGTACCCTACAGGGGCAATACTACGAGAAGCTAATCAGCAGCGTATCTTCTGGATTTTCCGACATGGTGATGGTAGGAGAAAGAATCGAAGAAGGTTTGAAAAGCGGAAAGATCCAAGGAGGTTCTAGTAGCCAGAACAATGCCAAGAAACCTTTCAACGGGTACAAAAAGGGCGAAACAAATGTCATTTCCGCTGCAAATGGGAATTTCCAACAGAGTGCACCTGCACCAGTTCCCTACTACCAGTATCCCTATGTTGCTGCTGCGCAATATGCTCCTATGCCATATCAGCCAGCTCCTCCAATGCCTTATCAGCAGACCTTTCAAGCTTTATTTCCGCCTCAGATGGCTCATCAACCACGTCCACCTCCAATGGTTGCAGCTGCGCAGTATGCGCCCAATCCATACCAGCAACATGCTTATCAACCACGGCCTGGTCAACAGCAACAACGCGCTCCTCAACAGCGTCCACCATATCAGCAAAGAGGATATGATAGGCACATCGATCCCCTGCCTATGACGTATACCGAAATATTTAAGGGGATAATGGCAAAAGGAACTCTTGTGTTGAAAGATATGCCACCTCAGACTGGTAATGCCCGGAACTATGATGCCAATGCTCGCTGTGAGTATCACAAAGGCGCTCCAGGTCACACCATCGAGAATTGCCATGCCTTCAAACACTTGATTCAGGATATGATCAACTCTAAGGACCTCACTCTCACTCCGAGAAATCCAAATGTCCAGAATGATCCAATGCCGTCACACGGTGCCAACAAGTGAAGACATGTGAAGGAGTTGCCGAAGACCAAAGCTGAGTAGTCTCCAACTTAGAAGTATTCAATCAAGAGAAGTTCAATTCCTCAAATCAAGGCAACCATCGCCATTTTATTATTTCTGCATTCCTGTTGTTTTGTAATGTTTGTTTAAATACTATTTGCTCTGAACATTGTTATCGTTCGTACTTGGTTATGTTAATGTTATGTTTATGCATGTTTTGAATCAATCTATTCGCATTCGCTCATTATTTATCGTTTATCACAAAAATCACAAAAATATTCCCTCACTTCACTTTAGCAAATATTTGAGGGAGGATGATGAAAACGAAATACCCATAACTGTTGCGGTATGCTTTCGGATAAAACCTCGTCAATGATGTACAGGCATTCTTTCAAATCCCCAAACACTGGAGATACAAGGAGTTAATCCCTAGTCAACCACTTCGAGCCTAGAAGTAGGAATTTCTTTCGGATACAACCCTTACATTTAACCCGGGGCAGGGTAGTTGTTCAGTTAACCCGACTACACCTTCCAATCGCAAGATGAGACATCCCGTCAGAGGACCATCAACAAATGACTTGGCAGTCACAACATTAAAAAAAAGCCACTAAGTTGAGCACCCGAAGGGAGACTTAGTCAAAAAAAAAAAAATCAAAAAGAGGAACTCAAATCCTCAGCAAAAACAAAACAAATATCAGTGACCACCAAATCAAAAAATCAAAGGGTCACCAACAGCAAAATGAGATGACTGCCATCTTCAAGCAAACTTTGAAGCTTCATCTTCACTCTTGCAAAGTCAAAATAAATACAAATGCAGAGTTAACTGAACGTAGGACTGGAGAACAATACGAAGAAGGGATGGGTACAAATCAAACTTTGAGCCTTATACCTTTGTTTCTCAAAACCATTAACCAGACCACATTACAACCCTGAAAAGACCTAATTGAGGCGCGGTTTATTCTGAAAGCATGCTACCAACAAGGTTGCGTAAATTGACTCCCATATGTTTGCTAATCTTCAATCTCGTTTGCACATTATTCTTGCTGCATCTTTCACGCACTTTCTAAATCAGCACTTCGTTTGAGCTAAACGGTTCATTCATCGCACTATCACAATCATTCAAATAAATTGACTTTTTCAAAACTTACATGAACTTTACATTAACACTACCATTTGTATATGAACAATTTAATTGCAAATCATTGCTTGACATCAGTACAATCCCAACAAGGGGAAATCAAAAGAGAAACTTGAACTTCATTGCCAACATGAATCAAGACTACTTCAGCAGCCCAATCAGGGGCAAATCATTCGTAACATCCCAATCAGGGGCAATTCATTTCAAAATCAGTCCAATCAGGGACAAAGCATCTTCAATAGCCCAATCAGGGGCAATCTATCTTCCAACAGCTCAATCAGGGGCAGGCTCCTACCAAATCCAAACACTGAGGCAGGTCATGCCATGGCCATTGTCAAAGCTTCCCCGTCAATTTTATTTCAATTACCCTACAGGCAGGGGCAAGCATACAAGGAGCAAATCTTCCTATCTCTTCTCCCCAGCTAAGAAGCAAATTTCGCTGGACATTGGCAATCATTCGAAGCAAATCAGGCTTCACGTGCCAATTATGTCGCTTCGCTCATCAGCAGATAACCGAACTTGGAGCTTTCAGATTCGTCTTCTGATCATACATCGTCGAAGATCGAGTGTCGGGAAATCAGTCCCTCCACCCACCCAAAAGTCCAATTACCATTGGCAACTACCAAACCGAAAGTCCACCAAGCTGGCACCTTTCTTTTTTCAATCACTCATATGCATCATTATGCATCATTAACGTCATAAGCATCATTTGCATCAATCATTTACAACATGTGCGTCATATGCATGCCCAAACAAAAAAAACAACTTTTTATTTTCCCCAACAATTTCAACTTACATCTCAGTGCATAGAACATTTGCATTGTATCTCCATCCCTATGGAATACCATTTCAAAACAATCAATCATACATTGCATAGTTCAGGATCCAGGATCATACAAGTTTCCAGTCCTTTCCCCAGCGGAGGATCGCATCAATCGAAGACCCCTGGCATCCCCTTGGCGGATTCAATAGCCGTGTTTAAATTTCAGTCCCTTTGCCTTATCATCCTTTGGTGATAAGTGATTTTATTTTCTGTTATTTGCCTTATCATCCTCTGTTGATAAGTGATTTTAATTTCAGTCATTTGCCTTATCATCCTCTGTTGATAAGTGAGTTTATTTTTCTGTTTATTGCCTTATCATCCTCTGTTGATAAGTGATTTTAATTTCAGTCCCTTTGCCTTATCATCCTTTGGTGATAAGTGATTTTATTTTTTCTGTTATTTGCCTTATCATCCTCTGTTGATAAGTGATTTTAATTTCAGTCCCTTTGCCTTATCATCCTTTGGTGATAAGTGATTTTATTTTTTCTGTTATTTGCCTTATCATCCTCTGTTGATAAGTGATTTTAATTTCAGTCATTTGCCTTATCATCCTCTGTTGATAAGTGAGTTTAATTTTCTGTTTATTGCCTTATCTTCCTCTGTTGATAAGTGAATTTATTTTCAGTTTATTGCCTTATCTTCCTCTGTTGATAAGTGAATTTATTTTCAGTTTATTGCCTTATCATCCTCTGTTGATAAGTGAATTTATTTTCAGTTTGTTGCCTTATCATCCTCTGTTGATAAGTGAATTTATTTTCAGTTTGTTGCCTTATCATCCTCTGTTGATAAGTGAGTTTGTTTTCAGTTTATTGCCTTATCATCCTCTGTTGATAAGTGAGTTTATTTTTCTGTTTATTGCCTTATCATCCTCTGGTGATAAGTGATTCATTTTGTCAATTTGTTCTTGCTGTGTCACCCATTATTTTCCAGTTTATTTCATTTGCTATTTTCATAATTTCTTTCTTTGTCGGACAAATTTGGAGTCTGTTAATATCTAATTATCTTATACCTTGAAAGATTGAACGCGAGCCAGTTCATCTTACTCGGTCTAAGCCAATTCGATAGGGGCATCTGTCATACCCCAAATTTGTCCTACCATTCATAATAATTGATCATTGAGTTCTATATGTATTTATCTTGTTTTTTTTTATAATCATTGTCACATCATTTTCTTTGTTGTTGTTGTTTTAACATTTTAAAAAAAAAAAAAAGTTAACCATTTTTTTTTAGTTTATAATCCTATTTTATCTTCATTATCCTGGTAATTATCTTTATTTTCATCTTCATTTTTTTGAATAATTTCTTTATGATGAGTCCTCTTTTATGTGCGATTTCTTTTATGATTAGAGGAATATTTTGATACCATATGAAAATGAGAATATGCTTGGAGTACCCATATTATTAAAGAGAGGGTCAATTTTATTTCTATCTATTTTAACTTTCATTAATTGAATTCTTTTCCTATTTTTGCACAATTTATATTTTATTCTTATTAATTAGTATTATAGTTTCTACCTTCCTCTTATTATCTCTATCATGATTCATTATTATTTCTATTATTCTTACTATCATCTTTATTCTTGTATTATTATTATTTTCCTTTTATCAATATTATTACTATTTTCTATCTATTAAAAAAAAACTTTTATTATTTCCTTATTTTTTTACTTATTTTTTTTATTATTTCAGGTCAAAATATCTACTTCTATTATCTTTATTTTTATTATATCCTATTATGTATTATTATCTTTTGTCATTACTATCATTAGATTTGTTACTTACATTATTTTTTTTTATAACATTCTTTTAGTGTTTGTTTCTCTAAAAATTAACTTTCTGAAGCCAGCTAATATTTTGTTCATAGCAAAACACCTCACCCCCACTAACAATAGCCACATTTTTCCAGCCTGTCCACTACCAACGGATTCACGTTTTTGCACATTCCACTCACTCCACTTCTGCATCTCCTATATAACTTTTATTCATTTTCTCATAACAGCAAGCTTGAAACAACCAAAATCCTCTGCAGAAAAAATAGATAAAATCAAGCTTCAATGAACACAAAAATCTGGAAAAAACTCTGTCATAGAATAAATTAACCCCAAAATCTTCATTCACTTACAAAATCACTTTGCTTCATAGACACCATACTCAACCGCCATCCTTGTTTCGATATCGCCTTCTGTATTTTTTTTTCATTTCAAATAAACTTAACACAAATAAAAAACACAGTAAAACCCCAAAACACCTCCCTTCAAATCTGTGAAAAACCGACCCGCAGCAAGCTCAAACCCGTACAACCTCCGAACGCAAATCCACTCAAACTAGAATCAAACCAGAACAACACCGACCGCCGCTGTGAGCACCACCGAGGCAACCACCTCCATTCCGCCGGAGAGAGACCTTTGACGAAGCCGCCGGAAAACCGTCTTCCACCGCGACTGCGTGAGAGAGCCGAAACAAGGAGAGAGACGAGCGCAAGAATCGGATCAAACCGCGAGAGAGCACGACCCATAGTCGTCGCCGTTAACCTTTTGGGGTAGGTTTTGTTTCTGTTTTTTTTCTCCATCGCGTTACTGTGAAGAAGGAGGATGAGTTTTTTTTCTTTTTTGCTTTTATGCTGTTTATTCTCCTTTTCTGAACCTAACTTTTGTTTTAATTATTTGCTTTTTATATATATTATAAAACCTGTTTATTTTGTTAACTTAACTCACGTTTTCAAAGTCTCCTCATCCCACACATTAAACTTTTTTTTTCTCTCTTTTAATTGAATTCAACTATTTATTTATTTATTTTATATTTTATTGTTTCTTTTATATATATATATATATATATATTATTTGTTTGTTTTGTTTTAGAGTTATAAATATAATATATTATATGTTTTTAGTGAATATATATGATAGATTTTATGTTTCATACATGATACATGATACCACTGTACGTAATAATTTACTCATATACAATAATTATATAGTACTTTCCGTTTTTTAACTTAATACTGCCTCTTAATTAAAGTTAATTTATACATTAAAAAAAAAAGGTAATACATACTATTTTATAGTCATAATATGTATACATAGCTAATATATATTTATAGTTATTAGATATATTTCTCATTTTTAGTTATATCTGTTTATATATTTGTTCTATTGCTAAATTTAGATTTGTGATTAGTTGAATTTTATTTGATTAAGCTAATTATATTTCTAGTTGATTAATTAATGGATTGCTTGTTTATTCATTTAGTCATTGCATTGCAATTTTGGAGCATAAATCGATTGTGCTTTCGAGAATCACATGGATGCATAAATTCTCGCTCGACATTTCGGTTAATGATGAGACCATTTTATCTTTAGCAATATCTAATTAATTTTTTAGAATTATTGTTATTGATTTATTGTTTATTAGCTTTTTTTTTCTATTTCTTATTTATTCATTTATCAATTTATTATTTTCACAGGGCCAATGATATTATAAAAGGCCGTTTTTCGCCCGATTTCATTTTATCGGTGATGAGCGGTCAATATGAGGCCCTCTTTTATTTTATTCTATTATTTTGAACAACAACACTTGTAATATAATTTAATTCATTTTATTCATTATTTTATTCATTATTTAATTTGTTTAATTATTCAATTTATTATTTATTTAATATTTCGCAATTTAATTTATTCATTTTGCATTTCAAATTACGATTCGACTCCTTATAGAATGGTTCCCATTTTGAACCGATTCTAAGGAAGTACACGAACAAAATTTCGTCGCGTCCCAAAAGGTCCAACGCCTTCGAATAGTTGCGCTCGAAAAAGGTCCAACGCCTTCAAATAGTTGCGTCCCGATCAAACAGGCTGAACGCCTTCGAATAGTTCAAAACACACTGCACACACGCTTCCTCTTGGGCAAAATACAATGATACCTTTTATTTCTCGCAATCCCCTGTATTTATTTTGTACCCCTCTCCCTTTACTTTGTACGCAATTTACTTTTCGTATTTATTTTCGAATCCTTGGTCCAACGCCAAGCGATTGCACTTGCACACTTGCACTTTATTTTCCAGTTATTATTTCATTTATTAGGATCCTCCTATCCTTGCGAGCCGAGTGATTCGTGCCTCGTTAACGAAACCACAAAAAATAACCTCCAATTGCATTTACCCTCCAACCTCAAAAAACCAAAACGTTTCGATTAGATCCAAACCCTTGATCCAACGTCAAGCGGCTTTAGGAAATAAAAACACTTTAATAAATACGAGAAGATTTGTATGCCACGAGCCTTAAGCGGTAGAAAGGGGGATAACGAGCTTTCGTTACTCGCTCCGATTATTTCGACGCAGGACACTCGTCTTGTTGGGCGAGATAAACTATCCATAGTCTTTAGTGCATTTCAACTCCTAAACCCTTTCATCGACGAAAGGTAATAAAATCAACATCCATTACCCTTAGTAGGCCGAACTACGAGGCTCTGACTTTCCCATTGCACACGGGAGTACGTAGGCACGAGGATCTCCATCCTTGCCGAGCACCTAGGTTCAATCTAACTTATAATTCAACTCATTTCCCTCTAGCAAGCAATTTGTTTAAGCATAGACATCCTTTCAAGCGCGATAACTTAGATGGTTCCCATCGAGTACGATGGATGTAGGGGGTGCTAATACCTTCCCCCTGCATAACCGACTCCCGAACCCAGGCAATGGTTCCGTTGACCTTTGTCCTCATCCTTTTTTCCCGGGTTGTATCTATATCTTCCCTTTCCCTCCTCGGGAATAAATAGAATTAGGTGGCGACTCTTCAGTCCGTCCGGCGCGCGGCTCCGTCCATTCGGATCGCGTAAGGTCGTATTTTTCGGGGTACGACAAGCAGGGCTTGGAAAGCAGCTAACAAAGGATGGGAGCACCCTGTCAAAGACAATAAGGATGGGGCAAAAGTGATGAAGCCTGAAGAAGAGTGGAGCAAGGAGGAAGAGGAGTCAGCACTTGGAAATTCCAAAGCCTTAAATGCCTTGTTCAATGGCATTGACAGGAACATATTTAGGCTTGTGCACCACTGTGAGATAGCCAAGGATGTTTGGGACACCCTCAAAACTACTCATGAAGGAACATCAAAGGTGAAGATGTCAAGACTTCAACTTCTCACTACCAAGTTTGAGAACTTAAGGATGAAGGAAGATGATACCATTCATGAGTTCTTCATGAACATCCTGGAGATTGCTAATACTTCTGGTGCCTTGGGAGAGAAGATGAGTGATGAAAAGTTGGTAAGAAAGATTCTCAGATCACTGCCCAAGAGGTTTGACATGAAGGTCACTGCCATAGAAGAAGCTCAGGACATCTGCACAATGAAAGTTGAGGAGCTCATTGGTTCCCTTCAAACCTTTGAGATGGGAATGAGTGATATTATTGTGAAGAAAAACAAGAGCATAGCCCTGGTTTCAAACACTGATAAGGAAGAAGAAAGTCATGAAGCAGGCTCTGAGGACAACTTATCAGATGCAATTGCTATGCTTGGGAGGCAATTTAACAAAATTATCAAAAGACTGGACAACAGGCCCATACCAAGTGGAAGAAACTCAACCTCTGAGAATAAAAGATCTTATGACTCTAACAGAAGGTCAAACTATGATGAGAAGACTAACCAAGGAAAAAGGATCCAATGTCATGGATGTGAAGGTTATGGACACATTAGAAGTGAATGTCCAACCTATCTAAAGAAGCAAAAGAAAGGCCTTTCTGTGAAGACTCAGGCAGTGAGTCAGAAGAAGAGTCTGCAAAGCACATCACTGCTCTAGCTGGAGTATGTGAAACTGAAGGAGAATCCAGTGATGAGGATCTGACATTTGAAGAGTTTGAAACATCTTACAGGATGCTGTGTGAAAGGAGCACTGAGGTATGCAAGGAAAGTGAACAACAGAAGAAGAAGATTGTGGAATTAAAAGCTGAAAAGGCAAGTCATCTGGAGATCATTGCCACTTTGAAAAATGAAGTCAGCCTACTCAACTCCAAAATGGAGCATATGTCCAAATCTGTCAGAATGTTGAACAGTGGCTCAAATATACTGGATGCCATTCTCAACAACAACAAGCAATCAGGGGATATGACTGGGATGGGATTTCATAAAGCTCAAAACTCTAAGGCTAGCACCAGCCAAACAACTCCAGATCCTATGAAGTCAAACAAGATGTTCAAGCAGATGTCTCAACATCATGAGAAAAACATGATGAAAAAGAAATATCAAAGGTGGAGATGCCATCACTGTGGAAGGTTTGGTCACATCAAACCTTTTTGCTACAAACTGCATGGATACCCCAATCAGAGTTCCCAACACCTTCCTAAGCAGAAGACAGAGGTCACCAGGAAAACTTGGATACCTAAAGCTAGACATTATACTGATCAAAGCTACCAGTACATGCCTAAGCAGAAGAACAAGTTCACCAGGCAACCTTGGAACTCTAGAGATGGACACTACCCAGGGAAGATGCATCAGAGGAGACACACATATATCCAGCAGTGGGAGCCTAAGAGAGGAAGACAGACTGATCTGAGCTCACATTCTAGGCAAAGGAAACCTCACAACAGGCACAAGTGGTCCAAGCAGGTTGTTGCCTTTATAGCACACACATCTCTCAGGGTATCTGCTAAGGAAGACTGGTATTTTGACAGTGGTTGCTCAAGGCACATGACTGGACTGAAGAATCTGTTGGTAGACTTAAAGCCACACTCATCCAGCTATGTAACCTTTGGAGATGGAGCAAAGGGGGAAATCAAGGGAGTTGGGACCCTGGACTGCTCAGGTGTACCAAGTCTAGATGGTGTGCTGTTGGTGAAAGGGTTAACTGCTAACTTGATCAGCATAAGTTAGTTATGTGACCAAGGTTACAGTGTCAACTTCACCAAAGCTGAGTGCATAGTTTCTGATAAAGAGCAGAAAGTGGTCATGAGAGGAGCTAGATCAAAATATAACTGCTATATGTGGGAACCCCAGTTCCAGCCTCACATCTACTTGTTCCATAGCCAAAGAAGAAGAAGTGAAGCTATGGCGTCAAAGATTGGGTCATATCCATCTCAGAGGAATGAAGAAGATCATCTCTATGGAGGCTGTAAGAGGGATCCCAAGACTTAAGATTGATGAAAGAAAAGTGTGTGGTGAGTGTCAAATGGATAAGCAAACCAAGATGTCACACCCAAAGCTTCAACATCTGACAACCTCCAAAGTCTTGGAATTATTGCACATGGACCTTATGGGACCAATGCAGGTAGAGAGTCTTGGTGGAAAAAGATATTCCTATGTGGTTGTTGATGACTTCTCAAGATATACTTGGATAAGCTTCATCAAAGAAAAGTCAGATGTGTTTAAGGTGTTTAGAGATTTGTGCCATAGGATCCAAAGAGAAAAGGCAAGTTGTATGGTCAGAATAAGAAGTGATCATGGAAAGGAGTTTGAGAATAAAAAATTCTCATACTTCTGTTCATCAGAAGGGATCAACCATGAGTACTCTTCTCCCATCACCCCCAAAAGAATGGGGTTGTAGAAAGGAAAAACAGAACTATTCAGGAGTCAGCTAGAGCCATGATTCATGCCAAGAAGTTACCCCTGTACTTTTGGGCTGAAGCCATGAACACATCATGCTACATCTACAATAGAGTCACACTAAGAAAGGGAACTCTATCCACCATCTATGAAGTCTGGAAGGGTAGAAAACCTACAGTCAAGTACTTTCATGTATTTGGAAGTAAGTGCTACATCTTGGCTGATAGGGATCAAAGAAGGAAGATGGACCCTAAGAGTGATGAAGGGATATTTCTTGGATACTCTATAAATAGCAGAGCTTACAGAGTATTTAACTCAAGAACCAAGGTTATGATGGAGTCAATAAATGTGACTATTGATGATACCTATGCAAAGACAAATGTTGCTGATGATGTTGGAACATCTGCTGACAATCCAACTGAAGTTAAAATAGAAAGTGATAATCTTGACTTCACTTTAACTGAGGCAAAGTCAGAGCAATCCAACAAATCTCCCTCCATCAGAATCCAGAAAGATCATCCTAAAGAACTGATAATTGGTGATCTCAACAGTGGTGTCACCACTAGATCAAGAGAGATGATCTCAGGCTCCTGCTTTATTTCAAAGGTAGAACCTAAGAACATCAAGGAAGCTCTGAATGATGAGTACTGGATCTCTGCTATGCAGGAAGAATTAGGCCAGTTTACAAGGAATGAAGTATGGGATCTTGTTCCTAGGCCTGATGGCATTAATGTGATTGGCACTAAGTGGGTGTACAAAAACAAGTCTAATGAGCAGGGAGTAGTTACAAGAAACAAGGCTAGGCTTGTGGCTCAAGGATATACTCAAATTGAGGGGGTGGATTTTGATGAAACTTTTGCACCAGTAGCAAGACTTGAATCCATCAGACTACTCCTAGGAATTGCTTGCATCCTAAAGTTCAAATTATTTCAGATGGATGTTAAAAGTGCCTTCCTAAATGGGTACCTTAATGAGGAAGTATATGTGGAGCAACCAAAGGGATTTGTTGATCCAAGTTGTCCAGACCATGTATATAAGCTGAGGAAGGCTCTGTATGGGCTAAAGCAAGCTCCCAGAGCATGGTATGAAAGACTGACCACCTTTCTCATTAAGCATGGATACAAGAAGGGAGGAATAGACAAAACCCAGTTTGTAAAGGATGAAGAGGGAAAGGTTATGATTGCTCAGATATATGTGGATGACATAGTGTTTGGTGGGATGTCAGACAGGATGGTTAAACATTTTGTGACTCAAATGAAGTCTGAGTTTGAAATGAGCCTAGTGGGAGAATTAACTTACTTCCTTGGACTGCAAATCAAACAGATGGAGGACTCCATGTTCATATCCCAAAGCAAGTATGCAAAGAACACTGTCAAGAAGTTTGGGATGAACAATGCAAGTCACAAGAGAACACCTGCCCCCACTCATCTAAAACTGACAAAGGATGACAAAGGTGAGAGTGTGGACCAAAGCTTGTACATGAGCATGATTGGAAGTCTACTATATCTTACAGCTAGCGGACCAGATATAGATTTTGCAGTAGGTGTGTGTGCAAGGTATCAAGCTGAACCAAAGATGAGCCATCTCAACCAGGTTAAGAGGATCTTGAAATATGTAAATGGCACTTGTGACTATGGCATAATGTACTCTCATGGTTGTGAACCCATCCTCACTGGATTTTGTGATGCTGACTGGGCTGGAAGTGCTGATGATAGAAAGAGTACATCAGGAGGATGCTTCTTTCTAGGGAACAATTTAATTTCTTGGTTCAGTAAGAAACATAATTGTGTGTCCTTATCCACTGCTGAAGCTGAATACATTGCAGCTGGTAGCAGTTGTTCACAGCTGGTATGGATGAAACAAATACTCACAGAATACAATGTCACACAAGATGTCATGACATTGTACTGTGACAATTTAAGTGCTATTAATATCTCCAAAAATCCTATCCAACACAGCAGGACGAAGCACATAGATATCATACATCACTTCATCATAGACCTTGTGGAGGAGAAGGTGATCACATTGGAGCATGTAGCCACAGAGCTGCAATTAGCTGACATATTCACCAAGGCTTTGGATGCTACCCAATTTGAAAACCTAAGGGGTAAATTGGGAATCTGCATGTGTGACATATAGCAATTATGGAGAAGTTTCAGCATGTCTTATGACATCGTGGGGCATGACCACCAGGTGGCAGCACTAGTCTGGCCAATAACCGTTTGTATTCCAGTTTTACAAATTCCAATAGAAACGGGCTCTATTTATGTACAAACGTGCCTTCAGCTTCTCACATTCTCATTAGCACCACTGAACTATTTGCATGCTACAGCTGAGACTCTGAACCCATCTAAGTCTATCATCAAACCTTTATACATCCCCACTACAATCGCAAACATGTCACAACATCAAAACCCTAACTCCATTGATGAGGGTCTCCTTCAGGAAGATGTAGTGGGCGTCACTCCATTGTCTGTAGTACCCATAAATGCGACACCCATAAACGTTGTCATAGGAAGCATTCCCATCGCCCAAAAGCCCAGGACTCCCCATGCAAGAAGACCCAAGGAGCCAGTCTTCAGTAAAAGTAAGGGAGCCTCTTCAACTTCCAGTGCTCCCAAAGCTTCTGCTTACGTGGACTCCACAATCAGAGATCTTGTAACCATGATCCTGACAGAAGAAAGGGTTGTGTCTGGAGTGTCAGTTCCCCTGAACAGGATGCCTGCCTCAACTCCCACCAACCAAGCTAAAGAAGACATGTCTTCTCGACAAGATGTCCCAAGCAATGTTGAGAAAACTGAGGGCCAGGACAAAGCCCCAAATGATGATGAAGGAGTAGAAGGTCCTACTGATGATCAAGCTGCTGAGAATGAGGCTTCCCAACCTCCACCAGATGTGAACCTGGACGATAATTCTGATACAGAGATCATAGCAGTTGTTGATCCTAGCATAGCCAAGAGGCTTATGGCTAGGAAGGATAAGAGGCCAGCTGCTCAAGCAACCCCTGAGAAAAGACAGCCAACCCCCAAGAAGGACAAGGTCAAAACTGCTTTTGGACCTACAAAGCCATGGAGTAAGGTCAGCACACAGAAGAGGAAGGCCACAGCTCCATCTGATTCTGATGTTGAGGAGGATGTCCCAACATCTCAACCCAGAAAGAGGCCAACACCTTCTAGGACTGCCACTGCTGTCCCTGAAGCACCCCTGGATAATGTGTCCTTCCACCATGTCTCCAGCGTAAGCATGTGGAAATATGTCTATCAGAGAAGGGTGGCTCTGGAACGAGAGCTAGGTAGTAATGCCTTGGATTGTACTGAGGTAATTGATTTAATTTCCAATGTTGGACTGTTCAAGACTGTCTCTAAATTCTCTCCATGTTATGAGTTGTTGGTAAAAGAATTTATAGTGAACTTACAAGAAGGATGTGCTGATGGGAAATCTGAGGATTTCAGAAAAGTGTATGTCAGGGGAAGGTGTGTAGACTTTTCTCATAGGGTGATCAATCAGTACCTGGGGAGAGAAGCAGATGGGCCAACTGAGCTTGGCAAGACTGACAATCAAGTGTGCAGAATAATTACAGCTAACCAGGTCAAAACATGGCCAATAAAAGCCAAACTCTCAGTCAGCTTGTTAACCAGGAAATATGTCATGCTACACAGAATTGGGGCAGCCAACTGGGTCCCAACCAACCACACCTCAACCATAGCCACTGGGCTTGGGAGGTTTATCTGTGCTGTAGGCACCCAAACCAAGCTGGATTATGGAGCATACATCTTTCACCAGACTCTCAGGCATGCAGGAACCTCAGCCATCAAGCATCCAATAGCCTACCCATCACTACTCTGTGGGGTGATTCTCAACCAGTATCCAGGAATCCTTACTGACAAGGACTCTGTCTGTAAAAGGGAAAGTCCACTGTCTTTCCATTACAAGCTGTTTCTAGGTCATCATGCTGCAGATGTTGAAGCACCAGGTGGGACATCTGCTGGGACATCTGCTGTCAAGACACCTATATCAAAGGCAGCCCTAATTGCAGAGCTCAGGACAACCTGCAAGGAGCTGGAAGAAAGGAAGAAGAAGCTTGAGGACCTGATTCAAAGAATGGAGCTGGAAGAGGCTGCTGGGAATGATGATGGAGCTGGTGATGAGTCTGAGGATACAGAGGATGAAGAGTGAAGCTGTTTGTTGGTGGAAAATGTATGTTTAGAGCCTGTCTGTTCTGAATTGTATGTTTCTTTAATGTTTTGTTTGGCCCCAAAATTTATGTCTAACAAGGGGGAGAAATCTGTGTGTATTGAATAATGATATTATGCCTGTCTGCTGAAATGATATATTTTGGACCTATCAAAGTGTCACTGGGGTGTAATGGGTACTTATCAAAGTCTGTTGGGCCAAGTCATGGCAGTGTACATCTCAGTTATATACATGTTTGAGGGGGAGCAAATTCTTAGCTCTCACATGATCTAACAGAAAGGAACTCCGCTGCTCTTTGACAAAACCAGGAGAATATGTTAGCCAAAAATTAGCCAAAGGGGGAGTTTGTAGATATTTGAAATTGGCAGAATTTTTGAAAAACAAAGTAAAAGTTATGAACTTAGTTCAGGACATCAGGATGTCACACCAGATGTTATGACATCGCGAACCTGCTATTTGCCTTAAATGATACGCAACAGAAGTGCTTAAAATCAGGAGTAAATATCTGGAAGTAAACGTAAAGGGTGAGCACTCCAAGGCGCCTCTTTAGGAAGTTAAGTTATCTGGTTCCAGTGTAAAGGAAACAGAAAACTAACTCACCTTGATTCAAGGAGATAATTGTGGGATTTAGAAATTACAAGTCTAGATAATTTGCAAAAAGCCCACAAACTCAGCATCTATTTAAGAAACTGATACACTCAAGAAAATCTAACGAATTTAAGCAGAGTGTCAAGGGTGTTAGTGAAGCTAGTTACTTAAGCAGGTTTTATTTGTGTGTTATTCACTTTATAAGCTTTTAAGCAAAAAGTGAATTGTGTCTTGATTGAAACTGGTAAGTAAGATCAAGCTAGTGTGTCTGAAGTGTGACTTCAAACTTATTAATCATTCTAAGTTAGAAATCACTGTGTGATTGAGGGGGAGTGAGTAGGTACTCATATCTAAGTAGAGTCTTAGATAGAAATTGCCTTGGGTAGATATTACGTGAAGGATTAAACTGATTGGTTTAACTCCCTAATTAATATTACTTATATTGAATTTCCTTCCTGGCTTGGTAGCCCCCAGATGTAAGTGTGGAGATACACTGAACTGGGTTAACAATTTCCTGCGTTAATTAATTTACTAGCTCATTAATTTATTGCTTAGGATATCAGTGTCTAAACATCTGTTTCGACATCACATATCTGATCCCAGAATTTCAAGAATAATTCACATAAATAAATAAATAAATAAATATACACATAAATATTTAGAACAATCTCACTTACATGTCAATCATATTCTTCATATCCGGGTATGTTGTCCAATCATTTCCTAACGAATCTAGATAATACACAAATTCTATAATAGGATTAATTGCGACCAACAACCAATGTCCACTGTAAGATTAAACAAATGTTAGATGAAAACTTTCTACACGGCGCCAAAATACAAAAAAAAATTATAATAGATGAAATATATGTTTGTATATAATAAACTAAGGGTACGTTTCACAACGATTGAAACTGATAACCGTTGTGATATTCAGTATATATTACAACGGTTATTACACTTAACCGTTGCAATAAAATGCGCGCTTTACAGAATACAACAACGGTCTCAGGTCTGTCATTATAAGTAGCGTACTTATAACAACACTCTACATAATAACGATTTGATCTGCGTCATTATACGTAGTTTTCAACCGTTGTTAAATGAATTTTTTTTACAATAGTGTGTGCATTGCATATATAAAGGACTAGTTAAGATTAATTTTAGACAGTGGATTTGGACTTTTCTGACCAAACTTTTTTTATTGAAGATCCAACATTTTTAAACTAATATAATTTAAATTAGTTTTTTCCACTAAAATAATAATAACATAAACAACACAATAAGCCTCTTTTCCATTGTTAAAAAGTCTTTTCTAAAAGAAAGTATTTTTTAATTATAAATAAATAAAGTCTTTTTAACTATTCAAGAGCATTTGGATAAGATTGTAATGATATTCGATTTCTAAAAAAATAACAACAATTTATGTCTTCTTTAAAATAAAATAAAAACTAACAATGATGGCATGAAGTTTTACATTTTTTAATATCATCATATCAATAGGAATGCACTTAATTAATGAACCATTGATTTAATCAAATATAAAATTAAATTTAGATCAACAATCCAAATTGAAAGTTGCTTCTTAATTTTTAAGATTAAACATAAGAAAAATTTACATAATTTAAATTTGGTTAAATAGTATTAAATGGTGTATCTTTTTAAATAATATTATTTAGAAATTAAATTCCTAGTATATAATGTTATTAATAATTTAAATTTGACAATGTGAACTTGCACTTCACCATGTATGGCCAATTTTTTTCACTGAAGTAGCTACGGAACCGAAAGCTGCTGCAGACAAATAAGGTGCATAGTTTCGCATGTGGTGGCTAGTATTGATGATCAGATATTGCTGCAAGCACCGTGCTGCAGTATTGTTGATGTTGTTGAGGATGCCTGCATATTGTTGGAGCAGACAAATATTCCAATATGATTATCATTTGACTACTGGATTTGAAGAAATCATGCTAGTGCAAAATGTGACATAAAAGCTAAGCATGGGGGAAATCATTAGACTGTTCATTGCTTCTGGCAGTGAATGAAGTTTCTCACACTTCCACAATGCAATATAAACGAGGTTTGGAGTTGCCAATTCACCTGGGGAAATGACTCCAATTTATTACAATCCCATATTTTGATGCTTTTAAGAAAGGAGAGACTTTTTCCCGACTCCTTTTTTATAATTAATATTGATTTCAGATTTATACAACCTTCAATAAACAGAGTCTTGAGGACAGGGAGAGTGCCTAAGGTAAATGATATCATTGAATTACAGCTATAAGATATTTTCAATTCCTCGAGCGATGTATAACTATGCAAGTAGTCGTGAGGAAGGAATTCTAGATTCTCACAATTACTGATTATGAGAAGTTTCAAGGTTTTTGGCAAACCATCTGTTGGAAAAGACATTGAAGATGGAATGCCGTCTATGGTGAGTTGCTGAAGAGAGTTCAAAGGGAACATCAGTTGCCAGAATAAATGATTGGATAATGACATTGATTGCACTAGTAAAGAATATTCTCTTAACTCAAGTTTAGTTAAGGAAGGAAATTTGTCAATTATGTTTCCTACTATCAGTTTTGGGCACTTAGTTAGCGATAAAGTTTTTAGACTAGGAAACGTTGTAGTCGTACCTTCAATCAAGTCCCATTCCTCCCACTCTTTCATATTCTCAAAGTGTAGAATCTCCAAAGAGGAAAATGGTTGAAATGAAGAACCATCACTTCCATAGAACTCAATACCAATTGTCTCCACTGATTGCATCCCTTCAATAATGAGTTCTTTCAGATTTCCCAACTGTCCAAAGGGTGGAAGCCATAAACAATCAACACAATTCGAGATCTTCAAATACACCATGTTGCTAAATGAAAAATCACCTAACCAATTTGGAAAGCTGACTCCACCATAGCCTTTGATGGTGAGACTTTTCAAATTTGTTGAGGGTCACAACTTTTCAAGTACAACACTTTTAATTTGTGAATCTGAAAAAGTACTTCCACAATCCCATTCCAAAGCTAACTCGTCTATTTGTTCTTTCATCTTTATATTGGCTCGATCTACTTCAAAGGTGTCATTAGCATTTTGTAGTTGTGAGATTGAAAGTTTTCCATGTAGGTGGGGAAGTTTTCCTAGATCTGCAATATTCAATCCACCGTTATGTTTGCTGACAACAAAGTCCGACAAAATGTGGAGATTTTCTAGTTTGGCTATTTGTACTGGCATCTCCCTCAATGCGGTGTGACTAATGTCAAGGTGGAGGAAATTAACCAATTTCCCCATGTCCTCCGGCAATTCAATGAACCTTTTACAGCCTGCCAACAACAAGAATTGCAGATGGTAAAGCTTGCATGTTTCAGAAGGCAGCCTTTCGATATTAGTGTGAGAAAGATTTAAGTATTGCAAGTAGAGTAAATTTCCAATAGAGTTGGGAACCTTGGTGATGCTCTTGTAGCTTGATAGAGACAACATGCATAATTGTTTCATTTTTGGCAGCAAACCATGTACTACCTTGTTTGATAGCAAACAAAGAGGCAATTGCTCTTGTAATGGGAATGCTAGAAAGGTATGCAGACCTTTTAATCCGAATAATTTATCAAATTTGTCATATGAATCATATGTCCCTCTATTGTATGAGAAATTATGCAACCTATCATATGGGTTAGGTATGTCCATGTTGATATAATATGAAGATGAAACCTCTGTAGCTAAATCATGGATGAAGTCGTGCATTCCGAAGTTTGTTTCCTCCTCACCAATAAATAGCCGATGTATCAATGACCTTGACACTAGTTCATCAAAATATTTTTCTCCAACTTTTTCTTGATTTGTGGATGATGATTCTAGTATGCCTGCTGGAATCCACAACTGAACTATTTTCTAAGATGGACTTCTTTGGAAAAATTGAACAATATTGAAAACACTGTTTTAAAGGATGAGAAAGGAAATTATAGCTCGATTCAAGAGAAGCTAGCACCTCATAAGTTGTTTCCTGAAAGTTACTTTCTAGCACATCATTCCAATCATGTGGGTTTAATGAGATGCAAAGAAGAGCCCCATGTTTTATAGCAGCTAATGGTAATCCCTGACACTTTTTTGCAATTTTTCTAACAATTTATTCTTGCATTTTAAATGTGCCAATTTCTTCTAGACCGGATTGGTTTTGGTAGTGATGGTAGTTATGTGCTTCAAATGCATGTTCGGCAAGTATAGACCAACAATCTTCAACTTTCAAGGGTGTCAGATAGTGGACAGAAAGAAAGGTTTACACGCATAGTGCGGCTCTTTCATCTCTTGTTATGACTATGACCTTACTTCTTTATTCCGCGTCATTAAAGATGTCCATGAGTAATGTCCAATTGATAGATCTTGCATCCCACACACCATCCAATACTAGCAAAAAATTTGGGTAAATGATTGTTTGTGAAGAAGTAGTAATAGATTGAAGAGTGGTTTCAAAAACACTGAAATCATCTACCTCATTTGAGAAATCAACCCACAATTTTAACTTAAATTTGTCCTTAACATGAAATCATTGTAAAGGTGTTTGGCAAGAGCTGTTTTACCAATCCCTCCCATACCAATGGAAATCACTCTTATATCACTATACAACAAAAGATGGTTTAGTGGCCACATTGATTCATTTGGCCTCCTTAAACAATTATTTAACAAAAATGATTCTGTCAGGGAAACACAACAAGTTGAGCATTAAATATTAATGTATTAAAAATATTTAACAGTAGGTGGTGTTTGGATTATATCTGTATATTCTTTCTTCACACATGGGTTGTGTATAGGGGTGGATCAAGGCATTACATATTAAACATGAAATGAAAAAAAACTATAAACTAAATTATATTGAAAATAAGAAGGAATATTGTAATATTGTCTAATATAACATTGCTAAAACAAATAATAGAAATGGAATAACACAGGTAAATAATTTCTCAAGACTTTCACCAAACAATTGGCATACAAAAGGAAACCAGATGTGAAAAGAGAGTTTTGAGGGAGAAGAAATACAACTTCACTAATCACATGCCTACGTTCCACCATTATTGCAATATATAACCCAATCATTCTTTCACATAGTCCCTCCACATGTTGTGAGGAGTGCATTTCCTCGTTCCTTTCCATATTTTCGTCCTTTCCACTTTGTGGTTAGCCATATTTCCATCATGCATATTTTGTGGCCCTTCACTTGATTTGCTGACTCATAGGTTGCTTCTAGAACCTCTTTCTCTTTTGGCTTTATTATAATACCATCCCCATTAAAAGTAACCTTGTCCTCAAGGTTGAAAGAGGGAAACTTCTGTTGCAAGTCATTGATTTATTCCCATTAAGCCTCTGATATCTCTTGTTGATCCCATTGAATTAGGACTTGGTGAATTATTTGGTTGCCTCTGATGATAGTTCTCGTTTGTAGTACTTCCATAGGACTTATAATAGAGCCACTGTCCGTCATGGTTAAAGGTAACGCCATGTATTGCTCTTGGAGAGTTCCCTTGAATGCTTTAAGCTGAGATACATGAAAAAATGGGTGTATTTTAGCATGATCTGGCAGTTTCAGTTTGTAAACTACAATGCCCACACGAGCTATGATCTTAAAGGGTCCAAAATAGCGCATTCCTAACTTTTGATTCTTTCTCAAAGCCACAGATTGTTGCCTATATGGTTGAAGTTTCACCAACACCAACTCTCCCACCTGAAAAGTCACATTTGTTATATGCTTGTCTGCCTGTTTCTTCAAATATTGTTATGCCTTTTCTAAATTTACTTTCAACTGTTGTAAAATTCTGTCTCTCTCGATCAATTCTTCTTGTAGTCCTGGAGGGTCATTAGTTTGTGGTTCATACCTTACTAATGATTGTGGTTCTCTTCCATAAAGAGCCTTGAATGGAGTCATGCCTATGCTGGTCTGTAGGGATGTGTTGTACCAAAATTCTGCCCATGACAAAGCTTTGTACCATGACTTGGGATTGTGAAATGTGAAGCATCTAAGAAATAGTTTTACTGCCTTATTAAGTGCCTCAGATTGGCCATCCAATTGGGGATGATAAGCCGATGACATTGCCAAACTTGTACCTTATAGCTTGAATAAATGTTGCCAGAATGAACTCGTAAACACCTTATCCCTATCAAATACAATGGATTTGGGCATTCCATGTAATTTGACAATGTTGTGCATAAAGACTTCTTCCACTGACTTACTAGTATAATCAGTTTTCATAGGAATTAAATAAGCATACTCTGATAATCTATCTATGACCACCAAGATAGTAGTATACATATAGGATAAAAGGAGCCCTATGATAAAGTCCATCTCCACATCTTCCCATACTTGTGCTGGAATTGGCAGAGGTTGTAGTAATCCTGCAGGTAATGCATTAGAGGTTTTAGCTTGTTAGCACTCTACACAACTTTGCACATATTGATAAATATCCTTCTTCATATCCTGACAATAAAATTGGGACTTGATTTTATCCAATGTTCTAGTCAGACCAGCATGACCTCTCAGTGGAGATGTATGGAATTCATATAGGACTTGCTGCACCAATTCCTTGTGTTGAGGAATGACAATTCTCTACTTCTAATATAACAGTCCCTCTTTGAACGTAAATTATAAATATGAGTTACATTGGCCAGTACACTTTTGTACAACATCTTTCCATTGGGTATCACCTTTCAATGCTACTTTTACTTGTTGAAGGAATTTGAATTGAGGCTCTGACCAACACAGGGTCATTAACCTGGATAAGGCATCAACTACAAGATTCTCTTTACCTGGTTTGTATTCTATGGAAAAGTCATACCCCAAAAATTTATGTACCCATTGTTGTTGTTCCGGTGTCTGAAGTGTTTGGTCCATCAAGCTTCACAAACTCTTTTGATCCCTTCGAATAATAAATTTGTGGCCCAATAAATAGTGTCTGAATTTGGCTATAGCTTCAGATATGGCAAGCATCTCCCTAAAGTAAGTCGATTTCTTGTGGTTTCTAGGGACTAATTTCTTGGAGAAATAAGTGATAGGGTGGCCATCTTGGTGTAACACTGCACCAACTCCTACCCCTAATGCATCTGTTTGCAAAATGAAAGCTTTGTTAAAATCAGGAAATGCTAAAATAGGAGCAGACATCATTGCCTTCTTAAATTGGTGGAATTTCATCTCAGCTTGGTTGTTCCACATATACCCCTCCTTTTTTAACAATTCAGTCAATGTTGCAACCACTTTAGCATAGGATTTGATAAATCTCCTATAGTACCCTGTCAGTCCTAGGAATCCTCTCAATTGCTTCACGTTCTTAGGTACCGACCAATCTTGCACAGCTTGGACTTTGTCTTTGTCCATTGCAACTTCGTGACACATCACTCTGTGTCCCAAATACTGAATTCCATCTACTCCAAAAGAACACTTAGATAATTTGACAAATAGGGTGTTGTCTTGCAGTATTTTTAGGATTGTATCTAAGTGGTTCAAGTGTGTTTTCCAAGTAGGGTTGTATATGAGAATATCGTCAAAGAAAACCAAGACATATTTTCTTAAATCATGTTGAAAAATGTGATTCATTAGGATTTGAAATGTAGTTGGATCATTGGTCAGTCCAAAGGGCAGGACTAACCACTCATAATGTCCCTGGTGTGTTCTAAAATTCGTTTTATACTTCTCTTCTGGCTGTAATAGTATCTGATGATAGCCAGACCTGAGATCCAATTTTGAAAAGTATTTAGACCAAATAACTCATCCAAAAGCTCATATACTATCAGAATTGGAAAAGAATCCTTAACAATGATAGTATTTAATGCCCTGTAATTTGTGCAAAACCTCCATGTCCCATCTTTCTTTTTCACCAATATGACTGGTGATGAAAACGGGCTTGTGTTTGGTTGTATTATGACTTTCTGTAACATTTCCTGGACCATTTGTTCAATTTGTGTCTTTTGTCTATGAGGGTAACAATATGGTTTAACTTTGACAGGGCTGGAGCCTTCCAATAAAGGAATCTGATGGTTATATGACGTATCGGGGGGAAAAGCAGTTGGTGTGTTAAACACCCTTCTGTATGTATGTAGCAACATAGCAATCTCGGGTTCAATATTGGTAGGTAAATCCTTGAGCATATCTTCAGCCACATTTGCTTTGAGCCATTGAATCGTAAAGCATTCGGCAATAACATATGTGTTGTGCAACCTCTTAAGATGGTGGAGTTGAGTAGCTGAAGGTCTGGGAATTTTCTCACCTTTTAATGTGATAAACTTTCCATTTAGAAAGAAAATTAGAGTAAGTGAAGCATAATCATCCACATATGGCCCTAGTGTCGCTAGCCAAGATGCTCCTAATATCATATATGCCCCCGCCACCAGTAACAAAACCACAGGTACCTTCAGTTCATTTCCCTGTATCTTCACTAACAAATCCTAAGTTACCCCTTCTGGATTCATAATTTCTCCATTTCCCACTAGAACACTAAACACCGGACCGGGTTCTATGGGTAATTTCATAAACTTAGCTATTTTTTGCTGCAAAATATTGTCTGAACTACCTCCATCAATCAATACTTACACCTGAATGTTTTCAATTAATCCTGAAAATCTTAGCACACCCATATGAGAGTCTCCTTTCATTGTATTGAGGGACAAATGATGCTCTGGTTGTATGATAGTAGGGTTTTCTGTAGTTAAATTAGGTGGTTTAATGTTATTCTCACTGAGTTGGTCATCCTCATCATAATGTAGTAACATAAGTTACTTGTCAGAATATTTGTGAGTAAAGGAAAATTTATCATCACACCAATAACGTAGATGTTTTAGACTGGCTATATTTTATGGTAAAACATATGTCTGATTCTGAATGTCATATATAATGTTATGACATGTGATTTAAACATTATGCAGGTGTGAAGTTATTTGTGTGCAGCTGATTTATCAAGATGTCAAGACGGATGTCATGGCATCTCTGACTGGGCATGAATACCTAGATGAATCCTTATTTGAGACGCGCGTTTTGATGTCATTAATCTTGTGATTTGTTGTATTTCAAATTGCGCGGTTTATTAGAAGGAAAGGATTCATCTTTGAGTTATTTTAGCAGAACATTGTTTTGTTGCTATTTTCGTTCCTTTATTTAAGGAAATATATTATTTAATTTGTGCAAGTTCAGCAGGCCCATGCTCATTCAACCCTATAATAATTAGTCTTACTATTTTAGATAAATATTTCAACCCTATAAAGTATGTAGATAAATATGTATCTTATAATAATATTATAACACCCCCTTTGAAATATCTATTATGGTGTTCCATCAAAGTCTTATCAAGGAGGAACTTATGAGAACATATATTGTCTCGTTAAAAATCTTATTAGGAAAAACTCATTGGGATAAAAACCTTAATAAGGGAAAAAGAGTACAATATGATGTTCCCCCTCAACAGAACACATTTAATTCTTCTTTAAAGATCTTGAAGGTGACACATTCTAATATTTTGTACATGATTCTTGAAAACTAAAGTAGGAATTGCCTTTGTGAAAAGATCTGCCATGTTATCACTAGAACAAATATATTGAATATTAACCTATTTTTTTCTTTCGAGTTCTTGTGTGAATGAAAAGAACTTTGGAGGGATATGCTTGGTTCTATCACTTTTGTGTAAGTTTCTTTCATCTGGGTAACATATGCAGCATTGTCTTCATACAAAATTATTGGATTATTATCAATTGGTAAACCTAATTCTCCTTGGATATGTCTAGTTACCGATCATAATCATCTACATTCTTTACTTGATTCATGAAGAGTAATTACTTCAACATGATTGGAAGAAGTTGCTACAAGTGTTTGCTTTTGTGATCTCCATGATATTGCGGTGTTACCATATGTAAATATATATCCACTATGTGATTTAGTATTATATGGATCTGACAAATATCATGCATCGACATAACCAAGTAAAACTGGTTTTGTATTGTTAGAGTAAAACAAACCAAGGTAAGATGTACCTCAAAGATATCGAAATATATGCTTTATTCCTTTCCAATGTCTTTTAGTAGGACACGAACTGAACCTTGCTAGAAAGTTAACTGCAAAAGCTATATCAGGTCTTGTATAATTAGCAAGGTACATGAGTGTCCCAATAGCATTGAGGTATGGTACTTCAGAGCCAAGATCTTCTTCATTAACTTCCTTCGGTCTAAAAGGATCATTTTTAACGTTAAGTGTTATACCCATCATTGGAGTACTTAAAGGGTTTACTTTGTCCATGCTAAACCTTTTTAATATCCTTTATGTATAATTTGATTGATGTATCAATATATCAATTTTAGTATACTCAATTTGTAAACCAATTCAAAACTTTGTTTTTCCCAAATCTTACATTTCAAATTCTTTCTTTAAGTAATCTCTTGCTTTCTTTATTTCTCCATTAGTTCCAATGATATTTAAATCATCAACATAGACAACAATTGTTACCAAACCAGATATTGTTTTTCTTATAAAAACACAAGGACAAATATGATTATTTTCATAGCCTTCTTTAAGAAAATATCTACTTAGTCTATCATACCACATGCGCCCTGATTGTTTTAATCCATACAATGACTTTTGCAGCTTAATTGCATACATTTCTCTAGGTTTTAATGTCTCAGGACTTTTAAATCCTTCTGGAATTTTTATATATATATATCAGTATCAAGTGATCCATACAAATAAACAGTAACAACATCCATAATATACATATCAAGTTTGTTAAATACTGATAAACCAATTAAATAACAAAAAGTAATGGCATCCATAATAGGAGAATAAGTTACCTCATAATCGATTCCTGGTCTTTGATAAAAACCTTGTGCAACAAGTCGGACCTTGTATATGACTATCTCATTTTTCTTATTTCGTTTTCTTACAAAGACCTATTTATAACCAACCAGTTTCACATCTTTCGGTATAGCTGTAATGAGGCCAAATACTTTTCGATTTTTAAGAGAATTTAATTAAGTATCTATAGTATCCTTCTAATTACTCCAATCATATTTATTTTGACATTCATTCATATTTTTTGGTTCGGGATCATCATCTTCATTCATAATTTCATATGCAATGGAGAATGAAAATATTTCATCTATATTTATACATTTTCAGTTCCACAAAGTTCCTGTATCAACATAATTAATTGAAATTTCAAGATCATTCTTGTTTTCATTTTCATTATCAATGATCTCATTATCATCATCTTGTGCTTCTTTGAGAGCACATTTTTCAATTGTGGATTTATTATTATTTAGTGACTTTTCAAGATCACTTTCAACCAAATTCACCTTTTCCATTCCTTTTCTTTTTCTGGGATTTTTGTCTTTGGATCCCATAGGTCGGCCACGTTTCAAGTGTACCTTTGATGTACTTGCTACATCATTTTTTTTTTAAATCTCAATCCGGACTGGGACATTTACAGATGGTACATGTGATTTTGTGACTCTTTTCAAATCAGTAAATGAATATGGCAGCTGATTTGTTAAATTATAAGTGCACAATTTTCTTTACATTTTATTCCCATGATTTATTATATGGGTCCAAATATAATAAATATGGTACATACCATGATATTTCATTTTCTGATTGTTTGTTTTCTCCCCCTAATGTTGGAAATTTCGTTTCGTCAAAATGACAATCAACAAATCTTTCCTGAAAACATCACTTATTAAAGGTTCAAGATATCTAATAATAGATGGTGATTCATACCCGGCGTATATTCTCAATCTCCTTTGAGGTCCCATTTTAGTTCTTTGTGGTGGAGCTGTTGGGACATATACTGCACAACCAAAAATCTTTAAATGTGAAATATTAGGTTCTTTACCAATTGCAAGTTGATAAGGGGTACGTTTATGATCAACATTTGGCCTTAAATGTATGAGTGTTGCAACATGTAAAATTGCATGACCCCAAACAATAACTGGTAGTTTAGTTCTCATTATTAATGGTCTAGCAATATATCGAAGACGTTTGATTAATGACACCACTAAACCATTTTGCATATGCACATGAGAAACAGGGTGTTCAACAGTAATTCCAATTGACATGCAATAATTATTAAATGATTCAGATGTAAATTCACTAGCATTGTCAAGTTTAATTTTCTTTATAGTATAATCAGGAAATTGAGCTCTAAGTTTAATTATTTATGCAAGAAATTTTGCAAATGCCATATCACGACTTGACAGTAAGCATAGATATGGTCATCTACTAGATGCATAAATTAATACCATAAAATACCTTAATGGTCCTGATGATGAATGGATAGGTCCATATATATCTCATTGAATTATTTCAAGAAATACTAGTAATTCTTTCTGAATTTTGTCTGGTGAATGCTTTTTTTATTAGTTTGCCAAGAGAGCAAGCTTCACATGGTTTATCTCCTTTTGTAAGTTTTAAACCTTTCAATGGATGACCTTGTGCACTTTCAACTATTTTACGCATCATTGTTGAACCAGGGTGACCTAAAGGATCATGCCATAATGTCACCATTTTGGGATCTTCTTTTACTATCAAATTACATTAAATTGCATGTATATAAGTATAATGTAATCCAAAAGGCAATTTTGGTAGTTTTTCTAAAATTGTCTTCTTTCCTAAAACATTAGCAGTGATATTAATGTATTTCATGTTACCTTCAGTTGCAGCTCCAGTATCATATCCTTGATGATATATGTCATTAAAACTCAATAAATTTCTATTTGATTTTGGAGAGTATAAAACATTATTAATGAAAAACTTTGTCCTATTTGGTAATATGAACATAACATTACATGTTCCTTCAATCAAATCTGCAGGACCTGAGATTGTATTTATTACACATTTAGTAGGATTTATTTCAGTAAAATATTTCTTACTTTTGAGGATTGTATGGGTAGTCCCACTGTCTGGAATGCAAATGTCTTTGACATGTTCCATGTCTAACCTTCTTAAAATAAAAATAAGAGTAAATAGAGAGTAAGTCAACAACATATTTAATATTTTTTTCATGCAACCATAACATACATATTCTTAAGTTAATACATATTCCAAATATAAAGCTAATACAAGAATATCACACATTATTCAAATAGTTACTTAATCCATTGTTCCTTCAACATATTCAGCAGTCTCAAAATAAGTATTATCATTTATGGGTTCAATCTTATTAAAATTCACTTATTTTCCCCTTTCGTCTACAGAAACCATTTGTCTTTTACACAAATGTTCTGGTGTTTTATACACCTTAAACCAATGACCTTTCTTTTTGCATCTGTAGCATACATCCTCATAATTTCTTGAGGGACCTTCTTGGATATACTTTCCCTTTCCTTGAAAATTTCAATTATTTTGGTCATATCTGGAAGATCTATAATTATTCATATGACCTCGTCCACGTCCTCTACCACGAAAATGGTTTCGACTATGGAAAAGGTTTCGACCATGATATCTTCCTGGATTGTGATCATCAAAACAAGCACGACCATTATTCCATCAAAACGAACATGACTACCACGTCTCTTAAGACGATTAGAGCCACAACTCCCACGATTAAAGGTTGTGGCGTTAATTTCAGGATATGTTATTGTTCCCGTGGGTCGTGTCTGGTGGTTTTTTATAAGGAGCTCGTTATTTTGTTCTGCCACCAAAAGAGCTGCAACTAAATCAGAATACTCAGTGAATTCCCTCATTCTATATTGTTGTTGCAATAATACTTGGGATGCAAGGAAAGTTGAAAAAGTTTTTTCCAACTTTTCTTTTTCAGTTATAACTGTGCCACAAAATTCAAGTTATGCTATAGTTTGGTGCATAACAGAGTTATATGCAATAACACTTTTATAGTCTTGGAACCTTAACTTGTTCCACTGATTCATTAATGAGGGTAATAAGACTTTCTTCTGATGTCCAAATCTTGCTTTAATTTTATCCCATAAAATCTTGAGATCTTTAGCATTTGAATATTCTGTTTGCAATCCATCATCAAGATGGTGCTTGATTATTCTGTTCACTTTTGACTTTTTCTTTTCCATTTCATCTGGGTCGTCTGTTGATTTTCCAGAATGGTCTCCTTCAAGTATTTTGTTAAGTCCCTCACATGTAAGGTATTCGATCAAATTGTTATTTCATGTTATGAAGTTGTCCCCGATTATGCTTAGGATTTTGAATAGATGCTTAAGATTTGACATGATTATTTCTATAATTCAGATGAACATAATCAAAATTTAATACATAAACAATATATATATATATATATATATATATATATATATATATATATATATATATATATATATATATATATATATATATATATATATATATATATATATATATATATATATATATATATATATATAAACAACGATTACAAAAAAAACCATGATCATATTTATTCAAAAACCTTTACTAATAAACTAAGATAAGACTGGTAATGATAAAACAATAAGTATAATTAATGCTATATAATCATTACCTAGTTCTTCATGCTTGATGATATAGATAAGGAATAAAATAATGACAAGTAGAGTGATGAACAAAAGGAAAAATTTAGCCATTTGAAAGATATAGATGAATATTTGAGAATGATGTAAAATTTATGAAAGAAGTTGAATTATATATAGATAAATTTGTAAAATGCCTGTTAATGTTACCTTTAGTAAAAAGAAAAAGAAAAATGAAAAAGAGAAATAAAAGATATATATCATCAAAACCAAATTAAAGTGTGTTAAAAATCAACTATCTATTATGAGAGTTTTGAGATAATTATAAGATAACATATGTGGTTTTAGACCTCTACTAAATATAAAATTTAGTAACTGAAAATAAACATTAGTAACAACATGTGTGATTTTAAACTTCCACTGAATTTAAAAGTTATTAACTGAAAATAAAAGTTTGTGACAACATGTGGGGTTTTAAACCTCCACTAAATATAAAATTTAGTGACTGGATATAAAGATTAGTAACATCATGTTGGGTTTTAAACATCCACTAAATATAAAAGTTAGTAACAACAAAAAGTGATTTTTAAACCTCCACTAAATATAAAAGTTAGTAGAAACAAAATGTTGTTTTTAAACCTCCACTAAAATATAAAAGTTAGTAGCAACATAGGGTGGTTTTTAAACATCCACAAAACATAAAAGTTAGTAGCAACAAATGGTGGTTCTTAAACCTCCACTAAATATAAAAGTTAGTAACAACAAATAGTGGTTTTTAAACCTCCATTAAATATAAAAGTTAGCAAATGGTGATTTTTAAACCTCCACTAAATATAAAAGTAATGAAATATAAAAATTAGTAATTACATATGGAGTTTTAAACCTCCACACAAAATATATAAAAGTCACACTTATTATAGAGCACTTGACAAGTTGACAGTTTTCTATAACAAATGGTTAAAGTAAAAATAATAATAAAAATCATTTTAGTTATAAATCACTTGACTAATTGTTAGTTTTCTATAAGCAGATTAAATAATAAAAATTATAGTAATAATAAGATTAAAGAAATAAGTTTAGAAGATATATCAAGTGTAGTAATAACTTCCATTATAAACGATCGTGCTGATAACCTCTTAAGAAAAATCGATTTTAGAATATTAATTAATATTTATGAAGTAATATAAGTTACTAAACTAGTTGAAATTATTAAAGAGATGAAAAGATGGAAGAAAGAATGTTAGAATCTGAGATTCACCATGCTAGCAAGGAAAAGAAGGCATGAGCAACTTCACTCAGTGAGTTGAAAGTGATAGAAGTTGTTAGCATGAAAATGTGGAGTTGAATGTGTATTAGCTTTGTAATTGTAACAGTACACACTATGAGTTTATATACAACCAATCTAATACAAGGAAATGAGATCAATAGACTAAGCTAAGTTTAACATACTTAACCTTACTTAACTAAAAGTAATAACCCATATTAACATATCTCTAACACTCCCCCTCAAACTAAAGTGTGGGATGTATCACAAAACACTTTTAGTTTGCTCCTGAGATCTTGAAAAGATGTTGTACCTAGCGGTTTCGTAAGCGTATCCGCAATTTGAAACGAAGCCGGAACATGTTGAATGTGTAGTTTTCCCGCAACAACCCTCTCACACACAAAATATATGTCTAGCTCAATGTGTTTCGTACGAGCATGCAACACCGGGTTGTGAGACAATAAAACAGAACTGAGATTGTCACATAGCAGAAGAAGCGGATGTGATGGAATTTTCAGCTCTGCAAGTAATGATTCCAACCATAGCAACTCATAAGTAGTGTGCGCCAAAGCCCGATATTCGGCTTTTGTGCTGGACCTAGCAACCAATGACTGTTTCTTCGAACTCCATGACACCAGATTAGGTCCAAAATTGATACATGAACCAGAGGTAGATCTTCTGTCATCTGGATCACTAGTCCAGTCAGAATCACTATAGGCTCGCAAAGAGAATTTAGTAACTGTCTTGGAAGGAGAAAGGAGCATTCCATGTTTATGAGTACCACTTAAATACCTGAGCAATCTTCTAACTGCAGCCCAATGAGTATCCAGTAGGGCAGCCATGAACTGACACAGTTTGTTGACTAAAAAGGCAATATCTGGTCTTGTGAGGGTTACATACTGAAGTGCACCACAAGTGATCTGTACATGTGTGGATCAGCAACATGATTTGACCCATGTTTACTCAACTTGCAAGTACTCAACATTGGTGTTGGAGTGCCATTTGCTTGATCCATCTTTGCCTTATTAAGTAGATCCTTGATGTATTTTGACTGAGATAAAAACATAGCACCACTACTGCAATTTTTTACTTCGATGCCAAGAAAATACCTAGGTTTACCAAGCCTTTTTAAAGCAAATTCAGGATGTAACTTATTGATAATATCCTCTATAAGCTCTTTGCTAGAACCAGTAATCAGAATGTCATCAACATATACGAGAGCATACAATGAAGCACCAAGTCTAGAATATACAAACAAAGAATTATCAAATTTTGAAGCAGTAAACCCAAAAAGAAGCAGAGCTTGGGTTAACTTCTCATACCAGGCCCTTGGGGCTTGTTTGAGACCATATATAGCCTTGTGTAACTTGCATACCAAGGTCTTGTCACTGTTCACAAAACCAGTAGGCTGAACCATGTAAACTTCATCATGTAACACACCATTCAGAAAATTATTATTAATATCAATTTTTTGTATCTCCCATTTGTATGTAATAGCAAGTGTAAGAATCACTCTGATTGTTGTAGGCTTAACAACTGGAGAAAATGTTTCTGTGTAGTCAAAACCTTATTCTTGATGGAACCCTTTAGCTACAAGCCTAGCTTTATATTTGTTGATTGAACCATCTGCATTTTCTTTGATTTTGAACACCCATCTGCAACCCACTGCTTGTTTATCAGGAGGCAAAGTAGTTAAAGACCAGGTTTTGTTAACCAAAAGAGCATTATACTCTCCAGTCATGGCTTGAACCCACTCAGGCTTGGTTAGAGCTTGTTTGACACTGGATGGTTCAGATTTAGAATGAGCTAAAAACACCTTAGGTTTAGATTTTCCACTTTTAGCTCTAGTCACCATGGGATGGTTATTCACAAGCAAATTACTACTAGGTGGAGTTGTTCCTATAGATACGGACTGTGGAGAATCAGATATAGGAATGTGAGATGATATGGTTAGTTCATTAGAATTATGAGGGATGTTTGGAACTGACAAGGATGGAACCACTCTATGTGAACTAACACTACCACAAGACATAGAAGTAGTATTGGGAGTTTCCTCTGTTTCACTAGCAGTAGCATTATTCTCATGACCAACTAAAGGACAAAGTTGTTTTTGGCTAGCAGACTTTATTCTGTTAGCAGGATGACTGTTTACTGTATGAGAGGGACTAGACATATCAGTATTATTAGGACTACCAACATTAGGAGTAGGGCTATCACAAGTAGGAATGATGTCTAGAGTGACCCTAGGTACATACTCCTTTTGTCTAGTTTCAGACACAAGCTGTATTATGCCAGAATTTTCAGAACTGATATTATCCACAAGCTGAACTTCAGCAGTCCTTGGACCATTGGACACAGACAGCCTGTCTGAACTCTGAGCAATATTTTGTGGTAATACAGCCTGTTCTGAATTAGGACCAGATGGAATGACACCAGACATGTTATGGCCAGCTGGAATAATGGGAGTAATATGAGGACTTAATTAACTAGCTGAAAGAATGATGTCCTGGTGACTATGCTTAGCATTTGACAACTCTTGCTTGTTATGCTGCCAACTAGAGTAAGGAAATTGCTCTTCATTAAATCTAACATCTTTTGACACATAAATCTTTCCTTCTTTATTAAGATATCTAAAACCCTTATGTTGAGGTGATGGACCAAGATATATACACTCTTGACTTCTGGGTTGCAATTTATGTTTATTGAAAGGCCTTAAATGAGGGAAACACAAACAACCAAACACCTTCAAATTAGCATAATCATGTTGTTTATTATACAAGGCATGAAAGGGGGAATTATGATTCTTAAGAGATGAGGAAGGAAGCATATTCATAACATGAACAGAAGTAGTGAAACTGTAGTCCCAATAGGTCATAGGTAAGGAATCATGAGTGAGAAGAGTGATTCCCATTTCCACAATTTGTCTGTGTTTTCTCTCAACTGTCCCATTTTGGTGGGAGGTATGAGGACATGTTAACCTATGGGATATACCTAACTCAGTTAGATATTTGGTAAATTGTCTAAACTCTCCACCAAAGTCATATTATAGAGCCTTAATAGTCCTTCCAAATTGTGTATGAACAAATACATGAAACAATTTGAAAGCATGTATAGCATCAGATTTTTGTTTCAACAGGTACATCCATGTAAACATAGTTTTAGCATCTACAAATGCTATGTAATACCTAAAACCTGAGCTAGAGGGATGAGGAGAAGGACCCCACAAATCAGTGTACACCATATCAAAAGGTTCATCATATGAAGTATTAGTAGAGGGTGCATATAATCTATGAGCTTTACCAATATTACAGGAAGCGCAAAAGAAAGAATTACTGCCTTTATTAATAGAATGAACATTACACAACTTGAGAATAGCATAAAGAAATTGCAAGTTTGTGTGGCCTAATCTATGATGCCATAACTTGGTCACATTACATTTTTCTAAAGAATGAGAGCAAGAACTAGAATGGGAGGCAACAAAGCTTTGAATACCAGTTGGAATGAGCAAGCTGTTATTATGACTAGAGGACTGTTTGAGCTCTAAAGGCAGCTGAGGAAAGCAGTATAATCCACAATCATGTAGGACACCTTCAACAATGATTTTCTTAGAACCCTGTGATTTGATGTAACACTTGTTAGGAAGGAATTCAAACATAACATGATTATCACGAGAAAATTTGGAAACAGATAAGAGATTCCTAGTTATAGAAGGAACATGAAGTATGTTAGCTAGAATCAAGGGTTGGGTAGGATCACTTTTGGAACAAAACCGTGTTGTGCCTACTGATTCTATAGTAAGAGTGTGACCATTGCCTACAAACACTTTGTTATGCCCTACATATGGTTTATTATCTTGTAATAGGAAAACATGAGGTGTTAAGTGATGAGAGGCACCTGAGTCAGCAAACCAAGCCTGAGTTCCAAGTTCTGATGGGAGATTGTATTCTTAAGTGCAAGCCAGTCCCTTTTCAGTTGTAGCCATCATAGCAACTGTTTATGAATTCTTGGAGGACTCAGCAGCAGAATCTTGATTCGAAGACTCACCAGTAGCATTCTTTGTGTTGAAAGGCACAAAGTTTTCATCAAATTTATGCCAACAGTTAGCTACTTCATGACCATATTTGCCACAAAGCTGACAGGTTGGGCGGTTGCCAGTCGTGAAGCGACCTCTCCCACGGTTCCGACCACGCGTAAACTGGCCTCTTGCTTTATGATTAGGATACGTTCCTCGGGAACTAGTACCTTCTTGATTAGAATGAGCAACATTTGCTGCAATAATTGTAGTTGCAGCTAGTTCTTCACGAAATTTATCAAATTGTGCTTCTTGCACATAGAGTAATGCTTCCACATTACACAACGATGGAGGTGACGAATAGACATACATCTGCATCACAAAGGGATTATATTCCTCAGGAAGCCCTTGTAATATTGAATCCATTTGATCTTGTTCAGTAATTGAGTCTCCAACAGCCAGCAGAGAGTTTGCAATGGCCTTGATCCGCAACACATACTCAATAATAGATTTAGAACCTTTCTTGGTAGATTTTAGCTCGACACGTAACTGTCGAACACGCGCTTTCATCTGAGCATTGAAGAACTGATGAATGGTATCCCAAATTTCGAACGAATGCTTACACGCAAGAACCCTAGGTAGCACGGATTCAGAGATCGTAGACAACAGCCAGATGAATAGAGCTTGATATTGGATTATCCAATTCTCATAATCATCAGAAATTGTACCTGAAATTCGATCTTGATCGTTCTTGAATTTCATCGGGATCTTCAGATTCACTACCAGCTTGTGCAATTTCTGAGATAAAATCACACCTTCCACTTGTTGATTCCAGAGCAGATAGTTGTTTGCTTGAAGCTTGATAGAGAGCTTCGGACCAAACATATTTGCAGATTTGGCCATGGCAAACCCCTACGAAGCTTCTTGAGAGAAACCCTGATTGCGCACAAACGATTCTTGATTTTCTTCCGACGCCATTGATGCAGAGCAGAGACTCAGACGAACTTGGAGACGATAACGGACAAAGCGAAACACACACAGGAGACGGATCAGGGAACCGAGGATGAACGATCGGCGAATGGTACCATGTTAGAATCTGAGATTCACCATGCTAGCAAGGAGAAGAAGGCATGAGCAACTTCACTCAGTGAGTTGAAAGTGATAGAAGTTGTTAGCATGAAAAGGTGGAACTGAATGTGTATTAGCTTTGTAATTGTAACAGTACACACTATGAGTTTATATACAACCAATCTAATACAAGGAAATGAGATCAATAGACTAAAAGTAATAACCCATATTAACATATCTCTAACAAAGAAAACTTATGAATTTCATAGTAAATTTTGGTGTAAATATTATTACATTACTAAATATAATATTTATAATACTTGAAATACTACTATATACCAATGTAATAATTAATCTTACTATTTTACATAGATATTTCAACCCTATAATAATACGTACTAAATATAATATTTATAATACTTGAAATACTACTATATACCAATGTAATAATTAATCTTACTATTTTACATAGATATTTCAACCCTATAATAATACGTACTAAATATAATATTTATAATACTTGAAATACTACTATATATCAATGTAATAATTAATCTTACTATTTTATATAGATATTTCAACCCTATAATAATATATTTCAACCCTATAATAATGCGTGGATAAATATATATCTTATAATAATATTATATCAATAAATACATCCTACCTTAGTTAAAGTCTCCTACACGTGACAATCAAAGTACAAAACATCAAACACAAACGTAAAAGCCAACCAACCAAACACGGTCTTTCGAGTTTGCGGTGGAGGATGTAGAGACACCAACTCGGCTCAAACAACTTCATTCAGAACAACATGACGGTAATGGAAAATAATAACAAACAGTTGAAAAAGTGTCAAAGGAAAACAACCTCTTCCTCTTGTTATTCTCGTATCAACAATCTCGATGATGGTTGTCTTATGCACATCTTCAGTTTCCTATCTCCTATTCCAGGTATAACCCTTTTTCTTTTCTTTTATCCAAAATCTTAATCTTTATGTGAAATTCAATAATACCCAGATTTTTATTTTGATGAATTGTTTTGGGATTTGTGGTGGTTGACATTCTTTAAGGTTGGTAATTTGTTGCATGAACTAGGTTTCGAAATTAGGTTTTTTTTCATGTTTTTTGTACTTACACTTTCTTGTAGATACATACACTCGGATCCTCTTTCAATTAACTTTTTTTTTTTAATAAGAAAATCAAAGAAATAACATGGTGGAGTGGGTGTGGCTATGTTGTACGGACACCTATAAAAAACGGCGTATCCGAAAAACGGTCTTACGAGGTATCCCTTTGTCAGTGTCGTGGTCGTATTTTGGGTGTCCGTGCTTTATAGGTATACCTCTCAGCTGGTATATGGTATATGCTATGTAGTGCTTACACCTAAAAAAACATGTCTCTATCTGTGTTGGTATCGGACACCTGCACCGACATTTGTGTTTACGCTTAATTTTTTCATTTTTTCGAATTATTATTGATGTTGTCGTGTCAGTGTCAAGGTCATATTCGGGGTGTCCGTGTTTCATATGGTATATACGAGTTGAGTTAAGTGGGTGTAGACCTATGTAGCACGGACACCTCTGAAAAAGAGTGTGTCCGTGTTGGGGACGGACATTTGCACCAACACTTGTGATTAAGTTTAATTTATTCATTTTTTTAGTGTCACTGTGTTAGTGTCGGAGTCGTGTTTGGGGTGTCTGTGCTTCATAGGTGTAGACGGCAGATACAATGTTCAATTCCTGCTGACAATATTTATTTATATTAATACATTAATGTAAACAAATTAATGTAAAAAAATTGTTAGTATTTATAGATCAACCATTTTTATTTAAAAACATGATGTGAAGTGTTTTTATCATAAAGCTGCTATTGAGTTTGCAGATCGCTTTAATACCGCCCTCGTTTGCCACAGATGGAATTACTTGGCGTGTCATCCTCGCCTGTGGCTTCGGGTAGATCGATCGGTTAAAGACTTATCGGAGCCTGGTGTTTTCCCGAACATTGAAACTGCTGTTTCTGCTTCAAGGCATGTCAAGTCAATGTTATTTGGATGTTACTCTGAATTCTTTTGTCAAGCTGTTGATACTAATCATGAATTTCTCTCTTTCAGGCCAGGTGATACTATTTTAATTGCAGCTGGTGGAACTCATCGCGTGGCGAACATTCAAATAAATAAACCTCTCTGCTTGGTCAGTTATCCAACTCTTATTGTATATGGTGGTGTGGTGGGGGAATCTAATAAAACATACTGAAAAATGTGTCCTTGTCAATGACGGTATCTGAAACCGACACCAACACTTGTGATTACGTTTAATTTGTTTAATTTTTCAAATATTTATTGGTGTTGACGTGCAAGTGTCATGAAAGCAGTTGCATCTATGTGTTTTTGGTAGTAAAATGAATGTTTAGAGGCAGAAAAGGTTGTCCTATTCCAATGTGAATTCGGTAAGTACTTACAATGGTTGTCATAGATTACCAACCAATGAAAGTTTAGTATCAAAACCAAGACCTTGTTGTCTATGTTCTGTAGTTGTACTATAGCTACTGTTGTTGTTGTTGTCAGTCGTGTGGATCAGCCGTATGTTCGAATTCTCACTATGCTATAGCGAGATAGTGCGGCTCTGGCCAATATTTGACAGCACTTAGTACTAAATAGCAAATTGCTGAACAATAGTAATTTGTTCAAATTCTCCTATGTTGAGGCGCAAATATAGCCTATATTTCACTAAGACCACAAATCGGTGGAATTAAGAACCTTAGAAATGGAAATCAGAACATAAGCACGGCAAGAACAGCTCAGACATTCAATGCCCTGCAGGAAGAACTTCGCTCGAACTTCAACACAAAAGGAGAATAGAATGCGCCGCTCCTTCTGCAACTAATCGTTTTATCTCCGAAGTTATTTTGAGGCTGCAAACATCTTCAAAAGTGTTCCTTCCATGATGATTATTCTTGAAGCAAAAAAGGACGACAAAACAAGTTTTTTCAGAAAGTTTTCGGTTTTTTACATTTTTTTTTCTTTCTTTCCCCGAACTGGGTTAGAGTGTTATAAACAGAACAATAAAATGAACAGACCGTTTTTTGTTACATTTTATGTCTGTCAAATGCCGACACACAAAATCTTCACTTGGTGTTTGTACTTTAATTCCGAGGAAACCGTAAGTGTTATTGCTAGAATTTTTTTTTCTGTATTCGCTTTTTCAGAACCAATGTTCTTTGTTCAGATTGGTGCAGGTGAAATTCCAGATGACACGATGCTCACTTGTTTGCGAGGCTCAGACAGGTTTGCATCTCTAAAATTTAGATTGTGTAATTGATGTTTAAAATCTTAGCATCATTTCGGTATGCGCCGTTTTTGTTTTGTCTAAGCAGTGCACTCGAGTTCCTTTCCACTTGCAAATTATCAAACTTAACCGTGAAAGCCGAGCTCGGTTGTTGCTTACTTCATCGAAGCGGAAGGCTGATTATAGACGGCTGCTTACTCCAATGCGAGTCCAACCCTCTCGATTTTCTCTCATGTCCTATCGTAAGTACTGCCTGTAGCAGCGAAGTGGTTCCGTCACAAACCAAGTGCAACAACGGTGTATTTGTTTCTCAAACTCGCATTGAAGGAGGCGCGAAAGCCGTTTTGACGAGTGGAGATTTGGCGTTGCAACGAGTGAGAGTGGTTTATGGAAGAACTTCTCTTCTTTTCTGGTTTGATGTAGAGGAGATGTAATCAAATTGACCATAACTGGTTCATGTGTTGTGTTATTTATTGTTATGTAATTTAGTTTAGTAGATTGATGATTGTTTTTCTGCTCTTGTTGTGTATTATTCTCATCTGTAACAATAATTTAGTTTACTATGATGTTTATGATGTGTCTGTATAATAGGATGATGTTATATTGTCTCACTCAAAAACAATACATTGAATTTTACCTCCTCACTAATTTTTTTTTTCTATTCAATTTATCTCTTTTAAATTTATAAATTAATATAATCAAATTAATATTTAAGTATTTTGTAGTTTACTTTACAATTTCCTCGTATTCTATAATTATTTTTATGATAAATATTTAAGTATTATTTTATTTTATACAATTTAAAATGTATTTAACTTAAAACATGTTATAATGTTTATAAAAAATAATATTGTCTTAAAATATTATTATATTTAAAATAATATATTTTTATTGTATTTATAATAAATATTATAGATTTTTTTTTTAATTTTTTTTTATAAAAAGTAATCTGTTTAGGGAAGGGTAGTTCAAAGCCTGTACATTTTCGGGTTCGAGTAGTCATTTTTAAACCCATATTATAATAATTTTTTTATCCAATCTTAAAAATCAAATTAGGGTCGAGAAATCCGTTTTGACAACTCTAGATTAATCTATTACAATCGTTAAGATGTTTTTGTTCTCAAAAAGTCATATGTGTTTGTATTTTTTTTATAAAATAAAATTAAAATAAGATCCTTTAGCTCTACCTCTGAAAATTAAAAATCTAACTTTCTTTTGTCTAGAGTAGTAGTACTTTAAATGCTTAAGTTTGTAATCAGTTGGAAGAATGTGGGATGAGTAGAAAGTACGAGATTTAACAACTTTTTTTTAATGATTCCAATAAAATTATTTATCTTTTAGCTTTAACACTCTTAATTGTAGTAGTAAAAAAAATTTGAGATTAAACTATAGATTAATTTAATTCGTAAAATAAGATTTGTCACCACATTTTTATTGTTTACAAAAAAGAAAGAGAAAAAAGAGTGAATAAAACCTAAATAAGTTTTAAAAAAAAGAAAGAAAAAATAGAGACAAGGGTAAGAGGATTGGTTATGCAAAGGGAATGTGTTAATATCCAAAACGTCTATAGTACTCTATAGGAACCTCTTTGAATATTCATGTTTTTGGCTTGAAAAGGGTTATTGCAATGAGATTAGGGAGGTGAGAAAAGAAATTTATTTTAAGATTTTTGTGTTTAACAAGACTTCCTGAGTCTTGTGTCTACGTACCCACAAAATGCAATATACGATCAAAAATTTATAGTTCGTGGTACAAATAAAAAATTGTTTGCATGGTTGATTTTAAATGAAAATACAACTTGTCATTTTAAGGGGAATACTACAACTAATCACCAACAAGTATGATGGACTTTTGCATCACATGAGAGAAGGACTCCAACTTGGATAAAATCAACAAGTATGCCACTAACTCTCTTAAGTGGAAAAAAGTCAACTTTGTACTAATCAATAACATGGGGATACGAGGATTACATCTCGACTATGGAAATGACTCATGTATAAACTTTGAGAAAAAGTTTTAAAGAAAAAGTGCACAAAGGAACAAAATGATTTGAATGAGTTTGACTTCTTTTAAGTTTTTTTTTTGAAATTATTTGAATATGCTTAAGATGTCTTGGCATTTATTAAGAAAAAGAGTTTGAAAAAATCACTTGACAAAATCAAGGTTTATTGAGAAAGTGGTTTAAGTTTAAAACAAGAAGATTTTGAAAACGGGAGAAGATTTTTGAAAATTAAAGAAAGGGGAAGAGATGAAGGGACTATCCTAATACATAAAATAAAAGTTAGGGACATGAAAGATCTAACCAAGAACTAGCAAGACTTATAACATAAGCCAAGCAAAAATTCACTTCCTTTAGATTAATCCACAAACATGCCAAGTCTTCAAAAGATCCATGAGCCAAAGGCATAAAGTCTCAAATCCATATACTCCAAAGCATAGGAAAAAAACCATTTTGGATCATAATTTATCAAGTCATCATCAAGATCAATCACCTTTCCTTGTGGATTGAGCATGAAGCCTATCAACACACAAAGTCCATTTATATTGATGAAACTTTAATCAAACAAACAATGATCCAAGAATGTTGATCTAAGTTCAAAGAGTTCTAAGTCCAATCACAAGATAACAACACAATCCAAGATTAAGATAACCAAGTTTTTTTAGGGGTTAAATATTTATTAGTGTCTTAAGAGAAAAAGAAATTTCAAATGGACAAAAAGAAGAAAATGACATAATTATAAACATAAGTCTAAGTGGGCAAAGAAAAAGTGACATAAACATAATCAATATAATATGAGATGAGATGCTAAAATAAAAGCATAAAGTAAAGACGAAAAATAAATGACAAGAAATAAAGAGCCAAAAATAAATGACATAAAGTAAAGTTAATGTAATAATATATTAGTATTAATGATCAAAATGAAGAGCAATTTGTCATTTTTTTTGGAGAACACTCAACTAGTCACCCATAAGCATGAAAACATGGAATTTTACATCACCATGAGAAGGACTCCAACTTTGATTAAATCAACAAGTATGCCACTAGCTCTCTTAGGGGACCAAGAACCAATCTATTTCACACAATACCATAGAGAATAAGAGGATGGTAATCTCACTTACAAAAATAACTTGTTTTCCGATTTAGGACAAATTTAGTGCTATTTTAAGCAATCGTAATTGGACTTATGTAGAAGTCACAACTATTTGAGGTCAATCAATAAATGTTTATGCAAATACATACTAGAGAAATGATATGTAGACCATTCTCCTAAAGTATGTCACACCAAAAGAAAAGAGGAATTGTCTCATCTTAATCATTAACTTCCAAAAGTTCCATGATGTCAAAGATTTTCATCAATCAAAAGGAAAAAGAAAGAAAAGAGATGAAATAGAGGCAACAAAGTATCAAAACCAAATTGGATCAAGACATTGACTAAGCTATCATCAAATTCAATCACCAATTTTGGTGGATTAGGATTTAGATCCCATCAAACACCCAAGTTCCATTGAATTTGATGAAGCTAAAGGTCAAACAAGCCAAAATCCAAGGCAACAGAAAGCCAACAAGTCAAATGATATTAGAGAAGAATTAAAATGCATGCTAAAATATTTTTAAATTACTTTTCAAATGGAAAATAAGAAGGAAAATCAAAATGTGGTTCAAAATGAAAAATAAATGAATGATAAAAATGTGGAAGGTCAGAGACATGTATGAGAGTTCACAATAAAAATTTCATGATTTTTGGATGCTTAAAAATATTATTAATGCAATAAAAATGCATGAAAAAGCGAAAATGCATGCAAAATATTTTACGATGGATAAAAAATGTGAAAAAATTATAATCAGAAAGAGAAAAAATAAGAAAACTTTAGAAGTTGGTTTGGTATTTTTTGGATAAAAAATGAAATAGTTATGAATTTGTGAAGATAATGCAATAAAAAAGAAAACCAAAGAAGATAAAAATAAAAGAGAAAATACCTGATGTGTTGGATGGAGTCAAACTAATTAAGGTAGTTAGATCCAAGGTTTTACGAGAGAGGGTGCATCATAATCAAATGAGAATGACACATCAGATCCCATTTAAATCTCATCCATCAGATTTAAGTGGATATGGTCAATGTATGCGCATCCAAGGGTCTAGGTGAGAGAAACACCATGCACCATACATGAAATAACGCAACCGAGTTAATTTGAACAAAACTTCTCCGATCATCCTTTCCCGTGAGCCCTCACCGCAGCTTTGGCAAAAAGTTACTTCAGGTCATGAGATCTATGCCATTTTGTCTGTCTCATTAAGGCGACTCAATCATATGATTCACTTTCATTTATTGAAAGTGAGCATGGTGAATTTTGAAGAACACACAAAAACAAAAAACTCACGAAATTTGAAATTAAATGATGAACACTACGAATCAATGCAAGATGATTGATGGGACGTGATCATAGAGTGATGGACTACATGGTAGTAACTCGTTTGAAGCAAAATGAAGCTTCTAACTACCTTGTTGAGATAGTAACTGGAGGTTGAAGAAATTTGATATGGTTAAAGCAATTAAAAGGGTTTGGGAGCTTGAGACTTGATGAAGAAGCTTCAGAGGAGGTCAATGAAGGTATTAGAACAAAGAAATTGAATTAAAAATGGTTAGAATTCAAAACCCGATAGTAAATTTTTTGGAGGAAATTTGAAGTTCGAGCAGGGGTTCAATGGCTCTCAAAAGCTTGGAAATGAATGGACGAATATCCTCTATTTATAGATGAAGAGAATGGAATGCTGATAGGGAGTGAAATGATCAAATAATTGGAGAATTTGTGCACACCCTCATCATGCCAAAAATGTGACTCTCAAGTCATCAAAACTCAGCCAAATGACGCGTTTTGAGGTTCAATTAAACTTTGGACACTTCACTAAACATGCTTAAGTGGTTAACTTGTGCCAAATTGACCTATAATTGAAGATTAGACGAATCAAAATTCTGATCATGGAGCTTTTTCTAGTTTCAAGTGGCCATGTTTACACCAATGAAAAATATTACAATGTGCTAAGAAAGGTTGCATTGGATATTTAAGTGCAAAGTTATGATCTCTGAAAGTTGGCACGAAAACCTGGTAATGCAACTTGAAAAATTCTAAGTCCAAATGACTGAAAAATGACCTATAATGTATCAATGAATTCCATGACCTTAAAAATATAAATTGGCTTTGATCATTGAAGCAAACTTGTAGAAGACATCACAAATGACACTGTGCAAAAAGAATCAGCCTCAAATGTTAAATATTGAAGAAGTTGTGATCTTTGAAAGTTGAGAAAAAGTCACTTGAAAATAGATCAGATTTCACTAAGTCCACAAATGACCTATAATTTATCCAAACTTTTGATGATCCTCCAAGCATAATTGACTCTTTTCATGTAAAGAGAAATTGTAGAGGATGTTAAGAAGAGTCATATGCAAAAAGAAGCACTAAAAAATATGGAGAGTTGGAGGAGTTATGATCTTTGGAACCTTGACCTGAAAATGTTGACTTTTTGGTAAACTTTCTTGAACTAACTTATGCACTTGAATTTTTCTTGCCCTCCATGGTACATGGACGATCACATGAACTCAAAACAAGATGTCCTTGAATGTTCTTTGATTTAATTTACCAAAGCTTGAGATAACTTGTCGAAGAAGGCATGAAAATAAACTCACGAACCTTTGACTTTCCTTGATGAACAAACTATTAAACCTTGGGACATCTTTGATCAAAATGAATTTGAAGGATGCTTGAGAGTCTTAGAGATCATGCTTTGAGAGATAAACTCTTGAGAATCAATGGATGATCACCCTTTGACTTGAGGAATCAAAATCTAGCCGAGGGACCAAGCTTGGTGTTCATGATGAAATGCTCTCTACCTTGCACAATAAACTTATAGAAACAAGACATATTTTTTGGCATTTTGATTAGTCATCAGATAAACAATAAACATAAAGATAAATATACACAAAAGGATGAGAAAGTGATGAGATGACTAAGGGCCCGTTTGTTTTGCCTTTTTTTTTAAAAGTGATTTTTTAGTGTAACATAATTTTGTAAAAAAAAAAATACAAAGAAATTTTTCATAAAAGTTTCAAATGAAAATTTTGTTTGAATAATTATTCTTAAAATGTTATTTTAGACATTTTATAATTTTATCGAAAAAAAAATTGGATATCAAAATTTCAAAAAATTATTTAATTTTGAAGCTATTTCAAATAGATTTTCATAAAAATCATTTTCGAGACACAACGTTTTTCAAAAATTGTGATTTCGACTATGTTTTGAATTTTGATCTTCAATAATGTGTATTTATGTTGTACCATGTCAAAATTAGTCTTCCAATTTAGAAAAAAATAAATATAGAAAAATTTGTAATATTTTGAAAAACGATTTTACAAAATACAAAGAAAAAATTATTTTTTTTAAAACTAAAACAAATTGATCCTAAGTGTGATCTTGTTTAAATGCAAATGCAAATGATAAGTGGAATCTTACCATTAAAAATTATAATATGAGATTAACCATTTATTATTTCATTTCATATATTATTTCTCTAATATATATAGTCTAAAAGATTTTAACAAGAAGTTAATTAATATTATCTTAAACGTTAAAAGGACAAATAAATTGAAACACAATATTGAAAAGAAAAAAAAAAACTATACTTTAAAAAAGAATGGATAAAAGTATAAAATAAAATATTATATAGGTAAGACTTTTCAAAAGATTAGATTATACCTTTAAAATGCTCATATAAAAAAATTAACTTAAGCTAAAATTTTAAATTTATTTACCCCAAATTAACTTTCAAAAAGTTTGTCAACCCTAAACGGTCAAGTCATGACAAATAGCATATTAGGCTGGAAATCAAATTTCTTTTTGAAAAGTTAGACCAATTTAAGTAAATTTAAAAAATTAGTCTTGTTGTGTTTTGAACCTATTTTCATCCTATGAAGTTATATCTACTCTAATATTGTTTCAAATTGATTTAGAGGTAAATTTAAAAAATGTTATCATCGACCATTGCTTTCAGCAATTCAAATATATTTAAAAAAACTACTCCACACACATAGATATACTAAGTAATAAAATCACTTTTGAAGTGATACTACTAAAATATATTTAAAAAAATAATATTAGAAAGATAAGATTTTTCTTTTGCCTACTTTACTATAAAAATATATATTTATAAATTTTTAAAAATATTTTTCTAATCCAAAATTTTAAAAACGGAGATATCCGGCTTAAAGGAAAGAGATTTGGATTTCTAGATCGGAGCGAAGCTGACCTATAAAATTAACACTCCAACACCCCAATCAATATGAAGGTGAGGTGAAATAAAGTGAGATTTGAATTCAAATTACATGTGGGATGGTGGTAGGACACTTATAACGACTCAACGAATTGACGACATATTGTGCGGAGAATGTCTGATTGATCTAGACGGTGTGAGATGATCTACATGTAAAGATCATTTATCTTCTTATTTATCATATGATTCAGTGTGTCTTTCACTTCATAGTCTTCAGTACTCTACTCAGTCTTATGGGTGATTCAAAATAGTTGTCCTAAATCCTTTCTTTTACTTTGTTGAGCTTTGAGATTCTTCATATGCTAACATAATTCAATCGTCTATGTCAAATCTATTGTTCTTTGTTCACTTATATAAGGCATTTTAAATTTTGTTTTTCTAAATCAGAAAGTTTGAATTTATAAATGTTATTTTTCCTCTTGTCACCGAAGAATACAAAGTCATTCTTTTGACTCACAATTTTTCAGAATTTTTGATTGAAGATAATATTATAACCATTATTACTTAATCGATTTATGAACAAAAGATTATGCATTTAATCTTCAACTAATAAAATATCGGTGATAAAGAGAAGCAAACTATTATCATATCAATGATCTTGCCTTTTTTTTTTAATTTCTATAACACTTTTAATTATTAATTATTTTATTTATATATAGATATTTTCTCTAATAAATATTAGAATATTTTGACAAAAAAATAATTAATATTGTTTTAAAATTTAAAAACGACAAATAAAATTAAACAAAAAAACTTTCAAAAAGTATATACTTTAAAGAATGAATAAAAACATTAAGTACAATGTTATACAGGTGAGACTTTTCAAAAGACGAGGTTATGCCTTAAAAATGCTTATATAAAAAAAATAAACATAAACTAAAAATTTAAATTTAAGGCACGTTTCTTGTCATTTTTTTAATAATTTTTTTTATCAAAAATTTATAAAGAATTTTTTTATAAAAAATTTTAAATAAAAATTTGGTTTGAACAGTTATTCTTGAAATGTTATTTTAGTTATTTTATCATTTTAATAAAAGAAATTTGGATATCAAAATTTTTAAAAATCAATTAATTTTAAAACTATTTCAAATAAATTTTCATAAAATTCATTTTTGAAATACAATTTTTAAAAAAATTGTGATTTCGACTATCCTTTGGATTTTCGATAATATATATTTATATTATAGGATATCAAAATTAATCATTCGATTTAGAAAAAATAAATATAAATTATTTACAATATAACGGTTTTGTAAAATTTTAAAATATAAAAATATAAAAAAAAATTATTTTTTAAATGTGAAACAAACCTGTACTTATTTATCCCAAATAAACCGATCTAAGTTGGTTAAGAAGCGGAACCACACTGATAATATAAATTATTTTTATTATATATTCTATCAAATCAGTCAGTAAATTTTAAATTATTTATATGATTTAATATTTTAAAGTATTTTGATCAGAGATGTGTAATAGTGTACTTTATTAACATTCAATAATTTTTGTTGTGGGTGAAAATCAATCAATTATTTATCGCTTTATTACTTTATTATCTATCTCTATCACTTAAAATTTAAGTGATCTATCTATGTTCAGAGTTATTAGAAATGTGATTGAGACTAACTCAACTCTATAAAATCGACTGGTAAAGTGAGGATTGCTTCAGGTCATATATTGTCCGATGTGAGACTCTTAACACTCCTTCTCACGATCAGGATTGAACGTCTGGAGGTCAAACGAATTTTAAACCGGCTCTGATACCATGTTAAGAAATGTTATTGGACCTAACTCAATCCTACAAAACTGGTTGGTAGAGTGAGGATTGCCCCCACTTATATACACAAGTTCATACTATGTATTGTCTGATGTGAGACTCTTAACATACCCCTTACGTCCAGGATTGGACATCTGGAGCATGGAAATAAATGGTGGATGGTCAGATAACGCAAACCATAGAAGGTGACCCATCGGATCTTAAACGAGACTCTGATACCATGTTAGAAATGTGATTGAGTCTAACTCAATCCTATAAAATCGGCGGCTGGTAGGGTGAGGATTGCTTTCACTTATAACCACATGTTCAGACCATATATTGTCCAATGTGAAATTCTTAACTAAAGTAGTCTCATGTTTTAGAAATCTTGTAGATTGATTATAATTTAACAAATATAAAACAAATAGAGATTCTATTTAATCACAATTTAATTACATATATTTCATGAGATCCCATTTAATTATAATTTAATTTTGAAATTTTTTAGACCCTATACGATTAATCGCCTTGCGCGTCCTCAATCTTTGCCATGTCCATATTAATAATAAGGTCGGTCCAATCTCTTGAAGCTTTATTTTCTATCTTAGGCAAACAGGGTGTCTCTTGGATGATATGATTCGAGAGGTGATAAGATCTCAAATCTCTTTGTAGACTCTCACAAATATATTATTTTTCTAACGATGGTTAAAAATAGTGCATATCTTCATCATTATCTGACATGTTAAGTGTTTCCATATTGATATAATAAGGCAGTGATTGCACGAAAAAAGAATTGTCGCATTCCAAAGAAGCGAATAAATCAACCTGCATGCATGCAGTAGCGTTCAGCATATAGAAATCCACAGAAAGCCCGTGACCAAACATAAATGCCATGCCATCCTTTTCAATTTCATTCTCTCTCTCTTTCTTGGAATTTTCAAGACCAAGTTGGTCACATTTAAATGTATGGTAGGTTTGTAACATTGTGTATGATAAATGATGTTTCTCATTTCATATCTTAGTCAATAACTTTACCGTATAAAAGACTTTCTGACAAAAGGTATTTACATTTTGATCCAACAATTTTCTAGGTTTTTTTTCCACCTTTTTTATATGGACTGATTTTTTTTTGTTGCAAATTTTAGTGGTCGGATTGTTATTGATATGTTTATGTGGTAAAACAACTTGACATTCTATTTAGTCGGATAATGGTTTTTGTTATTGTTTCTTTTTCCTTTCATTTGTTGTTGTAATACACGGGTTGAGTACCTCTTGTGCTTATTTTAATATATTCATTTTGCTTATTAAAAAAATAAATCGTTTGTTCTCATGTATTGATAATTAAATTGATTAAAGATTAAACGATTTTATATATGATATTGAAAAAAATCTGAAATCTCACATTAGTTTCATAGAGAATTTAGAAAGATTTTATATAGAGTTACCTATTTCACCTTACAAGTCAATTCTAAAAGGATAATTTAGACATATCGAATGAATTATGAATCACCCTTCATTTATATTCATACACCAAAGTCAAATTCAAAGTCTCACATTGATAAGATTTTATATAGAGTTGCACATTTCACCTTATAAGTCAATTTTGAAAGGATAATTTAGACATATCGAATGGATTATGGACCATCCTCCGTTTATATCCATACACCAAAGTCAAATTCAAAGTCTCACATTGATTACCAATATGCAAATAGTTTATATAAGATGACATTTTACACCTTATAAATCACTTTTGTAGAGATAGATTATACCCAATTTTAATTTTAATATTATATTGGAATCTACCGGGTCACACTTCAAGCGTAATAATGACAGTGGGTGTAAGAGAATTGGAAAAATCTCAAATCTATAGGTAGAGTGGAAAAATCTCACATTTATGTTTGATAAAGAGTTTATATAAAGTTTGAAAAGAACGTTTATTTCTGAGGAAAAGTTTATATAAAGATTGGAAAAAAGTTTATAAGTCAGTTTGATATAAATAAGTTAAGATCAAACTCTAATACCGAAAACTAACAATATAAAGTAAATAGTATAAATAACATAAATACTAAATGATTAACAAAAAGAACATAAATATTTGTTTGAACTACAAATTGAACTATATATAATTAGTAAGAATGAGTTGTATGATGTACTGGATCCTGATAGAACAAATATTGTCAGGCTTATAAATCAATTCTGAAAGAATAATTTAGACATATCGAATGGATTAGAGATCACTCTCCGTTTATATCCATACACCAAAGTCAAATTCAAAGTCTCACATTGATTACCAATAGAACTTGCAAATAGTTTATATAAAATGACATTTTACACCTTATAAATCACTTTTGTAGAGATGGATTATACCCAATTTTAATTTTAATATTATATCGGAATCTACTGGGTCACACTTCAAGCGTAATAATGACGGTGGGTGTAAGAGAATTGGAAAAATCTCACATTTATTTTTGATAAAAAGTTTATATAAAGTTTGAAAACAACATTAATATGAATAAGTTAATACTGAAAACTAATAATATAAAGTAAATAGTATAAATAGCATAAATACTAAATGATTAACAAAAAAACATAAATATTTGTTTGAACTACAAATTGAACTATATATAATTAGTAAGAATGAGTTGTATGATGTACTGGATCCTGATAGAACAAATATTGTCAGGCTTATAACAGTAGCAAATTATTATGATTTGAATAAATTATTATTGATAGGTGATTACCACATATAAAGAGTACACAGATCCTACAATTAAGGATTGAATTAATCAATTCCTTAATGACTATAATTGATAATGATGGCCAAGAATCATCTACAGCTAGCCATTTATATGTTGTTATTTACATAATAATTACAAATATTCTATGCACACTAATATGCCCCCTCAAGATAAAGTTATCATCAGTAACTTTTATCTTGGATGAAATATCGTTAAATTTGGCAGCTGCAAGAGGTTTGGTGAGGATGTTAGCAAGTTGGTCTTTGGTTGAAACATGTGAGACATGTAATTTTTTTGCTTGCACTTGTTCGCGTACAAAATGGTAGTCCATAGAGATGTGTTTCATCAGAGAGTGAAGAACGAGATTGACACATAAGTAAGTGGCGCCAACAGTATCACAGAGAATTTTTGGTGGATTTGTCATAGGAACCCGAAGTTCACTTAGAAAACTATTGAACCACATGATTTCAGATGTTGCAGTAGCAACAACATAGTATTCTGCTTCCGTGGATGAGCGAGCTACTGCTCATTGTTTTTTAGATAGCCAAGAGATAGGGTTCGAACCGAAGAAGATGATATAAGCTGAAGTAGATGTGTGATCATCAGTATTACCGCCCCAGTCAGCATCAGAATAGGCAATGAGATTGTGTGTGGTTGTGGGCTATAGAAGAAGGCCATGATTGATTGTGATTTTGAGATATCGTAAAATTCTTTTGAGATGTTGGAGATGAAGAGTAGTGGGTTTGTGCATGAATTGTGCAAGTTTATTTATGGAGAAGGATATATCGGGCCTCATAAGATTGAGATATTGAAGAGCTCCAACAATACTTCTATAATTCGTAGCATCAGTTGATGGAGTTCCATCATGAACTTGAAGTGTGGTTGTAGCGGAAAGTGGTGTGGGTGAAGGCTTGGCTCCCTCCATATCAAACCATTGTAGAATGTCTCTAATATGCTTGTGTTGAGAAAGGAGTATGCCTGAGTTGGTGGGAATGATTTCTATGCCAAGAAAATAGTGTGGTGTTCCCATATTCTTCAAGGATATTTTTTTTATAGATTTGATATGAATTCTTGCATAAAATGATTGTTGTTACTAGTGAAAATTGTATGGGAGTGGATATTTAAATGGATATCTATGAAATTAGATATGAAATGAGTATAAATTATAAATGATATGGCTTAGAAAAGGATTAGGAAAATGAAACCGCCCTTAAAATCCAACTGAGGCACACCTTGACTGAATATCAGTAAATCTCTGAATCATCTCAAATTTTGCTCTAGCTTTGAGTTGTTTAAATCCATAGATGAATAATCAATGATTCCATTCATGCCTAGAGACAATGCTTGATCAACTGACAAATCCTAATAATCGCACAACTAAATCTCCTGATACACCATTATCTTGTTAACAACCCAAAACATAGATAATTTACGCATGAAGCAACCTCATTGGTTTGACAATTATTATACATAACTTCCACCTGAACTTCAACCATTACTGCACATACACCTAAACTAATAACCTCAAATGAATCTCAACACATCCTTGCAACATTTGGACTCAGACAACAAGGGAAATAAAAGTAAACTACATATTTTTGGATTTTTGAATAATGGTTAATAAACAAAACAAAAACACAAGTGCTATATAAGTAGGAAAAATTTAGGATATGATACTTAGGCCAAATTGTCGAGCCACCAAATTGGGCTGATAGTTCATAAAACCATACCCTTGCAACCCAATCTCTATTGTAACACCCCCTTTCTATACCCCAAATAAGCAATTAAATCATTTAGACACATATTAAGAATTTCATCAGAGTATATTTGAAACATGGTATAAAAGAGCAATGTCTAATTATACTTGAATATTTAAAACATACAACACCTGCTCATTAAGATATGCAACAAATGGGTAACTTGCAAACACGAAGGATTTCATCCTTACACCCGTATTCATATAATTCAAATAACAGCGGAAACCACATAACAATTTCAAACTTATATACTTGTCATAAATATATCCATAAGTTTGAATCACCAAGATAATGCCATGTTTACATAAAACATCTATCATAAAAAATACATATACAAATGCATTCACAAAAAGGCGTCAAGACAACCCTAGCTACCCGGTGCTACATATCAGAGCCGACCGACCAAAAGATGAAGACGAGCTTCACGAAAATACCATCCAGCAACCTACTCTGCAATGCCTCGTAGAGCATCATAAAACAGCAGAAGGGTGAGAAACATTATCATAATAACATTGCATATAATTATATATCTCAACATATAAAATGTACATAAAACATATTCTCACCACAAATCATTTCTTATCACCTATACACATCGCAACGTGTACATCAATACCAATCAAACATATTAATTACACACAATTCACCAATTCATATAAACTTACATTATTTATGTTTATTCATCAATTCTATTCGTTCCGCATAAACATACGTCTAGCTATGTTTAATCACACATATACATTACAAATGTATAAATCACATACATATACATATATCAAACATGCATATATACAAACAAGTATATTTCATCACACATACTATCATCTCCATAATACTCCAAATAAACATATGCACATTCATGTTTATTTATGCATATCATAATTAAAATGATAAAATGCAACTCATAGAGACCGACACACGACTCTATGCAGATGCAATGCGGTACCGACTCAACATTTCAGCAAGTTCACTCAGGAACCAAATGGAATCATCGCTTGTTACCTAAAGTAACTCCCCGTAGGGTACACGATGTTCCCCATTGCTCACACCCACATGGGCACGCAATGTTTATGGATTGCTCACACCCCACACGGGCACACAATCCAATTGCTCACACCCCACACGGGCACACAATCAATGTGAATAAATCACCCATCGCTCACACCCCACACGGGCACACGATGTTTCTAGATTGCTCACACCACACACAGGAACACAATTCGATCGCTCACACCCCACATGGGCACACGATCTTGTTGTAGTCATCGCTCACACTCCACATGAGCACACGTTACTACAACGTATTCACAAAGAATCCCACAACACAAGAATGCATACATTATGCTTTACATGCAAAATGACACACAACATTCTTGAAAATGCATAAGTCATTCACAACATAATTATGCATTCATCTCATTCAATTAACATACATTGACATTCAATTCAAACAATGTATTCATTTTCCAAACGGCCACAACATCACATCAACCCACATTTCCATAATTAATTCATTTACGTTTTATCGGAAAAGTCGGGTGAAAGTCGGCTAAACATTTCATTTCTTCGCATAATTAGTTTCTACACATTTCTAGCTTCGAAATGATATAAGGAACACTCAAAATGGATACCCGAAACTAAAGCTACGGAATAAAACACATATTTCTCAAAAACCTACAGGCTCGCTGAGCGCCCTCTCGCTCGCTGAGCGAGGAAATCCCTGGAACTTTCGGTGAGCGAGGGATAGCTCGCTGAGCGACCACTGCGAATTCCAGAATTTCTCAGCTGCGAACACTCAACTCTAAACACCCCAAATCTCCAAAATACTTCCATAAACATGATCTAAAGCATATATCTAACATCATACTTCGATTATAACGATTTCTAACCGATTAATCTACCAATTACTCACATTTTCTCTAAAGCCCTAACTATTCATCTTCTCTTAAACTTACATCAAAACCAAAACTTAACCAATCAAACACATATATAATCATACACAATATTAAGATAACAATGCTTATCACCCTTACCCGATTATACCGATTCCTAGGAGCAATCTTGAAGCTTTTCCAACTTTCCCTCTTTTCTCTTCTTTTTCTCTTCTCTCCTTTTCTTTCTTCTCTTTTTCTTTCTCTTCTTACCAACTTTTTATTTCACTCTTTCTCACTCTCTTATATTCTTTTCTTTCTATTTCTATTTTCTACTCTTTCCAACCAAATATCATTCTCTCACAAAAATACCAACTCTACTAATTTCTAACTTATTACTAATTAACAAATATCTAAATCACCCTCTTATCAAATTTTACCCGAAAATTCACAAAATGGTACAATCACACATCACATTATTTCCTCAACATATCATATCATCATGTTAATTTCACAAATAAAACAATTATCATTCAAATAAAATAAAAGACTCCACAAAAATTTGGGAAAATCGAATCGGGGCGTTACAACTCTCCTCCACTTAGAAATTTTTGTCCTCGAAAATATTACCTGATCCAAACAACTCCGGATACGACTCGCGCATCCTACTCTCCAATTCCCAAGTCATATTGCCTTCCGCAGCACCTCCCCACGCCACTTTCACAAGCGCAATATCTTTGCCTCTTAGCTTCTTGATTTCACGATCCAAAATCCTAACCGGCAAAGCTTCCACCGTAAGGTTATCTCTTACTTCAACCTCGTCCATAGGAATAACATGTGATGGATCCGGAACATACTTCCGAAGTTGCGAAACATGGAACACATCATGCAAATTTGAAAGATTCGGAGGCAACGCCACATGATAAGCCACAACACCCACTCATGCAGTAATCTGATACGGTCCAATAAAATGATAAGTCAACTTCTTCGACTTCAAAGCACGACCCACACCCGTAACCGGTGTAACTCTCAAGAACACATGGTCTCCTTCCTGAAACTCAATATCCTTCCTTCTCTTGTCATGATAACTCTTTTGTCTACTTTGAGAAGCTCTCATCTTCTCCCGAATAAACTTTACTTTTTCCGTCATTTGTTGTACCATTTCCGGTCCAACTACCGTTCTCTCTCCGGTTTCATGCCAACACAAAGGTGTTCGACATCTCTGACCATACAAAGCCTCAAATGGTTCCATACCAATACTCGAATGAAAACTGTTATTGTAGGTGAACTCAATCAATGCTAAATAACTATCCCAAACACCACCTTGTTCTAGCACACAAGCACACAACAAATCCTCTAACGATTTAATTGTCCTCTCGGTTTGACCGTCCGTTTGCGGATGGTAAACTGAACTCAATCTTAGCTTAGAACCCAAAGCCTTTTGCAAACTTTCCCAAAACCTCGATGTAAATCTAGGATCTCTATCTGATACAATACTCTTAGGAACTCCATGCAACTTCATAATCACAAAAACATAAATCTCGGCTAGCTTCTCCAAAGAATAACTAATATCAATCGGAATAAAGTGAGCCGATTTAATAAGCCTATCCACAATTACCCAAATAGCATTATGAACTCTTTGCGTATTTGGAAAACCCGTAACAAAATCCATCGATATACTATCATATTTCCATTCCGGAATACCCAACGGTTGCATCAAACCACTAGGCTTTTGATGTTCCACCTTAGACTTTTGACAAGTCAAACACGCATAAACAAAATGAGCTACATCTCTCTTCAATATGGACCACCAAAAGATCTTCTTCAAATCTTGGTACATCTTATTCGCTCCCGGATGTAAACTTAAATTACTCCGGTGTCCCTCTTCCAATATCATCTTTCTCAACTCCTCATCATCGGGAATACAAATACGACCACGGAATCTCAAAACTCCAAAATTATCAACCTTGAAATCCTCATTCTCATTCATCATCAAATCAACAAATTTCAAATCCAACTTTTACTTTTCACAAACGGTTGCAAGAAAATCATTCGTAACACGTAGCATACCAAGTCTCACGCTTCTCGGCGTCATCTCACAAACCAAACTCAAGTCTCTAAAATTCTCCAAAAGTTCCCATTCCCTTATCATTAATGTGGACATATGTAACAACTTACAACTCAAGGCATCGGCCACCACATTCGCCTTACCCGGATGGTAATTCAAACCAAAATCATAGTCCTTCAAAAGTTATAACCATCTCCTTTGTCTCATGTTCAATTCCTTTTGATCGAATAAATACTTCAAACTTTTGTGATCACTAAAAACTTTGAACCTCGCACCATAAAGATAATGCCTCCAAATTTTTAGAGCAAAAACCACGACCGCTAATTCCAAATCATGCGTAGGATAACTCTTTTCATGCACCATCAATTGTCTTGAAGCATAAGCTACAACTTTTCCATCTTTCATCAAAACACCATCTAACCCAAATAATGAAGCATCACAAAACACCACAAATGGTTCTGTCGGATTTGGAAAAATCAAGATCGGAGCCGTTGTTAACCTTCTCTTAAGTTCCATAAAACTTTCTTCGCAATGAATATCCCAAATGAAAGCCTTTCCTTTACAAGTCAAATGCGATAACGGAAGTGCCAACTTCGAAAATCCTTCAATAAACCTTCGATAATAACCCGCCAAGACTAAAAAGCTTCGAATCTCTGTAACGGATCTAGGAACTTCCCATTGCATTACTGCATCAATCTTGGATGGATCAACACTAATACCACCATCAGAAATAACATATCCAAGAAAACTTACCTTCGACAACCAAAACTCGCACTTTGACAACTTAGCATACAATTGCTTCTCTTTCAAAATCTGTAACACAATCCTTAAATGCTCTTCATGTTCTTCTTGAGACTTAGAATAAATCAAAATGTCGTCGATGAACACAACTACAAAACAATCCAATTGTTCATGAAAAATACGATTCATGTATTCCATAAACACACCTGGCGCATTAGAAACTTCGAATGGCATCACGGAATACTCGTAATGACCATATCGTGTCCTAAAAGCCGTCTTTTGAATATCCTCATCTTTCACAAGAATCTGGTGATATCCTGATCTCAAATCAATCTTACTAAAAACATACGCACCAACCAATTGGTCCATCATATCATCGATCCTCGGAAGCGGATACTTGTTCTTAATTGTCACCTTGTTCAACTGTCGATAATCAATACATAACCGCATACTTCCATCCTTCTTCTTTACTAACAATACCGGAGCACCCGAAGGAGAAACACTCGGCCTAACAAACCTCTTATCCAACAAGTCATTCAACTGCTTCTTCAATTCTACCAACTCTGAAGCTGACATACGATACAGTGCCATCGAAATCGGTCTAGTACCCGGAACTAGATCAATAGAAAACTCGACTTCTCTTTCCTATGGTACATCCTTAATATCATCCGTAAACACTTCTGGAAAATCACACACCACTAGAAACCTACTTATCTCCATTTCGCTTTCCACTGACAACGATGCAAACAAACCAAACAATTGAAATTCGTCCACTAAAAGTTTCTTCAACTCTTTCGTGGATAGGAAACTCTCTTCTTCATCATCATCCAAAGAAGGAAACCTTACTAACTTATGATAACAATCTATATGAACTCGATTAAATTGCAACCAGTTCATACCCAAGATTACGTCCAAACCTTCCAACGGTAAACAAACTAAATCCATAACAAAATCTTTACCATACATGTTCAAAGAACAACTTACACACACCAAAGAAGTAGTTAACGACCCTGAAGCAGGAGTCTCAATAACCATCTCACCATCCCAAGAAGACATAAACAAATTCAAACGCTTAGCGCACTCAAGAGAAATAAATGAATGAGTCTCTCCCGTATCAATAATAGTAACTAAATGCATACTATTAATAAAACATGTACCTTTAATCAAACGGTATGCACTAGTAGTATCCTTCCCTGCTAATGCAAACACCTTTCTGCCCGCCTGAGCTTGCTTTGGCTTAGTACACTTAGTACTAATGTGACCCACTTCTCCACAATTAAAGCACTTCACAACATTTCTCCTATACTCGGTAGTAGCATGTCCAAGACCTCCACAGTTTAAACATTTCACAATATTCTTCCCACACTCAAAAGGCTTGTGGCCCAAATCGCCACACTTGTAACACTTAACGGGACCAGAACTCCCTCCACCAGATCTCCTATCAAATTTTCCCCTATGTTTGCCCTTATCAGCGGGTGTCACATAAGGTCCACTTCTAGCTTGATGCTTCCCTTTCCTCTTATTCACACTCTTGTAATGTGTAGAATGAGCTTTGCTATCTTCTTCAAAGATTCTACAACATTCAGTTAAATCTAAAAACCTTCTAATCCTCTGATATCCCACAACTTTCTTAATCTCAGGACGCAAGCCATTCTCATACTTAATGCACTTAGAAAACTCAGCAATAGCAGCAGCATAATGAGGATGAAACTGAACTAATTCCACAAACTTAGCAGTATAGTCAACCACTTACATACTACCTTGCTTTAGCTCAAGGAATTTCATCTCTTTCTTTCCCTTCACACTCTCAGGGTAGTACTTCCCTAAGAACTCAGCACTAAAAACTTCCCAAGTTATCTCTTCATCATCATCCTCAAGAGCTTGACTTCTACCGACCCACCAATCATCGGCTTCTTCCTTCAACATGTGAGAACCAAGTCTCACCTTACTCTCTTCAACACAATCCATGACTCTGAAGATTCTTTCAATCTCCTTCAACCAATTCTGAGTACCATAGGGATCAAATCTTCCATTGAAGACCGGCGGTTGGTTCTTCATGAACTCATAATTAGCATTCACATTCGGCGCCCCCTGCACTGCCCTAGCCATTGCTTCCAAAGAAGCAGCCATAGCATTGTCGTTTCTACCAGCCATATTCTGATTGTTCCCAAAGACAACAACAAGATTAAACAAAAGTTCAATCATAACAACATCAAGACAGACACAACTGACTCGAACACTGGCTCTGATACCACTTAATGTAACACCCCCTTTCTATACCCCAAATAAGCAATTAAATCATTTAGACACATATTAAGAGTTTCATCAGAGTATATCTGAAACATGGTATAAAAGAGCAATGCCATATTATACTTGAATATTTAAAACATACAACACCTGCTCATTAAGATATGCAACAAACGGGGTAACTTGCAAACACGAAGGATTTCATCCTTACACCCGTATTCATATAATTCAAATAACAGCGGAAACTGTAGCGGTAAAATCGTGAGTGTAAGCTATTGATTAACTTCACTCGATGTACACAGAGTCGCCACCGCGCTTTTGTTTATTTCCAAAAGGAAAAAGGAAAAAGAACGAACAAAAACCTAAGGATCTAAAAGCAAAAGCTAAAAGAAACAAACAGAGAATGGGTAAGGAGATTGGTTACGGACCGGGAAGGTTTTAGGCACCCGACTCGTCCGTGGTACTCCACGGGAGCCCTTTGAAATATTTATTGCTTTTTGGTCTGAAATTGGTTTGCTTAAAAAAATTGAAGGGATGAGATGAAGAATATTTTTTTAATGATTTTGTGTTTGATGAGGTTTTAACGCCGCATGCCTACGTGCCCACAAAGTGCAATGCGAGATCAAAACCTCGTAGTTCGTGGTACAAAATTCGAAAAGAAACAAATGAATTGAATTAGTTTTAAAATGTAGAGATAAGTCGTCATCCTTTAGCGAATAATTCCGCTAGAAAGGATGAATCATATCTAAACATATGAAAAGAAAAGTGCACAAAGGCACAAAAACAATTGAGTGAGTTTTGAGTTTTTTAAAGTATGTAAGAAAATGATTTTTTGATATATTTACATGAATTAACATTTATTAAGAAAATAAAGTGAAAAGATTAAAAATCGCTTGACCTAAGTCAAGGTTTGATTATGAAAGCATTTGAAGTTTAGAAAACAAGAAGATTTTGAAATAGGGAGAAGTTTTGAAAATTGAAGAATGGGGAGGAGATGAAGGGACTATCCTAATACTTGAATTAAAAGCTAAGAGAAGAGTTTACCAAACCATAATATGAACAATCTTCAAAGTTTGGAATTCCATCTTCAAAGGCTAATGAAATAACTTGAGGCCGAGGTTTCTAATCCATTCCAACTTGAGCAAGGGGGAATATCTTAAAGTCTAAGTCCATACTCCAAAGCTAAGGATAGTAACCATAGTCCGAAATTAAAGTCACAAGTCTTTTAAATGTTTATTCCTTTATTAATGTTTTGATATCCAAATGGACAAAATAAAAACCACAAGCAACAATATAAACATAAACAAATGATATATGATATAATATGATAAAGCATAATAAAGGAGATAAAGGAGCAAGAAATTAAAATAAAAGGATAAGGTGCGAGAGATTAAATTTAAACAGATTATTATATTCACAATATTATAATATTTACAATATGTGGTATGATGAACTTAATCAAGCACAACCACGAAAAGAAAAATAAAAATCGAGGCAACCGGATCCAAGTGGATCTTAATCCGAATCGGGATAACTTTAGGTCTATGTTAAGCAATCGCCGAGTAATTTACGAAGTAATTACCCTACAAATGAGGCCGGCCACCACTAATGAAAGTGGAAAATACTCGTGTTAATACATGTTAGAGAAACGATATTGTGGATCGTTCTCCGAAAACATGCCACACTAAAAGAAAGAGAATAGTCTAATCTTAATCGAGATTTTCGTTGAATTTATCGAAAAGCAACCTATCACAATCTCAAAGTATGGAGAATGATCCAAATGATCATTCATCCATAAATTTGAAATAATGAAGATTAAACCTATCGGAAATCAACAATCACGAATCGGAGATTGTCATCGACCAAAAATAAAAGAAAGATGAAGAAAAAAATGGATCTAAAAAATAGATCCAAAGAAGAAATAGAAATAACTTTTTTTAAAAACCTTTTCTAAAAAATCTTTTTCGAAATACTTTTTCTAAATTGTTTTCCTAAGATATTTTCCTAAATCTCTTTAAAACATTTTTCTAATTCTTTTTACATCAAAGTAATATTTGAAAACAAATTTAAAGAAACAAAAGCTAAATAATATAAAAGAAATTAAAAAAAAACAAAAGAGGGGGAGGGGGATAAGATCCGCGGGTCATGTATAGGATAGAAATGGATCTCAACCCTAAGGCCCAAACTCCAACACATTTTCTTATAACAATTAAATAAAATCAGAAAAACAAATTATGACAAAAAATAGAAAAGGAAAGAAACAGAAAGCACAGTAAGTCTTCTTCTCCTCAAACGCAAAATCAGAGCACAAACAGGGGAGTAATGGCGGCGAACAACAAAAACGAAAAGCCAAATTTCACAACGGCCTTCTTCCTCACCTTCAAGATCAAAACCGAACAGAACACCTCTCTCTTCTTCTCGCGATTTCTTTCTCCTTCTTCTTTCACTTGCGGATCTCTCTCTCTCTCCAATTCAATCTCTTTTTCTTTCAACTTTACAAACTAATTTCGAATTGGTAATAATTGAAGGTAAGAGATGAGGGATGAAGAAAGGGGTTAGGGATTTGAAATTGGAATTGATTTGAGCAGGGTTTTTTTGGCTCTTGAAGCTTGTTTTCAAATGGAGAAAGGGGTTCTTTAAATAGGGGAATGAGTGAAGAAGAGGGTTGCCGTTTTGTAAGATTTTGGGCGTTTTGGAGAGTGAAGGTTCTCGTGTTCACTTTTGTTTTGATTTTGCGTTTTGAGTGCTTTATGTTTTGCGTTTTGATTATTTGAGGAGTGCCGTGCGGCGTGAAGTTGTTTACGCGTTGGCTCTTGCTGCTGTTGATTTGCGCGTGAGGCTGACGAGCTTTTGCTTGGCGGGATTTTCGTGAAGCTTGTGAGGTCTTGGGAGTATTGGCTTACGGATTGAGAGGCTTTGCTAGTTGCAGCTGCGTGAATTTTGGCTTGAGGCCTGCTGCGTGAGGTGAGGTTGAATGGCTTGAAGTGAATTGGCTTAGGCCTTGAGGTCTTGCGGAAGGCTTGCGAAAAGCTGCTGGTGTGGGGAGCTGATTGCTTTTGTTCAGCTAATTGATAGGCAGTTTGATGGCTTGCGTACGGCTAGTGGTGTTTGGAAGTGTACGTGAGGACGTGCGTAAGCAAGTTGGGCTTGGCTTGTTGTACAGTTGTTGTACGGCATTGGCTGGCTGTTGGTGTGTGGGCCAGACAGAATTGGCTTGGCTAAGTGTTGGCTTTGGTTGGTGTTGGACTTTGTATGCGTGTGGCTTAGGAAATGCTGAGGTAAAGTTTGGCCGCTTGGAAGTTCACGTGCGTGTGGGCCAGCAAAGGATGATGTCAAGTGGCTAGGCTGTGGCATATTGTGCAGCATGTTGAAGGCTTTGTGGCATGTGAATCTGATGAGGGAATTGGCTGGGAGTTGTTTGAACAAGGCTTGGTGTGGGCCAAAGCTTGTTTTGCCTTGTACTTTATTTTTTTTAATATTTGAATAAAAGTTGTGTGGGTTAAAATAAAAAAATTGATAAGAAAAATGATTTATTTGGATAGAAATATAAGATAATAAAAATATTGGATAATGGATATAAAAATAAAAAAAATGATTTGATGTGAGAATAAAATTGGAATACGAATGGAACAAGTAAATTGAATATAAAAATGGATTAAAAATGAACGGAAAATAAAAAGACTAAACGAGATAAATTGGATGTCAAAAAATCGAAATATGAATGGATATGGATAGAAATGGGTAATATGATATGATTTAGAAAAAAAAAGGAAAAGAAATTGGATAGAATGGATAAGAAAAGTATTTGCGAATGGATAAGAAAACAATGGATATATGGATAATATTTGGATAATGTGATTTGGTAAAAAAATCGAAAAGAATGGATGATAAAAAATGGTCATAAAAAAATATACGGATGGATAAATGGATACAAAAAAAATGGTTTAATCGGAAAGAAAATGGATAAGGAATTGATTTTCAAGCCCACAACCAACTTCTGATTTTTTTTACAAGCCAACTGATGAAATGGACACAGCCAACCAAAGAACCACTGAACAATTGAATAAATTGCAACTCAAGCCACAACTGTCATCTGAAAATTGTCTGACCCATGCCTTGATGATTCGAAACCAAACTGAGGAAAATAAATCCTCAGATGAATCGCTGATGAACTGATGAACCGATGAACTGATAAACACTGAAGATTCAAACCAAACATCGCACAAAACACTGTCACACAACCCATCTTGTACTTTTGAAAACGCATTGTCCGAGAAATGAACCATGGGTACACACAATTTGCAGTCGACACAATTTTCTAATAGTTTGACCAATATTAGGTCAAACATCCATTTGAATCGAATTATGACTGAACAAACGCATCTGAATTGAAATCATTGCCCTGTCCTTGAAAACCTGCAACACAGAGAAGAAGAAGAAGAACACTGTAACATATTTTTGGTATTTTGGTTAGAGATCAGTAAATATAAACAAATATAAAGAAATAAAAACAATGGTGATCCCCTGCGAAGCATAGACCCTTCCTCTGAGCAGAAACTCGAAAGCCAGTGCGATCTTGTTTGTATGCAAAATGCAGATGAAATGCGAAGAAATCTTAGGGCAAAAATTAGGGTATTACAGCTGCCCCTATTTAAGTTTCTTCAATCCGGAGATATGAAGATTGACATCTTCGTCTCTACAAGATGGGAGAGACTTAAATACAGAAAACCCAATTTTTGTCCTAAGAGAACAATGATATGATATGAATATGATATGCAAACCCAAGATCTCTGTGGGGAAAATATGACCACCAGAGGAAAGCAAAAACTTGGGGACACAGAAGAAAATCCCGCCGGGGAAACAACAGACAAACAAAGAGTTACCAGGAATATAAATCACGGGATAACAGACTCCACTTGGGAAAAGATATGATATAATCAGGGAACAAGATTCAACAAGGGACAAGTAAACACCCTGCCAGGAATATCAATCGAACAAAGTATTTGAGTCCACGAAATAGAAAAATACTGAGTTGGATAAGAATCATCAACTACCTGTTTACTGGGTAGGAAATACAACAGACTCGACTATCAATTTACTGGATATGAGCAAAATAAAGAGGGATAACCTCCACTACCTTTTTACTGGGTAATAAATATTCTCAAACTACCTGATTTACTGGGTAGAAAAATTCCCAACTACCTGATTTACTGGGTAGGGGATATAAAGGACTCGACTATCGATTTACTGGATAGGAGCATGATCAACTACCTGATTTACTGGGTAGAAACTCAATCAAATTACCTTTTTACTGGGTAAGATGAAAATATCTGATTCTATTACCTTTTTACTGGGTAAGAGGAAAATAACTTGACTACCGGATTTACTGGGTAGAATAAATCTCGACTACCTGATTTACTGGGTAGGAGCTCGAGCAAAGGACAACAAACTCTATTACCTTTTTACCGGGTAAGAGGATAAAATCTCGACTACCGGATTTACTGGGTAGGAGTACAAATAAAAGAACTTGATCAATTTGGTAATATTACCCACTATCGATTTACTGATAGCTTAATTCCAAAATAATATATCCACAAAAAAGGGGACCAAAGTTCAATCCAAGAACAAGTTGGAGAGAAACGGTCAAACAAGACTCATCCCAAGGAGGAAATATCTCAACTGGGGAAAATTCCATCCAGATAATAAACTGAGGAGGAAACTGAATCAACATCATCCACGAGAAACAAACTCAGTGGGGAATTAGAAAGGATTAACACTTTCTGCTTAATGGTCGACACTCTAAACTTGAGAGGAATATGACACACACACTCTGTGGGGAAAGTCCACACCAAAGAGCAGATAACAATGATAAACGCAAGAATGCAAGCAAACGATGTTATGCTTATGCGTATGAATATGCTTATGAATATGCTGACAAAACAGACATAAAGATAAGAAACGGGTGACATGAACGCCACAACAACCAGATACTCGGCTAATCCCAAGGCAACAATGCAGGGAAACATGCTGGAGATTCAACTTGAAATCTGCAGGGGAAAATCATAAGCCATCAAAGGAATAAAATCCTACTACAAGGCTTAAATCATGACGAGACAGCGTCTGCTAGGAATATCATCCTACTGAGGAAAGGTAATAATCTGCTGAGGATGGAAATATTCTTGATAAAAATCAAACTTCACAAGGAATAACTGTCATACCACTCCTGCTCCACTTGGGGATAGAGTGCAAGACCTGTTGAAAATCACATAGGAATCAGCTAGAAATCAACACATGCAGACCTACTGGGGATTCATATGAGGATATCAGAAGTTAACATCATAACCAAAACACAGTTACGAGGGGTTTTAAATCTATACCCAACATCAGGTAAAAGAAAACCTTTAAACCGACTGCTATATCAATACTTCTATATTCAAGGATGCAAACAATTCAAGCTGAGGAACAAGAGCTCAGCTGGGGATTCCCAAAGCTTCTCAAGTTAAAGATAACATGTTGAGGAAAAGATCAAAACTCAGCTAGGGATTCCTAAGAACATCCCTTCCAACAACTCTTCTGGGGAATACATACAATCTCCATTCATGCTTATTGTTGGGGAACAAAACATCATTAACATCAACCTGTCAAGACTAACCAGGAACTTCGCATGGACACAACCGAATCAAACCCTGCTTTGGGAGAGACAAGTTACACACATCCAAACTTTACCATTCTTGAAGATACTATTGATATCCTTTCTTTGTTCACATATCAAAAGAAAAATGTTTTTAAAGTCTTAAAAAAAATTAAATTTATTAAATTTGTTTCAAAAATCATCATCAACAATAAATTGAAGTTTTGTAAATAGAAACAATATAAAGAATTGCAAACAATTGGATAAAAGCTCAAATTCATTGATAGAATGGTAGTCAGCAAATGGCATGACTCCATGGATCATTACAAGTTTGAAAAATGGTAAATACATGGAAAAGGGCTACATTGAGATACAATGATCACTATTCTCCCTATCAACTTTGAACTCCACTGTGTCCGAAACTTCAGTCAAGGATGAGTGAATAAGGATCTTTGATGAATAATTCTTCTGAGGGATAGAATCTGAAATCCTCGGTTACTACAAGTGATTCAGTCTGTCGACGCAGTTACTTGCCATGATCCCTAACTTTTGCCAAGATTGCCCTTTCGGGTTTTCAATCTACCGGGATAGTTATTTCTGTTTTTGTCTCTAATTTTTGCCTGGACCGCCCTTTCGGGTTTTCAATCCACTGAGACGCTCATTTTTGCCTAAGCCGCCCTTTCGGGTTTTCAACTTAGCGAGTTGTTCTTTTATTTTTTAGGCGAAGTATTTCTTGACTGCATCCGCATTTACAGGGCGAGTGATGTCCTCACCATCCATAGTTGCAAGAATTAATGAACCGCCAGAGAAGGCTTTCTTAACAACATATGGGCCATCATAGTTCGGAGTCCACTTGCCCTGAGAATCTTTAAGGAAAGACTGAATATTTTTGAGCACGAGGTCGCCTTCTCTGAATACACAAGGTTTGACCTTCTTATCAAAAGCTTTCTTCATTCTTTGCTGGTACAGCTGACCATGACACAAAGCTGTTATTCTCTTTTCTTCAATCAAATTCAACTGATCAAATCTACTCTGACACCATTCAGCCTCGGTCAACTTGGCTTCCATCAGAACTCTCATTGATGGGATCTCAACTTCGACGGGGAGCACTGCTTCTGTACCATAAACAAGTGAGAAAGGGGTTACCCCTGTTGAAGTGCGGACAGATGTACGATACCCATGCAAAGCAAAAGGGAGCATCTCATGCCAATCCTTGTACGTCACAACCATCTTCTGAATGATCTTCTTAATGTTCTTGTTCGCAGCTTCAACAGCCTCATTCATCTTCGGTCTATAAGGAGAGGAATTATGGTGTTGAATCTTGAAATCTTCACAAAGCTCTTTCATCATCTTATTATTCAAGTTCAAACCATTATCAGTAATGATTCTATTCGGAACACCATATCTGCAGATAATGTTATTCTTGATAAACCGAACCACAACTTGCTTGGTCACATTAACATACGATGCCGCTTCCACCCACTTGGTGAAGTAGTCAATTGCCACAAGAATAAAACGATGTCCATTCGAAGCCTTGGGTTCAATCATACTAATCATATCAATTCCCCACATAGATAAAGGCCATGGGGAAGAAATCACATTGAGATAAGCTGGGGGCACATGAATCTTATCAGCATACACCTGACACTTATGGCACTTTTTCACATACTTGCAACAATCAGATTCCATTGTCAGCCAATAGTAACCTGCTCTCAACATCTTTTTAGCCATTTCATTCCCATTAGCATGAGTGCCAAAAGATCCTTCATGAATTTCTTTCATTAACATGTCTGCTTCGTGTCTATCCACGCATCTGAGCAAGACCATGTCAAAATTTCTCTTGTAAAGCACATTTCCATTCAGGAAGAAATTGCCTGCCAATCTCCTTAAAGTCCTCTGATCTTTATCAGATGCCCCAAGCGGGTATTCCTGACTCTGGAGAAAACATTTAATATCGTGATACCAAGGCTTGTCATCATGGACCTCTTCAACTGCAAACACATGAGCTGGTCATTCAAGTCGCATCACACTGATCATGGGAACATCATTCCACTAGTGCACTTTTATCATAGAAGCTATAGTTGCTAAAGCATCCGCCATCTGATTCTCATCACGAGGAACATAATGAAACTCAACTTTGGTGAAGAAAGTTGATATCTTCCTGGCATAATCTCTATAAGGGATCAAGTGAGGTTGATGAGTTACCCACGTACCCTGAATCTGATTAATTACCAAGGCAGAATCTCCATATACATCAAGATGTTTAATCCTCAAATCAATAGCTTCTTCAAGACCCATAATGCAGGCTTCATACTCAGCTTCATTATTGGTACAAGGAAAAGTCAATCTTGCGGCAAAAGGAATATGTGAACCATGGGGAGTAATGATCATTGCCCAAATTCCTCTTCCGCGTGCATTCACGGCACCATAAAAAAATAAACCCCATCGAGATCCAGGCTCCGGCCCTTCCTCAATCAAAGGTTCATCACAATCTTTCACTTTCAAAAACATCACATCTTCATCTGGAAAATCAAACTTGATTGGTTGGTAATCATCAATCGGTTGATGTGCCAAATAGTCAGCCAAGATATTACTTTTTATAGCTTTTTGAGTTCGGTACTCGATATCATATTCTGATAATAACATTTGCCAACGAGAAATCCTCCCAGTTAAAGCAGGCTTTTCAAAGATATACTTGATTGGATCCATTTTAGAGATCAACCAAGTTGTATGATTCAGCATATACTGGCGAAGACGCTTTGCAGCCCAAGCTAAGGCACAACAAGTTTTTTCAAGCATGGAGTACCGAGACTCACAATCAGTGAATTTCTTACTCAAGTAGTAAATCACATATTCTTTTCTTCCAGATTCATCTTGCTGACCAAGCACACAACCCATGGAATCTTCCAACACAGTCAAGTACATGATCATTGGTCTACCTTCCACAGGAGGAGACAATATAGGAGGTTCGAGCAGATATTCTTTGATACTTTCAAATGCCTTTTGGAAATCATCTGTCCAGACACAACCTTTATCTTTTCGAAGCAGTTTGAAGATCGGAGCACATGTGGAAGTCATGTGAGAGATAAACCTCGAAATATAATTCAAACGGCCCAAGAATCCTCTTACTTGCTTTTCGGTTCTGGGAGCAGGCATTTCCTGAATAGCTTTTACTTTATCAGGATCAACTTCAATGCCTCTTTGGCTGACAATGAAACCTAGCAAATTTCCAGAACGTACACCAAAAGTGCACTTGTTCGGATTCAAACGAAGCTTATACTTCCTTAATCTCTGAAACAACTTCAACAAATGCTCAACATGATCATCTTCAGTCTTCGACTTAGCGATCATATCATCAACATATACTTCAATCTCTTTGTGCATCATATCATGGAAAAATGTAGTCATAGCTCTTTGATACGTCGCACCAGCATTCTTCAATCCAAAGGGCATCACTCTGTAGCAGAATGTTCCCCATGGTGTAATAAATGTGGTCTTTTCCATGTCCTCGGGTGCCATCTTTATTTGATTATAACCGGAAAATCCGTCCATAAAAGAGAACACATCAAACTTAGCCGTATTATCTACCAACATATCAATGTGTGGCAATGGAAAATCATCTTTCAGACTGGCTTTGTTCAAATCTCTGTAATCAACGCACATTCGGACTTTTCCGTCTTTCTTCGGAACAGGAACAATATTGGCCACCCATTCAGGATAAGTTGACGTCACAAGAAAACCTGCATCAATCTGCTTTTGAACCTCCTCTTTGATCTTTACTGCCATATCGGGATGAGTTCTTCTCAGCTTCTGCTTTACAGGTGGACATTCAGGCTTCAACGACAATCTATGCTCCACAATATTAGTATCAAGACCTGGCATGTCTTGATAAGACCAAGCAAATACATCAACATATTCTCTGAGAAGCTCTACAATCCTCTTCTTAACATCAGGACCAAGCAATGCTCCAACTTTGACTTCTTTCTTTTCATCTTCAGAACCCAAGTTGACCATCTCTATAGACTCACCATGAGGCTGAATAATCTTCTCCTCGTGCTCTAGCAACCGAGAAATTTCATCGTGAATCTCTTCAACATCCTCTTCCTCAGCTTCAAACACAGGGAATTCAAAGTTGGGAGAGGGCATAGGATCATTATTTTCAATGGGTTTATCAATCAATCTGCACAATGATTTTATTTTATTTTAGAGTATGAACAAAAGTGCAAACAATATGCAGATAAACAATTATTATATTTTTTTGGGTTTTTTATGTTACCATTTTTTCAGAATAAAGCAAAAAGGAAAAACACATATGGAAATAACAAAATAACATTTTATTGCTGATGATAAAATTTGAAACAAAGCCCGACAAACATCACTTTCACCTTGGGCAGAGTGAAAGGATTTTTGAAAGAAAATAAAAACAAATTACTTTGAAGAATGAACGATAAAAGGAACATCCACAGCAATCCAATTCTGGAAAATCTTTCCATGCGTAACGAAGTCAGGCATTTCTTCGTCTTCATCATCTTCAATGATGGCAGCAGCGAAATGATCGTTGATAAATCCAGCACTTCGGAAACCTTCTTGAATAGTCTTTGGGTCGTTGATAACTGCACCTGGCGCATAGCCGATACCAAAACCTTCCTTGTTGTCGACAGCTTCAATCACTTGTCCCCAACCTTCCGACTGACCAGCTTCAATCACTCGCAGAGCATCCTTGAAAGAGGACATGGGCATGACATTCTTCTTAGCAGCATTATCCACAACAGAAAGAGCTTGAAACGAAGTTCCCACCTCTTCCTCGGCATCAATATAAGAGAAAGAAGACAGATTACTCACAAGCATCGCCCTCTCACCTTCAATGGTCACCAATTTCCCCTCTCTCACAAATTTCAACTTCTGATGAAGAGTGGATGTCACAGCTCCTGCCTCGTGGATCCAAGGTCTTCCGAGGAGACAACTGTATGCGGGACGTATATCCATTACTTGAAAAGTAATCTTGAATATAAACGGTCCAATAAGAATAGGAAGATCCACTTCACCAATCACTGTCTTCTTCGACCCATCAAAAGCTTTTACAATAATCCCATTGTGCCTCATGGGAGCACCTTGAAACGCAAGCTTTGACAAAGTCGACTTTGGCATAACATTCAGAGACGATCCGGTATCAACTAGCACCTTGGACATAGCATCTTCCTGACAATTCACCGAGATATGCAACGCCAAGTTATGATTTCTTCCTTCTTCAGGCAAATCGTCATCACAGAAGCTCAAATTGTTGTATGACGTGATATTAGCCACAATACTATCAAATTGATCAACAATCACATCATAGTCAACATAAGCTTGATCAAGAATCTTCTGCAAAGACTGCCTATGAGCCTCAGAACTCATCAAGAGAGACAAAACTGATATCTTCGATGGAGTCTGCAACAACTGCTCAGTGATGTTGTACTCACTCTTCTTTATCAATTTTAGCACCTCATCTTCACTATTACCAGATTTGCCCGATTGGACAACAGCATCCATAACTGCTTACTTGCACTTGTATCTTCAACTCTCTTCTGAGGATCTGAAGCATACACTCTACCACTTCGAGTGACTTTCGTCACATCAGCAATGCTAACCACAGACTTTGGAGTAGGAATAGGAACTTCCTTACCATTTTCTATCATCGTAGCATTATACCGGTACGGAACAGCTTTATCAGACTCATAAGGCATTGGACCAGGTACATTAATCACCAATGGAGTAACAACATTTTTGCGACTATCAAAAGAAATAACCACCCTCTCAGGAGCAACTCTCTCAGGAAGATTGAACTGAGGCATGATAACATTCACTTCATTTTCATATTCATCTCTTTTTGCTGTTACTTCAATCAATTTATCATCCATCATCTTTTGAATATCTCTCTTAACAATCACGCAACCACGAGGATTCACTAAGCAGATACAACATCCAGCATAATCATGATCAATATCGTGATATTCACTTAAGAAAGCATGCATCTCAACCAAAGACCTTCGAATATGACGGACTTCATAGATTTTGAACAAACCAGGACAACCATGAACCATATTCACAGACGCATTACCATGCTTCGGTAGTGGATTCTTCTGCACATTTGGATTAACATCATTGAAATACAGAACATTGTTCCTCATCAATTTCTGTACTTCAAACTTCAATGGATAACAATTCTCAACATCGTGCCCCGGGGCACCTTGATGAAAAGCACAGCGAGCCTCTGGCTTATACCACCATGGAATAGTCTCTGGAACTGGAGGTGGAAGACGTGTTTGCACAAGATTCTTTGCAATTAAAGACGGAAGCAGGTCCGCATACATCATCGGAATAGGATCAAAACTTGGCTTAGCCTGAGCTTGTTGATTACCACCTTGTTGCACAGAAGGTTGTTGATAACGGGGTTGATACTTTGAAACTGCTGGCATAGTTGGAGCCACGTTAATCATCGGTGTTACAGAAGCCACATGCTGCGAATGGTGATTCCCACGACTGTGAGGCCTTCTATAACTTTCACGGGATACTGCATTAGTCTCATTTTCTTTCTTTTTCCCAAAATTGAACCTTCTAGAGCTTGAGCTATTACTATTATCTTGACTCAACCGTCCCTTACGGACACCCTCTTCTAAACGCATCCCCATACTCACCATTTCAGTGAAATCGGAAGGAGCGCTTGCTATCATCCTCTCATAATAAAAAGAACCCAACGTCTTCAATAAGATCTTCGTCATTTCTTTCTCTTCCAACGGAGGAATAATCTGGGCTGCCAGCTCGCGCCATCTCTGCGCATATTCTTTAAAAGTCTCTTTGTCCTTCTGGGACATAGCACGAAGTTGATCTCTATCTGGCGCCATATCAACGTTGTACTTGTACTTCCTCACAAAAGCTTCTCCCAAATTATTGAAGGTCTTGATTTGGCTATTATCCAGACTCATATACCACCTCATGGGTGCGCCGGTCAAACTGTCCTGGAAATAGTGAATCAGCAGCTTATCATTATCAGTCTGAGCAGACATCTTCCTTGCATACATCGTCAGATGGCTCAACGGACAAGTGTTGCCTTTGTATTTCTCAAACTCAGGCAACTTGAATTTGTAAGGAACTTTAACATTAGGGACCAGACAAAGGTCATAAGCATCTTTTCCAAAAAAATCCTTGTGCTTCAAGGCTCTCATCTCCCTCTGGATCTCAACAAAGCGTCCCTGGAAATCATCAAGTCTTTCAGCTACTCCAGCACCTTCACTAGGCTCAACATGGTAAATCATTTCATCATGGTGCGGAATAGCGTGCACCACAGGCGGTACAGTAGTCACAACTGGAGGAAGAGTAATCCAAACTGGTGGTGGGAGAGTATTAAATGCAGCAATCTCAGGATGATGAGGAGGACGATATCCAGCAGGAATAAAATCAACTGGCATGCCCCAAGGTGTACTAGCAGGCATACGATAGTGAGGAGAAATAATAGTCTCAACAGGAATTGATGCGGTAACGATCTCGGATATGACAGTATTCTGAACAGGAGAAGGAGGTGGCTGATTCTGAGCAGCCACCAAACTTTCCATCATAGCAGACACTCTTTCCAATCTTTCCCTCAGATAAGTAACCTCTTCGCGCAGCTCGCGATTCTCTTGGTGCAAAGTTTCCATCACTCTTCTTCGATTAGCTCGAGTATCGAATCGGTGAGTCAGCTTGACAGGAGAACTGAATGAAGACCAGAAAACAACATAAGATCCCTGGAGAACACTCAAAAAGCAAGACAAATGCGAGTATGATGCATGGTATGCATATGCAAATGCAAAGATTTCAAAGGATTATAAGATAACTTGCAATATTCATAAAGAGACATTTTTGAAATACTTAAAAACTCATTCTCATTAAGATCAAAGTGAGGATTACAAATGAAGTACAAACATCAATAATCCTAATACATAAGAGCAAAAGTAAACTAGGCCTAAGGAATCATATCCGAAGAAGTCCCGAATCCTGGCTGATACTTCATGCGAATTCTCTTGATCTCCTTCTTGTACCGCTCTTCCATATCTTCCTTATCCTTCACCAACTTTTCAACAATGGCCTTCCAAGCACCGAAAGTAGGAGGAATAGTAGATGGAGTACTAGAGGAAAGTAAATCCTCTCTTGGTCTCTTCGTGACACGCCGCTCAAGTAGCTCAATAAGATCATCCTTCTCCTTCAGCTGCTCCTGTATCGTAGTCCTCTCAAGTAGCCATTCTTTTTTTTCTTTCTTCATCTTGTCTAACTCTTCTTGAAGAGCCACCTTCTTATCAACGGGAGGTAGAAAAGCAGACAATGGTAATATGGGAAACATAGGCTTTTCAGGTGGATAAGGCATCTTGAGCTTGGAAGCCCTAGATCGAACCCACTGAATATAACATTCGGAAGGAGGAAGGTGTTGTCTACCCAATTGACCTTTCTCTTTCCGGTGAACAACATGCCAAGAATGAGCAATCCTTTTCTTCATCTCTATATGATCAGCACCATTAAGAAAGAAGAAACGGGATAAGGCAAGATTGTTTGGAACATCCTTCAAACAATAACCGAACTGTCGTCTAGCCAGAATGGGGTTGTAGCTAATTCCCCCACGTGTACCAAGAAGAGGTACATTAGGAAATTCTCCACAACTATCAATAAGAACTCCAGTGTCATAATGAGAACTATACCATGTCATGTCCTTATGAGAAAGTGACATCAACCTTTGAGACCATCTTCGATTCTCTCTATTGTCCTTGAAAACATCCGACTTCGGTAGGTGCGAAATAAACCACCTATAAAGAAGAGGCGCACAACAAGCAATCTCTTCGTCGCCTTTGGAAGTCCTATAGTGAAAAGCATGATACATATCTCCAAGCAAAGTAGGAACCGGGTTCTTCTTCAAGAAGATCTGAATAGCATTCTCATCCACCATACCATCCAAGTTCGGAAACAAGACAATCCCGTAAATAAGCAAAGCAAGGATAGCCTCAAATGCATCCTTATGACCCAAAGTAAGTGAAGTAGAAGCCTTTCCCATCAAGAACTTATCATTAATACCACGAATACCCCCCTTTGGAAGAAACTTCCCATTAAGATCGGACTCCTTAAGAAACAGTGCTTTGGCGATGACCTTGATAGTAAGCTCCTTCTCTAAACCAGTGAAAAGAAACTCCTTATCCAGAATAGGCAAACCTAACCAATGAGAATACTCCTCCAAAGTCGGCACAAGCTGATAATCCGGAAAAGTGAAACAATGATGCAACGGATCATAAAACTGAGCTAAAGTAGGGAGAATCCCCTCAGGTACATCGGTATCCAACATATACAAAAGCTTCCCATGACATCTTCGGAACTCTTGGGTATCAACAACCAAAGCTCCTAGCTTTCTCAACTCTACAACATTAGGATTCTTGAAGGTGTACTTCTTTGTGTTCCTCCTTTCAAAAGTCATAACCATGGACATCTGAAATTTTGCAAAAGTTCCTTATAAGTCCTTTGAAATCTTACAACACAATGCTCATGAATGTATGATGGCATGTATGCAACAAACACAAACAAGATCACACAAGGCACACGGGCTTAGGTTCCGAGTCACGAGCATGAAGTCAAGGTAATAGAACACCAACCCACACAGGTAAGTACTAAGGTTTTGTCTTCATTGTACCTGCAGAAAACCAAAAGGGTGCTAACAGAGGTGCCCGGAGTTAACAACCATCTTTAGAATATTACCGGTACGTTGGATTACTCCCCAACTGATAACATTCTTAAAATAGACCTCGTCCGAGTGTAGTATCGCGTGACAACCGCCTTAGGTTTACACCCAGACAGTTTCCGCACTACGTTCCTAAATTGGCTTGGATGGGTTAAGGGTTCTAAGGTCCTCAGTATGATCAGCTCAAGGTCGGAAAATAATGCCACGTACGATTACTCGTCATGACATTGATAGTCCAAGAGAGCCTAACCAAGTGGAGATTATCAAATTGATATCGCTTTGGACTACTCCATCGCGTATCGCTTCGAATATCACCGTCCTATCATAAGTTTCAACTCAGATCCGGGTTAGAATCTATCTCACACAGAGGATCACCAAAACCGAAACAAAGCAATCAAATAACAAACAAGTTAAACCAAAGCAATAAATAAATCAAAGTAGGCCGAATCCGCTTAGAGATTACTCCCCAGCAGAGTCACCACTTTTCTGTAGCGGTAAAATCGTGAGTGTAAGTTATTGATTAACTTCACTCGATGTACACAGAGTCGCCACCGCGCTTTTGTTTATTTCCGAAAGGAAAAAGGTAAAAGAACGAACAAAAACCTAAGGATCTAAAAGCAAAAGCTAAAAGAAACAAACAGAGAATGGGTAAGGAGATTGGTTATGAACCGGGAAGGTTTTAGGCACCCGACTCGTCCGTGGTACTCCACGGGAGCCCTTTGAAATATTTATTGCTTTTTGGTCTGAAACTGGTTTGCTTAAAAAATTAAAGGGATGAGAAGAAGAATATTTTTTAATGATTTTGTGTTTGATGAGGTTTTAACGCCTCATGCCTACGTACCCACAAAGTGCAATGCGAGATCAAAACCTCGTAATTCGTGGTACAAAATTCGAAAAGAAACAAATGAATTGAATTAGTTTTAAAATGTAGAGATAAGTCGTCATCCTTTAGCGAATAATTCCGCTAGAAAGGATGAATCATATCTAAACATATGAAAAGAAAAGTGCACAAAGGCACAAAAACAATTGAGTGAGTTTTGAGTTTTTTAAAGTATGTAAGAAAATGATTTTTTGATATATTTACATGAATTAACATTTATTAAGAAAATAAAGTGAAAAGATAAAAAATCGCTTGACCTAAGTCAAGGTTTGATTATGAAAGCATTTGAAGTTTAGAAAACAAGAAGATTTTGAAATAGGGAGAAGTTTTGAAAATTGGAGAATGGGGAGGAGATGAAGGGACTATCCTAATACTTGAATTAAAAGCTAAGAGAAGAGTTTACCAAACCATAATATGAACAATCTTCAAAGTTCGGAATTCCATCTTCAAAGGCTAATGAAATAACTTGAGGCCGAGGTTTCTAATCCATTCCAACTTGAGCAAGGGGGAAGATCTTAAAGTCTAAGTCCATACTCCAAAGCTAAGGATAGTAACCATAGTCCGAAATTAAAGTCACAAGCCTTTTAAATGTTTATTCCTTTATTAATGTTTTGATATCCAAATGGACAAAATAAAAACCACAAGCAACAATATAAACATAAACAAATGATATATGATATAATATGATAAAGCATAATAAAGGAGATAAAGGAGCAAGAAATTAAAATAAAAGGATAAGGTGCAAGAGATTAAATTTAAACAGATTATTATATTTACAATATAAGTGGTATGATGAACTTAATCAAGCACAACCACGAAAAGAAAAATAAAAATCGAGGCAACCGGATCCAAGTGGATCTTAATCCGAATCGGGACAACTTTAGGTCTATGTTAAGCAATCGCCGAGTAATTTACGAAGTAATTACCCTACAAATGAGGTCGGCCACCACTAATGAAAGTGGAAAATATTCGTGTTAATACATGTTAGAGAAACGATATTGTGGATCGTTCTCCGAAAACATGCCACACTAAAAGAAAGAGAATAGTCTAATCTTAATCGAGATTTTCGTTGAATTTATCGAAAAGCAACCTATCACGATCTCAAAGTATGGAGAATGATCCAAATGATCATTCATCCATAAATTTGAAATAATGAAGATTAAACCTATCGGAAATCAACAATCACGAATCGGAGATTGTCATCGACCAAAAATAAAAGAAAGATGAAGAAAAAAATGGATCTAAAAAATAGATCCAAAGAAGAAATAGAAATAACTTTTTTTAAAAACCTTTTCTAAAAAATCTTTTTCTAAATACTTTTTCTAAATTGTTTTCCTAAGATATTTTCCTAAATCTCTTTAAAACATTTTTCTAATTCTTTTTACATCAAAGTAATATTTGAAAACAAATTTAAAGAAACAAAAGCTAAATAATATAAAAGAAATTAAAAAAAACAAAAGAGGGGGAGGGGGATAAGATCCGCGGGTCATGTATAGGATAGAAATGGATCTCAACCCTAAGGCACAAGCTCCAACACATTTTCTTATAACAATTAAATAAAATCAAAAAAACAAATTATGACAAAAAATAGAAAAGGAAAGAAACAGAAAGCACAGTAAGTCTTCTTCTCCTCAAACGCAAAATCAGAGCACAAACAGGGGAGTAATGGCGGCGAACAACAAAAACGAAAAGCCAAATTTCACAACGGCCTTCTTCCTCACCTTCAAGATCAAAACCGAACAGAACACCTCTCTCTTCTTCTCGCGATTTCTTTCTCCTTCTTCTTTCACTTGCGGATCTCTCTCTCTCTCTCCAATTCAATTTCTTTTTCTTTCAACTTTACAAACTAATTTCGAATTGGTAATAATTGAAGGTAAGAGATGAGGGATGAAGAAAGGGGTTAGGGATTTGAAATTGGAATTGATTTGAGCAGGGTTTTTTTTGGCTCTTGAAGCTTGTTTTCAAATGGAGAAAGGGGTTCTTTAAATAGGGGAATGAGTGAAGAAGAGGGTTGTCGTTTTGTAAGATTTTGGGCGTTTTGGAGAGTGAAGGTTCTCGTGTTCACTTTTGTTTTGATTTTGCGTTTTGAGTGCTTTATGTTTTGCGTTTAGATTATTTGAGGAGTGTCGTGCAGCGTGAAGTTGTTTACGCGTTGGCTCTTGTTGCTGTTGATTTGCGCGTGAGGCTGACGAGCTTTTGCTTGGCGGGATTTTCGTGAAGCTTGTGAGGTCTTGGGAGTATTGGCTTACGGATTGAGAGGCTTTGCTAGTTGCAGCTGCGTGAATTTTGGCTTGAGGCCTGCTGCGTGAGGTGAGGTTGAATAGCTTGAAGTGAACTGGCTTGGGCCTTGAGGTCTTGCAGAAGGCTTGCGAAAAGCTGATGGTGTAGGGAGCTGATTGCTTTTGTTCAGCTAATTGATAGGCAGTTTGATGGCTTGCGTACGGCTAGTGGTGTTTGGAAGTGTACGTGAGGACGTGCGTAAGCAAGTTGGGCTTGGCTTGTTGTACAGTTGCTGTACGACATTGGCTGGTTGTTGGTGTGTGGGCCAGACGGAATTGGCTTGGCTGAGTGTTGGCTTTGGTTGGTGTTGGACTTTGTATGCGTGTGGCTTAGGAAATGCTGAGGTAAAGTTTGGCCGCTTGGAAGTTCACGTGCGTGTGGGCCAGCAAAGGATGATGTCAAGTGGCTAGGCTGTGGCATATTGTGCAGCATGTTGAAGGCTTTGTGGCATGTGAATCTGATGAGGGAATTGGCTGGGAGTTGTTTGAACAAGACTTGGTGTGGGCCAAAGCTTGTTTTGCCTTGTACTTTATTTTTTTAATATTTGAATAAAAGTTGTGTGGGTTAAAATAAAAAAATTGATAAGAAAAATGATTTATTTGGATAGAAATATAAGATAATAAAAATATTGGATAATGGATATAAAAATAAAAAAAATGATTTGATGTGAGAATAAAATTGGAATACGAATGGAACAAGTAAATTGAATATAAAAATGGATTAAAAATGAACGGAAAATGAAAAGATTAAACGAGATAAATTGGATGTCAAAAAATCGAAATATGAATGGATATGGATAGAAATGGGTAATATGATGTGATTTAGAAAAAAAAGGAAAAGAAATTGGATAGAATGGATAAGAAAAGTATTTGCGAATGGATAAGAAAACAATGGATATATGGATAATATTTGGATAATGTGATTTGGTAAAAAAAATCGAAAAGAATGGATGATAAAAAATGGTCATAAAAAAATATACGGATGGATAAATGGATACACAAAAAAAATGGTTTAATCGGAAAGAAAATGGATAAGGAATTGATTTTCAAGCCCACAACCAACTTCTGATTTTTTTTTACAAGCCAACTGATGAAATGGACACAGCCAACCAAAGAACCACTGAACAATTGAATAAATTGCAACTCAAGCCACAACTGTCATCTGAAAATTATCTGACCCATGCCTTGATGATTCGAAACCAAACTGAGGAAAATAAATCCTCAGATGAATCGTTGATGAACTGATGAACCGATGAACTGATAAACACTGAAGATTCAAACCAAACATCGCACAAAACACTGTCACACAACCCATCTTGTACTTTTGAAAACGCATTGTCCGAGAAATGAACCATGGGTACACACAATTTGCAGTCGACACAATTTTCTAATAGTTTGACCAATATTAGGTCAAACATCCATTTGAATCGAATTGTGACTGAACAAACGCATCTGAATTGAAATCATTGCCCTGTCCTTGAAAACCTGCAACACAGAGAAGAAGAAGAACACTGCAACATATTTTTGGTATTTTGGTTAGAGATCAGTAAATATAAACAAATATAAAGAAATAAAAACAATGGTGATCCCCTGCGAAGCATAGACCCTTCCTCTGAGCAGAAACTCGAAAGCCAGTGCGATCTTGTTTGTATGCAAAATGCAGATGAAATGCGAAGAAATCTTAGGGCAAAAATTAGGGTGTTACAGAAACCACATAACAATTTCAAACTTATATACTTATCATAAATATATCCACAAGTTTGAATTACACAAATAATGCCATGTTTACATAAAACATCTATCATAAAAAATACATATACAAATGCATTCACAAAAAGGCATCAAGCCAACCCTAGCTACCCGGTGCTACATATCAGAGCCGACCGACCAAAAAATGAAGACGAGCTTCACGAAAATACCATCCAGCAACCTACTCTGCAATGCCTCATAGAGCATCATAAAACAACAGAAGGGTGAGAAACATTATCATAATAAAATTGCATATAATTATATATCTCAACATGTAAAATGCACATAAAACATATTCTCACTACAAATCATTCCTTATCACCTATACACATCGTAACGTGTACATCAATATCAATCAAACATATTAATTACATACAATTCACCAATTCACATAAACTTACATTATTTATGTTTATTCATCAATTCTATTCATTCCTCATAAACATACGTCTAGCTATGTTTAATCACACATATACATTACAAATGTATAAATCACATACATATACATATATCAAACATGCATATATACAAACAAGTATGTTTCATCACACATACTATCATCTCCATAATACTCCAAATAAACATATGCATATTCATGTTTATTTATGCATATCATAATTAAAATGATAAAATGCAACTCATAGAGACCAGCACACGACTCTATGCAGATGCAATGCGGTACCGACTCAACATTTCAGCAAGTTCACTCAGGAACCAAATGGAATCATCGCTTGTTACCTAAAGTAACTCCTTGTCGGGCACACGATGTTCCCCATTGCTCAAACCCCACACGGGCACACAATGTTTATGGATTGCTCACACCCTACACGGGCACACAATCCGATTGATCACACCCCACACGGGCACACAATCAATGTGAATAAATCACCCATCGCTCACACCCCACACGGGCACACGATGTTTCTGGATTGTTCACACCACACACGGGCACACAATCCGATCGCTCAGACCCCACATGGGCACACGATCTTGTTGTATTCATCGCTCACACTCCACATGAGCACACGATGCTACAACGAATTCACAAAGAATCCCACAACTCAAGAATGCATACATTATGCTTTACATGCAAAATGACACACAACATTCTTGAAAATGCATACGTTATTCACAACATAATTATGCATTCATCTCATTCAATTAACATACATTGACATTCAATTCAAACAATGTATTCATTTGCCAAACGGCCACAACATCACATCAACCCACATTTCCATAATTAATTCATTTACGTTTTATCGGAAAAGTCGGGTGAAAGTCGGCTAAACATTTCATTTCTTCGCATCATTAGTTTCTACAAATTTCTAGCTTCGAATCGATATAAGGAACACTCAAAACGGATACCCGAAACTAAAGCTACGGAATAAAACACATATTTCTCAAAAACCTACAGGCTCGCTGAGCTCCCTCTCGCTCGCTGAGCGAGGAAATCCCTGGAACTTTCGGTGAGCGAGGGATAGCTCGCTGAGCGACCACTGCGAATTCCAGAATTTCTCAGCTGCGAACATTCAACTCTAAACACCCAAAATCTCCAAAATACTTCCATAAACATGATCTAAAGCATATATCTAACATCATACTTCGATTATAACAATTTCTAACCGATTAATCTACCAATTACTCACATTTTCTCTAAAACCTTAACTATTCATCTTCTCTTAAACTTCCATCAAAACCAAAACTCAACCAATCAAACACATATATAATCATACACAATATTAAGATAACAATGCTTATCACCCACCCGATTATACCGATTCCTAGGAGCAATCTTGAAGCTTTTCCAACTTTCTCTCTTTTCTCTTCTTTTTCTCTTCTCTCCTTTTCTTTCTTCTCTTTTTCTTTCTCTTCTTACCAACTTTTTATTTTACTCTTTCTCACTCTCTTATATTCTTTTTCTTTCTATTTCTATTTTCTACTTTTTCCAACCAAATATCATTCTCTCACAAAAATACCAACTCTACTAATTTCTAACTTATTACTAATTAACAAATATCTAAATCACCCTCTTATCAAATTTTACCCGAAAATTCACAAAATGGTACAATCACATATCACATTAATTCCTCAACATATCATATCATCATGTTAATTTCACAAATAAAACAATTATCATTCAAATAAAATAAAAGACTCCACAAAAATTTGGGAAAATCGAATCGGGGTGTTACATCTATCCCAAAGGAGAACATTATTGGAGTAAAAAATGTTATCCACACAACATTTGACTGCGATGTAGCTTGTGAAGAAGCACCAGGAAAAAGGTTTTTGAACCATGTCGGACCAAAGGTTCGATCCACAAAAAGGGGCATGCCCAGGACAAAGGAAGTGGCTTCAATAAACATATTAATATACTTCATGAAAATGTGCTTATTGGGAGTTTCCTGACATGTCATCAAGGCAAGCCTCACGCCTTCAATAGGTCGTTCATGTATCAAACACATGATACATGCTGACACATGATAACCTAGTTGGTACTCAAAAGTGTCATTTAGCCAGTGTTGCAACAACCATATGGGCCCTAACAGGTTTAAGGTTTTGGAAATATAATGAAGGAGTTTGAGTTTCAGGTTAGCGATGTAAGAACAAGAGTTATCTATGCATTCTATCTCTACATTTTGATGATAACGATGAAGTATTTATGAAAGAGCCATTTTATGTTTTGATGTTTGTTAAAGTGTAAATCATGAATATTATATATATATATATATATATATATATATATATATATATATTAAGATCAAACAAATATTATGAATGAGTACGCAAATGCTAATATGCGAAGTTACTGTGTGTAACATTAGTCGCAAGCATCCTGAAGAAGCAAGTGTGCTTCTGAAACTAAACAAAATTAGAAAGATCCAAGGATGCGGATGTTGCATTGGAAATGCTCATGTAGATGATGTTCTGAACAGGGTTCTGATCAGATAGAAAAGCGAAGCTTATGAAACTAATCTTCTGAAGAACTAAGTTCTGAAGACTCTGATGACTTGAAGTTCTGAAGACTTGACGTATGAAGACCAAGTGCCTAAAAGATTTTGAAGACTTACGAGTTCTGAAGATTAAGGTTCTGAAGAGTTAAGTGTTAAAGACTCTGAAGGCAATGTTCTATGTGAACAAAGTTCTGAAGACTCTAAGACTTAAAGTTCTGAATAATGGTTCTGAAGAATCAAGTGTTGAAGACTCTGAAGACAATGTTCTATGTGAATAAAGTTCTGGAGACTCTAAGAATTGAAGTTCTGAAGACCATGTGTTTCAAGACAAGTGTTGAAGTCCTGAAGAACATAGTTCTATGTGAAAAAGTTCTGAAGACTAAAGACTTAAGTTATTTGAATATCCAAATATAATCGTCTCTAACTCATGCTTCATTTATTGATTTATAATCATAAGCCTCTGAAGTTCAGATGACAATGTTATCGTTGGTAAGGACGGTACACAATACGATAATAATTTATCCCACCACCTCTCCACTATCTTTGAATTGTGGAAAAGGACAATACATGGTTATACTATTTGATTTCTTGTGTAACAGATTCCTCAGTAGCCGAATTGGGTTGTAACGGCTCTTTTATGTTTGGCTATAAAAGGAAAACATCACATGATTTGTGATGTTATTGATTTCTGATATAATCCTTGGTGGTTCCTGATGGAAATACAACCTGGTTGTGGATTATCACTTATGTTGAAATCTGATATCCAACCAAGAATTGTTAGTGTTATGTTGTTGAAATGAAAACAACTTTTACAATTGAATTACAACACACTAATAAGTTATCAAATGGTCTTTGAACCATGTTGTTGATGTTGTCATACAGTCACATAAGATTTATGGTAAACAAAGATAACATTGGAACAAGACACGAATGGTCTATTTTAATATGCAGCTCTTCTAGCTGATTACTCTTTGACAACAATTTGCTGAAAGCATAGAGATATTGAATTCATAATATGCTTAACTTCATATGCTGAAGAAGATTTACAAAGTCACAGAAGACGGTGAAGATGATCATAGAAGCTTCAACGACAAATCAATTACTGAAGTGATCATTGGATTGAAGAAGAACATGGACTGCTGTCTAGAAATGTTCTTATGTGAATCAAGATGAAGAAGTCCTTCTTGTAACTCAATGAAGATCAAGCTAGCAAAGCTTTTGAAGAAGAAGACTTCAACCTTCAAGTGATCAATGAAGAAGCAACTTGAAGAAGAAGAAGACCACACAACAGAGCAAGAATAAAATGTAATATTCTTAGTGTGTATTTAGTTTCTTCTGATGTACTTAAGTGAGTTTACAATCTGCTTGTTAAGAAACACAACATTTGTAAACAACATTTTCCCTAAAGGACATGGTGAAGGTCAGAACTTTAGGAAGGCATGGAAATTAGTTGCTAGCACATTCATAGATCTATGTGTTCTGATTATATGTTATGGGGCTAAGGTTATGTTGCAGCTCAAAATGGTTGGTTATGGAGCATGAAGTCACAATAGGTTATTGTGCAGTTAGTCACAGTTGTAGGTCGCATAAGAAGTCATGACACTTGGTGTTGTGCAGTTAGTCATGACAGGTTGCCGCACAGGTGACTCCTCAAGTAGACATTATATCCTGATAGGATCCCTGAACGGTCTAGCTGTGAGTTGAGATAAAATCCTGGAAGAGGTTCTGTTTGTTCAATGAACGTTATATCCGGAAGGATCCCTGAACGGTTCATTTAGTTAGTCATAGTGCTGTTGTACAATTATAATCATGGATCTTTGTTATAGTGGATTAAGTCCTTGTTTAAGACGAAATCACCTTAGCGGGTGGACTGGACTAGCTAGAGAAGTTCTCAAGTGAACCAAGATATATCGTGTGTTCTTTACTCTTGCTTTATTTTTTTTAATTTCTTTATGCTTCCGTAACGTATTTATAGCATAGCTTGATGCAACTCATTAAAGTGCGAAAAGTAGCCAAGAGTGAAAACCTCAATTTAATCCCCCTATTTCTTGTGTTTTTATCATACCTTGAATTGGTATCAGAGCTCCGGTTTTGTTATTGATAGATATCAAACACTTAATAGTTCCAGATAAAGATCAATTGTTGTGTGTTGAAAACACCCGAGGTGAAAGTCCTCTTACAATTTCAGTCTCATATCAGTTGATGATATTGAGAGGAAACTGAATTGTAGCCAAATGGATTACATTTGAGCAAGTCACTTATTTGGCATAATCAGCTGACAAGATAGATTCTTAAGATAAGGTTATATATTTGTTGAATGCTTATCTTGAATATGATTGGTTGATCAACGTATTTTGCTCAAGAATCAAATCGTCAAAAAATAAGAAATCTTGTTTGCTGAAGGTTATTTGTATATGAGTATGGGATGTTTTCAAGAAACGAATTAGTCCACCCTTGACTATCTCATAGTAAGCTTATTGGAAGTTTTTATGAATTGAAAAGGATGATTGTTAAAGTATGATTTCGATTCATAAGAACTCCATGTTAAAGTCTGCAGAAGAAGTCAGAAATCATAAACAGAGGATTTTAAACTCTAAAAATGTTTTTTGTCAGAACATCCAAGACCTAACTGATTCAACAATTAGAAGATTCAATGCAGATTGAATGATGCTTCCTTTGTTATGCTTCTAAGTAATATTGTGTGTATTCAAAATAAGAAAGCTTAGTGGTTCCTCGAGAACTTCATTAGTGGAGTATTCTGAGAACTTGATGGAAGTAACTCTGAAAGTTAAAGTTCTTTTAAATAGAGTCTCTATCTCAATTGAACAAACTAAAATTGTTTCGGATTTTATCCAACATTGTACTCAAAAATTCATGACGAATAAATTCTATAATCAGAGATGCTGGGACAGATGTCATCTATTCTAAGATGGAAGAATTTAAATCAGTGATATTATTCACAATGAAGAAATCGGTAGATATTCTTTTCAGAAGCTGATATATTGTTGATCTTTCTTAAACTAACTTTGATCAAGTTAGCTCGGTATTGCAAGAATAAGATTGTCACTCAAATTTGTCTAAGTTAGTTGATACATGTATCTAACAAAGATTTGCATATGTACAAGGAAGCAGAATCAGAAGATCAGAAGATGTTAATTATTTCTCCCTAGCACATAACCTCTCAAAAGTTATGTTCAAAATAATGGAATTATTCATATTATGATATTCATTCTCTTGTCAAGAAGCTCTTGATAAGAAGATGAATGTTCTGATGATAAGAAAGCTGCAAGGAAAACCTTCAGAAGTTCTAAGATCTGTTCTAATATAAAGACTAGTTCTGATCATCAAGCTCAGAGTCAACATTTAGAAGTAGATCAACCTTCAGAACCTGAATGAAGAAAAGCTGATCAGAAGCTATACGAGAAAATGCTCAAGTCAAAAGTCAGAATCAGAAAGGAAGAGTCGCTTGAAGAAGACCAGAGGGAAGCAAGCTCAAGTCAGAATGGAAAGCGATCAGAGAAAGATTTCCAGAAGAGAAAAGGTAAAGTTCTGTATATAACTTATGCATTTTAATTGTTTTTCTGATAAAGAAAGCTTTATCAAAAATATTTTTTTAAGTGTAGTATGTGACTTTAACAAGTGAACTTTCAAAACTAATGAAAGTTTCATGAGTAAGATTGTTTTCCCACCTTAAAGGAAACCATTGAATTATCCTATGGATAAAAAAAGGCACAATAGGTAATGTGATCGAATCCTCTGAGATCATGTAAATACATCAACCTTATTTCTCACTACAAGTGCATGACTAGGATAAGACACATTAGGAGTAGTTGTGTAACACCCACTTTTCCCAATTGTAAAAAATAACTATTTTAGTCAATAAAAAATAAGAGTTTTATCAAAATTGGAATGATACTTTTTCAACCGATAACACAAATATAGTTTTTCATTAAAACAACGGAATTAAATAGTTCATCATAATTCATGCTTAACAACATCGACAATACAAATTCAAAGTATGTCCTCATTTTAATACATAGATATGTAACAAAATAGTTTCATAAAAATAGGATAAAATAAAACAATAGTTTTCCCAATCCCGTGTTACGTATCAGAGCGTCCTATGACTCGAATAGGTAACACACTCTAAAGCATCTCAGTTACCTGGTTTATCTGTTCTCCCAAAGAAGTACAAACATAATAATAACAACAAAGGGGTGAGAAAACAATTCAATATTTTAACGGTGCATTTAACATTTTAAAGGGTAATCTCACACAATTCATCAAGATAATTAATACACCATTCATTCAATCAAATGCATAGTGATATCATGACACAATGCAAATGCGGTACCGACTCAACATTGGTTCATCAATTCGAACCCCAGATGCATCCCTTACGCTCCTATTGAGACACAATCATCCATACACCATTGATTCATAATGAATCCAGATAATAACTTATGCTCCTTCTAAGACATGATTATCCCACCCACCATACATGCATATGAAAACTCGATTATGCATACCAAAGAAAATACATGCATGAACACAATCATACATAACACGATCCTCCGGATCCTCATAAATTACCACACATCCCATCATATGGGTCATATAAAATCAGAAAAAACTATATACATTATCAATACGATCCATACGATCCATCACCAAAACTTATACAAATCAATACAAGCATATATATCTTGCATACTAATTCTCGGTTATCATACCCTATGAACTATTCATATATGTTATCCTCAATAACTCAGACTAATGGGACGAATATTGACCAAGAAATCGGAATGAAACCATTATAGAATATGGAAAATTTCCCAAAACAGAGGCCTAACACGACCCCCCATGTCGCTTGACACAACTCGTGTCACACGGCCTGAACACTCCCCTCAAAAATCAAAATTTTGCAAAACACAGAAGGTTGACACGACCCCTCGTGTCCCCTGACACGACTCGTGTCAGGCTACCTATAACCCAAAATCCAAATTTCCACATTTTCCATTAGTCAGAAGCCTGACACGGCCCCCTGTGTCAGCTGACATGGACCGTGTCAGGAGCCCTGCGTCCAAAAATCACTTTTATTTTTCAAAAATCGCTTTTTCTTTCCAATTTTCATACCAATTTGAATTATATCTCTTATATCTCACTTTTACCACTCAAAATAGTCCTAATGTTGTTCTTACACAAATTTCATACTCCTAACATCACATTATCTTTCCAACCTAACATTACTAATCAATTTAGAGGATTCTAGGTTTTACTCATCATTTCAATTTTTGCATCATCAACAACAATAATCATATGACATATTTCATATCACTCATATCAAACAATTCAAACAATTCAAACAACAAACATTTCCAAACATAAACAATCAACAATGTAATTTCATACTCATATCATAATTTTATCACAATGGATCAAAATCACAAAATCCCTAAGAGAGTAAGGAACTCTCAACTACCCCTTTATGTTAGATCACCAATATAAAATCCCTTTCTCCCTCTTACCTCGAATTCGAAAAATTCCTTGCAAAATTTTGATCTTGGGGCTCTAAGGTTCTTGCACTTCTCTCCCTTTTCCTCTTTCTCCAGAGCCAACTCATTCTTTCCAGAAAACAGTATAAGAGAAAAATGAATTGTTCTTCTCTTTTCATAAAACAATGAAATTTACTACCTTGCCCCTTAGACCCTCAACTTTTATTATTTTATTTATTTAATAACAATATTCAAATTATACCACATTATTATCATATTATTATTTAAATAAAACAATTTCTTACTTTCAATATTAAAATATTACCCATATTCATAATAATTATTTTACTAAATTAATAATGAAATCGGGGTGTTACAACTCTCCCCCACTTATTTTATTTTCATCCTCGAAAATGTACCTGAAGAAAATAACTCTGGATATGATTCACGCATCTTGCTTTCCAGTTCCCAGGTAACACTTCCACTAGCAGTCCCTCCCCAAGCCACTCTCACAAGAGGTATCTCTTTGCCTCATAGTTTCTTCATCTTACAATCTTCGATCCTCAAAGGTAAAGCTTCCACCGTAAGGTTGTCACGAATTTGTACCTCATCCCTTTGGATAACATGTTATGGATCAGACACATACTTCCTAAGTTGTGACACATGAAACACATCATGCAAATTTGATAGCCCTAGCAGTAACGCTACCCTGTAAGCAACCTTACCCACTCTTTGCATAATCTGATAAAAGGTCCAATGAACTCAGGATCCAACTTCTTCGATTTTAAGGCATGTCCAACACCAGTCACGAGATTGACCCTAAAATACATGATCACCCTCACTGAACTCTAAGTCCTTCCTTCGATTGTCATGGTAACTTTTTTATTGACTCTACGACGCTTTCATTTTCTCTTTGATCATCTGAATGGTCTCTGTAGTTTGCTCTACAATCTCAGGTCCAAGCATAACATTTTCACCCGTCTCATACCAACAAAGAGGTGTCCTACACCTTCTACCATATAAAGCTTCAAAAGGTGCCATTCCAATACTCGAATGGTAATTGTTATTATATGTGAACTCAATTAGTGGCAAATGAGTATCCCATACACCACCTTTTTCCAATACACATGTTCTCAGCAAGTCTTCTAATGACTGAATAGTCCTCTTAGATTGTCCATCCGTCTGTGGGTGGTAAGCCGAACTCAATTTTAACTTAGAACCCAAAGCTCTTGTCGCTCCCCCGAAAAGACACCAGGGTCCCAGGGTGCAGACGCGAACGGTCAGCGAAAAGAGAAAATGAAAGGTGAATTCAATAAAGTTGCCAGCTAGGCATTTTTATCTTGAAGGAAAGGTAATGCTGCATAAACCTAGGAGAAGATGGATAAGACGGTTGCAAACCAGAGAAACTGAGAAAGGGGGTTGGTTACAACCTGGGAAGGTATTAGCACCCAGATTGTCCGTCGTACTTGACGGGATCCACGCTTACAATATTGTGTTTTAAAAGGGGTAGTGTATGTGTTATCTGTGTGCAAAAGCTAAAGAATGAATGTACAGGTGTCAATGCAAAAGGGTGAATTGCTCAGGAACTGAGGCTTTTAAAGAATGCTGAAAGAGGGGGAAGACACAAAGACTTTTGTTCGATAACAGTTAAGTTATGCCTACGTATCCTCTCGTGCAATGAGGAAGTCAGAATACCGTAGTTCGACTCAAAGAGACTGAAAGATAAATTGACTGTGAACTGCTTACTTTCCTATGCTCAAGTGTATGACTCGTCTGGCTCGAGTGCTAACTGTCTTGCATTAGACGGAAGAAGCAAGTTCTCGTTTGTGAATGAGTGTGATGAGAAAAGAATCCCGAAGGAGACGATTATTGTTTGTTTTTTGATGTTTTCAATTTTGTTATTTTTTTTGGTGTTTTGCATAAGTTAATGAGCTTAAGCCTAAATTAAGGGCTTGTAAACTCATTATATCCTCCCTGATTAGGGATAATGAGCCTACTTAAGTGTGAGATAAGCATCTCAACTTAATTACCATGATGATGTAGGATTAAGATCATTAACCTACTTGTGATTAATTAGATGTTTTTGGATTTTTGTTTAGTGTTAAGTAATGAGTTTAATCTCTAATCACATATTAGTGAGCTCATTACACCATCCTAATAGAAGGATAATAGATGAGAACACTTAAGCTGAGGAAGATACCTCAACTTAATCCATGGTTAGGGACTAAATTCATTATATAACAAGCCTTTATTAGATGGATTTTAATTAAAGGGTGAGATTAAGAAGTGGATTTTAAGTTTGTAAGACAACTTGAGGGGGACTTGTCCATTAAACACTAGGGTTAGTCCCTTTTAACCATAAGGAAGAGTTAGAACCCCAATATAAGGCCCAAGTTACAAGATAAAGTATTGGTGATTATTAATGTGATTTGATTAAGAGGTTTAAACAAATTAAAGGTTTAACACTTAGGATTAAAGTTATACACTCCATCCTAAGAGAAGGATGTATGCATAACCCTAATTCCAAAGTCCTAAAACTTTAAGGGTTTAGTCTCTGATTATTGAGATGAGAAGAGAGACTCAAGGAGACTCAAAGGTAAAAAGCTAAGGGGGACTAAACACAACCCTAAATGTTATAATGCTTGGATATCCTATGGTTTTTTAGGCTTAGGAGAAAAGAATCTTCAAGGAAGCCACCAATGGAAAAAGCAGATGGAAGGAGGAAGAAGCAGAAGAATAAGTTACTTACTTCCTAAGAAGATAAGTAACTTAAAGGAAGAAAGTGAGAAAGATGGAACTTAAATGAATTAGATTCACTTCAAAGACATCTAAATGCGTATGAAAGAGATAAGAATAAGTGGGAAGTGAAGGCAAATCCACCTCCCATGATAACTTACCAAAGGTTCCTGAAATGGTTAGTATGGATGCATAAGACATAAAGCATGAAGAAATGAATTGAAATGAGATGAAATGAGATGCAAAGACCAAAGTAAGAAGTGTTTATGCAATGCAGATGTCATGTGAGATGATGCAATGTCATACAATGTGCATATTAATAATCATACAAAGATGAGATGTTATGAAAACATGCTTGGAAGCTTGAAAACACATGGATGTTTATGAAATGAAATGAATGCAAGACATGGAAAATGAATGAAAAAATGATCAAGCAATGTTCTAACACGTCCTAAGATGTCTAAGATGACATATGAATGCTTGAAATGTCATGGCAAGTTCATATGATGATGAATATGCAAGGTGAATGCAAATGAACATGAGAAATTAGGGTTTTATGGACATGTGAGATGCAAATGAGCAAACCAGAAGCATGCAACATGATAAAAATTTGAAACCAAGCTCAAAAAAACCCTAATCCCATATTAGATCACACCCCAAAGGAGAAGGTCAGAAGCCTAACCTATTGAAAGTTATGATTTTCCTAAGTTTGCTAGGGTTTTTAGGTGATTCAAAAGAAAAAATGCAAATCAATTTGAAAATGCAAAATAAATTCATGAGGAAAATATCCTAGAAACTACATGCAATATGTGAAATAATGCAAAAATAATCAAGTTCAAACTCTTCTTGGTTAGGCAGAAATGATTTTTTCAAAGTTAGGGTTAAAAATTGTGATTTTAAAGACCCTTAATTCAAAGAAAATTGGGAAACTATGATCAAACCTAAAAAGAAATTTGTATGAAGAGTTTGAAAATGTTTCTAAATGCATTGGAATGGTTCATGATTTTTTTTGTGATTTTTAGAAACCTAAATGCATTTTTAATTAATTAAAAATAACATTTAAATATTTTAAAAATACTCTTTAAATGCAAAAAAATAAAATAAAAATCATTTTTGGATTGAGAAAAATATTTGGATCAGAAATGCAAAAGGAAATATTTTTATGATGTTTTTAACTATTTTAAAATAAATATGCAAAAGAAATAAAATAAAATGAATAAAAATGAAATAAAATGGGAAGTCAGCAAGATCTATGGCTCATATTTGAAAGCTGGTTGACTGGCGCGCTATCCAAAGGTCAGGATCCATTCTGGCAATTTAATTAATTAATCCTGATTAAATTAATTAATTAGAGATTTAGGGTTTTAATGACTAATTTGGGCCATCAATCCACGCGCGAAACAAAGATCCTAGGGTCAGAATTCAAACTCTCACTAAACCTTAATTAGCCTTTAATGACACTCAGGCGACCGGAGACAAGCTCCGATCGTCTTCTTTGGCGAAACAAAAACCTAACTCCTCCTATAAGCCACTAAAACACACAAATCCTGCCCAGAATCACCCCTCAAACATCATGGAACAATAATCAACAAGCAAAACACATTTATTCTTCATCAATAGGCTGAATCGAAACAAACAAATTTTCAGGTTTAAACTTTCAGAGCAAGCATACATGGTCATTTCTCACTCATTTTTAAAACTACACATATCAGCATGATCAGAGAGACATATAGAATCATTCTATAACTTAAAAGAAGATTTCTGGAAAAAAAGTTCTTGATGACTACCTGAGATGATGAACTGCAAATATGGACTTTCAGAGCTCCTCCCTTGTGTAATCCAACCCCTTTGAGTCCCCTGGTGCTATTGAGAAGCTTTGCAAGAGTTTAAATGGCCTCCTTTGTGAGTTTCAGTTCTGAGAGGTGAGAAATCGCGTTTATGATTCAATGGCTTTTAGGTCATGGTGAAGGGTGTTTTGTGATCCTTGATGGTTGTGTTGTGAAATTCGAATAGAGGAAGGTATGGGGTGATTTTTGTGATTCTGAGCTTAGGGTCCCTTTCAGGCTTGTGTGTGTTATGTTTTATGATCCTTGAGACATGAATAAACAAATGCAATGAGTCAGAAAGACTGCATAACACTGTGGGAATGGTATGGAGCAATTGGCCAAAAAGTTAATAGTTGGTGTCCTTGAGTATGGGCCATGGCAGAAGGTGTTTTAGGGTTGCTCTGAGTTCAGCTGACTTCAAGGATGGCCATGGGATGATTTAGAGTGATCAGAAGTAAATGAATGGTGAGATTGCACATGTTTTGCATTTTTACAACTTTGTGCATTTTGAGACATTTGGTCATGGAAATGGCTTGCTCAATGCTGAATCTTGGTCATGGCATGTTGTATGATGTTTCTATGATGTAATGAAGTGGATTAGAGGTCACATAAAGTCTTAAAAATCAGATTTGCAAAAATCCCTCTTTGGCATGAACTTGAAAATTATGTGATTTTTGCCAACTTTGAAAGGCCATATCTTGAGTTCTAGGATGAATCAAGACATGTTTTTGTACTTTTTGAAAAGGGAAAGACCTAATCTACAACTTTCATGCCCAAGAATTTTTCATTTGAAGCATTTTTGGTCATGAAAGAGGAGGTTGAAAATCTTTCCCAAAATGGAAAGTTTGCATTTCAAGTCATTTCCAAAAATGGCAAGTTTGCAATTGACTCAAAATTCTTCAATATTGTGAACTTCTAACCACTTCTAAGATCAAATAAAGATCATAGAACTTCAATTTGATGAAAATGACCCTTTGGTTCCATTGTTGGGGGCCTCAGATGCCCTGGTTTTGACTTAACTTGCTCAAGAAGTTACCCAATGATCAGATGACTTCCACAATGAATTTCTTCATCAAACTTGGTACACATGATCCTTATAACATATTAAGAACATTAGAAACAAGAATGACCCACAAAATTGGAGTTAAGGCCTCTGAAACCAAAACCCTAATTTTGGTCATCTGTGCAGGAAAACCCTAGCTCTGTTTCCATGCCTTTGCCAATTCTTGTGATCCCTTGACTTTCATGAACTTTGGGGAGCATAACATGATTATAGAACACACATGGACCCTCTTGGAAAGCTTTAAGACCTTTGGGATGTCTCAGATAGATTCTTGGATTGCTCAAATCACAAACCCTAGATGTAGATGAAAAGGGACTATGCAGTGAAGCAAACATGCAATATGAGATAATATGCTTATGCTAATGCAAAAATTAAAGATCACAAGTCATGGTGTGATAAATAGTGAGGGAAAATTTGGAGTGTTTACAACCCCGTGCAAACTCTTCCAAAATTAAGAAGTAAACCGCGGATCTCTATCTGACACTATAGTCGACGGTACACCATGCAGCTTTTCAATAACCCGAATATAAATCTTATCCAACTTAGTGTAACACGGTGGGAGAACTGACTTTAGTTATGTTGCGGATAGCAAGAGTCGCCACCGACTTTTATTTTATCCAAAGGAAAGGCATAAAAGAACAGGAAAGACCTTTTAAAAGATTTTTTGGGTCCGGGGGGTAGATTATGTAAAGGGAAGGTGTTAGCACCCTTTACATCCATGGTTATCCATGGGCTCTTAGTTACTTATCTCACTTTGAATTGTTTTTGAAAATATGAAGTGTGTGAATAGAAATTTTCATAAGAGTTTGATAATGATCCATGTACGGATGCGTAAAAAACTTGTGTTTGAAAATTTGTTTGAAAATATGAAGTGTTTGAAATTGTTTTGAAGTGTTTTTAAAATGTGAGCAAGTAACTATGAGTAACCTACCCTAAAGTCTAAGTCTTTCTGTTCTTGAATCCTTTAAATGGTAAGACTATCCCTATTATCAAGGAATAGGTAGTCATTACCTTGGATGTGAGGGGCATATGAAGGGACATCTGTTTATGTAGACAACTATAGGGTGTATTAAGCAATTTTGGAGGGACTATCATCTTTATTCGAAAGGGACAAGATCATTACGAAGGCAACATTCGAAAGGGACTTGATCTTTTATCTGTTAAGGGACTAGATGACTTTATTTTGAGGGACTTTTGCTTTATACACCCTACTTGACATTTTTGATTAGGCAACATGAGAGGTATCCCTAAGGAAGTGAGATGGCGATCAAAGATCGACTTACGTGTGTGAGTGTACAATTTTAATATTTATCTTTAAATTTAAATGATCTAAATTAATTTTAAATATACAAACATATTTACACTCCCTATTTACTAACCATAGCATAAAATAAATATTTAACATTATTAATAAAATATTACATCCAGGAACAATTACATAATAATAATTAAGCAAAATTAAATATAATAAGCAAAATAAATAAATAATTATAATTGGGTTAGTGAAAATAATAATAATAAAAATAATACCAAATTTAATGGGGTTAGTAATAATAATAATAATAAATCACAATATATATAAATGGGGTTAGTAATAATAAAATAAATATGAAAATAAATAGCATTAATGATAAAATAAATAAGAATATTAGCATAATAATTAAAAGATCAAATTTTTATGAACAATTATTATTTAAGATTAAGAATATAAACAATTAATTATCATAAAGTCTTAAATGCTATAAAAAATTAAGTTAATTATAAACATATTATGAAAACAAGTTATATTAAATTAACAAGTTTTAATTATTTTTTAAACATATATTAAAAATTATTTACATGCAAAAATTAAATTATGAACAAATTATAGAATATATATATATATTATGAAAATAGGATTAATTATAATTGAATAACCATATAATTATATTCACAAAAATTAAATTATCAATTTTTAATTAATTTAACATAACCTAGAATTATTTACACATAGAAAAATACATAATTAAAATTGACAAATAAATTAAAAGTCATAATTAAATTGAATAAGAAAATTAGGGTTTGACTATTTAGAAAATATATTAGAGTTTATTTCTTAATTAGAATATAGACAAAGATTTATGACAAATAAATAAATAAAGAAAGAAATAGTATTTACAATTTGGGTTCATAAAAATAATTAGGTTTTAAAAATATTTTAGGGTTTATGAAAATATTAGGATTCTATTTATAAATCTAAATATAATTAAATTGTTTATACAAAAATACATACAAATATTAAATAAATATAAATAACTTTTATTAATAAAATTTGAATCTTTTTTAAAAAAAAAACTATAAGTTTTTGAATTATATAAGAAAAATAATATGATTGATTTAATTTAAACATTTTTTATTAACTTAATTAATCAAATATAAGATAAATAAAATAAAATAAGTGAAAAATAATGGGAAAAAAGAACTTACCTGGGGCTGGGATCGAACCCACGCCCTAGTCTCTCTCTCTTGGACCAACACCAACACCACCAGGCTATGCGCACATTTGTGAATATGGATGGAGAATGATTTTTATATTTTAAACCTGAAGAATAAATGGAATTTTAATCAAAAAAATAACTGAGGACAGGTTCGAACCTACGTCCTTAGCTTCTTTCATGCGCGTACCAACCACCAGGCCACTTATCATCCTGTGAAATAATATACAAACAACACAATAAATATACAAATCAAAATTCAAAAATCTGAAGCGCGCGAAGATCTTCATCTTCAACCTTGGATTCGCAGGTTTTCCTGCGAATTTATTTACAACTTTTCCTGCGATTATTCCTACCAATACAACCTGCGAACATCAAACACCATTCAAATAGTACAATTTCACCAAATTAATAATGCCAATAAGTTTCTTATGACCTATACGATTCATCCATGTCTTTAGAACTTATTTATATTGGTTTAATAGTGAAACCCTAAACGGCCACCCTAAACCCTAACAATGGCATCTGATGATTTAGGCCATGAAACTTCAATTGGTTTGTCCAGAAAGTTTCTACACTTCAAAACAAACATGAATCAGTAATCAAACATAATTTATAATGGTTAAATTTATGAAATCGAAAATCAAAAAATAAAGGAGAAGAACGATTCGGTTTGTGCAATTCATGGGGATTGAGATGCATATGATTATAGCAACATGATCAGTGATGATCAGAGAAGCTAATGCAACCTTTAGAATGTCTTAAGATCCTCTCTAACTCCAAAACCGTATGTCACTTTTTTCTTGATTTTTTGAAGTTGAAGAATATGTATGGAGGCTGCCAAAATTCGTCCTCTGCCTTGTGATGAGTTTGTGTACATATAGTGATGTAAATTAGGTCAAGAGTTTGTGGATTTATGGGCTTGATGATAGTTACTTGATCATGAAGATATCTCTTTCCAAATATTGAAAAATATCTTATCTAACATTGCCAAAACAAGCTAGCACGAAATTGGATGGTATCAATCAGCTTTGAATGATTATTAAACTTTCTAGAAAAAGAATCACCTTCAAATATTGAGTTTTCATATTTTATTTAAATTTAATTTGATTTTTAATGGATAAAATCAAAATAAATAATAAATAAATAGTAAAAAATCAGAAATTTTTTGCTTTGGGTCGTGCATGAAGTGTTGGCATGGATTGGATCATCATATGGCAAGCCCATTTAGAAAAAATTGGTTTTAAACCTCCATTTTCTTCATAAACCAACCAAAAATTTCCCAACTTTGCAAGGGCATATATCCTTCAATTTTAATGCTATGAGGGTGTTCTTGGACATTTTGGAAAGCTTGAAGAGTCTTCTAACCAACCCCACTGGTTTCATGTCCATATCATTTACCATTCTCAAGTTATGCCCTTTTGAAGTTGTTGACTTTTTGTTGACTTTCAAAAGGACCTATAATGTCTTAGCTCATACCTTCCAAATGAAGCATTTTTGGGCTTGGCTTGTGAGACACAAAGTTGTAGAGAATTCAATTTCCTTCAAAATGAGATTTGGATGGAAACTTGGTGATGAATCATGTGAAAGTTATGCCTGGTCAAAGTTCAGTTGACTTTTACTAAGGAAACCCTAATTTAGAAACCTCTGATTCTTGATGATCTGAAATCTCCTTGATGAATCATGATCAACCCTTGATCAAATGATGAATTTTACTTCATATAATTGATGTTGGCAAAAAATCATGAAGTTTGACTTTGGTTTGACCACAGTTGACCTCAGTTTGACTTTTTAACTGCTTTGACTGATTTTGACCTATCTGATCATCTGAATGAGCAAACCTTTGAGAAAAGTCTTGAAACTTGTCATGGGGGTTCTTAAACACATATAAGATATTATGAAGCTCACTTGAAGTCTTGGAAGTTCATTTAGCCTGATTAAAGTCAAAACCCTAGTTTTGGATGCACTGCTTAGGAGGTGCATTGTCTGAGGGAATTGTCAACTCTTCTGACCAATTGTGAACTTTGTGAACCTTGTGAACCATCATAAGATGTCTTGTGAACCTAGTGAACCATCATGGGAGGTCTTGTGAACCTTGTGAATCTCATAAAGTGACTTGTAGACTTTATGAACCTCATGAAAGGTTTGGTAAGCATTGTGAATCTTGTGAACCTTGTGAACCTCATAAAGTGGCTTGTAGACTTCATGAACCTCATGAAAGGTCTTATAAGTGTTGTGAATCTTGTGAACCTTGTGAACCTTCTTAGCACACAAAGTCTTGTATTGTGAGGGCAAATTTTGGGGTGCAACAGCTGCCCCTGTTCAATTTTCTGAAACCTGAGGGGTTAGATTGGTATATTTGCCAGTCGTGACCTGGAAGGTTGAAGGGGATTGAACACAAAAGCCCAAAAATTTGCACTCACCAGTGCATAGAGTGATACAGATGGCTAGTTAAATATGCTTGAGTGGGCTCAAAGATGCCACTTGGAAGAACTGGGGATGGGCTTAGAGATGCCATCTAAAGAACTGGATGTGATGATAGCTTTGTGTTGATACTGGATCTCAGTACTAAGTCTTCGTATAGGCCGTCTCTGAATCGTTTATAATTTGAATTTGTTGAATAGACCAGTAGAAATAATTCTTCGTGATGATTATCTCTTCTGGAAATATCTTGGGTTAGGGAATAGATCTTTTTACATACCGTTTGCCTACTCTCCAAGGTCAAAAGAACGCCAGGATTAGTTCTTCTGAAAAATATCTTGAACCAGGGAATGGATCTTTTTACAGACCGTTTGCCTGCTATTCAAGGGCCAAAAGAACGTCAGGATTAGTTCTTCTGAAAAATATCTTGAACCAGTGAATGGATCTTTGTACATATCGTTTGCCTGCTATTCAAGGTCAAAAGAACGTCAGGATTAGTTCTTCTGAAAAATATCTTGAACCAGGGAATGGATCTTTGTATAGACCGTTTGCCTGCTATTCAAGGGCCAAAAGAACGTCAGGATTTGTTCTTCTGAAAAATATATTGAACCAGGGAATGGATCTTTGTACAGATCGTTTGCCTGCTATTCAAGACCAGATAGATGAAATCTTCTGGAAATATCCTGGATTAGGGAATGGATCTTCTTACAGACCGTTTGCCTACTCTCCGAGGACAAAAAAGTGTCAGGATCAAGTCTCCTGAAAATATCCTGGATTAGGGAATGGATCTTTGTACAGACCGTTTGCCTACTCTCCGAGGAAATAGATTAAATCTTCTGAAAATATCTTGAACCAGGGAATGGATCTTTGTACAGACCGTTTGCCTGCTATTCAAGACCAGATAGATGAAATCTTCTGGAAATATCCTGGATTAGGGAATGGATCTTCTTACAGACCGTTTGCCTACTCTCCGAGGACATCTTGAGTAATGTATGGATCATCTCTGACCTGTTGTGAATTGTTGATATTGTTTTATCTGCATATAACTATCCTGCAAGGAGAATGTTAGTTTATGTAATATGTATGCATGCATAGTATGATGCACCTAAGTAAATGTATTATGTATTTATGGATATGTATGTTATGATATGATGTAAATGATGTATGTATGAATCATGCAGCCTGAAGCGTCTGGATATCTTCGTATAACAACTGCTGGCCAGGGAAAATAAATCCCGATTCGTTGTTGAAGAATATGAGGAACTCGTTCCCGTCTTGTTTGATAATATATTATACATAACCTCCCGTATGCTGGGGATAGCAAGGTATATATAACCTCCCGTCTGCTGGGGATAGTAAGGTATACATAACCTTCGCCTTCGTTTGATAGTAGTGTAGATATAACCTCCCGTCTTCGTTCGTCGTACTCTTATTGGAAAGTAAATTCCCGAATATCCGTATGAGGATAAAAGAGATGGATATAAATTCCAGGGGAGATATGACTTTATGAAGATGGATTTGTCCTACTGCGGGTTTGTAACTGTTTTGTTAAGGATGAACTGGCAAAGCTTCGTTGAATTCTTTCTCTCGTTCGTCCTTAGTAAATACTATTACTGCATTTTTATGCATTTCTGGTAAACATCAATCATATTAAGCATACATGTATTTTTGGTAAACATTAATCCTATTCAAAAGCATACATATATTCAAACACAACCAATGGACGTTTCGCTTATGTAAATAGGGTAAAAGTAAATCTGGATTCAGAGGGAAAAGTAAAGCTGAACTTGAGAACAGAAACGTTTTAACTTCGAGAGTGTATAACCAATTGGATTTGGAGCTCCTGAAATTCTTCACTTTCCTGAATACCTTCCCAGAAATCCTCATTGCTGGATCTGAAGACATGATACCGACATCATCTGATACTACTGGCGTAGACAATTAATTTCCACAATGGCTTCTGCTGAGATTCCAATATCAAGGTAATACCACGAGAGGAATGTGTCTTCAAATTGTGATGGACCCTATGCGCTCCGGGTATTAGATTTGACGAGAAAGCATTGCCCCTTGGTTGAGGATGAATTATACCATAATGGAAGTATCTGAATGATATGCTCCTGACATCATGAAATTCACATATATGAGGAGAGCTGCCTTTGGCTATTAAGCATTGTTGAATCTGGACCTGATTGCCCCGAATGAATTGAACAGTAAGTTGATATGCCCCTTGACTGGGAAACAGTGATTATGCCCCTGGTATTATGAACTTCGTAATGTTACCCTCAGTAATTTAGACAGATGTGGAGATCTGCCCCTAGATACTCAAACATAACTGAATCCTGTCCAGATTGCCCCACATGAGTTAGGCAGTATCATGGCCTGCCCCCTTGATCGGGAGATAATGACTATGCCCCTGGCATACATGGACCTTTATCCAGGAAGCAACTTTGTTCATCGGAAGGACTTTGGTTCATTGAACATTCATCCTGTAAGTTTCTCTATTTGTCAAACACTCAGGTATATGCCAACAAATATATTCAAAAATGCAATGCTTATGTCTGTCTTGAAGTTTTGAAGAAGATTTTTTTTTTTTTTTTAGAAAAACAGTTTTTGTGAGAACTGTGATATTAACTCAAGTTTCATAATAAGCCCTAAAGGAGTCAGGATACCTTTTTGTAGCAGTATGCTTTCGAACTAACCATGCTTCAGTTAGGACTTTTAAAGGGTTATAACGTGGCCTGGTTCATGGTTTAAGAAACAAAAGATAAAAGCTCAAATTTATTTGTACCCAATCCATTCTCCATGATGTTCTTCAGTCCTATACTCAGTTAACTTATGCATTGAGGCTCGAATGAGTTTGGAATTGTAATACTGACATTTGTGATGGTTCAGAAACCCAAAATTTATTTGAACATTCAGTCATCTTTCTTTGTTGAGGATTCATAGTGACCTCTTTTTTTTCTTTTGACTTTATTATCCCTTCCTTTTGCCTGAACTGTTTGTTTCAAGATTACAGTCAGCGGGATTTCTCAAATTTTTATATTAAGTCTCCTTCATAGGTTTTGACTTAGTGGGTTTTTCTTTTGCTGGATATTGACTGTCAGGTTTAATGATTACAGAGAACCATCATTAGTTGTGTACAACACAGATAATTGGCATATTTGAGTTAACCAAGTAACTACCCTGCCCCGGGTTATGAATAAGGGTTTTAATTTGTGCGAGAATAAAAACTCCTACTTCATAGGCTCAAAAGGGTTGACTAGGGATTAACTTCCTTATATCTCCACTGTTTAGGAATTGAAACAATGCCTGTACATCGTCAGCATAGTCTGTTCAAAAGCATACTGCCTAATATTATGGTATTGTTTTCGTCATCCTCCCTCTACAGGCTTATAGCTTTATCAGGAGTTAAATATCACAAGATAAAAATAAGAAGCATAGTTTTAAAATATAGTGAAACGAATGGATTAATTCAAGACAAACATACGCAATGCATTAATGAAAACAAAAGTTTAACATAATAGTAAGTGTTCAAACAAATAAAAGAAATTACAAATGAAAATTCAAATGTTGTCCCATCCAGTTGGCTGAATGTCCTCAATTGCAATCTGTGAACTTTGAGGAGCAGTATACTTCACCATGAAATCAAATTTACCACTTGGATGTCCCAAGGTGCCCCATATCTCAACAGGAATAGGTAGGCTTCCTTTCTTGCTACACTGGGCAACTTGTCTTGCAGCTTCGGTGTTTTATGGGTGATAGTAGAATTCAACTTGACCTTCTGGAGTAACCTCTAGGATTCCTTCGTCAATCAGGTCTTGGATCTTTTTCTTCAATGTCCAACAACTATTAGTATCATGTCCAGGACAGTTGGAGTGATACCCACACCTTGCCTTGGGATTATAGCGAGGAGAGGAAGTTTTAGGATTTTGAGGAGAATTTTTCAAGGAAATTAGTTTCATCTCCAACAAGCATTGCAGAACTTGTGACATTGGAGTGCTGAATTTGATAAACTGTCTTCTACATCCCTTGTGTTGAGGTGGATTAACTTTACCATGTCTTTTTTCTTTAACTGAAGAACAATCAGTGGTAACCGGTTTCTTACCTTCTTTTATCCGCATCTTCCTTTCAACCAAATCAGCTTGTTTTAACGGAGGTTGATTGACAATTAGATTCCTGACTCCATTACTTTGAAGTTTTTGGACAAAGGTTCTCAGCTCTTCTTGTCCCTGAGCTAAACTTTGAATAAGAGCCACCTGGCCATTCATCTGGATCCTCATTTCTGTTATCTCAGCTTGCAATTGTTCCAACTGACCATCCTTGTTATCCTCAGGACTCTTCTTCTTAGCCAGCAGTGTCTTCAACTCATCTTGTCCCTTGGACAAGTTCAGAATCAACTCTTGGAATCGGGCATTCTGAGCCTGGAGATATTTGACTGTTTGTTCAAGAGCCATTTGCTGAAATAAACAGCGAGAAGATGAGAAACCTGTACACAAGAAACCTGTGATGCAATGATATGGTATGTAAATGCATATGCAATGTTTTTCAAGGACCGCAGGATTTAAATTTGCTTAAACAATTAAGAAAGTAAACTTTTATTAGTAATAAATTTGTTTTGCCTCTTGGGCTTTACAGAAAATAAATACAAGAGATGGGGTTTTAAGTCTCCCATGGACGTTTCCTCTTTGTGTTGAGGTATGAGTTGAGATTTCGTTCCTCGTGAAGTTGCTTTGTTAGTTCCAGGATTCTTTCTTGGCTTGCTTTGTAATGAGCCTCGAAAGTATCCCTTTGCTCCTTCAACTGGATCCAGGATCTCTGTAAGTCTTCCATGTCAGTAGGCATGTCTGGGTGAAGGATGGTATAAGCAGTGTCTCCTTCAGCAACAGGTTCCATGGTAACTGGAAGGATAGCAGGATATGGCATCATGAGAGTCTGAGCACGAGATCGCACCCATCTGAGATAAGCCTCCATAGGAATAGTGTACTTAGGCTCCAGAGTCTTGCTGTCAACCTTGTTCACTTTTCCCCATGCTCGTATGAATCTCTGACGATAACCTTGAAGATCGTTGTCATAGTCAAACACAATACCTTGAACCAACATGTCATGAGGACCATCACTCCGAGCATAACCAAACTGTCGTAGAGCTAAGGAAGGATTGTAGGTAATGCCCCCTCTTATGCCTAGAAGTGGCACATTAGGAAACTCCCCACAACGGTCAATGATAGTGACATTCTCCATAGATCTGGAGCACCAATGAATATCTGAATGCGAGAGTGACATGATCCTCTTAGACCACCTGAACCATTGCTCATTCTTCATCACTGAGCGAGGAAGGTGAGAAATAAACCACCTAGATAGAAAAGGTATGCAACACATCAAAGTTCCTCTTGCCCTGATAGTACGAGTATGAAGAGAATGTAGGATGTCTCCAAGTAATGTAGGCACTGGATTGCGACTCAGAAATATGTTGATGGCATGCACGTCTATGAACTGATCAGGATTGGGGAACAACACTAAGCCATAAATCAACAAGGCTAAGATCTCCTCAAAAGCATCAAAGCTCATAGCCTTCAAGAACACTTGAGCCTTCTCTATCAACACCTTGGCAAGAATACCCTTAACTCCGCTTCTCGTTTCTAGAACAATGTCAGACTTCTTCAGATGTAGAGCTGCAGCAATAACCTCTGGTTTAAGCTCCTTCTCCAAGCCTGTGAAGGGTCTTTGATCAAGAACAGGTATACCCAGAAGTTTAGAGAACTCTTCCATTGTAGGAACCAGCTGATAGTCGGGGAATGTGAAACAATGGTGCTTAGGATCAAAGAACTGAAACAGAACACTCATCATGTCTTCATTGAACCCAGAAGTGACTAGATCTAGTAGGTGACCATGCTTTTTGATGAACAGGGAGTTTTCAGAAACTTGAGAGACCAATTCCTTAAGCTTAGGAGGTATTCCTACAAAGTTGATCCTGATAGTGTTTCTACGAGCAGAAGCCATGACCTGCAACAAAGAACAAATATAAATCCTTTGATCCTTGAAATGGTTAGTGAAAATGCTATTCTTATGATGCATGATGATGTCATGATGTTATGTTCAATCACAAACATGTGGCACACACAAACAAGTCACACAATAGCCCTAGGTTTAAAGGCTTGCATGAAGTTCAAAGGTAAGTACCCTCCCCTGAAGTTAGTTGGTTCATCCTGTCCTACAAAAGTAACCAGGTTCTAAGGGATCTCAATATCATTGATCCTTCACAAGGGGGGTTGCTCAGTAGGCAACTTACTTGCCAACCAAAACCCTCCAAGTTTAGAATCTCAATGAGCGTAGTATCGAGTATCAACCAACTTCAGTCTGCACCAAAGCCGGTTATCTCACTACTTTCTAAAGGCCAAGATGGGCTAACTAGGGTTCTAAAAGTCAGTTAGTGTATTGACAATGTATGGCAGCCTCATATTATCCTCAACTTGACTTAAGGAACATAAGCACCAACCAAGAAGTCACACTAACTATGGCCACCAGATCAACCATATCGATATACGTCGTACAGTTTCCTTGGTCTATTGCCATTTACCTAAGGTACACTAGATTCGGGTTAGGATCTTTCACACATAAGAGCACCCAACAGATAATATAAAGCAAACAAGGCAAACAATTTTAAAGTGATCTAATTCCTAAGGGTACCCCTCTTTTATTAAATCCCCAGCAGAGTCGTCAAGTTGTCGCTCCCGATAAATGAGAATGACCCAAATAAAGGTACAGACGCGAACGGTCGGCGAGAGGAGATGCGAGAACACACAGGAGTGAACTCACAGGAAATGAAAAGAGTCGCCAGCTAGGCATTTTTATCCCGGAGGAAAGGCAATGCTGCATAGACCTAGAAAGATATGGATAAGACGGTTGCGAACCAGAGAGACTGAGAAAGGGGGTTGGTTACAACCTGGGAAGGTATTAGCACCCAGATTGTCCGTCGTACTCGACGGGATCCACGCTTAAAAGATTTGTGTTTTAAAGGGGTAGTGTCAGTGCAATTTGTGTATGAAAGAGCTGGAAAAGGATGTGTACAGGTGTCAGTGTAAAGGAAGTGTGAAGTGTATAAATGACGTGTCAGTGTAGGAACAAGAGTGAAATGCTCAAGGATATGAGGCTAAAAGAATGATGCTAGAAAGAGGGGGAATATACAGAGACTTTTGTTCGATAACTGTTAAGTTATGCCTACGTATCCTCTCGTGCAATGAGGAAGTCAGAACACCGTAGTTCGACCCAAAGAGACTGAAAGGTAAATTGACTTGTGAACTGCTTACTTGTCAATGCTCAAGTGTATGACCTGTCTGGCTCAGGTGCAAACTGTCTTGCATTAGACGGAAGAAACAAGTTCTCGTTTGTGAATGAAGGTGATAAGAAAAGAATCCCGGAGGAGACGATTATTGTTTGTTTTTGAGTTTTCAGTCTTTTATTGCTTTTTTAAAGTTTGTCATAAGTTAATGAGCTTAAGCCTAAACCAATAGGTTAGTAAACTCATCACATCTTCCCTCTGATTAGGGGTAATGAGAATACCTTAAGTGTGAAGTCAGCTTCTCACATTTAAACACCTTTGGTGTAGGATTAAGATCATTAACCTACTTGTGATTAGTTAGATGTTTTTGTGGTTTTTGTTTAGTGTTAAGTAATGAGATTAATCCATAATCAGGGATTTAACAGACTCATTACACCATCCTAATAGAAGGATAATAGATGAGAATGTTTAAGCTGAGGAAAGCTCCTCAACTTAATCCATGATTAGGGATTAAACCCATGAAAAAACAAAGCCTTTATTAGATGGATTTTAGTTAATGATAAGATGATGAAGTGAGTTTTAGGGTTTGTAAGACAACTTGAGGTGGACTTGTCCATTAACACTAGGGTTAGTCCTTCTTAACCAATTAAGGAAGAATTAGAACCCTAATGCAAGGCCCAAGTTACAAGTTTGATGTCTTGATGATTATTAAGTGAATTGATTAAAGGATTTAAACTCATTAAGGGTTTAACACTTAGGATTAAAGTTATACACTCCATCATAAGAGAAGGATGCAGGCATAAGCTTAATCACAAAGCCTCAAAGCCTTTATGGTTTAGTCCTTGATTATGAGATGAGAAGAGAAGACTCAATGAGACACAAAGGTAAAACTAAGTGGGGAACTAATCAAAGCCCTAATTATTGTCATGCTTGGTTGTTCCTAAGGTTTGTGAGGTCTACAAGAAAGATCTTCAGAGGAACCACCAGGAAGCAGATGAAAGGAGCAAAGAGAAGCAAAGTAACTTGCTTCATTTAAGAAGGCAAGTCACTTGAAGAAAGAAAGTAAGAAGAAGAAGAAAGAGCAAGCTCAATCTCAAACACAAAACAAAATGCAGCAATGATGCATAAGAGGGATGGAAAGAAATTGTGAGAAGTGAAGGCAAATCCACTTCTCAAAGTGACTTACCACCTGAAAAGTTAGTGAAAGAAATGCAATGCAAAGCAAAATGAGATGAAATGGCATGATGCAAACCAAAACCAGAAGCATAAGTATGATGCTAATGATTCTATAAGATGATGCAAACATAGAACAAGACATGGGGATGATCATACAATCATGTGGATGCAAGAGAAGCATGCTTAGAACCATGAACAAACATGAAAAGTTATGAAATGCAAATGACATACAAACATGGCAAATGAAAGATGCAATGATCAAACATGCTTCTAATATGTCTTAAGATGTCCAATGAATCAAATGGATGCATAAAATGTCATGGCAAGTCATGGTATGCAAGCAAATGCAAGATGGATGCAAAAGGAAGCCCAAATTAGGGTTTATGATCAATGCACCAAACAAAAAACAAAATCAGAAGCAAACCTCAAGATAAAAAATTGAAAATGCATCAAAGGGAACCCTAAACCTACATCAAATCACTGCCCAAAGGAGGGGACCCAATTCTTAACCTATTGAAAGTTATGAACTTCCTAAGATTTCTAGGGTTTTAGGGTACCTTGACAAGAAAAATGTCAAACAAATGGGAAATGCAAGATCAAATCATGCCAATTTAATCCTACAAACTACATGATATGCAAGACATAATGCAAAAAGAATCAAAGTCCAACTCTCAAAGACTAGGCAAAAATGAATTTTCAAAGATTGGATCAAAATAATGCTTTGAAATGAAATTAATTCCATGAAAAATTGTCAAAATGCATCAAGATCAAAAAGGAAATTTGGTTTGAGGGTTGGACAATGTTTCTAAATGATTTTAAAGGTTTCATGAATTTTTTGGTGATTTTTAAATACCTAAAAGTATTTTTAATTAATTAATTAGTTCTGTAACACGGTGGGAGAACTGACTTTAGTTATGTTGCGGATAGCAAGAGTCGCCACCGACTTTTATTTTATCCAAAGGAAAGGCATAAAAGAACAGGAAAGACCTTTTAAAAGATATTTGGGTCCGGGGGGTAGGTTATGTAAAGGGAAGGTGTTAGCACCCTTTACATCCATGGTTATCCATGGGCTCTTAGTTACTTAGCTCACTTTGAATTGTTTTTGAAAATGTGAAGTGTGTGAATAAAAATTTTCATAAGAGTTTGATAATGATCCATGTACGGATGCGTAAAAAACTTGTGTTTGAAAATTGTTTGAAATTTGTGGAGTGTTTGAAATTGTTTTGAAGTGTTTTGGAAATATGAGCAAGTAACTATGAGGAACCTACCCTAAAGTTTAAGTCTTCCTGTTCTTTATCCTTTGAATGGTAAGACTATCCCTATTATTAAGGAATAGGTAGTCATTACCTTGGATGTGTGAGGGACATATGAAGGGACATCTGTTTAATGAAGGCAACTGTAGGGTGTATTAAGCATTTTTGGAGGGACTGTCATCATTATTCGAAAGGGACAAGATCTTTATGGAGGCAACTATTTTAAGGGACTTGATCTTTGATTATGAAGGGACTAGATGACTTTTCTTTTAAGGGACTTTTGCTTTATACACCCTACTTGACCTTTTAATTAGGCAACATTGAGAGGTAACCCTAGAAAGTGAGATGGCGATCAAAGATCGACTTACGTGTGTGAGTGTTTAATTTTATATTTATCTTATAATTTAAATGATCTAAATTCACTTTTAAATACAAATAGTTTTCACTCCCTATTTACTAACCATAGCATAAGATTAAATAATTTAAACATTATAAAAATATTTACACCAAGGAGCAATTACAACAATGATAAATAAATAATTTAAATAAATAAAGCAAAATATATAATAATAATAAAAATTGGGTTAGTGAAATAATAATAATAGCAAATTTTTAAAATTAAATGGGGTTAATAATAAACATTGTTAGTAATAATAATAAACATAACTAATAATAATAAGCAAAAATATTAAAACCATTAAAATTTAAAAGTTAATAAGAAAATATAAACAATCATATTAATTATTGTAAATTGAAAAATAAATTATAATGATAAAATTTAAATTAGCAATTTTAAACATATAATAGAAATTATTTACATATATAATCAATTATAAATAATTAGAAAATATTTTTATATTATAAATAAATTGGACATTTTAATTTCTACACGTATTTATATACAAAATTTTAAATTATAACAATTTAGGTTTTTTTTTAAAATTAAATCAAGAATTTTAGTTAAACTATAAATATAATATATACAAATAATAATATTAAAGGATTAGGATTGTGAAAATAATTAGGGTTTAATTTATATACAAAAATATTAGGGTTTAATTTACAATAATAATTTATTAACTAAATAAACGCATATATACATATTATAATCTAAATACATAATAATGAAAAAAACTAATTTTGACTTAATAAAAATAATTTTAGAGTTTAGAGAATATAGAATATATATATGTATTATTGTAGAATTATTTAATTATATGTATATACATGATCATTAATAATAAGAAAATAATTAAACAAAATAAATTAAACAAAATAAAATAGAAAAAGGAACAAAAAGTTGAAACTTACCTGGCTGGGAATTGAACCCAGGAAGCCTAGCTTGACAACACCCATGCCATACCACCAGGCCAGCGCGCGCAGGTGAAAGGGAAGGGCCTCAAATTGGTTTTGTTCATTAGCCTAAAAATCAGAAAGAAACAATGAAAAAGCAAAAGGCCTGGGGGGAATCGAACCCAGGACCTTCACAGTATCACACAAGTACGTTACCAATCCTGCTGGGTGAGCGCATCTGATATTGGAATGGCAATAATGCATAATATATTAAGCTTCATGATTAACCTGAAAAATAAGAAAAAAATGTACAAAGCCAGGATTCGAACACAGGTCCTATAGCCACACACACGCGCTTCCTTCCACTGGGACACATGTTCATGTGTGATAAACAAACAGAATAATAACATAATATTTTAAAACAGAAATTCAAATATAAAATTCGCGCCAGGCCAACTTCATCTTCTTCATGATACCTGCGAAAGTTCATGCAACTTTTCCTGCGAAATTTCATGCAAGTTCTTCCATGTTTACACCCTGCGAAAATCAAACACCAACGAAACAGTACAATTTCATGAAATTGAAGATATCATTGAGTTCCTTATGACTCATACAATCTCTCCATGTTGTTAGAATTCATTTATATTGCCTAAATCGTGAAACCCTAAAACTAAGCTCCAAACCCTAACAATGGCCGTTTGTGATTTAGGTCATGAAGCTCCAAGTTTTTTGTCCAGAAAGCATCTATATATCATCACTAACACAAATATATAATTAGATTTCATTGTTATGGCATAAATAGTTCAAATCGAAAAAATTTTAAAGATGAACAAGATGCATTCGGGTTATGCTATGTGAATGGTTTTGGATGCAACCAAACATTGGTTTCCACTCAATGATGTCCAAGGATCATAGATGTGTCCTCAAATTACCTTCTAATGCCTTGTATGAATGAATCCGAATTTGAGTTTTTGCTTGAATTTTTGAAGTGTGAAACTTACTCTTGGAGGCTGCAAATTTCGTGGCTTGTGTTAGGGTTGCACTATGTACTTATAGAATGATCAATTGAGGCTGAAAAATTAGGTCATTGTGTAGAAGATTTGATCCAAAAAGATTCAAAAAGATGGCCTTTGAAAATCAAATAATTTTGCATAAACACTTGCTATTTTGTCATGATTCTCATTACTCTTGTATCAATCAAGTCTAAATATAATTTAAGACTTTCTAGAAACCAAATCAAATTTAATTTTCATTATTTTATATTTTATTTGAATTTAAAATGATTTTTTAATATAAAAATCATAATAAATAAAAACAAAATGAATAAAATTATGAATAAATCAATTTAATTTCGTGCAAGATGTTTTGATGTGGATTGGGTCATTATTTGGCAAGCCCATTTGGAAGAAATTGGTTTTAGACCTCCATTTTCCTCATAAACCAACCCAAAATTTCCCAACTTTGCAAGGGCACACATCCTTCAATTTTAATGCTATGAGGGTGTTCTTGGACATTTTGGAAAGCTTAAAGAGTCCTCTAAACAACCCCACTGGTTTCATGTCCATATCATTTACCAATCTCAAGTTATGCCCTTTTGAAGTTGTTGACTTTTTGTTGACTTCTAAAAGGACCTATAATGTCTTAGCTCATACCTTCCAAATGAAGCATTTTTGGGCTTGGCTTGTGAGACACAAAGTTGTAGAGAATTCAATTTCCTTCAAAATGAGATTTGGATGGAGACTTGGTGATGAAGTATGTGAAAGTTATGGCTGGTCAAAGTTTAGTTGACTTTTACTAAGAAAACCCTAATTTAGAAACTCCTGATTCTTGATGATCTGAAATCTCCTTGATGAATCATGATCAACCCTTGATCAAATGATGAATTTTACTTCATATAATTGATGTTGGAAAAAAATCATGAAGTTTGACTTTGGTTTGACCACAGTTGACCTCAGTTTGACTTTTTAACTGCTTTGACTGCTTTTGACTTATCTGATCATCTGACTGAGCAAATTTTTGAGAAAAGTCTTGAAACTTGTCATGGGGGTTCTTACACACACATAAGATGTTATGAAGCTCACTTGAAGTCTTGGAAGTTCATTTAGCCTGATTAAAGTCAAACCCCTAGTTTTAGAGGCACTGCTGAGGAGGTGCATTGTCTGAGGGAATTGTCAACTCTTCTGACCAATTGTGAACTTTGTGAACCTTGTAAACCATCATAAGATGTCTTGTGAACCTCATGGGAGGCATTGTGAACCTTGTGAACCTTGTGAACCTCATAAAGTGACTTGTAGACTTCATGAACTTCATGAAAGGTCTTGTAAGCATTGTGAATCTTGTGAACCTTGTGAACCTCATAAAGTATCTTGTAAACTTCATGAACCTCATGAAAGGTCTTGTAAGTGTTGTGAATCTTGTGAACCTTGTGAACCTTCTTAGCACACAAAGTCTTGTATTGTGAGGGCAAATTTTGGGGTGCAACAGCTGCCCCTGTTCAATTTTCTGAAACCTGAGGGGTTAGATTGGTATATTTGCCAGTCGTGACCTGGAAGGTTGAAGGGGATTGAAAACAAAAGCCCAAAAATTTGCACTCACCAGTGCATAGAGTGATACAGATGGCTAGTTGAATATGCTTGAGTGGGCTTAAAGATGCCACTTGGAGAAAAGTTCTTCAGATGCATTTATTGGAGGATAAAGCAGTCCAAAATATGAATGTAGCTTTCAGGAGGATAAAGCAGTCCTGATGGATGATATGCTTTCAGGAGGATAAAGCAATCCTGAGGTAATGATGATAACTTTCAGGAGGATAAAGCAGTCCTGATGTAGTAATATGCTTTCAAGAGGATGAAGCAGTCTTGAGAGATTGATAATATGCTTTCAGGAGGATGAAGCAATCCTAAGGTGATGATGATAGCTATCAGGAGGATGAAGCAATCCTGAGGTAATAATAAGCTTTCAGGAGGATAAAGCAGTCCTGATGTAGTGATAATAAGCTTTTAGGAGGATAAAGCAATCCTGAGGAGATGATATGCTTTCAGGAGGATGAAGCAGTCCTGATGTAATGATGATAACTTTCAGGAGGATAAAGCAATCCTGATAGTCACAAGTTGTTGATGAAATTTGTCTGGCGACTTCACTGGGGAACTATCCTGAAAGCAAGGTAGCATTCTGTATGGTAACATTAGTTTATGCACTATGTATGCATGTATAATATGATGCACTTAAATAATGTATTATGTGTCTATATGTTATGGTATGATGTAAATGATGTATGTATGATATGATACTTCCGGAAGCGTCTGGATATCTTCGTATAACAACTGCTGGCCAGGGAAAATAAATCACAATTCGTTGCTGAAGAATATGAGGAACTCGTTCCCGTCTTGTTTGATAATATATTATACATAACCTCCCGTATGCTGGGGATAGCAAGGTATATATAACCTCCCGTCTGCTGGGGATAGTAGGATAAATATAACCTCCCGTCTTCGTTCGTCGTACTCTTATTGGAAAGTAAATTCCCGAATATCTGTATGAGGATAAAAGAGATGGATATAAATTCCAGGGGAGATGTGACTTTATGAAGATGGATTTGCCCTACTGGGGGTTTGTAACTGTCTTGTAAAGATGAACTGGTGAAGCTTCGTTGAAATCCTTCCCTCGTTCGTCCTTAGTAAATACTATTACTGCATTTTCATGCATTTCTGGTAAACATCAATCATATTAAGCATTCATGCATTTTTAGTAAACATCAATCATATTCAAAAGCATACATACATTCAAACACAACCAATGGACGTTTCGCTTATGTAAATAGGGTAAAAGTAAATCTGGATTCAAAGATGGAATTTTATTTATATCAAAAAGTGACCCATACATGGGTAAGTTTGTACAAGGAGACATAAACCCTAGTAAGAGGATTTTGTCATAAAATTTTACAAAACGAAGAGAATCAGCTATGTGGGAAATAATCCTATTGAGTTTCAATTCTACTATTGCCATTATCTTCAAGTATCTCATCTTCTGCTGTTGAGACGGAAACGATTGGATTGAGCTTTATCTGTTCGAGCTTGAGTAAATAGCACAACTGGTTGCAGTTTCATGGGTGATCCAAACGAGACATAGTCATACGCTTTAATCCCTAACTTTTTCCTGGATTGCCCTTTCAGGTTTTCAATCCACCGGGATACCCTTTTTTGCCCAAGCCGCCTTTTCAGGTTTTCGACTTGCCGGGTGTACATCTTTTTATATATATCCCTAATTTTTGCCCAAACCCTTTTGGTTTGCCGGGATGCCCTTATTTTTGCCTAAGCCTGTCAATCTAGCGGGTCTCTTTTTATGCGTAGTATTTTTTAACTATGTCTGCGTTTACAGGCTGTGGGAAATCTTCACCATCCATAGTAGTGAGTATCATGGCACCTCCTGAGAATACTGTCTTGACCACAAATGGTCCTTCATATGTTGGATTCCACTTGCCCCTAGGATCACCCTGTGGTAATATGATACGCTTGATTACCAAATCACCAGCCTGATATACCTTTGGCTTAACCTTCTTGTTAAAAGCTTTGATCATTCGTTTCTGGTATATCTGGCCATGACAAACTGCTGCTAACCTCTTCTCATCAATCAAATTTATCTGGTCAAGTCGAGTCTGAATCCACTCATCTTCGTCCAAGCCTGCAACCTTCATAATTCTTAAGGAGGGAATCTGAACTTCAATGGGTAGAACTGCTTCCATACCATAGACTAAGGAGAATGGGGTTGCCCCTGTTGAAGTACGTATTGTAGTACGATAACCATGAAGAGCAAATGGTAACATCTCATGCCAATCCTTATAAGTAACAATCATTTTCTGTACAATCTTCTTAATGTTCTTATTAGTTGCTTCAACTGCCCCATTCATCTTTGGACGATACGGAGAAGAGTTATGATGCTTAATCTTGAACTGCGTGCAGAGATCAGTAATCATAGTATTGTTCAGATTAGAGCCATTGTCCGTGATAATCCTTTCAGGGATGCCATACCTACATATGAGGTTATTCTTAATGAATCGAGCCACAACATTCTTAGTAACAGATGCAAATGAAGCTGCTTCTACCCACTTCGTGAAATAATCAATAGCAACCAGGATGAAACGATGTCCATTAGAAGCAGTAGGTTTGATCTCACCAATCATATCAATGCCCCACATGGCAAAGGGCCAAGGAGCAGTCAACACATTCAATGGTGATGGAGGTACATGGACTTTATCAGCATAAATTTGACACTTGTGACATGTTCTGGAGTGTTGATAGCAATCAGCTTCCATGGTAGACCAATAGTAACCTGCTCTCAGTATCTTCTTTGCCATAGTATGACCACTAGAATGAGTGCCAAAGATCCCATCATGCATATCTTCCATAATCTCAATTGCTTCCTTCTTATCCACACAACGAAGCAAAGTTGAATCATGATTGCGCTTGTACAAAATCCCATTACTCAAAAAGAACTTAGCAGAAAACATTCTCAGAAATTTCCTATCTTTGACAGATGCCCCTTCAGGGAACTCCTGAGCTTCAAGATATCTTTTCACTTCATAAAACCAAGGCTTTTCTTCTGCTTCTTCAGTGCCAATCTCATTGCAATATGCAGGCTTCTCAAATTTATCAATAGTAATCTTGGGAGCTTCATCATCCCAGCTGATCTCAAACATGGATGCCATAGTGGCTAAAGCATCTGCCAACTGATTCTCTCTTCGTGGAATATGTCCAAAGGTAATCTCTTTGAAATGTGGGATCAAAGACAAAACATGCTCTCTGTAAGGAATGAGGTTATCATGCTTGGTATCCCCAGCAGAGTCGCCAGTTCTGTAACACGGTGGGAGAACTGACTTTAGTTATGTTGCGGATAGCAAGAGTCGCCACCGACTTTTATTTTATCCAAAGGAAAGGCATAAAAGAACAGGAAAGACCTTTTAAAAGATTTTTTGGGTCCGGGGGGTAGATTATGTAAAGGGAAGGTGTTAGCACCCTTTACATCCATGGTTATCCATGGGCTCTTAGTTACTTATCTCACTTTGAATTGTTTTTGAAAATATGAAGTGTGTGAATAGAAATTTTCATAAGAGTTTGATAATGATCCATGTACGGATGCGTAAAAAACTTGTGTTTGAAAATTTGTTTGAAAATATGAAGTGTTTGAAATTGTTTTGAAGTGTTTTTAAAATGTGAGCAAGTAACTATGAGTAACCTACCCTAAAGTCTAAGTCTTTCTGTTCTTGAATCCTTTAAATGGTAAGACTATCCCTATTATCAAGGAATAGGTAGTCATTACCTTGGATGTGAGGGGCATATGAAGGGACATCTGTTTATGTAGACAACTATAGGGTGTATTAAGCAATTTTGGAGGGACTATCATCTTTATTCGAAAGGGACAAGATCATTACGAAGGCAACATTCGAAAGGGACTTGATCTTTTATCTGTTAAGGGACTAGATGACTTTATTTTGAGGGACTTTTGCTTTATACACCCTACTTGACATTTTTGATTAGGCAACATGAGAGGTATCCCTAAGGAAGTGAGATGGCGATCAAAGATCGACTTACGTGTGTGAGTGTACAATTTTAATATTTATCTTTAAATTTAAATGATCTAAATTAATTTTAAATATACAAACATATTTACACTCCCTATTTACTAACCATAGCATAAAATAAATATTTAACATTATTAATAAAATATTACATCCAGGAACAATTACATAATAATAATTAAGCAAAATTAAATATAATAAGCAAAATAAATAAATAAATAATTATAATTGGGTTAGTGAAAATAATAATAATAAAAATAATACCAAATTTAATGGGGTTAGTAATAATAATAATAATAAATCACAATATATATATATAAATGGGGTTAGTAATAATAAAATAAATATGAAAATAAATAGCATTAATGATAAAATAAATAAGAATATTAGCATAATAATTAAAAGATCAAATTTTTATGAACAATTATTATTTAAGATTAAGAATATAAACAATTAATTATCATAAAGTCTTAAATGCTATAAAAATTAAGTTAATTATAAACATATTATGAAAACAAGTTATATTAAATTAACAAGTTTTAATTATTTTTTAAACATATATTAAAAATTATTTACATGCAAAAATTAAATTATGAAAAATTATAGAATATATATATATTATGAAAATAGGATTAATTATAATTGAATAACCATATAATTATATTCACAAAAATTAAATTATCAATTTTTAATTAATTTAACATAACCTAGAATTATTTACACATAGAAAAATACATAATTAAAATTGACAAATAAATTAAAAGTCATAATTAAATTGAATAAGAAAATTAGGGTTTGACTATTTAGAAAATATATTAGAGTTTATTTCTTAATTAGAATATAGACAAAGATTTATGACAAATAAATAAATAAAGAAAGAAATAGTATTTACAATTTGGGTTCATAAAAATAATTAGGTTTTAAAAATATTTTAGGGTTTATGAAAATATTAGGATTCTATTTATAAATCTAAATATAATTAAATTGTTTATACAAAAATACATACAAATATTAAATAAATATAAATAACTTTTATTAATAAAATTTGAATCTTTTTTTAAAAAAAAACTATAAGTTTTTGAATTATATAAGAAAAATAATATGATTGATTTAATTTAAACATTTTTTATTAACTTAATTAATCAAATATAAGATAAATAAAATAAAATAAGTGAAAAATAATGGGAAAAAAGAACTTACCTGGGGCTGGGATCGAACCCACGCCCTAGTCTCTCTCTCTTGGACCAACACCAACACCACCAGGCTATGCGCACATTTGTGAATATGGATGGAGAATGATTTTTATATTTTAAACCTGAAGAATAAATGGAATTTTAATCAAAAAAATAACTGAGGACAGGTTCGAACCTACGTCCTTAGCTTCTTTCATGCGCGTACCAACCACCAGGCCACTTATCATCCTGTGAAATAATATACAAACAACACAATAAATATACAAATCAAAATTCAAAAATCTGAAGCGCGCGAAGATCTTCATCTTCAACCTTGGATTCGCAGGTTTTCCTGCGAATTTATTTACAACTTTTCCTGCGATTATTCCTACCAATACAACCTGCGAACATCAAACACCATTCAAATAGTACAATTTCACCAAATTAATAATGCCAATAAGTTTCTTATGACCTATACGATTCATCCATGTCTTTAGAACTTATTTATATTGGTTTAATAGTGAAACCCTAAACGGCCACCCTAAACCCTAACAATGGCATCTGATGATTTAGGCCATGAAACTTCAATTGGTTTGTCCAGAAAGTTTCTACACTTCAAAACAAACATGAATCAGTAATCAAACATAATTTATAATGGTTAAATTTATGAAATCGAAAATCAAAAAATAAAGGAGAAGAACGATTCGGTTTGTGCAATTCATGGGGATTGAGATGCATATGATTATAGCAACATGATCAGTGATGATCAGAGAAGCTAATGCAACCTTTAGAATGTCTTAAGATCCTCTCTAACTCCAAAACCGTATGTCACTTTTTTCTTGATTTTTTGAAGTTGAAGAATATGTATGGAGGCTGCCAAAATTCGTCCTCTGCCTTGTGATGAGTTTGTGTACATATAGTGATGTAAATTAGGTCAAGAGTTTGTGGATTTATGGGCTTGATGATAGTTACTTGATCATGAAGATATCTCTTTCCAAATATTGAAAAATATCTTATCTAACATTGCCAAAACAAGCTAGCACGAAATTGGATGGTATCAATCAGCTTTGAATGATTATTAAACTTTCTAGAAAAAGAATCACCTTCAAATATTGAGTTTTCATATTTTATTTAAATTTAATTTGATTTTTAATGGATAAAATCAAAATAAATAATAAATAAATAGTAAAAAATCAGAAATTTGTTGCTTTGGGTCGTGCATGAAGTGTTGGCATGGATTGGATCATCATATGGCAAGCCCATTTAGAAAAAATTGGTTTTAAACCTCCATTTTCTTCATAAACCAACCAAAAATTTCCCAACTTTGCAAGGGCATAAATCCTTCAATTTTAATGCTATGAGGGTGTTCTTGGACATTTTGGAAAGCTTGAAGAGTCTTCTAACCAACCCCACTGGTTTCATGTCCATATCATTTACCATTCTCAAGTTATGCCCTTTTGAAGTTGTTGACTTTTTGTTGACTTTCAAAAGGACCTATAATGTCTTAGCTCATACCTTCCAAATGAAGCATTTTTGGGCTTGGCTTGTGAGACACAAAGTTGTAGAGAATTCAATTTCCTTCAAAATGAGATTTGGATGGAAACTTGGTGATGAAGCATGTGAAAGTTATGGCTGGTCAAAGTTCATTTGACTTTTACTAAGGAAACCCTAATTTAGAAACCTCTGATTCTTGATGATCTGAAATCTCCTTGATGAATCATGATCAACCCTTGATCAAATGATGAATTTTACTTCATATAATTGATGTTGGCAAAAAATCATGAAGTTTGACTTTGGTTTGACCACAGTTGACCTCAGTTTGACTTTTTAACTGCTTTGACTGATTTTGACCTATCTGATCATCTGAATGAGCAAACCTTTGAGAAAAGTCTTGAAACTTGTCATGGGGGTTCTTAAACACATATAAGATATTATGAAGCTCACTTGAAGTCTTGGAAGTTCATTTAGCCTGATTAAAGTCAAAACCCTAGTTTTGGATGCACTGCTTAGGAGGTGCATTGTCTGAGGGAATTGTCAACTCTTCTGACCAATTGTGAACTTTGTGAACCTTGTGAACCATCATAAGATGTCTTGTGAACCTAGTGAACCATCATGGGAGGTCTTGTGAACCTTGTGAATCTCATAAAGTGACTTGTAGACTTTATGAACCTCATGAAAGGTTTGGTAAGCATTGTGAATCTTGTGAACCTTGTGAACCTCATAAAGTGGCTTGTAGACTTCATGAACCTCATGAAAGGTCTTATAAGTGTTGTGAATCTTGTGAACCTTGTGAACCTTCTTAGCACACAAAGTCTTGTATTGTGAGGGCAAATTTTGGGGTGCAACACTTAGTCAAAGGAAAACTGATATTAATCGAAATAAAATGTGCAGACTTAGTCAACCAGTCTATTTTATATTTCTGACATACTATCTGATTTCCACTTTGGAATTTCTAACGGTTGCATTAGTCCCGAAGGCTTCTGATGTTCCATTTTAGATTTCTGACATACAAAACAATTATAAACAAATTGTGCAATGTCTCTCTTCATGCCATGCCACCAAAACAATTTCTTCAAATCATGATACTTCTTCGTAGCCCCTGGGTGAATGCTCAAACTAATTCGATGGCTTTCCTCCAAAATTTCTTTATTCAACTCAACATTTTCGGACACACAAATTCTACCCCGAAACCTCAGAATATCATTACTATCCAAGATAAAATCTTCGCTTTAATCATTTCCTTCGGTAGGCATTAAATCCACCAATTTCACATCTTGTTTCTGATTTTCTTAAATTACATCAAGGAAATCATTATTCACTTTCAACATACCTAACTTAACGCTTTCCGGTGTCATTTCACAAATCATACTCAAATCTCTAAATTGCTCAATTAGTTCCATTTCTTTCACCATCATTGTCGACATGTGAATCGTCCTCCGACTTAATGCATCTGCTACTACATTCGCTTTTCTCGGGTGATAACTCAAGTTAAAGTCATAATCCTTCAGAAATTATAACCATCTTCTCTGCCTCATATTAAGTTCTTTTTTATCAAACAGGTACTTCAGGCTTTTATGGTCTCTAAATACTTCAAATCGCGAACCATAAAGGTAATGTCTCAAGATTTTCAATACAAATACCACTGCAGCCAATTCTAGATCATGAGTAGGATAATTTCTCTCGTGTATTCTCAATTGTCGTGACGCATACACCACCACTTTACCAACCTTCATTAACACGCCACCTAAACCCAATTTAGATGCGTCACAGTAAACCACAAAAGCTTCACTCAGACTCGATAAGATTAGTACTGGTGCTGAAGTCAATTTCTTCTTCAACTCTTCTCACAAGCTGCATCTCAAATAAAGGCTTGACTCTTCTGGGTCAATTGAGTCAATGGAAATTCCAAATTAGAAAACCCTTTGATGAACCTTCGATAATAACCAACTAAACCAAGAAAACTTCAAATCTATGTTACCGTCTTTGGAGGTTCCCACTCAAGTACCGTACTGACCTTCGAAGGATCCACCGTTATTCCTTCACCCGATATAACATGCCCCAAAAAGCTCACCGTATTCAACCAGAATTCACATTTAGAAAACTTAGCAAATAATTTGTTGTCTTTCAACACTTGTAATGTAGTCCTCAAATGTCTCACATGATCCTCCTCAGACTTTGAATATATCAGTATATCATCGATAAACACTACAATAAATTGATCCAAATAAGAATGGAATATACGATTCATATACTCCATAAATACTCATGGTGCATTAGAAACTCCGAAAGGCATCACTGCATATTCATAATGACCATATCAAGTTCCAAACTCCGTCTTCTGAATATCTTCTTCTTTCACTCTAATTTGATGATATCCTGACCTCAAGTCAATCTTACTAAAAATGCAGGCTCCCATAAGTTTATCCATTAAATCATCAATTCTCGGAAGTGGATATTTATTCTTAATGGTCACTTTATTCAACTGCTGGTAATCAATGCATTGACGCATACTACCATCCTTTTTCTTAACTAGTAACATTGGCGCTCCCCATGGTGACACACTGGGTCTAATAAATTTTTATCAAGCAAATCACCAATCTGAGATTTCAATTAAGCTAACTTTGCTGCAGACATCCTGTACAGATCCATAGAAATATGTCTCGTACCAGGAACCAAGTCAATAGTGAACTTCACTTCCCGCGTCGGAGGTAACTCTGTAATGTTACTAGGAAACACTTCCAGGAACTCATTCACCACAGGCAACTCGTCAATAGTAACCGTTTCTTCAACAGATAATGAAGCGAACACTACAAACATCTTTGCTTCATCTTCCAATAAGGTCCTCAGTTCCTTCATAGAGATTGAATTAGCCAATGCCTCATCTTCAGGAGTTAAGAACAATAACCTCTTCCTAAAGTAATCAATATAAACTCGGTTGAATTCCAACCAGTTAATCCCCAAAATTACATCGAGGTTACCGAGCGGTAGACATATAAGATCCACTCTGAAATCTCTGCCAAAGATAGTTAGAGGACAATTACAACACACCAAGGAGGTAGTCGCAGAACCTATAGATGGAGTATCAATTACCATACCTCGACTCAAATTAGAAAGTTCCAATCCTAGCTTCTTCACACATTCCAAAGAAATAAACAAGTGTGTTGCACCTGTATCAATAATCAAAAATAAAGGAACATTATTGATAAAGCAAGTATCTTTGACCAAACGTTCTTCACTAGTTGGTTGAGCTCCCACTAATGCAAACACATTTCCACTCGATTGTTGCTTCTTTTGTTTCTGGCAATGGGTGCTGATATGACCCTGCTCCCCACAGTTATAACAAGTAGGCACATTCACCCTATAATCAGCAATCACGTGACCTGGTTTCCCACACTTGAAGCACTTCTTCACCTCATTAGGACAATCATTGGCACGATGACCCGTACCGTGGCATCTGAAACATTTGAGTGGACCGGGATTACCTCCTCCCCTACTCGGCTTCCTCTCAGTATTAGCTTTCTGTTTACCCTTATCATCTATAGTACTGTAAGGAGTAACACCGAATCTCTGCTTCCCCTTTTTGTCATTCATAGCCTTGTAATGCGCAATTTGAGCTCTATTATCATTGTCATAAATCCTGCTCCTACTCACCAGCTCCACGTAATTCTTGATCTTCTGGCAAGCAATGCCCTGTTTGTTTTCAGGACGTAATCCATTCTCATATTTCAAACACTTCAATGTCATGGCCCCCTTAGTGTTATAGTATGCACAATACTGCACTAATTCTTCAAACTTGGCAGCATACTCAGCAACTGTCATGTTACCCTGTTTAAGTTCCAGGAATTCCACTTCTCTAGCACCGTGGACGTCTTTAGGAAAGAATTTCTCTAAGAACCCCCTGCGAAACACAACCCAAGTAACAGCAGTACTTGCAGCCTCCAATCTTTGATGATTGTTGTCCCACCAGACCTCAACTTCGCCTTCCAGTATGTGAGTACCAAACCTCACTTTCTGGTCATCAGTGCATCCCATGGTTCTGAAAAATCGTCTCAACAACCTTCAACCACTTCTGTACAGCCTCAGGATCCAGGATTCCCCCCTCATACTTAGGTGGCTTGTTATTCCGGAATTGATCCAATGCACGATATTGAGCATCACCCAAACCTGAACCACTTGAACAATGTTCTCAACAGTCTGTACCATGGCTTGCATAGCCGCAGCAAGAGCAACATCATTCCTTCCCACCATACTGATAAAACAAACATTTGAGGTTAGGACCTACAACAAATCCTATTCTAGGGACTGACTCGACGCGACATCTGGCCTGTTGGAAAGACCTGCTCTGATACCAATTGTAACACCCAATTTTCCCAATTGTAAAAATAACTATTTTAGTCAATAAAAAATCAAAGTTTTATCAAAAGTGGAATGTTACTTTTTCAACCGATAACACAAATATAGTTTTTCATTAAAACAATGGAATTAAATAGTTCATCATAATTCATGCTTAACAGCATCGACAATACAAATTCAAAGTATGTCCTCATTTTAATACATAGATACATAACAAAATAACTTCATAAAAATAGGATAAAACAAAACAACAATAGTTTTCCCAATCTTGTGTTACGTATCATAGTGTCCCATGACTCGAACAAGTAACACACTCCAAAGCATCTCAGTTACCTGGTTTATCTGTACTCCCAAGGAAGTATAAACACAACAACAACAACAAAGAGGTGAGAAAACAATTCAATATTTTATAGGTGAATTTAACATTTTAAAGGGTAATCTCACACATTTCATCAGCATAATTCATACACCATTCATTCAATCAAATGTAGAGTGATATCATGACACGATGCAAATGCGGTACCGACTCAACATTGGTTCACCAATTCGAACCCCAGATGCATCGCTTACGCTCCTACTAAGACACAATCATCCTTACACCATTGATTCATAATGAATTTGGATAATCACTTACGCTCCTTTCAAGATATGTTTATCCCACCCACCATACATGCATATGAAAACTCAATTATGTATACCAAATAAAATACATGCATGAACACAATCATATATAACATGGTCCTACTGATCCTCATAAATTACCACACATCCCATAATATGGGTCACATAAAATCAGACAAATCTATATCCATTATCAATACGATCCATACGATCCATCACCAAAAGTTATACAAATCAACACAGGCATATATATCTTGTGTCGCTCCCGGGATTTTCATCCTAGTACAAACGCGAAAGTGGCGCGGAAAAGGTAGAGTCTCCAGCCAGACATTTTTATCCCAAAGAAACGGGAAAGGTAATGCTGCACAAACCTAAGGAAGAAGGAAAGGACAAGGTCCTGCAAATCAAATATCTGGGTTCGGGAGTCAGTTATGACCTGGGAAGGTATTAGCACCCTAAATCGTCTGTCGTACTCGACGGGGTCCACGCTTGCTTGTTTGTTTCAAAGGGTGAGAAATAAGATGTTGCTGAACAAAAGAACTGCTAACTGTAATGGAAGTGAAATGAGAAAGGGAATTGGAAAAGAAAATGGAAAGAAAGGGGGAAATGTAGGGAAAATAATGAATGTGCTAGAACGGGCCCTACCCCGCTGCCTACGTAACTCATCGGGAAAATGAGGATCAGAGTCGACGTAGTTCTCCTAACTAAGGCGGGAACTTTGTTTGTGTTTTTTAGGATGACGTTGCCATAGCTCTAGCTCCGGTGTTACCTGCTTTGTTTCAAATCCCTAAACACCGGAGATATAAGGGAGATAGACCCCCGCTAACCCCTTTGAGCCTAGAAGTAGGAGTTTCTTTTCACATGAAAAAAACTCGTACGTTTAACCCAGGGACAGGGTAGATGTCAGCTAGTCGGACCAAGCAGGCTTTCATAAAGGAGTGTATTTGAGGATCCATTACATTCCATTATGCTAATCAAGAGGTCCAAAGACCAGAAATCACAATGGTTATCCAAATCGAAAGGTCCAAAGATTAAAACCCACAATGGTTATCCTTCATCGACCAAAGAATGAGGCAGTCATAAACCTTGTAAAGCAATTAAGACAAGCAGTGTCACACGATTTGTTCAAACAAAATGAGAAATCCCGCTGAGTTAGAACTTGAAAACAAGCGACTTAGGCACAAATTAGGGCATCCCGCTGGACTTTAAAATCAAAGATTCACAAGAATCAGTCCAGGCAAAAGTTAGGGATCATCAAAAGAATGAAAAAGCGAAAAATGCAAAGAGGATTACACAAGAAAGATCCTTAAGCAAGAAGAAAGTCGTGTGGCACAAACACGAAAGACAAAGGGGTAACTGACTCCCAATGACAACCTGATTGGTGTTTTAACCGATAGCAACAATGGCTCCTCAACTGACACGAAACCCTTATGAAAGGTGAGCGCTTGTGAAAATTAGCTGAGCATAGGAATGGAGAACATCACGAAGAGGGGTGGGCATAAATAAACTTCGAGCCTATATCATTTGTTTCTATAACCGTGAACCAGGCCACGATACAACCCTCAAAAGTACTAACTGAAACAGGGTTATTTTAAGAGCGTACTACCACGAAATATCGTTCCTGACTCCTATGAGTTGTGCTAAAAGATCCTTGTTGGTATTGCATGTACATACTTTCATTTATTCAAAAACAAAGTCGTATCTTAACCAGTGATTTACTCACAATGTTTTGCGGCACCTTTTTAATAAAGACTTCAAGATTAACATGTGTGTTGCATTAGAATTTTCATTATAAGAATAAACATTTTCTGCTTGCATACATTTGTTTGGCATCATAGAAGCTCACATGTGAAAATTCAGTTCAGAAGCTTAGGCTTGCCAAGTAAAGAAGTCTAAAACTTCTAAAAGATAGTCACGTCAAGGTGCACTTTTATGAGAAAGCTCTATTGAGTAAGGACTTTTCCAACCAGTCATGGTAAGAGCTAGCCAATCCGGGGCAATTACATCCAGTAATCTCTTCAAAATTCATCCAAACTGGGGCAATCACCTCGAGATTCAGATCTCTCCCAGAGCAATTAGTCAAGGACTCGTCTTGGGGCAAGTCACCCCAATCGCACGAGGATTCATTCTTTCCCAAAGATAGATAATCAGACGTTCAGAATACCGGGGCAATTATATTCTTGAAGAGTTTAAAGACACCAAGTCTTTTGTAAAACCCTCTTAAGGTAAAGTTCGGATAAAAGAAAATGATCCCTAGCACGAAACGACGAGTAGTATTTCCTCCTCAAGCAGGACGCGATTTAGCTTCGTTATCCCCAGCAGGCGCATGGGAGTTATCCCTAATAAAGTCGCCAAACTTTTCTTCAGCAGGTTTCCTTGATCTTATTTCCTAGCAGATCTCAAACCAAATCCTTTTCTTTCCCCAACAAAGCAATAAGGATTATCCATATCATGAGTCGTCTTCTCGTAGTGAATCACTTCTTACAAGAATCTAGGAATCCCTGGTAGTCAACTCAACGGTTTCCCTCCCCACAGAGGTTCGGAAAATTCAGATAGACATAGAGTTCTCCTCAGAAGAGCCTTGACAGGTCTTTCCCCAGCTAAGTCGAAAAGTTGCAGATCACCAGTGGAGTCTTAGGGGTGAGATTCAATCCCCAACAGTTGAGGCATACCCTAGCAAGGCCTTCGAATCTAAAGTCCAATTTATTTTTGGAAAAGGTAATAAGTCAAGGCAGACTAGTCACCCCATTCTCCAGTAGAAATATTGGCAATCATCTGTATTCCCCACAGAGTCAACAAGGGTTTGTTATTTCCGCGTCAGGAATTCCCTTTATACCTATCCCTCAGTGTCATGGGGCATCATGTCATGTAGTTCAACATATGCATACTAAACCCGAGGTTGATATCCAAGGTCCACCCGCAGCGTGGCAACTTATCCAAAGTCCAACCGTAGATTGACCAAAGTCCATCCTCTGGGTGGAAAATTCTTGAAGTCCCCTGTAGTGTGGCAAAAGTCTCCCATAGTGAGCAAAAGTCTCCTGTAGTGAGCAAAAGTCTCAAGTAACGAGCAACAACCCCCGTAGTGTGGGAAGATATTGAAGTCCCCCGTAGTGTGGCAAACGTCCCCCATAGTGTGGCAAAAGTCTCCTGTAGTGAGCAAAAGTCTCCCGTAGTGAGAAGCAGCCCTCGTAGTGTGGCGAGGTATTGAAGTCCCCTGTAGTGTGGAAAAAGTCTCCCGTAGTGAGCAAAAGTCTCCTGTAGTGAGCAAAAGTCTCCAGTAGCGAGCAGTAGCCCCCGTAGTGTGGCAAGAAATTGAAGTCCCCCGTAGTGTGGCAAAAGTCCCCCGTAGTGTGGCAAAAGTCCCCCATAGTGCTGCTCACTATGGATGCTCATGAACAAAAGGTATACCAAGCAATGAACACAATTATACACTTTCAAGTATTTGATCACATAATCATATGAACATGGAATATGTGCATGTGTCAACAAGGATCATTAATTAAAACATGTTAGTTGGCACAAAAAACAACATTAAGATCACATGGAAATGCAATCAACCATGAAAACAAGAATGCAATAAAGTGCACATTTATGTTCATGCATCATACATCATGTAATGCAATCATGAATCATGTCAATGTTTATGGATCATGGAGATGAAGTCAATATAGAATGTTAAACACATGTAAGCATGCTAAATGAAAGGCTTGAACATGGCAACAATGATTTACAAGTCAATTAGGCACAATTAACAAGTATAATGCAAGAATATGCAAAGGAGACGGAAGCATGTCGAAATGACTTGAAATGAAGGAATAAGGTACTGAAAATGGACCTAAAAATTCCCTAAAATCAAGACCTATCAATCTATGGTGGTAAAGGGAGGAGTAATGCCGAAGACAGTGAGGGAAAAAGCACTTCTTGCAATCAACTTATTTCCTAAAGCTCCTAATGCAACTATTATCTAGTGAGCACAAATTTCACACCTAAAAGCCATAAACTAAATTTAATGGCACCTAGAATAAGCTATAATTCTAACTACGAATAAAAAAGTGATCAAATCGTAATCAATACGAAATTAAACGGTCAAGCGCATACACAACGATAAACACACGAAGAATGTCGTCATGGCGAGATGAAGAGAATAAGTTAAATCGAGAAGCGAATTTAGATCACCAACTTACGAAGCGGAGGATTGTTTCGGTGAGTGTTGCAATGTAGATTGAAATGCAAATGGAGAAGAAAACCGGAGAGTCGAAGCTTCGATCCGCGAACGCACAAAATAAATGCGGTTGATGATGCTTCTTGATGAAAACTTGATCAATAACCTCCAATAAGCTCAAAACTCTTCCAAAATCAGAATTGATTCTTCTAATAAGCTTCACAATGAGATGATTACTGGAGGTTTTAGCTTCAAGTTCTTCAAATCCCAATGAAGAATTTGAAGAACTTCTATGAAGAAGCTTTGGTGAGAGGTTGAAAATGGTGGAAATGTTTGAGAGAAGAATGAAAGAGATGAAGTGAAAATGATGAAGAATAGTGAAAAAAATGAGAGAGAGCCTTAGCTTTGGGATGAAGTGGGTTTATATAATTTGTAGGCTTGGCATGAGGTTTGGGTTTGGAGGTTGCTTAGGAGTTAGGTTAGGTTTGAAGTTAGTTAGGGTTCTAGAGAGTTCTAGAGTGTTCTTTGGAATATTCCTTGGAAGGTTGTAGAAAACTCTAGAATGTGGTAGAGTAATCCAAGGGAAAAGGAAATGTGAAGAGTGTGGAACAAATGTGAAAAGTGTTGGATAAGGCAAAGGAAAAAAAGGAAAAATGGAGGAGAAGAAACTGAAAAAACAACAAAAACAGCTTATGTATCGATACGAAACTTGTATGTATCGATACATGTTAGTTATATAACATGTATGAGCCGATACATAGATGTATGCATCGATGCATACTGAAGCTTTGGTTATTTCCAGTAAATTAATTCAATCATGCATCGATACATACCACGAATGTATCGATACATAATGAAGCATGTATCAATACGAAACTCGTATATATCGATACGATTTTTTTTCATTTCTTGATCAAAATTGGTCCATAGGACTCTTGTGACCCTTTGCACAATGTTGTGAAGACATATTGCCCTTTTTTATTGCTTTTGGATGGCCCTCAATTGCTTCAGCCACTGATCACAAGCATCATCTCAGCTATGATGAATATGATGCAATGTTTTTGTCTGTGATATGCAATATGATATGCTAAATGTTATGCAAAATGAGAGGGGGAATTTTGGGGTGTTACATCTTGCATACTAATTCTCGGTTATCATACCCTATGAACTATTCATATATGCTATCCTCAATAACTCAAACTAATGGGACGAATATTGCAAAACACAGAAGGCTGACACAACCCCCGTGTCCCCTGACACGGCCAGTGTCAGGCTGCCTGTAACCCAAAATCCAAATTTCCACATTTTTCCATAAGTCAGAAGCCTGACACGGCCCTCCGTGTCAGCTAACACGGCCCGTGTCAGGAGCCATGCATCCAAAAAACACTTTTTTTCTTCCAAAAATCACTTTTTCTTTCCAATTTTCATACCAATTCGAATTCTATCTCTTATATCTCACGTTTACCACTCAAAACAGTACTAATGTTGTTCTTACACGGATTTCATACTCCTAACATTACTAATCAATTTAGAGGATTCTAGGTTTTACTCATCATTTCAATTTTTGCATCATCAATAACAATAATCATATGACAGATTTCATATCACTCATATCACACAATTCAAACAACAAACATTTCCAAACATAAACAATCAACAATGTAATTTCATACTCATATCACAATTTCATCACAATGGATCAAAATCACAAAATCCCTAAGAGAGTAAGGAACTCTCAACTACCCTTTTATATTAGATCACCAATATAAAATCCCTTTCTCCCCTTTACCTCAAATTCGAAGAATTCCTTGCAAAATCTTGATCTTGGGGCTCTAAGGTTCTTGCACTTCTCTCCCTTTTCCTCTTTCTCCAGAGCCAACTCCTTCTTTCCATAAAACACGATAAGAGAAAAATGAATCGTTCTCCTCTTTTCATAAAACAATGAAATTTACTACCTTGCCCCTTAGACCTCCAACTTTTATTATTTTATTTATTTAATAACAATATTCAAATAATACCACATTATTATCATATTATTATTTAAATAAAACAATTTCTTACTTTCAATATTAAAATATTACCCATATTCATAATAATTATTTTACTAAATAAATTATGAAATCGGGGTGTTACAAGTTGCAGCTTTGTCGATTATACTTGCTCTTTACGCGTTGTTATTTTCATAGGTGCATTTAATTTTCCTGTAATCATGATTAGTGAGAAGTTATAATTCATTAATTTCTTATTCGTCCCGACCTTTTATTTTGCATAAACTATCGTGCTTAAACTGTTCTTATTCATGATATGATCGTCTCTTTAGTTATCACAGGCTTTTTCAACCTTTTCTTATTGAGTATCTCACTCAACTTCTCTTATAAATCCTTCCTTAAATCATTCACTTTGTATTCAAGTCCTCCATACTTATTATTTTACATTTTCTCTTAACATTGTGTATAAAGTCATCTTATATGGCCTGCACATATCTTACCCTCTTTGTATCCCCTTCATTGTTCTCTAGCTTCTCCTATAAAAAGGCAATTTTTTGCCAGTCTCTCCACACTCTAATTTCACATCTTCATCTTGCTAATACTCATTATGTCTTCTCACAACATTCTAGGAGACATATCTTATCTCGAAATTCTTAAACAATACACTCTCAGTTCAAGATCCTAGATTGAACTTGATAAACCAACTATTCTTTATGGAATCGTCTTCCAAAAATGGGAAAAATACGTCAACATGCTTGTTGGACCTACCTTTACTAATCTTGTAATAGAGTTTTGGGCCAATGCTCGAGTTCTTGAGTATTCGACTAATGAAAGTGTTGTTCTTTCTGTAATTGTTGGTCATCATGTTATGATCAATACCACTATTCTTCCTATAGCTATTGACTATGATAAAGATGGGTGACAATAGAAGACTAGAATATGAGTCGCTTTGACGAACATATTCATGTCATCTTTAAGTTTTTTGGTTGAATCTCTCACCATTGCACCCTTACTACCCTGGTGAAAGATTGGTAAAATATTATGGTAACCAATTTAAGACCAAGACAAAGAGGTGGTAGATGGTTGTCTAAAAAGGATTGGTTGTATATGTTTTTCTTAGTCTCCAAGATTAAAATAAATTTGCCGCAATTGATGTACAACCATTTGAAAGAAGAAATTCTTTCATTGTGAGAAGACACAGTCTACCAAGTTCCTTACCGCGTGCTCATTTCTCACATCCTTGATCTCCAAGGAGTGATTTCCCACTGTAGAAGAAATGGCATGACTGAGAAGATCGTTCAATACTTCTATCAATCAATTCCTTTTTGGTCCTAGGAATTGTGATACAATCGTATCATAGTCTTAGTTATGTAAATGTTCTTGTATTTGAATATCATTCCATCAATGAAAAATGTTTTGTTTTACTCTAAAGTTTTATTTATTTCTTGAATGATTGAATTTTAATATTTGTCTAAATTCTATCTCTGCATAATCTTATTTATCATATTCATGTGCATTAATCATGAGAAGAAATAATCATGAGAAGCATTAAATCAGAATCATTATCATATTAACAAGCTTAAAATGCTAAGATGCTCTAACTTTTTAATGATGTCAAAAAGGGGGAGAAATGGAAATATGATTTTGATATAACCTAAATAATGCAAACTCAAACAAATCAAATGATATAAATTGTTTATCACTAACGTTTGATGTTTGATGTTTATCCAAGGAACTTAACAAGTTTACTAGGCATTCTTAGAAACAATTTATATAGATTCAAGAAATAATATCTGGATATGAAAATCCAAGAAAAAAGTTATGTCAAGACAAACTTTGATACTCTAGAATTATAGTTTCTTTTACTTGAAGAACTATGATGAAGTTCTGATAGACCAAGCAGTGATATTGCATTTGGTATCAGACTTAGAACAATCATAGAGTTCTGATAGTAACAAGGTTCTGAGATAAAGTCATGTGTTCTAATCAGACTCTGATGAGTATAGGGAAGTAATATTTCTATATCATATGTTCTGAACAACTAAAAATTTATATTTTGTAAGTCTTGGAATCAGGGGGAGACTCCGAACAAGCATTAATAGAATTTTGGGGATAACATATTCAGTGGGAGTTGTTGCTCGAAAACTTTGAATATGTTCTCGCTGGTGATTACCAGGTTATTACCCGATTACGTTTGGTGATTTCCTGTATAAAATGTTCTATCAAAATACATGGTTTTGTCATCATCAAAAAGAGGGAGATTGTAAGAACAAGATTTGTCTTTACATTCCATCTCTATGTTTTGATGATAACAATGGAGTATTTATAAAAGAACCATTTTATGTTCTGATGTTTGTTAAAGTGCATATCATGAATATTATATATATTAAGATCAAAAAAACATTACGAATGAGTATGCAAATGCTAATATGTTAAGTTACTATGTGTAACATTAGTCACAAGTGTGCTGAAGAAGCAAGTGTGCTTCTGAATCTAAACACAATTAGAAAGATCCAAGGATGGGGATGTTGCGTTGGCAATGCTCTTGTGGATATTGTTCTGAACGTGGTTCTAATCAGATAGAGAAGCGAAGCTTCTGAAACTAATCTTTTGAAGAACTAAGTTCTAAAGACTCTGATGATTTGAAATTCTGAAGACCAACTGCCTGAAAGATTCTGAAGACTTACGAGTTCTAAAGATTAAGGTTCTGAAAAACTAAGTGCTTAAGACTCTGAAGAAAATGTTCTATGTCAACAAAGTTCTAAAGACTCTAAGACTTAAAGTTCTGAAGAATGGTTTTGAAGAATCAATTACTGAAGACTCTGAAGAAAATGTTCTATGTGAACAAAATTCTGAAGACTCTAAGACTTGAAGTTCTGAAGACCATGGGTTTCAAGTCAAGTGTTGAAGTACTGAAGAACGTAGTTATATATGAACAAATTCTGAAGACTAAAGACTTAAGTTCTTTTAATACCCAAGTACTACCGTCTCTAACTCATGCTTCATTCATTGATTTATAATTAAAAGCCTCTGAAGTTTAGATGACAATGTTACCGTTGGCAAGGATAGTACACAATACGATAATGCTTTATCCTACTACCTCTCCACTATCTTTGAATTTTGGAAAAGGACAATATGTGGTTGTACTATTTGATTCCTTGTGTAACAGATTTCTCAGTAGTATAATTGGGCTATAACGACTCTTTTATGTTTGGCTATAAAAGGAAAACATCACATGCTTTGTGATGTTGTTTATTTCCGATAGAATCCTTGGTGGTTCCTTATGGAAATACAGCCTGGTTGTGGATTATCACTTATGTTGAAATCTGATATCCAACCAGGAATTGTTAGTGTTATGTTGTTGAAATGAAAACAACTTTCACGGTTGAATTACAACACACTAACCAGTTTTCAAATGATCTTTAAACCATGTTGTTAATGTTGTCATACAATCACATAAGGTTGATGATAAACAAATATTACATTGGAAAACTCCGCAAAGAGTCTACTTGAATATGCAACTCTTCTAGCTGATTATTCTTTGACAACAATCTGATGACACTTCAAAAAGGGTAGGTGTCAACATACCACATGGAATATGGAAGGTGTTAGTTAAACCTTCCTAGAAGTACATCGAAGCAAGCAATATACAAGGGTTGATTTGATGGGTGTTCCTCGAAATCTGGATGGCGTTGAAGATGTCAGATTTTTGCCACTATCCTTGAAATTTTTTTTGAACATTGTTAAGCCAAACCACATAATCTTTGTTACTAGGAGTGGACATTGACCTAAAAACCATGGCCTTTGGGTCCATGAATTTCAGGTCGAGGGTACCATACTTCTCGAAGGCAAAAGGAATTGGTGAAGTGAAACAAGGAAAGTATGCTTGCACATTTTTAGGTTGAGTTTTGGCATCCTAATATGGCCCATGGAAGGCGAGGAGTTTGCCAACAACAACAAAGAGGATAAGCATTTGACGCTGCCAGTTTTACACTACAACTTTATCAGTAGACATGGGATGAGGAAGAACGTTTAAACCTTCTTCTTCAGTAAGATCAAAATCTAGAGGGTTGTTACCAATATTATGAGTCACCGAATCCATGACATTAGCAGTAGAGGCCATTGCAATGAAAAAGAGAGAACAAAGAAGAAGGAGCAAATAATTTTTCGGATACTAAGGAAATGCAGAAGACCGCGAAAGATAACAAAGAACGTAAAACTATGTGATAATGACTATTTATAGGGAGAAAACAAAATCCCAAAGGTTGGTAACCAGGTGGCGGTCGAAGGTAGTAGCAACTATTCCACTTCCAATGTAGCGAGAAAGTTAGAGGGATTAGTTGAAAGCCCATGACCTAAGATATAACTGTAACTGATGAAAACCTCCTTGGAAATTGTGACATAGAAAGTGGTCATCATGACACATGACGCCAACAGATTAAACGCGTAGTCGAAATTTAATGGAAGATAAAATGGCAGGTTCATAATCGAAGCGTTTCTCAGTCGAAACTGGCCTTTTAGGGGGGAAATTTATTGACTAGCAAATTTCGACTATAGGATCAAAGGAGTAGAGTCAAGTAAAAGCAATAGATCTGACGCAGGAAAGCTTTGAACTGAGTCGACACTGGGAGAAGGATTTGACGAAGACAATGGGATTAATGCCATTGTCGAAGGGCTTCGACTAGAAGATTTGAAATACAAGTCCAAGTTAGTTTTTACGTGGGCAAGATTTGAAAAATAGAAAGAACATAGGAAGTTACAAAGGAAGTGTGTATGCATGGGCAAACACATGTCAAGCTGTGAATCATCAAGAGTGAAGTAGCAGTTACTTTTATTTCATATTTAATCAAAGTCCAGTTTTAGTTCCAAGGGTCGCATTCGTAATACTCTAAGAGGAAAACACTCATAGTATCAAGCGTTAAGAGAAAATAGTATTTTCCACAAAATGTATGATGACATCCAACTTTATTCTCAATCCATTTAAGCTATTTAAATTGTTTTTAAGCCATTTACATTGTTTTTTTTCTTTCTTTTTATTTTGATTTATTCAGTCATATTTCAATTCAGTTTGTCTCGCCTTGTTTATCATCTCAAAACAAACCATTCAAAAAACATTCAACCACTCAACACATAGTCTAGGATTTTGTAGTCGATCCTACACGTAAATCTTAAAATAGGAGGCTAGAGATTGTTCACCAGAAACGTCGCACGAACAATGTTACATCTGGATAAGAGAAAATGAATATGCCATAATCAAAAGTCATTCACAAGAAAGATTATTCAAAGAGACAAAAATTCTCAAAGAACATAAATTTTACATATAACAACGTATAAAGCATATAATGCATAAAAGTTAAAAGTGCGATCCTACATATATACCAAGATTAATTAATAACACATGCCTTAAGTAGTCTAGCATGGAAGTTTGATTAATAATAAATAAAAGACATGAAATGCATCAGGTGATGAAGCATTTGGAAGTTTTATACAAGTTTTGTGAATTCAGAAATTCAACTTATTCTTTTTTATTAGTATTTCATTCTTTTTCTTTCATTTCCTCAAGAACTTATCAGATATCGTGCACTCTTGTGCTTTTAAATTCTATTTATTTTCATTCCAATTTTAGATAAACCTTTGAAAAAATATTTCACGTTAGTTCCTTTCACAATACCCTTTGTATAACAACCAAATTAAAGTACTATTAACTTCTATATTATTCCGTTCAAAATTTCAAAGAAAGTTTTGGTACAGCTTCATATTACCACAGAAAGGAACAAACCTATATGTATCCAGTACTAATGATTAAATCATTTCATGATATTAATTAACATTGACAAAAAAGTTAATAAGTAAGGTATATGATGGAGAAATCAACGTCGTATAACGATCATTAGATGATGACTTTTATAAAATGCACTCGATGATGTATAGGAACGCCAGTTAGTGATCCAAATCTGCCATTGATGCGACCGACAATTTCATGATACTGGCTTGTAAGCTTTTGATCTATAAATATGCAAGAAATACGAATAAAATAATAAATTGTGACACATGGCAGTTGTTGAAGATATAAAATATTTTTAGGCTTCCACGAACACAACCTAAATTAATAAGACAATGATTAGGATTTTGATTATACCCCCTACCTAATAACTTAAGCATTTAGGAAAAAATGTATTCAATAAAAAATAAAAAAGGAGAGAAAGCTGAACAACTCAAGACCCCTAACAAAATCACTACTACGGTTATGAGATCATTATATTGATTGTGTCTACCCAATTTTTCGTAAACTAATTTTTTCATTAATGGAATACCTTTATACATGAACTTGAAAATAAAATCAAATATCAGCCTATACATAATATTTTAGAATACAAGAGATCTCATAAATGATTTATTTCTTCTATTTTGGCTTTCTTCTTATGTGAAAAGACTTTATTTTTGTCCAACAACATATTATAATAAAAACAAGAAACATCAAAATATAAAAGAAAGCATATCTTCGAGTTGTCAAAAGTCAAAACAACAGGGAAATATTGAAACACAATCCTAGATTATTTACCACGACACTGAAGATGGAATAATTAAAGAAATGGAATCATATAAGTAGAACATACCTCAAAACCTTAGACAGCGCTTTTTTTAGCCTTAGCGCTGTCTAAACCTCCGCTGCTAAAGGTTTAGACAACGCTTTTTTAAATCTTAAAAGTGCTGTCTAAGAGTTGTCTAAGGTACCCTTAGACAGCGCTTTTAGGAATACCTTAGACAGCGCTTTTGAAAAAGCGCTTTCTAAGCCCCTATACCTTAGACAGCGATTTTGGTGAAAGCGCTGTCTAATCCCCTCCTATTTTAATTTTTTTAGGTATACCTTAGACATCGCTTTTCAAAAGCGCTGTCTAAGCCCCCCCCCCCCCCCCCTTAGACAACGCTTTTGCCAAAAGCGCTTTCTAAGCCCCCCCTTAGACAGCGCTTTTGCCAAAAGCGTTGTCTAAGGTATACGAAATTGTTTGCAGCTTTTGTTTTAAACCACATTTTTTCCAGGTTTATAAACCAGAATTTCTACCTGTTTTCAACCAAATTTTGGCAGACAAATATCACATTTTATATATGCCATTTCAAACCATTTTGGCCTTTTTTCTACCAATTTTTGGCTAACAAATATATATATACCAATTCAAACCAATTTTGCCTTAAATGTATCAAAATATATACAAATTTATGTACACATTTACAAGTCATTACATATACTACAAATGTACAATATAATTACACAAATTTATGTACAAATTTACAAGTCATGTACAATATACTACAAATTTACAAGTCATTACTTAAAACATTGAGCTCTATGATGAATTGACACCATTCCTCTTTGATTTCGTCCACTTGATCCTTTGTATAAAATGCACACTTGAATTCATCAAAGTACTACATAATAATATAACATAGTTTGATTTAATTTCAACTATTTAATTATATGAGATATGTGTAAATATAAAAATAACTCATAAGTTAGAAATACATACATCGGTGGGAATCTCTAATCGGCCCAAAACAAGAGTATCTCGCATAAACCTCAACATGAAATACCCGCAATCTATTTGATTACGTTGTTGAGGACACTACATATGAAAAAAAAATATGGATAAATCCTAAGTTTTATCAAGTGTCATCACTAATATAATAAAAAATGTGATAATTAAAAATATACCGCCACTTGAATCCATGTAATGGAGTTGGCGCCCCTCTTTGAGGTTTGGATATCTCGTTGGGCCTGAAAAGCTTGTAGGATGCTAATAAAATAAAAATGATGCAATTAGAACAATTCACATAAACTAAGAAATTTTTGAACATTCTCACTTACGTGTCAATTATGACCTTCATATCCGGGTATGTTGTCCAATCATTTCCTAACGAGACAAGATAATACACGATTTCTCGGATAGGATTGATTGCGAGCAACAACCAATGTCCACTGTAATGATTAAGCAAATGTTAGATGTTAACTTGGAAAAATATTATAATAGATGAATTTAGAATGAAATTATAACCCGGTATTAAACGGTATAAAAAACAACTTCTCCGCATCTTTATTGTCCATGAGGATCCGAAGAACGTACTCCATCACGGTATCCGGTCTACTTAAGAGTAAACTTAAGTTGACGGTCACGGGTGCTAAGAATTCGAATGACACGTCCAAACCATTGGGGCGCATCAATTTGTCATACAAAAACCTAATATAAAAACATCATTAACATTAGACACCTCTTTTGAAACATAAAGTAAATAAGTTGTTCAATTAATAAAACAAAGTAGACCGGATTTACCTAATATATGTATTGACAACGGTGACGCCGATTTCTTCACGACCAAAAACTTGCATGAAGTCTTCATTACCAATCATTTGGTCGTAATCAAAGCCGAAAATCCCTACCTCCATATGTACATTCCGAACACCTCCGGTCGGTATATCGATCATCTCTAGAAATGTCCTGAGGCACTATACTTGGTGGTAGGTTTTTTCCTAGCTACGGTCTTCTTAGCACCAGCACTTTTTACCCGTGTGGAGGCGTTGCTAACCTCCTTTTTTTGTTGTGCGGAGGCGTTGCTAACCTCATTTTCTTGAAGCTACATGTCATATAAATAGTTAGATCAAATTAAGAATGTAACAACTTCCATGAATATATGTCATATAATTGTATATTACCTCTTTTCTTGAAACCACGGACTCGGTATGCCGCGGAATAGCATTATCTTTTGATTTGGATTTTGTGGGAGTCTATTTAACATAACCAAGGAAAATATGTACGTAAAATGCGCGTAAAAACTTTGAATATACACATTAAAGTTAACATAGGTTTTAGGCATACCTCATATCCTACGCATATGAGGTTTATCGGCCATGCAACAAACGAACCTACTGCTTCGTCCACCGTTGTTGCATCCGAATCATCGTTAGGATATGGTAATGATGCATTCGGCTCAACTGCAATATCAACCGATACCTTCAAACATCCAGCAGGGAGCTCTCTAGTGTGGAGTAATACTCCGCTAACGTTATGCACTTTTTCCTTGCCAACCATCTGATAGTATGGTGACGACAAATATAGCTGACAATGGGAAATGCCCTAAAACCAATAATAACAAGAAATTGTTAATGTGTATATATGTCAAATACATAATTTAAGCAAATAGTTCAATTTAAGACAATTATATGTAATTACCTCTTGAATGTTCGGCTGAAAGGTACAGTTGATACTGTCTTTGTCCGAACCATCTTTGAAACATGCTGAGGCGCTAGCCTCTCTTTCTCTCCTCAATGCATCAAGCTCAGCTTGCATGGCTTCCAATTTTGCATGAAGCTCCCGATTACTAGGAGCCTTTCCTTTTTTAACACTCAGGGAGGTCGGAGTGACTCCAAATCCCTTACCCCTCACCCGACCAGAATACTCAGGGACATCTAATGCCCGACTAAGTATGCTCCTAGTATCATCGGGAGATAAAGACTGAGATAGCGCCTCCTGAAAAATCAGATGAATACCGTATACTTGTCAAATATTTGTGTATAAAAATGTTATTCAATTAATGAAAAAATGTTATACTTACACATTTCTGGTATACGTGTAAAACTTCTTCTTGAGGAACTCCAGATTTGCCCACACGGGCTTCCTTCCACGAAACATGTGCAGGAAGAGATGTTTCTGAACTTTTCTCCTTCTGCAGCTACACATTAAGTCATACAATTTGATCAGATAAAACTAATATATGATGAACAAATTTGTTATCGCAATTTATAAATACTTACCATGGATTGTTCTAAGCGTCCATATCCTACACGTCCTTTTCGGTACGGATATGCGGGACTTGATGCTCTTTCCCGATTTGTGGCACTTATTCTTTTAAAAACCGGGTCTTGTCGTTTGGATTTGAAAGCTTCCCATTCTTCAGCTGATATCAAACTTTCATATTTTTTAGGAAGCTCCGCATCCACATAATTACCATCCGCATCCCTAAGGAACTTGGATGATAAAAATGTTCGAAACCCTCTTAAAAGCTTTCCGGCCAATTTCATACAAAAACCTCTTCTTTCTTCTTCGATGTTAAAACATCGCTAAGAAAAACATACAGATTGATAGTTAGTACCGGTAATTGAAAAAACATAATTGATACCGTATAATTAAGGGCCAAATGATTGTACCTTTATCTCACTCCAAATTTTTTCTTTGGAGTCATTCAGCTCTTTGTTTCTCCAATCATCACAGGTAATGGGAATTTCATTCCTTACTAGTGCACCGATAAAACTAGTTAAGGTATGCCCATTAGGTTCTACAAGCTGTCCCTGGTGGCTCCAATAGACATCTAGTATGATGCCTCGAGATCTTCCTTGGACCACCCTTCTCATTACTGTGATGCCTCTTCGAATTTCTTCTTCCGCGGATACTTTTTTACTAACTTCCTCATGTTGGTCATCAACCATGTCTAACCTGTAATAAACCAAGGAAACCATCAAATATCAAATATAACTTATAATCATAGCAATTGAAAACAAAAATATAACGAAATCATGCATTATCAGATATAACTTATAATCAAAGCAATTGAAAACAAAAAAAATAAAGAAATCATGCATTATTAGATATAACTTATAATCAAAGCAATTGAAAACAAAAATATAACGAAATCATGCATTATCAGATATAACTTATAATCAAAGAAATTGAAAACAAAAATATAACGAAATCATGCATTATCAGATATAACTTATAATCAAAGCAATTGAAAACAAAAAAAATAAAGAAACCATGCATAATTTACCTCAGTCACTAACATCTCTTTCTTTTCTTTGTTGGAATATTAATCACTTGTTTCTTAGCAATGCGTACGGATGAATTGATCCAAATTCCCTCATTATGATTGTTTCTTATATATGACTCATCCGGTATAAGATCTTAAACTTCATCATTTCTATTCAACTCATTCCGTCTAATGCATGACTCATTCTCAACATCAATATCACATTGATCGACACCGCTATCATCAGTCACTTTGTTAGAGAAAAGCACTATAGACCATTTTGTACTCTTCGGGTCATTCACATAGAACACTTGTTTAGCTTGAGATGCTAGAATAAAAGGTTCATCTTTGTACCCCACCCTAGTAAGATCAACTTGCAAAAATCCAGACTTATCCATTCGTATGCCACTACTATTCACCCACTTGCAACCAAAGATGGGAATCTGAAACTTCTCGTAATCAAACACCCAAATGTGCTCAATAACTCCAAAATATGACAAATTTGCATATTTGGGGTTTAAGTCCTTCATACTTGATATATGCATTGCTTCAGCTAGCACGGTGACACCACTATTTTGCATAGTACTCTTATCATCTTGTTCTTTGGTATAAAATGTGTATCCATTAATTGAGTATGCGCTATGAGAAAACACATGCAAACTTGGACCATATGCCAAACATCTCAACCTTTTTGTTACCGAAGAAGGATCTGAAGAGCGCTTCGAATAAATATGATCCTTCAACCATTGTATGAAACTTTGATTGTGCTCTATAACTATCCAATTTTCATTTCTGTTCGGATTTAACCTTCGGAGTACATCCTTGTGCATTTCAACATATGGCTCAACCTCATTATTATTGTGCAGAACATACAAATGAACTTGATCCCGTTCATCCCTTGATATTGTCACAATTTTATTCCCAATTAATTTTTTACCTTCCCTTTTTTCGAAAATCTGAGCTCTGGGGAGTCCAATCGATTGAACGTTAGACAAATATTCAGTACAAAACTCAATAGCTTCTTCAACAATGTATCTTTCAACAATACAACCCTCTGGTCGACTTCGGGATTTCACGTACCCTTTTAATATTTTCATATACCGTTCAGCAGGGTACATCCATCTCATATAAGATGGTCCACACAACTGTGTCTCTTTCACAAGATGAACAACTAAATGAACCATTATGTCAAAAAAAGACGGAGGAAAATACATTTCAAGCTCACACAAGGTAATTACAATCTCTTTTTGTAGTGTTGGTAAGATCTCGGGATCGATCACCTTACTACAGATTGACCTAAAGAAAAAACACAATTTAGTTATGGCACTTCTTACTTTTTCTGGCAAAATAGAACGTATACCTATCGGTAGAAAATGTTCCATTATAACATGGCAATCATGTGTCTTCAAATTCTTCAACTTGAGGTCTTTCATAGAAACAAGTCTTTTGATATCTGATGAGTATCCTTTTGGAACCTTAACTTCACTCAGAGGCTTACACAAATTTTTTTTCTCATTTCTAGATAAAGTAAAAGCAGCAGGTGGTAGATATGTTCGTCTTCCTTTCTTCACGGGTGCTAATTCAGTTCTCATTCCCATTTTTAACATGTCCTCCCTTGCTTTAAGGCCATCCTTAGACTTGCCTTTTATATTGAGTAATGTACCGATAACACTTTCAAATACGTTTTTTTCAATATGCATAACATCGAGAAAATGTCTCACATACAAAGACTTCCAATATGGCAATTCAAAAAATATCGACCTTTTCTTCCACCCACCTTTCACAATCTTATGTGCAAAAGGCTTGCCAAATTCAGTACGCACATCTTTCACCTTTTCAAAAACTTGTTCACCTGACAATGCGGATGGAGCTCTACGATGTTCGGTGTCTCCATTGAATGCTTTTCTCTACCCACGGTAGTGATGTTTAGAATGTAAGAATCTACGATGACCGAGAAACACATTCTTCTGGCAAAGTTCCAATCGAATCGTATCGGTTCCGTCTTCACAAACAGGACACGCACGTTGACCTTTAATGCTATACCCAGATAGATTCCCGTATGCTGGAAAATCATTAATTGTGCCAAACAACATCGCCCTCAAATTGAAACTTTCTTTCCTATATCCATCATAAACCTCCACACCGTTCTCCCACAAAATCTTTAAATCTTCGATCAAAGGTGTCAAGTATACGTCTATGTCATTCCCTGGTTGTTTAGGCCCAGAGATTAACATAGATAACATCATATACTTACACTTCATACATAGCCACAGAGGTAGGTTATAAATCATAAGAATCACAGGCCATGTGGTATGTGAGATACTTTGAAGACCATGTGGGTTCATTCCATCAGTAGATAATGCCAATCGAAGGTTTCTTGCTTCTGATCCAAACTCAGGATAATCATTATCAATCTTCGACCACTATGGTGAATCAGCCGGATGCCGATACTTTCCATCAATAATTCTTTCATTTGCATGCCAAGTAAGATGTCTTGCATCGGTTTCACTATGAAACACGCGCAATCTCGGAATTATCGGAAAATACCATAAGACTTTTGCGGGAGATAATCTTTTCTTATATCGAGACAAACCGCATTTAGGGCACTCAGTTAACGTTGCATATTCGTTACGAAACAAAATGCAATCGTTAGGACAAGCATGTATCTTATCATAGCTCATGCCAATAGAGCACAACATTTTTTTTGCCTCATAGGTTCGATTAGGAAGAACATTATCATCCGATAGCATTTCTCTCATAAGGGCCAACAACTCTGTGAAACTTTTATCCGACCATCCATTGCCCGCCTTTAAGTTGTACAACTTTAATACCGCAGACAGTCTTGAGAATTTAGTGCAACCTTTGTACAACGGTTTCTCTGCATCGCTTACCATCCTCTCAAACATTTCAGGACAATCATGAAGATCTTCTTCCAATGCTTCTACAATCTCTTCAACTCGATCACAATCATATGTATCCGTGTCTTTGTCGTATGAAGCATAGGTCGTATTACTTTTTCCACTCGATTCAACATTCTCGTTAATTTTCTCACCATGAAATATCCAACACTGATAACTTTGATCAATTCCATGCCTCAGCAAATGCGATTTCAATCCATGTGCGTCAACCTTACCAATATAACAACAACGCAAGCAAGGACAATGCATTCGTCTGGGGTTTTCAGCGTGTTGAACAACATACTTAACGAATTCCGCAACCCCACTCTCGTACTCTTTGGTCATTCGATCGGCACAGATCCATGTTTTATCCATGGTTTTCCTACTTATTAAGGTAAACAATCAATCCAGAAGAAAATACATAACTAAGGTAGTATCTTTGAATATCCTAACAATTTTAAAGTTCAATTCATTTTAAACTTCAATAACGTATACATAACCAATGTTAATATAAACTTCAATAACGTATCCGATACGCCGATATACCAACTTTAATTACCTCATCACTTTCATTTTTTATATTACAAGAATCAAACTTTTTCTATTACAATATACCTATAACTATACCTATAACACGTTAATTTTTCTATAACTAACTTTAATTTTCTATTAGAATATACCTATAACTATACCTATAACTATACCTATAAACATTTTCTATTACAAACATTTTTGTATGACAACATTTTTCAAGGAAGAACATTTTTCTATTACAACATTATTACTTATCAAACATAACAACTTTAATTACCTCATCACTTTCATTTTTTTTATTACAAGAATCAAATTTTTTCTTCCATTACTTTTCTCTTATAAACATTATTCTATTATCAACATTTTTCTATTATCAACATTATTACTTATCAAACATAACAACAACAATGTACCTTATGAACTCAGTTTTCTAATCAAACATAACAACAACAATGTACCTTATTGTTTTCCTTACAAACATCAACATTTTCCTATTGTCAACTTCTAAACTCAGTTTTTATGAATCAAAACAACTTAAACAAGAATAATACACTAAACTCATAATAATACAGTAGAAACGAAGAAATTAAGAAATGAAGAACATACCGCAAGAAATGAAGAACAGTAGAAACGAAAAACGAAGTCAACACCCAAATGTCGAGACAGGTACGATTCTTCAAACATGTTCAATGATTGAAACCGAAAAATGGAAGTGTATTCAAGTTCGCTGTAATGGGTTTCGCTGTTAGGGTTTCGTTCGCAGGAGGGAAAACAAAATAACAGAGAACGAAAATAGAAGTCTGAAATTTTATTTTAATTAGACCTTAGACAACGCTTTTGTGGAAAGCGCTTTCTAAGGTATGCCTTAGACAACGCTTTCCAAAAGCGCTTTCTAAACCCCCCCCCCCTTAGACAACGCTTTTGGTTTTAATTTTTTTTTAAATTTAAAGACTTTAAACAGCGCTTTATCAAAAGCGCTGACTAAGGTCTATATTTAAAAGCGCTTTCTAAAAGCGCTGTCTAAGGGGGGGTCTTAGACAGCGCTTATAGAAAGCGCTGTCTAAGACCCCCCCTTAGACAGCGCTTTCATTATATTTTTGGAACATTTTCCGTGTTTTATTTTAATTTTAACCTTAGACAGCGCTTTCTTTTAAAAGCGTTGTCTAAGATGCGCTGTTAAAAGTCATTTTTGGCGTAGTGGTATATGATGGAGAAATCAACGTCGTATAACGATCATTAGATGATGACTTTTATAAAATGCACTCGATGATGTATAGGAACGCCAGTTGGTGATCCAAATCTGCCATTGATGCGACCGACAATTTCATGATACTGGCTTATAAGCTTTTGATCTATAAATATGCAAGAAATACGAATAAAATAATAAATTGTGACACATGGCAGTTGTTGAAGATATAAAATATTTTTAGGCTTCCACGAACACAACCTAAATTAATAAGACAATGATTAGGATTTTGATTATACCCCCTACCTAATAACTTAAGCATTTAGGAAAAAATGTATTCAACAAAAAATAAAAAAGGAGAGAAAGCTGAACAACTCAAGACCCCAAACAAAATCACTACTACGGTTATGAGATCATTATATTGATTGTGTCTACCCAATTTTTCGTAAACTAATTTTTTCATTAATGAAATACCTTTATACATGAACTTGAAAATAAAATCAAATATCAGCCTATACATAATATTTTAGAATACAAGAGATCTCATAAATGATTTATTTCTTCTATTTTGGCTTTCTTCTTATGTGAAAAGACTTTATTTTTGTCCAACAACATGTTATAATACAAACAAGAAACATCAAAATATAAAAGAAAGCATATCTTCGAGTTGTCAAAAGTCAAAACAACAGGGAAATATTGAAACACAATCCTAGATTATTTACCATGACACTGAAGATGGAATAATTAAAGAAATGGAATCATATAAGTAGAACATACCTCAAAAATTGAAACACGATGCTTCAGATCCACACCCTTTAACCTTGAACCAAAGTAATCATAAAAGAGATCAGTGACAAATCCATGAATATGAATCAAAATAATGAAAACCTTAAAAAGTAAAAATAATAAAATCAAACTGGGATATGATACAAGCTCTAAGAACATTTGGAACATTCAAAACTCAATGCTTTAAATCCATACTCCAAGTCCTTTTTTTGGCCAAGATCCACCACAGATCTAACACTACAATATCGCTTATCACTGTAAAATCGTCGGAAACGCCGCCGCCATCTTCCCACATTCCTGCAACATCAATAATCTTAGGTAAAAACAAAAGAGCATAAACCCTAAAAAAAACTTTCATTTTTCTATTTCTATAAATTATCCCACAACACAGTTATTTTTGTTGAAGAAAATGAATAAAAGAAATAAGGATATAAGGACAAAGGAAGTGGAAGAGAGAAGATATAATTTTCGGAAGAAAAAAAAAAGTAAGACACAAAACACACAGAGAAGGCGAAGAAACACGAGGAATAAGGAGAAAGAAGATGAAGAAAGGGGAGGAAGAAAGAGAAAATAAAAGGACATGAAACGTTGTGGAAGAAGGAGAGATAAGAGGCTGAATGAGAAAGTGAAAATACAGAGTTTGGGAAAGAAGAAAAAATAATTTTCAAATTGTTTATGAGATGTGATATGAGAAAAAAAAAAAAGGGTGACAAGACAACAAATTTTGTCACATGTTTTCAATGGGTTTAAAAAAAAAAGTAAACTAATGAGTTAAACAAAAGGCAAAACATACTAAAACATGACTAATTTGACCAACTAAGTTGATTATAAAGCAAAGTTAGTTCAATAGTTTTCTTATATTAGATAAATTATTGATATTTTTATTAATTATTTTTTATTAAAATATAGGGTTTAAAGGTAGTGCATTGTCAGTGTAAGATAATTTTACACATACAAGAAATCAAAATGGTTACAGGTGCCATGTAATATCAGTATTTTTTAAATAAAATTATGTTTTATTTTGATACATGGTTGTGATTGGTTGACAGTGTAAAATATTTTACATCGTCAATGTATTACCTTTTTTCTCTAAAACTAGTTGGATACTCGTGCGTCTGCACGGGTACCACTGTGGTCCGCTGAATTGTCACCAGTTCATCATAAAAATTCAAAAAATATAGAAAATGTCATGATATTATTGGAAAAAATAAAATAGGATAAAATGCATGGGAAAATAATTGTATAAGTTTATAAAAATAACCATTGTACAAAAAAAAACTATTAAAGGCATACTTATTAAAAACAATTATGAAAATATAAAAAATAAATTTTAATTTGAGAGTAATAATTAAAAAGGTAATATATGAATTTCTTGCAACATAGGATCAAGGCCGATACTAGGGATAGGCCACCGGCTACCGCCTAGGGTCTCATTTTATTTTAATATTGATATGTTTCTAAGTAATTGATTTTTAGAAGAAAAAAAACATATTTTTTAATTATTTTTTATGCCAATTAAATAAGTATTTATCAAAAATTTATATAATAACATTCATTTAGAATGTGTATTATTCAATTGATTAATTTAAAATAAAAGAAATATTAAGATTTTAGAGACTCTTTATAGGTGTTTTATGATTTAATGAAAAATAAGTAGGAGTTCTATTTTGTTATTCTTTAACTATAATCAATATTTTAAGGTGTTTTATGATTTAATGAAAAATAAGTAGGAGTTCTATTTTGTTATTCTTTAACTATAATCAATATTTTAAGGTGTTTTTTAACTACCACTTTACCGTCAAATTTTTTAAACTATATGCTGTAGTATGTTTTGCTCAAAAATGATCTATTAAAAGTCACACTTATAAATAATAAACTTTTAAGTTCTCTTATATAAAAGAATATTTGAAATTTATTTATTTTTAAAGAATTTTGATAATAACTTTTCAATTATGATTGTTTAAGATGATAAGAAGAGTGTTGAGTTATGTGAATTTTTTTTTAAAATAACCTAGTTTTATAAAAATATTTCCAAAATAACATATGTTTCAAGAAAAATACCAAAATGACATAGTTTAATAATATATTCGCCAAACCAATGGGCGAACATGCATAAAGTAAAAAGCAATTCGCCAAATGAAACGACGAATGTGTGTTGCATGCAAATGAATTCGCCAAACCGATTGGCGAATGAGTTCAAAATTTCTACATGTTCGCCAAACCGATTGGCGAATTGGTTCCAAATTTCTACATGTTCGCCAAACCGATTGGCGAATTGCCTCAAGATTTCTACATGTTCGCCAATTAGTGTGGCGACCATGTGTAGAAACTATGTCATTTTGGTATTTTTTTTGAAATATATGTTATTTTGGAAATATTTTTATAAAACTAGGTTATTTAAAAAAAAAAATTGAGTTATGTTGGTTTTATTATTATTAATTGAAAATAAAATATTAAATAAAAATGATAAAAATAATTTAATGATTTTAATTTTTGAAAAAGCTAAAATTAGAATATATTAATCTAAAATAAAAATATTTTTTGTTATACTAAAATATTTAAATTAAAATTCCACCTTAGGCCTCAAGATGTCTTGGGCCGGCCCAGCATAGGATAAAAAATGTTTTTATATGTTTGCAACATAGGATAAATATCCAAAATCAGAATTAGTTGAAAATCTGTAAAAAAAAAAAAAAAGTAAAAATCTGTGCGTTTGCACGTATTTGGGTATGATTATTTGTGCTTTCACACGGTATTGTGTGTTATCATGTGTTCACACGAATTTTGGTCTGGTTACTCATATGTTGACATAGTACTTATGTATTACATGTGTGTTTACATTTATCTTAGTATGATTATCAGTGCGCTCACACGGTATTGATGTGTTACGTGGGTATCCGCACAGTTCTGGTGTGGACCGCAGATACATCATCAGTTTGTCTCGGAAATATAAAAAAATATATATAAAATTTCAGTTGTAAATTAAAAAAAAATATTGAACCAATAATAATGTTGTTCCTGTATTTAATTTTTTTTTTGAATTAATAGTAAAAATGTTTGTTTATATTAAAATATGAATAAATATATAAAAAATAATTTGGAATATATGTATTTGAAGTTGGTACGGTTCATTATATTATAGTTAAAGGTATACATTATAGTAATAATTGTAACACAATTAATTTCAATAGTAATAATTTGAATACATATAATAATATACAAATCTGGTAATATGAGTCTTATCCACACTTAAACCATAATCATGAAGTTCTCACTTATTTTAATATTGAGTTTTTAAGGACCTAATAATGTATGCCATATCTACCAAATGTTTATAAGTTTTTAAATTATTTGAAGAAACATAGACAAATGGTTTACGTTCCAATTCAAGATGCTAAGGTGGTTGCTTTACAAACAGCATGCAAATAGACAATGTTATGATTGCAAACTTTAAATGTCATGAGCATTAGGAAATCATTCACAGTTTTACTTGAAGCAAGTTTGTCTACCAAGAATACTGATTCTAACAAATACATTATCAATGCATTATCATAAAAATCATTATTACAATAGTGTTAGAATTCAGTCAGAAAACTTATCAGACACAACCATATCAGAACTAATAGGCATAAATCTGACAACATCGATGACAATACTTAAATTACAAAAAAGTAGGTCGATGATAAAAAAAACACCTAGATATACCAAAATATCAGATAGTCAGCACTAACAGTTCAACAATTTGACAATGATGGTATCAGCGCGAGGCTCCCGTACAATGAAAGTCATTCTATCACCTTTTGTGAGACGCTTCATCACAACAAACGGATACCATCCCCGACCAATAAACAACTCAACAAGATACTTCCGCTTTGAACGGTGTAGTTCACATTCATACTCCTCGCGACTATCAGCATCAATCAATTTTAGATCCCTTTGCCCAAAATTCTTGCAATCCCTAAATAACCTTTGAGGGATTCGCTAAAATGAAAGGATTGTTATGCAATGAATGAGACATAAAGAAAAAATCCAAGACACGTTTAAAATTAGTTACAAATTTACTCACAAACAAATTATTCCTCGTAGTTTTCCCACCCCTTATCTTGAGTTTCCAGACATACTATTTGGGACCCCGTCCAACAACTTCTACACATGCATCCTCATCATAACTATTAAGGTCACAATAAAAAAATTGTCAGGCATCTGAAGATTTTAGAGTTCCAAATTAATATAAGTCATTACAAATAGTCAAGTGTTACAATTAGAAAAAAGATCAGAATTGATGAATACCTGTCACTGTCAAAGGAAAGAGTGATGCAAGAAGGTTCAACATCTTTAGAATTGCACAGAAGGTTGGATTTATGTCGTCTCTTATCAAGATTTTTCACATTGTCGAGTGGAAAAAACTGCGGAACATCAGGATTACATCAGGATTGTCAAGTTTAGAAAACAAATTGCTTTTTTAATTTTTAGAATTTATATTGTTGATATTATATTTTCTTTTTCTAGTCTTATCATAGTTTCTTAGGATATTTTAATTAAAGACAAAAAGTCATGTTTCAAGCCATTTTGGAGCCATCACAAGCCATGAACAAAATTTGAGGGACCACTTGAAGAGTTACACGATTATTTTACTCTTTTGCAACAAACTTCTCAAACTTTCACTCACATAACAAACATAAAACAAATCAATATTGACCTCTCTTTTCATCAACAATCAAAGGCTGAAATCATCCCTCACAATGTCACATGGATTCCTAACTTTGGCTCTCAAATTCCCTCGCAAATTCTGCTCAAATTTACACAAATGTTGTGCTATAAATACACTACATAACAAGGAGTAAGGGGAGGTTGCAGAGAAATTTTTTATCCTATCATCACATTTGATTTCTCTGCATCATTTGTTTACCATTCTTATAATCAACATTCTTCACACTTCATGACCGCACCATAAAACCTTTCAAACTCCTCAAACACCCTCCACCGCTAGTTTCACAATCTCAACAGACTTGCCTCCTTTGACTCTTACTTCTCACAATATTCAGACGAATAACACCAACCACGACGTCGTTACCAACATCGAAAAGAGCGTCAAGAGCAATTACAGTTGCGAGCCCAATCCAACAGCCACTCCATTCATTGCACGATGTTCGTAAATTCTCAAATCTTTTTCATTTCAAACATATTTTCATTATGCTTGTTGTGTTACGTTTTGAATATCCAATGTGGTTTTCTGCCTTTTACCTGGATGATGATTAATTTCATTTTTGATTCGTTGCATTTCGATTGGGTTTACATGTCTATTTAATGTATTGTGTTGATTTGTTAGTCTCAAACGTATGGTTCTGTCTACACGTTTTGCGGCTTGTTTTCGTTGAGTTTGCGATTTGTTTTTGATAGTTGAGTTCATGTTTTACATTAGATCTTGGTTAAATAACTAGTTTGAAGTTTTTTGGTTCAATACCCTATTTGAATGTTTAATACTTTGTTGATTGTTCTAAATTTTGTCAAACATGATTTATGAATTAACTGGCATATCTCATCTTTATAAATTACTGTGTAGTTTGAAAACTTTGCTTCGATGAATGTAAAAGTTTTTGACAATCTTGGTTGTTGTTTGTTCTTGTTAGGATTATTTATTTTATTTTCTATACATGAAGTTGTGTTGTTGTTATTGTTCTTGACAATACAAATACTTACTGATGTTTGGTACCATTGTGTAAACACTCCAAATTTGCCCTCACTTTTTCTCACACCTTGGCCTGTGATCTTTCATTTTTTGCATTTACATAAGCATTACATCTCACTGCATAGTTCATTTCATCTGCATCAAGGGTTTGTGATCTGAGCAATCCAAGAAGTGATCTGAGCCATACCAAAGGTCTTAAAGCTTTCCAAGAGGGTCCATGTGTGTTCCATGATCATAATATGCTCCCCAAAGTTCATAAAAGTCAAGGGATCACAAAGCATGGCAAAGGCATGAAGGCAGACTGAAGATTTCCTGCACAGATGACCTAAAATTAGGGTTTTGGTTTCAGAGGCCTTAATCCCAAATTTTTTGGTCATTCTTGTTTCTAATTGTCTCAATATGTTATTAGGATCATGTATACCAAATTTGATGAAGAAATTCATCGTGGAAGTCATCTGATCATTGGGTAACTTCTTGAGCAAGCAAAGTCAAAATCAGGGCATCTGAAGCCCCCATCAAGGGTAACAAAGGGTCATCATCATCATTTTGAGTCTCTATGATCTTTATTTGATCATTGAAGTGGTTATAAGTGCACAAAATTGAAGAATTTAGAGCCAAATGCAAACTTGCTATTTTTGGAAATGACTTGTAATGGAAACTTTCCACTTTGGGAAAGATATTCAACCTATTCTTTCATGACCAAAAATGCTTTAAATGAAAAATTCTTGGGCATGAAAGTTGTAGATTATGTCTTCCCATTTTCAAAAAGTACAAGAACATGTCTTGATTTATTCATCCTAGAACTCAAGATATGGCCTTTCAAAGTTGGCAAAAATCCTATAATTTTCAAGTTCATGCCAAAGAGGGAATTTTGCAATTTCACTTGCCAAGCCTTTTTATGACATCTAATCAACTTCTATGCACCATAACATGTCAAGGCAACTTTAAAACATCAGAATTGGCCCAAGATTGCATGATTTTCATGGCTTGGTTCACAAGAAATATCAAAATGACCATTATGCATAAACTTTGCAAAAACTATGGCAACTCTTGATCCAAGTGTTCCAGCTGCATACATATGATCCTAGGGCCATCCATGAATCAAGCTGAGGCCAAGACACCCCTTGAAACAGCTCTGCACCATGCCCATACCTCAAGTACACAATGTTGACATTTTTGCAACTTGGCCCATACCAATCACACTATGCCACCACCAACCTTCTGACCAATCAAGACATCACATACAAGCATTATGGAACTCATTTCACACAATACACAGGCCTAAAACATTCTACAACTCAGATTGCCCAAAAAATTCCATAAACATTCCCTTCTTCGATTCTCTCAAACCAGCCATCAAAATTCAAAAATTCTTTCACCAATCATCTCTACACATCACAAGGAACACAAACCAACCATTGAAATGGCTTGAAAGCTCCCCATTCACAAACACGATTTCTGCAAAACCAGAACCACACACCTCAAAATAGCCACCACAAACTTGTTCTAAGCTCCTCAATAGCATCAGGGTGACCATTGAAATTGATTTGCACAAGGGAGGAGGCCAGAAAGCTCAAAATTGCAAAGCTTCATCATAGGTATCATCAAGAACATTTTTTCCAGAACTTCCATTTTAAGTTCTTAAATGATTTTATATGTCTCTCTGATCATGGTGATGTGTTTAGTTTTCAAAATGGTTGAGAATCAAGCATGTATTTAACTTTTGAAAGTTTTGTGTATTTTTCCGTTTTGCTTCGATTCATGATTTTGGTGGAATATAAATGTTGTTTGATGTTGGATTCATGCTTAGGGATGTTAGAGGATTGATTCTGGAGCTTTAGAGGGTCTGGGTTAGCCTAGGGAGTGAGATAACATGAAGATGTGGCCGGAGAAGATGACCGGAGCTTGCTCCGGTCACCTGAATGTCATTAGGGTTCTAATTAGGGTTTAGGGATCAGTTTGAATGGTGGCCCTTGGATCTTAGCTTAGCGCGCGTTTGAGTGGCTCAGATTGCCTCATTAATTTTAATCCATAATTATTTAGTTAATTAGGTTTAATTAATTAAAATTAACTCAGTTTGAATCCTGACCATTGGATAACGCGCGCAGTCAACATTTTCTTTCCCAGTTCAAATCATGACCATCAGATCATCATACTTCTCATTTAAATCATTTTTATTTCATTTTTATTGCATTTTCTTTCCATAATTTTTAAAAATAGCAAAAGACTTTAAAAAAATCTCATTTCTTGCATTTCTGTTTCAAATATTTTTATTAACCTAAAAATATTTTTTATTTTATTTTTTGCATTAAAAAAGTATTTTTAAAATATTTAAATGTTTTATTTAATTAATTAATTGATTATAATTAATTAAATATGCATTTAGATTTCTAAAAATCACCAAAAAATCCATGAACCATTCCAATACATTTAAAAACATTATCAAACTCATCATACACATTTCTTTTTAGGTTTGATCATAATTTCACAATTTTCTTTGAATTAGGGTTCTTAAAATTCACATTTTTTAACCCTAACTTGAAAAATTCATTTTTGCCTAACCATGATGAGTTTGAACTTGGTTATTTTTGCATTGTTTCACATATTGCATTTAGTTTCTAGTTTATTTATCTCATGATTTTATCTTGCATTTTCAATTTGATTTGCATTTTCCCTTTAAAAGCACCCAAAAACCCTAGCAAACTTAGGAATTTCATAACTTCCACTAGGATTGGCTTCTGACTTTCTCCTTTGGGGTGTGATCTTATATGGGATTAGGGTTTTTTTGAGCTTGATTTCAATTTTTTATCATGTTGATTGCTTCTGTTTTGGTCATATGCATCTCATGTTGCTTTAAAACCCTAATTTTGCATCTTCATTTGCATTCATCTTTGTATATCATCATCATATGAACTTGCCATGATATTTCAAGCATTTGTATGATATCTTATACATCTTAAGACATGCTTGAACATTGCTTGATCGTTTCTTAATTCATTTGCTATGCTTTGCATCCATTACATTTCATGAATATTCATGTGTTTTCATGCTTCTAAACATGCTTCCATTGCATCTCATCCTTGTATGATCATTCATATGCATCTTTTATGACTTTGCATCATTTCATATTCCATTTTTATTGCACAATCACTTCTGACTTTGGTCTTTTCACCCTTATTCATCTCATTTCTTTGTGCTTTATGTCTTATGCATTCATACTAACATTTCAGGAACTTTTGGTAAGTTGTCTGGGAGGTGGATTTTCTTTCACCTCCCACCTCTTCTTTCCTTTGCATTTGCATCCTTTACTTGTCTTTGAAGTGAACTTGCTTCACTTATGCTCCCTCCTTCTTACTTTCTTTCTTTTTAGTTACTTATCTTCTTCAGGAAGTAAGTAACTTATTATTCTTCTTCCTTCTATTTTCATCTGCTTGTTCCATTGATGACCTTGAATATCTTTTCTCTTAAGCCTCACAAACCATAGGATATCCAAGCATGACAACTTTTAGGGTTTATATTCTCCCCTAGTCTTTTACCTTTGAGTCTCTCTTCTCATCTCAATAATCAGAGACTAAACTCTTAAAGCTTTAGGACTTTGGAATTAGGGTTATGCATGTATCCTTATCTTAGGATGGAGTGTATAACTTTAATCCTAAGTGTTAAACCTTTAATTTGTTTTCACCTCTTAATCAAAACACATTAATAATCACTAAGACTTTATCTTGTAACTTCGGCCTTACATCAGGGTTCTATCTCTTCCATATGGTTAAGAGGGACTAACCCTAGTGTTTAAAGGACAAGTCCCTCTCAAGTTGTCTCACAAATCATAAAATCCACTTCTTAATCTCATCTTTTAATTAAAATCCATTTAATAAAGGCTTGTTATATAATGAATTTAATCCCTAACCATGGATTAAGTTGAGGTATCTTCCTCAACTTAAGTGTTCTCATCTATCATTCTTCTATTAGGATGGTGTAATGAGTTCACTAATTTGTGATTAGAGATTAAACTCATTACTTAACACTAAACAAAAACCCAAAAACATCTAAATAATTACAAGTAGGTTAATGATCTTAATCCTACATCATCCTGGTAATTAAGTTGAGATGCTTATCTCATACTTAAGTAAGCTCATTATTCCTAATCAAGGAGGATATAATGAGTTTATAACCCTTGATTTAGGCTTAAGCTCATAATCCTATGCAAAACACCAAAAACAATAAAAAACTGAAAACATAAAAACAAACAATAATTGTCTCCTTCGGGATTCTTTTCTTATCACACTCACTCTAAAAACTAGAACTTGTTTCTTCCGTCTAATGCAAGACAGTTAGCACTCGAGGCAGACGAGTCATACACTTGAGCATAGACAAGCAAGCAGTTCACAGTCAATTTATTTTCAGTCTCTTTGAGTCGAACTACGGTGTTCTGACTTCCTCATTGCACGAGAGGATACGTAGGCATAACTTAATAGTTATCGAACAAAATTCTTTGTGTCCTCCCCCTCTTTCAGCATTCTTTTTAACCCTCAGTTCTTGAGCAATTCACACCTTTTGCACTGACACCTGTACTTTCTTTCCTTAGCTTTTGTACACAGATAACACATGCACTTACCCCCTTTAACACAATCTTGTAAGCGTGGATCCCGTCGAGTACGACGGATGATCTGGGTGTTAATACCTTCCCAGGTCGTAACCAACCCCCTTTCTCAGTTTCTCTAGTTTGCAACTGTCTTATCCATACCCTTCCAGGTTTATGCAGCATTACCTTTCCTTCGGGATAAAAATGCCTAACTGGTGACTCTATTCAATTCAACCTCATTTCTCTTTCGCCGACAGTTCGCGTTTGCACCGGGATGAAAATCTTTGGGAGCGACATATTGTAGTCGGGATTTTGAAAGTCTTGTCTTCTTTTTTATTTCAAATGCGGTAGCATGATGATGTTGTTGCAATGGATTCTTTAGTTAGTCCTGGTACTGCTAAGTTTCTCAATTTGTTAATCTTTTATCATCGCCAGCACTGTAAATCATGCTCTGTAAATAAATCAATTCGATAAAGATGAGTTTGGACTAAGTGGTTTGCTTACTGTACATGTGTTATTTTTGACATATAATTACTCTTTGATTGATTTGTATGGCTTATTATTAATAATTTGTGTGGCTTACTGTACGTATGTTATTTTTACATGATAATTACTCTTTGATTAATATAACATAGAATAGTTTTTTATACTAGTTGAATATTAGATGGCTATTTCTATACTAGTTGAATATAGTTTTTTACATGATAATTTTTTTTTTCATTTTTATACGATAGTACAAGTTTGAATATTAGATGGCTATTTCTATACTTATACAATTCCAAGATCATGTGATGTATATAACATATAATAGTTTTTTTTTTATGTTTTTGTTGAAATTAGCTCAATATAGTAAAAGGTATCAATAAAGGTGTTCCAAATGATTTCTTACTAATTCATATTTGTGTTAGAATTTTGGAGTCTTTGTTTAATTGTTAATTAGCTTTTGATTCTTGAATAGTAATTGTTAAAATCGTTGCCTAGTTGTTGATAATTGCTTATTAAAAATTTGTTTTGATTAGATACTAATTTTGATGCAAATTTTGATTCTAGTTTTGATTAATTGTTGGTTGAATTTAGTGGATAAATAATATGTTCTTCCTCTTGATCAAAATTCTAGTTTTTACAAACTTCCCTTTTAGCTTAAATTGGTAGATTGTATACTTGGTTGGATTTTATTTCATAATTCGCACTTTTATTTTTTTTGTGAAAAAACAGACGCGTTTTTTTTAATCAAAAGAATATTTCAAAATTAAACAACGAAAGAATTGAATTCTGGTGTCTAGCATTCCATGGGTTCTTGAATGAATCACTCTTGAGGCTCGCCCCACGAGTCGTGTTTCATTCTCTCTTTCGTCTCTAAAACACATTCAACAATTAACCTTAAACCAATGCTAATCAAGTTTTTCCATTACAAATACTCAAATCATTTTACATAATCAAATAATGAAAGAATTGATTTGGAGTCTAGCATTCCACGGGTTCTTGAATGGATCATTTCTGAGGCCCGCCCCACGGGACGTGGTTCATTCGCCCTTTCGTCATTCAAGACACCTAAGTATTACATATCAAATAATGAAAGAACTGAATTCTGGAGTCTAGCATTCCATGGGTTCTTGAATGAATCATTCCTGAGGCTCACCCCACGGGACGTGATTCATTCGCCCTTTCGTTCTTAAAATATTAAACAAGATCAAACCTTTTCTCTAAACGAACATAGTTTAAACTTTTTTCTGTCTCGCAGACAAGCTAGCGCTTCAGCCTCCTATCGCGAGCAGATAAGCCAACACTTAGCAGTTAGAGAGCGGTTTAAACAATCGTTCATTAAAAAACACCAACAAACAGTAGTGACACGAACTACGAAGCTCTGACTTTCCCATTACACAAGGGAATACGTAGGCACAAGAATTTTAACCCTTGGCGAGCACACTAATAAAAAACTAACCATTTCCCCATAACAAAAAATAATAATTTAAACACTCATTTTCCCTTAAACAAACAATCTTAGCAAATCTTAACCATTAAAAGAAGACAAAGACATAAGTTAACATTCAATCGCAAACTAGACTAAGAGGTTCCCGTTGAGTACAACGGACGTGAGAGGTGTTAATGCCTTCCTCTTGCGTAACCGACTCCCAAACTTAGAATTTGGTTTCGTTGACCATTTCTTATCTTATTTAGGTTGTGTCTATATCTCCCTTTTCTTTAGTTAGAATAAATAGAATTAGGTGGCGACTCTGTTGTTCTTTTCGCGTTCATCGTGAGGATCGTATTTTTCGAGGTAGGACAAAGGTATCTTTCTCGATTACTCCAACTCAAGTAAAGCTTATAGAGTATACAACAAGAGATTCCTTATTGTTGAAGAATCTGTGCATGTTTCCTTTGATGAATCTTGTCCGAAAATTGTCGGAAAAGGTAGGTGTGTTATTGGTGTAGGTGTTTCTTCGGTGGATATTGTTAAAGATCAAGAAGTTTCATCTGTTGAACCCTTTTCCAAATAAAGATGAGGAAGAGTCGGATAAAGGATCTGAAATCAAAGATGAGGATCATGCATCAATTCAAGATGATCTACCTTTGGAGTGGAAAACCTCTAAGGATCACCCCATTGACAATATTCTTAGAGACATATCAAAGGGAGTCACCACTCGATCAAGGATAAGTAATTTTTGTTATTATTATGCTTTCGTCTCTCAAATTGAGCCTAAGAACTCCAAAGGTGCTTTACTCGATGAAAATTGGTTTTTAGCTATGCAAGAGGAACTTAATCAGTTCAAAAGAAATGAGGTTTGGGACCTTGTCCCTCCTCCACGAGGTCATCGAGTAATTGGCATAAAATGGGTGTTTAGGAACAAGATGGACGAAAACGGTATTATTACTCACAACAAGACTCGTCTTGTTGCCCAGGGGTATAACCAAGAGTAAGACAATGAGGAAAGGTTGATACCACCCTTTTCATTAAACGGGAAGGAAATCACTCAATTTTGGTTCAAGTGTATGTAAATGATATTATCTTTGGGTCTACTAATATGAAATTGGTCAAATAATTCTCAAGTTTGATGCAAAATGAATTTGAGATGAGTATGATGAGGGAGCTTAATTACTTTCTTGGACTTCAAATTAGACAACTTCAAGAAGGCACTTTCATAAGTCAAACAAAATATTATAATGAGCTTCTCAAGCGGTTTGATATGAAAAATTCAAAACCTATCGATACACCAATGTCAACCGCAGCAAGTTTAGATCGTGATGAGAATGGTAAGGATGTGGACATAAAAAGGTATATAGGTATGACCGACTCTCTTCTTTATCTTACCGCATCTCGTCTGGATATAATGTTTGGTGTTTGTATGTGTGCTAGATTTCAATCTTGCCCTAAGGAATCACATTTAAAATCCGTTAAACATATTCTTAGATACTTTTGCGGTACTTCTAAGTTTGGACTTTGGTATCCTAAGGGTAGTGATTATTCTTTGGTAGTTTTTCCGACTCCGACTTTGCCAATTGCAAAGTAGATAGGAAAAGCACTAGTGGTACTTGTCACTTCTTTTCAAACTCTCTAGTAAGTTGTCATAGAAAAACGCAAGTTTTCGTTGCATTATCAACTGCAGAGGTGGAATACGTTGCGGATGGAAATTGTTGTGCCCAAATTTTGTGGCTCAAACAACAATTGCTTGACTTCAACATTAATCTAAAAAATATTCCCATTTTATGTGACAACACTAGCGTAATAAATCTCACCAAAAATCCAATCTTACACTCACGCACTAAGCACATTGAAATTCGCCATCATTTTCATAGAGATCATGTAGAGAAAGGAGACGTGGTATTCGAGCATGTTGAAAGTTCAAATCAACTTGCCGATATTTTTACAAAACCCCTTGCCACAAAGCCCTTCTTTCACATCCGTAGGGAACTTGGTGTTCTTAATATTTTGGATCGTTCTTAATGCTTGGAATATGTTTATTATATATTGTCTCTTGAGTTATCGTATCGTGTCACTAACAACAAGTCTTCTTGAAGCATATTAATTTGGTTTTTCCTCATTACATTTCACAAGCGAGAGGTAATATCGTTCTTCTTCTGTATTATTCACAAATATGATTCATCTATGGTAATTTGTTTATCATCTTTGATATAAAGAAGTAGTTGTGATTGTGTTCATGTTTTTGGTGATTATTTATCCCTTATGTTGGTCGATATGTCAAAATATTAAGATATATGTCATTAGAATGCATCATTGTATGATGTTATGAAGTTTTTTAGTGAAATCTTTGAAAATTTTGTTGCAAAATTTACTGATTCTCTCGGGTCCCAACAGGTCGACCCATTGCGTTGACTTAGGGACTTTTGCGTCAACCTATTCATATGGCTGCGTCGACTCATTTTGAAATTCAAACTGCGTCGACTCATTAAATCATTGAGGTCGACTCAACGCCTTTTGCGCTGCTCAAAGCGCTTTGAAATACGCGTTTTTCTGATATTTCCTCTCCCTAGGTCGGCGCACACGACTTTTCAAAGCCAATTAAGTTTGCCTTAATTGCTTTTATTTTCTTTAATCATATTTTATGTAATATAATCATCACATTTCATTTCCTCATTCATCTTCATCTCAAAGAACACTTTCTTCTCTCAAGCAACCCTAAAACTCATCCTTCTCAAAATTCACTCAAAGTCTTCATCAATGGCTTCAAGAATTACTGGAAAAAGAACTTTGAGGGGCTCCTCATCTCAATCGGCACTTTCGGTAACTGCTTTATCATTTCTTCCTTCTGACCTTGCTGAAATTTATGATAGAAAGTTCAAAAATAGGAAAGCCATTCCTCAATATGTTTATTCAAAGAGAATTGTCTCTCAAATGGAAATTCCTCATATTGTTGAACTAATTGATTTTTAAGAAATTAATCCTTTCTTATCGTGTCAAGTTGAGTATAACGAGGATGTGATTCGTATGTTTTACGTTGGTTTGGTTGGAAAATTTAGGGGTTTTGAGTTTAACTTCAGAATGGATGACAAAATGTTTGCGGTGAATACACAAATTTGGAAAGATTTGTTCAAAATTGATCCTACTGCTCCTAGTATTTTGATGTCGGATTCCGATCATATTGATAACTATGAATTTCGTAAGGAATTGAATGGCATGCTAAAATAGCCTTTCATTGAGTCAATTGTCAACACTGAATTGTTTCTGACTTCCACCACTACCGGCAAGGTCAATCCTACCGATCGCATTCTTCATTGGATTGTCTCACACAACTTTCGTCCCAAGAAATGCGGCTTTTCTCGCATTGATATTTCTGAAGTTCACCACATATATATTCTTCGGAATAAAGTGAAAGTGAATTGGCCACATTATTTTGCGAGTCGTGTCTTTGCCCTTAAAGAGAAGAAGGGTGTTGCTCTTACTTATCCTTCAATAATTCAAGCTATCATCAACAAAGCATAAATTGGAGTTCAAGGTATTCCGTTTGTTTCTATTTCTGAAAATAATCTATTTCAGCAAAAGACTCTAAGCTTGATAGTTCATATGTGGGATTCTAAAGAGAAACATTATCGATATATAGTTCGGGATGGTTACGGTAATGATCATGAGGATGAAGGTGATGCTGAAGGTGATCAAAATGCAAATGAGGATCAAAATCCATAAATTGATCCAAATGTCGCTCCAATGAACATTGATGAAGTACAGGTGGATAACGAAGATTGGTAGTCACAAATCTTCGAGCTTGTTCCACACCTAACGCTCTATAAGACAGCCGAACCTGGAAAAAAAAACATCTAAGCAAAAATCAGAAAACAAATAAACAAAAACATTGAGAATGAGACGTTGATGATATTGATTCACAAGGATTGATGACGAAGACGAAGTAAAAGAATATCATTGATCAGGATTTAAGACACAAAAGAAGAAGAAGATAAAAGAGATGGAGAAACACACAACCAGATTGAGAAGAGAGAGAAAGACAAAACCAGAATGAGAAGAGAGAGAAATATCATATTTGTGTAAAGGTAACATTGATAGAAGATAAATTTTGAAAAATACATTAGATTGTAACATCGTATAATTGAAAATGTAGCCATTCCAACACAATTATGAAAAACAAAATTCAAAAACCATGTAATTGAAACACAACTTAGCGACATAGTTAATCAGAAAAAATAAATTTTGGACATAAATTATCTCTAAAATGGCATGGTGGCAGAATTAGAGAGTGAGTAGAAATGTGTTTTTCATTGACATAAATGTTCTTATTGATAGATATATCCTATCAACACAATTAATTTGTCTTAAAAAAAGTCAAATTGAATATATTTATAAATTAACATTTGAGCATGGACCCTACTTTTGGAACCCTTTCTCATTTGTATTTTCTCGAGAAAAATCTCTCTCTCTATCTCTCTTCCTTGATACTCTCTCACTTGTTTGAATTCTTTGTTTCCACTCGCAGACGCGCACTCAGTGATTGTCTCAACTCTCTTATTTATTGTTAACAACAACAGTAAAAATCATCATCATCATATCTATCTCACACTACACGCCCTCACTCACCCACCAAATTTTTTCATCATTTCATCAACTTCATTCTCTCTCAAATCCACTTTTCGTCTTACCATCATTACATTACAGGTTTTTTTTTTTTTGTACTCTTCTTTCCCTTAACTCTTTCTCTTGTTTATTTCAATGTTTTAGATGTTTTTTGTTTCTGGGTTTGTAATTTTTTACTCCCTCATGAAGTTTTCATTGATGGGGTGCTTAAAGTTTCAATTTTTATTTGAATCTTTTTTTGGGTAAGCAGTTATCTATTTATTTATTTCCTTTTTGGGTTTGTGTTTGGTTTATGAATGTTGTTGGCAGATCTGTTTGATGTTTTTAAGGTTAGGGTTTTTGAATGTTTTATAGAATAGTTTGTTGTTAACACTTTGCTTGTTCTGCTTCATAACCAAAAAGGGCATGCAAAATTTGTCAAATGTGAAGAATGGGGGTTTTGGATTACCATGTAAATGTGGTTTCTACATTGGTCTTGTTCATGTGTTTATACTCTATTTTGTGCTTGATGTTTAAAAAAGTGTTTTTGGCATGATTTGTGTGGGGGTTTTGTATGAGTAGCCATACAACATTTTCAAGCTGGGAGTTTTGTCAAGTTGTATGAGAATTTTGACAATGTTTTAAAAACCGGGTTGAACCGAATCGTCCGGTTCAACTTTTGGAACCAGGAACAGGCTAGTTTTGCTGGTTGGTTTGATCGTGGTTGTGAGACTTGCCAAGTTGTATGAAAAATTTGACAATGTTTTACTCGATGCTTTAAAAACCGAGTTGAACTGAATCGGCCGGGTCAACTAGTTGAACCAGAAACAAGCTAGTTCATCGGCTGGTTTGATGTTGGTTTTGGCCCAGTTTGTTGAACCGTATTGGTGAATCGGTTTATATTTTTTGTCCTTTTGTTTTTTTACTATTTTTTTTTGTATCAAGTTAACCGAGGGTGAAACAATCGAACAATGATTCGGAGGTCTCATCTGTTCGATCTTTGGTTTTGTTTTCGAAATATTAGTTTTACATTACTTTCATGTCTTATTAATTTATGGTTGTTGGGTGTCTTGTCCTTCATTCATTTGTCTGATTAAAGAGATTATGTGGTTTTAATTCCTTAGAGGTAGTTTGTTTAGGCTACCTGCTCTCATTAGGGAAGGCTAACACAATAATTGTTACGATCATGACTCGTGACTTGTTTGAAATAAAGATTGTTGTCTTTTTCAGTGTTGAATATTTGAATCATCTTATGTTAGGTAGAGCATTAATTAGTATTTGAAAAAGGGTTATCTTATAATGGCAAAACACTACTTTTTCTTGTGTTTAGGGTGGTTACATTTCGAGGAATAAGCATAGCTAGTTGATAACTGTTTTGGCTATAAATAGTACTATAAAAATGGACCGTGGAAATTAACTGAATGAATGTTATTTGAATGATGATTGTTGTTGACTTTCATTGGATTTCTTCTGTTTGCTTTTGCAACTTTTGTCATTTCGCAGAATCTTATGGCGTAGTTTGATCCAGGTAGCTGACCCCTCTTAGTTGGATAAGGCTTGGTTGTTGTTGTTGCTTGCGTAGCTTTTGTCTGATGACAGTTATAGATTGCAACTTGTTAAACTCTTAAATGTGCTCCAAAACCAAATTTGGCTAGACTAATATTGTAATGAGAAATATGATTTTTATCGAATTTGATTTTTGATTGTTTGTAATGCTAATGCAATCATTTTCTTTGCATTTACGAAGGGTCTGCTGGTGTTTGGACGTGCAAGTATGGCGTCTAGTAATCCGTTTTTTGATGATATACGGAGCAGATCAGGGGTTGATCCTCCTCAAACTGAAGAGTCAACAGAAATTCCTGAACTCATAAATGATCCTATACAGACTGTTGTTAAACCTAATGGAACTGTTTCGAGCAGTGTTCGTGAGCTTTTAGAGTGCCCTGTCTGCTTGAATGCTATGTACCCTCCAATCCACCAGGTTGTTTTTCTATTTTGATAGTTCATTGTAATTTGCCAATGAACTAGTTATAGTTCAAAGGTATAGACTAAGATATTGTTGATCGTTATTGCAGTGCTCGAATGGTCACACTTTATGCTCTGGTTGCAAACCACGAGTTCATGACCGGTGCCCGACTTGTCGGCACGAGCTTGGAAATATTAGATGTTTGGCATTGGAGAAGGTGGCTGCGTCTTTAGAACTTCCTTGTAAATATCAAGGTTTTGGATGCATAGGCATATACCCTTATTACAGCAAGCTAAAACACGAGTCTCAATGTGCATTTAGACCTTATAACTGTCCATATGCTGGTTCGGAATGTGCTGTCGTGGGTGATATACGGTTCTTGGTGGCACACCTTAAAGATGATCACAAAGTGGATATGCATAGTGGTTGTACTTTTAATCATCGCTACGTCAAATCAAATCCACAAGAAGTTGAAAATGCCACTTGGATGTTAACGGTATTGTTTCGCTTATCTTTGTTCTCCCTGCATTTCATTGATTTTGTACATGCGATTGACTTCATCTGCTATATAGCACCTGACACTTGCATGTCTGGTATGTGACAAGCGAGTGTCCAACACAACACCAACACATGTGTTTACGTTCCCTTCTAAATTTACCTCAAATTTTCGCCAATGCAATCGTGTCAATGTTGTATTCAGTGTCTATGTTTGTGTCAGTGCTTCATATGGGTTTATCAGAATAAAATAGTTGAAGTAAACTAATCTCCCTTGTAACTTTTTTCGGCTTTTCGTGCTAGCTTAAACAAGAAAAGTAAATCATATTTTAGTAATAGAACATTTCAAAGTTGAGTTTGATATTTCTCATGTAAACTATGTATGTGAGTTAGCTGATTTCTGGGGCTCACCTTTGTTTCTAGGTTTTTAGTTGCTTCGGTCAGTATTTCTGTCTACATTTCGAAGCTTTTCAACTGGGAATGGCTCCGGTCTACATAGCATTTTTGCGGTTTATGGGCGACGATAATGACGCAAAGAACTATACCTACAGTCTCGAGGTAGGCGGAAACGGAAGGAAGATGACATGGCAAGGGGTTCCTAGAACAATTCGGGATAGTCACCGCAAGGTTCGAGACAGTTTTGACGGTCTCATCATTCAGAGGAACATGGCTCTGTTCTTCTCCGGCGGTGACAGGAAGGAATTGAAACTTCGAGTAACGGGACGGATTTGGAAAGAACAATGATTGTAGTTTTGCTTGATTCATGTTTATGTAGTAATTATATTAAACAGAATAGTTTGTAGTGCAGCTATCAGTTGTAATAGTATGAATGTTGTGGTGATGCATTGTGTTTTGTAATTTAGAAGGCAATACATGATATGGATAGAAAGGTGTAGTGTGACATTATGATTATATTATGTCAAATAGATGTAGAACCTTAGTGTATGTTTGTGTTCAACATTCTTCTCTTAAAGAGTGTTTCATGGTATGTCACGAGACCTAGAGGAATGAGTGACACATATCAGATTTGACACTTCAGAGAAGTAACATAAGTTGTATGTGCTAAACTTTACACTCTTAATAAGTGACATAAGTTGTACGTGCTCAACATTTTGTACAAAATAAAAATACCACTAAATTTTGGAAATGCATCTTCGGACGCATTTATAATATACTCACCTTATATTTCGTAAGTGACTCACCACCATTTTGTATAAAATTAGTCTGGATATATTTTCCGTAACGATGTTTGGGTGATTCCATAAGGCACTTCTGAAATAACCACACTTTAAAAAATCAATGGTAATTTACATAAATTTATCTCTAAAATAAGTCTTTTTTGTCAAACCAGAAACAATTAAAGAATTACATAAATTAACATCAAATACTCAACATTACATACATAATCGTTAACAAAAATTTAACATTACATTTCATCTTGACTCGATCTTGCAATCGTTGCATCCACTTCAATCAGACTCTTTGTTGCGTAACGGTAAAATGTACTTCACATAACGCTTAAATCTTCATATGTCTTCAACTCAAACTTGTTTAATTGTATCTTCCATTTGTCATCAATCGAGAGTGAGTAATACCCGAACTTGACAATTCTTTGATTGCCTGGATATCACAGGAGATTATCCAGTTTGGATTCCAGATTGATGAGAGGTGTGTCCTCGGTGACCCTAAATTGAAGTGAGGATTTTGCGTAATTGAAATACACAAATGCAAGATGACAATATTTCTTCATTCTAGTGTGATGTGCTTTTGTAAACAACATGAGATGAGAGATGTCATATTTATACAATTTTTAGATCATTATGGATCTTATAAACTATATCTTGTCTCAGAGGATATTTCAGATATGCATTTCCAAATCCACCTTAATTTTTTTTCAAAATAAGAGTTTCTATGGAAATGCATTTCCGAATTACCCCATGTTTAGTAGTTTTTGTAATTAAAATAGGATGAGTCCAGGAGTGCATCTCCGGAATCTCACCACAGACCCACTGTTCATACAAAATCTGTTATATATGAGACAAAGTTGTTAATAATTTGAAACATAATTTTTTTTCTTCTGAAACTAACCCCCAATTATTATACAATTAATATTGAATATACATTACATGTATCAAATTGTATCCATATTACATCGTTGACAATAATACATGCAAAAAACGAGTCACCACCTACATACATAGTTAGATAAAAACTAAAAAGCATCAAAACATGTATCATCATCTAAATTTATTTTTATGGATGGTTCCGCCTTTGGATTTTTGTGATTTGATTCTCTTTCAATTTTGCTCAACTTGGTGAACTATTTTATCCTTTCTAGAAAGTGATTTGACCAAGTTTTAGACTTTTTTTTTTTGTGAAATGTATCATCCAAAACGATGATGTCTTTGGTATAGGACACTCCAATTTCAAATAAAATAAAATGAAATATTGGACCAGTTTGTTTTAGCTTTTAAGAAAATGGATTTTTTTTCTTTTTATTTTCGAAAAATGGATTTTGTAAAACTGTTTTTCAAAATATTACAAGTTTTTCAATATTCATTTTTTCTAAATTGAAAGACTAACATTGACATCGTAAAACATAAATATACATTATTGAAGATCAAAATATAGTCGAAATCATAATTTTTGAAAAAAATTGTATCTCAAAAATGATTTTTATGAAAATCTATTTGAAATAGCTTCAAAATTAAGTGATTTTTTAAAATTTTGATATCCGTATTTTTTTCCGATAAGATGATTAAATTTCTAAAATAACATTTTAAGAAAAACTATTCAAACAAGATTTTCATTTGAAGCTTTTATGAAAAGTTTCTTTGTAATTTTTTTTTTCCACAAAATTATATTACACTACAAAATTCATTTTAAAAAAAAGCCAAAACAATCAGACCCATAATGATATTGAAAGCCACCAAATACACATGATGTGTCCGAATGGATTTTGAGATGAGTTACTCCGAAGTGGAAAAATGTTTCCGAGAAACCATATCTTGTTAGATCAATACACACTATATTATATGCACTTGTTATAACATGACCCATTTTAGGGAGTACATCCACTTTTCCACCTGTTCCAGACTGCTAACACAAGGAATAAGAGCATTGTGACTTGCATCGAAATGTTATTTTTTCCCATATAGCGATGTGTATGATTCTCTACACATCTTCAACTCTTTGATAAGTTGTTGATGGACAAGTGTGTGATTCTCTTCTCCTTTATCGAGCAAAATCGAAACAAATCGATAATCGTAGTTACCGTCACCCTTTACATCTACAACCCACTCAATATATTTGTGCATAAAAATGACATCTCTTCAATGTGGATATTTTTTAGTAATAATGGTGAGGGAGACGGTTTACAAATGCGAACACCAATGAAAATACTTATGAGATTTAGGAGTTGGAGAATTCAGAAACATGTTCAAAGTAGGAAGAAGACCACTTCGTAGAATTGTCACTCAGTGTCAATTTGATGTATCTTCCTTCATCACACTGTTATCATCCAACCAAAGTAACTTCTAGTTACTGTAAATCTCATCCATACGTATCGGTCTAGCAAGCTTCATTTTCTTTGCAATTAAACATGCACATGGAAGACTATACATCTTCCTAAGTGTGCAACCACACTTTGAACTATCTGACCCTATTTTCTCTGCTCACTTGAATTCGTGATGGATAAAATTCAATCACTCCCGATATATATTGTCAACCAATTGTGAATAAACAATGTTGTATTTGAATCAGTGTTCTAATATAGTAATACTTTAACCAAAAGATGTGTGTATCTGATTATGTTAATTTTGGATCATTTGATTCACAAATTCTCAACATCTACAAAAATCACCTTTACTGTTTTCTAGCCAATTCTTTGATGTAACATGTGCATATTCAACTATGTTAGTTGTTGTATTTTCAAAGTGTCTAACTTGATCGATCCAAGCACAAACAATTTTCTCCTTCACCTGATCCAAAATTGTACTCTCAAACAATTCAGAAAATCTAGATATCTCGCACACACCCTCCTAAAATGTATCACATATTACGCATATATTTCTTCCATGGAAGAAATTATTATATGCATTCAGACAAACTTTTCCCATTTTCCCATTTTCACCCTTGCTTTGTTTGGTCTCTACCGTCGGTTAAAGTCTGCTTCTCACATTTTTTATTATGTGATACCTACAAAATAATGTATACGGTGTAGGAAACACATTTACGACCGAATTCATTAGTGCGGTATCGCGATCAATTACAATGACCTTTGACATGTTTTCTTGGTCCTTCAACATACTTTTGCACACTTTCAAATTCCATGTAACATTGTCTTCTTTTTCGCTTTTCAAAAATGCAAAACTCACTGAAAAAGTCATTTATGTCGAAGTAACACCAAAAATTTCCATATGTGAAAGTTTATACTTGTTGGTCTTGTATGTTGAATAATTATGAGCACAATGCAAAATGTGTTGAACAACTTGATGGAATATGGATGAGTTCAAAATATATCTTGAACAATAATTTCATCCTTACACAATATGTACCTAGAAACATAGTGATCATCATCTAGAAGCTTCAACAGTTGTTGCATTTCAGGTCTTGGTCCTCTTATTGCCTTGTTGTTTATGGCAGAAACATTGTTTGCTTGATATTTGAGACATTTTGAGATTTTTTTCGTTTCAAAGTTGCAAGTATGTTTTTGGACTACAACATGTTCAATGTCATGTTAGAAACAAGTTACTTCTCTTTGCCAATCGGATGACCAACTAACTTGTGACACAAGTCATGATTATGTACACCAGAAATCACATTAAAGTTCCATGTACTATTTTTCTTAAGGTATGCACACACACTTTAAAAGAGCACTTTGACTTTCTCGTTCTAGTGTCATCTCGTTTCAACTTTCAAATAGGTTGTTGGTACTTTCCACTTTTTTCGTATCTCATTATTACGAATGTTTGTTTTCTTTTAAAACCATTATAAGACTTCCCAATTACAATGTTAAACCTCGGTTTGTCGGCCTCCGTACAGACCCAATAAAGCATATGTTCATGAATAACAAACTCCTATTTATTTGTAAATTGTTCACGCACATCTACCTCAGCATCAACCAATTTAACATCTACCTTGACACCAACCGACTTAACATCATCTTCCACATCACTCGATTTAGCATCATCTTTCACTTCACCCAATTTAACATCCATATACACGGTGGTTTTGAGGAAAGTATTAAGGTGCACTATATCTACGACTAATTATAACAAAAATAATAATTCAAATTCAAATTAAATTTTAGAACAATATTGAAATGCATATTCGAAACACTTGTAACCTAATCTGGAAGTGCATCCCCGAACTCAACGTTCATTTTTTGACAGCAAAACCAGATTAAAACTAGTAATGAAGAAGGAAATACATATACTTTACCTTGAACTTTATCTTTTTTTTTATCCTTTATATGTAACAAAACACAAGAATGATGTTTTGGAATGCAAAAATTGATTGAGAATGAAATTATATTTTTAAAGAGTTTTGAGAGAAAAATATAATTTGATCATAAGGAAGAACATGCAATATGATGTTTTATTCAATTTTCCACTTAACAAATCCGAAAATGCACTAAGTTATGAAATAAACAAGCTCAGTGAATAAATATACATTTGATGAGTTTCCAGAGATTATTACAGAAAATACATCTCCAGATTAACCCTTTCATCGATACAAAGATGTATTCTTAAACTATTTTTTGAACAAAAAAAAAAAAAGGAATGTCTAACTAGTAACTTACAATATCTTTTCTGCATGCGTTTGATGTGTTCGAAAATACACTTTTAAAGATATAAAAATGGTGGTCCTTCACCCCATAGTGGAAAAAGTAACCCCAAAATTGATACGTAGAAAGAAAAGGAAGACCAAATTCATCTAAGGAAAACAATGTACTATGTCTTTTAATCATTTTTCGAGAGTACTTTTGAAATTCTTTTTATCTTTAGTCATTTTTTGAGAGTACTCTTGAAATTCTTTTTAGGGCATTCCAATGAACAAGAGACATGCTCTAGACTATACATGAACACCTAACATTGAATACAAAAGAGTTATTTCAATATTTTACATACAAATCTCTACGGTATTTTTTATAAAAAAAATACACACTTTTTCAATTTTAAGTAAAAGCAAAAAATGAAACAATTTATAGAAAAGCCAAACATGGTGCACTAAAGTTCATCACACTCACATTTTTGTTCCTTTATTTTGTATTTTGAAATTTGAATAGCTTTTATGATAGTTTTCTTTGGTAAATAGTTTTTATGATATACTCAGCAATGCATCTAGAAACATAAGTTTATCTAACATGTTTGGAATCTAAATAAGGAGAAACTATCTCACCCCAACATCACTTTGAAACTAAACATGCAAACAAAGAAAGCAAGCTTGCATTTGTTACAAAGCCCCTTTCATCAACTTTAACATGGATGAGGTTAGGTGGGATTCGGAAGGTTTTGATCTTTTCTCGGTCAAAGCCATTTATGAGCTATTGATAACAGAAGCCGACAGGACCGATTGGTTTTTCTAGCAGGAACATTCTCAGGCTTTCCAAAGACTTTGGAACTCAAAAGTTCCGGCGCGCATTAAGGTTTTTGGGTGGAGTTTTTTGGGAAAAAATTCCGACCAAGATGGCTTTGAGAAGTAGGGGAGTGACAGCAGAAGGTTTTTGCGGCCTTTGTCACATGGAGGATGAAGATCTTGATCATCTTTTTTTCAATTGCTCTATAGCTACCAAAGTGTGGCAGAATATTAGTTTGTGGATCAAAGAAAATGTTGTTTTCCAAGGAGAAGCTGCTTCTTTTTTCCTGAATTGGAGTGGAAGGGATTCAAGTTCTGTTATAAAGGGTACTTCTTGGTTGGCTACCATTTGGGTGTTGTGGAGGGAACAAAATAATTTAGTATTCAATTCTTGTAAAAGTAGTGTAAACAACATCAGTTGGAATATATTAAAATTTTAGTTTGGAAATGAAGTTGTCTAGGTGAAATTCCTTATTCCAATCCTTCTTTTCTATACTTTAGTGCTAATCCTATTTAGATCTAGTGTGGAGTTGGTTGGGAATTTTACTCTTCTTTTTTGTAGGGTTAGAATACCCCTCGTATTCTTTTATTATCAATCCAATGATCTTAAAAAGAAAAAATGGAACAAAAAATGGATGAACTGCAGTGAAAAATAACCAACACAAAAAAGCCACTTCAATATAAGTTACTAACGGATGAAAATCTTGAAATTAGATTAATTGTCCCACAAAAACATAATTTCGACTCATCTTTTTATTCTTCGAAATGCAGATCTCAAGCAGATTTGGCCAAATATGCTTTCCATCCTTGTAGACGGTATTCATGAGCTGCCTCGGCAGGATTTGCTGCCTTGATGATGCCACGTCCCACGATGATAATGTCACTTCCCCTATCATGAACGACCTGAAACAAAAATACGTTTAGTCAAGATCGGTAGACTCAAACTTACAAAATGGCAACTTGAAAAAGATGAAGTGTAACATGAAAAAACTTACAGAATGTGGAGTGTTATATTGCTGCCCTAAACCATCGCCACCAGTCACCATTTGAACCCCAGGAGTTGCTTGAATGAAAGAAGGATTTATGGGTGCCCCTGGCCATGATGCTGGGTTGACAGAGATGAAGCCAATAACAAAATCGGAATGCTCCTCAGCAATTTTCACTGCAGCAGCGGTATAATCTCCCTTGGCAAGGTTACCAGCTGAACTCATTTCAGCAAGCAACAATAGTCCCCTACCACGAGGCAAACCCTAAGTATGGTTCAAGAAACATGTTAGACAATCAATTATACTAAAAAATATATGATTATTAGAGTAAAACATGTTTTTAATCTTATGCGTTATAAAGAAAATGACTATCTATACAGACCTTCAATTTTAGCCCATCCACGATTCCGGGACCAGAGATTATGTGAGCATTTACTATGTGAGCCCAATCCAATATGTGAAAGATTCCTCTGTAGATATTGAAATAGAACAATGCCATATTGAATTTAGATACACAGAAACAAAAGGAATCAGAGATAGTTGAGCAAATCTTTACCCTTCATATTGCATGGTCACTGTGTTACCAATGTCAGCAAACTTACGATCCTCAAAGATTAAGAAGTTGTGTTTTTCTGCGATCTTCAGTAGGATAAAATAAAGCATTCATTAAACACCATGAAACCAAAAACATAGGAGATTCCTTAAAACATGACACAAACTTAAACTCGTATCATAGATTAAAGACATGAAATCATCCTTCTGTTTTTAATATCTACTGAGAAATCTTCTAGTGGACTAGTTATCAATAGTATTAGGAAGGAAAAGTTTCTAATGTAATACTGAAAGGCAAAAAAGGACATGAACAAAATAAGTTTCTTTAAGAGATATACCGAGAGAAGCTTAGAGCCAAAATCAGGAGTAAAATCTGGCAAAATATCCACATGAGTCTTCAGCAAGCATATCTCGGGTCCAACCTATAAGAAAAAACAAGACAAATTAGTTAAAAAGACATAACTGTTATGGCCAAACTTACAATTACAATCTAGTTGATAATAATAAGCTAGAGATTACAAGACTCTATGTTCAAAAGTCCATAAACTGATTAAGAATAAGTAAAAGTATATTCCTCTTTATTATGGGAGGTTTTACTAAAAGAACAATCACTTACCTTCTCAGCAATTTCAAGCAATTCAGCGGCAGTTCCAACATCTGCAGCCAAACACAGGTTACTCTCCTTCTGAGCCATTATCTCAAACAACTTCTTTCCTGTTGGGTTCTTGGACAGATTAGCCCTCTCCCCAAACGATAAGGACTTGACCTTAGTTATTGGCTTCTCAACCTTAGCCAAAGCAGCAACCTTCCGATTCTCATCTAAGAATTTTGTAACAACCCCTACCATCTCATCATCAAGTCTTCCATGATCCCTCAAAATTTTGACCATTTCAGTTAATTTGATAATGGCATGCAGCTTGATGCCATTCTCCTCCAAATTTTCCCTTCCACCTTGCTCTCTATCAATCAAGACAACAGCATCGGTGATCTTCAAACCCACAGATCTTAGTGGCGCAGCTGTTTCCAAAACTGATGTTCCACTGGTAACCAAATCCTCAATGATTAAGCAACTCTGCCCAGGCTTGAAATCACCTTCAATGGCTTTAGCAGTGCCATAGTCTTTGACTTCCTTACGACGCATGACCATGGGGATGTTCTGAGCAAGAGAGACGCATGTGGCTATGGGTAATGCAGTGTAAGGGACACCACATACAACATCAAAGGAAGTGGATGAGACAGAAGAAAGTAGGGTCTCAGAGATTTGTCGGAGGAGAGAAGGATAAGATATAATGAGACGGAGGTCAATGTAGATTGGCGAAGAGATGCCAGATTTGAGCTTGAAGTTGCCGAATTTGACAGCTGATATCTCATGAAGTTGAAGAACAAGAGACTCCACCAATGATGCTGACGCCATTTCTACATAAATAATAATTCCTTAGTAACCCGAGTCATTCAGTCAGCATCACACTCAACAATTGAAAAGAAACATAGATGTAAAACTAAAAATGCAAAGGATATTCAAGTACTTGTCGTGAAACGTTAAGGACTTGAGGTCATGATAACAAATAATTTATCATAGCATCCCCACAACATGAATGATATCATAGATTAAGATAATTCCTACAACATGATTTTAAATTACACCCGAGCATGGACGAATTCATACTAAATTTTTCGCAACTTCAGCTATCCCAACCAACACATTGCAATTTTAAAACCAAGCCTACATCCTTTTCAAAGAAGAATAACAAACTATCAGTAGACATTCCCGGATAGTGGCGCAGAGCAGCCGACCCCAAAAGTGGGATGGCGGGATGCCCACTCTATTTGATAATTTTTTTGAACAAATTACATATAATAATTATAAACATATATTTATTGTAAAATAAAAAAAATATAAAAAACTCAACTCATAAAACATTCATAAATCAAAGCACATCACACATGAATCTTGAAGTGCATAAACGACTATGAAGAAAGGTTAAGGTTGAGCCTCAACTCAAATTTGATTGAAAACTCAAAATTTCCCTTAAAACCTTGAGCAATACCGTTAATTCACACGACAACGACAGCAATCAGCGTCGCAATTGCGACAGTTTTATAAAACCTTGAGCATAATTTTTGAACAGTATTAGTGAAATAGTGAAATAAGAACAACATGCATCTTTATTATTATTATTATTCAACATTTCTTCTTCAGTTTTCGGCGATTACTTTTTGAAATGCAGAAATCGTAAAGCGGAGATGTTGTTAGAGAGAGAAAAGAGTACCTCGGTTGAAGCAAAACGGAGCGGCGGGGACGGCGGCGGCGCGAAGGGAGGTGTGAGGAGATGGTGGCTGGGTAGTGAGGTAGAGTGGTGAGTGACTTTATGAATGTGTATTATTATTCGTTTGGTAATGGTTGAGGTTTAAAGTAAGAAAAGAGAGAGAGAGAGCATCGATCATATAAATATTTGATTCCCCTAACTTCTAGAAAAAAAATGTAATAGGAGAAAAGAAAATAAAGCCCAAATTCAATTATGTGTGCAAAGATAATATTAAAATTGAAGTTTAATACTCTCAGTCTCACATTAAATTATTTATTTGATCTTTTGACGGTTTAAGAAATAATTAGATGTCATGATTTTAATAATAAAATTAATATTTTTATAAAATATTTTTATTTATTATGTTAGTAGGGTAGTTGAAAAACTTGAAAATAAATAAATAGGGGCAATACAGTAAAAAAATTAAAAAAATAAATTATATTAGTATCCTAAAACTACATTTATTCTGAAACATACCACAAAAAAAAAAAGAGATTCTTTTTAAGAAACGGAGAAAATAATTGCATAAAGATAAAAAAATGATAGAAAGGTTGGATTCTCAAATAATTGCATGAAGATAAAAAATGATAGAAAGGTTGGATTCTCAGTATTTACTAAGTTTCATCCGTCCACGTACCCTGGCTCAATTTTTAGATTAGACACCATAATTAGGAAGTAGGGTTCGAATTTTAATAGTGAGAGTTTCTAGAAATTATTATCATTTCATTTATATATTTAAACAATGATAAATGTTATTTTATTAATATAGTTAAATTGATAGTTATGCAAATATCAGAAGGGTTTTTCAGAGGTCGAACACGAACAAGGTGATGGTTGATAAAGTGAAGAGGGGATGTACCTACAAGACACTCCGATGCTAAAATGAGTATACAGTATATAAGTGGTAAGAGAGAGAGAGTGTTTCAGAATACCTGATCCTTTAATGAAAAAGAGTATTTATAGTGAGCCTCAGCGCTGGGCCAAGATTCTCCCTTGGGCTGGATTAGTTAGGTCCAAGGAAGAACTGTCAAGGTACACGTATGAGCGTGTAAGACCTAGCACGTGATCTTGCCCTTGGTCCAACTGCTCATATCTTTCAGGTGATAATGGTGGACAGTTGGGTGACGTGGCAGATGATGGGGAGACGCGGTATCCCCATCATCAGTCCAATGGATAGGGTGTTTGCCCGACGCGCCAAGCACCTGCTCGGGTAGTTGGAAGTCTGCCTGACGATGCAGAAGGCTTGCCCGACATGTTGGGCCATGGCCCAACAGTGTCCTTGAGGCCCAGTCCGGAACAGGAGCCCCCTAAGTCGAGTCTCCAAGTTGGAGTGATGAGTTAAGAGAAATAGAGTCGGACACATCTAACATGTCGAGACAGGACATATACCGTGGAGTGGACGGTCGAGATCAATCGCCCGCGCAAAAGCGATTTGCCATGTTGAGTTATTTGGTAAATCGATGAGGACATACGTCGAGTTGTCTGGTGTGTGGTGTCTTTAGTAGCCGAGGAAGTTTAGTGGGGTCGGGGAGATCTAGAGATGCCCGATGTCATTCAGAATTCTCTAAAGTGACGCGTTCAAGGAATTTAAAGTGTGTCACTTCGTTTCCTGTGCTAGGGCCGACCTAGGGAGCCTAGGTAATGATTACCTAGGTGCGTCTTCCCACGCGTTTCCCCTATATATAAAGTGGGGGAACCATTTCATTTCACTTTTTCGCTCCTATGATTAACTGGACTAACAACCAATAACTTCTCTCCAAACTCAACCGTCGCCGCCGCTCACCACCGCTAGTTCCTCGTGTGCCACCGCCATCTCCCCACCATCATCATGTCAGATAACCCTTCAAATCTTCTTCTTCTGATCAGTTTTATGCTTGGTAGGTAGTAATAGCGGTGATTTTTCCGCCTAGAGTAAGTAGATACCGTTTTAGACTAATTTCCAGGGTTTAGGTATGATTGTCCAGGGCACAATTTGAATGAGTCAGGTGAATTAAGCATATTTACATGAATAGGCCGACCAAAATCATCATACTTTGATGAAGGTCGCGGGCACCCTATGCATTCGTCGAGCAAGAATTTCTTAACTTTCTTAAGAACTTTGGGTGTTCCATGAGCGCTCGAGAGGGATCTTTACCCATCCCATCGTTGATTAAGGCAACGTTAGCTAGAACTTGGAGCGTTCAGATCTTCGCCCTTTCACTTGAACTGCGGTGGAAAGGTGGATTTGATGTGATGTCGAATTCACTTTTTCCTTCTGCTTTTCAGGTACGGCTAACCAAACACAACCCGAGGAAGGAAACATGGTCGCCTCTTCATCCAGCCAAAACGACCTGTCGTGGGTCGTCGACGAGCCATTGGACTCGGAGTCTTATTTTGTGGATGAAGGTATCCCCGCGTTCGCAGTAGTCGAGGAGCTAGGTCCCGAGGATAAACCTAACTGACAATGCTACGCTCCTTGAGAAGAAGTCCATATATGCTCGCGTTTCCCAGGGAAACAATTCGCGATGTATGAGTTCGCCTTCCGGGAGGCAGGGATGAGGCTCCCTTTTAACGACTTTTAGATGGGGGTCTTAGGTGGCTTAGGTTGGCGCCTTCACAACTTCATCCCAACGCCATCTCCTTTATCCGGGCGTTCGAGCTGGTCTGCCGACACCTTAGGATTGGTTGCACACTGCCCCTTTTCTTCTGCGTCTTCCACCTACAGCATTCAGGCGGAGGAGGGCGTCATAGTTGGGTGTCTTTCAAGCAACCCTCGAGGTTGTTTAAGACATATGTTGATTCAGTCTGCCACTTCAAGGGGAGATGGTATTCGGTGAAACCGATCACCCGGTATGCTCTTGACAACCTCTACTTCCGTAAACGGGATGCAAAAGGCGTGGAGCAGTTGATGTCGAAGTCCCCCCTTAGATGACAACCATACCATTTTGATCTGTCGACCAGTCATTACCGTGTCCGACACGCGATTCTGGGGACCGAGGACAGGTTGGCTTACCAAAAATTGGTGGACTATGTCCAAAGTTTCAACTTGGCGGTTTGCGTAGACCGATCATACAACCCTTACATAGGTGACGATGGATTGTCCGTCCTAGAACCCCGCCTGGTTAACACCAAAGTCTTGCTCGAGTGTAATACAGACAATGAGGCTATTCGGTTATTAGGTAGAGTCTCTCGGCCTTTCCTGTTCCTCTTGCTGCTTTATCTGTTTGCTGATTCTCTTAATTTTTTGTTTTGCAGGAAGTATGTCCTCAGCCAAGGAGCGGGTATTGAAGTTGGCCAACCAGGTCGTGGCCCCAGGAAGGGTTCAGACAAAGAAGAAGAATAAAGTTACAAGTCGCGTCCAGGAGGTGGCGACAGAGCATGGGGTCGGTGGCTCCAGTACTCCCAGCTTCCCCCAAGCAGTTACGCAACAAGTTTCCCCGATATCGATACCGGATAGCCCTCCACCGTTTGTCAACTCCCATCGCTCGAAGCACCAGCGGACAAATGGGTTTCTTGCCCGGTCGAATGTCGTGGGCGGTATGCAATCGGGCGAACAAGGGAGATATTTGTTGCCCCTTGCTATCTGGAAAGGGATTTCTTCATGTCTGAGGGTTCTGTCGTGGTGGCGGCACTTGAAGCGAAAGCCTTGCTCGACCATGATGCTACCGACAGACGGGCAGGTCTGGCCCGGGATATGCTGACGTTATTCGGGTTATGGAGACGGCTTTGGTGTTATCCGACACCACTATCTCCACTGCCGTTTTGGAGGAAGCACTTCAGACAACAAGGGATGAGAATGACAAGCTCTCCAAGGATCTGTCTGACTACAAGGAGGAGCATAAACTTCAAGAAGGGTTGAGCTCGAAGCTGGATAAGGCCAAGCGTGAGTGGGACACTTTAAAAGAGGAGAACAAGAGCCTGAAGGAGCAGGCAGTCGAGCTCAACAAGGCGGTCGAGGAGAATGGGCATCTTCGGGCATGACTTGCGTTGCTAGAAGGTGTGATCCGTCCTCTTGAGGATGAGAATGAAGAAGAGTTGGCCCTTCGTATCCACGACGAGTTGGTCGGCAAGATTCGGGAGCTCTGGAACGATCTGGTGGTCGTCTTCAAAGAAGAATTTGATAACGCTACCGACCAACTCAAGGTCGTGAATCCCGGGCTTGTGACCGAGGGAACTGCCCACAACTACAGCGTGACTGATGGGGAGATTGTCTGCCCCTTTGTCCCTGAGGAAGAGCTGGAGGAGGAGGAGGACGACGACAACAACGAAGAGGAGTAGGTCTGGGAAGTGACCCTTAGTTTATTTTGAACTTCTGGCCTGCGTGCCTGTTTTGATTGTTGTAACAGCCTGCATGCCATTTTTATACGTACTTTAACGACCAGGTTTTGGCCGGGTTAAATATAATAATTTGTTTGGTTTTTCTGATGGTGTTTGTTTAACTGTTTGAACTGATATTTGTTTTGAACTTTTTGTGCTCGACTATTTAGGCTCGTTGGTTTAGGGAACCGACGAGGTGGCGGGTTTTACGTCCGCCGTGAATCGGGACTAGGGTCGCGATTGGATACCCTGATCCCAGGGCTTGGGCCTTCCCATCGCGAGCCGGGTGCCCTGCCGACATGGTACTGCGACGTTGGAGCTCGTTTGAGATATCCAACATCGGGGAGGGTTGTGCTCGCCTTATGTGGGCGTTATCCTCCCTTTCGATTGGTGACGAAGGTTTGTGGTCGTACCTCTCACGCCTTCCTAAGTTGTTTTAGCTATAGTACTGCTTAAGTTTTTTTGCATTCCATGGTCGAGCAAGTTCTTCACCTTGTAGGTTTTCAAGGTAATAGGCCTCATTGCCCGTCTTATCTTGGACATGGTACGAGCCTTCCCAATTAGCGGTTAGCTTGCCTTCCCGTGAGTTTTTCTGGTTCTGTCTGAGGACCAGACTGTCCACTTGGAATTCTCTTTTTATGACTCTCAACTCGTGGCATCACAGGTACGAGGAGAATATCAGGATAAGAATGACAATCTCATTGAATACTTAGCCTTAGTAAAAGACAAACTCGAAAAATTCGATGCATGGAAAGTCCAACACGTCCCCCGCGAGCACAACACGTGAGCGAATGTCTTGTCTAAACTAGCGAGTACGCGGAAGAAGGGCGCCAGACCTGCCCGCCTGTCGGTAGCATCCTGGTCAAGCAAGGCTTTCGCTTCAGGCGCCTCCACCACGACAGAACCCTCGGACTTGAAGAAATACCTATCCAGATAGCAAGGGGGAAACAGATAACTCCCATGTTCGCCCAATTTTATACCGCCCACGATATTCGACCGGGCAAGAGACCCATCTGTTCGCTGACGCTTCGAGTGAGGGGAGTTGACAAACGGTGGAGGAGGTGTACCAGCAAGGCACTTCGATGCTAAAATGAGTATACGGTACATAAGTGGTAAGAGAGATAGTGTTTCAGAATACCTGACCCTTTAATGAAAAATGATATTTATAGTGAGCCCCCAGCGTTGGGCCAAGATTCTCCCTTGGGCTGGATTAGCTAGGCCCAAGGAAGAACTGCCAAGGTACGCGTAGGAGCGTGTAAGGCCTAGCACGTGGTTTTGCCATTGGTCCAACTGCCCCTATCTTTCAAGAGATAATGATTGACAGTTGGGTGATGTGGCAAGTGATGGGGAGACGCGGTTTCCCCACCATCAGTCCAATGGATAAGGTGCTTGCCCGATGTGCCAAACGCCTGCTCGGGTAGTTGGAAGTCTGCCTGACGATGCAGAAGGCTTGTCCGACTGGGTGAGCCTCTGCCCGACATGTTGGGCCATGGCCCAATAGTGTCCTTGAGGCTCAGTCCGAAACAATTAATATATATAAGGGTACAAGTTCGAATTCATAATATCTCACTTATTTATTTTATATATTAAATTTTCAACAATTAAAAAATAAAAAAATAAAAAAGTCTGTGACATCCAATTTATTCAATTTAAAGAACCAAATTCCAAGCAATATTCTACTAAAAATTATCATTGTTGATAAAAATTTTAAAATAATAATAATATTTTTTCTTAAAAAAATGTAAGTGTGTTGAATTAACAATTGAATTTCTTTATAAGAAATAATATTTTCTCTTATTATCACTACATTGAATTAACCATAATTTTTTAGATGAGGTTGATTTAGATTGAACAGGTACAATCCTTAATAGAATTTCTTTTTAGCTAGAGAAGGGGTGAGAGAAATTTTTGTATACAAAATTATATAAAACATTTTACTACTTTTGTATACAAAATGAGATTAAAAATTTGACTATACATTTATTTCATAATTGTTACATTAATTGAAATTGAATATTTAATATACTTTTAGTAGTTTAATAGTCAAAATTTCAATTATTTAAAATGAATATTATTTTCTTTGTCTCATAATAGATGTCATTTCTCTTATTTTTATTTGTCTCAAATTAATTGTCCCTTAAGAATATCAATATAATATTTATTATTTTTTTCCATTAATTTATCATTATTTATTATATTTTAATTTATATAACTCCTCCACTATCTATTATTAATAAAATTATTTTAGTAAATGACATTTACTTTATCATTAAAATCAAGTACTCTTCTATCTATCATTATCTTAAAAAACATGCAAAGAAAATAACTATAGTAAGACTGAACAAAATTGTAGAAACCGGCTCAATCCCCTATCCATAAGATCCGTTGAGTCACGGTTCGAGTTAGTCAGTTTAGCTGGTTATCAGTTTAGCACTGCATGTCAATTTTATCTCAGTTTAAACTCAGTCGGAATTGGGTCTAAAACTTCTTAACGAGACTCCATTATTTTAATTGTTTTTTATTTATTCATATTTTTAACGTTAAATTTTATTTTTAATTTAATTTAATGAAAATTAAAATGAATTAAATTAAATATTTATTTAACTAAACTATCTTAAAAAGATTTCTCTTAAAAAGAGTAAGGGTGTGTTTGGATGAAGCGTTTTAATGAGAGAAAATAATTTTTTGAGGGAATTTGAAATGACTTGACCAAAATTCATTGTTTGGATACAAAATATAGAGAATTGTTAAAATGATGTAAATTTATGGAGTATTTTATTCATGTTAAATTTAAGGAATTTAAAATGACACCAAAATATAAAGAATTTCAAATTGCTTCATCACTCTATATAATATGAATATTAAATTATTTTTTATAATTTTTCAAATTTTGCAAGATGGTCCTCATATTTTATAAAAATTTCAAATTCAACCCCTAAATTTTCAATAATATTGCAAATAAATCCCTAATAATTTTCATATTTTACAAATTGGTCCTTCAAAATTTCAAAAATTGCAAATTAGTCTCTATTTTTCATATTTTAGATTTGACCCAAAAAATTTAAAATTATGAAAATTGTCCAAAAAAATTTACAATGAATCATTTTAATACTTTATCCAAACAAAAGAATTTAAAATTGAATAAATTCTAATTGAATCATTTGAATTACTTAGAATTTTGAATTCCTTAAAAATTCTCAATTACCCCAGGTATAAGTGAGAATTTTTAAGGAATTCAAAATTCTAAGCAATTCAAATGATTCAATTGAAATCCATTCAATTTTAAATTCTTTTATTTGGATGAAATATTAAAATGATTCATTCTTTAATTTTTGGGGTCATTTTCATAAAATATGAGGACTAACATACAAAATTTGAAAATAATAATAAACAATTTAACATTTGCATTATATAGAGTGAATGAATATTTTCAAATTCTTTATTTTTTGATGTCATTTGAAATTCCTTAAATTTAACTTGAATAAAATACTTCATAAATTTACATCATTTTAACAATTCTTTATATTTTTTATCCAAACAATGAATTTTGATCAAGTCATTTTAAATTTCCTCAAGAATTAATTTCACTCATTAAAATGCTTTTATCGTTATCAATACATTGAATTAACCATAATTTATTTAAACTGGGCTAAGTTAGATTAAGTAGAAGAAAATTTTATCACATACCCCTGCATTTATCTTCATACTCTTGCAAATTAAAATTTTGGACGAAAATACCCCTGTATAAATACCCATAATTTCAAAATTTTCATTTTTTCCTCATTTCATCCATTTAGAGCGGTTAAAAAATTTCATTCACGTTTTACTCCCGGAAAACCCACCCACAAGTCTACCGGTTCGTAACTTTTCAAACCGGAGAACTAGTAAGTGAGTTATTCGGTTCTCATTTTTTTTAGTTATTTTCACCGGATAACTTGACATCATATTCTTCAGTTTGTGTTTTTTCCACATCTGATAACTTGATGTCGTGTTATCCGATTTATATTTTCTTACACAAAATGTCTTTGCATGATGTTTTCATGTTTGTTGTTGTTAATTGACATTTTTTTAATTGGCTCGCATTAGAGGACATAACAGGTTCATTTATCGACAATACGATGATGGAAGACAAACTCAACAACCTTCGAATCAAAAGGAAGATCAAATTGCTGCACTTGTTCCTATTCCACTGCATCCACCATTTTCCGGAGGACCGTATGATACGTCACTTTTGGTGAGGTATCAGAACCACGTCGCTCGTCATCCGTGGGACGACGAATTAAGTCAATATATGATATTTCAATGTTGAATAAAATTTAATTTTAAATATTTATGTATTTTGACATATATTATGAATTATTTTCAGGAGAGAGTTTCGATGAAAGAGTTGAAGGTTGTTGCATATGGCAACAAATTAATTAGATGGGTTTCGCATAGTCTCCCACCAGTGATTGAGACATGAATATATGATTCTGGTCTATGCTTTCTATAGAGAACCAATTTATCGAGGATAGATCAGAACCTAGTATTTGCATTTGTTGAGAGGCGGCACCCCAAAACATCGTCCTTCCATATGTCGTTTGGTGAGATGACTATTACCCTGGATAATATTTATTGCCTACTTCATATACCATGTAGGGGAGTTCTATAACCCTACACAAGGGTTCACAAACTCATATGTTATTACTCAGGCTATTAGTCTGATTGATGTTCCATTGGACAAGGCAACTTAAGTGATTCATGTTTGCAGAGGTCCCTATTATAGGCTAGAATGGTTAAAAAAGATATTTGTTAGTCAGCAAATTTGATTGTGCAGCTAGAGCCTGTATGTTGTTGTTACTAGGCTGCACGATTCTTATTGATAAAACTTTTACTATTGTAGAGGAAAAGTATTTACCACTATTTGAGAACTTGACTAGATGTGGTCGATATTATTGAGGGACAACTGCACTTGTCATACTTTACATATATCTTGGAGATGCTCCCTCTTACAGTTGTAGGAAGCTTGAGGGATATGCCTCTCTACTACATTAACAAATTTTTTATTTTAATTACATTTAGACTTATATTAGCTTATTTATAATACTTTTAATTGATAATATTTATCTTGTGTAACAATGTTGGATTCATGAGTATTTTCCAACTGTTGGAAAGCGAGGATTTTCGAAGATTGCTGGTATTGGTAGTCCACTTCCTAGGGAAATGAATTGGATGTACAAGCAATATGCGCAGAAGGTTGATGCAGTAAGGGTTGTGTTGGATGGATTGATACCAGCTGATGTCATTTGGCGTTTTTTTCCAGGATCACATACAACACCGACCATTTGATGATATTTGGTTGTATAGGGCTGGCATGAAATGGTATGGTACAACTATTCTTTATTTACCTGACAGATCCTTGCATCAGTTTGGGTACATGTAGTACATACCATCTCCTCCTCCTGATGTTAACACACTTGATGTGGATATTGAGTGAGCTACATACCATGAGAGAGTCATGGATGTGATTCATTTGGCCGTGCTTACAAATACCCCATATGACGTGGTGGTCGATTACTTGGATTGGTACTACAAAGTCTCACATTCTCGTTTGGTACCACCACCTCGAGGGAGGTCAGAGAGGTCCCGGTTCCCGTTTTTGATGATGGACCGTCAGATTCGAGGTTGTTACATATTTCACATGAGCTTTGTAACACCCCAATTTCATAATTTAATTATTTATGTAATTATTTATGAATAAGTGGTAATTTTATGGAATATTAAGAAGAAGGAAATATTTTATTAAATAATGATATTATAATAATTGGATATTATTTAAATATTATTATTAAAAATAAAATAAAAGAAGTTGGAGGTCTAAAGGGTAAAGTGCTCTTTTGAGTAGTTTATGAAAAAGGGATTACGATCAAAATTCTCATAATCGTGTTTTTGGTGAAGGTTGAAGGTTTTCTCTGAAGAACAATGAGACCAAAGGGGAATTGCTCAAGAGGTGAAAGAGAAAGCTCAATTGAATAAGGTATGGGGAGTATTTCTCTTTTAATGTCTATAATGTTTGGATTGTCTAATGAGGAAAGGGGATTTTTGAGGGTAAACCTTAATGTTGGGTAGTTTGTTGATAGAATTTGATGATTTGTTGTTGTTAGAGGTTATAAGTGATGATTATATGATGATAATAGGTTGTATGATCATTTTCTGATATTTTATGCTGTAAATTGATGTTTTTAGGGTTTTTAGGCGTGGCTGAGATCTACAAAAATCATAGGGTTTTCTGCTAGAAATCGCCTCCTCGCTTAGCGAGCGAGTGAAATTTTGGGAAGTTCGCACACAGAGGTTTGCTCGCTTAGCGAGCTAGTTGTTCGCTTAACGAGACCTGCAGTTTTTTGAAAAATAATTTCTTTTCTTGGATGACTTGTGATGATTTGTTTTGTTGTGCTATGATGCTATGATGTTGCTGTGAGTTGTTACCATACTATAATAGGCTAAATGTGTAGGAAATATGTTGAAATGATCTTATGGTGACTATGTTGTAAAATGATGCTATGTAGTAATGATAATACGAATAGGAAAGTAGATATATGAATGACGAATGATGTATAATGATGAATGCTGATGCAAATGTTGATTAAGATGATATTGTTGTTGTTTTTGCATTGTGCATTCATGGCTTTTATTATGATGATTGAGACTTCAATCCCATTATGTGGATTGAGGTGTTGTTGTTTATGTTGTGCTCCCTTGTGGAATGTTGATGGTCAGTGTCCATTACATATTGAAAATCGGTACGAAATGCATTTATGAAGTTGCATTTCATTATATATGGCATCGCATGATTGCATTTGTTTTATGATGATGTGACTTGTTGTATGTGGGTGAGATTCAATGTAAATGATGTATGATTGTATGTTGTCTTATAATTCCGTCTTTATATTATGTATATTGAATGTGGATTACTCACCCTGCCTGCCTTTCGTGATGGTCTTTATGGCATCCTGTAGATTCTCAAGAATAATTCGGTGATCGGAAGTAGCTCGGAGTGCGTCTCTTTTCGTTTATAGAGTCTAGGTGGTGTCCTACTCTGTGTCGTGTAACACCGGGGAACACTTGGTTTATATTTGTTATTTTGGTTGTTTTTAACACATGACGACGTTTTGGATTATAGTTGAATCCTTTTTATCATGATGATTTAAGATGTTGAATAACGATCCGCTGCCATGAATTGAGGCTTTGTTTTATTTATGACATAAGTTGCAACCCATGTTACGGGACAAGACACTTACATGATGTTTACTTGATGATTATGTTGAAAATGTGATGCCCTTTTGTGTTAAAATCTGATTTATTTAAATAATATGTTTGAATTTGTTGTGGGGCAAATAGGGTGTTACATTAGTGGTATCAGAGCAGGTCGGTCTGCCAAGTTTCATGGACTTAGTGAAATTTTCGAATTCTTCAACTTTTCCTCTTTTGCAAGTAACCTTGATTTCTTGATTAATCTTTGATCAAATGCAACTATGGATCACATTTTCTTGAACAATAGCTCACGACACTTGATGTTGACCAAAACGTCAAACTTTGGCATTGTGCACTAGATGCAATTTAATCAAAGAAACCTTAATTTCCAATTTTCAATGAATTCATCCCATGGGGAAATTTTAAACTTATGAATGGACTTAAATGGTATATTTGAGCTCCTTGAATCATATATTTAAGTATTGGCTTATGCCCAGATGAAAAATTCACTTTGTAAGCCCTGATTAATCAAAACCCTAATTTGGTGCACCAAATGACCTTGGGGCTTGATTAACTTGAAATGATGTAAACTTGTACTTGATTTTAGATGAAGGGGGTCCCTTGATCTTCATGAATTAATGAAAGACTTTATAAGTTGAAGATCATGCCGATTCTTGATTGATCATTTGCCTAAGTCTCTTTTGAGGCTCAAACCCACAATTCTTTGTTGAAACAAAACAAACAACAAACTTAGTATTTCTAAATGGGTTATTGATGCATAAAAGTATATTCATGAGATGCAAATGATATGGGATCTTAGGGTCAAAATTTATGATATGGCAGATGGATACAATCTTGTTCTATAAAACCTTTAAAATGATCTTTTAATAGTTAAATTTTATGTTAATGACATAATTTGTGGTTCTATTAATGCCTCTCTCTGCCAAGAATTTTCTAAGTCCATACAAGAAGAATTTGAAATGAGCATGACGAGAGAAATATAATTCTTTCTGGGAATTCAAATTAATCAAAACTTAGAAGGACTATACATTCATCATAGCACATATATAAAAGAACTTCTGAAGAAGTTTGATTTGATTGAATGTCAGCTTGCTAAAACTCTAATGCATCCTACTCGCACTTTTAGAAAAGATTAGGAAAGCAAGAAGTTAGACCAAAAGGTATACAATGGTATGTTTCAATCTCTATTTTACTTAACTGCTTCTAGAATATATAACTTATTCAGTGTATGCTTATATGCTAGATTTCAATCAGATCCTAGAGAATATCATTTAAATATTGTTAAGATAATCATTAGATATTTGAGAGGTACTACTAACCTAGGTTTTCTTTATCAGAAATTAAAAGATTACAAGTTAGTAGGATTTTGTGATGTTGATTATGCTGGAGATAGACTTGAAAGAAAAAACACCAGTGGAAGCTGTTAGTTTCTGGGTGAAAATTTAATCTCTTGGTCCAGCAAGAGACAATCAACAATTGTATTATCAATAATAGAAGTTGAACACACTGCACCCTCTGGATGTAACACTCAGACCCTTTAGATAAAAATTCTGCTAGAAGATTATCAGCTAAGGCAAATTAACATTCCTATCTTCTATGATAATACTTCTGTTATTTTTTTGTCTGAGAATCCCATTTTACATTCTAAAGCGAGGCATATTGAGATAAAACATCACTTTATTAGAAACTATGTTCAAAAGGGTATTCTAAGCTTAAAATTTATTGGTTCAAACCATCAATAGGTTGATATCTTTACTAAACCGCTTGATGAGGACAAATTTGTTTTTATTCTGAGAAATTTGACAATGAAAATTTGTTCTGATTAAAATCTCAATATGTGCAAATTCTGATGGATTAAAGATAAGACTCTAAGACTGTGTTTTTTTTGTTTAACTCTGAAATAGTCAGTCCTCTGATAGTTATATGACTTTTTGGCGCAAAAGATCCAAGTCAGAATCCCTATAGGTTTCTCTGTCTCCCGGACTCTGATACATATCAATGTTTTATTTAAGTAATTTATTTTAAAATGATTTTTAACTACAAAATTACTCTAGAAAGAAGGTGACAAATTTTAGCAATTTTGGAGCTTGTGGAGGCCATTGGAGAGCTTTTTCTTTGGTGATTCTTCATGATCTTCGAGTCTACTCTTATGGTATTGATTAATTTCAACATGAGTAGCAAGATTTCTCTTAGGTTAGGTCTTATTTAATGATGAACATATTTGTATTTGATTAATACATATGATCAGATGATGTTAATGTAATTATCTTGATTCTCTATTATTATTATTATTCAGTTATAGATTGTGTTCATTGCCTAATGTTTGTTACGACATTCAATTTGATTTTGAGAAATAGTGACTACTAATTGTTGGGCTATTTATCTGAACTAATATCATTGTTGAATTCACTAACTAACTAGGAATATGATAATTATGAATTGTGATAGGAATTAACGCGCTCTATTACCTAATTCGACGATATAATCAGCCTAAAGGATCGGGGAATTGACGTCTAGACTAGTGAGATGCACGTTAAGGGATTAAGTGTAGTGGTAGAGTTAGTTCGTCGTGTAACTTTGTAGACATTGCATGGTTGTTAATGCGTGTTTCATCAATAAAGTGGAAATAAAGGAGTAAGTATAATGGTAAAGTCAGTTCGTCGTGTAACTGTATAGTCATTGTGTCAAAAATAAATTGATGTTTGGCTTTTGTAATAGTGTTTTAATTGTTCTTTGTTCCAATGCAAAACAATGTTTCCTAACATATAAATTAAATTAAATAATTTAGGCTATATTGTAATATCTAATGGAATTTACTTTAAAGTTTTTGATGAATTATATAGATATTTTAAAAATGTAGATAAGTTTAAATAATTGAGAAGTGTGAAATAATATAAAAGAGTTTAATAAAATCCATTTAAAGAATCAAAGTGAGTGCAATAAATGTTGCTATAAATGCACCCAATTAATAATGAGAGAATTAATAAATTAAGGGTAATGTTAACTTGTGCCCTAGGGGCACATGTTAAAAAACCTAAAAGTAGAAAATTCCTATTGAAAAAAACATTAATTTCCATGTCATTTAACTAGTCTCCCTATTGTTTTGATTATGTGGCACTCAAAATGGTGAATTACCATGATAAATCAATTGTCATGTCATTTAATGAGTTGTCACATCATTTATATATTTTAATAAAACATTAATTTTTCAAAAATTAAAAAAATAATATTTTATATTTTATATAATAAAGAACCCTAATTGCATCGTCTTGTTCCCTTTCTTCTTATCCATTTTTTCTGCAACTCTCTCTTCTGCGTCCTTTCTTCTTCTGAGATGAATTCAACTTTCATCAACAAAAGTAGCCATTCAAAATCTCACATTTTATCTTTAGTAGAAATAGAAAGAAACAAAAGTGCAGGTAAATATCATTGATGGATATGAAGGATGTGACTAATATTCGGTGCAAGAATATTGTGCATTTGTGGTTGACAACTCCATTTGGGTTGTGTGTAAGAGAGCGAAAGTGTGGAAACAATGTGAGTTATCTCCAATTACCAAATAATGTCCACTGTTTTGTGTTTTTGGGGTTGTATTGTTGTTGAATCTTTGTTGTTGGAGTTTGATTATTGAGGTTGTTGCAGTTGTTAGCACTTATTACATTGTTGGGAGTTTGGGGGGGGGGGGGTTTGGAGGTCTGTGAGTTTTATTTTATGGGTTTTGAATTGAGATTTTGAATTAGGGGGGGTGAATATGTGAAATTATTTTAGGGATGATGAATATGTGAAATTATTTTAATGATTTTGACAAAGATATGAATAAATATTTTGGATTTGTGTTTGAGTGATGAAGATATTATGAGTTGGAGATGACGATGGATGAGTTTGTGAGACGTTGATAATGACAATATCAATCAAGTAAAACACCATTAATTTGATTTCAAGAGCTATGTGAAAAACATATTGTTAAAGAAAAATATGATTAACACAAGAGTTGTTGGTAAGAATGAAAGAAGAATATGAATTCTTCTTATATGGGTTTCTTTTACTTTCTAATTTCAATTAAAAAGTGAAATATTAAAATTGTTAAGAAAATAAAAAATTCCTAATTTCAATTAAAAAAAATGAAATATTATCTTACTTGGATCCACTGTAGCAGGGTCACGTCATTAATGAACATGTCATGTATGTAAATGTGGATGAGACTAAAATAATCCCAAAAAGTGACAACTTGAGGGACCAAAAGGCTGGAAAAATTAAAAAGGTGACTATAATATTAAAAATATGTAAATAGGGGAACTAAAAGTACATTTTCTTTTGTATTTATCTCTTAACTTATACCTTGGACCACAAGTTAACATTACCCTTAAATTAACCTTAATTAAATTATATAAATTTTAATGTTAATTTAATAACTATAGGCTTTTTTAAATATGACGTCACCTTTATTAAGCTTTTTTATTACAAAATATCAATTGAAAATGAGCCACTTGATGTTCTATTAAGCCACCTTAATTGATAAATATACAGAAACCTCAATGTCGTAGATTCAAACTTCCAACATTTTATTTATTCACCTTTATAGAACAAACTCCAACTATTAACTACTTAAAAAAATAATGAACCATTTGATATGAACTAATATCGTATCATCATTTGTTAATTTGACACCTAATCATATATTCACATAAAAATTAAATATTATAAAATATGCTAATTTTTATTGAGAATCAAGTGTGAGGAAGAAATTTCACATTGATTAGAAAAGGGAAGATTGAACACTATATAAGTGACAGAATCTACACACCTATCACCTAAGGTTATAGGTGAATATGTGGTGTGTCTCTCAGAAAGGTGTGTCCCAAGTAAAAATACTTACTCATTGATCCGCTGAATCTCCCCAACAGTGGTATCGTGAGTCTTTGGTTTCGAGTGAAGAGACTGACTTACTATATAAAAACACTTCTCGTAGGTGTGGGTAGAAGGTGTTCTGTTGAAGAGTGTCAACGGTGATACAAGTGTATGTGGAAGAGAGAGATTCCACTTGAGGAAGAACATTGTGTATAGACTCACACACGAGGGGGAGTGTTGAGAATCAAGCATTGTGTATAGACTCACACTTAAGGGAGAGTGTTAAGAATCAAATGTGAGAAAAAAGTCTTACATTGATTAGAAAAGGGAAAGATTGAACACTATAAGTGAGAGAATTCACACTCCTATCACCTTAAGATTTTAGGCGAATATTTGGTGTGTCTCTCACATGTGTCTCAAGTAGAAATACTCTCTTGTTGATCCCCTGAATCGCCCCAACAATTTTTTTTTTGTTGCAAAAATATACATACTTTAATAATGACTATTACTTTTATACTAAATTATTTTGGTTTTAAAAATACAATTTTTGTTTGTATAAACTAGGTATCCTATGCACATAAGTGCATAAATTATTTTCTCGAATCGATTAGGACCATAATAAACGACAAATTTTCTTTATGAAAGTTAAAACTGCTGCATGATCAGGGGTGAATTCAAATGCAAAATCTCTAGTTAAGTTGGAAGAGTCCCCCGTCATCTCATCCAAGTGCTTTTGGTTTAAAAAAATTGTTGATAAATGAAGAATGGTATGGTAAATAACGACCTTAAGGGCATGTTTGGATGAATGATATGAGATGTAATAGAATAAAATGGAGTTATAATTAAAGAGTTTCTATTCAAAATTCGTAAATAATGAATGAAACAAAATGAAATATGATGAAATCTATTCCTTTTATTTCATCCGGATCTCTATATTTTGTTCCATCCAATTTATGATATATGCGATGAAATGAAATAATTTTAATAAAAAAAGAAACAAAAGATAAACCGTTGAAATTTGAATGAGTACCTACACTGTAGTACTAGTCTATAAAGATGCATTGAGTTAGGAGGTTCAAATTTCAAAGCCATTTACTGCTTTTCCTTTATATAACCACCTAACGGCTCTATTCTTTCTTCTTAGTCTAATAATAAACACAATTTCTCATTTTGTTTCTCTTTTTTTTTCCATCTCTTTCTCATAAAAAGTATTTAAAGTTAGAAGGATATGAAGTTAGTAGATCTGCTTCCTTTTTCTCAACTGCATCACAGTCACTAAATCATCATCAATGATTCATAGATCTCCCAGAAGTTCCTTATCGTAGGTATATATTACTTGTTTTATTAAACTTCCATGCCTTTTATTCATGTTAGTACTTTTTTTCTCATTTGAAATTTTTGGGTTACTGAAGCATGTTTCAATGTTATGATGTATTTGTGGTAGGGTTGATTGATGATTGGTCAGTTTGTATTTTCAAAGGTGATATCACAACTGTTTGAAGCTTTCTTGTGAGTATGCTACTCTTCTTTATTTATCTATTTTAGTATGAGGATTTGAAAAATAGTTATTTTAAAAGATAACTAGTTTTCACAATTTCATAAATTTATGTGATAAAATATAATATACTATTATTTGTGTCTAGTTTTATTATTTTATATTTTATTTTATAAAAAATTATATTATTAAATTTTGTTATATAATAATAAACTAAAACTCAAGAAATATAAATTATCTTTTATTAACACAACATAATTAAATAGATAATAAATTAAATTACTAAATTTTGTTTAACAACTTAATTAGAGTTAATTTAATTTGACATAGTATTTATAAGATTTTACAATTTTTAAGTAGTTTATCTTCTGGTATGTTTATATATTAATTTTTAATAAAATTTTAAGACTCTTATTTTTATGTCTTACAATTTTGAAGCTTTATTGAAATACTTATATATATGTTATGAAAGGTGCATTTAACCTTCAATCTGGTTGTGGAGATAGATATGCCAGATTATCACTCCAACATCAAATCATTGTGAGAATGAAAAATGATATGAGAGAGATGGATTTGAATACCTGAAAATGACGCGCATTCTCTTATATATCGGGTAAAAGAATAAATGAAATAATGATGAGGGACGGTCATCAAAAGGTGAAGGATCACCTAGCAGGGGACGACTGCTGGAAATATCACGACATAGGACGAATGCCGGATAGAAAAGATCAACGATGAGGACGACCATCAGATAAGCATGATGAAGGACGATCACCTAGCAGTGTGTCGTACCCCGAAAAATACGACCTCACGCGATCCGAAGAGACGGAAGCCGCGCGCTGGACAGACTGAAGAGTCGCCACCTAATTATATTTATTCCCGAATAGGGAAAGGGAAGATATAAATACAATCTGGGAAGAGAGAGATAAGGACAAAGGTCTCGCAACCATTGCCTGGGTTCGGGAGTCGGTTATGCAGGGGGAAGGTATTAGCACCCCTACATCCATCATACTCGATGAGAACCATCTAAGTTATCACGCGCGAAAGGATGTCATGCTTAAACGAATTACTTGCTAGAGGGAAATGAGTTTGAATCATAAGTTAGATTGATCCTAGGTGCTCGGCAAGGATTGAGATCCTTGTGCCTACGTACTCCCGCGTGCAATGGGAAAGTCAGAGCCTCGTAGTTCGGCCTACTACGGTTGACGGTTGTTTGATTTTATTACATTTCTTTGATGAAAGGGTTTAGGAGTCGATTTGTACTAAAGACTATGAATAGTTTATTCCGTCCAACAAGACGAGCGTCTTGCGTCGAAATAATCGGAGCGAGTAACGAGAGCTCGTTATCCTCCTTTCTACCGCTTAAGGCTCGTGGCGTACAATTTCTTCTCATATTATTAATGTGTTTTATTTCCTAAGACCACTTGATGTTGGATCAAGGGTTTGGATCTAAAAAAGAATCGTTTTGGTTTTTTGAGGTTAGAGGGTGAATGCAAATGGAAGTTTATTTTGTGGCTTGTTAGCGAGGCACAATGCGCTCGGCTCGCAAGGTGGAGTGGATCCTAATAAACGAATAACTGAAAAATAAAGTGCGAGTGTGTGAGAGTGCAACCACTTGGCGTTGGACCAATGGTTCGCAAACGAAAATAAAAATAAATAAAATGCGTACATAAAATGGGGGAGGAATACAAAATAAATTACAGGGGATTGCGAGAAATAAAGGGGTCTCGTTGTAGTTCGCCCAAGAGAAAGCGTGTGTGCAGTGTTTTTGAACTGTTCGAAGGCGTTCAGCCTTTTTATTCGGAAACAACTATTCGAAGGCGTTGGACCTTTTCGGACGCGTCAAAATTTGGTTCATTAACTGCCTTAGAGCCGATTTAAAGAAACCGTTCTATGAGAAGTCGAAACATTTTATGTATTAAAAGCGATAAATTGAATAAATTAAATAAAGTGCGAATTGATAAATAAATAAAAATAAAGAATTAAATTAATTTGCGAAATCATATTAAATTGGAAAAAATAGAAAAAATAAATAAATAAAATTGCATGGGCCTCATATTGACCGAGTATCACCGATTTAACAAAATCGGGCGAAACATCGACCTTTTGTTATATCATTGGCCCACATGAAATAAATCGAAAGATGAATAAGTAAACAAATGAAATATCATCAATTTAAATTACCATAAAAATGAAGATAAAATAGAATAACAATAATAAATAAATAAACAAAAGAGGTAATTTGAAAAGGGGTAGGCGCTAAAAACTGCGCGTGTGTAGTAGGACTCAGTTGGGCCAAACCCAACAACCAAACAAACATAAAAAAAAAAACTAAAAAGAGAGTGAGAATTTGCGCTGGTTATTGATGAGGGTGTGTATGGTAGAAATCAGAATGGGCTTTACAGAGCCCATAAATACAAACCATCAAGATTTTCAAAAGGAATAAAAAAATAGTAAAAATGAATGGTTTTGTGCGTTGTATGGGTGGTACGCACATAATAGTATCAGCTGGGTCTCAAAGCTCATATGACCAAAAAATAAATAAACTTAAAAAAACAAGAGAATGGGATGGTTATGCGTCTGTGAGTGGGAAGAAGTGAATGGGTTTTGGGAGCCCATTAACAGCAACATCATAAATTGAAAAGAAAAGCAAATAAAGTATTTATTTGCTTTTATATATCTTTATAATAAAAAAGAAAAAATAAAATAAAAAGGAGGTTAAACCTCAGTAAAGAGAAAAAATAGAGAATCACATTTCAAAGAAAAATCCCCAAATCATGTTTTAGAAAAGAAAGAACAAAACCCACCCAAACGATTCCAAATCAACAACAACGGATCTCAGGTTCTCGTCACTCTCTCAACTCAGTTTTGCGGCAAAGGGTGACGGTTCTCTCCTTCTCAAGGTTGTTCGGCGGCGGTTTGATTCGCCGACGATTTTGGCTCACGGACGGATGCGCAGTGGGTGGTTGGTGTAAGGGTCGCGATTTTGGGCTGTTCACGGCGAAAGTAGGGGTTGTCGGATCTGCGTTTTTCAGGTGTGTTTGGTTGGCTTCAGAAGGTGATTTTCAAAGGTTTATGGTGGTTGATATTTGATGGTGTGATGGAAAGTTGAAGTATGAAGGTGATGGTTATGTATTTCAGGTTGATGTTGTTTGTGAGGGTTGAAGATTTGTGAAAGGATTTGAAGTTGTATGAGGTTTTATTGTGAAGGATGAGATGTTTGAATATTGATGGGGAGGTTATTTATGCAGATTTTAATGGAGTTTGTATGGTTCGGTAGTTGTGTTTATTGAGGTTCAGACGAAAAGGGTGGATTGAAGAAGGTGGATGAAGGTTGAAGCTTGGCTGAAAATGGTTTTGGCAGAGTAGTGATATGCTTTCCAAGCTCCTTGTATGAATGAATGGAGCGTATTTTTTATAGATGAAATGGAGGGGTATTTTGGGTGATTCTGTAATTGATTTTTGACAGGTTGGAAAGGATTTTGTTGAGGTTGCATTGTGTATACTGCAATGTGGGATTTGTTACAACCTTTGAGTGGGACGCATCTTGTACGTTTGGAGTGCTGGAGGTGTGAATTTGCAGGCTGTATTGTGGACATCTTGTGGAATTTGACAAATTGTGGTAATTGTAAACCAATACTACTACTACTACTACTACTACTACTACTAATAATAATAAAAGAATAATAAAATGGTAATAATAATAATAAAATAATAATACTGATAATTGAAATTATAAAAAAAGTAATAGAAACAGTGATAATATAAAAATAGAGTCTAAAATAATAAAATAAAAACATAATAATAATAATTGTAATAATGAATTAGTAATAATAATAAAATAGAATAATAATAAATGAGTAAATAATAGTAAATAGTATAAAAATGAAATAAAGTAGTAAAGTAGAATAAAGGAGAAATTGATTCTTTTTTTAAAATTTTTTTTTTTTTAGAAATAGGTAATAAAAACGGGTAGGGATAATCAGGTAAAAAGCCTCCACACAATACCGACTTAACAAACTCAAACAACCTGATTTTTTCACACAAAAGAAAATGACATAATTTTTGATTTTTTTTAATATTGGTTAGACAAAAATAAAATGGTGCGGGTAGGACAAATTTGGGGTATGACACAGTGTACGACTGCTCTGTTGGGGATTATATCGACATAGGACGAATGTCGGATAACAAGGATCAACGATGGGGACGGCCATCAGATAAATGATGAGGGACAATCATCATAAGGTGAAGGACGATCACCTAGTAGGGGACGACTGCTAAAAAGATATCGCGACATAGGACGAATGCCGGATAGAAAGTTCCAACAATGGGGATTCCACTGGGGATAGGATGAGGGACGGTCATCCAAAGCTGAAGGACGAATGTCGGATAAGAGGATCAACGATGGGGACGACCATCGAATAAAATGATTAGGGACGGTTATCATAAGGTCGATCACCTGGCAGGGGACGACTGCCGAAAATATCACGACATAGGACGAATGTCAGATAGAAAAGTTGTTTTGTTGGTGACTTACTGGGGAATGGTAAACACGGACGAGTGTTTACGCCTTAAAATAAAAGGTACAAGTACTTGACGATGTGTATAGATTAAAGATGCGGACGAGCATCCTTAGGACCACGATACGGACGAGTATCGATAGAAGCAAACACTGACACATGTTTAAGGATGATGATACGGACGAGTATCAATCGGTTAAGCAAGGGACACAGACGAGTGTTTGATCTGTCGGGGAGGTGATATATGCAAGACACGGACGAGTGTTTGATCTGCCGGGGAGGTGATATACGGATGAGTATCAAAAGGATTCTGTATAAGTATGTACAAGTGTTTGACCTGGGGAAATATGTGCAAGACACGGACGTGTGTAAAAAAGATTGAGCAAGGGACACGAACGAGTAAAAAGAATATGTACAAGTATGTGTATTGAGAGTGCAAAAAGTATTATGGCTTTGTCTATAGGGGATATGTGTTTTGTATATTGCTAGTGAAGTGATTCTGATGTTTGCAGGTGACTGACTCGAACCTGGCTTATGATCATGCATATGTTTGATTCTTGCCGTAATGCTCTGTGTTAGACGGAATACTACGCTTTGTTTGGGGAAAAGGATGCGAATGCTATGATTATGCAAAATGAGAGAACCGATCCAAGATCCGGATCCTGCGGGGAGAAAGTATTCTGGGCGATCAGTCTGGAGGGAGACTTCCGCTGGTGAAGGAGATCATTGGCCGATCTATGGGGAGAGAAGATCACTGACCTAGGGAATTCGGCTGGGGAAGCTTCGGTTGAAGAGACTCATGTTGGGGATGAGGAGGCTTCGACAACTCCACTGGGGAAAAGCAGTTCATGCATTGCTCGAGAGATTCTGCTTGGGGATAAGAGAACTTCTGGGAAGTAATCTGTTGTAACCCCTTCGTCCAAGCGACACGCTGGGGATTTAATGAGTTTCTTGAAGGATCCTCTGAGGGGATGACATCTTCGTGGGGGGAAACTCCGAACAAGTAACCCTGCTGATGAGGTGATTGTTGACTTGGCTGGGGATACGAGGCTTGATATACCCCATGTTGTGAGATTGTCTGTCTTGAGTACCTACAACCTGTTAAAAAGAAACGCACAAGTGTCCCGAGGTATCCTCAACCGGATTCCGTCACAGGAGTTAGATTTGCTCAAGAGTGCATATTTCCTGCAAGCATATATTGAAAAATGGCTTATATATTTTCATGCAAGTGTTATATTATGAATTTTGGACATTTTGCAAACGAAAAACAAAAATGTACAAAAGTGTGACTGAATATTCTGATTTTATTGATTTGTGTGCCCTGAATGGGCAAGTACAGTGAATAAGCGAATCCCCGGAAGGAGGAAATTGCTGTAAATTGAGAAAACAAAAGTGTTGGCAATGTTGATTTGACGTTCTTCTTATCTTGCTTTCTGAAGAAGGTTGATTCTGACCGACGCTTTATCCTTTCGAAACTTGCCATGTTGTGAGCGATACAAACGAATTCAGAATGCAGTTGTTCGCTTATTCCCTGATTTTGCATGGATCGCCCTTTCGGGTTTTCAATCCACCGGGATACCGATTTTTGCCTGAGCTATCCGATGTGGCTTTTCAACTCAGCGGGTGTACACATTTTTTCAATTTTCCCTTATTTTTGTCCGAGTCTTTTATTCTGTTTTTGACTCGTCGGGATGCCCTATTTTTTCCTGGACTTACATTCTATTTTTATGTCCATCGGGTCTTTTATGCGAAGTATTTTTTAACTACATCTGAATTCACAGGAGATAAGAAATCTTCGTCATCCATAGTAGTGAGCATCAGTGCCCCACCAGAGAAAACTTTCTTTACTATGAATGGCCCCTTGTAGTTATACGTCCATTTTCCCATGTGGTCTGTATGAGGAGGAAGAAGTCTTTTCAGAACAAGCTATCCCACTTGGTATTCCCGAGGTCTGACTTTCTGATTGAAGGCTTTCTTCATTCGCTTTTGATATAACTGTCCATGACATATGACTGCTAATATCTTTTCTTCAATCAAACTCAGTTGATTATATCGAGATCGGACCCATTCTACTTCATCTAGTTTCACATCCATCATTACCCGTAAGGAGGGTAGTTCAACTTCAACAGGTAGGACATCTTCCATACCATACACAAGCTGATAAGGTGTTTCCCCAGTAGATGTTCTGATAGAGGTTCGGTATCCATGCAAGGAAAATGATAGCATTTTGTGCCAGTCTTTGTAGGTGATTGCCCTCTTTTGCACAATCTTCTTGATGTTCTTGTTAGCAGCCTCAACAACGCCATTCATCTTTGGCCTGTAAGGAGATGAGTTGTGATGTTGAATTTTGAAGTCCCGACAAAGTTCTGTCATCATCTTGTTATTCAAATTGGAACCATTATCAGTAATGATTCGCTCGGGAACTCCATATCGACGGATGATATCCCTTTTCAGAAATCGAGCTACCACTTGTCTGGTGACATTTGCATACGAAGATGCTTCAACCCATTTGGTGAAGTAATCAATGGCTACCAGGATGAATCTGTGACCAATTGAAGCAGTTGATTCAATCTTTCCAATCATATCAATGCCCCACATGGCGAAGGGCCAAGGTGAAGACATTACATTCAAAGGATTCGGAGGCACGTGCACTTTGTCTGTGTAGATTTGGCATTTGTGGCATTTCCTAGCATAGGCACAATAGTCTGCATCCATTGTGATCCAGTAGTAACCTGATCTTAACAACTTCTTTGTCATTCATGCATCAGTAGGTCTGCTTCTTTCTTGTCAACACATCTGAGCAAGACCATGTCGAAGTTTCGCTTGTACAAAGAACCATCAGTATTGAGGAAGAAACTGCCGGCTAGCCTTCTTAATGTCTTTTTATTGTTTGACGATGCCCTAGGTGGGTATGTCTGAGTCTCCAAGAAGCATTTGATGTGTATTCAAGAATAACTGCAAATCAGATGCATATTCCTCACATCGTTGAACTAATGGATTTTCATGGTATCAACCCTTTTCTCTCCTGTCATGAAGATTATAATGAGGATTTGGTAAGAATGTTCTATGTTCAATTGGTTGGGACATTTAAAGGTTTTGAATTTAATTTTCGTATGGGCACTAGAATGTTTGCTATAAATGCTCAAGTTTGGAAATACTTGTTTCACATTGATCCTGAGGAAGCTAGTATCTTTATGACTGACACATCTCAAGTGGAGAACTACACATTTTGCTCGGAATTAAATGGTATGCTTAAAGACCCATTCTCTGACTCCATTGTAAATTCTGATTTGTTTCCAAATTCAACCACCACTGGAAAGGTTAAGTCGTTGGATCGCATCCTTCATTGGATAGTGTCACACAATCTACGACCAAAGAAAGGAGGCTTTTCTCGTATCGACATGGCTGAAGTTCATCTGATATACATTCTTCGGAACAAGGTCAAAGTTAACTGGACGCATTATTTCGCTAGTCATATCTTTGCTCTAAAGGAAAAGAAAGGAGTTGCTCTTGCCTATCCATCAATTATTCAGGCTATTATCAACAAAGCTGAAATTGTTGGTAGTGACTTACCCATGGTTTCCGTATCTGACACAAATTGGTTTCAACAAAAGACACTGAGTCTTATGGGTCACATATGGGATTCTAAAGAAAAACGGTATCGGTATCTTTTAAGAGGTGATTTTAATCATGAGTTGGAAGAAAACTTTGAAGGGGACGATCTTGAGGATCAAAATGAAGGAAATGTTCCAAATGATGAATTGCCAAATGAGAACGAAGAATGGAATGGTATTCCATCTAATGATCCTACATCCTATGTAAATCAAGGATGGGGTGAGTGGCAATACACCGGTTGGACAAACAATACTACTCGATTTTCCCCTTCATCTCCTCCTCCATCTCAACCACATCAAGATGATTCGTCTAGCATCATGGTGTCGTACCTCGATAAATACGATCCTCGCGAAAGACGCGGAAAAACAGACAAACAGAGTCGCCACCTAATTTTAATCTATTCCTGATAAAGGAAAAGGGAAATATAGATAAACCCTATAAAGGAGCGAACTTGGTCGGTGAAACCAAATTTTGAGTTTGGGAGTCAGTTACGCAAGAGGAAGGTATTAGCACCTCTTACGTCCGTTGTATTCAACGGGAACCTCTTAGTCTAATCTGTGATCGAATACTAACTTATATTAATGTCTTCTTAATGGTAAACAGTATGAGTATAGGTGATTTTAGTCTTAGGGTGCTCGACAAGGATTGTGATCCGTGTGCCTACGTATTCCCTTGTGCAATGGGAAAGTCAGAGCCTCGTAGTTCGTGGTACTAGGGTTTGAGTGATTTGTTTTAATGAACGATTATTTAGATCGCATTCTAACTGCTAAGCGTTGGCTTGTCTGCTCATGATAGGAGGCGGAAGCGCTAGCTTGTTTGCGAGATAGAAGGGATTTAAATAATGATCGCTTAAAAATGTTTGATTTAATTGATGTTTTAGGAACGAAAGGGTGAATGAACCACGTCCCGTGGGGCGAGCCTCAGGAGAGTCCATTCAAGAATTCGAGGAATGCTAGACTCCAATTCAGTTCTTTCGCTATTTGATATATGAATTTAGGTATTTTAATCACGAAAGATCGAATGAACTGCATCCTATGGAGCGAGCCTCAAGAGAGTTCATTCAGGAATTCGAGGAATGCTAGACTCCAGAATTCCATTATTTCGATATTTGATTTAGAAATTCTTTGGTAAAATTGTGTTTGTTTTAGGGTTTTAGAACTTGGTATGGAAATAGATGCGTCACTTTGATTTAATTTTAAAAGTTGGAACAAGTTTGGGAAAGTGAGAAATGTGCAGACGGCGATCGAATGAAGATCGACTTACGTGTGTGCAATGGATAAATGTGTGAATTTACTTGGCGTTGGACCAAAATTTCACTTATCTAAAAAAATGATTAGTCTTAGCGTGCATTCGCATTTTACTTAACAATTTATCGTCAAAATGCAAACGTAAATCTCACAAATAAAGTTATCATCCTCTCACAAGAAAGAAAAATCGAGCACATACAAAAATTTATCACACACGCACAAAAATTAATAAAAAAGGAAAAGGTTGATTTAACAAGTTAAATAAAACTATTAAATTAAACAAAAAAAAATTCTTGATATTTTTGATGTAAAAGGGAAAATAATTAATCAACTAAATAAAATAAAATAATTTAATAAAATTAATTAATAGATTAATCAATTATATTAAAGACATTATTTAATATAATTAACTAATTAAGAAAATTAGTGGTTATTTAGATTTTTTATAAAGGCAAAACAAAAATTAAAATTTAATGGGCTTGGTTGAAGAAGATAATGGGGTGCTGATAGAAACAGAAACACAAGCCCAGGAATTAATGGCCCAAACGAAAATTAGGGTTTATGGAAAACCTCAGTCAACCCATGTTGACCCCTCCGGCGAATCACACCAGGACACGTGTCATAATGGGACACCCACCACCGATTCCATAAACCAATGGAATCTTGGGCATAGTAAGGTCATGTCTTGGAATGAATAACGAATTAACTAATCTAACATTTAAATTCACACAGTAAACGAAAAACGGTGGATATGCATTCTTATCAACACCTGTTCTCAATGCAACACAATCATCTTACTTAAAAAAGAAGAAGAAAAAAAAAGCCAGAGGAATATGAAACACGCAACAACTTCCACCGAATCCCCTTCTTCTGCTTCGATTCACTTTTCACAACAAAACTTTATTCTCAGCTCAGCCATGGCTTTTGAGAAGCCCGGCTTCATCGCGTCATCGATAACACAACCTATTAAACCTTAATCCCCAAAATACACAAAACCTAACCCTAACATTTATCAATAATACCAATAAATCATGAATCAAACAACACAGGAGAATGAAAACATGAAGAAACTCAAGGATGATGCGTAAAGAAGGAGACGGGGTTGCTACCTGCTCGTAACGTTTTCAGAGAGAGGATTCGGCCCATGTACCCTTCTTTTGACTCGAACTTCTCTTTGTGCGCTTGTTTCGAGTCTTCTTCTTCTACTCCTTGTTCGTTGTTGGATTAATGTTGTAGTTTAAGCTCCTCAAACTCTGATTTTCAATGCGAAAATCAGAGCTGATAATATGAACTGAGCTTTAGTGATTAGGGTTAGTGATTTTTCATGTTTTTGATACCTCTGACTCTTGCTAGGGTTTTTTCTTTAGGTGATGGTGGCGTTCCCAATCATTGCCAATGATCGGGCTTTTATAGGAGGGCTTGAGGGAATCTGATACGTGTGAAGAAGAAGATTTGGTATCAAGTTGGTTACAAGATACGTGTGAGCCAAAATCATAAATCCGTTAGGGAATTTTTGGGAGGAGATTTCGTGGGGACCTCTTGAGAGTGACAGGTATGAGCTGGATTTTTCTGTGTTATGTGAAATAGACTTTTCTAAAAACAAATGGTCCCCCTTTGTAAATTCGATCTTCACTGAGTTTTTCCTAACTGTGAAATTTTTTACTGTCACCAACACCAACTTTTCACTAATGGTAAAAAACATGACTGTGTTATTTTGTTTCGAAACTTGCATTATGATGACTTTTGCAAATATTGTGATCAAAGCCTCTTGACTCTTCCTTGGCCCTGATTATTTGCTGAACAAATTCTTGTATTTTAAACTTAGCTTGATGCTTGTTGCACTCATGAGATAAATTCTTGAAATTTTGTCCTCCTTCCTTCATAAACATTGACCATTATTTCTGTGTTTGGCTGCAGGTCCTGCAAAACTTTGGTTAAAGTAATAATACATCCAATTCCTTGGGCAGTTGGTTATGGAGGGCCCATGACAGAGTTCTATATCTTGGGTATGTTGAGCACACCATTGTCTTGCTCTGTTTTTTCATTATGCATACGGAGTTTTGCTCAATACCCCTGTTTGTAGTACACATTGTATATGATGAGCATTTTGTAAAGGCTCGCTTGAATGAATAACTTTCAGCTTGCTTTTATTTGAGTACCACATGTTTTTTACTATGCTCGTATTTTCATGTACTTTTTGGAAGAGCCTATCACTAAGTTCAGAGCTTAAGTTGATGAAGACTTGGATGGTAACTTTCTGTGTACAGAACAATTCAGATGAGGAGATTTGGAAGTGAGGGTTTTGGTTCAAGAAGTTTTGACCTGAGCTTGGAATGAGGTACCTCTTAATGCGTCTGTTGTGCTTGCTCTACAATTCTTCTCATTCCAAATTCAGTCATTTATCCCTAATTGTGATGAGAAAACTGATCATGATGATGGATTGATTTTCTTGGCATTCTGCAGGTCTCGACATAGTCGTATGACCAGTGCTTTGGCAGAATCATTGTGGAGTTTCTAGCAGGCTAATCGTGGTGTCAAGCACCAGGTAGTAAAGAGACCTACTAGGCATATGCAGTCCTTTTGCATACTCTGGCTATTGTTTCAACTGAATACTGTAGGGTGTAATAAACCTCAATTGGTTTTATTCTTTTCCTCAAGTCTTGCTGTTAATCTGAGTGCAAAAAGTTGAATCGTGATAACTCGAATTTCTCCAAAAATTGATACCTCATTGTTTGTTCTTTTCTCGATGGGCTTATGCATTGGATCAATGTTTATTGCAAGTTATTATTGTGACTTTGCAAAATGAAGATGATGGCTAGCTTGGAGTGATGAAGACTATCGGGTCGGAGCTTGGTGCGATGGAAGCAAAACAAATAGAACTCATCTTTGATGTGAAGAAACAAGCAAACCGTGTGGCAATGTGAAAACTAGTTGATGGAGCCTGATGAAATGGCTCGAGCAAAAGAGCTTTGACATTGATTTTGGACCGAGGGAAGCTTGAGAATGTACTTCCTAAACCTATGTCTGATTCAATTTTAGTTATCTATTAGAAAATTTCTATTGTTCAGTAATTAACTCTTCCAGCCATGCACCTCTTGAACATTTGTAATTGACTTCGTGATACTTAGGAAATCATTCCTTTGGATTTTGCATTTTAAATATCTTCATTTTATGGTCCTTTTGAACTTGAAGCTTCCATGCCTTTGAATGTATTCATTTTGGAAACTACACTGGGACCTTGTACCACACGCAACTTCGACTTTACATCTCAACATTTCCATTAAATATTATTCTCTAACAAACTTGCACTTGTATTTTGTACTCTTAAGTTTATCACTGTTTGAAGTTTTTTTATTAATTTGTACCAAATATGCATCCTAATGATATCTTGAATCCAAGCAACATGTCTCATTCCTTTTGAATTGGATGAGAAACAAAACCTTTAAGCCTTGAAACTGTTCCAAACACATCATGAGCTCCTCTTGCATTTGTTTGGTAACCTTGAATTCACATAAATAGATATTGGATTCACATAAAATCAATCTTGGTTCTCCTAGTCTTATGGTCTTGAAGTTGCTTTGGAAACTTGTTAATGAGGCTTGCAATCATGGTTCAGAAGAATTTCTCTTGAAACAAATTTAGAAACATTTGAGGCAATTGGTCGTTACTTGGTTTGAATTTCCCTCGTATTTAGTTCACCCTTGTCTCAATAGCCTTGACTGAATTATGACTCATATTTGCAAAGTAATGAGTTTGACACAAAAAAACAAATGAAAGATACAACACATTTTTTGATTTTTTTCATAATGGGTTAGGAAAAATTTAGGGTATGACAGATGCCCCTATCTAATTATCTTGAAATCGACGAAGTTGAAATGCTGCATGGCATTCAAATTTTTAGGTTGAAGGTTAATTAGATACAAACAGACCCCAAAATTTGTCTGAGAAGGTGTGAAATGCAATGCAATAATGAAATAAGCGGATGAGATGGTAGATTGTACAGAGTGTCGGAGATTCTTCGTATTAACAAAGCAGTATCCCAATTCGATGAATAAACTTCTCCAAGTCGTATAAAGCAATCCCTTATGAATTAGGGTTTCTTTGGGGACAAGGTCTTAACAAAACATATGATTCTTTGGGTCTTGCGAAGCAGTTCCTTAACAATAAAGGCTCTCCGTTGATACTTAGAGCAACATCTCGAACAAATGGCATGATATTTTCTAGGTCATGTGAAGCAGTTCCTTCCGATCAAGGATCTTAAATGATATTAGAATCGTATCTTATCCATAACCTGGGACTCTTTGATTCTTGCAAAGTAGTACCTTTTCGATTTAAGGTTCTTCGGAGAAATCCAAAGCAGTAGCTCGAACAATTAGATTCTCTAATCCAAGCAGAGCAGTACCCTACCAATGAAGGCTCTTTGGTGATACTTAGAGCAGTATCTCGAACAAATGATACAAGACTTTCCAGATCATGCGAAGAAGTTCCTTATATTCAAGGATCTTTAGTGATACTAGAATAGTATCTCTATCACAACACGAGATTCTTCGGGTCTTGCGAAGCAGTACCTCACTCCAATAAGATTCTCTAGTCCTTCAAAGCAGTACATTAACCATAAAGGCTCTTTGGGAATATTTAGAGCAGTATCTCTCTCCCATGGTATAAGACTTTATAGGTCATGCGAAGCAGCTCCTTACAATCAAGGCTCTTCGGTGATACTAGAACAATATCCTTACCGTAACATGAGATTCTTTGGATCTTGCAAAGCAGTACCTCACTCAAATAAGATTCTCTAGTCCTTCAAAGCAGTACCTTAACTATAAAGGCTCTTTGGGAATATTTAGAGCAATATCTCTCTCCCATGGTATAAGACTTTCTAGGTCATGCGAAGCAGCTCCTTACAATCAAGGCTCTTCGGTGATACTAGAACAGTATCCTTACCATAACATGAGATTCTTTGGATCTTGCAAAGCAGTACCTCACTCAAATAAGATTCTCTAGTCCTTCAAAGCAGTACCTTAACCATAAAGGCTCTTTGGGAATATTTAGAGCAATATCTCTCTCCCATGGTATAAGACTTTCTAGGTCATGCGAAGCAGCTCCTTACAATCAAGGCTCTTCGGTGATACTAGAACAGTATCCTTACCGTAACATGAGATTCTTTGGATCTTGCAAAGTAGTACCCTTTTATTCAGGTTCTTCGGAGAATGCCAAAGCAGTATCTCGATCAATCTTTCAGGATACTCTCTGCTTGGAGAGCAATGAAGATGGTGGACATCATCACTATCAACTATGAAGCTGAAGAATAATTTGCTGGGGGATAAAAATCCGCAAGCACATGCGGGATATTACCTCCTTTCATAGGAATACCGCAGATTTTGAGAGAGTAAGGCCCTGGATGCACGTCTTGGATCCTGCTATACTATCACGATATGACTTCGTGCATTGCATGATGCACAATGATTCATATGAGAATGAAATTGTTAATGCAAATGCTTATGATTAATGTGATTGTATTTTGATGACATTCTTGTTTTCAGACAAGAAGGTTATGCATGCCATGCTTGTGACAATGTGAATGGTTGTATATGCTGGAGGTATGTTTTTCGGTAATTGCCAAGAATATTGGACTTTGGAGGGATGAATGCCAATATGGTGGACTTTTGGGAATCATGAGGGTACCAATAAAATTGGACTCTTGCTTTTTAGTAGTTGCCAATAAAATTGGACTTTAGGTTCTATGAGAGATGCCAATGTGGTGGACTTCAAGCTTTTTAGTGGTTGCCAATGAATATTGGACTTTAAGATGTGGTGGAGGGTATTAGATTTTCCAACACTTGGTACATGAGACCCTGATAAAGCTGTAAGCAACAGGAAGAGAGACATGAGTGCCCCTGGCAAAATTTTGACTGAGGTTTAACATTCGTCAATGGGGTTATGATGTCTGTGTTGAGACAATCACAGTGACCGGCAATGATATTGATATTAGCTAACGGGAAAACTGTTAAGTTCCTCTTGTTAACCAAAAAGATAATCGTACTACCTTTCAAACATTGTTATTATTACTTTTACCAAAATTTCAAAACAGAGTTTATTAATAATAAAAACATTTTGCAAACAAACAGATAAAGTAAAAATGATTGAGCATAATTTTTTTTTTGATGAGAAATTTCTCTTTTTATTGCTAAGACCCGTGAAGGGTAAGGATGTACATACAAATGCAATTCCTTAATAAGGTAATTGTCGTGCAAGGAAAATACAATGGCAACAAAATAAATGAAGTTCTATTGAGTTTCGACACTGCTATGATCCCTATATCTCTGAAAATCTCATCAATTAAACTTTGTAGGAAGACGATTGGGTAAATCCTTCTTTTTCGTAGCTCCCCAGAATCAAATGAATGTACATAATATAATATTTGCCTTGGAATTAGTCCCTAACTTTTGCCTGGATCGCCCTTTCTGGTTTTCAATCCACCGGGACGCCCTTTTTTGCCTGAGCCGCCCTTTCGGGTTTTCAACTCAGCGGGCTAATTTTTTATTTTTATCCCTAATTTTTGCCTGGACCGCCCTTTCGGGTTTTCAGTCCACCGGGATAGCCTATTTTTGCCTAAGTCGCCTTTTCAGGTTTTCGACTTAGCGGCTTTTTATTCCACTCTTTTAGGCATAATATCTCTTGACTGCATCCGCGTTCACGGGGGTAGAAAGTTCTCCACCGTCCATACTTGCAAGAATCAAGGCACCTCCGGAGAAAGCTCTCACCACCACAAATGGTCCTTCGCAATTAGGTGCCCACTTGCCCCTGGGCTCTCTGTGCATGGTGGTGATTCATTTGAGCACCAACTCACCTTCCTGGTAAATTTGAGGACGCACTTTCTTGTCAAAAGCTTTCTTCATACGCCTCTGGTAAAGTTGTCCATGACACAGTGCCGTCATACGCTTTTCTTCGATAAGATTGAGTTCATCAAACCTTGTTCGGACCCATTCTTCTTCGTCTAATTTAGCTTCCATCAGAACTCTCATCGAAGGAATTTCAACATCTATCGGGAGGACAACTTCCATGTCGTATACCAAAGAAAAAGGGGTTGCCCCGGTCGAAGTACGTACTGAAGTACGGTAACCGTGCAGCGCGAAAGGTAGCATCTCATGCCAATCCTTATATGTGACCACCATTTTCTGAATGATCTTCTTGATATTCTTGTTTGCAACTTCGACAACTCCATTCATCTTGGGTCTGTATGGTGTTAAATTATGATGCTCAATTTTGAAATTAGCATATAATTCTTCGATTGTCTTGTTATTGAGATTTGACCCGTTGTCAGTAATGATCCGGTGAGGAACCCCATATCTACATATGATGTTATTCTTCAAGAAGCGAACAACTACTTGCTTGGTAACATTAGCGTAAGAGGCGGCTTCGACCCACTTAGTGAAGTAGTCGATGGCAACAAGTATAAACCTATACCCGTTTGAGGCCTTTGGTTCAATCATCCCGATCATATCTATTCTCCACATGGAGAAAGGCCATGGCGAAGTCAAGACGTTCAATGGAGTGGGAGGTACGTGTACCCTATCAGCATAGATTTGGCATTTGTGGCATGTTCGGACATGAGAATAACAATCAGCCTCCATCGTTAGCCAATAGTATCCTGCTCTAAGGATTTTCTTTGCCATGGTATGCCCACTCATATGGGTGCCAAACAATCCTTCATGTATCTCTTTTATGATTTGCTCTGCCTCCTGTTCATCTACACATCAGAGTAGGATCATGTCATGATTTCTCTTGTACAAGACCTCCCCATTCAGAAAGAAATTTGAGGCCAATCTTCTTAGTGTTCTTTTATCCATACTCAAAGCACCTTCTGGGTATTCTTTCTTCTCCAAGTAGCGCTTGATATCATAGAACGAAGGATTGGCACTTGATTCTTCTTCGGCAGTCAGACAATGAGCAGGTTCTTCAAAACGCTTGAGATCAATGGGAGGTTGATGATTAAGCCAAATCAGTTGGTACATAGATGCCAGAGTTGCCAAGGTGTCAGCCATTTGATTCGCACAACGAGGCACATGGGTGAAGGTAATATCATTAAACTTGGGGAGTAACTTCAACACATAATCCCGATACGGAATCAGATGATCACATCTTACTTCCCAATCTCCTGTAGTTTGATATATCACCATAGCTGAGTCACCATATACATCGAGTGTTTTAATCCTCAGATTAATGGCTTCCTCTAGTCCCATAATGCATGCTTCATATTCAGCCACATTATTTGTGCACGGAAAATAAAGCTTAGCTGTAAAAGGTACGTGAAAATCCTTAGGAGATGTTAATACTGCCCCAATTCCACAAACTCGATCATTGGCAGCACCATCGAACATGAGAGTCCATCGATCCCCTGGTTCAGGCCCTTCGTCAGGTCCAGGCTCTTCATAGTCTTTAATCAACATGATGTCCTCGTCTAGAAAGTCAAACTTCAAAGGTTGGTAATCCTCCACAGGCTGGTGAGCAAGATTATCTGCTAGTATGTTGCCTTTGATAGCCTTTTGAGTGACGTATTGAATATCGTACTCTGACAAAAGCATTTGCCATCGGGCAATCCTACCAGTGAGAGCTGGTTTCTCAAATATATATTTAAGAGGATCCATCTTGGAAATCAAATATGTTGTATGAGTCAACATATATTGTCGAAGACGTTTGGCAGCCCATGCAAGAGCACAACAAGTCTTCTCAAGTGCTGAATACCTTGTTTCACAATCATTGAACTTCTTGCTTAAGTAGTAGATGACATGCTCCTTCTTTCCAGTCTCATCTTGTTGTCCCAGCACACAACCCATGGATTCGTCAAGAACTGTCATGTACATTATTAAAGGCCTTCTTGGAACGGGAGGCACCAAGATTGGTGGTTCTTGCAAATATTCCTTAACTCTATCGAAGGCTGTTTGACATTCATTATCCCATTCAATTGCTTGATCCTTTCTTAAGAGCTTGAAGATCGGTTTGCAGGTAGCAGTGAGATGCGAAATAAATCTGGCAATGTAGTTCAACCTTCCAAGGAAACCTCTGACTTCCTTTTCAGTTCTTGGCGCAGGCATGCTCTAAATGGCTCTGACTTTGTCAGGATCAAACTCAATCCCCTTCTGACTCACAATGAATCCTAGCAACTTTCCGGATCGAACCCTAAATGTGCACTTATTCGGGTTGAGTCTGAGCTTGAACTCTCTTAATCGTACAAACAACTTTTGTAGATTAACAATGTGTTCTTCCTCTGTTTGGGATTTAGCAATCATATCATCGATGTATACTTCAATCTCTTTATGAATCATATCATGAAAGAGTGTTACCATGGCACGTTGATATGTTGCTCCATCCTTTTTGAGTCCGAATGGCATCACTTTGTAGCAAAAAGTTCCCCACGGCGTGATGAACGTGGTCTTCTCCATGTCTTCTGGATCCATTTTGATCTGATTATATCCGGAGAAGCCGTCCATAAAGGAGAACACTGAAAATTGAGCTGTATTATCCACCAATACATCGATGTGAGGTAGTGGGAAATCGTCTTTGGGACTAGCTCTGTTCAGGTCTCTATAGTCGACACACATGCGGACCTTTCCATTTTTCTTTGGAACTGGCACAATGTTGGCAATCCATTGTGGGTATTTAGCTACTGCTAGAAATCCAGCGTCAAATTGCTTTCTTACTTCTTCCTGAATCTTAAGGGCCATGTCTGGACGAGTCCTTCTCAATTTCTGCTTGACTGCTAGACATTCTTCTTTGAGTGGCAACTTGTGCACGACAATATCAGTATTTAGCCCAGGCATATCCTGATATGACCATGCGAACACATCGGCGTACTTGTGGAGGATCTCTATCAATTTTGCCTTCACTTCAGCTTGCAGAGAAACACCTATCTTCACTTCTCGTTTATCCTCTTCTGCTCCCAGGTTGATAACTTCAATGTCCTCTTGGTGTGGCTGGATGACCTTCTCTTCCTGCTTGAGTAGTCGGGCTAACTCTTCAGGAAGTTCACAATCTTCCTCGTCTTCCTCCTCCGCTTGGTTGATCGGACAATCGAAATCATATAGGACCATAGCAGCGTCGTCATCAAGGACCTCAGTGGTGTCTCTGCATGTTTATGATTTATGCATTTATTTTAGAAAGGGGTGTGCATTAAAACATTGCCATTTTATTATAAAAGGAAAAAAGATGAAAGAAAAAGAACAAATATTGAATGCAAATTGCTGATTTATTATATTGATAATCAAAGTTTTAAAACATTGGTGGCCCGACAACATCCAATATGCCTTGGGCAGAGCATATGGTTTTGAAAAAGAAGTAGAATTACTTTTTAGGGTAAATAAACTGAGGAATCTCGACAGTCCTCCAATTCTCTAATTCCTCCCCTGGATTGGCTTTACGAATCCAATTACAAGTCACTTCGTGGTAGTCTTCGTCTGAGATCATTGCAGCGTGATTCTCAAAGATGTATCCGGCGCTTGTAAATGTATCACTCACCCTAGGAAAATGACCATGCTCTTCATATGAAGAAATCATTGTTGTGCTGGAAGATGGCTGGTAGCCAATGCCATACATGTCTCTTTTGTCTTGCATCTCGACAACTTTGCCCCAGCCCTGTGTGTTCCCAGTCTCCAAGACAACCAAAGCTTCCTTCAGCGATACCATCGACATTGATGGCTGTGGGCGCTCAGATTCTCGTTGTACTGCCAGCATACTCACTATTTCAAAAGATTGAAACGGTGTCTCGACAGTCTCGCCATCCACATCAATATATCGGAAAGAGGTCAAATGACTCACCATGATATCTTCTTTGCCTCCAATCACCACTATTCGGGTCTGCATAGGGAACTTTAGTTTCTGATGAAGAGTAGACGTAACGGCCCCTGCATTATGAATCCATGGTCTTCCCAGGAGACAGCTGTACCCAGGATGGATATCCATTACTTGGAAAGTAATGGTGAAAAAGGCAGGTCCTATATTGATCGGGAGATCCACCTCTCCTATAACCGCACGCCTGGAACCGTCGAAAGCTTTTACTATCAATGCACTTGGCTTCATCACTACTCCTTGCACGGGTATTCTTTCCAACGTCGTTTTCGGCATCACATTTAAGGAGGAACCAATATCCACCAACACCCTCGACAACAACGTATCTTCACATCTTATGGAGATATGCAAAGCCTTATTGTGGTTTTTCTTATCAACAGTGAGCTCTTAATCATTAAAGCCGAGGAAGTTACCAGTGGTAACACTGGCTATGACGTCATCGAATTGGGCTACCGTAATGTCCTTGGTAATGTGGGCCGCACTTAGCACTTTCAGCAAAGAAGATCTATGCGCTTCAGAATTGAGTAATAAAGCTAGCATAGATATTTTGGCGGGAGTCTGATTCAACTGATCGACTACCTTGTAGTCGCTTTTCTTGATAATCCTTAAGAACTCTTCCGCTTATTTCTGAGTGAATGCAGCTTTTGGCGATGACGAATCTACTGTTGACCCCTGAGGAATAGGAGTGACAACTGGTGTAGCAGTTGTCTTTTTCTTTTGATTGGATGACGACTCTACTGGTCTTGGTGTAAACACTCGTCCACTGCGAGTCATCCCACTTGGTCCGACAATGGATGTGACAACAGGAAATTCAATATTAATGGGTTGCATCCTCTGGCCTTGTCTAGCGTTCACCGATTCATAACTCCAAGGTACCGCTTGGTTATTCTCCCCAGTGTAGGGCAATGGGTATTCTATAACTATAGGAGTAACATTGTTTGGAGTCTGAGGCGCATCATAATACACCTCCATTGCAGCCACCATTCTTTTCTTCTTTCCTCGTCTTTCGATCTGTATCAATCCTTGATTGAGGAGTCCTTGCAGACACTCCCTGATATCTTCCTCGGAATGATCAACCCCTTCATCTTTTACCAGCATCAAACCTAATTTCTCCAATTGTTCCCCAATCATAGCCATTGGAGTCTGAACGTCTTCTGCTTTTAGAATTAACTCACACTCGTCTTCCTCCTCCACGGCATTAACACCCGCTCCTCCATGAGGTGGCATGGGGTTGTTTTTGACATTCGGGCTTCTTGGAGTGAAAGTTAGATCCTTCGACTCCACCAAATCCTGCACGTGATTTTGAAAGGCATAACATTTGTCTATAGTGTGTCCTGGCGCACCTTTGTGGAATTCGCAAGTGGCATTAGCATCGTAATTTGGAGGATAAGGGAAGGTGGCTGGTCTTAAATCCCTCAGAGTCAGTTGTTCGTGTTGGTTCAGCTGATTAAAGATATCTCTGTAAGGCATGGGGACTGGATCAATGTGCCTTCTTGGTTTAGGCTGCCTTTGCACTGGACCACTTCGTCTGTACTATTGATTGGGCTGTTGTGCAGGAGCCTACTGATATTGTTGGTGTTGTGGAGCCTGTGGTTGATATGGAGCTGGCGCAACATTAGCTACATGCCCATAAGACATGTTATACGGTAAACTAGCTCTTCCTCTCATAATATCATTGGCCTTTCCTTCCCTCTTCTTTTGGAAATTAGGATAAGGTTTCTTGCCAACATTTGCAGAAGTGGCTGCTCCTTTGCCCTTTTTCAACTGGCTCTCAATCCTTTCTCCTACAGACACGATTTCGGAGAAGCTAGGAAAACTAGCTCCCATCATCCGGTCCATATATTTGTCTTCCAATGTATTTAGAAACATGTATGTTAATTCTTTAGGAAGCAAAGGCGGCTGAACCCGTGCAGCGAGTTCTCTCCACCTTTGTGCGTATTCTTTGAATGACTCGTTGTTACGTTGCGTCATGTCTTGCAGTTGAGTACGATTGGGTGCAAGATCAACATTGTACTGATAATGTTCAAGAAATGCACGGGAGAGATCATTCCATGTTTTGATTCGGCCTCTTTCCAACTGGACGTACCACTCCAATGATGCCCCGGACAGGCTATCCTGGAAACAATGAATTAGGAGCTGGTCGTTCCTAGCATATAAAGTCATCTTTCTGCAGTAAGCCCGAAGATGAGTGTGAGGACAACTGTTCCCTTTATATTTATTGAGAAAGTCCGGAGCCTTGAATTTATGCGGGATTATTAATTCTGGCACAAGACATATCTCCTCAGCATCTAGACCCTGAATGGTGTTAATATCCACTGCCTTAAGCTTTTCCTCCATTGAACGCAACCTTTCTGCTACTGGCTCAAGAAGAGCTTCAGTACGGTGAACCGGTGGGTCCGTATAAAAGACATCAAACTGCTCATCCATGTCCTTAAATGACCCATGGTGAACTGCTAAAGATGGTAAGTTGGGTGGATTCACCCCAGTAAGATTGAAGTTCTCTTTGGCAGTCCCCGAAGTGCCAGCTTGTCTGGCGAGTTTCTCAGCTTCCTCTTCTCTCTTAGCCATAGTGATGACCTCGAGGATTTGGTCCAACTTTCCTTTGAGTGAATCAATATCTGACCTCATGGCGTTCTGCTCCTCTTGGATTTTCTCCAAAGTCATTTTGTAAATCTTTCTAGTCTCGTACCTCCGTCGGAAAATCTGGAAAGTCAGCTTTTCTGAAGAGGGAAGGTAAAGTGTATGAGTTTGTGTTTTTATGCAAATGGGACGCATGAGTATGCTAGGATGATATGTTTTATGGCTTTTATTTTCAGGGAAATATTCACAAGCAAAAAATGATTTATAGCATTCAAAATATTATGAAGACAAAATAAAAGAGAACTCAAGGTCTCATCCATTTAATTCAATAAGGTACCGAAGTACAACCATTACACCAAGTTCTTTTCAAAATGTAAACAAAATAAAACAAATACGATAATTAAACTGTTGGCTTCCGTGTTTCACATTCTTTCCTTTCTCCTTGAATGCCTTCAACATGGCCTGACACATCTCCAGAAAATACCCCACAGCTGGGGAGTGACTATCGTTGTCTTCAAATTCTTCCATCTCCATTGAGAGCCTGAATGGCAGATCTTTAGCTTGCTGGTTTCACCATTCAATGAGCCTATTAAGCTTGCCATGGTACATATCCCTCTCTTCAGTTCGAACATTCACAGCACGCTCATACCCGTCAAAACAATCTTTCACCTTCTTCCTTGCGGATTCCCAGATCTTGCGGTCTTTGAGAAGACTTTCATATTGGTCCTTCCAGTGTTGAGCGCTTCTTATGGCGTTGTCAGCTTCTTGGCATTTCAAATTCCAATCCTTCACTGAAAGCTTAGAGACATTTATTGCTTCAATTTTAAGATCATATTCCCGCCTGCAACTTGCTACCGCCTGGTTGAGGGACTCAGTGAGTCTTTTGATCTCTTCCCCAAGCTCATCTTTTACCCTTTTTACCTCTTGGTGAGCGCGGAAGAACCATTCTTCATTATCTGCACTTCGCTTGTAAGCTTTGTTCAAATCCTTCTTTAGGTGGCTCACTTGTTAACAAGTCTGATCTAAACAACCTTTGACATTAAACTTCTTTCGTTGTTCATCATCAACCCTTCCTTGAATAGCTTCAAGTTGAGTGGTCGTGCGAGTAAGATCAAATTTCAAGCCATTCTTCTCATATGTCACCTGCTGCAGCTGTGAAGTAAGTTCCTCATTCTCTTTCCCAAGGCTTGCTATCTTTGCCCTAAGCTCTTCAACTTCCTCATATGACACAGGTACCGGCTCAGGAGTAGGAGGCCTAGAAGGAGCCTCCAAGGAGAAAGGAAGTTTGATAACTTTAACTCTTTCTATGACCCACTCTCAATATGGCATTCTAGTCACACCATCCCTCTTTCTTAGATCAGTACCCTTGGTATGGATCTTTTCCCAAGACTTAACAATCCTATGGAGTAAAGATGGGTCCCTAGTTCCCATGTCATGCAATATCATCTCTTCTAAGTCTTTGTTGTCTGGCTTTTCCAATATAGGGTACTCAAATTGTCGTATTACTAAAACAGGATTATAGTTAATACAACCTTTGGTCCCTATTAATGGCACGTTACAAAAGCTCCCACAATCCATGATTATCTCTTCAGCGTTCAACTTATTAGGATACCAAGTGATGTTTCTATCAGTAAGAGACACCAATTTCTGAGCCCATTCTTTGTCCGTCATATCCGACACAAGTGAATTGCGCTTGAATATGTGTGATGTAAGCCACTTGTAAAGTAAAGGGAAGCAAAAAGTCAAGACGGTACCTTTCTTTTCATGACGGAGATGAAGATTATAAAAAACATCAGCCAAGAGTGGAACAACAGGACTCTGACCTTGCTTCCAAACAGCCCCAAACACACTGACATCAGTTACATCAATGAAGTCATCAAAAGTTGGAAAAAGCACTAACCCATATATGAGAAGAGCTAGTACATTCACCAAAGCATCCCAGCATTTACCCTTAAACAAATTCGTAGCTTCTTTCTCCAAATAAAGCCTTCGGAAACAAAACAAACCTTTCTTTTCCTTCCAATTGTTCTTAGCTGTTGGCACATCAATCTCAAGTGCCTAAGCTAATTCCTCCACCTTAGGCCATCTTCCAATCATAGTATAGGGTGCCCTACCCTTTGCAGTGAGACCCATGAACCCTTCGAACTCTTCCAAAGTAGGAGTCAACTGAAAGTCTTGAAATAAGAAACTTCGCATCTGTGGGCATACCCTCTAGATATGCTCTAACAACAGTGGTATTTGGTATGAAGGTCTTCAGTTGCAGTGGTTTTCTTTTCTCTGAATTCATTGTTAATTTGAATGCAAAACAAACTGCTGATAAATAATTCCCTGAAAATAAAATTATTCGTAAGTCATGATGCTTTTATGCAAATGATTATGAATGCATAGCAACTGGATCCAGGATGACACAAGTAACTCCTAAACCCTCTTAAAATGTAGGTCACAATCATTTGGGAGTTCTCTTTGAATTAAATGGATGAGACCTTGAGTTCTCTTTTATTTTGTCTTCATAATATTTTGAATGCTATAAATCATTTTTTGCTTGTGAATATTTCCCTGAAAATAAAAGCCATAAAACATATCATCCTAGCATACTCATGCGTCCCATTTGCATAAAAACACAAACTCATACACTTTACCTTCCCTCTTCAGAAAAGCTGACTTTCCAGATTTTCCGACGGAGGTACGAGACTAGAAAGATTTACAAAATGACTTTGGAGCAAATCCAAGAGGAGCAGAACGCCATGAGGTCAGATATTGATTCACTCAAAGGAAAGTTGGACCAAATCCTCGAGGTCATCACTATGGCTAAGAGAGAAGAGGAAGCTGAGAAACTCGCCAGACAAGCTGGCACTTCGGGGACTGCCAAAGAGAACTTCAATCTTACTGGGGTGAATCCACCCAACTTACCATCTTTAGCAGTTCACCATGGGTCATTTAAGGACATGGATGAGCAGTCTGATGTCTTTTATACGGACCCACCGGTTCACCGTACTTAAGCTCTTCTTGAGCCAGTAGCAGAAAGGTTGCGTTCAATGGAGGAAAAGCTTAAGGCAGTGGATATTAACACCATTCAGGGTCTAGATGCTGAGGAGATATGTCTTGTGCCAGAATTAATAATCCCGCATAAATTCAAGGCTCCGGACTTTCCCGATAAATATAAAGGGAACAGTTGTCCTCACACTCATCTTCGGGCTTACTGCAGAAAGATGACTTTATATGCTAGGAACGACCAGCTCCTAATTCATTGTTTCCAGGATAGCCTGTCCGGGGCATCATTGGAGTGGTACGTCCAGTTGGAAAGAGGCCGAATCAAAACATGGAATGACCTCTCCCGTGCATTTCTTGAACATTATCAGTACAATGTTGATCTTGCACCCAATCGTACTCAACTGCAAGACATGACGCAACGTAACAACGAGTCGTTCAAAGAATACGCACAAAGGTGGAGAGAACTCGCTGCACGGGTTCAGCCGCCTTTGCTTCCTAAAGAATTAACATACATGTTTCTAAATACATTGGAAGACAAATATATGGACCGGATGATGGGAGCTAGTTTTCCTAGCTTCTCCGAAATCGTGTCTGTAGGAGAAAGGATTGAGAGCCAGTTGAAAAAGGGCAAAGGAGCAGCCACTTCTGCAAATGTTGGCAAGAAACCTTATCCTAATTTCCAAAAGAAGAGGGAAGGAAAGGCCAATGCTATTATGAGAGGAAGAGCTAGTTTACCGTATAACATGTCTTATGGGCATGTAGCTAATGTTGCGCCAGCTCCATATCAACCACAGGCTCCACAACACCAACAATATCAGTAGGCTCCTGCACAACAGCCCAATCAACAGTACAGATGAAGTGGTCCAGTGCAAAGGCAGCCTAGACCAAGAAGGCACATTGATCCAGTCCCCATGCCTTACAGAGATATCTTTAATCAGCTGAACCAACACGAACAACTGACTCTGAGGGATTTAAGACCAGCCACCTTCCCTTATCCTCCAAATTACGATGCTAATGCCACCTGCGAATTCCACAAAGGTGCGCCGGGACACACTATAGACAAATGTTATGCCTTTCAAAATCACGTGCAGGATTTGGTGGAGTCGAAGGATCTAACTTTCACTCCAAGAAGCCCGAATGTCAAAAACAACCCCATGCCACCTCATGGAGGAGCGGGTGTTAATGCCGTGGAGGAGGAAGACGAGTGTGAGTTAATTCTAAAAGCAGAAGACGTTCAGACTCCAATGGCTATGATTGGGGAACAATTGGAGAAATCAGGTTTGATGCTGGTAAAAGATGAAGGGGTTGATCATTCCGAGGAAGATATCAGGGAGTGTCTGCAAGGACTCCTCAATCAAGGATTGATACAGATCGAAAGACGAGGAAAGAAGAAAAGAATGGTGGCTGCAATGGAGGTGTATTATGATGCGCCTCAGACTCCAAACAATGTTACTCCTATAGTTATAGAATACCCAGTGCCCTACACTGGGGAGAATAACCAAGCGGTACCTTGGAGTTATGAACCGGTGAACGCTAGACAAGGCCAGAGGATGCAACCCATTAATATTGAATTTCCCGTTGTCACATCCATTGCCGGACCAAGTGGGATGACTCGCAGTGGACGAGTGTTTACACCAAGACCAGTAGAGTCGTCATCCAATCAAAAGCAAAAGACAACTGCTACACCAGTTGTCACTCCTATTCCTCAGGGGTCAGTAGTCGATTCGTCATCGCCAAAAGCTGCATTCACTCAGAAAGAAGCGGAAGAGTTCTTAAGGATTATCAAGAAAAGCGACTACAAGGTAGTCGATCAGTTGAATCAGACTCCCGCCAAAATATCTATGCTAGCTTTATTACTCAATTCTGAAGCGCATAGATCTTCTTTGCTGAAAGTGCTAAGTGCGGCCCACATTACCAAGGACATTACGGTAGCCCAATTCGATGACGTCATAGCCAGTGTTACCACTGGTAACTTCCTCGGCTTTAATGATTAAGAGCTCACTGCTGATAAGAAAAACCACAATAAGGCTTTGCACATCTCTATAAGATGTGAAGATACGTTGCTGTCGAGGGTGTTGGTGGATACTGGTTCCTCCTTAAATGTGATGCCGAAAACGACGTTGGAAAGAATACCCGTGCAAGGAGTAGTGATGAAGCCAAGTGCATTGATAGTAAAAGCTTTCGACGGTTCCAGGCGTGCGGTTATATGAGAGGTGGATCTCCCAATCAATATAGGACCTGCCTTTTTCACCATTACTTTCCAAGTAATGGATATCCATCCTGGGTACAGCTGTCTCCTGGGAAGACCATGGATTCATAATGCAGGGACCGTTACGTCTACTCTTCATCAGAAACTAAAGTTCCCTATGCAGACCCGAATAGTGGTGATTGGAGGCAAAGAAGATATCCTGGTGAGTCATTTGACCTCTTTCCGATATATTGATGTGGAAGGAGAGACTGCCGAGACACCGTTTCAATCTTTTGAAATAGTGAGTATGCTGGCAGTACAACGAGAATCTGAGCGCCCACAGCCATCAATGTCGATGGTATCGCTGAAGGAAGCTTTGGCTATCTTGGAGACTGGGAACACACATGGCTGGGGCAAAGTTGTCGAGATGCAAGACAAAAGAGACATGTATGGCATTGGCTACCAGCCATCTTCCAGCACAACAACGATTTCTGCATATGAAGAGCATGGTCATTTTCCTCGGGTGAGTGATACATTTACAAGTGCCGGATACATCTTTGAGAATCACGCTGCAATGATCTCAGACGAAGACTACCACGAAGTGACTTGTAATTGGATTCGTCAAGCCAATCCAGGGGAGGAATTAGAGAATTGGAGGACTGTCGAGATTCCTCAATTTATTTAAACTAAAAAGTAATTCTACTTCTTTTTCAAAACCATATGCTCTGCCCAAGGCATATTGGATGTTGTCGGGCCACCAATGTTTTAAAACTTTGATTATCAATATAATAAATCAGCAATTTGCATTCAATATTTGTTCTCTTTCTTTCATCTTTTTTCCTTTTATAATAAAATGGCAATGTTTTAATGCACACCACTTTCTAAAATAAATGCATAAATCATAAACATGCAGAGACACCACCGAGGTCCTTGCTGACGACGCTGCTATGGTCCTATATGATTTCGATTGTCCGATCAACCAAGCGGAGGAGGAAGACGAGGAAGATTGTGAACTTCCTGAAGAGTTAGCCCGACTACTCAAGCAGGAAGAGAAGGTCATCCAGCCACACCAAGAGGACATTAAAGTTATCAACCTGGGAGCAGAAGAGGATAAACGAGAAGTGAAGATAGGTGCTTCTCTGCAAGCTAAAGTGAAGGCAAAATTGATAGAGATCCTCCACGAGTACGCCGATGTGTTCGCATGGTCATATCAGGATATGCCTGGGCTAAATACTGATATTGTCGTGCACAAGTTGCCACTCAAAGAAGAATGTCTAGCAGTCAAGCAGAAATTGAGAAGGACTCGTCCAGACATGACCCTCAAGATTCGGGAAGAAGTAAGAAAGCAATTTGAAGCCGGATTTCTAGCAGTAACTAAATACCCACAGTGGATCGCCAACATCGTGCCAGTTCCAAAGAAAGATGGAAAGGTCCGCATGTGTGTCGACTACAGAGACCTGAATAGAGCTAGTCCCAAAGACGATTTCCCACTACCTCACATCGAAGTATTGGTGGATAATACAACTCAATTTTCAGTGTTCTCCTTTATGGACGGCTTCTCCGGATATAATCAGATCAAATGGATCCAGAAGACATGGAGAAGACCATGTTCATCACGCCGTGGGGAACTTTTTGCTACAAAGTGATGCCATTCGGACTCAAAAATGCAGGAGCAACATATCAACGTGCCATGGTAACACTCTTTCATGATATGATTCATAAAGAGATTGAAGTATACGTCGATGATAAGATTGTTAAATCCCAAAAGAGGAAGAACACATTGTTAATCTACAAAAGTTGTTTGTACGATTAAGAGAGTTCAAGCTCAGACTCAACCCGAATAAGTGCACATTTGGGGTTCGATCCGGAAAGTTGCTAGGATTCATTGTGAGTCAGAAGGGGATTGAGGTTGATCCTGACAAAGTCAGATCCATTCAGAGCATGCCTGCGCCAAGAACTGAAAAGGAAGTCAGAGGTTTCCTTGGAAGGTTGAACTACATTGCCAGATTTATTTCGCATCTCACTGCTACCTCCAAACCGATCTTCAAGCTCTTAAGAAAGGATCAAGCAATTGAATGGGATAATGAATGTCAAACAACCTTCGATAGAGTTAAGGAATATTTGCAAGAACCACCAATCTTGGTGCGTCCCGTTCCTGGAAGGCCTTTAATAATGTACATGACAGTTCTTGACGAATCCATGGGTTGTGTGCTGGGGCAATAATATGAGATTGGAAAGAAGGAGCATGTCATCTACTACTTAAGCAAGAAGTTCAATGATTGTGAAACAAGGTATTCAGCACTTGAGAAGACTTGTTCTGAAAGAGAGTCATCGAAGTAGCTTAAGTATTCACCCGGGAGCTACGAAGATGTACCATGACTTGAAGAAATTATTTTGGTGGCATGGTATGAAACGAGATATTGCACACTTTGTTTATGCTTGTTTAGTATGTCAGAAATTAAAAGTAGAACATCAGAAGCCTTCGGGGCTTATGCAACCTTTAGAGATCCCAGAGTGGAAGTGGGATAGTATTGCTATGGATTTTGTGACAGGTTTGCCGAATACTGCGAGAGGACTGGATACTATTTGGGTAGTGGTGGACCGGTTGACTAAGTCCACGCATTTTATTCCGATAAACATCAGTTACCCGTTAACTAAGTTGGCGGAGATTTATATCCGAGTTGTTGTGAAATTGCATGGTGTACCGTCCAATATAGTATCAGATAGAGATCCGCGATTTACCTCTGAGTTTTGGAAAAGTTTGCACGAGGCTTTGGGTTATAAGTTGAAATTGAGTTCGGCTTACCACCCACAGACAGATGGACAATCAGAAAGGATTATTCAGTCATTAGAAGATTTGTTGAGAACTTGTGTGTAGAAAAAGGTGGTGCGTGGGATACACATTTGGCACTGATTGAATTTACTTATAATAATAGCTATCATTCAAGTATTGGAATGGCTCCATTTGAAGCTCTTTATGGTAGAAGATGTAGAACACCTCTGTGTTGGTATGAGACAGGTGAAAATGTTATGCTTGGGCCTGAGATTATTCAGCAGACTACTGAAACTATTCAGATGATCAAGGAGAAAATGAAAGCGTCTCAGAGTCGGCAAAAAAGTTACCATGATAATAGAAGGGAAGACTTAGAGTTCAGTGAGGGTGACTATGTATTTTTGAGAGTCAACCCGATGACCGGTGTTGGACGTGCGTTAAAGTCTAAGAAGTTAGATCCTAAGTTCATTGGATCGTATCAGATTATGCAGAGAGTAGGCAAGGTTGCTTACAGAGTGGCATTACCGCCAGAACTTTCGAATTTGCACGAAAAGTGTTTTTTTGATGATTTAGAGGGTGTGTCCCAGGCCACCTGACACGGGCCGTGTCAGGGGACACGAGAGGCAGTGTCAGGCCCCTGTAAATGTAATTTTTTGTCCGTTTTAAGGTGAATTTGACTCATTCTTCTAATGTAGGATTATGTTAATGAAATAAGACTTTGAGGATGTTCTAATAATGAATATAGGACTTGATGATTAGTCGCATAAGAAATCCTAAGTGCTTAATTGAATTATATGAATATGTAGATTGTTATAATTGTGAATAACATGAGATATGTGTATGCTTTGTGTGTGAATAAGATGCACTGATGGTTGGTTGATGAGATCATAATGATCGTAAAGCATGATATGTTCATGTGTTTTGTGATATGGTATGCGTTGTTGTGTCTGCATGCGCATACATTTGATGGAATAATCATGTCATGGATGTGATTATTCGGGATTCGTTGAGAATCGTGGTTGCAGGGATGATCGTGTCTTGTTGGAGACGTTAACGATGCATTCGGGGTTCTATTGATGAACCGTTATTGTGAGTCAGTACCGCATTTGCATTGTGCATTGGAGTCACATTGCATTATGATTGATCGAATAATATGATGGATTGAATAATATGATTGATTGAATGATATGATTGATAATTTGGTGTGATTAGGGGTGAATTACTTCTTCATATATGTCGTATGCACCGTTATATTATGAATCTATTTCTCACCCCTCTGTTTGTTTTGTTGCATCTGTGCTTCTTCGGAAGTGCAGACAATTCAGGTACTTGAGAAGTACGTTGGTGTGATGTCCGTGTCCTAGGAGCTCTGATATGTAACGGGAACGGGGATCTTTGTCCACATATACGTTTATTGTTTAGAAAAACTTATCTTTATAATTAAACTTGAATTGAAGAACCTTTTTATGTGTGATTTGCTAAGCCTTTGAGCGATTGACGTTAAACATTTGGATTCCGCTGTTTTCTTTTATTAAAGATTTTGATGAACGATGATGATGTAACATTTCACTTTGGACAAGTAACTCTGATTTTATTAAAGATTTATATAAATATTCTGTGGGAAAAGTGGGTGTTACAATTGGTATCAGAGCATGTCGGTCCAACCGACCAAATTGAGTCAGTCCTTAGAATAAGAGTCGTGTGTTTCCTAACCTGAGTTGTTTGTTGTATCAGTATGGCAGGAAGGAATGATGCTGCTCTTGCTGCGGCTATGCAAGCCATGGAGCAGATGGTTGAGAACGTTGTTCAGGTCGTTCAGGGTGGAGGAAATGCTCAGTCTCGTGCATTGGAGCAGTTCCGGAATAACAAGCCGCCGACATATGAAGGTGGAATTCTGGATCCAGAGGCTGCGCAGAGGTGGTTGAAAGCTATTGAGAAGATCTTCAAAACCATGGGATGCTCTGATGATCAAAAGGTGAGATTTGGTACTCACATGCTGGAGGGCGAAGCTGAAGTCTGGTGGGACAACAGTCGCCAAAGGATGGAGGACGCGGGTACGGCTATCACTTAGGCGGTATTTCACAAAGAATTCTTGGAAAAGTATTTCCCGGAAGACATCCGCAGTGCTAAGGAGGTTGAGTTCTTGGAACTCAAGCAAGGTAATATGACAGTGGCGGAGTATGCTGCCAAGTTTGAAGAACTAGTGCAATACTGTACGCACTACAATACTGAAGAGGCAATGACTTCCAAATGTCTGAAGTATGAGAATGGACTGCGTCCTGAGATTAAGTTGGGTATTGCTTGCCAGAAGATCAGGAATTATCCAGAGCTGGTAAGTAGAAGCAGGATTTATGATAATGACAACAGGGCGCGGATTGCACACTACAAAGCTGTGAATGATAAGAAAGGGAAGCAAAGATTTGGGGGTACTCCTTACAGTGCTCCAACTGACAAAGGGAAGCAAAAAGCTGGTATTGAGAAGAAGCCAAGTGGGGGAGGAAGCACTCCCGGTGTGCTAAAATGCTACAGATGTCACGACATGGGGCATCGTGCCAATAATTGTCCTACTGAAGAAAATAAGTGTTTTAAATGTGGAAAGGCGGGTCATGTGATGGCCAATTGTAGAGGGAATGAGCCTATTTGCTATAATTGTGGAGAACAAGGCCACATTAGCACTAATTGCCAGAAACCAAAGAAGCAGAAATCCGATGGGAAAGTATTTGCATTAGTGGGAGCTCAGCCTACTAGTGAAGATCGATTGGTCAAAGGTACTTGCTTTATCAATAATATTCCTTTATTTGTGATTATTGATACGGGTGCAACACACTCGTTTATTTCTTTGGAATGTGTGAAAAAGTTAGGATTGGAACCTTCTCAGTTAAGTCGAGGAATGGTTATTGATACACCATCTATAGGTTCTGTGGCTACTACCTTGATATGTCGTGATTGTGTTTTGGCTATTTCTGATAAAGAGTTTAGATTGGATCTCATATGTCTACCACTCAGTAATCTTGATGTAATCTTGGGTATGAACTGGTTGTAATCCAACCGAGTTTATATTGACTGCTTTAGGAAGAGATTGTTATTCCTAACTCTAGAAGAGGAAATTTTGGCCAGTTCAGTTTCTTCTAAAGAACTGAGGACCTTATTGAAAGACGAAGCGAAAATGTTTGTTGTGTTTGCTTCATCATCTATGGAGGAAAAGGCCGTTGTTGAAGAGTTACCAGTGGTGAATGAATTTCTTGAAGTATTTCCCAATGATATTACAGAGTTACCTCCGACGCGTGAAGTGGAGTTTACTATTTACTTGATTCCTGGTACCAGGCCTATTTCTATGGCACCGTACAGGATGTCTGCTACTGAGTTAGCAGAATTGAAATCGCAGATTGGTGATTTACTTGATAAGAAGTTCATTCGACCCAGTGTATCTCCATGGGGTGCTCCAGTGTTATTGGTTAAGAAGAAGGATGGTAGTAAGTGCTTGTGCATTGACTACCGACAGCTGAATAAGGTTACTATTAAGAACAATTATCCACTTCCAAGGATCGATGACTTGATGGACCAACTAGTGGGAGCTTGTGTTTTTAGCAAGATTGATTTGAGGTCAGGATATCATCGAATCAGAGTGAAAGAGGAAGATATCCAGAAGACGGCATTTAGAACTTGATATGGTCATTACGAATATGCAGTGATGCCTTTCGGAGTGTCTAATGCGCCGGGTGTGTTTATGGAATATATGAACCAGATATTCCATTCTTACTTGGATATATTTATCGTAGTATTTATTAATGATATATTAATATACTCGAAGTCTGAATAAGAGCATGAGAAACATTTGAGAATTACGCTGCAAGTGTTAAAAGATCACAAATTGTTTGCTAAATTTTCAAAGTGTGAATTTTGGTTGAAGATAGTGAGCTTTTTGGGACATGTAATATCTGGTGAAGGTATAGCGGTGGACCCTTCGAAGGTCAGTGATGTGCTTGATTGGGAACCTCCGAAGACAGTAACGGAAATTAGAAGTTTTCTTGGTTTAACTGGTTATTATCGAAGGTTTATAGAAGGATTTTCTAATTTGGCGTTGCCATTGACTCAATTGACCCGGAAGAGTCAAGCCTTTATTTGGGATGTAGCTTGTGAGAGAAACTTTGAAGAATTGAAAAAGAAATTGACTTCGGCACCGATATTGATTTTACCGAATCTGAATGAAGCTTTTGTTGTGTATTGTGATGCATCTAAAATGGGTTTAGGTGGTGTGTTAATGCAGGTTGGTAAAGTAGTAGCTTATGCTTCAAGACAGTTGAGGATACACGAGAGGAATTATCCTACTCATGATTTAGAATTGGCTGCAGTGGTATTTATGTTGAAAATATGGAGGCATTATCTCTATGGGTCGCGATTTGACGTCTTTAGTGACCATAAGAGTCTGAAATATTTATTTGATCAGAAGGAGCTTAATATGAGGCAGAGGAGGTGGTTATAATTTTTGAAAGATTATGATTTTAATTTAAGTTACCATCCGGGAAAGGAAAATGTAGTAGCGGACGCATTAAGCCGGAAAACAGTTCATATGTCGGCTATGATGATGAAAGAGATGGATTTAATTGAGCAATTTAGATACTTGAGTATGGTGTGTGAGATAACACCTAGAAGTGTCAAGTTTGGCATGTTACGAATAAATAATGAATTTCTTGATGTAATTAAGGAAGGCCAACGACAAGATGTGAAATTGGTGGACTTAATTCCTACCGAAAGAAATGATCAAGGCAGTGATTTTAGTTTGGATAATAATGGTATTTTGAGATTTCGGGAGAGAATTTGTATACCCGATAGTGTTGAATTAAAGAAAGCAATTCTGGAAGAGAGTCATCAAAGTAGCTTAAGTATTCACCCGGGAGCTACGAAGATGTACCATGACTTGAAGAAATTATTTTGGTGGCATGGTATGAAACGAGATATTGCACACTTTGTTTATGCTTTTTTAGTATGTCAGAAATTAAAAGTAGAACATCAGAAGCCTTTGGGGCTGATGCAACCTTTAGAGATCCTAGAGTGGAAGTGGGATAGTATTGCTATGGATTTTGTGACAGGTTGTTGCACCCCAAAATTTGCCCTCACAATACAAGACTTTGTGTGCTAAGAAGGTTCACAAGGTTCACAAGTTTCCCAATGTTTACAAGACCTTTCATGAGGTTCATGAAGTCTACAAGTCACTTTATGAAGGTTCACAAGGTTCACAAGTTTCCCAATGCTTTCAATACCTTTCATGAGGTTCATGAAGTCTACAAGTTACTTTATGAAGGTTCACAAGGTTCACAAGATTCACAATGCTTACAAAACCTTTCATGAGGTTCATGAAGTCTACAAGTCACTTTATGAGGTTCACAAGGTTCACAAGGTTCACAATACCTCCTATGAGGTTCACAAGACATTTTATGATGGTTCACAAGGTTCACAATACCTCCCATGAGGTTCACAAGACATTTTATGATGGTTCACAAGGTTCACAAAATTCACAATTGGTCAGAAGAGTTGACAATTCCCTCAGACAATGCACCTCCTAAGCAGTGCATCCAAAACTAGGGTTTTGACTTTAATCAGGCTAAATGGACTTCCAAGACTTCAAGTGAGCTTCATAACATCTTATATGTGTGTAAGAACCCCCATGACAAGTTTCAAGACTTTTCTCAAAAGTTTGCTCAGTCAGATGATCAGATAAGTCAAAATCAGTCAATGCAGTTAAAAAGTCAAACTGAGGTCAACTGTGGTCAAACCAAAGTCAAACTTCATGATTTTTTGCCAACATCAAGTATATGAAGTAAAATTCATCATTTGATCAAGGGTTGATCATGATTCATCAAGGAGATTCCAGATCATCAATAATCAGGAGTTTCTAAATTAGGGTTTCCTCAGTAAAAGTCAACTGAACTTTGACCAGCCATAACTTTCACATACTTCATCACCAAGTCTCCACTCAAAGCTCATTTTGAAGGAAATTTAATTCTCTACAACTTTGTGTCTCACAAGCCAAGCCCAAAAATGCTTCATTTGGAAGGTATGAGCTAAGACATTATAGGTCCTTTTGAAAGTCAACAAAAAGTCAACAACTTCAAAAGGGCATAACTTGAGATTGGTAAATGATATGGACATGAAACCAGTGGGGTTGTTTAGAGGACTCTTCAAGCTTTCCAAAATGTCCAAGAACACCCTCATAGCATTAAAATTGAAGGATATGTGCCCTTGCAAAGTTGGGAAATTTTGAGTCGGTTTATGATGAAAAAAGGGGTCTAAAACCAATTTCTTCCAAATGGGCTTGCCAAATAATGACCCAATCCATACATTGACTTCATGCACGACCCAAACCATTAAAAATCAGAATTTTTATTATTTTATTTTTATTTATTTTGATTTAATTCATTAAAAATCATTTTAAATAAAAATAAAATATGAAAATGTAATATTTGATGGAGATTGAGTTTCTAGAAGATCTTAAATGATGATTGGAATTGAAGGGGAAGGAAATCATAAGATTGATCCAAAAATAGTAAGCCTTCATACACAAATATTTGAATTTTAAGACATGATCAATTTCAATCTTTTCATATCAAAATTTCCATACAACCATTCAATGTTATGACCTAAATTCATTTACCTATAAGTACTAAACACAATTCAATCACCAAGACAAAAGAAATTTTCTGCCTCCCAAGAGTAAGTTTCATAAACCAAAAAACCTCTCAAAAACTCACATTCGGTTTCAATCTTCCAGGACATTTGAAGGTAATTTGAGAACACAACCATGATCCTTGGACCTCATTGAGTGGAAACCAACACTTATTTGCATCCAAAACACTCCATAATGCATGAACCGAATCATCCATGTGCTTCATATATTTTTTTTTCGAATCATCATATTTACTTATTGATAATGAATTTTAATGATATATTGATGTTTGTTATTGGCTATAGATGAAGTCTGGATAGTTTGGTGAAGAGTTATGGCCGAATCATGAGTATACCATGTTTAGGGTTTAAAGCTCTAAATTTGGGTTCTTCAATTTACACAATATAAATGAATTTGGTTGACATAATTGGATTGTACAGGTTGCAAGGAAGTTAAAGATGTTTTTAATTTGATAAAATTGTGCTGTTTGAATAGTGTTTGATGTTCGCAGGTTGTATTGGTAGGAATAATCGCAGGAAAAGTTGTAGATAAATTCGCAGGAAAACCTGCGAACCCAAGGTTGAAGATGAAGATCTTCGCGCGCTTCAGATTTTTGAATTTTGATTTGTATATTTATTGTGTTGTTTGTATATTATTTCATAGGATGATAAGTGGCCTGGTGGTTGGTACGCGCATGAAAGAAGCTAAGGACCCTGGTGGTATGGCATAGGTGTTGTCAAGCAAGGCATCCTGGGTTCAATTCCCAGCCAGGAAAGTTTCAATTTTTTTTTTATGATTTCATTGTTTTGTTAATTATATTATAATCATGTAAATGTTTTCTAATTCTAAACTTAGTTTTTTTATAATTATACATTTAAAATTAAAAACATGTATATAATAATAATTAGATTTATATTTTGTTGTATATAAAATTTAATTTATTTTTGCAAACTCTAATTTAATCATAATATCTTTTTAAAACCCTAATGCAATTTTATAAATTATTAAATCCTAATTATTTTCAAAACCCTAAAATATTTTTCTAAAAAAAACCTAATTGTAATTCTTGTTTATATTTTAATTAGTGAATAAAATTTTATTATAATCTTTAAATTTGTAAATATAATTGTATGATCATATCTTCATTCATGTATCTATCTTATTAAATTTTGTAAATATAATCATAATTGATCCTATTTTTATAATATGTAAATATGACCTACATTGTTTATAATTTAAAATTTTGTACATAAAATCTAAAAATTAAAATGTTTAATTTTTTTTTTATAATATGTAAATATTCTATAATTGTTTATAATCTAGTTATGTATATAATTGTTTATAATCTAGCTATCCGCAACATAACTAAAGTCAGTTCTCCCACCGTGTTACAGAACTGGCGACTCTGTTGGGGATTTAATATTAAAGAGGGGTACCTTTAGGAATTAGATCACTTTAAAATTGTTTGCCTTGTTTGATTTATACTTATCTGTTGGGGTGCTCTTATGTGTGAAAGGTCCTAACCCGGATCTAATGTACCTTAGGTAAATGGCAATAGACCAAGGAAACTGTACGACGTATATCGATATGGTTGATCTGGTGGCCATAGTTAGTGCGACTTCTTGGTTGGTGATTATGTTCCTTAAGTCAAGTTGAGGATAATATGAGGCTGCCATATGTTGTCAATGCACTAACTAACTTCTAGAACCCTAGTTATCCCATCTTGGCCTTTAGAAAGTAGTGAGGTAACCGGCTTTGGTGCAGACTGAAGTTGGTTGACACTCGATACTACGCTCATTGAGATTCTAAACTTGGAGGGTTTTGGTTGGCAAGTAAGTTGCCTTCTGAACAACCACCCTTGTGAAGGATCAATGATATTGAGATCCCTTAGAACCTGGTTACTTTTGTAGGACAGGATGAACCAACTAACTTCAGGGGAGGGTACTTACCTTTAAACCTCATGCAAGCCTTTAAACCTAGGGCTATGGTGTGACTTGTTTGTGTGTGCCACATGTTTTTGATTGAGCATAACATCATGACATCATCATGCATCATAAGCATAGCATTTTCACTAACCATTTCAAGGACCAAAGGATTTATCTTTGTTCTTTGTTGCAGGTCATGACTTCTGCTCGTAGGAACACCATCAGGATCAACTTTGTAGGGATACCTTCTAAGCTTAAAGAGTTGGTTTCCCAAGTGTCTGATCATTCCCAGTTCATCAAGAGACATGGTCACCTATTGGATCTAGTCACTTCAGGGTTCAATGAAGACATGATGAGTGTTCTGTTTCAGTTCTTTGATCCTAAGCACCATTGCTTCACATTCTCCGACTATCAACTGGTTCCTACAATGGAGGAGTTCTCTAAACTTCTGGGTATACCTGTTCTTGATCAAAGACCCTTCACAGGCCTGGAGAAGGAGCTTAAACCAGAAGTTATTGCTACAGCCCTACATTTAAAGAAGTCTGACATTGTTCTAGAAACGAGAAGCGGAGTTAAGGGTATTCTTGCTAAGGTACTAATGGATAAGGCTCAGGTGCTCTTGAAGGCCATGAGCTATGATGCTTTTGAGGAGATCTTAGCCTTGCTGATATATGGCTTAGTATTGTTCCCCAACCCAGATCAGTTCATAGACGTTCATGCCATCAACATATTCCTGAGTCACAATCCAGTACCTACATTGCTTGGAGACATCCTACATTCTCTTCATGCTCGTACTACAAGGGCAAGAGGAACTTTGATGTGCTGCATACCTTTGCTTTCTAGGTGGTTTATTTCTCACCTTCCTCGCTCAGTAATGAAGAATGAGCAAGGGTTCAGATGGTCCAAGAGGATCATGTCACTTTCTCACTCAGATATCCATTGGTGCTCCAGAACTATGGAGAATGTCACCATCATTGACCGTTGTGGGGAGTTTCCTAATGTGCCACTTCTAGGCATAAGAGGAGGCATCACTTACAACCCCTCTCTAGCTTTACGACAGTTTGGTTACGCTCGGAGCGATGGTCCACATGACATGTTGATTCAGGGCATTGTGTTTGATTACGACAACGATCTTCAGGGTTACCGTCAGAGATTCATACGAGCATGGGGAAAAGTAAACAGGGTTGACAGCAAGACACTGGAACCTAAGTACACTATTCCTATGGAGGCTTATCTCAGATGGGTGCGATCCCGTGCTCAGACTCTAATGATGCCATATCTTGCTATCTTGCCAGTTACCATGGAACCTGTTGCTGAAGGAGACACTGCTTATACCATCCTTCACCCAGATATGCCTACTGACATGGAAGACTTGCAGAGATCTTGGATCCAACTGAAGGAGCAAAGGGATACTTTCGAGGCTCATTACAAAACAAGCCAAGAAAGAATCCTGGAACTAACAAAGCAACTTCACGAGGAACGGAATCTAAACTCATACCTCAACACAAAGAGGAAACGTCCATGGGAGACTTAAAACCCCATTTTTGTACTTATTTCCCTTCATTATAAGCCCAAGGGGCAAAATAATTTTAACATTTACTAATAAAATTTTTATTTCCGTTTGTTTAACAAATGTAAACTCTGCGGTCCTTGAAAACATTACATATGCATCTACATACCATATCATTGCATGACAGGTTGTCACAACAGGTTTCTCATCTTCTCGCTGTTTATTTCAGCAGAAATGGCTCTCGAACAATTTGTCAAAGATCTTCAAGCTCAGAATGCCCAATTTCAAGAAGTGATTCTGAATTTGTCCAAGGGGCAAGAAGAGTTGAACGCACTCCTCTCTGAGGACATGAAGAAGAAGAATCCTGAGGACAACAAGGATGATCAGCTGAAACAACTACAAACTGAGACGGCAGAGATGAGGATCCAGATGAATGGCCAAATGGCTCTTATCCAGAGTTTGGCCCAGGGGCAAGAAGAGTTGAGAAGCTTTGTCAATAAGCTTCGACATAACGGAGTTAGGAATCTAATCATCAGTCAACCTCCATTGAAACAAGCCGACTTGGTTGAAAGGAAGATAATGATAAAAGAAGGAAAGAGACAGGCTACTCCTGATCATCCTTCAATTGAAGAAAGAAGACCTTGTAAGGTTAATCCACTTCGATACAAGGAATGTAGAAGACAATTCATCCGGTTCAGCACAAAAATGTCACAAGTTTTGCAATGCCTGTTGGAGATGAAGCTGATTTCCTTGGAAAATTCTCCTAAAAATCCTAATACCTCTTCTCCTCGCTATAATCCCAAAGCAAGGTGTATGTATCACTCCGACTGTCCTGGTCATGACACTAATAACTGCTGGGCATTGAAGAATAAGATTCAAGACCTAATCGACGAAGGAATACTTGAGGTTACTCCAGAAGGCCAGGTTGAGTTCTTCTATCGTCCAACAAGCATCAAAGTTTCCAGATAACTGGAGTAACAAGTTTAGAGGAAGAGACTTTGAGAACATTTGAATTTTCATTTGTAATTTCTTTTGTTTTGTTTAAACACTTACTATTATGTCAAACTTTTGTTTTCATTAATGCATTGCATATGTTTGTCTTGAATTAATCCATTCGTTTCACTATATTTTGAACTATGCTTCATATTTCTTTTTTGTGATATTTAACTCCTGATAAAGCTATAAGCCTGTAGAGGGAGGATGATGAAAACAATACCATAATATTAGGCAGTATGCTTTTGAACAGACTATGCTAACGATGTACAGGCATTGTTTCAATTCCTAAACAGTGGAGATATAAGGAAGTTAATCCCTAGTCAACCCTTTTGAGCCTATGAAGTAGGAGTTTTTATTCTCGCACAAATTAAAACCCTTATTCATAACCTGGGGCAGGGTAGTTACTCGGTTAACTCAAATATGTCAATTATTTGTGTTGTACACAACTAATGATGGTTCTCTATAATCATGAAACTTGACAGTCAATATCCAGCAAAAAGAAAAAGCTTACTAAGTCAAAACCTATGAAGGAGACTTAGTAAAACATTAAGACATCCCGCTGACTGTAACCTTGAAATGAGCAGTTCAGGCAAAAAGAAGGGATAACAAAGCAAAAAAAAAAAAGGAAAAAAAAGGTCACTATGAATCCTCAACAAAGAAAGATGACTAAATGTTCAAATAAATTTTTGGTGGCTGAACCATCACAAATGTCAGTGTTACAATTCCAAACTCATTTGAGCCTCAATGCATAAGTTAACTGAGTATAGGACTGAAGAACATCATGGAGATTGGGTTGGGTACAAATAAAATTTGAGCCTTTATCCTTTGTTTCTTAAACCATGAACCAGGCCACGCTATAACCCTTTAAAAGTCCTAACTGAAGCATGGTTAGTTCGAAAGCGTACTACTACAAAAAGGTATCCTGACTCCTTTAGGGCTTATTATAAAACTTGAGTTAATATCACAGTTTTCATAAAAATTGTTTTTTCTAAAATAACTCTTTTTCAAAAACTTCAAGACAGACATAAGCATTGCATTTTTGTGTATATTTGTTTGCATATACCTGAGTGTATGATAAACAGAGAAACTTACAGGATGAATGTTCAATAAATCAAAGTCTTTCTGATAAACAAAGTTGCTTCCTGGATGAAAGCCCATGTATACAAAGGGGCATAATCATTATCTCCCAATCAAGGGGGCAGGCCATGATACTGCCTAACTTGGGGCAATCAGGACAAGATTCAACTATGTTTAAACAGCCAGAGGCAGATCTCCTCAGCTATCTGAAGTGCCAAGGGTAACATTACAGAATTCATAATGCCAGGGGCATGGTCATTGTTTCCTAATCAAGGGGGCATACCAAGTTACTGTTCAATTCATTCAGGGCAATCAGGTCCAGATTCAACAATGCTTAATAGCCAGAGGCAGCTCTCCTCATATATGTGAGTTTCATGATGTCAGAAACATATTATTGTGAAGCACTCTGTTTATTTCTCTTGAGGTAACTACATAATTCATCCTCAACCAAGGGGCAATGCTTTCTCTTCAAATCTAATACCCGGAGCGCATATGGTCCATCACAATTTGAAGACACATTCCTCTCGTTGTATTACCTTGATATTGGATTCTCAGCTGAAACCATGATGGAAATTAATTGTCTACGCCAGTAATATCAGATGGTGTCAGTATCATGTCTTCAGATCCAGCTATGAGGATTTCGGGGAAGGTATTCAGAAAAGTTAAAAATTTCAGGAGCTCCAAATCCAATTGGTTATACACTCTCGAAGTTGAAACGTTTATGTTCTCAAGTTCCGCTTTACTTTTCCCTCTGAATCCAGATTTACTTTTACCTTATTTTACATAAGCGAAACGTCCATTAGTTGGGCTTGAATGCATGTGTGCTTAATATGATTGATGTTTACCAGAAATGCATGAAAATGCAGTAATAGTATTTACTAAGGACGAATGAGGGAAGGATTTCAACGAAGCTTCGCCGGTTCATCTCTACAAGACAGTTACAAAAATCTCAGTAGGACAAATCCATCTTCATAAAGTCATGTCTCCCTTGGAATTTATATCCATCTCTTTTATCCTCATACGGATATTCGGGAATTTACTTTCCAATAAGAATACGACGAACGAAGACGGGAGGTTATATCTATCCTACTATCAAACGAAGACGGGAGGTTATATCTACCCTACTATCAAACGAAGACGAAGGTTATATATACCTTGTTATCCCCAGCATACGGAAGGTTATGTATACCTTATTATCAAACAAGACGGGAACAAGATCCTCATATTCTTTAACAACGAATCGGGATTTATTTTCCCTGGCCAGCAGTTGTTATACGAAGATATCCAGACGCTTCAGGCAGCATCATTTCATACATACATCATTTACATCATACCATAACATACATATCCATAAATACATAATACATTTACTTAGGTGCATCATACTATGCATGCATACATATAACATAAACTAACATTCTCCTTGCAAGAAGGTTATATGCAGATAAAGTTATATCAACAATTCACAACAGATCAGAAGTGATCCATACACTACTCAAGATGTCCTTGAATAGCAGGCAAACGGTCTGTAAAAAGATCCATTCCCTGGTTCAAGACATTCCTCAGAAGAACAAATCCTGACGTTCTTTTGACCCTTAAGAGCAAATCCTGACGCTCTTTTGGCCCCTTGTTCAAGACTTTTTCAGAAGAACAAATCCTGACGTTCTTTTGACCCTTAAGAGCAAATCCTGACGCTCTTTTGGCCCCTTGTTCAAGACTTTTTCAGAAGAACAAATCCTGACGTTCTTTTGACCCTTAAGAGCAAATCCTGACGCTCTTTTGACCCCTTGTTCAAGACTTTTTCAGAAGAACCAATCCTGACGTTCTTTTGACCCTTAAGAGCAAATCCTGACGCTCTTTTGGCCCCTTGTCCAAGACTTTTTCAGAAGAACAAATCCTGACGTTCTTTTGACCCTTAAGAGCAAATCCTGACGCTCTTTTGGCCCCTTGTTCAAGACTTTTTCAGAAGAACAAATCCTGACGTTCTTTTGACTCTTAAGAACAAATCCTGACGTTCTTTTGACCTTGGAGAGTAGGCAAACAGTCTGTACAAAGGTCCGCTCCCTAGTCCAAGATATTTCCAGAAGAGATAATCGCCACGAAGATTTATTTCTACTGGTCCATTCAACAATTCAAATCATGTTGCATAAATGATTCAGAGACGGCCTATACAAAGACCTAGTACTGAGATCCAGTATCAACACAAAGCTATCATCATATCCAGTTCTTTAGATGGCATCTCTAAGCCCATCTCCAGTTCTTCCAAGTGGCATCTTTAAGCCCACTCAAGTATATTCAACTAGCCATCTGTATTACTCTACGCGCTGGTGAGTGCAAATTTTTGGGCTTTTGTGTTCAATCCCCTTCAACCTTCCAGGTCACGACTGGCAAATATACCAATCTAACCCCTCAGGTTTCAGAAAATTGAACAGGGGCAGCTGTTGCACCCCAAAATTTGCCCTCACAATACAAGACTTTGTGTGCTAAGAAGGTTCACAAGGTTCACAAGTTTCCCAATGTTTACAAGACCTTTCATGAGGTTCATGAAGTCTACAAGTCACTTTATGAAGGTTCACAAGGTTCACAAGTTTCCCAATGCTTTCAAGACCTTTCATGAGGTTCATGAAGTCTACAAGTTACTTTATGAAGGTTCACAAGGTTCACAAGATTCACAATGCTTACAAAACCTTTCATGAGGTTCATGAAGTCTACAAGTCACTTTATGAGGTTCACAAGGTTCACAAGGTTCACAATACCTCCTATGAGGTTCACAAGACATTTTATGATGGTTCACAAGGTTCACAAAATTCACAATTGGTCAGAAGAGTTGACAATTCCCTCAGACAATGCACCTCCTAAGCAGTGCATCCAAAACTAGGGTTTTGACTTTAATCAGGCTAAATGGACTTCCAAGACTTCAAGTGAGCTTCATAACATCTTATATGTGTGTAAGAACCCCCATGACAAGTTTCAAGACTTTTCTCAAAAGTTTGCTCAGTCAGATGATCAGATAAGTCAAAATCAGTCAATGCAGTTAAAAAGTCAAACTGAGGTCAACTGTGGTCAAACCAAAGTCAAACTTCATGATTTTTTGCCAACATCAAGTATATGAAGTAAAATTCATCATTTGATCAAGGGTTGATCATGATTCATCAAGGAGATTCCAGATCATCAATAATCAGGAGTTTCTAAATTAGGGTTTCCTCAGTAAAAGTCAACTGAACTTTGACCAGCCATAACTTTCACATACTTCATCACCAAGTCTCCACTCAAAGCTCATTTTGAAGGAAATTTAATTCTATACAACTTTGTGTCTCACAAGCCAAGCCCAAAAATGCTTCATTTGGAAGGTATGAGCTAAGACATTATAGGTCCTTTTGAAAGTCAACAAAAAGTCAACAACTTCAAAAGGGCATAACTTGAGATTGGTAAATGATATGGACATGAAACCAGTGGGGTTGTTTAGAGGACTCTTCAAGCTTTCCAAAATGTCCAAGAACACCCTCATAGCATTAAAATTGAAGGATATGTGCCCTTGCAAAGTTGGGAAATTTTGAGTCGGTTTATGATGAAAAAAGGGGTCTAAAACCAATTTCTTCCAAATGGGCTTGCCAAATAATGACCCAATCCATACATTGACTTCATGCACGACCCAAACCATTAAAAATCAGAATTTTTATTATTTTATTTTTATTTATTTTGATTTAATTCATTAAAAATCATTTTAAATAAAAATAAAATATGAAAATGTAATATTTGATGGAGATTGAGTTTCTAGAAGATCTTAAATGATGATTGGAATTGAAGGGGAAGGAAATCATAAGATTGATCCAAAAATAGTAAGCCTTCATACACAAATATTTGAATTTTAAGACATGATCAATTTCAATCTTTTCATATCAAAATTTCCATACAACCATTCAATGTTATGACCTAAATTCATTTACCTATAAGTACTAAACACAATTCAATCACCAAGACAAAAGAAATTTTCTGCCTCCCAAGAGTAAGTTTCATAAACCAAAAAACCTCTCAAAAACTCACATTCGGTTTCAATCTTCCAGGACATTTGAAGGTAATTTGAGAACACAACCATGATCCTTGGACCTCATTGAGTGGAAACCAACACTTATTTGCATCCAAAACACTCCATAATGCATGAACCGAATCATCCATGTGCTTCATATATTTTTTTTCGAATCATCATATTTACTTATTGATAATGAATTTTAATGATATATTGATGTTTGTTATTGGCTATAGATGAAGTCTGGATAGTTTGGTGAAGAGTTATGGCCGAATCATGAGTATACCATGTTTAGGGTTTAAAGCTCTAAATTTGGGTTCTTCAATTTACACAATATAAATGAATTTGGTTGACATAATTGGATTGTACAGGTTGCAAGGAAGTTAAAGATGTTTTTAATTTGATAAAATTGTGCTGTTTGAATAGTGTTTGATGTTCGCAGGTTGTATTGGTAGGAATAATCGCAGGAAAAGTTGTAGATAAATTCGCAGGAAAACCTGCGAACCCAAGGTTGAAGATGAAGATCTTCGCGCGCTTCAGATTTTTGAATTTTGATTTGTATATTTATTGTGTTGTTTGTATATTATTTCATAGGATGATAAGTGGCCTGGTGGTTGGTACGCGCATGAAAGAAGCTAAGGACCCTGGTGGTATGGCATGGGTGTTGTCAAGCAAGGCATCCTGGGTTCAATTCCCAGCCAGGAAAGTTTCAATTTTTTTTTTATGATTTCATTGTTTTGTTAATTATATTATAATCATGTAAATGTTTTCTAATTCTAAACTTAGTTTTTTTATAATTATACATTTAAAATTAAAAACATGTATATAATAATAATTAGATTTATATTTTGTTGTATATAAAATTTAATTTATTTTTGCAAACTCTAATTTAATCATAATATCTTTTTAAAACCCTAATGCAATTTTATAAATTATTAAATCCTAATTATTTTCAAAACCCTAAAATATTTTTCTAAAAAAAACCTAATTGTAATTCTTGTTTATATTTTAATTAGTGAATAAAATTTTATTATAATCTTTAAATTTGTAAATATAATTGTATGATCATATCTTCATTCATGTATCTATCTTATTAAATTTTGTAAATATAATCATAATTGATCCTATTTTTATAATATGTAAATATGACCTACATTGTTTATAATTTAAAATTTTGTACATAAAATCTAAAAATTAAAATGTTTAATTTTTTTTTTATAATATGTAAATATTCTATAATTGTTTATAATCTAGTTATGTATGTAAATAATTTTTTTAATATATGTTTTAAAAAATAATTAAAACTTGTTAATTTAATATAATTTATTTTCATAATATGTTTATAATTAACTTAATTTTTATAGCATTTAAGACTTTATGATAATTAATTGTTTATATTTTCTTCGCAATCTTAAATAATAATTGTTCATAAAAATTTGATCTTGTAATTATTATGCTAATATTCTTATTTATTTTATCATTAATGCTATTTATTTTCATATTTATTATTATTATTACTAACCCCATTTATAGATATTGTGATTTATTATTATTATTATTACTAACCCCATTAAATTTGATATTATTTTTATTATTATTATTTTCACTAACCCAATTATAATTATTTATTTATTTTGCTATTTATTTAATTTGCTTTATTATTATTATTGTAATTGCTCCTGGATGTAATATTTTGTAATATTTAAATTATTTATTTTTATGTCATGGTTAGTAAAAATAGGGAGTGTAAACATGTATGTTATTTAAAATTAATTTAGATCACTTAATTCAAAAGATAAATATTTAAAATTGTACACTCACACACGTAAGTCGATCTTTGATCGCCATCTCACTTCCTTAGGGATACCTCTCATGTTGCCTAATCAAAAAGGTCAAGTAGGGTGTATAAAGCAAAAGTCCCTCAAAATAAAGTCATCTAGTCCCTTAAAAGAAAAATCATCAAGTCCCTAATGGTTGCCTTTAAAGATCAAGTCCCTTTTCGAAAAATGATGATAGTCCCTTCCAAAAGTGCTTAATACACCCTACAGTTGCCTTCATTAAACAGATGTCCCTTCATATGTCCCTCACATCCAAGGTAATGACTACCTATTCCTTAATAATAGGGATAGTCTTACCATTTAAAGGATTCAAGAACAGAAAGACTTAAACTTTAGGGTAGGTTCCTCATAGTTACTTGCTCACTATTCAAAAACTTTTCAAATACTTCACAAATTTCAAACAATTTTCAAACACAAGTTTTTTACGCATCCGTACATGGATCATTATCAAACTCTTATGAAAATTTTTATTCACACACTTCACCTTTTCAAAAACAATTCAAAGTGAGCTAAGTAACTAAGAGCCCATGGATAACCATGGATGTAAAGGGTGCTAACACCTTCCCTTTATATAACCTACCCCCCGGACCCAAAAATCTTTTAAGGTCTTTCCTGTTCTTTTATGCCTTTCCTTTGGATAAAATAAAAGTCGGTGGCGACTCTTGCTATCCGCAACATAACTAAAGTCAGTTCTCCCACCGTGTTACACAGGTTTGCCGAATATTGCGAGAGGACTGGATACTATTTGGGTAGTGGTGGACCGGTTGACTAAGTCCGCGCATTTTATTCCGATAAACATCAGTTACCCGTTAACTAAGTTGGCGGAGATTTATATCCGAGTTGTTGTGAAATTGCATGGTGTACCATCCAGTATAGTATCAGATAGAGATCCGCGATTTACCTCTGAGTTTTGGAAAAGTTTGCACGAGGCTTTGGGTTATAAGTTGAAATTGAGTTCGGCTTACCACCCACAGACAGATGGACAATCAGAAAGGATTATTCAGTCATTAGAAGATTTGTTGAGAACTAGTGCGCTAGAAAAAGGTGGTGCGTGGGATACACATTTGGCACTGATTGAATTTACTTATAATAATAGCTATCATTCAAGTATTGGAATGGCTCCGTTTGAAGCTCTTTATGGTAGAAGATGTATAACACCTCTGCGTTGGTATAAGACATGTGAAAATGTTATGCTTGGGCCTGAGATTATTCAGCAGACTACTGAAACTATTCAGATGATCAAGGAGAAAATGAAAGCGTCTCAGAGTCGGCAGAAAAGTTACCATGATAATAGAAGGAAAGACTTAGAGTTCAGTGAGGGTGACCATGTATTTTTGAGAGTCAACCCGATGACCGGTGTTGGACGTGCGTTGAAGTCTAAGAAGTTGGATCCTAAGTTCATTGGACCGTATCAGATTATGCAGAGAGTAGGAAAGGTTGCTTACAGAGTGGCATTACCGCCAGAACTTTCGAATTTGCACGAAGTATTTCATGTATCGCAACTCAGGAAATATGTGTCTGATCCGTCACATGTAATTCAGAGAGATGAAGTGCAAATCCGTGACAATCTTACGGTGGAGACTTTACCGCTGAGGATTGAAGATCGTAAGATGAAGCAACTTCGAGGCAAAGAGATACCTCTTGTGAGAGCAGCTTGGGGAGGAGCTGCTGGTGGAAGTGTTACCTGGGAACTGGAGAGCAAGATGCGGGAATCATATCCAGAGTTATTCCATTCAGGTACATTTTCGAGGACGAAAATAATTAAGTGGGGGAGAGTTGTAACGCCTTAATTTATATTTATTTTTGTGAAATAAATATTAATATTTTAATGGCATAATTGAATTAAGTGGCGAAGAGAGTATTTTATGAGAATAATAATAATATAAGGTGTATTATTATAATGTTGTTATTATTTAAATAAAATAAAATAAAAGGGTTAGTTAGAGGTTTAAGGGGCAAAGGTGGAATTGTTGTTTCATAAAAAGAGGAATTAGGGAAACAAACCTCATTCATCGTATTTTGACGAAGAACAGAGAGATCTGGAGAAAGAGGAGAAGAAGGGCAAGGTCAAGGATCGTAGATCACCAAGACCAAAAGTTGTGAAGGAAAGCTTCGATTTTAAGGTAAGGGGGGAGAAAAGGGTTTATGATTGGTGATAGGACATAGAAGGGTAATTGGGAGTTCCTTCCTCCCTTAGGTATATTAAGAGATTATGATAATAATGATTGAATTGATGCAATATTATGAAATTGTTGATGAATATGATTATACGATGTATTTTGAAAATATATTTGGTGTTGTGTGTTTGGTATTGGGAAGAATGGCATATGAAGGTTATGAAGGATATGATGTTATATGTATAAATGGATAATAAACATGTGAATTGGTTGGTTTTGAGTGCTAAATTCGACCTAGAATGATTGGGGTTCGTACAAGTGAGAAAGGAGGAAGAAAATGGGAAAAACTAAAAATCAGAATTTTGGGATCAGGCGCCATGACACGGGCCGTGTCCCATGACACGGGTGGCCGTGTCAGGCTTCAGGAAAAGTGTTTTTTTGATGATTTAGAGGGTGTGTCCCAGGCCACCTGACACGGGCCGTGTCAGGGGACACGAGAGGCCGTGTCAGGCCCCTGTAAATGTAATTTTTCGTCCATTTTAAGGTGAATTTGACTCATTCTTCTAATGTAGGATTATGTTAATGAAATAAGACTTTGAGGATGTTCTAATAATGAATATAGGACTTGATGATTAGTCGCATAAGAAATCCTAAGTGCTTAATTGAATTATATGAATATGTAGATTGTTATAATTGTGAATAACATGAGATATGTGTATGCTTTGTGTGTGAATAAGATGCACTGATGGTTGGTTGATGAGATCATGATGATCGTAAAGCATGATGTGTTCATGTGTATTGTGATATGGTATGCGTTGTTGTGTCTGCATGCGCATACATTTGATGGAATAATCATGTCGTGGATGTGATTATTCGGGATTCGTTGAGAATCGTGGTTGCAGGGATGATCGTGTCTTGTTGGAGACGTTAACGATGCATTCGGGGTTCTATTGATGAACCGTTATTGTGAGTCGGTACCGCATTTGCATTGTGCATTGGAGTCACATTGCATTATGATTGATCGAATAATATGATTGATTGAATAATATGATTGATTGAATGATATGATTGATAATTTGGTGTGATTAGGGGTGAATTACTTCTTCATATATGTCGTATGCACCGTTATATTATGAATCTATTTCTCACCCCTCTGTTTGTTTTGTTGCATCTGTGCTTCTTCGGAAGTGCAGACAATTCAGGTACTTAAGAAGTACGTTGGTGTGATGTCCGTGTCCTAGGAGCTCTGATATGTAACGGGAACGGGGATCTTTGTCCACATTTACGTTTATTGTTTAGAAAAACTTATCTTTATAATTAAACTTGAATTGAAGAACTTTTTTATGTGTGATTTGCTAAGCCTTTGAGCGATTGACGTTAAACATTTGGATTCCGCTGTTTTCTTTTATTAAAGATTTTGATGAACGATGATGATGTAACATTTCACTTTGGACAAGTAACTCTGATTTTATTAAAGATTTATATAAATATTATGTGGGAAAAGTGGGTGTTACAATTGGTATCAGAGCAGGTCGGTCTAACCGGCCAGATTGAGCCAGTCCTTAGAATAAGAGTCGTGTGTTTCCTAACATGAGTTGTTTGTTATAACAGTATGGCATGAAGGAAAGATGCTGCTCTTGCTGCAGCTATGCAAGCCATGGCGCAGACGGTTGAGAACGTTGTTCAGGTCGTTCAGGGTGGAGGAAATGTCAGTCTCGTGCATTGGAGCAGTTCCGGAATAACAAGCCGCCGACATATGCAGGTGGAATTCTGGATCCAGAGGCTGCGCAGAGGTGGTTGAAAGCTGTTGAGAAGATCTTCAGAACCATGGGATGCTCTGATGATCAAAAGGTGAGATTTGGTACTCACATGCTGGAGGGGGAAGCTGAAGTCTGGTGGGACAACAGTCGCCAAAGGATGGAGGACGCGGGTACGGCTATCACTTGGGCGGCATTTCGCAAAGAATTCTTGGAAAAGTATTTCCCGGAAGACATCCGCAGTGCTAAGGAGGTTGAGTTCTTGGAACTCAAGCAAGGTAATATGACAGTGGCGGAGTATGCTGCCAAGTTTGAAGAACTAGTGCAATATTGTACGCACGACAATACTGAAGAGGCAATGACTTCCAAATGTCTGAAGTATGAGAATGGACTGCGTCCTGAGATTAAGTTGGGTATTGCTTGCCAGAAGATCAGGAATTATCCAGAGCTGGTAAGTAGAAGCAGGATTTATGATAATGACAACAGGGCGCAGATTGCACACTACAAAGCTGTGAATGATAAGAAAGGGAAACAGAGATTTGGGGGTACTCCTTACAGTGCTCCAGCTGACAAAGGGAAGCAAAAAGCTGGTATTGAGAAGAAGCCAAGTGGGGGAGGAAGCACTCCTGGTGTGCTCAAATGCTACAGATGTCACGACATGGGGCATCGTGCCAATAATTGTCCTACTGAAGAAAATAAGTGTTTTAAGTGTGGAAAGGCGGGTCATGTGATGGCCAATTGCAGAGGGAATGAGCCTATTTGCTATAATTGTGGAGAACAAGGCCACATTAGCACTAATTGCCAGAAACCAAAGAAGCAGAAATCCGATGGGAAAGTATTTGCATTAGTGGGAGCTCAGCCTACTAGTGAAGATCGATTGGTCAAAGGTACTTGCTTTATCAATAATATTCCTTTATTTGTGATTATTGATACGGTTGCAACACACTCGTTTATTTCTTTGGAATGTGTGAAAAAGTTAGGATTGGAACCTTCTCAGTTAAGTCGAGGAATGGTTATTGATACACCATCTATAGGTTCTATGACTACTACCTTGATATGTCGTGATTGTGTTTTGGCTATTTCTGATAAAGAGTTTAGATTGGATCTCATATGTCTAGCACTCAGTAATCTTGATGTAATCTTGGGTATGAACTGGTTGTAATCCAACCGAGTTTATATTGACTGCTTTAGGAAGAGATTGTTATTCCTAACTCTAGAAGAGGAAATTTTGGCCAGTTCAGTTTCTTCTAAAGAACTGAGGACCTTATTGAAAGACGAAGCAAAAATGTTTGTTGTGTTTGCTTCATCATCTATGGAGGAAAAGGCCGTTGTTGAAGAGTTACCAGTGGTGAATGAATTTCTTGAAGTATTTCCCAATGATATTACAGAGTTACCTCCGACGCGTGAAGTGGAGTTTACTATTGACTTGATTCCTGGTACCAGGCCTATTTCTATGGCACCGTACAGGATGTCTGCTATTGAGTTAGCGGAATTGAAATCGCAGATTGGTGATTTACTTGATAAGAAGTTCATTCGACCCAGTGTATCTCCATGGGGTGCTCCAGTGTTATTGGTTAAGAAGAAGGATGGTAGTAAGTGCTTGTGCATTGACTACCGATAGCTGAATAAGGTTACTATTAAGAACAAGTATCCACTTCCAAGGATCGATGACTTGATGGACCAACTAGTGGGAGCTTGTGTTTTTAGCAAGATTGATTTGAGGTCAGGATATCATCGAATCAGAGTGAAAGAGGAAGATATCCAGAAGACGGCATTTAGAACTTGATATGGTCATTACGAATATGCAGTGATGCCTTTCGGAGTGTCTAATGCGCCGGGTGTGTTTATGGAATATATGAACCAAATATTCCATTCTTACTTGGATATATTTATCGTAGTATTTATTAATGATATATTAATATACTCGAAGTCTGAATAAGAGCATGAGAAACATTTGAGAATTACGCTGCAAGTGTTAAAAGATCACAAATTGTTTGCTAAATTTTCCAAGTGTGAATTTTGGTTGAAGATAGTGAGCTTTTTGGGACATGTAATATCTGGTGAAGGTATAGCAGTGGACCCTTCGAAGGTCAGTGCTGTGCTTGATTGGGAACCTCCGAAGATAGTAACGGAAATTAGAAGTTTTCTTGGTTTAACTGGTTATTATCGAAGGTTTATAGAAGGATTTTCTAATTTGGCGTTGCCATTGACTCAATTGACCCGGAAGAGTCAAGCCTTTATTTGGGATGTAGCTTGTGAGAGAAGCTTTGAAGAATTGAAAAAGAAATTGACTTCGGCACCGGTATTGATTTTACCGAATCTGAATGAAGCTTTTGTTGTGTATTGTGATGCATCTAAAATGGGTTTAGGTGGTGTGTTAATGCAGGTTGGTAAAGTAGTAGCTTATGCTTCAAGACAGTTGAGGATACACGAGAGGAATTATCCTACTCATGATTTAGAATTGGCTGCAGTGGTATTTATGTTGAAAATATGGAGGCATTATCTCTATGGGTCGCGATTTGACGTCTTTAGTGACCATAAGAGTCTGAAATATTTATTTGATCAGAAGGAGCTTAATATGAGGCAGAGGAGGTGGTTATAATTTTTGAAAGATTATGATTTTAATTTAAGTTACCATCCGGGAAAGGAAAATGTAGTAGCGGACGCATTAAGCCGGAAAACAGTTCATATGTCGGCTATGATGATGAAAGAGATGGGTTTAATTGAGCAATTTAGATACTTGAGTATGGTGTGTGAGATAACACCTAGAAGTGTCAAGTTTGGCATGTTACGAATAAATAATGAATTTCTTGATGTAATTAAGGAAGGCCAACGACAAGATGTGAAATTGGTGGACTTAATTCCTACCGAAAGAAATGATCAAGGCGGTGATTTTAGTTTGGATAATAATGGTATTTTGAGATTTCGGGAGAGAATTTGTATACCCGATAGTGTTGAATTAAAGAAAGCAATTCTGGAAGAGAGTCATCAAAGTAGCTTAAGTATTCACCCGGGAGCTACGAAGATGTACCATGACTTGAAGAAATTATTTTGGTGGCATGGTATGAAACGAGATATTGCACACTTTGTTTATGCTTTTTTAGTATGTCAGAAATTAAAAGTAGAACATCAGAAGCCTTTGGGGCTGATGCAACCTTTAGAGATCCCAGAGTGGAAGTGGGATAGTATTGCTATGGATTTTGTGACAGGTTTGCCGAATATTGCGAGAGGACTGGATACTATTTGGGGTGTGGTGGACCGGTTGACTAAGTCCGCGCATTTTATTCCGATAAACATCAGTTACCCGTTAACTAAGTTGGCGGAGATTTATATCCGAGTTGTTGTGAAATTGCATGGTGTACCATCCAGTATAGTATCAGATAGAGATCCGCGATTTACCTCTGAGTTTTGGAAAAGTTTGCACGAGGCTTTGGGTTATAAGTTGAAATTGAGTTCGGCTTACCACCCACAGACAGATGGATAATCAGAAAGGATTATTCAGTCATTAGAAGATTTGTTGAGAACTAGTGCGCTAGAAAAAGGTGGTGCGTGGGATACACATTTGGCACTGATTGAATTTACTTATAATAATAGCTATCATTCAAGTATTGGAATGGCTCCGTTTGAAGCTCTTTATGGTAGAAGATGTAGAACACCTCTGCGTTGGTATAAGACATGTGAAAATGTTATGCTTGGGCCTGAGATTATTCAGCAGACTACTGAAACTATTCAGATGATCAAGGAGAAAATGAAAGCGTCTCAGAGTCGGCAGAAAAGTTACCATGATAATAGAAGGAAAGACTTAGAGTTCAGTGAGGGTGACCATGTATTTTTGAGAGTCAACCCGATGACCGGTGTTGGACGTGCGTTGAAGTCTAAGAAGTTGGATCCTAAGTTCATTGGACCGTATCAGATTATGCAGAGAGTAGGAAAGGTTGCTTACAGAGTGGCATTACCGCCAGAACTTTCGAATTTGCACGAAGTATTTCATGTATCGCAACTCAGGAAATATGTGTCTGATCCGTCACATGTAATTCAGAGAGATGAAGTGCAAATCCGTGACAATCTTACGGTGGAGACTTTACCGCTGAGGATTGAAGATCGTAAGATGAAGCAACTTCGAGGCAAAGAGATACCTCTTGTGAGAATATGGAGGCATTATCTCTATGGGTCGCGATTTGAAGTCTTTAGTGACCTGAAATATTTATTTGATCAGAAGGAGCTTAATATGAGGCAGGGGAGGTGGTTAGAATTTTTGAAAGATTATGATTTTAATTTAAGTTACCATCCGGGAAAGGAAAATGTAGTAACAGACGTATTAAGCCGGAAAACAGTTCATATGTCGGCTATGATGATGAAAGAGATGGATTTAATTGAGCAATTTAGAGACTTGAGTATGGTGTGTGAGATAACACCTGGAAGTGTCAAGTTGGGCATGTTACGAATAAATAATGAATTTCTTGATGTAATTAAGGAAGGCCAACGACAAGATGTGAAATTGGTGGACTTAATTCCTACCGAAAGAAATGATCAAGGCGGTGATTTTAGTTTGGATAATAATGGTATTTTGAGATTTCGGGAGAGAATTTGTATACCCGATAGTGTTGAACTAAAGAAAGCAATTCTGGAAGAGAGTCATCGAAGTAGCTTAAGTATTCACCCGGGAGCTACGAAGATGTACCATGAATTGAAGAAATTATTGATGAACCGTTATTGTGAGTCGGTACCGCATTTGCATTGTGCATTGGAGTCACATTGCATTATGATTGATCAAATAATATGATTGATTGAATAATATGATTGATTAAATAATATGATTGATTGAATGATATGATTGATAATTTGGTGTGATTAGGGGTGAATTACTTCTTTATATGTCGTATGCACCGTTATATTATTAATCTATTTCTCACCCCTCTGTTTGTTTTGTTGCGTCTGTGCTTCTTCGGAAGTACAGACAATTCAGGTACTTGAGAAGTACGTTGGTGTGATGTCCGTGTCCTAGGAGCTCTGATATGTAACGGGAACGGGGATCTTTGTCCATATTTACGTTTATTGTTTAGAAAAACTTATCTTTATAATTAAATTTGAATTGAAGAACCTTTTTATGTGTGATTTGCTAAGCCTTTGAACGATTGACGTTAAACATTTGGATTCCACTGTTTTCTTTTATTAAAGATTTTGATGAACGATGATGATGTAACATTTCACTTTGGACAAGTAACTCTGATTTTATTAAAGATTTATATAAATATTCTGTGGGAAAAGTGGGTGTTACAATCCAGCCACACCAAAAGGACATTGAAGTTATCAACCTGGGAGCAGAAGAGGATAAACGAGAAGTGAAGATAGGTGCTTCTCTGCAAGCTGAAGTGAAGGAAAAATTGATAGAGATCCTCCACGAGTACGCCGATGTGTTCGCATGGTCATATCAGGATATGCCTGGGCTAAATACTGATATTGTCGTGCACAAGTTGTCACTCAAAGAAGAATGTCCAGCAGTCAAGCAGAAATTGAGAAGGACTCGTCCAGACATGGCCCTCAAGATTCAGGAAGAAGTAAGAAAGCAATTTGACGCCGGATTTCTAGCAGTAGCTAAATACCCACAGTGGATCGCCAACATCGTGCCAGTTCCAAAGAAAGATGGAAAGGTCCGCATGTGTGTCGACTACAGAGACCTGAACAGAGTTAGTCCCAAAGACGATTTCTCACTACCTCACATCGATGTATTGGTGGATAATACAACTCAATTTTCAGTGTTCTCCTTTATGGACAGCTTCTCCGGATATAATCAGATCAAAATGGATCCAAAAGACATGGAGAAGACCACGTTCATCACGCCGTGGGGAACTTTTTGCTACAAAGTGATGCCATTCGGACTCAAAAATGCAGGAGCAACATATCAACATGCCATGGTAACACTCTTTCATGATCTGATTCATAAAGAGATTGAAGTATACGTCGATAATATGATTGATAAATCCCAAACAGAGGAAGAACACATTGTTAATCTACAAAATTTGTTTGTACGATTAAGAGAGTTCAAGCTCAGACTCAACCCGAATAAGTGCACATTTGGGGTTCGATCCGGAAAGTTGCTAGGATTCATTGTGAGTCAGAATGGGATTGAGGTTGATCCTGACAAAGTCAGAGCCATTCAGAGCATGCCTGCGCCAAGAACTGAAAAGGAAGTCAGAGGTTTCCTTGGAAGGTTGAACTACATTGCCAGATTTATTTCGCATCTCACTGCTACCTGCAAACCGATCTCCAAGCTCTTAAGAAAGGATCAAGCAATTGAATGGGATAATGAATGTCAAACAACCTTCGATAGAGTTAAGGAATATTTGCAAGAACCACCAATCTTGGTGCCTCCCGTTCTTGGAAGGCCTTTAATAATGTACATGACAGTTCTTGACGAATCCATGGGTTGTGTGCTGGGGCAATAAGATGAGACTGGCAAGAAGGAGCATGCCATCTACTACTTAAGCAAGAAGTTCAATGATTGTGAAACAAGGTATTCAGCACTTGAGAAGACTTGCTGTGCTCTTGCATGGGCTGCCAAACGTCTCCGACAATATATGTTGACTCATACAACATATTTGATTTCCAAGATGGATCCTCTTAAATATATATTTGAGAAACCAGCTCTCACTGGTAGGATTGCCTGATGGCAAATGCTTTTGTCAGAGTACGATATTCAATACGTCACTCAAAAGGCTATCAAAGGCAGCATACTAGCAGATCATCTTGCTCACCAGCCTGTGGAGGATTACCAACCTTTGAAGTTTGACTTTCTAGACGAGGACATCATGTTGATTAAAGACTATGAAGAGCCTGGACCTGACGAAGGGCCTGAACCAGGGGAGCGATGGACTCTCATGTTCGATGGTGCTGCTAATGATCGAGGTTGTGGAATTGGGGCAATATTAACATCTCCTAAGGATTTTCACGTTCCTTTTACAACTAAGCTTTGTTTTCCGTGCACAAATAATGTGGCTGAATATGAAGCATGCATTATGGGACTAGAGGAAGCCATTAATCTTAGGATTAAAACACTCGATGTATATGGTGACTCAGCTCTGGTGATATATCAAACTACAGGAGATTGGGAAGTAAGATGTGATCATCTGATTCCGTATCGGGATTATGTGTTGAAGTTACTCCCCAGGTTTAATGATATTACCTTCACCCATGTGCCTCGTAGTGCGAATCAAATGGCTGACGCCCTGGCAACTCTGGCATCTATGTACCAGCTGATTTGGCCTAATCATCAGCCTTCCATTGATCTCAAGCGTTTTGAAGAACCTGCTCATTGTCTGACTGCCGAAGAAGAATCAAGTGCCAAGCCTTGGTTCTATGATATCAAGCGCTACTTAGAGAAGAAAGAATACCCAGAAGGTGCTTTGAGTATGGATAAAAGAACACTAAGAAGATTGGCCTCAAATTTCTTTCTGAATGGGGAGGTCTTGTACAAGAGAAATCATGACATGATCCTACTCCGATGTGTAGATGAACAGGAGGCAGAGCAAATCATAAAAGAGATACGTGAAGGATTGTTTGGTACCCATATGAGCAGGCATACCATGGAAAAGAAAATCCTTAGAGCAGGATACTATTGGCTAACGATGGAGGCTGATTGTTATTCTCATGTCCGAACATGCCACAAATGCCAAATCTATGCTGATAGGGTACACGTACCTCCCACTCCGTTGAACGTATTGACTTCGCCATGGCCTTTCTCCATGTGGGGAATAGATATGATCGGGATGATTGAACCAAAGGCCTCAAACAGGCATAGGTTTATACTTCAGAAAATGGTGGTCACGTATAAGGATTGGCATGAGATGCTACCTTTCGCGCTGCACGGTTACCGTACTTCAGTACGTACTTCGACAGGGGCAACCCCTTTTTCTTTGGTATACGACATGGAAGTTGTCCTCCCGATAGATGTTGAAATTCCTTCGATGAGAGTTCTGATGGAAGCTAAATTAGACGAAGAAGAATGGGTCTGAACAAGGTTTGATGAACTCAATCTTATCGAAGAAAAGTGTATGACGGCACTGTGTCATGGACAACTTTACCAGAGGCGTATGAAGTAAGCTTTTGACAAGAAAGTGCGTCCTCAGATTTACCAGGAAGGTTATTTGGTGCTCAAACGAATCACCACCATGCACAGAGAGCCCAGGGGCAAGTGGGCGCCTAATTACGAAGGACCATTTGTGGTGGTGAGAGCTTTCTCCGGAGGTGCCTTGATTCTTACAAGTATGGACGGTGAAGAACTTTCTACCCCCGTGAACGCGGATGCAGTCAAGAGATATTATGCCTAAAAGAGTGGAATAAAAAGCCGCTAAGTCGAAAACCTGAAAAGGCGACTTAGGCAAAAATAGGATATCCTGGTGGACTGAAAACCCAAAAGGGCGGTCCAGGCAAAAATTAGGGATAAAAATAAAAAATTAGCCCGCTGAGTTGAAAACCCGAAAGGGCGACTCAGGCAAAAAAGGGCGTCCCGGTGGATTGAAAACCCAAAAGGACGATCCAGGCAAAAGTTAGGGACTAATTCCAAGGAAAATATTATATTTTGTACATTCATTTGATTCTGGGGAGCTACGAAAGAGAAGGATCTACCCAATCGTCTTCCTACAAAGTTTAATTGATGATATTTTCAGAGATATAGGGATCATAGCAGTGTCGAAACTCAATAGAACTTCATTTATTTTGTTGCCATTGTATTTTCCTTGCACATCAAGTACCTCATTAAGGAATTGCATCTGTATGTACATCCTTACCCTTCACGGGTCTTAGCAATAAAAAGAGAAATTTCTCATCAAAAAAAAATTATGCTCAATCATTTTTACTTTATCTGTTTGTTTGCAAAATGTTTTATTATTAATAAACTCTGTTTTGAAATTTTGGTAAACGTAATAATAACAATGTTTGAAAGGTAGTACGATTAACTTTTTGGTTAACAAGAGGAACTTGACAGTTTTCCCGTTAGCTAATATCAATATCATTGCCGGTCACTGTGATTGTCTCAGCACAGACATCATAACCCCATTGAAGAATGTTAAACCTCAGTCGAAATTTTGCCAGGGGCACTCATGTCTCTCTTCCTGTTGCTTACAGCTTTATCAGGGTCTCGTGTACCAAGTGTTGGAAAATCTAATACCCTCCACCACATCTTAAAGTCCAATATTCATTGGAAACCACTAAAAAGCTTGAAGTCCACCACGTTGGCATCTCTCATAGAACCCAAAGTCCAATTTTTTGGCAACTACTAAAAAGCAAGAGTCCAATTTTATTGGTACCCTCATGATTCCCAAAAGTCCACCATATTGGCATTCATCCCTCCAAAGTCCAATATTCTTGGCAATTACCGAAAAACATACCTCCAGCATATACAACCATTCGCATTGTCACAAGCATGGCATGCATAACCTTCTTGTCTGAAAACAAGAATGTCATCAAAATACAATCACATTAATCATAAGCATTTGCATTAACAATTTCATTCTCATATGAATCATTGTGCATCATGCAATGCACGAAGTCATATCGTGATAGTATAGCAGGATCCAAGACGTGCATCCAGGGCCTTTCTCTCTCAAAGTCGGCGGTATTCCTTTGAAAGGAGGTAATATCCCGCATGTGCTTGCGAATTTTTATCCCCCAGCAAATTATTCTTCAGCTTCATAGTTGATAGTGACGATGTCCACCATCTTCATTGCTCTCCAAGCAGAGAGTATCCTGAAAGATTGATCGAGATACTGCTTTGGCATTCTCCGAAGAACCTGAATAAAAGGTACTGCTTTGCAAGATCCAAAGAGCCTTGATTGTAAGGAGCTGCTTCGCATGACCTAGAAAGTCTTATACCATGGGAGAGAGATACTGCTCTAAATATTCCCAAAGAGCCTTTATAGTTAAGGTACTGCTTTGAAGGACTAGATAATCTTATTTGAGTGAGGTACTGCTTTGCAAGATCCAAAGAATCTCATGTTACGGTAAGGATACTGTTCTAGTATCACCGAAGAGCCTTGATTGTAAGGAGCTGCTTCGTATGACCTAGAAAGTCTTATACCATGGGAGAGAGATACTGCTCTAAATATTCCCAAAGAGCCTTTATGGTTAAGGTACTGCTTTGAAGGACTAGAGAATCTTATTTGAGTGAGGTACTGCTTTGCAAGATCCAAAGAATCTCATGTTACGTTAAGGATATTGTTCTAGTATCACCGAAGATCCTTGATTGTAAGGAGCTGCTTCGCATGACCTAGAAAGTCTTATACCATGGGAGAGAGATACTGCTCTAAATATTCCCAAAGAGCCTTTATGGTTAAGGTACTGCTTTGAAGGACTAGAGAATCTTATTGGAGCGAGGTACTGCTTCGCAAGACCCGAAGAATCTTGTGTTATGATAGAGATACTATTCTAGTATCACTAAAGATCCTTGAATATAAGGAACTGCTTCGCATGATTTGGAAAGTCTTGTATCATTTGTTCGAGATACTGCTCTAAGTATCACCAAAGAGCCTTCATTGGTAGGGTACTGCTCTGCTTGGATTAGAGAATCTAATTGTTCGAGCTACTGCTTTGGATTTCTCCGAAGAACCTTAAATTGAAAAGGTACTGCTTCGCAAGAATCAAAGAGTCCCAGGTTATGGATAAGATACGATTCTAATATCATTAAGATCCTTGATCGGAAGGAACTGCTTCACATGACCTAGAAAATATCATGCCATTTGTTCGAGATGTTGCCCTAAGTATCAACGGAGAGCCTTTATTGTTAAGGAACTGCTTCGCACGACCCAAAGAATCATATGTTTTGTTAAGACCTTGTCCCCAAAGAAACCCTAATTCATAAGGGATTGCTTTATACGACTTGGAGAAGTTTATTCATCGAATTGGGATACTGCTTTGTTAATACGAAGAATCTCCGACACTCTGTACAATCTACCATCTCATCCGCTTATTTCATTATTGCATTGCATTTCACACCTTCTCAGACAAATTTTGGGGTCTGTTTGTATCTAATTAACCTTCAACCTAAAAATTTGAACGCCATGCAGCATTTCAACTTCGTCGGTTTCAAGATAATTAGATAGGGGCATCTGTCATACCCTAAATTTGTCCTACCCGTATAATTTTATATTCATTTTAGTTTTTTATGCTTACTAACCCATTATGAAAAAAATCAAAAAATGTGTTGTATCTTTCATTTGTTTTTTTGTGTCAAACTCATAACTTTGCAAAGATGAGTCATAATTCAGTCAAGGCTATTGAGACAAGGGTGAACTAAATACGAGAGAAATTCAAACCAAGTAACGACCAATTGCCTCAAATGTTTCTAAATTTGTTTCAAGAGAAATTCTTCCGAACCATGATTGCAAGCCTCATTAACAAGTTTCCAAAGCAACTTCAAGACCATAAGACTAGGAGAACCAAGATTGATTTTATGTGAATCCAATATCTATTTATGTGAATTCAAGGTTACCAAACAAATGCAAGAGGAGCTCATGATGTGTTTGGAACGGTTTCAAGGCTTAAAGGTTTTATTTCTCATCCAATTCAAAAGGAATGAGACATGTTGCTTGGATTCAAGATATCATTAGGATGCATATTTGGTACAAATGAATAAAAAAACTTCAAACAATGATAAACTTAAGAGTACAAAAAACAAGTGCAAGTTTATTAGAGAATAATATTTAATGGAAATGTTGAGATGTAAAGTCGAAGTTGCGTGTGGTACAAGGTCCCAGTGTAGTTTCCAAAATGAATACATTCAAAGGCATGGAAGCTTCAAGTTCAAAAGGACCATAAAATGAAGATATTTAAAATGCAAAATCCAAAGGAATGATTTCCTAAGTATCATGAAGTCAATTACAAATGTTCAAGAGGTGCATGGCTGGAAGAGTTAATTACTGAACAATAGAAATTTTCTAATAGATAACTAAAATTGAATCAGACATAGGTTTAGGAAGTGCATTCTCAAGCTTCCCTCGGTCCAAAATCAATGTCAAAGCTCTTTTGCTCGAGCCATTTCATCAGGCTCCATCAACTAGTTTTCACATTGCCACACGGTTTGCTTGTTTCTTCACATCAATGATGAGTTCTATTTGTTTTGCTTCCATCACACCAAGATCCGACCCGATAGTCTTCATCACTCCAAGCTAGCAATCATCTTCATTTTGAAAAGTCACAATAATAACCTGCAATAAACATTGATCCAATGCATAAGCCCATCGAGAAAAGAACAAACAATGAGGTATCAATTTTTGGAGAAATTCGAGTTATCACGATTCAACTTTTTGCACTCAGATTAACAGCAAGACTTGAGGAAAAGAATAAGACCAATTGAGGTTTATTACACCCTACAGTATTCAGTTGAAACAATAGCCAGAGTATGCAAAAGGACTGCATATGCCTAGTAGGTCTCTTTACTACCTGGTGCTTGACACCACGATTAGCCCGCTAGAAACTCCACAATGATTCTACCAAAGCACTGGTCATACGACTATGTCGAGACCTGCAGAATGCCAAGAAAATCAATCCATCATCATGATCAGTAAAGCAAGCACAACAGACGCATTAAGAGGTACCTCATTCCAAGCTCAGGTCAAAACTTCTTGAACCAAAACCCTCACTTCCAAATCTCCTCATCTGAATTGTTTTGTACACAGAAAGTTACCATCCAAGTCTTCATCAACTTAAGCTCTGAACTTAGTGATAGGCTCTTCCAAAAAGTACATGAAAATAGGAGCATAGTAAAAAACATGTGGTACTCAAATTAAAGCAAGCTGAAAGTTATTCATGTCTCCAATTCAAGCGAGCCTTTACAAAATGCTCATCATATACAATGTGTACTACAAACAGGGGTATTGATCAAAACTCCGTATGCATAATGAAAAAACAGTGTGGGTTTTTCTTGGAAAAATCTGAAGGGTTTTCTCCTCCATGATCTTAGAAGATTTGGGGGTTTTTGCACACAACTATCGTTTGTAGATTCAATTGAGTGTGGTAGATTGAAGATCAAGTGGATCGTTCTTTCATATCATGGTAGACGGAGGAGTGTGAAGATCTTTGTGGGTTCACAAGTGTTGAAGAAACTCAGTCGTGCTCAAAGTTTGAAGGATCATATATCCTTGCAAGAAGGGAGCAATTAATCGGAGACTTTCTCGACACGCGTGAAGGACTTGATTCTACTTTGAATCAAGGGACAAGAAGAAGATTTGACAACATATTCAACATGAATTGGTTTGTTGGTTCATCTATTTTTCTTCTTGTAAAACAATTGCAATTTTAATAAAATTGCGCAATTTGATTGTGAATTGGGGGCAGAGTACTTCGAGCAAGGACGACGAAGGAACTGCCTAAACAAATTCCTTGTGTTCTTTACTATTCTCGCATTTTACTTTTGCTCATTTTGATTTTGTGTGCTCTAAAAATTTTTGGTGTATCTAAGTAGTGCACTCAAGGTGTTTGACAAATTTTCATACTCAAAAGTGATAACTACATTGTGTAAAATTCTGCACTACTTGATACAACAAAGTTACACTTTGTGTTTTGCACACCAAGTGTTTGTCAAAAAGTCAAACCACACAATCAATTTTCTTGTTCTTATTTTCTTACTCTATATCATTGTTAAGAATAGTTTTATCAATTGTGGTATTATCAAGTGAATCGTTTGTGAAATATTAATTCATCTTGTCAACATTCTATTTCCATTTGGTTTAAGCGTATATCCGATCTTCGGTGACTTCAAATTTAATTAGACGATTTTCCGAGAAACTTCCGCAATACATTTTCAATTAATTTTTGAAAAAGGGATCTATTCAACCCCTTCTAGATCCGCGCTATCATCTAACAAGTGGTATCACGAGCACCATTTCATCTAGTGCTTCACATACAACTTATTGGAAAATGGACAACGATCCAACGGAGGCGTACAATAGAGCTCCAGTTTTTATCGGAGAAAACTATAATCACTGGAAGGATTGTATGTGCATTCATATCAACTCTGTTGATAGAAAAATTTGGAAAGTTATTCAAGACGGCCCTTTTCAAATAACTATGGCTGGTCCGGATAATGTCCAAATTGAAAAACCGGAAGCACAATGGGATAAGAATGATGAAAAGAAATATAGCTATGATTGGAAAGCTCAAAATATGCTTATAGCTTCTTTGGGAGCGGATGAATATTTTCGAGTTTCTCATCATACTACGGCTAAGGCCATGTGGGAAGCTTTACAAGTTTCCCATGAGGGAACCGATGATGTAAAGCTGGCACGAATTAATACTCTACAACAAGAGTTTGATCGATTTCACATGAGCCAAGGGGAAACCATTGGAGAAATGGGAAAAAGATTCTCTCATTTGACGAATCAATTAAACACTCTTGGTAAAACTACTCCTAACAATGTAGCTAGATACTAACAAAATTTTGAGATGTCTTACTAGGAATGGTTGCCAAAAGTTACGGCAATCAAAGAAGCCAATGACATAAGAACCTTGGATTTAACTACACTTATTGGAAAGCTACAAAAGCATGAACAAGAGCTCTTAAAGATAGTGAGAGTGATTCAAGTGATGATGAAGACGAATCAAATAAAGATATGGGTTTATTTGTAAGAAGATACAATCAGTATCTTAGAAAGAATGAAATATCTCATTCGGACAAGCGTCTCATCAACTATCGAAGAAAATCTAATCCTTCTAAGCAAGATTTTATTAAAAGTACGAAAGGTAAATGATCTTGTTACTATTGTGGAAAACCGGGTCACTACAAACCGGATTGTCCAATACTAAAGAAATACAAAGCTAAAGATAAGCATCAAAGGAAAGGTAACAAATCTAGAAGAGCATATATTGCTTGGGAAAGTGATAGTGAATCTTCTAGCAAAGCAAGCTCAAGCGATGAGGAAGAGAAAGTAAATCTTTGCCTCATGGATCATAAGAAAGGCAAAAAAGAGGTAAAACATGCTAAATATGATAATGCTGAAAAATTGTCTTATAATGATCTACTTAGTACTTTTAAAGTTCTCCATCAAGAGGCTAAGGAATCTTTCAAGCGCATTGCACCCGACAAAAGAATTTTTGCATATTTAGAGAAAAAGGTTTCAGATAATCAAAATGCGATGAAAGCTCTTAAGAAACCGATGGTAGAACCTATGATAGAAGACAAGCGAGAATGGCATAACTTTCATAGTTGTGAAACGTGTTGCATTTGGCAAAAAGAAGTTAAAACTCTTCAAGCCAAATTATACAAGTTATCACAACCTAAGATTACCTTTACTATTGATCGTTCAAACTTTAGAGAATCAGTGAACAACCCATATCAAAGGTATACTTATGTTGTGAAGGATCAAAATAGTAAATGAAAGTCTAAACCATTCTTGAAATGTCACTATTGTTGCAAGGAAGGTCATACGATTGCCAAATGTAGGTTTAGGAGATACTTGGTTCCTAAAGGAATTTGTCAATGGTTGCCCAAATGCAACCAAAATTTCACTCACACTCTATGACCCAATGAAAATTGGATACCTTCCTCTCTTGTCTAATCATGTAAGTGAAGTGTCTTGAGGCTACAGAGAAATGTTGGTTTCTAGATAGTGGATGCTCAAGACATATGACAGGTGACATTTCCTTATTCTATGACTTCGTGGCTAAAAAGAAGGGATTTGTTACATATGGTGATAACAACAAGGGAGATATACTCGACAAAGGTAGTGTAGGTAATCCCTCCTCTACATCTATCTCTAATGTCCTCTTAGTAGAAGGTGTTACACCCCAAAATTTGCCCTCCACAAGACAAGACATTGTGTACTAAGAGGTTCACAAGTTTCACAAGACATCTCATGAGATTCACAAGGTTCACAAGGTTCACAATTGGTTGACAAGTTTGACAATTCCCTCAGACAATGCATCCTCCTAAACAATGCATCTTAAACTAGGGTTTTGACTTTCATCAGGCTAAATGGACTTCCAAGACTTCAAGTGAGCTTCATCGCATCTTATATGTGTTCAAGAATCCCCATGTCAAGTTTCAAGACTTTCCCAAAAGATTTGCTCAGTCAGATGATCAGATAGGTTAAAATCAGTCAAAGCAATTAAAAAGTCAAACTGAGGTCAACTGTGGTCAAACCAAAGTCAAACTTCATGATTTTTTTGCCAACATCAAGTATATGAAGTAAAATTCATCATTTGATCAAGGGTTGATCATGATTCATCAAGGATATTTCAGATCATCAAGAATCAGGAGTTTCTAAATTAGGGTTTTTACAGGAAAAGTCAACTGAACTTTGACCAGCCATAACTTTCACATGCTTTGTGTCTCACAAGCCAAGCCCAAAAATGCTTCATTTGGAAGGTATGAGCTAAGACATTATAGGTCCTTTTAAAAGTCAACAAAAAGTCAACAACTTCCAAAGAGCATAACTTGAGAATGGTAAAAGATATGGACATGAGACCAAAGAGGTTGGTTATAGGACTCTTTAAGCTTTCCAAAATGTCCCAGAGCACCTTCATAGCATTAAAATTGAAGGATTTGTGCCCTTGCAAAGTTGGGAAATTTTTGAGAGGTTTATGAAGCAAATGGGGTCTTAAAACCATAATTCACCAAATGGGCTTGCTTTTTTATGACCCAAACACTTCCATGACATCATGCACAAAATTAAATTTATTTATTCATAATTTTATTCATTTTATTTTTATTTATTATGATTTTTTATGTTAAAAATAATTTTAAATTAAAATAAAATATAAAATAATGGATATTTGATTTGATTTGGTTTCTAGAAAGTCTTAAAACATATTTAGACTTGATTGATACAAAAATAATGAGGATCATACCAAAATAGCAAGGCTAGATCAAGGATATTCAAGTTTTAAGATCAAATATTTTTCAATCTCCCAAAGATCAAATATCCACAAATTTGTTAAACTCTTGACCTAGTTTCATTCACCCATATATAAACAACATGAAGACAAGCACTATTGACGAATTGGCAGCCTCCAGCACCTTGTTCAAACTTCACAAAAATCATCCAAAAACTCCAATTCGGATTTTGAGCTAGAGGAGATTTCAAAGCAATTTAAAGGTGGCAATGCGTTCTATGATGTTCATATAACATGTTTGGATCATAAAAAGCCTATGAGACACCTTCATTCATATGAACCGAACCCGTGTTCATCTCATATTTGAATTTTTCGATTCTATGAATTTATTGCATTTTAATTGATTTTGTTTGCCTAATCGTGTTTGTGTGATGATGTAGAAACTTTCTAGACAAATTAATTGGAGTTTCATGGCCTAACTCGAAATACACCATTGTTAGGGTTTGAGATTCAAATTCGGGATCTTGGTATTTAGGGTGTTTAAATGGATTCTAAGAACATGGCCATAACCTATAAACTTCATGTGATTGATCTGGGCTGTTAATTTACATTAATATTGTGGTTTGCTTGATGATTAAAAAACATAGGTTTTTCGGGTTCAAGAACATGCAGGAAAATTCGCAGGAAGCTTTGAAGGAGAATTCGTAGGAAATTCAAACGGGGAAGATGAAGTTTGGCGCGCAGGAAGTATTTGAAATTTCAAGAAAGCTTAAAACGAATGTGTTTCATGTATGTTACAACTAAAGCGCTTGGCTCAGTTGGTTTGTGTGTCTGGCTGGTAAATGAATGGTCTTGGGATCAAAACCTCCCCAGGCCATTTTGATTTTGTTTTATTTTCAATATTTTTCGCAGGATAGGCAACAAAAGGATTGCTGCCTGGTTCATATTCACAAGCACGCACGCAGCCTGGTGGAGATGCTGCTGGTCCAGTGTTGGCAAAGCCTAGGGCGTGGGTTTAATCCCTGCCCCAGGTAAGTTTTGTTCTTTTATTTTCTTTAATTATTTTGTTTTATTATTAATTGTTTTATAATTAATTTTAATTACAATAATATATATTCAAATAATAATGTGTAAATATGTATGTATAATTTCATTTTTTTTCTAAAAAATTCTAATTTATTTTTTCTAAAATTTTAATCCTAGTTTCTTTTACTTAAATTAAAATATGTATATATATATATATATATATATATATATATATATATATATATATATATATATATATATATATATATTTAATAATCAAATTAATAATGTAAATAAAATTATAAACCCTAGTTTTATTTTTCTAAATTAAGTAACCCTAATTATCCTTAACCCTAATTTATTTTCTAATTTCTAAAAAAAACCTAATTTTTTTTAAAACTTTAATTTCTCACTTTAATTATTTCTGTTTAAATATTACACTTAATAAATTTTTCTAATATATATAATTAAATCATTAATCATGTGTTATTTTGTAAATAAATTAGTATATGGTTTATTTTTATTTCAAAAAATTCTTAAATAATGTTTATTTAATTTTAAAATATTTAATTAACTTGTATATATTTTATATTTTGTACTAACCTCTTTTTCTTATCATTATTTTATTACTAACCCTCTTTATTTATTGCTTATATTTATCATTTAATTATTTCTATCATAATGTAACTGTACAAGCCGTGTAATAGTCGTAGTATTTTATCGTTTATTTATTTATAAATATATTGCTATGGTTAGTAAAATAGGGAGTGATAACATGTTTGTATTGTAAAATTAATTTAGAATCACTAATAATAAGATAAATATTTGAATTTATACACGCACACACGTAAGTCGATCTTTGATCGCCATCTCACTTCTTAAGGTTATCCCTCATGTTGCCTAAATAAAAAGGTCAAGTAAGGTGTCTAAAAGCAAGGTCCCTTCTCCTAAAATATCATCAAGTCCCTTTACGATTATAAGATCAAGTTCCTTCGAATATTGCCTTCGTAAATGATCTTGTCCCTTTCGAATAAAAGATGATAAGTCCCTTCGAATTGCTAAGACACCTTACAGTTGCCAAATCACAGATGACCCTTCACATGTCCCTTATAACATCCAAGGTAATGACTACCTATTCCTTAATAATAGGGATAGTCTTACCATTGAAAGATCATTTTAGAACAGTAAAGATTCAAATTAGGGTAGGTTCCTCTTAAGTACTTGTTCACTTTTCATCAAATTACTTCATTATACTTCACATTTTTTAAACAAATTTTCAAAACAAAGTCTTTATATACATCCATACAAGGATCATTATAAAGTACTTAAGAAAATTTTTAATCACACACTACACTTCTCAAAACAATTTAAAGTGAGCTAAGTAACTAAGAGCCCATGGATAACCATGGATGTAAAAGGTGCTAACACCTTCCCTTTACATAACCTACCCCCCGAACTCAAAAATCTTTTAAGGTCTTTCCTGTTCTTTTATGCCCTTTCCTTTGGATAAAATAAAAGTCGGTGGCGACTCTTGCTATCTGCAACATAACTAAAAGTCAGTTCTCTCACCGTGTTACAAAAGGTCTTAAGCATAATCTTGTTAGCATTAGTCAATTGCGTGACAAGGAATATAAAGTCTCATTCTCTAAAGAAGGTTGCATAATTGAACATAATGAAAACAAAGAGGATATGTTTAAATGCTTGAGGGTTAACAATGTATACATGCTTGATTTGAATTTGATGACCATGAGTGATCCTAAATGTCTAATTTCCAAAAGTGAAAAATCTTGGCTTTGGCATAGACGTTTAGCTCATATCAACTTTGACTTGTTAAATAAGGTTGTTTCTAAGAACTTAGTAGTCAGTTTTCCAAACATAAAGTTCACTAGGGACCATCTTTGTGATACTTGCCAAATGGGAAAGCAAACAAAGATATCCTTTAAATAAAAAAATTTAGTTTCTATTTCTAGACCTCTTGAACTTCTACACATGGATCTTTTTGGTCCTTCTAGAATCAAAAGTATATGAAGAAACTATTATGGTTTTGTTATTATTGACGACTACTCTAGATTTTGTTGGACAATCTTCTTAGCTAGTAAAAGTGATTCCTTTTCGGCTTTTGAAACTTTTGCCAAATTATCTCAAAATAAACTTGGCACAAACATTGTAACCATTAGAAGTGACCATGGAGGTGAGTTTGAAAATCATCTCTTTGAAATTGTTTGTAAGAAACATGGCATTGATCATAATTTTTCCGCTCCTAGAACTCCACAACAAAATGGCGTTGTGGAACGTAAAAACCGTGTGTTAGAGGAATTGGGAAGAACTATGATCAATGATAGTGGTCTTCCCAAATACTTTTGGACCGATGCTATTAGCACCGCGTGCTATGTATTAAATAGGATCACTATTCGTCCTATTCTAAATAAAACGCCATATGAACTTTTAAAAGGAAGAAAGCCAAATGTGTCACATCTTCATGTCTTTGGTTTCAAATGTTTTGTGCTAAATAATGGAAAAGAAAACCTTGGTAAATTTGATTCAAAGGCGGATGGGGGCATCTTTCTTGGATACTCTAATTCAAGCAAAGCATATAGAATATACAATAAAAGGTTGCTTATTGTTGAAGAATCAGTACATGTATCTTTTGATGAATCTTATCCAAAAGTTGTCGGAAAAGGTAGTGTTGTTATTGGTGCAGGTGCCTCTTCAAATGAGATTGTTAAATACCTTGATATGTCTCGTGTGGAACCCCTTCCGGATATTGTTAGTGAGGAGCCTCTTGATGAGTCTAGTCTCAAAGATGAAGGTCAAGCATCTCCCCAAAATGATCTACCATTGGAATGGAAAACATCAAAAGACCATCCCATCAATAACATTATTGGAGATATCTCAAAGGATGTCATTATTAGATCAAGGATAAGTAACTTTTGTTTTTATCATGCTTTCATCTCTCAAATTGAGCTTAAAAACGCCAAAGAGGCCTTACTTGATGAAAAATGGTTTCTAGCCATGAAAGAAGAACTAAATCAGTTTAAAAGAAATGAGGTTTGGGATCTTGTTCCACCTCCGCGAGATCATTGAGTGATTGGCACCAAATGGGTTCTTAGGAACAAATTGGATGAAAACGGTATCATTATTCGTAAAAAGGTCCGTCTTGTTGCTCAAGGGTATAACCAAGAGGAAGACATAGACTATGAGAAAACTTATGCTCATGTTTCCCGCCTCGAGACTATACGCCTTTTACTTGCATTTGCATGTTCACAAAATTTCGAATTATATCAAATGGATGTTAAAAGTGCTTTCCTTAACGAATATATAATTGAAAAGGTGTATGTGTGTCAACCTCCTGGAAACTATGAAAAACCAAATCATGTGTACAAGCTTAAATGTGCTTTGTATGGTTTCAAACAAGCTCCTAGAGCTTGGTATGAGCGCCTAAGTAAATTTTTGATCAATCAAGGTTTTTCAAGAGGAAACATTGAAACTACACTCTTTATTAAAAGAGAAGGAAATCATTCTATATTTGTTCAAGTATATGTAGATGATATTATTTTTGGATCTACTAACATGAAGTTGGTCAAAGAATTTTCAAGTTCCATGCAAGGTGAATTTGAGATGAGTATGATGGGGGAGCTTAACTTCTTCCTCGGACTTCAAATTTGACAACTTGAAGATGGAACCTTCATAAGTCAAACAAAATATTGCAATGAGTTACTCAAACGTTTGATATGACAAATTCTAAGCCTATTGATACACCAATGCCTACTGCTGCTAGTCTTGATCGTGATGAAAAAGGTAAGGATGTGGATATAAAAAGGTATCGAAGTATGATCGGATCCCTTCTTTATCTTACCGCATCGCGTCCAAATATTATGTTTAGTGTATATATGTGTGCTAGGTTTCAATCGTGCCCTAAGGAATCACACTTAAAATCAGTTAAACGTATACTTAGGTATCTTTGTGGTACGTCTAAGTTTGGCTATTGGTATCCTAATGGTAGTGATTACTCTTTGGTAGGTTTTTCCAATTTCGACTTTTCCGGTTGCAAAGTGGATAGGAAAAGCACTAGTGGAACTTGTCACTTCTTTTCAAACTCTCTTGTTAGTTGGCATAGCAAAAAGCAAGTTTCGGTTGCTTTGTCAACTGTGGAGGCGGAGTATATTGCGGTCGGAAATTGTTGTTCCCAAATTCTATGGCTAAAATAACAATTACTTGACTTCAATATCTCTCTTAAACAAATTCCAATTTTGTGTGACAACACTAGTGCAATCGATCTTACCAAAAATCCTATTCTTCATTCGCGCACTAAGCATATTGAAATAAGACATCACTTCCTTAGGGATCAGTTAGAGATAGGTGATGTGATGTTTGAGCATGTTGAAAGTTCGAATCAACTAGCCGACATTTTTACAAAACCACTTGCTACCGATCTTTTCTTTTATATCCGTAGGGAACTTGGTATTCTTGACATCTCGAATAGATCTTGATAATCATTGCATTGTCTTATATTATTGTTTGGTTCAACTTATCTTGTCACTAACTTCTCTTTTAGCATAGTGTTATTTTACTTCACTTTCACATACTCGAGGTAATATCCTTCTAAACTTAGTTGTCTCTATTCATCCATGATATCTAATATAATTGTGTGGCTAAGCTTATGTTAGTGTCTTTATCTATTTCTTATCTTCTTTTGTGTTATACTTAGTTGTATGTCTATTAATCAACATATAAGGTGATATTATCATAATTTGATGTGTTTTAATTGCATTTTAGTGGAAAATCTCAATCAAAATTGTCGGGTCCCAATAGGCCGACTCATGAGTCGGCTCATGGAACCTTATGAGTCGACCTCCTTGCTATCTTGAGCCGACTCATTTCAAATTTAAATTAAGCCGACTCATTTCAAATTTTGAGCCGGCTCATTGTCGTATCATATGACATTTGGCTGTCTTGAAAAGACGCGCCGTCTGCCTCCCTTGTCCCTAGGTCGGCACATCAAATGCATCCCATCACTTTTTAACTTTCATTTAATTGTGTTTATGAATTCTAATAATCTAAACTCATTAAAATTCAATTTTCATATCATTATCATCTCATACTCTCTCAAGTTTCTCAACAAACCCTAAAACCCCAATTTTCTCTCAAAGTCTCAAATTTCTTCTTCATTCTCAACAACGACTTCAAGAGCTACAGGAAAAAGGTCACGGGGTTCTTCGTCACAATCATCTCTATCGCTAAATGCTCTATCTCTTCTTTCATCTGATTTGGTTGAGGTTTATAATAAAATAATTCAAGAATAGGAAAATTGTTCCTCAATATGTGTATTCAAGAACAACTGCAAATCAGATGCATATTCCTCACATTGTTGAACTAATGGGTTTTCATGGTATCAACCCTTTTCTCTCATGTCATGAAGATTATAATGAGGATTTGGTAAGAATGTTCTATGCTGGACTGGTTGGGACATTTAAAGGTTTTGAATTTAATTTTCGTATGGGCACTAAAATATTTGTTGTAAATGCTCAAGTTTGGAAAGACTTGTTTCACATTGATCCTAAGGAAGCTAGTATCTTTATGACTGACACATCTCAAGTGGAGAACTACACATTTCACTCAGAATTAAATGGTATGCTTAAAGACCCATTCTCTGACTCCATTGTAAATTCTGATTTGTTTCCAAATTCAACCACCACTGGAAAGGTTAAGTCGTTGGATCACATCCTTCATTGGATAGTATCACACAATCTACGACCAAAGAAAGGAGGCTTTTCTCGTATCGACATGGCTGAAGTTCATCTGATATACATTCTTCGGAACAAGGTCAAAGTTAACTGGCCATATTATTTCGCTAGTCGTATCTTTGCTCTAAAGGATAAGAAAGGAGTTGCTCTTGCATATCCATCAATTATTCAGGCTATTTTCAGCAAAGCTGAAATTGTTGGTAGCGACTTACCCATGGTTTCCATACCTGACACAAATTGGTTTCAACAAAAGACACCGAGTCTTATGGGTCACATATGGGATTCTAAAGAAAAACGGTATCAATATCTTTTAAGAGGTGATTTTAATCATGAGTTGGAAGAAAACTTTGAAGGGGACGATCTTGAGGATCAAAATGAAGGAAATGTTCCAAATGATGAATTGTCAAATGACAACAAAGAATGGAATGGTATTCCATCTAATGATTCTGCATCCTATTCAAATCAAGGATGGGGTGAGTGGCAATACATCGGCTGGACAAAAATTGCTACTCGATTTTCCCCTCCATCTCCTCCTCCATCTCAACCACATCAAGATGATCCGTTTAGCTTTATGGCTCTGCTTCAGAATATGCAACTTCAACAAGAAGCCTATTACACAACTCAAATCGAAAGACACTCGGAATTAGAAAGGCGTTTAAATGAACAAGATATTGCGTTTGCTGCTTATGTTTTCGTTCAAGACACTCGGTATACAGCATTGCAAGATCATTTGGATGCTCAAGACAATGCGTTCAACTCTCTCAATAGCAATTTCCTTCAATTTACCGAAGCTGATATGGATGACTCTCAACCTATCACTTACCATCGACGTTATCCATCCATTCGGGATCGTAATCCCCAAGCTTGAGAGAATCATTGCATACTTCTTTTTGTTTGTTGTTTTTCTTGTTTTTTTGTTGTTTATGATTTCCTTATGGATAATGATTAATGGTTTGATTATGTATGAATTCATATCCCTTTTCGTTTGATTACTTTATATTTAGCCTTTATTTATTTTCGCAAATATTTATTTTTACGTTCTTCCAAATTGTGTTTGTGAATGCGTGTGATTATTGCAATTGGTATCTCATATTGAACTTATGTCTCACATGTTATTTCCATTGGTTGATTACTCATAAGTATTTTTTTTCTTTTTGATATTGTCAAAGGGGGAAATGATATTGATAGCATAAAATAGATCGTGTTTGTGGCATACTGCCAGGGGGAGCTTAGCAACATATGGTGACTGATTCATCAAGATTTTGCCATCATCAAAAAGGGGGAGTTTGTTAGACGATAGCGCGGATCTAAAAGGGTGGTTGAATAGACCCCTTTTTCAAAAATTACTTTTCAAAAATTAATTGAAAATGTATTGCGGAAGTTTCCCGAAAATCGTCTAATTAAATTTGAAGTCACTGAAGATCGAATATACGCTTAAACCAAATGGAAATAGAATGTTGACAAGATGAATTAATACTTCACAAACGATTCACTTGATAAAACTATTCTTAACAATGATATAGAGTAAGAAAATAAGCACAATCAAATTGATTTTGTGTGGTTTGACGTTTTGACAAACACTTGGTGTGCAAAACACAAAGTGTAACTTTGTTGTATCAAGTAGTGCAGAATTTTACACAATGTAGTTATCACTTTTGAGTATGACAATTTGTCAAACACCTTGAGTGCACTACTTAGATACACCATAAATTTTTGGAGCACACAAAATCAAAATGAGCAAAAGTAAAATGCGAGAATAGTAAAGAACACAAGGAATTTGTTATAGCAGTTCCTTCGTCGTCCTTGCTCGAAGTACTCTGCCCCCAATTCACAATCGAATTGGGAAATTTTATTAAAATTGCAATTGTTTTACAAGAAGAAAAATAGAGGAACCAACAAACCAATCTATGTTGAATATGCTGTCAAATATTCTTCTTGTCCCTTGATTCAAAGTAGAATCAAGTCCTCCACGCGTGTCGAGAAAGCCTCCGATTAATTGCTCCCTTCTTGCAAGGATATATGATCCTTCAAACTTTGAGCACGGCTGAGTTTCTTCAACACTTGTGAACCCACAAAGATCTTCACAATCCTCCGTCTACCGTGATATGAAAGAATGATCCACTTAATCTTCAATCTACCTCACTCGGCTGAATCTACGAACGATAGTTGTGTGAAAAACCCCCAAATCTTCTAAGATCTTGGAGGAGAAAACCCTTCAGATTTTTCCAAGAAAAACCCACACTCTCTAGACCCAATCTGAAACACTAATTCACGATTGAACGTTATCTTCGAAGCAAGCACCTTAATCAACAAAGATTATTGTGTGTGATTGTTGATGGATGCAAGAAGGAAGAAGATGAAGAGAGAAGTGTGTATATCTTTTACTTTTCTTGTTAACATCTCAAATGAAATGAAACCAGATATTTATATTGGTTAGTTAATGTCATAAAAATAGAAAGAAAAATTAAATGAAAAATATGACAGTTACAGGAATGAGCCTGCTCAAATCACCAAATGAGCCGACTCAAATTACTGGGTGAGTCGGCCAAAAGGAGAGGGAGTCAGCCTGTTGAGACCCGCACATATTGGGAGGAAAAGCATTTTGATGAGTCGGCTCATGAGGGGTTTTGAGCCGGCTAATACATACCCAATGAGCCGGCCAAAAATTGGCCTCAGGAAGCCTGTTGGGACCCGCGTGTTTTGGCACCAAACACACTAAATGAGTCGGCTCATGGTGGAATTTGAGTCGGCTCATTCAGTTCATTTTCACAAAAAATGATATTTATTCCTTTTTCTTTGTGAACCAAGCACACTTTCAATCATGCCAAGTTTTTGACACATTCAAAATCCATGCCATGTCTCACAAATATCAAGGGTCTAACAAGATCAAGTGCTTTTGTATGTTCTGCACAATGAGAATGAGGTTGAGTCGTATGTTGAAATACACAAGGATCTTCTCTGAGGTTTAAATATGAATAGAAATGAGAATTGGATAGTACAAGAGCACAATCGAAGTTTTATAACTTGGTTTACGGATTATATTTATTCAAAGTATTATTCAAATCCCGCTTCAATAACATAAAGGTTGAGATGTTTAGCATATGGTCCAAGTTTGGTTGTGTTTTCTTATAGCGCATACACAATTAATGGATACACATTTTATACCAAAGAATTATATGGATAGTACGAGAGCACAATCGAAGTTTTATAACTTGGTTTAAGGATTATATTTATTCAAAGTATTATTCAAATTCCGCTTCAATAACATTAAGGTTGGGATGTTTAGCATATGGTCCAAGTTTGGTTGTGTTTTCTTATAGCGTATACGCAATTAATGGATACACATTTTATACCAAAGAACAAGATGATAAAAGTAATATGCAAAATAGTGGTGTCACCGTTGTAGTTGAAGCAATGCATATTTCAAATGTGAAGGACTTAAACCTCATTGCAAATCTGTCATATTTTGGGGTTATCGAGCGCATTTGGGTGTTTGATTATGAGAAGTTTCAGATTCCTATATTTGGTTGCAAGTGGGTTGAAAATAATAATGGCATACAAATGGATAAGTTGAGATTTATACAAGTATATCTTAAGGGTGTGCTACAATGATGAGCCTTTTATTCTAGCCTCTCAAGCTAAACACGTGTTCTATGTCACTGATTTGATAAGTAAGAAATAGTCTATAGTGCTTTTATGGAACAAAGTAATTGATGAAAATATTTGAGATCAAGGTGATATTGATGTTGAGATCGAATCATTTACTAGAAATGATTAAGATGAAAATATTATAGTGAATGAATCATATACTAGAAATGATCATAATGAGGGTATTTGGATTAATCCAACCATCCGTGTTGTTAAGAGACGGGTAGAACATATTCCAACCAAGAAAAGAAATAGATGTTAGTGTAAAAGGTACTAGTTATAAAATTATAACTTATATAATTCAATAATATTAAATAGTTGTCATGTTATATATTTTCAATGGATTATGGATTTTTATATTTGTCATTTAATTTTTATTTTTTTCTTTCTTACAGGTCAAGTGGCTAGTGTTCTGGGCAGACTCAACTCCCAGAATTGGGCCAAGCAAACCAGCTTTGTGGCACGCTCGACATCGAGCAACGTTGAGAATAATGGTCTTTTCCGACCAAAGTCATACCGACCAAGACGAAGTCTTCCAACGTCTACTTTTGACCGTTACCTATCCATACGAATTCCGCGATCCGCGCCCAACAGTGTGGACCAATAATCTTCCACTTAGACCAATATATAAACCCTCTCATTTGAGAGGGTCAGGTATTCAATTCTATGACCTTAATTCTTGTACTTGCTCACTCTTAGCTCAGTGCCTTACTTCAGCATCGGAGTGCCTTGCAGGTACACCCCCCTCCTCTCCTTATCAACCGTCCTTCAACAACGCTCGACGCCAGCCATATCGGATCCTGATCTCTAGGTACAATCAGGTGGTGCCGTCTATGGGAATCTGATTTCCCCGTTCTTCTCTCTCAAAATCTTCAAAGAACCAAAGTTTTTACCAAGGTCCATGGCTGCTCGAGACAACAATCTGGACAACCGGCCGAACGACGGCATGATCCTCACGCAACGTGAGAGCAACATTCATCATCCTCCGCAAGAAGAAACCGTGCAAGATCACCTTGACAGGAAGAAAACCTCGCCTTCTCCCGACCGCGACCAACCTCTAGAGAGTCTCCCGAAAGTTCCTTTTCCCTCGACTCCTTCAGGACCTGACTTCGCCGCACTAGCCGAAATTCCGAATCAGACAAATTTGTTGCTCCTCGCCCATGGCGAGAAGATTTCCCGCCTTGAGGACAATAATTGTCGATCCCGGTCTCCCTCGAGACACCAAAGAAGGCGAAGTCCCTCTCCTCCCAAGAGAAAGAGGAAGGGACGCATCGATGAATCTACTGGGGACAAACGGCCTCGCCCGTCTCCTTCGCGGTCTTCCCCTCCAAGAAAATCAAGAAGGAGCAGATCAAGATCCGCATCACCTCGGCAAGCAAAGAAGCGTGCGCCCAGATCCCCTTCGTTCAACTCCAGCGACGACAAGGACACCCGGGGCCCCCTCTCGTCGGAAATCATGGCGGCTAAACTTCCAAGGGGTTTAGAAAAACCTCCACCACTAGGCTCATATGATGGGACCACAAATCCGAATGAGCATATCGAGAACATTGATGCGTTGCTCGACTATCGAGGGGTACGAGGAGCGATCAAATGTCGCCTCTTTCCTACAACTCTGAGGAAAGGAGCGATGACGTGGTACAAAAGACTTGAAGCAGAGTCCATCACTTCCTGGAAACAGCTCGGACACACGTTTTCCAAGCACTTCACCGCCTCTAGGCGACACCCGAAGACGGAAGCGTCGCCCGAAGCGATCATCCCAGGGAAAGACGAACCTTTACGAACTTATATCGAAAGGTTCAATAAAGAAGTAGTCCAGGTGTCCACAACGGACGACATGAAGAAGTACTTGTTGGAACGGGGCTACGCCCATCAACCGATTTTCACCAGGCGGTCGACATCGAGACCCCAGCCACCCTTGACGCATTCTTGTTGAAAGCCCAAGCTTATATCCAATATGAGGAAAAGCAGGCAGCTAGCTCCGTCCGAGACGCTCGACGTCGCGAAGACGCGAAGCCCCACCGGGTCGATGAACCCTCGACATCTCGTCGGGGAGGAGACAAAAGAAAGTATGATCGCTCCCGTGAATCGCGGGAGCACATAGGACCCGTCGGACGATTTCACGAATATAATCCACTCCTGGTCTCTAGGGAGAAGATCTTGTCCGAATGTGCCAACTCAGAATTCAGGAAAGCAGGGGTACGCTTTCCAAAGCAGCAACCTAGCAAACCGGGCACGGACAAAACAAAATATTGCAGATTCCACAAAAGTCACGGCCACAATACCAAATACTGCATCCATCTCAAGGATGCAATCGAAATACTTATTAAGGACGGGCACCTTAAACAATTTACCAAATCCAGGGACACTCCTCGACAAGAAGCACAGGAGACTCAAAAGATCGAGGAGGCTTTACCCATTCCAGCGGATGTGAACATGCAGGTCGCCCTAAGAATCTATCGCCTGAAGGATTTATTTATGCCCGATCACATGGGGAGTCCAGGGTACCTTTCCTCCCACAGCCCATGGGAGACCTTTCCATCTGCAATGGTCATCTCAGGGGGAGGTTTTAACAAAATCACGGTCGGATCCGTAAAGAGAAAATTCGACCAGCTGATTGCGAAAGGCCCTGCACAGAATGCAACCCTGGACCTACCAAGGGAAGGCTCAATACCCCTTGCCTTTTACCGGGAGGAACTCTTGGGAGGGGCACCAAACGCTAGCATCCCGCTACTTATCCGGGCGTGAATGGCCAATTTTGATGTAAGGAGAATCTTAGTGGACCAAGGCAGCTCCTGCGACATCATGTACTCCCAGTTGTTTTCAACACTCTAGTTGAACGAAACGCACCTGACTCCGTATGTCGGGTCAGACTTGCAACGTTTCAACGGAGTGGTCTCCTGACCATGGGGCTATGTTGATCTGTTCGTCACCTTCGGGGCAGCCGAGACAGCCAGAACGGTTCGCATCCAGTTCCTAGTCGTGGATTGCCCGTCGCTATACCAGTGCATTTTGGGACGACCGACATTGGCCGAGCTGATCGTTGTTCCATCCATCGTCCACCTAAAGATGAAGTATTATACTACTTCGGGCAAGGTTGTTACACTGCACGGTGACGTCGATGCTGCCCGCCGATGTTTTGAAGCGGCATCTAAAGTTCTTAGCTCAATATCTTACCAACCGAGTCCTTCAGCATTGACTTCACTAGATGCTCCACAAACATCCAAGGCTTTTCCTCAGGTAGACTCGATCGATCTGGACTGCAGGTTCTCAGACGATAACGAGAGCATTCAAAAGCTGACCAACTCACTTTCCCGGCCAATTCCAGACGGAAAGTTCGAGCTGATTCCTTTAGGAGATGATCCAACCCGGTGCGTTAAGATCGGGGCACATCTGCCAGACTTGGCGAAACGACAATTAGAGACCTGCCTCAAAGGAAACGCGAATCTGTTCGCTTGGAGCGCCATAGAAATTCCAGGGCTCGACCCCGAGACAGCCTGCCATCACCTCTCCATCGACCGAACACACAAAGCGGTTGCCCAACGTAGGAGGAAGTAGTCGACCGTGAAAACCAAAGCGGCCGAATCTGCTGTTAAAGACCTTCTAGAGGCAAAATTTGTAACCGAGGCCAGGTACACAACCTGGCTCTCAAATTTTGTACTTGTCAAGAAATCTAATGGAAAGTGGAGAATGTATGTTGATTATACTGATCTTAATCGGGCATGCTCGAAAGACGCATATCCTTTGCCTAACATTGATAAATTGGTCGACAATTCGTCCGGTTTCAAGCTATTGTCCTTCATGGACGCCTACTTAGGGTATAATCAGATACCCATGGCCGTGTCCAACAAAAAATACACGACCTTCATGACCGAATCGGGCAACTACTATTATAACGTTATGCCCTTCGGTCTAAAAAACGCAGGCGCGACATATCAGCGCATGATGAATAAGGTATTCCAGGCAGAAATCGGGGACATGCTTGAGGTGTACATGGACGATATGATCGTCAAATGTCAGCAAGAGACGGACCACGCGTCCCACTTACGAAAGGTATTCGATCAAGTACGGAAGTGCAAGATGCGTTTCAATCCCGAGAAGTGCACGTTTGGAGTCCGAGCGGGGAAGTTCCTCAGATTCTATCTAACCGAACAAGGTATCGAAGCCAATCCTGACAAATGTCGGGCATTCGCAGAACTTCCGACCCCTAATTCTAAAAAATCCATACAATCGTTGAACGGGGTCCTCACTTCCCTCGCTCAATTTGTGGTAAAGTCCGCTCAGCACGCCCTCCCCTTTTACAAGCTCCTCCGTAAAGAGGCTACTTTTGAATGGATAGAGGAATGCGAGTTAGCCTTGTCCCACTTGAAAATGGCACTATCTGAGCCCCCAGTTTTGTCCAGGCCCAAGGAAGGGGAGACGTTTTACCTCTATCTCGCTGTGGAAAACGAGGCCGTAAGCACGACCCTCATACGCGACCTACCCGAGGGACAGAAACCTGTCTATTTTACGAGCAAGGCACTCCACGGCCCTGAAATTCGATACCTCCAAGTAGAAAAGGTGGCCCTGGCCCTCCTTTTTGCAGCCAGAAGGCTACGACATTATTTCTTGGCCCACACCATCATCGTAAGAACAGAACAACCCATAAGACAATTGCTCGGTCGACCAGATATGGCCGGGCGAATGCTAAAATGGTCGTTGGAACTGTCTGAATTCGACATCAAATTCGAGGGGAGACAAGCTCTCAAAGCTCAAGCGCTGGCCGACTTTGTAGCAGAACTCACTTTCCCCGAGCCGGAGCCGAAATCTCCATCCAAATGGACTATCTACGTGGACGGAGCATCTGGCCCGGCGGGTAGTGGAGCTGGAGTTATCTTAGAAAACGAAGAGGGAAACATCATTGAAGTATCCTTAACTTTATCCTTCCCCACTTCCAACAACCAGGCGAAATACGAAGCCTTCCTGGCAGGCATACGACTCGCGACTGACCTGGAAGCGGAAGAGATCACAATTTGCACAGATTCCCAGCTGGTCGCTAGCCAAGTCCGAGGAGATTTTCAGGCCAAAAACGACAATATTGCCGAATACCTGGCCCTTGTAACAGGCGAACTAAAATGATTCACAAGCATGGAGGTCAAACACGTCCCGCGAGAGAATAATACTCGGGCTGACGTCCTTTCCAAGTTGGCAAGTGTAACACGGTGGGAGAACTGACTTTGTTATAAATGTTGCGGATAGCAAGAGTCGCCACCGACTTTTATTTTATCCAAAAGGAAAGGGCATAAAAGAACAGGAAATACCTTAAAAAGATTTTGAGTTCGGGGGGTAGGTTATACAAAGGGAAGGTGTTAGCACCCTTTATATCCATGGTTATCCATGGGCTCTTAGTTACTTAGCTCACTTTAAATTGTTTTGAGAAAGGTGTAGTGTGTGATTAAAAATTTTCTAAGTACTTTATAATGATCATCGTATGGATGTATATAAAGACTTTGCTTTGAAAATTTGTTTGAAATGTGAAGTGTAAAGTGTATTTTGAAAAGTGAGCAAGTACTTAAGAGGAACCTACCCTATATTAGATCTTTACTGTTCTTATATGTTCTTTCAATGGTAAGACTAGCCCTATTATTAAGGAATAGGTAGTCATTACCTTGGATGTGAGAAGGGACATGTATAGGGACAATCTGAATGTAGGCAACTATAAGGTGTCTTTAGCAATACGAAGGGACTTATCATCTTTTATTCGAAGGGACAAGATCATTTATTGTAGGCAACCTCGAAGGGACTTGATCTTAGAAACTGAAGGGACTTGATGATATTTGTGAAGGGACTTTGCTTAAGACACCTTACTTGACCTTTGAAATAGGCATCATAAGAGGTAACCCTAGAAAGTGCAAGATGGCGATCAAAGATCGACTTACGTGTGTGAGTGTTTATATTCAAATATTTATCTTATTAAATTAATTATCTAAGTCATTTTAATTACACATAGTTATACACACCCTAAAATTACTAACCATGGCAATAAAAATATTTATAAAAATAAAATAGAGACAAAAAATAAATCTACGACTATTACATGGCTTTCGCAATTACATAATAATAGAAACAATAATAATAAATATAATAAATAAACAATAATTTAAAGGTTAGTAATAATGAAATAATAATAATAATAAAAGGGGTTAGTAAAAATATAAAGAATATAAAATTTAAGAGAAAATATTATTTCTAAGGTAAATGAACATTTAGAAAAAAAATTTAGAAGAAAATAGAATAATTATAATAATAATAAACATAATTATTTACATATTAAACAAATAATAAATAATTAATGATACTTTATAAAAATATTAGATTAAATTTTTAAAGGTTATGAAAAATTAGGATTAAGAAAATTAGGGTTTAGATTTTTTTATTTAAGAAAAATTAGGGTTTAGATTATTAATTGAAATATTAATTAATTTACTTACAACATATATATATATATATATATATATATATATATATATATATATATATATATATATATATATATATATATATATATATATATATATATATATATATAATAATAATAATATGAACATATAATATAATAAATATAAATAATTTGTTTTTTTTTTTTGAGAAAATCATTTGAATTGAAAATATAAGTTGTTTTTATAAAGAGCATAATATATACATTTATTTTAGGGTTAAATATGTTTTTGGTCCCTCTAAATATCTCATTTTTTGAATTAGGTCCCTCTAACTATTTTCTTCAAACATTGGTCCTCCAAAACTTTTCCGTTTCGAAATTTAGTCCCTCCCGTTAGTTTGAACTAACGGATGCTGAGTTGGCAGGCCATGTGTGCGTAAATAATTTGCCATGGTGTAACTGAAAGAACCCACGTGTGAATGCAGTGCAGTGTATATGTAGTCAAACATTAGGGTTCATATTTGCACATAATTTGTAAATTAGGGTTCATAATTTCTCTTCGTCACATCCACAAATTTTTCTCCTTCTTCCAAATCGTGATGTCGTCTTCATCTAGGGCAAGTAACTTTAGGTCACAACAATCCATCATTGCCACCAACAATGAAGAGAAAAAGTGTGGATGCAAGGCTACTTTGATTGCATTACATGTGCAAGAAGGGAAAGAATAATGGGAGATTGTTCTGGAGATGCCCATATTGGAAGAATGCGGGAATGTGTAATATGTTCATCTGGGATGATGAGTATGGCTTAAAGAAGAAAGATTCTGAATGCAACAATGATGAGAGAGATATGCAGTTTGTTGATACGTTTAAAGAGCTTTATGAAGCATCATTGAAGAAGAACACCAGGTTGAAGCTGAAGTTAAAGAAGGAGGAATTATTTAGAAAGTTTAAGACCATATGTATTGTAATTTCAATGTTGGTCAACATGTATTTTGTTCTTAGATGTAAATGTTAATGTTGTTTTGAACAAGTAATGTTTAGGTAGTAAGTTGAATTTGTAATGTTTAGGTACTCTGTAATTTGGTATGTTGAAATGTTTGTAATTTGGTATGTTGGAATGTTATGAACAAATATGTTTCGAAATTTGGTGATGAGTACTTATTTCTTTTTGCACAATATGTTTTTGTTTTGATATACAAATTGCACAATATGTTTTTTTTTTACAAAGGCATACATAAAACTCCAGATTTTGTTCTGGTCTGCTTTGGTACATAATCTGTTAAACCAGTAAGATTTACACCAGAAACAGAAGTGCATTACAACAAAAATGCATTACAACAAAAAATATCATAATTGTTTAACATTGTACATCATTAAAATAGAAGTGCATTACAACAAAAATATCATAATTGTTTAACATCAAGTACTAAACAAGTAGTGCATTACATCTGAATCCAAAATCAAAAAAACACTTCACACCAGAATTGTTTCTTAGATACTTAATTAAAACAAAAACAAAAACAACAAAGAACATGGTTTGCGACTTCATTCAGTTTTTCCCTTGCTTGTGCATACTTCTTCTATAACCAGTGGATCATCAGGTTCTTTTCCAGGCCCTTGTATGTTCTTGGACTTCAAAGTCCTCAACCTCTCACTCTGCCTTTTTTCAGGTAACACATTGCTTCCAGATTTGTACCTGCTTTGTGTCATATGTTTGATAGGTTCACTGCTCGATGAACTTGACAAAGCTGTTCTTATCCCTGGTGGTTTGAAAGGAGTAGCTCTAAACACCTTTGGTTTCTTCCAAAAAAAAAAACTCTTGCTCCACTAGGCTTAGTAGGTGATTTGAGAGGTGACCTATCAATTCTAAGAGGTTGAATGTCCAATACACCATCACCTTTAAGTAGGGCAGCCATGATCTCATCCAATGATGTAGGGTTCTCAATGACAATTGGTTGTGGTTCATGATCATCAGTTGTTTGATTCTCAGTTGGCTCAGCTTCATTGACAATTGGTTCTTTCACAGCTGGTTGATGCACAACTGGTTCTTTCACAGCTGGTTGATGCACAACTGGTTCTTTTATAGCTGGTTGGTGCACTGCTGGTTCCTTGACAGTAGGTTCATTTACATTCTCATTCACAGGTGGTTCCTTGACAGTAGGTTTTACATTCTCAGTCACACTTGGTTTCTTCATAATTGGTGCATCCTTTGAAGTTGAATTCCTTTTTGCTACCCCTTGAATTCTGTTCACAATACCTCTGCTAGTTGTTGCTTCCATGCTAGATTGTGCTCCCTTGGTCTTTTTGGAATCTTTGTTTATGGTGCCCTTGGGCCTCCCCTACAACACATATGATATTAACATTAGAATACACTTAAATTATCATTAGACCTAATAAAAAATTATTATCTCAACATAAGTATTACCCTTTTTTTGCTTGCCACAGTTGAAGGTACATTTGCTTGCCTAGGTATATTCTGAGAAGCTTGGGTAGGAATGTCTTCAACATTAGGCTGTGTTTGTTCAGCAGTAGCATGTCCTGTCTGTGACTTTGATTCTACCTCTTGTTTCAATTTCTTGCAGGTCCTCTTGTTATGTCCCAATTCAAAACAGAATTTGCATCTATGGCTAGTGTTTATTCTTTTCCACCTAGTTTGTGCAACCTCATCCAATTCCCTCCTTCTAAGTTTCTTTGGTCTACCTGGCCCACGTTTATACCTAGGTGGAAGCATGGTTGCATTCTCAGTCCTAGGCCATTTGTTTTGTCCATTCAATGGAGTTATGATCTCACCATAACAGGCTTGATAAGTGCTCTTGTGATAACACTTGTCTACATACTTTAACGGGTCATCAACCTTCCTATATATTGCAGCTACAGCATGCCTACATGGAATACCTACAAGCTCCCAAAAGTTACAAGAACATGTCCTTTTTCTTAAGTCCACAACAAAACTGTCAGTAAACAACACATGGGTGACCTGAAATGTCAACCTACTAGCATAGGTTGCTGTCCAGCTAGCACTTTTCTCTATCTCTCTATCCAATCTCCTTAAGGGTTTTTTCATAATCACTCCCTTATAACCCTCTACTTTTTCCCTAAGTGTGGCAAACCTCCCCATTAGATAATTTCTAATCCACTCCAACATTGTTATGATAGGTTTATCTCGTTGTAACAAGATTGTTGCATTGAAGGACTCACTTAAGTTATTCATTAACACATCAAATTTAGAAAAAATAGGAAAGGCATGCTTACACCATTTGTTCTTAGGAATTGATTCTATCCACTCAAATGCTTCCACACTAATCTCTTTGATCATTGACATCTTAGCCTCATGTGCTTCAAAGTATGTTGCTTTTGCAGCAGCCATCATGAGATCTCTATACAATGTGCCACCTCCAAACTTCTTCTTAAAGTTTGCATAGAGGTGTCTCAAGCAAAACCTATGCTCGTATGCTGGATACTCTTCTTCAAAAACCTGGACCAGACCCTGTTTGTGCAGGCAATAACAATGTTTCAGAATTATTTAGTGCAATAACAGTGTTTCAGAATTATTTAGTGCAATAACAATGTTTCAGAATGAATAAGTGCATGCAATAACAATGTTTCAAAATTAATAATTGCAATAACAATGTTTCAAACAAAATATTAAAACTACCTTTTGTTGGTCAGAGATGAAGCACCACCTACGATCACCAATGTCCTCAATTAGCAATTTCATGAACCAGCTCCATGAATCTTTAGTTTCCATCTCTACCACAACAAATGCAATTGGAAGGTACTGATCATTAGGATCTCTGCCAACAACAATCAAGAGAATCCCTCCATACTTGTGTTTCAAATGACAACCATCCAATCCTATGAAAGGTCTACATGATCTTGTCAAAGCTTTTTTGGTTCCATCTAGGGACATGTAGCATCTTTCAAATCTTGGAGCCATCCCTTCAGTAGGAGTACTTGTGTTTATTTTAAAAGTGTTTCCACTTGATGCCCTTCTCAATTCAGCCCCATAAGACCATAGAAGACTAAATTGTTTGCTAGAATCACCTTCAACAATGGCTCTTACAATCTTTCTTGCCTTGAATGCCCTACATGTTGGGATCTCTGTGGCATACCTTTGCCTCACATCAGCTACAACCTCAGTTAACCTCATCTTTGAATTATTCTTTAAACCATCCACAATAACTTTAGCCACCCATTCAGCTCTAGCATTGCTGTTAAAAAATTTCCTTCCACACTTATGTTTTGAATATAAGGTTTTGATTCTAAATGTGGTGGTCTTGAGTACCCTACTACATAACACGGTATAGTCACATTTAGCCTTGTCCTTACACACAATCCTACTTCTATTAGAGTCATTTTTCTGAAACTTTACCTCCCTTCCATTCAACACATTATGCTCTAAAATAACATCTTTGAATTGTCTTAGAGATGAAAACTCCATTCCAACTTTGAAAGCAAAATCTTTGCATAGTGTCTCATCCTCATTATACCTCAAAATACAAGGCCTCTCATCACCACTTTCATCATCACCTCCACTATCAAGCTCATCCGTTATATATTCATCCTTAATCAAATGCTCCTTACCCATCTCTTGAGTAATAAACACCTTGTCATCTTCTTTACTCTTTCCATCTTCAGAATTACCTACCTTCTTTACATCCTCCCTATTGACAGTTACATCTACAAGACCTTCTTCAAAACAAGCCATCCTTTCATCTTCACTATCCTCAAAGTGTACACCTTCCACTGAATTATCAACAAAATCAGTACTTGATTCACTATCCTCAGCATTTTCTACATGTTTCACTGCCTTACCTTTCTCTTTATATTTAGTCATGAAACTTTCCTCTCCATCAACCTTAGCTTCACAATAAATCTCTACATCACACTTGTATCAAATTGCATACATGGCTAGCTCATGTGCATCTTGATGGGCTAAAGACGTATTCTAATTATGTGTCTAGCGGTATCTTAACTGCAAGTGCACAGCCTATCGAAGTAATATTTAAGATTATCGATCCACAAGGACTTTATGATTACTTAGTGCTAGAGGATTTACTAGTTTAGCTAAGGTGAAGGGTTGTCACGATTTTTTGGTTGTTTTTAAAGATTAAAGGCGGGAATTAAATCTAAGTTTAATTAAATAATACTAAGGCGGTCGGTATGTAATTATGTTAACTTAGGCGGGTCAATCTAACTTAGGCTTATAAAGATGGTTCACTTAATCTATTCTGTAGAGGTTACCGGTTTAAATATCTTTAACTCACACTCTCGTGGTCTTATCTCAGATCTTACCCCTAAAGCCCTATGCCTGCTCTCGCTAGCCCATAAGTGTTTAGAAATAATTTTTGGAAACTTAGTAATTCTAATTCATTTTAAAGCGCTCTCGCTGTGTTTAAATTAAATGCCTAACTTTAGCTATCTGGTTAAAATCTCACACTCTCGTGGTCTTGACCTAACCTATTACACTTTCCTTACTCTCGTAACAAAAAGGTTGATTTTATAATAAAAAGTCACAGCCAGAATTTTAAGCTCTTAATTATTTTAAGCCTAGAGTTGATTTTACCGATTTAGTTTATTTTAATTACATACCGCCCTAAGGTGTTTAGCTACTCATTATTGTTGAACCAGACAGAGGCAGAGAAATATAAAACAAAATATGCATAACAGAAAAATAAATACTTAACATTAATATAAATGCAATTTAAATAAAAACCTGAATAACAATTAAAATGTTAGACTCCTTCTTCCACAGTCTGGAAAGCTTGGAGTACGGACCGGAATCGGAAATAAAAATTACTAAAAGAATTCTGAAGGTTTTGAAACAAATTAAATTATAACAATTTCCTAATGTTGGAAATTGTTATATGGTTGGTTGGGATACAGAAAATTAAAGCAGGTAAAATAAATGCTGGAAAAATAAAGGGTGCAAATAAAAACGGCAGAGCTTCCGCAAGAAAATTAAAATCAAAACTCTGTAAATTGTTTCTTGAAGTTAAGCTATTTATAGGATCAATGTTTTGGGCTTGGCAGTTGGAGTTGGTGCATGGGCCTCGTAGAAACTGAGAAAATCCAGGAATTGGTTGACATACTGGGTCTGCGGGAAAATAGGAAGGTTGGATTCACGTAGCGTACACGTTCATGACCAAGTCTCATCAAAATACCCTAAATCCCCCTTGTCACGTTCGTGACAAGGGTGTCACGTTCGTCTTCCGTGTCTTATGCGCGTCATGGTCGTGAGGGACTTGTGACGACCGTGACTGCTCCTTTTAGCGTGTCACGGTCGTGACTCCTAGGTGACGATCGTGACTGTTACAAAAAATGCAGATTATGCAGAATTCCTCTTTTCTTCATCTTTTAATGGTTGTTTTTGCTCATTTCACTTGTGGCTCATGATTTAGCTCTGTATATGATGTACCTGCAAAATGGCAAAGAAAACTCGAGGAATCGGGTGTTAAAACGACAAATATGCGATAAAACGACATTGAAACATAGCAATATAACCGATACTTTTTCTCGTTATCAAACTTCCCCAAACTTAAACCTTTGCTTGTCCTCAAGCAAATAGTCGGTTGGAAATTGTCGGACAAGTTTTCATCGACGCACACACATAACAAACCGTACGAAGGATCGTTTTGTCAGATAAACCGGTACTTTGATAAAACACTAACGATACACTAATGACACAAGCAACAAGCTAAGTCGCCGACTTCCCGTTAAACGAAACATTCGGTAATTGCGTTACGATTCCACCTAGAGTCTTTCGATCTTATTTCGCCCGGTTTCATTCTAGCGCAATCACATTAAGCCCTTTGCCTTAGCACGCACGTAGTGGAGTAGCCGGTTAGTGACTTTGATCCTTTATAAGCACGGGGTCTGGTACACGAATGTGGCAACCCTACGTATATTATCCGATTTGGAGGTTATGGGGGATCGAGCCGTAGCACGCCCTACCAAGTTCAGAACCAGTACCTCTGAACCAACCCGCAATGGACTCCTTCTCATATTTCTCGTTTCTTATATGCGACCGTGTACTTTGGTGCAATTTCTTTTCATTGGCATCGAGATATGAAGGATCATTATAGATTAGGCATCAAACACTTATATTCATCGGCTCCCCACGTGGTTTGTGTTCAGACGGTGCTGACTGCTAGTATAAACTACTAGGGGTTACTTTTGAACTAAAACTTAAGGTGTAGTCGTAACAATTATCGGAACGGAATTTCTTAAGTGGGAAGTCTAAGGTGTCAAGACTGTATTGATCTTGTTTAATCGTTCTCAGCTTCCTAATTATGATTTCGTAGGTAAGTCGGGTAATGCGAAGAATAAATTAAAGATTTTTTTTCGGTATGGCTAAATAAACGGGGAAAGTTCGAAACTAAAGAAAATAGCACAAATATTGCTCTGTTTCATTAAAATACGAAAAGGAAATACAACGGAATGGAAAGTGCGGAAAGGGAAAATGCGGAAAAATGAAAGGTACCTCTCCCACACTATATCAGACATTGTTCTCAATGTTGTGATATAACAGCGGTTAAAGTACAATACAAACAGCGGAAATGGAAAAACATAAACAAAAACTAAAACTAAGGCTGCTGATGACCACGGCCTCGACTTCTGGTGCGGGAGCGTCTGGTCGGAGTCGCTTCAGGATCAGAACCGGTGCCGGTGATAGCAGTGATATCAATGCGCAAAGCCTCTAGCTCGCTAAAGATCTCTCTGAGCTTCTCATCAGTAGTCCTTTGGTTAGCGGCAACAACTGAAAGTAATGCATCACGTTGCTCTTTTTGCCTTCGCTCCAATGCGGCACTCATCTGGTTCTGCTGATGAATCGCACGGAGGACGTCCTCAAGTGTGAATTCTTGTGCAGGAGGCTGTCGGGTGGAGGACTCAGGAATGTCCTGGACAGGCTCAGCTGCATCCATGGTGTCTTGCATCTCGTCCACTGGTGGATCGGCCTGCTCATAAAAAATGGGGGCGTGGCCGGCAGCATCCGGTAAAGCAAATAGCCAGTTGGCTCGGTTGGACGGATCGATGCGGTCACGGCACGGCAAAATGATGTGGTGATAAACAGTGCCTTGGATAACAGGGCTAAACCTACCATCCTCTCTCTGAGCAATCAAGTGGGCGGACCTGCAATAATTCTTCGTTAGGAACTCTGCGGCTCTGCGAGGCAAATTGATGACCAAGTCACCAAGCTCCAGCTGAATGGCGAGGGTAGTGACAATGCCGCCTATGTAGAAGGGGGTTGCGCCTCTTTGCGCTATGGACTGGATATGGGACAGCATGAATGGGGCAGCATTGATGCGCTCGTCATTCAAGGCGCAGTGCAAGAACAAGAGCTCCTTGGAGTTAAGCTTGTGGTTGCTCTCTCTTGCAAAGATGGTGTTGCAGATGATGCGATGAAAGTATCTGATCGCCGGGTTGTGGATATGCGTAGCATTCAGGCTCTGAAAGGCTGAGGCACGGGTGTTGGTGATGTCGTGCCATAAGGTGAAAGCGGTTTCACTGAAGTTGTCCGGCACGCGGAGGTGAGCATCATCGCCGTGATTGAAGCCTAGCAGCTCGGCGATCCTTGTTTGTGTAACTTCAAACTCGCGGCCGAGCAATCTGAACTTAGCAACGCCGGTGAGTTGACTTTGTGAACCGGTAGGAGTGATATAGTGAAACGAACTCAAAAATTCCAATGTCAGAAGCTCGAATGTAGGCTGGGGTTGACTGCATAGATCCCACAAACCAACCTTCTGAAGCAGGAGCTTCACACTGTTGAGCATTCCCAACTCTCTCAAACATTCAGTGTCGACATATCGCGTGGGTTGAACACCACGGTTCTGGAATCTAATGAACCTCTGTCTCTGATTATCTCCATGCTCACCATCTCTAAACTGAATTTCTTCCATTTCATGCAAGTACGGGAGTGGGAGATGAGAGGTTTTTGAGTTTTGTGAGAAAAGTGTAAAATGTGAGGAAATTGGTTCGGATTATAATGCAAGATGTAAATGTGATAGGTTTGGAGTAAATGGAGAGGTTAATGGAGTTTAATTTGGGTAATGGGAGGTTACGGGAGTTGGAAGAGATAATGGGGTTTTTTGAATGTTATGGAAGTTGAAAAAGGAAGAGGTTTCGAAGAAGAACAGTTCTGTTTCTCAGAATTCCTATAATAGAGGTCGTTACGGTCGTGATGGGGGGATGACGGTCGTGACGCGCTATTTAGCTTGTCACGATCGTTAGAAGGTGATGACGACCGTGAGGGATTAAAACTTAGAATATTTTCCAGAATGCATTATCTCTCACACGTCCAATACAATTTATATATTTTTTATGATCACTCCTCATTTTATTTTAAACACAAACAATATATAATATATAATATCAACATAAATTGGTAAATTTCATCACACGAGAAATTATATAAAACATTAATCAATTTAATATAACAGTAAATGAATTGAAGGCATAGAAATTGATTAAATTGGAAAAATTTGTAAAACTAGAAGTGCTTTGCTTTTGATAATTGAAGGGAAATTACATTAATAAAAATAAAGTACGAAAATATTTGCGAAATGTTAAACTAACTAGAAACGAAAACAATAAGTAAAATAAGTTAGATCACTACAGCATTTTCAAAAGTGCTTCTTCAAATCTTCGATTGCAGAGTTCAGGTGGTAGAATTGCTCACATGTTATGTCAGTTAAACCTATAATGTCCAATCGCATGCTCTTAATCTCATCTTTAACAGTATTTATATCGGCTTGGTAAGCTTCAAGAGTATTCATTATTTTCTTTAAGTTGTCAGCATATTCTACTTGATTCACTTCAGGGGTTTCAATCACTTCGTCAGTGTGGTCAATGTCATGGTAACCAGGAGGTGTCTCAGGGTCACTTTCTACATCGGTCATTATATCATCCCTTATCTTGTAAGATTGAGGTGTTTCAGGAGTAGATGGATAGTCAGGAGGGGTTAGCTCATAAAGCCAATTATCCTTATTGTGAACACTGACTCTAGCATGGTTTGGTAGTGTGAACAGGGTTACTACTTCATTCCTAATTAGGTACTCGAAAGGTGGTTGTCCTAAATTCCTTATGATATGGCGGTTAAAGCAAAAGTTAAGATTCATAGGACGGATGGTACCTAAACGGTTACACCTGTGTAATTGGTATCTAAGTCCTAAGGCATCAGCAATCATGGTGACAAGACCTCCTACTAATATGGGTAGATCAGGTTCTTCTTGGATTCGGGTGAAGGTTTGCATCATGAAAGGCACACCATTGACTGGCTGTCCATTAGTCACACATGACATAATGAATATCTCATCTTTAGATACTCCAGTAAGGTTTTCTTCTTTTCCAAAGAAGGTGTGGGCTAGGATCTTATGGAAATAACGGATAGCAGGGTTATGTATCTCATCATTGTTCATGTTATTTGGTTCAGGATGGTAATTTCCGGTTAAGGTTCCCCAAAAGAAATCCAGCTCAATGTCCATCAATTCTACCTGTGTGGTAGTAAAAGCAAAGGGTCCACTAGGGAATCCTAATAAGTCAGCTAGTTCTCTATGGTTAAAGTCATATTCTATTCCAAATAGGCGGAAACTGATAAATCCTTTCCTGAATCCAAAACCGCGCTCGGGTAAGTAAACTAAGGAGCTGAGGAACTCAAGTGTGAGCTCGCGGTAAGTCACAAACTTTTGTTTAATCAGTGCATTCTCCCATCCAAGTCGGTTAAACAAGTATAGGATGCTATCATGTATACCTAAGGTTTCCATAGTCAGATCATCCGGGTACAAAGTCAAATCCATTGGTCTCTGTGATAACTCTTCAAATTTCATTCTTTGGTTCCTACCTCTAAATTTGGTTTCCATAAGGTTTATCGGTTGGTTAGCCATAGTTAGTGTAAATACGGAGGAAACAAATCAGGGGGAGAAGGAAAGTGGAAAAGACTTTAGAAAATCTGTAAAAGTGATTTAAAAATTAAAATAAGGAAAATAAGGAAATAGATGCATAAATAAAAGCAATAATAGTAATGAAATAAAACAATAATAAAATGACAAAACAAATAAACGAATAATAAAATGATAAATGACAAAATAATAGAATGATCAAAATGATTTAAATGATTAAATGGGTTGCCTCCCACTAAGCGTTGTTTTTATCGTCAAAAGCCTGACGTAATGCTTAGGTTAGATTAATCAGGGAAATTAGTGGACAACTCTAAAAGCCTTAGACTATTTGCATAGTCTCTATTTTCAAATTTATGATAATGTTTTAAACGTTGTCCGTTTACTGTGAATGGTTCACTATTCCTACCCTTAATTTCTATCGCTCCGCTTGGGAACACTCTAGTTATTTCAAAGGGTCCTGACCATCTAGATTTTAGTTTTCCAGGAAAGAGCCTAAGTCTTGAATTAAAGAGGAGTACAACGTCTCCCACACTAAATTCTTTCCTAGATAGGCATTTATCATGCCATCGCTTAGTTCTTTCTTTATATATCTTAGCATTCTCATAAGCATCTAACCTTAACTCATCTAATTCGTTAATGTCTAGGATTCGCTTTTCTCCTGCAGCATTATAGTTTATATTGAGAGTTTTGATCGCCCAATAAACTTTGTGTTCTAGTTCTATCGGGAGATGACAAGATTTTCCATATACTAAATTGAAAGGTGTAGTTCCTATGGGTGTCTTGTAAGCTATCCTATAAGCCCATAAAGCTTCATTAAGTTTAGATGACCAATCTTTCCGAGATATGGCGACAGTCTTTTCTAAGATTTGTTTGATTTCTCTGTTTGAGACTTCGACTTGTCCACTTGTTTGTGGATGATATGGTGTTGCCACACGGTGTCTTACTCCATACTTAGATAGTAATTTGTCAAAGATTTTTGAAATGAAGTGTGAGCCACCGTCACTTATGACGAGTCTAGGCACACCAAATCTGGGAAAGATTATATTTTTGAAAAGCTTTATTACTACTCGTGTGTCATTTGTAGGAGAAGCTATAGCTTCAATCCACTTTGAAACATAATCGACAGCTACGAGTATGTAATTATTATCGAAAGATGATGGGAATGGTCCCATGAAATCTATTCCCCAGACGTCAAAGACTTCTACTTCCAATATTCCTTTTTGAGGCATTTCATCTCTTCTTGAAATATTACCGGTGCGTTGACACCGATCGCAATTTATAACAGCGATGTGGACATCTTTCCATAGATTAGGACAGAATAGGCAGGCTTGTACGATTTTTGCACAAGTCTTGGAAGTGCTTGCATGTCCACCATAAGGAGATGAATGGCAATGAGCAATGACATCTTCTATTTCTTCTTCGGGAATACATAGACGAAAGATTCCGTCGAGTCCTCTTTTGAATAATAATGGTTCATGGTAATAGTAATGTTTTAGATTGTGAAAGAATTTCTTTTTCTGCTGATAGGTTAAATCAGGTGGAAGAGCTCCTACAGCTAGGTAGTTGACAATGTCAGCTTACCATGGCAATCCTACAGTTGTTTGGATTGTTTCCACGGGTTCTGGTTCATCTATGTCTAACTGAACTGGGTCGCTTCCTATTTGTGCTATCAGCTGTTCATACGGAAAATCATCGTTGATCGGCACTTGTTCTGGTTTAATACCTTCTATTCTAGATAAATGGTCCGCTACGACGTTTTCAGTACCTTTCTTATCTTTTATTTCATGATCAAACTCTTGTAAGAGTAAAATCCATCTCAGGAGTCTTGGTTTAGCATCTTTCTTAGTTAATAGATATCTGATAGCAGCGTGGTCTGTGTAAACGATTATTTTCGCTCCTACTAGGTAAGAACGGAATTTGTCAAGCGCAAAGACAACTGCTAACAATTCTTTTTCAGTAGTGGCGTAGTTCATCTGAGCAGAATCTAAGGTTCTACTGGCATAGTAAATCGCATGAAGTATCTTTTCCTTCCTCTGGCCTAGAACTGCGCCTACAACATAGTCACTCGCATCACACATGATTTCGAAAGGTAATCTCCAGTCAGGGGGTTGCATGATTGGTGCGGTGATGAGGGCTGTTTTTAGAGTTTCGAATGCTTTAAGACAATCTTCATTAAATATGAACTCAGCGTCTTTCATTAATAAACCGGTAAGAGGTTTAGTGATTTTCGAGAAATCTTTGATGAATCGTCGGTAGAAACCGGCGTGTCCTAAAAAGCTTCGTATTTCTCGAACGGTTTTAGGGGGTTGAAGATCTTTAATGACTTCTATTTTAGCTTTATCAACTTCAATTCCCTTGTCAGATATAACGTGTCCTAGTACGATTCCTTCTCTGACCATAAAATGACATTTCTCCCAATTAAGCACGAGGTTTACTTTTACACATCTTTCTAACACCATTTCTAAATTTGATAGACATCCTTCAAAACTTTGCCCGCATACAGAGAAGTCGTCCATGAACACTTCCATGATGTTGTCTATAAAATCTGCGAAGATTGACATCATACATCTTTGAAAGGTTGCAGGAGCGTTGCATAATCCAAAGGGCATTCGTCTATAAGTGAACGTTCCATAAGGGCATGTGAATGTAGTCTTCTCTTGATCATCTGGGTGGATAGGGATTTGGAAAAATCCTGAGTAACCATCAAGATAACAGAAATATGAATGCTTGGCTAATCGTTCTAACATTTGATCTATAAAAGGTAGTGGGAAATGATCTTTTCGAGTGTCTTTGTTTAGTTTACAATAATCGATGCACACTCTATGTCCTGTCACTACTCTTTGTGATATCGATTCGCCTTTAGTGTTTTTCACAACAGTGATACCTCCTTTCTTTGGTACTACATGTACTGGACTAACCCATTTACTATCAGAGATTGGATATATTATTCCGGCATCTAGTAGTTTCTTAACTTCTTACTTTACTACAGTGCTAAGGATTGGGTTAATTCTTATTTGAGATTCTCTGGAGGTTTTGCAATCTTCTTCTAGCAGAATACGATGCATACAGATTGAAGGGCATATTCCTTTGAGATCAGATATGTTATATCCTAATGCATTTGGATATTTCTTTAAGACATCTAAAAGTTTCTTTGTTTCGATCGTTCCTAAACTGGAATTGATTATAACTGGTCTTGTACATTCTGTGTCCAAGAATTCGTATCTTAGGTTCTTAGGTAAAGTTTTTAACCCTAATGTAGGTTTATTTTTACTTGGCATGGGATCCGGTGTAAGTGCTAAACTTTCGCTTAGACTATCATCCTGATATGGTTCACGCCAATTATCATCTTCGAAAATCGGAGGGATTTGAATTTTCATAATTTCAGAATAGGTAGTTTCTTTCATTTCCATTTCTCTTACGCATTCGTCAATTACGTCCAATAGATAGCATGTATCCTCTATAGCTGGTGATTGTAAGAATTGTGTTAAAATGAATTCAACTTTCTCTTCACCTACTTCAAAGGTTAGCTTTCCTTTCTTTACGTCTATTATAGCTCCGGCTGTAGCTAAGAATGGTCTTCCTAGTATGATAGGTGTAGTGGAGACTTCAGAGATGTCCATGATTATGAAATCAGTAGGAATATAGAACTGTCCTATACGTACTGGGACGTTTTCTAGTATGCCTACAGGATATTTAATAGAGCGATCGGCTAGTTGAACAAACATTTTAGTTGGTCTTAGGTCTCCCATGTCTAGCCTTTTGCAAATCGTTAAGGGCATAACACTGATACTGGCTCCTAAATCGCATAGAGCTTTGTCAATGACGAATTTTCCTATTACACAGGGTATAGAGAAACTTCCTGGATCTTTTAGCTTAGGAGGCATATTATTCTGAATTATGGCGCTACACTCAGCAGTAAGTGTAACGGTTCCGTTATCCTTTATCTTTTTCTTATTGGATAAGATTTCTTTTAAAAACTTGGCATACAAGGGCATTTGAGTGATAGCTTCTGTAAATGGAATAGTAATATTCAACTGTTTCAGAAGTTCGACAAATTTCTTAAACTGGCCCATCGTCTTGGAATTGGTTAATCTCTGAGGGTACGGAATTGGTGGTTTATAGGGTGGTGGAGGCACATAAGGCTTTTCTTTCTTTACTGCCACTTGATTATCATCTTCCTTTTCTTCTGGATCATTCACCATTTCAGTCGGTTTATCCGGTTTTTGGTACATGGCTGGATTGTCAAGTCTTGGATCGGTAGGTCCGTCAAGTTCCTTGCCACTTCTTAATATCACAGCATTGGCCTGTCCTTTCGAATTAGGTTGAGGTTGTCCAGGAAATACTCCAGCTGGTGCAGCGGTAGGTGCTTGTTGTTGAGCTACTTGTGAAATATGAGTTTCAAGCATTTTGTTATGTGTAGCTAATGCATCTACTTTGCTCACTAATTGCTTAATCTGCTCACTAGTGTGTATGTTTTGGTTTAAGAAGTCCTTGTTTGTTTGAGATTGGTTAGCTATGAAGTTCTCCATCATCAATTCAAGGTTCGATTTTCTAGGGACATTAGGAGCAGTCTTTTGATATCCTGGTGGTGTAGCTGGTGCTTGACCTGGTGCGTATAAAGCATTGTTGTTCTTATAGGAGAAGTTCGGATGATTCTTCCAACCTGGGTTGTATGTGTTTGAGTACGGGTTTCCTTGAGCATAATTCACTTGATCTGTGGGAATTCCTGTTAAGAGTTGACAATCAGGAACATCATGTCCTGGAACTCCACATAACTCACAGTTAGGTGTTACTGCAACCACGGTGGTTGTTGGTGTTATGGCCAAGTTGTCGATCTTTTGGTTTAGTTGGTCAAACTTTGCATTGACTTGGTCCATACTACTCACTTCGTACATACCTCCTTTTGTTGGTTTCTCAGTTGCGACTCTCTCGCTTCCCCATTGGTAATGGTTTTGAGCGATACTTTCGATAAGTGCATATGCATCGTTATATTATTTGTCCATGAGTGCACCGCCTGCGGCAGCGTCAATTGTCATTCTTGTATTGTACAAGAGTCCATTATAGAAGGTATGGATGACCATCCATTCTACTAATCCGTGATGTGGACAAAGTCTCAGCATATCTTTATAGCGTTCCCAAGCTTCGAAAAGTGATTCGTTTTCCTTTTGCTTAAATCCGTTGATCTGAGCTCTTAGCATAGCTGTCTTGCTAGGTGGGAAATATCTGGTCAAGAAAACTCTCTTTAGTTCCTCCCACGTAGTTACTGAATTCGAGGGCAAAGATTAAAGCCAGGCTCTTGCTCTGTCTCGAAGTGAAAAAGGAAACAGATGTAGTCTGATAGCTTCTTGGGTAACTCCATTGGCTTTTACGGTATCTGCGTATTGCACAAAGATCGAAAGATGAAGATTCGGATCCTCGGTAGAATTTCCGGCGAATTGATTTTGTTGCGCGGCTGATATCAGCGAAGGTTTCAGTTCGAAATCGTTTCGGTTGATGGCCGGTGCGGCAATGCTGGAATGCGGTTCAGCTTGCGAAGGACTAGCGTAATATTTGAGTGGGTGATTCTGTTCTTCAGCCATCTCTGCGTCCTTTGATGTTACGACTGGTTTAGGTGGATCTATTTGAAGATCTGGAATGTTGTAATTTTGTTCGTAATCGAATATCCGTCTTCTTACGTGTAAGAATCGTTCCGATTCTGGGATTAGAGGTTGCAAGTCTTCGCCTTGAGAGCGAGTACTTGGCATACACTCGGGAATTTAGATTAAGAAAAGAAAATAGTTGTTACCTTAGTCTAGACAATGCTACCCTAAAGTGCACTAGTAACTAAATTAAGGTCCCCGGCAACGGCGCCAAAAACTTGATGGGCTAAAGACGTAATATAATTATGTGTCTAGCGGTATCTTAACTGCAAGTGCACAGCCTATCGAAGTAATATTTAAGATTATCGATCCACAGGGACTTTATGATTACTTAGTGCTAGAGGATTTACTAGTTTAGCTAAGGTGAAGGGTTGTCACGATTTTTTGGTTGTTTTTAAAGATTAAAGGCGGGAATTAAATCTAAGTTTAATTAAATAATACTAAGGCGGTCGGTATGTAATTATGTTAACTTAGGCGGGTCAATCTAACTTAGGCTTATAAAGATGGTTCACTTAATCTATTCTGTAGAGGTTACCAGTTTAAATATCTTTAACTCACACTGTCGTGGTCTTATCTCAGATCTTACCCCTAAAGCCCTATGCCTACTCTCGCTAGCCCATAAGTGTTTAGAAATAATTTTTGGAAACTTAGTAATTCTAATTCATTTTAAAGCGCTCTCGCTGTGTTTAAATTAAATGCCTAACTTTAGCTATCTGGTTAAAATCTCACACTCTCGTGGTCTTGACCTAACCTATTACACTTTCCTTACTCTCGTAACAAAAAGGTTGATTTTATAATAAAAAGTCACAGCCAGAATTTTAAGCTCTTAATTATTTTAAGCCTAGAGTTGATTTTACCGATTTAGTTTATTTTAATTACATACCGCCCTCAGGTGTTTAGCTACTCATTATTGTTGAACCAGACAGAGGCAGAGAAATATAAAACAAAATATGCATAACAGAAAAATAAATACTTAACATTAATATAAATGCAATTTAAATAAAAACCTGAATAACAATTAAAATGTTAGACTCCTTCTTCCACAGTCTGGAAAGCTTGGAGTACGGACCGGAATCGGAAATAAAAATTACTAAAAGAATTCTGAAGGTTTTGAAACAAATTAAATTATAACAATTTCCTAATGTTGGAAATTGTTATATGGTTGGTTGGGATACAGAAAATTAAAGCAAGTAAAATAAATGCTGGAAAAATAAAGGGTGCAAATAAAAACGGCAGAGCTTCCGCAAGAAAATTAAAATCAAAACTCTGTAAATTGTTTCTTGAAGTTAAGCTATTTATAGGATCAATGTTTTGGGCTTGGCAGTTGGAGTTGGTGCATGGGCCTCGTAGAAACTGAGAAAATCCAGGAATTGGTTGACATACTGGGTCTGCGGGAAAATAGGAAGGTTGGATTCACGTAGCGTACACGTTCATGACCAAGTCTCATCAAAATACCCTAAATCCCCCTTGTCACGTTCGTGACAAGGGTGTCACGTTCGTCTTCCGTGTCTTATGCGTGTCATGGTCGTGAGGGACTTGTGACGACCGTGACTGCTCCTTTTAGCGTGTCACGGTCGTGACTCCTAGGTGACGATCGTGACTGTTACAAAAAATGCAGATTATGCAGAATTCCTCTTTTCTTCATCTTTTAATGGTTGTTTTTGCTCATTTCACTTGTGGCTCATGATTTAGCTCTGTATATGATGTACCTGCAAAATGGCAAAGAAAACTCGAGGAATCGGGTGTTAAAACGACAAATATGCGATAAAACGACATTGAAACATAGCAATATAACCGATACTTTTTCTCGTTATCACATCTCCATCATCCATAATTTTTTTTAAGTCTTCTTCAAGCAAACCACCCTCATGCTTCCACCACATGTTAACTTTAGAATAATCAAATCAGGTTCTATCAATTTCACCAGATCAACAGCCTCAAAGAAACTCCAATAATCAGGTTCTTGTCCCCTAAACGCAAATACATCCCCACCCTCATATTTTAACTTAGTGTCTTTTACAAAACGACCCTTTGTGAAGAAAACTATCTTGAACTTATCCATTTACCTGTACACATAATTTAACCTAGGTTTAATATAGGAAATTATAGTAACCCTGAATTTTCACCAAATCTAAATTGAAAACATAAACATGTTGCTATGCCCTAATTCTTTATTCACAGTAACAAACAGTAACAAACAGAAACACTTAATGCATCAAACAACCTAAATCGAAAACAATGGGACCACACAAGTACAACAATGGCAGACAAGACTTACTAACCTGGGACCACCTTCAAGAAAACAACGCTTGCTTGGGACCACTCTGAAAGTTGACTTGGGCAAACTACTATATTCTAAACTTGAGAAGAGAAGACAGAATCAAAGCTCTTGGAAAGAAGCTTCAGAAGGAGAAGACGAAATCGCATATCACTTGGAGATACGTTGACTTATGCTTTCATTACACAATACAATGTAACTCTTAACATTTCTCTTCCTATTTACCTTTTCTTTTTTCCATATTATCCACGTTGGCCACATTCATACAACATGGCAAATTATTTACGCACACATGGCCTGCCAACTCAGCATCTGTTAGTTCAAACTAACGGGAGGGACTAAATTTCGAAACGGAAAACTTTTGGAGGACCAATGTTTGAAGAAAATATTTATAGGGACCTAATTCAAAAAATGAAATATTTATAGGGACCAAAAACATATTTAACCCTTTATTTTATAAACTTATTATTTAAAGAATTATTTAAATTAAATAAACAAAACAAAAATAATGTAAATAAATGAACAAAAAACATACCTGGGGCTGGGATTCGAACCCAGGCCCTAGGCTTTGCCCACACAAGACCAACAACATCACCACCAGGCCAGACGCGCGCTGGTGCTAACAGAGGAGTCCAAATTTGTTTTAAGAATAACCTGTAAAAATTCTAAAAAATAAAACAAAGCAAAATGGTCTGGGGAGGATTTGAACTCAGGACCATCAATATCACAAACGCGCACACAAACCAACTGAGCCACTACTATACATTCAACATATAACCAACCAACAAACATTATATTTTAAATCAATTTTTTAAATTAAAGCTTGGCGCCATCTAAACTTCATCTTCTCCAAATTTCTTGCGAAAATACATGTGAATTCAGCTGCGTTTTTACCTGCGAGTTATTCCATATGTGTGACCTGCGAATCTCAACCATCAACCAAACAGTACAATTTCATCAAATTGATTAGTGCAATGAAATCCTTAAGGTCCATACAATCTATCCATGTCCTTTAAATTCATTTATATTTGGTTAATCGTAAAACCCTAAATGAGGGACATAAACCCTAACTATGGCCGTTTACGATTTAGGTCATGAACTTTCAATCTAAATGTCCAGAAAGCTTGCAAACTTCATTCTAAACACAAATCAACAATCAAAATCAGTGAATGATGCGTAAATAATAAAAATCAAAAATCAAAAGTTCAAGAACAATTCTGATTCGGTTATGGCTTATGATCATGCTTTTGATGCATATGAGGATTGAAATACGATCAATGAACCTCAAGGAAGCTAAAGCAACCTTCAAAAGTGATTGAAACTGCTTGAATGTATGAAACCAAATTTCAAATTTGGAGTGAAATTTTGACTTGTGATTTTGTTCTTAGAGGCTGCCCAATTCGTGTCTTATGTTTGCTTCATGTTATACATATATAGTATGACCTAACTAGGTCAAAAAATCAGATCATCTTTTGGACTTTTGGATCATTTGAGATTGAAAAAGATATGCCTTCAAAATATGAAAAAAAATTGATATATCCTTGCTATTTTTGGTTGATCTGATTTTCCATGATCTCAATCACTTCTAAATGGCCTTTATGACTTTCTAGAACAAAAATCTTATTAAATATTGAAACTTTTATATTTTATTTTGATTTAAAATGTTTTTTTAATGTAAAAAATCATAATAAATAAAATAAAATGAATAAAAATTTGAATAAATAATTTTTAATTCGTGCATGATGTCATGGTAGTGTTTGGGTCATAAAAATGCAAGCCCATTTGGAGAAATTTGGTTCTAAGATTCCATTTGCTTCATAAACCTCTCAAAAATTTCCCAACTTTGCAAAGGCACAAATCCCTCAATTTTAAGGCTATGAAGATGTTCTTGGACATTTTGGAAAGCTTAAAGAGTCCTCTAACAAACCTATTTGGTTTCATGTCAATATCCTTTACCATTCTCAAGTTATGCCCTTTGGAAGATGTTGACTTTTTGTTGACTTTTAAAATGACCTATAATGTCTTAGCTCATACCTTCCAAATGAAGCATTTTTGGGCTTGGCTTGTGAGACACAAAGTTGTAGAGAATTAAATTTACTTCAAAATGAGCTTTGGATGGGAAATTTTTGATGAAGAATGTGAAAGTTATGGCTGGTCAAAGTTTAGTTGACTTTTCCTGTGAAAACCCTAATTTAGAAACTCCTGATTCTTGATGATCTGAAATCTCCTTGATGAATCATGATCAACCCTTGATAAAATGATGAACTTTACTTCATATACTTGATGTTGGAAAAAAATCATGAAGTTTGACTTTGGTTTGACCACAGTTGACCTCAGTTTGACTTTTTAACTGCTTTGATTGATTTTAACCTATCTGATCATCTGACTAAGCAAACCTTTTGGGAAAGCCTTGAAACTTGACATAGGGATTCTTGAAGACATATAGGATGTTATGAAGCTCACTTGAAACCTTGGAAGTCCATTTAGCCTGATGAAATCCAAAACCCTAGTTTAAGATGCATTGCTTAGGAGGATGCATTGTCTGAGGGAATTGTCAAACTTCTTGACTAATTGTGAATCTTGTGAACCTTGTGACACCTTAGTACACAATGTCTTGTCTAGGTGAGGGAAAATTTTGGGGTGCAACAGCAAGCACTAAGAAGAAAGGAAACAACAAATCCATCATACAAAAAGTGCTCCCCCGACCAAGCATTGGACAATCTTCATCCCACCTAGACGTTAATCTCGTAGGCGACGCGAACTGTTGGATGACCCCAGTGTTTGACTACCTAACCAAATGGGAGTTACCGGCAGACCCGAAAACGGCCAGCATCGTACGTCGAAGGTCGTGCTCGTACTCCCTGGTGGGTGGACGTATGTACCGTCAAGGATTCTCTACACCACTCCTCAGGTGCGTAGAAGAAGAGAACGTCCCACACGTACTAAGAGAGGTCCACGAAGGAATTAATGCACAACACCTAGGCGGACGATCGTTAGCCCGAAAGATTCTCCGAGCAGGATACTATTGGCATACACTCCAGCACGACGCGAAAGAACACGTGAAAAGATGTGACAAATGCCAACGACACGGGGACGTACACGTAGCACCCCCTACCGAGCTAAAATCACTATCTTCCCCATGGCCGTTCGCGTGGTGGGGGATGGATATCTTAGGGCCATTCGTCGTCGGATCCGGCCAAAATAAATACCTCATTGTAGGCGTCGACTATTTCACCAAATGGATAGAAGCTGAGGCCTTGGCCAAAATTACTGCACTCAACATACTGCGCTTCTTCATTAGGAACATCCTCGCCCGGTTCAGAGTACCGCTCGCCATTGCAACCGATAACGGTACCCAGTTTACAGATAGACACTTCAAAGAATTTGTTGCGTCAGTAGGAACGAAACAACACTTCGCTTCCGTGGAGCACCCCCAAACTAACGGACAAGCAGAAGCCGCGTATAGGGTAATCCTAAGAGGCCTAAAACGAAGACTAGACGAACACAAGAAACACTGGGTCGAGGAGTTACACAACGTGTTGTGGGCATATAGAACCACCCCCCACTCAATGACCGGTGAATCCTCATTCTGGTTGGCATATGGGACCGAGGCAGTAATCCCTGTGGAAATGCACATCCGATCCAGATGAACAGAGTCCCCAATGGACCAGGATACCAACTCCGAAGTTTTGAGAGACGAGCTTGACCTGGTCGAAGAAATCCGATCAGAAGCTGCTCTCCAAGAGGCCACTCTCAAACAAAAAATAGCCGCTCGATATTATTCTAAAGTCATAAGACGAACGTTCGAGGTGGGTAGTCTCGTTCTAAGGAGAAATCACAGAGACTCCAGCGAAGGAAAACTTACGCCTAATTGGGAGGGCCCATACCGCATCCGGGCAAAAACCGAAAACGGAGCTTATTATTTAGAAAATCTACATGGGGAAGAACTTGCTCGGCCGTGGAACGCTGAGAAGCTAAAGCAATATTACAGCTAACTTATAGAGTAATCTTGCTCGACTCTCAAGCGAGGAGCGATAGGTCCGACTAAGAACTACGTGCCCAGGTACAAGCACGGCATCCCAAAATAACATGATTATCAGGGTCTCCTTCCAAGAGAAGAAGATAACTGTTGCACGAGCGATAGGTCCGACGTCGCCTACGTACCACGACCAGGCAGAACCCCAGCTCGCGATGGGACGTTCAAGCCTCGGAGCCCGGGCCTTTACCTTGGCCTGGGCACCAACCAGGAGCCAGACTCCAAAATCTGGTTGGTCCCCCAAACCAACGAATCACAAACACACACCCCGTATTCACTCAATCACATCCAATCGTTACAAAAACGTCAAACACTTAGCGTTTATAAAACATATAGAGAACAGTCCTCCGACGGACGCATAGTTAAACAGAAAACATTATAAAATAATAAACGACCATCAAGAACATAGAATTTTACTGCAAAAATGCGACCCCGAAGGGCCGACTTGTTCATGGTTACATACAAAGGGGACCACGCCCCCAGGAGAAACACAATAAGTTACAAAATAACGGCACGCAGGCCAAAAATAATTACCCTCCCTTTCCGAAGCACCAGGTTGACCCTCGCCTTGGTTCGGCTGCGCCTCTGATTGGCCTGGCTGAACAATTACCCGGGCAGAGAATCCTCCGCGATCAAGTCCGAGGGAACCACTATTTGGCCATCCTCGACTTTGTAGAGGTAGCTGATCCGTCCGGTATCAAAAGCCAGCTCGGGATGAAGAGCTTTTATCTGGTCCACGGTGTTTTGGAAACTGAGCTCAGTCAACGAGTTCAGAATTTTCCATATCTTGGTCGATCCGAGCAAGGAACTGTGCCCTGGTCACCAGGCTCTTAGTCTCAGCATCCTCGTCCTCCTTTGGGCAGAAGGCATCCTTTAGCTTTTTACTCTGCTCTAAGGCCCTCCTCTTGTCAACCTCCAGCTTAGCAATGATGTCCCCTCGCTCAGTTAACTCTTTAGCAGTGGCAGTGGCTTCTTCAGAGGCCGCCGTCAGCTTCCTCTCGGCAGCAGCCAACAACTCCTTCAACCGTGCTACCTCCTTTTCTTGCCCAGGGTTCCCTTCGGACGTCAACCAGGCCATGGACAAAACCCGCATGACAGCACTCGTGTCCTGAGCCAGAGTCAGCCGCCGGGCTGGGCGATCCATCGCCTCGAGAAACAGAGAGTCCGCCCGGTCAACCTCCATGCTCGTCCCTTCAAAGAAATTCCGCTTCACAAAGAAGGGCGGCAGCACATGCTACGGTCGTTGCAGACTTGTGCTTTTTCATGAGCGAGCCGGTAGATGCGATCGGAGAACCTTGAACGAGAGGGGCCGACCCAGAGCCTCTCGTCTCAGTCAACTTGGTCTGAACAACCCGCGGCCTCTTCTTCTGCTACTGACGCAGACGCTCCTGAATCTTGTCAAGAGGGTTCGACAGGGAGCCTGCAAAGGAAAGAAAAAGAGCACACAAGATTATTCACGGAAGATAGAAAATTATCAAGACATAGTAACAAGCAGAAATAAAAACAAGTACCAGAAAACTCAGACACTTCTTGCCCGGTATTACACGCTAGCAGGTCTGTGACATCAATCAGAGGATGCTCCACAGCCTCTCCCCCGTCCCGGTCGAGCATTATTTTACCTTCTCCGTCCAGCAAGGGAGTCGGGGTAAACGAGGCTATCAATTTCCTAAAGGCCTCAAAGCTGGCCGCATCATCCTCGTTCACAGAGTCCCCCACTTGGACAAACTCGCTAACCGGTCGCTCGTAGTGAGCGTAACTCCACGAGAAAGGAAATAGCCAGAGCCTCCTCGGAATCACCTGTCCTTGATCATCGAGTCTGGGCTCGTCATTCTCATCGGTGTCTATCCCCAAGAAACTTAGCACCCTCACAGCTTCCGCGCTCGTCGGTTTAATCAAAAAATAATTCGTCTTGAAAGCCCAAATAGACTCTGAGTGAGCTTTAAAAATATTGGTCCGCTGCTTGAAGGAGACAAATCCCTTTCGGTCGGTCCCCCGCCCTACTTGACGTTGTGGTGAAAACAGACGAAAGAACAAAGGAAGCGTGGCTCCAACACCCAGATGGGCTCACGTTACCTCAAACGCTCGCAAAAACGCGTAAGAGTTGGGGTGCAGCTGGGACGGGGCCACACACAAGTGCCCGAGCACAGCGCAAACCAGGTTGCAGAAGGGACGGGGCCACACACAAGTACCCCCAGGACCAAAGTCTCGTATTCATACATCGAAAATTTGCGACCACCGAAGTCTGAGAAGATACGGTCGTCGTCCCCCGGGCAAGTGACGACCCAATCCTCCGGGTCACCAACAGTGGGCAGTGACTCCGCGCGAGGCCTCGAAAACGAAGATACTTTGTCGAGCAAATCCTCCACTACCCATTCTTTGGGCATGGTCCTTATGTCTTCAGGGCAGTGAGGTGAATCCGTCGTCTCTCCAGAGTCAGGAGCTCCTTCTTCCATTGCGCTCGCGTCTGATTCTCCTGATGAACTCCCAGAGTCGGAGGGAACAGATGCGCAAGAACCAGAGTCTTCCGAGGATACCTCTTCCGAGGAGACATCAAGCGGGTCCATGAGCGAATTTTCACCTGAAAAGCAGAGGAAAGGCGTCAGTGAATTCGATTAAGAATATCAAATTCACCATTCCACCGCTCGACAAGTGAAAGGGCGCACGTCGACCCAGGAATATGGTCCCGAGCCATAGCCCTGGCTAACCACCGCTCAAGGCGATGGCTAACGCCCGACATCGGAGATAGGAGAATCTAAACCTAGGTACTTTCCAGGTCCTAAGTCAAAGTCGACCAGGACCATCATCAACCATTAACTAGGGTTCGTAGTCGACGAACAACGGTGGCATAAGATCTTTTACCTACTTGTTTAAACCTAAACTACCGGAAACTCTATCCTATGTCGCATACATTGCTATATATCAAGCCTATGACTAGTATAAACACAAATAAAAGCCATACCTTGAGCTTGGGAAGCCATTTGCAGAAGAAATTAACTTTGGAAGTGGTGGTCGACGGATGAATGCGGTGGTCGACGACTGAGAGCAACGACTGATGAACGAGCAGGGCAGTGGAGAAGAAGATGAAATGAAAAAGCTTACAAGAAAGCCTTGGGATCCTATTTATAGAGAAGGGAACACGTGCAAAGACGCGTGACCCCTACACCTAGCCAATAATTACTTACGCTCTAGCCCCTAGGCTAGCCGTCAGAGCATTAAATAGGCGCGAATTCCCAGACATGCCAACTTTTCGTTTCATATTCCCTTTTGTCGGGCAACGAAAAAACTGCCCGCCTACTGAGGATCATCGACGATAAACTCCTGGTCCGCACACTGCATACCCTTGGACACGAAACCATCACTAAGTCGCCGCTCCTCCGCACAAGCAACGACTTAGGGGGCTCCTGTTCTGGGCAGGCCCAACTCCCAGAATTGGGCCAAGCAAACCAGCTTTGTGGCACGCTCGACGTCGAGCAACGTTGAGAATAATGGTCTTTGCCGACCAAAGTCATACCGACCAAGACGAAGCTTCCAACGGCTAGTTTTGACCGTTACCTATCCATACGGATTTCGCGATCCGCGCCCAACGGTGTGGACCAATAATCTTCCACTTAGACCAATATATAAACCCTCTCATTTGAGAGGGTCAGGTATTCAATTCTCTGGCCTTAATTCTTGTACTTGCTCACTCTTTGCTCAGTGCCTTACTTCAGCATCGGAGTGCCTTGCAGGTACACCCCCCTCCTCTCCTTATCAATCGTCCTTCAACAACGCTCGACGCCAGCCATATCGGATCCTGATCTCCAGGTACGATCAGCTAGTAACCAGGAAGACTCACATGATACAAATGAAGCTCATAATGTAGAAAGTGAAATTAAATAAGGAATAACTATTATGAAGTCAATCATTCGTGCAAGAGATAAAGGGATCAAATTTGATGTATATTGGAGTGATGAAAACCAACTAATTGAGCCTAACGGTTTAGTATTGACAAGTTACATAGGTTCACTTGTCCGTCAGCACATTCCAATCACTAGTGATAATTGGAGGAATCAATTCTTCCAAGCCGGTAAATAAAAAATATGGACTGAGATACATGTACGTACCAAATATGATTGATGTTATTAGATTTTTATTGATGATTAAGTCTTTAATTTACTTAAACTAACATACTCTATGTGTATGTTTTTTCATAGAGGTCTTTTAATATTGATGAAAGCCGGAAAAAGTATTGTCTTCAATTGGCCGGAAAAAGACATAAAGGGTTTCAAACTATGTTATCAAACTAATAAGGATGAGGAATTTTTTTTTGTTAAAACAGAACTTCCACAGTTGTATGCGGACTTGATTACACCTGAAGAATGAGACACTTTTGTAGCCAAACAAAAAATCGAAAAATTCAATGTAATGTTAATTTGTCATGTCTATTAATTTTATTATATACTTGTTGCATTAATTTGTACTGATATGACTTAAACTTGTTTATCTAGAAATTGAGTGCCATGTATCGCAAAAGAGCATAAAAACCCGTGTATCCATACAGAAAATGGGGATTGGGATATGCATGTAGGGTGGCAAAACGGGTCGGGGCCCGTCGGTCCACCCCGCCACCTACCAAAAAATGGCGGGCTAGGTTGGGATTTTGAGTCTGTCGGTCCGCCCCACCAAAACAAAAAAACCCCATGGGCGAAATACATAATGGGGCGGGGTTGGCCCGCTAACCCGCTAAATTTTTTGAAACAAAAACTACTTTTAAATTTATTGTAATATGCATTTATATGTATGTCATAATTCAAATTTTAAAAAACAAAATTATAGTAAATAAATTCAAATTTAAAATGAGTTATTGTTATATGCATCCATATAGAAAGTTTAGAAAAAAGTATGTAAATTTGTATATAGTACTAATAGAGATATTTATTTATATTGCCTATTAAAACTCTAACCAATAAAATATTGCAATGACAAATTCTCTATAATGCAATGTATACATAATATATAATACACATTGCATAGAAAAAACACATGACATTACTATACTGTAACAGTAACACATATATAATACTCTAATTTAATATTTAAATTATAATATGTAAATATTTTTAATTGTAAAATTTCTATTCCATTTATATATACTGGGACATTCATATATACCAAACTATATGCAAAATAGTTTTCACTATTTCTTAACATATACATCTATTTTTAAACTATATTATGTATTGAACATATTCAACTAGTAAGAATTTCTCTATTATCATATATGCGACACAATAGTTTTACTAACATTGAAGTTACTTCTCTTTGTAGTTGGCTTGAATTTGTTTCTTGTTAATCACATTAGTTTGATTCCTCGTCTCTTACAATTTAAAAATAGCTATAAAAATACAAAAAATAAAAACAAAAAAATTTAAAAATAACTTATAAAGAAATGGAAAAAAAATAAAAATAAAAAAGAAGGCGGGCAAACCCGCCGTCTGCAAACCCGTCGGCGGGGCGGGGCGAGCTTGAAATTCATGCCCAATTCACCTTGGCGGGCATGCCCGCCCCGCTCTATTTTTGGCGGGCTTTTGGCGGGGCGGGCGACCTGTTTTGACATTCCTATATGCATACTTACAACAAATAAATGGTAAGTATATATAAATTCTATGATTTTATTAATTGTCTTATTGTGTTATAAATGATGATCTTATTGTTTATCTCAATGTGTAGTTAGAAGAGACGAAAAATGAAGAAATAACACTTCTGAAACATGTTTTATGGAAGAAAGCTCGTGTGGACAAGAATGGAGTTGTTAGAGAAGATGTTCAGCATATTTATGACGAATGTGTAAGTATAACATTATTTCTTTAAGTTAATCGAAATTTTATTAAAATATAATTAATTTTTAATCTCCACTAATAATTTTTATATGTCAATGGATTTCAGGAGACTCTATCTAAATCCCTAACCACATGTGAGGAGGATTTCATGAGCATACTTAGTCGAGTACTAAATGTTCCTGAGTATTCCAGTCGGGTGAGGGGTAAAGGATTTGGTGTGACTCCATCTTCCTTGTATAAACATCCAAAGGAAAAAAAACCTAGCACTCAAGAAGTCATGCAATCGTTGGAGGAATTAAAAGCGCAAGTCCGTGAATTGCAAAAGGATAAAGAGAGTTATGAGGCAGAAAATCGCGGTTCCAAGTTGAAAGATACTAGTGACAAAACTAACATCAATTGTCAAAAGAAAATTCCCGTGGTAAGTAGCACATTTATTTTAATTGACATATATTTATTTTAATTAAATTAGCAAATTTATTTTAATTAAATTAGCATATTTATTTTAATTGACATATATACACATTAACAATAATATATTTATTATTGCTTTAGGGCATTTTATCTTGTCAACTGTATTTATCGTTACCGACTTATCGCATAGTTGACAAGGGAAAAGTGAATAACAAAGTGGGAAAGTTACTTCACCATAACCCGCTCCCTAATAGATATATGAGAGTGTCGATTGATATTGCTTTAGATAGGAATGCGTTACTACCTATACCTGACTTGGTTTCAGAGATAACATTGTTGTGAGATGCAATAGGCTTGTTTGTCGCATGGCCGTCAGACCTCATTTTGATAGATGATGAGGTATGTTGAAAACCATTATGAATCTTTTAGTATTCAAATGTCAATTTTGAACGATTATGAAAATCATTCTGAACCATTGCATACATTTTTTTATATGGTAATGTTAGAATAAAGGGATTTTGCCGCACAACAAGTCAGTTGCATAAGAAAAAGAGGTACATTTAAAGTGTTATTCTATGATCCGGATTCAAAAGCTTCATGATTTTCTACTTATTTTATTTTTAGGTTCCTGCTTAAGATTCACAACAAGTCAGTTAGAAAAGAGCTCTTACAAGGACCGGACAGGCCAAAAGAGCTCTTACACCTCGCTTTCGGATGTATCTTGAAACACTTGTGACAACATCAGATTTGATGGATGGTGTTATTCGTCAAATAAACATGGAGGAAGGTGTTTTTGGTTTTCCTCATTCCGAAACAATTGCAAAAACGAACATGGATCATAATTTTAAGCACCTTGAATTAGGCATCGGTGTTATGCATTCATACATCTGGTACTCCGATCAATCTATTATTTAATTAGTTGAACAATTTATTTACACATTTCAATGAAAATAGTCTAATGTTTATTATGTTTTTATTTAAGGTGCTTGTATGACAAATTGATGCGCGGGAATCAATTGTCAAACATATTATATTTCGTGTCTTCTGACCATGTCAAAACCCCGTTAATTGCTAAGGATCCAGATTCCGTAAGGGATTATTTACTCGAGAGATTTATGGCCAACAATTGTTAACTCGTAATTTCGATACCTAGTTAATTTCTAGAAGTAATGGTTTTAAAAATCTTATGCTTGGAAGAATGAAAAGGCTTCGACTAATATCTGTTTGAGGAAGCCTGAGTCGAAGGCATGTAGGGAATGCAATGATGTGGACTTAGAATATTTTCTAAGTATAAGAAATATACTTCGACCGAGCTTTCGTGAGAGTGGCCGACATGCGGCGGTTGAGATCAATATTGGAGGGAAAATTATGGTTCTTTCAATTTGAAAAAAGGACAAGTGGTACATATTGGAAGTACAAGAACATGCAAAGTGCCAAGTGGCATATTTCTAGGAGTAAACTGCCAATAGAAGTTATCTTCGATTAATGTAAATAATGTAGTTCTAGTGTTAGAATGTGTGTGAATCATATTGTACAAGTTACTCCATAAACACTCAAAGTACCCGCGTGTAGAGAAACGGGTGAGGCGAGAATGTACGTGATGAGATCACCAAGATATTTCATATCAATGCAATTTATATTCAAGTTTTTACTTTGAAGTCATTTACTTTGCATTCCTTACTTTCAAGCAAGTTTATTCTTCAACATTTTATTTTTTCTTTACTTGCTTTCTTTACATTTCCTTGCACTTTACCTTCGATCTTAATTACTTTGAGTTTTGCTGGTTTTATTTTCTCTTTTTATCAAAACACTTCATAAAGTCTGTCGAAGAGTTTATGATATTATTCATGAAAAACTAATTAAAGCATATTATAGCATATGTCATAGGATCAATCTGGTTGATTCTGTGAGTAATTGAAGACATATTGTTGTTTTTAGGGGACCAGTAGGTGTTTACAATTTTTCAGGGTAAACAATTTGACACACCCGGTGGGACAGTGCCATAGTAACCAACTTTTGGAAGTTTTGTAACTTCCTTTAAAATAACCAACTTTTAAAAGTTTTATAACTTCCTTTTCTTTACACGTTTGTTGGTCAGAGTGTTGTGTAACCTTTTGTTGAATGCATTTGAGAAGTGGAAAGGTAGCCACTACAGATGAATATATACCAAAGAAAAGAAATACGAGGAAAATGGCATCTAGTCAAGGGAACACAAGTAATCCAAATCCACATACAATTGAGTCGAATCCTCAACTAAGTAGTTCAACTGCTCTAAGCACCAACATCAATCCACATGATATCCCTAGGAGCGATACAGTGCCTCCCCCAAATCCTTTGACAGGATGATCAACAACGCCAACCACGATGTCAGAGCCAGTGTTTTCGATGGTAGGAACAAGAGGAATGATATATAGACCTTATACCCAACTTGTGATGGAATACATTGGACCAAATCCTCAAAATCCACCACCAAATACATCAATGTTTAGGCCTAATCCTCCACCAGATTTTTCACAACCTTAGCCTAGAAACCCAATCTAAGGTATGCCAACATCGGAGACGCAAAGTTTGCATAAAGCACATGCCGTCTTTTCAGATAATGTGCTTGCTTCACCCATGTAGGAATCAGGCTCTGGAGTAAACATGGGTCGAAACAATCAAACCATAGGGTTTGGATATTTCGCCTAAGGACCTGGCTTAACAAGTGAATCTACAACCTATTTAAGGCAACAAATGGATGAAAGCGACATGCAAATGGTGCACACTTTGTCCCAAACTATGGGAGAATTTTTTCAACCTTTGATTCAGAGTACCATTCAAACTAATCAGCAATAGCATCCTAAGAAGCGAAAATAGAAGAATTCATGGGAGTACTTTTACTTACTCGACATCCACCTAGACAATACATGATTATATGATATGAAGTAATGCAGAAAAATTCTTGTTATGAAAGTTCAAGAGTTTTGTTTGTGATTTTTTGAATATGAAGATTTTATTGAAAGAGGTTAAAAAATTGATTTGAAAAAGTTTAGAATTTATATGCACATAACACCCTTATGAAACAAGGTAATTACAGTAAGAATTTCATGAACAAATGCCAATGCATCATGGAAAAGTTCCATGAAAAGTTACATGAAAAGGTGTTATGAAAAATAAAGATTTTTCAAATTTGTACAGGTTGCAATCGATTGCACTATAATGCAAATCGATTGCACATGCCAAGGTTAATAAATTTTTCAAAATTTAGCAGCATGCAATTGATTGCATCAGAATGTAAATCGATTGCACTTAATGAAAAAGTGAAAAATGCTTAAAATAACATATGTAAATCGATTGCATATATATGTAAATCGATTTACATATTCTTCAATTTGAAAAATGCAAATTTTAATCATGCCAAGGTTAAGAATTAATTATGCAATAATGTTAGTTTTGATTGAGCATCTAAGACTTTAATATTTGTGTAGAATTGTTATCATACCTTCATGAAACATCTTCTTGAATACTAAGTCTTGAACATGATGCTTTAACTTGAAAAATCATTTTTGCCTTCTTATCATATTTTGCTACTAAGAGATTTGTCTTCATCAAAACAAATGTTGATCATGGAGAAGCTTGACTTCACATTCTCCCCCTTTTTGATGATGACAAAACAATCTTCTTAGATGCTTTGTAATTTCTGGAATACTTCTCCCCCTAAGATGTATATCTCCCCCTTTGTATGTGAAGCGAGCTTTGTACCTTTAAAAAATTGAATACAAGGAAATATACAAGTATAACATATTTCTCCCCCTTTGACATTATCAAAAAGAAGGGAAAGATGAGTGAAAATAATGATAAGCCATAGACAAGAAACAATGATACTAGAAGTAACTTATCCTAGATTAAAAACTTGAAGTGCATACATAGCATAAGTGCAGAATTTTACATCATAAAGAAACATAAAGTTTATACATTAGACATTACAACCATTAAGCATTTGAACACTACATAAAGAGAATATTCAAACAAAGAACATGAAAATATTTTTTAAGAAAGATCCATATTAGGGTCAAAAGGGCCTTGGTTAGGAAAATATTGGTTGAGAGGTGGTTGACGAGGTGGTGGAACATCCGGGTTGGATGGATCATAAGGTGGTTTGTAGAGATGGGAATAAATGTATGAGAATTGTTGGTTTACATCATGCTGAAAGTTTGAAATCCTTGTATTGACGGATGCATCAACAACATTGTAGCAGTCATTGATGTTGTTGTTCATGTTTGAAAATTGTTGTGTCATGAAATCCAAAAGATCTTGGTTAGAAGGACCATTCACACCATGAGAAGTTGGAACCTCTTCATTAAGGGGCTGTTGTTGTTCATTTTCCTCTAGCTCTCCACCATCATCACCAAGATAAGTGATAGTATCGGATTCCCGATCATAGTAGACTCCCATCCTTCTATCCAAATTTCTAATAGAAATATTGTGAGAAGCTGTATCCATCAAAAGGAATTCAAAACCATCAACTTAAATCTTAAAATGTTGCAAAATCCGGGTGATGAACCATGCATAAGGCAGAACTTTTGATTTCTCAGTATAGGACAACATGTGATGTAGAATCATCTGAGCCCAATTAACTTCAATATTGTTCTTGATAGCATATAGGGCCTGCATCTCCGTATCATTAATAGAACAATAGTTGCCACTTTTCGGAAACACAACATAGGCAAGGAAGTAGTGGAGCATACGATCATCAATATAAAAATTTCCAGCCGACCAAGAACCACGAGAGGGTTCAATTCCACCTAGAGACTTCACTTTATGTTCATAAAATTCAGTTTCGACCATCCTACTGATTTTGTAATAAAAAGATCTCTTCTTATAGTCATTCCATTTTTCATCTTTAGGATAATATTAGAGACTACCGGATGAAGGTACCTCCAAGATTGTTCCAAGAAGTCTTGAGTTCAAGGCAAGTCTTTTTCCTAAAACATAAGTAACAAACTTTCCTTCTTCTATACCCATATTGCAGTAAAATATCCTAACAAGATCCGGGTAATATGGTCCAGAGGAAGCAATAACATTTCCTAAGTTTATGGTGTCTAAAGTAGTTTGAAAATTAAAGCAATTTTCAGAAAAGGAAGAAAGATCACCATACTTGGGTGTTTGAACAATCTTTCTTTGAAAGTACTTTTCAAACCTTTCAATTTTCTCATTGGATAATCCTTCACAAAGTGGAGTATTGGATGATGAGGAAGACTTTCCCTTTCCTTTTTCTGCAGCAGAGGCCTTTCTTTTTGTCCTTGAACCCATGGGTGAGAGTTGGTGAGAAGTGGGGAAGTTAAGTGAGAAGGATGAAGTTTTGGTATTTTTTTTTGTGTGTAGGTTAAATGGGGAAAACAAAAATTGATAGAGAGAGATAAGAAAATCATAATTTCGAAGGATAAAAGTATGGGAAATTGGTGAGAGGAGTTATTGTGAGTTATTAGGGTGGTTAAGAGAATTTGAAAGGTGAGTTAATGAGTCAAACTAGGGAATCTTGTAGGTTAAAGGCTAAAGAGGGAACAAAATCTGAAAAGTTGATTTAGGAAATGATGTGAATTGATGGATAAGAGGTTATGACACAATGGACCAAAGTAAAAATGAAGGAATAAAAAAATAACATTTTTTTCAAAAAATTCCAGACTGCAATTGATTTGCATCAACATGCAATCGATTGAATAACATAAAAAATACGCAAAAAACCATTTTCTTCAGACTGAAATCGATTTACATTATAGTGCAATCGATTGCACTATTCCCAGTTTTGAAAAATACATAAAATTGCAGACTGCAATCGATTGCAGTAGTGATGAAATCGATTGCAACATTAAAAAACTTGCTGAAACGGAAAAACAAACATTCTAAAACATGACTTAAATATATTTATTGTATCATAAACATATATGGCACATATAAGAAGGGAGTAGAAGTAGAAAAACAGTGATATAATTTGCATAAATAAGAGAAGAATAAATTTTGTGCACCTTTGCTAATGGATGATCTATACATCATTTTCATCTAAGATTCCAAGTTCTCTTCTAATCTTGTAAAAAGATTCTCTTGTGTGTGGTTTTGTGAAAATATTTGCTAGTTGATTATGTGTATCCACGAAGGTAACATTTGTGTCTCTGTTAGGTACGTGATCATGAAGGAAATGGTGTCGGATGTCTATATGCTTTGTCCTTGAATGCATGACCGGGTTCTTTGTGATATTGATGGCACTTGTGTTGTCACATCGAAGAGGAATGCAGCCGAGATCTATGCCATAATCAAGAAGTTGTTGCTTAAGCCACAAAATTTATGAACAACAACTGTCTACTGCAATGTATTCCGCTTCGGCCGTGCTAAGTGCGACACATGCTTGATTCTTACATGCCCACGACACTAGTGCATTCCCGAGAATGTGGCAAGTACCACTTGTGCTTTTCCTATTGGTCTTACATACTACATAGTCAGCGTCAAAATAACCTATCAAAGAACATGTACTACCTTTTGGATACCATAGTACGACGTTCATTGTTCCTTTGAGATACTTCATAATCCTCTTCACAATTGTGAGATGCGATTCCTTCGGATTTGCTTGAAAGCGTGCACACAAACATACACTAAACATAATGTCAGGACGACTTGCCTTCAAATATAATAATGAACCAATCATACCTCGATGCTATCTATTGAAATGTCGGATTCATCTTGATCAACGTACGTTCCGGATCCCATTGGAGTGGACATCACTTTGCAACTATCCATATCGAATTTTTTCAGCATTTCCTTGCAATACTTGGATTGGTTGATGAAGATGCCATCCTTTGTTTTCTTGATTTGTAGTCCAAGAAAAGAGTTCATTTTTCCCATCACGAACATCTCGAATTCTCCTTGCATTATAAGTGAAAATTCTTCGCAAAGTTCTTTGTTCATTGAACTGAAGATGATGTCGTCGGCATAGACTTGAACCAATAAGGTGTTACCCTTGATCTTCTTTATGAACAAAGTCTTGCCAACCTTTCCTTTTACTAATCCCTTTTCACATAGAAAGTTGTTAAGGCGGTCATACCACGCTTTTGGTGCTTGCTTTAAGCCATATAGTGCCTTCTTCAACTTGTAGACATGAGAGGGATTCTTGAAGTCTTCAAAACCTGGAGGTTGTTTTACATAGACTTCTTCATTGATGTACCCGTTCAGGAAAGCGCTTTTGACATCCATCTGGAACAACTGAAAATTCATAGAACAAGCGTAATCAAGTAATAATCTAATTGCTTCTAACCTTGCTACCGGAGCGAACGTTTCATCAAAATAAATTCCTTCTTCTTGTTTGTATCTTTGTGCGACCAATCTTGCTTTGTTACGAACTATGATCCCATTTTCGTCAAGTTTGTTCTTGAACACCCATCTTGTTCCTATGATGTGCTTGTTGTTCGGTCTTGGTACAAGAATCCAAACTTGATTCCTTTCGAATTGGTTGAGTTCTTCTTGCATCGCTACTATCCATTGATCGTCGCCTAAGGCTTCATTGATTTTGGTTTGTTCAATTTGAGACACAAAAGCCATGTTGAGACAAACATCCTTGAGATTTAGTCGAGTTGCAACGCCTTGGCTAATATCACCAATAACTTTATCTATTGGGTGATATTTATGAGTTCTCCATTCCTTTGGAAGATCTTGATGTTCTTCAATGATTGGTAAGTCATCTTCTTGTGGCATTGCTTGATCCTTTGATATCTCCTTTTGTTGTTGTGGCATATCTACTATATCATCATCATCCACAATAATATTATCCTCTTTCGAGGGTTTAGTCTCATCAAACGAAACATGAATAGATTCTTTAGTAGTAAGAGTTATTTTATTAAAAATTCTAAAAGCTTTACTAAAGAGGGAATAACCAAGGAATATACCTTCGTCAAACTTCTCATCAAACTTACCGAGATTGTCTTTGTCGTTATTGAGAATGAAACATTTGCATCTGAAAATGTGAAAGAATGATATGTTCGGCTTCCTACCCTTGAACAACTCATACAGAGTCTTCTTGAGAATTGGCCGAATGTTGACACGGTTACTTACAAAATAAGTTGTGCTAACCGCATTCGTCCAAAAATACTTAGGGAGATTTGAGTCACTAAGCATTGTTCTTGCAAGCTCCACCAATGACCTATTTTTCCTTTCTACGACACTGTTTTGTTGATGAGTCCTTGGTGTGGAAAAGTTATGAGAAATTCCATGCTCTTTGCAAAATTCTTCAAAGGATGAGTTTTGGAATTCTCCACCATGATCACTTCTAATGGAGGCTATAGTGAGTGACTTCTCGTTTTGTATTTTCTTTGCATACTTCTTGAATGCTTTGAAAGCATCACTTTTCTGCACTAAAAACAATGTCCACGTATATCAAGAGAAATCATCAACAATAACTAAAGCATAAATGTTACCTCCGAAGCTTTTCGTTCTTGATGGACCGAAGAGATCCTTATGCAACAATTGAAGTGGTCTTGATATGGACACCACTTTCTTGGACTTGAAAGTTGTCTTGGTTTGCTTTCCCTTTTGACAAGCGTCACAAAGCTTATCTTTGATGAACTTTATCTTTGGAAGACCAACAACTAGGTCATGCTTTATCAACTTGTTTAAGTGCTCCATGTGAATGTGAGCAAACCTTTTATGCCATAGCCACGCCTCGTTGTTGTTTTCCATTAAGCATTTTACCTTCAAGGAAGAATCATCAAAATAAATCATAAAAATATTATTAAATCTTTTACCTTTTAGCAAGATGTCATGGGTGACTTCATGTTCTATTAGACACTCGTCCTTTGTGAAATTTATTCGGAACCCTTTGTCACATAGTTGACTTATGCTAATAAGGTTGTGCTTTAGGCCTTCAACATAAAGGACATCTTCTATGATGGTAAAAGGAGGTGCTCCAATGTTTCCTACTCCAAGGATCTTTCCTTTATTGACATCACCGTAAGTGACGTATCCTTTGGCCTTTAAAGATAGACTTGAAAATTTGTTGTTGTCGTTCGTCATATGCTTTGAACAACCGCTATCAAGATACCATTGATTTGAAGTTGTCTACAAGCATACCTATAAAACAAGATCAAGTATTGTTAGGTACCCAAATTGCTTTGGGTCCTTGATAGTTAGTACCCTTTTCAACCCACACATAATGCCCTTTAGCAATGCCAATGTTGCGCACATAGCAAGCATTAGGTTTGTGCCCTTTGGTTCCACAATAAAAACAAGTAGGTTGAAAATGACTTCCATATCTAGGAACATAACTCTTTTTCTTAAAAATTCTTTTCTTTTTATGACTTTGATGCACACTTTTAGAATTGTTTGCCTTTTCTTTAACAACTTGTTCACTTGCTTTAACAAAAAATGGTCTCATTTGTGCTTGGTTTGGAAAACTTAGAATATCCTAATCCATTTTTGTCATTAGGATACCTTTGGTGCCTAAGAATTTACTCCAAGCCAATTTGACCTTTTTCATATCTTTCTAAAACTCTTTTAAGTTGAACAATTTGGAAAGATAAAGACTCATAATTTTTACATATAAAACTTTGTTTTTCATCCATCAAATTTTGCTTTTCACTTTCAATATATTTTTCCAAAGCAATATTATTTTCTTCTAAAGATGAAATTCGTTTATTTTGGGATGAAATACTTTTATACAAAGTCTTACATTCTTTTAAAAGTTCATCTATTACACCTTGTGCATCATTATCATAAATAGAAAAGTTGCTACTAACCTCATCGTTTTCTTCATCGGAGTGATGTGAAGCCATTAGAGTCATATCTGCACATTCATTGCTTTCTGATTCCGATGAGGAACTTATCTCATTATCATCCCAAGAAACATAAGTCTTCTTGTTCTTGAATTCCTTCTTGCCTTTGAATCCTCCTTTCTTTGCAAGTTTCGGGCAATCCAGCTTTATGTGACCTTGCTTCCCACATTTGTAGCATGTGACATTTTGCATCGATGTGGATGCTTCCTTTTTCCTGAAATGTCTATTCTTTTTATCATAAGAGGAATTTTTATTTTTATTAAAGAACTTACCAAGCTTCTTTACAAGAAGCATAAAATTATCATCTTCGAAAGTCTCGTCATCTTTGTCATCTTTTGTATCAACCTTCACAGAAATTCCTTTGGACTTCTTTTTTTGACTTTCGTGCTTCTCGAGCCTTCCAAGTTCCAATATGTGTTCTTGAAGTTTTCCAAATAGAGACGCGGATGTCATCGTTGAGAGACTCATCTTTTCCAAAATAGCGGTTACCTTCGGTTGCCATTCTCTTGTTAAGGATCTTAGGACTTTGAGGTTGAGATCATCATTTGTAAATGTTTTTCCGAGAGCAATCAAATGATTTGTAAGATGGACGAATCTCTTTTGTAAGGCACCTATAGATTCACCGGGCTGCATGCGGAATATGTCATATTCTTAACTTAGTGTGTTTAGCCTCGATCTCTTCACTTCGGTGGTTCCTTCATGTGTTTCTACCAAGGTTTTCCAAATCTCCTTTGCCGATTTACATTGAGATATGCGAAAGAACTCATCCATACTAAGAGCGCTTTGGAGTATGTTGATTGCCATCTTCTCATTTAGAATATTTTTCTTATCATCTTTATCATAAGTGTTTTTCAACTTTACGGTTCCAACGCCATTGATAACATTCATCGGATTATGTGGACCGGCTTCAACTGCTTCCCATATACCTTCTCCTTGGGCTTCAAGATGTGCCTTCATTCTGATTTTCCAGAAATCAAAATATTCTCCGGAGAAGAGTGGGGGCTTGTTGCTACTTCCACTGTCTTTGAAAACCTGATTTATGCTTGCGGAAGCCATGCTGGATCACTAGGAACAAGTTACCTAATACTTGCTCTGATGCCAATTGTAAGTATACGAGTGTGCCTAAGAGGGGGGGAGGGGGTGAATTAGGTTCTTAGATATTTTTTCGGAGTTTTATCGATGGTTTAAAATTTCTTGATTATTGTTCTAAGATAAGAAAGCGGTAAAGCGGAAAAGTAAATGGTTCCCCTCACAATCTGAGAGTACTCCACTCCCTTTTCAACACGAAAGAGAATTTACTATAGTTTTGGACAATACAAGAATCTTCCTAGTCTTTCTATACAAGTCACTAAATTATACTCACCAAGATCAATCCTCTTGGATTTTTCCACTAAGTCCTATTGAGAACAATCCTCTAAATAAAGGACTTCTTGTATCCACAATCCGGATAACAAGAAATACAATAATCTGAATTTTTATAAGAGTAGAATGTTGAAGCTTTGATTCTTTATCAATATAACAATTGATCTTGTCTTTCACCAACAATAATTCACAAAGACATAAAGTATTAGATAGCTCAAGAATTTTCTAATTATATGATATGAAGTAATGCATAAAAATTCTTGTTATGAAAGTTCAAGAGTATTGTTTGTGAATTTTTGAATATGAAGATTTTATTGAAAGAAGTTAAAAAAATTGATTTGAAAAAGTTTAGAATTTATATGCACATAACACCCTTATGAAACAAGGTAATAACAGTAAGAATTTCATGAACAAATGCCAATGCATCATGAAAAAGTTCCATGAAAAATACATGAAGAGGTGTTATGAAAAATAAAGATTTTTCAAATCTTGACAGGTTGCAATCGATTGCACTATAATGCAAGTCGATTGCACATGCCAACGTTAACAATTTTTTCAAAATTTAGCAGTATGCAATCGATTGCACTATAATGAAAATCGATTTCACATGCCAACTGTAACACGGTGGGAGAACTGACTTTAGTTATGTTGCGGATAGCAAGAGTCGCCACCGACTTTTATTTTATCCAAAGGAAAGGCATAAAAGAACAGGAAAGACCTTTTTAAAAGATTTTTGGGTCCGGGGGGTAGGTTATGTAAAGGGAAGGTGTTAGCACCCTTTACATCCATGGTTATCCATGGGCTCTTAGTTACTTAGCTCACTTTGAATTGTTTTTGAAAATGTGAAGTGTGTGAATAAAAATTTTCATAAGAGTTTGATAATGATCCACGTACGGATGCGTAAAAAACTTGTGTTTGAAAATTGTTTGAAATTGTGAAGTATTTGAAATTTGTTTTGAGATAGTGAGCAAGTAACTATGAGAAACCTACCCTAAAGTTTAAGTCTTTCTGTTCTTTATCCTTTAAATGGTAAGACTATCCCTATTATGAAGGAATAGGTAGTCATTACCTTGGATGTGTGGGACCAGTAAGGGACATCTGTTGTATAGGCAACTGTAGGGTGTATTAAGCATTTTGGAGGGACTGTCATCATTATTCGAAAGGGACAAGATCATTATGAAAGGCAACCATTAAGGGACTTGATCTTTGATTATGAAGGGACTAGATGACTTTTCTTTTAAGGGACTTTGCTTTTATACACCCTACTTGACCTTGTGTTTAGGCAACAATGAGGAGTAACCCTAGAAAGTGAGATGGCGATCAAAGATCGACTTACGTGTGTGAGTGTTTAATTTATATTTATCTGATAATTTAAATGACCTAAATTCAATTTTTAAATACAAATACATGTTACACTCCCTATTTTTACTAACCATAGCATAAAAAAATAAATAACTTAAATATTTAAGAAAATTACATCCAGGAACATTTACAATAATAATAAAGCAATTTAAATAAATAGCAAAAATAAATAAATATGCAAAATATAAATAATAAGTAAAATAAATAAATAAGCAATAATAATTATAATAGGGGTTAGTAATAATAATTAAAAATAAATAAGGTTAGTAATAAACATGATTAGTAGTAATAATAATGGGATTAGCAAAAACATTATAAGAACATAATTAAAATAATAAGCAAAAAGAAAAGATTAGATTTTAATATGGACAATTATTTAAAAATAAAAGAAAATATGAACAATTAAGTAATTATTATAACATTTTGAATTATATACAAATTATTAAATTATTTTTAAACATATTATAATTACAAGATTAAATTAGCATAGATTCAATTACTTCTACACATATATTTAAAAATTATTTATATAAAATTTAGATTATAAACAAATTATAGAAATAATTACATATTATAAAAAAAAAATTGATTATAATTGTATTTACAAAAATTAATTATATTAAGTAAAATATATACATAATAATTATATTTACCAAAAATTAGAAATTAAAATCACAAGATAAAATTAGGTTTTTTAATTGTTTAAAATAAATAAATTAGGGTTTGTCAAATATTAATGTTTATTTTATTTACAAAAATAATTTATTTAAATAAATATATACATTTTATAATCTAAATACATAATAATAAGAAAAACTAATTTTTGAATTTAGAAAATATTTTTTAGGATTTAGAAAATATAGTATATACATATGTTTTATTTTGGAATTATTTAGATATATATATATATATATATATATATATATATATATATATATATATATATATATATATATATATATATATATATATATATATATATATATATATATATATATATATAACTATATCCATTTTAATAATAAAATAATTAAAACAAATAAAATAAAAGAAAAAGTTGGGACTTACCTGGTTGGGGTTTGAACCCAGGTCACTCTGCTTGCCAGCAACAACACCCACCACCAAGCTATCATGCGCGCAGGCAGTAAGAAAGAGGGTGGAATTGGTTTTATTCCAAATCCTGAAAAATCCAGAAAAATAAAAGAAAACAAAAGGCCTGGGGGATTCGAACCCAGGACCTTATACACAAACACACAAGTACATGACCATTCCAGCTAGATGAGCGAACCTATTAGAATATTGACTATAAATAATAATATATTAAAACTGTAGTTTAAATGGAAAAATATCAAAAGAATTGGCTGGAGGTAGGATTCGAACCCCAGCCCTCCATCAACACGCGCGTCTGTCTTACCACCAGGCCAACCACACTTTGGTGAATAAAAATAGAAACAATGTAATAAAATATTATAAGCAATATTTGAATTTCTAGAAACGCGCCAACCAACTTCATCTTCTCCATATTACCTGCGAAAATTCATGCAGTTTTACCTACGAAATTTCCTGCGTGTTCTTCCCTATTCAGAACCTGCGAAAATCAAACACTAATGAAACAGTACAAATTCATGAAATTAAAGATATCAATGAGTTCCTTATGACTCATACAATCTTTCCACGTTGTTAGAATTCATTTATATGGCCTAAATCGTGAAACCCTAAAACTAAGCTCCAAACCCTAACAATGGTCGTTTGTGATTTAAGTCATGAAGCTCCAAGTTTTTTGTCCAGAAAGCATCTATACTATCACACAAACAAGATTGATCAATCAAAATTCATTAAAAACCATTCAATAACCAGAATCGAAAAATTAAAATGTGATGAATAATTTGAATCGGATTATGCGAATGGAGAGGTTCTAGATGCAAATGATGATTGGTATTGCTTCAAGGATGTCCAAGGAACACTGATGTGTCTTTAGTTTACCTTCAAATGCCTTGGAATGTAGAAACCGAATTTGAGTTTGTGAGAGTTTTTTTGAAATTGTGAACTTACTCTTGAGGCTGTGAAATTCGTGTCTTGTGCTAGGGTTTCACTATGTACTTATAGAACAATGAATTTAGGTTAAAACATCATGTCATTGTGTGGAAGATTTGATATAAAAAGATTCAAAATGATAAGGCCTTAAAAATCAAATATTCTTGTATGAACACTTGCTATTTTAGGCTAATCATCATAACTTCCATATCAATTTGATCCAAGGCATAATTATGATTTTCTAGAAGCTTGATCATATTCAAATCTTTTGATTTTATATTTTATTTTAATTTAAAATGATTTTAAATGAATTAAATCAAAATAAATAAAAATAAAATAATAAAAAATCTGATTTTTGATGGCTTGGGTCGTGCATGAAGTCATAGTGTGGATTGGGTCATTATTTGGCAAGCCCATTTGGAAGAAATTTATTTTAGACCTCCATTTTCCTCATAAACCAACCCAAAATTTCCCAACTTTGCAAGGGCACACATCCTTCAATTTTAATGCTATGAGGATGTTCTTGGACATTTTGGAAAGCTTAAAGAGTCCTCTAAACAACCCCACTGGTTTCATGTCCATATCCTTTGCCAATCTCAAGTTATGCCCTTTTGAAGTTGTTGACTTTTTGTTGACTTTCAAAAGGACCTATAATGTCTTAGCTCATACCTTCCAAATGAAGCATTTTTGGGCTTGGCTTGTGAGACACAAAGTTGTATAGAATTCAATTTCCTTCAAAATGAGCTTTTAGTGGAGACTTGGTGATGAAGTATGTGAAAGTTATGGCTGGTCAAAGTTCAGTTGACTTTTACTGAGAAAACCCTAATTTAGAAACTCCTGATTCTTGATGATCTGAAATCTCCTTGATGAATCATGATCAACCCTTGATCAAATGATGAATTTTACTTCATATACTTGATGTTGGCAAAAAATCATGAAGTTTGACTTTGGTTTGACCACAGTTGACCTCAGTTTGACTTTTTAACTACTTTGACTGATTTTGACTTATCTGATCATCTGACTGAGCAAACCTTTGAGAAAAGTCTTGAAACTTGTCATAGGGGTTATTAAACACATATAAGATGTTATGAAGCTCACTTGAAGTCTTGGAAGTCCAGTTAGCCTGATTAAAGTCAAAACCCTAGTTTTGGGATGCATTGCTTAGGAGGTGCATTGTCTGAGGGAATTGTCAACTCTTCTGACCAATTGTGAACTTTGTGAACCTTGTGAACTTTGTGAACCATCACAAAATGCCTTGTGAATCTCATGGGAGGTATTGTGAACCTTGTGAACCTTGTGAACCTCATAAAGTGACTTGTAGACTTCATGAACCTCGTGAAAGGTCTTGTAAGCATTGTGAATCTTGTGAACCTTGTGAATCTTCATGAAGTGGCTTGTAGACTTCATGAACCTCATGAAAGGTCTTGAAAGCATTGTGAATCTTGTGAACCTTCTTAGCACACAAAGTCTTATATTGTGAGGGCAAATTTTGGGGTGCAACACCAACGTTAACAATTTTTTCAAAATTTAGCAGTATGCAATCGATTGCATCGGGATGTAAATCGATTGCACATAATGAAAAAGTAAAAAATGCTTAAAACAGCAGATGTAAATCGATTGCATATATATGTAAATCTATTTACATATTCTTAATTTGAAAAATGAAAATTTAATCATGCCAAGGTTAAGAAATAATTATGCCATGATGTTAGTTTTGATTGAGCATCTAAGACTTTAATATTTGTGTAGAATTGTTATCATACCTTCATGAAACATCTTCTTGAATACTAAGTCTTGAACATGATGCTTTAACTTGAAAAATCATCTTTGCCTTCTTATCATATTTTGCTACTAAGATATTTGTCTTCATTAAAACAAATGTTGATCATGGAGAAGCTTGACTTCTCATTGTGACCTTGCTTCCCACATTCGTAGCATGTGACATCTTGCATCGATGTGGATGCTTCCTTTTTCCTGAAATGTCTATTCTTTTTAACATAAGAGGAATTTTTATTTTTATTAAATAACTTACCAAGCTTCTTTACGAGGTTCTTAGATATTAGACACCCGTCCTTTATGAAATTTATTTGGAACCCTTTGTTACATAGTTGACTTATGCTAATAAGGTTGTGCTTTAGGGCTTCAACATAAAGGACATCTTCGATGATGGTAAAAGGAGGTGCTCCAATGGTTCCTACTCCAAGGACCTTTCATTTATTGTCATCACCGTAAGTGATGTATCCTTTGGCCTTTAAAGATAGACTTCAAAATTTATTGATGTCGCCCGTCATATGCTTTGAACAACCATTATCAAAGATACCATTGATTCGAAGTTTTCTTCAAGCATACCTACAAAACAAGATCAAGTATTGTTAGGTACCCAAATTGCTTTGGGTCCTTGATAGTTAGTACCCTTTTCAACCCACACATAATGCCCTTTAGCAACGCCAATGTTGCGCACTTAGCAAGCATTAGGTGTGTGCCCTTTGGTTCCACAATAAAAACAAGTAGGTTGAAAATGACTTCTATATCTAGGAACATAACTCTTTTTCTTAACAATTCTTTTCTTTTTATGACTTTGATGCACACTTTTAGAATTGTTTGCCTTTTCTTTAACAACTTGTTCACTTTCTTTAACAAAAATGGTCTCATTTGTTCTTGGTTTGGAAAACATAGAATATCCTAATCCACTTTTGTCATTAGGATACCTTTGGTGCCTAAGAATTTCCTCCAAGCCAATTTGACCTTTTTCATATCCTTATAAAACTATTTTAAGTTGAACAATTTGGAAAGATAAAGACTCACAATTTTTACATACAGGACTTTGTTTTTTCATCCATCAATTTTTGCTTTTCACTTTCAATATATTTTTCCAAAGCAATATTATTTTCTTCTAAAGATGAAATTCGTTTCTTTTGGGATGAAATACTTTTATACAAAGTCTTACATTATTTTAAAATTTCATCTATTACATCTTGTGCATCATTATCATAAATAGAAAAGTTGTTACTAACCTCATTGTTTTCTTCATCAGAGTGATGTGAAGCCATTAGAGCCATATTCACACATTCATCGCTTTCCGATTCCGACGAGGAACTTAACTCATTATTGTCCCAAGCAACATAAGTCTTATTTGTAAGTTTCGGGCAATCCGGCTTTATGTGACCTTACTTCCCACATTCGTAGCATTTAACATCTTGCATCGATATTGCTCGAAGTGGAATGAATATGGGCTTCGCTAGGCCAAATTTTACTTTCCTCATAGTAGACTATATACTCCAATCTGAATTACCTCCTAGGACGAAGGTCCCAAAGTTCTCCAAGTTCTCAGGGGATACAACTGAAACCACCGTAGAACATGTGGCACAATATCTTATCGAAACTGGGGAAATTTCCAGTGATGAGAGTCTAAGGATTAAATAATTTCCTACACTCTCACCAAAAATTCCTTTATATGGTTTACTACGTTACCACTTGGTTCAATTTGTAATTGTATTCAATTGGAATGTCTTTTCCATGAGCAAGTTTACATCAGTAAAACTAAGATTAGTTTGAAAGAATTGGCTAGTGTTACACGAAAGTTTAATGAGCCAATAGATGATTATTTGAACAAGTTTCGACTACTCGAGGCTAGATGTTTTACACAGGTGTCTGAGCATGAAGTTGTTGAAATGGACGTTGATGCCTAGATTACTCTATTAGGAAAATGTTGGACACCCAGTACTTGAGGGACATGGCCCAACTAGCTGATAGAGTTTGACAGGTAGAACGTCTAAGAGATGAGAAGGCTAGTGAAAATAAAAACAAATGAATAGCCTATGTTGGATTTCATGAGGGGTCAAAGAAATATATGACAAACCCAAGGAGTTCGATGAGAATGAAATAGACCTTGCTGAACTTAAGCAAGGTCCCCCTTATTCCTGTAAATTGTTCATTCCTTCGAATGGAAAAAATCTTGTCAAAACTGAAAAGAATGATAGATTTCCAAAGAAAACATACACTTTCAATATCACTAAATATGACTAAATGTTTGATTTGTTAGTTAAATATGGTCAAATATCAGTGCCTCCAGGTGCTAAAGTACCACCTTTTAAACAAAGGAAAAAGAGAGGATTTTGTAAATACCATAATTTCTTGGGTCATAAGACTTCTCAATGTTTTCTTTTTAGGGATTTGGTGCAAAATTCTATCCAGGAATGAAGACTCAAATTTGGAGAGAAGCCCAAGAACAAAATGAAGATTGACACATATCCTCTTCAAATTGCAGAAGCAAACTTTACTGAACCTAGTGAGGTTAACATGCTCGAAGTGGCTGAGGATTCTGACTGCAATACAGACAGCGTCAACACTGATGAAGTTATGGGTCAAAATACTATGAGAAGCGAAGTAACTAAAGAATTCATCGATGATGTTGTGTTTTACAGTTTCACTGAAGAAATTGATGGCTTACAGATGGAACAATTCGTATGTGTAGCTACTGAATACTTCTTCAAGACATCACATGGTGTCGAAAAGTTTGGGGTGGGGACAATTGTCAAGTCCCATAAGGAATTTGAGGGGTCGAATCTCCAAATACTGACTAAGGAAACTACTGATAGTTTCGTTCGAATGGACAAGGCTACTAAAGTCCTTGGCATTAACTTATCCAAGGTAGATTTGAAGGATGAGGTCGATGTGAACATGGTCGAAATCAAGAATGAACAGGCCATGGTGGATGACAACTCAGTTCGTCAAGAGGAATACAACAAAGTGGCATACCCTAAAGAGGAAGATACTATTGTTGAATTCTTGCATATGTGCCAAAGAAATAACTTTGAAGTGGTGATGTACCATAGGTGTAGTTCCATATTTGACAAAAAGGATGCCCACGACCTTCAAGGGGTGAGAGAAGCTAAAGAAAAACATGAGCGAAGGAATTCTCAAGAGCTAATGGGTTTCGACCCAAGGTGAACTACTCAAGGACAACATGTTGCTGCAAAGCCCCAAGTTCTTAGAGCAAGGAAACCTACCTTCAAGCCTAGTGGTGAAGTAACCAAGGACAAATGGGTTAAGCCTACCGACACCAAAGGAAAAAGAAAATCAAAGTGAACCAAATTCGATTTGGAGAGAGGTTCTTTGATGGACTACAGAAAGGTGTATAGGTCATCAAAAATGGTTGCTTATGTCTCTAAAAATTACAAGGGTAAGAATCTCATGTCAAGGTCACATTGGCGAAGGGAACAGAGGCGAAGGAAGCCTCAAAGGGAAGCCTTGATAAAGGATCAAGATGGATCCAGTACCAATGTGCCAACTGGAAATGTTGAAAGCTATGAATACGGAAAAAAATGACAAGGTGACTATAGGGCGAAAGTTATTCAAGGAAGAGGAGGCTAGAATAAAGTCTGAAGATGAAAATATGACAGATAACTTCGACTCAGACTCAGAAGCTTCCCTTGATGTGATTGTAAATGTAGTCTCAATCATGCCAAGAGAATAAGATCAGATAACTGAAGTCGAGAACTTGGATGCCAACAATGAGGCAGAAATGGCAGCACACAAACCTATGTGCTACTATGTTATGAATAATGGATGCGTCGAAGAGCAAAATGCTTTCTTTGAGAGGCCAACTGAAGCTATGAAGGGGAATTTGAAACCTCTTTACATTAATGGAAAGGTGGAGAATGTAGTCGTGAACAAGATACTGGTGGATTGTGGTGCAACATTAAATTTGATGCCACATTTCTTGCTTGCTAAGATCGGTAAGTTCGACACTGATCTAAAACCTCACAATATGGTCCTTTCTAATTATGAAGGGAAATTTGGTGCTACTATGGGTGTTTTTCAAGCCGACATGGCAATTGGGACAGTGACTAGGCCCACATTGTTTATGGTGGTCGAAAGCAAAGCCAACTATATGTGAAGACAAGCTTCCTTCAAGTATTTGGTTTTGATGAAGACAACAAATTATGCTCAAATGTGTATGTGCAAAAAGGAAGAGAATCATTTGGATCAAGCTTCAAACATCATTCAATAAATATTCAAGAATTGAAGAATATTTTTGGAATAACTTAAAGGTATACCAATTATTGCTCAAAATATTGATACAAGTGTTCAAATATTTTTATCTTGCATGGCATATATCATAAGAACATTTTCAAACCTTTTATAATAGCTCACTCCCTTTAAATTAAATATTTTCTGGTTTTCCTACAGTGTTAACCGGTTAACGCCTGGGGTTAACCGGTTAACGAATCCTAAATTTGAATATTTTTTAACGTTGAAAAGTGTTAACCGGTTAATGAACCCTAAGGAACGAGAATGGTAATGCTGCACAAACCAGAGAAAAGAGAGGAAAGGACAAGGTCCTGCGAACCAAAGAACTGGGTTCAGGAGTCGGTTGCGACCTGGGAAGGTATTATTACCCTAGATCGTCTGCCATACCCGACGAGATCCACGCTTGCAAAGAAAATGTTTCAAAGGGGGAAAGAATGAAGCTGCTGCAAAAGAAAAGGAACTAGATCTGGATAAAATAAAAGAAAGGGGGAAAATGTAGGTGTAACATGGTGGGAGAACTGACTTTTTATAAATGTTGCGGATAGCAAGAGTCGCCACCGAATTTTATTTTATCCAAGTGGAAAGGACATAAAAGAACAGGAAAGACCTATTTTTATAAGACTTGAGTTCAGGGGGTAGGTTATATTAAGGAAGGTGTTAGCACCCTTTATATCCATGGTTATCCATGGGATGTTAGTTACTTAGCTCACTTAATTGTTTTGAAAGTGTGAAGTGTGTGATTAGAAAATTTTCTAAGTACTTTGTAATAATCCTCGAATGGATGTATACAAAGCCTTGTTTTGAAAATGTTTGCAAATTGTAAGGTGTGAAAAGTATTTTTAAAGGGTGTGAGCCAGTAACTTTGAGTTCCTACCCCAGACTAAGTCATTCATGTTCTTTTATATTCTTTCAAGGGTAAGACTATCCCTATTATTAAGGAATAGGTAGTCGTTACCTTGGATTTGTTTAAGGGACATGAGTAGGGTCAATGTATGGTCAATTAAGGCAACTGGAGGGGTGTCTTTAGCAATTGGGAGGGACTATCATCTTTTAAACCGAAGGGACAAGATCATTATCTTAGGAAACATCATAGGGACTTGATCTTTTAAACCTGGGAGGGACTTGATGATTTTTATTCATAGGGTCATTTGCTCAAGACACCCCCATTTTTGAGGGACTTGTCCATTTTTAAGAAGGCAACAAAAGGGGTCACCCTAGGAGGTGCAAATCGCGATCGTAGATCGACTTACATGTGTGCGTGACTTTATTCAGATATTTAATCTTTTTAATTAAATTATCTAAGTCCTTTTTAATCATATATTTATTTTCACTCCCTATTTACTAACCACACAAATTAAATAATAAAAGGCGGAAAAAAATAAATTTACGCTATTACAATGCTTTGGGGCTGATACATAATAATTGGGCGAGAAAATAAATTACAATAATGATAATAGCCTATACAATTTTCTAAACAATTAAATAAAATAAAATAAATAAACAAAAATAAAATTATTGAAATTAGGGTTTAGAAAAAGATAAATTAGGGTTAGAAAGGAGATTAGGTTTTTAAACAAAAATTAGGGTTGATTTTAGAAAATAGAATTTATTAAGAAAATTCTAACCTAATTAAAAAAATTAATTTATTTACAAGAATTTTAAATTATTTAACAATTAATTTATAAATTAAAGTATTATAAAAGAATAATAAAAAAGAAAATTTATATATGAATTATTATATTTTTGTTTTAAGAGAAAAAAAAGTTTGTGATGGTTAATTAAGTTTAAGCTGATTATTATTAATTAATTAACCTAATATAATAATTAACAATTAAAATAAGAAAAAACAAAATTAACAAAAAGAAAAGAAATAAATGAAGGCGCCCAAAAAGATGGGGAGACCTGGATTTGATCCCAGGACCTTCTCTTTACCAGACTAAGAGAACTTCCACTGGCCTGCGCGCGCAGCTTAGGTACATGTTGGACAATGTTAAATATATAATATACCTCTAAGATAAAAGAATTGTTAAAAAAAAGAGAGAACTTGGGAGTCGAACCCAAGTCTTAAGCTTCGCATGCATATGCTTCGTCCACCAGGCTGTTTGTTCTGCAACACATATATTTAGAAAAGATAAACTATATAATAAAATTAAAATTCAAAAATGAAAATTGGTGCCCAGACTTCATCTTCTTCCTCCGAATTCGCAGGTTTACCTGCGAATTTTCCCACGTTTTTTCCTGCGATTTTTGTTGCATTTATTTTCACAGCAAAACCTATGTTCATTGTTATCCCTGCATAGATCAAATTAATCCGCAAAAATTCTATAGACCAAACACTCATGCTTCATACAATTCAATCATGTTCTTAAAAAGCCACCAAACAACTTAAATCAAAAATCCCAAAAACCATGGCCGAAACCCTAACTATGGTGAATTTAGCATCTTGCGTCGATCCTTCCATATACTTGCCCAGAAATCATCCTTATGACGTAATAAACATGAATCAATCATTAATTTTCTGTTATAACAAGTAAACATATGCAAATCGAAGAAAATAAAATAAGGATAAATGAATTCGGTTATGGCATATGGATGCGAGTTGAGTGATGCAAATGATCAGGATGACATCAAGAGACATCAAGGATCATGTCTCAACCTTTTAAACACCTTGATATCACCGTCAAGTAAGAAACCGAATTGGTGTTTTTTTTAGAATTTTGGAAGTTTGAATGTTATGTCTTGGCTGCTGAATTTCGTCCCCTGGTGTTTGTTCTTGTTTGTGTATATGTAAGGATGTGATTAGGTCAAAAAAAATTAGGCCTTGGGTGCATCTTGGTATTACTTGGTCATGAAGGAACAATCATCCATAAATGTCAAAATAAATCAAATATATTCTTGCTATTTGGCTTTGCACGATTTTGGATGGCCTCAAATCACTTTAAATGTTATTTATATGCTTCTAGAACAAAGATTTGATCCAATTATTGACTTTTTATATTTTATTTTTATTAAAATTGAATTTTAACAAATAAAATCCAAAATAATATAAAATAAATTATAAAAATCAGAATAAATGGTCATTGGGTCGTGAATAACTTTATCTTTGAGATTGAGTTGCAATTTTATGGGGCCATTTGGAAAAATTTGAAGTTTAGGCCTTTTTATCTTCATACACCCCTTGAAATTTCCCAACTTTGACAAGGCACAACTCCCTCAATTTTAAGGCTATGGGAATGATCTTGGATTTTTTAGGAAGTTTAGAGAGTCCTCTAACCAAAATTTTGGTTCCATGTCCATATCTTTTACCAATTTCAAATTATGAGCTTTGGAAAAAGTTGACTTTTTGTTGACATTCAAAAGGACCTATAATGTTTTAGTTCATACCTTTCAAATGAGCTTTGGATGGGAAATTTTTAGGCTTGTCTTATGAGACACAAAGTTGTAGATAATTCAATTTCCTTCAAAATGAGCTTTGGATGGGAAATTTTTTATGAAGTATTTGAAAGTTATGGCTGATCAAAGTTCAGTTGACTTTCACTATGAAAACCCTAATTTAGAAACTTCTTGATTCTTGATGATCTGAGATTTCCTTGATGAATCATGATCAAACCTTGATCAAATGATTAATTTTAACTCATAATCTTGATGTTGACAAAAATATTGAAGTTTGACTTTGAGTTGACCACGATTTGAATTTTTTACCAAGTTGACTGATTTTTGAATACTTGAACATTTGATTGGTCAAACTTATTGGGAAAGCTCTGAAACTTGACATGGGGATTCTTGAAGACACGTGGGATATTATAAAGCTCACTTGAGGCCTTGAAAGTCCATTTATCTTGGAAAAATTCAAAACCCTAGTTCTGGATCCATTGTTCATAAGGAGGTTTAGTCTAATGAAACCTTCAATCCTTTTAACCATTTGTGAACCTTGTGAATCTTGAGAAATCTTGAGATACACTGCCTTAATTGTGGGAGGGAAAATTTTGAGGTACAACAGCTGCCCCTGTTCAATTTTTTGAAACCTGAGGAGTTAGATTGGCATGCACGCCATTCGTGATTTGAAGGTTGAAGGGGATTGAACATAAAAGCCCAAAATTTTGCACTCGTCGGTGCGTAGATTAACATGTTGGTTTGTTGTATTGCTTGAATGGGCTTAAAGATGACATTCAGAGAGAAACGTTCTTCAGATATACTGCTTGGAGAATAAAATTGTCCAAAGAGTAGATTGATGCAATCTTGGGGGGATGTAGCAGCCCAATAGGTTGTTTGATGTGATCCTGGAGGGTAGAGCAGTCCAAGATATTGTGATATAGCTTTTGGGAGGATAAAGTAGCCCGAGGTATTGTGATATAGCTTTTGGGATGATAAAGCAGTCCAAGGTATTGTGATATAGCTTTTGGGAGGATAAAGTAGCCCAAGGTATTGTGATATAGCTTTTGGGAGGATAAAGCAGCCCAAAGTATTGTGATATAGCTTTTGGGATGATAAAGCAACCCAAGGTATTGTGATATAGCTTTTGGGAGGATAAAGCAGCCCAAGGTATTGTGATATAGCTTTTGGAAGGATAAAGCAACCTAAGGTATTGTGATATAGCTTTTGGGAGGATAAAGCAGCCCAAGGTATTGTGATATAGCTTTTGGGAGGATAAAGCAGCCCAAGGTATTGTGATATAGCTTTTGGGAGGATAAAGCAGCCCAAGGTATTGTGATATAGCTTTTGGGAGGATAAAGCAGCCCAAGGTATTGTTGTTGATGACGTTCGTTTGCTGGGGAATTAACCTGAAAAACAAGGTTAGTTCTATGCAAATATCATGATGTATATAACATTTTGCAAGATGATATCTCATGACAATGTTGTATGCATATGATATGATATGATGATGTATGTATGAATTATGTAGTTGAAGCGCATGAGTAGCTTCGTAGAACAACTGCTGGCTGGGGAAAATAAATCTTGATTCGTTGTTAAGGAATATGAAGACTTCGTTTCTGTCTTGTTTTGGAATATCGTACTTAGAACCTCCCGTTTTCGTTCGTCGTACTTCTTATTGAAGGATTAAGTTCCTGAATATCCTGACTGAGGATAAAAGAGATGGACATTGCTCTGGGAGACTTATTCGGTTAAGTATCAATTCTTTGGAGGATATATTGTATTTGAAATGAAACTATTTGAAGACTTCGTAGGATTGGAAGTACAAGATATAACTTGAAGTATTCCGTAAGAATATCCGTAAAGATTACTCTGTGGGGATGAACCGGCGAAGATTCGTTAGATTCCTATCTTCGATCGTCCTTAGTAAATACTATTTTTTGTATTTTATGCATTTATGGTAAACATCAATCATATTAAAAAGCATATATACATTCAAACATAATCAACGGACGTTTCTCGCTTTAGTAAAAAGGGGAAAAGTAAACCTGAACAAAGAGGGAAAAGTAAACCTGAATTCGAAAATGGGATTGTATTAATAAAATGGCCTATAACAGGCAAGTTTTTTTTTGAACAAAGAGACAGAACTCCTAGTTAGAGGAATTTGTCGTAGAAAAAATAAGGGAAAAAAGTACAAAAACAAAGAAAATAACTATATATAAATGATCCTATTGAGTTTCAACTCTGCTATTGCCATTATCTTCAAGTATCTCATCTTCAGTTGTCGGAAAAGAAACGATTGGACTGATTTGTATCTGTTGAATTTGACATAGATAACACAACTAGTAAAGATTACATGGGTGATCCAACGAGACAAAGTCATACGCTTTAATCCCTAACTTTTGTCTGGATTGCCTTTTCAAGTTTTCAATCCACGGGGATACCCTTTTTTGCCCAAGCCGACTTTTCAGGTTTTCGACTTGCCGGGTGTACACATTTTTTTATGTATATATCCCTAATTTTTTCCCGAACCCTTTTGGTTCACCGGTATGCCCTTATTTTTGCCTAGGCCAGTCAACCTAGCGAGTCCTTTTTTATGCGTAGTGTTTTTTAACTATGTATGCGTTCACAGGCTGTGGGAAATCTTCACCATCCATAGTGGTAAGCATCATGGCACCTCCAGAAAATACCCTCTTAACAATGAATGGCCCTTTATATGTGGGGTCCATTTACCGCTGGGATCACCCTGTGGTAATATGATACGCTTGATCACCAAATCACCAGCCTGATATACTTGCTACTTAACTTTCTTATTGAAGACTTTGATCATACGTTTTTGATACATCTGACCATGACAAACAACTGCCAAACTTTTCTCATAAATCAAGTTTATCTGTTCAAGTCGAGTCTGAATCCATTCATTTTCATCTAAGCATGCATCCTTCATAATTCTCAAGGAGGAAATCTGAGCTTCGATGGGTAGAACTGCTTCCATACCATAGACAATGGAGAATGGGGTTGCCCCTGTTGAAGTACGTATTATGGTAGGATAACCATGAAGAGAAAATGGTAACATCTCATGACAATCTTTATATGTAACTGTCATCTTCTGCAAGATCTTCTTAATATTCTTGTTGGAGGCTTCCACTGTGCCATTTATCTTTGGTCGATATGGAGAAGAATTGTGATGCTTAATCTTGAACTGCATGCATAGGTCAGTAATCATAGTATTGTTCAAATTAGTACAATTATTTGTGATAATCCTTTCAGGGATTCCATACCTACATATAAGATTATACTTGATGAATCGAGCCATAATATTCTTGGTAACAGAAGCAAACGAGGTTGCTTGTACCCACTTTATGAAGTAATCAATGGCAACAAGGATGAAACAATGTCCATTGGAAGCAGTAGGTTTGATCTCACCAATCATATCAATGCCCCACATGTCAAAAGGCCAAGGAGCAGTCAGAACATTCAACGGAACTGGAGGCACGTGAACTTTATCAGCATAAATCTGGTATTTGTGACAAGTTTTGGAGTGCTGATAGCAATCAGATTCCATGGTAGACCAATAGTAACCTGCTCTCAATATCTTCTTATCCATGGTATGCCTACTATAATGAGTACCAAAGATCCTATCATGCATGTACTCCATAATCTTTGTTGCTTCCTTCTTATCCACACAGCGAAGCAAAGTTGAATCAAGATTGCGCTTGTACAAAATTCCATTACTCGGGAAAAACTTAGCAGAAAATCTCCTCAGAAACATCTTATCATTGACAGACTCCTCTTCAGGGAATTCTTGAGCTTCAAGATACCTTTTTACTTCATAGAACCAAGTATTTTCTTCTACTCCTTCAGTATTAGCCTCATTACAGTATGCAGGTTCATTAAATCGATCAATAGTAATTCTGGGAGCTTCATCATCCCAACTGATTTCAAACATAGATGCCATGGTGGCTAATGCATCTTCCAACTGATTCTCTTCTCGTGGAATATGTCCAAAAGTGATCTCTTCAAAGTATGGTATCAAAGACAACACATGCTCTCTATAAGGAATGAGATTTGGATGCTTTGTGTCCCAATCTCCTTTAACTTGACTAACTACCAGGGCTGAATCTCCATACACATTCAAAAACTAAATCTTCATCTCAATGGCAGCTTTGATACCCATGATGCACGCTTCATATTCAGCCATATTATTAGCACAATCAAAACAAAGTCTTGTAGTAATTAGTGTATAACAACCTTTAGGAGAGATACTTACAACACCAAGCACATTAGAAGCTCCATCAAAAACCTTGGTCCATCGAGATCCTTGTTTAGATCCTTCATATTATCTAGGTTCTTTAGTAATAATCATAATATCTTCATCCGGAAACTCAAATTTCATAGAATTATAATCATCCACTGCCTGATGAGCCAAATGATCATCTACTAAACTTCCTTTAATTGCTTTCTGAGTAGTGTATTGTATGTCATATTCTGTCAGGTTCATTTTCCATCTCGCTACTCATCCGGAGAGAGCGGGTTTCTCAAATATGTACTTGATTAGATCCATTTTTTAAATCAATAAAGTGGTATGAGTCAACATATATTGTCTTAGTCGGCGAGCAGCCCATGCCAAAGTGCAACAAGTTTTCTCGAGCAGTGAGTATCTTGTTTCACAGTCGGTAAACTTTTTGCTAAGGTAGTATATTGCCTGCTCTTTTCGACCAGACTCGTCATGTTGCCCAACACACACCCCATTGAGTTATCCAATACTATCAGGTACATAATCAAAGGTCTTCCTTCAACTGGTGGCATCAATATTGGAGGTTCTTGTAGGTACTTCTTGATCTCATCAAAATCTACTTGGCATTCGTCATTCCATTCCATTACTTGATCTTTCTTCAACAACTTGAAGATTGGCTCACAAGTAGCAGTTAACTGGAAAATAAATCTTGCAATGTAATTCAGTCATCCCAAGAAACCTCTAACTTCCTTCTCAGTACGGGGAGCAGACATCTCTTTTATAGCTTTTACCTTTGCCACTGATAATAAAACCCAAAAGTTTACCAGATCTAACTCCAAAGGTACATTTGTTTGGATTCAACCTTAGCTTGTATTTTTTCAACCTCTCAAACAACTTGTGCAGATGATCAATATGTTCTTCTTCAGTCTGAGATCTGGCTATCATATCATCCACATATACCTCTATCTCATGGTGAATCATATCATGGAACAAAGCTACCATAGCACGCTGATATGTTGCCCCAACGTTCTTCAAACCAAATGGCATTACCTTATAACAGAAAGTGCCCCACTGTGTAACAAACGTAGTCTTCTCCATATCTTCAGGTGCCATCTTAATCTGATTGTAACCAGAGAAACCATCCATAAAAGAGAATATCTTATGTTGAGAATTGTTGTCTACCAGAACATCAATATATGGAAGTGGAAAATCATCTTTGGGGCTAGCTTTGTTCAAATCCCTGTAATCTACACACATGCGTACTTTACCATATTTTTTAGGGTCCGACATCACATTTGCAACCCACTGAGGATACGAAGTAACAGCTAGGAACCCTGCATTGAATTGTTTCATCACTTCTGCCTTAATCGTTTCTGACATTTTAGGACGCATACGACGAAATTTCTATTTTATTAGGCGACAATCCGCTTTCACTAGTAAAAGGTGAACCACAATATCAATATCCAGCCCTGGCATATCTTTATAAGACCAAGCAAAAATTTACACATAGTCACGTAACATCTGGATCAACCTGTTCTTAACACCTTCTTCCAATTCAGCCCTATCTTGGCCTCTTTTATGTTTTCCTCAGTTCCCAGATTCACAGCTTCAATTGGTTCCTCATGTGGTTGTATAACTTTCTCTTCTTGTTGTAGCAATCTAGCCAGCTCTACAGGTACTTCACAATCTTCCTCTTTTCCATCCTCAGCTTGATAGATCGGATTCTCGAAGTTATAATTGGCAATAGCAGAATTGTCATCAACGGGATCCAGAGTGGATGAGGATCTGCATTTTAGTGACGTGGGTGTGTGTAAGAGCACATAGCTTTTGATAAAGGAAAAAATAAAAGAAAGACAAAGAGCGCAATATTTACGAAAGCGAGAAACGTCCATTGATTTTATTGAATGAAAATATGCAAATGAAATGACATCCCTAACAAGCACATCGTTGTGACCCGGGTAAGGCACAAGGCTTAAAAGTATTTAATTGTTCAAAATTACAAAATTAAAATTTAGAAAAACAAAATAGCATTTACTCCTGACTAAAGGAGATAGGAATAACGTCTTCAGCCTTCCAGTTGTTGAGCCTATCACATATGGTAGGAAAGATCCATTTATCCAGGTTGTAATCTTCATCATAATATCCCACAACATTGACTTGGTCCTTTATGATTCCTTGGTTAGTGATACGAACAGCACGAGCACGACGAACAACCTTTTGATATTCTGCAATAAAACCCAAACCAAACTTGTCAGACTTGTAAGGAATGTCAGGAAGCTGACCCCAAATAGTACAACCACCTTCTTCAACCACAACTTTAGCATCCTTGAGAGAGGCCATTCTAGGAGGTACTATGGTAATCATATGAACTTTTTTAGCAACAGGGACAAGCTGAGGAGCAGGAACCACTTCAAATGTCTAGCAAGGAGTTTCAACAAATTCACCCTCCATCTCAACATATTTAAACGTATCACATGACTGACCATGTATTCTTCTTCACCATAAACAGTGACGATCTTGCCTTTCACTGGATACTTCAACTTTTGATGTAAAGTGGAGGTCACAGCACCTGCCCCATGGATCCAGGGGCACCCAAGTAAACAGGAGTACGCATGACGAATATCCATCACATAGAAAGTAGAATCAAAGACTTGAGATCCTACTTTGATTGGGAGATCCATTTCTCCATGCACCATTCTTCTTGAACCATCAAAGGCCTTCACTACCATGTTACTTGGTATTAACACAACATCTTCAAGGTTGAGTTTGTCCAGAACCTCCTTGGGTAACACATTCAATGAAGAACCATTATCCACCAACACATGAGACAGAGTAGTTCCCCTACAATCAATGGAGATGTGCAGAGCTCTATTATGGTTTCTTTTAGCAGGAGTCAGATCAGCATCAGAAAAATTCAAACCATTATCACAAGTCAGATGCGCAACATAATTCTCAAACTGGTCCACAAAGATTTCATGTGGAATGTGAGCAGTCTTTAGGAACTTGATTAAAGCCTTAGCATGGGCTTCAGAAAATAATAGCAAAAACAACATAGAGATTTTAGAAGGAGTATTCCCCAATTGGTCAAAAATATTATAATCACTCTTGTGGATGATCTTTAATACTTCTTCCATCTGTTTAGAGAGATCTTCAGCAGCTGGTGCCTCAGCTTGAACAGGTTAAATCACTGGTCCTTTTCCCCGAGCCTCGGTACTTGGCCCAGAGTTAGAGATAAGGATTGAAGCGGCTGCAGTCTTTGAGGTGTCTTCTGGAGAGAAAATTCTTCCACTCCTGGTAACCTTACTATACCCAGCAATATTGTCAACATCAGGATTAACATCAATAGCAGGTGTATCAGTCAAATTCTCTTGCTTGACACCATGGACATAAACATCACAACCATAATTCCAAGGTATAGCCTTATCAGAAGTATATGGAATCGGACCAGGTATAGTAATAATCATTGGAGCCACCTTTGGCTCAGCAGTAATCTTCATAGGACCTTCAGAAGTGATCCTCACTAGACCCTTGGAAGTGATTTTCACAGGTCCTTTGGAAGTAATCTTTACACGAGTCTTATCAACCATATCCACATCTTCAAGCTTCAGATCTTGGGCCAAACCTTCATATAAACTCTCTACAAAAGGGGTATTCTCAAATAATATAGTACGGTTGTCCATCAGACGTTGAATACCTTCCTTCAGCTTCCAACAACTATTAGGTTGATAGGCACAGTAAAAACAATATTCATTGCAACCCGGAAATAAACCGGCTTGCATCAGCTTCTTCTTGATAATGGATAGAGGAGTAGTTAATTTAGCCACAGTATAAACATAAGAAACTTCATCAACAACATTAACAGTCTTTTCATGCTTAGGCATAAGAGCAATAATCACATTAGGAGTTTCAAGAGGGTTAAACTCAATCTCTCCATTTTCAATCATATCCTGAATTTTGTTCTTCAACGCCCAGCAACTATTAGTATCATGTCCAAGACTGTTGGAATGATATGCACACCTTGCATTGGGATTGTAACGAGGAAAGGAAGTGTTGGGATTCTAAGGAGGATCCTTCAAAGTAATCAGCTCCCCTTTCAACATGTGTTGCAAAGCCTGAGCCAGTGACATATTGATCTTCGTAAATTGCCTCCTAGGTTTGGGCTAACTATTTTGCTGCTGCTCTAGTGTAGGTGCAGGATTAGAAATCAAAACAACTTCCACAGATTGGTTATGATTATTACGACCCTGTTGGCCATACACAACATTGGATTCCTTCTTCCCATTGGAAGGCTTCTTGGTGGTACTCGAAGAGGCAACCATCTGAATCTTTCCACTTCGTATTCCACTCTCCACACGTTCTCCGGTCATTATCAGCTTAGTGAAACTAGAGGATGAGCTTCCAATAAGATGACTATAGAAAGGACCAGTCAACGTACTCATAAACATATCAACCAATTCCCTGTCAGTCAAAGGGGGTTGAACTCTACTTGCAAGATCTCTCCACTTCTGAGCATACTCCTTGAAGCTTTCTTTAGAACCCATGGACATGCTTTGGAGCTGCATGCAAGTTGGTGCTAAGTCAGAGTTATATTGATACTGCTTATAGAAATCCTTAGCAAGATCATTCCAATTACGAATGTTGGTACTTTCTAGTTGATAATACCATTCTAGTTGAGCTCCAGACAAACTCTCTTGAAATAAATGAATCCACAACTTCCTATCAGGAGTATGTGGTTGAATTCTCCTGACATAAGATCTTAGAGGCAACTTTGGACATGACACACCATCATACACCACAAAAGTAGGAACTTTGAAACCAATAGGGATGGAGACCCCAGAAATCAAGCTCAAATCTTCAAAGTCAAACCAAGAAGTCTTTTGTAGTTATATAACATTCACCCAGTTCTCCAATATCTTATATTTCTCCTCACCAGTCGAATCATGGTAATAATTCTCCTCATAATCATAATCTTCAGTAGTACCATGGAGACTGCCTTCTTCTTTCTCAGAATTTTCATCCCTAGGATTTTCAACTTCCTCATCTGTCTTGATTGGACCTCTGAACCTTCTACCCATGTTGATGAAGCCAACTGATTTTCTGGTCTTCTTCTTTTTCTTGGTCAGAAGTGCCTTTAGCTCATCTAGTCCCCTGGACAAATTCAGAATCATCTCTTGAATATGGGCATTCTGAGTCTGAAGTTCCTTGATAGTTTGTTTGAGAGCCATTTCTGCTGAAATAAACAGCGAGAAGATAAGATACATGTTGTAAGAAACATGTGATGCAATGATATGGTATGTAGATGTATATGTAATGTTTTCAAGGACCATATAGGATTTAAATTTGTTTAAAGAAAAACAAAAAACAAAACTCTTATTAGTAAATGCTTAATATAAATTGCCCATTGGGCTTACAATGAAAGGAAATAAGAATAAAGTACAAAGAAATAAATATATATGGGACTTAGGTCTCCCATGGACGATTCCTCTTTGTGTTGAGGTATATGTTGAGATTCCGCTCCTCGTGAAGTTACTTTGTCAGCTCCAGTACTCTTTCTTGGCTAGCCTTGAACTGAGTCTCAAAGGTATCTCTTTGCTCCTTCGGTTGGATCCAAGACTTCTGCAGCTCCTCTAAATCAGTAGGCATATCTGGATGAAGGATGGTATAAGGAACATCTCCTTCAGCAATAGGCTCCATAGTAACCGGTAGAACAACATGATATGGCATCATAAGAGTCTGAGCACAAGATCGCACCCATCCGAGGTAAGGTTCCATAGGAATGGAGTACTTTGGTTCCAGAGTCTTGATATCAACCTTATTAACTTTACTCCAAGCTCGTATAAACCTTTGACGGTAACCTTGAAGATCGTTTTTGTAGTCAAACACAATACACTAAATAAGCATGTCATGAGGACCATTACTCCGAGCATAACCAAACTGATGTAGAGCTAAAGAAGGTTTGTAAGTAATGCCCCTCTTATGCCAAGGAGTGGCACATTAGGGAACTCCCTACAACGATCAATGATACTAACATTCTCCATAGATCGAGAACAACAATGAATGTCTGAATGAGAAAGTGACATGATCCTCTTAGACCACCTTAACCCTTGTTCATTCTTCATCACAAATCGAGGAAGGTGATAAATAAAACACCTAGATAGTAGAGGTATGCAACACATCAGAGTTCCTCTCGCTTTCGTGGTACGAGTGTGAAGAGAGTGCAAGATATCTCCAAGTAAGGTAGGCACTGGATTGTGAGTCAGAAACATGTTGTTTAGTAGGCAACTTACTTGCCAACCAAAACCCCCCAAGATTAGAATCTCAATGAGAGTAGCATCGAGTATCAACCAACTTTAGACTTCTCCAAAGCCGACTATCTCACTACTTTCTCAAGGCCAAGATGTGTCAATTAAGGTTTTAAAGGGTAGTTAGTGTTAATGACAACGTATGGCAGCCCCATATTATCCTTAACTTACTTAAAGAACATAAGCACCAACCAAGAAGTCACACTAACTATGGCCACCATATCAACCATATCGGTATACGTTGTACAGTTTCCTTGGTCTATTGCCATTTACCTATGGTACACTAGATCCGGGTTAGGATCTTTCACACAAAAGCCCAACAAATAATATAAAGCAAACAATTTAGTGATATAATTCATAAGGGTACCCCTATTTTACTTAGTAAGTCCCCAGCAGACTCGCCAGTTCTGTAACACGGTGGGAGAACTGACTTTCTATAAATGTTGCAGATAGCAAGAGTTGCCACCGAATTTTATTTTATCCAAGTGGAAAGGACATAAAAGAACAGGAAATACCTATTTTTGAAAGACTTGAGTTCGGGGGTAGGTTATATAAAGGGAAGGTGTTAGCACCATTCATATTCATGGTTATCCATGGGCTCTTAGTTACTTAGCTCACTTAATTGTTTTGAAAGTGTGAAGTGTGTGATTAGAAAACTTTCTAAGTACTTTGTAATGATCCTCGTATGTATGTATACAAATCCTTGTTTTGAAAAAGTTTGAAAATTGTGAGGTGTGAAAAGTATTTTTAAAGGGTGTGAGCCAGTAACTTAGAGTTCCTACCCCAGACTAAGTCATTCATGTTCTTTTATATTCTTTCAAGGGTAAGACTATCCCTATTATTAAGGAATAGGTAGTCGTTACCTTGGATTTGTTTAAGGGACGGGCGTATGGTCATCGTATGGTCAATTAAGGCAACTGGAGGGGTGTCTTTAGCAATTGGGAGGGACTATCATCTTTTAAACCGAAGGGACAAGATCATTATCGTAGGCAACATCGTAAGGACTTGATCTTTTAAACCTGGGAGGGACTTGATAATTTTTATTCGTAGGGTAGTTTGCTAAAGACACCCCCATTTTCGAGGGATTTAACCATTTTTAAGAAGGAAACAAAAGGGGTCACCCTAGGAGGTGCAGATAGCGATCGTAGATCGACTTACGTGTGTGCGTGACTTTATTCAGATATTTAATCTTTTTAATTAAATTATCTAAGTCCTTTTTAATCATATATTTCTTTTCACTCTCTATTTACTAACCACACAAATTAAATAATAAAATGCAGAAAAAAATAAATCTACGCTATTACAATGCTTTGGGGCAGATACATAATAATCGGGCGAGAAAATAAATTACAATAATGATAATAGCCTATACAATTTTCTAAACAATTAAATAAAAAATTTAAACAAAAATAAAATTATTGAAATTAGGGTTTAGAAAAAGATAAGTTAGGGTTAGAAAGGAGATTTGGGTTTTAAACAAAAATTAGGGTTGATTTTAGAAAATAGAATTTATTAAGAAAATTCAAACCTAATTAAAAAAATTAATTTATTTTCAAGTATTTTAACTTATTTAACAATTAATTTATAAATTAAAGTATTATAAAAGAATAATAAAAAAGAAAAATTATATATGAATTATTATATTTTTGTTTTAAGAGAGAAAAAAGTTAGTGATGGTTAATTAGGTTTAAGTTGATTATAATTAATTAATTAACCTAATATAACAATTAACAACTAAAATAAGAAAAAAAAATTAACAAAAAGAAAAAAATTAATGCAGACACCCAAAAAGATGGGGAGGTCTAGATTTGATCCCATGACCTCCCCCTTACAAGACTAAGAGAACTTCCAATGGGCTGCGCGCGCAACTTAGATACATGTTGGACAATGCTAAATATATAATAAACCTGTAAGATAAAATAATTGTTTAAAAAAATAAGAGAACCTGGGAGTTGAACCCAGGTCTTAAGCTTCGCACGCGTATGCTTCGTCCACCAGGTTGTTTGTTCTGCAACACATATAGTTAGAAAAGATAAACTATATAATAAAATTAAAATTCAAAAATTAAAATTGGCGCCCAGACTTCATCTTCTTCCTCCGAATTTGCAGGTTTTCCTGCGAATTTTCCCACATTTTTTCCTGCGATATTTGTTGCGTTTATTTTCACAGCAAAACCTATGTTCATTGTTATCCCTGCATAGATCAAATTAATCCGCAAAAAATATATAGACCAAACACTCATGCTTCATACAATTCAATCATGTTCTTAAAAAGCCACTAAACAACTTAAATAAAAAAGCCCCAAAACCATGGTCGAAACCCTAGCTATGGTGAATTTAGCATCTTGCGTCGATCCTTCCATATAATTGCCCAGAAATCATCCTGATGACATAATAAACATGAATCAATCATTAATTTTAAGTTATAACAAGTAAACATATGCAAATCGGAAAAAAAAAATTAAACAAGGATAAATGAATTCGGTTATGGCATATGGATGCGAGTTGAGTGATGCAAATGATCAGGATAACATCAAGAGACATCAAAGATCATTTCTCAACCTTGAAAACACCTTGATATCACCTACAAGTAAGAAACCGAATTGGTGTTTTTTTGGAGAATTTTGGAAGTTTGAATGTTATGTCTTGGCTGCTGAATTTTGTCCCCTGGTGTTTGTTCTTGTTTGTGTATATGTAAGGATGTGATTAGGTCAAACAAATTTGGGCCTTGGGTGCATCTTGGTATTACTTGGTCACGAAGGAACAATCATCCATAAATGTCAAAATAAATCAAATACCTTCTTGCTATTTTGTTTTGCACGAATTTGGATGGCCTCAAATAACTTTAAATGTTATTTATATGCTTCTAGAACAAATATTTGATCCAAATATTGACTTTTTATATTTTATTTTTATTAAAATTGAATTTTAACAAATAAAATCCAAAATAATATAAAATAAATTATAAAAATCAGAATAAATGGTCATTGCATCGTGCATGACTTTATCTTTGAGACCGAGTTGCAATTTTATGGGCCCATTTGGAAAATTTGAAGTTTAGGCCTTTTTTGCTTCATACACCCCTTGAAAATTTCCCAACTTTGACAAGGCACAACTCCCTCAATTTTAAGGCTATGGGAATGATCTTGTATTTTTTAGAAATCTTAGAGAGTCATCTAACCAACATTTTTGGTCCCATGTCCATATATTTTACCATTTTCAAATTATGAGCTTTGGAAAAAGTTGACTTTTTGTTGACTTTAAAAAGGACTATAATGTTTTAGCTCATACCTTCCAAATGAAGCATTTTTAGGCTTGGCTTGTGAGACACAAAGTTGTAGATAATTCAATTTCCTTTAAAATGATATTTGGATGGGAAATGTTTGATGAAGTATGTGAAAGTTATGGCTGGTCAAAGTTCAGTTGACTTTCACTATGAAAACCCTAATTTAGAAACTTCTTGATTCTTGATAATATGAGATTTCCTTGATGAATAAAGATCAAACCTTGATCAAATGATGAATTTAACTCATAATCTTAATGTTGACAAAAAATCTTGAAGTTTGACTTTGAGTTGACCTCAGTTTGACTTTTTTACCAAGTTGACTGATTTTTGAATACTTGAACATTTGACTGGTCAAACTTATTGGGAAAGCTCTGAAACTTGACATGGGGATTCTTGAAGACATGTGGGATGTTATGAAGCTTACTTGAGGCCTTGGAAGTCCATTTAGCTTGGAGAAATTCAAAACCCTAGTTTTGGATCCATTGTTCATGAGGAGGTTTAGTCTAATGAAACCTTTAATCCTTTTGACCAATTCTGAACCTTTTGAACCTTGTGAATCTTGAGAAATCTTGAGATAAATTTCCTTAATTGTGGGAGGGAAATTTTTGGGGTACAACAGTAGGGTAAATAAAATATTGTGCTTGAACGGGCCCTACCCCGTTGCCTACGTACCTCATCTAGACATGAGGATTAGAGTCGTCGTAGTTCCCCTAACTAGGGGTGGAAGGATTGCTTGTGTTTTAAGCTTTAACTAATTATGTCAATTCTCAGGTATTGCAGGCTCTTCTGGCACGAGTGCGTTATCATCTTGCAAAATGGTAAGTATGAGAAAATTCGTACGTAATGAGTGAAGGTGATGAGAAAATACGTCCCGAAGGAGAGACGCTTATTCTTTCTCTAGTGTTTTTTATGAGTGTGGCACAAGGAAGTGAATTCAAACTCTTTTCCATGGAATGTGTACTTGCTACTACATTCCAAGATGGAATAATAGAACAAGCACACCAAGTAAGGAGAATTTATCTATGACTTGTTTCTAAGGGTTAAGGCCTAAGCTCACTAACTTGTTAAACTTATTAGATATGTTTTTGGGTTTTTTGATGAAGAAGTACCTTTTAAGGTTATATTTATGAAAGTAGTCTCGTGATTAAACTTTTGCATCATGCTAGACAAGTGTACTATTCCAAGATGGAATGAGTACAAATGCCCCATGGCATAAGTCCTTACACACAAGACTATTTCAACCATTATTAAGTGTTTTTTAGGTTTTTGTATGAAGATGAGAAAATGAAAGCACGAAAAGGATCTCAAAGGTAAAAGACTAAGTGGGACTAACAAAACCTAGTGTTGTCATGCAAAGGATGATCCTAAGTTAGTTAGGTTTAAACTATCCTAAAAGAGAATGAAAGAAGAAGAAGAAGAAGAAGAAGAAGAAGAAGAAGAAGAAGAAAGAAGGGTAGAAAACCAACTTACTTCTCTTAAAGAAGTTAACTTGTTCTCTAAGGGGGATGAAAAAGAGTTAAAAAAATGATGGCCTAAGCACATATCAAAGACAAATAAGAAAGTATGAATGAGAAGAGAAAAGAGTTGGAGATGTGGAAATCATCCACACCTCTCACTTACCATAGCCCTGAAAATGTTAGAAGTACTCACAAATGATAAGAGAAGTTCAAACAAAAATGAGACATGAAAGAAACAAACTCTAAGCATAGAAAACTATCAAATTCAGAACTTAAGAGGTAAATAAAGAACTCTAAGGTTAATCATGCAATGTTAATAAAAAATAAGTGGGAAAATTCCTAAAACCAACAAGTGAAGCACCAAAGAAGAAAGGAGAAGAAGATATGATATTAGAAGCATCACATAGGCTAAACATGATCCAAAGTTCTCAATGTCAGAACCTAAACATGGCAAAGAAGTGCCTAATAAGGAGATTAAAACATCATTTGAAGCACACAAGTTCATACAAGATCACATATGAGAAACATGGAGAAGTTAGAAGTGTGTGGAAGCATACTTGTGCAAATGAAGCTTAGTGAACAAGTTAACATCAAATTATTAGGAAAAAATTTCTCATACCAAATCCAGATATCAAATATCAACATAACAGGCACAAAAAAAGTCCTAGGAGTTGGCACAAGTTCCCTCCTGTCCTAACAAACAAGCAACGGTCATATAAGCATCAAGTGAGGACATGTTAAGAACAAAAATTCAAACAAATGTCAAGTAAGTTTTAAAAATTCCAAAATTATGTACCAAGACTCTTTAAATATGTAAAAACAATATACCAAATCCTCATGGCAAAAAAACAGAATCAAACCACATCAATTAAATGCTCAATGATCAATTAGAGTTTCACATACTTCTTCCTAAAGCAACAAGTCAAAATAAGCCCAAACAATTCCTAAAATCATGATAAAAATCTCTAGCATACCTCAACAAGTTAGTGACACATACCAAAAAGAATATGGTTCATACCTATTATAGAACTCAATAAAAAAATTCAACAAGGCAGGGTATGCACAAAAGAAACCAAATAAAGGAAATTAATTCCAAAATTAATTCAGGAATGAAAATTAATGGAAAATGAAAAAAAATAAAATTTAGAAAATTTAGAAAAACTCAAAGGATATTACACAAATATTTTTTGGGATTTTTCAAAATGATTTTCTATTTTTAAACAATTAAAATGAAACAAGTAAATAAAAGGAAAATAAATTTGGAATAAAAAGGAGGGAGGGTGTATTAGCAATTGTAGAATGAACATGAAACAAGTTATGAGCGAAATGGGCCGAATTAAAAATTATAATAAAACAAGGAGAATTAAAAAAAATACAAATATTATATGAACTTTTTATCAATCGGTCCTCCCCCATTTAAATGACCAATATGGAGAATTAAAAAAACAAAAACAAATATAAAACAAATCCAATAGAATGATGACACGTCGTCATCTTCTTCTCCCACCCATGCACAAAACCGTAGATCTTATAAAAACAGAGCAAAGCAACCTATGAACAAGTTATCTTCATCACCTTCTAACTTCCTCAAATCTCCACGAAATCATCTACAAAACAAGAGGAATTCATCCATGCCAATAGTTTTCACACATGAAATGTAAACCGATTCAAACAAAGTCACACCGCAAATTTGCAAAACCAGATTTAATGCACCACAAAGCTTCAAAACACTTCATACACCAAATATTGATCACAAACAAACCAAAACAAGTGCAAATACAGTAAATCTGAGGAAAAGTTGTGAGATCATTTAAACCTGAAGTTGAACTTCGTTGTAGAAAATGAGAAAACCAGAGGATCTCCTTGCTCTCTTCAGCTTCCTTGATCCCTTGTAGAGCCAAATAAAGGCTTAGTGAGCAAAAGTATGGGATAGGGTGAGCAATCCGAAAAGATTGTTGAATCCACAACTTCAAAACAAAGCTCCAATGATGGTGAGAAGAGTGCAATGATGTTGATGATGACGCTAATGAAACGAGATGATGAAGGATAAAGTGTTTTTTGAATGGAAAAAATCAAATATGAGACTTGATGAAGATGAGAAATTCAGAGAGAGAGAGGAGTTTGTTATGACACTTTTTGATAGCGTGATGAAATGTGTGAGAGAGGGAAAAGTTTTTGTGCATCATCTTTATATGAGAGGGTGTATGGAGTGCATTGTGGTGGTGTTTTGCCATGTTTGTTGCTCTTCTCCCCCTGCAAAATCCGTGCCTCTCTCTTCAATTTTGTTTTCAAAAAATTATTTTGTGCATGTGGTTTATGGTCATGAGAATGGTCTTGTGTGTGTTGTCAAAATGGTGTTTGATGATGAAAAAAGTGGTAAAAATCGGATGGTGGTGATTGGTTCAATGATGATGGTGCTTGGAGTTATTTCTACACATGATATCTGTTTCTTTTTCATTTCATATCATGCACATATCTTGCTGATGAGAAGAAGAAAGGCAATCCAAAAAGTGTGGGTGGGGCGCGTGGCTTGTGTGGTGGTGAAAAAAATGTGCGTGTACAACCAATGAGAGAGAGCGTGTGTGTGAGGATATTTTTTCTGATTCCTTTCATCCCATGTGCCAACCTTGTTGTACCATATTTCCTCATTCCTTTCTAAATATTCCACTCTCAAAAATCAAATAAGCAAAGTACCACCCCCACATAACTTGGTCACGTGGAAAGTTTCTCATGTACCACTAAAAAGTGTAGTAAAAAATGTATGGAAGTGTGACACTCAATAAATAATAATAAAAAAAATGGATTAATGGTATAATTACAAGTGTGCATAAAAACCCTAAAAATGGCCTTAAACTTCAAAAATTCATATATTGAGTTCTAAGAAGGCTATGAAAAAGTTCTAATACTTTTTGGAAAGGGAAAATCATGATCTAAAACATTTGTGTTCTAGTAAAAAACATCTAAAGCTTTTGCACATTAAATAATAGCTCGAAGGCTTAGGGAAAATAATTCCAAAAATAGAAACTTTTAAACTTGAAACTTCCAATTTTAGCAACTTTTGCACACTCTTGATTTTTGTTATCTGAGCTTATTCATGTTATTCCTTGATCAAATATGGACTTATGAAGTTGATAAACCTGATCAAAAACCCTAAAAATCCCTCAGTTGACTTTTGTTCAGCCCAATTGACTTTCTTGCTTCATCCACAAGTAACTGCTTAAGCACCTAACTTCCTCATTGAATTTTTGCCTCAAACTTCATGCATAAACCTTGTGTATCATATGAGAGCCTTTGACCACAAGAATTGGTCAAAGCTATGAGAATTCCTTGATCTTGAGCAAAACCCTAGTTAGGGTTTGTCTGTGTAGGAGGATAGTTGCATTGTTGAGTTGCTGATGATATTTCACCCTTCTAGGACTTTGAGGATGACTCTGAGCTTGTATAAGATGTGAGGATACATTGTGAGCTTCTTGTAAGGTCACTTGGCTCTTAATTTGACTTGGAAGATCATGACTTTCTAGATGATTGATCATATGCCATATGCTTGTGATCATGGATGCTTATGCTTCATTTTCTATGCAAGAATGTTTGAACATGTATGAAATATGCTATGATATATGACATGAAAAAGAGAGGGCAAATTTTGGGGTGTTACAGCTGCCCCTATTCAAACATCTATTAATCTGAAAGGACGAAAGCAACGATTGTCGGGCGTTCGAGATGAATTGTGGTTGAATACGAAAAAGACCCTGAAATTTGCACTCTGCTGGAGAAGAAAATGGAAATAAACCCAACCAAAGAAAAAAATGCCTGATGATAAAGGTAACCAAAAGTAACAACTGAAAACGAGAAAATGTCCTTTGTAGGACGCTAGGAGACTACTGGCTTGCCACAACGAAGGTGGACTTTGTACACTTCAATCTGTGGGATAGACATGTACCAATTTCAAGATCCGTATTAACAAATACGTTGTCTTGATCTTGACTAGAATATGCATCTAGGCATGCACTGTCTTGATTCACTTTGTATAACCCAAGGTCAGGTATACGGTAAAAATGTGCAATTACGGAAATCCATGTAACAACGCGCTATCTTGATTTTCTGCACTATTTCGACAATATAACCTACTGTCAGGATATGCATCTAGGCATGCACTATCTTGACCCTCTTTCAGAATCTGCATCTAGGCATGCACTGTCTTGATTCTGATCTTCAAAATCCGTATAACCATACGCTGTCTTGATTTTGATCTTCAAAATCCGTATAACCATATGTTGTCTTGATTCTGAACTTGGAATCTGCATCTAGGCATGCACCGTCTTAATTCCGAATATGAAATAACCATCCTAACAAGTAGATATATATTTCAAATAAAAGATCCACTGGGCTGGATCGCTGTCAGAATCCGTATAACAATACGTTGTCTTGATTCTGAAATAGGAATCTACGTCTAGGCATGCACTGTCTTAATTCTCATCGTCTTCGAATCTGCATCTAGGTATGCACCGTCTTGATTCGAAACTTAAACCTTAATAGTAAAACTTAAAACCAGGATCTCGCCTTTTGCGTTGTCTTGATCCTCTTCTAGAACCTGTACGTTGTCTTGACTCCGACTTGGAATTCATACCTCTTTAAAGATCTATCCACTGGGCTAGACAGAGATATATTCTTGCAGGGGAAAATTCTTGCTAGAACTCCGCAGTGGATGAAAACGTCCTGGACGACATTGTGTTGAAGAAATGGGATCACACCTTCTGTCAATAACCACCTCTTGTTGGGGAATGAAAAACGAACATTGAAACAATCTCGAAAACTATGGTTGGAGATAACCATCTGCTGGGGAGAGATAAGAACAAATTTGCATCTGGGTATGCACTGTTTTGATTTGTCATATCTGCCAAAAATAAATTGGCGAATTCTTGGAGAATATTTCAATCGTTGGGCTGAATCCCAATCTCATGACTCTACGGGGAGTAAAAAAATGATTGATGACTTGATCTTAACATCTTGCAGGAGAAGTATGAACAAATGTCTTGTTACTTATGGCCAAAAATAAATTGGCGACTTGAGGAATACTTCAATAAATGGGCTCAATCCCAAGAAAATCTGTGGGGAAATGCCAATCTTTCAACTCGGTTGGGGGAGATGATCTATCAATACCTAGCTGGGGAGAGAATTCCGACCATTCCAACTCTATGGGGAGACAATGCATCCAGCCGCTTGTTAGGAATGAGGATTACGCTTGGGGAAGATAACTGTTAAACTGATCTCGAAGTTCTACAAGGAACACTGCCTGCTCTGACTCAGTTGGGGAAGAGAACTTTAACTCTATTGAGGATGTTGGGTATCACCCTTCTCTACTGGAGATAAGTATTGTAAGGCCTCTCTAACTGGGGAGACTAAGCTGCTTGGGGAATGCTGGCTGATAACATCTTCTTGTTGTCTGCAAAACCTACAACAACAAAGTATACGCATATGCCCCGGGGAATTACATGGTATGAGTCAATCAACCCATGTCACCCGACATTCAAAGTGATTTTAAATGTTTTCCCTTCACATGTCCTTCATAAAGACAAATTGTTTAAATGCAATGTTCTTTTATAAAAAAATCAGGACATTTTTGAAAACAAAGCTGGTAAAATAAAAAAAATAGCTAATGCTTTTTGACTGAATATTCTTTTATTGATGAGCCTGTGAATAGGCCAAAATTTACACCAGGAAGCAATCACCTGAAAAAGAGGTAATCACTATAAATCGAGAAAAGAAACTATCCTAATGGCAATGTGCACGGCATTCCAATGAGTTTCGGTTCTGGTATGACCAATATGTCTTCAAGATTTTCCGTTTCGGCTCTTGCTTTCTGAAGAAGAAGATTGGACTGATTCCTACCCTTATGCGATTGCCAAGTTAAAAGAGACGATGACATGGTACAAATTACCCAGATCGCAGTCATTTGCTTAATTCCTTTGTTTGCTTGGACCGTCCTTTCGGGTTTTCAATCCACTTCAACTCACCGAGTGTACAATCTTTTATTATATCCCTAACTTTTTCTCGAGCATTTTATTCTATTTTTAGCTCGTCGGGATGCCCTTTTTTTGCCTGGACTTTTATTCTGTTTTTTTGTCCAGCAGGTCTTTTTATGCGAAGTATTTTTTAACTGCGTCTGAGTTAACAGGGGACTAGAATTATTCTCCATCCATAGTAGTGAGCATCAGTGCTCCACCATAGAAAACTTTCTTTACTATGAATGGGCATTCATAATTCGGAATCCACTTGCCTCTATGATCTGAACTTGGAGGAATGATTCTTTTAAGTACAAGCTCGCCAATTTGATACTCCCGAGTACTTCTCCTCTGATAAAGTTGTCCATGGCAAACAACTGCTAATCTCTTTTCCTCAATTAAGCATAACTGGTTATATCAGGCATGCACCCATTCAGCCTCGTCAAGTTTGACGTCCATCATCACTCGCAAAGAAGAAATTTCGACTTCAACAGGTAAGACTGCCTCCATACCATATAGCAAGGAAAAAGGAGTTGCCCTAGTAGACGTCCTGACTGATGCTCTGTATCCATGCAAAGCAAATGGTAAAATATCATGCCAATCTTTATAGGTGACAACCATTTTCTGCACAATCTTCTTGATATTCTTGTTTTCCGCCCCGACCGCGCCATTCATCTTTGGCCGGTAAGGAGAAGAATTGTGGTGTTGTATTTTGAAGCCCCGACATAGCTCAGATATCATTTTGTTGTTCAAATTGGAACCATTATCAGTAATGATTTGCTCGGGAACTCCACATCTGCAGATAATATCTTTCTTCAGAAATATGGCCACCACCTGTCTAGTGACGTTGGCATAAGACGTTGCTTCGACCCATTTGATAAAGTAATCGATTGCGACCAATATGAAACGATGGTCGTTCGAAGCAGTAGGCTCTATTTTTATGATCGTGTCAATGCCCCAGATGGAAAAGGTCCAAGGAGATGACATGACGTTGAGCGGGCTTGGAGGGACATGCACTTTGTCTACATAAATCTGGCACTTGTGACATTTTCGGGAGTATGAACACCAATCTGCATCCATTGTTGACCAGTAATACTCTGATCTCAATAACTTCTTTTCCATTTCATGCCCCTCTACATGGGTACCAAAAGATCCCTCGTGGACTTCCTGCATTAACATGTTTGTTTCGTGTCTATCCACGCATCTAAGCAGGACCATGTCAAAGTTTGTCTTGTACAGAACGCCATCAGCATTTAAGAAGAAACTTGAAGCAAGTCGTCTTAAGGTCTTATTGTTGTTAGAAGATACCCCAACTGAGTATTCTTTACTTTCCAGGAATTGCTTAATGTCATAAAACAAGGCTTATCATCAGACACTGCGTCTATAGAGAACACATAAGTAGGTGTATCAAGCCTGGAGACGTTAATCCTGGGGACATAATTCCAACACATCACTTTAATAGATGAAGAGAGTGTAGCCAGTGCATCGGCAAATTGAATTTCATCGCGTGGTATGTACTGAAGTTTTACTATTGTGAAGAACGTCAAAAGTCTTCTGGCATAGTCCCTGTAAGGCACTAGGTGTTCTTGATGCATATACCATATGCCGGTAATTTGATTAATCACGAGAGCTGAATCTTTGAATATATCGAGGGTCTTAATCCTGAGATTAATAGCCTCCTCTATTCCCATAATACAAGCCTCGTACTCTGCTTCATTGTTGGTGCAACCAAAAGGCGGCGAAGGGAAAATGAACACCTTCAGGAGTAATTAGAACAACACCAACTCCGTGCCCGTTGATATTGACATCCCCATCAAACATCAATCTCCATTTGGATTCAGGATCTGGCCCCTCCTCCGGGAGTGGTTCCTCATAGTCCTTTTCTTTGAGGTACATGATGTCCTCATCAGGGAAGTCAAATTTCAGGGGTTGATAATCATCCTCAAGAGTTTGTTGTGCAAGATAGTCTGAGAGCACACTTCCTGTGATGGCCTTTTACAAAGTGTATTGAATGTCGTACTCTGTCAGCACCATCTGCCATCGTGCAACCCTTTTGTTTAACGCTAGTTTCTTGAAAATGTATTTGATAAGATCCATTTTTGAAATTAATAGGATAGTGTGGGTCAACATATATTGTCTTAGTCGGCGAGCAGCACATGCCAAAGCGTAACACGTTTTCTCGAGCAGTGAGTATCGGGATTCACAATCGGTAAACGTTTTGCTAAGGTAATATATTGCATGCTCTTTTCGACCAGACTCCTCATGCTGGCCTAAAACACACCCCATTGATCCTTCGAGCACAATCAAATACATGATGAGCGGCCTCCCCTGAACCAGAGGCATCAAGATTGGAGGTTCCTGCAAGTACTCTTTAATCTTCTCAAATGCCCTCTGACAATCTTTGTTCCACCTGACCGCCTGCTCTTTTCTTAGCAATTTGAATATTGGTTCACATGTAGCTGTGATGTGAGATATGAAACGTGCAATGTAGTTCAATCTACCCAGGAAGCCACACACTTCTTTTTCTATTCGCGGTGTAGTCATATCTTGTATGGCCTTGACCTTTGCAGGATCTACCCCAATCCCTATATGGCTCACAATGAAACCCAGCAGTTTTCCAGAACGCATCCCAAAGGTGCACTTGTTAGGATTTAACCTCAGACAAAACTTTCTCAGTCGTTCAAACAGCTTTTGAAGGTTGACCTAATGCTCTTCTTCGTCTCGGGACTTGGCGATCATGTCATCCACATAACATTCAATCTCTTTATGGATCATATCATGAAACATGGTCACCATTGCCCGCTGATAGGTTTCCCTGATGTTCTTCAAACCAAAAGGCATGACCTTGTAGAAAAACATATCCCAAGGGGTAATGAACATTGTCTTTTCCATGTCCTCCGGCGCCATTTTAATCTGATTGTAATCGGAGAAGCCAACCATGAAGGAAAAGACCGAGAATTGAGCCATATTATCAACCAATACATCAATGTGAGGTAATGGGAAATCATCTTTTGGGCTCGCTCTATTTAAATCCCGGTAGTCAACGCACATCTGGACCTTGCCGTCTTTCTTTGGTACTGGCACAATATTAGCTACCCAGGGTAGATAACTAGTCACGGCAAGGAACCCAGCGTCTCACTGCTTCTAAACCTCTTCTTTAATATTCATCGCCATGTCCGGACGAGTTCTTCGAAGCTTTTGTATAACATGAGGGCTTTCTTCCCTCAGTGGCAACTTATGCATCACAATGTTTGTATCTAAACCTGGCATATCTTGATATGACCAAGAAAAGATGTCCACATATTCTCGAAGCATGCCTAACTCTTCTTTTACTCCGGCCTGTAGATTGGCCCCAATCCTAATTTACTTATTTGCGTCTTCTGTTCCGATGTTGATGACCTCAATCTCTTCTTGATGAGGCTGAATCACTCTTTCCTCTTGTCTCAATAACCTGGATAATTCTTCAGGGAGTTCACAGTCTTCCTCAACCCCTTCATCAGCTTGATAGATTGGATTATCGAAGTCATACTCAGTCATAGCAGAAGAGTTATCAAAGAAATCTGAATGATTGGTTCTGCACAAGTGATGTGCTTATTTCATAATCTGTTTTTGTGAAAAACAAAAGAAAAGAAAAGAAAAGCATTGCCATTTTTATTGTTTTTTTGTGAAAAAATTTAAAAAGAAAGAAAGGGAACACAATTTGAATGAAAAATGTCCTTTATTCATGATAAAAAAATTTCATAAAATGCAAGGAGGCCCTACAATGGATCCATACACCTTGGGCATAATGCAGGATTTAACATGCGTATGATAATGAGAAACACAAAGAAAATTACTCTGGAAGGCAAGTGACTTGGACGAAGTCTTATGCGAACCAGTTCTTTAGCTCTTCCCCTGGGACACATGGGCGTACCCAATTTTCGAGATCACAATCATTATCAGCATCATCTTCGACAACACATACTTGATTTGGGTCAATCACCCCCCCCCCCCACTTGAGAAACTAACTGCTCTGCTCTAAGGCCCTGTTGCTTTCCCTGGGACATAGCCTATCTCAAACTTGTCTTCTTTTTTATCAACCTGAACCAGCTTGCCCTAGGCCTGGGCATCTCCTGACTGTACCACCTTCATGGCTTGCTTGTAGGAAGATATAGAAGTTCCCACTCTCTCATTGCTCTTGGTTGCAAAGTTGGGAGCAACTGCACTGACATTCAAAACTTCAAAGGCATGGCATAGTGCTTCATGGATCTTCCCATCCATTTCAAAGTATTTGAATGTAGACAAATGGCTGACAAAGATATCCTCCTCCCCGCACACAGTAACCATTTGACCATCAACAACATATTTCAACTTTTGATGCAAGGTTGAAGTCACTGCACCTACAACATGAATCCACAGACGTCCGAGAAGACAACTATAAGCTGGCTGGATATCCATGACATATAATATGCTCTTGAATACTTGAGATCCTATCTTCACTGGCAACTCAACCTTACAAAAGACCGATCTTCTAGAACCATCAAAGGCTCTCACCACTAGGTCACTTAGTCTCAGAATTTTCCCATCTACCTCCAACTTCATCAAAGCCTTTTTCGGAAGTACGTTCAAAGAAGAACTAGTGTCAACCAGAACGTGAGATAACACAACACCTTTTCACTCCATTGTGATGTGCAAGGCCTTGTTATGATTCCTCCCTTCTGATGTCAAGTATCTATCTGTAAAACCCATTCCATGTCTGGCATTGACATTTGCAACCACAACTTCAAGTTGGTTTACAGATATCTCTTGTGGAACATAGGCCAATTGTAGAACCTTCAACAATGCCTCTCGGTGCGTTGGAGAGCACATAAGAAGAGACAATATTGAAATCTTTGACTGTGTTTGATTCAACTTCTCAACCATTTTGTAATCGCTCTTCTTGATGATCCGCATAAAGTTTTCGACCTCCTTCTCAAAGGTAATTTTCTCTTTTGACGGAATCACCACTTCTTCTGTAGCTACCTATTTCCCCTTAGCCCGTGTTGCAACTTTAACTTCGTTGTTTGTTCGGAGAGTTTGTGGATCGAAGAGCCATTCACTCTTGGTGAACCCACCTACTCCAACATTTATAACATTTGGATCTCTACCAACTAGAGACTTGTCTTCAACCTTCTGCCCCTGAACATACATATCCATGCTATATTGCCCTGGAATCACTCTCTCACTTTTGTAGGGTACAGGTCTAGGAACCGTGATGGTTACAGGGCTTATTGTAATAGGCTTTGTCTCTTGTGGTACGTAGATAGTAACTGGTGCTGGTCGAGAAGGCATTTCCTATGGAGTAAAATATATAGTGACAGTAGACACATCATTGCTTTGATTGTTTACCTTATCAAATTGTAGCGAGCCTTCATCAATCAAAGCTTGGATACCCATTTTCAGCTTACTACACCCGTTCTTAGAAGTCTTACAACCTTCACAATCTTTGCTACATCTAGGAAACACTTGGCCTTTCAACAATCTCTCATTTACAACAAACGAAGGAATCTTAACTTCATTAACATTAAGAATCAAATTCAGGACTCTCCCTTCTTCAAAAGCATTAATCCTTGCCCCTCCATGATTGGGCATAAGGTTGGTATTAACATTTGGTGGTGGTGCAAAGTTGATGGTTTTTGCGTCAATCAAATCCTGAACTTTCAGCTGTAAAGCCCTGCATTTTTCAGTCGTGTGCCCCGGGGCACCTGAATGAAAATCACATATGGCGTTGGCATCGTATCCCGGTGGTGGGGAATCCCTAGTGATGGATTGTAAAGTCCTTAACTGAATCATGTTCATCTCTAATAATCTATGAAGCATTGCAGTATACGTCATCTAAATGGGCTCAATGACACGATCAGATTGACATGAACATTGTTGGTAAGATCTTTGTTGACGTTGATTCTGTTGTTGTGGTTGTTGTTGCTGTTGATGTTATGGAGTATGCCCTGATGGGATAATGACTATAGCCACCTGACCATAGTAATTCTGACGACCTCGGCCACGACCTCTACTGTAAACGACATTAGTTTCATCTTCCATCCTTCTATGGGGACCGACAAAGGGATTTCTTGCTCCAGACAAGCTACTGGCACCTGTATCCTGTATCTTCCCCATATATAACAAATTTTCCACTCTTTCACCAGAAATGACAAGATCAGTAAATTTGGTATCTGAACAGGAAGCTAGACGATCGATAAACACCCCTTGTAGAGTACTCATGAACATATAAGCCATTTCATTCTCTAGCAACGGAGGTTGCACTCTTGCAGCTAATTGGCGCCACCTCTGGGCATACTCTTTGAAGCTTTCCTTAGAATTCTATGACATGCTCTGAAGTTGTGTACGGTTTGGAGCCATGTCCAGATTATACTGATAATGTTTGACAAAGACTTCAGCCAATTCTTTCCAGCTCCTGATAGAGGTCCTACTTAGCTTCATGTACCATTCTTAGGACGCCCCGATGAGACTATCCTGAAAATAGTACATCCACAACTTTTCATCATCGGTATGAGCAACAATTCTACCGACAAAAGAATGGAGATGGGTCCTTGGGAAATAAGTACCATTGTACTTTTTGAAGGTGGGAGCTTTGAACTTGTGGGGAATCCTCACCCCAGGAACAAGACCCAAGTCAGTGATATCGAATCCCAAAGAGTTATGGGATTGAATAGAACGAATTTGCTCTGCCATTTCCTCGAAATGACGATTCACCTCAGCACCTTGACCCTCTATCTCATACAGCAGAGTGAATTATTCCTCTTGATTATCTATGATAATGTTACGAGCACCAATACCATCATTGACAATAGTAACACCAGGTTGCAGTTAAGGAATACCGATATTGCGAACCCCTATACCATTAGAGTTACCACCATCACCCTGGCCATCATTCACAATTTGATTACTTTCCACCATTTCCTGCAGACGCTCTTGGTTCTGATTCATACCAGTCATAAGGGTCATGAACTGGTCCATCAGGTTGCACGGTTCTGCCAAATCAACTTGCATTTGATCCATAACTCGCCCTATGCTTTCTTTAGTAGGATACCTGTGAACCTTTTCCGTAGCAATAGTTCTTGAAGTAGAAGAGACAATAGAAATCTGGGAATTGTACATACAAAACAAAGAAAGAGGGTTACAAGCATGCAATGCAACTATTTGTGTTCCCATAGTCAGGCATTTGGTGCCCCACTTCCAGTATTTGGCAGAAAATAACCCAGATGTCTTTTAGAAATTGGCTTTTCAACACAGGATTCTTTGCGAGGTATTCAAATTCCGATGACCTTATGTTGTACCCCAAAATTTTCCCTCCTACAATCAAACAATGTTTCCCAAGAGTTCTATCAAGGTTCACAATGTGTCCCAAGATTTCTCTCAAGGTTCACAATTGGTCAAGAGGATTGAAGACAAAGTCTCCTCCTGAACAAGGGATCCAGAATTAGGGTTTTGAATTTCTCTAAGCTAAATGGACTTCCAAGACCTCAAGTGAGCTTCATAATATCCCACATATCTTCAAGAATCCCCATGTCAAGTTTCAGAGCTTTCCTAATAGGTTTGACCAGTCAAATGTTCAAGTATTCAAAAATCAGTCAACTGGGTAAAAAAGACAAATTGAGGTCAATTGTGGTCAACTTAAAGTAAAACTTCAAGATTTTTTGCCAACATCAAGATTATGAGGTAAAATTCATGATTTGATCAAGGGTTGATCATGATTCATCAAGGAAATCTTAGATCATCAAGAATCAAGAAGTTTCTAAATTCAGGTTTCATAGTAAAAGTCAACTGAACTTTGACCAGCCATAACTTTCACATACTTCATCAAAAAATTTCTATCCAAAGCTCATTTTGAAGGAAATTGAATTCTCTACAACTTTGTGTCTCACAAGCTAAGCCCAAAAATGCTTCATTTGGAAGGTATGAGCTAAAATATTATAGGTCCTTTTGAAAGTCAACAAAAAGTCAACATTTTCCAAAGCTCATAATTTTAAAATGGTAAAAGATATGGACATGGAACCAAAAGGGTTGGTTATAGGACTCTCTAAGCTTTCTAAAAAGTCTAAGTACACCTTCGAATCCTTAAAACTAAGGGTGTTGTGTCTTGTCAAAGTTGGGAAATTTTCAAGGGGTGTATGAAGCAAAAAAGGCCTTAACTTCAATTTTTCCAACTGGGCCCATAAGATTGCAACCCAATCTCAAAGATAAAGCCATGCACGACCCAATGACCATTTATTCAGATTTTTGCATTTTATTTTATATTATTTTGGATTTTATTTGTTAAAATTCAATTTTAATGAAAATAAAATATAAAAAAATCAAATAATAGATCAAATATTGGTTTGGGAATGAATCTTATAACATTTAAAGCTGATTGAAAATATTCAAATTCGTGCTAGATCAGATTGGTAAGGAAATATTTGATTTTTTGACATTTATGGTTGATTATTTCTTCATGAACAAGTAACTCAAATCCATGAACAAGGCCCAACTTTTTTGACCTAATCTCATTCACTACATATACAACAACAAGACCACTGCATGAGGGACGAAAATTAGAGGCAAGGTAAGAACATAGAAACAAAAAAAAAATCAAGAAAAAAGTGAGATTCAGATTCTACCATTCAGGCCATTTACAAAAGGTTTAAACATGTAGAATCATTCTTTGGGGCCTCCTAAACGTGTCCCGACCATCATTTACATAAAAATAGTGCAAAATCATCCAAACCGATTTCACTTTGTTCTTAAAATTTGATTTTTTCGATTGTCATTATTCGTGCACTATTAACCAAATTTGACTTTGTTTTATTGTTTGTGAGATTACATAGATGATTTTTGGACGACTTCTTCAAAGTTTCAAGGCCGAAAACTCATTCCGCCATTGTTAGGGTTCAAGCTTCCAAATTAGGGCTTTATAATACAAACCATTAAAATGAATTTTATTAACATATTTAGATTGTATGAACTGTGGGGATCACATTGGTGTGATTAATTTGAAAAAATCATGTGTGGTTTGAGCAATAGAGTGTTCACAGGTTTTGCTATGAATATAAATTCGCAGGAAATTTTGCAACAAAAATTACAGGTAATCTCGCAGGAAAAAGGAAGAAGATGAAGTCTGATGGTGCCATCTTGAAAATTCAAAAGTCATGTATTAACTGTGCACGCAACCTAGCGGTTGAAGGCTGCATGGATGAAGCAAAGGGCATGGGATCAAAACCCAGCCTACCACATTCTTTTGCAAAAACCTGATTTTTTTATATTCTTTTAATTCTCTTTAAGTCTTTCTTAATTTTTCACTTTGCTTTCTTAATTAACTTTAAAAAAAACCTAAAGTTTTTTTAACTAACCCTATTTTAAAGAGAAAAAAAAACCTAAATTATATTCTTTTATTCTTTTAATTAAATATAACTTTTTTTCTTCATGTAAATAACTAAATTTTATTTTGATTAATTACTAATAATTGATTAATTAAATTTATATTTTTCTTAATAATTTTTAACTAACCCAAATTTTCTTAATTAAAATTTTAACTCTAATTTCATTTTAACTTAATTTTCGAATTTTCTTTTCGTTTTATATTATCATTATGTAATTGCTCCTGAGTTGTAATAATTTTAGATTTATTTTTCTTTCTTATTATTTTTTGTAATTGCCCCAAAGCCTTGTAAAAGCGTAGATTTATTTTTCCGTATTTTAATTATGTTATTTAATTTTTGTGGTTAGTAAATATGGAGTGAAAACCAAATTGAAAATTAACTTGGACTTAGAAAATTAAATAAAAAGAATAAATATCTGAAAATAAATCATTCACACACGTAAGTCGATTTATGATCGCCATCTGCATCTCCTAGGGCTACCTCTCTTAAGTTGCCTTCAAAAACGGTCAAGTCCCTCGAATATAGGGGTGTCTTAAGCAAAACCCTACAAATAAAAATGATCTTGTCCCTCCCCCTATTAAAAGATCAAGTCCCTACGATGTTGCCTACAATGATATTGTCCCTTCGGTTTAAAAGATGATAGTCCCTCCCAATTGCTAAAGACACCCTCCAATTACCTTCATTGACCATGTGATGACCCTACACCCATCCCTTAAATAAATCCAAGGTAATGATTACTTATTCCTTAATAATAAGGTTCGTCTTACCCTTGGAAGAATATAAAAGAACATGAATGAATTAGTCTAGAGTAGGTACCTTTTAGTTACTTGCTCACACTTCAAAAAATGTTTTTCACACCTCACAACTTTTCAAATATTTTCAAAAAAATAAGACTTTGTATACATCCTGATCGCGGTAAACTATACGTCTAACGGTTTCTAACTGCAAGTGCACAGCCTATCGCGTAGTAATAAAGATATCGAACCCACAGAGACCAATGTCAACCTACCGCTATCTATCGTTGCGTTGTAAAGCTAAGGCTAATGATATTTTTATGGTTTAAGGGAAACTAGAACTGAAACTAAAATAAATCTAAGAAAGAAAATAAGAATAAAACGAGGCCGGGATATGGATTCCGCGCTCCTAATGGACTCTATAGAATTCGGTACTAATTACGACTATAGCTAGTTCCGTAGAATATATCAGCTTAAAGACTCCGCCTCACGCTCTCGCGGTCTTAACTAAAGCCATACTTCCTAATCCCAAGATTTTGCTCTCGCTCGCCCGGTAACTAAGAAACATGTTTTGGAAGCTAATAATATCCTAAACGTCTCTAAAGCGCTCTCGCTGTTTTTAGATAAGTTGCCTAATTTCCACTATCTGGTTCGATCCCCACGCTCTCGCTGTGCCGACTCTAACCTTAGTTAATTTCCCACTCTCGTGGCAAAACCATGTTAAATACACTCTCACTCTCGTGACAAAGATATTTAAATTCAACTTGGAAATTAAAACCAAAATAGACATACAATCATAATTTCGCACCTAATAATTTCTTCGGAGTCCCGACGGTGACGACGGTCCTTATACGCCGGACTCTAAATAATTAGCTAGACATATCTATTGAATCAGACAAGCAGAAATTATGATTTAAAAACATTATGGCATTCACAATAATTAAATAACGAGAATTTAACATAAACAAAATATTACTTAAATTAAATGTAATTAAAACCTGAATAACAATTAATTCCTCGAGCTCCTCTTCCACAAGTCGGCAAGATTGGAGCTTCGGAATCGAAACTAAAAGCAAAGTCTGAGGCTAAAAATAAATCTAATTAACATAGCAATTTCCTAATGTTGGAAATTGTTATTAAAGGGTAATTGGGAATTAAACAGAAACAGCAGGAAAACAAAAGCTGGGAAATGGTTTGTAAAATGGCCAGAGCTTTCACACGGCAATAACCGGCTAAAAGAACCCCCCCCCCCTTTTCCAAGTTCTAATAAGCTCTATTTATACTGCAGGGACCCTTCGGAAGTTGCAGAATTTTTAGGAGCACTTTCTCCACTTTGTTGAGAAGTTTACGTAATGCTTGGTCATGTGAGAAACTGTCGGAAGTGTTGAACGTGTGAGGAAAAATAGGAAAAGTGGAGGACTTCGTAAGCTTCTGTTATCACGCTCGTGATGATGAATTCTGAGCGTGTTACGGTCGTGACCATGTGTTATGGTCGTCATACTTGAAAAAGGCGTGTTACGGTCGTTAGAGGGGTGTAACGGCCGTTACACCCACAAAATTTCTTCTTCTTCATTTTTCTGTCGCTGCTATTTTGTTTTTCCAGATTTTGTCGCCGTAACGGTCGTGACAGGGGTGTTACGACCGTGACACCTTCTTAACTTTTCCAAAAATGTAGATCTTTCCGTTAGCTTTCCAGCGCTTCGAACGGGGCGTCGTTTCGATTTACGGTTCAAAAGTTATGGCCATTTTCGTCGGATAACTCCTTGTATGCGAATTGTTCCATTTCTCGCCTGATTTGCTTCCTTTCTTCGCATACGACTCTTAAATGGTTGAATACCTGAAATAAACAAAATAAACAGAATACCAACATAATATGGTGCAAATGAAAATCAAAACGAGTACAAAATATGCATTAATAAAGTCAAATAAACGATGTATTTTCATGTCATCACATCCATACGAGGATCATTACAAAGTACTTAGAAAATTTTTCTAATCACACACTTCACCTTTTCAAAGACAATTAAGTGAGCTAAGTAACTAAAAGCCCATGGATAACCATGTATATAAAGGGTGCTAACACCTTCCCTTTATATAACCTACCCCCCGAACTCAAGTCCTTTAAAACCGGTATTTCCCGTTCTTTTATGTCCTTTCCTTATGATAAAATAAAAGTCGGTGGCGACTCTTGCTATCCGTAACATTTATAGAAAGTCAGTTCCCCCACCGTGTTACACCTTGAACAACCAGTTTCAGTGCATTCAGAAAAGTAAATGAAAAATTAAAACAAAGATGCATAATATGAGCAGCCTCCAAGGCAAGAGTCACACAAAAAATCCCCGAAGGGTTACAGGTCTTACAAAACAAAGAAAATGTTGAAAGCAATAAACAAAGATTCCTACAACAAGTCTGTAGGTATTCCGAATACAATAGACTAAAAAACAAGACCGCAAGAGGATTTTGATCCTTCCCCACTAGATCCTGGCTCAGATCTAACTCTCTTAACATCTGCCACCAGCTTGAGATCTTCTGCCTCCTTGCATGCTTCTTTCAGCACCTTCTGACTTTGCTCTAACTGTTTGGTCTTCTCCCGACGGATCTTGTAAGCTTTTTCCAATTCATCTTTCTGAGAAGCAAACTGCAACTCATACATTTTCTCATTTTCCCTGTACATTTTCTGGTCTTTGTCCCTCATCCCTTGCAACCAAGTGATGGATTGTCTGGCTTCTCTGAGAGTCTTCCTAGTCTTCTTATACGCTGCGTTTCTCTTTGTATCCATCAAGCCTCTTCTTTGGAAATAAGCTTCTCTACCAGCCAACTCCTTCTCTCTAGCTTCTTGAGCTACCTACACCCTACACAACTTTTCTTCTACCTCCTCCTTATAATGGACTGCACGATGGTACAAGCCGGCCATCTCCATATTTTCAACTCTTAACTCGTGTATCAATGCTTCCAGCTTCTTATAACTTTCAACAAAAATAGTGGCTTAAGCTGGTACTTCCCTTGGGTACAATGGAGCTTCTGTTGAAAACGGAAGAAGAAAGTCTTCTACACGAGTCTGTAACCAGGTAGCAAAAGGAGGATATGTCTTCTAATCTACCTTTCCAAATTCTTTCTTTCCTTTCTTCGTCTTCACCTTCCAAGCCTGAAACGCCTGAGCAACCAACTTCTCATTTCCTTCCAATGGGTAATACAATGATTCAGACATTTCCTCAATAGATGAAGGATTCTTCAAAGGGTAGCCAAACAAAATGGACTACTAGAACCTCAAGTGGACTTCATAACATCCCATATACCTTAAAGAATCCTCATGTCAAGTTTCAAAGCTTTCCCAACAAGTTTGGTCAGTCGGATGCTCAGATACCTAAAAATCAATTAACTTGGTAAGAAAGTCAACTGAGGTCAACTCAAAGTCAAACTTCAAGATTTTTGGTCAACATCAAGGTTATGAGGTGAAATTCATCATTTGATCAAAGGTTGATCATGATTCATCAAGGAAACCTCAGAATCATCAAGAATTAGTAGTTGCTAAATTAGGGTTTTCATAGTAAAAGTCAACTGAACTTTGACCAGCCATAACTTTCACATACTTCATCAAAAATTTCCCATCCATAGCTATTTTTAAAGGAAATTCCATTCTCTAAAACTTTGTGTCTCACAAGCCAAGTCCAAAAATGCTTCATTTGAAAGATTTGAGCCAAACATTATAGGTCTTTTTGAAAGTCAACAAAAAGTCAACTTTTTCTAAAGCTCACAATTTGAACATGGTAAATGATATGTACATGGGACCAAAAGGGTTGATTAGAGGACACTCTAAGCTTTATAAAAAGTCCTAGAACACATTTATGGGATAAAAATTGAGGGAGTTATGCATTGTTGAAGTATGGAAATTTTGAGGAGGTGTATGAAGCAAAAATGGCCAAAACTCAAGTTTCTTCCAAATGGGCTCATATTTTTCCAACCCAAACTCAATTATAAGATCATGCATGACCCATAGATCATAATATCTGATTTTTTATATTTATTTTATATTATATTGGATTTATTTCATTTAAATTCAATTTTAATTAAGATAAATAATAATAAAATCAAATATTTGATCTAAGATCTATTTTGGGATCAAATATTTGATGTTTATGATGATTGAAAATGTCCAAATTCGTTCAAGACCAAAAGAGTATGATTTCATCTAATTTTTTTACCAAATTAGAAAGATCCTTTCTTCACCTTCAAGCAATCCAAAATCCATCCACAAAGGCCCAACTTTTTGACTTAATTTCATCACTTATAAATACACAACACAACCAAATGCCAAAGACACAAAAATTATTACATTAAAAAACCCTAAACAAATTTCAAAAAATACTTCATAGCAAGTTACCAGCCTCTTTCTTCATCCAATCACCATCAATAAACTTCCAGGAGGCCAGCCTATGAACACATGTCGCCTCTTACTTTTTCTTGATCTCAAATATTTTGTTTCATAATATTTTAATATATTTTCTTTTCATAATATTGTTTATAATCATGTATTAATGCTTTTTGATTGTTTGTTTTTGAGTTATGATGCAGGTTTCGAACAACACCATTGTTAGGGCACCATGGAGAACTAAATTGTTGGTTAATCTGATGTAATTTGTTTCTGCCGATACTTTGAAGGCTGCAGTAGTGATAAGAATTTCAGTCTGACATGTAAGTCAGATAAGTGCTACTGTTTCGATTTACTCCGATTGTTTTTTCAGAAGTTCAGAAAATAATCGAAGAACAATACTCTTTTAGAATAAAATTCTAAAAGATTTCGACCCTCAAAATCGCAAATTCCTCTTTTTTCTATTTTATTTGATTTATTTTCTATTTCCATATTTTCAAAAAAATCTGAAAAAAATTGTGCGCTCTTTATTTGCTTTTATTAGATTTTTAGCATCGTTTTAATATTTTTTAGATTTTATTTTAATCGTTTTTCTTATTTTTCATTATTTTAAAATCTGCAGTGATTTTATCTAACTCTGTTTATTTTCTTTTTTTATTCATCTAATAGCATGATAAAAAAACATATCCTCATCTCATCTCAAAGACTCAATATTCTTCTGATCTTTTCGTTTCGATTATTTTACGATTTCTAAAGATAATGTAACTGCTTCCTGGTTGTAATAGTTTTAGGTTTTATTTTCCGCACTTTACGTTTTCTATCAGGTTTTATTTATGTATCTATCCCAAAGCCATGTAATAGTTTAGGGTTTTTACTTTCTGGTTTTATCTTCTGCAAAATATAACTGCGTGGTTAGTAAATTAGGGTGTGCAAAGACTTGTATGCTTAATTAATTGGACCTAGCTCACTAAATCCATAAGATAAAATATCTAAAATTAATATTCACATACGTAAGTCGATCGTTATACGATTGCCATCTGCATCTCCTAGGGTTTCCTCTTTTGGTTGCCTTTAAAACATGGTCAAGTCCCTCGAACGTGGGGGTGTCTTAAGCAAATGTCCCTACAAAATAAATCATCAAGTCTCTTCAAAGTTCATAAGATCATAGTCTCTTCGAAGTTGCCTACGGAATAAATGATCTTGTCCCTCGATGACCCTACGAAAAATATGATGATAGTCCCTACGAATTTCTAAAGACACCCCTACAAGTTGCTTTCATTGACCATACGATGACCCTACGCCTGTCCCTTAACACATCCAAAGTAATGACTACTTACTCCTTAATAGTAAGGGTAGTCTTACCCTTGAAAGGAAATAGAAAAACATGAAAGCCCAACTTAGGGTAGGTAGCACTTAATTACTTGCTCACTCTTTCAAAACTCTTTTTCACACCCCACTTTCAAACATTTTCAAACTCAAAGCTTTGTATACATCCATACTATCGCTCCCGGGATTTTCATCCTAGTACAAACGCGAAAGTGGCGCGGAAAGGTTAGAGTCGCCAGCCAGACATTTTTATCCCGAATGAATAGGAAAGGTAATGTTGCACAAACCTGAGGAAGAAGGAAAGGACAAGGTCCTGCGAACCAAAGATCTGAGTTCGGGAGTCGGTTACGACCTGGGAAGGTATTAGCACCCCAGATCGTCTGTCGTACCCGACGGGATCCACGCTTGCTTGTTTTGTTTCAAAGGGTGAGAAATAAAGATGTTGCTGAATAAAACCGCTAACTGGAATAGAAATGAGAAAGGAACTGAAATAAGAGAATGAGAAAGAATGGGGAAAATGTAGGGAAAATAAAGAATGTGCTCGAACGGGCCCTACCCCGCTGCCTACGTACCTCATCGGGATAATGAGGATCAGAGTCGACGTAGTTCGCCTAACTAAGGCGGGAACTATTTGTTTGTTTTTTATGCTGGAACTGCGTATGTCTATGCTCAGGTGTTGCAGGCTCGTCTGGTACGAGTGCGTTTACCGTCTTGCATGTGTGACAAGTCGTCGCGAGTTCGCGTTGTGAGTGAATTAGATGAGAAGAGAAGTTCCCGCAGGATAGTCGCTTGTTATTTGTTTTTTTGTCTTTTATGAGAAAGTGTTTTGAATTTGTTTGTGAACGGTCTTGTACTAAGACCTATCCATCGCGGTGAATATTTATACCTCGCCCCGAAACAGGACGCATATAAACACTCCGCAACAAAGTCTCGTGTCGTACAAGAAAGTTCGATTTTTATTAAGTGTTTTATTGCTTTTCTTTATGAGATGAGAAAGAAAGACTCAAGTTGCAAAAAGGACAAACTAAGGGGACTAAGACACAACCCTAAGTTAATTGATTTACAAATGAGGTCCTATGGTTAATGGGGTTTTCTATTCCTAATGAGAAACTAGAAGAAGAAGATAGAAGAAGGGATGAGAAAGGCCTAAGCCCAACAACAAAGGGTTAGCTCACATACATAAACATAAGAGGGAAAAATGAGAATTGGAGATGTGGAACTCAATTCCCACATCTCACACTTACCATAGCCCCTGCAAGGTTAGTATGCATATACATGAAACAAAATGAGCAAGATAGCATGCTAACATCAAACAATCAGAAGTGACATGATATGAACAAATGCACAATGCAAATTCAACTCAAAGAACTGAAGATGAGGGCCTTATGATTTAAAATGAGGCAACGTGAATACATATGGAAACAAATGCGCACTTATGAAAAATGTAATGCAAAACACACAAAATACAAGCACAAAGTTCAAAACCAGAATCAAATTGATATGAAGAATGGCCTAAGAGGCCAGCAAGATGAAGAGAGAGGTCACACAATACCAAACACTATCAAAATAGAAGCAACGGAATCAAAAGATGGAATTTAAACGCTTAAAGGAACAAATGACTTGAATAGGAAGCAAACTTAAAAAATTCAGAAAAACAAGACCTATCCTAGGACCAGGAAGGTATCCACATCCCAAAGGGACCCCAAATGAGAAGAAGAAGTGGGCACAAGTGCCCTTCTAAGCCTATAAGAAATCTTATGAACCAAACGAGGCCAAATGGGACAAGGTGAGAACAAAAATCCACACATAATAAACCAGCCATCTAAAAAATCTACAACTGAAACCAAATGATCTTAAAACACATTATATCAATTTGCCAAAAGGACTTGCAAAAATTCAGAAGGGAACTAGGTCAAATGGAGATACAAACACAAGTTGGGACAGAAAACATACATCACAAGATATCAGATCAAAACTCAAGAAATAATTTCCTAAAAATTCAGAGAAAAATCACATGAAAACTACAAGATCTCAGGAACACAATGCAAAAAGAATGGGATCAAAACTCTAAATATTGAAAGCTATAGAAAATAAACAAGACAGACTGGTCAAGAAATGGAACGAAAGAAACTATGTGCATTGGAGATTTAATTCTGGCACGCTAATCAATGAAGAAAATAAAATAAAAAATGTGATAAAAAACTAGAGACTCAAAAGAAGGTTCATGATTTATTTGAGAATTTTTGGATGAATAGAACTATTTTTAATGGATTAAAATGGAACTGAATAAAAAGAAATTAAAATGAAGAAAAAAGAAATAAAAGAAATGAAATGAGGTGTAGGAAGTAAATGCTTGGAAGTGAATTTGTTTGGGCCAGGCAGGGTAGGGTGCGAATAGCACAGCTGAAAGCCCAGTTATGCACGCTGGGACATGCTGATTGGAGTGGAAATTATGAAAATTAATATGAAGATGCTGGAAAAAAAACATGGCCACGCGCAGGTTTATTCACACAGGCCCTACCGGACGGTGACAAGTGTCACCGCCGGTATGGGCAAAAATCCACAAAATCAGATTACCCTATCCCTTATCATCTCGGAAATCCAACTTATTATCTCTTAATATTTTTTTGGAATCTCTTCATATTAGTTTATGAACAATTACTCAAAATCTTTAAACATTAAAACCATAAAATCTCACAACAGAAAAAACAAAGACCTCCACCTCTTCTTCTTTCCCTCCCGCAGCGCTCTCTCCCTCTCCCAAGCACATCCTGCTTCATCTCCAAGAGCCCTAGCCCGCCGCCGAAGCCTCTTCTTCAACCTTACCCTCACCGACGCCGACACCGGTTCTTCCTCAACCTTACGGCACTAAACTCCTCTCGCCTCCGTCAACCTCCATCTTGTTCTTCCTCCAACAGCCTCATCGCCAACCTTCCTCTCTTACGAACTCCGCCGTCATCCACTACCTAACTATACTCCTCACCAATCATCCGAATCCGAAAACCCTCTCAAAATGAACAATCCAAACAACACGAATCTAAACCTCTCAAAATGAACAATCGGCCTCCACCTCCTCCTTCGAATCCGCTGCAAACTCACCACCCTCTTCTCTCTAAAAACCTAACTTAAGCTTCTCTCAATCTCTCCTCTAACACGACCTAACCACTTAGCTACGAACAACAATCTTCACCAAGAACCTTTCACCGGCACGAATCCGCAAACGGCATTCACCGAATCTCCTCCCAATCATAAATTCGCCATCAACTATAGCCCTAATTTGCTCTAAACGACCCTAACCTAATCGTGCTCAACATGAATTCAGAAACAAAAAATCAAGACTCAAATCGAACAACAGATCAACATGTTCAGAATCACGATAACAACGAACACAAACCGCAAACAGATACATCTACAAGCTGAGATTCGAACCTGTTAACCGAAGGAATTGAAGAAGAGGCCGTGAAGTTGATATGAGATTACGAGCTTCAGTTGACGATGCCGACAGCTACAAGGATATCAGCCTCGATTCAGTAACTCTTCACTTCTTCAGAACTGACTCGCAACTTTGTTATTGCTATGGAGCTTTGCTTCAGCTTCGTAATTACGTTTTGTTCCTCTTGAGTTGATATGAACGTATACTGGATTAATTCGCAGGTTTATCGATGCTATTGTGATGAATTCAGTCGGTTGAAGAGGCTGAATCGATTGGAGCAGTTGAAATAGAATGCTGGATATACGCTTGGATCGAAAGCCGAAGCTTAATCCACAGTGTTGATGAAGATGCTGCGAATAAAATCGATGAAGATTGCGGATGATCGATGAAACTAGGATCAATTATATGTGTTCTTGGTGATGAATTTCGAAGAGAATCGATCAAAATGGAAGTGAACTCATGAAGATTATGAAGGATTGGTTGAAAGTTGATGAAGATTCAAGAGAAAATGGAGAGAGAATTCTCGCTGGATTCCCTTTGAGTGAGTCAGAGAAAGATTTCTGTTATTTCTGTTATTTTTTGTGATTGAAGATTCCAGAGAATGATGATGATTGAGTCGGTTTTTGTATGCTCTCTGTGATGGAAATCAATGAACAAATTCTGTTATTAGTGATGAATTCTTTTTAGAGTGATTCAGTTATTCTCCATGAAGTTTTCGTGACTTCTCTTTTTCTTCTCAAATTCTCAAAATCTTCCTTTTTTCTTTGTTCTATTATTATTATTTGCCTTCTTTTTTTTTAATTCTTTTCTTGAATTTCCTTTTGAATCATGCTTATCTCATGTGCTGTATTTCCTTCTACTATGCGTTTTGATACTCAAAGGAGGTGTGTGCTTGTGTGGGGTCCCTTTTCATTTGGCAGAAAGGCCAATGTGTGTATATATTTGCGAATTGTGCCCGCACCTGTACCATACTTGGAATCATTTTTGGGTAGCATGCTTTGCATTTTGAGTTTTTTCCATTCTTTCATGTAGCAGCTTGTACCATATTTTTTTTATTGTTTCTTCATGGTGTAACACGGTGGGAGAACTGACTTTATGTTATGTTGCGGATAGCAAGAGTCGCCACCGACTTTTATTTTATCCAAAAGGAAAGGGTATAAAAGAACAGGAAAGACCTTAAGAGATATTTTTGGGTCCGGGGGGTAGGTTATGTAAAGGGAAGGTGTTAGCACCCTTTACATCCATGGTTATCCATGGGCTCTTAGTTACTTAGCTCACTTTTGAATTGTTTTTGAAAGTGTAGTGTGTGAATAGAAAAATTTTCATAATAGTTAATAATGATCCATGTACGGATGCGTAAAAACTTGTTTTTTTTGAAAATTTGTTTGAAATTGGTAAGTGTTTGAAAAGTTTGAATAGTGAGCAAGTACATAAGAGGAACCTACCCTAAAGTTTTAAGTCTTTTTTGTTCTTTATCCTTTAATTGGTAAGACTATCCCTACTATTAAGGAGTAGGTAGTCATTACCTTGGATGTAAGGGACATGAGAGGGACATTCTGTTTTATGAAGGCAACTGTGGGGTGTAATAAGCATATAGGAGGGACTATCATCATTATTCGAAGGGACTTGATTCGTAAAGGCAACCATGAGGGACTTGATGATTTTTCTTTTTAAAGGGACTTGCTTTATACACCCCACTTGACCTTATGATTTAGGCACCTTGAGGGATAACCTTAGAAATGTGAGATGGCGATTAAAAATCGACTTACGTGTGTGAGTGTTCAATATTATTTATCTTTAACTAAAATGAACTAAATTTATTTTAAATTAAATACATGTTTACACTCCCTAAATTACTAACCATAGCATAAAAATTAAATAAATAAAATATTTACAAAATTTACACCAAGGAGCAATTACAACAATAATAAGCAATTAAAATAAATAGCAAATAAATATAAATATATAAGCAAAATAAATAGCAAAATATAAATAATAAGCAAAAAATAGTAAATTAACAATAAATAAATAATGGGTTAGTAGTAATAAAAATTAGGAAATAGGGGTTAGTTAAAATAATAATAACATTAAATAATAATCAAAAAGTTAGTGAAATAATATATAAGATTAATGAAGCAAAATAAATAATAACATGGTTAATAACAATAATTAAATAAAATAGAATTAAATATTATAAACACAAAATTGGATTTTAATATATAACATTTATTTAGAAATAAGAATAATTAAATAAAATTTTTTAAACATAATGTAATTATAAATTTTAATTATTACAAACATATATTAACATTTATTTAAAAAAAACAATTATTTACACATTATAAGAAGAAAATAAGTTTTAAATATTATATTCACAAAATTAATCATATTTATAAAAATTAATTTTATTAGTTATTATATTTACAAATTATTTTAAACATATACAAAATATAATTATTGTAAGTTAAATTGTTTCTAAACATATATTAAAAGAAAAATAATTTGGATTATAAATATATTTACAAATGAATTATAATTATTTTTAAATAAACATGTACAATAATAATTACATCACAAATTAGAAACTAAACAATTAGGTTTTAATAGGTATTTAGAAAATAAATTAGAGTTTTGTTTATATACAAAATTATTTTAACTAATATATTCATATATATTATAATTTATTTACAAAGTAAAAGAAAATAAATTTTAAATTAAAAAACATGAGTATAACTATTGAACAATATTTTATAGAGAATTATTTAAAGAAATCAATTAAATTAAATTAAACAAAACAAAAAAATAAAACAAGAAAAATATCAAAACAAACCTGGTTGGGATTTGAACCCAGGAGGTTTTGATTAACAGCATCAAGGCATACCACTGGACCATTCCATGCGCAGGTAGCAAAGCAATAAGTCCAATAGGTTTTGTTCTTTGTTGTGAAAAACCTGGAAAATAAAAGAAACAAAAAGGCCTGGGGTGTGAATCGAACCCAGGACCTTTTGATTACAAGCATGCATGCGTTACCGCCTGGCTGGGAGAGCCCTTCTGGACATATGGTGATAATACAACATAATATATTACATCTTCTGGTTATCCTGAAAAATAGAAAAAAAATAGTGGTACAAGCCAGATTCGAACTCATGCCATCAACCAACATACTTACCAGCCTTACCACTGAACCACAAGCACGCGTGTGATAAACAAATCAACAATAATTCATAAAATATTTTCAATAATATTTGAATTTCCTGAGCGCGCGAATGGCTTCTTCTTCAACCTTTTTCCTGCGAATTTTGTTGCCTTTTTTCCTGCGAGTTTTGTTGCAAGTTCTTCATGGTTTAAACCCTGCGAAATTCAAACACTCACAAAACAGCATCGATTCATTAAATTGGTTAATGTTTTATGATCCTTGTGATCCATAGAACATCCCTATGTTCTTAGAATTTGTTTAAATTCATTGAATCATCAAACCCTAATTTCAAGAGTTAAACCCTAACAATGGCCGAATCGGATTCAGGTCATGAACCTTTAGTTTAATGATCCAGAAAGTATCCCTAGGTCCTAACTAACACAAATCAATCATCAAAATCATTTAATATTGGTTAGGTATATGAAATCGAAAAACATAATTTTGGAGAGTAAAATTGATTCGGCTAGCATGAAATTGTATGGTTTTGATGCAATGGATGATTGAGTTTGCTTCAAGGAGGCTCAAGGAACATCTCCATGTCTTCACAATACCTTTTTCTGTCCTTAAGAGAGGAATCCGAATTTGAAATTTTTGTGATTTTTTTGAAGTGTGAAACCTACCTTTGCAGCTGCTGGATTCGTGTCTTTGGAACAGGCTCATGTTAAGTACTTATATGTGAGTGAATTAGGTCAATAATATTGATTAGTTGTATGAAAACTTTGATCCAAAAAGATTGAAATTGATCAAGTCTTAAAAGTCAAATATTTGTATATTATGGCTTGCTATCTTTGGATAAATCACATGATTTCTTTCTCTTTCAACTTCAATCATCAATTAAGACTTTCTAGAAGCATTATCCAAATAAAATCTCTTATTTTCATATTTTATTTTTATTTAAAATGATTTTTAATGATTTAAATCAAATTAAATAGAAATAAAAATAATAAAAATCAGATTTTCAATGGTTTGGGTCGTGCATAGTACTAGTGTATGGATTGGATCACAATTTAGCAAGCCCATTTGGAAAGAATTGGTTCTAGACCCCCATTTTCAATATAAACCATCACAAAATTTCCCAACTTTGCAAGGGCATATCTCCCTCAATTTTAAGGGTATGAGGGTGTTCTTGGACATTTTGGAAAGCTTGAAGAGTCCTCTAAACAACCCCATTGGTTTCAGGTCCATATCATTTACCAATCTCAAGTTATGCCCTTTTGAAGTTGTTGACTTTTTGTTGACTTTTGAAATAACCTATAATGTCTTAGCTCATATCTTCCAAATGAAGCATTTTTGGGCTTAACTTTCAAGATCAAAGTTGTAGAGAATTCAATTTCCTTCAAAATGAGCTTTGAGTGGAGACTTGGTGATGAAGTATGTGAGAGTTATGGCTGGTCAAAGTTCAGTTGACTTTTACTGAGGAAACCCTAATTTAGAAACTCCTGATTCTTGATGATCTGGAATCTCCTTGATGAATCATGATCAACCCTTGATCAAATGATGAATTTTACTTCATATACTTGATGTTGGCAAAAAATCATGAAGTTTGACTTTGGTTTGACCACAGTTGACCTTAGTTTGACTTTTTAACTGCATTGACTAATTTTGACTTATCTGATCATCTGACTGAGCAAACTTTTGAGAAAAGTCTTGAAACTTGTCATGGGGGTTTTTATATACATATAAGATGTTATGAAGCTCACTTGAGGTCTTGGAAGTCCATTTAGCCTGATTAAAGTCAAAACCCTAGTTTTGGATGCACTGCATAGGAGGTGCATTGTCTGAGGGAATTGTCAACTCTTTTGACCAATTGTGAACTTTGTGAACCTTGTGAATCATCATAAAATGTCTTGTGAACCTCATGGGAGGTATTGAGTGCATTGGGAAACTTGTGAACCTTGTGAACCTTCATAAAGTAGCTTGTAGACTTCATGAACCTCATGAAAGGTGATGTAAGTATTGAGGAACTTGTGAACCTTGTGAACCTTCATGGAACACAAAGTCTTGTATTGTGAGGGCAAATTTTGGGGTGCAACAGCTGCCCCTGTTCAATTTTCTGAAACCTGAGGGGTTAGATTGGTATGTTTGCCAGTCGTGACCTGGAAGGTTGAAGGGGATTGAACACAAAAGCCCAAAAATTTGTACTCACCAGTGCATAGAGTAATACAGATGGTTAGTTGAATATGCTTGAGTGGGCTTGAAGATGCCACTTGGAAAAAGTTTTTTCGGATTCATTTCTTGGAGGATAAAGCGATCCATAATATGAAGATATAATGATAACTCTAAAGCAGTCCTGAAGTAATGAGAAGTCGTCAGGAGGATAAAGCAACCCTGAGGTAATAATATGATTTCAGGAGGATAGAGCAATCAATAATGATAACTCTAAAGCAGTCCTGAAGTAATAATATGATTTCAGGAGGATAGAGCAATCAATAATGATAACTCTAAAGCAGTCTTGAAGTAATGAGAAGTCGTCAGGAGGATAAAGCAACCCTGAGGTAATAATATGATTTCAGGAGGATAGAGCAATCAATAATGATAACTCTAAAGCAGTCCTGAAGTAATAATATGATTTCAGGAGGATAGAGCAATCAATAATGATAACTCTAAAGCAGTCCTGAAGTAATAATATGATTTCAGGAGGATAGAGCAATCAATAATGATAACTCTAAAGCAGTCCTGAAGTAATGATATGATTTCAGGAGGATAGAGCAATCAATAATGATAACTCTAAAGCAGTCCTGAAGTAATGAGAAGTCGTCAGGAGGATAAAGCAACCCTGAGGTAATAATATGATTTTCAGGAGGATAGAGCAATCAATAATGATAACTCTAAAGCAGTCCTGAAGTAATAATATGATTTCAGGAGGATAGAGCAATCAATAATGATAACTCTAAAGCAGTCCTGAAGTAATAATATGATTTCAGGAGGATAGAGCAATCAATAATGATAACTCTAAAGCAGTCTTGAAGTAATGAGAAGTCGTCAGGAGGATAAAGCAACCCTGAGGTAATAATATGATTTCAGGAGGATAGAGCAATCAATAATGATAACTCTAAAGCAGTCCTGATGATCATAAGTTTGTTTGCTGGATAATCAACCTGAAAACAAGGTAGCATTCTGTATAATAATATTAGTTTATGCATTATGCATGCTTGTATAATGTGATGCATTTAAATAATGTATTATGTATCTATGTATGTATGATATGATACTGCCGGAAGTGTCTGGATGTCTTTGTACAACAACTGCTGGCCAGGAAAATAAATCCTGATTCGTTGTTGAAGAATATATTATACATAACCTTCCGTCTGCTGGGGATAGCAAGGTATATATAACCTCCCGGATGCTGGGGATAATAAGGTATATGTAACCTCCGTCTTCGTTTGATAGTAGGGTAGATATAGCATCCCGTCTTCGTTCGTCGTACCCTTATTGGAAAGTAAATCCCTGAATATCCGTATGAGGATAAAAGAGATGGATATAAATTCCAGGGGAGATAAGACTTTATGAAGATGGATTCATCCTACTGAGGGTTTTGTAACTGTCTTGTAGAGATGAACCGGCGAAGCTTCGTTGAAATCCTTCCCTCGTTCGTCCTTAGTAAATACTATTACTGCATTTTCATGCATTTCTGGTAAACATCAATCATATTCAAAAGCATAATACATTCAAACACAACCAATGGACGTTTTTGATAGGGTAAAAGTAAATCTGGATTCAGAGGGAAAAGTAAAGCTGAATTTGAAAGCAGAATTGTTTCAACTTCGAGAGTGTACAGCCAATTGGATCTATAGCTCCTGAAATTCTTTAACTTTCCTGAGTACCTTTCCAGAAACCCTCATAGCTGGATCTAAAGACATGATACTGACACCATCTGATACTACTAGCGTAGACAATTAATTTCCACAATGGCTTTTGCTGAGAATCCAATATCAAGGTAATATAATGAGAAGAATAAGTCTTCAAATTGTACTGGCCCATATATGCTCCGGCTATTAGATTTGAACAGAAAGCATTGCCCCCTGGTTAAGGATGAATTGTCCCTTCATGAAAGTATCTGAAATGAGCTACCTCAAGAGAAACCAAGCAGAATGCCCCATAAGCATATGCCCCTGGCATTGTGAACTTTGTCATGTTACCCTTGGTAATTTAGACAGATGTGGAGATCTGCCCCTGACTATTTGAATCTGGAACTGATTGCCCCGAATGATTTGAACAATAACTTGATATGCCCCCTTGATTGGGGGATAATGACTATGCCCCTGGCATTATGAATTCTGTAATGTTACCCTTGGCACTTCAGATAGATGAGGAGATCTGCCTCTGGCTGTTTAAACATAGTTGAATCTTGTCCTGATTGTCCCAAATGAGTTAGGCAGTATCATGGCCTGCCCCCTTGATTGGGAGATAATGACTATGCCCCTTTGTATACATGGGCTTTCATCCAGGAAGCAACTTTGTTTATCGGAAGGACTTTGGTTCATTGAACATTCATCCTGTAAGCTTCTCCATTTGTCAAACACTCAGGTATATGCAAACAAATATATTCAAAAATGCAATGCTTATGTCTGTCTTGAAGTTTTGAAACAAGTTATTTTTCAGAAAAACTGTTTTTTTTTTTTTTTTTTTTTTGAACACTGTGATATTAACTCAAGTTTTATAACAAGCCCTAAAGGAGTCAGGATACCTTTTTGTAGCAGTATGCTTTCGAACTAACCATGCTTCAGTTAGGACTTTTAAAGGGTTATAACGTGGCCTGGTTCATGGTTTAAGAAACAAAGGATAAAGGCTCAAATTTATTTGTACCCAACCCATTCTCCATGATGTTCTTCAGTCCTATACTCAATTAACTTATGCATTGAGGCTCAAATGAGTTTGGAATTGTAACACTGACATTTGTGATGGTTCAGAAACTCTAAATTTATTTGAACATTCAGTCATCTTTCTTTGTTGAGGATTCATAGTGACCTCTTTTTTTCTTTTGACTTTGTTATCCTTTCTTTTTGCCTGAACTGCTTATTTCAAGGTTACAGTCAGCAGGATGTCTTAATGTTTTACTAAGTCTCCTTCATAGGTTTTGACTTAGCAAGATTGTTCTTTTGCTGGATATTGACTGTCAGATTTAATGATTACAGAGAACCATCATTAGTTGTGTACAACACAAATAATTGGCATATTTGAGTTAACCGAGTAACTACCCTGCCCCAGGTTATGAATAAGGGTTTTAATTTGTGCGAGAATAAAAACTCCTACTTCATAGGCTCAAAAGGGTTGACTAGGGATTAACTTCCTTATATCTCCACTGTTTAGGAATTGAAACAATGCCTGTACATCGTCAGCATAGTCTGTTCAAAAGCATACTGCCTAATATTATGGTATTGTTTTCGTCATCCTCCCTCTACAGGCTTATAGCTTTATCAGGAGTTAAATATGATAGAAATAAGAGGCATAATTCAAAATATAGTGGAACGAATGGATTAATTCAAGATAAACATATGCAATGCATTAAAGAAAACAAAAGTTTAACATAATAGTAAGTGTTCAAACAAATAAAAGAAATTACAAATGAAAATTCAAATGTTCTTAAAGTCTCTTCCTCTAAACTTGTCACTCCAGTTATCTGGAAACTTTGATGCTTGATGGACGATAGAAGAACTCAACCTGGCCTTCTAGAGTAACCTCGAGTATTCCTTCGTCAATTAGGTCTTGAATTTTATTCTTCAATGCCCAACAGTTACTAGTGTCATGTCCAGGACAGTTGGAGTGATACATACACCTTGCCTTGGGATTATAGCGAGGAGAAGAGGTATTAGGATTTTTAGGAGAATTTTCCAAGGAAATCATCTTCATCTCCAACAGGCATTGCAAAACTTGTGACATTGGAGTGCTGAACTTGATAAACTGCCTTCTACATTTCTGGCGTTGAGGTGGATTAACCTTATCAGGTCTTTCAACTGAAGAACAATCAATGGCAACCTGTCTCTTACCCTTTTTTATCTTCATCCTCCTTTCAACCAAATCAACTTGTTTTAATGGAGGTTCACTGACAATTAGATTCCTGACTCTATCACTTTGAAGTTTGTGGATAAGGGTTCTTAGCTCTTCTTGCCCCTGAGCTAAACTTTGGATAAGAGCCACCAGGCCATTCATCTGGATCCTCATTCCTGTCATCTCAGCTTGTAGTTGTTTCAGCTGATCATCCTTGTTGTCCTCAGGATTCTTCTTCTTAGCCAGCAGTGTCTTCAATTCATCCTGCCCCTTGGTCAGGTTCAGGATCAGCTCTTGGAACTGTGCATTTTGTGCCTGGAGATCCTTAACTGTTTGTTCAAGAGCCATTGCTGAAATAAACAGCGAGAAGATGAGAAACCCGTGCACAATTATGAACCTGTGATGTAATGAAATGATATGGTAATGCATATGCAATGTTTTCAAGGACCGCAGGATTTAAATTTGCTTAGACAAGCAAGAGAGTAAACTTTTATTAGTAATAACTTTGTTTTGCCTTTTAGGCTTACAAAAAATGAAATGAAATAAGTACAAAAGATGGGGTTTTAAGTCTCCCATGGACGTTTCCTCTTTGTGTTGAGGTATGAGTTGAGATTTCGTTCCTCGTGAAGTTGCTTTGTTAGCTCTAGGATTCTTGCTTGGCTTGCTTTGTAATGAGCCTCGAAAGTATCCCTTTGCTCCTTCAGTTGGATCCATGATCTCTGCAAGTCTTCCTTATCAGTAGGCATGTCTGGGTGAAGGATGGTATAAGCTGTGTCTCCTTCAGCAATAGGTTCCATGGTAACTGGTAGGACGGCAGGATATGGCATCATGAGAGTCTGAGCACGAGATCGTACCCATCTGAGATAAGCTTCCATAGGAATAGTGTACTTAGGCTCCAGTGTCTTGCTGTCAACCCTGTTTACCTTTCCCCATGCTCGTATGAATCTCTGACGGTAACCCTGAAGATCGTTGTCGTAATCAAACACAATGCCCTGAATCAACATGTCATGTGGGCCATCGCTCCGAGCGTAACCAAACTGTCGTAAAGCTAGAGAGGGGTTGTAGGTGATGCCTCCTCTTATGCCTAGAAGTGGCACATTAGGAAACTCCCCACAACGGTCAATGATGGTGACATTTTCCATAGATCTGGAGCACCAATGGATGTCTGAGTGAGAAAGTGACATGATCCTCTTGGACCATCTGTACCCTTGCTCATTCTTCATTACTGAGCGAGGAAGGTGAGAAATAAACCACCTAGAAAGCAAAGGTATGCAACACATCAAAGTTCCTCTTGCCCTTGTAGTACGGGTGTGAAGAGAATGCAGGATATCGCCAAGCAATGTAGGCACTGGATTGTGACTCAGGAAAATGTTGATGGCATGAACATCTATGAACTGATCTGGATTGGGGAATAATACTAAGCCATAAATCAGCAAGGCCAAGATCTCCTCAAAAGCATCATAGCTCATGGCCTTCAAGAACAACTGAGCCTTCTCTATCAACACCTTGGCAAGAATACCCTTGACTCCACTTCTCGTCTCTAGAACAATGTCAGACTTCTTCAGATGTAGAGCTGTAGCAATGACCTCTGGTTTAAGCTCCTTCTCCAAGCCTGTGAAGGGTCTTTGATCAAGAACAGGTATACCCAGAAGTTTAGAGAACTCCTCCATGGTTGGAACCAGCTGATAATCGGGGAATGTAAAGCAATGGTGCTTAGGGTCAAAGAACTGAAATAGCACACTCATCATGTCTTCATTGAACCCTGAAGTGACTAGATCCAATAGGTGACCATGTCTCTTAATGAACTGGGAGTGATCAGACACCTGAGAAACCAACTCTTTAAGCTTAGCAGGTATGCCTACAAAGTTGATCCTGATAGTGTTTCTACGAGCAGTAGCCATGACCTGCAACAAAGAACAAAGATAAATCCTTTGGTCCTTGAAATGGTTAGTGAAAATGCTATGCTTATGATGCATGATGATGTCATGATGTTATGCTCAATCACAAACATGTAGCACACACAAACAAGTCACACAATAGCCCTAGGTTTAAAGGCTTGCATGAGGTTTAAAGATGAGTACCCTCCCCTGAAGTTAGTTGGTTCATCCTGTCCTATGAAAGTAACCAGGTTCTAAGGGATCTCAATATCATTGATCCTTCACAAGGGTGGTTGTTCAGTAGGCAACTTACTTGCCAACCAAAACCCTCCAAGTTTAAGATCTCAATGAGCGTAGTATCGAGTGTCAACCAACTTCAGTCTGCACCAAAGCCGGTTACCTCACTACTTTCTAAAGGCCAAGATGAGTTAACTAGGGTTCTAAAAGTTAGTTAGTGCATTGACGACATATGGCAGCCTCATATTATCCTCAACTTAACTTAAGGAACATAAGCACCAACCAAGAAGTCGCACTAACTATGGCCACCAGATCAACCGTATCGATATACGTCGTACAGTTTCCTTGGTCTATTGCCATTTACCTAAGGTACACTAGATCCGGGTTAGGATCTTTCACACATAAGAGCACCCCAACAAGATAATATAAAGCAAACAAGGCAAACAATTTAAAGTGATCTTAATTCCTAAGGGTACCCCTCTTAAATTATTATCCCCAGCAGAGTCGCCAGTTCTGTAACACGGTGGGAGAACTGACTTTATGTTATGTTGCGGATAGCAAGAGTCGCCACCGACTTTTATTTTATCCAAAAGGAAAGGGTATAAAAGAACAGGAAAGACCTTAAGAGATATTTTTGGGTCCGGGGGGTAGGTTATGTAAAGGGAAGGTGTTAGCACCCTTTACATCCATGGTTATCCATGGGCTCTTAGTTACTTAGCTCACTTTTGAATTGTTTTTGAAAGTGTAGTGTGTGAATAGAAAAATTTTCATAATAGTTAATAATGATCCATGTACGGATGCGTAAAAACTTGTTTTTTTTGAAAATTTGTTTGAAATTGGTAAGTGTTTGAAAAGTTTGAATAGTGAGCAAGTACATAAGAGGAACCTACCCTAAAGTTTTAAGTCTTTTTTGTTCTTTATCCTTTAATTGGTAAGACTATCCCTACTATTAAGGAGTAGGTAGTCATTACCTTGGATGTAAGGGACATGAGAGGGACATTCTGTTTTATGAAGGCAACTGTGGGGTGTAATAAGCATATAGGAGGGACTATCATCATTATTCGAAGGGACTTGATTCGTAAAGGCAACCATGAGGGACTTGATGATTTTTCTTTTTAAAGGGACTTGCTTTATACACCCCACTTGACCTTATGATTTAGGCACCTTGAGGGATAACCTTAGAAATGTGAGATGGCGATTAAAAATCGACTTACGTGTGTGAGTGTTCAATATTATTTATCTTTAACTAAAATGAACTAAATTTATTTTAAATTAAATACATGTTTACACTCCCTAAATTACTAACCATAGCATAAAAATTAAATAAATAAAATATTTACAAAATTTACACCAAGGAGCAATTACAACAATAATAAGCAATTAAAATAAATAGCAAATAAATATAAATATATAAGCAAAATAAATAGCAAAATATAAATAATAAGCAAAAAATAGTAAATTAACAATAAATAAATAATGGGTTAGTAGTAATAAAAATTAGGAAATAGGGGTTAGTTAAAATAATAATAACATTAAATAATAATCAAAAAGTTAGTGAAATAATATATAAGATTAATGAAGCAAAATAAATAATAACATGGTTAATAACAATAATTAAATAAAATAGAATTAAATATTATAAACACAAAATTGGATTTTAATATATAACATTTATTTAGAAATAAGAATAATTAAATAAAATTTTTTAAACATAATGTAATTATAAATTTTAATTATTACAAACATAAATTAACATTTATTTAAAAAAAACAATTATTTACACATTATAAGAAGAAAATAAGTTTTAAATATTATATTCACAAAATTAATCATATTTATAAAAATTAATTTTATTAGTTATTATATTTACAAATTATTTTAAACATATACAAAATATAATTATTGTAAGTTAAATTGTTTCTAAACATATATTAAAAGAAAAATAATTTGGATTATAAATATATTTACAAATGAATTATAATTATTTTTAAATAAACATGTACAATAATAATTACATCACAAATTAGAAACTAAACAATTAGGTTTTAATAGGTATTTAGAAAATAAATTAGAGTTTTGTTTATATACAAAATTATTTTAACTAATATATTCATATATATTATAATTTATTTACAAAGTAAAAGAAAATAAATTTTAAATTAAAAAACATGAGTATAACTATTGAACAATATTTTATAGAGAATTATTTAAAGAAATCAATTAAATTAAATTAAACAAAACAAAAAAATAAAACAAGAAAAATATCAAAACAAACCTGGCTGGGATTTGAACCCAGGAGGTTTTGATTAACAGCATCAAGGCATACCACTGGACCATTCCATGCGCAGGTAGCAAAGCAATAAGTCCAATAGGTTTTGTTCTTTGTTGTGAAAAACCTGGAAAATAAAAGAAACAAAAAGGCCTGGGGTGTGAATCGAACCCAGGACCTTTTGATTACAAGCATGCATGCGTTACCGCCTGGCTGGGAGAGCCCTTCTGGACATATGGTGATAATACAACATAATATATTACATCTTCTGGTTATCCTGAAAAATAGAAAAAAAATAGTGGTACAAGCCAGATTCGAACTCATGCCATCAACCAACATACTTACCAGCCTTACCACTGAACCACAAGCACGCGTGTGATAAACAAATCAACAATAATTCATAAAATATTTTCAATAATATTTGAATTTCCTGAGCGCGCGAATGGCTTCTTCTTCAACCTTTTTCCTGCGAATTTTGTTGCCTTTTTTCCTGCGAGTTTTGTTGCAAGTTCTTCATGGTTTAAACCCTGCGAAATTCAAACACTCACAAAACAGCATCGATTCATTAAATTGGTTAATGTTTTATGATCCTTGTGATCCATAGAACATCCCTATGTTCTTAGAATTTGTTTAAATTCATTGAATCATCAAACCCTAATTTCAAGAGTTAAACCCTAACAATGGCCGAATCGGATTCAGGTCATGAACCTTTAGTTTAATGATCCAGAAAGTATCCCTAGGTCCTAACTAACACAAATCAATCATCAAAATCAGTTAATATTGGTTAGGTATATGAAATCGAAAAACATAATTTTGGAGAGTAAAATTGATTCGGCTAGCATGAAATTGTATGGTTTTGATGCAATGGATGATTGAGTTTGCTTCAAGGAGGCTCAAGGAACATCTCCATGTCTTCACAATACCTTTTTCTGTCCTTAAGAGAGGAATCCGAATTTGAAATTTTTGTGATTTTTTTGAAGTGTGAAACCTACCTTTGCAGCTGCTGGATTCGTGTCTTTGGAACAGGCTCATGTTAAGTACTTATATGTGAGTGAATTAGGTCAATAATATTGATTAGTTGTATGAAAACTTTGATCCAAAAAGATTGAAATTGATCAAGTCTTAAAAGTCAAATATTTGTATATTATGGCTTGCTATCTTTGGATAAATCACATGATTTCTTTCTCTTTCAACTTCAATCATCAATTAAGACTTTCTAGAAGCATTATCCAAATAAAATCTCTTATTTTCATATTTTATTTTTATTTAAAATGATTTTTAATGATTTAAATCAAATTAAATAGAAATAAAAATAATAAAAATCAGATTTTCAATGGTTTGGGTCGTGCATAGTACTAGTGTATGGATTGGATCACAATTTAGCAAGCCCATTTGGAAAGAATTGGTTCTAGACCCCCATTTTCAATATAAACTATCACAAAATTTCCCAACTTTGCAAGGGCATATCTCCCTCAATTTTAAGGGTATGAGGGTGTTCTTGGACATTTTGGAAAGCTTGAAGAGTCCTCTAAACAACCCCATTGGTTTCAGGTCCATATCATTTACCAATCTCAAGTTATGCCCTTTTGAAGTTGTTGACTTTTTGTTGACTTTTGAAATGACCTATAATGTCTTAGCTCATATCTTCCAAATGAAGCATTTTTGGGCTTAACTTTCAAGATCAAAGTTGTAGAGAATTCAATTTCCTTCAAAATGAGCTTTGAGTGGAGACTTGGTGATGAAGTATGTGAGAGTTATGGCTGGTCAAAGTTCAGTTGACTTTTACTAAGGAAACCCTAATTTAGAAACTCCTGATTCTTGATGATCTGGAATCTCCTTGATGAATCATGATCAACCCTTGATCAAATGATGAATTTTACTTCATATACTTGATGTTGGCAAAAAATCATGAAGTTTGACTTTGGTTTGACCACAGTTGACCTTAGTTTGACTTTTTAACTGCATTGACTAATTTTGACTTATCTGATCATCTGACTGAGCAAACTTTTGAGAAAAGTCTTGAAACTTGTCATGGGGGTTTTTATATACATATAAGATGTTATGAAGCTCACTTGAGGTCTTGGAAGTCCATTTAGCCTGATTAAAGTCAAAACCCTAGTTTTGGATGCATTGCATAGGAGGTGCATTGTCTGAGGGAATTGTCAACTCTTTTGACCAATTGTGAACTTTGTGAACCTTGTGAATCATCATAAAATGTCTTGTGAACCTCATGGGAGGTATTGAGTGCATTGGGAAACTTGTGAACCTTGTGAACCTTCATAAAGTAGCTTGTAGACTTCATGAACCTCATGAAAGGTGATGTAAGTATTGAGGAACTTGTGAACCTTGTGAACCTTCATGGAACACAAAGTCTTGTATTGTGAGGGCAAATTTTGGGGTGCAACACATGGCTAGCAACGATGGGCTTTTGGTAGCATAAATGATATGTGCTTAAAAAATTAAAATGAATTAAGAGATGACTATGTTTTGAATGTGTGATTTAAATGGATAGAAAAGAAAGTTTATTTGGAATGGATTTGGAAATTGATTTATGAAAATAGTTAATGGAAAAAAAACCTAATGGGTCTAGAAGTTAGTTTGATAATAAAATGGATAATGGAATTAATAAAATCGAAAAAGGATTAGAAGAATGAAAATTTGGTTAATGTGAAATGGTTAGGTAAATGTATAGCAAAGGGAATTTAGCAAAATGGATAGAAACATGGGTTACGAGTATGGATTTGATGAATGGATATTGAAATTTGGTTGCTAATCGGATAATGGATAAAAATAATGATGGATGTGATGTAAGATGGATAATGGTGGAGAAATTGGATTAAATGGATAATTGGGATAAAATGGTTTAGAAACGGATGTAGAATTTGACACTTTGTGGGACGAGCCAATTATCAACAATACGCACATAGTCACGAAATCTCAATCAATTAGTTCATTCAACTGGACCATCTTGCATTGCTTTAGAATTACTTCGAATTTATCTGAATCATTCTCTGGAACAGTAAATCCGCAGATGCACACAATGGAAATAACCATGATACACTTGAATCCTCGGACCCAAAAACTATCACCTGAACCACTGCCTGTTAAATCAAGTACTTTTTCATACGACACAACTCATCACCGAATTCACACTGCTCGAGAAATAACCCCTGAAACACGAAGACTCAGCAGCTGAACTAATCTCCCGATAGTTTGACCAATATTAGGTCAAACGTCCATCTGACTCAGATCGACGCACTAAAATCACTGCCAGCTTATGCTATGCTTCCACAATGAATGTTATGCTTCATTTTTCGATGCTAATGATGCCACGCAAAAATATGAAAATGATATGAGTATGATGAACATGATGCGATGTGATGCTTAAGAATAAGAGGGCAAATTTGGGGTGTTACAGCTGCCCCTATTCAATCATCTGCAGACCTGAACAGATAATTGCAACCGCTTGTAGACGTTCAAGGTATGGAGTGATTGAATACTCGAATAAAACCTGAAAATTTGCACAGTGAGGGCAATGAAAATGCCATCTGCCCGTTTATTTATTTACATCTTTTTTTTTTTTGACCTCTGAATAGGTAGCGGAAAATAAGACCAGGTGGAAATATGCTGGGAAGAATGCCATCCTCGAACGACAACTTACAAGGGATCTTCGGATCCAATACTAAAACCATCCTTGAATAGAAACACGATAGTATATCGGCCGCAGGCGATAACCATCAACAAAAAGAAAATAGGACAAGATGGAACGGGATCATTGTACATAAACGAGAGCCCGAGCAAACAGGATCATTGTACTTAAATGATAACCTGAGACGCGATCGTTGTACGGAGACGTGAACAAATGAGATTGTTGTACTGAAACAAAACTCAAACACGAGGCCATTGTACTTAAATGGAGACTCGAAAGGAATGGGATCACTGTACTTAAACGAGAGCCCAAGACGCAACCGTTGTACTGAAACGGAGGCACGAAAAAATGAGACTGTTGTACTGAAACAAGACTCAAAGACGAGACCATTGTACTTAAATGGAGACTCGAAAGGAATGGGATCATTGCACTTAAACGAGAGCCCAAGACGCAACCGTTGTACTGAAACGGAGGCACGAAAAAAATGAGACTGTTGTACTGAAACAAGACTCAAAGACGAGACCATTGTACTTAAATGGAGACTCGAAAGGAATGGGATCATTGCACTTAAACGAGAGCCCAAGCAACAGGATCATTGTACTTAAATGATAACCTGAAACGCGATCGTTGTACTTAAACGGAGACGCGAAGAAATGAGACTGTTGTACTGAAACAAGACTCAAATACGAGGCCATTATACTTAAATGGAGACTCGAAAGGAATGGGATCATTGCACTTAAACGAGAGCCCAAGCAACAGGATCATTGTACTTAAATGATAACATGAAACGCGATCGTTGTACTTAAACGGAGACGCGAATAAATGAGACTGTTGTACTGAAACAAGACTCAAATACGAGGCCATTGTACTTAAATGGAGACTCGAAAGGAATGGGATCGTTGCACTTAAACGAGAGCCCAATCAACAGGATCATTGTACTTAAATGATAACCTGAAACGCGATCGTTGTACTTAAACGGAGACGCGAAGAAATGAGATTGTTGTACTAAAACAAGACTCAACTGGGGATAACAACAAGACGTAGTAGAAGTAACCACCCTGGAAACGAAGTTGCATTCTGTGGATAACACTTCAATCTGATTGGAGATGTAACAGGTCTTATGTAATATACCTCAAAACTGGCCCATGCTGGCATGCATATGTTTGAAATTATGGCGTAATGCTCCATGACGATGGAAATGCTACGCTTTGGAGGATGCAAATGCGATGATGATTATGCGAATGACAATGCAAGGAGATCTCCTGATAAGGAGACTGCAGGTATCCTAGATAACTTGGCTGGGGAGAAACGATGATCACTGCATTGATCTGGTTTGTCCTGATGAGGAGGAAACAACTCTGCGGGGAAAGCTGTTAATAATTCACGGGCTCTGAACAGCCGCCACTGCCAAAAATAAATTGGACTTTGAGGTTGGAGCGCCAAGACCCTGTTGGAGATGGACCCTTCTTGAACTCTGGTGGGGAAGTGAAGACCCCCTGGCTTTGCTGGGAACCAAAGGCATGACACTGCTGAGGAAACACCTTGCTGGGGAGGAAAGAACTCCTTGTACTGTTGGGAATTGCCCCTGTCTGAAGGGAACCTTCTGCTTGGAGATTGCACCCACTCTCTGCTACCTTGCTGGGTGAAATTTCAACTTCCACATGGCTGGGGATGATTGGAAACACCCTGGGAGATACTTGTTTCTGTTCAAACAAAAGGGAATGCCCATCCTGGATAATAATCTTTAGCTCTGTCAGCAACACCAGTAGCTGTGCCTGCACGAACACAATCGATAGTACCTGCAACATAGAGAATTAGTTTGGGGCCTGCTTGCCCCAGGCTCATAGCACGAATCATTGTCTGGGCATCTCGATACACTTTCAGAGTTGTATTAAATGTTTCTATTCTCCTGCACGAATTAGAAAGCATTCAAATGTTCATAGGACAATGCAAGTTACCATTTGCTAGACGTTTTCACAATCAATCAATGCTAGATGAGAAAAAAGCAAAAACAAAAAGCAAAGTAGTCAATTGACTGAAGTTGAATTCTTATTGATTTGGAAAGGTGGCCCTGAATAGGCAATACAAAGGAAGCAGTTCCCTGGAATGAGGGAACAACTGAAAAGAAAAACAAACTATCCTATTGGCAATGTGAGAAGTGAATCTCATCAAGTCTCAACCTAGTTATGACTCGTATGTCTTCAAGACGCTTCGCTCGCTCTGCCTCTTGAGAAAAAATAAGTGAACTGATCTTCAACCCTTAGGACAGCCTCAACTGTAGGTAGGTCATGGATCTCGCAGATCGCAGTCGTTCGTGTTAATCTCTCTTTTGCGTGGATCGCCCTTTCAGGTTTTCAATCCACCGGGATACCCTTTTTTGCCTGAGTTGTCCGATGTGGCTTTTCAACTCAGCGGGTGTACATTTTTTTTCAAGATTTCCCTAACTTTTGCCCGAGCCTTTTATTCTGTTTTTTGGCTCGCTGGGATGCCCATTTTTGCCTGGATCTTTATTTTGTTTTTATCCAGCGGGTCCTTTTTACACGAAGTATTTTCTTACTGCGTCTGCGTTAACAGGGGATTGGAAGTCTTCTCCATCCATGGTTGTCAGCATTAAGGCTCCGCCTGAGAAAACCTTTTTAACCACGAACGGTCCTTCATAGTTGGGTGTCCACTTGCCCCTGTGATCGTTGAGAGGAGGAAGAATCCTTTTCAGCACTAAATCTCCTGGCGTGTACCTCTGTGGTCGCACCTTCTTGTCAAAAGCCTGCTTCATTCGTTGCTGATACAACTGTCCATGGCATACAGCTGCTAGACGCTTCTCTTCGATGAGGCTCAATTGATTATATCTGGATCGGAGCCACTCAGCTTAATCTAGCTTGATATCCATCATCAACCTCAATGAGGGGATTTCCACTTCGATCGGTAGAACTGCATCCATACCGTACACCAATGAGAATGGAGTTGCCCCAGTTGAAGTGCGTACTGATGTCCTATACCCATGTAACGCGAATGGTAACATCTCGTGCCAGTCTTTGTACGTCACAACCATCTTCTGCACAATCTTCTTAATGTTTTTATTAGCCGCCTCGACGGCGCCATTCATCTTCGGACGATATGGAGAAGAGTTGTGGTGTTCTATTTTGAAGTCTTGACACAAGTCAGCCATCATCTTGTTATTGAGATTAGAACCATTATCAGTAATGATCCTTTCAGGGACTCCATACCGGCAGATGATGTCCCGCTTAATAAATCGAGCGACCACTTGTTTAGTGACATTGGTGTAGGAAGCTGCTTCAACCCACTTCGTGAAATAATCAATAGCGACTAGGATGAAGCGATGACCATTAGAAGCTGTTGGCTCAATCTTTCCAATCATATCGATGCCCCACATGGCGAATGGCCATGGTGAAGACATGACACTCAACGGATTCGGAGGCACATGGACCTTGTCGGCATAAATTTGACACTTATGGCATTTACGGGAGTATTTACAACAATCAGATTCCATGGTAATCTAATAGTATCCCGATCTCAATAACTTCTTGGCCATGGCATGTCCTCCAGCATGGGTACCAAAGGAGCCTTCGTGAACCTCCTGCATTAACAGGTCTGCTTCGTGTCTGTCCACACATCTGAGCAGCACCATGTCAAAGTTCCGTTTGTACAACACACCATCTTGATTCAAGAAGAAACCTCCTGCCAGTCTTCTAAGGGTCTTCTTATCCTTACTAGATGCCCCAGCTGGGTATTCTTGAGCCTTCAGGAATTGTTTGATGTCATAGTACCAAGGCTTGTTATCTTCACCATCACCAACTGCAAAAACATAAGCAGGTCTTTCAAGCCGGGAGATCGAAATTCGAGGCACGAAATTTTCTCGACAAACTTTAATCATGGACGACAAAGTTACGAGAGCATCGGTGAACTGGTTTTCATCTCTAGGAACATAACTTAGCTTGACTTTGGTAAAGAAAGTTAACAGCCTCCTGACATAATCTCTGTAAGGAATCAAACGAGCTTGATGAACTAGCCATTTGCCATTGACTTGATTTACCACCAAAGCAGAATCTCTGAAGATCTCAAGGTTCTTGACTCGCAAGTCTATTGCCTCTTCGATCCCCATGATACAAGCTTCATACTCTGCCTCATTGTTAGTGCACTCGAAGGTCAACCGAGCGGCTAAAGGTGTGTGGACCCCTTCTGGCGAGATAATAACAGCACCTACTCCATTCCCATTCATGTTTACAGCCCCGTCAAACATCAACCTCCATCTGGATTCAGGGTCGGGCCCCTCCTCCGGAAGTGGTTCTTCGTAGTCTTTAGACTTGAGGAACATGATGTCCTCATCCGGAAACTCAAACCTCATGGGTTGATAATCATCGATCGGCTGCTGGGCCAAGTATTCTGACAAAACACTCCCCTTGATCGCTTTTTGTGAAGTGTACTGTATGTCATACTCCGTTAGTATCATCTGCCAACGGGCCACTCTTCCTGTCAAAGCCGGCTTCTCAAAGATGTATTTCACAGGATCCATTTTGGAAATTAAGAGAGTAGTGTGAGTCAGCATGTACTGTCTTAGTCGGCGAGCAGCCCATGCCAAAGCGCAGCAAGTTTTCTCGAGTAGTGAGTATCGCGTCTCACAATCGGTAAACTTTTTGCTAAGGTAATAAATGGCGTGCTCTTTTCGACCAGACTCGTCCTGCTGACCCAGCACACATCCCATCGATCCTTCAAGCACAGTAAGATACATAATCAGAGGTCTCCCTGGCACTGGAGGCATAAGAATTGGTGGTTCTAACAAGTATTCTTTGATTCGGTCAAAGGCTTGCTGACAATCTTCGTTCCATTTAATGGCCTAATTCTTCCTCAGAAGCTTAAAGATGGGCTCGCACGTGGCCGTTAGGTGAGAAATAAACCGTGCGATGTAGTTTAGTCTCCCTAAGAAACCACGCACTTGCTTTTCAGTCTTTGGCTCAGGCATTTCTTGGATAGCTTTCACCTTGGCTGGATCAACCTCAATTCCTCGTTCACTAACAATGAAGCCGAGTAACTTGCCAGAACGAACCCCGAAGGTACACTTATTCGGATTCAACCTCAATCTGAACTTTCGAAGCCTATCAAACAATTTTGCTAGGTTGACCAAGTGCTCTTCCTCTGTCTGGGATTTTGCTATCATGTCATCAACATAAACCTCAATTTCATGATGGATCATGTCGTGAAACAACGTCACCATTGCCCATTGATAGGTAGCTCCTGCATTCTTTAAACCAAATGGCATGACCTTGTAACAAAAGGTGCCCCAAGGAGTGATGAAAGTTGTCTTTTCCATGTCCTCGGGAGCCATCTTGATCTGATTATAGCCTGAGAATCCATCCATGAAGGAGAACACGGAAAACTGAGCAGTATTATCGACAAGTACATCTATGTGAGGTAGAGGGAAGTCATCTTTGGGGCTAGCCCTATTCAAATCCCTGTAGTCCACACACATCCTGACTTTTCCATCTTTCTTGGGAACCGGCACAATGTTAGCAACCCACGGAGGATAACTAGTCACGGCCAAGAAGCCAGCATCAAACTGTTTTTGCACTTCTTCTTTTATTTTAATTGCCATGTCTGGATGCGTGCGCCTCAACTTCTGCTTTACCGAAGGACAACCTTCTCTGAGAGGTAGCTTGTGTACCACAATGTCAGTGTCTAAACCAGGCATATCTTGGTAGGACCATGCGAAGACGTCAACGTATTCTCGAAGCATAGCCATCAAACGAGTCTTGACAGATTCTTCTAACGCAGCTCCGATCTTGACTTCTTTCTTGTCTTCTTCAGTACCCAGGTTTATTACTTCGACATCTTCTTCGTGCGGCTGAATCATCTTCTCCTCCTGTTTAAGCAGTCTGGCCAATTCTTCGGGTAAATCACAATCCCCTTCACCTTCCTCATCGGCTTGATAAATTGGATTGTCGAAGTCATACTCAGCCATAACAGGGTCGTCATTGATAAGATCTGGTGACGAGCACCTGCATGAATGATGATTCATGCAAGGCTTTAGCAACAACTTGAGAAAATGAGAAACATTGCCATTTTAAAACTTTTCTTTCTTTTTGAAAAAACAAAAGTAAAAAATGAAAGACAGAGAACAACATGAATGAATGTGAAACGTCAATTTTATTTATGATTGTGTTAATGAACAAATGAACCCTTACAAAGAGCCACTATGCCTCGGGCAATACATAGCGCTTTAATACAGGAAAAATAGAAACAAGACAATATTACTCTTCGAAAGAGGTGACCGAAATAAGCCTTTCCGATGTCCAGTTGCTAAGCTGAGTTCCTGGAGCGGCAGGCCTGATCCATTCATCTAAGTCACAATCACTATCGACAACGTCATCTTGCACAACACTGATGTTTTCGTAGTCTACTACTCCCGCACTTGTGAAAGTAACCGGGCTCCGACAACCTTTAGCACTTGTTTCAGACGAAGATCTTCCAGGGTGATAGCCAATCCCGAACATGTCTTTCTTCTCTGGCACTTCTACCGGACTGCCCTAGCCTTCTCGTATTCCAGATTCTACCAATTCAAGCGCTTGTTTATAAGAGGCTATGGAAACCCCTTTCTTCGGTTCTTCAGGAGAAGTTGCCACTGCGGATGCTTGCTCAGACTTCAAGGGCTCAAAAGCCTGACATGGGGTCTCAACTATCTCGCCATCCATCTCCACATATTTGAATGAAGCTAGATGACTAACAAATATATCTTCTTCCACACTGACAGTCACAATTTGACCCTCCCAGACAAACTTTAGCTTCTGATGGAGTGTAGACGATACCGCTCCTGCCGAGTGTATCCAAGGTCTTCCGAGTAAGCAACTATATGCAGGTTGAATATCCATCACGTAGAACGTGGTATTGAAGACTTGTGGGCCTACCTTGATAGGTAACTCCACCTCTCCAAACACCGATCTCCTCGACCCGTCAAATGCTCGAACTACTAGGTCACTGGGCTTTAGAACCACTCCATCATAGTCCAACTTCATCAGTGCTTTCTTGGGCAAGACGTTCAAAGAGGATCCAGTATCTACCAACACGTGGGATAGTACAGCACCTTTACATTCCAGAGAGATATGCAATGCCCGATTGTGAGCACGCCCATCAGAAGTCAAATCCAAGTCTGTGAAACCCAATCCATGACTGGCATTGACGCTGGACACCACCGTTTCTAACTGGTTTACAGAAATATCCTGAGGCACGTATGCCTTATTCAAAATATTTAGGAGAGCTTTTCTGTGAGAGTCAGAACACATGAGCAAGGACAAGATGGAGATCTTCGACGGCGTCTGTTGCAAATGGTCCACAATCTTGTAATCACTCTTTTTGATGATCCTCAGGAATTCTTCAGCTTCTTTATCAAAGGTGAGGTCTGGATTAGTTGATGGAGTTGGATCATTGACAACTACTGGTTGCTTCCCTCTGGCTCTAGCTTGGGCTTCGGCAGTATCTCTGGGTGGTATCACATTGTTTCTCAGTGTTTCAGGCGCAAACAACCTTCCACTTCGAGTAAAACCCCCTACTCCAACATTTTCTACTTGAGCTGGGGTTATACTAGTCGTGGCCAACTCTTGCCTCTGGCCGTTGCAGTACACTTCACCACCATAATTCCAAGGAACAGCTCTGTCACTTCGGTACATTATGGGTCCAGCAGTGGTAATGGTTATTGGTGCCGCTCTGGCCCGTGAAGGGACTTGAGATGGATCATAAAAGATAGTTACTGTGGATACTTCACTTTCTTTTACAATCTTGTCAAATTGCAGTACTCCTTCGTCAATCATGCCTTGGATTCCGGCCTTCAACCATTCACAACCATCGGTAGCTTCAGCACATTCCGAACAATCTTCCTCGCACCCAGGGAAGATACCTTTCTTCAACAAGCAAACCTTGACAGCAATCAATGAAGTCTGCAAGTCATCAATATCATCCACCAAATTCAAATTCTCCCCTTCATCAATTGCCCCAACTGTACCCCTGTGAGGAGGCATGGGATTTTGAAGCACATTAGGAGAGGGAGCGAAGTTGATCGCCTTAGTGTCCAACAAATCCTGAACGACATGCTTCAATGCTTTACAGTTCTCAGTACTATGGCCGGGAGCTCCGGAATGAAATTCGCATCTAGCATTTAAGTCATAACCCTCAGGAATTTGGCCTGGCTTTGGAGGTTGCAAGGTTCGGAGCTGAATCATTTGAAGCTGTAGGAGATTCTTCAAAAGTTGGGAGTAAGACATTGGTGGAGCTTCAATATGTCTATCCTTCGGCCTCTGAGACTAGTATGGACGAGGGGCTCTTGGCTGATACCCTTGTGAGCGCTGCGGCTGTGGAGGCTGGACCTGTTGTTGAACGGGCGGAGTTGAAATAGTGACAGGGGCCACTTGCTGATAGTATCCTCGGTTAATCATTCCCCTCTGTGCGTATACGGCACCTGTTTCTCCTTCTCTCCTTTTCACAAAGGGTTTCTTGATACCAGACACCGAAGCGCCTCCATTCTGAATTTTCCCCTGTTTGAGCCAGCTTTCAATTCTCTCTCCAGTCAAAATAATGTCCGAGAAACCACTTGAGGAACAACCAGCCAACCTTTCCATGAAATGCCCTGGGAGGGTATTCAGGAAAAGGTCGACCATCTCTCTCTCCAATAAAGGTGGTTGCACTCGGGCGGCCACCTCACGCCACCTTTGTGCATAATCTTTGAAGCTCTCCGAGCTCCTCTGTGTCAAGCTCTGAAGCTGAGTGCGGCTGGGTCCATGTCAATGTTGTATTGATATTGCCTGAGGAAGGCTTCTCCAAAATCCTTCCAGCTTCTGATAGAGCTCCTCTCCAGCTTCATGTACCACTCCAAGGACCCTCCTGAGAGACTATCCTGGAAGTAGTACATCCAGAGTTTTTCATCTCGCGTGTGGGCCGCGATCTTCCGGTAGAAGGCCTGTAGGTGAGTTTTCGGGCAAGAGCTGCCGTTGTATTTATCAAAAGCTGGTGGTCTGAACTTGTGTGGAATGACCACCCCAGGTACTAAACCCATGTCTGACACGTCAATCCCCAAAGTGTCTTTACACTCGAGGGCCTTGACCTTCTCCGCAAGCACCAAGAAGTCATTAAGATTTCCATCACTGCCGAAACCCATATCATTGTTGAAGTATTGGAATTGGTCCTCCTGCCTATCGTGCACAGGAACGAACGTTGCCATAGCTGGATCTGGAACATGAGGTCCACCCTGGCCGTTGTTGGTGTTGGGAGGAGCCCCTAGCCCGCCGGAAGTGGTTGCCTGAGCATTAGTATTAGGAGGAGTTAACCCTTGAATTGCATTTCTCAGCTCTTGTTGCCCCTGAGCCATCCCTTGCATCAGGGTCATAAATCCTGCCATCTTGGTACGGACTTCATTGAGCTCTGTCTGCATGGCGTCCATTGTTGTTCTTTGATTGTTTCGGGTCGCGTACCGATGAGGGATATCTTGTCGAAGGTACCGGGTCTTGGCGGCTCTCGCAATCTTTGCCTGTTGAACACAGATAAATTAAACATCCCGTAGAAAAACCTGCAAAGACAAAGACAAAATGCAAATGATGCGTATGCAATGCAATGTGTTCCTTTTATTCCCGAGACTTTTCCCGTGTCCGGTCCTGGCATTAAGAAGATAAGAGTTGGGAAGAAGACCCAAGTAATATTCAAACATAATGACGGCTGTGGAGAATCGACGCTCATTACCCCGTGTCGGTGCAACAAATAACGAACAAGAAATTCAGAGCAAATCAATCATATAAACTGGAGTTTGAAAATACAAAGTCCCCGAGGGGTGCCAATCACAATAACAACAAAAGTACATCAAATATAAGGAATCCCACAACAAGCCTGTGGGTAATCCAAGTACAATAACATGAAATTAAACCCTAGGGAACTCTATATCTTTCAATCTCCAGCTAAGGCGTTTGACGTTCTGGAACAGCTGAACTATATCTGGATGACCAGGCTCCTGGATGAGTTTCTGGATGAGGAGGTCCTTTGTATCAGAAGAAGCGTGTAACTCCTCGATCTGCTGTAGGAATGCTGTCTCATTCTCCCTGCTTTGACTCGACTCGGCCTTCGACCTCTTCACATCAGCTTTCAACTTCAAGTCTTCAATTTCCTTTTGAGCTTCCTTCAGTGCCTGCTGACTTTCTGCTAAGCATTGGAGACGGCCTTTCTCTTGATGATAAGCCTTCCTGAGGAGTTCTTTCTGCCCATCCAAAGAATCCTGAAGACTTTTGATTTCCTGCTTGTGCTTGGCGTCTAGCTCCTTTTGCTTCTCCAGATGGTCGTCCCATTTCTCCTGCCATAAGGTAACAGCTTCATTGGCTTCACTAAGATCTTTCTTCTCTCTTCGGCGCTGGGCCGTCTTGTGAGTCTCAGCTAACCCCTTTTTCCGGAAGTAGAGCTCTCTATCTTCAAAGTCCTTCTGCTTGAGACGAACTGTTTCCTCGGCTTGTACAGCTCTATCTTCCAACCGACGGTTCTGGATCATCAGTTTCTGACAAGAATTAAGAGCCTCTTGATTCTCGACCCTAAGCTGCTTAACCAAAGCTTCCAACTTCTGATAGTCTTCCAAAGGTACCGTTGCTGGAGGCGGAGTTGGTACAGAAAAAGGGACTAGAGCCGCTTGAACCTCCTTCTTTATCCAAGCTTCAAATTCAGGGAACATCCGATTGTTGCTCTTGCCCAGACATGCTATACCCTTTCTCTTGATCACCTTCCAGGAACCTGCAGCTTTTTGACCAAAGGAAGATTGTCTTTCACCGGGAAATAGAAAGTTTGGAATAATTCAGACTCATCAGGAACCTCCTTGAGCGCATACCATAACTGTCTTCTTAAGAGGATGGGATTGTAGTTGATACCTCCCGATACTCCTAACAAAGGCACATTAGGGTAATTACCACAACTGGTAATGAAATTCCTTCCTTTCAACCTCAAAGTAAACCACCTGATATCTCCAGCAGACAAAGTACTCATCTTCTGAGCCCAAGTAGAATTAGGATCAGCAAAACTCTCAGTAGTAGGTAAGTGTCTCATAACCCTCTTGTAGAATAAAGGAGCACAACATCTAACAAGACCTCCTCGCTTCTTCTCATTCTTATAATGCACAGAATAATACAAATCACCTAAGAGGGTGGGCACCGGATTCTTCAACACAAACAAATGAATAGCATTCATGTCCACAAACTTGTCCATATCGGTAAATAAAACTATCCCATACACAGATAACGCCAAGAGGGCACAAACTGAATCCCACTGCTTTTCCACGGCACATTCTTCAGCTCTCTTGATCAGAAACTCTAAAGGAAAACCAAGTACTCCTGCTTTGGTGGAAACCAGATTAGAAGACACCTCTGATGGGCTCAAATAAAGAGCCTTAGCAATGTCATCATGAGTCGGTCTTGTCATCTCCGAGTTAAAAAGAAGTTGGTCCTTGATTGCAACTCCCATAATCTCAGCATATTCTTCCAGCAAAGGACCCAGCTGAAAGTCATGAAATGTGAAACACCTAAGCTGTGGATCATAATACTGCAACAAAGTGTGAATGGCGCTTCTCTGTGAATTATCCAAATTGAATACCAAATCCAGAATATCACCATACTTTTCCTGGAAGTAGCCCAAATGACCCGGGGTAATCAGAGACACCAATTGGTTGATCAGGTCCATCTTGGTATCAAAGAATTTGTAGTGCACAGTTCTCTTTTTGACGTCTTCCATTCTGAAGCAATGATATGGCCAGGAACCGGGAGTAAATGTAGACCCTGAGAATAAAAGAAACACAAATGATTAATGATGATATGATGTTTATGCAAGACAAGGCATGTGATCAGTGAAGTGTCTGTGATGTGCCAATCATATAATCAGGTGTCGGTGCCAGGTCTCAAAATCCAGATATCTCAATAATCATCCCTCTGATCCGGGATCCATATCTTAAGAACAGAAATCCAGATCACAAAAACTGAACCAAAGGCAAAGTGGGTATGCTGAAGGTATCAGGGTTCCTGCAAACCTGTAAACCCCTCCCAATCTCACGGGTGTGCTACTCGGGTCAAAATCACGGACTCTCAAAGCCGAATAGCAATAATAAGTTCACCATTTCCGAGAAATGGCTCATGACCAAATCAGGGAATCGGTTTGGCATTATGTACTACTCAGGGAGGTCTCAGTTGAGTCCGAAAAAAACAAGCATCCCTCACAAGTCTCCAACTTCAAGCACTGAATTGAGAAACAATAGTACATTCATCCCGAAGGGTACAATACTATCGTCATACGAACAATTTTGCTTTAACTAAATTCCTGTGAAAGAACCAGGCCATCCTATGCGAGTTCCCAATGGACCCTCGGATGCGAGTGGGTTTGCCAACAAATGTGGTCTGCCACCGTCATCACTGGAGAGGGTTGTTTCCATTAAGGTTCTCAATGATCGGTCCCCAGCTGCACATAACCATCAAGGTTGTATCCTGAAGTGGGGAAGAACCCCCACACAAGATAGTTCCAAGACAGTCGCAACCTGGGTGTGGAACACATCACCACTCATCATGTAACCATGCGAGCACAACGTGTCCACGCTAATCCTATAGTGCACTCAAGCCGGGTAGTTGGCTTATCTCACAGTAACTCCCATCCCACAGAAAAAATGAAAACCAGCACAGCCAGACAGTCCAGTATAATATGATGCATGGAAAATAAAATACTGAAAGCAATAAATAAATGCGGTAAAGTAAAGCTGTAAAGTAAAACTGTGAATAAAACAGTAAAGCTAAACTAAAGCACACAGCAACAAGCATATAAACACCCAAAGAAACAAAACCAAACAGGCGCTAGGATTGACTCTACAAGGGAAACCGGAAGAATCAGGTTAATCCCCAACAGAGTCGCCAACTGTCGCTCTCGGGATTTTCATCCTAGTACAAACGCGAAAGTGGCGCGGAAAGGTTAGAGTCGCCAGCCAGACATTTTTATCCCGAATGAATAGGAAAGGTAATGTTGCACAAACCTGAGGAAGAAGGAAAGGACAAGGTCCTGCGTACCAAAGATCTGAGTTCGGGAGTCGGTTACGACCTGGGAAGGTATTAGCACCCCAGATCGTCCGTCGTACCCGACGGGATCCACGCTTGCTTGTTTTGTTTCAAAGGGTGAGAAATAAAGATGCTGCTGAATAAAACCGCTAACTGGAATAGAAATGAGAAAGGAACTGAAATAAGAGAATGAGAAAGAATGGGGAAAATGTAGGGAAAATAAAGAATGTGCTCGAATGGGCCCTACCCCGCTGCCTACGTACCTCATCGGGATAATGAGGATCAGAGTCGACGTAGTTCGCCTAACTAAGGCGGGAACTATTTGTTTGTTTTTTATGCTGGAACTGCGTATGTCTATGCTCAGGTATTGCAGGCTCGTCTGGTACGAGTGCGTTTACCGTCTTGCATGTGTGACAAGTCGTCGCGAGTTCGCGTTGTGAGTGAATTAGATGAGAAGAGAAGTTCCCGCAGGATAGTCGCTTGTTATTTGTTTTTTTGTCTTTTATGAGAAAGTGTTTTGAATTTGTTTGTGAACGGTCTTGTACTAAGACCTATCCATCGCGGTGAATATTTATACCTCGCCCCGAAACAGGACGCATATAAACACTCCGCAACAAAGTCTCGTGTCGTACAAGAAAGTTCGATTTTTATTAAGTGTTTTATTGCTTTTCTTTATGAGATGAGAAAGAAAGACTCAAGTTGCAAAAAGGACAAACTAAGGGGACTAAGACACAACCCTAAGTTAATTGATTTACAAATGAGGTCCTATGGTTAATGGGGTTTTCTATTCCTAATGAGAAACTAGAAGAAGAAGATAGAAGAAGGGATGAGAAAGGCCTAAGCCCAACAACAAAGGGTTAGCTCACATACATAAACATAAGAGGGAAAAATGAGAATTGGAGATGTGGAACTCAATTCCCACATCTCACACTTACCATAGCCCCTGCAAGGTTAGTATGCATATACATGAAACAAAATGAGCAAGATAGCATGCTAACATCAAACAATCAGAAGTGACATGATATGAACAAATGCACAATGCAAATTCAACTCAAAGAACTGAAGATGAGGGCCTTATGATTTAAAATGAGGCAACGTGAATACATATGGAAACAAATGCGCACTTATGAAAAATGTAATGCAAAACACACAAAATACAAGCACAAAGTTCAAAACCAGAATCAAATTGATATGAAGAATGGCCTAAGAGGCCAGCAAGATGAAGAGAGAGGTCACACAATACCAAACACTATCAAAATAGAAGCAACGGAATCAAAAGATGGAATTTAAACGCTTAAAGAAACAAATGACTTGAATAGGAAGCAAACTTAAAAAATTCAGAAAAACAAGACCTATCCTAGGACCAGGAAGGTATCCACATCCCAAAGGGACCCCAAATGAGAAGAAGAAGTGGGCACAAGTGCCCTTCTAAGCCTATAAGAAATCTTATGAACCAAACGAGGCCAAATGGGACAAGGTGAGAACAAAAATCCACAAATAATAAACCAGCCATCTAAAAAATCTACAACTGAAACCAAATGATCTTAAAACACATTATATCAATTTGCCAAAAGGACTTGCAAAAATTCAGAAGGGAACTAGGTCAAATGGAGATACAAACACAAGTTGGGACAGAAAACTTACATCAAAAGATATCAGATCAAAACTCAAGAAATAATTTCCTAAAAATTCAGAGAAAAATCACATGAAAACTACAAGATCTCAGGAACATAATGCAAAAAGAATGGGATCAAAACTCTAAATATTGAAAGCTATAGAAAATAAACAAGACAGACTGGTCAAGAAATGGAACGAAAGAAACTATGTGCATTGGAGATTTAATTCTGGCACACTAATCAATGAAGAAAATAAAATAAAAAATGTGATAAAAAACTAGAGACTCAAAAGAAGGTTCATGATTTATTTGAGAATTTTTGGATGAATAGAACTATTTTTAATGGATTAAAATGGAACTGAATAAAAAGAAATTAAAATGAAGAAAAAAGAAATAAAAGAAATGAAATGAGGTGTAGGAAGTAAATGCTTGGAAGTGAATTTGTTTGGGCCAGGCAGGGTAGGGTGCGAATAGCACAGCTGAAAGCCCAGTTATGCATGCTGGGACATGCTGATTGGAGTGGAAATTATGAAAATTAATATGAAGATGCTGGAAAAAAAACATGGCCACGCGCAGGTTTATTCACACAGGCCCTACCGGACGGTGACAAGTGTCACCGCCGGTATGGGCAAAAATCCACAAAATCAGATTACCCTATCCCTTATCATCTCGGAAATCCAACTTATTATCTCTTAATATTTTTTTGGAATCTCTTCATATTAGTTTATGAACAATTACTCAAAATCTTTAAACATTAAAACCATAAAATCTCACAATAGAAAAAACAAAGACCTCCACCTCTTCTTCTTTCCCTCCCGCAGCGCTCTCTCCCTCTCCCAAGCACATCCTGCTTCATCTCCAAGAGTCCTAGCCCGCCGCTGAAGCCTCTTCTTCAACCTTACCCTCACCGACGCCGACACCGGTTCTTCCTCAACCTTACGGCACTAAACTCCTCTCGCCTCCGTCAACCTCCATCTTGTTCTTCCTCCAACAGCCTCATCGCCAACCTTCCTCTCTTATGAACTCCGCCGCCATCCACTACCTAACTATACTCCTCACCAATCATCCGAATCCGAAAACCCTCTTAAAATGAACAATCCAAACAACACGAATCTAAACCTCTCAAAATGAACAATCGGCCTCCACCTCCTCCTTCGAATCCGCTGCAAACTCACCACCCTCTTCTCTCTAAAAACCTAACTTAAGCTTCTCCCAATCTCTCCTCTAACACGACCTAACCACTTAGCTACGAACAACAATCTTCACCAAGAACCTTTCACCGGCACGAATCCGCAAACGGCATTCACCGAATCTCCTCCCAATCATAAATCCGCCATCAACTATAGCCCTAATTTGCTCTAAACGACCCTAACCTAATCGTGCTCAACATGAATTCAGAAACAAAAAACTCAAGACTCAAATCGAACAACAGATCAACATGTTCAGAATCACGATAACAACGAACACAAACCGCAAACAGATACATCTACAAGCTGAGATTCGTACCTGTTAACCGAAGGAATTGAAGAAGCGGCTGTGAAGTTGATACGAGATTACGAGCTTCAGTTGACGATGCCGACAGCTACAAGGATATCAGCCTCGATTCAGTAACTCTTCACTTCTTCAGAACTAACTCGCAACTTTGTTATTGCTATGGAGCTTTGCTTCAGCTTCGTAATTACGTTTTGTTCCTCTTGAGTTGATATGAACGTATACTGGATTAATTCGCAGGTTTATCGATGCTATTGTGATGAATTCAGTCGGTTGAAGAGGCTGAATCGATTGGAGCAGTTGAAATAGAATGCTGGATATACGCTTGGATCGAAAGCCGAAGCTTAATCCACAGTGTTGATGAAGATGCTGCGAATAAAATCGATGAAGATTGCGGATGATCGATGAAACTAGGATCAATTATATGCGTTCTTGGTGATGAATTTCGAAGAGAATTGATCAAAATGGAAGTGAACTCATGAAGATTATGAAGGATTGGTTGAAAGTTGATGAAGATTCAAGAGAAAATGGAGAGAGAATTCTCGTTGGATTCCCTTTGAGTGAGTTAGAGAAAGATTTCTGTTATTTCTGTTATTTTTTGTGATTGAAGATTCCAGAGAATGATGATGATTGAGTCGATTTTTGTATGCTCTCTGTGATGGAAATCAATGAACAAATTCTGTTATTAGTGATGAATTCTTTTTAGAGTGATTCAGTTATTCTCCATGAAGTTTTCGTGACTTCTCTTTTTCTTCTCAAATTCTCAAAATCTTTCTTTTTTCTTTGTTCTATTATTATTATTTGCCTTCTTTTTTTTTTAATTCTTTTCTTGAATTTCCTTTTGAATCATGCTTATCTCATGTGCTGTATTTCCTTCTACTATGCGTTTTGATACTCAAAGGAGGTGTGTGCTTGTGTGGGGTCCCTTTTCATTTGGCAGAAAGGCCAATGTGTGTATATATTTGCGAATTGTGCCCGCACCTGTACCATACTTGGAATCATTTTTGGGTAGCATGCTTTGCATTTTGAGTTTTTTCCATTCTTTCATGTAGCAGCTTGTACCATATTTTTTTATTGTTTCTTCATGGCTAGCAACGATGGGCTTTTGGTAGCATAAATGATATGGGCTCAAAAAATTAAAATGAATAAAGAGATGACTATGTTTTGAATGTGTGATTTAAATGGATAGAAAAGAAAGTTTATTTGGAATGGATTTGGAAATTGATTTATGAAAATAGTTAATGGAAAAAAAACCTAATGGGTCTAGAAGTTAGTTTGATAATAAAATGGATAATGGAATTAATAAAATCGGAAAAGGATTAGAAGAATGAAAATTTGGTTAATGTGAAATGGTTAGGTAAATGTATAGCAAAGGGAATTTAGCAAAATGGATAGAAACATGGGTTACGAGTATGGATTTGATGAATGGATATTGAAATTTGGTTGCTAATCGGATAATGGATAAAAATAATGATGGATGTGATGTAAGATGGATAATGGTGGAGAAATTGGATTAAATGGATAATTGGGATAAAATGGTTTAGAAACGGATGTAGAATTTGACACTTTGTGGGACGAGCCAATTATCAACAATACGCACATAGTCACGAAATCTCAATCAATTAGTTCATTCAACTGGACCATCTTGCATTGCTTTAGAATTACTTCGAATTTATCTGAATCATTCTCTGGAACAGTAAATCCGCAGATGCACACAATGGAAATAACCATGATACACTTGAATCCTCGGACCCAAAAACTATCACCTGAACCACTGCCTGTTAAATCAAGTACTTTTGCACACGACACAACTCATCACCGAATTCACACTGCTCGAGAAATAACCCCTGAAACACGAAGACTCAGCAGCTGAACTAATCTCCCGATAGTTTGACCAATATTAGGTCAAACGTCCATCTGACTCAGATCGACGCACTAAAATCACTGCCAGCTTATGCTATGCTTCCACAATGAATGTTATGCTTCATTTTTCGATGCTAATGATGCCACGCAAAAATATGAAAATGATATGAGTATGATGAACATGATGCGATGTGATGCTTAAGAATAAGAGGGCAAATTTGGGGTGTTACACATACGAGGATCATTACAAAGACTTATGAAAATTTTCTAAACACACACTACACATTATTTTCAAACAAACAAGTGAGCTAAGTAACTAAGAGCCCAAGGATAACCATGGATATAAAGGATACTAACACCTCCCCTTTATATAACCTACCCCCCAAACTCAAAATTTTTAAAAGGTCTTTCCTGTTCTTTTATACCCTTTCCTATTGGATAAAATAAAAGTCGGTGGCGACTCTTGCTATCCGCACATGTTTTTGTCAAATAAAAACACCAAGTCAGTTCTCCCACCGTGTTACAGAAACACAAATGGTTAATGCTAATATGATGTTTATGTAATGCAATGCCAGGCACATAATCAACATCTGGAACTGTCTGGATACAGAATACTAAGAACCAAGAACCAAGTGATTTGCAACCCAAAAGGTCCTCTAAATAACAACTCCTAGATAATAACCCAGATAATCTCAGATCAAGAAACTTAGAAAAAGATAATCTCGAGAACTCCATGATCAAAGTAACCGGATAAAAATATAAGATCACACTGAGGACAATAGGTATGATGAGGTCAATGGTTCCTGCAAACCTGTAAACCCATCCCAATATCACAGATGTGCTCCGGGTCAAACATCACGAACTCTCAAAGCCAACCAACAATAATACATTCACCATCTCCGAGGAACGGCTCCTGACCAAACCAGTGAATCAGTTAAGCATTATGTACTACTCAGGGAGGTCTTAGCGTGAGTCCAGGAAAACAATCATCCCTTATAAGTCTCCAGCTTCAAGCGCTTAAATCGAGAAACCATAGTACATTCAGCATGTAGGATACAATACTATCGTCATATGACCAGATGCTTTGATTGAGTTCCTATAAGAGAACCATGCCATCCTATGCGAGTTACCGGTGGGCCCTTGGGTGCAAATAGGTTTGCCACAGAGTGTGGTCTTCCACTGTCACCACTGGAGAATGATGTTTCCACAAAGGTCCTCAATGATCGGTCCACAGCTGCACATAACTATCGAGGTTGTGTATTGACCCAGAAAGATTCTGATATCAATACATTTCCAAGACGGTCGCAAGTCTGGGCGTCGAACTCACTAATACCAACATAGAAAGATGCCATGAAGCCAAAGTGGAACCACTCTAAGTCCTAGGGTGCACTCAAGTCGGGTACTTGGCTTATCTCACAGTAACAGTAACCCCCAAGTCCCACCAAGCAACCAGTCATGACAGTCCAATATATACATATGATGCATGAATATAAATACTGAAAGCAATAAATAAAGCTGTAAATAAAAAATAATAAAATAAACATGCAACAACAAATAATCAAACACCCAATGAAACAAAAACACACAAGCACTGGGAGAGACTCTCAAGGGGAAACCTGAGATTCTAGGTTCGGTACCCAGCAGAGTCGTCAGTTGTCGCTCCCTGGATTTCCATCCTGGTATAAACGCGAAAGTGGCGCGAAAAAAGGTAGAGTCTCCATCCAGAAATTTTTATCCCAAAGGAATGGGAATGGTAATGCTACACAAACCAGAGAAAAGAGAGGAAAGGACAAGGTCCTACGAACCAAAGAACTGGGTTCAGGATTCAGTTACAACCTGGGAAGGTATTAGCACCCCAGATTGTCCGCCGTACCCGACGGGATCCACGCTTGCAAAGAAAATGTTTCAAAGGGTGAAAGGATGAAGCAAGGGGGAAAATGTAGGGAAAATAAACGATTATGCTCAAACAGACCCTACCCCGCTTCCTATGTACCTCATCTGAACATGAGGATCAGAGTCGTCGTAGTTCCCCTAACTAGGGGTGGAAGGATTGCTTGTGTTTTAAGCTTGAACTGCTTATGTCAATGCTCAGGTGTTACAAGCTCGTCTGGAACAAGTGCGTTACCGTCTTGCAAAATGACAAGTAGGACCAAGTTCGTACATAATGAGTGAAGGTGATAAGAAAAGAAGTCCCGAAGGAGAGACGCTTATTCTTTCTCCATTGTTTTTTTATGAGTTTTTTATGTGTGTGGCACAAGGAAGTGAACTCAAACTCTTTTCCATGGAATGTGTACTTGCTACTACATTCCAAGATGGAATAATAGAACAAGCATACCAAGTAAGGAGAATTTATCCAAGACTTGTTTCCCAGGGCTAGGGCCTAAGCTCACTAACTTGTTAAACTTATTAGATGTTTTTTTGGGTTTTTTTTTATTAAGAAGTACCTTTTAAGGTTTTCTTTATGAAAGTAGTCCCGTGATTAGACTTGTACATCATGCTAGACAAGTGTAATATTCCAAGATGGAATGAATAAAATGCCCCATGACATAAGTCCCTGAACATAAGACTATTTCAACCATTATTAAGTGTTTTTTAGGTTTTTGTATGAAGATGAGAAAAAGAAAACACCAAAAGGATCTCAAAGGTAAAAGACTAAGGGGGGCTAACAAAACCTAGTGTTTTCATGCAAAGGATGATCCTAAGTTAGTAAGGTTTCAACTATCCTAAAAGATAAGGAAAGAAGAAGAAGAAGAAGAAGAAGAAAGAAGGGTAGAAAACCAACTTACGTCTCTTAAATAAGTTAAGTTGTTGTCTAAGGGGGATGGAAAAGAGTTGAACAAATGATGTCCCGAGCACATCTCAAAGACAGATAAGAAAGTATGAATGATAAGAGAAAAGAGTTGGAGATATGGAAATCATCCACACCTTTCACTTACCATAGCCGTGAAAATGTTAGAAGTACTCATAAATGATAAGAGAAGTTCAAACAAAAATGAGACATGAAAGAAACAAACTATAAGCATAGAAAACTATAAAAGTCAGAACTTAAAAGGTCAAGAAAGAACTCTAAGGTTAGTCATGCAATGTTAATAAAAAAGAAGTGGGAGAAGTCCTATAACCAACAAGTGAAACACCAAAGAAGAAATGAGAAGAAGATATGATATTAGAAGCATCACATAGGCTAAACATGAACCAAAGATATCAAAGTCAGAACCTAAACATGGAAAAGGAGTGCCTAAGAAGGATATTCAAACATCATTTGAAGCACACAAGTTCATAAAAGATCACATAGGAGAAACATGGAGAAGTTAGAAGTGTGTGGAAGCATACTTGTGCAAATGAAGCTTAGTGAACAAGTTAACATCAAATGATTAGGAACAAATTTCTCATACCAAATCCAGAGATCAAATATCAAGCTAACAAGCACACAAAAAAAGTCCTAGGAGTTGGCACAAGTGCCCTCCTATCCTAACAAGCAAGCAATGGTCGTATAAACATCAAGTGAGGACATGTTAAGAACAAAAATTCAAACAAATTTCAAGTAAGTATTAAAAATTCCAAAATCATGTACTAAGACTCTTTAAACATGTAAAAACAATATACCAAATCCTCATCGCAAAAAAAATAATCAAACCACATCAATTAAATGCTCAAAGATCAATTAGAGTTTCACATACTTCTTCTTAAAGCAACAAGTCAAAATAAGCCAAAACAATTCCTAAAAATCATGATAAAAATCTCTAGCATACCTCAACAAGTTAGTGACACATACCAAAAATAATCCGGTTCATACCTATTATAGAACTCAATATAAAAATTCAACAAGGCATGGTATGCACAAAAGAAACCAAAATAAAAGAAATTAATTCCAAAATTAATTCAGGAATGAAAAGTAATGGAAAATGAAAAAAAATAAAATGTAGAAAATTAAGAAAAACTCAAAGGATATTACACAAATATTTTTTGGGATTTTTCAAAATGATTTGTTATTTTTAAACAATTAAAATGAAATAAGTAAATAAAAGGAAAATAAATTTGGAATAAAAAGGAGGGAGGGTGTATTAGCAATTGTAGAATGAACATGAAACAAGTTGTGAGCGAAATGGGCCGAATAAAGGGGGCGCGGATATGAAGTGGTCTTAGGCCTAACCGAAATCATTAAACCCAACATCACATTATCAGATTTTTACATTCTTTTTCATAAAACAAAAATAAAAAAAATAAAAATATTATATGAACTTTATCAATCGGTCCTCCCCCATTTAAATGGCCAACATGGAGAATTAAAAAAACAAAAACAAACATAAAGCAGATCCAATAGAATGATGACACATCGTTATCTTCTTCTCCCACCCATCCACAAAACCGCATGTCTTATAAAAACAAAGCAAAGCAACCTATGAACAAGCTATCTTCATCACCTTCTAACTTCCTCAAATCTCCACGAAATCAACATGTATAAAAAGCTAAAATCATCTACAAAACAAGAGGAATCCATCTATGCCAATAGTTTTCACAGACAGTCAACATGAAATGTAAACCGAGTCAAACAAAGTCACACCACAAATTTGCAAAACCAGATTTAATGCACCACAAAGCTTCTAAACACTTCATACACCAAATATTGATCACAAACCAAAATAAGTGCAAATACAGTAAATCTGAGGCAAAGTAGTGAGATCATTCAAACCTGAAGTTGAACTTCGTTGGAGAAAATGAGAAAACCAGAGGATCTCCTTGCTCTCTTCAGCTTCCTTGATCCCTTGTAGAGCCAAATAAAGGCTTAGTAAGCAAAAGTATGGGAGAGAGTGAGCAATCCGAAAAGATTGTTGAGTCCACAACTTCAAAACAAAGCTCCAATGATGTTGAGAAGAGTGAAATGATGTTGATGATGATGCTAATGAAACGAGATGATGAATGATAAAGTGTTTGTGCACCAGCTTTATATGAGAGGGTGTATGGAATGCATTGTGGTGGTGTTTTGCCAAGTTTGTTGCTCTTCCCCCTGTAAAACCCGTGCCTCTCTCTTCAAATTTGTTTTAAAAAAATTATTTTGTGCATGGGGTGTATGGTCATGAGAATGGTCTTGTGTATGCTGTCAACATGGTGTTTGATGATGAAAAAAGTGATAAAATCGGATGGTGGTGATTGGTTCAATGATAATGGTTCTTGGAGTTATTTCTACATGTGATATTTGTTTCTTTTTCATTTCATATCATGCACATATCTTGCTGATGAGAAGAAGAAAGGAAATCCAAAAAGTGTGGGTGGGGCGCATGGCTTGTGTGGTGGTGAAAAAAAATGTGTGTGTACAACGAATAAGAGGGAGGCGTGTGTGTGATGATATTTTTACTGATTCCATTCATCCCATGTGCCAACCTTGTTGTACCATATTTCCTCATTCCTTTCTAAATATTCCACTCACAAAAATCAAATAAACAAAGTACCACCCCCACATAACTTGGTCACGTGGAAAGTTTCTCATGTACCACTAAAAAGTGTAGTAAAAAATGTAAGGAAGTGTGACACTCAATAAATAATAATAAAAAAAATGGACCAATGGTATAATGACAACTGTGCATAAAAACTCTAAAAATGGCCTCAAACTTCAAAAATTCATATATTGAGTTCTAAGAAGGCTATGAAAATGTTCTAATACTTTTTGGAAAGGGAAATCATGATCTAAAACTTTTGTGTTCAAGGAAAAAACATCTGGAGCTTTTTGCACATGAAATAATAGCTTGAAGGCTTAGGGTAAATAATTCCAAAAATAAAAACTTTTAAACTTGAAACTTCCAATTTTAGCAACTTTTGCACACTCTTGATTTTTGATATATGAGATTATTCATGTTATTAATTGATCAAATATGGACTTATGAAGTTGATAAACCTGATCAAAAACCCTAAAAAACCCTCAGTTGACTTTTGTTCAGTCCAGTTGACTTTCATGCTTCATCCACAAGTAACTGCCCAAGCACCTGACTTCCTCATTGAATTTTCGCCTCAAACTTCATAAATAAGCCTTGTGTATCATATTAGAGCCTTTGACCACAAGAATTGGTCAAAGCTATGAGAATTCCTTGATCTGGAGTAAAACCCTAGTTAAGGTTTGTCTGTGTAGGGGGATAGTTGCACTGTTGAGCTTCTGATGATATTTCACCCTTCTAGGACTTTGAGGATGACTTTGAGCTTGTATAAGATATGATGATACATTGTGAACTTCTTGTAAGGTCACTTGGCTCTTAATTTGACTTGGAAGATCATGACTTTCCAGATGATTGTTCATATGCCCTATGCTTGTGATCATGGATGCTTATGCTTCATCTTTCTATGCAAGAATGTTTGAACATGTGTGCAATATGATATGCTATATGACATGAAAAAGAGAGGGCAAGTTTTGGGGTGTTATAACCTCCAATAATTTTCATAATAAAAAATCACTCATATTCTTCATCTTTCAAATATTTTCTAAGTGTTCATAGTCAAACTTTTTGAGAGAAACTTTTCATAAATTTTCAAGAACATCATTCTAGTTTATCTCATTTATTCGAGAATACTTGTATATTTATTGTTGAGTGATACTTGTTCCAAGGATAAGATCAATATTTATATTGATAAAATATTTAAAGCTTCATCTTCCATACACTTACCAAATTAATAATTATTATTATTCCTTGTTGTCCAGGTTTGTTGGAAACAAGAGAGTAGAAAGGAAAGGATTGTTTTCTTGTTCTACTTGAGTGGTTTTCCTTGTTATCCAGATTGTGGATACAAGAGGCCTGTTGTGAGATTTGTTCTCAATAGGACTTTAAATTTTTAAAATCCAAGAGTTTGTTCTTGGTGGGTTGTTGTTAGAAGATTGTAGGATAAGTCTTGGGATTAGGCTTGTACAAAGATCTAACAATAGTGGAAATCTCTTTTAGTTTGGAAAGTGTACTGGATGCACTTTCGGATTGTGAAGGGAACTAGGATAATTCTCTGTGTCTCTTTTACTTTCCACATTTATCATTTCTGCACTTAGTTCTCGTAAGAAAGTAAAAGAATCGAAAAAAACAGGAAAAACTTTAAAAGAAATTTTAAAAGCCTAATTCATCCCCTCTTAGGCGCATCTTAAACTTACAATTGGTATCAGAGCAATTTATAGGTAACTTCTTCCTAAAAGATCCAGAATGGCTTCCGCAATCTCGGTTTTCAAAGATGGTGGTAGTAGCAACAAGCCCCCTCTATTCTCTGGAGAATATTTTGATTTTTGGAAAATCCGAATGAAGGCACACTTAGAAGCACAAGGAGATGAAATATGGGATCCTGTCCAAAATGGCCCTTTCGTTCCTTCAACGGTTGTTAATGGTATTAGTTCAACAAAGCCTAAAGGTTCATGGGATGATGCTGAAATAAAAAAGGCTCTCTATGACAAAAAGGCAATTAACAATCTACAAAGTGCACTAAGCATGGATGAATTCTTTCGCGTCTCAACATGTACATATGCAAAACAAATATGGGATACTTTGTGGAGACTCATGAAAGAACTAATGAAGTAAAAAGATCAAGATTGAATACATTAAGTCAAGAATACAAAATGTTCAGAATGCAGCCCCAAGAATCAATACTTGCTCTACATAAGTGATTTGTTCACTTAACCAATCACCTGATTACTCTTGGTAAGACTTTTACTAACGATGAATTAAATCTTAAAGTGCTTAGGTCTTTAAACAGGGAATGGAAACCAAAGGTGACATCAATTTTAGAAAAGAATAGCCTTTCTATAATGACATACGCTTCCTTGTTTAAAAAACTTTAAAAGCATGAATTAGAACTTGAAAGATTGAAGAAACATGAAATTCAAGTAAATGATTCAAAAGGCGTTTCATTAAATACAAGAGTCAAAAATTATGATAGCAATCAAGAGGATGAATCTGATAGTGATGAAGATGATGAACTTATCAAGAAATTTGTAAAATTTCTGAGAAAAAAAAAAGAAATCATTAAATAAGAAGCACCTATAAGGAAGATTAAATGTTTTGAATGTGGAGAAAAAGTTCATGTTAAAAGTGAATGTCCTACACTTAAAAGAAGGATAAATATTTCAAAAGAAAGAAGGAAAAAAGGCCAAAGAAAGCATATGTTTCATGGAATGACAATGAAATAAGTTCATCTTCAGATGAAGATCATGCAAACAAGGCATTGATGGTTTCACATAATTCAAGTGATGAAGAACATGAGGTCAGCAATAATTTTTCAATTTATGATAGTGATGCTCAAAGAGCAATTGATGAACTATTTAGTGAATGCAAAATTTTGTACAAAACAATTTTATCACAAAAGAAACAAATCTAAACTTTAGAAGAAAAGGTTGAGATCATGGAAAATGATTTCAAAGATGAAAAACAAAAATTAATTATAATCAAAAACAAAATTTTGTATGCACAAAGTGTGAGTCACTTTCATTCCAAATTGTCAACTAAAAAGAGTCCTTGAAAGGTATGAAAAAGGACAAATTGGATTGGAGTGTGTTCTTAGTCAACAAAGGTATTCAAATGATAAGAGTGGTCTTGGTTACTAAAAATTTTCTAAACCAAGTTCTAAAAAGACCATTGTTCTGGATCGGCCCAATCCCTACAATTGGGCTAAGAAAACCAATCCAATAGGCCTTCTCGATGTCGAGCATAATTAGGAAAAGTGGTCCCTGTCGACCACAAGCAGTCCGACCACGACGAAGTTCCCTAACGGCTAGTCTTGACCGTTGCCTATTTTCACGGATTCCTCGATCCGCGCCTCACAAGATGGACCAATAATCTTCCATTTAGGCCCTTATATAAACCCTCTCGTTTGAGAGGGTCAGGTATTCAATCTCTCTGACCTTTATACTTGTACTTGCCCACTCTTTGCTCGGTTACTTACTTTAGCATCGGAGTGCCTTGCAGGTACACCCCTCTTTTCTCCTCACCGACCGTCTTCATCAGCTCTCGAGGCCAGCCGCATCGGATCCTGATCTCCAGGTACGATCAGGTGGCGCCGTCTGTGGGAAACTGATTTCCCCGTTCTTCTTTCAAAATCTTCAAAGAACCAAAGTTTTAACAAGATCCATGGCTGCTCGGGACAACCAGGAAAACCGATCAAACGATGGCATGATTCTCACACAACGTGAGAGCAACATCCATCCTCCTCTACATGAGGAAACGGTGCAAGACCATCCAGACGGGAAGACGGCATCACCTTCGCCCGATCACGACCAACCTTTGGAAAGTCGCCCGGAAACTCTTTTTCCTTCGACTCCTTCAGGATCGGATTTCGCTGCATTGGCCGAGATCCTGAATCAGACAAACTTGCTGCTCCTCGCCCATGGCGAGAAAATCGCCCGTCTCGAAGATAATTCTCGTCGACCACAGTCTCCCGCGAGACCCCAAAGGGAGCATACTCCGTCTCCTGCCAGGAAGAAGAGGAAAGGGCACGCCGACGAATCAACAGGCGACAAACGTCTTCGTCAGTCTTCCCCACGATCCTCTCCTAGAAGAAAATCAAGAAGGAGCAGATCAAGATCTACCTCTCCCCGACGAACAAAGAAACATGCTCACAGGTCTCTGTCGTTCAACTCCAGCGACGACGAGGACGCTCGGGGCCCCCTCTCGTCTGAATGGGCCTTAAAAATCTTCGTCCGCTGCTTGAATGACACAAATCCCTTCCGGTCAGTTCCTTGCCCGACTTGGCGCTACAAGGAGAACAGGCGGAAAAATAGGGGAAGCGTGGCACCAACACCCAGATGGGCGCACGTCATCTCAAACGCTCTTAGGAACGCGTACGAATTGGGGTGCATCTGGGAAGGGGCAACGCATAGATGCCCGAGCACGGCACTCACAAAGTCACTGAAAGGCAATGTTACCCCCAGGACCGAGATCGCGTATTCGTACATGGAGAAAGCCCGACCGCGGAAATCTGAGAAGATACGGTCATCGTCCCCCGGGCAGGTTACAACCCAATCGGCAGGGTCACCGACAACGGGCAGTGGCTTCGTTCGAGGTCTTGAAAATGAGGACACTTTGTCCAACAAATCTTCCACCACCCATTCTTCGGGCGAGACCCTTGTCTGGTCAGGACACTGGGGCGAGTCTGTTGATGCTCCTGTAGTACTTGTATCCGAAATCTCCGAGGAACTCCCGGAACCAGAAGGAATGGACGCAGATGACCCTGAATCTTCTGAGGACGTCTCTTCAGAAAGCACGTACAGCGGATTCACGAGCGAGTTTTCACCTGAAAAGCAGAGGAAAGGCGTCAGTGAATTCGATTAAGAATATCAAATCCACCCTTCCACCGCTCGACAAGTGAAAGGGCGCGCATCAGCTCAAAGACTATGTCCCGAGCTATAGCCCTGGCTGACCATCGCTCGGAGCGACGGCTTACGCCCAACATTATAAGTCAAGGATCTAACCTAGGTATTTATCAAAACCCAAGTCTAAGTCGACCAACACCTATGTCGACCCTGAGCTAGGGTTTGCAACCGACCGACTACGGTGGCATAAGTCCTAGGGTTTACCGGTTCTAAATCTAAAACCTACCGTCAAAACTATCCTAAGCCACATGCATTTCTACGAAATCTAAGCTATAAACACCTAAAAAGGAGAAAAAGAGCCGTAACTTGCGCTTGAGAAGACATTCTTGAAGAGATAAGCGTTCTGGAAGTGGTGGTCGGCGAAGAGATGCGGTGGTCGACGGCTGGGGTGGTGGCAGTTGAACGAGCAGAGTGTTGAAGAAGAAGATGAAGAGAAAAGTTCAGAATGGGCCCTGAGAATCCTATTTATAGGAAGGGGAACACGTGCAAGCACGCGTGACCCCTACACGCTAGCCCCTAGACTAGCCGTCAAATCATTAATAGGCACGAATTCCCAGATATTCCAGCTTTTCGTTTCACATTCCTCTGTCGAGCAACGCACCAGCTGCCCGTTCCCAGAAGATCAACAGCGTAGATCCCTGGCCCTAACACTGCTTACCGCCGAGCATAAAATCATTCTTAAGTCACTGCTCTACCACACGAGCAATAACTTGGGGGGCTCCTGTTCTGGATCGGCCCAATCCCTACAATTGGGCTAAGAAAACCAATCCAATAGGCCTGCTCGATGTCGATCATAATTAGGAAAAGTGGTCCCTGTCGACCACAAGCAGTCCGACCACGACGAAGTTCCCTAACGGCTAGTCTTGACCGTTGCCTATTTTCACGGATTCCTCGATTCGCGCCTCACAAGATGGACCAATAATCTTCCATTTAGTCCCTTATATAAACCCTCTTGTTTGAGAGGGTCAGGTATTCAATCTCTCTGACCTTTATACTTGTACTTGCCCACTCTTTGCTCGGTTACTTACTTTAGCATCGGAGTTCCTTGCAGGTACACCCCCCTTTTCTCCTCACCGACCGTCTTCATCAGCTCTCGAGGCCAGCCGCATCGGATCCTGATCTCCAGGTACGATCAACCATATTTGTAAAGGCTAGAGAACAAATTCCTAAAATGAAAGTGGACAAACCTAAAGTGGTTCATCAATATCCTAAAAGAAAAAGATTTGGTAAGAATAAGTCTTATCTTCCTAGGTATAAAAGCAACTTTGAACCAACATATTTTTATTGTGGAATAATTGTCCATACACCTAATGCATGTTATGTGAGAAATTTCAGTGTAGTATAAGGGCATTATGCATGGTTTAAGAAAGGCACTAACTATAATGGACCCAAAGCATATTGGGTACCAAATAAAACTTAAATTGTTTTGTAGGTTTGCTTGGAGACCACTTCAAAATCAATGTTTCATTAACAAAGTGGATGTTCTAAGTTCTTGATGGGAGATGTAAACTAACTTTCAAATCTAGTTCCAAAGTCCAAGGGTTATGTCACATATGAGTATTCCCTTAAAGAAAGAATTCTTGGCATCGACAAAGTTGCAGCACTGACTTTCACATCTATTGAAGATATGAATTAAGTTGACGAACTAAAGCATAATCTTCCAAGTACAAATCAACTTTGTGATAAAGACTTCAAAATCATGTTTCGACAAGGACAAAGACTTCATAATCTTCCATGTTTTGTTTATTTATTTTTCAAAGATTTCTTTATATACTTAAAGACTTTTCCCATCCTTTTTGCTAATAACAAAGGGGGAGAAGAATTGTTGTTTCTCTAACACTATTATGCAGAATTTTTTTAACTTCTTTAATTGAGGGGGGACATCAACCAAAGGGGAGCTTTTTGTTGGAGAAAAAACGTTGGAGCAAATTTTCAAGAATAGGTTGTCATCATCAAAAAGGGGGAGATTGTGAAGACAAACTTCCTTCAAGTATTTGGTTTTGACGAAGGCAACAAATTATGCTCAAATGTGTATGTGCAAAAAGGAAGAGAATCATTTGGATCAAGATTCAAACATCATTCAATAAATATTCAAGAATTGAAGAACATTTTTGGAATAACTCAAAGTTATAACAATTATTGCTTAAAATATTGATGCAAGTGTTCAAATATTTTTATCTTGCATGACATATATCATAAGAACATTTTCAAACCTTTTATAATAGATCACTCCCTTAAAATAAATATTTTCTGGTTTTCCTACAGTGTTAACCGGTTAACGCCTGGGGTTAACTGATTAACGGATCCTAAATTTGAATATTTTTGAACGTTGAAAGGTGTTAACCGGTTAACATATGTGTTAACCGATTAACACTGTTAATGCATGCAAAAATATGCATCTTTTCATGAAAAACTTCATTTTTTCTATTTTCCAAACCATGACATCTTTTCAATTGATCATACCTTTATGAAAGGGTGTTTTGTGCATTATGTAAACAAATTATTTTCAGATTTACACTCACCTCTAATAATTTTCATAATAAAAAATCACTCATATTCTTCATCTTTCAAATATTTTCTAAGTGTTCCTAGTCAAACTTTTTGAGAGAAACTTTTCATAAATTTTCAAGAACATCATTCTAGTTTCATCTCATTTATTCGAGAACACTTGTATATTTATTGTTGAGTGATACTTGTTCCAAGGAGAAGATCAATATTTATATTGATAAAATATTTAAAGCTTTATCTTCCATACACTTACCAAATTCATAATTATTATTATTCTTTGTTGTCCAGGTTTGTTGGAAACAAGAGAGTAGAAAGGAAAGGATTGTTTTTTTGTTCTACTTGGGTGGTTTTCCTTCTTATCCGAATTGTGGATACAAGAGGTCTGTTTTGAGATTTGTTCTCAATAGGACTTTAAATTTGTAAAATCCAAGAGGTTGTTCTTGGTGGGTTGTTGTTAGAAGATTGTAGGATAAGTCTTGGGATTAGGCTTGTGCAAATATCTAACAATAGTGGAAATCTCTTTCGATTTGGAAAGGGGATTGGATGTACCTTCAGATTGTAAAGGGAACCAGGATAATTCTCTGTGTCTTTTACTTTCCGCATTTATCATTTTCGCACTTAGTTCTCATAAGAAAGTAAAAGAATAAAAAAAACCGGAAAAACTTTCAAAGAAATTTTAAAAGCCTAATTCACCCCCTCTTAGGCGCATCTCAAACTTACATTATAACCTCCTGCTTGGAAGGGAATTGATTCATGGCATTGGAACAGTTCCTACCCCAATGCACCAAAGGGTAACCATCTGGAGGCCTGATGGAATAGTCGAAAATATTGAAGGAGACCAAGGGTACTTCAAAGTACATATGAATCATGTTGATGAAACCGAGTTCGACAAGAACGTGGTGCATATTGCACCATGCACCCCAACAGAGTTTGAATTTACCCCTGATGACCATAGATTCTGCTCATTATATTTGCATCCTATTGAGGGTTTTTGATAGGACAGAGAGATCGTGGGAGACGAAGGCAATTACCAACCTTACTTTGGGAGCCTGCAATAAACCTCACAGGTTGTGGAAGAGAGTGCAGTAATAATGTCTAAACTCGAAGCATTATAAAAAATTTCGGCCTATATGGATGAAATCAGGATACAAGCGACCTTGGAGGCTGCACAAAATCACATGGTTGTCGAAGCCAATATGGAGTTTATTAAAGGAGGTCATGGTAAAGACTTTGACCCTGAACCACCTGATAAGACTCATATCGAATAACAAGACCAAAGGCTTGATGCCATTTATGACAATGAGCCTTTAGGTTTTGAGAAGGATCATTTGTCAGACAACGTCAAAATGTTGGCGCAAGATCCTTTGGAAGAAGTTGACTTGGGAGAGGGTGAGGTTAAAAGGCCTACTTATATCAGTGTCAATCTCGACCCACAACTCAAAGTCAAAATAGTTCAATTACTGAAGGAGTACAAGGATTGATTCGGTTGGGACTATGATGAGATGCCTGGTTTGAGAAGAGAGCTTGTCAAACATAAGTTACCAATCAAGCTTGGGAAGAAACCTATCAAGCAAAATCCAAGACGGTTCGCCACAACAATCCTCTCAAAAATAGAGGAGGAAATTGAAATGTTGCTTTGCTGCAAGTTCATTCGTTTTGCCAGGTATGTCGAATGGTTAGCTAATATTATACCAGTTATAAAAAAGAATGGCTATTTGAGGGGTTGTATTGATTTTAGAGATTTAAATTCTGCAACCCTAAAATATGAGTATTCGATGCCCGTGGCAGAAATGTTAGTCGACTTTGCTATAAGACATGAATATCTTAGTATGTTAGATGGGTATTCAGGATACAATCAAATATTCATTGCTGAAGAGGATGTCCCAAAAACTGCTTTTCGATGTCTAGGAGCCTTAGAAACCTATGAATGGGTAGTAATGCCTTTTGGTTTAAAAAATGTTGGGGAAACCTATCAAAGAGCAATGAATTTGATCTTCCATGATTTTATAGACACTTTTATGCAAATTTACATTGATGATATTGTTGTTAAGTATATTTCAGGGAAATATCATATTGACCATCTTCAACACTCATTTGAAAGGATGAGAAAGCATGGTCTTAAAATGAATCCTCTTAAGTGTGTTTTTTGTGTATAGACGGGGAAATTCTTAGACTTTATGGTCCACAAGTAAGGGATCGAAATCAACCAAAATAAAATCAAAGCGATCATGGAAGCGAAAGTGCCATCAACAAAGAAGGAATTGCAATCACTATTAGGAAAGATTAATTTCTTGAGGACATTCATATCAAACCTAAGTGGAAAAACGTGAGCCTTATCACATTTGCTTCAAATGAACAAAGAAGGGTTCTACTGGGGGCAAGCTCAACCGGAAGCCTTCGACAAGATCAAGGAATACCTTAGCCACCCTCTTATTCTCTCATCACCTTGTAGAAGGAAGAGTATGAGATTGTACATAGCTGCGTCAGATAAAACTTTAGGGAGCATGTTAGCTCAAGAGGATGATGATGGCATCGAAAGGGTCATTTAATACCTTAGTAGAGTTTTAAATGATGCAAAGACTAGGTATAACACAGTAGCAAAAATGTGTTTATGCTTGTATTATTCATGTACAAAATTGAAGCAATATATAAAACCAGTTGATGTTTATGTTTCTTCTCGTTTCGACATTATTAAACATATGTTATCCAAGCCTATTTTGCATAGTCGAATTGGTAAATGGGCATTAACATTAACTGAATATTATTTAACATATATGCCCTTAAAGGAAATTAAAGGACAAGTAGTGGCAGACTTTATAGTCGACCACTCCATTAATGAAAATGCATTGAACTATCTTGAGGTCGAACCTTGGAAATTATACTTGGATGGGTCTAGCCATAAAGATGGGACATGCATAGGGGTACTTGTTATTTCTCCTCACAAAATCCCAACAACACTCAAGTATAGATTCGAAGGCTATTGTTCAAACAATGAGGCTGAATATGAGGCTTTAATAGCTGGACTTGAGGTATTGTTGGAATTGGGGGCAACTCATGTCGAAATAATGGAAGATTTTGAGTTGGTCATAAAACAAATCACCAAAGAATACAAGTGCATAAAATAAAATCTAATCATGTGCTTTGTAGTAGTGAATCGACTACTTAAGAATCTTGAAGCAGTTAGTTTTCGACACATCCCAAGATTGGAAAACCAAGTTGCAAATAACTTGGCTCATATTGCATTAGTATACAAAATTTCGAAGGAAAAAATGTAAGATGTGATCGAAGCCAGAGGGAAGGTAGTATCAGTTGGATTAGCTCCATCAGACTTAGAAGAAACAAAGCTTGGATACGCTAACAAAGACAACTTCACCATTCTAGCAGTCGACACTCTAACATACAAGGATTAGAGAAAACCTATAGTAGAGTATCTAAAAAATCCAACATCGTCAACAGAATAAAAGGTTAGGTATCAAGCTTTAAGTTATGTCTTATTGGGTAATGAATTGTTTAAAAAGACTCCTGGGGGAGTATTGCTCAAGTACCTTAGTGAGTCAGAGGCATATTTGGCCCTCTCGACTGTGCATAGTGGGGCATGTGGGGTACATCAAGTAGGTCACAAAATGAAATGGCTTTTGTTTCGAAAAGGCATGTATTGGCCTAATGTATTAAAAGATTGTATTGAATTTTCTAAGGTTTGTCAAGAGTTCCAAATTCATGCTGGCATCCAACATGTCCCTGCAAGTGAACTATATTCCATTGTTAAACCATGGCCTTTCAGAGGATAGGCTTTAGATTTGGTTGGAGAGATTCGACCAACACCTTCAAAAAATCAAAAATACATTTTGGTAGGTATTGACTATTTCACTAAATGGGTCAAAGCAATACCTTTGTCAAATGTTTATCAAGAGGATGTGATTGAGTTTATTTAAAAAATACATCATCTATAGGTTTGGAATCCCATAAAGTATTACAACAGATCAGGGGTCAGTCTTCACTAGTCGAAAAATGCAAGAGTTTGCTAAAGAAATGGGTGTAAAACTTTTAACTTCTACACCTTATTATGCTCAAGCTAATTTCCAAGTCGAAGCATCAAATAAAGTGGTGATTGGGTGGATATAAAAGCATGTAGGGAAGAAGCCAAAGAATTGGCATAAGACATTGGACCAGATTCTTTGTGTGTGTCGAACATCCCCTAAAAAGGCAACCAACACTACCCCATTTTTACTTACATTTGGTTATGATGAAGTCTTGCCAGTAGAAATTTATCTTCAGTCTACAAGGATTTAGAAACATCAGGAGATTCCATCTGAGACTTATTGGAACATGATGCTGGATGAATTGGTAGACTTGAATGAAGAAAGGCTTCATGCTCTATAATTGCTAAAAAAGGCAAAAGAAAAGAGTAGAGAATTCTTACAACAAAAACGTTAAGATCAAAAGCTTTTTGACTGGAGAGTTGGTATGGAAAGTTATTTTACCTATGGATCGAAAGACCAGGTCTTTATGGAAATGGTCCCCAAAATGGGAAGGTCCTTTTGAGGTTACTAACACCTTTAGTAAAATGTGTATGGAGTTCAAGAAATTGATGCTGATCAATGAGTCTTAAGAGTGAATGGAAAATATTTGAAGAAATATAGGCTTATCTTGCAAGAGATTCATATTAAAACATGACTTTATTCTTATTGACAGGCTAAATGGCCAAAATGGCATACACAAGCTTCAAAAATAAATTTACATAAAATACACATGGAAGACAAATTATTCATACGTCTTCCAATGTCCTGAACAAAGATAACGCATCCAGTCTTCATCAGTTTCATCATCTGAGTCATGTTTTTTTATAAGACTCGTAGAAGTTTCCACCTTAATACCAAGTTTCTTGCTGGTTGCAGTGGACTCCATGGATGTATTTGTTCCAGTGGATGACACAATGGAGGCATTAATACTTGCCTCACTTTCTTCCTTTTCTCCAGCCTTTTGGGTTGTAGAGTATTCAGTGGAAATACTCATGGTGAATTCCAAATTGATGAATAAAAATCAGTCTGAGGGGTTTTTATAAGAAGAAAATATATGGTCATAAAAACTAGTCAAATAAAGCATGGGGAACGCATGGAATTTTCTTAGAAACACATTCCAAAACCCTAAGATTGGTATTTTCCATAATGTAGGGAATTGTGTCATTGGAGCACATTAATCAAAGTAAAACGTGTTTCATAGTCTAAGGCTTGTCTAAGTCACGCAACATTGATTTTGCTGCTAAAGAAATATTAAAGCCTTTCCAAAATATAAAAGTGCATATTGAAGGGTGAAGCAGAAATATAAAAGCAATCAGATAAAGGTGAAAAAAGCACCACCTATTGTTATTATTACATAAAGGCCATATAAGAAATTGTACCAAAAGTGCAATAAAATAACAGCTACTAGAAAGGAGAATTCGCCTTCAAATTGAGGAAAGTGACCTTCTGAGTTTGGAGATGCCATTTAATCAGCCTTTTTTCTAGCCTGGTTGTTGCGAACTCTTTCTCAAAGCGTCGAGTATCATCAAGATGTCCCATGAAGCACCCCAACTCTATGTTCAGCTCAGTATCAGGCAGCCCCTTTAAGTCATTGCTTTGATTCTCAGCATTGAAAATCTTGGTTTGCAACGCTTCGATCTGTTAAAGATCAATGTCCTTTATGAGGGAAGTCAACTCTGTGTGCCTATCAACCTTGGCCTTCTCCATCTTCTCCATGTTATACCTCGACTCAGCAACCTTTGACCAAGTTGCAACCTCACTCCCATAGGTGTTTTCAATAGTATTCTGAATTTGGGGAAGTTTCTTGAGGTTTCCTGTCAGGTGGTTCACCACCGAGGTTAACTCCATGAGAAAGTCAGTGGTTGCTGGTGAAAGGGTCGAAAGGTCAAACTTCTGAAGGGTATCTTTCAAGAAGAGATGAGCAGTTTGATCTTCCTCTAAGATCTTAAGAATGTCACCTTTGAAGAATTTGTTTTTGATTGTCTGAAGGATAGGAGCAACAAAATACCCAATAAATATTAATTCAACCTAATATAAAATTCTTAAGTAGGATTGATTTCTTTTTCACTCTAATGGGCCTAATACAAGACTTAACAATACTTCCAGGGCCCAAGAGAACCATGTCCTCAAGGTTCAAAGTGGAAGCGGGCTTATGAGAGTGGGATGGGTCGGCCCAATTCGGAACACCAATGGGGAAGGTAGGTTTATGTGAAGAGGGATGGAAGTTGGGACATGTGGCAAGCATATAGTGAGTTATGGTAGGGTTAATGTGATAAGGTTTATGGGAAGTTGAAATGTGAGGTGAGAGAGGAGGCTTAGATGTCTTGGAGTGTAAAGGGGAGAGAATCTATTTTGGGGCAGTGTGTAACATGGGGTTTGGTGAAAGAGTACAACTTTTTCCAAGTAGGTATTGAGGAAGATTGGAGAAAAAGTCTTCATGTGATGGATGAGGGCCATAAAGTGTGGGAAAGTGGTTTGGGACATTTTGAATGGAAGGTTGAGATTTCCTCCCGAGGTTACCGTAGGGACACGTGGGCAATGAGAAAAAATAATGGGGTAGCTTATGCAGACTATCACGTGGTGCTATAGAATTAGTACTTAAGGGAGTTACACTTAACACTTCTTAAAGCAACTTTCTTTATGTCTTGTTGATATGCTCATCTCATTCCTTAGCATTTTCAACACTTTTTATAGAAAAATATGCAAACACTTCTCTTAAAATGGTCTCATCTACATGCAACTCTGCAAAGCCGGGATGCCTTATGCATGTTTTCTTCATCGAAACTGATGGAGTTTGGAGGTAGATTCCGGTGATGTTCCGCCTCAAAAGGTGTTCCATGGTAAGGTCGGAGGAGAGATACATGGACTATTGGATATATGCGTGAATAAGAAGGGAGGTCCAACATGTAAGCAACGACTCCTATACGTTTGACAATGCGAAACGAGCTAAAAAAATCATTTTGACAACTTCTGAGAGGTATGGCTTTTGACAGAAGTTTGACGATACGACTGAAGTTTCAACAAAACTAAGTCATCTTCCGCAAAGGTATAATCCTCACGCAACTTATTAGCCTATTTTTCCATTTGTTTTCTGCTACTTTGTAATTTGTCTTTCAACTGTGTGAGAATTTGTTGTCTTTGTTGCATGGACTCGTCAAGAGAAACTTCGAATATGGAGCCAGATAAGTAGTCAGGGATCGTTGGAGGGTTACGGTTGTACAAAACATTGAAGGGGCTCATATGTATAGTTGTGTGAAAGGAGGTATTAAACCAGAACTCTGCAAGGTGGAGATGTTTGAACCAGTGACGAGGGTTGTCTCCAACAAAATAACGAAGGTATGTCTCTATGGACCTATTCACGACTTTTATTTGGCCATCGGTCTGGGGGTGGTATGATGTACTATATTTTAATGTGGTTCCTTGTATTTTGAAAAACTCTTTCCAGAAAGAACTTAGGAACAAAGGGTCTCTGTCAGATATTATGGACTTTGGAATGCCATGAAGATGAAAGATTTTGATAGTAAACCGAGAGGTAAGATCCTTGGCCGAAAACTTTGAAGGCAGAGAAATGAAATGGACAAACTTTGTTAGTTGGTCACAGATTACCCAAATGGTCGTGTGTTTGAAAGAGTTTGGCAAATGCATGATGAAATCCATAGTGAGTTCATCCCAAACTTGTTACGGAATATGTAATGGTTGTAGGAGACCTTTATTTCTTTGATTAAAGTATTTGTTATGTTGACAAGTATCACAGTGTTTAATCGTTTGTTTAACTGCTTCTGTGATTCCATACCAACAAAAAGATAAGCGCAAGCGAGCCATAGTAGCCTTTACACCAGAGTGGCCCGTAGAAGGAGTTGTATGGTACTCATGGATGATACTGCAACAAAGTGTTCTAATGTTAGGTACAAATATTCGCCCTTTATAAAACAGCAACCCATAGTTGAAACTGTAAATTCTAGTATCATTGTTTTGTTGAACTAACCGCTGAACTAATATTTTCCCTGCACTATTTGTTGTACAAAATCGGTGGAGAATTGATACGAGACTCGGAACAGGGGAGGATATGGCCAGTATGAGAGGTTCTTCAGTGCCAAACTGCCAACTCAGAGCATCGACAACCAGATTAGGACGCCCAGGTTTATATGAAATTTCAAAATTAAATCCTTGTAGCTTATAGACCCATTTCTGTTGTTCTGGTGTTTGTATCCTTTGCATCAATAGTGATTTTAGGCTTTTTTTATCTGTATAAGTGTGGAATTTTTGTCCGATGAGATACTGATACCATTTCTTAATTGCTTCTGTTACAACAAACATTTCTCTGACATAGACTGAACCTGCTTGCATTCGAGGACACATCTTTTTACTGAAGAAAGCAATGGGATGACCATCTTGGGACAAGACCGCACCAATGGCTACTCCTGAAGCATCTGTCTCGATTATGAGTTGCTTTGTAAAATATTGTAGTACTAGGACTGACATGTTGGTCATATGCTTCTTCAACTCTGTAAAGGCTATATCAGCCTCTGTACTCCATGTAAACTTAGTGGAACGTAACAAATTGGTGAGAGGAGCGGCGAGAGAGGCATAATTGCGCATAAAATGTCTATAAAAACCAGTGAGGCCCAAGAAACCACGAAGAGTTGTAAGTAAGCGCGATTGAGGCCATTCTAAAATGGCTTTGACGTTTTCTGGATCGGGTGCAACACCACCCACATAAATAACATGGCCTAAGTAACCAATTTTATCAACTGCAAAAACACACTTTGATAACTTAATAACAAAAAAATGAGATTTTAATAAGTCAAACACAACCTGCAAATGAGTAAGATGGTCAACAAAACTGTTACTGAAAATCAGAATATTATAAAAAAACCTGAACAAATTTTCGTAAATGGGGCCTCAATAGATCATTCATAGCATATTGAAATGTAGAAGGGCGTTGGTGAGCCCGAAGGGCATAACGAGGAATTCGTAATGCCCATCAAAAGTCCGAAAAGCAATTTTATGTGTATCTTTCGATGCAACCCGGATCTGGTGGTAACCTGAATGGAAATCTAACTTGGTAAAAAATTTGGCTGAGCTAAGTTCATCTAAGAGTTCATTAATGGCGAGGATTGGGAAACAGTCTTTAACAGTAACAACATTAAGGGTGCAATAATCTACATAAAACCTCCAAGTTCCATGGCTAGGAATGATGACATGTCTCGGATAACTGTTGTCATGGAATCTTTTTGTGAGTGTGGGTAACAGTAAGGTTTCACATTGATTGGTTTAATGTTGGGCTCAAGAGGAATGTGGTGGTCATGTAGGCGTTTTATGGTAAGCCAGAAAGTGGTTTAAAAATTTCTTGGTAGTTTTGGATCAAGTCATGCATTTTTTGGTGTAGGTTGGTTGGTAAAGGTTCTAGGGTGGATAAGGTGGTAGAGGTGATTGTTGGAACATTATTGAAAATTTCTTCACATTGTAAATGAGATCCATTGCCCACCATTACTGAAAATTGAGGAATAAGAGTGGACTTAAGGTTGAGATGGTGAGCAATGTGTGGTTGTAAAATATTGTGAGTGTTTCCCGTGTCAACTAGGACCATGAAGGATAAGCCACCAATTTGACCTTTGAACTTAAGCGTTTGTGAAAAAAACTGACCTGTAAGAGCTTGAGTAGACAATTGGAAATAAGTGTGATTACAGTCTTGTTCAATTTTTTCACTATCAACATTTTCTTGAGGTGGGGGAGGGTCTTCCATTACTTCATCATCAGCCAAAAGAAGAAGGAATCTATTGGTAGAACACTTATGACCCAGAATAAATTTCTCATCACAATTAAAGCATAAACCTTGAGTTTTTCTTTCTTGAAGTTGGGTTTGTGAGAGGCGTCAAATTAGGAATTTTGGGGGGTTGGTAATTTGTTGAGGTATTTGAAGGTTGGGGACTTGAAATTATGGGGAAGTGGAATTTTTGGAGGGTTGAGTGTTTGGTAAAAGGGGTTTTTTTTTTTGTAAGGGGTAGAAAAAGGCTTTGAGAATTTTGGCTTGGTATCTTTAAGTTTGGATTCGATAAGTTTAGCAAGTCCAATAGCTTGAGAGATTGAAGTAGTTTTATGAATAGTTATTTCATTTCTAATCTTTAAATTCAACCCAGAAATAAAACAATTCAGAATTGCATCGGGAGGCAAACCAACAACTTGATTGCCTAATTTTTCGAACTTTGTTTGGTATTCCACAACAGAACCTTCTTGCTTAATTTGAACAGTTCAACTTGATGTTGTTCATAAGTAGAAGGACCAAAACGTAATTTTAAGCTCTTGTGAAAGAAATCCAATCGGTTAATAATAAATTCTGGTGCATCCATTTAAACCAGCTGAAAGCATCATCTTTCACATAAAATGAAATTAATGATAATCGGTTTTCATATGGCATATTATAAAAACTGAAAATTGTTCAACTTGAAATAACCACTCAAGTGGGGTTTGAACCATCAAACATGGAGAGTTCAAGTTTAAGGGTACGTATAGGTGGCAAAGGGGGAATATGGGGAATTTGTTGGTAGCGGTTTTGCTGGAAAAAAAGGGAAATTAAAATTAGGGTTTGGGGTAAAAGTTGTTTGTGGGGAAGAAAAAGGTGGGTAGTTTGGTTGTGGTTGAGCTGTTGTATTTTTCAGCATAGATGTAGCAGTAGGTTATGTGGGTGAGTGGGAAAAAGTGGCTGAGTGTCTTAAAGGGGTAGCTTGGGGTGAAAATTTTGGGTTAATGGGAGGGGTAACCATGGATGTAGTAGAAAGGTAAGAAATACCTGAAGAAGTTGTTGTTGTATGAATAGTGGTAGCAAAATGTTGTTGTTCCATATGAGACAACAGCTTGTGTAGTGTTACCATGATGGATTCATGTTTAGAATCATGAATCTGTTTTTCTTCATCCATTCTATGATGAAGTTGACCAATGTTCTGCCCCATTTCATCATTAACCTTACCAAATCGTGTATTCATATGTTGATTAACTTCTTCCATGGCATTATGAAGGTTGAGTTGAGAGGTGTGGACAACTTCTTCAACAAGCTCTCTTGTATGAGGGTTGTTGGATTTTGGAGGAGCCATGAGAACACAAGATGAAAACACCAAATGTTAGGTTTGAATTCAGGAAACCCTAGATCTAAAGTTGCATTGAAAGATGATAAAATAAAACAAATTTTCCTTCTTACTCATTAAAGAAACAACATACAATATATATAGGTTTCTATAAGACTAATGGGTCAAAGGCCACTTACAATAAAAGAAACAAAATACCTAATAAATATTAATTCAGCCCAATATAAAATCCTTAAGTAGGATTAATTTCTTTTTCACTCTAATGGGCTTAATACAAGACTTAACAATTTGAATAGTTTATTATTCTAAATCCATTTATTTCTTGAATTGCAGGCAACAGTTAAGGCCTAGGAAAGGATATTTAAAGGATGTTTTAGAGGAGAGAAATAATGATTTATTCTTTATTAATGTTAGAGGATAAATTTTTATTTGGTTTTTTATTTATTTATTTGATAATTGTTATATACAAATTCAATACATTAATGACATTATCAAGTTTTTTTTTTAAATTAAAACATTAATAGATAAATTAACTATATCAGATTTTGAAAAAGACAATAAATAAACGGCAAGATAAATGCACAATGCCCATATGGATCGATTTATTTATTTTTATTTTATTTTATTTTCACATCAACTTATAATAAACAAGAAAGAATGTGATTATAAATATATCTGATGTGATTATATTTTTTCAATTTCATTCCATTATAACTTCTTTTTTTTTCAATTTTTAGAAATAAATATACCATTTTCTAAATATATCGGATGTGATTATATTTTTGTAATCTATTCAATTTAGTTATTTTTAAATCTTAGTGGTTTCTATGTGACACTATTTATACTTGTTTGGCTCGATGCACTTCTCTTCTATATGGGTATTTCATATTGTAACTTGCATGTTACTTACAGCATAAATAGTAAAATATCTTTTAGATTTTAGATTCCGGAGATACATTTTTTAATGTAGCAAATATATATTTCTAATTTTATAGTTTAATTTATTCCAAAATTGTATTTTCCAAATGTCTTTTAAAATATATTTTAGGAACTCACAAATATGGTGGTCTTGGGATCATTGGATAACTATGGTTGGGGTTTACATTTCCATAAAAATACATTTCAATTAACTGTATAAGAAATGAAACAAAACAATTGTCAAATAAAGAGTGCCTATAACCATTTAAAAGTATAGAGAAGCAATAGTATTCTTTTCACTTTATAAATTGAAGCTCAACAATAAGTAGATTGTTATATATTTTTAAATAATGACAAATATTAGTTCGATGAAGAAGAGTCGGGTCAAATATAGATACTGGTTTTCTCCTTCTCTTCTTCTAAAACTTGACAAGATAGCACTAAGTACAATCGTAAAATAAAATTGAATAAGCACAGTACTAGATATGTGAGTTAACGTGAGTTTCGAAAATGTATTTTTGAAGATATTTCGGAAGTGTATTTTCGAAATGTATTAAGTCATAATGTGAGTTTCTTACTATATTTTAAAAACTAGTAAGAAATTTTTGTCTGATCGTTCATGGTGATCAGAACCTTGTGTGTGTCATGGACGTTATTGATGATGTTCGGTCGTTGAGGAGAAGATGGGTGTACCTGCAAGACACTTCGATGCCAAAGTAAGAAAGAGCCCGAAGAATGAGCAAGTACAAGAGAGTGTATTATTAGAGTGAATATTGGATACCCGGCTCTCTCATGCGAGAGGGTTTATATAATGCTCCCAGCACTTGGCCATTGATCCCTATTTTTGGTCTGGATGGTGGATCCCCACAAATAATTAACAAATAGGTAACTGCCAGAAACTAGTCGTTGGGACACACAAGTCTGCTCTGATGAGGTATCTATCGAGCAGAGGGTGAACCGAGCAGGAGCTATCATTGGCTAAATATAGGTGACTTCCCTCAGGTGTCAGGCAGAAGTCTGAAAGAAGTGGAGGAGACCGACCACATGCAACCTTGGTCGGCAAGGCCTCCCCGACTAAGGGGTAAAGAGCCAATGGACCCCTTTGACATTGGATTATTGGGTCGTCCTGGATGCATGAGTGTATTGGGTCATACCTGGGTCAGTCCGGAACAATGCCTATGCACGGGGTACGTTTTTTTGGTGGAATTTGGTTTGGACGTATATTTGTTTACAGACTATTATAAAAACTGAAAGTTTTAAAATATAAAGAATTTAATAATAGAAAAATTTAAGAATAATAGTAAATTTAAGTTGAAATAGTAATACATGTAGAAGATGAAAGATAGATAAAAAAATCAATAATTATAATATGATTAAAAAAACTATTGAAACTTGTATTAGATAAATTAATCGTATAAGTTTTTTTTAACAAATAAGACAATTATATTATAATAGAGAATACAATGGTGATAAACTTTTATTATTCAATATTTGAATAAATAGTAAAGTTAATCCCGTTTATAACAATAGTATTTATTTTTGTATATAAAAATATGTTTATCAATAATATATATTTTTTCAAATATAAATATTATTTTATATTATTTATAACTTTTTTTAATCAATAGCAAAGTTGTTCTCGCATAAAAAAATATTTGAATAATAAAATTATTCTTGTTTATGATAATATTTGATCAGTAATTTCATTTTTCTTGTTTTAAATAATTTTCACGTTATGAGAAAAAATATAAAAATAATAATAAATTTAAATTGAAATAGAAATTCGTGTAAAAGATAAAAATTAAAAAATAATATCAAGAATAATACCATTAAAAACAAAAACTAATAACACTTGTATTAGAAAAATTATCGTTTTAATTTATTTATTTTTTGTTTTTTACAAACAAGACATTACTTTATAAGAGAGAATACAATTTTAAAATACATATACTCAATTTTTTTAAACTCCTCTATATTTTTAATATATTTTAAAATAATGATAGATAAATTTTTATTCTTTAATATTTGAATCAGTAATAAAATTGTTCTCTTTTATTCAATATTTGAATCAATAGTAAAGTTGTTCTCGTTTATTACAATATTAATCAAAATAAAATAAAATAGGATTAGTATTGATTAACATAACTTTATGAACTAAAAGGGTCTTAATTATCGTCATGTTCTTCCTCAGCAAGAGAATCAGCAGCGAGAAATCAGCAACGACGCATCAAGCGATTCAAGAGCGGATGTTCTCAAACCTTCAAGATCTAGTACCATAGGTTTGAGAAGATACGAAACGACATCTTTAGGATGAGTTCGATTGCTTTTTCGGCTCCAGCTAAGGTATCGATAGTGAGATTGTTGATAGCAAATCTGGATTTGTTTTTGTAAGATCCTTGCAAGTATCATAACGATTTGTAAACTAGTGTCGATTATTTCTATTTGGTTTCAATTTTTTTCTCCGATGAAATTGCAATATTCGAACCAAATTCACCACTATTTTGAGAATGTGATAAAATAAATAAATAAAAGATATTGTAAATTTTCCACAACATCTAACTTTTTTATATTATAGATATACTTTACTCAGCAAACACTTTATTCCTGCATCACACAATTTGACCTAAATATACTAAAAATAAAATTCCATAGCTCATGCAAGTTGCTAATATAAGGATACATTCATATATCATAAAATAATAATATTGCAATTGAAATTCTTCTCTAACAAATTGTTTTAACTTTAAAGAAAAGTCACATTCTAGCATGATTCATAATGTCAATTGGGTGAAAAGAAAGAGTGGTTTCGAGAGAATTTTGTCAAAAGTGCCACTGAAAACAACAAAATTTCAATAAAATAGGTTGTGTTTATTACGTTGACTCCAACATAGAAAACGTGCAAGCCTGATATGTTATGATGGTGTTTTAATAAAGTGAAATTACCATTACCTTGCTAGCCAATATACATAATCATAACACCTTGCTTAACACTAACCACCTACCACTTTGGTCTAAACTTTAGACTCCATTAAAACTTCTTGAAAAATTTACCTTGTCACACATTTGAAATTTATGTATCACAATGCTATATTCTCAAATTTAAAATTTTAAATACAAAAATGCCATACTAAGGGTTAGTTCAATACATGAATTTATCCAAAGTGAAAAAATCTGATTTGTATCGGTTCGTCCGGTCTATAGATTTATCATCGAATTGGTTCGTCCAATACATAAACTTACTCAAAGTGGAAAACATATAGTGTATCAGTTCGTCCAACTTATGGACTTACCACTGAATCGGTTCGTCAAATGCATGGATTTGCCGATATAAAATAATTTTTTCCGTTTTTTATTTATTTAAATAGTTTTTTAATATATTAATTAATATAAAATAGTTAAATTGATTATTTGATAATAAAAAATATTTTAAAACATATTTAATTAATATTTTAATGTAATTAAATATTTTATTTATTTTAATAAATTTTGGTTTGTCCAGTCAATGGACTAACAAAATATTATTTTTGACGAAAATACCATACTTTTAAAAATGTGTATCAGTTCGTCCAGACAATGTTATTTTAATAATTTTTTGATATATATAAATAAGGTTGTGAATTGAGTAGTTATTTCACAACAATTACCATCAATATCCTCAACTCAGTCTAAAAGTATGTTTGCAATGCGTTCATCACCATCAGCAGCAACATCAACATCAACGGAAGAACCGCTTCAAAAATTTTCACTTATGAAGAAAAATGCTCTGGTTATATTTTCACCAACAAAGCCTCTGATAAAGATGCTACTCGCAGACTCTTGAACATTTGTATAGGGAATTGAACCTCTGGCTAGAAGGAGAAATTGGTCATAAAGAAAAGATCAGGAAAATTGAGAAGCGGGTTGTGGAGTCAGACGTGACGAAGTGGAGAAAAGTGGTAAATGATGTGGGTGTTCTTACGATGATGCTAGGTCCAGATGATGTTGTCTTGATGGTTGTAATATCTTAGTTCTAATGATGCACTGTGTTGTTTTAAGTGTGTATGTTGTTAGTATTTTTTGTCTGTTTGTTGACCTTATGATGTTGTTAGTTTGTGTTTGGTTGTTGTCGTTATGATGTTGTTGAAATGAAAGTTGGTGGTTAGTTTTTGTTAAATTTTTTTAATTGAAATGAAAATTGAATTAGTAAGACATAATATTACATTGCTACAATACTGATGATAACATTATCGTCGACGCTGATTAGACGGGCCTACTACATTTGGACATTTGGTATATGGCCAACTCACGACAAATCCCACACAATCTCTTTTCTTTTTCAGTTTCATCCATTTCGGTTCTAACTCGGGTATTATTTGGGCGTCCTTTATTTTTTCTTCGCATAGTTTCATCATGGCAAATAGTAAATCCTCCATATTGTGGCCAATTTTTCTGATGTGGAAGTGCATGAAAGCTTTCCTTGTAGACTTTAAAAACATTTAGAATGGTGAAGACTTCTAGTATGTGAATTGTGTGGTCTTGTCGTATACTAGCACATGTTGCGATAGCATGAGAACAAGGCAAATGAAACGCTTGAAATTTTCCACAATCACAATGTCTCGTCTTGAGATCAACTTTGTAAGTATCTAATGACTGACCATTGTGTTGGTTAAGTCTTTCGGCCACCATGAAATAAAAGTGCTCTCGGTCGAAATGCATGTCGTTATGACTGATGGCTTTACTCACTCCCTCAGCCATTGCCTTTTTGCAGCTCTTCCTGAATTTTTAGCCAGGTGCCAACAACTTTGTCCACTCATGACCTTGTCTGGCAAACTTTGCCCCTAATCGAAAGTATGTGGACCTAACCAAATAAGTGATAGGAAGGTTACGAGTCTCCTTAAGTACAAAGTTCATTGCCTTAGCAAGATTAGTTGTCACATGTCTCCAGCGTTCTCCCCCATCAAACGCCCTTGCCCATTTCTCCCGAGGAATGTTGCCTATCCACCTTATATCCTCTATATTTTCAATTAGAATTTCACATCGATAGTAATTAAATGTTGCATCCGTCAATGCATATCCTGTAATTAACTATGTTAAGATGAATATACCAATATCTTTAACTATATTTGGTAATTATAAATGTAGACTATTACCTATGTTGACAAACAAAATTGTAGTTCCTTGTCTCTAATATCATAACTGAAGTTTTGTGCGATGTGTCTGATGCAATATACATGTGAAGACAGAGGATGTTGCCAACCATTTTCTAGGTCATCATATGCACTTTTAATTGATACATGTCTGTCAGATATTAGACACAAATTAGCCAGTGGTGTGATGTGCTTTCTTAAATTCCTCAGGAAGAAAATCCATCCATCCCTTGTCTCGCCTTCAACTAATGCAAAAGTTATAGGGAAAATGTTATCGTTCCCATCCTATGAAACAACCATCAATAATGTACCTCTATACTTTCCATGCAACCATGTTCCGTCGACCTGCACAATCAGATTGCAATAGGCGAATCCACAAATACACGGTTGAAACGTCCAAAAGAGCCGATGGAATTTCCTCTTATCACCCAATTGGGTTCCATCGTTTGTAAAAATAGGCAGCGTTTGCAATTCTAGTACGGTACCGGGAAGATAGGTTCACATTACCAACAACCATTGTGGAAGTTCATTGTACGACGTCTCCCAGTTCCCATACAGTGATTATATGACCTTCGTCTTTGCAATCCACGTTTTCCTGTAGGATATTATATACTCATATTTTTCAATAATATGGGCCACAATCACCTTTATTTTGATTGAAGTGTCATTGTTAACAAGATCTCTGATGCTTTGACTAACTAGCTCTTAAGAGATTTTTCCATGGTCTTGTGTCATAGCAGATGCCATACAAGTATGGGGTTCATGAAGCTTACCGATCATCCATTTTAAGTTCTTACGCAAAGAAGCTATGCACTTGAATTTGCACTCTGAGTTCTTACACTTGATAATATACCTTCTAGGATCAGATTTGTAGACATCGTAGTCAATATTATTGGTTATATGCCAATGTTGGATGGCCGCAACACATGCCTCCTTAGTTTCAAACACCATTCCTACCTCCAAATCGTTACCCATGGTGGTTGGATTTTGGGCTTCAAAAATTGAGATAGGTTGAGCCTCCAAACAAATATTTGTCATGTGAACAGGAGGATTGTACAAATTCATCTGTTCCACGTTTGTTGGCTAGGTAGCATTTACCATGACGTTCGCATCCTCATCATCATCATTTTCTCCAAATAGATCTTCGTGACTTTCCTCATCGAGTTCATCTTCACTGTATTCCCCAACCACTTCATTTGGTATGAAAGGTTCATTGTTTTGGATTGGTTCATCTTTAGTGAGTTAACTCATTCCATATCGGTGTGATTGTGTGAGTTGGAAATATTTCGACATCAACGAGACATACATATAGCTTAATCATGTCTAGTTGAGGAAATGTATTGTGACATTGAAACATCATGTTGACTCCATCACCGTCTTCAATTTGCTTCATTACATAAAATACACTACCATCGTCTCCATGAAATAATGGCAGACGATAGATGATTTCTAGTAAATAACATTGTAATTTTTTTCTATGCATTCCTTCAAATGGAACAAATCAGATTTACAATGATTTTTAAACGCATAGTATATGTATTAACAAACGAGAAGCCGACAGTAACATCATTAACAAGGGAACCATTATAATGTATGGTTACAATGATATTTCTCTGAGTCATTGCATGCATGGAAGAAAATTGCTATAAATATGAGACGTTAATTTTTTTTAAGTCACACATTCAATATCTTCTATATCATCTTCCTATTTTATATCTTTTATAAACTTAGTCTTTAGAGCAAACAATGGCAGAGTTATTATGGTTATGAGAAGAACACCGGGGAACCCCAAGTAACATTTTGCAGTTCGTAAGTTTTTAATACGTTAGTTTTTAATATTCATGAGAATTTTTATGTTGATTGTTAATACATTCTTTAATCTATTAGTTTTTAATATTTATGACAATTTTTTTTCAACAGGACCAAAAAAAACCCTAGGTCTAGACTTCATTCACATTGTTTTGATGCACCTGGTGAGCATATCATGTCGTATTTGGAACTAGCCGAGTTTGTCGAAGTTTCACAAATACATACAACAAGGATGAATTCAAAGCTTGTGGCCGCTCTATTGGAACAGTGGAGACCAAAATCACATACATTTCATCTTCCAATCGGTGAATGTACAATCACATTGGAAGATGTACGTATGTTGCTTGGTCTTTGTATTGATGGTCCAGACATTAATGGACCTATTCAATTAGGGGATTATATATACATGGAACATCTGGGTGTGGATCCTTCTCCTCGACAAAAACATAAGAAGTTTGTTAAAATAACGTGGTTACACGATATTTTAAACTATCTTAAGAGTCAGGATGATCCCACTGAAGCGGAGAACACCTCCAAGCTAAAATTTATATTTTGCTTTTCATTTCGTCATTTTTATTTCCAAACAAGTCACAAAATTTGTTACATTGTTCTTGGGTACCTTTGGTGGGGGATTTACAAACATGTGGCACCTATAGTTGGGGTTATGCTTATTTGGATATCCTTTATAGAAATTTGTGCAGGGCGGCAAACAAATATGTGGTGAGTATTGGAGGATGCATACTCCTTCTGACTATTTGGGCGTATTGGCATATGCCCATGATAGCTCCTAATAACAACCAAATGTCAACTTACCCGTACGCCCTCAGGTAAATTTATTTTATCATTGCACTATTTTAAACGCATATACTTTTAATTTAACAAGTTTCAATATTTTGAAAATGCAAGGTTTGTACAAAGAGGTATGGAGTACAACAATACTCCCCGAATCTATATACGTGGATATCGAGATGCGTTTGATCACATGACTACGGAACATGTAATTCATGGAACCAATAATATAACTACTTTATTTCATACATGATTATTTGCACTATAACTATTTTATTTAGTGTACCAGTTTAAATGGAGGTCATACCCGTTTTATCCAGATATTGTTCGTGATGATATTCATGTATGGAGTGTGATAACATCAATAATATGCTTTCATATTATTGAGATACATCAATCAGACCGGGTAAAATTAATGTTTGGATTTCCTCATGAAATTCCATCTCAACCAAGATGTCTGAGAGAACATCACGCAATAGAAATGCAATCCATATGGCGTGTTCACTGGAGAACTGTAAACCAATAAGAGAACGAGGAGTGGAATAATATAAGACATTTTGTTTTGAATGTGCAACGTTTAAGACAACAACAAATGAGGCATTTCCAGGAATATATTACTTGGTTTAGAAATATTCCATTAATATTTTCCTCACAACCACAATATTTAGTCGACCCCGTCAATTTGCCTTCTATACTATAAACTTTCCCCCATAACCATAACAAACAATCACATTCCCCCAACAAACATTTCATCACACCCGAACAACAGAACAACACACTTCATCCCAACAACCAACTCCTCACCAACCAATCCATCAAACCAACTACTACCACCAAAAATTTCAAGATCAAACCCCACAACGACCACCCTTCCATTACTCTTCAATCCAACAACCTAACTTTGAGTATTCATACTCTTAGTCTCAACAACATACACCCAACCCATCATCATCTCAACCTAACTATGAATTTGCCTCCTACCAATCTCAACAACAAATATTCCACCCATCATCTAGTCAAACTAACTTCGATCACTCCTCATTCTCTCAAGATGTTTATCATCCATCAATGGAACTGCCCCAGTCATACACACATGCGTCATAAATACTCCCCAACTTTGGTCTAACCGAAGAAAATCTTGTATCACTTCCGGACTGTAATATTGATGACATAAATGACTGTTTGATGGAGAGTACACTGAATCAAGGTCAATCAAACCAACGTCCACCAAATCAAGATGAAGATTTGTCATCCGATGCTACTTCTCCTCCTCCTCCATAAAAAAAACGGGCATAGGTGAACGCCAAAAATTTCCAACCAGGTGCTATACTGACTCATGTCTCCTTCCACGACCAACGTCGCCAAAATAAAATTAATGTATTATTATTTTGAATTATATTTGTATTATTAATAAATTTGTGTATTATGTTATTTTTATTATTATTAATTAAAATGTTTAATTTTATTAAAATATTAATTAAATAATTTTAAAATCAGTTTAATTATATAAATATTAATTAAAATGTTTAATTTTATTGAAATGTTTAATTTTATTAAAATATAAATTATATAAACTTGTGAATTATATTTGTATTATTAAAAATGAAAAAAAAACGCAAAAAGGGTTAGTCCAGGTGGTGAACGAACCACTAGGAGACATGTCAAAAAATGTACTTTGGCAAGGTTTGTCTGTGGGGTGGACGAACCCCTATACACTGGCCAAGGTTTGTACATGGGGTGGACGAACCCCTGTACTTTGTGTGGCAATTCAGTGATTCTTTTTTCAAGTGTGGCAGTTTGGTATATAAATTTCAAAAGTAAGACAATTTGATATTTTTCTCTAACTTCTTAACTCCAACATTCTTGCAAACTTTATTATTATTTTTAATAAAGTGACTAAAGTTCAAAAGAAAAAACAACAACGCTACGAAGTGGGAAAAGAGACACCTCTTATATCATCTAAAATTTACACCAGAGTGGTTGGTAGTTAGGGTTAACCAAGGTCTTATGATTATGTATATTGGCTAGCATATTCATACATTTGCTTGATTTTCTGTAAATATGATGGATTTTAGGTTTTAACACTCAATTTCATACTCAAAAGATTTCGTATCTTCTTGACAAGACTTCATTCAAAGACATTACCTTACCTTGCTTATTAATCAATCATAATAATATATGAATCCATATGCATTTCCAATTTATTATACCTCATTCTTTTAGCCATAGTTAACCTTTCAATAATCCTGGTAATTCTGCTACATATGCAATATACAGTCATTGATCTAATTGAGTTACAAAAACCATTAACTAGTGATCATCTTCACTGAAAACAAACTGCCATGCCCAAAACTTGTGTTAGTACTCTTAAAAGCAAAACTCGTGTTAAAACAAATCCACCCATGATTCGAATGATGTCATTGTACTTCCTTGCGCACTCCACTTGTGTAGTACTACAAACTTCTATATGAAATTGTGTTACTGTTATATGATGCCAACAAGTTCAATTTCACCTCCCAATGCTTATAAGGATCATGATAATTTGTATTAGACAAAAACATTGTTTTAGTCCTTTAAGTTATTTTAAAATAACAAGTTAGTCCTTTAAGTTTTATTTGTAATGATTTAGTCCTTTAAGTTAACAAAAGTTTGCGTCGTTATCCTTTTTTAAAATTTTCGTTACAAAAATGTATATGAGGCACTGACGAAGCTGAGCTGGTAGTTAATTTAGATGAGTTGGCTTTCAGGTATGTTGATTAGGCTTTTATGTTATTATTCAAATGATTAAGACTTTAGCATCACAACTTAGGTTACACAACCCTAATGTTCTTCTCCTACCTTTGTGGAATCCTTTCTTCTTCTCATCCGCCATGAAATTTTGTCTTCTTCTCATCCGTCGTGCAGGTACATTGAAGGTGAAGAAAACCTTCTTTCAGGTACGCAAACTTATTCTGAATAGTAGTTTTTTGTGATTCCCCATTGTTGTTTAGCTTTTTGAAAAAGTAATATTTGCGTGATAGAACATAGATTACTTATTTTAGGTTGATGTAAATAGGAACATCATGGTTATGGATGTATTTTTTTGTTGACTTTCATCATGGAGGATATTTTGTAGATGGAAAATATATAGGAGGTGAAATGTGAAACTGGAAGTGTGATGATGACGGGTGGAGTTACTTTGAAATATTGGTGGGGACCATCATGAGGAAGAAAATGTGGATGTTGGTGCGGACCATTATGAGGAAGAAAATGTGGATGTTGTTGGGGACCATCATGAGGAAGAAAATGAGGATGTTTGTAGGACCAACATGAGGAACAAGTTACAAATATTAGTGGGGACCATGTGAGGGCAGTGATGACAGTGCATTAGGAGAAGGAGACATTATTGGCTCAGATGATGAGGTTTTAAATGGTAGATTTTACGAACTCTTGGTAGGAAGAGACTTACCTGCTGGCCAAGTTGATCAACCTAGTACCAATATCCTAGGTGATGAAACAACTCAAAAAAGAAAGAGGATGGGAGTCAGGCCATAAAAAAATAAGTTAAATGTCAGTTCCACCAAATCCTTCATGATTTTAAATTGTAACACTCATATCCCATATGTTTTTAAAATGTAACAATAAAGTCCTTCCAAATTTCACTGATGTACAAACGAAAACATAACTTTGAGAGTATGCAACACATAATTGTTGAACACGACATATGGATGATTAAAGTACTGCAATACAATATTTTTTCATTAAAACATTTGTCAACAAAAGCAACACAACATTTTTTAACAACCCATTGTCAATAAATATTACCTAAACCAAAACATAAATACGCATAACATTACCAAAATCAGAATTAACAACACAATCACATATCATAACATCTTCAACATGATCTTCATGACCTCCTTAGTATATCTCTCATCATTAACAATGTCCCTTCTGAGCATGTTAATTTCAACAACATTTTCATCATATTTGAAACATTTCAAAATAACTGGGGCATGCATCTCTGGTTTGACTTCATCACTAAAATTATTTTCATACCATTCAAAGAAATTGTAACCCACATTATGAACTTCACTTTGTTCAAATTAACACAAACCCATATATCAGTTAATTTTTTCTGCATAAACCAAAACCAAAATAAAATAAATTGTTGCATAACAGACTTACCTCAAAGAATTTGTATCCCTAATATAACTTCCCCAAGCTTCTTCTGTTTTCTTAACTATTCTTAACATTGCTTTGGATCCACATGGACATGTCAGTTTCATTCCAGTTTGTGATACACATGAAATAAAGGTATTAGAGCTCAGAGATCTTCGATTTGGTACACTTCTACCATTTGAGGCCATTGACAAACTTTTGAGTTTTAGGGTTCAAAGTGTGTGATTTGGGGATTTAGTGATGAAATCCAGAAAAATAGTAAGACACCAACTCAAATGCCAAATCAGTAAACCTGAAAGCCAACTCATCTTATTTAAATTCTAAGTCAGCTCTGTTTTTGCCACATCTGCGTTTTTGTAACAAAACTTTTAAAAAAATGGCAACGATGCAAATAATTGTTAAAATTAAGGGTTAAATCGTTACGAAAAAAAGCCTTAAAGGACTAACTTGATATTTTAAAATAACTTAAAGGACTAAAACTAGTATTTTGCCTTTGTATCATGAATTCTTTGATTCCATCGTAACCACAAATTAACAAGTTGTGGCCCAAGTTACATCCCATCTAACCTTTTTATTCCTTCCATATGATTCTTCAAATTAAAATCAAACCACTCACTACTACAAAACGTACAAACAACAACGCCAAAGTAACAATAGTTTCCTACTCACCGTAGAAATATGTGATATTTAGGCGCATGCATTTTTTATATTTTATTAAAATAATTTTAATAACAGTTAAAATTCCAACGGTAGTGAAACGTGAGGCCTTTCACCACTGTTATTTAAAAAATCGTGATTCTAGGTAGCATCTGGTCATGAGTTCAATTCCTAACACCATCATTTTTGGTTTTTTACTTATTTTTTCAAAATGATGACAAACCTTTCACCACGGGTATTTAAAAATCGTGATTATAGGTAGCGTTTTTACTTATTTTTTCAAAATACTGACAAACCTTTCACCACGAGCATTTAAAAAACCATGATTATAGTTAGCGTCTGGTCATGGATTCAAGTCCCAACACCAATATATTTTGTTTTTTACTTATTTTTTCAAGTCTTAGAACCAATATTATAGGTGACGCACTTATTTAATTTATTCATTGTCCTTAAACAAATCTTGGTCGTCCATTTACTGATTATCAAAAGTCAACACACTACTATTATTGATTCGTATGAAACCTAAAACTTAGACGAATTTTCAACTTAGACAAACTACATATTATACCTCCAAACATCATCTTTCATTTACGATACTCTATTTCTCCACTAAACCAAACTCGAATACAACATTTCTATCATAAACAAAACTCAAAAGTATCATTTCTTTCATTAACCAATTTCATAACTCCATCATCTCTTCTACAACTTGAATGAGACAAAGAAAATATGGATTCGAGTTAGCAATGTTAGGTTTTGGTGTTATTTCTTATTATTGTTGTTCTTGTTTTTATTATTGTTGTTTTTGTTATTGTTTTGTTGTTATTTTTGTTGTTGTTGTTGTTGTTTTTCTTCTTCTTCTTTCTATTGTTGTTATTCTTATTGTTCTTGTTTTTGTTTTTGTTCTTATAGTTTTTCTTGTTGTTTTTATTGTTGTTCTTGTTGTTATTCTTATTGTTGTTCTTGTTGTTTTTGTTGTTGTTCTTGTTGTTCTTGATATTGTTGTTGTTCTTGATGTTATTCTTGTTCTAATGTTGCATTTTTTTTAATTTTATTACAAGGCATACAACAATAGGTATTTAAAATAATCATGATTATAGATAGTTATAATGTTACATTTTTTAATTAAAAGATATACAACAACGAGTATTTAAAATAACTGTGATTATAGATAGCGCACTTTCCAGTTTTCTACCAAGGGTACTAACCGTGATTGTAAAAAACTCATATACAATCACATGCTACTTAACAACGCCAGGTCCCGCGTGATTATATATTTTTCCCAATCATTGTTATATGCCTTTTCCGTAGTAGTGACTTCTTTTTTTCACTATCACACCAACTAATCTGGTTTAGGATTCAGTTCTAGTATCAAGTGGATCCAATCCCCTCGTGATCGCAGTTGCGAAGGATCAAATGGTGGTCCTCCCTACCAAGTCCAACGCCAATCACCATTGGACCAACTAACGATTGGTTCAAACCGCTGCTTTCTAGTGAGAAGAAATAAAAGTATTCAAATGGTTGGTTTCAATTAAGTGTTACCACATAGTGTATGCAAGAGGACAATCCCTCAAAACATGTATCAAATTTTCCTCTATAAAGCTACAATAATCACAATAAGGTTCCCTAAAATAATTATTGAACCTCTTTAACCATGGTTGTACTTCTTATATTATTATGGTTTGACATTTGTCTGGATTGACTTTGACACCTCTTCTAGTCAGCATGAAACCCAAAAATCTTCTCTGCTTTAACCCCAAATGAGTATTTGGTTGGATTTAGACGAATGTTATACATTTTGATAAAGTGTAGGACGTCCTCCGAGTCTTCACATTAATTTTTATCATATAGCATATTTATTAACATTTGTTCTATATAAATCTCAAAGTTCCTTCTTATCTGGTTTGTAAACATTGCATCCATCAATATTTGATAGGCAACATCAATGTTCCTATATGATTAAAAGGCATTACTTCATAATAGTAGTTACAAATATTGGTCATGAAAGCAGACTTGGGCACGTCCAAGGTGTTCATCTTGATTTGGTGTTGTAACTTGAGTAAGCACCCATAAAGTTAAGCATCTTGTACTGTGATGATTATTTAATCAACCTATGTATGTTAGGTATATGGTATGGATCCTTAGGTCATGCAAGATTGAGGTATGTGAAATTCACACATATTATCCATTTACCTGAGGATTTCTTCACCATTGCCATGTTAGCTAATAATGTGGGATACTTGATCTTGCTTATGAACCCCACTTTTTTTAGCTTATTTACTTCTTTATCAACAAATACCTTATTCTTTTTTTTCTAGATAACTTACATGATGGTTACATTGAGAGCGAGACGATAACTAATGATATCGACATTTATTCTAGGCATATATAAGAGGCTCTAGACAAATAAATTTACATTCTTCTAGAACATGCATTTTAGTTGATCTTCTTCTTTTGTCAAAGAGGTGTCTAATTTTGTATTTTGGAAAATCATAGGGCTAACTTGAACTTCTTTAAGGCCCTTCATAGGAATCAGTTCTTCCAAATACTTTTCCTTTGGGAACAGGTCTACAAATTTGATGTTGTGGACATCAGGCATTGATGGCGAACTGACAGTCATTGCCACTTTTTTTTATTCCAATACTGTCTTGGTAGCAATTTCTAGCTACTTATTGATATCCCTTCATAACGCCTACATGCCCATTATCTAAAGGGGTTTTCATGGTCATATAGAGAATGAATAAAACTGCTTCCATGACGTTGAACGTAGGGCAACCAATGATTATCTTTAACAAGGAAGAATTTTTTTTTCAACGAGGTATCTGACTTTTATGGTCTTGGCATTCTCTCCCACTCAGAAAGTGGTTCTAATAGAGATATACTATGAGTTTATACTTGTTCACCCAAAAAAACCAACCAATGAGCCTTTGAAGAGATACAATTGCTCTAGATCTACCTGAAGTCTTTCAAATATGTCCCAATAATGGGTCTAGGAGTACTCACTTTACATACAAGTTGAATATTTTTACACTTATTGCCATGTGGCCCTCTTCATGGGAAAAAAGTTAAACATTTTCTCACATTTCTGTGTGAGAAAGTGACCTCAAATGCATAAATTAAATGAACTTTGAGGGAAAATCTACTACATGTGTTTCAAAAACATCATGTGTTTTTCTGATTCCTTCCAAATCATAATAAGTTAAAGACAAAGGAAATTCCAATATTTTACCATTATTTAACCTCTTGAATCTATTTTAAAATTATTTAATTAAAGATTAAGAAGCCTATATCCACCACATGCTAAAAGATAAATATTCTTATACATAAATCAATATCATTGCCAAATTATGTGCTAATCAAATGAGATCTCTTATGATTGTGCACAAGTTGTCTTGTCTTTCTTTAGTAATGTTAGCATATGCTAAAAATATCCTTTAATAAGATGTAACATTTCGTTTTGTTTTTGGAAAAAAAAGCTATTTTAAAAATATACACAACAAACACTTTATATCCGTGCATAAGACATGTTAACACATTAATACTAAAAATCCCAATAGTAATGCAAGTTGCTAATATAAGGATATACATTGATTCTGCCATTAATAAAATATGAAATTCTCTAACAAAGTTGTCTTATGATTGTGCACAAGTTGTCTTGTCTTCTCTAACAAATTGTTTTAACTTTTAAGCTAAGTCGCATTCTAGCATGATTCATAATGTCAAGTGGGTCAAAGGAAATGAGTACATTGAGATAGCAAAATATCACACTTTATTAAAAAGTTTCATTGGAAAAACAAAATCTCAACAATAAAATAGGTCGTGTTTATTCGTTGACCTCAACAAAGAAAACGTGCAGGCCTGATATGTTATTATGGTCTATGGTCAAAGAAAACGTTTTGTAATATATATATATATATATATATATATATATATATATATATATATATATATATAGGTGTAGTTAGGGTGGCAAAACAGACCATGATTCGTTGGATCGGTCTGCACACTTATCATGAAACGACGGGTTAAGTTGAGATTTTATATCCATCTATTTGTTCGGTCCGCTCTATCTTATGTCTGCCACGCCTTAAGTCCCCTAAAAAGGACGGGTTGATAAGTTATCAAACATTCAAAATATTGATTGAAAGTTAATATTTGAAGTATAGTTTTGGAACTCTTGTTGATGATTCTATTTTAGGTGAAATTTCTTAATAGTTTTAGACTTTTAATTGTCATTTTATGTTTCCTAATTTATGGTTTGATTTTTCTAATTGAAATGTAAAAAAATATTTTAATCTATTAAAAAATTATAAAAAAAGACGGGCAAGCTCGTCACCTTGGCGGGACGAGTTAGATTTTTAAGTCCAATTTCACTTGGTGGGCTTGCTTGTCAGACTATTTTTTTAACGAGCTTAAGACGGGAATTGGGAGGGCGACACGTTTTTCCACCCTTAGGTGTATTGCTATGGTATATTGGCTCTATACAATCACAACAACAAACAAACTTGTAACTACCATAACTATCATAACTAACCACCTCTAACTATATTAACTATCAAGGTGACTTAAGTGACAAGTTAGCTTCACTAACTTGTTCTTGGAGTAATACCCCCTACAAGTTCGAGAATAAATGTTAATCATGCCCAACTTGGATAAAAGAATATTGAATGGTTGAGGTAGAAGTAACTTGGTGATGAAATCAACTAGTTGATATTTGCTTGACACGAGAAGGAGCTTGAAAACACCTGCTTGTAATTTTTTTATGAACTATGTGACAATCTATCTCTAGAGGCTTACTTCGTTCATGAAATACAGGATTAACGACAATATGCAGTGCATTCAAGTTGTCACAATAAAGGACATGCAATTTGTTGCATTGAATTTGATGGTCATGAGTAAGATAGATCAACCATTGCATTTCACATGAAGCTTCATAAGAGGGTTGTTAAATTATTAATTGTTTCTTTGTGCGCTAAGAAATGGGTGATTTACCAATGAAAAAACATTGTCCTGAGATAGATCATCATGTATCTGCACTCCAACCCAATCGGCATATGAAATCCCTATTAGTTGCAAGTGGGAATCTCTGGAGAAGAAAATGTCATGAGCGAGGCATCCTTTGAGATTCCTGAGTGTTATGATAGTTTCCTTATAATGATTTGTGGTTGGATTGGTGAGTAATTGGATGAGTTATTGGGTGAAGAATGTGATGTTGGACCTTTGTGAGGTATACGAGTCGGTCAACTAGGAGCCTATAAGTTGGGATGTTAGGATAAGTTGAACTTGTGTCATTCATGAGCTTGTTGGAAGGATCTGCAGGTGTGGTAACTGGTTTGGAGCCAATTAAACATCCATAAAAAATCAAGTCGAGTCAATATTTTCTTTGACATGGTGGGATGCCACGTTTGGAGTGTGTTACTTCAAGGCCAATAAAATACTTAAGTTAACCAAGGTTTTTCATTTGGAAATTTTGATGGAGAACATGTTTGATATGACCAAATGCAGCTAGTGAATTTCCAACAATTATGATGTCATCCACATACACCAGTAGAACAGTAAATAAGCTAGGTGTTTCCTTAATGAATATTGAATGATCAGAAAGAGCTTGATGGAATTGGTGAGTAAGAAAAGAGAAGTGAGTCTTTCATACCATTTTCAACTTGCTTGCTTAAGTCCATACAAGGACTTGATGCATTTACATACTTGACTGGGCTTGACTGACACAATTCCTGGTGGAATAGATATGTACACATCTTACTAGAATTCACCATGAAGAAATGGTTGTTGAAATCTAATTGGTGACTAAACCAATTATGGATGGTTGTCAAGGCAATGGCTAGTCTGACTGTGGTCATTGTAACACCCCTAATTTCCCCCTTACTTTTAATAAATAAAATACGACAATATCAGAGTAAAATGTCATTTTTAATTCAAGGTGCTACTTTTAACCAACATAAAACATGCTCTTAAAATTTGACACATAACATGAACGGAAAACTATTCAAATTAAGCAGCGGAAAAATCAAACTTTAGCGATATCATTGAATTGGAAAATCATTAGAAAATCGTTAGAAAACCAAACTAAAGCAACAAAATAGCGTTCCTGAATCCCATGTTATGTGTCCAAACAGACACCGCTAACGCGAAGTAGATCTACTTCACCGACCACAAACTCTAACTATGCCTGAGCACCTACATGTTACCCACGTGGAGGTAACATTCAAACAGAAGGGGTGGGATTCTTAAATCAATTAAAAGAGGAAAATGATATAAATATAAGGCATATATCACATAACTACAACAACATACTTATCATGACAGAAATCACAACTCAATTACACATCTACAACAAACACATCAACAACATATACACCCACGCTATACACATCAACAACATATACATCCACGTCATACACATCAATAACAATGCATCCATGTCATACACATCAACAAAAATGCATGCAAATGAGACTCAACCATAGAATTAATGCATGTTGTACCAAGAATTGATCCCTATTTCATGAACCAGTTCCCGTCGTAAGTCGTAACTCTCGACCCCTTTTCCATGGTCCAATGTAACCCCTCTTTCATGATTACACCCTCGACCCCTATTTCATGGTCCAGTGTGACCCCTATTTCATGATCACATCCTACACTATGATTGAACATAATCACCTCATGCAACAACGACATCATGCAACAACGACGACAATATGCAACAACAACAACAACACCTACACATTCATCATTACATCAACATCATTCAACCATTACTTGCATTTAGCTAACATACGTCATTATGTTACTACCACAACTCTACCTCTTTGAACCATTAAATCATACAACTATCACCACAACACAACATGTTATAACAAGTATGCAACAACATTCTACTACAACAACTCATCCACCTCAACATACTACAACAACTACATACTATAACAAGTTCATACTACAACGACTTAACGACAACATACTATAACAACTCAACCACAACATATACACATTCATTTATTCATGTATTTCTCATCATCACATTTAATATTCAACAAAACAAGTATATAACCTATCAATACATGCTCCTAACACAACCATATCAACACAAAACCACTAGGATATAGAATAATAATTTCTGGAAATTTTTACTAATAAAAATAATTATTTTTAGTCATACTAACAATTTTAAATTAGCAACACATACACAACTAAATATACATCATGCATTCAAATGTTTCACACAAAAACATGCAACATCGGAAAAATGCACAAACAACCTCTCTAAACCTACTCACACTGCATCAACAACACACCAATCTTCCTAAAACATTATACACAATTTTTCATGAAATTTAATGAATTAGAAACACATTTTCTCACTTCCAGGTCTCGCTAAGCATCCCCCTTGCTCGCTAAACGGCCTCCTCTCGGGTTGGGGAAAGTTCATATTTTTAACTACTCGCTAAGCGGGCATGGCAGATTTGACAAAAAAAACTCTACGATGACAACAAAACTCCTGCTACAATTTTTCACTCAAAACCCTACCTTTCACCATTTTTAATCACAAATTTCAGTATAGAACTCATAACTAATACACATACATCATTTACAATGCACAACACACATCAATTCATCAATAATCCCTCAAAATCTACTCATAAAATCCTAGGTTTTTCCATAAAACCCCAACTAACATACCTAAGGACATCTACCCTAACATTCATATCATAATACCCTTAAAAGATAAAAGATATCCCACCCTTACCTTAATTCGATGAAAAATCTCTTCATTTCTCATGAAATATTTGCCTCTAGCCTTGCCCTTCCCCTCTTCTTTCTTCTTCACGCTCTTCCAAAATTCCACGATCAGTTTTACAAATTGACTGCTCTCTTTCTCAATTTCCCAACATAACCCTTGGACCCATAATATTGGAATATCCATCTTGACCTCACTAACCTCTCACTTATTTACCAACATAACCTTTCCACTTGATATTCCTCTAATTAAATTGTTTCACTATATTAACATAAATTATTAAATCTATATTAATTTAAATAATATAATTCTTCTTACTCGACACATCTTCCTTCATCTCAACACCTCCACCCTTCACTAAGGATATGAAATATCCAATAGGGCATAACAACACATAACAATTCTCTTAATCGAATAAATAGTTAAACAATTAAATTAGGGTGTTACAACTCTCCCCCCTTATTGTATTTTCGTCCTAAAAAATTCACCGGATACAAACTACCTCGGATATGCGCTCACATCCAATAGTCAACTACTATGCCCTGAAAGACAATACCACGAATATCACAAAACAACGATATAACTTATTGACGACAACCACAACAAGGCGTAACTCTTATGCAATGTACTCGACAATCAACTCAAGACACAAAGTAATCAAGTTATGAATACATAAGTTCACTCTTGAACTGGGCACAACACGATAGTTACCATCATCTTGGGTAATACCTCCTTAATTCTCCATCGTAGGAATTAGATACACACCCTAACCATCATCATAGGAAATGGGACAACAACAAATATAAGAACACCAAAATCTATAACATGATATCACCATAACTAGACTACCAATTTCGTTATCACACAACATCAAAACAACCATTCTATAATTTACCAGTCGAACATGTAACTAGTACACCCATCTGCCTAGTAGTACAAGATTAACAAGTAAACTTTTCTCCATCTCACTCCCATTTTAGAACATACAATGGTCTAATCATTCTTGTGGGTTCTATCATCAACCTTCGAATTCTTACAAGTCATACCATATGAACAAACTGTGCTACCTTACGCTCCCGATGTGCACTCTGAATACTTGCAACTATCAAATATACTAAGTTCACATCCAACATCTGACGCTTCCTAACAATCACTAGAAATCATTATTCACATTTAATATGCCCAACCTTACACTCCATTGGGTTTTCTCTCATATCAGACACAAAGATCTGAACTGCTAACTCAATTCCAATTCTCTCTAACCATCAAATTAAACATATGAAAAGACTTTCAACTTCACTCGTCAGGAATTCCAATCCTCCTTGTCGTCTCATACACTATTCCTTTAGACCAAATAATCATCCTATACTTTTGTGATTATTAAACACTTCGAATCTAGGTCCATAAAAACCATACTGCCTAATCTTCAACACACTCACATCCGCAACCAAGTTCAAATCTTGAACATGATGGATCCCTTCATGAATCCTCCGTTGTTGTAAAGCATAAACTATAACTTTACCATCTTGTATTTACACTCTGCCACAACTCATCACTAACAAATCTCAATACCCCACAAATGGTGTATTAGGATTAGGCTGAATCAAAATGGAACCGTAGTCGACTTCTACTCTGGTTCTCTAAAACCTCCTCTTACGACTAACATCCCAAACACACAACTTATTTTTTGCAAGTTAACTGAGATAACAGAATTGCTAACTTGGGAAAAAACCTTCCAAAACCCGTAGCTAAAACATTTTAATCTCCTTATCTACTTCGGAGCTTCCTCATTGTATAACTACGTCTACTTTTGTGGATTTTAATCTCCCGCACGGGTAAAATTATTTTATACGTTATAAAATATATTTAAATATACGTATAAATTTGGAACGTTATAAAATGTATTTATATATATATATATATATATATATATATATATATATATATATATATATATATATATATATATATATATATATATATATATATATATATATATATATATATATATATATATATATAAATTTGAAATTAGTTATTAATTTTAAAATGAACAATAATTATATAAATTCAATTATATTAAAATACAAATAAAAAAAAGGACTCGTGAGATGAAAAAAAGAAATATTTAATATTTGATAATAATGATTTTATCTTTCAAATTAAAATAATTATTGATTAAAATAAAATATGTATTTTGATTATAATGACCCGTAAAATAGAAATAATATTTGATACAATATAAAATGTATTTAATTATATACAAATGTAAATTTAGAATGATTTATTTAATTGTAAATTGAAACATAATTATACAATCTCAATTTTATTAAATATTGATGCAAAAAGAAAAAAAATAATTTGTGAGATGAAGAAAGACAAAAAAGAAAAATTTGATGCAAAATGACCCGTGAGATAAAAAAATATTTGATGCAATATAAAATGTATTTAGATACAAATATAAAATTTAAAATTATATACTTGTAAAATGAAAAATATTCATATAAATTAAATTGTATTAAATAATTATATAAAAAGAAGAAGAAAAGAATTATAAGATGGAGAAAAAAAAGTAATATTTAAAAATAAAAATATTGTCTCTCAAATTAAGATAAATATTGATTAAAATAAAATAGATATTATGTTGATTGTGACCCGTGAGATAAATAATTTTAAATTTTATTAAAATTAATAAATAGATTATTAGTATTCTTAGTGATAATAAATAAATAAATAGGAAAAGTAAATAAAAATGAAAGTGAAAAAAGCGTGGGAAAAAATATGAGAGATATTTGAAATTTGAATGAAGAGAAAAAAAATAGTGTATGTAATATTTTATTATAATTTGACAATAGGTGTATGACATGTGTCATACAAAGAGAAGTTTAAGAATGTTTTAATTGTAACATTTGTTAATTACTATTTTGTCCATAATGTAGTGTAAAAATATTTTGATGGAAGAGCATAAATGGTAGAGCATCCGATCTATTTTTGATATGTAGATAGTAGATGATTGATTTCGTGCACTTGCGGGATAACCTCATTACTGAACATGCACTACAAGAAAGATTCATCAATAAATATAGGAAAGATAATGGAAATAATCTTGCAAATGATGAGAAGTCAAGTAAAAACAAGCTCTTATTTTGGCTATGGAAGTAGCTAGAGGAGAGGGTAACAACCAGGTGTGATTCCAAATGGATTCCGTGTTAGTCTTCACAACTTTGAGAGGGTATCAGAAAGGTCTCCCAAGGAATGGTGTGGGTATGGCGTGTCGAAGAGTGTTGATTAGAATACAAGGGTTTGATGTGGTGGTTCTGACACACATTGGAAGGAATGCTAACAGGGCGGAGGACGACGTAGCTAAAGCGGCGTTTCGAAATCAATTGGCTGAGGATAGAGTTATGTCAAGAACAAACCCTAATCTGAGGAATTGAGGGTGTCGTGTTTGGGCCGGGTGGCTTTTGGCCTTTGGAATTAAAAAAAGAAGTAAAAACTCAAATAATTACTCTGATTGGATCAAGAAAAGCATGGACAACAAGTATTATGGGAAGAAAGTTGACATGAAGGAGGTGTAGTCTTACAACTCTCAAGGATTTGGACATAATGCTTGAGACTGTCAAAGAAATAAGGAAGCCCGAGCGAAAGATAGCGATGAAGTGCATTATTCACATGCTAAAGTTAATGATTCTGAGGATGTGTTACTCATGGACAACACTCAGTTGAACACTGGGCAAACTAACATGTGGTACCTGGATTCAGGACGCAGTAACCACATGACTGGTAACAAAGATTGGCTCACCAAGCTAGATGAATTAGTTGAGAAAGTGATAAAGTTTGCAGATGGCAGGCACATCACATCAGGTGGAAAGGGAGACACCTCTATTGTCAGAAAATATGGTCGAAAAGCTAACATCAGTGATGTTCTATATGTACCTTCGATGATAAGTAACTTGTTAAGCGTAGATCAATTACTTGAAAAAGGGTACAACATGAATATAGAAATGAATCATATGAAGGTGTATCATAGTGATGAAAGGTTGATTATGAAGGAAACATTGGCAGATAACAGGCCCTTCCAAGTAGAGATCAACCCAGTTGATGACAAGTGTCCTTCTTCGACTACAAAAGAAAACAATAACTGACTATGGCATAACATGTATGAACATATAAAATTCTAAAGTTCAGGTATGCTCAACCAGACAAAAATGGTGTATGGCTTAGCTCATATGAAGGAACCAAGTCAAGTATGTGAGGAATGTTGCAAAGAAAAACAAGCTAGGAAAGTATTTAAACATGACTTACCCATGAGGTCGAAGAAAAATCCAGAGTTAGTTCACTCTGATGTGTGTGGACCATTTGAAGTGAGGCAGAATGTAGGTAACTACTATTTCTTAACCTTCATAGATGAATTCACTAGATATATGCAGATTTACCTTATTGAAAGGAAGAGTGACGTATTCACATAATTCAAGAAGCTCAAAATTGCATGTCAAAAGGCAAAGTGGATGCAAGTTGAAGAAATTGAGAATTAATGGTGGTGGTGAATACACCTTTTGAGAATTTGCTGAATTTTGCAATGAGGAAGGTATATAGCATGAGGTCATTGTACCCTATACACCTCATCATAATAGGATAGTTGAAAATAAGAATCGAAGCATACTGAACATGACAAGGAGCATGTTGAAAGCTAAAGATATGCCAAAGAGATTTGAAATCAAAGGGTAAGAGTCGAAGATGTATAGATTAAGGAAACTTCTCTATGGTTTGAACCAGTCCCCAAAAGCTTAGAATAAAAGAATAGATAGCTTCCTGATCAAATCAGGTATCACAAAGTGTATATCTGAACATGAAGTGTATGTCAATGATGCAGACAAGGTCAATCGAATCATCATATGCTTGTATGTGGATGCTTTGTTGATTAGAGGTGCATATGAAACATAAATAAGAAGAGTCAATTTGAAGCTGATGCAAGAGTTTGAAATGTCCGACCTAGGGAACTTGTCATATTTCTCAAGGATGGATATCAAAGATATATGTGAAGGAGTGTTCATACACCAAAATAAGTATGTCCAAGATATCTTAAAGAGGCTAAAGATGAGAAAATGTAATGCGCCTTCTATGCCATTAGAAACTAGAGCAAAGTTGAAGAAGGAGACATGTGATAAATTTGTAAGTGCGATAATGTACAAACAAATCATTGGATCCTGGAGGTATCTTTGCTAGACAAGGTCAGACATTTGTCGAAATGTCAGATTTTTGAGTATATTCATGGAGAAACCCCAAGAATGTCATTTCATTGCAGTTAAGAGGGTATTGAAATACATAAAGGGTACAATTGATCATGGTGTGCTGATGTCAAGGAAGAAGAATACCAACACAAATGAAAAAGTATATGGCTACACTGATTCAGATTTTAATGGAGATCACAATGAAAAAATGAGTATTGTAGGCTACATATTCATGATCAAAGGTGCTTCAATCTCATGGAGCTCAAGGAAGCAAAGCATTGCGCCTTTGTCATCATATGAAACTGAGTACGTGGTTGCATCATATGCATCATGTCAAGTAACATGGATATAGATGTTTCTTGAAGAGTTCTAGATAATGGAACCTAAGAAAATGAAGTAGTTTGTCAACAAGAAGTCAATTATCAACTTGGTGAATCATCTAGTGTGTCATGATTGAAGTAAGCACATAGAAATGAGGTATCATTTTCTAAGAGATCAAGTTAATAATGGAAAGTTTGAACTTTAGCATTAAAAGACAGAATGACAACTAGCCGACATACTCACTAAACCCTTGAAGAAAGTTAGGTTCGACAAGTTCTAGATAAGCATCGGGATGAGAAGTCTATAGAACATGAATTAGAGCGTGTGTTAGAAGTTGTAATTCGATGTTTTGTCGAAAGCTAGAATTCGACTATATCAAAGTAGCTAGTCGAGATGTAAAAGTCAGTTGTATTCGACTGAGTCGAATACAACATATAATTGTTATGTCAAAATACAAATTATAGTTTTGTACTCTACATTGTGTATGTTTTAGACATATACCAATTTGTATAATTTTGGAGTTGAATTTTAGTTACCTATATAAATAGCATTGTATGATATAAACTTAATAACTTCACTCAATAATATTTCTTTTCTAAATTAGTTTCTATCTCTTTTCTCTCTTCTTCTCTCATCTTTTCCGAAAACATTGTATTCCAACAACTATGAGCTATAAAATAAAATCAATAGAAATTTAAATACACTCTAAATAATTAAAAAAAATCCAAAATTTAAAACTAATGAAACTTTCTCAAAAAAATAAAATAAAAAATTATGCATTTTTGTATTGACAAGATAAAAGAAAAACAAACTGAAAAACACTATTTATAGGTTAGAGATGAGAAATTGATGAAATCAATCTGTGTGTTGTTAAAATACCGTCAAATTGTAATGCACAAAATTTAACACGCTTCCATGTAAGCGCGTTCAAATTACATCTCTCTGAACATCAATGTTCCTTGGTGAGTCATAGATTCATCATAATCCCAACAAATTCAAAATCTTCAATTTCAATTTTTCATTCTCTCATAAACTGTGCAATTTGTCAGAAATATAAGGTTCATGATTCTGTAATTTGTCACAAATATAAGATTCCCTTTTCTGATTTCAAAGATTCATGCTTTTATCAAATTGTTCAAGGGGTTGTTATCATGCACCAATTTCCTCAAAGATTGATTTGAAAAAAATTCTTGGTTTTCTAGCTCATTGTATGTTTCTTCAATGATTTACAAAACCCATTAACTTTTTATGATTTTTTTTTTTGAATTTTGATAATAATTTGTTTTTTTTTTGTTGCAGAGAATAAGCTGGCATTGGCTCATGCTTAATTTCAAGTTGAGGGAAAATATTATCTGATCTGTAAGATTTTCAGTTGGATTTTTTTTTTTTTTTGTAAATTCAATCCTAATTTGCCATATTTTTTTTATGTTTATTCATTTTTTATAAAGTCAAATTTTTTGTGTTTTTTTATATATTGAATTGAATTTTCCAATCGCAAGTTGATCAAGATAAAATATGTGATGCTGATGAACCGTTTTATTTCTTTGCAGCGAAACAGTCGATTGATTACATGGCTGTTTTCAGATTATAGTGCCATTCCTTGATTTTGATTTCAAGATTTTGAGGATGGAGATGGAGATACATCAAGAAAATTCTGAAATCAGCGGTATACCAGGTAAAAACTTTTAGTTTTATGTATAAGAACAAGAAGAATAGAGTCATTCGTATGATAGAATCTTCGTAGCACGGACACTTCAGGTTAAAGACATGTCTGACAATGACATCACAACGTTTGTGATAATTTTTAATCACTTCTATTTTCTTAAATTATTATCGGTGTCTATGTGTCACTATCAAACTCTATTAGTGTCGTGTCTGGTGGTGTCCGTATATCTGTGTGAGTCCTTCATAGGATAAAAGCAATGTTAATGTGACGCTCTCTTACAATTTCAGAAATCAGTGTTATGTGATATTATGGCAGTCTAACTATAGAAGTTAAATGTCTCGACTGTAGGGTCAGGATCTTGTCTATATGATCTCTTCTGTACCGAAACACCGAGTTTGAATTCTCAAAGTCAGAGAGAGCGATGGATGATATCTGGTATTTTACCTTTTTAAATTTATATTCGAAAACATTGTATAGCTGCCGGAATTTTATCTTTTAACTTATACTAATTGTGCACATTCCCATTCGCTAGGTCCACAAGAAAGATTAGACAATTTGATGCGTCAAGCCGGGAACAAGTACTGCGCGGATTGTGGATCGTTAGATCCTAAATGGGTGTAAGTGTCATTTTGATTTTCAAAGGAATTTTATCGTTAGTGATGCAACTCTAACACAACTTGTAAATTTTTTTGCTTCGTAAGTTTTACGTTTCATGAATCCAGTTCAGTTTTGTTAAGTTGTGTAATAGCTTTACTCCTTAGGCCTTATTTGGATAATCAACTTAGTTAAGTGCTTATATCATAAGCGTTTATCATGTATGTACTTGTGTATAAGATATATCTATAACAAAAGATACTTTAACGAAGATCATCAGTTCAAATTATGTGTATTTTGATTAGATTTACCACGTTATTTGAATATCAGGTCTTCAAGTCTTGGAGTATTTATTTGCATCAAGTGTTCTGGTATACATAGAAGCCTAGGAGTTCATATATCTAAGGTATGTTCCTAACATAAATTATGTAAAACAAGTAATCCAAATGCTTGCACGCATTTTACTTGCAAATTCTCGAATGGAAATGTTAACATGATTTGACATTATTATAGGTTTTGTCACTGAATCTAGATGACTGGACAGACGAACAAGTTGATTCATTAGTCAACTTGGGTGGAAATACGGTAATCAATAAGAAGTACGAAGCTTGCTTGCCGACTTACATAAAAAAACCAAAACCGAATTCTTCTATTGATGAGCGCTCTGATTTTATTAGGTAACTGGATAAAAAACACGCTCGAATGCGCTCGCGCACACACACACACATACACACACAACAGATTCATGTTTATCTTGACGAAGGGTACCATTGTGTTTTACAATATTTTTTTAAAATTTTTCTTTCAGGAGAAAATATGAGTTCCTACAATTTTTGGATTCTGAGGAGAATTTGTCTTGTCCCTTTATACCATCCCATGGAAGAACTTCTTCATCCGGTCAGAGCAGTTCCTCAAACAACATTCCTCCACCCGAAAAAAAACGTTATGATAAACAAATAACTAAAAACCGTATCGGACTTTCGTTTCGAAACAGCTGGGGAAGAAAAGATTCTGAGATCAAGACTGCAAAGAAGAGTACCTCGTTGGTAATGTTTCATTTCATTACTTCTAGATCTATCGTTCGTCTTTTGAACTCAGTTAATGTGAAGAGTACCTCGTTGAATCTTATTTCTTGCTATTTACTGTTATAGGCAGGTATGGTTGAATTTGTCGGATTGATAAAAGTTAATGTGGTGAAAGGCACTAACCTAGCTATCAGAGATATAGTCACTAGTGATCCTTATGTCATCCTTTCCCTCGGTAACCAAGTGAGTTTCCTCTTCATTTCACATCTACTAATTTGGTTTGCACATGCTGTCAACATTCAACATTCTCACACATTCACTTAGTCAGCACATCAGAGGTCATTGGATCGGTATCAGCCCATCTAGATTTCAGTGCTGATTTTGATCAAATAATCACCGATGTGCTAACTGCGTGAATGTCTATGAATGTGTGGTTTCTTAATAAAGGCATGTAAAGGAAAATTTAACATTTGATATGTAACATTTATAATCTCTGGTCTTGCAGTCGGTGAAAACGCGTGTCATAAAGAACAATTTAAATCCAGTTTGGAATGAAAGCTTAATGTTGTCAATTCCTGAGAGCATTCCTCCTCTTCGAGTGGTAAGTTCAATTGGTCACCATTTTCTTAAGTAGAATTGATTCTGCCTCAAAACTTGATTATAATTTGAAGTTAGAATTCAGAGCTTTTCCCTCTAGAATCGATTCTTAGCTTTGAATTTAGTGTTCAGTTCACTTTTATGTTACTTGCACTTGAAGTTAGGCGGTAGATACAACATCAGAGAATCGTTTTGCATAAGATTTGATGTGATACATACTTGCATGCAGATTGTATATGACAAAGACGCATTCAAAAACGACGATTTTATGGGTGAGGCTGAAATAGACATTCAACCATTAGTATCAGCAGCAAAAGCATATGAGAAATCATCAATCAATGAGTCAATGCAGCTTGGAAAATGGGTAGCAAGTGGTGACAACACACTTGTGAAAGATGGAATAATCTCACTTGAAGAAGGGAAAGTGAGACAAGAAATCTCATTGAGGCTACAAAATGTTGAGAGAGGTGTACTTGAAATTGAGCTTGAATGTGTTCCTCTTACTCAATAGATGAAATAGGAGTAAAGGGACATAACATAACTTTGCAAAAAGAAAATTACATTTTGGAGCATTTATTTATGTCTCAGTTTTCACTTTTGTACATTATTTCTGTGAGACTGTGACCAAATATATGAATTATCAATAAGTGTTTTTTTTGGAAGAGAACTTATTGATATATTTCAATCTTTTTTCCTTTTTCAACCTCATGCTTAAGTTTACTTGAAATTAATCAACCTGGCAACCTGAATATGAAGGGGCGATTGAATTTAATAAGTTTAAAGAAAAATGACAGTTTAAATGACAAGAATATAAATAATAATAATAATAATAATAATAATAATAATAATAATAATAATAATAATAATAATAATAATAATAATAATAATAATAATAATAATAATAATAATAATAATAATAATAATAATAATAATAATAATAATAATAATAATAATAATAATAATAATAATAATAATAATAATAATAATAATAATAATAATAATAATAATAATAATAATAATAATAATAATAATAATAATAATAATAATAATAATAATAATAATAATAATAATAATAATAATAATAATAATAATAATAATAATAATAATAATAATAATAATAATAATAATAATAATAATAATAATAATAATAATAATAATAATAATAATAATAATAATAATAATAATAATAATAATAATAATAATAATAATAATAATAATAATAATAATAATAATAATAATAATAATAATAATAATAATAATAATAATAATAATAATAATAATAATAATAATAATAATAATAATAATAATAATAATAATAATAATAATAATAATAATAATAATAATAATAATAATAATAATAATAATAATAATAATAATAATAATAATAATAATAATAATAATAATAATAATAATAATAATAATAATAATAATAATAATAATAATAATAATAATAATAATAATAATAATAATAATAATAATAATAATAATAATAATAATAATAATAATAATAATAATAATAATAATAATAATAATAATAATAATAATAATAATAATAATAATAATAATAATAATAATAATAATAATAATAATAATAATAATAATAATAATAATAATAATAATAATAATAATAATAATAATAATAATAATAATAATAATAATAATAATAATAATAATAATAATAATAATAATAATAATAATAATAATAATAATAATAATAATAATAATAATAATAATAATAATAATAATAATAATAATAATAATAATAATAATAATAATAATAATAATAATAATAATAATAATAATAATAATAATAATAATAATAATAATAATAATAATAATAATAATAATAATAATAATAATAATAATAATAATAATAATAATAATAATAATAATAATAATAATAATAATAATAATAATAATAATAATAATAATAATAATAATAATAATAATAATAATAATAATAATAATAATAATAATAATAATAATAATAATAATAATAATAATAATAATAATAATAATAATAATAATAATAATAATAATAATAATAATAATAATAATAATAATAATAATAATAATAATAATAATAATAATAATAATAATAATAATAATAATAATAATAATAATAATAATAATAATAATAATAATAATAATAATAATAATAATAATAATAATAATAATAATAATAATAAAACAACAAACATACCATGTTTTAAGATACAATATGAGATTAATCGTAGACATCAAAAGTTGGGTTAATTAAATATGTTTTTATCCCTATAAATATTTCACATTTCATTTTTGGTCCCTATTAAAGAAAAAATATTTTTTGATCCTTACAAAAATTTTATACATGTAGTTTTAGTCATTGATATGTTCTAAAATTTTGAAAACTATTTAATTACCCCTAAACTTTTAAATTTTTGAATAAATTTTTTCATATGTGTTCAGATTAATATAAAATTTTTATTTATCAAATTATATAATTTTTTAAAATGAGAAGAATTAAATATGAATTTTTTAAAATTCAAAAGATAATGGTAAAAGTAATGAAAATCTCGATTTATAAATCAAATTTTGAGTTTTTTTTAGGAACTTTTTACAACATTCTAAACACATCTACAAAATAATCATTAAAAAATACATATTGGTTTAACAGTAGGGACTAAACTACTGCATAATTATTTTGTAGGGACCAAAACACGTGATTTTTTTAATAGGGACAAAAATCAAAAGTTGGTAATTTTATAGAGACCAAAAACATATCTAATATCTAACTAATAAAAACACTACCTAATAACTCTCTATTATACCCTTTTGATAAAATTTACTTTGAACTAAATCTAAAGGATTTTTCGGGCATTCCAATTTTTGCTGCACTTACAAAGGTTTGACAATAAATTATGCTGATGTGTCAGCTCTTAGGTTTTTCTCACATATTATCTAATTCAAAAAAATCTACAAAATAGGATACAAAGAGATATAATTGGGATATGCAACTGATTGTTAAATAAACGTATCCATTTATTTTGAAAAAATCAATAGCCACTTTGGGAAAATCAATAGCTACAAAGTTGTAGACCGCATTTACTATGAAATTAACCTAAATCTTTTCATCTTCTTCATTTACTGCGCCACCAGTCCCATCTTCATCTGCATAGAACCGAAAAGCTCTTTTTCTTCTTCTTCTTCTTCTTCCTTTCATTTCCAACGCTCGACATCCATAACCCTATTTCACCATGAACCTTCATCTTTGTCTCTCTTTTTATCCTTTTCTTTGTTGCAAACCATTGTTATTGTTGCATCACATGACACTGTTCTTCCATGATTTCATCTTCATATTCTTACTCTTGTGGGACGGTAAAATATGTTATTGCTTCTGCTTCTTGGTGGGTTTTCAGGTCATGAAGCTTTCTACTCTTTGACATCAGAGGAAACTGAAATAGGTATTGAAAAAAAAATTTAGAGACACTTTGTAACCATTATAATTAGAAATAACCCATGTTTTTGTGTTTGTGTATTCAATTGCATAAAACAAAAATGAATAGTTATGTATATTGTTAGAGTTACCTTGATTTTATGCTTATTATAATGTCCGCTACATGTTTGATAAAATGCTATTGAGAAAACATACTACATTGTTTTGCTTTAATGCATTGGTGCTATTTTTTCATTGAATGTAGTTATAAGAATATGACTCTTCATCGTTGCAGCTGCTCATTGTGTATGTGGTTCAACGAAGAGCAAATTCCTGGTTAGTATTAGTGAGGTGTAGTAATAATAATATGGCCCAATTAAACATTATTCTTCTATTTTTATTATTATGTTAATAATATTAGTATGATTAGTATTATTATTATTATTATTTCTTTTATTAAAAACAAAAGATTGGCTTAGTGAGAAATACTTATGATGGTAATAGAGGAATTAATGATTAATCTGAAAAAATTATAGGAGGTTTAGTCATAACAATATTTGGACCAAGAGAGGTGGCTAGGAAGAGGGAGAACGACTGCTATGGCATTCTGCAGAGATCATTTTCGTAGGAATTTCTTCAAGGAATTGAGGTAAGGGGGAGAATAGGTTCATAATTGGTGATGATAACATGATAGGGTAGTGAGAGGTCATTTCCCTCGTATGATTTTCTGTGTATATTGATGTTCTGTGATTTTGTTGCTTGTGGAATTATTATTGTGAAATCGATTTGAATTACTTGATTTCTTGCATGAGATATTGTTGTTGTTGTTCTGTCTATATATTGTATGTACAGATTTGGTGTTGTTGCAGAAGAAAAGTAACGAATCTAGATCTAGAAATGTATGAAATTGGATTAGTAATGTTAGATGAAAGAAGAACATGAATAAAAGTGTAATACTGGTCTAGAAATCATTCTAGGACTAATATGAGGTCTGAAAACGAGAACCATAGTGAACAGATTCAGATGGAAGAGGAAATTGTGAAAAATGCAGATCTCCTGTCCATACGCGTAATAGGGTAGCCATACGCATATGGCATGGTGTGGATTTACGCCATTACGCGTAATGATGGGGCTTTACGCGTATGAGAGACGTTTTGGCATGGCCATCTGCCCACTTTCGTAGGTTACACGCGAGGAGGTTGGGCAATACGCGTATGGGACCGTGATACGTGTATTGAGTGGCGTATGAGGTTGAGGCATGGTGCATTACACGCATGATGGGCGTATGGGGTGTGTGTTAGCTGGTCAATACGTGTATGCCCTTGTGCATTACGCGTATGACCAGGCTTGTAGGGCAATTTTGGTGTTTCGCGATGTTTGTTTCGATTTTGCGTCAGATGGAAATGTCCTTGATCTTGAGTGTTGAAATAAGTATTAGGAATTATTTAATCGAGGATTAGTGATGGAAAATAATTAACTACAAAACTTAGGTAAATTAACTCGATGATTAATTAAGTAAATCGTATGGAGTACCTTTGGTGATATTAGGGACTATGATTAGAGGTGAAGTTGATTAATAATCAAGATCTAGTGGATTAATCAGATGATTAGCTAATTAAGGCTAGGTGATGTATTTCCTTGGTATAATGTGTAGGTTGAATCGATGGAACAGGTGTGGCAAACTATGGTGGGTTATGACGAGTACGTATTCCTTAAGTGTTTGGGGGAATCGCGTAGATGTGTGATTATTAGAGTAATTGTGTCGTATGTGGTTCTTTGTGATCAGAAGGATCGTTAATATGATTGATTGTTATTGTATATGCATTATATGTATTTCTGATGTGATCCAGAGGATTGTTATGATGTATAATATTTGTTATACACATGTTGTTTGCATAAATTTGTCATGTTGTGTATCTTATGTGATTGGATGGATCATGAAGATGTATAATGATTATTATACATGTGTTGTGAGCATTCTAATTGTCATGCATTCATGAGATTATTGTTGATTATTATTGGAGATGATTCATTGTCGGATGGACGTATGTGATTCATCCGAACTCCATTGTGGAGAGTGTTGGAGGTAAATCATTGTCGAATGGGTGTATGTGATTTCTCCATATTCTTTTATGAATCGGGTTCGATTGAATGAACCATGGTGATTTGGTACCACATGCATTGTGTCATTGTTGAGTTACTTTTCATTATTGATGTTGTTGAATCATAAATTATGTTGATAAGTGTTGTTGTGGATATGTGTTTTTTATGTAGAGTGCGTGAGATACTACTCCTTAACATGTATTATACACCGTTAATTATTGAATGTAGTTCTCACCCCTTTGTTGTTTGTTGTTGTATCTGTGCTTCTTTGGAAGTACAAATGATTCAGGTACTTGAGTATGCTTGGAGTAAAAATTGCTTGATCAAGTCTTAGGAGTCACTCTGATACGTAACACGAGACTCGAGGATTTTTGATGTTTTACTTAGCTCATTCTTTGTTACGTATCATGTTTTTATTGAAACTTTATAAACCAAGAATTATTGATGAATATTGTTGATGTTGGCAGATTGCCATGAGTTGAATAAGTCATATCTTCCGCTGTTTTAAATAAGAAGTTTTGTTGTTGACTTTATTATTGCTGATATGACATTCCACTTTGTTTAAAACTCTGATTTTACTTAGTAGTTTATTATTTTCTAAACTGATAAAAGTGGGGTGTTATAATTGTTATCATAGCAGGTCGGTCCGTCCGACCATATTGTCGTGTGTCGTGTGTCATTTTTTCCTGAGTACGCGATATGTGTGTGACACACTGCCGGTACTTGCTTGTTTTTCTAACAGTCTGTCTGCAAGTGTTGGTTGAAAACAAGTGGGGAGGGGAAGCTTTTGCTTCTCTGCAGTGGTTGGTTGTATAATGTTAGCTTAGTTTGTATTGGAATCGCAAAGGTGAAATTTTTGATAAGGCTTGTGTCAATAAGGAGTTATGCATTAGGTGACTTAGTTCACAAGACGCAAGGAACGCTATTGGAGTTGGGAGATATGGTTTATGCCCATCATGATTGTCGGCTACCTATTGACAAATTGAGGAACTAATCACCCTTAATCCCTTGTAAATAGTAGACAGAATCATGTTTGATGGAATATACATATTTTTCAGCTGAGATAGTATGTTCAGTGGGTTTTTCGGAGTTACGCCAAATGTTTATTAAATTGTCTTTGGGGAGTTGATGCGGATTCCTGTATATGGAGATGAGATGGATTTGAGGCTTTGGTATGTTGATCAAATATTATTAATGGTTACTCGTCAGTGAGTAGAGAGTGAAATTGAATTTGACGAATGTAAAAAGTCGAGGTTTGTATCTGATGAGTAAGTTGGGGGACTCTTTGGGAAGAGATTCTGATGTTTTCCATAGTTGCAAAGATGGTGTTGATTGGAAGTAAAGTCACGATGATGGAATGTTAGTGGTGTGCAAGTTACAGATGTTTTTATGCAGAATATATCGGATGTGTTATTATGAAGAAAGACAGGACTCTCCATTGATCGGTCTCTGGTACTAAAAGGAGTTGTCAGAAGATTTACCGATAAAGGGAATTATGAAAGCAAGGGTGTCGCCTGGGAGGACTTCAGTATTATTAGTAAAGGAGAAGATGATGTCATGAAGTTGCATGTTGATCGGTGAATCGTATAGGAATTCATAATTGTGGTTGGAATAGATTGGGTTTTGATTTGCGAAGAAGCACAAATGATTTGAGATTCACTGGTGGTGATACTTTCATAATGAGTTGGAATGTCGTGCCCACAGAAACCTTGAGTCAATCGGGACTTCGTAAGAATGGAAGACATGCCAATGTTGAGTTATGTCCAGGTGTGATAAGGGGTAAAATGGAAGTGTCTTAGAGGTATGATAATGTCATTCCTTACCGAAAATTAATTAGAACCATGTATCTTCGCAATGTAGTGATGTTGAATTGTTGACATGGGATTGTTGTATGTGTCAACACAGAATATGGATGGTTTCATGGATGTTTAGAGATATTGAACCGCGAGATGTGAAATTGATTGCAAACTAACCGTTGTGGTGGTTGTGGAACTGAGAGAGTGAGGTAGAAGTATTGTTATATACATTGGATCGATAAGATAAGTGTAAAATACTAAGTGTCCAATAATTGTCTTTCCTGAATTCATGAATCGAGGGTTTGATTAACATGGAATTTGAAACATTGGAAGTATGATCCAATGGGGGAGTAAATGAAATGTGAGACCATGAATTGATCAAGGACGTTGTGTAAAGGATAGTGGTGACTGGTATGTTTTAAAATGTGTATACAGAGTATGAATCGTGCCTTTCATATTTACTTGGATAAGTTTGAAGTGGTGTCCTTTGAAAATGTCTTGACCTATAATAAAATCAAAATAGAAATGTGTGGAATGTTTAAGAATTGAGATATAAGTATTAGAAAAGATAAAGTTATCAAATTTGATTTTGGTGGGTAGATGTGGACGTGCTTGGTTATGTTGGTCAGGGGAGGGTGTTGTTATAAGTCCACTCGAAGTAGAGGTGGTTCTACAATGAAGAGACTCGGAGTAGGTTAAGGAAATTAGGATGTATTTGAACGTAGTTAGTTATTACTGCAGATTATAAAAAGTTTACCAAGTTAGCATTTTTTTTGTCTCAGTTAACTTACGAAAGATAAGTTGTTTGTTTGGGTATATTTGTTGTGAGAAAGTTTTGGGAAGCCAAAGTAGAAGTTGACTATGATTCCAGATTGATTTTTCCTTATTATAACAAATAGTTGGTAGAGGGTCGGGATGTGTTTGTGATGAGTTGACAGAGTGTTAATACATGATGGTAAAGTCGTATTCTATGTTTTACAATAAACGAGGATTTATGAAAGTATCTATCTTATACATGAATTGGAATTGGATGTGGGTGAAATTGTGTCGAGTATCCAAAAGTATTATATTTATGATTTATGTTCTAAGTCTCTAATAATCACAGGAGTATCCAATCCCGGGTTGGTCGGAAGATTGGGGTATGAAACAAAGAAGATAGTCGGGATTCCTGATGAAGTAAGTCGGGAACCTTTTCCTATGTTTGCTTTGATGGTTGAAGTGTTGGAATTGAGTTAGCAGTCAAGAGACTTGCGTCTGGTGTGATGGGGTATACCAAGTGAACAATGTTGTTTCTGGTAACTGTTAGGAAGAGTTAAAGTTGGATGGGAACTTGATGTAGTAGATAGTTGCGAGTAACCAGAGTGCGCATCGGAATAATGATGTGGTATAATTTGTTTATACGTAAATGTTTAGTAAGGGCTCAAGATGTCGAGCGATAAAACCTGTTGGAATAATGAGACTATTACACGTCCTAGAATGGTAGTGTTACAGTGAGAAGTTTACATGTTAATCATGCACCATTAGGTATATAGACACATTAGTCATGTGTTTGACTAATGAGTCACAATTATGTTGTTTCGATGGTGGGGACAACGGGGTTGGTATGTTAGATGTGTGGTTGTAATTGAGACGATGTGTATCGTGAAACTTTTGTTCTTGTCTTGGTTGTTGCCCCATTACCTATGGTGATGGTTCGAGTGCGAGTAGCTAATTCTAACGATGGGGAATTAGGGAAGTGTTACCCATGGTGATGGTAACAATTTATGTTGTGTTCTAGTTCAGGCATAAACATGTATGTTGTAACTTGGTGATTCGTTGTGTTTCATTGTCGTTTTAGTTATCTTGGCATTATTATTATTGTTGTTTTGTGCTACTCGTAATGTTTTTGGTTATGGAAGAGGAGTGATTAGTCGGATGCGAGAGCATATATGGGTTGGTTTCACTAAGTACATATTCGAGGACGAAAATATTTTAAGTGGGGGCTAGTGGTAACACCCCATTTTTAATTATTTATCGTCGTATATCTTTGGTGAACTGTTGACTTTGTTTAAGGTATGTGTGCTTAGATTTTTTGTTGTAGAATCCTAGTGGGACAGGTAGACTTAAGGTGTGACTAGTATTAGTGAGGTGTAGTAATAATAATACGACCCAATTAAACATTATTCTTATTATCATTATTATGTTAATAATATTGGTATGATTAGTATTATAATAATTATTATTATTATTTCTTTTATTAAAAACAAAAGGTTGACTTAGTTAGAAATGATTATGAGGGTAATAGAGGAATTAGTGATTAATCTAAAAAATTAGAAGAGGTTTAGTCATAACAACATTTGGACCAAGAGAGGGGGCTAGGAAGAGGAATAACGGCTGTTATGGCATTCTGCAGAGATCATTTTCGCAGGAATTTCTTCAAGGAATTGAGATAAGGGGAGAATGGGTTCATAATTGGTGATGATAACATGATAGAGTAGTGAGAGGTATTTTCCCTTGTAGGATTTTCTGTGTATAATGATGTTATGTGATTTTGTTGCTTGTGGAATTATTGTTGTGAAATCGATCTGAATTACTTAATTTCTTGCATGAGATATTGTTGTTGTTGTTCTGTCTATCTATTGTATGTACGGATTTGGTGTTATTGCAGAAGAAGAGTGACTAATCTAGATCTATAAATGTATGAAATTGGATTAGTAATGTTAGATGAAAGAAGAACATGAATAAGAGTGTAAAAATGGTGTAGAAATCATTCTAGGACTAGTATGAGGTGTGAAAACGAGAACCATAGTGGACAGATTCAGATGGAAGAGGAATTTGTGAAAAATTGCAGATCTCTTGTCCATACACGTAATAGGGTAGCCATACACGTATGGCATGGCATGGGTTTACGCCATTACGCGTATGAGAGACTTTTTGGCACGACCATCCGCCTATTTTCCTAGGTTACGCGTGAGGAGACTAGGCAATACGCGAATGAGGTAGTGATACGCGTATTAAGTGGCGTATGAGGCTGAGGCATGGTGTATTACACGTATGGTGGGCATATGGTGGGCGTATGGGGTGCGTGACAGTTGGTCAATACGCATATGCCCTTGTGCATTACGCGTATGACCAGGTTTGTAGGGAATTTTTGTGTTTCGCGATGTTTGTTCTGATTTCGCGTCCGATGGAATTTTCCTTGATTTTGAGTGTTAAAATAAGTATTAGGAATCATTTAATTGAGGATTGGTGATGGAAAATAATTAACTACGAAACTTAGGTAAATTAAGTAGACGATTAATTAAGTAAATCGTGTGGGGTACCTTTGGTGATTGTGGGAACTATGATTAGAGGTGAAATTGATTAATAATCGAGATCGAGTGGATTAATCAGATGATTAGCTAATTAAGGCTAGGTGATGTGTTTCCTTGGTATGATGTGTATGTTGAATTGATGGAACAAGTGTGGCAAACTATGGTGGGTTATGACGACTACGTATTCCTTAAGTGGTTCGGGGAATCGTGTAGATGTGTGATTATCAGAGTAGTTGTGTTGTATGTGGTTCTTTGTGATCAGAAGGATCGTTAATATGATTGATTGTTGGTGTATATGTGTTGTATGTATTTCTGGTGTGATCTGGAGGATCGTTATGATGTATAATGTTTATTATACACATGACATATGCATAAATTTTCCATGTTGTGTATCTTATGTGATCAGATGGATTTTGAAGATGTATAATGATTATTATACATGGGTTGTGTGCATTCTCATTGTCACGCATTCATGAGATTATTGTTGGAGATGATTTGTTGTCGGATGGACGTATGCGATTCATCCGAACTCCATTATGGAGAGTGTTTTAGGTAAATCATTGTCGGATGGATGTATGTGATTTATCCGGATTCTTTTATGAATCAGGTTCAATTGAATGAACCATGGTGATTTGGTACCACATGCATTGTGTCATTGTCGAGTCACTTTACCTTATTGATGTTATTAAATCATAAATTATGTTGATAAGTGTTGTTGTGGATATGTGTTGTTTATGTCGAGTGCGTAAGATACTACTTCTTTTGTGGTGTATTGTGATGCTTAGATGATGGGTTTAAGAGGTTTGCTTATGCAGAATAACCTTTTAGGAGGTGTTCTTATTTAGAAGAACCTTTTGTGGTGTATTGTGATGCTTCTATGATGGGTTTAGGAGGTGTGCTTATGCAGAATAATAAGGTAGTTGCTTATGCGTCAAGGCAGTTGAGAACTCATGAAAAGAACTATCCTACGCATGATTTAGAACATGCTGCAGTTGTTTTTGTACTGAAGATTTAGAAACATTATCTTTATGGTTCTAGATTTGAAGTTTTAGTGACCATGGGAGTTTAAAGTATTTGTTTGATCAGAAGGAGTTGAATATGAGACAACAAAGGTAGTTGGAATTATTAAAGGATTATGATTTCAGTTTGAATTATCACCTAAGTAAAGCTAATGTTGTAGGCGATGCTTTAAGTCGGAAGATGTTGCATATGTTAGTAATGACGGTTAAAGATTTATAACTAATTGAACAGTTCAGATATATGAGTTTAGTTTGCGAAGTGACACCTCAGAGTGTTATGTTGGGAATGTTGAAGATTAACAATGATTTTCTAGACCGTATCAAAGAGGTTCAAAAGTTAGACGTGAATTTGGTAGATTCAATGGTAAGAATCAATCAGTAAAAGAATAATGATTTGAAGCTAGATGCACAAGATGTGTTGAGATTCTGTGATCAAATTTGTATTCCCGGTGATGTAGAGATGAAGAAAGTGATTCTTGAAGAAAGTCATAAAAGTAAGTTAAGTATTCATCCACGAGCTACTAAAATGTATCAAGATTTGAAGAATTTATTTTGTTGGCCTAGAATGAAGAGCGGTGTAGCACGTTTTGTGTATGCATTTTAACTTGTCAGAAGTCGAAAGTTGAACATCAGAAGCCTGCAAGGTTGATGCAACCGATAGAAGTTCCATAATGAAAATGGGATATCATTTAAATAGACTTTGTGACGGGATTACCTAATACTTCAAGAGGGCATGATTCAATTTGGGTGATTGTTGATAGGCTTACGAAGTCGGCTCATTTTATTCCTATTAACACCAGTTTCTCGGTATCTCAGTTGGCAGAGATTTATACTAGCATAATTGTTAAGCTACATGGTGTTCCTTTATGTATTGTATCGGATAGAGATCTGACTTTTACTTCTGATTTTTGGAAGAGTTTGCAAGAGGCTTTGGGTTCTAAGTTGAGGTTGAGTTCCACGTATCATCCTCAGACAGATGGTCAGACGGAAAGGACTATTTAGACATTAGAGGATCTGTTGAGAGCGTGTGTTCTTGAGCATGGAGGTTCGTATTGGAATGGCACCTTTTGAAGCGTTGTATGGTCAGAGATATAGAACTCCTTTGTGTTGTCATGAAGCTGGAGAAAGTGTAGTGCTTGGACCTGAGATTGTTCGAGAGACTACCGAGAAGGTGAAGTTGATTCGAGAAAAGATGAAAAATTCCCAAAGTAGGCAAAAGAGTTATCATGACAAGTGAAGGAAGGATTTAGAATTCCAAGCTGGTGATCATGTATTTTTTTAGAGTTACTCCTATAACTGGTGTTGGGCGAGCGTTGAAGTTTAAGAAGCTTACCCCCCGTTTTATTAATCTGTATCAGATTTCAGACAAATTTAGAAATATTGTTTATAGAGTGGCTTTACCGCCCAATCTTTTGAATTTGCATGATGTGTTTCACGTGTCACAACTTTGGAAGCACATTTCAGATCAATCTCATGTGATTAGTATGGATGATGTGTAAGTATAGGATAATCTTACTGTTGAGATGATGCTTGTGAGAATCGCGGATCGTGAAATGAAGACTCTAAGAGGCAAAGTGATTGTGTTGGTGAAAGTAGTCTGGTTGGGAGCTGCCGGAGAAAGTATGACGTGGGAGTTGGAAAGCAAGATGGGAGAATCTTATCTCGAGTTGTTTGATCAAGGTAAGATTTTCGAGGACGAAAATATGCTAAGAGGGGAAGAGTTGTAACACCCTGTTTATTTAATTATTTATTTAATTAAATATTATCATATGTTTGGTGTCGTTTTGCATTGAGTTTCTAGGTTGGCTTGAATTAAGTTGAATAAGTCGATTAAGTTGATTTAAGTCGGGTCTTGTTAGTTGAATTAAGTTGAGTTGATTAAGTTGTGAGTTTATGGTAGAGCCTTATAAATGGCAAGGTGATGAGTTTCAGGCCTTTATCCCAAGTTGAATATTGTTGTGTTTTTATGTTTCTATAGTTGTTGTTGTTGATAATCGTGTTGAGCCGCATAACATATCATTATTTAAGTTGGAGTTATTTGCTCGGTAAGTTGGCCTGGATTGGCAAAAATAAAGTTGAAGGCTTATGCCTTGTGTTGCGCCTCTATTAATTGGCATGATTATAAGTTGGGAGTTTTGCTCCGATGGTACCACATGCATCACATTCGTCTAAGTTGCATATTATGTTGTCGTGTTGTATCTGATGTTGGTTTTTAGGTTGTTTATTAAGTTGTGAAGCGATGATCTATGTAATCTAATTCAATATGTTATTTGTCATATTCTTGATTATATTATTAGATATCTCACCCATTCTGTTTGATTGTTGCCCTTTGTTGGTAAAATGTAGGTAATCCATAGTAGATCGGAGTATCTTAGTAGGTTCTAGTCGGTGTTGTCGCTCTGATACGTAGCACTCGAGGGGATGACGCTTGTTTTATGTTGATGTTGGCTTTTGATTTAGTTGCTGAATTTTAAAGTTGTTTTATTAAAGACTTGTTGTTTTTGAGTTTTTTTCATGTTGGATACGATTTAAGTTGTTTCAAGTTGAATTGTATGAATCCGCTGCGTATTAATGAAGTATTTGTTTTAAAGACTTATCAGGTGATGACTGATGTTTTTAAGTTGAAATGTATCATATCATTGTTTTTTTTGTTTTATACTCTGATTTTATTAATAATTATCGGGTAGAAATTGGGTGTTACAGTAAGATCAGGACATGTAAGTCGCAAAGTTGTAAAGAGGAATAAGGGTTTAATAGAGAATACATAGAGGTTGCAAGAGCGAGAATCCAATCGAAGAGTATAGCGACCTTCAATCCAAGGTAAGGGTGAGGTTCTAACTCTATAATGGGGTATTTAATGAAAACATGTGGGATTGGGTTTTACACAATTTCTTATGTCCATGTGTTGAATTGTTGTGTTGAATAACAAAGTTGATCAATGTTGTTGAATTAGTCGTAGAATAATTTATCTATGTGGTTGGTGTATGATTTTTGTTGTGTTGTTGTATTGTGTACTGGGATAACTGGAAAATTTGTTTAAGATTGAACGTAATAAAATTCAGAGAACGGAGAAGAAGAATGAGATAAACAGAGAACGCAAGTTTTTGGGATGGAACAATCGTCCCAAAATGCACGACGCCCGTCCTGGGTGCATGACGTCCGTCACCCCCTTGGGATGACCGTCACATAGTGTGACAAGGGGCATATTATTGTGATGCATGTCACATTTGGTTCTGTTATATTTGTTTTGTTTCTGCATGTGGTTTATGTCCGTTGTCTAGCATAACTGAACTTAGTGATAATTTTCCAGAGACATGTTTAATTGAACTGAGAATAATTCTCTAGAAACTTTAATTGGATTGAGTAATTAATTTTTAGAGGATTAATTGGATTTAGAAGCAATGTAAGTCATAAGTAGCAGTAGTACTAGTATTTGTTTGACATGATTTATTGAATATCAGTAACATGATAAATTAGTATAAATACCAGTAATATTTAAAAGGAATTATTTAAGTAACAATGAGGTAGTAATTAGTAGCAGGTTTTGGGAATTTGTTTACTGACATGAATTAACAGAGGCATAATAAGAAGCTAGTAAGAAGTAGAAATAACAAAGTTTTAATAGCTAAATAAATAATCAGTTTTAGTCCAAACTTGTATGAATAGTGATGCAGTTTGGTTGCGTTATAATTGGTTGATTCTTTGTGTTGTGCTTTGTTAGAAGTTATGGATCGTGTTGCATTGTCGTATCAGTGGAAAGAATTTAAGTTGCAGGCCTATGGCCAATGTTGAATTGTTGTTGTGTTGCTATGTGATTATTATTGTTGTTGTTTTGACATTCATATTGAGACATAACATTTCAAGTTGGAGCTGTTGCTCGGTAAGTTGACCTGGATTGGTAATATTTAAGTTGAAGACTTATGCCTTGTTGATGCCTCTATTAATTGGAAAATTATTAAGTTAGAAGTTCTGCTCCAATGGTACCACATGCATGTTCATATTATAAGTCGTGTTTCAAAGTTGCATAATTATGTCGCTTGTGTTGTACCTTATGTTGATTGATGTTGTTTGTGAGATGCGAAGTGGTGATTGTATATAATCTGATCTAATATGTTATTTATCATATATTCGATTATATTATTCGATATCTCACCCCTTCTGTTTGAATGTTGTCGTCTGTTGGTAACGTGCAGGTAATCTAGAATAAAGCTGCTTATCTTCGTTAGTTCGAATCGGTGTTGTCGCTCTGATACATAGCACTCGGGGGGATAACACATGTTTTCTTTATTGTTAGTTTTTATTATGTTGCTGAAGTTTCATTGTAATTATTAAAGACTTGTTATTTTAAAGTTGTTTTGAGTTGGACATGAATTATGTTATTCTAAGTTGAATTTTATGAATTTGCTGCGTAGTAATGAAAATTGTTTTTATTTTAAGGACTAATCAGGTGATTGAATGGATTTGTTTAAGTTAAAAATGTATCATTCCATTTGTTTGTTGGAAATTTTGTAACTCTAATTTTGTTATTATCTTTCGGGTAGAAATGGGGTGTTACACCTCTCATTAAGAAGATCACCTTCAAATAAAGGGCTCGTCCCTGATCACTAAGCAAAATATTAGAGAAGCCTAAAACTATCCGCCCTTAACAAGTCTTTGTGCTTGAGGGATTTTGTATTGTTATATTTGTAAGTCCCAAATAAAGGAAACACAAGGGTCCCTGTCTCGTAAGGTGTCACATGGGTGTTGCCTTTGTGTAACGTGGGGGCTCTCCCTCAAAACAGACATGTGTACAATCCTATTATTCCTCTACTAGTTATATAAAGTGATTCATACCATGACTTCTTAGAAAATAGGTTGCCAACAGTTTCCCCTAGTCAAGAGGGAAAAATTATTGCTTCTTAGGATTTTCTAAACTCCAGTCCCGAGATCCTTTATAAATACACGACCTTTTAAGGATAAAAGACAAATCATAACCTAACTAATATAACACATAATATAGTTTCTCTCCTCACGTGAGTTGATCTCTCTCATCACCATAAACATCACCAAACATGACAAATCGTTGTCGTGGATAACCTTAACCACCATCATTTACTAAAGCCTCTGAGTATCCCCTACTCGTGTAGGGATACCAGGTACACTTGTACATTTTGACAAGTACATATATGACTAACTGACATTGTAAAGTAATTTACATTGATAATGCATATCAATTAAATATTTTTAAAATATTATACTTTAATTTTTATTTTATTTTTTATTTATGATAATGAAAAATTATTGAAAATTATTGTTTATCAGAAAAAACTAATAACGTCTTTTTATATAATTTTAAGGTATTTCGCAATTTATGTTTAAAACTTAAATGCATTAATTTTATATTTTATTTTATAAGTAGTCTAGTGTCTGGACTTCACCTTATCAAAATGAATAAATAGGATACCGCGGGTTCGAACTCCTAATTATACACTTAATGTTCTTACACAACTACCAATTAAACCGTCTTAGCGAGATAAAAAAAATAGATAAACTTAGGGGTGTCAGAACAGGCCGCCCACCCCGCCCCGCCAAAAGCCCACAAAGAAAAGAACGGGACGGACATGCCCGCCAAGGTGAATTGGGTATGAAATTCAAGCCCGCCCCGCCGGTGGATTGGCGGGCGACGGACTTTCCCGCCTTCTTTTTTTTTCTTTCATTTCTTTCATTTCTTTATAAGCTATTTTTAAATTTCTTTTTGTTTTTATTTTGTATTTTTTTATAGCTATTTTTAAATTGTAAGAGATGAGGAATCAAACTAATGTGATTAACAAGAAACTAAGCCAACTATAAAGAGAAGTAACTTCAATGTTAGTAAAACTATTGTGTCGCATATATGATAATAGAGAAATTCTTACTAGTTGAGTATGTTCAGTACATAATATAGTTTTAAAATAGATGTTTATGTTAAGAAATAGTGAAAACTACTCTGCATATAGTTTGGTATATATGAATGTTCCAGTTTATATAAATGTAATAGAAATTTCACAATTAAAAATATTTACATATTATAATTGAAATATTAAATTAGAGTATTCTATATGTGTTACAGTATAACAATATCATGTGTTTTTTTCTCTGCACTGTGTATTATATATTATGTATACATTGCATTATAGAGAACTTGTCATTGCAATATTTTATTGGTTAGAGTTTTTATCCGCAATATAAATAAATATCTATATTGGTATTGTATACAAATTTACATACTTTTTTAAACTTTCTAAATGGATGCATATAACAATAACTCATTTTAAATTTGAATTGGTTTACTATAATTTCATTTAAATTTGAATTATGACATCTGATCTTACCTGATCAGGAGGGCCTTCCAGTAGTTGAACGCGAACAACAAATGTGGTTGGTGAGTGGAAAAGGGGTGTACCTGCAAGGCACTCCGATGCCAAAGTAAGTAAGAGGTACAGAAAAGTGGTAAGCAAAAAGTGTTTCAGAATACCTGACCCTTTAGTGAAAAAAGGGTATTTATAGTGAGCCCCCAGCGCTGGGTCAAGGTTCTTTCTTGGGCTGGATTAGCGAGGCCCAAGGAAGAACTGCCAAGGTACGCGTAAGGAGCGTGTAGACCTAGCAAGTAGTCTTGTCCTTGGTCCAACTGCCCTTATCTTTCAGGAGATAATATGGGGTAGTTGGGTGACATGGCAAGTGGGATAGTGGATTTGTCACTTGCCCGGCGTGTCAAGCGTATGCTCGACCTAGGAGGAGTCTGCTCGACAACATAATATGTGTGCCTGAGTGGATGGGCATCTGCTCGACGTATTGGGCCACGACCCAATGTAGTCTCTGGAGGCCCAGTCCAGAACAACATCCATAAAAATGCATGCATATTATAATAAATTTAAAAGAAATTACAATAAATTTTTAAGTAGTTTTTGTTTCAAAAATTTTAGCGGGTTGGCGGGCTAACCCCGCCCCATTATGTATTTCGTCCACGGGGTTTTTTGTTTTGGCGGGGCGGGCGTAAATTCCAACCCAATCCGCCATTTTTTGGCGAGTGGCGGGACGGACCGGCGGACCCCGACCCATTTTGCCACCCCTAGATAAACTGTCAATTGAACTGTCTAGGCAAGATAGAAAATAGATAAAACATATCTTTGATTTTCTATAACGACAAAAATTAATTTTAAATGAATTTATTTCATAAAAGTAATTCTGATTAAAGTGAATTGAAGATATAATAATTTATATTAAAATGAATTTATTAAAGTGAATTGAAGATATAATAATTTAAATTAAAATGAATTTATTTCATAAAAGTAAATTAAAGTGAATTAAAGATATAATAATTTATATTTTGAGATTTAATTGATATGCACTGACAGTGTAAAAAAGTTTTACAATGTCAGTGAATTATAATCGTCGGATGTTATAACAAGTTTGACTTTTATTTAAAAAATTTATAAAGTATAGCAAACCGATGATGATAATGAATTGACAGTGTAAAATATTTTACACTGTCAATGCATATATATATATATATATATATATATATATATATATATATATATATATATATATATATATATATATATATATATATATATACTTTTAATTTTACACTTTTGTCTTTTTCAAAATGGATAGTAAGATTTAACAAGAACATGGGACAATAATATTCCTTAGTTATCATCAAAAGACATAACAATACCTAGATTAGCATGGAATGCAGAAACACTAATTCGATATTGTATGTATTTTTTTATTAAAAAAAAAAAAAAGGAAAGAGATTTCAATAATAAATATGTATAATTCCTCATAAACTAAACATTTACATATTCATTCATCACTAGATATTTACAAGTGCACATTATGAAAGTTTCACAATGAAACAAGTTTTGCCCTTATTTTAAATGTTAGCAAAGAAAACACTCTTGAACAAAACAAAACAATGTTCAAGGTGCAAAAACTTCAACATCATCAACATCATAATTTTAAGTTATAGTCATAATATCAACAATTTTAAATTTTCTGCAAAAGCATTGCAATATTATTTCATCTCAATATAAAAATTTGAAGCGTTTCTGCACTGTGACTGCAACTCCATCACCATCGTCGTTGACACCGCTGCGTTGCTCCATTTCATAATCACCTAAATCAGTCAATAACAAGAGCAACAAGGACACCTTATGAGTCCATTTTCATTGCATTCCATGCATCTCTTCAACAAACCTTCATCTTCGTCGAATATTTTTCGACTTCCACTGCAATTATCGCATGGTACAAACCTAGCATCACCGCAACTCTCACATACAAAACCAGGCTTCATCTTGGGAAACCCTTCAAGCATTCTTTTCAAATCACCACTTTCAAATAGTTGCTTAATCACATCAGCACCACCAATGTATTTTCCTCTGATAAAGACTTGAGGTAGTGACACATTTTCCTCTCCCATCACACACTGCATAACAATTTATAGTTTAACTAGATATTAGATGTATATTAAAAAACTTTTTATGACCAAAAATAATATATTAAAAATCTTCCACACACACAAAACACCAACGATCAATGATCAACGATCGCAATTGAAAAATTAATTGTAATCATTAATTTGATATCAGACAATTAAAATTACACATTTTACACAATTTTTGTCATTGATTTAGTTTAAAATATCAAAATTAAAAACACCAAATACAATTGCAACAAATCTATTTTTCAACTTCAAAGCATTTTTACTTGATTCACACAATCACACTTTGTACAATGCAAAGATAGTCACATTAAACTATCAACAACTCATACATAACTGTTAGTATAAGAGAACAAACCTTTAGTGATGACTGACATCCAACCTAATAATATCGACCTCTATAAGTTGAATTAAGATTTGTGGACACATACAAACAAATTTAGCAGAATCGAGATGTGAATTATCTGATCCTAATCCAACTATTCATATGACATAGAAATATCAAATAAAGGGAGACTAAAAATTTAAAAATGAGATATTCTTTACCAAAAAAATATTGGAACTTATCATTTGAAAATTTCATAGCCATCATTTTTAATCATAAGTTAACAAGTTTTGTAACTATCATTAAATTGATACTAGTAAATATATTAAATAAATAAATATCACATCAGTGTAAAAAAAAAATTGTAGAAAAAAAAAAGGTAATAATCTTTGTACCTGCAATTCCTTTCTATAAGCACGATCCATGGAAACATCTCTTTCATCAACCCAAACCCTAAACCCTTTCAGAATCATCTTCACCGCATTACAATCCTCAAACGTTCTTCGAATTCCTCTCAAACTCGTCAAATACACCACAATCCGTTCCTCGCCACCTTCCAATCGGAACAACATCCCGGATTCCCATCCCAATTTCGCACCAGAACGCGATTCCGAACTTAATTCCGAACCTAATCTCGAAGCCGTGCGCGGTTCCGAACCTAATCTCGAAGCCGCACGCGGTTCCGATTTCTGAGATTCTTTCGTCGGCGATGATTCGAACAAATTGCAGAGCTTCTTCACCATCCTTCCACGAATCGACGATTTCATTGATTCTACTGAACCGTAGAATTTGCTCAGCGAACCGGACCGGTCGAGAAGTTCGTTGAAAGGTTTCTGAGATTCTTCTGATGAAGACGCGTGAATTGTATTCGATCGATTGAAAAATGCAAACCTCGACATCTTTGAAAATTCAACTTCCCTAATCACAGAGAAATAAACAGGTTTTCAGAGTTTTCTATTTTTTTCTTTCAATTTTCCATTGAAATTTTGATAATTACCTGAAAATTGATACGGTGGATGACGACGGCGCTGTGTCTCCGGCGACGGGGGAGAAAAACCGGTGAGTTTTTTTTTTGTGAAATATTTAGTTTATTTTTTTTGGTTTATGGCTATGAATTTTTGGTTTTTGTTACGATTATTGTGGATTTTTTTATGTGATTTATGATTGTTATTGTGATAATTGGTTTTTTGTTGAAAGATTCTTTGTTTGTGTGAGTGAAATGTGATGAGGATTGGAACAAGAAGTTGAAATTCTGTTGCTTTTTGGAGTTGGTTTTGAAGACAGAGAATAAGAGATAAGACTTTTGAATAAGACTTTTTATTTTTTTAATTACAGAGTGTGGGAAAATTGAAAAACTATTTAAAAACTTTATATTAGAAATGAATTTCATTTATTTTGTTATTTAGGTGTCAAAAAAGGAATTTTATTTTTTATTTTGTTTTTTGTTTTTTGTTTTTCTAGATAATTAAAAAAGGAGAACATCACAGTTTGAACTTTTATGTTTGTTGTGGCGTTGCTTGAATTCAAGGACGCTGTATTATGAATAGGAAATTATTATTTATTAGTAAAATTTTAAAATAAAATAAAGAGAATAATAAATAATTAGTGTAATAGAAAGAATATTTCTTTTGTAAATTGTATCGGAAATGGGAATTTTTTTAAAAATAACTTGGTTTTCAAAATAAATTCTAAAGTAATCATATTTTAAAAAATTATATCAAATTAGCTGTATTTAAAAAATAAAAAAAAATACTGCCAAATAGTGTAGTCAAACTCATTAATGCATGCAATTTTTATAAATGCAATTTTTATAAATAGCCATCCGCATTTGCGCATGTATATAGTTCATGTCATTTGTATGTGGTGCATGCATACAATTTTTATAAATAGGTATCCGTATTTGCGCATGTATATAGTTCATGTCACTATGCATGCATGAAAGACAATTACCTCTATATATAAAAGTTGATATAACAAGATAATATAATAGTCTTAAACAAGTTGTATACATACGCTAAGGACAATAGTTATTGTGTATAAAAATTATATGTAAGCAGTGAATATGACTACATTTTTGTCAGAATTTTTTTTAAATATAATAATTTTAATATGATTAATTTAAAATATATTTTAAAAAACAATCGAGAATCGGAGATATTGAAAATGGTTTGGTGGGTTTTTCTTCTATATAAATAAAAGAGAATCTGTGTGTGTCCTGGTTTTGTCCTTTTATCTAAATGAGATTAATTTTTATTTCAGTTATGGTAAAATGATATTTATTTTATGGTAATAATAATTTGGATGGAGATATGAAAATGGAAACATTTTTTTTCTAAAATTTTGGATATGCACAAGAATTTATTAGAAATAGATTTCTTTTTCTTCTTTCTTTTTTTGTTTATTAGTTTATTTAAAAAGAGATAAATTTATGAACATCAACATATTTAATTAATATATTAAAAAATATATATAAAGAAATTCTACCATCAGAGGTTTAATTTTTACCAATAGTTCGCACCCATTTAGCGTAAAATACTCTCTTCAGTTTTTATTGTAAGCTTGAGAAAAATATTAGTACTTATTAATAAGTCATTAATTAGTAGTTGCGTAGAAACATTGATACACTCAGATGAGTATGAGTCCTAAATCTAGGACGTATCATTTATTTACTTTTAAATGGTGATTTTTAACTATTAATTTATTTGATAAAAAATATATATATTTTTTCATTTTAATTCTTTAAAGGGTTAAATACTATTTTCCCCCGCCAAACAAGCGAGTTTCATTTTTCCCCCTTAAGAAATTTTTTTTTGGTCCCCCCTCAACTTACTCAGATTATGTTTTCCCCCACCCTTATTGGCACATGTGGCGCATTTTTGTTGACTTGGCATGCTGAGTGGGTTGCCACGGTGGATAAACTTAGGTTTATCATAGAATGAGTTCCTCAGCTTGTTCTTCATTCTCCCTCGTTTGTTCTTCATCTTGTTCTTCATTCTCCCTCGTCAGTTCTTCAGGCACTGTGTTCATCGTTTGTTCTTCAGCTTTCGTGTTCGTCGCTTGCATTGGATTCAAGTTACAGTTCTGTAAGTCACTATTCACATGGAGTTTCGATCGTTCCGTGTTGTGGATGTCGTCTACCTATGAAGATGTTTGTTGCTAAAATCGTACAAAATCGCAACCATAAATTCTGGAAATGTCGAAAACCTGGGGTAACAACTGTTTGATGTTGTAGTTAAGAATTTTGGGGTTTTTTGATTATTTTGGGTTTATGAATGTTGTTGTAACAAGTGAATGATTTTGCAGGCAGTGAATAGTTGTGATCTTTTCATTTGGGATGACATAGCTACCCAGTCCTTAATGGAAATGTCCAAGCCTGAAGTTGTTTGCAAACACTGTGATGTGCTAATGACTAAGATTGATGGCACAGAAAAGAAGATTGGAAAAGCAAAGATGAAGATAGATGAGTTGAAGAGGAAAAATATCTAATGGAAGATTGCATTTATGTTGTCTTGCATTATGTTTCCATTAGTGTATAAGTTATTGTAATTGTCAGATGAAAAAATTTCAGCTAGATTATGTTGTTTTAGTTTAAGGTAGATTAGGTTGTTTTAGTTTAAGGTAGATTTGTTGGTTTGTTTTAGTAGGTTTGATTTGTTTTAGTAGGTTTGGTTTGTTTTAGTGCTTTGACATGTAAGTGTGATGTAACCTTTAAAGGTTTATGAAATATCAGTTGATCCATTTTGTGTCTCATTCCAATCATTTGATCCATTTGAAGAGAAAGTTTTATAGTGCATTTGAAATATCAGAACTGGTAAATTCAATTACAATGCATAAGTGGAACTGATAATATTATAGCAGAACTGAGAATATCAATTACATGTGAAAATGTCATAAGCATAAGTGGAATTAGCATAAGCCACAAAACATAAAGACATAATTCGTAGCATAAGCCACAAAGCATAAGTGGAATTGGCATAAGCCACAAAACATACATGACACAAAACAAACAAGACATAAAAGACAGAATTCTTGAACTATTTCTTCATTTTCTTCTTGGCACGAGTAATGGTAGATCCTTGTTGTGTTAAACCTCCTTCATCTTCTTCTGCCACAATTATTGGTTGATCTATGGTTGAACCTGGCCCAGTAATGGGTTTTTGAAACCACTTCAGCTTGATTCTCTCTCTTGACCTCTTCTTGACTGTTTTCACTTCTTTTCTCATGTTGTCTGGCTTCACATCAGATGTAGTTGTAGTAGCATCAGGCAGGCTTGATATGACTTCATCAGTAATTTCTCCAAAATAATCAGTTGTTTTTGTTGGTTCTTGTGCTTGTGTTGATGCTTGTTGTAGGACTTAGCTTGTTTGTGTTGGTTCTCCTTGTGCTTGTGTTGCTTGTGACTGAGTTGGTTCTTGTTGTTCTTGATGACTTGCTTCATTTGGTGATTCAGTTGAGGTGACCTTCAATTTTTTCTGTTACAAACCAAACAAATATGACAGTCATGTATACAACCAACAAATCAAATTAGTATAACAGTCATGTACACTATAACAGTCATGTACACTATAACAAACAAGTCATGTACCCTAGTTCAAACCAACCAACTATAACAGTCATGTACCCTAGTTCAAAACAAACAACTATAACAATCATGGAAGCTAGTTCAAATACAACAGACATACCTTTCTCTTCAAGCCATTAGGATCATGTCCAGTGCTTTTACAAGTTTGAGAATTGTGACCAAACTTGTCACACTTTGTACACCTGTAAGACACACCAGGTAGTCTTCTCCTAGCACCATCTTCACCAGTCTCCCTAATCCTTAGCTTTTTGGGCCTCCCAGGTCCTTTTTTGTACTTTGGGGGCAATATATCTTCTGTCTCAACAACATGCCACATATCCTGACCATTAATAGGACTCACTGGAAAATCATAGCATTGTGCATATTTTTCTCTCGAATAACATTCATCAACAAAATCCTCAGGGTTCTGTTGCCTAAAACCTAAGGTTGTTATAGCATGCCTACAGGGTATACCTACCAGCTCCCAGAAATTACATGTGCATGTTTTTTTGGCAATATCAACTATAAATTCTTGTGTGTTGAAGGAATGAGTTACTTGAAATTTTTCAGCCATTGCCCATGTAGGAAGCCAATGGCCACTCAAAACTACCTCATGGTCAAGTCTTTTCCTAGGTATTGGCATGATTCTATGAGGCCATTTCTCAAGTTTCAAAGCAGAGATGGAACACCTATTCATAAGGTATTTCCTTATCCATTCACACATAGTCAAAATTGGCTTATCCCTAACAGCTAATATGGTTGCATTAAATGATTCAACCTGCTTCAGTTCATTCATCTTAACCAACCAACCTTGATAGTAGGTAGCTTTAGCAGCCCTCATCATCAGATCTCTAATCAAAGATCCACCTCCAAACTTTTTCTTGAAGTTTGCATATAAGTGTCTAAGACACAACCTATGTTCAATCCTTTCATACATCTCTTCAAAAATAGCTACCAATCCCTGCAAAATTTATAACTAGATATGTTAAAGTGTATTGGAATGTGAGATAAATGAAACAAAAAATGATAATGACACAAACCTTTTGTTGATCAGAAATGAAGACAAAGTTCTTGTCTTGCCCAATATCATTCCTCAACAGCTGTAAAAACCACTTCAATCTTTCCTTTGTCTCATTCTCAACCACTCCAAAAGCTAAAGGAAAGTATTGATCATTTGGATCCCTCCCCACAAAAATTAATAACTGACCTCCATATTTGGTTTTCAAGTGGCAGCCATCTACTCCAATAAATGGTCTGCAACCATTTATGAAGCCCTTCTTGCAGCCATCAAAGCAAAAGTAAAAACTGGCAAATCTTGGTTGAAGTGATTGAGTTGGTCTATCAACAGTTATAGCCAAAGAATTACCAGGATTTACTCTTTGTAGTTCAGCTGCATACCTCCTTAAGTTTGAATATTGTTTATCTGCATCTCCTTCCAAAATCTTCTTTGCAATTAGTTTGGCCTTCCATGCCCTACCCACAGTGATTCAAACAACAAAGTTTTGCCTAAGATCCTGAATGATATCACATAGCCTGGCATTTTGAGATGTTTGCATCTTCTTCAATACAATCTTGGCCACCTACCTTGAGTTTGCCGACTTGTTATCCAAAACCCTAGGGCATGTGTGTTTCTCTTATATGGTTTTTATAGCATAAGTGTGCTTGTGGCCCACTTTAGAGCAAAGCATTAAAAACCCACACTTGGCCCTACATTCCACCCTTACTCTATAAGATTCATTTTTTACAAAATTTATTTCCCTACCATTCAAAACTGACCATTCACGTATTGCTTCCCTAAAGTCATCTAGGGTATTGAACTCCATACCCCACACAAACTTAAAGTCTTTATTCAAATGTTATTTTCTATACTTTTCAAATTTGGGCCCTTTCTCATCATCTGAGTTATCAGGATCTGAGCTCAAAAGCTCATCACTTAAATACTCATCCTCTTCCAAATCCTTCTTTTTTCTTCCTTTTATAAAGCCACTAACAATAGGTGCTTGTCTTATAGGAACAATTACATCTATTTCTTCAAAACCATCCACCAATGCAGTTGCACGCTCATCTTCACTATCATTCAACCCTTCTACACCATCCTCCTCACAAAACTCCAACTCATTTTGTTCATTCACACACCTAGGTGTCCTAACTGGTTCTCCTATGTCAACCACACCATGCTCGACAAACATCATCTCGTCTACTTGGGTGGCGCAAGCATAGGCAGCAAAATCATAACAGTCATCATCCCTTCTAATTTGAAAAAAAAAATTCATCTATCTTTATAATCTTGGTCCAAGTCCTATACGTCCCTACCAAATACCCCCAAGAACTCACTAACCTATGCACACTCTCCATTGTAAACCTGTCAATATGAAGCCCAGAAACTAGTGTCGAAACACCTCCCTTATAGATGGTAGCTCCATCACTCAGAACAACAAACTCACCACCGTGGTGGAACACAGCATCAAACACTTGATTGTTCTGAAATAAATTAAAAATAACTTTTAACCTAACAAACAAATGCTAAACACGCAAAATACAAGAATAACACAAACCTATTTAGCTTCATTCGTCTTTCCCTTACTCGCATTGCTTGTTGCGCCTTCCTCCACTTCATTAATGGATTTCTGACATTGATGTGAAGAACCAGCTTCAGATGGTTTTCCCTCACTCGCGTGCTTCTGCCTCTTCGAATGCCGCACCTTCGTCTTCGTCTTCGCCTTCGTCTTCATCGCGTGCTTGTTCAATTCTGGGTTTCTATTTTAGGGATTCTAAGAACCCTAACTTTGTTAGGGGGAAATGAGCTGAAAAATTTGTGATTATATGATAAACCTAAGTTTATCCACCGTGGCAATCCACTCAGCATGCCAAGTCAACAAAAATGCACCACATGTGCCAATAGGGGTGGGGGAAAACATAATCTGAGTAAGTTGAGGGGGGGACCAAAAAAAATTTCTTAAGGGGGGGGGGGGATGAAACACGCTTGTATGGCAGGGGTGAAATAATATTTAACCCTTCTTTAAATTTATCATCCGTACTATTAATGAAAGTTTGTAAAAATGAGGCTTAAAGGCCAATACTACACAAGAACAACTGTATCCACATAAACACCCTCTAAATCATCTATAAACTCCTTAAAGGTCTTTAATTGACATTTATCATACATCTGAATATTCATATTATAGTTGTCACAAAGTTTAGTCAACTTGTAAGCTTAACGATTGGCCTTACGCAGAATGTTCTTAATGACAATTTTCTTGAAACTTCTTAATTCTTGTCGACTCAATCGCACCATATTACCCCCAATATCGACTAATTTATTACCTCTAGTTATGGCTTCAAAAGCTTGCTTGCAGTCAGTTTGAACACAAAGCTTCATATTAGTTTTACACATGATCATACTCATACCAATGAAAATCCCCCAAAGTTCAGCTTACAAAATATTGATTTTGCCCAACCCTTTGGCGAAGCTACTGAGCCAATTACCTCTATTGTTTCTCAAGAACCCTCAACAGCACTTGCATTTGCTTAACAAAGGCTTCACCAAAGAGGAGTAGGTCGTCAGTGAACATAAAGTGGGAAATTTTGGGACCACTTCTTCCAGCCTTTATACTCTTCTAGGTAGCATCCTCCACATCTTTATAAATCAAATAAGAAAGTTTTTCCATGCATAAGACAGAGATGAGGAAAGATATGATCGCCATGCCTTAGACTTTTCTTAGTTGCGAAATAGTTATCAGGATGGCCTTTCCAAAGAACATTCATCTTCACACTAGAAACAACCTCCATAATGATGGAATTCATCTTATCATGAAGGCCCACTTCATAAATTAATTTATCAAGGATGTTCCAATTCAGCTTGTCATAAGCTTTAGCAAGGTCTATCTTCATCACAAAGCACCCATGTTTACCCCTAGTTCGATGAATGTTATGTAAGATTTCTTGAGCAACAATAATGTTATCATGGATCCTTCTGTCAGTAATGAAGCCAGATTGATAAGGAGAGATAAGGTAGTCCATAATATGCTTGACACGATTCATAATAATTTTGCTCAAAATCTTGTAACTCGTGTTGCATAAGGCAGTAAGACGAATTTGGTGAACAAATAGTCTTAGGAATCAAACGCACATCCATATGATTCACAACAGTAATGTTGGTAGGGGTGTTCTGAAGGAAAATTGCGATCTAAACGCAGCGGAAAACAAAAATTTTCCTTTAGTGATCCTTACGAATGAGCATGGTCAGTGATAGAATCGTTACCTCTTTGTGGCGATTCAGATCTTTGATGCAGCGATCACAAGCGTTGATGAAGTGCAACGCCTCTACTCAGTCCACACGAACAGCTTCCGGTCACAGTGCTAGCTGCTTACGAACGGAATTATTTGAGTGAGAATCAAAAACGAAATTGCATCAAGTAAAAGCTTCATCACAAGGGTTCCTTTTATAGACTCTCTTGTGGGCTGCGGGCTAAAAGCCCAATTCACATGATCCATAATAATATTATATATTATTATAATAACTATTATTATAATAAATATATTTATTTTATTATTATTTTATAACCATTATAAAATAACAATAATTATTATTATATTATCTGAATTTCTATTTTTCACTTAAGTGCACCGTACCTTACGGTGTTCCTTTGATTTCTCTATCTCTCATCAAACTGTCCTTATGTGTGTGACCCTGTAGGATTTCGTAACGTTGGTAATTATATTAAATTATATATTTAACATAATAAACAGTGAGCGGTATCTAGCAACACATCACTGCTACCCAAGTCACGAAAATGTCATGTGATCTGACAAAACCTTTTTCGTGATAATATATGTTTGTACAATTACCCTTTTGCCCCTATGTCTATATTGAACACAAGGCATACTCTGTGTCATCCTTGTCCAGTTCAATATTGGGCCCTTAGACATTTCTCCTGTTATGCAGGATTGGCAAATTCCATCTAGGACACTCATGTCCCTCAGCATGCTTCGTGGAGTGCCCATCAACTGTCTTTATGATCATCCAGTTACGGATAATGTTTGATCAGCAATAAAGCACCCGACTCTACATCTAGGGTCCATAGTGGTTTCAGGTCGAAGGGTGGTAATACACCATTATCACCATGAGAATAACTTATGACACTTTGCATAACATACTATGTAGTATTCTCATAGCGGGTCAATCCGGTATAAATATTACTCCTAATATTTATACCTATGTCAAGACTTGATAACTCTTTATCCATGATCCATGAGATGTGATCATCAGTCTATCTTCATAATAGTCTCAATGCTTTAATGTTATCCCACTTTGCAATAAAGCTTGACTACGGATATTTTAAGAATAATGTCTTTATGTTTAATGGGATCTCATGATTAAGTCACACTTAACATTTCATTAAACAGACTAACTATTCTAGGGACTTTATTATTCTGAAAGACAAACATAATAAAGAAATGCCTTTTATTATTAAACGAATAATCCGATACAAGTACCAAAAAGTATTGGCCTCTAGGGCTTACACCAACATGTTCCACACGTCTAAGATGAAATTGCAGACATTGGTACCAACCTTCTTCCATGAGTGTTGGTAAAACCCAACACGAAACCCATCAGGGCCAGGGAACTTCTAAGGAGCCATGCTCATCAGGACCTGCTTGATTTCTTCTTCCTTGAGATCACCATTGAGCTCCTCAAGAGTATTCCTATCAAGGGGAGGAAATTTTATGCATGTATCCCTCCAAGGAGTAACATCAACATCAGAGGTATAAAGTTGATGTTGGTGTAAGCCCTAGAGGCCAATACTTTTTGGTACTTGTATCGGATTATTCGTTTAATAATAAAAGGCATTTCTTTATTATGTTTGTCTTTCAGAATAATAAAGTCCCTAGAATAGTTAGTCTGTTTAATGAAATGTTAAGTGTGACTTAATCATGAGATCCCATTAAACATAAAGACATTATTCTTAAAATATCCGTAGTCAAGCTTTATTGCAAAGTGGGATAACATTAAAGCATTGAGACTATTATGAAGATAGACTGATGATCACATCTCATGGATCATGGATAAAGAGTTATCAAGTCTTGACATAGGTATAAATATTAGGAGTAATATTTATACCGGATTGACCCGCTATGAGAATACTACATAGTATGTTATGCAAAGTGTCATAAGTTATTCTCATGGTGATAATGGTGTATTACCACCCTTCGACCTGAAACCACTATGGACCCTAGATGTAGAGTCGGGTGCTTTATTGCTGATCAAACATTATCCGTAACTGGATGATCATAAAGACAGTTGATGGGCACTCCACGAAGCATGCTGAGGGACATGAGTGTCCTAGATGGAATTTGCCAATCCTGCATAACAGGAGAAATGTCTAAGGGCCCAATATTGAACTGGACAAGGATGACACAGTGTATGCCTTGTGTTCAATATAGACATAGGGGCAAAAGGGTAATTGTACAAACATATATTATCACGAAAAAGGTTTTGTCAGATCACATGACATTTTCGTGACTTGGGTAGCAGTGATGTGTTGCTAGATACCGCTCACTGTTTATTATGTTAAATATATAATTTAATATAATTACCAACGTTACGAAATCCTACAGGGTCACACACATAAGGACAGTTTGATGAGAGATAGAGAAATCAAAGGAACACCGTAAGGTACGGTGCACTTAAGTGAAAATAGAAATTCGGATAATATAATAATAATTATTGTTATTTTATAATGGTTATAAAATAATAATAAAATAAATATATTTATTATAATAATAGTTATTATAATAATATATAATATTATTATGGATCATGTGAATTGGGCTTTTAGCCCGCAGCCCACAAGAGAGTCTATAAAAGGAACCCTTGTGATGAAGCTTTCACTTGATGCAATTTCGTTTTTGATTCTCACTCAAATAATTCCGTTCGTAAGCAGCTAGCACTGTGACCGGAAGCTGTTCGTGTGGACTGAGTAGAGGCGTTGCACTTCATCAACGCTTGTGATCGCTGCATCAAAGATCTGAATCGCCACAAAGAGGTAACGATTCTATCACTGACCATGCTCATTCGTAAGGATCACTAAAGGAAAATTTTTTGTTTTCCGCTGCGTTTAGATCGCAATTTTCCTTCAGTGGTATCAGAGCCACTTACGAAACCATGGATCTGATAGTTGTTAAATTTCCGTTTTTTTTCTGTATTTGATTCGATTAAAACACAGAACGAATTTAACAATAAACGATTAATTAAATTTGGCATCTGTTGTGTACGATTTGGATGATTGATGTTGATTATGCTTCAGAAACCGACATTAGTATGGTGAAGTTGTGCGATACATTGATCATCCATAGGTTACACAATTAGATCGATCACTTTTATATAAGATATAAGAAATTCTGATGCAAAGATGGTATATGGGATATACTGTTTTGATATCATCCATTCAATCACATAAGGATTGTAATTCTTTTGAAAGATCATCATTTTCATTCGCTTCGGAATCCGACGTTAGTATGGTGAAGCAATGACATGTTGATCTATCATATTGAGTTATCAATCGAGTTGTGTTTGACGGCATGAAATTGTTGCATTAGGATTAATGGCAGTACAAGTGTTGTATTGCCGCAGACTTTTCCGGTTGGGGTTGTAAATGCACAAAAGTTGTGCAGGAAACGACGTGAAAAGAAGTATTCAATATTAAAGGAGGATAACCTTGGAGATCATGCTTGGAGAAGCTTAGATCGTTATTAGGTTAGCTTAGGTTCTCTCATTGGCTTGAGAGAACAATTGCGTTAGGGGCCATAATTGTATCTTTTTATATGTATGTTGATGCATGTAATTGAATGTTGATGCATGTGAGAGACGTTTTGCATGTTAAGCCGGTGAGATCAAACTAATAACAAATTCCCTCAAAATTAAATATTAAGTTTATGCTTTCCAATTTTTAGCACTCATCAAGACTAGTATCGAGCATTGTAGGTTTCGCCTACGCGAGGTGCATGTTCTATATTAGTAAGGTGTGATGGGATAATTGTAATATCCAATTGCTAAAACAATGGGTCAAACTTAACTAAACAAATTATAATAAGATTATACATGTTTAGAAGCAAGAATTGGGAATGATTCATGTGATGGATCAGAATAAGGAGTTATTCACCCAATTGAAAATATTCGAGAGTTGTATGAGATACAATTGGAAGGAGTTCCTACCTAAATAACTTAGTTTTGTGTAATCAGCCTAACGCTGACTTAAAACAAAGTGAAACATGGATCTCGACCCACTAGAAAGTCTTCCAACGGGATTTTCCGAATCAAATGATGAGGGTCATTTGTTTTGAATAAAATAGTGGGAGCATATTTGATTAAAGGCCTAATTAAATATGTTGTTTTAATGATACTTATATTTTCATATTTCTCTTGTAGATTACCATGACAACAAACACATCGAACAATATTTTGCGATCCATCCTAGATAAGGAAAAATTGTCTGGGACAAATTTCCTGGATTGGCACCGTAATCTGAGGATTGTCCTCAAGCACGATAAGAAGCTGTATGTCTTGGAGACACCAGTTCCTGAGGAGGAACCTCCTAGTTCTGCACCAAAGGCAGAAAGAGATGCTTATAAGAAGCATTTCGATGATGCCAATGAAACCGCTTGCCTCATGCTTGCTACCATGAACTCTGAGTTGCAAAAGCAACACGAGAACATGTCTGCGTTCGATATGATCGGACATCTGAAAATGCTTTATCAAGAGCAAGCAAGAAATGAGAGGTTTCAGGTTTCAAAGTCCCTTTTTAACAGCAAGTTAGCTGAGGGAGCCCCTGTAAGTCCCCATGTACTCAAGATGATTGGGTATGTGGAGAACCTTGACAGATTAGGGTTTCCCCTTGGAAAAGAACTTGCGATTGATCTGATCTTGCAATCGTTGCCAGAGAGCTTCAGTCAGTTTGTCCTGAATTTCAATATGAATGACTTGGACAAAAGTCTTCCAGAACTGCTAGGCATGTTGAGAACTGCTGAGCAGAATATGAAGACAAAAGGGAAATCCATTCTGATGGTCAGTAATGGAAAGAAACAGAACAAGAGGCCCATCAAACAGGGTGGTAGAGGGAAAGGCAAGGAAGTTGCCAAACCCAAACCCACTCCTCCTGTTTTGAAGCCTAGTGGAGGAATAGCAAAGGAGGGCACTTGCTTCCATTGCGGTAAGACCGGACATTGGAAGAGAAATTGCCCAAAGTACCTGGAAGATAAGAAAAATGGAGTAGAGACTTCAAATTCAGGTATTTTTGTTATTGAAATTAATTTATCTACTTCTGCATCATGGGTATTAGATACTGGATGCGGTTCTCACATTTGTACTAATGTGCAGGGGCTAAAAAGGAGTAGAGATTTGGCAAAAGGTGAAGTTGACCTACGAGTTGGCAATGGAGCAAAGGTTGCTGCTTTAGCTGTAGGAACTTATGTTTTAACTTTACCTAGTGGTTTAATAATTCAGTTAGAGAACTGTTATTATGTACCTGCAATTAGCAGGAATATTATTTCCGTTTCTTGTTTGGACAAGTTTGGTTTTTCATTCATAATAAAGAACAATTGTTGCTCCATTTATTTGAATGATATATTCTATGCTACTGCAAAAATGAATAATGGACTATATGTCCTTGATCTTGAAATGCCAATTTATAACATTAATACTAAAAGGTTGAAACCTAATGAGTTGAATCCAACTTACCTTTGGCACTGTCGATTAGGCCACATAAATGAGAAACGCATTTCCAAACTCCATAAAGATGGACTCTTGGACTCTTTTGATTATGAATCATATGAGACATGCAGATCTTGTTTAATTGGAAAGATGACAAAGTCCCCATTCACAGGAAAAGGTGAAAGGGCTAATGATCTTTTGGCACTCATACATACTGATGTATGTGGACCACTGAACATACCAGCCAGAGGAGGTTTTCAGTACTTCATCACTTTCACTGATGACTTCAGTAGATACGGATATGTGTATTTAATGAAACACAAATCTGAGTCCTTTGAAAAGTTCAAGGAATTCAAGAATGAAGTACAAAACCAACTAGGGAAGAATATTAAAGTTCTTCGATCAGATCGAGGCGGTGAATTTTTAAGCCTAGAATTTGATGACCATCTAAAAGAGTATGGGATTCTATCCCAACTTACTCCTCCTGGAACACCACAATGGAATGGTGTATCTGAGAGAAGAAATCGAACCTTGTTAGACATGGTCCGATCCATGATGAGTCACGCCGATCTTCCAAACTCCTTTTGGGGACATGCATTATTAACAGCAGCTTACACACTTAACCGTGTTCCATCCAAAAAGGTTGATAAGACACCATATGAGATATGGAGTGGTAAGAAACCACATATGTCTTACATGAAGATTTGGGGTTGCGAAGTTTACGTCAAACGACAAATTTCAACCAAGCTTGAGCCCAAATCTGACAAATGCTTATTTGTGGGATATCCTAAAGAAACAAGAGGATATTACTTCTACAATCCTTCTGAGGGCAAAGTGTTTGTCGCTCGAACTGGAGTCTTTCTGGAAAGGGATTTTATTTCCAAAGGAAACAGTGGGAGGAAAATAGAGCTTGAAGAAATTCAAGAATCACAAAACATTGAAACACCTATGGAGGAACTAGAGCAGGAAACACAAGTAGTTGTGGAAGAGCAACCTGCTCAAGTAGAACAAGACCAGCGTAGGTCAAGCAGGACACGTCACCAACCTGAGAGATATGGATATCTCATAAGTGATCAGGGTGATGTATTACTCATGGATCAAGATGAGCCTGTGACCTACAAAGAGGCCATAACTGGTCCTGAGTCTGAGAAGTGGCTAGAAGCCATGAAATCTGAAATGGATTCCATGTACACAAACCAGGTTTGGACCTTGGTAGAACCTCCTATAGGAGTTAACCCTATAGGATGCAAGTGGGTCTTCAAGAAGAAGACTGACATGGATGGTAAGGTACATACCTATAAAGCAAGACTGGTTGCAAAAGGCTATAAACAAATTCATGGGGTTGACTATGATGAAACCTTTTCACCAGTTGCAATGCTTAAATCTGTTCGGATTTTACTTGCCATCGCTGCATATCATGATTATGAAATATGGCAGATGGATGTCAAAACTGCTTTCCTTAATGGGAATCTTCTTGAGGATGTGTACATGACACAACCTGAAGGATTTGACATACCGCAAGATGCCCAAAAGATATGCAAGTTACAGCGATCAATCTATGGATTGAAGCAAGCTTCCAGAAGCTGGAATCTTCGTTTTGATGAAACCGTAAAACAATATGGATTCATCAAAAATGAAGATGAACCTTGTGTCTACAAGAAGGTTAGTGGGAGCATGATCGTGTTTCTGGTATTATATGTAGATGACATATTACTCATTGGAAACGATGTCCCTACCTTGCAACAAGTGAAGACTTGGTTAGGGAATTGTTTTTCTATGAAAGACCTAGGTGAAGCAGCCTATATATTAGGAATTAGGATCTATAGAGATAGATCACAAAAACTGCTTGGCCTAAGTCAGAGTACATACATAGATAAAGTGTTGAGACGCTTTAATATGCATGATTCCAAGAAAGGATTCATACCTATGCAACATGGTCTGTGTTTATCAAAAACACAATCCCCTTCAACTAAGGAAGAAAGGGATCGCATGAATAAGATTCCATATGCATCTGCAATAGGATCTATCATGTATGCCATGTTATGTACTCGACCAGATGTCTCGTATGCATTAAGTGCAACGAGTAGGTACCAATCTGATCCCGATGATGCTCACTGGGTAGCTGTCAAGAATATCCTTAAGTACTTGAGAAGGACTAAGGATTCATTCTTGATATATGGAGGTCAGGAAGAGCTTGATGTAATTGGTTACACTGATGCTAGCTTCCAGACAGATAAGGATGATTTTAGATCACAATCTGGTTATGTGTTCTGTCTCAATGGTGGCGCTGTGAGCTGGAAAAGTTCAAAGCAGGAAACAGTTGCTGATTCTACAACTGAGGCCGAGTATATTGCTGCCTCAAATGCAGCAAAGGAAGCTGTTTGGACCAAGAAGTTCATTAGTGAACTTGGCATAGTCCCTAGCATTGTGGATCCCATTGGTTTATATTGTGATAACAATGGTGCTATCGCACAAGCTAAGGAGCCTAGATCTCACCAACGATCCAAACACATACTTAGGCGTTATCACCTCATTCGAGAGATAATCGATCAGGGAGATGTGAAGATATGCAGAGTACCTACACTTGACAATATCGCTGACCCATTAACAAAGCCTCTTGCGCAACAGAAGCATGATGGTCATACTAGATCTATGGGTATTAAGGGTATGCCTAATTGGCTCTAGTGCTAGTGGGAGATTGTTGGTGTAAGCCCTAGAGGCCAATACTTTTTGGTACTTGTATCGGATTATTCGTTTAATAATAAAAGGCATTTCTTTATTATGTTTGTCTTTCAGAATAATAAAGTCCCTAGAATAGTTAGTCTGTTTAATGAAATGTTAAGTGTGACTTAATCATGAGATCCCATTAAACATAAAGACATTATTCTTAAAATATCCGTAGTCAAGCTTTATTGCAAAGTGGGATAACATTAAAGCATTGAGACTATTATGAAGATAGACTGATGATCACATCTCATGGATCATGGATAAAGAGTTATCAAGTCTTGACATAGGTATAAATATTAGGAGTAATATTTATACCGGATTGACCCGCTATGAGAATACTACATAGTATGTTATGCAAAGTGTCATAAGTTATTCTCATGGTGATAATGGTGTATTACCACCCTTCGACCTGAAACCACTATGGACCCTAGATGTAGAGTCGGGTGCTTTATTGCTGATCAAACATTATCCGTAACTGGATGATCATAAAGACAGTTGATGGGCACTCCACGAAGCATGCTGAGGGACATGAGTGTCCTAGATGGAATTTGCCAATCCTGCATAACAGGAGAAATGTCTAAGGGCCCAATATTGAACTGGACAAGGATGACACAGTGTATGCCTTGTGTTCAATATAGACATAGGGGCAAAAGGGTAATTGTACAAACATATATTATCACGAAAAAGGTTTTGTCAGATCACATGACATTTTCGTGACTTGGGTAGCAGTGATGTGTTGCTAGATACCGCTCACTGTTTATTATGTTAAATATATAATTTAATATAATTACCAACGTTACGAAATCCTACAGGGTCACACACATAAGGACAGTTTGATGAGAGATAGAGAAATCAAAGGAACACCGTAAGGTACGGTGCACTTAAGTGAAAATAGAAATTCGGATAATATAATAATAATTATTGTTATTTTATAATGGTTATAAAATAATAATAAAATAAATATATTTATTATAATAATATATAATATTATTATGGATCATGTGAATTGGGCTTTTAGCCCGCAGCCCACAAGAGAGTCTATAAAAGGAACCCTTGTGATGAAGCTTTCACTTGATGCAATTTCGTTTTTGATTCTCACTCAAATAATTCCGTTCGTAAGCAGCTAGCACTGTGACCGGAAGCTGTTCGTGTGGACTGAGTAGAGGCGTTGCACTTCATCAACGCTTGTGATCGCTGCATCAAAGATCTGAATCGCCACAAAGAGGTAACGATTCTATCACTGACCATGCTCATTCGTAAGGATCACTAAAGGAAAATTTTTTGTTTTCCGCTGCGTTTAGATCGCAATTTTCCTTCAGTTGATGATACCAATCTTTAAACATTTGCTAAATTTTTATTGGATCTTCAATCTAAACCACATCATTGGACTGAATAATGCTGACATTCTTCATTCTTCTTTGGATCGCAGCAGTGTGATAAAACCTAGTGTTTCAGTCACCATCAGAGAGCCACTTCATCTTAGAGCGTTTAAACTAGATAATTTCTTCTCGGTGGAGGATCAAGGATAACTCTTGTTAAAGCTTACTTTCCATTTTTTATAAACCAAAATTTTTTCTACCCTCTTGGAAGACCCTTTGAATACCCGAAATTCTGCCCAAGAGCCTATTCTTCTTATGAATGAGACTTTTGACAGTATGGAGATTCCAAGAACTGGAAGCAATCTTGACAAGTTCAAGGTTTGTCAAAAAAGTTATTAGATTGATTCCAAGTACTATAAATCTTGGCTTCAAAAGAATCTTCAATAATCCATGCAGATTCAAACTTGAAAATTCTAGGTCTACTAGAACACTTGAAAACCTTAAGAGATATTAAGAGAGGGTGGTGATTAGAGAAATCCACCCTAGGCAACACAAAAGCATCAGGGAAAAGTATTCTCCAAGTAGCATGTCATAAAACCCGATCAAGTCTTTCATACAGATGAGTCCCCCATGTTAATGGGACCTTTCCAGGTGTACTTTTGTCCCAAAAAATTTGTATCAAGAAGGTTTCAGGAATTAATATATTCCCTAAATAAGGCACATCTGCGGATGGACATGATAATACCACATTTCTTCTTAGTGGGAAGCAAAATATCATTGAAATCACCTCCAAGAAGCCAACCACATTCCAAAGTATAAGAGATCCTCAGAAGATTATCCCAAAGATCTTGATTGCCCTCTTTCCTAGGGCTAACATAGATAAATGTAAAATACCAACTGATACCATTATGGACTTTGATTTTCATTTGAATAAATTGGAAGTGCTTGATCTCAATAACAACCTTGATAATGTCAGACTTTCGGGCCACATCTATAACTTTAGAGTAACATCTATTCTCAAAGAAATCAAACTTGTCAAAGACCAGCTTATGCATCTACTTATGCAGCTTCTCAGGATCAGATATAGTTTCAAGGATCATAACAGACTTAAACATACGCATGTAGTTCTGACTAACCCTTAGAAAGTCCTTGCTCGCTGACCCTCTACAGTTCCAAATGAAAAATTTGCAATGTTCACTAATCATGGCAAGAATTGTTGAGAGAGGCGACCCCTTGAAGTTAATTAGGATTCTCAGTAACCATTTCCATATCCAAGCTACTGTCATTAGAGGTTTCACCTTTCATATCCACATGTTGCTCTTCATTCTTTCTGACATAGAGAACAACTTCATTAAGGTCTTCGGGCAGAGATTGCAAACCAGAGTTGACAAGAAAGTCCTTAGTTGACATATCTTCCCGAGTGGTGAGATTGCTCGCTATTTAAGCTCTGAGTGTTTTAGGGCCCAATTGGTCAATGTTGTGATTTTGACCAGGGATGATATCAATGTTATTCTCTTCTCTGTTGGACTTGGGATCAAAATTCAAGCCCTTAACAAGAGTTGTCACCTGGTTATCTTCCAAGATTTCTCCAAATTTTGCTTACCTCCTATAGCAGATCTTCGATTGCCTTTATCTTTTGTTATGCCATGAGAAGTTATCTCCAATCTCTGATGAGTTGTCACTTTCTTGCCCTTCAATTTAATGATTTTCTTTGGTAATTTCTTGTAAGCTGTAGTTTTGAAAATCAACATTTCCCCCATTAGACTAGTTTCAATAAGATCACTGTCAGATTTTTTGTTGAGAGCTTGTTTGCTTCCTATCTTAGTGTGTTCCTTAGAGTCATGAAACTATATAAAAATGGCTAAAGCATTTATAATAAGATGTAGTATCAATTGAACTATCTCATCCATGACTTTTAATTTAATATAAAGAATTTTATTTATTAAAGATGAATAAATGAGAGTTCAAACTTGCACTTTTGTAATCTAATATCTCTACATAATTACTAATTAAGTTAGTTTGAGGGGAAAAATTAAATTATTTCTAATCTAGTTTGTTTTAAACTTAGAGATTAAGTAAATTTTCTCAAATTAATTGCATCTAACTTATTTTAATGTATTTCTTACTCTTTTATTTGAATAAAGAAAGATTGTATCTGATCACATGTTAGAGAATCAAATGATTTAATTAAGGTTTAAATATGTATATAGCCTCTAAAAATATCTCAACTTTAAAGTTTGGTCCCTCAAAAAATTTCCTTCAATTTTTGGACCTTTTAAAGTTTTTCGTCCTTAACTTTGGTCCCTCCCGTTAGTTTCCACTAATGGAGAATGATGTGGTACGCCAGCTGTGTAATATTCGCATGTCAACTCTGTAAAAATGGGATTCCACATCAGAAATGTTTTAGTATACTATTTGCTTTACTTATTCAACTGTTCCTTCTTCATCTTTCTTCTCTCCTTCATTGTTCTTCTCTTTACAGCAGTTGCGTTTTTCCCCCGTCATTTATCATCCTCTATTTTGTCATGTCCACATCATCCAGGTTAAGCAAGAACATCTCACACCATACCAAATTTTCAATTCGATGCCTTGAAGTCAAGAACCCTAAGCTATTATTTCCAGAAATTAAAAGTGTAGAACGAGAGGAATCAAAGCCTGGGCTTTTATTCCAAATGCCTAATACTACATCCAGGTTGATGCACGAATTAAGTTTGTTTTGGGAAAATTGGATCTTTGTTTCTTTGTTTCAATTTTTCTCTAATTGTACCTATTTGTTGCTTGATTTTAATCATTTTTGAAAAACAGGTATCATTGTCGGTGGAAGCTGAAACGGTTTTGGAAGAGACAATGCATAAGAGTGTTAGAGGAGATGTAATCTATTTTTGGAAGAGTTGCTCCTGTTGACTCTGTGTCGCTCCCCGGATTTCCATCCTGGTACAACGCGAAAGTGGCGCGGAAAAAAGAATAGAGTCGCCAGCCAGGCATTTTTATCCCGAAAGAATGGGAATGGTAATGCTGCACAAACCAGAAGAAAGAAGAGGAAGGACACAGGTCCTACGAACCAAAGAGACTGAGTTTGGGAGTCGGTTACGACCTAGGAAGGTATTAGCACCCAGATCGTCCGCCGTACCCGACGGGATCCACGCTTGCAAAAGAAACTGTTTCAAAGGGTGAGGGGATGAAAACTGCAGCAAAATAAAAGAAATGAAATGGAAAAGAAACTGAGAAAAGAATTGAATAAGAAAGCAAAGAGAAAAAATGTAGGGAAAATAAAGATTGTGCTCGAACGGGCCCTACCCCGCTGCCTACGTACCTCATCAGGATAATGAGGATCAGAGACGCCGTAGTTCCCCTAACTAGGGGTACTAAAAGGAAATTGCTTGTGAATTAAAGGCTTGAACTGCCTATGTCAATGCTCAGGTGATGCAGGCTCGGACGACGAGTGCGTTACCGTCTTGCAAAGTGACAAGTAGGAGCAAGTTCGCGTACGGAGCGAATGAGGTGAGAAAAGAATTCCCGAAGGAAAGACGCTTATTGTTTGTTTGGTGTTTTTTAGAAGCTTTTATGAGTGAAAGTTTGCATAGGTGAGTGTACCTAAGTCTTACTCAATGGGATGTGTACGTCTCACATCATCCCGAAATGGAATGCGCAAGAGGCACACCTATCTATGGAGGAAATCCCCAAAGCTAGTCCCACAGGTGAAGGCTTAAACACACTGGCCTATTACCATTATTAAGTATTTTTGTGGTTTTTGGTTAAGAAATGTCTTTTAATTTTTCTTTGTGAGGTACTCATGCTAAGACCTATCTACCACGAGTGATGACTCACACCTCGTCCCGAAATGGAACGCGTGCAAGCATCTCATAGCAAAGTCTCATGTCACATGAAAGCACTCAACCTTTATTAAGTGAATTAAAATTAAGTTTGAAGATGAGAAGAGAAAGAGAACCAAAGGAGCAAAAAGGAAAAAAAAAACTAGGGGGAAAGTTTATATCCTAAGTTAGCATGCATGGAGTTCCTAGGGTTTGTGAGGTCTTTCTAACCTAAAAGGATCTCAAGAGAAGAAGAAGAAGATAAAAGGAGAGATGAGAAAGGCCTAAGCCCAACAAGAAGATGTTAGTCCATATAAACAAAATGAGAAGAGATGAGAAATGGAGATGTGGAACTCAATTCCCACATCTCAAACTTACCATAGCCCCTGCAAGGTTAGTGTAACAACATAAAACCAAGGCATGAACCAATCAAGTCAGAAGCTACACAAGCATATAGGCATGGCAAAGAGTTCACAAGATGATAAGCAAAGCAACACAAGATCATATTGAGATGATTGGAAGTGAAACAAGTGCAATGAAGGCATGCTTAACACTTAAAGAAATAAAGCACATAAAAGAGACCCAACACCAAGACTCAAGGAGACTCAAACCCTATCCTAAGACCAGGAGCAACCCTAGACCTCTAAAGGACCCCAAAAGATGAGGAGAAGTTGGCACAAGTGCCCTTCTAAACTTAAAAGAGACTATAAGACTCAAAGTATGCAAAACAAGGCAAGGTGAGGAAGAAAATACCCAAGAAAAAGATCCAAGCACCTAAAAAATCTACCCAACCATAAAAGTACTCTCCAAACACAAAGAAATGAGAATCCAAAAGGGTTTGCAAAAATACAGCACCAAACTAGGTCAATGAAGCTCAAGGATGCAAGGTATCACCATTTAGGGTTTTGAAAATTAAGGCACAAGTAACTCAAGCAAAGTCCAGCAAGGAAATTTGTGAAAAATCCAAGATAAATCATGAAGATAGTAGAGTGTCTTAGGATTTGAATGCAAAAAGAATGGGGTTCATAGCTTAAAGGATGAGAAAAATAGAAATTGGACAAGGCAGATTGGTCTATGAGAGTCCACAAGAAAGCAATGCTCAATGTTGAATTTATTTGGCCACGTGGGATGAAAATAAAAATCTGGAAAAATTATGATAAAAAACTAGATGAATCAAGGAGTGCATATGAATTTTTTTGGATTTTTTAGAGTTAAGGAAGTATTTAAAATGGATCAAAAGCAAATGGAATAAAATTGGTAAAGAAAAAGAATAAAAATAAAGCTAATGGGCCAAGGGGGTGCAAGAAGTAAACACGTTAGTTCAAAAAAACAGCATGGGCCTTGCGTGGGGGGTGTGGATAGCGCTGGGGGGCTGAACCTTCTTCTTCATGAAGAAACCCTAAACTCTAACCACCATTAATGAACCAAACCCTAACCCTAACTTCATGAAATCTCAAACCAAGCCACGGCCGGCCATGAAACTCTCCAGAATACATAATCTAACATCACTAAACACAAATACATGCTTGGATTGGATTAAAACTCAAAGAAACTCAAGATATGAATGAAAATAAAATTGTCCATGAAACTTTAAATCACCATAACTTTGTGAATACTCAACCATTTCACAAACTACAAAGAGCATTGTAACCACCACAACATGAGGATTCTAAAACACACAACCAAATACATTTCTATGAGATTCGAAATTTGAGCATACCTAAGGTGGTGTTCCAAATTTGAAGTCAAGAATGGTATAAAGTGATGGCAAATGATCTCCTTATCCCCTTAGATGCAAAATAAATGCATCTAAGGCTTTGCAAACTTGTAAATCCAGCAATGTGCTTCCTTGTGCTTCAAAGCTTCTCAAATGGCCACTTGAACAAACTTCACTATAAATCTAGATCCATGGGTGCTTAATGATCCTTGAGATGAGAGGAGTATGAATGTGGTCTTGGATTGAAGAAAGCTTGCCTAGATCAAAAGTTATGGCACAAAATGCAAATGTGCACAAGAAATGAGAAATGGATGATTCTTGAAGAATAATCCAAACAAATGGTATGGAAATGATCTATGAGTGATGAGGATTAAGAATCCAACAAGAGTTTTGTGAATGGATTCTTGTAGCAAGAGTTTGTGGAGAATAAGCAATTTTGCATAAAAGATGAGAATGAGAGAATGAGTGTGTAATCTGGCTGCCTCTAACCCTAATTCTGATTGTTATGGAATATATATGGCAATGCAAAAGGGTTAGAACAAATGCACGTGAGAGAGGGCTGATTTTTGTGAAAATGCAATTTTGGCCCAAGTGTGCCATAAGCATGCCAAGCTCATGATTTGCTGGCCTCTCTTGCATGTGCATTCACCATCCCACCAATGATTCCCAGCAAACAACTTCAGCCCTTGGATGCAAGCTATCACACAATGGTCATGCCTTATGCAAATTCAAGTGTAAAATGCAAGTTTTATGGAACTTTTTCATGTGCATGAATTTTTCCACTTTTCTTTGAGCCAAATGACCTAAATGGGATGCATTTTGGTTGTGTAAACTTACTTTGGCCATAGCATAGCAAACTATCCATTTTTGAGCCTTTGTGCAAATGGCTTGGCCTTGAAACTTGGAAATTTGCCCTAAAATACCTAAATTTTCGGGGGCCATATCTCTCAAACCATAAATCCCATGAAAATGTACTTGTACTTTTTAAAAATGGCAGCCCTTACTCTCCAACTTTCATGTTTGGGTTGGGTCCATTTGAAGATTTTTTGATCAAGTTAAGGCCTTGTGAAGTTTTAGGTCAAAATAGCCAAAAATATTAACTTTTCCATGACCAACTTTGTGCACTTTTGCCAAAACCCCTCAAACCACCAAAATTCTTGTACTTTAAGCTCACCCAACATCTTATAACATTGAATATACCTCATTTGGCCAAAAAAATTGGGTTAGACCCCTTGGAATGGCACAGTTGACTTTTTCTGGGCCCAGTTGACTTTCTGCTTCATCTGCAAGTAACTGAGGCAATGACTGACTTCCACTTGGAATTTTTCCATGAAAATTGACATGTAGGAACCTCTTATCATATAGAAAACATTGCCCAAAAGAGTTGGCCAAAATTATGAGGTTAAGGCTCTTGAAGCCAAAACCCTAATTTGGTTGCACTGCTTAGGAGCCTTGCATTGTCTTAAAACTTGTGATGATTAAGCAATCTTCTGAGCTTTTGCAAGTGAACTTGGCCTTGCCAAAGGAGTCTAGACTCATCATAGGCCTCCCACAAATCCATTGGAACCCTTGTCTTGGCTTAGATGGCCTTCAACACCTCCCCAGATGTCCATATGCCTCATGCTAGGGCTTGATGCTTGTCATGCTTTATTTTCCTATGCTATAATGCTATATATATGATATGCTTATGATGAAAATAGTGTATTATGATGCTTAAAATGAAGAGAGCAAATTTGAGGTTCTACAGCTGCCCCTATTCAAGCAACTGTTGATCTGAAAAGGACGATTGCTTCCGCTTTCGACCGTTCAAGATAAACTGTGGTTGAATACCCAAGAAAACGGAAATTTGCGCTCTGATGCAGAAAACAAGAAATGGGAAATAAACCCAATCCAATGACGTTGCAACTGAGCTGAGAGATGAGCAGACGAGCTCCTTCCAATGAAACCAAAGGTTCTGATGAAACATGAAACGGACGAGTCTTCTTGTGACCTGTGACGCCAGGTGCAGAAAGCGGACGAGTCCTTAAGAATCTTCAAAGTAACCTGAGATAGACGAATCTCCTTCACTAATCCTTACGCAGATAAGCGGAATAAGACGGACGAGCCTTCTTCGGATAACCCTTACGCAGGTTCCGGGAATGCATATAAGTCTGTGGGATAGACATGCAGCTAGGATGGACGAATCCTCTTCGCGAATCCTTACGCAGATAAGCGGAATAAGACAGACGAGTCTTCTTCGGATAACCCTTACGCAGGCTCTGGGAATGCATATAAGTCTGTGGGATAGACATGCAACTAGGATGGACGAATCCTCTTCACGAATCCTTACGCAGATAAGTGGAATAAGACGGACGAGTCTTCTTCGGATAACCCTTACGCAGGTTCCGGAAATGGTTTTGACTTTTTAATCCCACCGTCAGGGTTTTCAACCTCTTCACGAATCCTTACGCGGATAAGTGGAATAAGACGGACGAGTCTTCTTCGGATAACCCTTACGCAGGCTCCGGGAATGCATATAAGTCTGTGGGATAGACATGCAACTAGGATGGACGAATCCTCTTCACGAATCCTTACGCAGATAAGTGGAATAAGACGGACGAGTCTTCTTCGGATAACCCTTACGCAGGTTCCGGAAATGGTTTTGACGTTTTAATCCCACCGTCAGGGTTTTCAACCTCTTCACGAATCCTTACGCAGATAAGTGGAATAAGACGGACGAGTCTTCTTCGGATAACCCTTACGCAGGTTCCGGAAATGGTTTTGACGTTTTAATCCCACCGTCATGGTTTTCAACCTCTTCAATGCGGACGAGCATTGGAATGATCATCAAAGAAACACGGACGAGTGTCATAAGTCGACGATACGGACGAGTACCGGATGATGATCCAAGAAACAGGGACGAGTGCTTCTGATATTGATACGGACGAGTATCAGCTTATTCCAGACGATCCTCAAAAGAAAATACCAAACACGGACGAGTGTCGGGGCGTGCAGACGAGCACTAGATAAGTAGCAGACACAGACGAGTGTCGAAGGATGCGGGCGAGCAATCTTCAAAGGAGTAACAAGCACGTACGAGTGCTAAGAGATGCGGTCGAGCATCAAATAAAGATGCGAGTACGGACGAGTACTTGCGACTTTCTTGGGGATATGCCTCAAATAAAGAGGAATCGAAAAATGCACGGACGAGTGCTGCAGGGATGCGGTCGAGCATCAAATAAAGATGCGAGTACGGACGAGTACTGGCAACTTCACTGGGGAAAAACTTCAAAGAACTAATAAACACGAACGAGTGCCGAGAGCTGCGGACGGTCATCAAATAAAGATGTTAGCATGGACGAGTGCTAGGAATACCTCAAATAAAGAGGAATCTGCTGAGGAAAAGGCACGGACGAGTGCTGAAAGAGGATGAGCATCAAATAGAGATGCGAGCACAGACGAGTGCCTCAAGGTGCTAATTCTTCTGGAGACTGCGGATGAGCAAACTGAATCATCAGATAAATGTCTAAGAGTGCGAACGAACACTGAATAGCATCAACACAGGCAAAGGCTGATCATGCTGGGGAAGTAGACACTTCCACTCTGGCTGAGGAATGAAGTCCTGGCGGCCTGTGGGAGAAGATTCCAGCAACCTGTTGGGGACTCAAAACTTTTAACTCTGACGAAAACGAAGTGTTGGCAACCTAATGCTTGCCGGAGAAGCTTTCACTAGAAGAAAGACGACTCTGCGTGAGGTATACTTCGTTTAACTGCTTTGAACATCTGTTGAGGATCTGATCATCCTGCTCTGACTCCACTGGGGAGAATTTCCTCTTGCTCTGCTAGGGAAATCCCTTGGGAATGAGAATCCCGATGACTTTGTGGGGAAATGAAGTTACCTGCAACTCTGCTGAGCCAGGGGAATTTCTAGCGATTCCGTTGCGGATAATAAACTTCTGACAACTCCACTGTGGATGGGAGACTTCTACTAACTCCTGCTGGGGATTGACCCGACTTTTGGGGAGTGCAGGTGTTCAGATACCTGTTGAGAATAAGTCACTTGTAAATAGGCGCTCTGTCGGGGAAATACCTCTGCTTGGAGAATAACCCTCTGCTGCTTGGGGATACGGTGATAACCTGCAAATCCTGCAATAACAGAATACACACACATGCACCAAGATTGGTACGGCCTGATCTATTCATCTGCCGTCACCTGACACTCAAAGCGATGTTAAGTGTCCCTGCAATGTCGTTTTTATCAGTTTGAAAAAGCAACATGTTTCGCATGCAATGTTATTTGTCAAAAATTCAGGACATTTTTGTAAACAAAATAAACATAACACGGTGTTTGACTGAATATTCTTTTTATTGATTGGCCTCTGAATAGGCAAAATTTTACATCAGGAAGTAACCACCTGGAAAGAGGTAGCTACTGTAAAATTGAGAAAAGAAACTATCCTAATGGCAATGGCACGGCATTCCAAAGAGTTTCCTTCCTGCTATGACTGGCATATCCTCAAGACTTTCCGTTCCGTCTTCGACCTTCTGAAGAGAATGAGGGGGGCTGATCTCTACCCTTCTGATATGGTCAAGCTGTTTGGAGCGGTGATGTGGTTCAGATAAACCGGAGCGCAGTTGTTCGCTTATTCCCTGATTTTGCGTGGATCGCCCTTTCGGGTTTTCAATCCACCGGGCTACCCTTTTTTGCCTGAGTTGTCCGATGTGGCTTTTCAACTCAGCGGGTGTACATTTTTTTTAATTTTTTCCCTAATTTTTGCCCGAGCTTTTATTCTGTTTTTAGCTCGCCGGGATGCCCTTTTTTTGCCTGGACTATAATTCTGTTTTTGTGTCCAGCGGGTCTTTTATGCGAAGTATTTTTTAACTGCGTCCGAGTTAACAGGGTATTGGAAGTCCTCGCCATCCATAGTGGTGAGCATCAGTGCTCCGCCTGAGAATACTTTCTTCACTATGAATGGTCCTTCATAATTTGGGGTCCATTTGCCCCTGTGATCTGAACTGGGAGGAATGATCCTCTTGAGTACGAGCTCGCCTACTTGGTACTCCCGAGTACGTACTCGCTGATCGAAGGCTCGCTTCATTCTCCTTTGATAAAGCTGGCTATGACAGATAACTGCTAATCTCTTTCCCTCAATTAGACATAGTTGATCGTATCGAGCACGTACCCACTCAGCCTCATCAAGCTTGACATCCATCAGCACCCGCAGTGAAGGGATTTCCACTTCAACAGGCAAGACTGCCTCCATGCCGTAGACTAAAGAGAAGGGGGTTGCCCCAGTCGACGTCCTGACTGACGTTCGGTACCCATGCAACGCAAACGGTAGCATCTCATGCCAATCTTTGTAGGTGATAACCATTTTCTGTACAATCCTCTTGATATTCTTGTTAGCTGCCTCTACCGCACCATTCATCTTTGGTCGGTAAGGGGAGGAATTGTGATGTTGGATTTTGAAGTCCCGACACATTTCTGCCATCATCTTATTGTTTAGATTAGAACCATTATCAGTAATGATTCGCTCGGGTACTCCATATCTTCATATGATATCTCTTTTCAGGAATTTTGCTACCACCTGGCGAGTAACATTGGCATAAGACGCAGCTTCTACCCATTTGGTGAAATAATCAATCGCGACCAAGATGAAGCGATGTCCGTTTGACGCCGTTGGTTCAATCTTGCCAATCATATCAATGCCCCACATGGCAAAGGGCCAGGGTGAAGACATCACATTCAGAGGATTTGGAGGCACATGCACTTTATCCGCATAAATCTGGCATTTATGACATTTTCTGGCATAGGCACAACAGTCTGCATCCATGGTGATCCAGTAATAGCCTGATCTTAGCAACTTTTTAGCCATTGCATGCCCTCCAGCATGGGTACCAAAGGATCCTTCATGCACCTCGTGCATCAGCAAGTCTGCTTCCGCCCTATCAACGCATCTGAGAAGTATCATATCGAAGTTTCTCTTATACAGGGAACCATCAGTGTTTAGGAAGAAACTACCAGCTAGCCTTCTTAATGTCTTCTTATCATTGGAAGATGCCCCAGGTGGGTATGTTTGATCCTCCAAGAAGCATTTGATGTCATGGAACCAAGGCTTATCATCTTTGACAATGTCTGCTGAGCACACATATGCTGGCCTGTCCAGTCTGGATACTGCAATTTGAGGCACAAAGTTGGCAGCTTGCACTTTGATCATGGATGAAATGGTAGCCAGAGCATCTGCAAACTGATTTTCGTCTCGAGGGATATACTCAAGCTTGACTGTTGTGAAGAAAGTCAACAACCTCCTTGTGTAGTCCCGATAAGGTATCAGATGATCTTGGTGCGTGTACCATTTGCCGTTGGTTTGATTAATTACCAGAGCTGAATCTCCGAACACAGTCAAAGTCTTGATCCCGAGGTCAATGGCTTCCTCAAGACCCATAATGCAAGCTTCGTATTCAGCTTCGTTGTTAGTGCAGTTAAAGGTGAGTTTTGCCGAGAAAGGCATGTGAACTCCCTTAGGTGTAATGAGTACTGCACCAACACCACGACCATTCATATTAACAGCCCCATCAAACATCATAGTCCATTCTTCTTCTGGGTCAGGCCCTTCAGTATGAATAGGCTCTTCATGATCTTTTGCTTTTATGAACATGATGTCTTCATCAGGGAAGTCAAATCTCATAGGCTGGTAATCATCAATGGGTTGCTCAGCGAGATAATCAGACAATACACTGCCTTTGATGGCCTTCTGAGAGGTGTATTGAATATCATACTCTGTGAGAATCATTTGCCATCTTGCAACCCGCCCGGTAAGTGCTGGCTTCTCAAATATATACTTGACTGGATCCATCTTGGAGATCAACAAGGTAGTGTGAGTCAACATATACTGCCTTAGTCGGCGAGCAGCCTACGCTAAAGCACAGCAAGTTTTCTCGAGCAGTGAATAACGTTGTTCACAGTCGGTAAACTTTTTGCTTAGGTAGTATATTGCGTACTCTTTTCGACCAGACTCGTCATGCTGGCCCAACACACACCCCATTGACTTTTCTAATACTGTCAAGTACATGATCAGAGGCCTTCCTTCAACTGGAGGCATAAGGATTGAAGGCTCCTGTAAGTATTCCTTAATTTTGTCAAAAGCCCTCTGACAGTCTTCATTCCACCTGACTGTCTGTTCTTTTCTTAATAGCTTGAACAAGGGCTCGCAGGTTGCTGTAAGATGAGATATGAACCTTGAAATGTAGTTCAATCTACCTAGGAACCCTCGAACTTCTTTCTCAGTTTTTGGTGCAGGCATTTCTTGAATGGCTTTAACTTTGTCAGGGTCAACTTCAATCCCTTTCTCACTTACAATAAATCCCAGCAGTTTACCAGATCGTACCCCGAATGTGCATTTGTTGGGGTTCAGCCTCAATTGGTACTTCCTCAGACGCTTGAATAACTTCAACAGATTTACCAGGTGGTCTTCTTCTATGAGGGACTTGGCAATCATGTCATCCACATAACATTCAATTTCTTTATGGATCATGTCATGGAATAATGTTACCATAGCCCGTTGATAAGTGGCACCAGCATTCTTCAGTCCGAATGGCATCACCTTATAACAGAATGTGCCCCAGGGTGTGATGAAAGTTGTCTTCTCCATGTCTTCAGGTGACATTTTGATCTGATTGTATCCTGAAAATCCATCCATGAAGGAGAACACCGAGAACTGAGTCGTATTGTCGACCAATACATCAATGTGAGGTAAAGGGAAATCATCTTTCGGGCTGGCTCTGTTCAAGTCCCGGTAATCCACACACATCCTCACCTTGCCATCTTTCTTTGGCACTGGAACGATGTTAGCTACCCACGGTGGGTAGCTAGTCACGGCAAGGAATCCGGGTCCCACTGTTTCTGTACCTCCTCTTTGATCTTCATCGCCATGTCAGGGCGAGTTCTTCTCAATTTTTGCTTAACAGGAGGACAGTCTTCTTTTAACGGTAGTCGATGCACAACTATGTCTGTATCCAACCCTGGCATGTCCTGATATGACCAGGCAAAGATGTCAACATATTCACGCAACATTTCAATCAACCCCTTCTTAACTTCAGTCTGCAGGCTGGCACCTATCTTGATTTCCTTCTTAACCACTTCGGTGCCGATGTTGATAACCTCGATTTCCTCTTGATGAGGCTGAATAACTCTTTCCTCTTGCTTCAACAACCTGACCATTTCTTCAGGGAGTTCGTAATCTTCCTCAACCTCTTCATCAGCTTGGTAGATTGGATTTTCGAAGTTATGTTCAGTCATAGCAGGAGAGTTGTCAATGGAATCCGGTTGATCGACACTGCACAAGTGATGTGCTCATTCAGAATCTGTTTAGAGAAAACACACACCAAAAGCAAGAAAGAAAAACACATTGCCATTTTCTTTATTTGTGCAAAAATTAAAATTGAAAGAAAAGGAACGATTTGATTGAAAAATGTCCTTTATTTATGACAAATAAATGCTTTCAAAACATGGAGGCCCATACAATGGATCCTTGTACCTTGGGCAGAGTACAGGATTTGACATGCAGTATGTAAAAAAATGACAAATAAATGATTACTTTGTGATCCAGGTGACTTCGACGATGTCTTCCGTAGACCAATTGGGCAGCTCCTCTCCTGGTGCACACGGGCGGATCCAATTATCCAGTTCGCACTCGCTATCTCCGTCTTCACTGGTAGCACAGATATGGTTGCGGTCCAGCAACCCAGCACTAGTAAAGGTAATGGTCTTGTTGTCTGATGAACGGACGAGCCCATCAGGCTGATACCCAAGCCCGAACTTGTCCTCCTTCTTTTCCAGCTCCAGTAGTCTGCCCCAGCCCTGGGCACTGCCTGATTGCACAACCTCCTTGGCCTGCTTGTAGGAGGTAATAGACGTACCTTCTTTATCTTCAGCCCTACTCAGAGGAGACAAGGAACTAACATTCACTGCTTCAAATGCCTGACACAGAGTTTCATGAATTTCACCATCCATCTCCACATATTTGAATGTAGATAGATGGCTCACAAATATGTCCTCTTCACCGCACACAGTCACAACCTGACCATCCGCTACGTACTTGAGCTTCTGGTGCAAGGTTGACGTCACAGCTCCTGCGGCATGAATCCAGGGTCGACCAAGCAGACAGCTATAAGCAGGTTGGATGTCCATCACGTAGAACGTGCTCTTAAACACTTGCGACCCAACCTTGATTGGAAACTCAACCTCTCCAAAGACAGACCTTCGAGAACCGTCGAAAGCCTTCACCACCAAATCACTTGGCCTCAAAACAACCCCTTCCACATTGAGTTTCATTAACGCCTTCTTCGGCAAGACATTAAGAGATGACCCAGTATCAACCAGGACATGAGACAGCACAGCCCCTTTGCATTCAATTGTGATGTGGAGAGCCTTGTTATGATTCCTCCCTTCAGTAGTAAGGTCCCTATCAGTAAAGCCCAGACCATGGCTCGCATTTACACTTCCCACTACAGCTTCTAACTGATTCACGGTAATCTCCTGAGGAATATACGCCATCTGCAACACCTTCAGAAGGGCTTCTCTATGAGCTGGTGAGCACATCAGCAGTGACAAGATAGAGATTTTGGAGGGAGTTTGATTTAGCTGCTCGACTACCTTGTAGTCGCTCCTCTTAATAATCCTCATGAACTCCTCCATTTCCTTCTCGAAAGTACTTTGACCAGTAGCGGGAGTGGCATTATCGTCAGTTGTTATTTGTTTCCCTTTGGCTTTAGCAGAAGCCTCAGCATCAGTGTCTCCTCTCAAAGTCTGGGGAGCGAATAAGCGACCACTCCTCGTGAAACCTCCACTTCCCCCAACATTCACCACAGTTGGGTCCATGGTTACTGTCTTATTTTCTACTTTCTGTCCTCCGACATACACTTCTGATCCGTAATGCCACGGAATAGCCTTCTCATCTGAATACGGAATAGGTCCAGGCACCGTGATGGTGACGGGACTTACTTCCGGGACATAAATAGTAACCGGCTCTCTTTGCGCTGGCATTTCAGAAGGATCATAGTATATGGTCACTGTTGACACTTCATCAGTCCTCTTATCGACCCTGTCGAACTGTAACAGCCCATCATCCATCAGTCTCTGTAAACCAGTCTTCAATCTGTCACAACCATTCTTCGACTCAACACAGTCTTCGCAATCAAACCCACAACCCGGGAAAACCTGACCCTTCACCAACCTCTCCTTGACCAGCAACAAGGAGGTCTTCACTTCTTCAACCTTCTCCACCAAGTTCAACCTCTCCTCCATCTCAATAGCATTAACCCTGGCTCCCCCATGATTAGGGATAGGGTTATTTGTGACATTCGGAGGCGGCGCAAAATTGATTGCCTTGGAGTCGATCAATTCCTGAACTTTATAGTGCAAAGCCCTGCACTTCTCTGTTGAGTGCCCGGGTGCCCCAGAATGGAAAGCACATCGAACATTGGCGTCGTAACCTGGAGGAAGAGTTCCAGTAGGTGGAGCCAAGGTCCTCAGTTGAATTAAGTTGAGTTCCAACAATCTCTGGAGTAAAGCTGTGTAAGTCATGGGGATCACATCAAAAACCCTATCAGCTTGGCGTGACTGCCTCTGTTGATACGGTCTCTATTGATAGTTGCGCTGCTGTTGTTGCTGAGGCTGTTGTAGAGCCTGTTGAGCTGGTTGAATTGGTGTAGTGGGAATTGTGACTGCAGCTATCTGATTGTATTCTCGTCTATAACCTCTGCCTCTGTCTCGGCCGTATACTGCGCTAGCTTCCCCTTCTCTTCTTCTAGGAGGTCCGCCAAAGGCTTTCCTCGCTCCTCCAGAGCTACCAGCAGTATTAGGGTCCTGAATCTTCCCCGTCTTTAACAGAGTCTCAACTCTCTCTCCAGCAATCACTATATCATTGAACTTGGTGGCCGAGCTAGATGCCAACCTTTCTAGAAAAACACCTTGGAGAGTGCCCATAAACATGTCGGCCATTTCATCCTCCAAGAGGGGTGGTTGCACCCTGGCAGCTAGCTGGCGCCACCTCTGGGCATATTCCTTGAAACTTTCTTTTGCCGCCTGAGCCATGTGCTGCAACTGCGTGCGTTTCGGAGCCATGTCCATGTTATATTGATACTGCCTCACAAAGGCCTCGGCTAAATCCTTCCAGCTCTTGATATTGACCCTATTGAGCTTCATGTACCATTCAAGAGAAGCTCCCACCAAGCTATCCTGAAAATAATACATCCAAAGTTTCTCATCCTCTGTATAAGCGGCAATTCTCCCAACAAATGATTGCAGATGGGTCTTCGGGCAAGTAGTGCCATCATACTTATCAAAGGTTGGAACTTTGAACTTATACGGGATCCTGACCCCAGGAACCAAGCCCAAGTTAGTTATGTCAAACCCCAAAGAGCTTTGGGATTGAATAGCTTTGATTTGCTCAGCCATCTCTTCGAACCTCTTGTTCATCTCTGCTCCTTGACCTTCAGCTTCATCAAGTAGAGTGAACTGGTCATCATGATTGTCCATCTGAATGTTGTGCAACCCATCGTTGATTATTGTCACTCCTGGCTGTGTAACAGGAGGTTCGACCTGACGTGCGCCCGCACCGGTACGATTGTCAGCAGTAGCAGCAGCCGCAATGTTCCTATTCTGATTCTCAACCATCTCCCGCAGACGCTCTTGGGTCTGCCCCATGCCAGCCATTAGTGTCATAAAATTATCCATCCTTTGTCTCAAATCTGTCAAGTCTGCTTGTAACTGGTCCATGACTCGTTCTCTGTTAATCTTGGTTGGATATCTGTGTACTGTTGGTTGCCCCCGAACTTTACGAGGAGCTATAGTGCCTGAAACACAAAACACGTTAGTAACCGAGACACTACCTGCAAAACAACAAACATGTTATATGGATGCAATGCAGTTGTTTATGTTTCCAATCACAAGTCATTTATGCCCCGGTTCCGGTATTTAGCAAAGAGAACCAGATGGGCACTGATCCTCGACTTCCAGAAACCTTCGCGAGAGACCACATTCAAACCACAACAACAAGCAAACTAAGAAATAATGGAAAAACCAAAACATAAATCAACCTATTAGGCAAATAACACAGAATTCCCCGTAGGGTAAAAGTCTTTACAAGGAGAAACAATCAACTTGGACTCCTACAACATGCCTGTAGGTAATCCAGATACAAGAAAAGTGAACTAAAAAGCAGAACCAACGCCCAAGGACCCTGAAGCTCCATCACTAAGCCCCCCATCAGATCTGACCTTCTTGACTCCTGCCATCAACTTTAAGTCTTCAATTTCTTTAAGTGCTGCTTCGAGGGCTTGTTGACTGTCTGCGAGTTGTTGGGTCTTCTCTCTGCGAATTTTGTGGACTTGCTCCACCTCTTCTTTTTTGTAAGCCATCTGAACTTCAAAGAACTCTTCTTTTTCTTTATATTGTTTAAGCTCTTGCTCTCTTTGTCCCTTCAACCAGACAATAGACTGACGAGCATCTCTGAGGGTCTTTGACTTCTTTTTGCGCTCATCTTCTCTCTGGGCTTCCATCATCCCCAATCTGCGGAAATGTGCTTCTCTACCTGCAAAGTCCTTCTCCTTAGCCTCCAAAGTCGTCTGTATCTTCAGCAACTTCTCTTCAGCTTCAATCCTGGTCCTATTGGCTTGGTGATACAGGCTTACCATCTCAGTATTTTCAACTCTAACTGCATGTAGCTGAGCTTCCAACTTCTTGAATTCCTCTAGAGGCACAGTATCAATGGACTCAGCAACTGGGGGAACTGGTGTTGAAAATGGTAACAAAACTCTTCTAGCTCTGTCTTTCAACCAAGCTTCGTACTCTGGGAATGTCTGATTGTTACACTTCCCAAAGCTAGCTATCCCTTCTCCCTTAATGCACTTCCAAGCTCCCGCAACCTTCCTCGCTAAGGGCATATTATCTTTCACTGAGAAGTAGAAAATAGGGGTCAGTTTCAAATCTTCAGGCACCTCTCTCAAAGCGTATCCCAATTGTCTTCTTAACAGGATTGGATTGTAATTAATCCCTCCAGTTATTCCCAACAAAGGCACACTATGGTAACTCCCGCAGCTGGTGATGAAACGTGCACCTTGCAGCCTTTGAGTGAACCATCTAACATCTTTGGCCAGCAACTTTTCCAGCTTTTGAGCCCATACCAGAGTGTGGTCACTAAACACTCCCGTACTAGGCAAATGTCTCATGAACCACATGTGAAATAAAGGAGCACAGCAACGAACCAAACCTCCCCTCTTCTTCTCAGTTTTGTAATGAACTGAGTAATACAAGTCCCCGAGTAAGGTAGGCACAGGATTCTTCAGGAAAAAGAGATGTATGGCGTTTATATCTATGAACTTCTCCATATCAGCAAACAAAATAATGCCATAGATAGAAAGAGCCAAGATAGCACAGACAGCATCCCATTCTCCTTCAACAGCCAATTCCTCCGCCTTCTTCACCAGAGCCTCCAAAGAAAACCCAGACACACCTCCTTTAATAATGGTCAAAGACTTCACAGCAGAAGGGCTCAAATAAAGAGCCTTAGCAATAGCCTCAGGTGCCGGTCTACTCATCTCAGAATTGAAAGGAACTTGGTCTCGAACCGGCACACCCAGGATCAGAGCATATTCCTCCAGCATAGGGCCCAACTGAAAATCAGGGAAGGTGAAGCAACGGAGCTGAGGGTCATAATACTGAAGCAATGTATGAATGGCACTCCTCTCGGAAGGATCTAGCTCTATTACCACATCAAGAATACTCCCGTAAGCTTTTCTGAATCTCTCTACCTGGTTGGGTGTAATCAGCTTTACCATCTTTTTCAACAAGCCAACCTTGATATCAAAGAACTTGAAATGAATATTCTGCTTGCGAGGATCTTCCATCTTTAAAGAGAATACTGGAACCGGAAGCAGAGAAATGAACCTGAATGAAAACAAAAACAATGATTAATGATGCAATGATGCAATGCAGATGCAAATGCAAAGACACATGGCCATCTGAGACTGTCTGGAATCTGGACACTGACAAAGGCCCCTCTGAATAACTTGACAAACTAAAAGTCCACTGAGTCACACTCTCTGATAATCACAACTCTCTGAAGAAGATCTCAAGACCACAGTATCAAGAATACCAGAACAAGAAAACTAGATCTCCGGAACTGTATCATAATATGAACTGCACTGGTAACAAGGGTATGATGAGGTCAAGGGTTCCTGCAAACCTGTAAACCCATCCCCAATCTCACAGGTGTGCTCCGGGTCAAACATCACGGACTCTCAAAGCCGAATAGCAATAATACTTTCACCATTTCCGAGAAATGGCTCATGACCAAATCAGGGAACCGGTTAGGCATTATGTACTACGCAGGGAGGCCTCAGCTGAGTCCGGGAAAACAAGCATCCCTTATAAGTCCCCAGCTTCGAGCGCTGAAATCGAGAAACAATAGTACATTCAGCCCGTAGGATACAGTACTAATGTCATACGACCAGATGCTTTGAATGAGTTCCTATAAGAGAACCAGGCCATCCTATGCGAGTCCCCAGTGGACCCTCGGGTGCGAATGGGTTTGCCACAAAATGTGGTCTGCCACTGCCACCACTGGAGAGGGTTGTTTCCACAAAGGTTCTCAATGATCGGTCCCCAGATGCACATAACTATCAAGGTCCTATCCCGAAGTGGAGGAAATCCCCACACAAGATATTTCCAAGACGGTCGCAATCTGGGCGTGAAACACACCGCCACTCATCATGCCACATGTGAGTACAATATGTCCACTCTAATCCTAGGGTGCACTCAAGCCGGGTACTTGGCTTATCTCTCAGAAACAGTATCACCCGAGCCCACCAAACAGAAAACCAGTCCAGACAGTCCAGCATGATATATGATGTGGAAAATAAATACTGAAAACTGTAAATAAAGCTGTAAATAAAGCTGTAAATAAAGCTGTAAATAAACAACAATAAAATACAACAAGCCACAACAAACAAACATCACCCAATGAAATAGAAACACGCAAGCGCTAGGAGAGACTCACAGGGGAACCATAGATTCTGGGTTCGAGTCCTCAGCAGAGTCGCCAAGCTGTCGCTCCCCGGATTTCCATCCTGGTACAACGCGAAAGTGGCGCGGAAAAAAGAATAGAGTCGCCAGCCAGGCATTTTTATCCCGAAAGAATGGGAATGGTAATGCTGCACAAACCAGAAGAAAGAAGAGGAAGGACACAGGTCCTACGAACCAAAGAGACTGAGTTCGGGAGTCGGTTACGACCTAGGAAGGTATTAGCACCCAGATCGTCCGCCGTACCCGACGGGATCCACGCTTGCAAAAGAAACTGTTTCAAAGGGTGAGGGGATGAAAACTGCAGCAAAATAAAAGAAATGAAATGGAAAAGAAACTGAGAAAAGAATTGAATAAGAAAGCAAAGAGAAAAAATGTAGGGAAAATAAAGATTGTGCTCGAACGGGCCCTACCCCGCTGCCTACGTACCTCATCAGGATAATGAGGATCAGAGACGCCGTAGTTCCCCTAACTAGGGGTACTAAAAGGAAATTGCTTGTGAATTAAAGGCTTGAACTGCCTATGTCAATGCTCAGGTGTTGCAGGCTCGGACGACGAGTGCGTTACCGTCTTGCAAAGTGACAAGTAGGAGCAAGTTCGCGTACGGAGCGAATGAGGTGAGAAAAGAATTCCCGAAGAAAAGACGCTTATTGTTTGTTTGGTGTTTTTTAGAAGCTTTTATGAGTGAAAGTTTGCATAGGTGAGTGTACCTAAGTCTTACTCAATGGGATGTGTACGTCTCACATCATCCCGAAATGGAATGCGCAAGAGGCACACCTATCTATGGAGGAAATCCCCAAAGCTAGTCCCACAGGTGAAGGCTTAAACACACTGGCCTATTACCATTATTAAGTATTTTTGTGGTTTTTGGTTAAGAAATGTCTTTTAATTTTTCTTTGTGAGGTACTCATGCTAAGACCTATCTACCACGAGTGATGACTCACACCTCGTCCCGAAATGGAACGCGTGCAAGCATCTCATAGCAAAGTCTCATGTCACATGAAAGCACTCAACCTTTATTAAGTGAATTAAAATTAAGTTTGAAGATGAGAAGAGAAATAGAACCAAAGGAGCAAAAAGGAAAAAAAAACTAGGGGGAAAGTTTCTATCCTAAGTTAGCATGCATGGAGTTCCTAGGGTTTGTGAGGTCTTTCTAACCTAAAAGGATCTCAAGAGAAGAAGAAGAAGATAAAAGGAGAGATGAGAAAGGCCTAAGCCCAACAAGAAGATGTTAGTCCATATAAACAAAATGAGAAGAGATGAGAAATGGAGATGTGGAACTCAATTCCCACATCTCAAACTTACCATAGCCCCTGCAAGGTTAGTGTAACAACATAAAACCAAGGCATGAACCAATCAAGTCAGAAGCTACACAAGCATATAGGCATGGCAAAGAGTTCACAAGATGATAAGCAAAGCAACACAAGATCATATTGAGATGATTGGAAGTGAAACAAGTGCAATGAAGGCATGCTTAACACTTAAAGAAATAAAGCACATAAAAGAGACCCAACACCAAGACTCAAGGAGACTCAAACCCTATCCTAAGACCAGGAGCAACCCTAGACCTCTAAAGGACCCCAAAAGATGAGGAGAAGTTGGCACAAGTGCCCTTCTAAACTTAAAAGAGACTATAAGACTCAAAGTATGCAAAACAAGGCAAGGTGAGGAAGAAAATACCCAAGAAAAAGATCCAAGCACCTAAAAAATCTACCCAACCAGCAAAGTACTCTCCAAACACAAATAAATGAGAATCCAAAAGGGTTTGCAAAAATACAGCACCAAACTAGGTCAATGAAGCTCAAGGATGCAAGGTATCACCATTTAGGGTTTTGAAAATTAAGGCACAAGTAACTCAAGCAAAGTCCAGCAAGGAAATTTTTGAAAAATCCAAGATAAATCATGAAGATAGTAGAGTGTCTTAGGATTTGAATGCAAAAATAATGGGGTTCATAGCTTAAAGGATGAGAAAAATAGAAATTGGACAAGGCAGATTGGTCTATGAGAGTCCACAAGAAAGCAATGCTCAATGTTGAATTTATTTGGCCACGTGGGATGAAAATAAAAATCTGGAAAAATTATGATAAAAAACTAGATGAATCAAGGAGTGCATATGAATTTTTTTGGATTTTTTAGAGTTAAGGAAGTATTTAAAATGGATCAAAAGCAAATGGAATAAAATTGGTAAAGAAAAAGAATAAAAATAAAGCTAATGGGCCAAGGGGGTGCAAGAAGTAAACACGTTAGTTCAAAAAAACAGCATGGGCCTTGCGTGGGGGGTGTGGATAGCGCTGGGGGGCTGAACCTTCTTCTTCATGAAGAAACCCTAAACTCTAACCACCATTAATGAACCAAACCCTAACCCTAACTTCATGAAATCTCAAACCAAGCCACGGCCGGCCATGAAACTCTCCAGAATACATAATCTAACATCACTAAACACAAATACATGCTTGGATTGGATTAAAACTCAAAGAAACTCAAGATATGAATGAAAATAAAATTGTCCATGAAACTTTAAATCACCATAACTTTGTGAATACTCAACCATTTCACAAACTACAAAGAGCATTGTAACCACCACAACATGAGGATTCTAAAACACACAACCAAATACATTTCTATGAGATTCGAAATTTGAGCATACCTAAGGTGGTGTTCCAAATTTGAAGTCAAGAATGGTATAAAGTGATGGCAAATGATCTCCTTATCCCCTTAGATGCAAAATAAATGCATCTAAGGCTTTGCAAACTTGTAAATCCAGCAATGTGCTTCCTTGTGCTTCAAAGCTTCTCAAATGGCCACTTGAACAAACTTCACTATAAATCTAGATCCATGGGGGCTTAATGATCCTTGAGATGAGAGGAGTATGAATGTGGTCTTGGATTGAAGAAAGCTTGCCTAGATCAAAAGTTATGGCACAAAATGCAAATGTGCACAAGAAATGAGAAATGGATGATTCTTGAAGAATAATCCAAACAAATGGTATGGAAATGATCTATGAGTGATGACGATTAAGAATCCAACAAGAGTTTTGTGAATGGATTCTTGTAGCAAGAGTTTGTGGAGAATAAGCAATTTTGCATAAAAGATGAGAATGAGAGAATGAGTGTGTAATCTGGCTGCCTCTAACCCTAATTTTGATTGTTATGGAATATATATGGCAATGCAAAAGGGTTAGAACAAATGCACGTGAGAGAGGGCTGATTTTTGTGAAAATGCAATTTTGGCCCAAGTGTGCCATAAGCATGCCAAGCTCATGATTTGCTAGCCTCTCTTGCATGTGCATTCACCATCCCACCAATGATTCCCAGCAAACAACTTCAGCCCTTGTAGCAAGTAACTGAGACAATGACTGACTTCCACTTGGAATTTTTCCATGAAAATTGACATGTAGGAACCTCTTATCATATAGAAAACATTTCCCAAAAGAGTTGGCCAAAATTATGAGGTTAAGGCTCTTGAAGCCAAAACCCTAATTTGGTTGCACTGCTTAGGAGCCTTGCATTGTCTTAAAACTTGTGATGATTAAGCAATCTTCTGAGCTTTTGCAAGTGAACTTGGCCTTGCCAAAGGAGTCTAGAATCATCATAGGCCTCCCACAAATCCATTGGAACCCTTGTCTTGGCTTAGATGGCCTTCAACACCTCCCCAGATGGCCATATGCCTCATGCTAGGGCTTGATGCTTGTCATGCTTTATTTTCCTATGCTATAATGCTATATATATGATATGCTTATGATGAAAATAGTGTATTATGATGCTTAAAATGAAGAGAGCAAATTTGAGGTTCTACACTCTGGATTCTAGTGGATCATTTTATTTTGTGCTTACACAAAATCTACTGGGGATTTAACTCTGTCTGAATCCTGATAGTTGTAAAAAAGGAATGAAACTTATATTAACTTTATGCATGTCATAGGGGTTTGACACATTCCCAACTCTTCTTTGTTCTTATGGATGTAGTATGATAGATTGAAGAATGATAAGGTTTAATTTGCAGTTGTTATGTAATATAATTCATATATTGATGGTGTTTATTGCATTCTATTATTTATAGCCATATTTTCCAATTTATGATTAAGTAGGGGTGGCAAAACGGGTCGCGGCCCACCGGTCCGACCCGCGCACCCGTCAAAAAGTGACGAGTTGGGTTGGGATTTTAGGCTCGCCGTCCACCAAAGTCCACCCCGCTAAAACTCGCCACCCGCCAAAGTCTGTCCCGCCAAAATCCGCCGCCCGCCAAAGCCCTCCGCACCTATATAATAACACTATTTAAGTATTTGGAAGAGCCTATGAAAATAGTTTGTAATATGTACATAAGTTGTTTTTAGATTATTATAACTAATATACTTTCTCTGTCTCTATTGTTGGGCAAGTTTTTTGAATTTTACTAATGAAAAATGACAAAAGTGAGATCGAAATTTGAATTTAGATCATATAAAATATTAAAAATGATGTTATATATGATAAGAGTATTATTTCACTAAAAGTTGATGTTTTAGGCTAGTAAAAATTTTGTTTTTTAAATGTTGGTTTGATGTTTTTATTGAAATGTAGAAAGAAGAACCTTTTAATTTGTTTAAAAAATAGAAAAAAAATAATAAAATAGAAGGCGGGCAAGTCTGTCGTCCGCCAACCCACCACCTTGACGAGGCAAGTTAGACTTTTATGTCCATTTCAATTTGGCGGGCATGTCGCCTCGCTATTGTTTTGACAAACTTTAGGCGAGACGGGTACGGGACGGGACGGACGACCCGTTTTACCACCCTTAGATTCAAGGATATGCACATGCAATTAGTTTTGTCATTACAATTTTTAATCTTCTTCAACTTTGTCAAATTTCTTCAAATGTTGTGGCAACACATTATTGAGAATTACAAGAAAAAAGTTCTTTACAAATAATTTTAAACTCTTGAATATAGTTTCAATTCCTTGATGGAGTTGAGGTTCAACTCTTATTTTTGGTGATTTTGAAATACTTTCATACACTATTAATTGTTTCCTTTTTCATGGATTTTACTAAAATTATCTTATTTGTTTAGTTGGAAATTATATTCTTCTCTAGCAATAGCTTTTTAAGTTATCTATTTTGTCCTAAGGATGAATATAAACTGGAAAAGTTGTATTTCCATAAACCATTGGTGTTTTACTCCATGAGAAGTGGAATCAATAATATTTGTAATTAATATGATATTTTTTTTTTCAATTTGTTGTGTCTGGTCTCGTAGGGGTTAGAGAAGTGGAATTAGCTACAAATTAATTAGGGAATAACTAGAAATTAACTACATATTATTACAAATAGGATGGTTTGTTTAAATTAGTTATGGATTAGTTAGGAATTAGCTACAAATTAGCTATCATTTCTGTGTTAAAATATGATATTAATATTAAAAAAGATTAAAATTGAAACAATTGACACGTGACATTCGTGTTAGCATTTTTGTCACGTTGGCATTGTCACATGTTTGACACATCAGCAAAAATCCACATGGCGTGCCACATCATCCACCGTTAGTGGAAACTAACGGGATTGACCAAAGTTAGGGACGGAAAACTTTCAGAGGACCAAAGTATGAAGGAAAATTTTGCAGGGGCCAAATCTAAAAATTGAGATATTTGTAGGAACCATATACATATTTTAACTATTTAATTAATATATGTTAATAACAATTTTGAACCTCTATTTTATTATTTTATTTGATTTATAAAAATTGTTTTTCTATTTTAAATTTAAACAGTTTTGAACTCCTTCTCTAATTTTGCAAAAAAAAAAATAGTGATGATTTCATTTCTTAAATGATAAGTTTTATTATAAAATATGATATCATTTTGTATACACTATTGTGGAAATTTATAAATAAAATTATAAATTAAAAAATGAATATTTTATTGACTTTTTGTGAAAAAATGTGAAAGAAAAACTAAAATTGTTTGAATTTAAAATAAAAGATTAATTTTGTGAATCAAATATAAATTAGTTTTTATATTAACAATCAATAATAAATGTTGGTAAATTAAAATTAACATATTTACTTTTTTAATTATGTATAAGATGTTTTTTCTTTTAAATTTATTGATTTATACCTATCAAACAATATTTATATTAATATATAATTATAAATAAACGATGTAACATGAATTGAGTTCTAAACCAATATATATATATATATATATATATATATATATATATATATATATATATATATATATATATATATATATATATATATATATATATATATATATATATATATATATATATATATATTGTTTTTAAAAACAAATTTTATGAAAATATTTTTAAAAATAGTTAAAGTTATTTTAAATTTATTTTTATAAATTAAAATAACAATTTCGACACTCGGTAATTTACATATTAAGAGATTTAAACATAATAAAACTTATAGAATTTTTTATAAAAATCTATCTTAAAAATAATTTTTTTTATAAAAAATTACGTTTATCAATTTTACATTTTTACAGAGTATTCTTTTTATATTATTGATTTAAAATCAACAACTTATTTACTTTAATACAAATATATAAATAAAAATTATCGTCAAAAATCAAATTCAGAATGTAGATTACACTCATTTTAGTGAGTATATAAAATTTAACTATCTAAATAAAAAATATATAGAATGAAATTCTTAAAATTATACCAGAGACTTTTTTTGAATTTAATACCAGTATCTAATTAATTTTTTTAAACTTCAATTATACTTCAACGATTAATAATTAAACATATATATGTAGTAATAGAAGAGATAAATTAAGAAAAAGTGTATAGCAATTTTGTTTTGACTTTTTGGTAGAATGATAGCATAGTATGCAACTACTTTTGTTTTGTATGTGATGTTTGAATTGGGCATGAGTGTGGACCACCGGCTGTCCATTTTTGAAACAAAAGACACGCTTTGGCATTTGTCTTTTCTTTTTCTGATTGAGTTTATTTAAAAAATATTCACTTTTAACTTTCCTACAACAAGAGTGTGATGTTTTAAAATTTTGGAGTTGAAAAACGGTGGTTGTGAGAGTGAAAATGAATAAGATAGGAGAAAAATGGTGGTTGTGAGAGTAAAAATATTGGATTTCAATGTTAATTACACTTCTTTTTTAACCATACAAATAACAACAAAAAACAACCAAATCTTATACATTTATACAAATAGATAAAACAAAATTTATCTTGTCAAACGAAAGTGATAGAATGGAATAGTAGAGTTCTCAAACAAATGAAAACCAAACTTTTACACTGTTTCACATTATTAACCCTTAGGTATGACTCAAATCTCAAGTGTGTTTGGAGAAAGTGTACAGGATTGTGATAGTTCTAACAATTTCTCTAACAAAGTAGTGTACAACAAAATACATTGATTGAGATAAACTCCATCAAGAATTGGTAAATTGCAGCTCTGATTCATGGACAGGGCTGAAAAGATGCCAACTTGAATCATGGAATGCATTATAATAATCATCAGGAATTTTTTCAATTTTGATTTCGTTTGTAAAACTTCGGGCAGCCAAGATATGTTTTACTGAGTTCAGAACGGGAGAGTTCTTACATAATGACACATGCTGCTCGTATTCTTCAAAGCTGTTCCCGAATAATACCATGTTATTTAAGAAACTCGGTTTCCAATTTGCCTGCAACAGGTTGTTATATAACTCTGCTTCGCAGTGAGGCATGAAGAACATTGTTGGCTTCACAGCCTCTCGCTTCCCATGCTCGTTTATGGACATGACGGAACAACCAAGAGCTTCCAAAACGCGAGACTCGGTTACAGAGAGGATAGGATCAAATACCTCGATGTTTCCAATCAAATTTAAGTCTCGTTTCATCAACATTGCAATGCTAAGTTGGAAACATGGTGGCTCATACAATTCAATGCTGCCGATACCGTAAATGACCATTTGCATACTAGTCTCTGAGCCCAAAACTATATGGAAATAATCCAAAATTGATGTTTCAATCTGATCTCTGAAAGTTTGATAGAACTGAGAGTTCTCAATCTTACTAATATATCTTTCCATTTTCTGCATTAATGCTGTTTCTCTGACTGGATCTTGCTGAGAATCTGTTGGAGCCCATGGTTCTTGTTTTTCTTCCGAAATTCTTTCAACTTTAGTATCATTTCTCCTTTGTCTTCCACGACGGGGTAAAATAACCGTCCAGTCTCCATCTGTTGTGCAATTGCTATTTGTGAGAGATTTTGCCGAAGCTGCCATTCAGATCCTCAAAAAAGATAAATTCTTTACTTGTTTTCCTGCTGAATCACTGCTTCAACATCTAAATGTAACACAGCAAATTCTGGAAAATTACAGGGTGTTAGTGATGTGCTTTCCGAGTTTGGTCACAAGAAAAAACAGTTAATTGAATCCATATTAGTACTAGAAAGTAATAAATAGGGTTGTGAATTTCAGATTTTAGAAAGTAGCAGTTTGTTCAAATCTCACTATGCTGCAGCGTTATTGTGTCGTATCGCCACTATTTGACAACACTTTGTACTAAACAGCGTATATCGGAAATTGTTCAAATTCTCTACTCAACTATCTCTATTAGGGCGTCTTTTTCTGCACTGCATTACAAAGAACAACTTCAACTAGCAAATATGCCCCTAGAAGGCTATGAAATACAAACACCGGAAACACGACACCGACACTTACTCGTCATAATAATTTAAATAAATAAATAAATTAAACGTAATCACAAGTATAGGTGTACATTGCCACTGACACCGACACATACATACTTTTTTTTCCGAAGGAGCTACAATATTTTACATCTTGATTCCTCTTCCCTAATTCCATCTTCTAACAGAATCTAATCTACCTACCAATACCCCAGCCCTAACCCTAAAGACACTTATGAGATGGTTGAGTAGAGAATCCGACAGATTTTTGGGATTTTATGCCCAAAAACATCCAAGATAATCGTGCAATTTCACAGCACAAGTAATTTTTCTTTAATCTTGCTACGATTTCGCTCAAAGTGAGATATTTTTCACGATTCAGATCAGAGGGGGAAAGTAAGATCGGAAACTCGTATTCAGATTAGTGTGGCGTGGTGTAGGGGCGGCTACGGCGGCGCAAATCGCATACTCACCGCGCAACAGAAAGGTGGAAGGAAAATTCGGAAAGAAAGAAAAAAGACAAACCTGAATGGACTTCCTCACTGTTACAGGCTGCCGACGAGCAACACCGCCGGTATGTTCGAGCGAGCTTTTGCTTTAGACACTCTAAGTATTACTTCCTCACCCTTACAGAAAAATAAAAACTACCTCTAATATTCGAAAATGCATTTTGAGACGCAATTCAATCTAATATCCGAAAATGCATCTTGAGATGCACTTTAATCACGTTTGTTTTAAATTACACCCTAAAATTATTTTAAAATATATGCATCTTTGAATCTATTTTAATTAAAAATATGTTATAGTTTACTTCTCACTTCTCAAAATACTCTCTCAAAACACAAACTCTTGAAACCTCTCACTATGTATTTTAGAAAATTCTTTAAATCGAATGGATCGAGGCTAGAATCCTGAATAAAATCATTTTTCTTAAAAGTATTTCAAGCACTCTCCAAAATGTCTTAGAGTTGAAACGCAAGAATACCCAGGATAATTCAACCTTTAATCGAGTCTGCGCAAGACCGACGAAAACTCGATTATGTAGCGAATAGTGTTTGGAATTTTGTATTAGATAATATTTGGTTTGTAATATGTTTTCTGAATTCCGGAATGAGGTATTTATAGACATGCATGTGTTGTTTCACAAGGTTGCGACCATTGACGAAATAATACATTTTAACCAAAAGTTGTCATGTTTCCAACAATTGCTTATTTTTATTCCGCAACAATACTTCACGAAGTGTTGATTCTCTTCCATTATTCTTGTTATTTTGGAACACACCAATTGGACATTTAATTCTCATAAATTATAACAATCTCCCATTTGTTTAAATAATGACAATACTAATTCCAAAAAAGAGAAACAAAGAATGCTAATACACTTAAGTATCTTTCGATTTGAACTTAACCTTAGTAAGAATAACGCAAAGTCTAATCGGAACGTTAGGTAGCTATGCTTTGAACTGTTATCCCATGTGATTAGACTGACATTATCATACACACACTCTTTAATGGTTCTTCGCCTACATCTCTCGCCTAGCACTATTTATGGCCATGTGTTTTTCCTGTTTTCATGAATTTTCCATGAGAGAAACTCCAACTCTCACTTTGAGACGACACCATCTCGAAATTCACATAGGTGAAGTTCATTTTTGTATCCATTTCCTTGGAATGCATATCCTTGATATGGAACTTCATTAAGAGTTTCAAAAAACTAAACCCTCGATATATAATAGTAAACATTATCGCAAAATATTATACAATCATCCAAATTAATGACTTGTTGTTACCCATTGAATCTTAGGTTACGATTTATTAACTACAGATTGGGTTGTTATCATTGTTGGAACCCTTATTCAAGGAGTTTCAACCCCATTCCTCTTGAGGTTGTTTTTACTAAGTTTTTGGTCAGTGGCTTAGTAAATGGATCAAGGAAATTATAGCTCGATCGTATATATGTGAATGATTACATCCTTAATCGATTTCCTCACGAAAGAATGTCTAAGTCTTACTTGCCTAGACTTTCTGTTATACACCTTTGTATACTTTAGTTAAAGTGGTTTCACTACTACAATGTATCAACACCTTTGAAACATTGTCTTTAGCCAATGAAACTTATAACAGAAGGTTCCTCAATCATTTAACTTCTTCACTAGCAGAAGCAAGAGCCTCAAAACTCTTATTCTATGGTTGAGAGAGTGATTCATATTTGTTTCTTGCTCTTCCAAGAAATTACACTCATGGGTAGTGTAAATATCCAATCAAATGTAGATTTATGATATTCAATACTCAATATCCAACTCGCATCGGTATATCCTTTGAATATGACAGTAAGTCTACCATAATGGAGGCCATAATTTTTTTTCATAAGATATCTGAAATTCCTAATGATGGTCATCTAATGTTCATCAATTAGATTTCTAGTAAAATCTATTCATTTTACTAATTTCAAATATTGTGTTGGTTCTAGTACATTGCAAACATTTGCATATTCTAATTGAACCACATCTCTTCCATCATTCTTTTAAAGTTTGACGCTAGAATCAAATAAAGTGGTCATTTCTTTAAAGCATAATTTGAACTTATCAAGCATTTTTCTTAACATAGTCTTTTTTTGACTAAGTTCAAACCCCCCACTATTTCTCTTTACTTTGATTCCCAAAAGTGTGTCAACTAGTCCAAGATCATTCTTATTGAATGAGGAAGTCAGAAACCTCTTTGTTGCTACAATTCCATTCATCTCATTTCTAATGATCAATCATATAATTAAAATGGAGACAAGTGAATAGCACAATATTCTCACACAACATTATGAAACACTTGTAACAAGAATTATATGAAGAATATTAATATATAATCACGCTTGATGATGCAAGAAGGTTTTAGATGAAGTGAGAGATGCAATTATGAGTAATTTAAAGTAGTATAGTATAAATTACGATGAGTACCTTAGTTATTTTCATAAGATAGCCGAAATTCCTAATGATGGTCATTATTTTGGTGTCTATTTTAATCTTTACAGGATTTTTCAAACTTGCACACCTATTGTTTATCTCCATATAACCTTCTAGTTATTCCATGTAAATCTCCTCATCGAGATCTCTTTTTTATGAATGTTGTTTTAACATCTACTTGATAAACTATAAGGTCATGCAATGAAGCAAATGCAAACGAAACTCTAATTTTTGTTTTGCTTGCTACTAGTGCATATGTGTCAAATGATCAATGCATTTTTTCTTATTTAAAACACCCTTAGCCATTAATATAAACTTGTAGGTGTTTAGTGTACCATCACTGTGATACTTTCTTTTAGATACTCAAATGCATCTGATATGTCTTGATCCTTTAGGTAGATCAACGAGTTCTCAAATATGGTTTCACATTGTTGAATCCATTTCTCTATGGATAACACATCCTTCAAAAAGGAGAAGTCCCTTGAAGCCACTACTTCCTTGATTTCACAAATATATCAATAATTATAGTGGACTTTGAATAAAACTAAATTTAAGAACCTTTCACCAACAAATAGAAAATATACCATTTTTCTATTTGCAAATACTTTTAGAAAGTACACATACTTTCCTTACAAATTATGACACCACACACTTGGTGATCAATTACAATACTTGAACAAATTTGAAAATATATATATATATATATATATATATATATATATATATATATATATATATATATATATATATATATATATATATATATATATATATATATATATATATATATATATATATATATATATATATATATAAAGTTGTTCTTGAATCAATTTTAAAACAATTAATCTTCTCTAATGTATTTATCTTTTTATTTAATTAAAAAAAAAGAGTCTTTTATGCATACAACCACTTTGATAATTAACAAACTCTACTTTAAAAAATAATTTCAACCACTTTGGATGATATTTATATGTCTTATAGTAACGAGTCTCATTGAATACAAACATGTTATTCACCTAGTATTAGTGTCATAATAAAATCATTTCAACAAAATTACATCCACAAATTATTCACAAAATCATAATTTGAAATCACATAAATTTAATTGTGTACCTTTTGTATTAAATTTTGCATCTGATAATCAACTATTATATTCAGATAGCAATAATAATTTGGCACGGATATATCCATAATACAGTTGTTTGGTTACTTTGTCAATTTTTTTCCATAATGTGCCTTGAGTATATTTTCTGAGAAATGTTTTCCATATTGCCAACATAGATTTTGATTATATTTTGTAATAACCATGATGCTTTAATTATTTGTCGAGTATTATTTATTCCACTTATAATGTCGGTGTCGGCACTGCGATACGTTCCTAATTCATAGCGACTTAAGTAGGTCGGCATCAGTATTTGATATCATAAAATCATTGGAGATTCGTCCAAGGCTTGCTTCGACTCGTTACCTTCCTGTCGTGCAACGCTTGTGACATCTTTATGATTTATCTTGTATGACCGGTTCTTGCTGCTTTGGCATTCTTTCTTCCGTCTTACTTAGAGTCAATGAACATGTTCTTTTATTACTCATTGTTTTGTACTTGGTACATGGTTTCTCTTTAACAACAAGAGCAACACCAATTATATCAAAGTTTCAACCTCATCAATGTCGTATCGGTGATCTTCAAGAAGCTTCAAACAAATTCTCAATTGCCATTATTTCAAATACTTTTAAGATTGTTAGAAAATTCTTTAAATCGAATGGATCGAGGCTAGAATCGTGAACAAAATCACTTTCCTTAAAAGTATTTCAAGCACTCTCCAAAATGTCTTAGAGTTGGAACGTATGAATACCCAGGATAATTCAGCCTTTAATCGAGTCTGCGCAAGACCGACGAAAACTTGATTATGTAGCGAAGAGTGTTTGGAATTTTGTATAAGAGAATATATGGTTTGTAATATGTTTTCTGAATTCCGGAATGAGGTATTTATAGGCATGCATGTGTTGTTTCACAAGGTTGCGACCCTTGATGAAATAATACCTTTTAACCAAAAGTTGTCGTGTTTCCAACCATTGCCTATTTTCATTCCGCAACAACATTTCACGTAGTGTTGCTTATCTTCCACTTTTCTTGTCATTTTGGAACACACCAATTGGACATTTAATTCTCGTAAATTATAACAATGTAAACTCTCTCAACCCATATTCTCTCGAACTCATTCAACTCTTCAAAGTTTATACAATTAACAATTTAACATCCAATCGACCAAAGAATTCATTCAACATCAAATTAACTCACATTTGGTAAGTTTTGAATTTTTCTATACTTTTTTATTTCTATATATATTTGTAGAAATTGAAGGAGGCCCAACCGACGTATCGTTGTTGCATCTATATTTGGACTTCTTGCTAGGTATGTATAGGATAGGGAGGCAAAATTCAATTATATTCATTCTTTGAAACACTTTTGTTATAATATTCTATGTTTCTAAAGATGATTTATTTTTCTGCAGGACCATGATGCTTCAAATACATCAACCACGGTCGAAAGGTTACGGGTCTGTTGGAGTCTACTAAGAAATGGGTTTGAGATGCGATGCAACTATCTGGGCTTCGAGACTTGTGCAAGATCGATCTTGTTACAATTAACCGTGGCATGTTGTCTGTGTTTGTAGTGGGATGAGACTCGATGACATCATATTTTCATCTTTCACATGGTGAGATGTCTATCACACTAGATGGTGTCTCATGCCTGCTACATCTTTTGATCAAGAGGAGACTGTTAGACCACGAAAAAATTATCAAAGATGGAGCAATGGAGATGATGATGGATTATTTGGGAGTTGGCCTAGGGGATGTATTGCGGGAGATAGAAGTCATTTGAGGGTGTCATGCTAGGTTTTGATTCTTAGAGAGGTTGTATTTACAACAGCTGCATGCGGTAAAGTAGGTCGCTGGTGATGATGAGCATGTTATTCAGCATAGAGCTTACATATTGAAAGCATACATTTTGTACTTGGTTGGCGCGTCCATTTTTATGGACAAAAGTGCCACTTATGTGGATGTGATCTATGTTAGATACTTCGTTATTGAGGTACCTCATAATGTGTTTGATCGTAGTGAGGTGTGAGGATTCGATTGAAAACATGCACACATACAAACACTATGATATTAAAACGACTTATAATAAGATAAAGGAGGAAACCGATGATACCTTTGTACTTATTTTTTTCTATTGATTTTCCTCCCTCATATTTATCTAAGTAAAATGATGTGCTCATGAGAGTTGATATTTCAATGGAATTTTTCATCCCAAATATTTTGAGAAATTATATGCAATATTTTGCTTGACAAATGAAAGTTCCTTCTTTTGTTTGATGTATTTGATGTACTTGCATAATTAATAACTTATATCTCTACAATAGTTTTGGATTAGTTTCATCAAAGGTAACATGAAAAGATTATTCTATAGTCATGATACTTTTTTTATAAGTTCAAAAAGATTTACTATAAGTGGAATAACTAAGTAACAAACTTTTATTAGCTTTAGCATCAAATTTATCAAGAATATCCTTTATGTTTTTAAGGTCAACACATTTACTGGTGAAACATATTTGGCTTCCTTCATTTATATATTTAACACTAAAATGAAGAAAATTTAGTGTCGAAGTAAATCAAGAAAATTTATCCCCAATTACAAGTGCATAATAATTAACACTAAAATGCATGGTTATTGATGGCTCAAAAAGGTCTATGTGTAAAATTTGTAAAGGCATATTTATAAAAATTGTCTTACACATCAGATATGTATGAAAAAATTATATAATAAAGAAGTAAGAAAAAACAAACCCTTGAATGTTTGCTAAAAAAAATATAAATTTCTTGAAGAAAATTACCATTGCAACAAAATAAATTGATTCATCACTGGTACATCTTCATTTCAAAATTACAACCCTAAAGTCTTGCGTAAGATAAAAAAAAATTATAAATACCTATAAGAAAATATTGATTCTCCGTAACGACGACGATGAATACGATCGATGACGACTACCATGACTCGCGACGGTGGGCTAGAGGGTACGAGCTATGTCGCCGGCCACCAGACAACAAAAAGAAGCCCATTCGATTAACATCAACCAGCATTTGTATGCAATTCGAAAAGACACTGTTGTAATCATATTCAAATATGAGTTTGAAACCAAAAACTATGCAATAGTGAAAATCTTGAAGGTTTTTGATTTAGTCTTTGCACATTATTTATATAAATAGTAAAACAGTGATTCATTGTAATCTTTTTATTAATTGCAGTTAATTATCCTTATCCTCAGTCTTCACCAGATTCATGAATTGAAAGATTACCAAAATTAAATAGTGGATTTTATCCAAAACAAATTAAGTAGATTAAAATTTGTTTAATCCATTTAATGTTTTAAAACTATTAGTAATATTTATAGATAATTATAAAAACAAGGTAAAATGATTATATATTTTTCATGGATTCATTTTTCTCTTCTGTTGGCAAGGAATAATTTCTCTTATTATGCCAGATGAAAATGTTCAATAAATATAATTAAAAATAGTGTTCTCTTATTATTGATAATATTAAATTTGGGAAATGCTAACGTCCCCAAGGATACATATTAATAATTTATTAATAAAAATATTCGTGTGTTTAATTTTTTAAAACTTTAAATATAATTTCATTGTATTTAATATTTACTAATTATAGAATCCTTAAAAACACCGGATAACATTAATCATATTTAAATAAAATAATTAAATATTATTTTATGGACCAATATATTTAAAAAAAACATTTAATTTTGTTTATAACCACATTTAAAGTCATTTAAATTGCGAAAATCATATTCTCTCTATAGACAAAATTATTTAGATTTATCGAAGAATCAATTACCTAAACTTCATACAGTCTAAGAAATAATTTTTTTCCACTGAATTTAAGACGAAATGGAGTATATTAAAAATAAAATTTAAGTTTCACATGTTCTTCTTTACTCCCAGGTGGGAGATTATCCTTTTCCTCTAAATTTACCCTCTGAAAAAGTTGTTTTAAAAGAAGAGAAAATTGAAACTATTAGAAACTCCTCTTATTCTTTTACAATTCCATCGATATAATATAAGTATGCAACAAAAATTATATTTGGGACATTCTCTAAATATAACTCATGTTAAATTAACATAATTATTTTAAACAGTTATATTATTGCATCATCTTAATAGTTAAATTATATTGTAAGAAAAAAAGAAAATTAACATAATAATTACACCATCAATATTGTGTAAAATACAAATCTTATTCAACTGCTTAATCATCCTATAATATCTTATTAGTTATGCAAATGATTTTTCAGACTGTTTAAACATTCATAAGCATGTAATTTAACAGCATATGCAGTGTGGATATATCTTCTTCCAGCAATCAAGCTTTTCTTATAATATCATATCCCCACAAAAATGTGGATTAAGCTGCAAAGCAAATTGAAATGCAAAGCTTAAATTCAAAGAAAACAACTCTTGTGGTAGTCTCATGAAAAGGTCAAAATGAGCCGAATCTGTGGCGAAAACTCGATAAGCCAGCAAATAAAAGTAATATTTATTGCGAGAAAAGTAATGCAGCAGCATAATAGTTTAAGTTCAGACACGGAAAAGATTAAATTCTATAAGGTTAACAAAACGACCATTGAAGAAAACTCATCATCGAGACTGCACAATTTAATACATACAAGACAAACTAGTGAGAACGAATCAAGGTTCCTGCTGCAAGAAACAAGCTAAATACTGCGGCACTTCCTAGAGTGGTCTGCCCAATATGCCTAATCTTGAGGAATCCAGGTACCTGCAAGGTTTCAACATCAAAGCTGAATTTCATAAAAAAGAAAAGAAGCAATGAGACAGTGTCAATGTCATTTTATATGCTGTTACTTTATCTATTATATAACTTCAGAACTAGCTGATGATTCATTTGTCATGTAAGCATGTGACATGGATACTGCATATAGCCTTACATGAAGTGTTTTAACATTCCCATCATCGGTTATATTTTAGCTTCTTGGTTGTGCTACAATGCGTCCTTGCTCTTCACAGTGTCCACCGTATTAGTGTTGTGTTATAGCTATTGACTCTTAGGAAAGATAAGTTTCCAAGTCTGAATTAAGGTTTTTCGGGATTGCAGATGAAAATCATACAAGCATTGGGAGAGAATTTGAAAAATAAATCTAAATCAACAAAGGATGAAATCAATATCACTAATAATATTTGTCAAATCAAAGTAACAAGCACTAAAATAAAACGAAACAGTCTCCACATATGAACTTCCCAATATAACCCACTAACTATATAGTCGTCTGTCAAGTGACGTGTTTTTGGAGCCCAAGATTAACTACCAAGAAACAGAGCCCCAAAATATCAAGCAAGTAACAACTACCTAACAAAAGGATGGGGTTGCTCAAAAGAACCAAATCTATCTTTAGCTCACAAGCACAACCCATATTAGCAAGGGCATCGACAGCACTGTTGGCCTCTCGATACATGTGAATCAATGAGTCGTCCAAATGGGCTGTACTGCTGGACTCCACCCACAGACACTCCCCCACAGAATTACCAGGCAACTAACCTCAATAGAAGAACATGTTTGAAACTGGCTCTACAACCACTAACCTTAGCCATCCCCAAACCCTCCAAGCTCCCATAAACTTTAAAGTGTACACACCAATTGAACCAAGAAATTTTGCAAAGCCATACACCCAATTCCCTTCTCTTTTTTTTTGGGTTAGGGCTAAGGTCAGCCAATGGGTTAGCCCACTCATTTTCTTTTTATGATAATTTTGTTTATAACTCTCTCCTTGAATAGAGAAGTATAATTTTTGTTTTTTGCTTCTTTAATTACACTTCCTCAGCAATCAGACACTGCATTCTGAATGGAACAAGGATCGAGATTAATATTGGCAGATTCCTCTAAAATAACTTTTCTGATAATCATCCAATAAACATAAGTAAAGAGAACCATGGAATCATCATTTAGTAAAGAGGGCCGTAGAGATGCTAATATGGGCCAGGCTACCCAAGTACCCACTAGTTCATGACCTAAAGACAGTGTCTTATTTATCTCCCCTTTCCTTAGCTCTACAAAAACAGCCTACAAGCTGTGTCCGCACATGTAATTACAAATTAAAGAAGGTATGAAGAGTTAGTAAGGACAGTTATAGATTGATCGAGAGAGAAAGAAAGGCCTGAGGTGAGTCCAGTTCTCTCAAACCCATTCACAAGTCTGTGTCATCTTGTATCCACATTTCTTCATCTTTTTTCCTGTATCTCTGATACATATAAAAAGACAGAGGGCTCTATCAATGCATCATCGCAATCCACTTCACTTAGTCATATTGACATGGCCAGTTTGTTTACAACTGCCATAGGCAGTTGGTGAAGGGATGCATGTCGTGACAATACCATAAGTCGCAATAGCATGTTTATACGGCAGATTTATTCCACCATCCGCTATATACAACACTGGACAAACAGTAAGAATCTATATTCTGCTTCACGAGGCTACAACTGCAATCAGTAATACAATTGATTCTATGTTCTCACATGTAATTACAAATTAAAGGAGGTATGAGGAGTTAGTAAGGACAGTTATTAATTGATCGAGAGAGAGAGAACGGCCTGAGGTGAGTCCAGTTCTCTCAAACCCATTCAGAATTAAGTGTCATCTTGTATCCACATTTCTTCATCTTTTTTCCTGTATCTCTGATACATATAAAAAGACAGAAGGCTCTATCAATGCATCATAGCAATCCACTTCACTTAGTCAGATTGGCATGGTCAGTTTGTTACAACTGCCATAGGCAGTTTGTTAAGGGATGTCTGTCGTGACAATACCATAAGTCGCAATGGATTGTTTAATGTTTATACGGCTGATTTATTCTGCCATCCCGCCATCCGCCATATACAACACTGGACAAACAGTAAGAATCTATATTCTGCTTCAGGAGGCTACAACTGCAACCGGTAATACAATTGATTTCTAAGTGATTCATCTCTGAAATCTAAACCTAATTATTTATATTCTTATTCAATTAAAAAAGCAATTTAAATAAAGAAATTCGAATTCAAACAAAGCATAGAAAACTCCAACACAACACAAAAATTGCATTCACCTATGCCAATTCATTTATTCAATAATCAATGAATCTAAAAAATGGAATTCAGATACACACCTTATACCTAATTGCATCATAAGTTCCATACACAGCACCTGCATGCAACAGAAAATTTTCAAAAATAAATATACACCGTTAACCTAAGAACAGAATGAGTTTGCTTCAGTTAAAAGTACGCAAGAACTAAACCAACTCTGATTCGCGGCGAAACAAAACAGGGATTATGGACGGAAAAAACTCACCGACAGCACCGCCGATAGCGCCACCAACGGCGGCTCCGGTTGCCACGCGAGAGAGTGCGCTGTCTCTTTTCATTCTCTTGTTTCTTCTCTACGATGTCGTTTCTTCCAACTTGTGTGTGATTTAGGTTTGAAGATTTGAGGGGTTTTCGTATTTGTCAAATAAAAAAGGGTTGTTTTTGCCTTTTTGGTGAATATTTAGCCAAAAAAAAATATTATTGAGTAAGAATCAATTAAAAAATTAAAAAAAAAAAAAATTTATTCCTTAACTATACTTCTGGGTTTAGTTTGATCTCTTAATAACTTTTCGTATCAGATTTGTGTTTTAACTCTTAAAATATATCATATTAGTCTTTTTTTTGTCTAATTAGTGACAAATTTAGCGATCGATTTTTGAATTTTTCTGTCTCTAATTAGACGAAAAAAATAATATGATACATTTTAAGAGTTAAGAAACCAATTTGACACGAAAAAAAATTAAGGGGCCAAACTGAACCCAGAAATATAATTAATGGACCAAAAATGAAATTTTGTCATTAAAAAAGTATTGGTCACCAAACATAAAAAAAAATATTGGTCATAATATATATATATATATATATATATATATATATATATATATATATATATATATATATATATATATATATAACAACCACAAGATAGGTGAAACTTGTTGAGAGAAATTTTGGAAGTAGAAAGTGAAAGAGTAGTAATTGAGGGTGAGAATGCAGCAATTTTTCCTTAGTTTGGGTGAGAGTGCACCTCACAATTATATTGTGGTTAAATACAAGTTGGATACAAAATGATCAAGTATAATAGCAAAAAACTTAAAAATACGGACTTGTAACCGGTTTCACCAAAATGGATAACCGGTTACACCAAATGTCGTAACATGTTACGCCTTCGAAAATTACAGATTTCTACTACTGAACAGCATGTTAACACGTGTAATTACATTTCAAACTTCAACACACCATCAAAATTAAAGTGTTGAAGATATACCATCCCCGTGCCCATCTTTAACCTCTTGAAAACATCATTTGTGACTCCTTTCGTTAATAAATCTGCAACTTGATCCTTGCTTCTGCAGTATCCCAAACGTAACCTCCCTTTAGCGACTAGTTCCCTCAAAAATTGGAACCTCGTCTTTATGTGTTTGCTCCTTTCATGTGCAATTGGATTTTTAGAGATATTAATTGTCGAAACGTTGTTAACTTAGAATGTGACAGTTGTTCTGGACTGGATCAACGACTAGGTATGGCTCAATCCTCTTTTGTCCATGAAACGGCCCAACAACCCAAATGTCAAGGGGACCCATCATACTCATGCTTCCCCTGTATTGGTCGCGTCTCATCGACCTCTTCTGGTCGAGGTCGATCCATCCTCCTTGTTCTCGATCTCTGCCCGACAATGGCGGGGATCACCAAGCTTCAACCTGACTAGTTCTTGTCTGAATGGTATAATGCCAGACGCGCCATTACCACGATCAGGATGCTCGTCAGATGGTTAGCTTCTGGCAATTACCTATTTTCGGGGGATCCACGATCCAGACCCAAAAATAGGAACTGTTAGCCACGTGTTAGGGGTTATCTTTATAAACCCTATATATTGAGGGGGCCAGGTATCAAAAATTCATTCCCTGAACACTCTTACTTGTACTTGCCATCTCTCGTGCCCGTTCTGACTTTGGCATCAGAGTACCTTGCAGGTACATCCCCATGTTCTCCTCAGCATCCGAGCAGACCTTAGAGTCCACGTCAGCAGTCATTGGAGATTTTGATCTCAGGTACGATCAGTGGCGCAGTCTGTGGGAACTTTGTTGCCCCGTTTTCTCATCCTCGATTCGTGAAAATAAAAACATCACCGTTCAATCTCTTTATCGATGGCTCACCAAGAAGATTCCATCAGTGCTCGCCTCGTCACCGGCATTCCCACTAAGCAACGGGAAAGTGACGGAACTAACCCTCCTCTCGGAGAACCATATCGTTTTCTTGACGGGCGAACTGCCTCCCTGTCACCTGAACCTTCCCATCAACCTGAGATCACCCCTGCAGATCTCCCACTAATTCCCATCCCCGAAGGGACGAATCAGACACTAGCGGTTCTGGTCAAAGCGACCAACAACATCAATCTTCTCCTACTCCGCCAGGGCGAAAGGTTTTAGGTTCTTGAAGAAGCAAGATGCATGAGGTGCCCCACTCCCGTGAGGAGACACTGTCGGTCCCATTCAAGATCGCCTAGGCAGAGGAAGGACCACCACCAGCCCGAGGCCTCTGGATCCATCAAGAAGAGGACACATTCGTCTCCTCGATGAAATAAGTCACCGCAAAATAAGAAGACCCGACGAACACTCCATCCGGGAGTGCGATCCTCACCAGAAGGAGCGAGAAACCACTTGAAATCTCCCCCATGCAGGCATAGGAACGATCGTTCTCGTTCCATCTCCCCGTTCTCCAGCGACGAGGACGAACCCCGTGGCCCTCTTTCAGAGGAGATCATGTCCATGAAGCTCCCGAAAGGGCTTGAGAAGCCCCCACCACTAGGAACGTATGATGGGACCACGAACTTGGACGAGCACATCAAAAATATTGATGCTTTGTTGGACTACAAAGGTGTTCGGGGAGATATCAAATGTCGCCTATTTCCCACTACCACGAGAAAGGGGGCGATGGCTTGGTACAAAAGTCTCCCTCACGAATCTATCACCTCGTGGAGGCAACTAATGAGAACATTCTCTCGACACTTCACTGCCTCACAATGTCATCCCAAAAGCGAAGCATCTCTGGAGGTGATCATTCAAGAGAAGGACGAGCCCCTCAGAGTGTACATCGAAAGGTTTAACAAAGAAGTTGTCCAGGTCTCGAGGATTCCACCCCCAGAGTGATTTCAGAAGAGCCATGGGAACACTACAAAATATCGCGTAAATTATGGCGGTTAATTTAGTAAGATTATGGCGGTTTTAACCGCCACAGTTTACAATAATTGTGTTTTCAAAAACGCCGTATATTTGGCTGCCGCTAGGAAAATAGTGGCGGTTTAAAATCAAACGTCGTGCTAACCGCCATTTTATATATTATTAAAAGTGACGTTTCTAAATTGAAAATAATGGCAGTTTCAAATGCCACATTATTCACATAGAAATAAGTATCTACAAATTATACGTTAGTTAAAACCGGCGTAATTATCTCATAATAAAGTCAATTTCAAGCTCCATAATTTAATATTGATATTAGCCAAAATATAACCACAATTTTCGAATTAATTTGACTTATTTTTTTTAATAATATGCTATACTAAATTTAAATATTTTGCCACAATTTCACACCAACTTAAAATTAAATTAAAATATATTAAATTATATGTATGTTTAACACCAACATTATGTCAAAAAAAATACCAACAGTATTAATGCATTCTTGTAATAAATTAAAGACATATATATATATATATATATATATATATATATATATATATATATATATATATGTTCTGGACTGGGCCACGCGAACATATAAGGTCACGGCCCAGTGCACGTCGGGCAGGGGCCCATATGACCTGTTCTGGACTGGGCCACGCGAACATATAAGGCCATGGCCCAGTGCACGTCGGTCAGGGGCCCATATGCTCGAGCAGGAGAACCTCTTGTCAAGTCACCTGCCTGAGCGACGAGCATGCATTAGAGACGGGCAGAGAACCTGTCTGCCAGCTCATCTGCCATGCCACCCAACTGCCCTTTATTATCTCCTAAAAGATAGGGGCAATTGGACCAAGGGGCAGACCTTTTGTCTAGGTCTTCACGCTTCTTACGCGTCCCTTGGCAGTTCCTCCATGGGCCTAGCTAGATCCAGCCCATTGGGGGGCCTTGGCCCAGCGCTGGGGGCATATTATAAATACCCTTTCTTAGCAAAGGGGCAGGTATTCTCACTCATTCTGAACAAACCTTAATATTTTGTACCTCTTCTGACTTAAGCATTGGAGCGCTTTGCAGGTACACCCCCTTCTTCATTTCATTCTCTGGCCAGTTCAACAAGTCATTGGAAGGTCCTTCTGATCAGGTGAGATCAGTGGCGCCGTCTGTGGGAAACTAGCTCCCCCTTCTTCCACGACAGAAGATCAAAGCTCAAACATCGTCCTTCCAATATGTCCGGAGAACAACCTAACGAACGCAGTCGTCCCCTCGTCGACTATACAATGGACGACGGCATGCAGTTCCATGAAGCAGACGCCCGAGATGGCCGTCCGGCCACCCCGTCTCCTGAACCCCAGAATAACGGGGATCCCCCTCAGGTTCAAGACCAGGGGACTGCGGCATTTCAACCCATCCCCGTTCATGTCAAAGGAGACGCCACCATGATTGCTATGGTGAACACCCTCAACCAGGCCAACTCTATGCTCTACCAGCAGCATGAGAGAATCATGGCCCTAGAAGCTGACCGACAGGAGGTCCGACCTCAACAACAGAGGAGGACTCAACAACGCCCAGAAGCAACAAAGAAACGAGGACGTCGTTCCCCAGAGCCTAACGTCAGCAGGGCACGCGCCCGCCGTGACAACGGGCGATCGGGAACCTCACCGAGGCGCGATCGTAGCCCCGACCGAAACGAGCTCTCTCCACCAAGGAGCGACGAAGAAGACATGAATTGTCCCCTGTCGCGGGCAATAATGGAATCTCCACTCCCCAAAGGCATGGAGAAACCTCCTAACCTGGCCGTGTGTGACGGGACTACCGACCCCGAAGATCACGTCGACAACGTTAACGCAATGCTCGACTACCGAAACGACATCACCGGGCATCTCAAATGCAGGCTGTTCTCGACGACCCTCAAGAAAGGGGCCATGACCTGGTACAAAAGCTTGGCCCCCGAGTCTATCACGTCTTAGAGGGTCATGAGATCCATGTTCACAAGGCATTTCACAGCCTCCCGGCGTCATCCCAAGACAGACGGCACCACTGATCTCACCTGATCAGAAGGGAAGAAGGGGGTGTACCTGCAAAGCGCTCTAATGCTTAAGTCAGAAGAGGTACAGAATATTAAGGTTTGTTCATAATGAGTGAGAATACCTGCACCTTTGCTAAGAAAGGGTATTTATAATATGCCCTCAGCGTTGGGCCAAGGCCCCCCAATGGGCTGGATCTAGCTAGGCCCATGGAGGAACTGCCAAGGGACGCGTAAGAAGCGTGAAGACCTAGACAAAAGGTCTGCCCCTTGGTCCAACTGCCCCTATCTTTTAGGAGATAATAAAGGGCAGTTGGGTGGCATGGCAGATGAGCTGGCAGACAGGTTCTCTGCCCGTCTCTAATGCATGCTCGTTGCTCAGGCAGGTGACTTGACAAGAGGTTCTCCTGCTTGAGCATATGGGCCCCTGCCCGACGTGCACTGGGCCGTGGCCTTATATGTTAGCGTGGCCCAGTCCAGAACTGGTCATATGGGCCCTTGCCCGACGTGCACTGGGCTGTGGCCTTATATGTTCGCGTGGCCCAGTCTAGAACAATATATATATATATATATATATATATATATATATATATATATATATATATATATATATATATATATATATATATATATATATATATATATATATATATACTCCTATATCACAAGTTATTCCCAAAATATTAAAACATAAAATTACGAACTAAAAATGTACATTAGCTTAAGCTATTTTCAAATTAAACATGTTTTAGAACCTAAAAATGGCATGAAAAATCATATGTCATTTGAAGGATCGATGATTTTCTTCATGTATATTGCTTGTATCTAATGATTTTCTTCATATATATTGCTTACATCTGATGATCTTCTTATGTCATAAGATGATAGAGATTCACTTTCTGTCTCAGAAGCCTACGAAAAATAACCATTATTATATTATAACTAATCATTATAAAAATATAGATACATATATAATCTCTAAATTAAATTAAGGTCATCCAAAAAAATAAAAACTAATAATTCACATTGAATTTCTCATAATGTATGCCCCGTAAACTTCTTCAACTATGCATATTCCTTTATACACAAACTAATGGTTCACATTCCTTATCTTCATATTTCACTTCTTGTTGTATCACACATTTACACACATTCATGATGATTACTTGAAAGGATGTACACTTCAAATCACACTTCATCAAATCTTTTAATCATGTTACACTTGAGTTAAAAACTAATGAACAATTCAATCACCATCCTATAGTTATGATTAAACTAACTTTTCTAGTCGGTACTAAATGATTATTTGAGTTAATACATGCACCTAAGACTCATAATTCTACTACAACTCATTTAGAAATTCACTTTAAAAATCAATTTAAAATCCAACCATATTTGAGAATTCAAACCCAACTTATTCTAAGATCATTATAAGTATCCTTCTACACCCACGTAACCAACCTAAAAAGGCAAAGATGAACTTATGATTATTCTCAGTTCTAAGATTTAAACATGTTATACATCCCTCCTTCTGCACCCAAGATAGTAGTGTTGCAACCAATTTGACCCAAAAGCACATGGCAATAACAACCAAAACATTATCTGGACATGTACATATCTTCCAGCAGTTTACACATAATATTAAACTCTATTTGACCAATTCCTATCTACAAAACTCTTAAATTGTATCTACATAACAAAGAAAAAGCATAACCCAAGTCCTTCATGTCCAGATAACCCATTCTAAATTCCTGGATGAAATATTTATCTCTACTTGTTTTAGTTGCTTTAAAAAATCACTCCATAAAAAATAGTTCCACTAATACCAGACCAAAAATTGTCTGCAATCAAATACCTCATGAGCACCTCCAGTACCAGGATAAAATGTTTCATCCTCATGTCTATGAAATGAAATATACAAGACCTACAGTATTGATAATACTCATAAGCATCATTAGAATGATGAGAAAGTGGCATAGCTCATAAAAAAATCATAGTTAAACTAATTCGTATAAAATAAAAAATAATAAACAACAATATGAATCACATTAAATAACAGGTCAAAGATTAGTACAAAGTAAATTTAAAGGTAAAAGCAATGAGAGCAAAATTATAATTAAATATAGCTCACTAATTTGTCTTTCTCAAATATTTCTTGTGTGTCATTTCCATGATGAACATCCTGCAAAGATCAAGAAGCATAATAAACTAATACTTAAATAACATAGTGAATGTCTTAGTCAACACTTCCTTTAGAAAAATTACATAATTATAGAGATAGATAAGTAAAGACATTACCCAATCTAAAATTAGAACTTTCCTAGCCCTTGCAACCTAAGTTGCCAATGCTGCCACTGCAGCATTTTTGTGAAGACAAAACCTCATCACATATTTTATATGAAACAATATGCAATAAACCATATCTTTTATCGGTTACAGACATTGTTAACTATTTATCCAACTAAAATTTCATTGATTGATTATTTAAGCATGGTAAAAATTAAGTTGTAGGAATTAACAGATTTGCACAAGCATATCAGAGGCACACATGAACATAGAAGAGATTACTTATTATTCTTTAACTCTTAGAAAAAATTGATAGTATCTCAAACTCTTAAAAAGTTAATAACAGACTGACTCATTATCATAAATCACCCAAATAGAAAGAAAAATTGAATAAGAAAAAGGAAACCACATTATCTGTTATATCTCAAAATGCCTAACAATTTTGTCAATATAAGAAATTATGTTGTGAAAAAAAGAAAGCGCAATATTACCTTGAACTTGACCGATTGTGGAACTAAGGAACGCCTAGTAACATAATAGAATAGCAGAACAGTCGATTGCGTAACTACGGTATACGAAGTAGAAGAACGGAGCAAAAGAACAATCGATTACATAACTGCGAAATACGAAATAGCAGAACACCTAATTGCAGAACTATGGATTATGGGTTTGGGACAGAACAAAATAAAAACTGAAGGTTTAATCAATTGAAAATGTGAAATTGAATCAGAGAAAGTTGAAATTGAAAAGAAAAACTTAAGGGTAATTGAGTGATGAAGAAAAAGGGTTCAAGATTAGGTTTTCAAAAGAGGAACGTGTTTTGTTTTCTCTTTACTAGGTTTTCTTTGAACGTGTTTTGTTTTCTTTTTAATCTGTATTATTATTATTATTATTATTATTTTAAAAATATATATAGTCATTGTAAACAACTTTTTACATTAAAAATCTTTAACAAGTTTATTAACTTTTTTTAATTAAAAGAGGAGAGAGAGAGAGGTTTCTTAAAAACATTAAAATAAATTAGAGGGAAGAATGAAAAAAACACACGCTAGATGTGGAAAATTTAAAATTAATAAAGTAAATAATGACGTTTAAACCGCCATTTTATTACTAAAGTTACGTCGTTTTGTAAAACTACCGTAATTAACCATAAATTATGGCAGTTTTTACTAAATGTCATAATTAAACCGCCATAATTTACGCTATTTTTTGTAGTGAAATCGAAACTCCGGCCATGCTTGACGCTTTCCTCATCAAAGAATAGGCGTACATACAGTACGAGGAGAAAGAAGCAGCGAGCACTGCCCGTGACACCCGGCGTAATGAAGACGCCAAATCTTCTAGGCATGATGACTCCTTGACATCCTGTCGGGGAGGTGGCAAAAGAAAGGAAGATCGCTCCCGTGAACCGCGGGAGCACAAGGGTTTCGTCGGGAGGTTCCACGAGTATACACCTCTCACAACAACCAGGGAAAAGATTTTTTCTGAGTGCGCGAATTCTGAATTTCGTCAAGCAAGAGTCAGATTCCTGAAACAACTACCAAACAATCCAAATACTGACAAAACGAAGTATTGTCGCTTCCACAAATCTAACAAGCACAGTACTAATGACTGCATTCACTTGAAAGACGCTATTGAGATACTCATCCGGGACGGTCATCTCAAATAGTTTACTAAGAGAAAAGATGCTCCTCGACAAGAGGTACAGGAAGCCCGAAAGGCTGAAGACCTCACCCCACCATTCGCGGAAACAAACCTTCAGGTCGCCCTCAATATAACGCGACCAGAAGATTTTTATGTTCCCGAACCATACACTGGCCCTGCGTACTTCGCCGCATACAACCCATGAGAATCCTTCCCATCAGCAATGGTCATCTCCGAAGGAGGATCCAATAAGGCCACTGTAGGATCGGTGAAGCGACGGTTCGACGAGCTGATCAACATCAGTTCTAACCTGGGTTCGACCATTGACCCTCATCGAGGATGATCCACTCCCATTTCTTTTTACAAAGAAGACCTCCTCGGAGGAGCACTGAATGCTAGCATTCCTTTGCTAGTTCACGCGCAAATGGCAATTTTTGATGTTCGTAGGATCTTGGTCGATCAAGGAAGTTTCGTCGACATAATGTACTCCCAATTGCTCGCGACCCTTCAGCTGAACGAGAGGCATTTGATTCCATATGTAGGCTCAGATCTCCAAGGGTTCAACTGGACAATTTCCAGACCTTGGGGTTACGTCGACCTGATCGTCACATTTGGTGCTGGAGATACTGTGAGGTCCATCAAGGTGCAATTTCTTGTGATAGACTGCTCGTCCCTAAACCAGTGCATCCTAGGACGACCCACTTTGGCCGAGCTCATTGCGATACCTTCCACGGTACACTTGAAAATCAAATATTATACATTATTAGGGCAGGTAGCTATCCTTCACGGGGACATATAAGTTGCTCGCAGATGTTACGAGTCCGCATCCAAAGGCCTCCACACCCTCGCCGCCAAACCTAAGCCAGTCAAAGCGGTCCTCCCTCACACTTATGAACAGCCAAAGATGCTACCCCACATGGATTCCATAGATCTCGACAGTAGATTCACCGATGAAGAGGAGCAAAAGCAGTTGGTCGCGAAACTTTCTTCATCTGCTCGACCTGTCCCCGACGGTGATTTCGAGTTGGTTGCATTGGAAGAAGATCTGTCGAATGGAGTGAAGATTGGAGCATACCTCCCCGACCTGGAGAGGAAGCAACTCAAAGTCTGCCTCAGGGAAAATGTTGATTTGTTCGCTTGAAGAGCTGCAGAGATGTCGGGCTTGCATCTAGAGACGGCGTGCCACCATCTGTCCATAGACGCCTCAATTTGGGCAATCGTGCAACGAAGGAGGAAGCAGTCCCTAGAAAAGGTAGAAGCAGCCGAGCATGATGTAAAATACCTCCTAGAGGCGCATTTTGTAACAGAGGCCAGGTACACCACCTGACTCTCAAACGTTGTACTTGTTAAAAAGAGCAATGGAAAATGGCGCATGTGTGTTGACTACAACATCTTAACCGGGTTTGTCCGAAAGACGCTTACCCTTTACCTAACATTGATAAGTTGGTCGATAACACTGCAGGTTTTAAATTGTTGTCGTTCCTCGACACCTATTCTGGGTATAATCAAATACCTATGGTCGTGACCGACAAAAAGTACATCGCTTTCATGACCGAATCAGGCAACTATTACTACAACGTAATGCCTTTCGACCTGAAAAATGTGGGCGATACTTACTAGCGAATGATGAACAAAGGTTTTCAAGAGGAGATTGGTAACATGTTCTAAGTTTACATGGACGACGTGATCGTCAAATCCCACGAGGAAACCGATCACGCTGTCCACCTAAAGAAAATCTTCGACCAAGCACGCAAGTGCAAAATATGATTTAACCCTAAGAAATGCACGTTCGGAGTACGGGCCGGAAAATTCCTCGGTTTTTACCTAACCAAAAGAGTAATAGAGGCTAACCCCGACAAATGTCGAGCATTCGCCGAAACACCCACACCGGCTTCTAAAAAATCCATCCAATCATTGAACAAGGTGCTCGCATTGTTATCACGATTTGTAGCAAAATCAGCTCAGCACGCGCTCCCCTTCTTCAAGCTCCTCCGTAAGGAGGATGCCTTCGAATGGATGGAGGAGTGCAAGCAAGCCCTGACACATCTCAAGAAGGATTTGTCAGAGCCTCCGATCCTCTCGCAACCAGAGGTGGGGGAAATCTTGTTCGTCTACCTTGTCGTTGCTAACGAAGCCATAAGTGTCACTCTCGTACGAGAAACCACCGAGGGGCAAAAACCGATCTATTTCATGAGTAAATCCCTACAAGGGCCCGAAATCAGATATCAATAAATTGAAAATGTTGCCCTAGCACTCCTCCATGCAGCAAGGAGACTTGGACATTATTTCCTCGCGCACTCGATCGTAGTACGTACCGACCATCCCATTAGAAAACTTCTCGGTCGACCCGATATGGTCGGGTGAATGCTCAAGTGGTCACTAGAACTATCCGAATTCGACATCTGATAAGAGGTAAGAGTAGTTGTCAAAGCACAGTCCCTCGCCGTCGTAGCCGAAGTGACCTCCCTAGAAGGCCAGACCTGCGCGTCCAAGAGATGGACCATCTTCGTGGATGGCGCTTCGAGCTCGATGGGAAGCGGTGTAGGAATTATCTTAGAGAATAAAGAGGGAATCCTGATTGAAGTATCCCTCACCTTATCATTCCCCACGTCCAACAACCAAGCAGAGTACGAGGCATTCCTCGCATGCCTAAGGCTTGCTGACGACCTGGGGTGGAAGAGATAATTATCTGCACAGACTCCCAACTCGTAGCCATGCAGGTCAAAGGCGAATACCAAGTCAAAAACAACAATTTGTCAGAATACTTAGCCCTGGTCAAGGAAAGGATTGCGAAATTCACTTCCGTAGAAGTTAAACATGTACCCAGCGAAAACAACATACGAGCAGACGTGCTTTCAAAGCTCGCCAGCACAAAGAGGAAAGGAGGTAATAAGTTTATCATACAATAGATACTTCCTCGTCTCAGTATCAAAAAATTAAGCCCGACAGTAGACGTAAACGCCATTGGTGACGCCAACTGCTGGATGACCCCAGTATACAAATACCTAACCAATAACGATCTGCTCGAGGATCCGAAAGAAGCCAGTATTGTCAACAATGGGACTGTTTGTACGTCTTGGTCGAAGGAAAACTATAATGGCGAGGATTCTCCATTCCTCTCCTCAAGTTTGACGAGGAAGAGCTAATTTCCCACATCCTACACGAGATCCACGAAGGCCTCAATGCCAAGTATTTAAATGGAAGGTCCCTCGTGAGGAAAGCCCTCCGTGCAAGATATTATTGGCCCACTATGCAAAATGACGCTAAGGAGCACATAAAAAATGCGATAAATGCCAATGGCACAGATACATGCACCTCGCACCACCCTACAAGCTCAAAACTATGTCATCCCCGTGGCCATTCGCCTGGTGTGGCCTAGATATCCTTGGACCCTTCGTCGTCGGTTTGAACCAGAACAAGTACTTGATCGTCGGAGTTGACTACTTCAAGAAGTGGATTGAAGCCGAACCTCTATCCAAAATCACAGCCCTCAACATTTTGCATTTCTTCAAACATAACATCCTCGCCCGCTTCGGAATACCCCAAACCAATGTCACCGACAATGGCACCTAATTTACGGGAAAAAACTTTCGAGAGTTCATCGCTAACATCGGAATTGAACAACACCTCGCATCTGTCGAACACACGCAAACCAACGAGCAAGCTGAAGCGAAGAACAGGGTTATCCTTCGAGGACTCAAATGAAGTTTAGATGAGATCAAGAAACAATAGGTCCAGGAACTGCACAGTGTCATGGGGGCATACTGGACTAACCCTCATTCGACCACCGAGGAAACCCCTTTTCGAATAGCGTACGAGATAGAGGTCATTATCTCCATAGAAATTCACATCTCGTATAGGAGAACAGATGCCCCAATGGACGAAGATACCAATTCAGAAACATTGCGCAAAGAGCTCGACCTAGTCGAAGAAGTTAGATCAGGGGCAGCCTTACACGAGGCATCCCTTAAGAAAAGGATCGCCATAAGACACGACTCCAAAGTCATAAAACGAGTGTTCACGATCGGCAACCTCGTCCTCAAAAGAAATCACAAAGACTCAAGAGAGGGAAAAGTAGCTGCGAACTAGTAGGGTCCTTATTGAATCCGAGCAAAAACGGATAACAGGGCCTACTACTTAGAAAACCCAAATGGGGAAGAACTTGCTCATCCTTGGAACGCCGAAAAACTCAAACAATATTATAGTTAAGGCATCAGTACCGGCCTAACATGCGTACCTAGGTATAAGTACCGCATATCGAAATTACAGTTCAATAAGATATTCCTTAAGAACGAGGAAGATCATCATCCCATGATTGGATACTCAAACGAGTCCGTTGTCGGCTTAGTACCATGACCAGGCAGAACACCCAACTCGAGATGAGATGTTCACACCGTGAAGCACAAATCATCAATATGTTCCGAGCATCATTCCCCAGCCAATCATACAATGGCATTCTGTCTGGTTCCCCAAACCGACAAACACGCATAAATCGAGCACCAGTCCCCCAAATTTATCAACATATCTTAAACCCTACGCGGGCACATAAAACGAACATCGTTATAGCTAAACATCTCAAACACTTAGTGAAAATATAAAGCAAGATATGTCCTCCGACGGACATACGAGCACAACAACAAAATAGGCAAGTTGCCACCAAGGTCATAAAAAATGCAGCATAAAAAATGTGCAGCCACGAGGACCAACTTGTTCTCATTTTACATAAAAGGGGGAACATATTCCCCCATTAATTATAAAAGGCCATTGCACGCAGGTCGGCCGACAAAATACAAGAGCGAGTCAATAAGGAAAAAAATTCAAGGGTTATCATTGGCATCAGACTGACCGTTGACAGGGGCATTGTGGTCTTTATCCATCTCGACGTCATCTTGCTCTAGCTGCTTGAGGTAGTCGGGAATGTGGATCACACCATCCCCGACTTTGTACAAATAGTCGGTGCCCTCCTCATTAAATGTCAACTCGGGGTTAACTATTTTGAGTTGGTCGACCGCATTCTGAAACGCCACCTTAGCCATCTCTTCAAGATCAACCTCCCCTTCCTCGACCTTCGCAGCGAACTCAGCCCGAGACTTTAGAGACTTTAGCTCCTCCAGTTCATCCGTGGCGGGAGCCCAATCAGCCTTCGGTCGGGCAATCTCCTCTACAACAGACTTCTTGTCGGCAATCGCAGAATCTTCCAGCGCTTTAATCCTCTTATAGGCCTCCTTCAGCGATTTCGTGGAATTCTTGGCCACGTCCTCGGATGCAGAAAGTTTGGCTTTCAACTGCTGGATCTCTTGTTCTTGGGTGGCATTCCCTTCCGCGAACATTAAGGCCATGGTGAGGACCCGCATCATTGAACTCACGTCCCGAGCTAGCCATGACCGTCAGTCCGGTCGACTCATCCCCTCCATCTGAAGTGTTTCTGACCTGTGTACTTGGAGGGAGTTCTCTTTAAAGAAGTTAGGCTTCAAGAAGCACGATAGGAGCTCGAAAGAAGGCTCTGGGGAAGCATAATCCAGGTTCACCACATCTTCGGCTCTAGATCGCTTCCCCGGTCTGGAAGTTACCTTGGGAGAACCATGGGAGGCGGGCGAAGAGGTGCCTGAGCCCGTCACCAGCCGATCATTAAGCCGAGTATGCGTTAACTTCTTCGAGCCTCGCCATTTTCTCGTGTTTGTCATCAATTTATCCTAAACGTTCACCATTGAATCTAGAAAAGACAGGGAAAAATGGTCAGGGCATAAAATATTAACGGGCACAATATGAAATATGAAAAAAACAAATATAAAAATATCAAGCTAAAGGGAAACATCCTCGTCTGTCTCGCAAGCTAGAAGCTTCAACACCTCTATAAACCTAGGGGTCACCTTAGTGCCCCCATCCTTATCTAAGACTGCATGACCATGCTCATCGACGTGCACAATCATAGTGATCCGCTAAACGTACCTCATCAGGGCCTCATAGCTGGTCTGGTCACTCTCACTTAGTTTAGAGGAGATCTTTTAAAAATCATTTGTTCCCCGAAGGAAGTGGTCACGCGACCAAGAGAAGTGAAACTTCAATAGCAAACGGGGAACCTCTTTCCCGCCTTATCCAGTACAACATTCACATCATCGTCAGTATCCACTCCCCAAAATTTGCAGGAGTTCAGGGTACGTTCGGAAATCGGTTCGTCCAGATAGAACCGATCCTTAAAATCTCTGATTGACTCAGAGTATGCCTTGAATTTTTTCTTCTTTTGCTTCAAGGAAACCTAGCCGAACATCCCTTAAATGACCTGACGTTGGAGATGGAAGACGTGGAAAAACAAAGGGAGCGTTGCCCTAATTCTCAGATACCCGCTATAACACGGTGGGAGAACTGACTTTTTAGTCATGTTGCGGATAGCAAGAGTCGTCACCGACTTTTATTTTATCCATAAGGAAGGTACATAAAAGAACAGGAAATACCGTTTTGAAAAAACTTGAGTTCGGGGGGTAGGTTATATAAAGGCAAGGTGTTAGCATCCTCTATATCCATGGTTATCCATGGGCTCTTAGTTACTTGGCTCACTTTAATTGTTTTTGAAAAATGTAGTGTGTGATTAGAAAATTTTCTAAGTACTTTGTAATGATCCTCGTATGGATGTATACAAAGCCTTGTTTGAAAACGTTTGAAAATAGTGAGGTGTGAAAATAATTTTTTAAAGTGTAGGCAAGCAACTATGAGGTAGCTACCCTAGACTAAGTCATTCATGTTCTTTATATGTTCTTTCAAGGGTAAGACTGTCCTTATTATTAAGGAATAGGTAGTCATTACCTTGGATTTGTTAAGGGACGGGCGTAGGGTCATCGTACGGCCAACGAAGGCAACTTGATGGTGTCTTTAGCAATTGGGAGGGACTATCATCTTTTAAACCGAAGGGACAAGATCATTTATCGTAGGCAACATCGTAGGGACTTGATCTTTTAAACCGGAGGGAGGGACAAGATGATTTATTTCCTGGAGGGACTTTGCTTAAGACATCCTACTTTCGAGGGACTTGACCGTTTAAATAAGGCAACCAAGAGGGATAACCCTAGGAGGTGCAGACAACGATCTTAGATCGACTTACGCGTGTGAGTGTTTATTTTCAGATATTTAATCTTATTTAATTAGTTTTCTAAATTTAATTAATTACAATTATTTTTCACTCCCTATTTACTAACCACACATTTAAATAATAAATTAAAAAAATATAAAAATAACCTACACTATTACAAGGCTTTGGAGCAGATACATTATAATCGGGTGAGAAAAAATCAATTATAATATAAGGCGAGAAAATACAAATAACAAGATAAAGTGAGAATAATTAAAGAAATAATAATTAAGATTAAATAAAAGAAACTAAATAAATTAAGATTAAATAAAAGAAACTAAATAAATTAAGATTAAAAATTAGATTAAAATTTTAATTAAAAATAATTATATTTAGGTTAAGAAAATTAGATTGAAATTTGGGGTTAGAGAATTAGGGTTAGTGAAACAAAATTAGAGTTTTTAGAATAAAATTAAGTTAAGGATTTAATTAAGAAAAATTAGAGTGATAAATAAATTTATTAAGAAAAATATGGTATAATTAGTAATTAAAATATAATGGACTAATTATATACAAGACTATTATAATTAGAATTTTTTAATTAGGACTATAAAAGATTTTAACTATGTTTTTATTTACAAAATATATAAATAATAAAGATTATATACAAATTAAAAATACTTATAAATTAATTGATTTTAAAAAAAAACTAATTAATTAAACTTTAGAAAACATAAAAATTATTATTTATTGGTTTTTTTATTTAGAAAAGGTTTTGATTTTTATTAAATTAATTAAATCCTATTAACTAAATAATTTATAATAATAATAATAATTAGAATAAAACTAAATAATATGAAAATAAGAGCAAAAAAGACATATCTAAGGGAGCTGGGGTCGAACCCAGGTCTCCAACCTTCCATCACCAACCCTCAACCAATTAGGCTGGACGCATGTGGTGTCATATAACCAACCTCAATAAAATATATATTAAGTTTACTAAGAACAAATGAATTTAAAAAAATTTGCCTCAACTAGGATTTGATCCTCCAACCTTATGCATACGAAGCCAATCCTCTTGCCATCAAGTCACATGGGGCGCATCTGACATAATAATGACAAAACATTATAATATATAAAGTTTGTTAAATGTCTGGAAAAATTTAAAAAAAGGATGGATCTCACCAAGGATCGAACTCAGGTCATGGCCATTACATACGCGCCTATGGAACCACTGGGCCAATCAACGCTTACTGAAATAAAATAGCAAATAATTGTAAAAATATTAAAACAAATTTTGAATTCCAGATGGCGCCAAGAGGTCTTCTTCAACCTCTTGACCTATGGAATTTGCTGCGAAAATTCCTATGCTTTTTCCTGCGAATTCTCATGCGTACAAAAACCTGCGATTTTCAAATATTACATAATACGTACAATCAAACCAAATTAATAACACCACTAGACTCCTCATAACCTGTACAATTCATTTATACTATTAGAATCCATTTATAACAGCCAAATCATGAAACCCTAATTCGAATCCATAAACCCTAGTTATGGTGTTTTGCGTATTCGGCCATGAAACTTCAGGATTCTTGCCCAAAACAATCCTCACACCATTACAAACAACAATATGAGATAAAAAATAAGAAACAACAATAAATTAAGAGAATCGAAAATCAAAAACTTAAGGACATTGTTGATTCGGTTACGGCTTATGAGCATGCTCTTGATGCATATGATGATTGAATTATGTTCAACAAACATCAATAAAGTAATTGCAATGCATAAAAACCTTTGAACATGGTTAAAATGGCAAAACCAAAAATTGAGTTTTGATGAAAATTTTGAAATTGTTTTTGTGTTCTTGGCTGCCAAAATTCGTGTTCTATGCTTTGTCGAGGAATTGTAAATCTAATCCTCCTTACAAATCATACTTAATACTTGTATATCCTCAAGTTAAGGTTGATCTTGGGTGATAGTGTAAGCTAGTCGAAGCTTTGTAATAAATGTTGTAAGCCTGATGAGACTAATACTTTAATTATTGATTATATTCATAGTTTATTTTGATAAAGATTGTTTCAGAAATTAAAAGCAGGATTTTAAAAGGGTCACTATTCAACCCCCCTTCTAGTGACATTTCTATCTACTTCAATTGGCATCAGAGTACGACCTCTAAGGTTAAAGCACTTAACATTGTAAGAGGAAAAGATCCAAGAAGAAATGTCAAAATCAATAAAGTGTGTACATGCATCAAAGTCTTCAAGTATAGTATTATGCTCTAATGAAAAGATTTAGAATAAAAAACACTCTCAACAAAAGAGAAATATGAAGCATCAATAACGCACTCAACAAATTGAGGATGAAAAAGAATTAGTGAATTCTAAATCAATTCTAGAATTGCATAAAATGTCATCCTCAAAATTAGAAGAGCGAGAAGTCAACATGTGTCTAATGGCAAACTCTGATTTTAAAAAGGTAAAATTTTCTCAACCTTGTCCTTTATGTAAACATCTAGAAATAGAGTATGATAATCTTATAAATGACTCAAACATTCTGGTAGGCGTTATGTATATGAAATTTTACAATATCTGGTGTATGTGATACATTATTGGTATTCTTGCAATTTGACATGTCATACCAAAAATTTAAACCTAATGAAATTTCTGGTAGTGCTAAATTTCAACGACTACGATTTTACTGTCAATTTATACGTCTGTGATGATGTTGTCCCTTCCTCTGATCCGCACTAAAGGATGAAAAAAAATCAGAAATTTAATTAAATACCAAAAAATAAATTAATGGATAAATTGGATTTCTTCCGAGAATTTCAACATTTTTGGTGATATATGTGAACAAATTCAACTACCGGGAATTCTAAAATTCCTGATACATATGTACCAGAAATATTAAAATTCCTAATATAAACTATATAAATATACAAGAAATTATAAAATCCACAGTATAAATATACCATAAATTTTGGAATTCCCGATAAAAACTCATACAATTTATGATTTTTATTAGAAATTCAAATATTGCCGGTAAAAACGTATGAAAAACGACAAATGAAACTCACTTTTTAGAATTTTCTGGTATGCTTCTCGTGATTTTTGGTATCGACTGGATGGTTTCAAGAGTTGCACAAAATTTTAGTGAATTTGATAATATGATTTTAAAGTTGTGTCAAGGATAATATGATAAATTCACTCGATGTGTGAGGCTTTGAGGTAATTCTTGGGTGTCAAGTTAAAGAAGATTTAACCTGCCAGCCCCTCAATTAAACCCAACACCCCCCCCCCCCCCCCCCCCCCCCCCCCGACAAATTACTATTACCACTATGCCCTTAGTATTTTTTTTTTGGGATTTTCTATTGCATTTATTCAAAATTTGAAAAATACCGAAATTTTCGATAAAAAAAATCAATGATTTCTGGAAAAATTTGAGGAAATAGTAGAATTTTAAAAAAAAATTCCAAAAAAAAAAATTACTATCCAAAATTTCAAAATTTCAAATAAACTATCACACTTTTCAAAAATTCTGATAAACTATCGAAAATTTCAAAATTTCCAATAAACTACCACACTTTTCAAAAATTCTGATAAACTACAACACTTCTTAATATTCCCAATAATGTTATTTTTTTCCCTTATTGAATATGAACTATCGAAAATTTGAAAAATCCAAAAAATCAAATATTTTAATTTTTTTCAATAAACCCGATAAAAATTCATATTGACAATTTAAATACAAACTACCAAAAATTTAGTCTATTATCGGAAATCTCATTCGCAATTTTGATTTAAATTTGTTCACGAATAGTATAAAAATTATGAAAATAAATAGTGTCAGATTTAATTGACGAGTAATAGATTAATGCTATGTTTTTAGATTGATGTTTGCACCATTAGAATCACGTTCCAATGCATTTTCACACAGTGGAAATGAAAAGCTACAAAGTGTAACTTTTGGACCAAACGTAAGTATGAGAGTTTTGCATTGTGTATCCAAACAGACACTGAATGATCCAAATTAAATCCTCTAAATACATACATATACATCATATTTTTCTGAATATGTAAAAAACCCATTGTATACTTATCAAAAGAAAAAAAAAACATACTTATAAATATCTAATAATCTATTGAAAAATTATAAAATATTACTATATATTTAAAAAATTTGAAGTAGTCAATTTTTTTTTACAATCTCACTAATTTTGTTAAAAAAAATATTTTCATCAAACCATCTCATATATAGAGTGTGAGATTTTGATTATTTTTAGGGTTAATAACTTTTTCGCTCTGCTATATGGGGCAAATCCTAAAAACAACAATGTAAAAAAAACACAGATTTAAGATCCCTGGTTTCAGTCCTTTATCACTTAAAATGTTACTTTGTTGATTTTTTTATATTATTTATATTTTTTTTAATATGACGTGTCATGATTTGATGGATTTTTATTTTTATTTTATTTTTATTTTAATTACATGCATGGATTATTAAATTCCATGTGACATTATTTATTTATTTTTGTAAATTTATTTTTAATTCTATTTTTTTTGAACGGATTTGATCATTTGAAAAATGTGAAAAGATTATTTTATTTTTAGTTACTATTGTTTTTTATTATTTGATATAATATAATTTTTCAAATAATAAAAAACAATAATAATTAAAAATAAAATAACATTCTTATTTTCAAATGACCAAATCCGCTCAAAAACTAAAACAAGGAAATCTTATTAACCTTATATAGGTTATTAACCCTTCTCTTTTAATAAACCTCTTATTTCGGCAATAAAATAAAATAAAATAAAAAGATAAATTAAATCCCATACAGATACTCTCTTAAAGGAAACCTCAACATAATCACTATGCATTTTCTCGCAGTTGAACTCGGTCCCACTCCTCTCACGGTTATTTTTTGACTCTTGACATCTCCTACGGTTTTTCTTCCGCGTATTTTTTCCCAGGTAAACCATTCTTTCTCATCAAAGATTCAACCAAATCCATCTTCTTCGAAAACCCTAAAATTCGAACCCTTCCACGAATGTCCACCGCCGATTCCATTCCGAATCACAAACTCTGCGGTTTCCTCTCCACTGTTCTCACACTCACTCCGAATCACAATTCCAACGACGCACGTTTCAACGACCGCTGCGAGATCTTCAATGACGGAACCTCCACCGGATTTCGTACTCAAAACGGTGTCGTTTTGATCCCTATCGCTGATTCGGAAGAATGCGAAAGCACGAAGGGGAAGAGGAAGAAGGTTGGGACGGTGAATGGGAGCTTCAGCGTTGTTCATCAGCTTTATGCGTTGGCTGTTAGGAGATGTTTGGAGATTGATGCTCGTGTGTTGTGTGTTGTGGAGGTTTTGGACAGGGTTAGGGTTGTGGTTCTTGTTGATGTTTATCTTCCGGTTCTGGTTTGGTCTGGCTGGCAGTTTCCGAAATCTGGTTCTGTTGCTGGTGCTGTTTTTCGTCATTTGAGGTTTGCTTTTGTCGCCGTTCTGCGTTGATTTGATTTGATTTGAGTTAGTTTTTAATTTTCTGCTTGGAATTCTATAATGTTGTGTTTATTTTAGAGAAATTGTTCTGTACCAATGTGATTTACTTATAACATACTAAGATTGCAAATTGGAGAGAGACACATTTGCGAAAATTTATAATGAATACATAGTTATATGAGTTACACTAGCAATAAGCTTTCTAATACACTATTCACGACACAAGCCTATTTCATTTAGGAGCAGTATTGTCAATACCATATCCTATGAAGCACAAAAACCTCTAGGAGTAGACGTGTCGTCTTGTCGGACACGTGTCGTGTTGTCGGACACGTGTCGTGTTGTCGGACACTTGTATGACATTCATACCCATGTTGGAAAAGTCGAGCGTCCTTTAAAAATAGTTCTTTCTATTTGCTTCGGCACTCTTTGAATCGTGTCCAACACCCGAATGACCCTCATATAACAAACAATTCAGATAGGTATTTCAAAACACATTGTACATTTTTTTGGTCAAACCTCACACACATCTAAAAAGGGTCAAACACTGAAGCAATATTATCAATGAATAAAGGTATTCATCTTGATTAGAATATCTTAAACTCTTGTATTATTAGATGGATAAATAAAACTTAAATACTAATATATATGTAGCGGCGTCGGTCTCCTATGTTTTTGGCATTATAGATGTTCGAGCGTCCGTGTCGTGTCTTGTCCCGGTCCATGTTGAAGTCTGGGCTCCGTAGCCCATAACTAAGAAGATATAACAATCCCATATCTAAGAAGATAACTGATAATTCAAAATCTGCTATGCAACAACGCCATAGTGCCAATATGATTGCTATATGATAACATTTTGTACTGAATAGTCTAATGTGGAACAACAGTGATTTGTTCAGATTCTGCTAGGTTAGGGCAGCAATAGTTGCTTTTTAGCAATATTATTTATGTGTCTATCAAATATACGTGCAATTACTTGATTTAGTGACGGCTATTTGATTTTCAACCAATAGGAGATAGCGTGTTGTTAGTATTCTTCTAGTTATATACTTCCCTTATTAAATTTACTAGTTGTGAGAACGTGAGCTTAGATACTGTGTGCCAAGTTCGGTTGGCTAATCATTGTTTTCTACTCTAATTATGAGGTTCCTTGCTATAGAGGGGCACTGATTAATGAATCAGAAAATGGAAAATATTTATTGAGAAGTACATTCTTAATAAATTCGTTTGATAACTTAAAGTTTGTACTTTTTTCTGAATGCTTTTCATTTTGATTCTTAAATCCTTGTTCTCCTGGTCGTCTTTCGCAAGTACTCCCCCAAAAGGATTAATAACTCTGTATATTGGTGGGCTTTATTTCCCCACATTGTCTGGTTTTAATGGTCAAAGCGTGTGACTTCAAATAGAATGAATCAGAGTTGTAGATGAGAGTGATATTACCATACTCTTTGAAGTCACACGCTTTGACCATTAAAACTTGATTCCGTTGGACTAGGATAAAGTGCAAATGGTAATCCGTCGGACTAGGATAAAGTGCAAATGAGAGTGATATATTACCATACTCTTGACTCTTGTAACTTTTAATCTAAAACGTAAAAGCTTTCATCAATGCTTAAAGATTATATATTGACAAAACTACAGAGTTTCTGTTCACTGATTCTCATCATATTAGTTTTCTAGTCAAAGTTTTGGGGGAAGTTATAAATATACTTTCCTAAGTGGGTTCACTGTTTCAAATTTATAATTCAATCAAACTTGATTCCGCCTCTAACTTGGTCATGCTATAACGGTGTTCTAGGCTCTAGCTAGTCGCTGACCAGTAATATTCTCAAAAGTGTGTTGTTTTGTAATAATATATAAATTGACTGATATTTTATGTCATTTTCCTTTGTGAATATACTTTATACCTTTGACCATCATAGTTTTCTAACAGTTAAGAGCCTATGCAGGTGTGATTGGGATGAGAGAAGATCAATGCTTTCTGATTCAGACTACTGTAGGAAGACTCATGGAGAAAATAAGAGCATTTGGAACCTTTCTGTTTGCCATGTACTTGATTGCAAGCTCCATTCCTCTGGGAGAGATTCTTCAAGGGAAATGCTATTTGAACTTCATGAAATTTTTAAGACAGTACCTTCACCTTGTATAGGAAAACAGCAACAGATTAATATTTCCAAGATAATACCTATGGACAACACTTGCAAATCTGGGATTTGGGAGATCTCTGATGATATTTTAATTAAAATTATATCTTCCCTGGCTCCACAGGACCTCACTAGGGTTTCTGGAACGTGTCAACATCTAAGATCCTTGGCTGCTTCAGTAATGCCTTGTACAAAGTTAAATCTGTTTCCTCATCAGCAGGCAGCAGTTGAGTGGATGTTGCACCGTGAGCGAAATGCTGAACTTTTGCTACATCCTTTATATGTAGCTCTTTCAACTGACGATGGCTTTAGTTTTCATGTAAATACTGTATCTGGTGATATAGTCATCGGAGAAGCTCCTACCATCAAAGATTTCCGCGGAGGAATGTTTTGTGACGAGCCTGGCTTGGGTAAGACTGTAACAGCTCTTTCTCTTATCACAAAGACACAAGGTACGTTGGCGGATCCACCAGATGGACCACAAGTAGTCTGGTGTCAGCATAGCTCTACCCAAAAATGTGGCTATTATGAGATCAGTGGCAATAACATCACTAGTTGTACTATCTTGGGTAAGAGGGATGTGTCCCAAAATAATGAGAACCATGGTTACTCCTCAAAAAGAGCCATGTTGTTAAATCCTTGTCAGGAAATCACTAAACCTCATGAATCATGTTCTGTAGGTGAAAACAAATCACCTGTAGATGTCTGCTTTGAGGAATATACACCTGCTAGTCGAGGCACTAGAAGCTTCAGCCGGGTAATGAAAAATCTACATTTCACATATGACGAGGAAGCTATGATTTTCAAAGAAAGAAGTGTTGGTAAAAGACCAATTAAAACAAAACATGCATCGGATGAGGCATCCTATATGTCTCAAAACAAGCTTGTTGATACTTCAAATGTTAGTGGGCAGAGTTACAAGTGGCACGGGAAGCGTAAAGCTGATTGTTTGGAATATAGTGATAATTGGATTCAGTGTGATGCTTGTCACAAATGGCGAAAACTTGCAGACAATAGTTTGGATAATTCTAGTGCAGCATGGTTTTGTAGTATGAACACTGACCCTTCATATCAGAGTTGTAGAGTCCCAGAGCAGTATATTCAGAATAGCTGTGAGATAACTTACTTGCGGGGATTTCATTTGAAAGGAACTCCTGGAGGTGAGAAACAAAACGTTTCATTTTTCACCAGTGTACTTAAGGAGCACCGTTCATTGGTGAATTCTCGGACAAAGAAGGCCCTGATTTGGTTGACCAAAATTTCAACGGACAAGCTTGCAGCAATGGAAACAAATGGTATACGGGGTCCTATTTTAAACAATTGCAGTTTGTCTAATGGGACTTTGAATCCGTACTACAAAATATTTCAAGCATTTGGCCTCATAAAGAGAGTAGAGAAAGGTGTATGCAGGTGGTTCTACCCACAAAATCTTAGCAATTTGACTTTTGATGTGGCTGCCCTTGGCATGGCTCTATGTGAGCCATTAGATTTGGTTAGGTTATACTTGTCAAGAGCAACCTTGGTAGTTGTTCCTGCTAACTTGGTCGATCATTGGAAAGCACAAATAGAAAAGCATGTTAGTCCTGGTCAATTGCAGGTTTATGTTTGGAAAGATCATCAGAAACCATCTGCACACTCTCTTGCCTGGGATTATGATGTTGTCATCACTACATTTAGTCGTTTGAGTGCAGAGTGGGGGCCACGTAAGAGGAGTGCTCTAATGCAAGTGCATTGGTTTAGGATAATTTTAGATGAGGGGCATACTCTTGGCTCAAGTCTGAGCTTAACAAACAAGTTACAAATGGCTATTTCACTGGTTGCTTCAAATCGATGGATACTAACTGGAACTCCAACACCTAACACTCCTAACAGCCAACTTACGCATCTACAACCATTGCTAAGGTTCCTTCATGAAGAAGCTTATGGGCTGAATCAAAAGTCATGGGATGCCGGTGTGCTTAGGCCGTTTGAGGCAGAGATGGATGAAGGCCGATCTCGTCTGTTGAATTTACTTCAGAAATGCCTTATTAGTGCTAGAAAGGTAGATTTACAAAGTATTCCACCATGCATCAAGAAAGTTGTTTTACTAGATTTTAACGAGGAACATGCTAGAAGTTACAATGAATTGGTACTCACTGTTCGGCGTAATATATTGATGGCTGATTGGAATGACGATTCACATGTGGAGAGTCTACTGAATCGAAAACAGTGGAAATTTCGTAGTGAAACTTTAAAGAATGTCAGGCTTTCATGCTGTGTTGCTGGACATATTAAAGTTACACACGCCGGAGAAGATATTCAGGAAGCAATGGATTTGTTAGTACAAAATGGTTTAGATTCTACTTCAGGGGAGTATACCTCCATAAGATACAGTCTCCTGTATGGTGGTCACTGTGTCAGGTAATACTTGAAATTTGATATTTCTTTTGCTTTAATTTTCTTCAGGTCATAGTCGCCTATTGTCATCATCATAATTTATAACCAATATTTAATGAAATGTGTAGGTGCAAGGAATGGTGCCGCCTTCCTCTCATTACTCCATGTCGACATCTGTTGTGCCTTGGTTGTGTTTCCTTAGACAAGACAAAATGTACATATCCTGGCTGTGATAACTTATATGAGATGCAGAGTCCTGATACAATGGCACGGCCAGAAAATCCTGAACCAAAGTGGTCTGTACCGAAAGATCTTATTGAGTTACAACCTTCATACAAGCAGGCATGGTTTCTAATTGAGAATCAGTTGACATTCAGTTGCATTTTTTGTTTTTGTTTTTTGGTTATTATTTTGAAGTTTTCATCATGCTACATGTGCTGTTGATTGTTGAATGAATAGGATACGTGGGATCCCGATTGGCAATCAACATCTAGTAGTAAAGTTGCATATCTTGTTCAGAGGTTGAAAGCTTTGCAAGGAACTAATGAAGAAATGAGTTCATATATAGACAATAGCAATAATGAGATGCATATCGAGAATAGTTTTCCTTTGCACACAAGACATGCCGAATCATCATTCCAGGAATGTTCTACAAGTAGAACAAGCACCAACGTGCTCCCTGAAAAAGTCTTGATATTTTCTCAATTTCTTGAGCATATACACGTCATTGAACAGCAGGTGCTTTTTGTGTACCAAGTTTAACCATTTGTAAACCCACAATATTTTATCCTGTTGCAAATGGTTAAACTACTAACTTAAATTTCTATTTTTCCAGTTGACTGTTAATGGTATCAAATATACCGGAATGTACAACCCAATGCAGTCTAGCCACAAGGTATAAAGTTAGAACTCATGTTCTTATTTGCGTTTTCTGAACATATAAATATACCAGAAAAAATCATTAGCCATGTTCCAGCATGATTCATGTTGTATGGCACCTCTGATCTTTGGTTAATTTACTTTTGTCTTAAACAGAAGAAGTCATTAGCCATGTTCCAGCATGATTCAAGTTGTATGGCACTTCTGATGGATGGGAGTGCCGCATTGGGTCTTGACTTGAGTTTTGTTACACATGTATTTTTAATGGAGCCAATTTGGGACAGAAGGTTAGTATATTAAACCAATTCATGTTTTGCCCAATTTGGCGAATGCTCCTACTTTGATTAAAACGTCCACTCTTGTCCAATTTAATTTTCTTCTAACTTGTGTAAAACCTTATCAGTATGGAGGAGCAAGTAATTAGTCGTGCCCATCGTATGGGTGCTTCTCGTCCTATTCACGTGGAGACATTGGCAATGCGTGGTACAATTGAAGAGCAAATGCTAGAATTTTTAGAGGTGAATCTCTATTACTTTGAACTTGATAACATAATCCTAATTTAGAGGTGAATCTCTATTACTTTTAATATGTACTGCTCAGTTTCTTTGAATGACTTGTTATTTGGTACTATCATTGAATTTTTTTCCTTGTACTGCTATCCTATTTCTTTTCCTAATTATTCATGCAATCATGCTTCTATTTCTTGATGTTCAACTAGGATGCTGATAAACGTAGAAGATTTCATAATAAAGATGTTAAATCTGAAGATGGCGCGGGACGGGGATATCGATCAGTGCATGATTTTGCTGAAAGCGATTATTTACTGAAACTTAAATTTGTATAAACTAGTTCAAAAACTCGAGGGTTTCTATGAGGTACTAGTTTTTTTCCATTGATATTTTTGCTAGGAAACACAAGTTCGCAGGGGATGAGTTTTTACCTGTTATTCTAATTTTTCCAGTAAACAAAAAATTGCAGGATAAGTCAAATGTTGCATTTGGGGAAGTAGATGCAAGTGATTTTTGCTTACAATTCTTTGGAACTGTTTATTTGGAAGTGACGAAGATGGTGGCATTTTACTTCGATTTCTGTTTTTTGAGTTTTGTACACTTTAAAATAGTGATACATTATGTTGATTACTATCATTGAATTTCATTTACTGAAATATCATAATTATTTGTAGTTAAGAGTAAATTAATGAGATGGGAGTAATATTTTTTTAAAATATTTTTTAGTAAAAGATGACAAAAAGGGGGATGCATAATTTATGTTGCTACTGCACAAGTTGTTAATTTATGTTTCAGAAGTGTATTTTGTTACCGAGGGATATTTAAATTGCATTTAGACATGTTAATGGTGGGAAAATACCCGTTTTTGTCTCTTAGTTATATCTTTGGGGTTAATTTGGTCTCATTTAATTCTTAAAATTTGTCATGTTAGTCTTTTTGTCTAATTAGCGATTAATTTTTAAATTTTTTTGTCGCTAATTAGACGAAAAAGACAAATATGATACGTTTTAAGAGTTAAATGATTAATTTAATACGAAAAATAATTAAGGAACCAAATTGATTTTTAGGGTATAATAGTTAAAGGATCAAAAATGATATTTTGACTATAATTGTCTACCTTTTATTATTAGTTTTGAGTTTAAAGTTATTTTTTTCCTTTATTACTACGTCGGTCTTTTTCATAAGAGACAAGTCATTTTTGGGTTTATTGAATGTCACCTTTGTATTTATTAATGTTTTAATATTTGAATTAATGGAAGTCATTTTTGGGTTTATTGAATTTCACCTTTGTATTTATTAATGTTTTAATATTTGAATTAATGGAAATGATCAAATATGTTAATGAAAGTAATAATATGGGATCAAATTAAAACAATTTTTTATGGGGATTAATTATACCTATTTTTTTAAGAAGAAGATGATTAAGTTACGGGATTATGGGGATTAATTATACCTAATTTTTTAAGACATTTGATAATGTTGTACAAATTAAAAAAAAATCGTAACTTCATTTGGTTGTTAACAAGTTGGTTCAGGAATAATTTATTATAATTTTCTTAAATGAATCTCTCATTGTAAATAACTACAATGAAAAAAATGATTCTGATGCCCCTAAATTTAATATCGCAGTAATAACATTAGAGATTAATTGTTATGCATTGTCGGTATAAAAAATTTTATACCATCAATCCATCATAATCATTCATAATTATTAAAATAAAAATCAAATATAATTTTGGATCTGACGGTTACTATTTACGGACAGTTTTTAATACATTCCAATTAAATTGATAGAATGAAATCTTTATTTATTAAATAAAAGATCAAAGTTTTCATTCTATAAATAAGTAAAATTTTGGCTATAGTAAAAATAATAAAAGCTTAAAAACTCAAATAAAACCAGGTGGCACAAGGAGTATTAGTAAACATAAAAAGAAAAATCTAAGAAACTGAGAGGTACAAAATTCAGACAAGGAGAAAAAAAAAAACCGAGTAACAAGAAATACCAACCTAATGAGACTCGCAAACATCAAAATAATTAGGGTCGACTCAATCAATTAGGAAGTCCTGATCTAATTAAAGAATAGATCTAAAAGAATATGAATTTACATTGATATTTTTTGAAAAAAACTGGTATAAAATCAGATTTTAAAAATAAAATATGATTTTACACCTATTTTAAAAAAAAGTGTAAAATAGATTTTGAAAATATTATGATTTAACACCTATTTTTTATTTATTTATAAAAGTAAGTGTATAGTTTATTGTTGTAGTAATAGAAAAAATGCTTAATACCCTTTTTAGTCCCTTACCTATACCTTTGGTCCATTTTGGTTATCTTTCTTTTAAAATCTCCAATTTGATCCCTTACATTGTCAAACAGAATCAAACAAGTCCTTTTTGTCAAATATTGATAAACGACGTTAGATAGAAAGGATGTGGCAACTAAGGTGAATTGTCCTATTCAACACCTTCATCTTCATCGTCGTTGAAACAATTTACTAGTTACCTTCAATCTAAACATAATGCGAATAGTGTAAGAAATCCCAAATTTGAAACCTAATTTGTCTATATTGTTCACTAATCACGAGTTCTGCCCGCGGTTCATCATCATCATCATCATCATCATCATCGAAAAACAGAAGTGATCCGTAGGTATTTAGCAGCTTTAATCTTCCATGGAAGCTTTTTTGTCGTTGTGGAGACAATGATGCACTTCGAAGGGAAAAAACTGTCAACAATTATGGAAATGTTTTTTGGGGCTATTGTAACACCCTAATTTTTGCCCTAAGATTGTTTCACATTTCATCTGCATTTTGCATACAAACAAGATCGCACTGGCTTTCGAGTTTCTCCTCAGATATGGGTCTATGCTTCGCAGGGGATCACCATTATTTTTTATTTCTTTATATTTATTTATTTACTGATCACTAACCAAAATACCAAAAATATGTTGCAATGTTCTTCTTCTTCTTCTCTGTGTTGCAGGTTTTCAAAGACAGGGCAATAATTTCATTCAGATGCGTTTGTTCAGTCACGATTCAGGTCAGATGGACGTTTGACCTAATATTGGTCAAACTATCAAAAAATTGTGTTGGCTGTCAGTTGTGTGTGCCAGTAGTTTATTCCTCAGACGATGCGTTTTCAAAGTTCAGGTGGTGTTGAGTGTGAAAGTCATCAGTTATCAGGCAGTGTTTTGTGCGAAGTTTGGTTTGAATCTTCAAGTGTTTATCAGTTCATCGGTTCTTCAGTTCATTAGCGATTCATCTGAGGATTTATTTTCCTCAGTTTGGTTTCGAATCATCAGGGCATGAATCAGACAATTTTCAAATGATAGTTGTGGTTTGAGTTGCAATTTATTCAATTGTTCAGTGGTTCTTTGGTTGGCTGTGTCCATTCCATCAGTTAGCTTGTAAAAAAGATCAGGAGTTGGTCGTGGGCTTTAAAAATCATCACTTCATATCCATTTATCCACCCGTATACCCTTTTCAATGACCATTTTTCATTTTTCATTCTTTTCGTTTTGTTTTACCCAATCACATTATTCAAATATTATCCATCATTTATTTTCCGTTTAAACCATTTCTTTTTATTTTCAATTTTAACCATTACCCATTTCTATTCAGTTTTCTGTCATATCCATTTTCTTATCCGTTTTTATCAATATCCATTCATATTTCGATTTTTTTGTCATCCAATTTATCTCGATTATTCTTTTCATTTCTATTCATTTTAATCCATTTTTATATTCAATTCATATTTTCCATCCATATTCCATTTTTTTTAATCTCACATTAAATCCCATTTTTTTTAATATTCTCATTAGATTCTATATCCATCAATTTCCATTTTTTTTATTATTGTTCCAAATATCCAATATTTTTATTTCTATTCAATTCATAATAATCTTGGGCCCATATTCCAAAACAATGCTAGCCTTTGCCAACAGCCGTACGCGCTAGCCCCACCAATTTCCCACACTTCACACGCTCAAAAGCCATCACAAACTTTCCCAGCCTTTTTTCCAAATCAGCTACACAAGCCGTGTCCCCACAAACTTTTCCCCAAATACCCAAGCCTCACAAAACACTCTTCACGTACTAGCTTTCATCACAGCAGGCCGTACTCCAAGTCTTGCCCAATCTTAACAAAGCCTGCACCAAAAGCAAAGCTCCTCAAGCCAACTGATACTTTCCCGCACGACTTCAGCCTTCCTCACGTGCTTTCTAGCCAACAACAGCCCAAGCTACCAAACAACAACACCCCAAAGCAACAAAACTCAAGCTGACCACATAAAGCTCAGCGCATCACAGCCAACACGCCCACACACGAAAGCCAAAACAGGCCGTACCAGCTTTCATCACCAGCATCAGCCAACCTTCCAGCCGAAAACGAGCAAAACAACACGCTCATCAGGCCCAGCTTCACGCCGCATCCTCAAGCACACGCGTTAAGAACGTCATCCGCACGAGAAAATCCTTCACAGCCAAAACAAAACACAGCCAATACAAATCAAAATGCAATACCAAGAGAAGTAAAACGCAGCAAATGAAAACGAAAACGCACACGAGCATTTTACCGAAAGCCAAAACGCTTCCAAATTGATCAAAACGCAAACCATCTCCTTCATTCTTCCGCTATAAAAACAGCACTCCCTCACTCCATTAATCAAGCTTACATAGCCTCTCAAACCCCTGCTCAACTCAAAAGTCAAATCTCAAAATCCCAAATCCTTTCAATTCCCTCAATCAACTTCTTAAATCCCTAAAATCTAATTTCCAAAGGCAAGTTCTGAATTGAAAGAAGAAGAGCAAGAGAGAGGTCCGAAAGAGAAGCTGAGAGAAGAAAGAAATTCGCGAGAAAGAGAGAAGCCGAGAGTTTGAAAAGAAGAAGAAAGGAGAATCCGCAACATTTGAAAGCGAGAGAAGAGGAATTGCATTGCGGAAGAGAGGAGAGAGTGGTGTTTCTTTTGTTCGTCTTCGTGAAGGTGAAATTCCGCTCTGTCGCGTTATCCCCTGCTTGGTGCCCTGTTTTGATGTTTTGTTGAAGAAGAAGAAGTGTCCGCTGTTTCCTTTTGTTCTTTGGCATTTTTTTTTTGATTTTTTTAATAAATGCTGATAAATGAATTTGGTGTTGGGCTGTAAAACTTGAATCCGTTTCTATCCACTACACTCTACCCGTGGATTATCCTCCATTTTTCTTTTAGTATTTTCTTTTATTAACTTTTTTTTTAGATTATATTTATTAACTTTTATTTCTTTAAAAATTTGATTTCAAGTATTTTGATGTAAAAAAGTTCTAGGATATGTTTTAAGAAAAACTTTGAAAATATATTTTAGAAACAAATTAAGAAAAAGGATTTAAAAATATTTTAATTCTTTTTTTTGGATTGATTTTAGATCCATTTGTTCTTCATCTTTTTCTTTTTTGGTCGATGACAATCTCCGATTCGTAGATTGTTGATTTTCATTAAGTTTAATCTTCATTATTTCAAATCTATGGATGAATGATCATTTGGATCATTCTCCATACTTTGAGATCGTGATAGGTTGCTTTTCGATAAAATCAACGAAAATCTCGATTAAGATTAGACCTTCCTTTTTCTTTTAGTGTGGCATGTTTTCGGAGAACGATCCATTATATCGTTTCTCTAACATGTATTAACACGAATATTTTCCACTTTAATTAGTGGTGGCCGGCCTCATTTGTAGGGTAATTACTTCGTAAATTACTCGGCGATTGCTTAACATAGACCTAAAGTTGTCCCGATTCGAATTAAGATCCACTTGGATCCGGTTGCCTCAATTTTATTATTCCGTGTCGTGGTTGTGCTTGATTAAGTTCATCATACCACTTATATTGTAAATATTATAATATTGTGAATATAATCCATTTAAATTTAATCTCTTGCACCTTATCCTTTTAATTCAATTTCTTGCTCCTTTATCTCCTTTATTATGCTTTATCATATTATATCATATATCATTTGTTTATAGTTATATTGTTACTTGTGGTTTTTATTTTGTCCATTTGGATATCAAAACACTAATAAAGGATTAAACACTTAAAAGACTTGTGACTTCTAAGTTTGGACTATGGTTACTATCCCTTTGCTTTTGGAGAATTGACTTAGACTCTAAGATCTTCCCCCTTGCTCAAGTTGGAATGGATTAGAAACCTCGGCCTCAAGTTATTTCATTAGCCTTTGAAGAGGGAATTCCGAACTTTGAAGAATTGTGCATATTATGGTTTGGTAAACTCTTCTCTTAACTTTTAATTCAAGCATTAGGATTAGTCCCTTCATCTCCTCCCCATTCTTTAATTTTCAAAACTTCTCTCTATTTCAAAAAATATTCTTCGTTTTCTAAACTTCAAACACATTCATAAACAAACCTTGATTTAAGTCAAGCGATTTTAAACTTTTCACTTTGTTTCTTTAATAAATGTTAATTCATGTAAATATATCAAAATCATTTTCTTACATACTTTAAAAAACTCAAAACTCATTCAATTGTTTTTGTGCCTTGTGCACCTTTTCTTTTTACATGTTTAGATATGATTCATCTTTTCTAGCGGAATTATTCGCTAAAGGATGACGACTTATCTCTACATTTTAAAATCAATTCAACTCATTTGTTTCTTTTCGAATTTTGTACCACGAACTACGAGGTTTTGATCTCGCATTGCACTTTGTGGGTACGTAGGCATAAGGCGTTAAAACCTTATCAAACACAAAATCATTAAAAAATATTCTTCTCCCTCATCTCTTCAATCATTTTCAAGAAAACCAATTTCAGACCAAAAAGCAATAAATATTTCAAAGGGCTCCCGTGGAGTACCAAGGACGAGTCGGGTGCCTAAAACCTTCCCGGTTCGTAACCAATCCCGTTACCCATTCTCTGTTTATTTCTTTTAGCTTTTGCTTTTAGATCCTTAGGTTTTTATTCGTTCTTTTACCTTTTTCCTTTCGGAAATAAAGAAAAGTGCGGTGGCGACTCTGTGTTCATCGAGTTAAGTTAATCAATAGCTTACACTCACGATTTTACCGCTACAGCTATCAACATTTTAAGGTAAGCTTTAATATGAATATTCTAGGTTGAAATTTTGTTGAAACGTCTATTTATTACATTGTAACTTTCTTTCTTAACCTCTATAGGGATATAGTAGTGCTGGTTGTGGATTCTTTGAATGGTTATACAAAGAAGCTAGAGATGAAAATGAGCAAATCATGATGAAACAACAAAGTAAGATAGATGTGTTAAATCAAAAGATGGAAGAAGTCAAAAAAGGGGTTGAAGTATTCAGGCTTAGTAATATGGAATTAGAAGATGCTTTAAAGAACACCATCAAGTGGATTTTTTTTTGGAAGTTTATGTTCTATATTGTGTTCTTTGTTTTAGTATTCAAGTTGTTGTAAAAGTTGAAAGTTTATGTTAAATGTTGTGTTCTATGTTTTAGTATTCAAGTTGTTCTAAAAGTTGGAAATTCATGTTGACTGTTGTGTTCTATCTTTTAGTATTCAAGTTGCTGTAAAAGTTGAAAATTTATGTTCTATGTTGTGTTCAAACTTGAATGTTTTATGAATGTTATATGAATGTTATATGCATTCATCAATCTTGCATATACTTGTATAAATTGAATGATAAATTTGAAAAACAAAATTATAATTGGATAATTGAATTATAAACTTCCACTTGATTAAACCTTGTTCAAAATAACATTGTTCAAACCTTGCATAAACTTTGTTCAAAATAGACATGACATAATTTGTTACAAACATAACTTAAATCTTGTTCAAAACAAACATGACGAGTAATCGTACGTGGCATTATTTTCCGACCTTGAGCTGATCATACTGAGGACCGTAGAACCCTTAACCCATCTAAGCCAATTTAGGAACGTAGTGCGGAAACTGTCTGGGTGTAAATCTAAGGCGGTTGTCACACGATACTACACTCGGACGAGGTCTATTTTAAGAATGTTATCGGTTGGGGAGTAATCCAACGTACCAGTGATATTCTAAAGATGTCTGTTAACTCCGGGCACCTCTGTTAGCACCCTTTTGGTTTTCTGCAGGTACAATGAAGACAAAACCTTAGTACTTACCTGTGTGGGTTGGTGTTCTGTTACCTTGACTTCATGCTCGTGACTCGGAACCTAAGCCCGTGTGCCTTGTGTGATCTTGTTTGTGTTTGTTGCATACATGCCATCATACATTCATGAGCATTGTTCGTAAGATTTCGAAGGACTTATAAGGGACTTTTGCAAAATTTCAGATGTCCATGGCTTTGAATTTTGAAAGGAGGAACACAAAGAAGTACACTTTCAAGAATCCTAATGTTGTAGAGGTGAGAAAGCTAGGAGCTTTGGTTGTTGATACCCAAGAGTTCCGAAGATGTCATGGGAAGCTTTTGTATATGTTGGACATTGATGTACCTGAGGGGATTCTCCCTACTTTAGCTCAATTTTATGATCCGTTGCATCATTGTTTCACTTTTCCGGATTATCAGCTTGTGCCGACTTTGGAGGAGTATTCTCATTGGTTAGGTTTGCCTATTCTGGACAAGGAGTTTCTTTTCACTGGTTTAGAGAAGGAGCTTACTATCAAGGTCATCGCCAAAGCACTGTTTCTTAAGGAATCCGATCTTAATGGGAAGTTTCTTCCAAAGGGGAGTGTTCGTGGTATTAATGCTAAGTTCTTGATGGGAAAAGCTTCTACTTCACTTACTTTGGGTCATAAGGATGCATTTGAGGTTATTCTTGCTTTGCTTATTTACGGGATTGTCTTGTTTCCGAACTTGGACGGTATTGTGGATGAGAATGCTATTCAGATCTTCTTGAAGAAGAACCCGATTCCTACTTTGCTTGGAGATATGTATCATGCTTTTCACTATAGGACCTCCAAAGGTGACGAAGAGATTGTATGTTGTGCGCCTCTTCTTTATAGGTGGTTTATTTTGCACCTATCGAAGTCGGATGTTTTCAAGGATAATAGAGAGAATCGAAGATGGTCTCAAAGATTGATGTCACTTTCTCATAAGGACATGACATGGTATAGTTCTCATTATGACACTGGAGTTCTTATTGATAGTTGTGGAGAATTTCCTAATGTACCTCTTCTTGGTACACGTGGGGGAATTAGCTACAACCCCATTCTGGCTAGACGACAGTTCGGTTATTGTTTGAAGGATGTTCCAAATAATCTTGCCTTATCCCGTTTCTTCTTTCTTAATGGTGCTGATCATATAGAGATGAAGAAAAGGATTGCTCATTCTTGGCATGCTGTTCACCGGAAAGAGAATGGTCAGTTGGGAAGACAACACCTTCCTCCTTCCGATTGTTATATTCAGTGGGTTCGATCTAGAGCTTCTAAGCTCAAGATTCCTTATCCACCTGAGGAGTCTCTGTTTCCCATATTTCCTTTGTCTGCTTTTCTTCCTCCCGTTGATGAGAAGTTGGTTCTTCAAGAAGAGTTAGAGAAGATGAAGAAAGAGAAAGAAGAATGGCTACTTGAGAAAACTACTATGCAGGAGCAACTGAAAGAGAAGGATGATCTTATTGAGCTACTTGAGCGGCGTGTCACGAAGAGGCCGAGAGAGGATTTATTTTCCTCTAATACCCCATCTACCATTCCTCCTACTTCCGGTGCTTGGAAGGCCATTGTCGACAAGTTAGTGAAAGATAAGGAAGATATGGAAGAGCGGTACAAGAATGAGATCAAGAGGATTCGTATGAAGTATCAGCCAGGATTCATAGCTTTTTCGGATATGATTCCATAGGCCTAGTTTACTTTTCCTCTTATGCATTAGGATTATTGATGTTTGTACTTCATTTGTAATCCTCACTTTGATCTTAATGAGAATGAGTTTTTAAGTATTTCAAAAATGTTTCTTTATAAATATTGCAAGTTATCTTATAATCCTTTGAAATCTTTGCATTTGCATACGTATACCATGCATCATACTCGCATTTGTCTTGCTTTTTGAGTGTTCTCCAGGGATCTTATGTTATTTTCTTGGTCTTCATGAAGTTCTCCTGTCAAGCTGACTCATCGTTTTGATACTCGAGCTAATCGAAGAAGAGTGATGGATACTTTACAACAAGAGAATCGCGAGCTGCGCGAAGAGGTTACTTATCTGAGGGAAAGCTTGGAAAGAGTGTCTGCTATGATGGAAAGTTTGGTGGCTGCTCAGAATCAGCCACCTCCTTCTCCTGTTCAGAATACTGTCATCTCCGAGGTTGTTACTGCATTAATTCCTGTTGAGACTGTTATTTCTCCTCGCTATCGTATGCCTGCTAGTACACCTTGGGGCATGCCAATTGATTTTATGCCTGCTGGTTACCGTCCTCCTCAGCCTGAGACTGCTGCATTTAATACTCTCCCACCACCAGTATGGACTACTCTTCCTCCAGTTATGACTATTGTACCGCCTGTGGTGCACACTATTCCACACCATGATGAAATGATTTACCATGCTGAGCCCAGTGAAGGTGCTGGAGTGGCTGAAAGACTTGATGACTTCCAGGGACGCTTCGTTGAGATCCAGAGGGAGATGAGAGCCTTGAAGCATAAGGATTTGTTCGGAAAAGATTCTTATGACCTTTGTCTGGTCCCTAATGTTAAAGTTCCTTACAAATTCAAGTTGCCTGAGTTTGAGAAGTACAAAGGCAACACTTGTCCGTTAAGCCATTTGACTATGTATGCAAGGAAGATGTCTGCTCAGACTGATAATGATAAGCTGCTGATTCACTATTTCCAGGACAGTTTGACCGGTGCACCCATGAGGTGGTATATGAGTCTGGATAATAGCCAAATCAAGACCTTCAACAATTTGGGAGAAGCATTTGTGAGGCAGTACAAGTATAACGTTGATATGGCGCCAGATAGAGATCAACTTCGTGCTATGTCCCAGAAGGACAAAGAAACTTTTAAAGAATATGCGCAGAGATGGCGCGAGCTGGCGGCCCAGATTGTTCCTCCGCTGGAAGAAAAAGAAATGACGAAGATCTTCTTGAAGACGTTGGGTTCTTTTTATTATGAGAGGATGATAGCAAGCGCTCCTTCTAATTTCACTGAAATGGTGAGCATGGGGATGCTTTTAGAAGAAGGTGTCCGCGAGGGAAGGTTAAGTCAAGAGAATAGTAATGGTTCAAGCTCTAGAAGATTCAACTTTGGGAAAAAGAAAGAAAATGAGACTAATGCAGTATCCCGTGAAAGTTATAGAAGACCTCACAGTCGTGGGAATCACCATTCGCAGCATGTGGCTTATGTAACACCGATGATTAATGTGGCTCCAACTGTGCCAGCTGTTCCAAAGTATCAACCCCGTTATCAGCAACCTTCTGTGCAACAAGGTGGTAATCAACAAGTTCGGGCTAAGCCGAGTTTTGATCCTATTCCGATGTCGTATGCGGACTTGCTTCCGTCTTTGATTGCAAAGAATCTTGTGCAAACTCGTCCTCCACCTCCAGTTCCAGAGATTCCATGGTGGTATAAGCCAGAAGCTCGCTGTGCTTTTCATCAAGGTGCCCCGGGGCATGATGTTGAGAATTGTTATCCATTGAAGTTTGAAGTACAGAAATTGATGAGGAACAATGTTCTGTATTTTAATGATGTTAATCCAAATGTGCAGAAAAATCCGTTGCCGAAGCATGGTAATGCGTCTGTGAATATGGTTGATGGTTGTCCTGGTTTGTTCAAGATCTATGAAGTCCGTCATATCCGAAGATCTTTGGTGGAGATGCATGCTTTCCTAAGTGAATATCACGATATTGATCACGACTATGCTGGATGTTGTATCTGCTCGGTGAATCCTCGTGGTTGCGTGATTGTTAAGAGAGATATTCAAAAGATGATGGACGATAAATTGATTGAAGTAACAGCAAAGAGAGATGAATATGAAAATGAAGTGAATGTCATTATGCCTCAGTTCAATCTTCCTGAGAGGGTTACTCCTGAAAGAGTGGTTATTTCTTTTGATAGTCGCAAGAATGTTGTTACTCCATTGGTGATTAATGTACCTGGTCCAATGCCATATGAGTCTGACAAAGCTGTTCCATACCGGTATAATGCTACGATGATAGAAAATGGTAGGGAAATTCCTCTTCCTACTCCAAAGTCTATGGTTAGCATTGCTGATGTGACGAAAGTTACCCGAAGTGGTAGAGTGTATGCTTCAGACCCTCCGAAGAGAGTTGAAGATACGAGTGCGAATAAGCAGATTATGAATGCTGTTGCCCAATCGAGCCAATCTGGTAATAGTGAAGATGAGGTGCTAAAGTTGATAAAGAAGAGTGAGTACAACATCACTGAGCAGTTGTTGCAGACTCCATCGAAGATATCGGTTTTATCGCTCTTGATGAGTTCTGAGGCTCATAGGCAGTCCTTGCAGAAGATTCTCGATCAAGCTTATGTTGACCATGATGTGACTGTTGATCAATTTGATAGCATTGTGGCTAATATCACGTCATGCAACAATTTGAGCTTCTGTGATGACGATTTGCCTGAAGAAGGAAGAAATCATAACTTGGCTTTGCATATTTCGGTGAATTGTCAAGAAGATGGCATGTCCAAAGTGCTAGTTGATACCGGATCGTCTTTGAATGTTATGCCAAAATCGACTTTGTCAAAGCTTGCGTTTCAAGGTGCTCCCATGAGGCACAGTGGGATTATTGTAAAAGCGTTTGATGGGTCGAAGAAGACAGTGATTGGAGAGGTGGATCTTCCTATTCTTATCGGACCATTTATATTCAATATTACTTTTCAAGTAATGGATATACTCCCCGCTTATAGTTGTCTCCTCGGAAGACCATGGATCCACGAGGCAAGAGCTGTAACATCCACTCTTCATTAGAAGTTGAAGTTTGTGAGAGAGGGGAAATTGGTGACCATTGAAGGTGAAAGGGCGATGCTTGTGAGCAATTTATCTTCTTTCTCCTATATTGATGCCGAAGAAGAGGTAGGGACTTAGTTTCAAGCTCTTTCTGTTGTGAATAATGTTGCTAAGAAGAATGCCATGCCCATGTCCTCTTTCAAGGATGCTCTGCGAGTGCTGGAAGCTGGTCAGTCTGATGGTTGAGGGCGAATTATTGATGCTGTCGACAACAAGGAAGGTTTTGGTATCGGCTTTGCGCCAGGCGTGGTTATTAAAGATCCAAAGACTATTCAAGAAGGCTTCCGAAGTGCTGGATTTATCAACGATCATTCCGCTGCTGCCATCATTGATGATGAAGACGAAGAAATGCCTGACTTTGTGACGCATGGAAAGATTTTCCAGAATTGGATTGCTGTTGATGTTCCTTTTATCGTTCACTCTTCAAAGTAATTTGTTTTTATTTTCTTTCAAAAATCCTTTCACTCTGTCCAAGGTGAAAGTGATGTTTGTTGGGCTTTGTTTCAAATTTTATCATCATCAATAAATTGTTATTTTGTTATTTCCATATGTGTTTTTTTCCTTTTTGTTTTGTTCTGAAAAATGGTAACATAAAAAACCCAAAAAAATAGTAATGATTGTTTATCTGCATATTGTTTGCACTTTTGTTCATAATCTAAAATAAAAATAAAATCATTGTGCAGATTGATTGATAAACCCATTGAAAACAATGATCCTATGCCCTCTCCCAACTTTGAATTCCCTGTGTTTGAAGCTGAGGAAGAGGATGATGAAGAAATCCCTGATGAAATTTCTCGGTTGCTTGAGCACGAGGAGAAGATTATTCAGCCTCATGGAGAGTCTATAGAGATGGTCAACTTGGGTTCTGAAGATGAAAAGAAAGAAGTCAAAGTTGGAGCATTGCTTGGTCTTGATGTTAAGAAGAGGATTGTTGAACTTCTCAGAGAATATGTTGATGTATTTGCTTGGTCTTATCAAGACATGCCAGGTTTTGATACTGATATTGTGGAGCATAGATTGCCGTTGAAGCCTGAATGTCCACCTGTAAAGCAGAAGCTGAGAAGAACTCATCCAGACATGGCAGTAAAAATCAAAGAGGAGGTTCAAAAGCAGATTGATGCAGGTTTTCTTGTGACGTCAACTTATCCTTAATGGGTGGCCAATATCGTTCCTGTTCCGAAGAAAGACGGAAAAGTCCGAATGTGCGTAGATTACAGAGATTTGAACAAAGCCAGTCCGAAAGATGATTTTCCATTGCCACACATTGATATGTTGGTAGATAATACGGCTAAGTTTGATGTGTTCTCTTTTATGGACGGATTTTCCGGTTATAATCAAATAAAGATGGCACCCGAGGACATGGAAAAGACCACATTTATTACACCATGGGGAACAGTCTGTTACAGAGTGATGCCCTTTGGATTAAAGAATGCTGGTGCGACGTATCAAATAACTATGACTACACTTTTCCATGATATGATGCACAAAGAAATTGAATTATATGTTGATGATATGATCGCCAAGTCGAAGACTGAAGAGGATCATGTTGAACATTTGCTGAAATTGTTTCAGAGATTAAGGAAGTATAAGCTCCGGCTGAATCCGAACAAATGCACTTTTGGTGTATGTTCTAGAAAGTTGCTAGGTTTCATTGTCAGCCAAAGAGGCATTGAAGTTGATCCTGATAAAGTGAAAGCTATTCAGGAAATGCCTGCTCCAAGAACCGAAAAGCAAGTAAGAGGATTCTTGGGCCGATTGAATTATATTTCGAGGTTTATCTCTCACATGACTGCCACATGTGCTCCGATCTTCAAATTGCTTCAGAAAGATAAAGGTTGTGTCTGGACAAATGATTGTCAGAAGGCATTTGAAAGTATTAAAGAATATCTGCTTGAACCTCCTATTTTGTCTCCTCCGGTGGAAGGTAGACCGATGATCATGTACTTGACTATGTTGGAAGATTCCATGGGTTGTGTGCTTGGTCAGCAAGATGAATCTGGAAGAAAAGAACATGCAATTTACTACTTGAGTAAGAAATTCACTGATTGTGAGTCTCGGTACTCCATGCTTGAAAAAACTTGTTGTGCCTTAGCCTGGGCTGCAAAGCGTCTTCGCCAGTATATGCTGAATCATACAACTTGGTTGGTCTCTAAAATGGATCCAATCAAGTATATCTTTGAAAAGCCTGCTTTAACTGGGATGATTACTCATTGGCAAATGTTATTATCAGAATATGATATCGAGTACCGAACTCAAAAAGCTATAAAAAGTAGTATCTTGGCTGACTATTTGGCACATCAACCGATTGATGATTACCAACCAATCAAGTTTGATTTTCCAGATGAAGATGTGATGTTCTTGAAAGTGAAAGATTGTGATGAACCTTTGATTGAGGAAGGGCCAGAGCCTGGATCTAGACGGGGTTTAGTTTTTGATGGTGCTGTGAATGGACGCGGAAGAGGAATTGGGGCAATGATCATTACTCCCCATGGTTCACATATTCCTTTTGCTGCAAGGTTGACTTTTCCTTGTACCAATAATGAAGCTGAGTATGAAGCCTGTATTATGGGTCTTGAAGAAGCTATTGATTTGAGGATTAAACATCTTGATGTGTATGGAGATTCTGCCTTGGTAATTAATCAGATCCAGGTTACGTGGGTAACCCATCAACCCCACTTGATCCCTTATAGAGATTATGCCAGGAAGATATCGACTTTCTTCACTAAAGTTAAGTTTCATTATGTTCCTCGTGATGAGAATCAGATGGCAGATGCTTTAGCAACCATAGCTTCTATGATAAAGGTGCACCAGTGGAATAATGTTCCTATGATCAGTGTGATGCGGCTTGAAAGACCAGCTCATGTGTTTGCAATTGAAGAGGTCCATGATGACAAGCCTTGGTATCATGATATTAAATGTTTTCTCCAGAGTCAAGAATACCCGCTTGGGGCATCTGATAAAGATAAGAGGACTTTGAGGAGATTGACAGGCAATTTCTTCCTGAATGGAAATGTGCTTTATAAGAGAAATTTTGACATGGTCTTGCTCAGATGCGTGGATAGACACGAAACAGACATGTTAATGAAAGAAATTCATGAAGGATCCTTTGGCACTCATGCCAATGGGCATGCTATGGCTAAAAAGATGTTGAGAGCAGGTTACTATTGGCTGACAATGGAATCTGATTGTTGCAAGTATGTGAAAAAGTGCCATAAGTGTCAGGTGTATGCTGATAAGATTCACGTGCCACCAGCTTATCTCAATGTGATTTCTTCCCCATGGACTTTCTCTATGTGGGGAATTGATATGATTGGCATGATTGAACCCAAGGCTTCGAATGGACATCGTTTTATTCTTGTGGAAATTGACTACTTCACCAAGTGGGTAGAAGCAGCATCGTATGTTAATGTGACCAAGCAAGTTGTGGTTCAGTTTATCAAGAATACCATTATCTGCAGATATGGTGTTCCGAATAGAATTATTACTGATAATGGTTCGAACTTGAACAATAAGATGATGAAAGAGCTTTGTGAAGATTTCAAGATTCAACACCATAATTCCTCTCCTTATAGACTGAAGATGAATGGGGCTGTTGAAGCTGCGAATAAGAACATTAAGAAGATCATTCAGAAGATGGTTGTGACATACAAGGACTGGCATGAGATGCTCCCTTTTGCTTTGCATGGGTATCGTACATCTGTCTGCACTTCAATAGGGGCAACCCCTTTCTCACTTGTTTATGGTACAGAAGCAGTGCTCCCCGTTGAAGTTGAGATCCCATCAATGAGACTTCTGATGGAAGCCAAGTTGACTGAGGCTGAATGGTGTCAGAGTAGATTTGATTAGTTGAATTTGATTGAAGAAAAGAGAATAACAACTTTGTGTTATGGTCGGTTGTACCAGCAAAGAATGAAGAAAGCTTTTGATAAGAAGGTCAAACCTCGTGTATTCAGAGAAGGCGACCTCGTGCTCAAAAAGATTCAGTCTTTCCTTAAAGATTCTCGGGGCAAGTGGACTCCGAACTATGATGGCCCATATGTTGTTAAGAAAGCCTTCTCTGGCGGTTCATTAATTCTTGAAACTATGGATGGTGAGGAGATCACTCGCCCTGTGAATGCGGATGCAGTCAAAAAATACTTCGCCTAAAAAAATAAAAGAACAGCTCGCTAAGTTGAAAACCCGAAAGGGCGGCTTAGGCAAAAATGAGCGTCTCGGTGGATTGAAAACCCGAAAGGGCGGTCCAGGCAAAAATTAGAGACAAAAACAGAAATAATTATCCCGGTAGATTGAAAAACCGAAAGGGAAATCTAGGAAAAAGTTAGGGATCATGGCAAGTAACTGCGTCGACAGACTGAATCACTTGTAGTAACCGAGGATTTCAGATTCTATCCCTCGAAAGAATTATTCATCAAAGATTCTTATTCACTCATCCTTGACTGAAGTTTCGGACACAGTGGAGTTCAAAGTTGATAGGGAGAATAGTGATCATTGTATCTCAATGTAGCCCTTTTCCATGTATTTACCATTTTTCAAACTTGTAATGATCCATGGAGTCATGCCATTTGCTGACTACCAATCTATCAATGAATTTGAGCTTTTATCCTATTGTTTGCAATTCTTTATTTTGTTTCTGTTTACAAAATTTCAATTTATTGTTGATGATGATTTTTGAAACAAATTTAATAAATTTAATTTTTGAAGATTTTAAAAACATTTTTCTTTTGATATGTGAACAAAGAAAGGATATCAATAGTGATTCCAAGAATGGTAAGGTCTGGATGTGTGTAACTCGTCTCTCCCAAAGCAGGGTTCTATTCGGTTGTGTCCATGAGAAGTTCCTGGATAGTCTTGACAGGCTGATGTTAATGATATTTTGTTCCCCAACAATAAACATGAATGGAGATTGTATGTATTCCCCAGAAGAGTTGTTGGAAGGGATGTTCAGAATCCCTAGCTGAGTTTGATCTCTCCCTCAGCAAGTTATCTTTAAATTGAGAAGCATTGGGAATCCCCAGCTGAGATCTTGTTCCTCAGCTTGATTTGTTTGCGTCCTTGAATATAGAAGTATTGATATAGTGGTCAGTTTAGAGGTTTTCTTTTACCCTATGTTGGGTACTGATTTAAAATCCCTCGTAACTGTGTTTTGGCTATGATGTTAATTTATAATATCCCCATATGGATCCCCAGTAGGTCTGCATGTGTTGATTTCCAGCAGGTTCCTATGTGATTTTTGGCAGGTCTTGCACTCTATCCCCAGGTGGAGCAGGAGTGGTATGACAGTTATTCCTCGTGAAGTTTTATTTTTATCAAGAATACTTCCATCCTCAGTAGATTATTACCTTTTCTTAGCAGGATGATGTTCCTAGCAGACGCTGTCTCATTATGATTTAAGCCTTGTAGTAGGATTTTATTCCTTTGATGGCTTATGATATTCCCCTGCAGATTTCAAGATTGAATCTCCAGCATGTTTCCCTGCATTGTTGCCTTGGGATTAGCCGAGTATCCGGTTGTTGTGGTGTTCATGTCACCTGTTTCTTATCTTTATGTCTGTTTTGTCAGCATATTCATAAGCATATTCATACGCATAAGCATAGCATTGTTTGCTTTCATTCTTGCGTTTATCATTGTTATCTGCTCTTTGGTGTGGATTTTCCCCACAGAGTGTGTGTGTCGTTTTCCTCTCAAGTTTAGAGTGTCGACCATTAAGCAGAAAGTGTTAATCCTTTCTAATTCCCCACTGAGTTTGTTTCTCGTGGATGATGTTGATTCAGTTTCCTCCCCAGTTCATTATCTGGATGGAATTTTCCCCAGTTGAGATATTTCCTCCTCGGGATGAGTCTTGTTTGACTGTTTCTTTCCAATTTGTTCTTGGATCGAACTTCGGTTCCCCTTTTGTGGATTATATTGCTTTGGAATTAAACTATCATTGTTTGATAGTGGGCAACTTTTCATTTTCTCCAGCTTGAGTATTATTACTTTGGAATTAAGCTATCAGTAATTGATAGTGGGTAATATTATCAAAATTAATCAAGTTTCTTTTACTTGTGCTCCTACCCAGTAAATCCGGTAGTCGAGATTTCTTCCTCTTACCCAGTAAAAAGGTAATAGAGATTGTTTTCCTTTGCTTAAGCTCCTACCCAGTAAATCAGGTAGTCGAGAATTGTTCTACCCAGTAAATCCGGTAGTCGAGATATTTTTTCCTCTTACCCAGTAAAAAGGTAATAGAATCAAATATTTTCCTCTTACCCAGTAAAAAGGTAATTTGATTGAGTTCCTACCCAGTAAATCAGGTAGTTGATCATACTCTTATCCAGTAAATCGATAGTCGAGTCCTTTTATATCTCCTATCCAGTAAATCGATAGTCGAGTCCTTTATTTCTTACCCAGTAAAAAGGTAATTGAGGATATCTCTCTGTATTTTGCTCCTACCCAGTAAATCAGGTAGTTGAGATTTTTTCTGCCCAGTAAAAAGGCAATTGAGGGTATCCCTCTGTATTTTTCTCCTATCCAGTAAATTGACAGTCGAGTTTGTTATTTTTCTACCCAGTAAATCAGGTAGTTGATGATTTCTTTTCCAACATAGTATTTCTCCATTTGTTGGATTCAAATATTTTGTTTGATTGATATTCCTGGCAGGGTGTTTAATTCCCTGGTTGAATTTTGTTTCTTGATTATATCATATCTTTCTCCCAAGTGGAGTCTGTTATCCAGTGATTTATTTTCCTGGTAACTCTTTGGTTGTCTGTGGTTGTTTCCCCAGCGGGATTTTCTTCTGTGTCCCCAAGTTTTTGCTTTTCTCTGGTGGTCATTTTTTCCCCACAGAGATCTTGGGTTTGCATATCATATTCATATCATTGTTCTCTTAGGACAAAAATTGGGTATTCTGTATTTAAGTCTCTCCCATCTTGTAGAGACGAAGATGCCAATCTTCATATCTCGGGATTGAAGAAACTTAAATAGGGGCAGCTGTAACACCCTAATTTTTGCCCTAAGATTGTTTCGCATTTCATCTGCATTTTGCATACAAACAAGATCGCACTGGCTTTCGAGTTTCTCCTCAGATATGGGTCTATGCTTCGCAGGGGATCACCATTATTTTTTATTTCTTTATATTTATTTATTTACTGATCACTAACCAAAATACCAAAAATATGTTGCAATGTTCTTCTTCTTCTTCTCTGTGTTGCAGGTTTTCAAAGACAGGGCAATAATTTCATTCAGATGCGTTTGTTTAGTCACGATTCAGGTCAGATGGACGTTTGACCTAATATTGGTCAAACTATCAAAAAATTGTGTTGGCTGTCAGTTGTGTGTGCCAGTAGTTTATTCCTCAGACGATGCGTTTTCAAAGTTCAGGTGGTGTTGAGTGTGAAAGTCATCAGTTATCAGGCAGTGTTTTGTGCGAAGTTTGGTTTGAATCTTCAAGTGTTTATCAGTTCATCGGTTCTTCAGTTCATTAGCGATTCATCTGAGGATTTATTTTCCTCAGTTTGGTTTCGAATCATCAGGGCATGAATCATACAATTTTCAAATGATAGTTGTGGTTTGAGTTGCAATTTATTCAATTGTTCAGTGATTCTTTGGTTGGCTGTGTCCATTCCATTAGTTGGCTTGTAAAAAAGATCAGGAGTTGGTCGTGGGCTTTAAAAATCATCACTTCATATCCATTTATCCACCCGTATACCCTTTTCAATGACCATTTTTCATTTTTCATTCTTTTCGTTTTGTTTTACCCAATCACATTATTCAAATATTATCCATCATTTATTTTCCGTTTAAACCATTTCTTTTTATTTTCAATTTTAACCATTACCCATTTCTATTCAGTTTTCTGTCATATCCATTTTCTTATCCGTTTTTATCAATATCCATTCATATGTTGATTTTTTTTGTCATCCAATTTATCTCGATTATTCTTTTCATTTCTATTCATTTTAATCCATTTTTATATTCAATTCATATTTTCCATCCATATTCCATTTTTTTTAATCTCACATTAAATCCCATTTTTTTTAATATTCGCATTAGATTCTATATCCATCAATTTCCATTTTTTTATTATTGTTCCAAATATCCAATATTTTTATTTCTATTCAATTCATAATAATCTTGGGCCCATATTCCAAAACAATGCTAGCCTTTGCCAACAGCCGTACGCGTTAGCCCCACCAATTTCCCACACTTCACACGTTCAAAAGCCATCACAAACTTTCCCAGCCTTTTTTCCAAATCAGCTACACAAGCCGTGTCCCCACAAACTTTTCCCCAAATACCCAAGCCTCACAAAACACTCTTCACGTACTAGCTTTCATCACAGCAGGCCGTACTCCAAGTCTTGCTCAATCTTAACAAAGCCTGCATCAAAAGCAAAGCTCCTCAAGCCAACTGATACTTTCCCGCACGGCTTCAGCCTTCCTCACGTGCTTTCTAGCCAACAACAACCCAAGCTACCAAACAACAACACCCCAAAGCAACAAAACTCAAGCTGACCGCATAAAGCTCAGCGCGTCACAACCAACACGCCCACACACGAAAGCCAAAACAGGCCGTACCAGCTTTCATCACCAGCATCAGCCCACCTTCTAGCCAAAAACGAGCAAAACGACACGCTCACCAGGCCCAGCTTCATGCCGCATCCTCAAGCACACGCGTTATGAACGTCATCCGCACGAGAAAATCCTTCACAGCCAAAACAAAACACAGCCAATACAAATCAAAACGCAATACCAAGAGAAGCAAAACGCAGCAAATGAAAACGAAAACGGAAACGCACACGAGTATTTTACCAAAAGCCAAAACGCCTCCAAATTGATCAAAACGAAAACCATCTCCTTCATTCTTCCGCTATAAAAACAGCCCTCCCTCACTCCATTAATCAAGTTTACATAGCCTCTCAAACCCCTGCTCAACTCAAAAATCAAATCTCAAAATCCCAAATCCTTTCAATTCCCTCAATCAACTTCTCAAATCCCTAAAATCTAATTTCCAAAGGCAAGTTCTGAATTGAAAGAAGAAGAGCAAGAGAGAGGTCCGAAAGAGAAGCTGAGAGAAGAAAGAAATTCGCGAGAAAGAGAGAAGCCGAGAGTTTGAAAAGAAGAAGAAAGGAGAATCCGCAACATTTGAAAGCGAGAGTAGAGGAATTGCATTGCAGAAGAGAGGAGAGAGTGGTGCTTCTTTTGTTCGTCTTCGTGAAGGTGAAATTCCGCTCTGCCGCGTTATCCCCTGCTTGGTGCCCTGTTTTGATGTTTTGTTGAAGAAGAAGAAGTGTCCGCTGTTTCCTTTTGTTCTTTGGCATTTTTTTTTGACTTTTTTAATAAATGCTAATAAATGAATTTGGTGTTGGGCTGTAAAACTTGAATCCGTTTCTATCCACTACACTCTACCCGTGGACTATCCTCCATTTTTATTTTAGTATTTTCTTTTATTAACTTTTTTTTTTAGATTATATTTATTAACTTTTATTTCTTTAAAAATTTGATTTCAAGTATTTTGATGTAAAAAAGTTCTAGGATATGCTTTAAGAAAAACTTTGAAAATATATTTTAGAAACAAATTTGGAAAAGATTTTTTTAGAAAAAGGATTTAAAAATATTTTAATTCTTTTTTTTGGATTGATTTTAGATCCATTTGTTCTTCATCTTTTTCTTTTTTGGTCGATGACAATCTCCGATTCGTAGATTGTTGATTTTCATTAAGTTTAATCTTCATTATTTCAAATCTATGGATGAATGATCATTTGGATCATTCTCCATACTTTGAGATCGTGATAGGTTGCTTTTCGATAAAATCAACGAAAATCTCGATTAAGATTAGACCTTCCTTTTTCTTTTAGTGTGGCATGTTTTCGGAGAACGATCCATTATATCGTTTCTCTAACATGTATTAACACGAATATTTTCCACTTTAATTAGTGGTGGCCGGCCTCATTTGTAGGGTAATTACTTCGTAAATTACTCGGCGATTGCTTAACATAGACCTAAAGTTGTCCCGATTCGAATTAAGATCCACTTGGATCCGGTTGCCTCAATTTTATTATTCCGTGTCGTGGTTGTGCTTGATTAAGTTCATCATACCACTTATATTGTAAATATTATAATATTGTGAATATAATCCATTTAAATTTAATCTCTTGCACCTTATCCTTTTAATTCAATTTCTTGCTCCTTTATCTCCTTTATTATGCTTTATCATATTATATCATATATCATTTGTTTATAGTTATATTGTTACTTGTGGTTTTTATTTTGTCCATTTGGATATCAAAACACTAATAAAGGATTAAACACTTAAAAGACTTGTGACTTCTAAGTTTGGACTATGGTTACTATCCCTTTGCTTTTGGAGAATTGACTTAGACTCTAAGATCTTCCCCCTTGCTCAAGTTGGAATGGATTAGAAACCTCGGCCTCAAGTTATTTCATTAGCCTTTGAAGAGGGAATTCCGAACTTTGAAGAATTGTGCATATTATGGTTTGGTAAACTCTTCTCTTAACTTTTAATTCAAGCATTAGGATTAGTCCCTTCATCTCCTCCCCATTCTTTAATTTTCAAAACTTCTCTCTATTTCAAAAAATATTCTTCGTTTTCTAAACTTCAAACACATTCATAAACAAACCTTGATTTAAGTCAAGCGATTTTAAACTTTTCACTTTGTTTCTTTAATAAATGTTAATTCATGTAAATATATCAAAATCATTTTCTTACATACTTTAAAAAACTCAAAACTCATTCAATTGTTTTTGTGCCTTGTGCACCTTTTCTTTTTACATGTTTAGATATGATTCATCTTTTCTAGCGGAATTATTCGCTAAAGGATGACGACTTATCTCTACATTTTAAAATCAATTCAACTCATTTGTTTCTTTTCGAATTTTGTACCACGAACTACGAGGTTTTGATCTCGCATTGCACTTTGTGGGTACGTAGGCATAAGGCGTTAAAACCTTATCAAACACAAAATCATTAAAAAATATTCTTCTCCCTCATCTCTTCAATCATTTTCAAGAAAACCAATTTCAGACCAAAAAGCAATAAATATTTCAAAGGGCTCCCGTGGAGTACCAAGGACGAGTCGGGTGCCTAAAACCTTCCCGGTTCGTAACCAATCCCGTTACCCATTCTCTGTTTATTTCTTTTAGCTTTTGCTTTTAGATCCTTAGGTTTTTATTCGTTCTTTTACCTTTTTCCTTTCGGAAATAAAGAAAAGTGCGGTGGCGACTCTGTGTTCATCGAGTTAAGTTAATCAATAGCTTACACTCACGATTTTACCGCTACAGCTATCAACATTTTAAGGTAAGCTTTAATATGAATATTCTAGGTTGAAATTTTGTTGAAACGTCTATTTATTACATTGTAACTTTCTTTCTTAACCTCTATAGGGATATAGTAGTGCTGGTTGTGGATTCTTTGAATGGTTATACAAAGAAGCTAGAGATGAAAATGAGCAAATCATGATGAAACAACAAAGTAAGATAGATGTGTTAAATCAAAAGATGGAAGAAGTCAAAAAAGGGGTTGAAGTATTCAGGCTTAGTAATATGGAATTAGAAGATGCTTTAAAGAACACCATCAAGTGGATTTTTTTGGAAGTTTATGTTCTATATTGTGTTCTTTGTTTTAGTATTCAAGTTGTTGTAAAAGTTGAAAGTTTATGTTAAATGTTGTGTTCTATGTTTTAGTATTCAAGTTGTTCTAAAAGTTGGAAATTCATGTTGACTGTTGTGTTCTATCTTTTAGTATTCAAGTTGCTGTAAAAGTTGAAAATTTATGTTCTATGTTGTGTTCAAACTTGAATGTTTTATGAATGTTATATGAATGTTATATGCATTCATCAATCTTGCATATACTTGTATAAATTGAATGATAAATTTGAAAAACAGAATTATAATTGGATAATTGAATTATAAACTTCCACTTGATTAAACCTTGTTCAAAATAACATTGTTCAAACCTTGCATAAACTTTGTTCAAAATAGACATGACATAATTTGTTACAAACATAACTTAAATCTTGTTCAAAACAAACATGACATAAACCATGTTCTCAAAATAGAAGTTACATAATATTGTTACAATAGAGACATGACTAAATGCTTTTCTTTGGATTGTTTCTTTTTGTTGGAGTGATCCTCCTAGTGGTAGGTCCAACTGCATTTTGTGATGCAATTAGCCTAGTAGTTGAACCCTTTCTAATACATGATTGATCTGGTTTCCTAATAGGTAACTTCTTTGGCCTTCCTCCTTGCTGAGATAATTGTGTAACAGATGACTGAGTTATTTGAGTTGGTGGCTTAGATGAGTTTGTAGCCCTTTCTTGAGTTGTTTGATTTGGTGGCTGAGATGAGTTTGTAGCCATTGCTTGAGTTGTTTGAGTTTGTGACTGAGATGAGTTTGTAGTCCTTTCTTGAGTTATTTGAGTTGAAGGAGTTCTCTTACAGGTTGACTTATTGTTTCCAGTTTATCAGCGCCTAGTACACCTAAGTACCATTCCAATTTTTTTCATCTTTCTATGTCCCATCAATTTCACCATGGTCACAGTTCCTCCTCTTCTTGGGTCTTCTTGGCATTTTTTTTGAATTTTGTTGGCTGCACATCTGGGTACTATGTTCTGACCCATATATTTGTTCTATTAACATGATAAATGATATGTTCATAAACAACTTGATACCTTGACTTCCTATAAAACTCTGGAATGTAATCATCAATACATATACTTCTACTCTTCAATGCACAAATTGCATGAACACAAAATGTATAATAATTGCATGAACACAAAATGTACCTCACTATCCAGTAGTTTGTGTAAGTGCTTATTTTCTCCACTTTCCTCTTAATGTTTGGAAAAACACACCCATCACTTAATTGTGGAATATCACCCTGTTAGTTGCCCATTTTTTCACGATTTAGCCCCTTATTTCTTCTATCATGATCACAAATGGATTTTCTCTTGACTCTACAATCACACAATTAAAAGCCTCTGACATGTTATTCAAAACAAAATCACACTTTGAAGTTGTCCTGAAATAGGATTTGCTCCAAAATTTGGGTGGACTTTGCATCTTGTGCTTATAAGCATCTTCATCTAACTGTCCCATTCCTCTCATCACCTTTTCTCATGCTTGTGGATAAGTAGCCTTGGCAGCCTTCTAAATGATCTCCTTCAATATTTTCTAGGAAACTTCTTTCTAAAATTGTTATATAATTTTTTTTATACAAAATCTCTATTCAACATTGGGTAGTAATTCATCAATTGTAGGAAGAAGACCCTGCAAAATTAAACCAAACAATAAAAACTAATACATTAACTAGGGACAACATACTTTAAATGAATGTGAAAAAATAGGTTGGTATCTTTTGCTGATCAGAAATGAATGTATAAGTTCAACATTCATCCCTACCTCCTAGATCATCGATAAGGAGATAAAAAAACCATGACCAACTGTCTTTAGTTTCCCCTTCCACAACAATAAAAGCTATAGGTAACATTTGGTCATTGAGATCTGTACCAATAGGTGCCAAAATATGATCTCCACAAATCCTTTTAAGAAGCATCCATCAAGACGAATAATAGGCCTACACAATTTGAAACTCTGTTTGCAAGCAGCATAACAAATATATAACCTCTTGAAATAAGGCCTTGTATACCTTATTTATCATCCTTAATGACTTCTTCATAAATATCTTCAAGTATGACTTCTACCTCCGGGTTTAACTCACTTATAGGTTCTTCTATAGAACTATCAAACATATTCTGGCGGGAAAAAAGATGTTCTATGTAAATATCAATTGTCAAGTGTACGCTACAGAGGTCAACAACCTCTAACACACCATTGTCATCATTAAGAACATTTATTCCAAAAGTGGGGTCATTATAATAGATGATGTCTACCTCAATATAACCTAGATATTTAAGTATACCAACCAATTCAAAGTAACTCCACCTATCCATATCTACTAGTAAATCATTGCATCCCCCCCACATACACAATTTTTCAGAGTCCACAAACTCAACATTATGATTAATTTTCATACATAATTTTTCATCCATTTTTCCTAAGACAAGAAAATGCAAAGTTATATAACAGATTACAAAAGGGGGAGAAAACCCTAGATTTCTAAACCCAGCTAGAGAAACTATGAACATACAGTGATAATACGAAAATTCAACTAAATATGAACATACAATGATAGTAGATAAAGACATTATTAGAAGTAACCTTGATATAGACCTTCATCGTCTATAATGTCTTCTTTATTCTCTCAACTAGGGTTCCTATTTCATCTTTTATGAGAATGAGAAATGAAATGTGAAATATAATCTTACTTACATGCCACCTAAGCATTCCTTTCCTGCCACATATGCAATAACCTACCACGTTAGCCAAGTTTATGAGGCTAATATAATGTTTCTAACAGAAAAGACAAACATGGTACACTTTTGATAATGTAAGGGACCAAATTGGATGTTTTAAAAGAAAGAGGATCAAAATAGACAAAATATATAGATAAGAAACTAAAAAGGATATTAAGCCTTAAAAAAATGTAGGTTTCCAAAAATTTAGGAATCAGAGCTGTAGCACCTGTTGCGCCTGCCAAAGGCCGGCCCTGAAAGCAACACTCAGCAGAACCGGAACTAGAGCTTTGACTACCAGACCCACCATCAAAAAATTAAAAGAACTAGTTGTAACACCAAAACTACTAACACCAATGAGAAGGTCAAACCACATGAACTTGGCTAATGGACGATATGTCGTTCTGAGTCAGTAAGAAAAAAGAGGGAGAGTTCGATACTGGCCTATTAAAAAAAGAAGTTCAAACAAAATAAATGCTCTTATCCTCAAATTCTTTCATGCTTATTGATGTACCAGAAAATAATATATAATTCTAGACTAACCATATAGACTACACCATTGCATTCTAAATACATAATCTCCCCAAGACTTGACATCCTACCTAAAGAGATAAAACACTAAAAAAAACCACCCAAATTGGAAACACTTATAAACACTTTGAGACTTAGTAATTCATGTATTGAGAGTATGAGATATTGAGTCACAAATTGAGTAAGAAAATATAAGAAGTTCTTATGAAATCAGAGAACTATTTTCTTATTACTTATTTCTAATATCTTGTGAAAAAACTATTGATTGGAAGTGGATCAGAAAGTTGCTTTCTCCATAGAGTAAATTTTTTGTGTGGATTGAAATAGGCTTACAAATTTTACATCCTTTTCTTATTATGGTAGATTTTCTTGCGCCTAGATTGACATATTATTTATTTATTGAGACTGTGTAGTATTGGTTGTCATTGTTGTTTGTGTCACACATCATATTTCTTTGTGTGTTTGATCTTTCATCAATTTTGCAACAAGTGATGCCATCACGAGTTCTAAATGAGATATCAAGAAGTTTTTCAGGGACAATGAATTTTTGGATGTGGATAATACTGATGCAAGAAATCTTAATTAAAAAAAAGTGCTCAAAAGAATTGAAAGACAAGCCATTATCTTGCAGAAAAGACCCTTATATTGGATAAGTTTAGGAGTAGGAATGTGCATTGTTAACCGAATCATGTGAGCCAATCATATTTTATGGTTTTTGTTTGTAAATCAAACCACTTGTTGTGAAAAATAATTTAATAGTTGGAAGTGGTTCTTCATCGGTTCATAATCGGTTTAAAACCGTTTTTAGTTATAAGTAGGTTTTTCAATGAAATTTTCATAAAATCCAATTATTTGTTTATAAACCAATTTATAAAATTATTGATGAGTTGTAAAATTTTAAGGTGAATCTTGATGATGATGACAAGACTTTACTCTTGTTGAAATGTTTAACTAGGGTTTGAAAACTTAAAGGATTAACTTCTCTATGGTAAATTTAAAGGCTTAAAAAGTCAAAGTACAAATGCTACCTTTGTCATATAATTGGTCACATAAAAAAGATTGTCCGAAGAGGTGAAACAAGGGTGAATATGTTTATATTGCGATTTCTTCATATAAGGATGGTTATGAGAGTGGTAGTGTGTCGGTGATAACAATTTTGGGGACAAAAGAGAGTTGAGTCATGGAATTCAGATGCTTTTATCAAATGTGGCAAAGTAGGAATACTTTGAGGTGAAGTGTTTGACTTGGTAATAATAAATCTTGTAAGGTTCATGGTATGGGTATAATTAGGACGATGATGTTTGTCAATCATAACTTTTAGGAAACTTAAGGCATGATCCTGAATTTAAGTGAAATTTAATGTCTATAAACATGTTTGGCGAATTAGGCTATTTAACTATAATTGGACATGACATGTTGAAAATTTGGCATGTTTGATTTCAATATTTTATATGATTTCACTATTATTAGTCTTGAGTTATTTGCAAGTCAAGATTTGCATGGTAAAATCAAACCATAATATTTGAGATTAGTGCAATTTATTGAAAGAGGTTTAGTTGAGCTAGCTAAACAACATTTGCAAAGAGGCGAGCAATTAAATAGACTACAATTGTGTGATTTTTTGCATACTAGGAAAATAAAATAAGGTATAGTTTGCAAGTAGTATGAATAATTCTAATATTTTAGTATGATCACTCAAGCCTTTAGGGTCCGATAAGTGTGACAACAAATGATGGTGGTTTATATTTTCTCACTATGATTGATGATTTTCCTAAAAGAGTATGGGTTAACATTTTTAAATATAAAAGTGACATTTTTTAAAAGTGTAAGGAATGTCATACTATTACAAAAAAATAATTAGAAACTAAATTAAAATATTTAAGAACAAACAATGACCACAAGTTTGTTTTAGAGCGGTTTAATGAGTTTTTATAGGAACCAAGGTATACAAAGATATAAAATTGTAACTAGAATGCTGCAAATAAATTTTCTAAATGAAAGCATGAATAAAACCACTTTATATAAGGTAAAGTGCAAGTTGGGAGCTAATGTTCCCAAGAGGTTATGGGGTGAAGCTGTTTCTATTGCAGTTACTTAACACATACATGCCAATTAATAAGAATATACTTCAAGATACCTATTTAGGTTTGGAGTGGAAAATTGATAGACTATTCTTATTTGAAGATTTTTTTGCTTATTCATTTAATCTTATCAATCAAGATAAACTTGAAATAAGAGTTATGATATTTTTTGTCATTGGTTATCCATAAGATGTGAGGGGGTACAAGTTGTGGAAAATGGAACATGGAGGATCAAAATTTATCATAATCATGAATGCTAATTTTGGTGAGACTTGATGAGGATGAAATGCAAATAATGGAAGTGAAAGACTTAGAAACTAAGAGGGAGAAAACCCGATTTGAGTTGGATGTTCCTACTTGTGAGACTAGTGTTAAGGACAATGTTGAGGCCCAATATTCTAATTTTCGAGAGGGGAAATCTATAGCGACTTCTAATTATTAGTTAGATTATGATAGGGTAAAGAGAGATATTTTACCATATTAAATATATGGTTATGCTGAATCTATTTATTACGCTTTGAATGTGTGTGAATGTTTGCAAGAATAAAAACCCAAGAGCTTCAAAGAGGTATTCAAAAGTAAAGTAAGTAAAATAATTGAAGTTGGTGAATGATGAAGTGAATTCGTTAATGTAAAAACATACTTGGGAGTTTGTGATTCTACTTGAGAGACAAATGGTAGTTAGACACAAGTGGATATTCAAGAAGAAAGAAATTATTACAGGAATATTAAAACCAAGGTTTATAGCGAATGTTTGTACTTAGATAGAAGGAATTGATTAAAGTCAATTTTTAAGTCGTGACACATAGTGATTGTTAGCTCACTTTGTAGCAGATTTTCACTATTTGAATTTACTGCAAAAGTAAGTTATCTTTGTGATCACAATCACCTACTTATTTACTAATTGTGTGTGTAAAATGTAAAATGCTTAGAACTAAAAGCATTTGCTGTAAAGTATAGTTCTGCTTGTGACTGCCAATAAAAATATATATGTTTTAAATTTATAGATCAACTAAAATGTTTAGAGTAAAATTGATATATACAATGGAATTGTTATTGATATAAGATTAATTCCAAGTGAAATCTAGTTATTTGTATCATATACATTGGAATTATATCAATGCTACACTACATAATTATTGAAACATCATTATATTCTAACCAAATATTCATTCCACTTCAGAATATACCATAGACAAAATACATACATACATATATACATACATACATACATACATACATATATATATATATATATATATATATACATATATATATATATATATATATATATATATATATATATATATATATATACATATATATATATATATACATATATATATATATATATATATATATATATATATATATATATATATATATATATATACATACATACATACATACATACATACATACATACATACATACATACATACATACATATATATATATATATATATATATATATATATATATATATATATATATATATATATATATATATATATATATATATATATATATATATATATATATATATATATATATATATATATATATAGGGACTGTCATTGATATGAGACATTTGTGAATGATGCTCTAGATTAAACATGTCAGTTTGAATTAAATTAGGTTACAAAAAATCATGCTCCATAGTCAAAGGTGGAGGTGAATATATTGCAAAAAGAGTTTGGCGGTAGATAAAGCTATGCAGGTTGAACATACTCCCTGATTATAAAAAAATTTGATGTATCAACATAACTATTATTTCAGCCCAATTGAGTTTTACAATAATTTTGGTAAAACAACCTATCATGGACATGTTGGACAAGATGTCCTAACATGATGAAGAACAACAGGTTTTTCAACGATGTCAGATAAGATGTTCCAGCATAAGTTATTTGATATCTTTGTCTGTTATAGTTTTAGTAACAATTATTTGGTTTACAAATAACATAATAGTATGTTGAATATTATGTGATCATAGCTGGCGTCCACGCGTGAAGATTTTCAGAGATTGAAGACTTCAATATCACAAACCAGGGAGATTTGTGTTAGAAACTAAAGATTGAAAAAGTTTATATTTTCTTGAAGAATATCTTGCAGATTCCATGGGATCAAAATTATTATGTTTCAAAGCCCAAACCCAGTCTATTTTATTGTTATAAATAGGATGCTTTAGCCCTAATTCGATAACAACAACAAATACTAAAGTAGAGAGTATCAGGGTTTGTGTTTTTATGAGCCGCTCTTAGATCAAATGGATGCTAAGAGTAAGACTAATTTATTGAGTTGTAAAGTGTGCACTCTAAAGCTTTGAAGCATAAAGTGTGTTGTTGATCACATTGTGATTGTTAAGGAATTGAGGAGGGCCTCGACTTAGGAAGTGTCTTAGGTAGAAATATATCACGGGTAGGGATTAAGTGACAAGTTGGAAACCAGAGGTTGTTTCACTTCGAATTAGTACTATTTAGTGGATTTCATTCCTGGATTGGTATCCCACAAAGTAGGCGAGTTGCACCGAAATGGGTAAGCAATTAATTGCGTGTTCTTTACTTTTTATAACTATAATTGTTAGAATTAATTTTGTTCATTATGTGATAAAGCAGAATTTTAATTGGCATCAAAAGCTTGCACCCTACGTCGTTTTGGTTGAGATTTAGGGACAATACTTTTTGGTACAATGGACAAGTATGGTGTAATGGTGTGACGACCACCTGTTCTAGATGGAACACACTATGATTATTGGATATCTTGCATGGTTTCCTTTCTCAAATCCATAGATGGAAAGGCCTAGAAAATTATGGTGAAAGGATGGGATCCTCCAATGATCAAAGACAAGGACGGTAAAATTACTGATATTGTGAAACCTGAAGAAGATTGGGATGATGAAGATGATAAATAGACTCAAGGGATCTCCAATGCATTGAATGCTCTATTTAATGGATTGGACAAAAACATCTTCAAACTAATCAGCAAGTGCACTATTGCAAAACACACGTGAGAGATTATGAAGACTACTAATGAAGGGACGTTTAGAGTAAAAATGTCAAGACTTCAACTTCTTACAACCAAGTCCGAGAACTTGAAGATGAAGAAGGACGAGAGCATTCAGGATTATCATATGACGGTTGTGGATTTAGAAAATCAGTCTGACACTTAAGGAGAAAATATCTCAGAAGCCAAACTTGTTCGAAAAATACTAAGGTCTCTTCCAAAATGATTTGACATGAAGGTGACTGCTATTGAAGAAGTTCATGACATCAACACCTTAAAATTTGATGAATTTTTTGGGTCGCTTCAAACCTTTGAATTTGGGATCAGAGGTGATATGCGTGAAAAGAAAAATGACATAGCCTTTGTGTCCAATGAAGATGAAGGAAATCAACAAACAAATGGGAGTTCCCATAAGGCTTTTGGGCTACTTGGAAAATAGTTCAATCAAGTAGCAAATATATAGAGTCCAAGACAAGATATCAAGAACATGCCATACGACATTAATAGAAGACAAAACTTCAGGAGAAGAACCAGGACTAAAGACAATCAAGGCAAGGGTATCAAATGATTTGAATGTGAGGGATTTGGACATGTAAGGTCTGAATGTCATACCTATCTCAAGAAGGAGAGAAAAAGGTCTAGCTGCTTCTTAGTCAGAAGATAACTCAGGGAGTAAAGGAGAATCTATTAAAAAAGTTTCTGCCTTTACTTGATTCTATCAGTTTGACAGTGATCCTGATATAGAAGAGTTTGCCTTTGATGAACTGGTCAACCTATACAAAGAATTAACGCCTAGAAGTGAAGAAATAATTCAAATAGGAACTAAACAACATATTATGATTAGTAAACTCCATAATGAAGGGTTGGAACAAATGTATGTCATCTCTGATCTCGAAGAAGAAGTTTCTGTACTCAACTCAAGGCTTGCATCAATGACAAAATCTATCAGAATGCTTAACAATGGTTCTAGAGCTCTAGATGAGATTATTCAAACTGGGATAAATACTGAAGATAGTGTAGGATTTGATAATCAAGTTGTTTCAAAGAAAGCCAATGAGTATACAATGAATTAGAACATGTCGAAGCAGATGTCTCAACATCCAAAGAGACATCATAAAAGAAAGAAGCACTGAAAAGGAAAGAAACAAAGTTAGAAATGTAATCATTGTGGCAAGTTAGGGCACTTAAGACCCTATTGCTACGAATTGCATGGTTATCCTGAACCCGATGCATAACCCAGAATAAAACGTGACAACAGAAGAGCCAATGAGGCATGGATCCCTAAGAACGTCAAAATTGCATTCATTGCTCATACATATCTAAGAGCCTCTTCTAAAGAGGACATGTACTTTGACAGTGGTTTCTCTAGACATATGACTGGTGTCAAAAAGTTCTTGACTGATAATTGATTATGCTCATCAAACTATGTCACTTTTGGAGATGGATCAAAAGGTGAGATAAAAGGTATTAAGAAGCTTGATTTTGCTGGCCTACATAGTCTTGAAAATATGTTGTTTATTAAGGCTTAACTTCAAACTTTATAAGTATAAGTCAATTATGTGACCAAGGCCTCAAAGTCAACTTCACTAAGTCTGAATGCTTGGTAACTAATGAGAAAAATGAAGTTATCATGAAGGGGCTTAGATCTAAAGATAATTGTTACCTGTGGTATCCTCAAGAACCAATTTCCACATACCTAATGTTAAAAGAGGATGAAGTTAAACTATGGAACCAAACGTTTGGTCATCTTCATCTTAAAGGGATGAAGACAGTCCTATCTAGTGGAGCTATTAGAGGTGTTCCTAACTTAAAAATTGACGAAGGAAGAATCTGTGGTGAATGTCAGATTGGAAAATAGACTAGAACGTCTCACAAGAATCTCAACATCTTACCACATAAAAAATTCTGGATTTACTTCACATGGACTTAAAGGGGCCTATGCAGGTTGAAAGTCTAAGAGGAAAGATATATGCTTATGTTGTGGTAGATGACTACTCAAGATTCACATGGGTAAACTTTATCAAAGAGAAATTTGAAGTCTTTGAAGTATTCAAAGACTTATATAAAAAAATTCAAAGAGAGAAGGAGTGCAACATATTCAGAATCAGAAGCGATCATAGAAAGGAATTTAAAAACAACAGGTTTGATGAATTCTGTTCCTCTGAAGGCATAAGTCATGAATTCTCATTCCCCATCACCCTCAACAAAATGGTGTTGTAGAGCGAAATAACAAGACTATACAAGAGTGTGCAAGGGTCATGCTTCATGCTAAAAAGCTTCCTTACTATTTTTGGGCCAAAGCCATGAACACTGCTTATTATATACTTAATCGGGTGAATATCAGATCTGGTACATGTGCCACTCTGTACGAACTCTAGAAAGGGAGGAAACCTACAGTTAAGTACTTTCATGTCTTTGGAAGAAAATGCTACATCCTATCAAATCGATAACAAAGAAGCAAAATGGATCCTAAAAGTGAAGAAGGAATTTTCTTGTATACTCCCTAAATAGTAAAGCCTATAAAGTGTTTAACTTTAGAATAAAAGTTGTAATGTAGTCTATAAATGTAGTCACTGATGAATCATTTATAGAAACTGATGTCACAGAGGATGTTAGAAAATTCTTCCCCATGAGTAATGCCCTTGAAAAAGACAAAAATACATGACACAATTCTGAACGGAGAATGATCCTGAAACTGTACCAGAACCAAAACCTTAACCAAAAGAGAATGAACCACCATACAAAGGACCTTCCATCAGAATTCAAAAAGATCATCCAAATGAACTTATAATAGGTGATTTGAATGAAGAAGTAAAAATCAGGTCTAGAGATGTTGTGTCAAATGCTTGTTTTGTCTCCAAACTTGAACCTAAGAATGTCAAGAAAGCCTTGACTGATGAATTATGGATCAACGCAATGCAAGAAGAATTGGAGAAATTCAAGAGGAATGAAGTATGTGATCTAGTGCCAAGATAAGACAGAGTTAATATTATTGGAACTAAATGAGTGTACAAAAACAAGTCTGATTAATAAGGGGTTATCACCAGAAATAAAGCCATACTTGTAGCACAAGGATATACGCAGATAGAGGGGTATATTTTGATGAAACTTTTGCTCCAGTTTCTAGACTAGAACATGTCAGATTGCTGTTAGGTGTGGCTTTCTTGCTGAAGTTCAAACTATATCAAATGGATGTCAAAAGTGCATTTCTTAATGTGTATTTAAATGAAGAAGTCTATGTTGAACAACCCAAGGTATTTATTGATCCTTACTTTCCTAATCATGTGTTCAAATTGAAGAAAGCTATTTATGGTCCAAAGCAAGCTCCAAGAGCATGGTACAAAAGATTGAATGAGTTCCTTGTTAATAATGGATACCAGAAGGGAGGTATAGACAAGAATCTCTTTGTCAAAGAAAAGGAAGGAAAATTAAAGATATCTCAAATCTATGTGGATGATATTGTGTTTGGAGGAATGTCATAAGAGATGGTTCAACATTTCGTAAAACAAATGCAATCAGAGTTTGAGTTGATCCTAGTAGGTGAATTAAACTACTTTCTTGGTCTTCAAGTAAAGTAAATGGAAGGCTCTATTTTTCTCTGTCAAGGGAAATATGCAAAGAGTATTGTGAAGAAGTTTGACTTAGAGTAAGCTTCTTAAAAGATAACTCCTGCTCCAACACATCTAAAGCTATCCAAGGATGATAAAGGAGTCAATATTGACCAAAGTCTCTACAGAAGCATGATAAGTAGCATGCTTTATCTTACAACAAGTAGACCTGATATAACATTTGCTGTTGGGGTATGTGCTAGATACTAGGCCAAACCTAAAGTAAGTCACATTAATCAAATCAAGAGAATCTTGAAATATGTGAATGGCACCATTAACTATGGTTTATTATACTCTCATAACTAAAATTTCACTCTAATAGGATACTATGATGCTGATTGGGCTGGAAGTACGAATGATAAAAATAGTACCTCTGGAGGATGTTTCTTCTTGGGTAACAAATTGATCTCCTAGTTTAGAAAGAAGCATAATTGTGTTTCTCTATCTACTACTGAAGCTGAATATATAGCAGCGGAAATCAGTTGCTATTAACTTATGTGGATGAAGCAAATTTTGTCAGAATACAGTCACACAAGATGTCATGACTCTATACTATGACCCCTTGAGTGTTATAAATATCTCAAAAAATCCTATTCAACATAACAAAACAAATCATATAGACATCAGGCATCACTTTATTCGAATTCTTGTTGAAAATAATGTTATAACTCTGGAGCATGTCAACACTGAGAATCAACTTGCTGTATCTTTACCAAGGCTTTGGATGTGAAGCAATTCTAGGTATTGAGAAGAAAATTGGGTATTTTCTTATATTAAGACTTATAGAAATTAACTGAATATAGGATCAAGATGACAAATCAAGTGCTTGAAATCTGTTTGATACCTATATTGCAGATCAAAGCTATGAAGATCAAAGTGCTTCTGAGATGTGAAGTTGTATCTAATTTTGGAATGATTATGATCAGAAGAATGAAGCTGATAATGTTACAAAGGTTGTACTAACAAGAGTATGTAGTAGCTCTCATGAAGGGGAATACTGAATTTCATGAGGAATGTGTTATTGAGGGGGAACTATATGTTTACAACAACTTCAAAATGTTGTTGAATAATGTTAGACATGATGTCCCGACATTATTTAGTATGTAACTTTTCTCATCATTTTCTTGAGACCAGAAGGCTTTGGTCCTGGAAGTCTCTTCTTTTGCCAGTTTTGGTTAAAAAATGGGATAAAAGTTTAAGTTGTGTGTTTCGCTGCTAATCCCTGATCGGGATAGTAGAGGAGTGTGTGGTTGTTTTAGCCAAAATTTTCCAAAGGGGGAGATTGTTATTTCTGCCCAGTTGAGGTTGACAGTAATTTTAGTAAAACAACCTATCATGGACATGTTGGACAAGATGTCATAACATGCTGAAGAATAAGTTCTGTTTGAAGAAGAGCAGGTTTTTGGAAGATGACGGATAAGATGTTCCAATAGAAGTTATTCGACATCTTTATCAATTAGAGTTTTAGTAGCATTTATTTGGTTTACAAATCACAAAATATTCTGTTGAATATTATGTGATCATAGCTAGCGTCCAAGTGTGAATATTTTCAGAGATTGAAGACTTGAAGATCGCAAATCATGGAGATTTGTTTTAGAAACTAAAGATTGAAAAAGTTTCTATTTTATTGGAGAATATCTTGCAGATTTTGTGGGATCAAAATTGTTACATTTCAAAGCCCAAATCCAGTGTGTTTTATTGTTATAAATAGTATGGTTTAACCCTAGTTTGATAACAACAACAAATACTAAAGTAGAGAGTATCGGGGTTTATGTTTTTGTGAACCGCTCTTAGATCAAGTGGATTCTAAAACTTTGAAGCATAAAGTGTGTTGTTGACCACGTTATGATTGTTAAGGAATTGAGGAGGGTCTCGACCTAGGAAATGTCTTAGGTAGAAATATAGCATGGGCAGGGATTAAGTGACAAGTTGAAAACCATAGGTTGTTTCACTTCGAATTAATACTATTTAGTGGATTTCATTCTTAGATTGGTATCCCCCAGAGTAGGTTAGTTGCACCGAACTGGATAAACAATTGATTGCGTGTTCGTTAACTTCTGCAACTATAATTGTTAGTATTCATCTTGTTAATTGTGTGATAAAGCAGATTATTTGTCTCAAAATTTCATAGGACATCTGTTATCTGCTACACTAGAATTTCAATAAATAAAGCATATTGTACCAAAATAAGTCACAAAGATGCGAGATCATTTTGTCTTGGCATACTTCACACTCTTAATTTCAAATTGATTTGGTGACAACATAGTTTAAGTTTCTAGCTCCTTTATTGAATGTTTTTGGGACAACTTCTTATAGGGGGCACTACTTTAATTAGCCTCGTCGCTCCAGTTTTGGGAAATAGACATGGTAGGTAAAAATAGGAAAGTAAAATGTTTGCTTTGTTAGGGGTCTTATTGTAAATATATATTGTAAATATATAGTGGAAATATCTCTTGGAGAAAAGGATCTCGCATGAAGAGTGATTGTGAGATATAAAGGTTGACAACTAATATGTGTTATAAATTTGATTATAGTAAAATTGTAAGGTGCTTGCTTCATGATTTTGAGCCAAATTAATATAATATAATAAGTAAAATTTTCCAATGCCATTCATGTACAAAATCATAAGAATATATTATAATAGTTTATAATAAATATAGATCTAGTATAATTCATGTATGTGTGTCTAACTTGTCAAAAATTGAAGAAAAAACATAAACAACCACCATGTTGCAATTATTAAAGATAGGTGTTTGGAAGTAACATAATTATCCTATTGTAACAATACATCAAAATTTAAGAGAGAAAAAAACAATCTAATATTAATATGCTTTATTTCCATGTTTCATTTTATTACCAACAACATCTTAGAGTACAAAGTTAGGATTGCAAGGTCTTTGAAATTACAAAAATAAAAAAATATAATTATTTAGTACCTTCATAATAAATAAATGACAAATATAAATTATTCTAGCAAAATATATATTAAATATATATTTTCTAACATAAAAAAATTATTCTTCCTTGCATGAAGTAAGTGTCCTCTCTTAATTCTGATACTCATCAAATTTTCTTATACTATAGACACATTTGTTGTAAATGCATCTGAACTTGAGAAAAGTATTAACTTTTGGACAATCATCATCCTCTTTACATTCCATTACTGTTGCAACAATAAAACATGATAAAATAATATAATGTTACTAAAATGAGATAAAATATTATATAGGAATTATAAACTAAAGAGAAAAAATTTAAAATAGATAAAAAATAAATTACCATCAAGGTCAATGCTCTTTGCAATGAGAAATAGAGAAAGAAAAAAAATTATAACAGACACAAATTTGAGAGTTTTAGTCATATTTTTATCCAATTGTATGTGACAAATACAATATTTTTTGATACCTTTATAGCATATAAGTGAATGTTGTGCTAAAAATAATTAAATATTTTTGCCTTTTAAAGAGTTTTAAAATACATTCTATACATTTAGAATCTTATTTGAATATCTTTTGAAGTATATTAATGTATTATGTTTTTATCTTTTACCATACTTACTGAAGCGGTAATATAACTTGATAATTATTTGAATTTATTATTTTTAATTAATATTTCAAATTTTGATGATAGAGATGTGAATTTTTAAATATTAATAATACAAGACAATTAACATGACATTGACAACATAGTAAATCAATGTATCGTTGGATTGTGTAATATATATATATATATATATATATATATATATATATATATATATATATATATATATATATATATATATATATATATATATATATATATATATATATATATATATATATATGTATGTATATATATATGTTACATGAGAAAAAAATAAGAAAAAATGATTGGTTGCGATGATAAGCAAAACCCATGTTGTCTGACAGGAGTCGTAAACGAAGATTCACCGGAGAATTAAGATAAATAATCATATCATTAATAGAACTTGTTTTAAGTTTGGTTAAATAGCCAATACACATATTCTCATCCTTAAAAGTGTGACAAAGTTGGAATGCATAATCATTAGTTATGTACTTTTTAATAGTGACTATCGCATTTCCCTAGTGATGAGTGATGAGTGATGAGTAAAATATAATTCTATCCAAGTAGGATATAACTTCACATTTCAAGAAATCTGAATATTACTTTATTTAATAAAAAAATATTTTTTAAATAACGAAATTAAACAAAAGTATATCATCCAGAACCTCAACAAATAACCCACAACAAAAGTGGTACAAAAATTACTTTAAATTAAAAGATACGTAACATAATAAAATAAAAGAAAATAACTCATTCCCTGGTGTTACATATCAGAGCAACTCAATTAGTAGACACAATCGATAACATCATGAGGTACATCTCCAACTACTCAAGTACCTAATTGTCTGTACTTCGAGGAAGCACAAACACAACAAACATAAAACGAATAAGAAATTCATTCATATGATAAACAATATATAATAATTAAGAGAGTAGTATTTATACACATAAATCACGTTCATTCACAATCACATTCTCACCACAACAAATGCATAAACACAACATAATTACAATTCAATGAGACTTGACAACATTACACGATGCATGTGGTACCAATTTTCATCAATGATTCATCATATGAACCCGATTCCCCCTTTAGAATCCCGAACTCCCCCTTCTGAGTTCCAGATAAGTCTTTTGCCCCCATTCGGGCATATGACTTATCTTCTTCAACATATCAACAATGAATGCATCACATGGTAATAATCAATTAACATAACAATTATAATAATATTTAGTGATCCACAATCGATTACACAATTGCAATCATGCATAACGTAACCCACCCTTTTGGACTACCACCAACACATACAAACACACTCTCCCAATCATTCACTACACATCAAATAATTTGTCAATATGGACCTCATCCATATTCGTCACATCATATACTTCTTTTCCACCTGCTACCGTCCTCTAATAAAATTGTTAAAAATATTTTATCCTTGAAATAAAGTTATATTCCTTTATTTAAGTTACTAAATATTTCAAACCCCATCCCAAAATAATTTAAGAGTTGAAAGTTATGATAAAAAAAGTGCACGGAGGCGTTACTAAAAAGTTTTTGTTTTTCTGAAATTTCCCGCACGATTTTCATCACCTTCAACTCTAAAAACAACCATGAAATCATCACTAAAAATATTCTATCCCTGAAAAAAAGTTATATCATCTGTTTCATCTACCCAACGCTTCAAACCTCACCCCAAAATGATTTACGAGTTGAAAGTTATGATCAAAACCGTGCAGGAAAATGTTACTAAAAAGTTATTGTTTTTCTAAAATTTACAGCACGATTTTCATCTTCTTCTATCCCAAAAGCGTCCATGAAATCATCACAAAAAATATTCTATGGTTTTAAACTCAATCATAAACATACCAATATCAATCACCATTCTTATCATATAATCACACCAATAAATTCATAATTTCATACCCTACCATCATCATAATCATCATCATAAACCCTTAACATACAACAAACATAAAATTCAACAACAATTCAAAATTCATCATCAGTAAATATCAATTGTTATAGCCACAATAATTACAGTTAATTCCTAACAATCATGCTCACAAATCAACAACAATCATAACATGACATAAGATTAACCTAAGAGGATAATTACTCCTCACTACCCTCTCATGATTAGACACCCTTATAAGAATAGTTCCCCATTACCTTAGAATTTTAAGTTCCATGCTCTTATATAATGGTGATCTTCTTCTTCTCCATACCTTTTCCTCTTACCCTAACTCTCCCTTTTCTAACTCTTTCACTTATGTTCCCAACTCTATGTTCTCTCCTCACCTTTTTATAAATAGACCAACTAAATTCCTTATTTTTAAATCTTATTATTACTATAATATTAAATCAAAGTAAATATATATATATATATATATATATATATATATATATATATATATATATATATATATATATATATATATATATATATATATATATAATATCTTCTAAATGATATCATTAAGAAAACTACCCAATAAAATAATAATAAATGCAATACTATCTCTATATTATTATTGTTGTTTTAAATAAATATTAACTTACTTATTATTACTACTAAATTAATTTAGTTAAATTAAATAGCAATACTATTAATCTCATTGTGTCCAACACCCTATACTTCTCAACACCCAGGATATCATCTGATTCTGCCTTTGACACAACCAAAGAGTTGTCCCCCAAAAGATCCTCCTATGTAGATGACAATGAGGTAACACAAACTTCTCCCTGTAAGCATCTTCTATGAGATTGACAATTCCAAAGTCTTCCCCGTGATGCCTATTCCTTGCTAGAATCTCTTGTTCAGAGGGAGACTGGATGCCCTTTGGCGAAGAAGATGAATAAGTGCTAAGGATGATGATGCCCGTGGACTGACCTTGGAGTTAGCCGACCCGACTCCTGGAGACATTCTTTTCGGCATTTCCCTTGGCCACTGCCAACTTGACCATGCGTTCATGGAGGCTAGCCATTCGACCTACGACAAATGAAAAGTAACAGGTTAGCATATTGAGGAATAATAAGCGAGCACACAAGTTAAGAAAAACATCAACCTAAAAGTTTTAAGGCACCCTCGACAAAATCACAGTCGAGGAGCCATTTGGTATTAATGAATCGAGCCTCGAAAATAGGTTCACTGTCTTTTCCAAGAATGATTTTTCCGTCCTTGGTCACACACGTGGCGGGACAGAAGCTATTAACAAATGCCACGAGCATGTCATAGGCAAGTTGATCCTCGACATCCCGGTCTCCAAACTTAATTATATAATCGTCCGTGCTTTAGTCAAAAGGGGCCTTTTTCAACTCGAGGGGAAACTTCTCCTCTAGTGTATCACCTCCTTCCCGTCCTTGTCACGACATACACTACCGTCGACCTCGTGCTCGACTACACGTTCAAACATGAAGTTGAGGGCCGCCTCTAACACAAGCTTCACAAGATAATGTTTGGCTTTGAAGGTTCACATAGAGTTCATGTATGTACTAAACAACTTCCTCGGCTGCTTGAAGGACACCCAACAATGTTGCGCGTGCGCAGATTTCCGCTAAAGTTGGAAAAGGAGATTTACAATATACTCCTAGCTAGTATACTTGTCTCTTTAGTATCGTTTTTCCTTTGAAAATAGAAACTAGACGAAACGATATACGATTTCAACCCTAAACCATAATGTTCAATACTATGAAACAATACATGATTTCAACCAAAGCTTGCATCATCAATATCCATTCTTCACCGTGTTGTTGTCATTTTCGTCATCATCGTCACGATTGTAACATGAGGAAGATTACACATCAACCAAAACCGTCGTCATCATCGTCACCGTCGAGAAGGAAGATAACAACAACACCAACACCAACACCAACACCAACATCGTTAAGGAAGGAAGACAACACCAACACTAACACCAACACCAACACCAAAATTGTTAATGTAGTTATCACATTTAGGGTACATAAAATATTTTTCCCATGCATCTACAGTAAACTCATTTGCCATTGTTGTTCATTTTCTTGTTGTTTATATTCTTGTTGTTCATGTTGTTGTTGTTGATGTTGTTTTTGTTGTTTTTGAACATAGATGTCGACCTTGTCAAGTTCTTCAACAGGAAGCAGCGGAGATACTCAAACAATTGAGTGTTCTATGAATACAACTCAAACGAAAATATCACAAAGAGGTGTCACAATGATGCCCCGATTTACACCACTTCACAACTCATCTGGTGTGAAAATTCCAACCGAGTTTGATTCGTTGTATAGAGTAGAGGATTTTCCACATGACTATACTTTTAAGAGTTATGTTGCTTTCCTTGCACGTAGCAAGGTCAATATACTGATAGATGATTAGAGAGACATGGATGATAATGTCAAAGATACATTATGGACAAACATTAAGGTATTACATATTTTCTAATTCATACTTTATAGTTTCTAATTCACTACCTATAGTTTCTGATTCATACTCATGTATTGATTTAAATATAGTTAAATTTTGAGATTTCCGATGATTCAAAATTGATAAAATAAGTGGATATCTTATGCCGTTGTTCGTTGGAGTGGATTAAAGTCACGACTCACTATATTACAAAGCCTAGGAGAGGTCTTGAACATCCATGGATTGAATATAGTTTTATATCGAAGAAGGTGTGACACAAGTATGCGAAGACACATTGTTATGAGGAATTCAGGGTTAGTACTAGCCTTATTTAATCAATAATGTTATGCTAATGAGTTATAAATACCAATCATACACATTAACCACTTTGTTAATAATAGGCTAAAAGCAAAGCAAGGGTTCAAAACAAGGAGAAAAACATGTACCCCCATAGATTGTCTCGTGAGGGTTACAGGAAACTTGAGAAGAAAATGATGATTGAAAAATAAAAACAAATGAGAGATGTTGATATTCCATCTCCACCATCAAGACACGAGAAATGGAAGAGGACTCGAGTAATAACTAATGGAGAGTACACCTCTGAGGCTTTAAGAGTAGTTGCTGAGAAAATTGTAAGTATACATTTTGTTTTGCTTATGTTATTTAAATGCATTTGCCTATATAAGTTGCTCATGTTGTGTAGGATAATTTGGTTGTGGAGGCCCGTGAAGGCACATTTGTTCCGGAAGCACGACATGACATATTAGTGGAAGCTATCGTAACAACTGAGCATAGAGGTCGTATTTGTGGTGTTGGAGAAGGTGTCAGCTTGAGATCATACTTTGGGTATCAAAGGAGAAGCACCAAAACCCCTGAATTGAATGCTCAACGACAAAAGATTGAAAATATTGAAAGGAAATTGGAAGAACAACGGAGGATGTTTTTTAAGAGGAGAGGGAAAAAGGGAAAAAGACATAGAAAAGTTACAAGAGTTATATTCGGTATGTGATTTACTTGAGATGTATGATATATATTGTGTTTATTTTTTATTTATGTTGTGATTCAATGTTATAATATAGAGATTAAGTGAAAACCTCAAACAATGAACAAATGAAGATAATCGTTGCGTTGATGGTGATGATCATCAAATTCCAAGTAGAAGTGTTATAAACCGCGCTTCTACAAGAGGAAGTAATACAATCCCTCCCCCTGTGGATAACCACAATAGATTATTAGACTCTAGTCCGAATGAAATAACCAATTTATACATCTTCATCACAATAACAAATTAATCGCAACTTCTTCCGTTAGAACATTTCCCGCAACTAGACATTATGTATTACGGTCCTGAAGAAGTAAGAGATTTTCTCGCAGGATTTATGTGTCTTGACGTATGTATTTTGCAATTTTGGTGCACATAACTATATTGTCGAATATAGATGTCATTAACATTATCATTTTTTGTATGTTCTCCCTTAATTGATTCATTTTCTTTGACCATTTAGGTACATTCACCGTCTTTGTATAGAGTTGAATAAATCAAGAATTTGTGGAATCTTGGAGCTAATGTATATCATGTGGGCGTTTAATGACAAAAAAGTCATGGAAGATTACTTCAGAAGCCGACTAAATGAGGGAGGAAAAAAATGTTACCTTGCACCATTCCTCTGTTGGGAAGTATTGTTGTAATTTATTTATAGAAGAAGAATATAATTAACTCATAAACATAGAAGAAGAATATGTTTTTTTATTATCACATATGTTAGTTCCACATTGACCTATATTACATCATAGAAATAGAAGTACATGTTATATAAATTATAACCATATTCTTAAATGAAAGGATGAGTCAGTATACCTATAAAGTATTACATTTTCAAACTCAAACTGATAGGATTCCTAAAATTAAGAAAATTGTATTTGTCCTAACTAAGGTATACATCTAGATTTACATATTTGAAACTAATGACACATAATCCAATTATTCCCATTGGTATTATAAAATCAATTATGATTATATTTACATGTAAATCAAGATATTATGATCATATCTATTAATAAAGGAATTTTAGCATATTCATTTGTTTGGTAATACTTTGAAATATTTTTATTAAGTAAGTGTTTTTTTTGGCTAATATGTTTTAAAAAACAAACTTATTGAAAATGTAAGTTTTATGCTAATATGTTATATAAAGCAAATATTTTAAAAATTAATCTCCGTTAATATAAATCCAAAATCAATCAGTATTATAAATTTGGAGTATAACATTGTACCAACATATTAAACAATATCAGTTGTAGTTTACATACATGTTTCATGTTGAAACCATAAGTCAAAAGTAGTTTTATTGAACATTGTAACAACATGTATGTTAGTAGTTTTATAGAACATTATAGACTTAAATAAAGTTTTTGTCCCAGTAAATTAGCGTGTTTTTGGTTTTCGTCCCTGTAAGTTTTTGTTTTTGTTTTCATCCCTATATTTCACATCCGCGTTCGTATTAGTCTCTAAATCCAAAATCCGCAGAAAAATTCACAGTAAAATCCATAGGAACCTGCGGATTTTGGATTTAGGGACTAAACCGCAGGCAAAAAGTAAGATATAGGGACAAAAACCAAAAACTCGTTAACTTACAGAGACGAAAATACTATTTAAGACAACATTATATATCTTAAGTAAGATAAAACTAGAGTGTATACTTATGTTTAGTAAGATAGGCTTTAGTTATAAGCATCACAACTGCAGGACACAATTAACATAGAAGTGTGACTCAAAGTCATTACTCTATTCAAACAATAAACTATAACAATAATTTAATATAAATGGAAATAAAACCAGTATTTTAATAAAAATACATCAATAAAACGAGAAATAAAAGAAGAACTTTAATAAAGTGTATATGGAAATTTGATGTATAGTGTATATGTGTGAAACTAACAATTGGGTAGTGTTACTTTCCTGCATATCATAACTAAAATAAATCATGACTATAACCATTGACTTGGTTACTTTCCTGCATGTCATAACTAAAATATTGTGACTACAAACAAGGACCTGATTACTTTGAAATATAAATGATTAGAACTAACAGAAGCATTTGACACTGTTAGTAAGAACTTATTAGTTAAAACGTTATTAAGAATAAGTGGTGACACTTAGTGATTGTTAGTGATGGTTAATTTATTTTTTATGAAGATTAGAACCAAAAGAATTTGATGCATAAATGTCTTATAATTGTGACTATAACCATGAACTTATTAGTAAAATATTGTTAAGTTGAAGTCGTGACAATTAATGATTATTAAGCTATCTTTGTTGCATATTTTCACTATTTTTATTTGATGCATAAATAAGATAACATTGTGATCACAATCAACTACTTATTTGTTAATTGTATGCTTAAAATTTAAAATGCTTAGAACTAAAAGTATTTGTTGTAGAGTATAGATCTGCTTGTGACTGCCAAAACAAAATATATATGCTTTAAATTTATAAATCAACAAAAATGTTTAGAGTAAAATTGAAATATACAATGGAATTGTCAATGATATAATTTAAGATTAATTCCAAGTGAAATGAAGTGAAATCTGTTACCATGTGTCGCTCCCTGGATTTTCATCCAAGTACAAACACAAAAGTGGCGCGGAAAAGATAGAGTCGCCAACCAGACATTTTTATCCCGAATGAATGGGAAAGGTAATGCTGCACAAACCAAAGAGAAAAGGAAAGGACAAGGTGTTGCAAACCAAATATCTGTGTTCGAGATTCAGTTACGACCTGGGAAGGTATTAGCACCCCAAACTGTCCGCCGTACCCGACGGGATCCACACTTGTTAGTTTGTTTCAAAGGGTGATAAATAAGATGTTGCTGAACAAAAGAATTGCTACTAGAACTGGAATGAGAAAGGGAACTAGAAAAAGAGAACGAAAAGAAAAGGAGAAAATGTAGGGAAAATAATGAATATGCTTGAACGTGCACTACCCCGTTGCCTACGTACCTCATCGAGAAAATGAGGATCAGAGTCGACGTAGCTCGCCTAACAAAGGCGAGAACTATTTTTTGTGTTTTTTATGAGCTGAAACTGCTTATGTCTATGCTTAGGTGTTGCAGACTCGCCTTGAACGAGTGCGTTTACCGTCTTGAAAATGAGACAAGTCGTCGCAAATTTGCATTTGAGTGAATGAGATGAGAAGAGAATTCCCGCAGGAAAAGACGTTTATTGTTTGTTTTCTGTCTTTTAGAGAACTGTTTTGATTTTTTTTGTGAAACATTCTCATACTAAGACTTGTTCATCGTGGTAGATGCCTTACACCTAGCCCCAGGATGGAACGTGTATAAGGAACCCACGACAAAGTTTCCTGGTGTACAAGAAAGTTTGATCTTTATTAGGTGTTTTGAGTTTTATTTATGAGATGAGAAAGAATGACTCAAGTTAAAAAAGGAAAAACTAAGGGGACTAAGATAAAACCCTAAGTTGTTTATTGCATAAAAAAGGAGATTCTAATAGGTTGTGTGGTTTTCTAATCCTAATGAAAAGAATAAAAAGAAGAAAAGAGAATTAGAACCCCACTTACTTCCTAAGGAAGTTAAGTTGTTTCTAAAGAACAAGGGGAAAGCCTATACAAGCAAAGCACAAGGTGCTAAGGCAAACACACTTAGGAAGCATAAAGAAGATGAGGAAGAAGTAACATAAACAAGGCTTACCTCAACCTCCCTACAAAACAATGGTTAGTTTTACAAAGCAATTTGAACACATAAAGCATGGCAAGAATCCAAATAAAGGTCAAACTAGCTAAGAGAAAGCACTAAGGGTTTCCTAGGATTAAGACCTTGATATAAAGGATCCTACAAGACAAAAGACTTCTAAAGTCAGAAGCTAAACCCGATTAAAGCATTCTAGGGTTAAAAGATCAAACAATCACAATCCATGTCCTAATAATGTACTAAACCCTAATGGAAAACAAAGTGAGATTAGGTTGAAAAGTTGAATGATTATGCAAAGCAAACTTTAATTAGATCAAATGTGAATGTCAAAACCATAACCTAACACTAAATGAAAGTTTCTCAAATGGTGAACCAAAATAGGAACAAAGAGATTCAAGTGAAGGAGATTCAAATAAGAGTGAAAGAAGAAAATATGATAAGAATTGAACATGTGATTTCAAAAGAAGTAAAAGACTTAGAAGAGAAATTTAAACATGATCAATGAGAGGTAAACTTCCCATACAAAAACCAGTGGCTTAATGTAAAGTTAAGATGAAGTTAGACTAAAAAATTAACCACAAATCAACTATAATAAATTTCATTAGGGTTAAGGAACAAAGAAGTTTGATTTTGAAGTCTTAAAGTACCAAAATAGACCAAATGAAACACAAAGACTTATGAAATAAAATGGAGACATGAAAATGGATGTGGGAAACTTATAAGATGTATAATAATGATATAACATGAACACCATACTCGCAAATTTGATTTAGAAGTGTTAAGATGAAGGATGAAGGTGAATTAGGGTAAAGGTGACATACATGAACACATGTGTAACTTAAGGACCAAGTAACCGCAAAAATTCAAAATGTGATTACCTATAATAGATACAGGTGATATAAAGACATCAAATTGGACCCTAAGAACTCAAATTGAGAACCTCAAATGAATGACATAAATGCCTTATCAAAATGGAGTGAAAAGGATGAGGAAATGAACCCTAAAATGTAACTTGTGGAGGAAGGTACCTAAAAATATCAAATGAAATGGAAAAAATTATGAAACATAGGATTTAGAGTCAAAACCAGGGGGCAGAAAACCTCTAAAATATCTCACAAAAATTTGCATTTTAACTCAATCAAACAATCACACAAAGTGGATTAGGGTTTAGAAGGGTAAGGCTCAAACAATGACTTCATAAAGGGACCAAATATGACCTAAAATATAGGAGTAAAATATTTTTAATGACCTTGATGTGTCCTCTGGATAGAGCAAAAGGAATGGTATCAAGATCATTTCTGGTTTAGGTGAAACAAAATTGAGAAGAGCTATTGGTCAAGAAATGAGACAATAAAAAAGAAAAAAAATGAACAATTAATTTTGGCTCAAAATTTAAAGAAAAATGGAATAAAAAAATATGAAAAATTTGAGAAAATGTTAAAATTTAAGTGTGAATTATTTGGGGATTTTTGGAAGTTTCTAGGTATTTTAATAAAATCAAAATTGAAAAGGAATTAAAATGGAAATTAAAAAAGAAAGGGAAATGGTGAGGAGGTGTGAAAAGGAATCCATTTATGTTCAGATTGCGTGGGGCTTAAAAATGGGGGGTGTCAATAGGATTCTTAGCCCAGGTTATGTCACATGTTTGGCACAATCTCATTTATACGTTGGCGCATTGAGTGGCGTTAGATGGAAGTGATCGAACAACTATGTTATAAAGTTGGGAGACAACTAGGGCAAATGTTTTGGTCACCAGAGATGACCTCCGGTCATCTTCTCCGGTGACCTGTATCTAGGGCAACATCTAAACTCCATGAAAACGCAATCTAAGGCTATCACTATGTTCCTCTCACTATGTACATTTCAAATTCATGTTTAGTTTGCATTTATCACTCAAGAACAAGCCAGATCGAAACCACAAATTTTCAACCTAAAAAATGGTTCTAAGCATCTAGAAAGCCAATCAACTAGCCAGATGATTCATAGCTTCTATCAAGCTCTAAACAATACAAATCAAGCAAAAATAACCAGAATCGTGCAAGTGTAATTCAAGAGAAAACCTGAAATTGCAGAGGTTCAAATGTTGAAGAATTTAACACCCTTCTACCCCAAAGCAAAATATTTAGAGTAATATCAGAGTAACAACAAGAAGGGTATACATTTCTATCATAACAAATCATACATATAATGTCCTGTCCCGTAACACAGGTTAATCAACATCATGAAATAACATAAAAACATTTCGCAGCAGAATTAAACTTCATAGTTCAAAAATTCATTAATTTACTTCATGAACATAACATAATCCAGAACTCAACATCATAAGATAAGGAAAATTAATCTCAAATAAAAATATAACTGAAATAAAATTAATAACTTAAAACCCATCCCGGTGTTACATGACACAAAGCAGAACACATTTACTCCAAACTACTCCTAAGGTAAAACTGTACGCTCCGAGACTCTGAAAAACTCCTCTTGCAGTGCAAGGCTACTCTTTATCATCTGCAAGTTACCCACAAAAGAGGAAATATTTCCAAGCAGGAAGGGTGAGTAATCATAATATATTATAAACATACAAGAATATGGAATATAAATAAATTATAATTGCTTGTCATAACATCATCAGCAATAAAATTCAGCAACAACAACACAATCGTGAATTCATTCAGAATATGCAATTTCCAACTATCCTGATATGCCATATACATGTGATACCAATTTCCTCGTGAGATGGATACATGACCATCAAACCTCCACAAGGGAGCACACCGTAATCATCAAATCTCTTCAATCCACACAATGGGATTGAAGCTACCAAATAGGCCGAAGCCCCATCGTGAATGTCATGAAATGCAATGATGCGTTACATCGAAAAATTCATAAAAAATTAACTCGCATCATTCATTTCATATCAGCAATCCAATATCAAATATTCATCTATTTTCATCATGACAATACACCAAAAACTCCAGTTCATTAACAACCCCGACTCATCAAGACTTAACCGAACCCGGTAAAAATTATGAGGCAATTTACAGGTTATTTCAAAAAATCAGTTCTAAAAATTATCTCATTTTTATTCATCAAAATAAATTTTATTTCATGCCTTTTCTGACGCTTCAAACGAAATGCAAATCGGACTTACGATTTAAAAGTTATGAATTTTTAAAGAATTTAAAATTGCCTCCAATATAGTGTTAACCGGTTAACCCATAACGTTAACCGGTTAACGTCTGCAAAACTTCAGAAAACACCCAAATTTGCAATGGTTAACCGATTAACCCATAGCGTTAACCGGTTAATGCACGTTTTCCAGCCGTTTTTTGCTACTTTATGCAGACTGCACTAAAACCTCAAAAACCCCAAATTTCAATACGGGTTTCATATCAAATCACCCCATAATTATTCCAATTCATCAATCAAATACGAACAACATCTAGACAACAAATTACACAATCAATTATATGATTCTAACTCATTTTAATCACTCTAATTCATCAAAATTTTACTCATAAACGCAACCTAAGTCAAAACCCCTAAAACTCACAAACTCATACAAATCTCATCTACTTATAATCCAATTCCTATATAATTACAATAGATTATGAAAATTCCCCATACCTTAGAGAATTTCACTGATTGACACTCTCCTCTTGGGTTCTTCACCGCTTCCTAACTCTGAGCTTCCTCTCCTTCCTCTTTCTTCAGAGCTCTTCACCAAAACACGATAGAATGAGAAAAATTGATCGTGTAATCTTTTTTACAAAAACTATTCCAATTATGTCTTTTTCCCATCTTAACCTCATATTTTTCACAAAAGGACCACCTTACCTTTTTCTTTAATATATTTTTAATAATAATAATAAAATAGTATAATAATACACTATTTATCCTTATTCTATAAAAATACTTTTTTTCTCCAAAATTCTCCATTTAACCCAAATTCTCGAATCCTTCTAAATTAATTAAATAATTGAATAAATAATTAAATTTAGATTTTCGGGGTGTTACAAAGAAAGCCAGAGAGTAGGTTCCTCTTGTGTTCTATACTTGATCTTGATCCTTGATTGAGTGAAATAAACCCTCAAAGTGCTTGAATCTTTGCTGAATTGAAGAAAATGCAGAGATTGTAGATGCACTAGATCTTGAGCATTCACACTGATTTCACCATGAGTGATGATCAAAAGATGACAATGATGATGAATTGATGAAGAATGCAATGTAATTGATGAAGATCAGTGAGAATTCCAACAAAATACAGAGATATGTAGAAGTGTATTCTTGGAGATTCAACTGGATTCACCCATGAACTTGATTAGAAGGTGATGATGTTGAAGAATGGATGATGATTAAGGAGTGTTGATGAAGGATGAAGCTTATTCGAAGCAAAATGCAGTGTAGAAGTGGAGAGAAAATCCTTGAAGTTTTTGGTTATTTTGATGAAAAATGAAGTGTGTTCAATTCAGCTATGGTGGAGCCTTATATATCCATGGTTAGCCTCTTAACTCATTGTGGTTAACAATTAGATCATTGGTTAACTGAGTCATGTTTGTTACAACTGAGTCAAGTTAGTTATGGTGAGTTAGAGTGAGTTTAAGATGAGGGAAGCAAAGGGTGCAACTAAACTTGTTTTGCTCGAGCTGGGTCCAATGTGGTGATGTTTATGTTGCTTACAATGGGGATGTGGAGAAGAACTGAAACTGAATTAATCCAATGCAGAAGCTTGTGGTGTCATGCTATGGAATTTTCACTTGGCTTGAGTTTCATGACTGCATGCTAATAAGGGTGATCATGCAACCATGTGATTATGTTCCAATGCCATGCATTTTGTGATCATTGACATGTTGAGTGAAGTAAATCCATCTGGATTGAATTAAATCAAACCTGAATTGCATTGTCTTGATGCATAAGAAATCTGGTTGCACACATCAATCTTTCATTGGACTTTTCTTCATGCTCAAGCTACCAAATGAGGTGATTTTTGTGCTCAAGTTAAAGAAAATGTTACAAGCAACATGTTTGGTGTTGAACTCATGATGACACAAACCCTCTTGGTACCTCAAAATGATCATAGAAAATCATGCCATAAAGTTACACACTTGGGCCTGAATAATGTTGGCATGCCTTGGTAAATTTCTTGTGACTTGATCAGTGTGGGAACATGACTTTGAGGTTCCATAACTTTCACATGATTGGTCATATGAAAAATCCTCCAATATGAAAGTTGTAGAGGAGACAACAATGAACAATTTTGACGTTGGAAAAAATTTCATTTGAGGTTATCTTGATGGATAAAAATGGCCATACATTTTGCATACCACCTGTTTGATATATTGCCTTTTCTGGCGCGCGCGTGTGACTTGCTTTGGCTGACATATGACTTGGTTTTTGCCCTAGTTTCATCAAACTTTGATTGATCATAACTTCTTCAATTTTAATACCATGAACATGTTCCACCTATGGATTTGAAGCTTAGGATTCCCTCTTTCAAACAACCCAAGTAGAATTTTCATTTGACTTTTATTTTGGGAGTAGGCCTCTCTTGAACTTGGCTGAAAAATGGCCAAAACTTGCCATTTTTGGAAACCCTAACCTTCCAAAAATGGTAAGTCTTTATTTTTAAGGATACCTCCATCATTTCTTGATCAAATTTGGTCCATGGACTCCTTGTAACATAAATTTCATGAATTTGACCTTAAAAAAATCATGAGTTGACTTTTTCCTCAACATAGTTGACTTTTCCCCAATTTATTGATTTTCAAGTAACTGGTCTATTAAAAACCTTCCAAAAATGAATCAATGGATGATATTTCAACCTTAAACACCCGACATCATGTGGAAAAGACTGAGATCAAGTTTGAACCAAAATTTCATTGAGAAGCTCCTTTAATCAGAAACCCCAATTTCACCCCCTTTTGTCAAGAGGTGTGACACTGCTTGAATTTCTTGACCAATCCACTTATTTCTAAGATTTGGGGAATCAAATGAGGCCTCGTGGGATGTTTTTGACCCTTTGAATAATGTTGAGAGGCCATATGACCCTTTTATTGATTTTAGATGATCATCAATTTCTTTAGTCATTGATCACAAGCCCTATGCCTCAGCTATGATTGTTATGATGCAATGCTTTGTACCATGATATGGAATCGTGTATGCAATGTGATATGCTAAATGCCATGCAAATGAGAGGGCAAATTTTGGGGTGTTACAGCTGCCCATATTCAATCATCTGTAGATCTGAATGGATGATAGTAATGGCTTTCAGACCTTCAAGGTATGTAGTGATTAGATACCCAAATAAACCGGAAAAAATTTGTACTATATGGGAAATGAAATGTATTGGAAAGGAAATTCCATTCTTGGATGATGAAGTAAACAAAATACACCATGAGTGGGTCAAAAAAGAAACCATCATAACTTATATGACAGCTCAAGAACATGAAATCGAACTTGGCATAATCAAAAAGTATCTATCCCACGTGGGAGATAAAACTTGAAAAGAGACCAATATAGCGTGGATGACGACTCAAACAAATGAAACCAGACTTGGTGGAATCGACAAGTATTTATCCCACGTGGGAGATAAAACCTGAAAAGAGACTATCATAACATGGATGACGACTCTAAAAAACGAAACCGGACTTGGCGGAATCAAAAAGTATTTACCCCATGTGGGAGATAAAACCTGAAAAGAGACTATCATAGCATGGATGATAACTCAAAGAAACGAAACCAGACTTGGCGTAATCGACAAGTATTTATCCACGTGGGAGATAAAACCTGAAAAAAGAATATCATAGCGTGGATGATAACTCAAAGAAGCGAAATCGGACTTGGTGGAATCGACAATATTTATCCCACGTGGGAGATAAAACCTGAAAAAGACTATCATATCATGGATGATAACTCGAAGAAACAAAACCGGACTTGGCAGAATCGACAAGTATTTATCCCACGTGGGAGATAAAACCTGAAAAGAGACTATCATAGCATGGATGATAACTCGAAGAAACGAAACCATACTTGGCAGATTCAACAAGTATTTATCCCACGTGGGAGATAAAACTTGAAAAGAGACTATCATAGCGTGGATGATAACTCGAAGAAACGAAACCGAACTTGGCGGCATCGACAAGTATTTATCCCATGTGGGAGATAAAACCTAAAACGAGACTATTATAGCGTGAATGACAACTATATTGGAGATTACAAGAATTGACTGACAAGAGTAACAGTGCTGAGTAATGAACTTGGCATTCTTTGTGGGGATGCTTCGGTCTGATTGAAGAAATAATGTTTCGGGCTTCCGTGGAAGGTACCAAAACTAGCTTATGCTTCATATGCATATGTTTGAATTTTTCCATGGCGTAATGCTCCGTAATGATGGAAATGCTACGCTTTTTGAGGATGCAAATGTAATGATGATTAATAAATGCAAATGCAAAAGAGATCCCCTAATGAGGAGAAAGTAAGCATCCTTGACGACTTTGCTGGGGAAGAAATAATTACTGTGTTGATTGTGATGAATCCCTGTGGGGAAAAGAAACTCTGCGGGGAATAATGTTAATAATACACCAGCTCTGAACTGCCTCCATTGCAAAAAATAAATTGGACTTTAAGATTGGAGAGCCAAGACCCTGTTGGGCATGAACTTGATTTGAGAGGTACGCTACCCGTTGAACTCCGTTGGGGAAGTGATATCCTTCTGACTCGGCTGGGGAGACATATGTGTTGGTACTCTACTGAGGAAGAAAACTGTTGGGGAATCTCTCATATACACAATCTTTTTCTTGGGGAAGAGGTGCCAATGAGGATTGGACTTTATGTAGCGACTTCACTGGGAAAATTGTGAACAATGTTGTGCAAGAAGGAAAACCATCAGACTTCTCACTATCTTCACCACTACTAAGGAGTATTAAATCTTCATGTACTTATAGGGATAAGAAGACTCTAGTGGGGGATATTTCTTCGTTGAAGGACAACTCTCTTATTGGGAGAACATTAGTCTTCTGTTACCTTTCCGGGGAAGATTTCAACTTCCAGATTTACTGGGGATAATGGAAAACATAAAAAAGGATGTTCCTGATGAATCTTGCTCAATAATCTGCTGAGGAAGGCTTCCTGAAGTTTTGTGCTGGCAATGACTTTGCTAGCAACACTTGTACCTACATGAACACGATTGATAGTGCTTGCAAAATGGAGAGTTAGTTTGGCATGCATGCCACAGGTTCATGTCTGAATCACCATCCCTGTTACTCAACACATCAAATATATGACAAGTGTTCTTATTTTCATGTGTGTATTACAAAGTATTCATGTATTCGTAATGCAATATTTATCACAATTTTGTTGGAAACTTTTACAATAAATCAATAGTAGATAAAAAACAAAAACACATGGAAGAAAATTTGAATGAAATTGCACTTTTATTGATGGAAAATGGCCATGAATAGGCATTACACCAGGAAGCAATCCCTGGAAAGAGGAAATTTCCCATAAGGAAAATAAACTATCCTAATGGTAATGTGAACACCAGATCTCATCAAGCTCCAACCCGACTATGACTTGTATGTCCTCAAGACTCTTCGCATGCTTCGCTTTTGAGGAAGACGATTGAATTGATCCTTAACCCTCAGATTATACTTGATTGTTGATGACGATTCACAGATCTCGCAGATCACATTTGTTCGTTTTAGTCCCTATTTTGCATGGATCTCCCTTTCGGGTTTTCAATCCACCAGGATGCCCTTTTTTGCCTGAGCTGTCCGATGTGGCTTTTCAACTCAGCGGGTGTACATCTTTTCAGATATTTCCCTAACTTTTTCCCGAGCCTTTTATTCTATTTTTGGCTCGTCGGGATGCCATTTTGTTTCTTGGAATCTTATTCTGTTTTTGTCCAGCGGGTCTCTTTATACAAAGTATTTTCTAACTGCGTCTGTGGTGACAGGAGATTTGAAATCCATGTCATCCATGGTTGTTAACATTAAGGCTCCTCCCGAGAAGACCTTTTTAACCACAAATGGACCTTCATAGTTGGGTATCCACTTGCCCCTATGATCTGTATTAGGAGGAAAAATCCTTTTCAGCACTAAGTCACCGAGTATGTAGCATTGAGGTCGTACTTTCTGGTCGAAAGCCCGTTTCATTCGCCTTTGATACAATTATCCATGGCATACAGCGACTAGGCGTTTTTCTTCAATAAGGCTCAACTAATTGTACTTGTATCGGAGCCACTAAGCTTTGTCAAGCTTGACATCCATCATTATTCTCAGCGAGGGAATCTCGACTTCAACCGGTAGAACAACCTCCATACCGTACACAAGTGAAAACGGGGTTGCCTCTATCGAGGTGCGCACAAATGTTAGGTACCCATGCAATTTGAACGATAACATCTCATGCCAATCTTTATACGTCACAACCATCTTCTACACTATCTTTTTGATGTTCTTGTTGGCCGCCTCGATGACACCATTCATCTTCGGGCGGTACGACGAAGAATTATGATGCTCAATCTTGAAGTCCTTACACAAGTCTGCCATCATCTTATTGTTGAGATTAGAACCATTGTTCGTAATGATTCTTTCGGGAATTCCATACCGGCAGATATTATCCCACTTTATGAATCTGGCTACCACTTGTTTCGTGACGTTGGCATAGGACACCGCTTTAACCCACTTTGTAAAATTGTTTATAGTAACCAGGATGAAATGGTGACCGTTGGAAGCAGTTGGCTCAATCTTTCCAATCATATCAATGCCCCATATAGCGAAGGGCCAAGGTGAAGACATGACACTCAATAGATTTGGAGGCACATGCACCTTATCAACGTAGATTTGGCACTTGTGGCACTTGCGAGAGTATTTACAGCAATCGGATTCCATGGTGATCTAATAATACCCTGATCTTAGCAACTTCTTTGCCATAGCATTCCCTCCAGCATGGGTACTGAAGGAGCCTTCGTGAACTTCTTGCATCAACATCTCTGCTTTGTGTCTATCCACATATCTGAGGAAGGCTATGTCGAAGTTCTGTTTATAAAGCACATCATCCTGGTTTAAGAAGAACCCGTCTGCCAACCTCCTAAGGGTCTTCTTGTCTTTATTGGATGCCCCTTCCGGGTATTCCTGAGATTTCAGGAAGCACTTGATATCAAAGTACCAAGGTTTGTTATCCTTACCACTGTCAACTGCGAATACATATGCCGACCTCTCAAGACGAGACACATCAATTATGGGCACATAATTCTCTTGGTGAACCTTGATCATAGAAAATAAGGTTTCCAAAGCATCAACAAATTGATTCTCGTCTCGAGGTATGTAGTGAAGCTTGACCTTCGTGAATAAAGTTAACAATCTTCTGGTATAGTCCCTGTAAGGAATCAGATGAGGTTGATGAACCAACCATTTGCCGTTAACTTGGTTGATAACCAAAGCCGAATCACCGAAGATCTCGAGTTTCTTGATTCTCAAACCAATTGCTTCCTCGATCCCCATTATGAATGCTTCATACTCTGCTTCATTGTTAGTGCATTCGAATGTCAGCCAGGTAATGAATGGCATATGGATCCCTTCCGGCGAGATAATAATAGCACCAACTCCGCTACCGTTCATGTTAACGGCTCCGTCAAACATCAGACTCCATTTAGATTCGAGGTCTGGCCCCTCCTTCGGGAGTGGTTCTTCACAATCTTTCGACTTGAGGAACATGATATCCTCATCCGGGAACTCGAACGTCATTGGTTGGTAATCATCAATTGGCTACTGGGCCAAGTTGTAACACCCACTTTTCCCAATTTCAAAAATAACATAGATCTTAATAAAAATCATAGTTTTCATACAAAAGTGAGTTGCTACATTTCAACGAAACCAAAATTCAATTTAGTCTTTCATTAAACAACAAAATTAAAATAGTTCATCATCGTATGTACTCAACGGCATACACATTTCAAAATTTAAAACAATCTATTTAGCTTATTAAATGGATACATAACTAACAAAGTTAGAAAAAAAAAGAAGCAAAAGTCCCCATTCCCGTGTTACGTATCAGAGTGCCCTATGACTCGATCAAGCAACACCAGAGCACTCTCATGTATCTGGGTTATCTGTACTTCCAAAGAAGTACAAACACAACAACAAAAACAAAGGGGGTGAGAAAATGATTCCATATCATAACGGTGCAAATAACATTTTGAAGGAGTAATCACACACAAGTCATAACATGCAACACAAACCATCCATTCAAATATATGCAATGTGACTCCACGACACAATGCAAATGCGGTACCTTCTTCAACAATGGTTCATCGATTCGAACTCGGATGCATAGTTTACGCTCCTACTGAGACACGATCATCCCCACCCATTGATTCACAATGAATCCGAATAAGCATTTACGCTCCATCCGAGAGATGATTATTCCACCAACATGTATGCGTATGCAAGACTCGATTACACATACACCAACATATATAAACATGAACATAACCATTCATGACACGATCCTCCTGATCTTCACAAATCATCAATCACACAGTAAATATAGTTTATACCACCCAAACAAGAATCATTACTCATAATTGACACAATCTCAGATGGTCTTTTTAACAAAATCATACCATTCAAACCAATCACATAGAACGTAACTACTACTTATGTGTCGTCAGGTCCTATAACTATTCATAGATACTATCCTCAATGTCTTAGGCTAATGTTATGAATGTTTATCAAGAAAACGGGTCGAAACCAGCTTAATATATCGAAATTCTTCCAAAAATAGAGGCCTGACATGGCCCCCCCTCCGTGTCCCTTGACACGACCCGTGTCACACGGTCTGACACTTCCACCAGAAATCACATTTTGATCAAAGACAGAAGGCTGACACGGTTACCCGTGTCATGTGACACGACCAGTGTCAGACCCTCTGAAGCCCATCCTTCCAAAATTCATTTAAAAATCACTTTCCCGTAGCCTAACACGGCCACCCGTGTCGCCTGACATGGCCCGTGTCAGGAGTCCTGCGCCCCAAAATTCAGCTTTTTCCAAAAATCACTTTTTCTTCCCCTTTTTATACCAGTCCGAATCCAGTTTGTTTTACTTCATTTTTAGCACTCAAAATAGTCCAATTCCTGTTCTTATTACCATTTTATACCTCTAACATCACATAACTTCTTAGCCTAATAATTACTAATCAAATTTGGATAATCCTAGGTTTTCTCCATCTTCCCTAATGACTTCATCATCCATAACATTCATAGACATATTTTTCATAACCTACACATATCATGCAATTCAACATCAAGCTTCACACATACACAACCAACATCACAATAGACAAATTATATCATAAATTTATCAAAATCAAACAATTTCATACAATCCCTAAGAGAGTAAGGAGCTCCCAATTACCCTTTCATGTTGGATCACCAATATAAAACCCTTTCTCCCATCTTACCTCGAAATTGAACGATCCTTCGCAAATCCTTGATCTTGGAGCTCTACGATTCTTGATCTCCCTTCTCTTTTCCCTTTTCTCTGGAGAAAACTGTTTTTTTGTCAAAAACACGATAAGAGGAAAAAGACTCGTTCCCCTCTTTTCATAACATAACACAATTACTACCTTGCCCCTTAAACCTCCAACTTATTATTTTATTTATTAAATAATAATATTCTAATAATAATACCATCTCATTATCATATTATTATTTAAATAAAATAATTTCTCTACTTATTATTCTAAATATACCACCATACTCCAAATAATTATTTTATAAAATAATTTATGAAATCGGGGTGTTACACAAGTAATCCGACATTACACTTCCCTTGATAGCTTTTTGTGAAGTATATTGGATGTCATATTCTGTCAGAATCATTTTCCACTGAGCTACTCCCCCGGTTAGAGCTGGCTTTTCGAAGATGTATTTTACAGGGTCCATCTTGGAAATCAACAGGGTGGTATGAGTCATCATGTACTGTCTTAGTCGGCGAGCAGCCCACGCCAAAACGCAACAAGTTTTCTCGAGCAGTGAGTATCATGTGTCATAGTCGGTAATTTTTTTGCTAAGGTATTAGATTGTGTGTTCTTTTCGACCATACTCATCCTGCTGACCCAATACGCTGCCCATTGATCCCTCAAGTACTGTTAGGTACATGATTAAAGGTCTCCCTGGTGCTGGAGGCATTAGAATCGGAGGTTCTTACAGATACTCCTTGATTTTGTCAAAAGCTAGTTGGCTGTCATCATTCCATTCGATGGACTGATTCTTCCTCAGAAGCTTGAAAATAGGTTCACACATAGCTGTTAGGTGAGAGATGAACCATGCAATGTAGTTCAACCTCCCTAAGAAGCCACACACTTCTTTTCGGTTCTCGGCCCAGGCATCTCCTGAATTGCTTTTACTTTCGCAGGGTCGACCTCAATCCCCCTTTCACTGACAATAAAGCCCAGTAGCTTTCCGGAACCCACCCTGAATGTGCACTGGTTCAGGTTCAATCTCAGTCTGAACTTCTGAAGCTTGTTAAATAGTTGGGCTAGGTTGACTAAATGTTCTTCTTATATCTGTGACTTCACAATCATGTCATCGACGTAGACCTCAATCTCGTGATGAATCATGTCGCAAAACAGAGTCACCATTGCATGTTGGTATGTTGCCCCAGTATTTTTCAAACTAAACAGAATTATTTTGTAACAGAAGGTGCCCCATGGGGTGATGAAGGTTGTTTTCTCCATATCATCTAGCGACATCTTGATCTGATTGTAGCCCGAGAAACCATCCATGAAGGAAAACACAGAAAATTGGGCAGTGTTATCAACTAGCACATAAATATGTGGCAACGGGAAGTCATCTTTAAGGCTCGCCCTATTCAAGTCCATATAATCCATGCACATCCTGACTTTACCATCCTTTTTGAGAACTGGGACAATATTCGCAACCCATGGAGGATAATTTGTCACGGCCAAGAATCCAGCGTCAAATTGCTTTTGAACATCTTCTTTGATTTTGATGGCCATATCAGGTCGAGTTCATCTTAAATATTTCTTTACCGGTGGGAAATCTTGCCTGAGGGGTAGCTTGTGCACTACACTATCGGTGTCCAACCCTGGAATGTCCTAGTAATACCAGGAAAAGACATCAACATACTCTCGAAGCATGGCAATCAGACGGCTCTTGAAAAATTCTTCCAACGCAGTCCCGATTTTGACCTCTCTCCTGTCTTCTTCAGTACCTAGGTTTATCACCTCAATGGCTTCCTCATGTGGCTGAGTCATCTTCTCCTCTCTCTTGAGAAATCTGGCTAGTTCTTTGGGTAATTCACAATCTTCTTCACCATCCTCGTCGGCTAGGTAAATCGGATTGTCCAAGTCATACTGAGCCATAACAAGGTCGTCATTGATGAGACCCGATGAGGAGCATCTGCATGAATGACGATTCATGCTAGATTTTAGAAATGGTGAGAGAGATGGAAAAACATTTCCATTTATTTATTTATTTAAACAAAAAATAAAAATGAAGGACAAGGAACAACATGAATGAATGTAAAAACTTCCACTTTATTAATGATTATGATATTGCATCATGAATAATAAACCCTTACAATGAGCTACTATGCCCCAGATAAGGCATAAATCTTGTATACAAGAGAATAGAAACATAAAACTATTACTCTTCTGGTTGAGTGACGGAGATGAACGCTTTGGCCGACCAATTGATAAGTTGCATCCCTAGAACACAAGGCCTTATCCATTCATCCAGTTCACAATCACTATCAATCGTTTCTTCTTGCACTGCACAGACGTTGCCGTGGTCAAACCATCCCGCACTGGTGAAGGTAATTGGGCCTTTCCGACCTCTAGCACTTTGACCCTTTGTTAACTAACCAACATGGTAACCAACCCCGAACATGTCTTTCTTCTCTAGGATTTCAATCATTTTGCCCCAGCCTTCATTTGCACCTGTTTTCACAACCTCTAGGGCTTGCTTGTAGGATGCTATGGATGTTCCATTCTTTGTATCCTCCGATAAGGCAACTAACGATGATGTACTTATAGTCCTGATGGGATCGAAGGCTTGGCAAGGAGTTTCAACAATCTCTCCATCCATTTCTACGTACTTGAACGGGGCCTAGTGGCTGATGAAGATATCTTCTTCCCCACACACTGTAATGATTTGTCCTTCCCAGAAAAATTCGAGCTTTTGGTGGAGGGTTGAAGACACAGCCCCTGCTCCATGTATCCAGGGTTATCCCAACAAACAACTGTATGCTAGTTGGATATCCATAATGTAAAAAGTAGTATTGAAAACCCGTGGTCCTACCGTGATCAACAATTCCACCTCTCCAAATACTGACCTTTTCGAGCCGTCGAACGCTCGGACGACCAAGTCACTTGGCCTAAGCACAACCCCATTGTAATCCAGCTTAAATAGTGCTTTCTTTGGAAGTATGTTCAAGGATGATCCTGTGTCCACATGTACGTGAGAGAGTACAACTCCTTTACATTCCATAGAAATGTATAGATTGCGATTGTGGCTGCGTCCTTTAGAAGTCAGGTCCATATCAGTAAATCCCAAACCATGGCTGGCATTTTCACTTAACACCACCGCCTACAATTGATTTACATAAATGTCTTGTGGCACATATTCATTTTTTCAAAATCTTTAACAGAGCCTTCCGGTGTGAGTTTGAACACATTAACAAGGATAAGATTGAAATCTTAGAGGGAGTTTACTGCAAGTGATCAACAATTTTGTAATCACTCTTCTTGATTATTCTCAGGAATTCCCCAACCTCCTTATCAAAAGTGATATCAAGCTCTGGCATAGGTGCATCACTAGTCATGGTCTGTTTACCCTTCGCTCTTGCCCGGGCTTCAGCATTGTCCTTCGATGGTTACACATTGTTTCTCAATGTCTCTGGTGCAAACAGTCTACCACTCCGGGTGAACCCTCCAACTCCAATGTTCTCGACTTGATGCAGAGATGAACTGGATGTGGTCATGTATTGCTTCTGACCATTGTAGTAAACTTCTCTCACATAGTTCCATATGACAGCTTTCTCGCTCTGATATGGAATTGGTCCAGAAGTGGTGTTGGTAACCAGTGCCACCTTTGCTGGTGCAGGAACTTATGCTGGATTATAGTAAATCGTTATCATTGACACTTCATTCTCTTTCACGATTCTGTTAAACTATATACTTCCTCTCAACCGATCACAACCATCAATAGAATTATCACAATCCAAATAACCCACTTCACAACTCGGAAATATGTTCTTCTTGGCTAGGAAAGCCTTCACAACCAACAATGAAGTCTTCAAGGCCTTGACATCAAATATCAGATTCAAACATTCACCACTATCAATAGCTCGTACGGTCCTTCCATGATTAGGCATGGGGTTCTGTAACATGTTTGGGGTTGGAGCGAAGTTGATCGCCTTGGAGTCTATCAAGTCCTGAATGCCATGTTTGAGAGCTTGACAATTCTTGGTGCTATGGCCAGGAGCTCTAGAATGGAACTCGCAACGGGCATTAGCATCGTAGCCTACTGGGAGCTGACCTGATTTTAAAGGAGCCAAAGTCCTCAACTAGATCATTTGAAGCTGAAGCAGGTTTTGTAATAACTGGGAATACGACATCGGAGGCGCCTTGAAATGCCTATCCTTTGGTATGGGAGGATAGTATTAATGGGGAGCCCTCTACTATTAGTAGTTGTGTTAATGCTGTTGTTGCGATTGCTGAATCTGTTGTTAATTAGCGGGAGAGAAAATAGTGACAGGAGCTGCCTGATGATAGGTGTTCCGATTACCTATCTTCTTCTCAATATATACGGCCCCGGCTTCGCCTTCCCTTTTCTTCACAAAATTCTTCTTGACCCCGGAGGTTGACGCTTTGCCACTCTGAATCTTTCCTTGTTTTTATCCAACTTTCGATTCTTTCACCCGTTAAAATGATGTCAGAAAAGCCGCTAGATGAACAACCTTCCAGTCTTTCCAAGAAATGTCCAGGGAGGGTATCCATGAAAAGGTCAACCATTTCCCTTTCCAGCAATGGTGGTTGAACTCTGGCTGCGACTTCGCGCCACCTCTATGCATAATCCTTGAAGCTTTCAAAGTTCTTTTGTGACAGGATTTGCAGTTGGGTCTGGCTGGGAGCCATGTCAATATTATATAGGTACTGCTTGAGGAAAGCCTCCACAAGCTCATTCCAATTGCGAACAAAGTTCTTCTCCAGTTTCATGTACCATTCCAATGAGCCCCCAGACAGGTTTTCTTAGAAATAATACATCCAAAGCTTCTCGTCTTTGGTATGTGCAACAATCTTGCGATAAAAAGCTTACAAGTGAGTCTTAGGGAAAAAGTTGCTGTTATATTTGTCGAAACCTGGAGGTCTAAACTTTAGAGGGATTACCACCCCTGAAACCAGGCCCATGTCAGAAAGGTTGAAGCCAAGAGTATCTATGCATTCCAAAGCCCTTACCTTCTCAGCTAGCATTTGGAAGTCTTGGAAGTTTCCGCCCGTGCCAAAATCCATGTCATCATTGATCACAGTGTACTGATCTTCTTGGAGATCTTCTACGAGAACGGGAATAGGGTCGGCAGTCTCTTGGGCTGGAGGTCCATCCCCTCTGTTGTTGTTGATCGTATTTCCCTGAGCATCCAAGGTGACCACCAGAGGATCTGTTTACGGGGGTTTAAGCCTTTACATGGCAGCCCTTAGCTCTTGCTGCCCCAGGGCCACGCCCTGCATCATTGTCATGAACTCTCCCATCCTGGTACAAAGTTTGTTCAAGTCGGTTTGTATTGTATCCATGAAACTCCTTTGGTTACAGCGAGTAGCGTACCGGTGTGGAGGGATATCTTGTCAAAGGAGACGAGTCTTTGTGGCTCTCGCAATCTTTCCTGAATAAACAGATAAGTTAAGAAATCCAGATAACCTGCAAAAGAAAGAAAAATGAAAATGACATGAATGTATGCAATGTTGTGTTATTTTTATTCTCAAGGTTTTTTACATTCTCATTTCGTTATTGAGAATTCAGATAACCTTCAGATTTTGGGGAAGAAGACCCCGCATGACATTCAGATAAGATGATAGTCGTGTAGAATTGGTGCTTAGTACCCCGTGTCAGTGCAAGAGATCACAACTAGAGATTCAAACCAACTAAAACATATCATAAACTTAAATATGAAGATAACAAAGTCCCCGAAGGGTTTCAATTCATACATCAATAGAATTGAAAAGTAAAGCAAAGAGGAATCCCACAACAGGCATGTGGGTAATCTAGGTACAAGAGTAAGAAACTAAACTCTAGGAAGCTCCATGTCTTGCAGCCTCTAGCTAAGACGCTTGACGGCCTGGAATAACTAGGCTATATCTGGATGATTCGGCTCCTGGTTGAGCTTCTGAATAAGAAGATCCCTTAGATCAAAGGAAGCATGCACTTCGTTGATCTTTTGTAGGAACACATCCTCACTTTCTTTGCTAGGACTCGACTCAGTCTTGACTTTCTTGACATTGGCCCGAAGCTTCAACTCTTCTACCTCCTTCTGGATGTCTTCAGCTGCTTGTTGACTTTTTGCCATCTTCTGAACGTAATCTCTTCATTGCTCATGGGCTTTCTGAAGCAGCTCTCCCTATTCAGCCAGAGTCTCTTGAAGTATTTTTATCTTCAGGTTGTACTCGATCTCTACCTCCTTTTGCTTTCTCAGATGGTCATCCCACTTCTCCTGCCAGAGGGTCACAGATTCGTTGGCTTCATCTAAGGCCTTCTTATCCTTCTGACGCTAACTCTCCTTGTGGATCTCAGCTAAATCCCTTTTATTGAAATAGAGCACCCTTTCTTCGAAGTCTTTTTTCTTGAGCCAAACTATCTCTTCAGCTTGACGAGCTCTATCCTATAATTGCTTGTTGTGGATCATCAAATTCTGGCAAGAGTTATTGGCCTCCTGATTTTCAGCTCTGAGCTGTTGGACCAAAGCCTCCAACTTCTGATAAACCTCTAGAGGTACAGTAGCAGGTGAGGGAGCTGGTGCATAGAAAGGGATTAGAGCCACTTGAGCTTTCTCCCTTATCCATGCTTCAAACTCGGGGAACATCTGATTCTTGCTTCTGCCCAAGTATGCTACCCCTTCCTTCTGATAAGCTTCCAGGAGCCTACAACTTTTCTGACCAAGGAAGGTTATCCTTCACCGGGAAGTAAAAAGTCTGGAACAACTTTGATTCTTCGGGAACCTCTTTGAATGCGTATCCCAACTGTATTATTAAGAGAATATGATTATAATTGATGCCCCTTAATACTTCTAATAACGGAATGTTGAGATAGTTTCTGCAACTAGCGATAAAGTTCTTCCCTTGTAGCCTCAAAGTAAACCATCTAATGTCTTTGATAGACAATGTACTCAATTTCTGGGCCAAAGTTATATCGAGATTAGTGAAAGCCTTAATGGTAGGTAGGTGTCTCATAAACCATCTGTAGAATAGAGGAGGACAACACCTAACTAGACCACCCCGCTTTTTCTCGTTCTTGTAGTTTACTGAATAATATAAGTCACCCAGGAGAGTGGGCACATGATTCTTTAGCACAAACTAATGGATGACATTCATATCCACGAATTTTTCCATGCTAGCAAACAAGACGATCCCATATATGGATAATGTTAGGATAGCACAAACTTAATCCTAGTGATTTCCATAGTGCGTTCTCCAGCCCTTCTAACCAAAAACTCTAGAGGAAAGCCAAGTACCCCAGCTTTGGTAGCAGTCAGATTAGCAAACACTTTAGATGAGCTCAAATAAAGAGCTTTGGAAATGTTGTCACGAGAAGGTCTGGTCATCGCTGAATTGAAGGGAGTCTGATCTTTGAGTGGCATCCCCAAAATCTCTGAATACTCTTCAAGAAGTGGGCCTAGCTGGAAGTCATGAAAAGTGAAGCACCTGAGTCGCAAATCGTAGTACTGCAACAAGGTATGAATGACACTCTTTTGAGGACTATCCAGATTAACTACCAAATCCAGAATATTACCATATTTCTCTTTGAAGTATCCCAGATGACCCGAGGTAATAAGTGACACAATCTGATTAAGCAAATCCACTTTGGTATCAAATAACTTGTAGTGCACATTCTTCTTTCGGACGTCTTCCATCTTTGAAGCAGAAGTATGACCAGGAACCGGGAATAATATGAACCCTGAGAATGAAAAAGAACACAAATGATTAATGATGTCATGATGCTTATGCAAGGCGAGGCATGTGATCAATGACGTGTCTGTGGTGTGTCAATCATGTAATCATGTGTCTGTGCAAGGTCACAACAATAATATATCACAATAACAGTTCCTTTGAACAGAAATCCCGAATCTCAAAACCAAGAACTATAGAAACAAATCACAATACTGAATTATACTGGCAAAGCGGGTACGTTGGAGGTTTTAGGGTTCCTGTAAATCTGTAAACCCCTCCAATCTCACGGGTGTGCTACTCGGGTCAACATCACAGACTCTCAAAGCCGAATAGCAATATTACGTTCACCATCTCCAAGAAATGGCTCATGACCAAATCAGGGAATCGGTTTGGCATTATGTACTACTCAGGGAGGTCTCAGTTGAGTCCAAGGAAACAAGAATCCCTCATAAGTCCCCAATGTAACACCCCAAATTTCCCCTCTCCTGTTTAGCATCATCATCATGCCATAATCATCATCAGCATGTCATATCCTTAGCATATTGCATAGAAAAATGAGGCATAACACTTGCATATGATCAATTATCAGGGAAATTTAAAGCTCATAAGGCAGGTTACAAGGTTGACATCAGGGTCAAAGCCTAAAGAAAGGATTGAGGATCAAAATCAGATCAAAACGGTTGGCGCCGGGTGATTCCCGAGGTTTCCCACCAAAAGGAGGGAAAATTCAAAATTCACTGGCGTTAACCGGTTAACGGATTGGTTAACCGGTTAACGGCTGCGAATTTTGAATTTCCAGCAGCAAATTCAGCATGTGTGATTTGGTTCCAATTTTCATTTTCTGATTTTTATTAATTGGAAATTAAAAAGAAGGATCTAGAGCACTTGTCCAAGCCTAATCCCATTGCAAAATCCTAATCTCTTTGCCAAACCATAATTTTGGATCCCAAGCCTAATTTTTGGGCCCCAAACCTAAACCATATTTAATCCATTTCTCTCCAAACCAAGAGGAACTCTCTCTCATTTTTTATCATTCTGACTTTTCATTCTTCTCACTCACAATTCTCTCACTTTTCTCTCCCAATTTTCCAAATCACTCAAAGTTCCTCTTTGAAGATCACATAACCTTGCCTTGAGGTGTGTGGATCTTGGAACTAGACCTCCATCCATAGCTTACTTGCACCTTTTTGCTGGTTTAATTGGTGATTCAGATCTGGTTTGGGATCTAGAAGTGTTTTTGGATCCAAAATTCTGCATCAAGACCTTGTTCTTGCATTTATTTTGCATGGAATGTGAAGCTTAGCACCGGATCTTCAAAGTTTTGCACGAGATCTATTGTTTTCAGCTTGATCAACAATTACTAAAGCATACCTCAACTTTGTAGGTTGGTTAATTTCAGATCTAGCTCTGTTTTAGCTTATTTGCATGCTTGCGCTTTAGATCTGCCACGTGCTTGCGTATTTGCTTGTGTTGCTTGAATTGATTGATTGGTAACCGGATCTATGTATTAATGTTCATGAGCTTGATAATGCCATTTAATGTGAATTGATACATTATTTTCATGCTCAAATGCTTGCTGGTCTGGTGTAAGATTATTTGGAAAAGCTATTTGTAAGCTGATTTTCTGCAGGAATTGCTGCTGTTTTAACAACGTTAACCGGTTAACAGATTGGTTAACGCACCTGTTTCTGTGCTGTTTTTATGCAGGTTTTGACTGGTTAACCGGTTAACGCTTTGGTTAACCGATTAACACTGATGCAGTGAGCCATTTTTGGGCTATTTTTAGCATGTTTGATCCCCTTACTTATTTTAAATGCCATGGATCATTGCATGATTATTGAATATGATTGTTTGGGTGATTTTCTTGCTGATTGATGCATGCTTCCGTGTTCTGGACACGTAAACGCTTATGTGTGCTATGTTTGGCATGATTGTTTGATCTTGGTTGATGTGAACTTTGAGCATGTCATTTCCATGATTTTATTGATGAACATGTGCTGAATTTTGGCTAACTTGCAGGGGCTCATGGTAAGAGAAGTGTGGATGTTCATCCACATTTCAATTCTTCATCCTTCTCTCTTTTTAAGTGCTTTCTCCTTGTGCTTTTTGACGTGCCTTATGCCATCATGTGTTGCAACTTCTTTTCCTCCCCCTTTAGGAGCAACTTATCTCCTTTAGAGGAGTAAGTTGCTTGCTAGCTCTTCTCCTCTTCTCTTCTGCTCCTCTTTGGTTCTTCTTTTCTCTTAGGATAATTGAAACCTCACTAACGTTAGGACACTTTTGCATGACAACTTTAGGTTTAGTCTTTCCCCATTTTAGAATTTTACCTTTTTGCTCCTTTGGTTTCTTTCTCTTCTCATCTCAAAACAAAAACCTAAAAAACATTAATAAAGAAAGAAGTGACTTCTTGTGTAATAGCCTTATTCCATGGGGCATATGTATTCATTCTATCTTGGAATAGTGCATTTGTCTAGCATGATGCACAAGTCGGATCATGAAGTCATCTTCATCAAGAAAAAATCCTAAAAAAACATTTCTTCATTTTTAATCACCAAAACACTTAATAAATTCAACAAATCAATGAAATTAGGCCCTGGCCTTTGGAAACAAGTCTTGGATACGTTCTCCTTGCTTGGTGTGCTTGTTCTATTATTCCATATTGGAATGTAGTGACAAGTACACATTCCATGGAAAAGAGCCTGAGTTCATTCTCTTGTGCCACACCAATAAAAAGCTCTAAAAAACACAAACAAACAATAATTGTCTTTCCTTTGGGAATTCTTTTCTCATATCCTTCGCTCCGTCCGCGAACTTGCTTCTTCTTGTCATTTTGCAAGACGGTTACGCACTCGTCGTCCGAGCCTGCAACACCTGAGCATTGACATATGAAGTTCAAGCCTTAAGACACAAGCAGTCTTTTCTACCCCTAGTTAGGGGAACTACGGCGCCTCTGATCCTCATTGTCCAGATGAGGTACGTAGGCAGCGGGGTAGGGCCCGTTCGAGCACAATCTTTATTTTCCCTATATTTCCCACATTTCTTCTCTTATTCAGTTCATTTTCTTTTCGCAGCAGCTTTCATTTCTTTTACCCTTTGAAACAGTTCCTTTGCAAGCGTGGATCCCGTCGGGTACGACAGACGATCTGGGGTGCTAATACCTTCCCAGGTCGTAACCGACTCCCGAGCTCAGCTTCTTTGGTTCGCAGGACCTTTGTCCTTCCTTTTCTTTTCTTCTGGTTCGTGCAATATTACCATTCCCGTTCTTTCGGGATAAAAATGCCTGGCTGGCGACTCTTTTCTTTTCCGCGCCTCTTTCGCGTTTGAACCAGGATGGAAATCCGGGGAGTGACACCCAACTTCAAGCATTGAATCGAGAAACAATAGCTCATTCAACCCTTGGGATACAATACCATCGTCATACGAACAATTTGCTTTAACTGGATTCCTATGAGAGAACCAGACCATCCTATGCGAGTTCCCAATGGGCCCTCAGATGTGAGTGGGTTTGCCAATAAATGTGGTTTGCCACTGTCATCATTGGAGAGGGTTGTTTTCACTAAGGTCCTCAATGATCGGTCCCCAAATGCACATAACTATCAAGGTCCTATCCCGAAGTGGAGGAAATCCCCACACAAGATATTTCCAAGACGGTTGCAGTCTGGGTGTGGAACACATCGCCACTCATCATGCCACATACGAGTAAAATGTTTCCACGCTAATCCTAGGGTGCACTCAAGCCAGGTGTTTGGATTATCTCACACTAACTCCCATCCCACAGAAAAACCCAAACCAGCACAACCAAACAGTTCAATATATATAATGCATGGAAAATAAAGATTGAAAGCGGTAAATAAATGCTGTAAAGTAAAAACTGTAAATGAAAACAGTAAATAAACACACACCAGTGCACAAATAAACACCCAAAGAAACAAAAACAAACAGGCGCTAGGATTGAATCTCAAAGGGTAAACCAGAGATTCTGGGTCTGATTCCCTAGCAAAGTCGCCAACTGTCGCTCCCGGGATTTTCATCCTAGTAGAAACGTGAAAGTGGCGTGGAAAGGTAGAGTCGTCAGCCATGCATTTTTATCCCAAATGAATCGGAAAGGTAATGATGCACAAACCAATGGAAAAAGGAAAAGACAAGATCCTGCAAACCAAAGATCTGGGTTCGATAGTCGATTATGACCTTGGAATGTATTAGCACCCAGACCGTCCGCCGTACCCGAAGAGATCTACGCTTGTTAGTCTGTTTCAAAGAGTGAGAAATAAGACGCTGCTGAACAAAAGAATTTCTACTAGAACTAGAATGAGAAAGAGAACTGGAAAAGGAGAACAAAAATAAAATGGGAAAATGTAGCGAAAATAATGAATGTGCTCGAACGGGCCTTACCCCACTGCCTACGTACCTCATCGAAAAAATGAGGATAAGAGTCGACGTAGTTCGCCTAACTAAGGCAGAAACTGTTTGTTTGTGTTTTTTATTAGCTGGAACTGCTTATATCTATGCTCAAGTGTTGCCGGCTCGCCTTGAACGACTGCCTTTACCGTCTCGCAAAGGAGACAAGTCTTCGCAAGTTCGTGGTGTGAGTGAATAAGGCGAGAAGAGAGTTCCCGCAGGAAAAGGCGTTTATTGTTTGTTTTCTGTCTTTTAGAGAACTATTTTGATTTTGTTTGTGAAACATTATCCTACTAAGACTTGTTCATCGTGGTAGATTCCTTACACCTCGCCCTGAGATGGAAGGTGTATAAGGAACCCTCGACAAAGTCTCCTGGTGTACGAGAAAGTTTGATCTTTATTAGGTGTTTTAGAGTTTTGTTTATGAGATGGGAAAAAATGACTCAAGTTGAAAAAGGACAAACTAAGGGGACTAAGCCACAACCCTAAGTTGTTTATTGCATGCAAAAGGAGATCCTAATGGTTTGTTTTGTTTTCAAATCCTAATGAGAAGAAGAAAAATAAGAAAAGAGAATTAGAACTCCACTTACTTCCTAAGGAAGTTAAGTTGTTTCTAAAGAACAAGGGGAAAGCCTATACAAGCAAAGCACAAGGTGCTAAGGAAAACACACTTAGGAAGCATAAAGAAGATGAGGAAGAAGTAACATAAAAAGGCTTAGCTCAACCTTCCTACAAAACAATGGTTAGCTTTACAAAGCAATTTGAACACATAAAGCATGGCAAGAATCCAAATAAAGGTCAAACTAGCTAAGAGAAATCACTAAGGGTTTCCTAGGATTAAGACCTAGATCTAAAGGATCCTACCAGACAAAAGAATTCTAAAGTCATAAGCTAAACCCTATTAAATCATTCTAGGTTTACAAGATAAAACAATCACAATCTATGTCCTAATAATGTACTAATCCCTAATGGAAAACAAAGTGAGATTAGGTGGCAAAGTTGAATGGTTATGCAAAGAAAAATTGAATTAGATCAAAGGTGAATGTTAAAACCAGAACCTAACACTAAATGAAAGTGTCTCAAATGGTGAACCAAAATAGGAACAAAGAAATTCAAGTGAAGGAGATTCAAATAAGAGTGAAAGAAGAAAATATGATAAGAATTGAACATGTGATTTCAAAAGAAGTAAAGGACTTAGAAGAGAAATTTAAACATGATAAATGAGAGGTAAACTTCCCATATAAAATCCAGGGGCTAAAGTAAAAGTTAAGATGAATTTAGACTAAAATATTAACCACAAATGAACTATAATAAATTGCATTAGGGTTAAGGAACAAAGAAGTTTGATTTTGAAGTATTAAAGTACCAAAATAGACCAAATGAAACACAAAGACTTATGAAATGAAATGGAGACATGAAAATTCATGTGGCACACTTATAATATGTATAATAATGATATAATATGAACACCATACTCACAAAGTTGATTTAGAAGTGTTAAGATGAATGAGGAAGGTGAATTAGGGTAAAGGTGACATACATGAACACATGTGTAACTTAAGGACCAAGTAACCCCAAAAATTCAAAGTGTGGTGACCTATAATGGATACAAGTTATATAAAGACATCAAATGGGACCCTAAGAAATAAAATTGAGAACCTCAAATGAATGGCATAAATGCCTTATCAAAATGGAAAGATAAGGATGAAGAAATGAACCCTAAAATGTTACTTGTGGAGGAAGGTACCTAAAAATATCAAATGACATGGAAAAAATTGTGAAAATTAGGATTTAAAGTCATAAACCTGGGGTTATCAAACCTCTAAAAGATCTCACAATAATTTTCATTTTAACTCAATCAAACAATCACACAAAGTGGATCAGGGTTTAGAAGGGTAAGGCTCAACAAATGGACTCATAAAGGGACCAAATGTGACCTAAAAAATAGGATAAAAATATTTTTAAGGACCTCGATGTGTCCTATGGATAGGGAAAAATGAATGGTATCAAGATAAGTTTTGGTTCTGGTGAAACAATTTTGAGAAGAGCTATTGGTCAAGAAATGAGACAATAAAAAAGAAATAAAATGAACAATTAATTATGGCTCAAAAATTAATGAAAGATGGAATAAAAAATATGAAAAATTTGAGAAAATGGTAAAATTCAAGTATGAATTATTTGGGGATTTTTGGAAGTTCTTAGGTATTTTAATAAAATCAAAATTGAAAAGGAATTAAAATGGAAATTAAAAAAGAAAGGGAAATGGTGAGGAGGTGTGAAAAGGAATCCATTTATGTTCATATTGCGTGGGTCTTAAAAATGGAGGATGTCAATAGGAATCTGAGCCCAGGTTATGTCACATGTTTGGAACAAGCTCATTAATGCGTTGGCGCATTGAGAGGCGTTAGATGGAAGTGATCGAACGACTATGTTATAAAGTTGATTAGAAGGTGATGATGTTGAAGAATGGATGATGATTGAGGAGTGTTGATGAAGGATGAAGCTTCTTCGAAGCAAAATGCAGTGTATAATTGGAGAGAAAATCCTTGGAGTTTTTGGTGATTTTGATAAAAAATGAAGTGTGTTCAATTCAGCTAGGGGGGAACCTTATATATCCATGGTTAGCTTCTTAACTCACCGTGGTTAACATTTAGATCATTGGTTAACTGAGTCATGTTTGTTACAGCTTAGTCAAGTTAGTTATGGTGAGTTAGAGTGAGTTGAAGATGAGGGAAGCAAAGGGTGCAACTGAACTTGTTTTTCTCGAGCTGGATCCAATATGGTGATGTTTATGTTGCTTACAATGGGGATGAGGAGAAGAAATGTAACTTAATTAATGCAATGCAGAAGCTTGTGGTGTCATGATATGGAATGTTCACTTGGCTTGAGTTTCATGAGTGCATGTTGTCGCTCCCTAAGATTTGCATCCCGGTGCAGACGCGAACGGTCGGCGAAAAGAGAAATGAAATGAAGAAGATGAATAGAGTCGCCAGCTAGGAATGTTTATCCCGAAGGAAAGGTAATGCTGTATAAACCTAGGAAAAGATGGATAAGACGGTTGCGAACCAGAGAAACTAAGAAAGGGGGTTGGTTACAACCTGGGAAGGTATTAACACCCAGATTGTCCGTCGACCTCGACGGGATCCACGCTTAAAAGATTGTGTTAAAAGGGGGTAAGTGTATGTACTATCTGTGTGCAAAAGCTGGAAAGGAATATACAAGTGTTAGTGCAAAAGGTGAATGCTCAGGAACTGAGGCTTAAAAGAGAATGCTGAATGAGGGGGAAGACAAAGAGACTTTTGTTCGATAACAATTAAGTTATGCCTACGTATCCTCTCGTGCAATGAGGAAGTCAGAACACCGTAGTTCGACTCAAAGAGACTGAAAGATTTGTTGACTGTGAAATGCTTGCTTGCCTATGCTCAAGTGTATGATTTGTCTGGCTCGAGTGCTATTTGTCTTGCATTAGACGGAAGAAGCGAGTTCTCGTTTTCAGAGTGAGTGTGATGAGAAAAGAATCTCGGAGGAGACGATTATTGTTTGTTTTTGTATTTTCAGTTTTGTTATTGTTTTTGGTGTTTTGCATAAGTTAATGAGCTTAAGCCTAAATCAAGGGCTTGTAAACTCATTATATCCTCCCTTGATTAGGGATAATGAGCCCACTTAAGTATGAGATAAACATCTCAACTTAATTGCCATGATGATGTAGGATTAAGATCATTAACCTACTTGTGATTAATTAGATGTTTTTGGGTTTTTGTTTAGTGTTAAGTAATGAGTTTAATCTCTAATCACAGATTAGTGGGCTCATTACACCATCCTAAAAGAAGGATAATAGATGAGAACACTTAAGCTGAGGAAGAAACCTCAACTTAATCCATGGTTAGGGATTAAATTCATTATATAACAAGCCTTTATTAAGTGTATTTTAATTAAGGGATGGGATTAAGAAGTGGATTTTAAGTTTGTAAGACAACTTGAGGGGGAATTGTCCATTAAACACTAGGGTTAGTCCTTTTTAACCATAAAGGAGACAAGTAAAATGCAAATGAAAGAGATAATAAGAAGTGAGAGATGAAGGCAAATTCACCTCCCAAAATAACTTATTGTCGCTCCCCCAAAAAGACACCTGGTCAGATAGGGTGCAGACGCGACCGGTCAGCGAAGAGAAAATGAAATGAAGGTGAAAAGAGTCGCCAACTAGGAATTTTTATTCCGAAGGAAAGGTAATGCTGCATAAACCTGGAAAAAGATGGATAAGACGGTTGCGAACCAGAGAAACTGAGAAAGGGGGTTGGTTACAACCTGGGAAGGTATTAGCACCCAGATTCTCCGTCGTACTCGACGAAATCCACGCTTAAAAGATTGTGTTTAAAGGGGTAGGTGTATGTGCTATCTGTATGCAAAAGCTGGAAAAGAATATACAAGTGTCTGTGCAAAAGGGTGAATGCTCAGGAAACTGAGGCTTAAAAGAGAATGCTGAAAGATGGGGAAGACAAAGAGACTTTTGTTCGATAACAGTTAAGTTATGGCTACGTATCCGCTCGTGCAATGAGGAAGTCAGAACATCGTAGTTCGACTCAAAGAGACTGAAAGATGAATTGACTGTGAACTGCTTACTTGCCTATGCTCAAGTGTATGACTCGTCTGGCTCGAGTGCTAACTGTTTTGCATTAGACGGAAGAAGCAAGTTCTCGTTTGTGAATGAGTGTGATGAGAAAAGAATCCCGAAGGAGACGATTATTGTTTGTTTTTGTGTTTTCAATTTTGTTATTGTTTTTGGTGTTTTGAATAAGTTAATGAGCTTAAGCCTAAATCAAGAGCTTGTAAGCTCATTATATCCTCCCTGATTAGGGATAATAAGCCCACTTAAGTATGAGATAAGCATCTCAACTTAATTTCCATGATGATGTAGGGTTAAGATCATTAACATACTTATGATTATTTAGATTTTTTTGGGTTTTTGTTTAGTGTTAAGTAATGAGTTTAATCTCTAATCACGGATTAGTGGACTCATTACACCATCCTAATAGAAGGATAATAGATGAGAACACTTAAGCTGAGGAAGATACCTCAACTTAATCCATTGTTAGGGATTAAATTCATTATATAACAAGCCTTTATTAAGTGGATTTTGATTAAGGGATGAGATTAAGAAATGGATTTTTATGGTTTGTAAGACAACTTGAGGGGGACTTGTCCATTAAACACTAGGGTTAGTCCTTCTTAACCATAAAGGAAAAATTAGAACCCTAATGTAAGACCCAAGTTACAAGATGAAGTCTTAGTGATTATTAAGATGATTTGATTAAGAGGTTTAAACAAATTAAAGGTTTAACACTTAGGATTAAAGTTATACACTCCATCCTAAGAGAAGGATGCATGCATAACGCTAATTCCAAAGTCCTAAAACTTTAAGAGTTTAGTCTCTGATTATGAAGATGAGAAGAGAGACTCAAGGAGACTCAAAGGTAAAAAGCTAGGGGGAACTAATCACAACCCTAATTATTATCATGCTTGGATGTTCCTATGGTTTGTAAGGCTTGAGAAAGATCTTCAAGGAAGCCACCAATAGAAGAAGCAGATGAAAGGAAAATGAGAAAGAAGAACAAGTTACTTACTTCATTGAAGAAGATAAGTAACTTAAAGAAAGAAAGTGAGAAAGAAAGAACACAAGTGAATAAGTTCACTTCAAATAAACCAGTAAGATGCATATGAAAGAGATAAAGAGGAATGAGAAGTGAAGGCAAATCCACTCCTCAAAGTAACTTACCACCTGAAAATGTTAGCATGAATGCATAAAGTTCAAGGCATAAAGAAATGAAATGAAATGAGATGCAATGAGATGAAATGACCAAAGTCAGAAGTGTTTATGCAATTTTAATGTCATGTGAGATGATGCATAGGCATACAAAATGCATATGTATGATCATACAAAGAATGAGATGTCATGTAGGCATGCTTTGAAGTTTGAAAACACATGAAAGTTAATGAAATGAAATGAATGCAAATCATGGAAAATGAATGAAGAAATGATCAAGCATGATTCTAACATGTCCTAAGATGTCTAAGATGACATATTTATGCAAGAAATGTCTAAGCAAGTTCATGCATGGATTCATAGGCAAGGTGAATGCAAATGAACACATAAAATTTGGGTTTTATAGACAAGCAAGATGCAAATGAACAAAACAGAAGCATATGACATGATAAAAATTTGAAACCAAGCTTAAACAAACTCTAATCCCATACTAGGTCACACCCCAAAGGAGAAGGTCAGAAGCCCTACCACTCAAAAGTTATAAATTTCCTAAGTTTCTAGGGTTTTTGGATGGTTACAAGGGAAAAATGCAAATCAATTTGAAAATGCAAGATAAATTTATGAGATAAATGACCTATAAACTGCAAGTAATGCACAAAACAATGCAAAAATAATCATCTTCAAACTCTTCTTGGTTAGGTAGAAATGTTTTTTTCAAGTTAGGGTTCAAAAAATGTTATTTAATGACCCTTAATTCAATGAAAATTCACAAACTATGATCAAACCTAAAAAGAAATTTGTGTGAAGAGTTTGAAAATGTTTCTAAATGCAATGGGATGATTCATGATTTTTTTGGTGATTTTAGAAACCTAAATGTATTTTAAATTAATTAAAAGACTTTAATTAATTAAAAATAACATTTAAATATTTTAAAAATACTTTTTTAATACAAAAAATAAAATAAAAATTATTTTTCAGGTTGATAAAAATATTTAAAACCAAAATGCAAAATGAAATATTGTTTGGATGATTTTTGCTATTTTTAATAAATTGTACAAAAGAAATAGAATAAAATGAAAATAAAATGAAATAAAGAGGGAAGTATGTCAATCCAAGGGCTGAGATTCAAACCTAGGGGGGGGGGGATGTTGACTGCGCGCGTGTTTTGATGGCTGGGATCTGATCTGGAAAAAATTAATTAATAAACCTAATTAATCTAATTAATCAGATTTAGGCTTTTAATGAATCAATCTGGGCCTTCCATATGCGCGCTAAACAGGATCCTACGACCTACGTTCAAACTGGCAAGATTAAACCCTAATCTAACCCTAATGACTTTCAGGTGACCGGAGCAAGCTCCGATCATCTTCTCTGGCCAACCAAAACACCTATCTTCTTCCCTAGGCTAAGTCAAAAGCCCTAAAGCTCCAGAATCACTCTCCTAACATCCCTAAGCAAGAATCCATCATCAAAACACATTTATCATACATCAAAAGCAAGTTTCGAAGCAAATCGTAAAACTGAACAAAACTTTCAGAAGTTTAATACATGCTTAATACTCAACCAATTTCAAAACAAATTACATAAGGGTGATCAGTGAAGCATGAATATTCATTTAGAAACTTAAAATGCAAGTTCTGGAAAAAATGTTCTTGAGATTACCTGAGGTTGAGCTTTCATTTCTTGAGCTTTCTGGACCTCTCTTTGGTGCAAATCAACTCCAATGAGCTTCCTGAGAATGCTTTGATGCTTGGAGTGAGTTTATTTGGCCTCTTTTGTGAGTTTCAGTTCCGAGGTTGCAGAAATCGTGTTTGAGTTTGGGGATGTTTCAGGCTATGGTGATGGGTGGGAAATGATCCTGGGATGATGCTGAGTTGATTGGTGGAAGAGTTTGTGATTTTTGTTGGCTAAGGAGTGAGTTTCGAAGAAATGAAGTTTTTGACAAGTTTTGGGAATTCTGAGTATGAGCAAGATTCAGCTGCTTGTGTTATGTGTTTTGTGTTGCTTGAGGTTTGTATAATGTGTAGTGATTGGTTCAGAGAGTTGATGTGGCATAGTGTGATTGGTATGGTGTGAAATGCAAAAAGTCAAGATTTTGTACTTTGAGGTATGGGCATGGTGTAGGCCTGAGTTCTTGGGGTGTCTGGCCTCAGCTGACTTTGTGGAGTGCCATGGAATTGGTTTTGGCATGATGGCATAAGTGGATGAAGAGATTCATACCATTTTGCAATTCTTGAAAGTTTTGGCCCTTTTGAGATTTCTTGAAGTTCAAGGCATGAAAATGCATGGTTCAAAGCATAATTCTGATGTTTAGAGGTCCATTTGACATATTGAAAAATGTTTGTGTCCATTTGAAGTCATTAGAATGCCTTAACATGACAATTTGCAAAATCCATCTTTGGCATAAAACTTGAAATTTTAGGATTTTTACCAACTTTGAAAGGCCATATCTTGAGTTCTAGGATGAATCAAGACATGTTCTTGTACTTTTTGAAAAGGGAAAGACCTAATCTACAACTTTCATGACCAAGAATTTTTCATTTGAAGCATTTTTGGTTGAGAAAGAGGAGGTTGAAAAACTTTCCCAAAATGGAAAGTTTCCATTACAAGTCATTTCCATTTTTGGCAAGTTTGCAAATGGCTCAAAATTCTTCAATCTTGTGAACTTCAAACCTCTTCTAAGATAAAATAAAGATCATAGAACTTCAATTTGATGAAAATACCCCTTTGGTTCCATTGTTGGTTCAACAATGAATTTCTTCATCAAACTTGGTACACATGATCCTTATAACATCTTAAGAACATTAGAAACAAGAATGGCCCAAAATTTTGGAGTTAAGGCCTCTGAAACCAAAACGCTAATTTTGGTCCTTTGTGCAGTGAAAACCCTAGCTCTGCTTCCATGCCTTGGCCAGTTCTTGTGATCTCTTGACTTCCATGAACTTTGAGGGACATAATACGATGATAGAACACACATGGACCCTATTGGAAAGCTTTGAGGCCTTTGAGATGGCTTAGGTGGAATCTTGGATTGCTTAAATCACAAACCCTAGATGCAGATGAACTTGAACTATGCAGATGAAAAAAATACGCAATATGAGGTGGTATGTTTATGCTTATGCAAAAGATGAAAGATCACAAGCCATGGTGTGATATGAGTGAAGGAAAATTTGGGTGTTTACACTTACCACCTGAAAGTGTTAGCATGAATGCATAAAGTACAAAGCATAAAGAAATGAGATGAAATAAGATGCAATGAGATGAAATGACCAAATTCAGAAGTGTTTATGCAATGTTAATGTCATGTGAGATGATGCAAAGGCATACAAAGTGTATATGTATCATCATACAAGGATGAGATGTCATGGAAGCATGCTTTGAAGTTTGAAAACACATGAAAGTTAATGAAATGAAATGAATGCAAATCATGAAAAACGAATGAAGAAATGATCAAGCATGGTTCTAACATGTCCTAATATGTCTAAGATGACTTAAGGATGTAAGAAATTTCATGGCAAAATCATGTAAGGATGCATATGCAAGGTGAATGCAAATGAACATGTAAAATCAGGGTTTTATGGACAAGCAAGATGCAAATGAACAAAACAGAAGCATATGACATGATAAAAAATTGAAACCAAGCTCAAGCAAACCCTAATCCCATACTAGTTCACACCCCAAAGGAGAAGGTCAGAAGCCTAACCAATCAAAAGTTATGATTTTCCTAAGTTTCTAGGGTTTTTTGGGTGGTTCAAAGAGAAAAAAGAAAATCAATTTGAAAATGCAAGATAAATTTATGAGATAAATGACCTATAAACTACATGCAATATGCAACACAATGAAAAAAGAATCATCTTCAAACTCTTCTTGGTTAGGCATAAATGATTTTTTTAAAGTTAGGGTTCAAAAATATGATTTTAATGACCCTTAATTCAAAGAAAATTCACAAACTATGATCAAACCAAAAAATAAATTTGTGTGAAGAGTTTGAAAATGTTTCTAAATTCATTGGGATGATTCATGATTTTTTTGGTGATTTTTAGAAACCTAAATGTATTTTTAATTAATTAAAAGACTTTAATTAATTAAAAATAACATTTAAATATTTTAAAAATACTTTTTTAATACAAAAAATAAAATAAAAATCATTTTTGGAATGAGAAAAATATTTAAAGTCAGAATGCAAAAGAAAATATTTTTTGGATGCTTTTAGCTATTTTAAATTAAATATGCAAAAGAAATGGATAAAAATGAAATTAAAATGAATTTAAGTGAAAGTATGTGCATCCAATGACTGGAATTCAAATTCAGAGGGTGAGGGTTGACTGCGCGCGCAGATGGAAGGCTGAGATTGATTATGGCAATTTTTAATTAATTAAATTAATTAATCTGGATTAGGGTTAAGTGAGTGAATCAGGACCATTCAAACACACGCTAATACACATCCAAGGGTTGATATTCAAACTGGACCACTAAACCCTAATTAGGGTTCTAATCATTTTCAGGTGACCGAAGCTAGCTCCGGTCATCTTCTCCAGCAAGCCAAAACACCTATCTTCTTCCCTAGGCTAAATCAAACCCTCTAACTCTCCAGAAATGAGCTACTAACCTCCCTCAACAAGAATCCATCATCAAAACACATTTATCATACATCAAAAACAAGATTCGAAGCAAATCGTGAAAATGAACAAAACTTTCAGAAGTTCTATACATGCTCATTTCTCAATCATTTTCAAAACAAATTATATCAGGATGATCAGTGAAGCATGTAGATTCATTTAGAAACATAAATAACAAGTTCTGGAAAAAAAGTTCATGAAGCTACCTGAGTTGAAGCTTTGTGTTCTTGAGCTTTCTGACCCTTTCTTTTGTGCAAACCAACTCCTTTGATCCCTCTGAGCCTACTGTGATGCTTGGAATAAATTTATTTGGCCTCATTTGTGAGCTTTAGTTCTGAGGTTGCAGAAATCGTGTTTGAGTTTGGGGATGTTTCAGGCTATGGTGATGGGTGGGAAATGATCCTGGGGTGATGCTGAGTTGATTGGTGGAAGAGTTTGTGATTTTTGTTGGCTGTGTTATGAAATTCGATGAAGGGAAGGTTTCTTGAGGTTTTTGTGATTCTGAGTGTGTGTATGGATTCAGGCCTCAATGTTGTATGGAATAAGTTACTTATTGTCCACATAAACAATGTTGATTGGCCAGAGAGTTGTTGTGGCACAGGCTGATTAGTATGAGAGTTTTTGCAAAAAGTCAAGATCTTGTACTTTGAGGTATGGGCATGGGTCAGAGGAGATTTTGTGGGGTGTCTGGCCTCAGCTGAGTTCAGGGATTTCCATGGGATTGGTTTTGATGTGCTGGATGGCTTGGATGAAGAGTTATCACATGTTTTGTAAAATTCCCTCTTTGAAGTTTCTTGGATCATAAGTCATGGAAACCCTAATTTCAATGCACAATTATGATTCTTTGAGGTTTGTTTGACAAATTGTGAAGTGTTTGTGCATATTTGAAGTCATTAGAATGCTTGAATATGCCAATTTGCAAAATCCCTCTTTGACATGAAACTTGAAATTATAGGATTTTTGCCAACATTGAAAGGCCATATCTTGAGTTCTAGGATGAATCAAGACATGTTCTTGTACCTTTTTAAAAAGGAAAGACCTAATCTACAAATTTCATGACCAAGAATTTTTCATTTGAAGCATTTTTGGTCATGAAAGAGGATGTTGAAAAACTTTCCCAAAGTGGAAAGTTTGCATTTCAAGTCATTTCCATTTTTGGTAAGTTTGCAATTGGCTCAAAATTCTTCAATCTTGTGAACTTCAAACCTCTTCTAAGATCAAATAAAGATCATAAAACTTCAATTTGATGAAAATACCCCTTTGGTTCCATTGTTGGGGCCTCAGATGCCCTGATTTTGACTTAACTTGCTTAAGAAGTTACCCAGTGAACATATGACTTCCACAATGAATTTCTTCATAAAACTTGGTACATATGATCCTTATAACATCTTAAGAACATTAGAAACAAGAATAGCCCAAAAGTTTGGAGTTAAGGCCTCTGAAACCAAAACCCTAATTTTGGTCATCTATGTAGTGAAACCCTAGCTCTGCTTCCATGCTTTTGCCAGTTCTTGTGATCCCTTGACTTTCATGAACTTTGAAGAACATAGTATAATGTTAGAACACACATGGACCCTCTTGGAAAGATTTGAGGCCTTTGGGATGGCTCAGATGGAATCTTGGATTGCTTAGATCATAAACCCTAGATGCAGATGAACTTGAACTATACAGATGAAGCAAAAATGCAATATGAGATAATATGCTTATGTTAATGCAAAAATGAAAGATCACAAGCCATGGTGTGATAAAGAGTGAGGGAAAATTTGGGGTGTTTACAGCTGCCCCTATTCAAACATGAGTTAGCTGTGTAGGGTGTAAGCGCCTGGCTTAACAGACAAACAAGATAACTTGTGGTTGAATAATAAATTGTAAAAGGTAGTATAGTATGATTATCAAATGAAGGCGATGGAGGACGACCATCAAGCAGAGGACGACTGCTGGGGGTAAATTGGTAAGTAAAGCAATGACGGGGATGACCGACAAGCTGGGTAAATAAAGGGACCATGACGGGGACGACCATCAGGTAAGGAGATAAGATTCTCTGGGAATTAAAGTAAAGGCAATGATGGGGACGACCATCAGGTTTGCAAAGTAAAGTAAACAACGACGGGGACGGCCATCGGTTTAAAGAATAAAAATAAATGAAAAACTGACGAGGGACGGTCATCAAAGGTGAAGGACGATCACCTAGCAGGGGACGATTGCTCTTTATCACGACATAGGACGAATGTCGGATAGAAAAGGTCGACGATGGGGACGGCCATCGGACAAGCATGATGAAGGACGATCATCAAGAGGTGAAGGACGATCACCTAGCAGGGTACGACTGCTCTCAGGGTTTATCACGACATAGGACCAATGTCGGATAACAAGATCAACAATGGGGACGACCATCGGATAAAATGATGAAGGACGATCATCAAGAGGTGAAGGACGATCACCTAGCAGGGGACAACTGCTCTTTATCACGACATAGGACGAATGTCGGATAGAAAAGGTTCCAATGATGAAGATTCCACTGGGGAAAGGATGAGGGACGGTCATCCAAAGGTGAAGGGCGATCACCTGGCAGGGGACGGCTGCCGAAAGTATCACGACATAGGACGAATGTCGGATAGAAGAAAGGTTGCTCTGTTGGTGACTTACTGGGGAATGGTAAACACAGACGAGTGCTTACACTTAAGAATAAAAGGTATAAGTGTTTAACGCTGTGTATGGATTAAAGATGCGGACGAGCATCCTTAGGACCATGATATAGACGAGTATTGGTAGAAACAAACGCTGACGCGTGTTCAGAGATGATGATACGGACGAGTATCAACTGGTTAACAAAGAACACTGACGAGTGTTGAATTTATTGAGAAATGATATATATATATATATATATATATATATATATATATATATATATATATAAGATACAGACGAGTATCAGAGACTTCTGTATAAGTATAAGTGAGTATTGGTTTGTTGATGAAGTATGAGCAAGATACTGACGAGTATTCAACTTGCTGGGGAATGTATGACACGAACGAGTGTCAAGTATGTTATATAAACAGGCATCCGTTTTTGAGAACGATATGCTTTGGCTTTCTGTGGGGATAGAATGACACGGACGAGTGTCAAAAAGAGTGTGTTATATAAATAAGCACTTGGTTTACAGAAAGTGTTTCGGCAACCCTGCTGGGGGAAGTATGAAACAGATGAGTGTCAAAAAAGAGCATGTATAAGTATCTGTATTTGAGAGTGCAAAAGAGACGCTTTGGCCTGTATCTGCAGGGGATATGAATTTTTATATACATTGCTGATGAAATACTGATGGTAATTGCAGGTGATTGGCTCGAACCGGGCTTGTGATCATGCAAATGTTTGATTTTTGCCGTAATGCTCCGTATTAAACGGAATTTTACGCTTATTTGGTGAATATGATGCAAATGCTATGATTATGCAAAGGAGAAACCGGTCCGGGATTCGGATCCTGCTAGGATAAAGATCTCTAGCTGATCTGTTTGGAGGAGTGTCCCAGCTGGGGAAAAGATCATTGGTAGATCTATTAGGAGGGGGAACTCTGATTGGGGAAATAGATCATTGGTCGATCTATCTGTTAGGAGAACTCAACTTGGGAGGAGGAAACTTTCGTCACTTTGTTGGGTAAGAGTTTCAGGCATTGCTCTTCTGGGGAGAGGATGGAAACTCTGTGGGGAGATAGTTCTTTTATCCTTGCTGAGGATGAGAGATCTGGCATTCTGGTGGGGGATCTTGGCTGAGGAAGCTCCTATTGAATAGACTTATGCTGGGGATGAGGAGGCTTTGAAAACTTCGCTGGGGAAAAGAATTTCAGATATTACTCGAGAGATACTGCTTGGGGAGGAGGTAACTTCCAGGAAGTAGCATGCTGGGGATGCGATGCTTGATAGGCCCCGTGTTGCGTATTGAATACCTGCAATCCGTTAAGACAAAAGAAACACACAAGTATCCCGAGGTATCCCTTACCGGATTCCCTCATAGGAGTTAGGCTTTCCTGAAAGTAAATTTATTTCCTGCAAGCATTTATTAAAAACAGCTCATTTGTTTTATGCAAGTACTGTATCATGAATATTGGACATTTTGCAAACAAAACAAAAATGTACAAAACAAGGTGTGACTAAAAACTCTGATTTTATTAATCTGGGTGCCCTGAATTGGCAAATACAGTCAAAGAAACAAATCCCCTGAAATGAGGAGATTGCTATAAATTAAGAAAATAAAACGTTGGTAATGTTGACGACGCTCCAACGATCTTCCTTTGCTATGACCTGTATGACCTTGATGTTCTTCTCATCTTGCTTTCCGAAGAAGGTTGATTCTGACTGATGCTTTGTCCTTTCGAAGCTTGTCGTGTTATGAATGATATAGACGAATTTAGAATGCAATTGTTCGCTTATTCCCTGATTTTGCGTGGATCGCCCTTTCGGGTTTTCAATCCACCGGGATACCCATTTTTGCCTGAGCTGTCCGATGCGGCTTTTCAACTCAACGGGTCTACATTTCTTAATTTTCCCTTATTTTTGCCCGAGTCTTTTATTCTGTTTTTTGACTCGCCGGGATGCCCTATTTTTGCCTGGACTTACATTTTGTTTTTATGTCCAGCGGGTCATTTTATGCGAAGTATTTTTTAACTGCATCTGAATTCACAGGGGATAAGAAATATTCGCCATCCATAGTAGTGAGCATCAGTGCTCCACCAGAGAAAACCTTCTTTACTATGAATGAACCATCGTAATTTGGAGTCCACTTGCCCCTGTGGTCTGTATGAGGAGGAAGAAGTCTTTTCAGCATAAGATCTCCCACTTGGTATTCCCGCAGCTTGACTTTCTAATCGAAGGCTTTCTTCATCCTTTTCTGATATAACTGCCCATGACAGATTGCAGCTAATCTCTTTTCTTCGATCAGATTCAGTTGATTGTACCGAGACCGGACCCACTCTGCTTTGTCCAACTTAACATCCATCATTACCCGTAAGGAGGGTAGCTCAACTTCAACAGGTAGGACAACTCCCATACCATACACAAGCTGATAAGGTGTTGCCCTAGTAGACGTTGTGAATGAGGTTCGATACCCATGCAAGGCAAATGGTAGCATCTCATGCCAGTCTTTGTAAGTAATCACCATCTTTTGCATAATCTTATTGATGTTCTTGTTGGCTGCCTCAACAGCGCCATTAATCTTTGGCCTGTAAGGAGAAGAGTTGTGATGTTGGATTTTGAAGTCCCGAAACAGTTCTGCCATCATTTTGTTGTTCAAATTGAAACCATTATCAGTAATGATTCGCTCGGGAACTCCATATCGACAGATGATGTCTCTTTTCAGAAATCTTGCTACCACTTGTCTGGTGACGTTCGCGTATGAAGCTGCTTCAACCCATTTGGTGAAGTAATCAATGGATACTAGGATAAATCTGTGGCCATTCGAAGTAGTCGATTCGATCTTTCCAATCATGTCAATGCCCCAAATAGCAAAGGGCCAAGGTGAAGACATCATGTTCAAAGGATTTGGAGGCACATGCACCTTGTCTGCATAGATCTGGCATTTATGGAATTTTCTGGCGTAGTCACAATAGTCTGCGTCCATTGTGATCCAGTAGTAACCTGATCTTAACAATTTCTTAGCCATTGCATGTCCTCCAGCATGGGTACCAAAAGATCCTTCATGCACCTCGTGCATCAGCAAGTCTGCTTCTTTCTTATCAACACATCTGAGCAGAAGCATGTCAAAGTTTCGCTTGTATAATGAACCATCAACATTAAGGAAGAAACTACCGGCCAACCTTCTTAGTGTCTTCTTATCATTGGATGATGCCCCAGGTGGGTATGTTTGATCCTCCAAGAAGCATTTGATGTCATGGAACCACGGCTTGTCATCCTTAGAAATGTCTACGGAGAATACGTATGCTGGTCGGTCTAGTCTGGATACCGAAATCCGAGGCACATAATTGGTAGTTTGAACCTTGATCATGGAGGAAATGGTAGCTAAAACATTTGCGAACTGATTTTTGTCTCGAGGGATGTACTCAAGTTTGAATATTGTGAAGAAAGTCAATAATCTCCTCGTGTAGTCACGGTATGGGATCAGATGCTCTTGCTGAGTGTACCATTTTCCGTTGGTCTGATTGATTACCAAAGCTGAATCTCCGAATACATTCAATGTCTTGATCCTGAGGTCAATGGCTTCCTCAAGACCCATGATACATGCTTCGTATTCCGCTTCGTTGTTAGTGCAGGCAAAGGTAAGTTTTGCCGAGAAAGGCATATGAACTCCTTTAGGTGTAATGAGCACTGCACCAACCCCACGTCTATTCATATTGACAGCCTCATCAAACATCATTGTCCACTCTACTTCTGGGTCAGGCCCTTCAGTATGAACAGGCTCTTCATGATCTTTTGCTTTTAGGTATATGATGTCTTCATCAGGGAAGTCAAATGTCATGGGCTGGTAATCATCAATGGGTTGCTCAGCTAGATAGTCAGACAATACAATTCCCTTGATGGCCTTTTGAGATGTGTACTGAATGTCATACTCTGTCAGAATCATTTGCCATCTTGCAACCCTTCCGGTAAGTGCTGGCTTCTCGAATATGTACTTGACGGGGTCCATTTTTAAGATCAACAAGGTGGTGTGGGTCAACATATACTGCCTAGGTCGGTGAGCAGCCCATGCTAAAGCACAACAAGTTTTCTCGAGCAGTGAATAATGCTGTTCACAGTCGGTAAACTTTTTGCTTAGGTAGTATATTGCATACTCTTTTCGACCATACTCGTCATGCTGGCCCAACACATATCCCATTGATTATTCTAATACTGTCAGGTACATTATCAGAGGTCTTCCTTTAATTGGAGGCTGTCGCTCCCACCAAAATGAGGCTAAGTCAAATGGGGTACAGACACGAACGGTCGGCGAAAGAAGAAAAGAAAAGAGTCGCCAGCTAGGCATTTTTATCCCGAAGGAAAGGTAATGCTGCATAGACCTGGAAAGATATGGATAAGACGGTTGCGAACCAGAGAGACTGAGAAAGGGGGTTGGTTACAATCTGGGAAGGTATTAGCACCCAGATTGTCCGCCGTACTCGACGGGATCCACGCTTAAAAGATTTGTGTTTTAAAGGGGTAGTGTCAGTGCAATTTGTGTATAAAAGCTAGAAAGAATGCAAGTGTCAGTGTAAAAGAAAAAATGAAGTGTATAAGTGAAGTGTCAGTGTAAGAACAAGAGTGAAATGCTCAAGACTATGAGGCTTAAAGAATAATGCTGGAAAGAGAGGGAATATACAGAGACTTTTGTTCGATAATAGTTAAGTTATGCCTACGTATCCTCTCGTGCAATGAGGAAGTCAGAACACCGTAGTTCGACCCAAAGAGACTGAAAGATAAGTTGACTTGTGAACTGCTTACTTGTCTATGCTCAAGTGTATGACATGTCTGGCTCAGGTGCAAACTGTCTTGCATTAGACGGAAGAAGCAAGTTCTCGTTTATGAGTGAATGAGATGAGAAAAGAATCCCGTAGGAGACGATTATTGTTAGTTTTTGTGTTTTCAGTCTTTTATTGCTTTTGGTGATTTGTCATAAGTTAATGAGCTTAAGTCTAAATCAATGGATTAGTAAACTCATCACATCTTCCCTCTGATTAGGGGTAATGAGAATACCTTAAGTGTGAAGTCAGCTTCTCACACTTAATCACCCTGATGTAGGATTAAGATCATTAACCTACTGTCGCTCCCGGGATTTCCATCCTGGTACAAACGCGAAAGTGGCGCGGAAAAAGAATAGAGTCGCCAGCCAGGCATTTTTATCCCGAAGAAAGGGAATGGTAATGCTGCACAAACCAGAAGAAAGAAAGAGGAAGGACACGGGTCTTGCGAACCAAAGAGACTGAGTTCGGGAGTCGGTTACGACCTGGGAAGGTATTAGCACCCAGATCGTCCGCCGTACCCGACGGGATCCACGCTTGCAAAGGAAACTGTTTCAAAGGGTGAGGGTATGAAAGCTGCAGCAAAAGAAAAGAAATGGACTGGAAAATAAACTGAGAAAAGAAATGAAATAAGAAACAAAGGAAAAATGTAGGGAAAATAAAGATTGTGCTCGAACGGGCCCTACCCCGCTGCCTACGTACCTCATCAGGACAATGAGGATCAGAGACGCCGTAGTTCCCCTAACTAGGGGTGGAACAGAAATTGCTTGTGAATTAAAGGCTTGAACTGCCTATGCCATTGCTCAGGTGTTGCAGGCTCGGACGACGAGTGCGTAACCGTCTTGCAAAGTGACAAGTAGGAGCAAGTTCGCGGACGAAGCGAAGGAGATGAGAAAAGAATTCCCGAAGGAAAGACGCTTATTGTTTGTTTGTGTTTTTTATGAGGCTTTTATTTGTGAAGGTTTGCATAGGCAAGTGTACCTAAGTCTTACTCAACGGGATGTGTACGTCTCACATCATCCCGAAATGGAATGCGCAAGAGGCACACCTATCTATGGAGGAAATCCCCAAAGCTAGTCCCACAAGTGAAGGCTCAAGCACACTGGCCTATTACCATTATTAAGTATTTTGTGGTTTTTTGGTTAAGAAGTGTTTTTTAGCTTTTCTTTGTGAGGTACTCATGCTAAGACCTATCCACCACGAGTGATGACTCACACCTCGCCCCGAAATGGAACGCGTGTGAGCATCTCATAGCAAAGTCTCATGTCGCATGAAAGTACTCAACCTGTATTAAATGAATTAGAATTAAGTTTGAAGATGAGAAGAGAATAAGAACCAAAAGGAGCAAAGGAAAAAACTAGAGGGAAGTTTCTATCCTAAGTTAGCATGCATGGGGTTCCTAGGGTTTGTGGGGTGTCTATCCTACTGAAGAAGAAAAAGAAAAGGAGAAGATAGAAGAGGGGATGAGAAAGGCCTAAGCCCAACAAGAAAAATGTTAGTCCATATAAACAAGATGAGAAGATATGAGAGAAAGAGATGTGGAACTCAATTCCCACATCTCACACTTACCAAAGCTCCTGCAAAGTTAGTGTAACAACATACAATCAAGGCATGAACCAACAAGTCAGAAGCTACACAAGCATATAGGCATGGCAAAGAGTTCACAAAATGATATACAAAGCAATACAAGATCATATCAAGATGATTGGGAGTGAAACAAATGCAAAGAAAGCATGCATAACACTTAAGGATGTAATACACAAAGAAAGGAATCAAAACCAAAGCTCAAGCAAAATCAAAACCTATCCTAAGACCAGGAACAACTCTAGACCTTTAAAGGATCCCAAAAGATGAGGAAAAGTTGGCATAAGTCTCCTTCCAAACTTAAAAGAAACCAAAAGACTCAAAAATGTGCAAAACAAAGCAAGGTGAAGAAGAAAATACCTAAGAAATAAATCCAAACATCTAAAAAATCTATCCAACCAGCAAAGTACTCTTCACATACTAGGAAATGAGAATCCAAAAGGGTTTGCAAAGAATCAGCCCCAAACTAGGTCAATGAAACCCAAAAATGCAAGGTATCATCATCTAGGGTTTAGAAAATTGATGCACAAATAACATAATCAAAATCCAGCAAGGAAATTTGTGAAAAATCTAAGATAAATCATGAAGATAGAAGGATGTCTTAAGATTTGAATGCAAAAAGAATGAGGTTCATAGCTTAAAGGATGAAGAAGATGGAAATTGGACAAGGCAGATTGGTCCAAGAGAGCCTACCATAAAGCAAAACCTAGTGTTGAATTAATTTAGCCACGTGGAAATAACAATAAAAATGTGAAAAAAAATATGATAAAATACTAGATGAACTGAAGAGTGCACATGAATTTTTATGGATTTTTTATAAGTTTGGAAATATTTTAAAATGAACAAAATGCAAGAAGAAAAAGAAGGGAATAAAAGGACTATGAAACATGGTGGAAGGGTGCAAAACAAAGCTGGCCAGCACATGCCAAACGCCTGGGCCCAGCATGGGGGGCGCGCCTAGCATGTTGGCCTCAGGCCCATGCAGCAATGCAAGACAAAAATACTCAGGCACGCATGAACTTAGGGCATACTTCACAAGGCAAGCCAAATACACAAAAACATGTAACATTGTATCAACCGGTCATGCTAGGGTTTTAAAAACAGAAAAGACAAAACATGGATCCATCCAATCCCTGCGTTCCACCTCATCATCTTCAACCTCACAACATGAAAACAAAGCTGCAAAACACGAATGGAACAAGAACAAACAGCCAGCACAAACACAAAACCAGAGAAGCATAACTCCTCCATTTCTCCATGAAAACACACAAACCCAACATCAAAAATGATCCTCTTGCTAAGCATAACATGAATCAAACATCACAAACACGTAAAACAAAACACACAGCATGAACATCATCAAAACAGTTTGGATCTAGAAACTTCAAAACCCTAACCCGACCTCATTTCACCATCATTTTCAAAAACAAAAAGCTCCACATGCTCAGTGCAACAAGTAGATTACAATGCACATCACCAAAATCATTTACAAACTCATGGATTAGAGGCATACCTGAGATCACACCACTTCAAATTTCTTCAAGAAAAACAAATTCCAGCCTGGGATGATCTTCTAGCAACCTCCTTTCACAAAATAAATGTGAAAGAAGCTTCAAAACCACTTCAACCTTGCCCTTTGGTGGAATCTGGTTTGAGCTGAACTGGTGTAAGAAACTTTCTCTAGCTTGAAATGGAGCTTGATTTATGTCCTATGGAGCTTCATGAACAAGAATATGAGGTCTGCTTTGTGAATGGGGCAGTGGATGATGAGCTATGGAGGAAAATGCAACAGGAGCAAAAACTGAGGAATGGGAGAATGGTGGCGATTTTCTGCCAAGCTAAAACCCTAGCTGGTCCTTTTATGATGCCCTAAATCAGTCCAAGGAATGAGAAAAGAAAATGCACGTGAGAGGAGTGTGATCCAATTGTTATTGCAAAAAATGCATAAAGAGTGTGATGGAGGCATTAGCTCGTGCCTTGTCCTTGTACCTTGCACATGCTAATCCTATTTCCTTTGCTGATTAATAGTGGAACACTCTCAGCCCTTGGATCAAAGTGTGTTACAAATTCTCATGCTCATGCACCTTTTGCAACTAGGATGAAACCATGCACCCCATGCACGATTTTTGTGATCCTCTTTGAGCCAAAATTCTCTCATACCATGCATAATGATGTGATGATTTAAAATTGTACACAAATGGGCTTGCAACCTCATTCCATGACAACTTGCTCTTTGGTGAAAAATTGACATCTCATGTGCCACCAAAATCTCATATATCCATGCATTTGCACTTTGTGAAATATGTCAAACTCCTTGCTTGGACCCTCCAATTTCTCTTGAGCTAACAACTTAATATGGCATGAATAAAAAGATGGTGGCCTCACCTTGCACTTGGAATGGGAATAAATGAGCCCTTTTTGAGATTTTGCATCATTTGCAAAAGTGTGAGATAAGCTCACATACCTCACTCTTTGCTTGGCCTTTTGGTACATGTATAAGCCTTTTCCAATCCTTGGTCAGAACAACAACAACTTTGGCCCTTAGAACTAGCCAATACATACTTCTCATGATTTGGCTAAATTTGCACTTTTGAGGCCATTTCCATGCTTGGCATCAAAATGCAAGTTTCTCTTGAGCAAAATCACCTAAATACATTGCATTGTAACTTAGTAAGCTCACTTGATCCATTCCAGCACTTAAAAATGAGTTTTGAGCACTCTTGCATTTGGTGTGTGCATGGAAATGTGATTTTGCCCTAAAATACATGAAATTTTCGAGGGCTTTATCTCTCAAACCATAAATCCCATGAAAATGTACTTGTACTTTTTGAAAATGGCAGGCCTTAGTCTTCAACTTTCATGTTTGGGTTGGGTTCATTTGAAGAATTTTTGACCATGCTAAGCTCACTTGAAAATTAGGGCAAAAGTTGCTAAATTTGGAAAATCTCAAAAACCAACTTTATACCATTTTTGCAAAAACCTCCAAATAGCCATGATTCTTGATCTCCAACCATTCCAAACATCTTATAACATTGTAAAGACCTCCCTTGGCAAGAAAAAGTGACTTGGACCCCTTGAAATCAGACAGTTGACTTTTTACAGGCACAGTTGACCAATTACTTCATCTGCAAGCAACTAAGGCAATGACTGACTTCCATTTGGAATTTTCTCATGAAAATTGACATGTAGGGACCTCTTATCATATAGAAAACATTGCCCAAAAGAGTTGGCCAAAATTATGAAGTTAAAGCCCTTGAAGTCAAAACCCTAATTTGGTTGCACTGCTTAGGAGCCTTGCATTGTCTTAAAACTTATGATGATTAAGCAATCTTCAGAGCTTCTGCAAATGAAAATGCTCTTGTAAATGGAGTGTAGGCTCACCATAGGACTTGTACCAACTCATTGGGATCCTTGTCATGGCCTGAAGTGCTTCTGGGAACCCCACCAATGACCATATGCTTATGTTGGGACATGAGGGATGTTATGCTTCATATTTCCATGGTATGATGCTGAGGAAATGATATGAGTATGATGAATATGATATGATATGATGCTTAAAATGAAGAGGGCAAATTTGGGGTGTTACAGCTGCCCCTATTCAATCAACTGTTAATCTGAAAAGGATGAGAGCACGAGCTATCAGACATTCGAGATAAACTGTGATTGAATACCAAGAAGACCAGAAATTTGCACTCTGACGAAGAATGCAACACCGGGAAATAAACTCGACCAGATGACGCTCTGGGGATAAGAAAGGGAGAAAAAGCAGACGAGCTTCTTCCAAGTTGAAACTGATATCTGGAATACTATCTTGTTGACAGGCGAGTCTTTGAATGACCTGTGACGCCAGGTGCAGAGAGCGGACGAGCCCTTAAGGATCTTCAAAGTAGCCTGAGATGGACGAATCTCCTTCACCAATCCTCACGCAGATAAGTGGAATAAGACGGACGAGTCTTCTTCGGATAACCCTTACGCAGGCTCCGGGAATGCATATAAGTCTGTGGGATAGACATGCAATCAAGGTAGACGAACCTTCTTCATATATTATCCGCGGATATATGGTATAAGACAGACGAGTCTTCTGAGCAAACCTGTTACGCCAGGTGCAGCAACCATAATTGGTGTTTGAGACAGACGAGCCTCCTTCGGATTCACCTGTTACGCCAGGACCGGTAACCATTTCGACATCCAATTCCCACTGTCAGGATTCTAAACCTCTTCAATACAGACGAGTATTGGATGATCATCAAGATAACACAGACGAGTGCCATAAGTCAATGATACAGACGAGTATCAGACGATGATCTGAGAAACACAGACGAGCGTTTCAGACAATGATACAGACGAGCATCAGCCACTGGTACAGACGAATACCAGAAATTCAAACACGGACGAGCATTTGAAATAGTCACAGAAATATCAGGGTAAACAGCAAATCTTCACATTCAGGTGCAAGCACAGACGAGTGCTGAGAACGATACAGACGAGTATTAAAGCAAACGAGCTTCAGAACACAGACGACTCCTGGGGAATAAAAGCAGGCGAGCTTCAAACAAACACGGACGAGTGCTGCACCGTTGCAGACGAGCAACAATAGAGTACACATATCAAGGCACATACGAGCGTTTAAGGGTTGCAGACGAGCAACTATCATAACCAAACACAGACGAGTGCTGGACAGTTGCAGACAAGCAACAATAGAGAATACATGTCAAGGCACATACGAGTGCAGCAAAGGATCCAATACCAAAACACAGACGAGTGCTGGGAGGTTGCAGACGAGCAACAACAAATATCATCGGAACACGGACGAGTGTCACGGAGTTGCGGATAAACAACTATCATAACCAAACACAGACGAGTGCTGGAAATTGCAGACGAGCAATAACAAGGTAACCATTTCAAAGCACAGACGAACGCTGGAAATTGCAGACGAGCAAACAGCAACTGATATGACCAAACAAAAACGAGTGTTTGGAATTGCGAACGAGCAGAATCAAAGTAATCATAAACCACCGCTGGGGAAAGCAAACGAGCAATACCACAGAGCTAACACAGACGAGTGTTGAAAGACGCCAGACGAGCAGCGATAAAGCAGTAATATGTCCTTGCTGGGGGAAACTTTTCTTAGGAATAACTCATACGAGTGTTGAAGATTGCAGACGAGCAACAGACGAATGCCTGATCAGCAACAAGAGATACAACTCTGCAGGGGACGCCAAGTCAAGAGGTCTGGACACCCAACTCTGACTGAGGTGATGAATACCTGACTGTATCATCAAACACCCATAGTATGGCAGCTTGGCTGAGAAATATTTCACGGACGGAGGTGAAAATCCAATATGAACTCTGTGAGGACCGGAACATCTTTAGACTTGGCTGGGGAAGCTTCTTGGGCAAATACTCTGACTGGGGAGAGCATCTGATGATTCAAGACTCTGAGGGGATATCAGGCTTTCAGGTATCTGATAAACGAGGACTCTTGCTGGGGATAGAATACTGTCAATTCCACCTCTGATGATGTCAGGCTTTCGGGCACCTGCTGGATATACTCCGCTGGGGAAGAACACACTGCTACTTCACTAGGGATTAGACCCTGCTTGGGCTACTGCCAGGCTTGATTGGAGGAAAATCTCTGCTTGGGGAAATACTCTACTGGGGAAGATTAAATTGCTTGATGTGACGCCATCCTGCAACCTACAACAACAGAAAACACACGTGTGTCTCGGGGATTTGCATGGAATGATCAGTTCATCCATCGTCACCCGACACTCAAAGAGGGTTACAGTTTCCCTGCATGTCAGTTTTCTTTTCAAGATTATCACCATGTTTAGATGCAATGCTATTTTTGCCAAAAATTCAGGACATTAAACAAAAATAAACACACACGGCTTTTTGACTGAATATTATTTTATTGGATGGCCTCTGAATAGGCAAAGATTTACATCAGGGAGCAACCACCTGGAAAGAGGTAGCCACTATAAAATTGAGAAAAGAAACTATCCTAATGGCAATGTACACGGCATTCCAAGGAGTTCCATTTCTACTATGACCTGCATGTCTTCAAGACTTTCCATTCTGTTTTGGCTTTCTGAGAGGACGAGGGGACTGTTTCCTATCCTTCTGATATTGTCAAACTGTACGAAACGATGACGTGGTTCAGATAACTCGGATCACAGTTGTTCGCTTATTCCCTTATTTTGCGTGGATCGCCCTCTCGGGTTTTCAATCCACCGGGATACCCTTTTTTGCCTGAGCTGTCCAATGTGGCTTTTCAACTCAGCGGGTGTACACATTTCTTTATATTTATTTCCCTAATTTTTGCCCGAGCTTTTTATTCTGTTTTTAGCTCGCCGGGATGCCCTTTTCTTGCCTGGACTTACATTCTGTTTTTGTGTCCAGCGGGTCTCTTTATGCGAAGTATTTTTTAACTGCGTCCGAGTTAACAGGAGACGGGAAGTCTTCTCCATCCATAGTGGTGAGCATCAGCGCTCCTCCTGAGAAGACTTTCTTCACTATGAATGGTCCTTCGTAGTTTGGGGTCCACTTGCCCCTGTTATCTGAACCTGGAGGGACGATTCTCTTCAACACGAGCTCTCCCACTTGGTACTCTCGAGTACGTACTCGTTGATCGAATGCCCGCTTCATTCTCCGCTGATAAAGCTGACCATGACAGATAGCCGCTAATCTCTTTTCCTCAATTAAACATAGCTGATTGTAACGAGCACGCACCCATTCAGCCTCATCCAACTTGACATCCATCATCACGCGCAGTGAAGGAATCTCTACTTCAACAGGCAGGACTGCTTCCATGCCATACACTAGAGAGAAAGGAGTTGCCCCTGTTGACGTCCTGACCGACGTTCGGTACCCATGCAAAGCAAATGGTAACATCTCATGCCAATCCTTATAGGTGACAACCATTTTCTGCACAATCTTCTTGATATTCTTGTTAGCTGCCTCTACCGCACCATTCATCTTTGGTCGGTAAGGAGAAGAATTGTGATGCTGTATTTTGAAGTCCCGACATAAATCTGCCATCATCTTATTGTTGAGATTAGAACCATTATCAGTAATGATCCTTTCGGGCACTCCATATCTGCATATGATATCTCTTTTCAGAAATCTTGCCACCACTTGACGAGTGACATTGGCATAAGACGCCGCTTCTACCCACTTGGTAAAGTAATCAATCGCGACCAGAATGAAGCGATGACCGTTCGAAGCAGTTGGCTCGATCTTCCCGATCATGTCAATGCCCCACATAGAGAAAGGCCAAGGAGATGACATGACGTTGAGCGGATTAGGAGGAACATGCACTTTATCTGCGTATATTTGGCACTTGTGGCATTTACGAGCGAATGAACAACAGTCTGCATCCATTGTCATCCAGTAATACCCTGATCTCAGTAGTTTCTTTGCCATAGCATGCCCTCCTGCATGGGTACCAAAAGATCCTTCATGGACTTCCTGCATCAACAGGCTTGCTTCGTGTCTATCCACGCATCTGAGCAAGACCATGTCGAAGTTCCTCTTGTACAAAACCCCGTCTGTGTTCAAGAAGAAACTAGCAGCAAGTCGTCTCAAGGTCTTTTTGTCTTTAGAAGATGCACCTGTTGGGTATTCTTGCTTCTCCAGGAATAACTTGATATCAAAATACCAAGGTTTCTCGTCAGACACGGCGTCTACAGAGAAAGCATAAGCTGGAGAGTCGAGCCTGGAGATGTCAATTCTGGGCACAAAATTCCAACACAGAACTTTAATCGACGAAGAAAGAGTGGCCAGAGCATCGGCAAATTGATTTTCATCACGTGGTATGTATTTGAGCTCAACCGTCGTGAAGAATGTCAACAGTTTTCTAGCATAATCCCTGTATGGAACTAGATGCTCTTGATGTGTATACCACTTGCCGGTAACTTGGTTAATGACGAGGGCTGAATCTCCGAATATATCGAGGTTCTTAATCCGAAGATCAATTGCCTCCTCTATTCCCATTATACACGCCTCGTATTCCGCTTCATTGTTGGTGCAGCCAAAAGTAATTTTGGCAGCGAAGGGTAAATGGACACCTTCAGGAGTAATAAGTACGGCACCAACTCCGCGACCATTGATATTGACAGCCCCATCAAACATCAACTTCCATTTGGATTCAGGATCAGGTCCCTCCTCCGGAAGTGGTTCCTCATAATCGTTTGTTTTGAGGTACATGATGTCCTCATCAGGGAAATCAAATCTCATCGGCTGATAGTCATCCTCAAGAGGTTGCTGAGCAAGGTATTCCGACAATACACTTCCCTTGATGGCTTTCTGAGAAGTGTACTGGATATCATATTCAGTTAAAATCATCTGCCATCTAGCAACCCTTCCGGTCAATGCTGGTTTCTCAAAGATGTACTTGACAGGATCCATCTTGGAAATGAGAAGTGTAGTATGGGTCAACATGTACTGCCTTAGTCGGCGAGCAGCCCATACCAAAGCGCAGCAAGTTTTCTCGAGCAGTGAGTATCGGGATTCACAGTCGGTAAACTTTTTGCTAAGGTAATAAATGGCGTACTCTTTTCGACCAGACTCGTCATGTTGGCCGAGTACACACCCCATCGATCCTTCTAGTACGGTCAAGTACATGATTAACGGTCTCCCTTCCACTGGAGGCATCAGAATTGGGGGTTCCTGCAAATATTCCTTTATTTTGTCGAAAGCTCTTTGGCAATCATCATTCCACCTGACCGTCTGCTCTTTTCTTAGCAGTTTGAATATCGGCTCGCACGTGGCGGTTAGGTGGGATATGAACCGAGAAATGTAGTTCAATCTACCTAAGAATCCGCGTACTTCTTTTTCGGTCTTTGGCTCAGGCATATCTTGAATGGCCTTCACTTTAGCAGGATCTACCTCAATTCCTCTTTGACTTACAATGAAACCCAACAATTTTCCGGAACGCACTCCGAAAGTGCACTTGTTCGGATTTAACCTTAGCTTATACTTGACCAATCTATCAAACAACTTCTTCAAATTAATCAAATGCTCCTCTTCGTCTTTGGACTTTGCAATCATATCATCCACATAACATTCGATCTCCTTGTGGATCATGTCATGGAACAATGTGACCATTGCCCGCTGATAAGTTGCCCCTGCGTTCTTCAGACCGAAGGGCATGACCTTATAGCAGAATGTCCCCCACGGGGTTATGAACGTTGTCTTCTCCATGTCTTCCGGCGCCATTTTTATCTGATTATAACCGGAGAATCCATCCATGAAGGAGAACACTGAGAATTGAGCAGTATTGTCGACCAACACGTCAATGTGTGGCAACGGAAAATCATCCTTCGGGCTTGCTCTGTTCAAATCTCTATAGTCAACGCACATCCGGACCTTGCCGTCCTTCTTAGGTACTGGTACGATGTTAGCTACCCAAGGTGGATAACTAGTCACGGCAAGGAACCCGGCATCCCACTGCCTCTGCACCTCCTCTTTAATCTTCATCGCCATATCCGGGCGAGTTCTTCTCAACTTTTGCTTTACAGGAGGACAGTCTTCTCTCAGGGGTAGCTTATGCATCACAATATCGGTATCTAGACCTGGCATATCTTGATATGACCAAGCAAAGATATCCACATACTCTCTCAACATACTGATCAGCTCTTGCTTGACATCGGCCTGCAGATTGGCCCCTATCTTGATTTCTTTCTTTGCATCTTCGCTACCAAGGTTGACGATCTCAATCTCTTCTTGATGAGGCTGAATAACTCGTTCTTCTTGTTTCAACAATCTAACCAATTCTTCAGGGAGGTCACAATCTTCTTCAACCCCTTCATCAGCTTGGTAGACTGGATTATCAAAGTCATGCATAGTCATAGCAGGAGCGTTATCCGTGGAATCCGGATGATCAACACTGCACAAATGATGTGCTTATTCAGAATCTGCTTACTTTTTGAAAAGAGACGCTATCACAAAACAAAAAAATGAAAACACATTGCCATTTTTTTATATATTTTTTTTTGAAAAAGTTTAAAAACAAAGACAGGGAACACAGTTTGTCTGAAAATGTCCTTTTATTTCATAGCAAAAATAACAATGCGATACAAAACGTGGTGGCCCAATACAATGGATCCAAGCATCTTGGGCAGAATGCTGGATTTGACAATGCAGTATGCTAAATAAAAGGAAACAAAACAATTACTTTGAGAGCCAGGTAACTTGGACGATGTCTTCAGCAGACCAGTTTCCTAGCTCCTCGCCGAGTGTACACGGGCGGATCCAATTGTTGTCCCAGTCTCTGTCACTATCCCCGTCTTGGTTTGCCGTGCAGATTTGATCGCGGTCGAGAGACCCAGCACTTGTGAATGAGATAGCCTTACCACTCCGAGTAGACCCCCCAGGCTGATACCCTAAGCCGAATTTATCACCCTTCTTTTCCACCTCCAGTAACTTGCCCCAGCCCTGGGCATTGCCTGATAGGACAGCCTCTTTTGCTTCCTGGTAGGAGTGAATTGACGTGCCTCCGTTGTTTTTCTTCACCGGAGTCAAGATACTGACATCTGCCTCAAATGCTTGGCACAAAGTCTCGTGAATTTCTCCGTCCATTTCCACATATTTGAATGTCGACAGGTGGCTGACGAATATATCTTCTTCCCCGCAAACTGTGATGACTTGACCGTCCACCACATACTTAAGCTTTTGGTGTAGAGTTGAGGTGACAGCTCCAGCTGCGTGTATCCACGGTCTGCCCAACAAGCAACTGTACGCAGGCTGGATATCCATGACATAGAAGACACTCTTGAAGACTTGAGAGCCTATCTTGACAGGCAACTCAACCTCTCCGAAAACTGATCTTCTTGACCCATCGAAAGCTTTAACCACCAAATCACTCGGCGTCAGGATAACCCCATCAATGTCAAGCTTCATCAATGCCTTTTTCGGGAGCACGTTCAAAGAAGAGCCTGTGTCCACCAGAACATGGGATAACACAGCGCCCCTGCATTCCATCGTGATATGCAGCGCTTTATTGTGATTTCTTCCCTCCAACGTGAGATCTCTATCAGTGAAGCCCAAGCCATGGCTAGCATTGACACTTCCGACAACAGCTTCAAGTTGATTGACCGTAATCTCTTGAGGAACGTAAGCCATTTGAAGTACTTTCAGCAAGGCTTCTCGGTGTGCAGGAGAACACATCAACAGCGACAAAATAGAAATCTTTGAAGGCGTCTGATTCAGCTGGTCAACCACCTTATAGTCACTCCTCTTGATGATCTTCATAAATTCCTCTACCTCCTTTTCAAAAGTCCCCTGTCCAGCTACAGGAGTATTCGACTCATCATTCACAATCTGCTTTCCTTTGTCTTTTGATGAAGCTTCGACCTCAGGATCCTTTCTCAGTGCAGGGGGAGCAAACAAACGGCCACTTCGAGTAAAACCTCCGACACCTCCCACATTCTCAATAGTCAAGTCAGCAACAGGTCTACTTTCCATCTTCTGTCCCGCCACATAGACGTCGGAACCATAATGCCACGGAATGGCTCTATCATCATTATACGGCATTGGCCCAGGTACAGTTATAGTCACAGGACTAATCTGAGGAGCGTAAACGGTAACCGGCCTTTGTCTGACGGGCATATCAGCTTCATCATAGAAGATAGTAATGGTTGACACATCATCAGCCTTTTCATTACTAATCTTGCTAAATTGCAGAGATCCATCATCAATCAGCCCTTGCAGACCCATCTTCAATTTCTCGCAGCCATTCACAGCACTTGCGCAGTCTTCACAGTCGAGAGAACAACCAGGAAATACTTGACCTTTCAACAGTCTTTCTTTCACCACCTTCAACGGCGTCTTGACCTCATCAATACTCAGTACCAAGCTCAACTTGTCATCACGCTCAACAGCATTAACCCTTGCCCCTCCATGATCAGGTATAGGGTTCGAGTTGATATTCGGTGGTGGCGCAAAGTTGATTGCCTTTGAATCCACGAGATCTTGAACTTTGTGATGTAGCGCCCTGCACTTCTCGGTTGAGTGCCCGGGTGCCCCTGAATGAAAAGCGCATCGCGCGTTGACGTCATAACCAGCTGGAAGCTCTCCAGGAGGTGGTGGTGCCAAAGTCCTCAATTGAATAAGGTTCAAGTCTAGTAGTCTTGGCAACAAAGCAGTATATGTCATCGGAATAGCTTCAATCACCCTGTTAGCAGGACGAGCCTGCCTCGGCTGATAAGGCCTTTGCTGGTAGTTGGCTCTAGGTTGTTGTTGTTGTTGTTGTTGCTGTTGTTGTTGTGGTGGAGGTAGCATCTGTTGTATGGGAGCTGCAGGAATGGTGACAGCAGCCATATGCTCATAAGGTCTTCTGTAACTACGGCCCTGGTTTCGGCCGAATACAGCATTGGTCTCGCCTTCTCGTCTTCTTGGAGGTCCGCTAAAAGCTTTCCTCGCCCCATTCGAACTACTAGCACCAGGGTCTTGTATCTTCCCCATCTTCAACAGTGTTTCAACCCTTTCTCCTGCAATGACAATATCGTTGAACTTTGTAGCAGAACTCGACGCCAATCTTTCAAGAAATACTCCCTGGAGGGTACCCATAAACATATCGGCCATTTCATTCTCTAACAAGGGTGGCTGCACCCTGGCAGCTAGCTGACGCCACCTCTGGGCGTACTCTTTAAAGCCTTCTTTCGCTGTCTGAGCCATATGTTGCAACTGGGTGCGATTTGGAGCCATATCCATGTTATATTGGTATTGCTTCACGAAGGCCTCAGCGAGATCTTTCCAGCTCTTAACATTGACCCTGCTGAGCTTCATGTACCACTCAAGGGAAGCTCCCACCAAGCTGTCCTGAAAGTAATACATCCATAGCTTTTCATCGTCCGTATGCGCCGCAATTCTCCCAACATACGATTGCAGATGGGTCCTTGGGCAAGCAGTGCCGTTATACTTCTCGAAAGTAGGAACTTTGAATTTATATGGAATCCTGACTCCCGGAACCAAACCCAAGTCCGTTACGTCGAATCCCAAAGAACTCTGGGACTGAATAGCCTTGATTTGCTCGGCCATCTCTTCGAATCTCTTGTTCATTTCGACCCCTTGACCCTCGGTCTCATCAAGCAAAGTGAACTGGTCCTCCTGGTGGTCCACATGAATGTTATGCATCTCGTCGTTGACTGTTGTCGCCCCTGGTCGTGTAGCAGGAATTCCACCTTGATGTGCGCCCGCACCAGCATGATTATCAGCATTTGCAGCAGCAGCAGCATTCCGGTTCTGATTCTCAACCAACTCTCGCAGCCGTTCTTGATTCTGCCCCATACCGGCCATTAACGTCATGAAATTATCCATTCTCTGCCTTAGGTCTGCCAAATCTGCCTGCATTTGATCCATGACTCTCTCCCTGTTAATCTTGGTTGGGTACCTGTGTACTGTTGGCTGCCCCCGAGCTTTTCGAGGAGCTATAGTGCCTGAAACACAAAATACGTTAGTAAACCGAGACACTACCTGCAAAACAACAAACAGGTTATATGGATGCAATGCAGTTGTTTATGTTTCCAATCACAAGTCACTTATGCTCCGGTCCCGGTATTTCAGCAAGGAGAACCAGATGGGCATTGATCCTCGACTTCCAGGAACCTTCTCGAGAGACCATATTCAAACCACACAGTAAACGAACCAGGAAATAATGGAAGAAAAAACCAAAACATAAATCAACCTATCAGACAAATAACACAGAATTCCCCGTAGGGTACAAGTCTTTACAAAGGAGAAACAAACAACTAGGACTCCTACAACATGCCTGTAGGTAGTCCAGATACACGAAAAATAAACTAAGAAGCAGAACCAAAACCTAAAGGCCCTGAAACTTCATCACTAAAAACCCCATCAGATCTGACCTTCTTGACTCCCGCCATCAACTTTAAATCTTCAACCTCCTTAAGCGCTGCTTCGAGGGCTTGCTGATTGTCTGCGAGCTGTTGGGTCTTCTCTCTGCGAATCCTGTGAGCCTGCTCCACCTCTTCTTTCTTGTAAGCCATCTGAAATTCAAAGAACTCTTCTTTTTCTTTATATTGCTTCAACTCTTGCTCCCTTTGTCCCTTCAACCAGACAATAGACTGCCGAGCATCTCTGAGGGTCTTTGACTTCTTCTTGCGCTCAACCTCTCTTTGGGCTTCCATCATCCCCAACCTGCGGAAATGCGCTTCTTTTCCTGCAAAGTCTTTCTCCTTAGCCTCCAAAGTCGTCTGTATCTTGAGCAACTTCTCCTCAGCTTCCTTCTTGGCCCTGTTAGCTTGGTGATACAAGCTTACCATCTCGGTATTTTCAACTCTAACTGCATGTAGCTGGGCTTCTAACTTCTTGAATTCCTCTAGAGGCACAGTATCAATGGGCTCAGCAACAGGGGGAACTGGTGCTGAGAATGGTAACAAAACTCTTCTGGCTCTATCTTTCAACCAAGCTTCGTACTCTGGGAACGTCTGATTGTTGCATTTCCCGAAACTAGCTATTCCTTCTCCTTTAATGCACTTCCAAGCTCCCGCAACCTTCCTTACTAAGGGCATATTATCTTCCACTGGGAAGTAGAAAATAGGGGTCAGCTTCAAATCTTCAGGCACATCTCTCAAAGCGTATCCTAATTGTCTTCTTAACAAGGTTGGATTGTAATTAATCCCCCCAGCTATTCCCAACAAAGGCACACTATGATAACTTCCGCAACTAGTAATGAAACGTGCACCTTGCAGCCTCTGAGTGAACCACCTAACATCCTTGGCAAGCAACTTTTCCAGCTTCTGGGCCCATATCAAGCTATGGTCACTAAACGCTCCCGTACTAGGCAAATGCCTCATGAACCACATGTGAAACAACGGAGCACAGCAACGAACCAAACCTCCCCTCTTCTTTTCAGTTTTGTAATGAACTGAGTAATACAAATCCCCCAGTAAGGTAGGCACCGGGTTCTTCAGCAAAAAGAGATGTATGGCATTTATATCGATGAACTTCTCCATATCAGCAAACAAAATGATGCCATAGATAGACAGAGCCAAAATAGCACACACAGCATCCCATTCTTCTTCAACAGCCAATTCTCCCGCTTTCTTTACCAAAGCCTCCAAAGAAAATCCAGACACTCCTCCTTTGATAATGGTCAAAGACTTCACAGTAGAAGGACTCAAATAAAGAGCCTTAGCAATAGCCTCCGGTGCTGGTCTACTCATCTCAGAGTTGAAAGGAACCTGATCTTGAACTGGCACACCCAGGATCAAAGCATACTCCTCCAGCATAGGACCCAATTGGAAATCAGGAAAGGTGAAACAACGGAGCTGAGGATCATAATACTGAAGCAATGTGTGAATGGCACTCCTCTCTGAAGGATTTAACTCTACCACCACATCAAGAATACTCCCATAAGCTTTTCTGAATCTCTCTACCTGGTTGGGTGTAATCAGCTTTACCATCTTCTTCAGCAAACCGACCTTGATATCAAAGAACTTGAAGTGAATATTCTGCTTGCGAGGATCTTCCATCTTTGAAAAGAATACCGGAACCGGGAGCAGATATATGAACCTGTGAATGAAAACAAAAACAATGATTAATGATGCAATGATGCAATGCAAATGCAAATGCAAAGACATATGGCCATCTGAGACTGTCTGGAGTCTGGCCACTGACAAGGTCCCTCTGAATAACTGACAAACCAAAAGTCCACTGAATCACACTCTCTGATAATCACAACCCTCTGAAGAGAATCTCTGGACCACAGTATCAAGAATACCAGAACCAGAAAACCAGAACTCCGGAACCAAAGTAACTGTATCATGAACTGCACTGATAACAAGGGTATGATGGGGTCAAGGGTTCCTGCAAACCTGTAAACCCATCCTCAATCTCACAGGTGTGCTCCGGGTCAAACATCACGGACTCTCAAAGCCGAATAGCAATAATACTTCCACCATTTCCGAGAAATGGCTCATGACCAAATCAGGGAATCGGTTAGGCATTATGTACTACGCAGGGAGGCCTCAGCTGAGTCCGGGAAAAAACAAGCATCCCTTATAAGTTCCCAGCTTCAAGCGCTGAGATCGAGAAACAATAGTACATTCAGCCCGTAGGATACAGTACTAATGTCATACGACCAGATGCTTTGACTGAGTTCCTATAAGAGAACCAGGCCATCCTATGCGAGTCCCCAGTGGACCCTCGGGTGCGAATGGGTTTGCCACAAAACGTGGTCTGCCACTGCCACCACTGGAGAGAGTTGTTTCCACAAAGGTTCTCAATGATCGGTCCCCAGATGCACATAACTATCAAGGTCCTATCCCGAAGTGGAGGAAATCCCCACACAAGATATTTCCAAGGCAGTCGCAATCTGGGCGTGAAACACATCGCCACTCATCATGCCACATGCGAGTACAATATGTCCACTCTAATCCTAGGGTGCACTCAAGCCGGGTACTTGGCTTATCTCTCAGAAATAGTATCACCCGAGCCCACCAAACAGAAAACCAGTCCAGACAGTCCAGTATGATATACATGATGCATAAAATAAATACTGAAAACTGTAAATAAAGCTGTAAATAAAGCTGCAAACAAACAACAATACAATACAACAAGCCACATCAAACAAACATCACCCCAATGAAACAGTAACACACAAGCGCTAGGAGAGACTCACAGGGGAACCAGAGATTATCTGGTGTGCAGTCCCCAGCAGAGTCGCCAAGCTGTCGCTCCCGGGATTTCCATCCTGGTACAAACGCGAAAGTGGCGCGGAAAAAGAATAGAGTCGCCAGCCAGGCATTTTTATCCCGAAGAAAGGGAATGGTAATGCTGCACAAACCAGAAGAAAGAAAGAGGAAGGACACGGGTCTTGCGAACCAAAGAGACTGAGTTCGGGAGTCGGTTACGACCTGGGAAGGTATTAGCACCCAGATCGTCCGCCGTACCCGACGGGATCCACGCTTGCAAAGGAAACTGTTTCAAAGGGTGAGGGTATGAAAGCTGCAGCAAAAGAAAAGAAATGGACTGGAAAATAAACTGAGAAAAGAAATGAAATAAGAAACAAAGGAAAAATGTAGGGAAAATAAAGATTGTGCTCGAACGGGCCCTACCCCGCTGCCTACGTACCTCATCAGGACAATGAGGATCAGAGACGCCGTAGTTCCCCTAACTAGGGGTGGAACAGAAATTGCTTGTGAATTAAAGGCTTGAACTGCCTATGCCATTGCTCAGGTGTTGCAGGCTCGGACGACGAGTGCGTAACCGTCTTGCAAAGTGACAAGTAGGAGCAAGTTCGCGGACGAAGCGAAGGAGATGAGAAAAGAATTCCCGAAGGAAAGACGCTTATTGTTTGTTTGTGTTTTTTATGAGGCTTTTATTTGTGAAGGTTTGCATAGGCAAGTGTACCTAAGTCTTACTCAACGGGATGTGTACGTCTCACATCATCCCGAAATGGAATGCGCAAGAGGCACACCTATCTATGGAGGAAATCCCCAAAGCTAGTCCCACAAGTGAAGGCTCAAGCACACTGGCCTATTACCATTATTAAGTATTTTGTGGTTTTTTGGTTAAGAAGTGTTTTTTAGCTTTTCTTTGTGAGGTACTCATGCTAAGACCTATCCACCACGAGTGATGACTCACACCTCGCCCCGAAATGGAACGCGTGTGAGCATCTCATAGCAAAGTCTCATGTCGCATGAAAGTACTCAACCTTTATTAAATGAATTAGAATTAAGTTTGAAGATGAGAAGAGAATAAGAACCAAAAGGAGCAAAGGAAAAAACTAGAGGGAAGTTTCTATCCTAAGTTAGCATGCATGGGGTTCCTAGGGTTTGTGGGGTGTCTATCCTACTGAAGAAGAAAAAGAAAAGGAGAAGATAGAAGAGGGGATGAGAAAGGCCTAAGCCCAACAAGAAAAATGTTAGTCCATATAAACAAGATGAGAAGATATGAGAGAAAGAGATGTGGAACTCAATTCCCACATCTCACACTTACCAAAGCTCCTGCAAAGTTAGTGTAACAACATACAATCAAGGCATGAACCAACAAGTCAGAAGCTACACAAGCATATAGGCATGGCAAAGAGTTCACAAAATGATATACAAAGCAATACAAGATCATATCAAGATGATTGGGAGTGAAACAAATGCAAAGAAAGCATGCATAACACTTAAGGATGTAATACACAAAGAAAGGAATCAAAACCAAAGCTCAAGCAAAATCAAAACCTATCCTAAGACCAGGAACAACTCTAGACCTTTAAAGGATCCCAAAAGATGAGGAAAAGTTGGCATAAGTCTCCTTCCAAACTTAAAAGAAACCAAAAGACTCAAAAATGTGCAAAACAAAGCAAGGTGAAGAAGAAAATACCTAAGAAATAAATCCAAACATCTAAAAAATCTATCCAACCAGCAAAGTACTCTTCACATACTAGGAAATGAGAATCCAAAAGGGTTTGCAAAGAATCAGCCCCAAACTAGGTCAATGAAACCCAAAAATGCAAGGTATCATCATCTAGGGTTTAGAAAATTGATGCACAAATAACATAATCAAAATCCAGCAAGGAAATTTGTGAAAAATCTAAGATAAATCATGAAGATAGAAGGATGTCTTAAGATTTGAATGCAAAAAGAATGAGGTTCATAGCTTAAAGGATGAAGAAGATGGAAATTGGACAAGGCAGATTGGTCCAAGAGAGCCTACCATAAAGCAAAACCTAGTGTTGAATTAATTTAGCCACGTGGAAATAACAATAAAAATGTGAAAAAAAATATGATAAAATACTAGATGAACTGAAGAGTGCACATGAATTTTTATGGATTTTTTATAAGTTTGGAAATATTTTAAAATGAACAAAATGCAAGAAGAAAAAGAAGGGAATAAAAGGACTATGAAACATGGTGGAAGGGTGCAAAACAAAGCTGGCCAGCACATGCCAAACGCCTGGGCCCAGCATGGGGGGCGCGCCTAGCATGTTGGCCTCAGGCCCATGCAGCAATGCAAGACAAAAATACTCAGGCACGCATGAACTTAGGGCATACTTCACAAGGCAAGCCAAATACACAAAAACATGTAACATTGTATCAACCGGTCATGCTAGGGTTTTAAAAACAGAAAAGACAAAACATGGATCCATCCAATCCCTGCGTTCCACCTCATCATCTTCAACCTCACAACATGAAAACAAAGCTGCAAAACACGAATGGAACAAGAACAAACAGCCAGCACAAACACAAAACCAGAGAAGCATAACTCCTCCATTTCTCCATGAAAACACACAAACCCAACATCAAAAATGATCCTCTTGCTAAGCATAACATGAATCAAACATCACAAACACGTAAAACAAAACACACAGCATGAACATCATCAAAACAGTTTGGATCTAGAAACTTCAAAACCCTAACCCGACCTCATTTCACCATCATTTTCAAAAACAAAAAGCTCCACATGCTCAGTGCAACAAGTAGATTACAATGCACATCACCAAAATCATTTACAAACTCATGGATTAGAGGCATACCTGAGATCACACCACTTCAAATTTCTTCAAGAAAAACAAATTCCAGCCTGGGATGATCTTCTAGCAACCTCCTTTCACAAAATAAATGTGAAAGAAGCTTCAAAACCACTTCAACCTTGCCCTTTGGTGGAATCTGGTTTGAGCTGAACTGGTGTAAGAAACTTTCTCTAGCTTGAAATGGAGCTTGATTTATGTCCTATGGAGCTTCATGAACAAGAATATGAGGTCTGCTTTGTGAATGGGGCAGTGGATGATGAGCTATGGAGGAAAATGCAACAGGAGCAAAAACTGAGGAATGGGAGAATGGTGGCGATTTTCTGCCAAGCTAAAACCCTAGCTGGTCCTTTTATGATGCCCTAAATCAGTCCAAGGAATGAGAAAAGAAAATGCACGTGAGAGGAGTGTGATCCAATTGTTATTGCAAAAAATGCATAAAGAGTGTGATGGAGGCATTAGCTCGTGCCTTGTCCTTGTACCTTGCACATGCTAATCCTATTTCCTTTGCTGATTAATAGTGGAACACTCTCAGCCCTTGGATCAAAGTGTGTTACAAATTCTCATGCTCATGCACCTTTTGCAACTAGGATGAAACCATGCACCCCATGCACGATTTTTGTGATCCTCTTTGAGCCAAAATTCTCTCATACCATGCATAATGATGTGATGATTTAAAATTGTACACAAATGGGCTTGCAACCTCATTCCATGACAACTTGCTCTTTGGTGAAAAATTGACATCTCATGTGCCACCAAAATCTCATATATCCATGCATTTGCACTTTGTGAAATATGTCAAACTCCTTGCTTGGACCCTCCAATTTCTCTTGAGCTAACAACTTAATATGGCATGAATAAAAAGATGGTGGCCTCACCTTGCACTTGGAATGGGAATAAATGAGCCCTTTTTGAGATTTTGCATCATTTGCAAAAGTGTGAGATAAGCTCACATACCTCACTCTTTGCTTGGCCTTTTGGTACATGTATAAGCCTTTTCCAATCCTTGGTCAGAACAACAACAACTTTGGCCCTTAGAACTAGCCAATACATACTTCTCATGATTTGGCTAAATTTGCACTTTTGAGGCCATTTCCATGCTTGGCATCAAAATGCAAGTTTCTCTTGAGCAAAATCACCTAAATACATTGCATTGTAACTTAGTAAGCTCACTTGATCCATTCCAGCACTTAAAAATGAGTTTTGAGCACTCTTGCATTTGGTGTGTGCATGGAAATGTGATTTTGCCCTAAAATACATGAAATTTTCGAGGGCTTTATCTCTCAAACCATAAATCCCATGAAAATGTACTTGTACTTTTTGAAAATGGCAGGCCTTAGTCTTCAACTTTCATGTTTGGGTTGGGTTCATTTGAAGAATTTTTGACCATGCTAAGCTCACTTGAAAATTAGGGCAAAAGTTGCTAAATTTGGAAAATCTCAAAAACCAACTTTATACCATTTTTGCAAAAACCTCCAAATAGCCATGATTCTTGATCTCCAACCATTCCAAACATCTTATAACATTGTAAAGACCTCCCTTGGCAAGAAAAAGTGACTTGGACCCCTTGAAATCAGACAGTTGACTTTTTACAGGCACAGTTGACCAATTACTTCATCTGCAAGCAACTAAGGCAATGACTGACTTCCATTTGGAATTTTCTCATGAAAATTGACATGTAGGGACCTCTTATCATATAGAAAACATTGCCCAAAAGAGTTGGCCAAAATTATGAAGTTAAAGCCCTTGAAGTCAAAACCCTAATTTGGTTGCACTGCTTAGGAGCCTTGCATTGTCTTAAAACTTATGATGATTAAGCAATCTTCAGAGCTTCTGCAAATGAAAATGCTCTTGTAAATGGAGTGTAGGCTCACCATAGGACTTGTACCAACTCATTGGGATCCTTGTCATGGCCTGAAGTGCTTCTGGGAACCCCACCAATGACCATATGCTTATGTTGGGACATGAGGGATGTTATGCTTCATATTTCCATGGTATGATGCTGAGGAAATGATATGAGTATGATGAATATGATATGATATGATGCTTAAAATGAAGAGGGCAAATTTGGGGTGTTACAGCTACTTGTGATTAGTTAGATGTTTTTGGTGTTTTTTTTAGTGTTAAGTAATGAGCTTAAGCCATAATCAGGGATTAAACAGACTCATTACACCATCCTAATAGAAGGATAATAGATGAGAATGTTTAAGCTGAGGAAAACTCCTCAACTTAATCCATGATTAGGGATTAACCTCATGACAAAACAAACCTTTATTAAGTGGATTTTAGTTAATGGTATGATGGAGAAGTGAGTTTTATGATTTGTAAGACAACTTGAGGAGGACTTGTCCATTAACACTAGGGTTAGTCCTTCTTAACCAATTAAGGTAGAATTAGAACCCTAATGCAAGGCCCAAGTTACAAGCTTGATGTCTTGATGATTATTAAGTGAATGGATTAAAGGAGTTAAACACATTAAGGGTTTAACACTTGGGATTAAAGTTATACACTCCATCCTAATAGAAGGATGCAGGCATAAGCTTAATCACAAAGCCTTAAAGCCTTTAGGGTTTAGTCCTGGATTATGAGATGAGAAGAGAAGACACACAGATGACACAAAGGTAAAAGCTAAGTGGGGGACTAATCAAACCCTAATTATTGTCATGCTTGATTGTTCCTAGGGTTTATGAGGTTTGCAAGAAAGATCTTCAAAGAACCACCAAGGAGAGAAGCAGATGAAAGGAGCAAAGGGAAGCAAAACAACTTGCTTCACTTAAGAAGTCAAGTTGCTTGAAGAAAGAAAGTAAGATGAACAAGAATGAGCAAGCTCAATCCAATACACATACAAAATGCAGCAAATGAATTAGGAAAGAGATGAAAAGAGAATGTGAGAAGTGAAGGCAAATTCACTTCTCAAAGTAACTTACCACCTGAAAAATTAGTGAAAGAAATGAAATGCAATGCAAATGAGATGAAATGTGATGATGCAAACCAAAACCAGAAGCATAAGTATGATGTTAATGATGCTATGAGATGATGCAAACATGAAACAAGGCATGAGGGTGATCAAACATGCATAAAGATGCAAATGAGACATGTTTAGAACCATGAACATACATGAAAAGTTATGAAATGCAAATGACATACAACATGGCAAATGAAAGATGCAATGATCACACATGATTCTAACATGTCCTAAGATGTAATATGAATCAAATGGATGCACAAAATGTCATGGCAAGTCATGGTGTGCAAGCAAATGGGAGATGGATGCAAAGGAAGGCCCAAATTAGGGTTATATGCAACATACAAAACAAAAATCCAAAACCAGAAGCAAATGACATGATAAAAATTTGAAAATGCAATCAAAAGAACCCTAAACCTATACAAGTTCACTGCCCAAAGGGGAAGGTCAGAAGCTAAACCCTAGAGGACTTATGATTTTTCTAAGATTTGCTAGGGTTTTAAGGTACCTTGTCAAGAAAAATGCCAAACAAATTGAAAATGCAAGATCAAAATGAAACAAAAATGTTTTTAGATGCTTGAAGGTATGCATAACACAATGCAAAAAGAACCATTCACAAACTCAACTTGGATCAAAAGCTATGAATTTTTGAAGTTAGGGTTAAAGATATTCAAATTAAAGAACCCTAATTCAAATGAAAATTGCCAAAGTATGATCAAAACCAAAAAGAAATTTGTGTTGTGAGTTTGCAAATGTTTCTAAATGTTTGAAAATGCTCTCTGAATTTTTTTGGAATTTTTGGAAACCTAAATGCTATTTTAATTAATTAATCTTCATTAATTAATTAAAATAAGCATTTAAATATTTTTAAAATAGTCTAAAAATGTAAAAAATAAAATAAAAATAGTTTTTATGTTAAGAAAATTATTTAGAATAAAAATGCAGGAAGAAAATATTTTTTTGCATTTTCTATATATTTTAAAATAATTATGCAAAACAAATGACAAAAATATGAAATTAAATGAAATAAATGGGAAAGTCAGCGCATCCAATGGCCAGCATTTGAATAGAATTGGAGGGAGTTGACGCGCGCGGATTTGGAGGGCTAGGATTCATTCTGAGATTTGAATTTAATTAATCCTAATTAATTAAGTAAATGACTGGATTAGGGTTTTAATGGGAAATCTGGGCCACACACGCGCGCGGGAGATTGACTTAGTCAACCAGATCAACGCTCCACATTCAAACCTGGACCTAAACCCTAATTAAACCTAATTACTTTCAGACGACCGGAACAGTGGTTCCGGTCGTCTTCTTCCGACGAGCCATTTTTCTAACTCTCTCCAAACTTCATAAAAACGTGCCAAAATCTCCAGAAATAATCAATGATCAACAACAAAGCATAATCCAGCAACAAATCTCATTTATTTTAACACAAAATCAAGATACGAATCAAACATCAAAAACTGCAAAAATTTCAGAAGCACGATACAAGCTCATTTCTCAATCATTTTCAAAAATGAAAGGTGCAGTGTGATCAGTGAAGCATGAAGAACATTTCTATAACATGAAAAGAGATTTCTGGAAAAAATGTTCTTGAGGTACCTGAGCTTTGAGCTTCTTCAGTTTGCAACTTTCTGTGCAGTTCCTTGCTTCAAATCAACTCCAATGACTCCCCTGAAGTGTTTGCAAGGCTTGATTGGAGTTTAAAATGGTTGGTTTGAGAGATTGAGCAGGTTCTGTTCAGTGAAGGGATGAAATCGTGTTTTGATTTCAGGAGTTTTTAGGGCAAAGTGAGGGCAGGGAAATGATCAGAAGAGTGTGCTGAGATGTTTTGTGAAGTTTGTTTGTGTGTTTGATGCTTGTGGAGTCAGTTTCGAAAGGTTTTGCATAAGAGGTGAAAAGTGAGAATGTTGGCTTGTGGGAGGTTTCAGGCTTGTGTGTTCTGTGCTTTTGCTTGCAAATGATCCACATAAAGAAGTGTGATAGGTCAGAGAGTGGGTGCTGGCCTATGTTGATTGGTATGGGCAAGTTGCCAAAATGTCAACTTAACTTGTACTTGAGGTATGGGCAATGGTTCAACTTGCTTTTTGGCTTGTCTTTGCTCAGCTGAGTTTAAGGAGGTCCATGGAATTGTTTATGAGATGATTCAGCAAGTGGATCAAAGCTTATGAGATGTTTTGCAATTTTCACAAAGTTTGGTCCCTTTGTGATTTCTTGAAGTTCAAGGCATGAAATGAGATGATTCTTGGGCCAATTCTGATTTTTAGAGGTCATGTGATCATGTTGTGAAGAATTTGTACACATTTGAAGCCTTTAGAACACTTGATCATACCAATTTGCAAAATGCCTCTTTGGTAGAAAATTTCAAATTATGTGATTTTGGCCAACTTTGACAAGCCATAACTTTTGATCCAAAATGAATTAGAATGAGTTCTTGTACTTTTTGAAAAGGGAATGATCCATTCTACAACTTTCATGACTAAAGTTTTCCCATTTGAGGCATTTTTGGATCAAAAAGCAAGGGTTGAAAAAGTTTCCCAAAATGGCAATTTTCCATTACAAGTCATTTTCCCAAAAAGTCAACTTTGCAAATGGCTTGAAATTCTTCAATTTTGTGAACTTCCAACATCTTCTATGATCAAATAAAGATCATACACAATCAAAATGATGAAGATCACCCTTTGGTTGGGTCATTGGGGGCCTCAGATGCCCTGATTTTGCACTGACTTGCTCAAAAAGTCAACTCTTGATCAGATGACTTTCCCATGGAATTTCTTCATGAAAATTGATATGCATGATTCCTATACCATATGGAGACCAATAGAAACAAGAATGACCAAAAAATTTGGAGTTATGGTCTCTGAAACCAAAACCCTAATTCTAGGTCATCTGTGCAGTTAAACCTGGCTCTGCTTCCATGCCATTCTCAGTTCTTGTGATTCTTTGACTTCCTTGACTTTGAGAGGATATAATATGATGCTTGTACATACATGGACCCCTTTTAAGTGATTGATGACCTTTGGAGTGGCTCAAGAAGCTCTTGGATTGCTCAGATCACAAACCCTAGATGCAGATGACTTTGAACCAATGCAGTGGAGCAAATATGCAATATGAGATGCTATGGTTGAACTTATGTATATGAAATGATCACAAGCCATGGTGTGAATGGGTGAGGGCAAATTTGGGGTGTTTACAGTTGCCCCTATTCAAGCATGAGTTAGCTGTGCAGGATGTAAGCAACGGCTTATCAGGCAAGCAAGATAACTTGTGGTTGAATACCAAAGACAGTCCAAAATTTGCACTCACAGAATGAAGAAGAAAAGGGATATAGATTGTAGAGAAAAATAAAGTATATTTATAAAATGTGGGCGACAGGACGACCGTCGAGCAGATGACGACTGCTGGGGAAAGAGCAATGACGGGGACAACCGACATGCTGGGGAAGATGCGGGAAGTACAGCAATGACGGGGACGGCCGACAAGCTGGGGATATGAGAAATTATGATGGGGACGGCCATCAATCAAAGCTATAAGATTTTCTGGGGATTATAGGTAAAAATAAATGATGAGGTACGGTCATCAGGTTCATATAGTAATGTAAACAGCGATGGGGACGACCATTGGGCTAAGCTGATGAAGGACGAGCATCAGGAAAAGGAAAAGGGACCACGACGGGGACGGCCATCGGGTTAAAGAATAAATGAAATAATGATGAGGGACGGTCATCAAAGGTGAAGGACGATCACCTAGCAGGGGACGGCTGCTCTGTTGGGGATAAGATGAGGGACGGTCATCTAAGGTGAAGGACGATCACCTGGCAGGGTACGGCTGCCGAAAGTATCGCGACATAGGACGAATGCCGGATAAAAGGTCGACGATGGGGACGGCCATCGGATGAGCATGATGAAGGACGATCATCAAGAGGTGAAGGACGATCACCCAGCAGGGGACGGCTGCTCTCTAGGTTTATCATGACATAGGGCGAATGTCAGATAACAAGATCAACGATGGGGACGGCCATCAGATAAAATGATGAAGGACGATCATCAAAAGGTGAAGGACGATCACCTAACAGGGGACGGCTGCTAATTATCACGACATAGGACGAATGCCGGATAGGAAAGGGGTTCTAATGAAATAGAGACTCCGCTGGGGAAAGGATGAGGGACGGTCATCCGAAGGTGAAGGACGATCACCTGGTAGGGTACGACTGCCGAAAGGTATCATGACATAGGACGAATGTCGGATAGAAAAAGGTTGCTTTGCTGGCGACCTACTGGGGAATAGTAAACACGGACGAATGTTTACATCCAAGAAATAAAAGGTATAGGTGTTTTGACGTTGTGTATAGATTAAAGATGCGGGCGAGCATCCTTAAGACTATGATACGGACGAGTATCAAGTAGAAGCAAACACGGACACATGTTCAGAGATGATGATACAGACGAGTATCAACTGGTTAACAAAGAACACAGACGAGTGTTGATTCTGTGGGGACTCTTCTGGGGAAAGGTAGACACAGACGAGTGTCTAAATTCAAGAAGACATAAGTGTTTGACACGTGTATGGATTAAAGATGCGGACGAGCATCTTTAAGACTGTGATACGGACGAGTATCAGGTAGAAACAAACGCTGACGCGTGTTCAGAGATGATGGTACGGACGAGTACCAACTGGTTAACAAAGAACACGGACTAGTGTCGACTCTGAGGGGATTTAAGTGGTACATACAAGATACGGACGAGTATCTGTATGAGTGAAGTAAGTATGAGTGGTGTATAGATGAGTGTTTGACTTGCTGGGAGAATGACACGGACGAGTGTCAAAAGGAGAAAAGTATAGTAAAAACAAGAATCCGATATACAAAAGTGTTCAGGTAACTATGCTGGGGAAAGTGACACGGACGGGTGTCAAGGAATCGTATATATATGTATCTGTGAGTGCAAAGGGGACGCTTTGGCTTTCTACTGGGGGTAAGACACGAACGGGTGTCAAGAAGTATCTGTAATATACAAGTGTTTGTTTGTAAAGAGAAGCTCGGGCGACTTTACTGGGGAATCATTACACGGTCGGGTGCCAAAAGGAGTGTGTACTGGTATTTGTGAGTGTAAGGCAAAAGCTTTGGCTCTCTGGTGGGGATATGACACGGACGGGTGTCAGGAAGTATTTGTATTTGTAAGTGAAAATGCCTTAGCTCTCTGCCGGGGAATCTGGGGAGTCTTTTGTACATTGCTGACGGATTGTCATTATTCATAAGTATTTGATTCAGATCACGGCTTATGATTATGCAATATGTTTGATTTTTGCCGTAATGCTCCGTGTTAGACGGAATGCTACGCTCTGTGGGGAGAATGTGATGCGAATGCTATGATTATGCAAAGATACCGATCCGGGATTTGGATCCCGTTGCTATGGAGATCTCTGGCCGATCTGCTTGAAGAGAACATCCCAGCTGGGGATGAGATAATAGGTAGATTTGATGAGATGTATCTTCTTGGGGGAATAGGTCACTGATAGACCCATCCAGCTGGGGTTTGTAGAAGCTTCCATTACTCTGTTGTGAGATCTTCAGGCGTTGCTCTTCTGGATAGAGGCTGAAACTCTGTGGGGAGATGGTTCCCTGGCTTTGGTGCTCGGTTGAGGAGGAAAAGCAAATGGCAGCTCGGCTGGGGAAGAAAAATACCATGGGAAGGTCTTCCTGGAGATTTCTGTAGGGGTTCCACTGAGGATGGTACTGGACAACTCAGCTGGGGAGAAACCGTCTCCGGTGCTAATTGGGAGATAGACTGAATAGATAATGATTTGCCAGCTTGCTGGGGTGAAGCTTTCATGCCCCCTGTTGCGCTTTGAATACCTGCAATCCTGAAAAGACATAGAAACATACAAGTAATCCCGAAGTACCCCTCACCGGATTCCGTCATAAGAGTTTAGACACTCCCGGGAGTAAGCATATTTCCTGCAAGCACGTATTCTTAGAAGAAAAAGCATCTGTATTTATGCAATCAGTATCTTAGAGACATCGGACATTTTTGCAAAGAAAAATAAAATGTACGAGGCGAAACATGACTGAAAATCTGATTTTATTAATTCGTGTGCCCTGAATCGGCAAGATACAATCATAGAAACAAATCCCCTAAAATGAGGAGATTGTTACAATTTGAGAAACAAAAAGGGTGTTGGCAATGTTGATGACGCTTCAAGGAGCTTCCCTTTTGCTATGACTCGTATGACATTTGACGTTCTTCTCGTCTTGCTTTCTGAAGAAGGCTGATTCTGAAAGAAGCTTGATCCTTTCGAAGTTTACCAAGTTGTAAGTGGTACAGATGAATTCAGAATGCAGTTGTTCGCTTATTCCCTTATTTTGCATGGATCGCCCTTTCGGGTTTTCAATCTATCGGGATACTCATTTTTGCCTGAGTTGTCCAATGCGGCTTTTCAACTCAGCAGGTGTACATTTTTATTTATTTCCCTTATTTTTGCCCGAGTTTTTTATTCTGCTTTTGACTCGCCGGGATGCCCTATTTTTGCCTGGACTTACATTCTGTTTTTATGTCCAGCGGGTCATTTTATGCGAAGTATTTTTTAACTGCATCTGAATTCACAGGGGACGGGAAGTCTTCACCATCCATAGTGCTGAGCATCAGTGCTCCACCAGAGAAAACTTTCTTTACTACGAATGGCCCTTCATAGTTCGGAGTCCACTTGCCCCTGTGGTCTGTGTGAGGAGGGAGGAGTCTTTTCAGCACAAGATCTCCTACTTGGTACTCTCGGAGCCTGACTTTCTGATCGAAGGCTTTCTTCATTCTTTTCTGATACAGATGCCCATGACAGATTGCAGCCAATCTCTTCTCTTCAATCAGACTCAGTTGTTCGTATCGGGATCGGACCCATTCTGCTTCGTTCAGCTTAACATCCATCAGTACCCGTAGGGAGGGTAACTCAACTTCAACAGGTAGGACTGCCTCCATACCATATACAAGCTGATACGGTGTTGCCCCAGTAGATGTCCTGATTGACGTACGATACCCATGCAAGGAAAATGGTAGCATTTCATGCCAGTCTTTGTAGGTAACCACCATCTTCTGCACAATCTTCTTGATATTCTTATTAGCTGCCTCAACAGCGCCATTCATCTTTGGCCTGTAAGGAGAAGAATTGTGGTGTTGGATCTTGAAGTCCCGGCATAGCTCTGCCATCATTTTGTTGTTTAAGTTGGAACCATTGTCAGTAATGATTCGTCCGGGAACTCCATACCGACAGATGATGTCTCTCTTCAGAAATCGGGCTACTACCTGCCTTGTAACATTTGCATAAGAAGCTGCTTCAACCCACTTGGTAAAATAGTCAATGGCAACCAGGATGAATCTGTGGCCGTTTGAAGCAGTCGATTCAATCTTGCCAATCATATCAATGCCCCACATGGCAAAGGGCCAGGGTGAAGACATCACATTTAGAGGATTGGGAGGCACATGCACCTTATCCGCATAAATCTGGCATTTATGGCACTTTCTGGCATAGGCACAACAGTCGGCATCCATTGTGATCCAGTAATAGCCCGATCTTAGCAACTTCTTAGCCATTGCATGTCCTCCGGCATGGGTACCAAAGGATCCTTCGTGCACTTCATGCATCAACAAGTCTGCTTCTGTTCTATCAACGCATCTGAGGAGTACCATATCAAAGTTTCTCTTGTACAGGGAACCATCAGTGTTCAGGAAGAAACTACCAGCAAGCCTTCTTAAAGTCTTCTTGTCATTGGAAGATGCCCCAGGTGGGTATGTTTGATCCTCCAAGAAGCACTTAATTTCATGGAACCAAGGCTTATCCTCTTTGACAACGTCTGCTGCAAATACATATGCTGGTCTGTCAAGTCTGGATACTGATATTCGAGGCACAAAGTTGGCAGCTTGAACTTTGATCATGGATGAAATGGTGGCAAAAGCATCTGCAAACTGATTCTCGTCCCGAGGGATGTACTCAAGCTTGACCGTTGTAAAGAAAGTCAATAACCTCCTTGTATAATCCCTGTAAGGTATCAGATGATCTTGGTGGGTGTACCATTTGCCGTTGGTTTGATTAACTACTAGAGCTGAATCCCCGAACACAGTCAAAGTTTTGATCCTGAGGTCAATGGCTTCCTCAAGACCCATAATGCAAGCTTCGTATCCAGCTTCGTTGTTAGTGTAGTTGAAGGTGAGCTTTTCCGAGAAAGGCATGTGAACTCCCTTAGGTGTAATGAGTACTGCACCAACACCACGACCATTCATATTAACAGCCCCGTCAAACATCATAGTCCATTCTTCTTCCGGGCCAGGCCTTTCAGTGTGAATAGGCTCTTCATGATCTTTTGCTTTTATGAACATGATGTCTTCATCGGGGAAGTCAAATCTCATAGGCTGGTAATCATCAATGGGTTGCTCAGCAAGATAATCAGACAATACACTGCCCTTGATGGCTTTCTGAGATGTGTACTGGATGTCGTATTCTGTGAGGATCATTTGCCATCTTGCAACCCGTCCGGTAAGAGCTGGCTACTTAAAAATGTACTTAACCGGGTCCATCTTTGATATCAATAAAGTAGTGTGGGTCAACATATACTGTCTTAGTCGGCGAGAAGCCCACGCTAAAGCACAACAAGTTTTCTCGAGCAGTGAATAACTTTGTTCACAGTCGGTAAACTTTTTGCTCAGGTAGTAAATTGCATACTCTTTTCGACCAGACTCGTCATGCTGGCCCAACACACACCCCATTGACTCTTCCAATACTGTCAAGTACATTATCAGAGGTCTCCCTTCAACTGGAGGCATGAGGATTGGAGGCTCTTGTAAGTATTCCTTGATTTTGTCAAAAGCCCTCTGGCAGTCTTCGTTCCACCTGACCGTTTGTTCTTTTCTTAACAGCTTGAACAAAGGCTCACAGGTTGCTGTAAGGTGAGATATGAACCGTGAAATGTAGTTCAATCTACCTAGAAACCCCCGAACCTCTTTTTCAGTCTTCGGTGCAGGCATTTCTTGAATGGCTTTGACTTTATCAGGGTCCACTTTAATCCCTCTTTCACTTACAATAAATCCCAGCAGTTTACCGGATCGTACCCCGAATGTGCACTTGTTGGGGTTCAGCTTCAGTTGGTACTTCCTCAGACGCTTGAATAACTTCAGCAGATTCACCAGGTGGTCTTCTTCTGTGAGGGATTTGGCAATCATGTCATCCACATAACATTCGATTTCTTTATGGATCATGTCGTGGAATAATGTTACCATAGCCCGTTGATAGGTTGCACCAGCATTCTTCAGTCCGAATGGCATCACCTTATAACAGAACGTGCCCCAGGGTGTGATAAAAGTTGTCTTCTCCATGTCTTCATGTGACATCTTGATCTGATTGTATCCTGAAAATCCGTCCATGAAGGAGAATACCGAGAACTGAGCCGTATTATCCACCAATACATCAATGTGGGGTAATGGGAAGTCATCTTTCGGACTGGCTCTGTTCAGATCCCGGTAGTCCACACACATTCTCACTTTGCCATCTTTCTTAGGCACAGGTACAATATTAGCGACCCACGGCGGATAGCTAGTTACAACAAGGAAACCGGCGTCCCACTGCTTTTGTACCTCTTCTTTGATTTTCATTGCCATATCCGAGCGAGTACGGCGCAACTTCTGCTTTACTGGTGGGCAATCCTCTTTCAAAGGCAGCTTGTGCATGACAATATCGGTGTCCAACCCTGGCATATCCTGATAAGACCAAACAAACACATCCACATACTCCCGAAGCATGTCAATCAGTTGTTCTTTCACTGAGTCTTGTAGGCAGGCCCCGATATTAACCTCTTTCACATCTTCTTCCGTACCAAGATTAACCGTTTCAACCTCCTCCTGATGAGGAGTGATAACCTTCTCCTCTTGCCTTAACAACCTGGCTAGCTCTTCAGGAAGCTCATAATCTTCTTCAACCCCTTCATCAGCTTGATTGATTGGATTGTCAAAGTCATACGAAGTCATAGCAGTGTTGTTGTCGGTGCAGTCTGAAAGGCACTCTCTGCAAGGGTTTAGATTGTTCATTTTTAGTGATCGATTTTAATCTTGTTTAGAAAAAGTGAAATGAAGTTCATAATTTTGAAAACATTGCCATTTTATTTTTGTACAAAAAGAAAAAATGAAAAACAGTGAGCGAAAAAGGAAAAGACTCATTTGCAAAAGATGTCTGATATTCATTAATTGATCGTTTGCACAAAATACAAGATGGCCCGATTACAAAATGAGTCCTGGCATCTTTGGCAAGATGCAAGACTTGATGCATGCTTTAAAAATACAGGAAATAATAATTACTCTGCAGGAGTAACCCTTATAATTTCCTGGGAAGACCAGTTTGAGATCTGGCTCCCCGGGATCCTTGGACGTATCCAGCTCTCCAGGTTGCACTCATCTTCCGACTCAGCTTCCAAGTTGTTCACTGCATCCGGGGTGAGCATCCCCCCGCTGACAAAATTGGGCTTCTTAGCAGCCTCTGATTGATCTTGTTGAGTTGGTTTGTAACCCAACCCAAATTTGTCCTCCTTCTTCTCCACGGGCAGCAGCTTGCCCCAGCCTTGGGCAGTCCCCTCTTCAACAACCTTCCTGGCTTGCTGGTAAGATGTCATGGAGGTTCCAAGTACAGCAGATGCTTCATTTATATTCAGGGCTTCAAACCCCTGGCTCATGGTTTCATGGATTTCTCCATCCATCTCAATGTACTTGTACGTAGCCAGATGGCTAACAAAGATATCTTCTTCACCACAGATGGTGATGATCTGGCCTTCCCACTCGAATTTCAGCTTCTGGTGAAGGGTAGACGTAACTGCGCCAGCGGCATGGATCCAAGGTCTACCCAACAAACAGTTGTAGGCCGGCTGAATGTCCATCACATAGAAGGTAATTTTAAAAGTCTGCGGGCCAATCATCACAGGCAGATCAATCTCCCCAAGCACTGATCTTTTTGAGCCATCAAATGCTCTTACCACCAAATTACTTGGACGTAGTGCCAAGCCATCATACTCCAGCTTCACCAAGGCTTTCTTTGGTAGAACATTGAGTGAAGACCCAGTGTCCACCAGTACATGTGATAGAACAGCACCCTTGCATTCTAGAGTGATGTGTAAAGCCTTGTTGTGGTTACGTCCCTCAGTTGTTAAATCAGCATTGGTAAAACCCAATCCATGGCTGGTATTGACATTTGCTACCACGGTCTCTAGCTGATTAACGGTGATCTCCTCTGGCACGTAAGCTGCGTGCAAGACTTTCAATAATGCATTCCTGTGAGCTTTAGAACACATCAGCAGGGATAATATGGAGATCTTTGAGGGAGTTTGGTGGAGCTGATCCACCACCTTGTAATCACTTCTCTTTATAATCCTCATAAACTCGTCTACATCTTGTTCAAAAGATGTCTTCTGAGTTTCTTTGATGGTTGGTTCTTCAACTACCACGCTCTTTCCTTTTGCCTTGGCAGCAGCTTCTGCTTCGGCATTAGGTCTTTGTAGTTGTGAGGCAAAAAGGCGTCCGCTTATGGTGAAGCCTCCGCCTCCCCCAACATTATCAATCTGTGGAGAAGAAGTTGAAGAGTCCAAAGTGATTTTCTCTCCATTGCAGTAGATGTCAGAGCCATAATGCCAAGGTATGGCATTACTGCTTTCATATGGAACTGGTCCAGGTACAGTGATAGTAACTGGACTGACTGCTGCAGAGGAGGGTACAGAGATAGTGTGCGGATCGTAGTAGATGGTGACTGGTGACCAGGCAGGAGGTGCCACTGTTTGTTGTTGAAGGTTGTTGTTTGGAGGAACACTTAACGGATCATAGTAAATAGTGACTGCTGAGATATCTGTTGGCATTGTAGAAGATTCTGTTGAATAAATGGATGCTGATGTTGTAGAAGAGATGGTTGTTGATATCTGGTTTGTTGAAGTGATCGATGAAGCATTTGTTGATGAAATTGAGGAATTGTTCGGAATGATTGTCGTTGTAGTTGTAGGAGACTCGGGAATTGTTGTCAAAGAGATTGCTGGATCTGTAGGTGCTGATGTTGTGATTTGAAGTATGCCACTCTGGATAAGACCATCTATGCCGCTTCTCAAGTTATCACACCCGTTGACCGAAATGTTGCAATAACCACAACCGAGCTCACACCCGGGGAACATCTGGCATTCTAGGAGCTGAGCGTTAATTTCTACCAGAGGTGTCCGAATCTGCCCAACACTGGTGATTAAGAAAGATGGCTTATCTTCCTCAATGGCATTAATTCTTGGTCCTCCATGATTGGGCATGGGATTCTTGTTGACATTTGGCGGGGGTGCAAATTTGAGGGCCTTAGAATCCACCAGGTCTTGTACCTTCATTTGTAAAGCCCTGCATTTCTCCGTACTGTGGCCAGGTGCATTAGAGTGAAAAGCACATCTGGCGTTGACATCGTAGTTTCTTGGCAGACTAGAGGGATCTGGTGGTGCCAATGTCCTTAGTTCAACCAGTTTGAGTTTCAGGAGTTGTGGCAATAAAGCAGCATAAGGCATAGGGATAGGGTCAATCACCCTATTTGCCTGTGATGGTCTTTGCTGAAAGGGTCTTTGCTGTTGATTGCTGTTATTGTTGTTGTTGTAGCTTCTTTGTGGCGGGTATTGAACCTGCTGTTGATAGTGTGTTTGTTGTTGTGGTGGTTGATATGCTGGTTGCTGAGGAATCGGAGCTGGAATAGTGACAGCTGCCACTGACCTATGAACATACTGAGGTCTGCCCCTGCTGGCATGAATGGCATTTGTCTCACCGGTTCTTCTAGGTCCCACAAAAGGCTTTCTGGGATTGCTTGACGAACTTGCACCATTATCAGAAATCTTACCCATCTTCAGAAGGATTTCAATTCTTTCTCCAGCTATGACTACGTCAGCGAAGCTGGTGGAAGAAAAGGCAGCTAGCCTATCAATATATGTCCCTTGCAGCGTATTCATAAACATGTCGGCCATTTCTCTTTCCGACATGGGTGGCTGGACAGCAGCAGCAAGTTGTCTCCACCTCTGGGCATATTCCCTGAAGCTTTCTCTGGATGACTGAGACATTCCCATCAGGAGGGTCCTGTTAGGAGCCATGTCCAGATTGTATTGGTACTGTCTGATGAAGGCCTTAGCTAGGTCCTTCCAGCATCTGATAGTAGCTCTGGTCAAGTGAGAGTACCATTCCCTTGAAGCTCCAGTTAAACTGTCTTCGAAATAAAACATCCACAGTTTTTCATCCATGGTGTATGCCTTAAGCCTCCCCAGAAAGGACTGCAAGTGAGTTCGTGGACAGGAAGTTCCGTTGTACTTCTCGAAGCACGGGGGTTTAAACTTATGAGGGATTCTTACCCCATCCACTAACCCCATATCCATGACATCAAAGCCTAGGGAATTTTGAGACTCCAGAGATCTCAACTTCTCAGCAATTTCATCAAGCCTTCTATCATAAACTTCATCCCCAGCTCCCATTACAGTGACCTACTCCTCCTGGGGGTCTTCTTGTAAGATTCTGCCTGCAGTAGTATTTCCTTGCACATTAGTCGGGATATTGACTTCCGGGTGTAGATGAGGCCCATAGACTGGTGGGTTAACATGAGGCTGAACCCTCTCATTGTTACTTGTTCCTCCAGTCCCCAGATGGGGTTCTTCCTGGGTCTGCCTTTCTACCAATGCCCTCAATCTTTCTTGGCTCTGGGCCAAGCCATTCATAACTTCCATGAACTGGGTCATTTGGTTTCTCATCTCTAGCCTTTCATTAGCCATCTGAGTCCTGACCTCTGTTAGATCTTGCTGTACTTGGTCTATCTGGATACCAGGAAGATTGTTGCGAGTAGGATATCTGTGTGGACGGTTGAGAGGAAACACCCGACGGCGAGCAATAATTCCTGAATCACAACAGAGTTAGTAACAAACAAAACAAAAACCTACAAAACAAAACAAGAGTTAGCATGCAATGCAGTATGCTTATTTGTTTCCAAGGTATCCGGCTTGGCGCTTGGTTTTGACCTTTCCAGACCCTGAGGAAGATGCTTTGATGTTGCTTGAGAGAAAAAGAACTCAGTGGAACAAACTAACAAATATATTACACAATGGTGGATCATATATAGTTTGTTTTTACAACACAAGCCCCTGAGGGGTCAAAATACAACATAAAAAAAGAAAAGTACATGAAATGAAAGCAACAACAAGCAAAAAGTCAGACATCAAGACCAAACTCATCCTCCTTGACCTCCTTCAGAAGTGCTTCAGTTACAGGATCAGCCGGATGCTCTATAATGTTTCTGATAAGAAGGTTCCTGGTGGTGATAGCAGTGGTCAGCTTCTTGTGCCTGTCTTGGTCCTTTGACCTCTTCACACCAGCCCTAAGTTTCAACTCTGAAATCTCTTTCTGGGCTGCTAGCAGAGCCTCCTGTTGCTTCTTTTCATTGGCCTCCAACTACTCAATCCTGTCTTGAGTTCTCTTATCCTCCTGAGTACGAGCCTCAGTGATCCTGACCCACCTAGCTTGACTTTCTTTCAGATAAAGATCAGTCCTAGCCTTTTGAAACTGGGCCTCTTTACAGGCATTCTTCAAAATTTGCTCTCCAGCTCTTGATTTCTTGATGTAGTCCTCTGCTTTCTCAATCCTGGCTAGATGCTCCACCTTAAGCTTTTCCAAACTTTCAATGTCTAGACGACCATCACTCCTCTCCCAGAGGGTTCTCTTCAAAGCTTGAGACAGATTCTCATTCCTCTCTTTCAGTTTCTCAAATTCTTCCAGGCTGACAGTGGCTGTAGGTGGTGCTGTTGATGGTCCAGGTGCATCCTCAATGGTGAAAGGCATCCCAGAAATCTGAGCTCTAGCATGAGACCATTCATAATATTGAGCTGAAGCAACATTGTTGCACTTTCCAAGAATGGCCATCCCCTTGGTCTGGATGTTGTCCCAAGCCCAGGATGCTTGCCTGACAACAGCTAGATTAGGCTTTATCTCACAATACAGGGTTTCAGCCAAGTCTTGTATTCTAGGAGGGTGAACCAAAGCATAGCCCAACTGTCTCTTGAACAGAAAAGGGTTGTAGTTGATGCAACCCTTCACTCCTATTAGAGGTACATTGGGGAACTGCCCACAACTAGTAATGATGTCCCCGCCTTTGGTGCTTTGGGTGCACAATCTGATGTCATCTGAGGTCAAAGCAATAAGTCTTCTAGCCCAATTCTTCTGTTGGTGAGGATTCAGGAAAGCATCAGTCTTGGGCAAGTGTTTGAGCAGCCAGGTATGGAACAGGGGAGCACAGCATCTCACCAATCTTCCTCTCTGCTTCTCATTCCTTTGGTGGACAGAGTAATAGAAATCTCCCAGCAATGTGGGCACTGGGTTCCTCAGAAGGAAAAGATGAATAGCATTATTGCTGATAAACTTGGGCTCATCTGCAAACAGTATAATCCCATAAACACTGAGGGCTAACAATGCACAAGCTGCCCTCCATTCTCCCAGGGAGGCCTTCAGGATGGCCTGAGAAGTCAGAAATTCTAAATGTAGGCCAGGAATTCCAGCCTTTGTTGTCATGTTCTGCTCAATCAGAATAGGCTCCAGGTACAATGCTTTTGCCACTTCTTCATTGCTGGGAAAAGTCATTTCAGGGTTGAAGGGGATACCACCCCTGACAGGTACTCCAATCAAAGATGAGAACTCCTCCAGCAAAGGTCCCAACTGAAAATTCTGAAAAGTGAAGCATCTCAAAGGAGGATCATAGAACTGTAGGCAGGTGGGAATCAAACTCCTCTGAGAAGGGTCTAAGTCCATAACCACATCAAGGATGCCTCCATAATGTTCTCTGAATAATGGGATATGGTCTGGAGTGATAAGTGCCTGGACCTGCCTGATGCCAGCCAGCACAGGCTCAAAGAAGTGGTATGAGATGTTGCTCTTCTTGGGTGCCATGACTGCTGATGAAGAGCTGAAACAAATGCTGATGATGAAGACTGATGCTGGAGATGAGCCACTGATAGGCTGAAGCAGGTGATGAAGGTAACTGAAGCAAGTAGCTGATGAAGATATCTGAAGCAGATACTGATGAGCAGGGGTCTATGCAGATGAAGGGGTCAAAACCAAGCCAGATGTAATATGGATACCCTAAAAAACAAATAAGCAAATGTTAAATGATGTAATGATGATGTATGCAAATGATATGCAAGGGTTGTGATCAAGCTGGATCTGATTAACTGCCTTGATATAAGTCCATGTATGTCTAAGAAGTCCAGATGGAGGTTCAAAAGTCCAGTAACCAAGGTGGGGGACTCAAATAAAGAGTCACATGTCCAGGGTTAAATCACAAGAACTGTCCAAAGTGGAGTGCTCTTAAACCAAACAAGTAACAGGGTATGCTGTGGTCAAGGGTACCTGCAAACCTGTAAACAGCCCATCCCCCTCACAGGTGGTGTTCTAGAACTAGGATCCTCAGACTTGGATTAGTTATGAGAAGTGTAAACACTTCCAACCCGGAGGTACAGTGTTTACAATAACCATAAAAGATCCTCCTCTAATTCACCTCAGTTTCTGAAGGTCATAGTAAAGGTCATCCAGACTTAGCAGGCTTCCCAGATAGCCCTAGCACTACAGGAGATCTGTAGCACATAGTTCTCAAGAAGAAACCCATATCTGAACTGTGTTTCATATTCCCGCACCAGACCAAAATGGAATGGGAAAGAACGTGAACCACTCTAGCCTAGGTGTCACTCAGGTCCCAGGTATAGGACCTTAAACTCTCAATAGAACCCCACCCATCAAAGCAACAAAACCAGATCCAACCAGATAACAGTATGACAGTATGATGTATATAAAGCTGTAAAGAAAGCAATAAATAACTGTACATAAAGCAGTAAATAAAGCAAATATACAAACACTAATAGCACATAACACCCCAGTAAACACAAATCAAACAAGCGCTAGGAGGAACCCACAAAAAGAACCAGAAGCCCTGGTTACAGCATAAGGATTGTCCCCAGCAGAGTCGCCAAGCTGTCGCTCCCACCAAAATGAGGCTAAGTCAAATGGGGTACATACGCGAACGGTCGGCGAAAGAAGAAAATAAAAGAGTCGCCAGCTAGGCATTTTTATCCCGAAGGAAAGGTAATGCTGCATAGACCTGGAAAGATATGGATAAGACGGTGCGAACCAGAGAGACTGAGAAAGGGGGTTGGTTACAATCTGGGAAGGTATTAGCACCCAGATTGTCCGCCATACTCGACGGGATCCACGCTTAAAAGATTTGTGTTTTAAAGGGGTAGTGTCAGTGCAATTTGTGTATCAAAGCTGGAAAGAATGCAAGTGTCAGTGTAAAAGAAAAAATGAATTGTATAAGTGAGGTGTCAGTGTAAGAACAAGAGTGAAATGCTCAAGACTATGAGGCTTAAAGAATAATGTTGGAAAGAGAGGGAATATACAGAGACTTTTGTTCGATAACAGTTAAGTTATGCCTACATATCCTCTCGTGCAATGAGGAAGGCAGAACACCGTAGTTCGACCCAAAGAGACTGAAAGATAAGTTGACTTGTGAACTGCTTACTTGTCTATGCTCAAGTGTATGACCTGTCTGGCTCAGGTGCAAACTGTCTTGCATTAGACGGAAGAAGCAAGTTCTCGTTTATGAGTGAATGAGATGAGAAAAGAATCCCGTAGGAGACGATTATTGTTTGTTTTTGTGTTTTCAGTCTTTTATTGCTTTTGGTGATTTGTCATAAGTTAATGAGCTTAAGTCTAAATCAATGGATTAGTAAACTCATCACATCTTCCCTCTGATTAGGGGTAATGAGAATACCTTAAGTGTGAAGTCAGCTTCTCACACTTAATCACCCTGATGTAGGATTAAGATCATTAACCTACTTGTGATTAGTTAGATGTTTTTGGTGTTTTTGTTTAGTGTTAAGTAATGAGCTTAAGCCATAATCAGGGATTAAACAGACTCATTACACCATCCTAATAGAAGGATAATAGATGAGAATGTTTAAGCTGAGGAAAACTCCTCAACTTAATCCATGATTAGGGATTAACCTCATGACAAAACAAACCTTTATTAAGTGGATTTTAGTTAATGGTATGATGGAGAAGTGAGTTTTATGATTTGTAAGACAACTTGAGGAGGACTTGTCCATTAACACTAGGGTTAGTCCTTCTTAACCAATTAAGGAAGAATTAGAACCCTAATGCAAGGCCCAAGTTACAAGCTTGATGTCTTGATGATTATTAAGTGAATTGATTAAAGGAGTTAAACACATTAAGGGTTTAATACTTGGGATTAAAGTTATACACTCCATCCTAATAGAAGGATGCAGGCATAAGCTTAATCACAAAGCCTTAAAGCCTTTAGGGTTTAGTCCTGGATTATGAGATGAGAAGAGAAGACACAAAGATGACACAAAGGTAAAAGCTAAGTGGGGGACTAATCAAACCCTAATTATTGTCATGCTTGGTTGTTCCTAGGGTTTATGAGGTTTGCAAGAAAGATCTTCAAAGAACCACCAAGGAGAGAAGCAGATGAAAGGAGCAAAGGGAAGCAAAACAACTTGCTTCACTTAAGAAGTCAAGTTGCTTGAAGAAAGAAAGTAAGATGAACAAGAATGAGCAAGCTCAATCCAATACACATACAAAATGCAGCAAATGAATTATGAAAGAGATGAAAAGAGAATGTGAGAAGTGAAGGCAAATTCACTTCTCAAAGTAACTTACCACCTGAAAAATTAGTGAAAGAAATGAAATGCAATGCAAATGAGATGAAATGTGATGATGCAAACCAAAACCAGAAGCATAAGTATGATGTTAATGATGCTATGAGATGATGCAAACATGAAACAAGGCATGAGGGTGATCAAACATGCATAAAGATGCAAATGAGACATGTTTAGAACCATGAACATACATGAAAAGTTATGAAATGCAAATGACATACAACATGGCAAATGAAAGATGCAATGATCACACATGATTCTAACATGTCCTAAGATGTAATATGAATCAAATGGATGCACAAAATGTCATGGCAAGTCATGGTGTGCAAGCAAATGGGAGATGGATGCAAAGGAAGGCCCAAATTAGGGTTATATGCAACATACAAAACAAAAATCCAAAACCAGAAGCAAATGACATGATAAAAATTTGAAAATGCAATCAAAAGAACCCTAAACCTATACAAGTTCACTGCCCAAAGGGGAAGGTCAGAAGCTAAACCCTAGAGGACTTATGATTTTTCTAAGATTTGCTAGGGTTTTAAGGTACCTTGTCAAGAAAAATGCCAAACAAATTGAAAATGCAAGATCAAAATGAAACAAAAATGTTTTTAGATGCTTGAAGGTATGCATAACACAATGCAAAAAGAACCATTCACAAACTCAACTTGGATCAAAAGCTATGAATTTTTGAAGTTAGGGTTAAAGATATTCAAATTAAAGAACCCTAATTCAAATGAAAATTGCCAAAGTATGATCAAAACCAAAAAGAAATTTGTGTTGTGAGTTTGCAAATGTTTCTAAATGTTTGAAAATGCTCTCTGAATTTTTTTGGAATTTTTGGAAACCTAAATGCTATTTTAATTAATTAATCTTCATTAATTAATTAAAATAAGCATTTAAATATTTTTAAAATAGTCTAAAAATGTAAAAAATAAAATAAAAATAGTTTTTATGTTAAGAAAATTATTTAGAATAAAAATGCAGGAAGAAAATATTTTTTTGGATTTTCTATATATTTTAAAATAATTATGCAAAACAAATGACAAAAATATGAAATTAAATGAAATAAATGGGAAAGTCAGCGCATCCAATGGCCATCATTTGAATAGAATTGGAGGGAGTTGACGCGCGCGGATTTGGAGGGCTAGGATTCATTCTGAGATTTGAATTTAATTAATCCTAATTAATTAAGTAAATGACTGGATTAGGGTTTTAATGGGAAATCTGGGCCACACACGCGCGCGGGAGATTGACTTAGTCAACCAGATCAACGCTCCACATTCAAACCTGGACCTAAACCCTAATTAAACCTAATTACTTTCAGACGACCGGAACAGTGGTTCCGGTCGTCTTCTCCGACGAGCCATTTTTCTAACTCTCTCCAAACTCCATAAAAACGTGCCAAAATCTCCAGAAACAATCAATGATCAACAACAAAGCATAATCCAGCAACAAATCTCATTTATTTTAACACAAAATCAAGATACAAATCAAACATCAAAAACTGCAAAAATTTCAGAAGCACGATACAAGCTCATTTCTCAATCATTTTCAAAAATGAAAGGTGCAGTGTGATCAGTGAAGCATGAAGAACATTTCTATAACATGAAAAGAGATTTCTGGATAAAATGTTCTTGAGGTACCTGAGCTTTGAGCTTCTTCGGTTTGCAACTTTCTGGGCAGTTCCTTGCTTCAAATCAACTCCAATGACTCCCCTGAAGTGTTTGCAAGGCTTGATTGGAGTTTAAAATGGTTGGTTTGAGAGATTGAGCAGGTTCTGTTCAGTGAAGGGATGAAATCATGTTTTGATTTCAGGAGTTTTTAGGGCAAAGTGAGGGCAGGGAAATGATCAGAAGAGTGTGCTGAGATGTTTTGTGAAGTTTGTTTGTGTGTTTGATGCTTGTGGAGTCAGTTTGGAAGGTTTTGCATAAGAGGTGAAAAGTGAGAATGTTGGCTTGTGGGAGGTTTCAGGCTTGTGGGAGGTTTCAGGCTTGTGTGTTCTGTGCTTTTGCTTGCAAATGATCCGCATAAAGAAGTGTGATAGGTCAGAGAGTGGGTGCTGGCCTATGTTGATTGGTATGGGCAAGTTGCCAAAATGTCAACTTGACTTGTACTTGAGGTATGGGCAATGATTCAACTTGCTTTTTGGCTTGTCTTTGATCAGCTGAGTTTAAGGAGGTCCATGGAATTGTTTATGAGATGATTCAGCAAGTGGATCAAAGCTTATGAGATGTTTTGCAATTTTCACAAAGTTTGGCCCCTTTGTGATTTCTTGAAGTTCAAGGCATGAAATAAGATGATTCTTGGGCCAATTATGATTTTTAGAGGTCATGTGATCATGTTGTGAAGAATTTGTACACATTTGAAGCCTTTAGAACACTTGATCATACCATTTTGCAAAATGCCTCTTTGGTAGAAAATTTCAAATTATGTGATTTTGGCCAACTTTGACAAGCCATAACTTTTGATCCAAAATGAATTAGAATGAGTTCTTGTACTTTTTGAAAAGGGAATGATCCATTCTACAACTTTCATGACCAAAGTTTTCCCATTTGAGGCATTTTTGGATCAAAAAGCAAGGGTTGAAAAAGTTTCCCAAAATGGCAATTTTCCATTACAAGTCATTTTCCCAAAAAGTCAACTTTGCAAATGGCTTGAAATTCTTCAATTTTGTGAACTTCCAACATCTTCTATGATCAAATAAAGATCATACACAATCAAAATGATGAAGATCACCCTTTGGTTGGGTCATTGGGGGCCTCAGATGCCCTGATTTTGCACTGACTTGCTCAAAAAGTCAACTCTTGATCAGATGACTTTCCCATGGAATTTCTTCATGAAAATTGATATGCATGATTCCTATACCATATGGAGACCAATAGAAACAAGAATGACCAAAAAATTTGGAGTTATGGCCTCTGAAACCAAAACCCTAATTCTAGGTCATCTGTGTAGTTAAACCTGGCTCTGCTTCCATGCCATTCTCAGTTCTTGTGATTCTTTGACTTCCTTGACTTTGAGAGGATATAATATGATGCTTGGACATACATGGACCCCTTTGAAGTTATTGATGACCTTTGGAGTGGCTCAAGAAGCTCTTGGATTGCTCAGATCACAAACCCTATATGCAGATGACTTTGAACCAATGCAGTGGAGCAAATATGCAATATGAGATGCTATGGTTGAACTTATGCATATGAAATGATCACAAGCCATGGTGTGAATGGGTGAGGGAAAATTTCTGGTGTTTACAGAGGCATAAGAATTGGAGGTTCTTGTAGGTACTCCTTGACCTTGTCAAAATCCTTCTGACAATCTTCGTTCCACCTGACCGTTTGTTCCTTTCTTAACAATTTGAACAGGGGCTCACAGGTTGCAGTGAGGTGAGATATGAACCTTGATATGTAGTTCAATCTACCTAAGAACCCCCGAGCTTCTTTTTCAGTCCTAGGTGCAGGCATCTCCTGAATGGCTTTGACTTTGTTGGGATCAACCTCAATTCCTTTTTCACTTACGATCAATCCCAGCAACTTACCGGAACGTACCCTGAATGTGCATTTGTTGGGGTTTAACTTCAGCTGGTACTTTCTCAGACGCTTGAACAACTTCAGAAGATTTACCAGGTGGTCTTCTTCAGTGAGGGACTTGGCAATCATATCATCCACGTAGCGTTCAATTTCTTTGTGGATCATATCGTGGAATAACGTTACCATAGCCCGTTAATAAGTCACACCGGTATTACCTTGTAACAAAATGTGCCCCAAGGTGTGATGAATGTGGTTTTCTCCATGTCTTCGGGTGACATCTTGATCCGATTATACCCGGAAAAACCATCCATGAAAGAAAACACCGAGAACTGTGCTGTGTTGTCGACCAATACATCAATGTTAGGTAATGGGAAGTCATTCTTTGGGCTAGCTCTGTTCAGGCCCCGGTAATCCAAACACATCCGTACTTTGCCATCATTCTTCGGCACTGGTACAATATTAGCGACCCACGGCGGGTGACTAGTTACAGCAAGGAAACCGGCGTCCCACTATTTTTGTACTTCTTCCTTAATCTTCATGGCCATATCTGGGCGAGTACGACGTAGCTTTTACTTCACTGGAGGGAAATCTTCTTTCAAAGGTAGTTTGTGCATAACAATATCCGTATCTAGACATGGCATGTCCTGATAGGACCAAGCAAAGACGTCGACGTATTCTCGAAGCATGTCAATGAGTTGTTCTTTTACTGAAGCCTGCAGACTGGCCCCAATCTTCACTTCTTTCAAATCCTCTTCGGTACCAAGATTAACGGTTTCAACCTCCTCCTGATGAGGAGTGATTACTTTCTCTTCTTGCCTCAACAACCTGGCTAACTCTTCCGGTAACTCATAGTCTTCTTCAACCCCTTCATCGGCTTGATTAATTGGATTGTCGAAGTCATACAAGGTCATAGCAGTGCTGTTGTCGGTGCAATCTGGAGGATAATCTCTGCAAGGGTTGAGATTTGTTCGTTTTTAGTGATCAATTTTAATCTTGTTTAGAAAAGTGTAAAAATGAAGTTATTTATTTTGAAAACATTGCCATTTTATTGTTTTGTACAAAAGTGAAAAATGAAAAGACAGTGAGCGAAAAAAGAGACTTGTTTGCAAAAGATGTCCGATATTCATTGATAATCCATTTGCACAAAATTACAATATGGCCTTATTACAAAATGAGTCCTGACACCTTGGGCAAGATGCAGGACTTGATGCATGCTAAAAAAGGCAGGAAATAATAATTACTCTGCAGGAGTAACCCTTATAATTTCCTGGGAAGACCAGTTAAGGACTTGGTGACCCGGGATCCTTGGACGTATCCAACTCTCCAGGTTGAGGTTGCTTTCTGCCTCGTCTTCCACATTGTTAACTGCATCTGGGGTGAGCATCCCCCCACTGATGAACTTGGGCTCTTTAGCAGCCTCTGCTTGATCTTGTCGGAATGGTTTGTAACCCAAACCGAATCTGTCCTCCTTCTTCTCCACCGTTAGTAGATTGCCCCATCCTTGGGCATTTCCTTCTTCAACAACCTTCCGGGCTTGCTGATAGGAGACAATTGAAGTACCCATCCTATCCTCCTGAGATGCAGCAAATACTTCAGTTGTCGCCTCATTGATGTTCAGAGCCTCGAACCCCTGGCTCATAGTTTCATGGATTTCACCATCCATCTGAATGTATTTGTATGTAGCCAGATGGCTAACAAAGATATCCTCTTCACCACAGATGGTGATAATCTGTCCTTCCCACTCATATTTCAATTTCTGGTGAAGGGTCGACGTAACTGCACCAGCGGCGTGAATCTATGGTCGACCCAACAAACAGCTGTAGGTCGACTGAATGTCCATCACGTAGAAAGTAGTCTAAAAGACTTGCGGACCAATTATCACAGGCAGCCCCACCTCTTCAAGAACAGACCTATTGGAGCCATCAAAAGCCCTGACCACCAGATTGCTTGGTCGGAGAGCTATACCATCATATTCGAGCTTGACAAGAGCTTTCTTCGGCAAGACATTGAGTGAGGACCCAATGTCAACAAGAACATGAGAGAGCACAACTCCTTTACACTCTAGGGTGATGTGTAAAGTTTTGTTGTGGTGACATCCTTCCGTTGTTAAGTCAACATTGGTGAAACCTAGACCATGGCTAGTATTAACATTGGACACTATTGTCTTAAGCTGATTCACTGTGATCTCCTCTGGCACGTAGGCAGCGTGCAAGACTTTGAGTAGTACATCCCGATGAGCTTCGGAACACAACAACAGGGATAAGATGGAGATCTTAGAAGGAGTCTGGTGGAGCTGATCCACAAATTTGTAGTCACTTCTTTTAATTATCCTCATAAATTCATCCACATCCTTATCAAAGGATGATTTATGAGTCTCTTTTGGTGTAGGTTCTTCTGGTGCCACACTTTTCCCTTTTGCTTTGGCAACAGCCTCTGCCTCAGTACTAGTTCTTGGAGCTTGTGACGCAAAGAAGCATCTTCTTCGGGTGAAGCCTCCGCCTCCCCCGACATTATCCACTTGTGGAGTGGGGACTGAAGAATCAAGAAGGACTTTTTCTCCATTGCAGTAAAGGTCTGCACCATAATGCCATGGTACAATGTTGTCTTTATCATATGGAATAGGCCCGGGCACCGTGATGGTGACTGGGCTAACTGTGGCAGAGGTTGGAATCGTTATTGTATGTGGATCATAGAAAATGGTGACAGGACTTCTGGTGGATGTTGGTGGTGATTGATTGAAGCTTGATTGTTGTTGAAACTGTTGCTGAGATTGTTGTTGATAATTGTTGGAATCCGGGACCGTTGCAGGGTCATAATAGATGGTAACTGTGGAAACGTCGTTGTTGGTGGTTGCTGTAGTTGTAGAAGTAGATGAGATGGAACTATTTTTTGTTGAAGTGATGGAAGAGGTGGTTGCTGATTTTGTAGACGAGTCTGTGGGAACAATTGTCTTTGTAGTTGTAGGAGAAAAACATGTTGTTGAAAAAGGAGTTGCTGGTGTTGTAGAAGCTGTTGTGGTTATTTGCAGAATGCCTTCTTTGATCAAGCCATTGATGCCATTCCTCAAGCTTTCACACCCATTCACGGAAACCTTGCAAGATTCACAACAGGCCTCACAACCTGAAAACACTTGGCATTTCAAAAGCTGAGCTTTAACCTCTGCCAGAGGTGTCTGAATATTTGCAGTGTCTTCAATCAAACTCATGGGCGAGTCCTCCTCTATTGAATTTATACTTGGCCCACCATAGCTGGGCATAGAATTCTTCGTGACATTGGGAGGTGGTTCAAAATTCAGGGCCTTTGAATCTACCAGATCCTGGACCTTCATATGCAGAGCCCTGCACTTTTCTGTGGAGTGACCAGGTGCATTAGAATGAAAAGCACACCTGGCGTTGATGTCGTAATTTCTCAGAAGGTTATGAGGATCTGGTGGAGCCAATTTCCTTAACTCGACAAGATTGAGCTATAGGAGTTATGGCAACAATGTGGCATATGGCATTGGAATAGGGTCAATCACCCTGTTGATCTGAGATGGCCGCTGCTGAAAAGGGCGTTGTTGTTGGTTGTTATTATTGTTGTTGTAGGATCTTTGTTGAGGAAACTGCGGCTATTGAGGAAAGTGCTGTGGTTGTTGAGTGTATTGAGGAGGTGGAGTAGGAATAGTGATGGCGGCAACTGATCTTGGCAGATATTGGGGTCTTCCTCTTCCCATATGTACATAATTTGTTTCACCGGATCTGCGGGGTCTTGCAAATGGCTTCCTTGCACTGCTTGAACTGGCACCTTTGTCGGAAATCTTTCCCATTTTTAGTAAGCTCTCAATTCTTTCCCCAGCTATAACCACGTCTACAAAGCTGGTGAAAGAAAATGCAGCCAATCTGTCAATATAAGTACCCTGGAGAGTGTTCATGAACATATTTGCCATCTCCCTTTCTGACATCGGGGGCTGAACGAAAGCAGCTAGTTGCCTCCATCTTTGGGCGTACTCTCTAAAGCTTTCTCGGGAAGACTGTGACATTCCCATCAGAAGGGTTCTGTTTGGAGCCATGTCGAGATTATATTGATATTGACGAATGAAGGCTTCGGCCAAGTCTTTCCAATTTCTAACTGTGGCCCTGGTCAAGTGAGAGTACCATTCCCGGGGCATGATGGGTACGTGGGCATGATGTGCCATTGTATCTTTCAAAACAAGGAGGTTTAAACTTATGAGTAATTCTAACCCCCTCCACTAATCCCATGTCCATGACATCAAAACCCAGAGAGTTTTGAGATTCAAGAGACCTTAGCTTTTCTACTATTTCATCCAACCGACGATCATAAACTTCGTCTCCAGCCCCAACCACAGTAAACTGCTCTTTCTGAGGGTCTTCTTGCAAGGCCCTCCCTCCAGTGTTACCTTGGGTGTTTCTTATAACATTGATTTCTGGGTTCAGATGAGGTCCAAACTCTGGGGGATCAGTACGAGGCTGTACGTGATCGTTGTTGCTGGTACCCACTGTACCTGGGTGGTTTTCCTCGGGAGTTTGCCGCTTGACTAACTCTCTCAGTCTCTCCTGGCTCTGAGCCAAACCAGTTATCACTGCCATAAATTAATTCATTTGGGCCCTCATCTTTGTCCTCTCATTGGCCATTTGGGCTCTCACTTCAGTTAAGTCTTGTTGAACCTGATCCATTTGTAATTCCAGAAGGTTGTTTCTTGTCAGATACCGGTGCACTCTATTGATGGGGAACACTCTTCTACAAGCAATGTTTCCTGAAACCACAACAAGATGAGAAACAACAACAAAACAAAAACCTACAAAACAAAGAGAAAATGTTAGTATGCAATGCAGGATGCCTATTTGTCTTCCAAGGGTATCCGGTTTGGTTCTTTGGTTTTTACCTTCCAGACCTCGAGGAAATGATGATGTTGAAGAGAGATAAAACCCATAGAATAATACAAACCATATATTACAAAAATGTGAAGATATATAGTTTAATTACAATAAAGTTCCCATGGTGGGTTAAGATACAACAACAAAATCAACAGTACAAAAAAAAGGAGGTACAAATACAAAGAAATCAAACATCCAGTCCAAAGTCATCCTCTCTGACTTCCTTCAGGAGAGCCTCAGTCACTGGACCTACTGGGTGTTCTGTAATGGTCCTAATGAGGAGGTTCCTAGTGGCAATGGCACTGGTCAACTTCTTGTGCTTATCCTGATCCTTTGACCTCTTTAACCTCGCCCGCAATTTCAACTCAGAGATCTCCTTCTGTGCTGCTAACAAAGCTGCCTGATTCTTCTTCTCACTAGCCTCCAGCTGCTCTATCCTATCTTGGGTCCTCTGATCTTCCTGTGCACGAGCCTCAGTGATCCTGATCCACCTAGCCTGACTCTCCTCTAAGTAATGCTCATATCTGGCCTTCTGAGTCTTAGCTTCATTGCAAGCATTCTTCAGCACTAACTCTCCAGCTCTAGCCTTTCTGATGTAGTCATCTGTCTTCTCAATCTTGGTCAAGTGCTTAATCCGGAGCTGCTCTAACCTTTCATTATCTAGACGGCTGTCATTCCTCTCCCAGAGGGTCTTCTTCAAGGCTTCAGAGAGCTGAGTATTCCTTTCCTTCAGTTTCTCAAACTCTTCTAAACTGACAGTAGCCGCAGGCTCCACTATTGATGGTCCAGGTATATCCTCTAAGGTGAATGGCATCCGGGTGATTTGTCCCCTGACACGAGACCAGTCAAATACTGAGCTGAGGCTATGTTGTTGCACTTACCAAGAATAGCTGTCCCCTTAGTCTGAATGTTGTCTCAGGTCCAGGCTGCCTGTCTGACGATGGCAAGGTTGTGCTGGATATCACAATAAAGGGTTTCTGTCAAATCTTGCCCTCTTGGGGGATGTACCAAGGCATACCCTAATTTCCTCTTAAAAAGTAAAGGGTTGTAGTTGATGCAACCTTTTACTCCAATCAAGGGTACATTGGGATACTGCCCACAACTAGTAATGATATCTTTGCGCTTGGTGCTCTGAGCGCACCATCTGATGTCTTCTAATCTAAGGGCAATCATCGTCTTAGACTAGTTCCTTGGCTGATGAGGATTCAAGAAAGTGTCTGACTTCGGCAAGTTCCTTAACAACCAACAGTAGAAGAGGGGTGCACAACATCTGACCAATCTTCCCCTTTGCTTCTCATTCCTTTGATGCACTGAATAGTAAAAGTCTCCAAGAAGAGTGGGGACTGGATTCCTCAACAAGAACAGGTGAATGGCACTCTTGCTTACAAACTTTGGCTCGTCTGCAAACAAGATGGTCCCATATATGCTGAGTGCCAAGAGTGCACAAACATTGTCCCACCTCCCTGCTGCAGCATGCAGGGTGGCCTGAGTAACCAAGAAATCCAAGTGAAGGCCTGAGATTCCAACCTTAGTGGTCATGCTTTGGTCAATCAAGGTAGGCTCCAAGTGTAAAGTCTTAGCTATATCTTCATTCTTGGGAGCAACCATATCAGGGTTGAAAGGAATCCCTCTCCTGATAGGGACACCTAACAACATGGAGAACTCTTCCATCAGTGGTCCTAGCTGAAAATCCGGGAAAGTGAAGCATCTGAGAGGAGGATCATAGAATTGTAGACATGTGTGAATCATGCTCCTCTGGGATGCATCCAGGTCCATGATCATGTCCATAATGCCACCATAATGTTCCCTGAATAATGGGACATGATCAGGAGAGATGAGAGACTGAATCTGTCTAATGCCTGTCAAAGTGGTCTCAAAGAAGTGGTATGTGATGTTGCTCTTCCTGGACGTGTCCATGCTAACAATGGATGCTGATGAAGAAGACCGAGGAGAAGCACTGATGAAGGTAACTGCTGAAAACTGATGAAGATAACTAGAGAAGGTGCTGAAGGAGAGTCTCTGATGAAGACAACTGATGAAGAGAACTGAAAAGAATCTCTGGTGAAGATGCAGGTGAAGGAGACTGATGCAGATAGCTGAAGGAATCTGGGCAGCAGAACAGGTCAAAACCAAACCAAAGATAAGATGAGGATACCTTGTAAAACAAATAGACAAATGTTAAATGATGCAAAATTGTGTATGCAGAATGATATACAAAGGGTTTGTGATCAAGTGCTGGATCTGTTATCTGCCTTGATATGGTCCATGTGTGTTCATAAGTCCGGATGGAGGCTTAGAAAACCAGTAACCAGGTGGGGGACTCAAATAAAGAGTCACAAGTCCAGGGTTTCACAAGAACAGTCCAATAATGATACAACCTTAACAAAACTAGTAACAAGGTATGATGAGGCCAAGGGTTCCTGCAAACCTGTAAACATCCCAACCCCCTCACATGTATTGTTCTAGAGCAAGGATCCTCAGACTTGGATCAGTTATGAGGAGTGTAAACACTTCTAACCCGGAGGTACAATGTTTACAATAACCATAAAGGATCCTCCTCTAATTCACCTTAGATGCTGAAGGTCATAATAGGTCATCCAGACTTAGCAGGCTTCCCAGATAGCCCATAGTACTACAGGAAATCCGTAGCACAAAGTTCTCAAGAAGAAACCCATGTCTGAACCGTGTTTCATATTCCCGCACCAGACCGAAATGGAATGGGAAAGAATATGAAGCCACTCTATCCTATGTGTCACTCAGGTCCCTGGTATGAAACCTTAATCACTCAAAATCCCTCCCACCAAAGGAAACAACAGATCCAACAGATCCAACACAGATGATGATAACAATATGAAATGCGTAAAACTGTAAATGAAAGCAATAAATAAAGCTGTACAAAAAGCAATAAATAAAGCAATAAACAATAAGCACAAGTAGCACATAACACCCCCCATAAACACAAGTCAAATAAGCGCTAGGAGAAACCCACAAAAAGAACCAGAAGCCCTGGTTGCAAGAACAGATCCCCAACAGAGTCGCCAAGCTGTCGCTCCCAAATATTTGCATCCCGGTGCAGACGTGAACGGTCGGAAAAAAGAGAAATGAAATGAAGAAGATGAATAGGGTCGCCAGCTAGGCATTTTTATCCCGAAGGAAAGGTAATGTTGCATAAACCTAGGAAAAGATGGATAAGACGGTTGCCAACCAGAGAAACTAAGAAAGGGGGTTGGTTACAACCTGGGAAGGTATTAGCACCCAGATTGTCCGTCGTACTCGACGGGATCCACGCTTAAAAGATTGTGTTAAAATGGGGTAAGTTTATGTACTATCTATGTGCAAAGGCTGGAAAGGAATATACAAGTGTCAGTGAAAAAGATGAATGCTCAAGAACTGAGGCTTAAAAGAGAATGCTGAAAGAGGGGGAAGACAAAGAGACTTTTGTTCGATAACAATTAAGTTATGCCTACGTATCCTCTCGTTCAATGAGGAAGTCAGAACACCGTAGTTCGACTCAAAGAGACTGAAATATTTGTTGACTGTGAACTGCTTGCTAGCCTATGCTCAAGTGTATGACTCGTCTGGCTCGAGTGCTAACTGTCTTGCATTAGACGGAAGAAACGAGTTCTCGTTTTCAGAGTGAGTGTGATGAGAAAAGAATCTCGGAGGAGACGATTATTGTTTGTTTTTGTATTTTCAGTTTTGTTATTGTTTTTGGTGTTTTGCATAAGTTAATGAGCTTAAGCCTAAATCGAGGGCTTGTAAACTCATTATATCTTCCCTTGATTAGGGATAATGAGCCCACTTAAGATGAGATAAGCATCTCAACTTAATTGCCATGATAATGTAGGATTAAGATCATTAACCTACTTGTGATTAATTAGATGTTTTTGGGTTTTTGTTTAGTGTTAAGTAATGAGTTTAATCTCTAATCACAGATTAGTGGGCTCATTACACCATCCTAATAGAAGGATAATAGATGAGAACACTTAAGTTGAGGAAGACACCTCAACTTAATCCATGGTTAGGTATTAAATTCATTATATAACAAGCCTTTATTAAGTGTATTTTAATTAAGGGATGAGATTAAGAAGTGGATTTTAAGTTTGTAAGACAACTTGAGGGGGACTTGTCCATTAAACACTAGGGTTAGTCCTTCTTAACCATAAGGAAGAATTAGAACCCTAATGTAAGGCCCAAGTTACAAGATAAAGTCTTAGTGATTATTAAGGTGATTTGATTAAGAGGTTTAAACAAATTAAAGGCTTAACACTTAGGATTAAAGTTATACACTCCATCCTAAGAGAAGGATGCATGCATAACCTTAATTCCAAAGTCCTAAAACTTTAAGAGTTTAGTCTCTGATTATTGAGATGAGAAGAGAGACTCAAGAAGACTCAAAGGAAAAAACTAAGGGGGACTAATCACAACCCTAATTATTATCATGCTTGGATATTCCTATGGTTTGTGAGGCTTAAGAAAGATCTTCAAGGAAGCCACCAATGGAAAAAGCAGATGAAAGGAGGATGAAGCAGAAGAATAAGTTACTTACTTCATTGAAGAAGATAAGTAACTTAAAGAAAGAAAGTGAGAGAAATGGAACACAAGTGAACAAGTTCACTTAAGAGACAAGTAAAATTCAAATGAAAGAGATAATAAGAAGTGAGAGGTGAAGGCAAATTCACCTCCCAAAATGACTTACCACCTGAAAGTGTTAGCATGAATGCATAAAGTACAAAGCATAAAGAAATGAAATGAGATGCAATGAGATGAAATGAACAATTTCAGAAGTGTTTATGCAATGTTAATGTCATGTGAGATGATGCAAAGGCATACAAAGTATATATGTATGATCATACAAGGATGCGATGTCATGGAAGCATGCTTTGAAGTTTGAAAACACATGAAAGTTAATGAAATGAAATGAATGCAAATCATGACAAATGAATGAAGAAATGATCAAGCATGGTTCTAACATGTCCTAGGATGTCTAAGATGACTTAAGGATGCAATAAATGTCATGGAAAGTTCATGTAAGTATGCATATGCAAGGTGAATGCAAATGAACATGTAAAATTAGTGTTTTATGGACAAGCAAGATGCAAATGAACAAAACAGAAGCATACGACATGATAAAAAATTGAAACCAAGCTCAAGAAAACCCTAATCCCATACTAGGTCACACCCCAAAGTAGAAGGTCAGAAGCCTAACCAATCAAAAGTTATGATTTTCCTAAGTTTCTAAGGTTTTTTGGGTGGTTCAAAGGGAAAAAAGCAAATCAATTTGAAAATGCAAGAAAAATTTATGAGATAAATGTCCTATAAACTACATGCAATATGCGACACAATGCAAAAAGAATCATCTTCAAACTCTTCTTGGTTAGGAAGAAATGATTTTTTAAAGTTAGGGTTCAAAAATATGATTTTAATGACCCTTAATTCAAAGAAAATTCACAAACTATGATCAAACCTAAAAAGAAATTTGTGTGAAGAGGTTGAAAATGTTTCTAAATGCATTGGGATGATTCATGATTTATTTGGTGATATTTAGAAACCTAAATGTATTTTTAATTAATTAAAAGACTTTAATTAATTAAAAATAACATTTAAATATTTTAAAAATACTTTTTTAATGCAAAATATAAAATAAAAATCATTTTTGGAATGAGAAAATATTTAAAGTCAGAATGCAAAAGAAAATAATTTTTGGATGCTTTTAACTATTTTAAATTAAATATGCAAAAGAAATGGATAAAAATGAAATTAAAATGAATTTAAGTGAAAGTATGTGCATCCAATGGCTGGAATTCAAATTCAGAGGGTGAGGGTTGACTGCGCGCGCAGATGGAAGGCTGAGATTGATTCTGGGAATTTTTAATTAATTAAATTAATTAATCTGGATTAGGGTTAAGTGAGTGAATCATGACCATTCAAACACGTGCTGATACACATCCAAGGGCTGATATTCAAACTGGGCCACTAAACCCTAATTAGGGTTCTAATCATTTTCAGGTGACCGGAGCTAGCTCCGGTCATCTTCTCTGGCAAGCCAAAACACCTATCTTCTTCCCTAGGCTAAATCAAACCCTCTAACTCTCCAGAAATGATCTACTAACCTCCCTCAACAAGAATCCATCATCAAAACACATTTATCATACATCAAAAACAAGATTCGAAGCAAATCGTGAAAATGAACAAAACTTTCAGAAGTTCAATACATGCTCATTTCTCAATCATTTCCAAAACAAATTATATCAGGATGATCAGTGAAGCATGTAGATTCATTTAGAAACTTAAATAACAAGTTCTGGAAAAAAAGTTCATGAAGCTACCTGAGTTGAAGCTTTGTGTTCTTAAGCTTTCTGACCCTTTCTTTTGTGCAAACCAACTCCTTTGATCCCTCTGAGCCTACTGTGATGCTTGGAATGAGTTTATTTGGCCTCCTTTGTGAGCTTCAGTTCTGAGGTTGCAGAAAACATGTTTGAGTTTGGGGATGTTTCAGGCTATGGTGATGGGCGGGAAATGATCCTGGGGTATTGCTGAGTTGATTGGTGGAAGAGTTTGTGATTTTTGTTGGTTGTGTTATGAAATTCGATGAATGGAAGGTTTCTTGAGGTTTTTGTGATTCTGAGTGTGTGTATGGATTCAGGCCTCAATGTTGTATGGAATGAGTTGCTTATTGTCCACATAAACAATGTTGATTGGCTAGAGAGTTGTTGTGGCATAGGCTGATTGGTATGGGAGTTTTTGCAAAAAGTCAAGATCTTGTACTTTGAGGTATGGGCACGGGTCAGAGGAGATTTTGTGGGGTGTCTGGCCTCAGCTGAGTTCAGGGATGGCCATGGGATTGGTTTTGATGTGCTGGATGGCTTGGATGAAGAGTTATCACATGTTTTGCAAAATTCCCTCTTTGAAGTTTCTTGGATCATAAGTCATGGAAACCCTAAGTTCAATGCACAATTATGATTCTTTGAGGTTTGTTTGACATATTGTGAAGTGTTTGTGCATATTTGAAGTCATTAGAATGCTTGAATATGCCAATTTGCAAAATCCCTCGTTGACATGAAACTTGAAATTATAGGATTTTTGCCAACTTTGAAAGGCCATATATTGAGTTCTAGGATGAATCAAGACATGTTCTTGTACTTTTTAAAAAAAAGAAAAGACCTAATCTACAACTTTCATGACCAAGAATTTTTCATTTGAAGCATTTTTGGTCATGAAAGAGGATGTTGAAAAACATTCCCAAAGTGGAAAGTTTGCATTTCAAGTCATTTCCATTTTTGGTAAGTTTGCAATTGGCTCAAAATTCTTCAATCTTGTGAACTTCCAACCTCTTCTGAGATAAAATAAAGATCATAGAACTTCAATTTGATGAAAATACCCCTTTGTTTCCATTGTTGGGGCCTCAGATGCCCTGATTTTGACTTAACTTGCTCAAGAAGTTACCCAGTGAACAAATGACTTCCACAATGAATTTCTTCATCAAACTTGGTACATATGATCCTTATAACATATTAAGAACATTAGAAACAAGAATGGCCCAAAAATTTGGAGTTAAGGCCTCTGAAACCAAAACCCTAGTTTTGGTCATCTGTGCAGTGAAACCCTAGCTTTGCTTCCATGCTTTTGCCAGTTCTTGTGATCCCTTGACTTTCATGAACTTTGAGGAACATAGTATGATGATAGAATACACATGGACCCTCTTGGAAATATTTGAGGCCTTTGGGATGGCTCAGATGGAATCTTGAATTGCTCAGATCACAAACCCTAAATGCAGATGAACTTGAACTATGCAGATGAAGCAAAAATGCAATATGAGATAGTATGCTTATGCTAATGCAAAAATGAAAGATCACAAGCCATGGTGTGATAAATAGTGAGGTAAAATTTGGGGTGTTTACACATGTTAATAAGGGTGATCATGCAGCCATGGGATTATGTTCCAATGCCATACATTTTGTGATCATTGACATGTAGAGTGAAGCAAACCCAGCTGGATTAAATTGAATCAAACCTTTATTGCATTTCCTTGATACATAAGAAATCTGGTTGCACACATCAATTTTTCATTGGAGTTTTCTTCATGCTCAAGCTACCAAATGAGGTGATTTTTGTGCTCAATTTAAAGAAAATGTTACAAGCAACATGTTTGGTGTTGAACTCATGATGACACAACCCTCTTGGTACCTCAAAATGATCATAGAACATCATGCCACAAATTTTCACACTTGGGCCTGAAGAATGTTGGCATGTCTGGGCAAATTTCTTGTGACTTGTTCAGTGAGGGAATATGACTTTGAGCTTCCATAACTTTCATATAATTGGTCCTATGAAAAATCCTCCAACATGAAAGTTATAGAGGAGAAAACAATGAACAACTTTGATGTTGGAAAAAATTTCATTTGAGGTCATATTGATGGAGAAAAATGGCCATAAGTTTTTCACACCACTTGTTTGATATATTGCCTTGCCTGGCACGCGCGTGTCACTCTCTTGTGCTGGGCCATGACTTGGTTTTTGCCCTAGTTTCATCAAACTTTGATTGATCATAACTTCTTCACTTTTAATCCCATGAACATGTTCCACCTATGGATTTGAAGCTTAGGGTGCCCTCTTTCAAATAGCCCAAGTGAAATTTTCATTTGACTTTTATTTTGGGAGTAGGCCTCTCTTGAACTTGGCTGAAAAATGGCCAAATCATGCCATTTTTGGAAACCCTAACCTTCCAAAAATGGTAAGTCTTGATTTTCGAGATTTTTAAGGACCCCTCCATCATTTCTTGATCAAATTTGGTCCATGGACTCCTTGTAACATCAATTTCATGAATTTGACCTTAAAAAAAATTAGGAGTTAACTTTTTCCTAAGTACATTTGACTTTCCCCAATTTCTTGATTTTCAAGTAACTGATCAATTGAAGACCTTCCAAAATGATTCAATGGATGATATTTCAACCTTAGACACATGACATCATGTGGAAAACAATGAGATCAAGTTTGAACCAAAATTTCATTGAGAAGCTCCTTTAATAAAAAACCCTAATTTCACCCCCATTTGTCAGGAGGTGTGCCACTACTTGAATTTCTTGACCATCCACTTCTTTCTAAGATTTGAGGAATCAAATGAGGCCTTATAGGGTGTTGTTGACCCTTTGATTAATGTTGAGAGGCCATGTGAGCCATTTATTGATTTTGGATGATCATCAATTTCCTCAGTCATTGATCACAATCCCTATGCCTCAGCTATGATTGATATGATGCAATGCTTTATGCCATAATATGGAATCGTGTATGCAAGGTGATATGCTAAATGCCATGAAAATGATAGGGAAAATTTTGGGGTGTTACACCATGTGAAACCGAGTTATTTGTATCATATACATTTGAATTATATGAATTCCATACTACATAATTAATGAAACATCATTATATTATACCGAGTCTGCTAATGATATAAGACATTTGTGAATGATGCTCTAGATTAAACATGACAATGTGGATATATATATATATATATATATATATATATATATATATATATATATATATATATATATATATATATATATATATATATATATATACCGAGTCTGCTAATGATATAAGACATTTGTGAATGATGCTCTAGATTAAACATGACAATGTGGATTAGATTAGGTTACAAAAATCATGCTCTATACTCAAAGGTGGAGGTGAAAATAGTAAAATAAAATGTTTTTTTTGTTAGGGGTCTTAATTAAATGTCTTATAAATAGATTAAAACATATAGGAGTAGTAAAAAAGACTTACAGTGGAAACCCAAGTAGGAGTGAATGTTTCTTTATCGGGAATCTCTTATAAATAGATTAAAACCTATAAATAGTGTAACGCCCCATATAATAAACACCTAGAATATCATTATACAAGCGTTTAATTGGTATTGACACCATCATAAGTGCCTAATAGCATAATTCACATTCTTAACCAATTCTAAAACATAATACAACTATGGTACAAGACATGGAAATTATACTAAAATAAAAATACTAAGATCAATACATTATCCATTATTCTACAAAAATAAATACATATCAGAAACTAAATCTATTCTTCTCTTAAAACATCCCGAGCATAGCTCCACTTGTAAATCAACCTGCAAAAGAAACCTGAAAAGCAACAACAATAGTGGGGGTGAGATATCAACATCTCAGTGAGTTCCATATCTTAGAGTTCTCTCAGCTCTAAAGGTTCAAATCTAAACATTCTTAATTCTTTGGTCACTTCTCTACAAGGAACCAAAACAAAATGGAACAAAAGTCCATACACACTCTCGACACTAAACGAGTGGAACATCTACCTCAAGCCTTTACGAATGATTCCCGTGGGACTAAAGGTAACCACCTCAAAACTTACTCAAGAATTTACGAAGGACTCGATATAACACTCACCCAAGTATTTACGGAAGCTTCTTGCGGGACTCAGAATAACCCACCTCAAGACTTACTCAAGACTTCCTGCAGAATCCAATGTAGTACTCACCTCAAGCCTTTACGGATGCTTCCCGTGGGACTCAAAGCAACCCACCTCAAGACTTACTCAAGAACGTATGGAGGATCTAGTAATATACACACCTCAAGTCTTTATGGATGCTTCCCGTGGGACTCAGTATCACCTACCTCAATGCTTACTCAAGACTTCACTGAGGATCTAGGGTAATGCATAGCTCAAACCACTACCCACGCCTCACCAACGGTACCTCAAGCCTTTATAGATGCTTCACGTGGGACTCAATGTAATACTCACCTCAAGACTTACTCAAGACTCTATGGAGGACACCGTGTAATACACACCTCAGGTCTTTACGGATGCTTCCCGTGGGACTTAATATCACCCACCTCAATGATTACTCAAGACTTTATGGACGCGTCTACGGTTTCGCATCAACCTAGGGTAGTCCTAAACATCTCACAAGTTATACCATCTAACAATTTCTAGTCACAATACTAGGCCATACTATTGGTTTATGGTAAGATTTCCTCACAATACTTTAATTACATGTTTTATGGTTCGTGCGTTATATTTATAAAATTTGCCTCAATCGGATACCCGAGTAAAAAGTTATGAATTTTATAAGAATTAATATTTTCCAAAAGTTACAGCGTTAACGGGTTAACCCATATGGTTAACCGGTTAAACAATCTAATTTTCCAATTACAGTAGCGTTTCATGTCCCATTAACCGCGTTAACCGGTTAACCGACAGTCAGTAGCCCAAAAAGCTGCGTTTTTCATATCATAAACCCCATTTTCTCACCCATCTTACCTAGTAACCTCATAATACTTGTTGTTGATCATTTCCATACATAACATGATTATTCTACCTGATTGTTTCAGCATTTTATCCGTTAGATTTAATGATTAACAATTTTATCATTTCTAACCTAAACTCTAAACATAAAAAACTCTTATAAGAAAAAGCTTTTAACCAGAACCCACCTTGACAATGAAGAGGAGTTTGATGAAGATGATGAAGAAGAATGATGATCCAAGCTTCCATGAACTTCTTCCTCTTCTCATAGGGTTTCCTTTCCCTTCTTTCTCTCTTCTCTTCTATTCTATTCTTTCCTTTCTTTTCTTTCTTTCCTTTTTCTTCTTCTTACCAAATTCTAACACATAACTTGTTTTCTTTCTTTTATAACAAAAAAATGTATATTATACGGATATACAATAGTTAGTACTCTAACGGGTCCAAATTGAGTGTATCCCAAAATGTCTCTGAATCAGTTATTTAATAAAACCTCTGAGTCAGATAATACTAATTAATTAATTTAAGTTCGTCGGTTGCTCTAATTATTTTAATTGAAAACTCTCATAGCACATCGAAACCCTATTAATCTTAATTAATATTATCCAAAGAATTTAATTAAAATACGGGGTATTACATCCTCCCTTCCTTAAATTAATATTTGTTCTCGAATTTCCTTTACTCAACAACAACAACAATAGTTTATAACACTGTCTTAGATCCATACTTATCCTTAATGCCGCTACATACCCTGACATATTCAAATCTAATTTGAATTCGCGGCTCAAAGTCCTCGTTCATAATAAATCAAACTTCACGTCCATACTCATACGCTTGTTCCAATATTGGGTTAACTTCTAACTTACTATCTCCGCAATTCATTTATTGTTTCATACTGAACCACTTAGGCTCATCTCTCCTTCGGAGAACATACCCTTCTAATTCCTTCCATTGAGTCATAACACAAAGCATAACACTCCAACTTGGTTTCAGAACCACAACACTCGACAAAACTCCACAAGGTATCTTAGTGAAATCTTATCTACGCATAATTTCCAACAAAAGCTCTTATTAAAAATCCTTCAATTACTAAAACCATTTCAAGGTTGTCAAACAACTGCTGTACCAATTCTACTTGGTTTGATGCTATACGCTGTAACCATTTTACATCCGACACTCCATCCTTTCAGTGTCTTACATAAGGACAACACACTTAGAACAAAATTCACTTAACTCAACACTTATAAATAATTCTCTTTTGATTCTTAATAATTCGACTGAACTCTTTCATCTGTCTCTTTCCACTATGTTCTCAAAGTCTAACAATGGAGATACCATGAATTCTCAAATAATACAAGGTAATTGATATTCTGAGGAGAACACACTTATCCCTGGGAGCTCTCACCAACCAATAGAACAAGAACTTGCAGAAATTCAAGGATAGAACATTTACTTGTCAATCACACGATAATAACATCGGTCCAAACTCTCCAACGACAGAAATACGGGGGTTGTACTTTTGCAATCATAACTTATACAATTCCGATTCCATTATAAACTCGAAATAATTTATCTAGTTCAACTTAACAAATCTGTCATGGTTACTATACTCTACGTCAATTCTCTTTACAAAATTATACTCACTCAAGGTTTCTGTTGACACAAGGTCTCCATCAATAATAACATAGTAATGTCACCGAACTTACAATAATTAGTGAGTCACCCGTACCAAACTTAAATCATCCTTAGTATACTTGCGAATTTCCATAACACTTTCCTATTGTGTACAATATTCCACATGCTCGCCGTTAAAGACCATACAAAACTTCTCGTTCAAAACTCGCTTCTCTCAAGGTTCTCGTTCCTCAAATGATCCAATTTACATGTTTAACTTTAGAAAATTCATCTCTCACTCTTACCTGGAAGGGTAACTTAAAAATCCATCACTCTGAGTGCGACTCAACTGCACACATCTGGTATTACTCTTACGGAGTCCATAACTGACGTTAAGAATTAACGATACTAAAATTGACCAATTCTTCATCTTTTACCCACACAATAATTCGGATACCAAAATGTTCCTTGGAAGATCAACACTTCATGAGCCTCTTATAACTTCGCAATTTAGGTCCTCAATAGTCGCAACGACGATACATCAAACGTTTAGACCATTTACTGTCTACCAATAATGCTCAAAAAGAAAGTTGAACACTTTATCCTCTGGTACTTCGAACGGAAGCCAAAACGGACTTACAATTGATAAAGTACGATTCTCTAAAGTCCTCCACAAAAGTCATGTGTCAATCGATTACCTATCTAAGGCTAAACGGTCGAACATACACTACAAGGAAAATACCATTTTACGACATCTAGGTTGCGACAGTTCATTGAAAACCGTCATAATGTATATATTACGACAGTTACTACGAAGGTTTACTTTAACCGTCCTTACGTTTTAAGAAAAAATGTGGATAACGACAATTTTTGAGCCCAACTGACCTAATGTCTGAATCGAACCATGCTGAAACAATTTAAGGGATTTTGAACTACACTTCTAAATCTTATGTTGCGACGGATATAAACGACCTCCACACAATAATAAAATAATAGCACCCAATAATACAAGAAATCTCTTCTTCTTCTTCTTCTATTCAGAATTCAGAACTTCACTTCTTCACAACTGTTGTGAAAATCCTAAAGTAGCCACCGCAGCGGCTGTCGCTGCCAGAACGCCACTGTAACAACCTTTCACAACCAATCCCAAATCAATCTTAACAGGTTAGTTCAAAAAGCCTTAATCACTTTTGTGTGTTTCTATTAGGTTGATTATCCATGACCCTGATTCATACTCTCTTTCTCTTGATTTATGAAATTGTCAACCCTAAATTAGAATCAAATTAAGCTCTTTCTCTTAAACTCCTGAATAGCATAAACCCTAATACATCTACATTAAACCATAATCCATAACTAATTACATCCTTTCTTTTTTGCCGAATGTTGTGTTGATTTCAGGCTAATCCGTTAAGTTCAATGGTTACAACTCCAAACAAGTAGTTCTTTTAGTTCTTTTTGATGTCCTGCTGAATTATGTTTGCTTGTGTTTCCACTTGACGACATAAATCTGATATCCGTATCTCGTCTTTCACATGTTATAAAAAATTAAACTCAAACTATCCAAATAAAAAACTATAATTAGTAGTAGTTGTAGTTATTTCTCTCAAGAAGATGGTGAATGGAAATAGTAGCATAGGTTTAGTTTGGTTTCTAGGTAAGTAACTTGATTGGCAATAAAGATTATGATTGATATTTTTTCAATGATTATGATGGTTTTTCAGTACACAGTAGCCATGATTGAGTTATGGTCTTGAAGCTAGTCTAGTTCTAGAATTGTCGTGTAATTAGTGTCACTGATTATTACAAAGGAAATGATTGAGTTATCCCACTCTCTTACTTCACTCATATTATTGTGCAATTATAGTAATCTGTCACTTGTTTTCTTTTTTGTTGATTGTAATAAAGATCAATTATTTTTTCTTCTGAATATTGGATTTAAACGTAGGGAAGAACTAAAATTTTATTTGAAATAATGCAAGAAAAAATATATTGTGGTGATTGGTGAATGGTGTGCATCTGAAGGATAGAAAGGAATTTGTTTAGAGAAGAGAAAAGGATCATTAACAACTAGAAATAAAGATATAATATTTTTCCTCTATTTTGGTTACAAGAAGAAGAGAAAAGTAGGAAGCTTTTTATCACTGCATTTTAGTTATGTTGGTTCTTTAGAAGAGAGAAAAACGAAATCACAAAGTGCATGATTTTCAACCTTATCTTGTGGTGGTGGGAATCTAGGCAGGCGACATATGTTATGTTGGTGAGAGTGAAAAATCTCAAATTTTCAATTCTAAACTATTACTTTTACTTTTTCAAATTAACTTGTTTTAAAGTTTAGCTTAAAAATTGGTGAGTGGTGGGAGGGACCTTATAGGGGGAAGCTAAATTTTAGTTTAAAAAATTGGTGGGTAGAAAAAAAGTCAAAACAAATAATGTTGTAATGTTAGAATAGTTTTAATTTTTAAAAAATTTATAATTTTGTGAACACATGTCTATGATTTGGTTTTGGAGGTAGAAGTTCCTTCAATTTGAATTAATATTGAAAGAAACTAACTACTTTCAGGGAGGAACTACTCTTATAGACAATTAAATTGCTTTATGCATTCAACATTTTTGTGAATATCACATGTACCTATAAATACTTTAGCTGAAACATTATTTAAATACATTAAATTGAACAATGCAAGGTTGGATATATGGTTGTATCCATATTTATTTATCTTTAGCTAATTTATGTTAATTTTGTCAATTGAAACAAGTTAATATTTCATCAGCAATATATATAAAAGCTCACATCCCCTGCAAATAAAAGCCAAAGCGTCCCCTTTGCACTCTCCAACACAAATGCCTGTTCATATATACTCTTTTTGACACTCGTCCGTGTCATATTGTTCCCCGCAGATATACACCAAAACGTCCCCTTTTCATTCTCAAATACAGATACCTATACATGCTCTTTTGACACTCGTCCATGTCATACACCCCCAGCATGATTGCCAAAACACTTGTTGCAAACCAAACACTTGTTCATAACACACTCCTTTCGACACCCGTCCGTGTCATCCTATCCCCATAGGTCTCCGGAACACCTTTTTACACTCTCACATACGAATATTTGTTCATAGTCTCTTTTGACACTTGTCCATGTCATACATTCCCCAGCAAGTTGAACACCCGTTCGTGTCTTGCTCATACTTCATCAACAAAAAAATACTTATACAGAAGTCTTTGATACTCGTCTGTATCTTGTTTATATATCACTCCCTACATATTCGACACTCGTTCGTGTTCTTTATTAACCAGTTGGTACTCGTCCGTATCATCATCTCTGAACACGGGTCAGTGTTGGTTTCTACCGATACTCGTCCGTATCATGGTCCTAAGGATACTTGTCCGCATCTTTAATCTAAACACAGCGTCAAACACTTATTTCGTTTTATTATTAAGCGTAAGCACTCGTCTGTGTTTACCATTCCTCAGTAAGCCACCAACAAAACAACTTTCTCTATCCGACATTCGTCCTATGTCGTGATATTTTCGGCAGCCGTACCCTGCCAGGTGATCGTCCTTCACCTTTGGATGAACGTCCCTCATCCCTTCCCCAATGGAGTCCCCATTAGTGGAACCTTTTTCTATCTGGCATTCGTCCTATGTCGTGATATTTAGCAGCCGTCCCCTGCTAGGTGATCGTCCTTCACCTTTTGATGACCGTCCTTCATCATTTATCCGATGGTCGTCCCCATCGTTGATCTTGATTATCCGACATTCGTCCTATGTCGTGATAAACCCCGAGAGCAGCCGTACCCTGCTAGGTGATCGTCCTTCACTTCTTGATGATCGTCCTTCATCATGCTTATCCGATGGCCGTCCCCATCGTTGACCTTTTTTATCCGACATTCATCCTATGTCGCAATAAAGAGCAGCCATCCCCTGCTAGGTGATCGTCATTCAGCTTTGATGACCGTCCCTCATCATTATTTCATTTCCTCTTTAGACCGGTGGTCGTTCTCATCGTTGTTTACATTACTTTGCAAACCTGATGGCCGTCCCCATCATTGCCTTTACTTTAATTACCAGAGAATATTGTTTCCTTACCCGATGGCCGTACCCATCGTGGTCTCTTTATCTCCCCAACAGTCGGCCGTACCTGTCATTGCTTTACTTACTACTTTATTCCCAGCAGTCGTCATCTGCTCGATGGTCGTCCTCCATCGCTTTCATTTGATAATCATACTATCCTACCTTTTACAATTTATATCCCTTTTCTTCTTCAATTCAGCGAGTGCAAATTTTGGATTGTCTTTGGTATTCAACCACAAGTTATCGTGTTTGTATGTTAAGCCAAGTGCTTACACCTTGCACAGCTAACTTATGTTTGAATAGGGGCAGCTGTAAAAACCCCAAATTTGCCCTCACTCATATCACACCATGGCTTGTGATCTTTCATGTTTGCATTAGCATAAGCATACCATCTCATATTGTATTTTGGTTTCACTGCATAGTTCAAGTTCATCTGCATCTAGGGTTTGTGATCTGAGCAATCCAAGATTCCATCTGAGCCATCCCAAAGGCCTCAAAGCTTTCCAAGAGGGTCCATGTGTGTTCTATCATCATATTATGTCCCTCAAAGTTCATAGAAGTCAAGATATCACAAGAACTGGCAAGGCATGGAAGCAGAGCTAGGGTTTTCACTACATAGATGACCAAAATTAGGGTTTTGGTTTCAGAGGCCTCAACTCCAAATTTTTGGGCCATTCTTGTTTCTAATGTTCTTAAGATGTTATAAGGATCATGTGTACCAAGTTTGATGAAGAAATTCACTATGGAAGTCATATGTTCACTGTGTAACTTCTTGAGCAAGTTAAGTCAAAATCAGGGCATCTGAGGCCCCAACAATGGAACCAAAGGGGTATTTTCATCAAATTTAAGTTATATGATCTTAGAAGTGGTTGGAAGTTCACAATATTTAAGAATTTGTAGCCATTTGCAAAGTTGCCAAAAATGGAAATGACTTGTAATGGAAACTTTCCATTTTGGGAAAGTTTTTCAACCTCCTCTTTCTTGATCAAAAATGCTTCAAATGGAAAATTCTTGGTCATGAAAGTTGTAGGATGGATCTTCCCATTTTCAAAAAGTACAAGAACTCCTTCTAATTCATTATAGAACTCAAGTTATGATCCTTCAAAGTTGGCAAAAATCCTATAATTTTCAAGAATGCACCAAAGAGGGATTTTTGCAAAACCACTTGCCAAGGCCTCAAATGACTTCAAATGTGTACAAATATGCCATAACATGATAAAACAACTTCAAAGCATCAACATTGGCCCAAGAATTGGATCATTTCATTCCTTAAATCACAAGAAACACCAAAGAGGGAAGATTTGCAAAACACATAGAAACCCTAGTTGCAAGTGTTCCAGCTCATCAATTTCAATCCTATGGCTTTCCTTGATCCATGATGAGCCAAGCCATGCCCCTAATCCAACTCGAGTCGTGCCATGCATCAAGTACACCTAAGCTTGACTTTTTGCAAAACCACGCATACCAATCAAGCTAGGCCAGCACCGACTCTCATACCAATCAAGACATGATATACAAACATTATGGAACCAAAACACACAATGTTTGAAGCCTGAAACCTCCCCAAACTCATATTACACAAAACTTGCACAAAACTTCATCTCTTCGAATCTCCCAACTCAGCCATCAAAACTTCAAAATTCTTTCACCAATCATCTCTAGACAACCCCAGGATCATTTCCCACCCCTCACACAAGCCTGAAACACTCTCAAACAAAAACATGATTTCAGCTTCCTCTGAACCGAAACCTTCAAAACAGCCAACATAAACTTGTTTCAAGCTTACCAGAAGCACTAAGGGGTTCATTGGAGTGGAAAAGCACCAAGGAGGTGGCCAAAAAGCTCCAGATAGCAAAGCTCCATCTCAGGTAGTCATCTCAAACTTTTTTTCCAGAAACTTGTTTTTAAGTTCCTAAATGAATCTATGTGATGTGCTGATCATGCTGATATGTTTATTTTTGCAAATGGTTAAGTATTGAGTATGTATGAAGCTTATGAAAATTTTGACCTAAAACTTGTTTGATTCAATTCATGTTGTTCATGCTTGATAAATGTGTTTTGATGCTTGATTCGTGTTTAGGGTTGTTAGATGATGTAATCTGGAGCTTTAGGGGGTCTGGGGTAGCCTAGGGAAGGAGTTGACATGATTGGCTCGCCGGAGAAGATGACCAGAGCACTGTTCCGGTCATCTGAATTTGTTTTGCCCTAATCACGTGTAATCAGCTAACTTTGAATTCTGACCCTTAGATTTGAGTTCCCGCGTGCATTTCAATGGCCCAGATCATGTCATTAGCCCTAATTTCTATTTAATTAAGTTAATCAAGATTAATTAGTCCAGGTGAGATCCTGACCATCCATTCACGCGCGTTTTGAAACTTTAAATGTGAACCTTAGATTCTGCATACTCCCAGTCAGCGCATCCTCAAATCTAGACCCTCCATCCCTTTGACTTTCAATCTGGGCCTTTGTTTCAGCATACTTTTCATTTTTATTTTATTTCTTTTGTATTTTATTTCTCATATTTATTTAAAATAGTGAAAATCATCAAAAAATTCTGAAATTTTTTATCAAACCTTTAATTAATTTTCAGAGCCCAAAAATATTTTTTATTTTTAATTTTTGCATTAAAAACATATTTTTAAATCATTTAAATGTTTTATTTAATTAATTAATTGATTTTAAGTTATTAAAAATACATTTAAGTATTTAAAAATCACCAAAAAAATCAAAGGGTATTCTAAGACATTTACAAACATTTACAAACTCACCTTATAAATTTCATTTTGGTTTTGATTATACTTTGAGATTTTTCAATGAATTAGGGTTCTTAAAAATGTCCATTTTCTAACCCTAGCTTCAAAAATTCATAACCCTAGAACCAAGTTGAGTTTGTGAATGATTCTTTTTGCCTTGCTTTGTACATGTCCTCTAGCATCTAAAAACATTTTTGTTTCATTTTTACCTTGCATTTTCAAATTGATTGGCATTTTACATTGAAGATCACCCAAAAACCCTAAGTAACTTAGAAAATTCATAACTCCTCCTAGGTTTAGCTTCTGACCTCCCCCTTTGGATGGTAACATAGTATAGGTTTAGGGTTCCTTTGAGTGCATTTTCAATTTTTTATCTTGTGCATTGCTTCTGTTTGGGTCATGAGCATCTCATACATTCATAAAACCCTAATTTCTCATGTTCATGTGAATTCATCTTTGCATAAACATCAATACATGAACTTGCCATGACATTTCATGCATTCATATGTCATCTTAGACATCTTAGGACATGTTAGAATCATTCTTGATCATTTCTTCATTCATTTGCCATGATTTGCATTCATTTCTTTTCATTAACTTTCATGGACTTTCAAACTTCAAAGCATGCTTACATGACATCTCATCTTTGTATGATCATACATATGCACTTTTTATGCCTTTGTATCATATCACATGACATTAACATTGCATAATCACTTCTGACTTTGGTCATTTCATCTCATTTCATTTCATTTCTTTATGCTTTACATCTTATGCATTCATGCTAACATTTTTAGGTGGTAAGTTACTTTGAGAAGTGGATTTGCCTTCACTTCTCATTTCTCTCCATCTCTTTCATATGAATCTTGCTGGTTTCTTTGAAGTGAACTTGTTCACTTGTGTTCATTCTTTCTCACTTTCTTTATTCAAGTTACTTATCTTCTTCAATGAAGTAAGTAACTTATTCTTCTGCTTCTTCCTCCTTTCTTCTGTTTCTTCCATTGGTGGCCATCTTGAAGATTTTTCTTAAGCCTTACAAACCATAGGAATATCCAAGCATGATAATAATTAGGGTTGTGATTAGTCCCCCCTAGCTATTTACCTTTGATTTTCCTTGAGTCTCTCTTCTCATCTCATAATCAGAGACTAAACTCTTAAAGTTTTAGGACTTTGGAATTAGGGTTATGCTTGCATCCTTCTATTAGGATGGAGTGTATAACTTTAATCCTAAGTGTTAAACCTTTAATTTGTTTAAACCTCTTACTCAAATCATCTTAATAATCACTAAGACTTCATGTTGTAACTTGGGCCTTACATTAGGTTTCTATCTCTTCCTTTTGGTTAAGAGGGACTAACCCCAGTGTTTAATGAACAAGTCCTCCTCAAGTGGTCTTACCAACTTAAAATTCACTTCTTAATCCCATTTCTAATTAAAATCAACTTAATAAAGGCTTTTGTTATATAATGAATTTAATCCCCAACCATGGATTAAGTTGAGGTATCTTCCTCAGCTTAAGTGTTCTCATCTATTATCCTTCTATTAGGATGGTGTAATGAGTTCACTAATCCTTGATTAGAGATTAAACTCATTACTTAACGCTAAACAAAAACCCAAAAACATCTAAATAATCACAAGTAGGTTAATGATCTTAATCCTACATCATCATGGCAATTGAATTGAGATGCGTATCTCATACTTAAGTATTCTCATTATCCCTAATCACAGGGAGGATATGATGAGTTTACAAGCCTTTGATTTCGGCTTAAGCTCATTAACTTATGCAAAACACCAAAAACAATAACAAAACTGAAAACACAAAAAACAAACAATAATCGTCTCCTCCGGGATTCTTTTCTCATCACACTCATTCACAAACGAGAACTTGCTTCTTCCGTCTAATGCAAGACAGTTAGCACTCGAGCCAGACGAGTCATACACTTGAGCATAGACAAGCAAGCAGATCACAGTCAATTTATCTTTCAGTCTCTTTGAGTCGAACTACGGTGTTCTGACTTCCGCATTGCACGAGAGGATACGTAGGCATAACTTAATTATTATCGAACAAAAGTCTCTGTGTCTTCCCCCTCTTTCAGCATTCTCTTTTAAGCCTCGGTTCCTGAGCATTCACCTTTTGCACTAACACTTGTATATTCTTTTCCAGCTTTTGCACACAGATAACACATACACATACCCTTGTAAACACAGTCTTGTAAGCATGGATCCCATCGAGTACGACAGACAATCTGGGTGCTAATACCTTCCCAGGTTGTAACCAACCCCCTTTCTCAGTTTCTCGGGTTCGCAACCGTCTTATCCATATCTTTTCTAGGTTTATGTAGTATTAGCTTTCCTTAGGGATAAAAATGCCTAGCTGGCGACTCTATTCATCTTCATTTTCATTTCTCTCTTCGCTGACCATTCGCGTCTGTACCCTATCTGACCAGGTGTCTTTTCGGGGGAGCGACAGTAATCATACTACCAGAATCCTAATGGGTGAACCATCATTTATTACACTTTCTTAACTTTAGTTTCAATAACATCTTCGAAACTCTATTATAGATTCGTCCAAAAATACATTTCATTCTCACTTTCTCATATCGCACTGCCAATACCGTTTCCACATCGTGTTTACTTCATGCTCTGCGGTAATCCTCTCATACCCAAACATAATCCATCTTACTAGAGATCTCTCGAATCCAAGGTACTCACTCTAACACTTAACACAACTTCACCTGGTCCATATCAAATACACCTCATGTTGCTAAATAAAGTTTATTCTTCCTCTGGTATTATACCTTATACCATTCCTTATGTAATTCAACATTCCTGAAATGATCCATTACTAAATATAACATCCTGGTGTATTACTCTAAACTTTGTCTCCTTGGTCATAACTGGTCATACAACGCCAGTCTTCTACTCTTTGTCCGGGGTATACTCGTCTTACTTGAAACATGTAATCACATCCTTGTGTTTCTCTTCACGCTTCACCACGACTTTAGGTTCTTAAAAGAAAATGAACATTCTTAACTTGTAATTTCTATCCATCTGTGAGGTATTATCCGAATACATTCCTTGAAGTACTTTCATTCATCTATGATGCCACCGCGATCTTAGAACTGAAACACTAACAATTAACTCATTCCTAAACCTTATGTCACATGTTCCACAAAGCATCTTATCTTTTTGTGGAATGAGATTTCACAAAACTCTTGTCCATGCCAGTGACCAATACTTCTCTACTAGTGAATTTACATATTCCTTGATGCACTGACTACTTATTCTGTAGATATCTGTACCTTTCAGACTCTATCCATTCCAAAGGATTTATCGAACAACACACTACTCTGCAACTCCATGTTACAGGAAGTACAACTCTTAAGAAGACTCTAACTTAGATAATAAAACTCCCTTTCAATAACTCCTGGTTGGAGCCTACTCTCACAATACAAGTTACGACAACACTTCAGAGTCCTCATGGTTGCACAACCATGATTCTACCTATCACATACATAGCATTAGGTTGATCATACCCAATACTACATAATATGATATTAAGAATAATGCTGGCAAGACATACTTAGGAGGCAGGAAATATTTACTTATGATGTTTCAAGGCTAGGTCGAGGATACGACTTGCTCTGATACCAACTGTAACGCCCCATATAATAAATACTTAGAATATCATTATACAAGCATTTAATTGATACTTACACCATCATAAAGTGCCTAATAGCATAATTCACATTCTTGACCAATTCTAAAACATAATACAACTATGGTACAAGACATGGAAATTATACTAAAATAAAAATACTAAGATCAATATAATATCCATTATGGTACAAAGATAAATACACATCGAAAAATAAATCTATGCTTCTCTTGAAACAATCCGAGCATAGCTCCACTTGTAAATCAACCTACAAAAGAAACCTGAAAAGCAACAACAGTAGTGGGGTGAGTTATCAACATCTTAGTGAGTTCCCTATCTTAGAGTTCTCTCGGCTCTAAAGGTTCAAATCTAAATATTCTCAATTCTTTGGTCACTTCTCTACAAGGAACCAAAACAAAATGGAACAAAAGTCCACACACACTCTCGACACTAAACGAGTGGAACATCTACCTCAAGCCTTTACGGATGCTTCCCGTGGGACTAAAGGTAACCCACCTCAAGACTTACTCAAGAATTTATGGAGGACTCAATTAAATAAAATAATAGTTTTAATATAAAAATCAGAGTTTCTAAAGTGGAATGCTACATGTTTACAATAATAATCACCAAAAATATCTTTTCATTAAAACAACGAAATAAAATTAGTATTTAGAATCAACTAAGGCAATAAGCCAGTCTCAACAATAATATCCTCAAAAATAAGTCTTTATAAAGTAGATACGTAACAAAATAAAACAACTAGACATCTGAAAAAATTCCCCATTCTCGTGTTACGTATCAGAGCATCCTAGACTCAAACAAGCAACACGACTCCATGCACTCTCAAGTACCTGGATTATCTGTATTTACGAAGAAGCATAAACAAAACAACAATAACAAACGGGTGAGAAACAAATTCAAATATAAACGGTGCATATAACATCGACAAGTTAGTTTATGACTCACAACAATAATTACAAACATTTCACCAATATTCAACAACAACAGATACAAACATAATATGCAACAACAACCAACAATGGATATGCAATGTGACTCAACACAACACAATGCATGTGGTACCAGGTTTTGTTCATTCAATCGAACACGATAATCACGTACACCCATCCAACAATGATTATCCCAACACTCTCCATATCGGAGTACGGATGATCATATTCGCCCATCTGTCACGATCATCCCAACAATAACTAGACAAATGTATGCATGTCAATGTAAAATCATACATCATGTATAATTCACCATATTATACATCCACACGATCCATCCAATCAAATCACCATAATCATTTCACCGAAAATCACCAATATTAACCTCACGCGATTTAACCGTTTATTCGACTAGCTAAATCTGACTAAATCTCATTATTAATTTCCTTTCAATGTTAATTCTCGATTAAAAATGTTTTAAGATTCATCTCAACACAAAACACCTATAGAATCGGCAAGGCACACGAAATCGGGGAAAAAATTTCAAAATGGTGCATTTTTGCCCTAACCACTGGTCATACGCGTATTGGCAAGGCAATATGCGTATTGGCATGGCCCCATATGCCCACCATATGCCCTATATGGGTACTGGCCTAAAATCCCCACCATGATACGCGTAATAGCCCATGATACGCGTAAGGCTTACTTCTCTAGCCCATCAATACGCGTATTGCCTTGTGCCATACGCGTATGGGTAGAAAGCTTGCGTTTTTTTTACTTTTCTTCACCAAACTATATCTTTTTCTTATTCCACTCAATTCCATGGTTCATACCTGTCCTAAAATCATTTCTACACAAGTTTTACACTTTTATTTTCATCCTTCTTTCATCTAAGTTACTATATTCAATTCGTATTTTCGTTTTTAGATCTAAGATCGCCCAGTTCATCAAAAACAACAACAACATCACAGATCTTATGAATCAACCAGAACATCAACAACAATATTTATTCGGAAAATCAACAAGATTATATCATCATCATCACGAATTCACGACATATATCATATATTTCATAGAGTCTTCATAAACATCATAAATCACAAAAATCCCTAAGAGGGAAGGATACCCCCAACTACCCATCATGTTAAATCACTTAAATTGAAACCCGTTCTCCCTCTTACCTCGAATTTGGGTGGAAGTTCTTGCGAATTTCTTCAAGAAATATGCCCTAGGTTGTTCTTCCTCCTCCTAAGCCCCTTTGCTCTTCTTACGATACTTTACGATTAATTTTTCCCTAATCTCTTGATTAGACTAATTCTCCTCTAAAGATCTCACCGAGACTTTTACTAAATTACCCCTTAATCCAATTAATAATAGTAATATTAATTTCTAATTATTAATATTATAATATTAATAATAGTAACAATATTATTCATAATAATAATAATAGTAATAATATAATTAATTAAATGATCTTCTCATAATTATTCGTACTCTCGCTATTACTAATCACACCTGATTCTTCCCGTCTCAACAAGACACCCCACCACACCAACAAAACATATGCCTTAAACAAGACCAACAAAGCACCAAAAATACCCGACGATTAAATATTAAAAATGAGGTGTTACAACTTTCCCCCACTTACAATATTTTCTTCCTCGAAAATGTACCTGATGAGAGAAGTTCTGGATACGACTCCCGCATCCTGCTTTCTAGCTCCCAGGTCACACTTCCACCAGCAGATCCACCCCAAGCTACCCTCACTAGAGGAATATCTTAACCTATGAGTTGCTTTATCTTATGATCCTCAATTCTGATCGGCATCGCTTCCACAATAAGATTCTCCCTAACCCGCTCCTCACCCCTCTGGATAATGTGAGATGGGTCAAACACATACTTCCAAAGTTGTGATACATGAAACACATCATGCAAGTTCGAAAGAACTAGCGATAATGCCACCCTATAAGCAAAAATACCAACTTTCTGCAATATCTGATATGGTCCAATGAACTTAGGGTCCAACTTCTTCGATTTCAAAGAATGTCCGACACTTGTCATTGGATTTACCCTAAAAAATACATGATCACCTTCAGCAAATTCTAATTCTTTTCTCTGGTTATCATGATAGCTCTTCTTTCTACTCTGAGACGCTTTCATCTTTTTTCTAATCATCTGAATTACTTTAGTAGTCTGTTGCACAATATCTGGTCCAAGAACCACATTTTCACCAGTTTCATACCAACATAAAGGCGTTCTACACCTTCTACCATACAAAGCTTCAAACGGTGCCATTCCGATACTGGAATGATAACTATTATTGTACGCAAACTCAATCAATGGAAAATGAGTATCCCACACACCACCCTATTCCAACACACAAGTTCTCAACAGATCTTCTAAGGTTTGAATAGTCCTCTCTGACTGAGCGTCTGTCTGCAGATGATAAGACAAACTTTATCTGAAACTATACTCAAAGGAACACCATGCAGCTTCACAACTATCCTGATATAAATTTCAGCCAACTTCGTTAATGGAAAACTCATACTAATAGGAATAAAATGTACGGATTTTGTCTATCCACAACCACCCAAATAACATCAAATCCTCTCGCCATTTTCGGAAAACTAGTCATAAAGTCCATATCAATATTGTCCCACTTCCATTCAGGAATCTCATATGGTTGCATCATTCCCGAAGGCTTCTGATGTTCCACTTTCGATTTCTGACACACTAAACATGCATACACAAATTGTGCTATATCTCTCTTCATACCAAACCACCAAAACAATTTCTTTAAATCCTGATACATCTTCGTAGCTCCTGGATGAATACTTAAGCTACTATGATGACCCTCTTCTAAAATAGCCTTTTTCAACTCAGCATTATCCGACACACAAATTCTGCCTCAAAACCTTAACACACCAGAACTATCTATCTGGAAATCACTTTCAGGATCATTATCTCCTGATGGCATCAAGTCAACCAAATTCACGTCAAGCCTCTGATTCTCTTTTATAATACCCAAAAATTCATTATTTACTTTCAACATTCCAAGTCTAATACTTTCAGGTATCGTCTCACAAACCATACTCAAATATCTAAATTGTTCCAGTAATTCCAATTCTTTCACCATTAATGTCGACATATGAATTATCTTACAGATTAGTGCATCTGCCACAACATTAGCCTTACCCGAATGATAACTCAAATTAAAGTCATGATCTTTCAGAAATTCTAACCATCTTTGTTGTCTAATGTTTAGCTCCTTTTGATCAAATAAGTATTTCAGACTCTTATGGTCACTAAACATTTCAAATCTGGACCCATACAAATAATGCCTCTAAATTTTCAACACAAAAACCACTGCAACTAACTCAAGGTCATGAGTAGGATAATTGCTCTCATGCAGTCTCAATTGTCTCGAAGCATAAGCTACCACCTTACTGTCTTGCATCAAAACACCACCTAGTCCCATCTTGGACGCATCATAATATACAACAAAAGGTTCACCGGAACTTGGTAAAACCAACACTGGTGTCGTAGTCAATTTCTTTTTCAATTCTTCAAAACTTTCCTCACAAGCTACATCCCAAATAAATGCTTGACTCTTCCTAGTTAATTGAGTCAGCGGTAATGCCAACTTAGAAAACCCTTGAATAAATCTCCAATAATAACCTGCTAAACCAAGAAAACTTCGAATCTCCGTACAGTCTTCGGAGGTTCCCATTGCAACACAACACTTACCTTAGAAGGATCCACTGTTATACCATCACTAGAAATAACATGACCTAAGAAACTCATATTATAAAGCCAAAATTCACATTTCGACAATTTAGCAAACAACTTGTTATCTTTCAACACCTGCAAAGCAACTCTCAAATGTTCCTTATGATCATCTTCACTCTTAGAATAAATCAATATATCATCAATAAACACCACAACAAACTGATCTAAATAAGAATGAAAAATACGGTTCATATACTCCATAAATATGCCATGTGCATTAGACACTCCAAAAGGCATCACATCATATTCATAATGTCCATATTGAGTTCTAAATGCAGTCTTCTGAATATCACCTTCTTTTACTCGAATATGATGGTACCCTGATCTCAGATCAATCTTACTAAAAACACGCACACCAACTAAGTGATCCATTAAATCATCGATCCTAGGAAGTGGATACTTATTCTTAATGGTTACCTTATTCAACTGACGGTAATCAATACACAGACACATACTTCCATCCTTCTTCTTAACTAACAACACTGGAGCTCCCCACGATGATACACTTGGTCTAATAAATTTCATATCCAGCAAATCTCCAATCTAATATTTCAACTCAGTCAATTATGACGTAGACATCCTGTACGGTGCCATAGAAATAGGCTTTGTACCAGGAATAAGATCAATGGTAAATTGAACTTCTCTCTTCGGAGGTAATTCCGTAATATCATCAGGCAATACTTCCGGAAACTTATTCACAATTGGCAACTCACTAACCGATACTTTACTTTCAACAGATAACGACGTGAATAATGCAAACATCTTCGCTTCGTCTTCCAACAATGTTCTCAACACTTTCGTAGATAACGAATTAGCCAATGCTTCCTCTTCAGGAGTGTAAACACCCCAAATTTGCCCTCACTTTTTCTCACATAATGGCTTGTGATCTTTCATATTGCATTACATAATCATATCATCTAACATTGCATAGTTCATTTCACCTTCATAGATGCATCTAAGGTTTGTGATCTGAGCAATCCAAGAAGTGATATGAGCTATTTCAATGGTCTTGAAGCATGCCAAGAGGGTCCATGAGTATTTTATGATCTTATTACATCTCCAAGAAGTCTTTGAAGTCACAAAATCACAAAGGATTGCACAGAGGTCCAGGCAGGCTAGGGTTTTCTACACAGATGACCGAAAATTAGGGTTTTGGGTTTGAGGCCCTTATCCTCAAAAATTTTGGTCATTCTTGATTCAAATGGTCTTAATATATTGTAAGGATCATGTTTACCAAATTTGATGAAGAAATTCATTGTGGAAGTCATCTGATCAACTGGTAACTTGTTGTGCAAGAAAAGTCAGAATCAGGGCATCTGAGGCCCCCAACAATGGAACCAAAGGATCATTTTCATCAAATTTAGGTTCTATGATATTTATTTGATCTTATAAGTGGTTATAAGTTCACAATATTGAAGAATTTCAAGACATTTGTAAACTTTCCATTTTTGGACATGACTTGTAATGGAAACTTTCCATTTTGGGAAAGATTTTCAACCTCCTCTTTCTTGATCAAAAATGCTTCAAACGAAAAATCCTTAAACATGAAAGTTGTAGATTGGATCTTCCCATTTTCAAAAATTACAAGAACTCCTCTTGATTCATCCTAGAACTCAAGATATGATGTTTCAAAGTTGGGAAAAATCTTGTAATTTTAAAGTATGTGCCAAAGAGGGATTTTTGCAAAATCAAGTTTCAAGACCTCTTACGACCTCTAATCCACTTCTAAGCTTCATGACATGATAACACAACATTGCTTGACCAAAATCATGCCTTGGATCACAAGTTTCTATGAGCAATCTTCACAAAATTTCCAAAGGGGCCAAATTGCAAAACACATGCTATCTCTTACATCAAGCCATCCAGATCCTCAAATCCAATCCTAGGGCCATCCTTGAATGAAGCTGAGGCAGGACAAGCCAAAGAGCCAACTCTGACCCGTGTCATGTGTAAACACCCCAAATTTTCCCTCACTAAGTTCACACCATGGGTTGTGATCTTTCATATTTACATAAGTTTAATCATACCATTTCATATTGCATCTTTGTTTCATCTGCATAGTTCAAATTCATCTACATCTAGGGTTTGTGATCTGAGCAATCCAAGGAACCATATGAGCCACTCCAAAGGTCTCCAATCACTCCAAGAGGGTCCATGTATGTTCAATCATCATATTATCTCCCTCAAAGATCAAGGAAGTCAAAAAATCACAAGAACTGGCAAGGCATGGAAGCTAAGTTGGGGTTTCACTACACAGATGACCTGAAATTAGGGTTTTAGTTTCAGAGGCCATAACTCCAATTTTTTTGGTCATTCTTGTTTCTAATGGTCTCAATATGTTATAAGGATCATGTGTACCAAGTTTGATGAAGAAATTCATTGTGGAAGTCATATGTTCATTGGGTAACTTCTTGAGCAAGTCAAAGCAAAATCAGGGCATCTGAGGCCCCCATCAATGGAACCAAAGTGGATTTTTCATCAAATTGAGGTTATATGATCTTTATTTGATCATTGAAGTTCTTGGAAGTTCAAAAAATTGAAGAAAAGTGAGCCAAACCAAAAGTTGCCAAAAATGGAAATGACTTGTAATGTAAACTTTCCATTTTGGGAAAGTTTTTCAACCTCCTCTTTCTCAACCAAAAATGCTTCAAATGAAAAATTGTTGGTCATGAAAGTTGTAGATTGGATCATTCCCTTTTCAAAAAGTACAAGAACAAGTTCTAATTCATTATGGAACTCAAGTTATGGCTTGTCAAAGTTGGCAAAAATCACATAATTTTCAAGAATACACTGTCGCTCCCGGGATTTTCATCCTAGTACAAACGCGAAAGTGGCGCGGAAAGGTTAGAGTCGCCAGCCAGACATTTTATCCCGAATGAATGGGAAAGGTAATGTTGCACAAACCTGAGGAAGAAGTAAAGGACAAGGTCCTGCGAACCAAAGATCTGAGTTCGGGAGTCGGTTAAGAACTGGGAAGGTATTAGCACCCCAGATCGTCCGTCGTACCCGACGGGATCCACGCTTGCTTGTTTTGTTTCAAAGGGTGAGAAGAATAACTTCTGCTGAATAAAACTGCTAACTGGAAATTGGAAATGAGAAAAGGAACTAAAAGAGAATGGAAAGAAAGAATGGGGAAAATGTAGGGAAAATAAAGAATGTGCTCGAACGGGCCCTACCCCGCTGCCTACGTACCTCATCGGGATAATGAGGATCAGAGTCGACATAGTTCGCCTAACTAAGGCGGGAACTATTTGTTTGTGTTTTTTTACATCTGGAACTGCGTATGTCTATGCTCAGGTGTTGCAGGCTCGTCTGGTACGAGTGCGTTTACCGTCTTGCAAATGAGATAAGTCGTCGCGAGTTCGCGTTGTGAGTGAATGAGATGAGAAAAGAAGTTCCCGCAGGATAATCGCTTGTTATTTGTTTTGTCTTTTAAAAGAAGTGTTTTGAATTTTGTTTGTGAACTGTCTTGTACTAAGACCTATCCATCGCGGTGAGTATTTACACCTCGCCCCGAAACAGGACGCGTATAAACACTCCGCAACAAAGTCTCGTGTCGTACAAGATTGTTCGGTTTTTATTAAGTGTTTTATTGCTTTTCTTTTCAAGATGAGAAAGAATGACTCAAGTTGCAAAAAGGATAAACTAAGGGGACTAAGACACAACCCTAAGTTAGTTATCATATACAAAAGGGAGATCCTATGGTTAATGAGGTATTCTAATCCTAAGAAAGGGAAGGAAAAGAAGAAAAGAGAACTTAGAAATCAACTTACTTCCTAAGGAAGGTAAGTTGTTTCTAAAGAAAGGGAAAACCTATAAGCAAGCACAAAGTGCTAAGGCAAAGACAATTAAAATGCATAAAAGATAGGAATGAAGTGAGGCTTACCTCAATCTTCCCCCTACAAAACAAAGGTTAGCATGACAATGCATATTGAAAGTAAAATCAAAGCATGAAAGCGATTAAGTACCATAAACGCCCTAGAATGGAACTAGGGTTCAAAATAAGACCTAAGTCTAAAGGTGAAGGTACCTAAAGGTTACATGACTTATAAAGTCAGTAGCTACATGCTATAGGTCCCTAAGGATGCTAGGATACCTCACAAGATCAAACTATGTCAAACTATGTACAAAAAGTTCACCTAAGTTCACATGAATGCAAATTAGGGTTTATGGATGAAGTATGAATGCATATGGCTTACAAGCATGAATTAGTACATGAAATGAACATCAAAGTCAGTAGTGAATGCTTATGAAGATGGATGAATGAATATACAATCATGGATGCAATGGATTAGGCATATGGAGCAATGAGAAGAAGATATGAGAAGAAACAAACAAAAATCGCATAAGATTGCACATGATGCAAACTAAGGAAGAATGGCATGTGAATATGAATGAAATGATTATGGTTCAGTAGCATACAAGGTATAAGATGAAATTAGAATGCATGAATAGGCATTAATGATTTCCACACAATTCAAGTTATTATTTAGAGGAGAAGAGAATCTAGTTTAGGTTTAAGTTAATTCACATAAGTATGCACTTTAAAGCACCAAAACAAAACAAATTATTATGGTTCAAAAAATGACCTATGACTGGAATTAAGACATAAAAATGACCTATAATCAACTCCTAAAAGCTACCAAAAATCCCCTCAAGAAAATGGCATGAATGCCTTCTTAAATCCTAGGATATGGAGCAAATACACACATGAATCAACCTAGGATCTAGGTGACATGGAAAAATAGCAAAAAGGCTTAAAGAATTATGAAATTAAATCCCTGGAATAATAAAGTCATTATCTCACATTGTAAAAAAGGATTCCACAAAATTATGCACCAAAGTGCCAAAACAATTCCTTGATTAGAAAGGTAGCAATGAATGATCACCCAAAAACAACTCCACAAAGTGGATCAAAAAGGGCAATGAAAATTATGAAAAAAATGCCTAATGAGCATCAAAATGTCACAAATTACATTGATTAATCACACACAAAAAATAGGTTTCACACCTATGGGGAAAAATCGATTTCGGTCCCTTATGCCAAAACATTCCTTTTTTGGGACAACTGGTGATCTAAAATCCAAATTAATTATTAAAATCACCCAAATCTGGAAACAAAAAATATGACAACTTAATTAAGAGGATGAGGATCACTCATGAATTTTTCCAGAATTTTATCTCACATAAAACTATTTTTAATAATTGCGACGAAATGGGCAAAAAAGTGGATTTTAAGGGGATGTGAAAGGAATCGATCCTAATGGTTCGTAACCTAATCCCTAAGCTCCGAAATCGACACAAACCAACATAAATCACAAATATATCCAATGCCTCAGGTGGGAGGGCTCAGTATGCACCTTAAATTATATGGTCCTAAGCCGCATACGACTAGAATGATGCTTAAAAGTGGTTCGTCGAAACTACTTACTTGAATGAAGTGCCGATTCTTCTCGTAAAAGAAATCCGAAAAAATCTCAAGCAAGGTCTTGTAATCTCCCATGAGCAAAATAAATGCTCATCTTTCATTTAGCTTTGTGAAGCTCCACCATAATCGAAATTGATACAAATCGATCAAAAAGGCTCATGAACACTTTATTCCAAAATTAGTTCACAACAAACATTAAAATTCTTACTAAAATCCTAAATAATAAAAAAATTAACAAGAAATAAATCCAAGATGTTAATTTTAAAAAAAATGAATTAATAACTAGAAATTCTATTGATAAATAAAATTTTCCAAGCAGATCAAATAACAACTTATAGAAAAAAAAAACAAAATAAAGAACACAAGGAGAGGTGAGTTAAGCATCGACTGGCAGCAAATATAAATTGTTGGCCCATGGCCTAATTTCCTCTTACAAGGCGCGGAAGGAGGTGCAAGGCCACAATTCGCTGGTGCAAATATTAATTTAATGGGCCTAGAGCCCAAGTTGCACCTAATCAGCATAGGGAGAGTGATACTAGAAATTGGGATGTATAGATAGTAAATCCAAAGGAAAAATAAGATTAGGCCCAATCAGATTGAGAGACCCTAGAAATCAATTTATGGAAACCCTAGGAAACAGGTTCACCCTTCTTCTTCCCAACATAGGCCGCCGTCTTCCTCTGTATTCTCCGTGAACCGCACCATCGGAAAAAACGGCTCCTCACACCGCCGCAACTTTCTTCAAATCGATCATGGCGTTATGCGCCCTCCACGGCTCTGCTTAATCCCACTCTCTGATGCGAAAAAAACCCGAAGGAATCCCCTGCATCATGTCCTATGTCGCGACCTTCTTCTTCTTCATTCGGACGCCTTCCTCATACATTTCTCGCCGACAAAAGATTCACGGCGCCGCCGTTCTCTCCCCGTTCAACAACATACAGCCGCCGACGCTACTTCAGCTCATCACATTTCCTTCAGTTGTAACTACAACCATGGATCTTCACAACAACAAAAGACGAAGATTCTCGTACTCTCTCTTCTTCATTTCCTTGCCTTCAACATCATGCCTTCACCGTCAGCTTGAGATTGTACAATCGGAGACCGAATACTCCGCCGCGTATAAACCCATGCTCCGCCGCTCCGCGGGTTCTTCCTCTAAGAAAAGCCAGTCACACACCGAGCACAAATCTTCATGACGAAAACGGCGACGGCGATGCTACACTCCAGGTGAGGTTATCGTTGATATTCGACCTTTCCCTCTTTCCACTTTAATTTCCTCTTCTTCTGCCTGAAGCGATATCTGTTGCTATTGTTGATTTGCATTCTTGAATCTTCTTTTTCGATACGATTATGAGCTTCTTGTTAGAGTATGGATGTTCTTGACTCGCAAATTTGTTTTTTTTCCGTTTACTCAGAATTATCATGAAGATGCTGATGATTGTTGACAATCTGTGATTGAAGGTTGCGATTCTTGGTGATGATGGCTCGAAATTGAAGACGCTGACGCAGGTGTTGATGGAGATCATAATATGGATGAAGAATAGGAAGGTCTGTGGAGCTTGATGAAAATAGGGATGAAAACATGAAGCTTGATGAAAAGAGATCAGAAGAAGGTTTGTTTATGCGTTCCTTTTTCCTCTATTATGGGAGACTGGAACCTTTTGTATGGACTATGTTAGAGGATTTTCTGGTTAGAGATTTTTCGATGATGGATGAAGGTTTGTGATGTTGGTTGTAGAGTGCAGGGAGTTTGTTGAAGTTTTTGCAGATTGGAGATTGCGTTTTTGAGGGTGATGTAGAGAGATTGGTTTTGGATTTTCTGAGAGGTTGATGAAGCTATCATGAGGATTCTGCTTCTGAGATTGAAGATGAAGAGTATTGATTGTGATGGAGGTTGGAATGGTTAAAGATGAAGAGAGGTTAGAGTTGGTTCTCAGATTGAGAGGGAAGTCACAGATGGTGAAGAAGTGAAGATGGATCCTGATATTTTAGAAGATGAACTAGAGAGTGATGAAGAGTGATCAATGAAAAAATGGAATTTTCCCCCCTTTTTGGTAACTGCCTTTTTATTCCCATCACTGAATTCTGATTAAAATCCCCTGTAGCTGTTTTTCTGAATACTTGATTGAAGGTTGTAACTAATTTTCTCTTTGGAGTTATTATTTTTCTCCCAAAATTATATAACTGATTTTTCAGAGTTTTATCAGTTATGCTAATTTCTGCTTGTAACCAAACTCCCACTGATATTTAATTTTTGTTTTATCATGTTAGTTTTGGTAACTTAATTTCCTGCACTTTTGGGTTATAAATTTCTAAAAATATAGCTCCTTTTTGTATCAGTTTTTCTTTTGTTAAACTTTCGGTCACCTTCCCTTGTTTTCTTTTGTATTGCTTTTCTGTTGTTATAAGAGTCAAGACCATTATGCTTAATGCCACAAGCATGTTCCACAAGACCTCACATAAGAAACATTGAAAATCTTCCATAAGTGCACATTGAAAATAGGCGTATCAAACCAATGTAAAGCACTACTCCAAAGATAGTAGAAACGAGTTTCCTCATGCCAACAAGAAAAATACAACATACTCCTCCAATGAGTTTTAAGAAAATAAAATTGGTGCAACAAGGTATCCGATCAATATCCATAAGAACACATCGAGAAGCACGTGAAAAGATAAACAGTGAGTATTGAGTTTTAACCCATAAGAGGCCTTACCTTGAATGGTCCCGAAATCACGCATACTTTTACTTTGACTTTGAGCAATTCATATACATGAATCCTCCAACGGACCCAACTTATCTTTTAAGAAATTTGGAACTAAATCTTAAAAACAAAGCACACTAATTGCAATTCGATTTCTCAACACAAACCAGACTTGGATATTAAGCCTCAAATAACCTCAATCATAATGGATCCTCCAGCAATATCTTGTGCACTTCTATCAACTTATACCCGAAATCATGTGATCTTCCCACAAAAGGAAAGTTATGAGAAACCTTTAAAGGTGTATAAACTGGATACCCAGTTAATCTTGGCAAATAAAAATCTTGTAGCTGGATGAGCTTCGCTAGAAAGAAGTTCATGATGCAATGAACTTAACCTTCATCTCTATCTTAAATTTAATCACCACTAAATAAAGAAATCAACTCCCCGAAAAATGTTTTGATCCCATGCCTTCGGATCTCAATGCAAATGCATGATTGCGACTGCCATGACCTGATGGAATATGCAGATGAAATGCAAAGCGGTAAACCAGTTAAGGTAAAAAGAGTGAGGGCAAATTTTGAGGTATTACAGCTGCCCCTATTCAATCAACTGCAGACCTGAACGGATAATTGCAACAGCTTTTAGACGTTCAAGGTATGGAGTGATTGAATACTCGAATAAAACCTGAAAATTTGCACATTGAGGGCAACAGAAATGCCACCTGCCCATTTATTTATTTATATATTTTTTGATTTTGACCTCTGAATAGGTAACGGGGATAGAACCAGGTGGAATAGAATCAATGCAATCACTGCGACTGCTGAACGAACCGAAGCCACATCGAGGGTGCCTGTTGGCGACACAAGACTTAACGCAACATCAACCGATTTGCGACTCAAATAAGATCAACCGATCTAACACGGAGATGGTATCAACCGATCCACCCCGGAAAGCGAGAATGTAATATCATCCGATTTACAACTCGAAGAGAAATGATATCAACCGATTCATAACTCACATAAGATCAACCGATCTAACACGGAAATGGTATCAACCGATCCATTATCTTCGCACTGAGACGAGACCATTGTACTTAAATGGAGACTCGAAAGGAACGGGATCGTTGTACTTAAACGAGAGCCCATGACGCGACCGTTGTACTGAAACGGAGACGCGAAAAAATGAGACTGTTGTACAGAAACAAGACTAAAAGACGAGACCATTGTACTTAAATGGAGGCTCGAAAGGAACAGGATTATTGTACTTAAACGAGAGCCCAAGACGTGGCCGTTGTACTGAAACGGAGACGCGAAAAAATGAGACTGTTGTACTGAAACAAGACTCAAAGACGAGGCCATTGTACTTAAATGGAGACTCGAAAGGAACGAGATCGTTGTACTTAAACGAGAGCCCAAGACGCGACCGTTGTACTGAAACAGAGACGTGAAAAAAGGAGTCTGTTGTACTGAAACAAGACTCAAAGACGAGACCATTGTACTTAAATGGAGACTCGAAAGGAACGGGATCGTTGTACTTAAACGAGAGCCCAAGACGCGACCGTTGTACTGAAACGGAGACGTGAAGAAAGGAGTCTGTTGTACTGAAACAAGACCCAAAGACGAGACCATTGTACTTAAATGGAGACTCGAAAGGAATGGGATCATTGTACTTAAATGATAACCCGAGACGCGACCGTTGTACTGAAACAGAGACGTGAAGAAAGGAGTCTGTTGTACTGAAACAAGACCCAAAGACGAGACCATTGTACTTAAATGGAGACTCGAAAGGAATGGGATCATTGTACTTAAATGATAACCCGAGACGCGACCGTTGTACTGAAACGGAGATGCAAAAAAACGAGACTGTTGTACTGAAACAAGACTCAACCGGGGATAACAACAAGACGTGGTAGAAGTAACCACCCTGGGAAACGAAGTTGCATTCTGTGGGGAACACTTCAATCTGATTGGAGATGTAACAGGTCTTATGTAATATACCTCAAAACTGGCCCATGCTGGTATGCATATGTTTGGATTTATGACGTAATGCTCCATGATGATGGAAGTGCTACGCTTTGGAGGATGCAAATGTAATGATGATTACTAGATGCAAATGTAAATGCAAAAGGGGTCTCCCGATGAGGAGATAGAAGATATCCCAGATGGCTTGACTGGGGAGGAACTGATGATCACTGCATTGATGTGATTAATCCTTGTGAGGAAAAGACAACTCTGCGGGGAAGATTGTCAATGATGCACCGACTCTGAACTGCCGTCATTGCCAAAAATAAATTGGACTTTGAGATTGGAGTACCAAGACCCTGCTGGAGAGGGACCCTTCTTGGACTCTGGTGGGGAAGTGAGGACCTCCTGATCTGGTTGGGAACCAAAGGCATGATATTGCTGAGGAAGCAAATTGCTGGGGAGGTAAAAACACTCCTTATATTGCTGGAGATTGCCCCTGTATCAAAGGGAAGTCTCTGCTTGGGGAGGACACCAACTTTCTGTTGCCTTGCTGAGGGAGATTTCAACTTCCACCTCTACCGGGGATGACAAATAATGTCAATGATAAAGCTTCCTGCTGAAGATAAGAGCTCAAGTTTCCACTTGCTGGGAATAAGAGATAAATCCTCTCGTGTTGGGAATGAGAGATGTAAGGTGTCTCATGCTAGGGATGAGAGACGATGATATCTTTTTGCTCAAGAAGTAACCTTCCATTTGCCGCATTACTGGAGAAGGAATTGTCTAATGAGACTTGCTAAGGAATTCTGATCAATGAAGCCTGCTGATGAAACAACTCTTGAAGTACTGTGCTGACAATGGCTTTGCTTCCAGACTCTGGGTTGATAAATCGCCAACTAACCATGATTGAATAATGGTTCTCTGAAATTATCAACTCGCCTCAGATTAAGTTCCATCAGAAGAAAATGTCCCAAGAGGATTTTACAGAAAACATGACATACGAAATGCCTCAGCGTTTTCAAACTCTTGGAGAGATTCATCAGATCTCGAAATAACTGCCCCAGACTGAGCGGTCTATGAAAGAATTTGCCTCGCGAGGATTCATGAAATACCTCATATCACTGTGAGATAGTGTGTCCCAATATTTTGAACTTTGGATAAGTGCTTTGGACTGAACGTCTTTGGGAGAGAGTGACTTCTCATGCTCTTGGGGTGGCATACCCTAGTACGAACCTTGAAGTGATCACCTCTGACTAACTGTGCTTTGAAGAAAACACCCATACTGCATACTCCTGGAGAGATTTGAATCTCGAAGTGATTGCCCCAGTTTGGTTGAAATTTAAATACATGCCTCAGACTAATGGCTCTTTGAGAGATTTGAATCTCGAAGTGATTGCCCCAGTTTGGCTGAATTTTGAAGAGATTGCTCGACATGATTGCCCGGATTAGTTGGCTCTTACCAGGAATGTTGGGAAAGTCCCTACTTGATGGAGTTTTCTTGAAAAGTACACCTCGATAGATTGTCCTTCGGAAGTTTCAGACTTCTCAACTTGGCAAGATTAAGCTTCTGGACTGAGATTCCATACATGGACTATTATGATGCTAAACAAATGTATGCAAGCAGAAAATGTTTATTTTTTTAGAATGAAAATTCTAATGCAACACACATGTTAATTTTGAAGTTTTACTGAAAAAGATGTCGCAAACCTTTGTGAGCGGATCACTGGTTAAGATACGACATTAATTTTTTTTTTGAATAATAGAAAGCATGCACATGCAACACCAACAAAGATCTTTCAACACCACTCATAGGAGTCAGGAACGCGGTCTTGTGGTAGTACGCTCTAAAAAATAACCCTGTTTCAGTTAGGACTTTTGAGGGTTGTATCGTGGCCTGGTTCACGGTTATAGAAACAAAAGATATAGGCTCGAAATTTATTTGTGCCCACCCATCTTCGTGATGTTCTCCATTCCTATTTTCAGCTAGCTTTCACAAGCGTTCACCTCTCAAAAAGGGTTTTGTGATGGTTGAGGAACCAATTACACTAACGGTGTAAGCACCAAACAGGTTGTTGTTAGGAGTCAGTCACCCCTTAGTCTTTCGTGTCTGTGCCACACGACTTTGTTCTTGTTTGAGGATCTTTCTTGTGTAATCCTTTTCGTTTTTCACTTTTGCATTCTTTTTCTTATCCCTAACTTTTGCCTGGACTAATTCTTGTGAATCTTTGATTGTGAAGTCCAGCGGGATGCCCTAATTTTTGCCTAAGTCGCTTGTTTTCAAGTTTTGACTTAGCGGGCTTTCTCATCATTTTTTTTAATATTTTTTTTGAAAAAAATCATGTGACACTATTTGTCTTGATTGCTTTGAAAGGGTCGTGATTGTCTCACTTCTTGGTTGATGAGGGATAACCATTGTGGTTTCTGGTCTTTGGACCTCTTGATTGGGATAACCATTGTAGTTTCTAGTCATTGGACCTCTTGATTTAGTACAACGAAAGGTAATGGATCCTCATATGTGCACTCCTTTTTGAAATTTGAACGCTCGGTCAAACTAATTGACGCCTACCCTGCCCCTGGGTTACATGCAAGGGTTTTTTCATGTGAAAAGAAACTCCTACTTCAAGGATCAAATGGGTTGGCAATGGTCTATCTCCCTTATATCTCCGGTGTTTAGGATTTGAAACAATGCATGTACATCGTCAACAAGGTCTTTCTCAAAAGCACACAATTAGAGTTTTTGCGTTTTCATTTCGTCATCCTCCCTGATAGAGTTTAAGCACGACAGTTGGTGTTGCAATGCACATACACAAAATCATGAGTGAATACGAATGGATTACTTCAAGAAAAACATGTGCATTTTATTATGGTTAACATTCAAAAACAAATGAGTTTCATGCATGCATATAAATGTTTAAACAAACAATAGAAACTATAAATGAAAATGCAGTAAAGAAGCTAAACATTGCCGTCATTGAGGAGACTTGACTCCGTCTGGACTTATTGCTTCTGATGACGCCCTTGCAAACCAGGATGCCAATTTGATGAGGAGATTTCAATATGTGAGCAGACCTTCTGGCATGATGACCTTTGAGTCGGTCAAATTTTGCATCTTGTGCCTGAACACATCATAGTTGTCAAATGGTATGCCTAAATGCCCCTGGGTGGTACTTGCATCTAGCCTTCACATCATGGTGGTCATTGTTAAGGAGGTCTGACTCTGTCTGGATTTATCGCTCTCGAAGACTTTTCAGCAGTCAGTAGTCTGGATATTCATATCATTACTGTTTTGGTGCCACATCCTCACTTTTACCTGGCGTAATCATAATAGTCTTGGAGTCAATCAAATTCGGGACCTTGTCTTCACCTTTGTCTCTGAAAGACTTGCAATTTTCAAATAAATGGCCAGGTGCCCCAGAATGATAGTCATACTTGGCATTGAAACCCCAAAGGAAGCTTTGTCGGAGATGATCCTGATGTAACTAGCCCAACTAGCCTGAATCTGAGCAGATGAGGAAACCCGTTGCGCGTACAACATGAAAATATGATCAAACTTTTTCTCAAGTTGTTTTGGTCTTTACCCATATGCTCTTCCCCTAGGATTCTCTTGGGAAGCTGAGGTTGGATGCTGACAATCGACGTCTGGAAGGAAGAGGTTGATAATAAAGTTGATAAATAAGGTTGCTCAGAAAGATCTTGCACGATCTCCTGCCTACGTATCTCCATTGACCAATGGAGAATCAGAGCAGCGTAGTTCCCCTCACTAGGGATGAAATAGCTTCATTTCCTTGACACCACATTCAGGATTTCCATAACCGGCTCATCTGAGTCTTCATCTGGTTGACTTCCTGTTTCAGCAGTTTCTGGTTTTGAAATAAAGCTTATACCTCTGCCCTGAATGGCCTCAGCTGGGTCTTCCTTTGATTACCTCCGCCCGGAGTTGCTTCAAATATATACCTTGATGATTGTGATTCAAGTTGTCCATTCTGATGAGAAATCAAGTCAGGAAAATAATTTGTCTCTGAACACCTGTCAAGAATGCAAGGATGTATGCAAATGCCATGTTCAATTATTTTTGAGGAATCTATCTACTTTAATTCAAGTTTTGATACAGAAAAATCCAACAACATGATTCAGATATGTGATCCTCGGAAATAACTGAACATGTATGCAGAAATGCTATGATGTCATGTATGCAACAGACGTGTGATCAATGGTGTGATGTTGGTGTTGAGCAGTGAACCAACTGTTTGTATAGAACCCCAATAACGGCACCATCTCTGTATAGAACCCCATAACTGAGAACCCAATAACTATAGAACTGGATCACATAATTGACCAGTCACTGATGGTGTTGAAGCTGAACAACGAGCCAAGTATCTGTGGAGAGTCACAATATCAAGGTCATAATGGTAATCACAGTAACAATTTCTCTGAATAGAAATCCCAGATCTCAGAATCAAAGAACCATAGAACACTGAACAATACTGGCAAAGTGGGTATGTTGAAGTTTAGGGTTCCTGCAAACCTGTAAACCCCTCCCAATCTCACGGATGTGCTACTCGGGTCAACATCACGGACTCTCAAAGCCGAATAGCAATAATACGTTCACCATTTCCGAGAAATGGCTCATGACCAAATCAGGGAATCGGTTTGGCATTATGTACTACTCAGGGAGGCCTCAGCTGAGTCCAAGGAAACAAGCATCCCTCATAAGACCTCAGCTTCAAGCACTGAATCGAGAAACAATAGTACATTCATCCCGAAGGGTACAATACTACCGTCATACGAACACTTTGCCTTGACTGGATTCCTATGAGAGAACCAGGCCATCCTATGCGAGTTCCCAATGGACCCTCGGATGCGAGTGGGTTTGCCAACAAATGTGGTCTGCCACTGTCATCACTGGAGAGGGTTGTTTCCACTAAGGTTCTCAATGATCGGTCCCCAGCTGCACATAACCATCAAGGTTGTATCCTGAAGTGGGGAAAAACCCTCACACAAGATAGTTCCAAGACAGTCGCAACCTGGGTGTGGAACACATCACCACTCATCATGTAACCATGCGAGCACAACGTGTCCACGCTAATCCTATAGTGCACTCAAGCCGGGTAGTTGGCTTATCTCACAGTAACTCCCACCCCACAGAAAAAATGAAAACCAGCACAGCCAGACAGTCCAGTATAATATGATGCATGGAAAATAAAATACTGAAAGCGATAAATAAATGCGGTAAAGTAAAGCTGTAAAGAACTGTAAATAAAAACAGTAAAGCTAAACTAAAACACAAAGCAACAAACATACCCAAAGAAGCAAAACCAAACAGGCGCTAGGATTGACTCTACAAGGGAAACCGGAAGAATCAGGTTAATCCCCAGCAGAGTCGCCAGCTGTCGCTCCCGGGATTTTCATCCTAGTACAAACGCGAAAGTGGCGCGGAAAGGTTAGAGTCGCCAGCCATACATTTTTATCCCGAATGAATGGGAAAGGTAATGTTGCACAAACCTGAGGAAGAAGTAAAGGACAAGGTCCTGCGAACCAAAGATCTGAGTTCGGGAGTCGGTTACGAACTGGGAAGGTATTAGCACCCCAGATCGTCCGTCGTACCCGACGGGATCCACGCTTGCTTGTTTTGTTTCAAAGGGTGAGAAGAATAACTGCTGCTGAATAAAACCGCTAACTGGAAATTGGAAATGAGAAAAGGAACTAAAAGAGAATGGAAAGAAAGAATGGGGAACATGTAGGGAAAATAAAGAATGTGCTCGAACGGGCCCTACCCCGCTGCCTACGTACCTCATCGGGATAATGAGGATCAGAGTCGACGTAGTTCGCCTAACTAAGGCGGGAACTATTTGTTTGTGTTTTTTACAGCTGGAACTGCGTATGTCTATGCTCAGGTGTTGCAGGCTCGTCTGGTACGAGTGCGTTTACCGTCTTGCAAATGAGACAAGTCGTCGCGAGTTCGCGTTGTGAGTGAATGAGATGAGAAAAGAAGTTCCCGCAGGATAGTCGCTTGTTATTTGTTTTGTCTTTTAAAAGAAGTGTTTTGAATTTTGTTTGTGAACTGTCTTGTACTAAGACCTATCCATCGCGGTGAGTATTTACACCTCGCCCCGAAACAGGACGCGTATAAACACTCCGCAACAAAGTCTCGTGTCGTACAAGATTGTTCGGTTTTTATTAAGTGTTTTATTGCTTTTCTTTTCAAGATGAGAAAGAATGACTCAAGTTGCAAAAAGGATAAACTAAGGGGACTAAGACACAACCCTAAGTTAGTTATCATATACAAAAGGGAGATCCTATGGTTAATGAGGTATTCTAATCCTAAGAAAGGGAAGGAAAAGAAGAAAAGAGAACTTAGAAATCAACTTACTTCCTAAGGAAGGTAAGTTGTTTCTAAAGAAAGGGAAAACCTATAAGCAAGCACAAAGTGCTAAGGCAAAGACAATTAAAATGCATAAAAGATAGGAATGAAGTGAGGCTTACCTCAATCTTCCCCCCTACAAAACAAAGGTTAGCATGACAATGCATATTGAAAGTAAAATCAAAGCATGAAAGCGATTAAGTACCATAAACGCCCTAGAATGGAACTAGGGTTCAAAATAAGACCTAAGTCTAAAGGTGAAGGTACCTAAAGGTTACATGACTTATAAAGTCAGTAGCTACATGATATAGGTCCCTAAGGATGCTAGGATACCTCACAAGATCAAACTATGTCAAACTATGTACAAAAAGTTCACCTAAGTTCACATGAATGCAAATTAGGGTTTATGGATGAAGTATGAATGCATATGGCTTACAAGCATGAATTAGTACATGAAATGAACATCAAAGTCAGTAGTGAATGCTTATGAAGATGTATGAATGAATATACAATCATGGATGCAATGGATTAGGCATATGGAGCAATGAGAAGAAGATATGAGAAGAAACGAACAAAAATCGCATAAGATCGCACATGATGCAAACTAAGGAAGAATGGCATGTGAATATGAATGAAATGATTATGGTTCAGTAGAATACAAGGTATAAGATGAAATTAGAATGCATGAATAGGCATTAATTATTTCCACACAATTCAAGTTATTATTTAGAGGAGAAGAGAATCTAGTTTAGGTTTAAGTTAATTCACATAAGTATGCACTTTAAAGCACCAAAACAAAACAAATGATTATGGTTCAAAAAATGACCTATGACTGGAATTAAGACATACAAATGACCTATAATCAACTCCTAAAAGCTACCAAAAATCCCCTCAAGAAAATGGTATGAATGCCTTCTTAAATCCTAGGATATGGAGCAAATACACACATGAATCAACCTAGGATCTAGGTGACATGGAAAAATAGCAAAAAGGCTTAAAAAATTATGAAATTAAATCCATGGAATAATAAATTCATTATCTCACATTGTCAAAAAGGATTCCACAAAATTATGCACCAAAGTGCCAAAAAAATTCCTTGATTAGCAAGGTAGTAATGAATGATCACCCAAAAACAACTCCACAAAGTGGATCAAAAAGGGCACTAAAAATTATGAAAAAAATGCCTAATGAGCATCAAAATGTCACAAATTACATTGATTAATCACACGCAAAAAATAGGTTTCACACCTATGGGGAAAAATCGATTTCGGTCCCTTATGCCAAAACATTCCTTTTTTGGGACAGCTGGTGATCTAAAATCCAAATTAATTATTAAAATCACCCAAATCTGGAAACAAAAAATATGACAACTTAATTAAGAGGATGAGGATCACTCATGAATTTTTCCAGAATTTTATCTCACCTAAAACTATTTTTAATAATTGCGACGAAACGGGCAAAAAAGTGGATTTTAAGGGGAAGTGAAAGGAATCGATCCTAATGGTTCGTAACCTAATCCCTAAGCTCCGAAATCGACACAAACCAACATAAATCACAAATATATCCAATGCCTCAGGTGGGAGGGCTCAGTATGCACATTAAATTATATGGTCCTAAGCCGCATACGACTAGAATGATGCTTAAAAGTGGTTCGTCGAAACTACTTACTTGAATGAAGTGCCGATTCTTCTCGTAAAAGAAATCAGAAAAAATCTCAAGCAAGGTCTTGTAATCTCCCATGAGCAAAATAAATGCTCATCTTCCATTTAGCTTTGTGAAGCTCCACCATAATCGAAATTGATACAAATCGATCAAAAAGGCTCATGAACACTTTATTCCAAAATTAGTTCACAACAAACATTAAAATTCTTACTAAAATCCTAAATAATAAAAAAATTAACAAGAAATAAATCCAAGATGTTAATTTTAAAAAAAATGAATTAATAACTAGAAATTCTATTGATAAATAAAATTTTCCAAGCAGATCAAATAACAACTTATAGAAAAAAAAATACAAAATAAAGAACACAAGGAGAGGTGAGTTAAGCATCGACTGGCAGCAAATATAAATTGTTGGCCCAGGGCCCAATTTCCTCTTACAAGGCGCGGAAGGAGGTGCAAGGCCACAATTCGCTGGTGCAAATATTAATTTAATGGGCCTAGAGCCCAAGTTGCACCTAATCAGCATAGGGAGAGTGATACTAGAAATTGGGATGTATAGATAGTAAATCCAAAGGAAAAATAAGATTAGGCCCAATCAGATTGAGAGATCCTAGAAATCAATTTATGGAAACCCAAGGAAACAAGTTCACCCTTCTTCTTCCCAACATAGGCCGCCGTCTTCCTCTGTATTCTCCGTGAACCGCACCATCGGAAAAAACGGCTCCTCACACCGCCGCAACTTTCTTCAAATCGATCATGGCGTTATGCGCCCTCCACGGCTCCGCTTAATCCCACTCTCTGATGCGAAAAAACCCCGAAGGAATCCCCTGCATCATATCCGATGTCGCGACCTTCTTCTTCTTCATTCGGACGCCTTCATCATACGTTTCTCGCCGGCAAAAGATTCACGGCGCCGCCGGTCTCTCCCCGTTCAACAACACACAGCCGCCGACGCTACTTCAGCTCATCACATTTCCTTCAGTTGTAACTACAACCATGGATCTTCACAACAACAAAATACGAAGATTCTCGTACTCTCTCTTCTTCATTTCCTTGCCTTCAACATCATGCCTTCACCGTCAGCTTGAGATTGTACACTCGGAGACCGAATACTCCGCCGCGTATGAACCCATGCTTCGCCGCTCCCCGGGTTCTTCCTCTAAGAAAAGCCAGTCACACACCGAGCACAAATCTTCATGACAAAAACGGCGACGACGATGCTACACTCCAGGTGAGGTTATCGTTGATATTCGACCTTTCCCTCTTTCGACTTTAATTTCCTCTTCTTCTGCCTGAAGCGATATCTGTTGCTATTGTTGATTTGCATTCTTGAATCTTCTTTTTCGATACGATTCTGAGCTTCTTGTTAGAGTATGGATGTTCTTGACTCGCAAATTTGTTTTTTTTTCCTTTTACTCAGAATTATCATGAAGATGCTGATGATTGTTGACAATCTGTGATTGAAGGTTGCGATTCTTGGTGATGATGGCTCGAAATTGAAGACGCTGACGCAGGTGTTAATGGAGATCATAATATGGATGAAGAATAGGAAGGTCTGTGGAGCTTGATGAAAAGAGGGATGAAAACATGAAGCTTGATGAAAAGAGATCAGAAGAAGGTTTGTTTATGCTTTCCTTTTTCCTCTATTATGGGAGACTGGAACCTTTTGTATGGACTATGTTAGAGGATTTTATGGTTAGATATTTTTCGATGATGGATGAAGGTTTGTGATGTTGGTTGTAGAGTGCAGGGAGTTTGTTGAAGTTTTTGCAGATTGGAGATTGCGTTTTTGAGGGTGATGTAGAGAGATTGGTTTTGGATTTTCTGAGAGGTTGATGAAGCTATCATGAGGATTCTGCTTCTGAGATTGAAGATGAAGAGTATTGATTGTGATGGAGGTTGGAATGGTTAAAGATGAAGAGAGGTTAGAGTTGGTTCTCAGATTGAGAGGGAAGTCACAGATGGTGAAGAAGTGAAGATGGATCCTGATATTTTAGAAGATGAACTAGAGAGTGATGAAGAGTGATCGATGAAAAAATGGAATTTTTCCCCCTTTTTGGTAACTGCCTTTTTATTCCCATCACTGAATTCTGATAAAAATCCCCTGTAACTGTTTTTCTGAATACTTGATTGAAGGTTGTAACTAATTTTCTCTTTGGAGTTATTATTTTTCTCCCAAAATTATATAACTGATTTTTCAGAGTTTTATCAGTTATGCTAATTTCTGCTTGTAACCAAACTCCCACTGATATTTAATTTTTGTTTTATCATGTTAGTTTTGGTAACTTAATTTCCTGCACTTTTGGGTTATAGATTTCTAAAAATATAGCTCCTTTTTGTATCAGTTTTTCTTTTGTTAAACTTTCGGTCACCTTCCCTTGTTTTCTTTTGTATTGCTTTTCTGTTGTTATAAGAGTCAAGACCATTATGCTTAATGCCACAAGCATGTTCCACAAGACCTCACATAAGAAACATTGAAAATCTTCCATAAGTTCACATTGAAAATAGGCGTATCAAACCAATGTAAAGCACTACTCCAAAGATAGTAGAAACGAGTTTCCTCATGGCAACAAGAAAAATACAACATACTCCTCCAATGAGTTTTAAGAAAATAAAATTGGTGCAACAAGGTATCCGATCAATATCCATAAGAACACATCGAGAAGCACGTGAAAAGATAAACAATGAGTATTGAGTTTTAACCCATAAGAGGCCTTACCTTGAATGGTCCCGAAATCACGCATACTTTTACTTTGACTTTGAGCAATTCATATACATGAATCCTCCAACGGACCCAACTTATCTTTTAAGAAATTTGGAACTAAATCTTAAAAACAAAGCACACTAATTGCAATTCGATTTCTCAACACAAACCAGACTTGGGTATTAAGCCTCAAATAACCTCAATCATAATGGATCCTCCAGCAATATCTTGTGCACTTCTATCAACTTATACCCGAAATCATGTGATCTTCCCACAAAAGGAAAGTTATGAGAAACCTTTAAAGGTGTATAAACAGGATACCCGGTTAATCTTGGCAAATAAAAATCTTGTAGCTGGATGAGCTTCGCTAGAAAGAAGTTCATGATGCAATGAACTTAACCTTCATCTCTATCTTAAATTTAATCACCACTAAATAAAGAAATCAACTCCCCGAAAAATGTTTTGATCCCATGCCTTCGGAGCTCAATGCAAATGCATGATTGCGACTGCCATGACCTGATGGAATATGCAGATGAAATGCAAAGCGGTAAGCCAGTTAAGGTAAAAAGAGTGAGGGCAAATTTTGAGGTTTTACATACACTAAAGAGGGATTTTTGCAAAACCACTTGCCAAGCCATTTTGTGACTTCAAACACACTTCTAAGCATCATAAAAACATAATGCATTGCCTAAAACTCAGAATTTCCCAAAGAATCTCAAGTTTTCATGCCTTGCCCATGAAGAAATCCAAAAGGGGCCAAAACTTCATGAAATTGAAAAAGGGCACATAACCTTTCATCCACTTGCTGAATTGCCTCAATTTCAATTCTATGGACCTCCTTGATCTCAGTTGCACCAAGACAAGCCAAAAAGCAAGCTGCACAAGAGGCCATACCTCAAGTACAAAACTTTTGACTTTTTTGCAAGAAGCCCATACCAATCAGCCACAGTCCACCACCAACTCTCTGGCCTATCAGGACTCTACAAGCATACTTCAAGGATTCATTTTCATAACACACACAAGCCAAGAGCTCCAAGAACTCAGCATTCCCAAAAATCACCCTTCTTGCAAAATCCTTCGAAACTCTCAGCACAACCACTCAAACTCAAAACAAATTTCACCATTCATCTCAAAATCATCTATAGAACACAAAGCAACCATTAAAACAGCCAAAAACACCCCATAACCAAAACACGATTCTCAGCCAGTTGAAGTGCAATCACACAAACCAGCCAAAACAAACTCCTTCCAAGCCTCAAAGCTTCTTCAGGAGGATCATTGGAGTGAGTTTGCACAAGAGAGGTGGCCAGAAAGCTCCAAACTGAGGAAGCTCAAGCTCAGGTAACCTCTTCAAACTTTTTTCCAGAAATGCTATTTTAAGTTCTTAGAATGTTCCTTATGTTGTGCTGATCATGCTGATACTTTTAGTTTTGAAAATGGTTGTGTATTGAGCATTTACTGAGCCTCTGAAACGTTTTCAGTTTTTGAGTTTTGATTCGTATCATGAGATTTAGCCATTAGAAATTTGTTTTGAGAGTGGATTTGAGTTTAGGAAGGTGAGAGGAGTTGATCTGGAGCTTTAGAGCTCCAGAAATGACTTGGGGGTGACGTTTTAGGGTTGCTCAGGGAGGGGCTGGCCGAAAAAGATGACCGGAGGTCTTCGCCGGCCACCTGAAAGTAATTAAATGATTAATTAGGGTTAGGGCAGAGTTTGAATGAGGGTCGTCTGATCTTTGTTTCCCGCGTGTGATAGATGGTTAAGATTAGTTCATTAACTTAATTTCAGGATTAATTAATTGATTAATTAAAATTAACTGAGTTTGAATATCAGCCTTTAGATGTGGCGCGTGGTCAACCCAAATCTCCCCATTATCAATCTAAGCCTTTAGATATGCATACTTTCCCTTTATTTAATTTTTATTTCATTTTTTCTCATTTATTTAAAATAGTTAGAAAATTCCAAAATTATTTTCCGTTTGCATTTTCATTTCAAATATTTTTCAACCAGAAAACATTTTTATTTTTATTTTTTGCATTAAAAAATCATTTTTAAAATATTTAAATGTTTATTTTAATTAATTAATGGAAATTAATTGATTAAAATATCATTTAGGTTTCTAAAAATCCCAAAAAAATTTACATTGCATCTTAGGACATTTAGAAACATTGTCAAACCATTCACACAAATTTCTTTTTGGTTTTGAATCAATCTTGACAATTTTCTTGAATTTAGGGTTCATAAAATTCTCATTTTTGAACCCTAACTTCAAGAATTCTTTTCTGCCTAACCATGAATGGTATGAATTTGATTCTTTTTGCATTGATCTTCATTTGACATGTAGTGTCTAGCATATTTATGTGACAAATTTATCTTGCATTTTTTATTTGATTTGCATTTTTTTCCCTTTAGGTGCCTTAAAACCCTAGATAACTTAGAAAAATCATAACTTTCATTAGGTTAAGAGTTAGGTCTCCTCCTTTGGGGTGTGATAGTGTAGCGGTAAAATCGTGAGTGTAAGTTATTGATTAACTTAACTCGATGTACACAGAGTCGTCACCGCGCTTTTCTTTATTTCCGAAAGGAAAAAGGTAAAAGAACAAATAAAAACCTAAGAGTCTAAAAGCAAAAGCTAAAAGAAACAAACAGAAAATGGGTAAGGGGATTGGTTACGAACCGGGAAGGTTTTAGGCACCCGACTCGTCCGTGGTACTCCACGGGAGCCCTTTAAAATATTTATTGCTTTTTGGTCTGAAATTGGTTTGTTTTAAAATTATTGAAGAGATGAGGAGAAGAATATTTTTTAATGATTTTGTGTTTGATAAGGTTTTAACGCCTCATGCCTACGTACCCACAAAGTGCAATGCGAGATCAAAACCTCGTAGTTCGTGGTACAAAATTTGAAAAGAAACAATGAGTTGAATTGATTTTAAAATGTAGAGATAAGTCGTCATCCTTTAGCGAATAATTCCGCTAGAAAAGATGAATCATATCTAAACATGTAAAAAGAAAAAGTGCACAAGGCACAAAAACAATTGAGTGAGTTTTGAGTTTTTTTAAAGTATATGAGAAAATGATTTTGATATATTTACATGAATTAACATTGATTAAGAAAATAAAATGAAAAGATTAAAAATCTCTTGACCTAAGTCAAGGTTTGATTATGAAAGTGTTTGAAGTTTAGAAAACAAGAAGATTTTTGAAATAGGGAGAAGTTTTGAAAATTTAAGAATGGGGAGGAGATGAAGGGACTAATCCTAATACTTGAATTAAAAGTTAAGAAAAGAGTTTACCAAACCATAATATGCACAATTCTTCAAAGTTCGGAATTCCATCTTCAAAGGCTAATGAAATAACTTGAGGCCGAGGTTTCTAATCCATTCCAACTTGAGCAAGGGGGAAGATCTTAAAGTCTAGTCCATACTCCAAAGCAAGGGATAGTAACCATAGTCCAAAATTAGAAGTCACAAGTCTTTTAAGTGGTTAATCCTTTATTAGTGTTTTGATATCCAAATGGATAAAATAAAAAAACAAGCAACAATATAAACATAAACAAATGATATATGATATAATATGATAAAGCATAATAAAGAGATAAAGGAGCAAGGAATTAAAATAAAAGAATAAGGTGCGAGAGATTAAATTTAAACGGATTATATTATTCACAATATTATAATATTTACAATATAAAGTGGTATGATGAACTTAATCAAGCACAACCACGAAAAGAAAAATAAAATCGAGGCAACCGGATCCAAGTGGATCTTAATTCGAATCGGGACAACTTTAGGTCTATGTTAAGCAATCGCCGAGTAATTTAAGAAGTAATTACCCTACAAATGAGGCCGGCCACCACTAATTAAAGTGGAAAATATTCGTGTTAATACATGTTAGAGAAACGATATAATGGGTCGTTCTCCGAAAACATGCCACACTAAAAGAAAAAAGGATGGTCTAATCTTAATCGAGATTTCCGTTGATTTTATCGAAAAGCAACCTATCACGATCTCAAAGTATGGAGAATGATCCAAATGATCATTCATCCATAGATTTGAAATAATGAAGATTAAACCAATCGGAAATCAACAATCCCGAATCGGAGAATGTCATCGACCAAAAGAGAAAAAGATGAAGAACAATGGATCAAAAAATAGATCCATAAAAGAATTAGAATATTTTTAAATTCCTCTTAAAAAAAACTATTTCTAAACTCTTTTCTAAACATCTCTTTTAAAATACTTTTCTAAAATTGTTTCTAAATATCTTTTTTAAATTGCTTTTCCTAAAATCTTTTTAAAAAAAAAAAAATCTCTTATATCAAAATAAACTATAAAAGCAAATAATATTTTTTTAAAAAATGGAGAAAACTAAAGAAATAGAAAATAAAAAAAAGAAAAGAAAATAGAAGGGGAGGGGGAGATAGATCCGCGGGTAGGGTGGTGGATATCACACAGATCCAAATGGATCTAAATCCAACCCATACATATTCTTAAAAATAATAAAAAACAAACTACATGAAAATGAAACAAAGAAGCAACACACTTCTTCTTCCTTATGAACGCAAAAACAGGGCAACACAGTGGAGTCATGGCGGCGCACAATCAAAACGAAAAGCCAAAATTCACACCTTCTTCCTCACCTTCAAGATCAACAACCGAACAAAGAACTTCTTCTCAAAATCAATACAGAAACAAAAATTCTTCCTCTCTTCTCTCACGCTACTCTTCTTCCTCTTCTCTTTCACCTTCGATTTCTTCTTCTCCTTCTTCGGATTTCGAATTAGATTCTCCTTCTCTCACTCTCAATGGTTTCTGTTTTTCATCTCCATGAAAGATTGATGAAGGATCTTAAAAGATTGAAGGTGGGAAGAATTAGAGAATTAGGGATTTGAATTGGGGAATGAATTTGAGCAGGGGTTTGAGAGGGCTATTCAAGCTTTAGATTTATGAGATGGAGAGGTTGTTTAAATAGAGGAAGGATGAAGAAGAGAGTTGCCGTTTTGATTTGCTTGCGTTGGCTTCACGGAAATCTCATGTCAATTTCGTTTCACTGCGTTTTGTGTTCTGTTGTTTTGCGTTTTGATATGTGTGAAATTTCCGTTTCAGGTGCTGTGTAACGCGTGACGGATTGGTGTTGTTTTGCCTTGGCTTGGATTTGTTTGTTGCTTTCGGCTTCAGCTGCGTGGGAGTGTGATGACGTGCGTGCGGAAAGAAGTTTGGAAGGCTTGCAGCTGATAGGCTTGTATTGGCTTTGTTGTTTTTTTTTGTTTTGCTGCGGCTGGTGTTTGAAGGCTTGTATGCAGGATGGCTTCGGCTGAATGATTGGCTTGTGTTGGCTGCGCGTGTACGGCAGGCTGATGTTGGTAACTAGTACTTGGCTAAAGGGTAGATGTAAATGGCTGGAGATGTTAGCATGAGGGAAAGTGCCATACGGAAGAGGCTTTGGTATGGATTTGTTTTGGCAATCCAAAAAGTGTGAAGGTTGGCGTGGATAAGTGGGGCTTGGCAGGCAAATGCTTGTTGTTTACAAGGCTTTGATGCACACGCGGAAAGAAGTTTGGAAGGCTTGCAGCTGATAGGCTTGTGGGGGCAGGGAAATTTTGGGAAATTAGGGATGGGCCAATGGGCCTCATCTCCTTTACATATTTATTTTTTTTAAATTTGTTTTGTATAAAAATAAAATAAGATGGGCTTTCTTTTTTTCTATGCTTTTGTGGTATAAAAAAATATGAGAATGGATTAAAAAAAAAGAATTATATTAAAAAAATGAATAATGGTTTTTGGATGTGATAATAGAAATTTTGGAATTAAAAAAATGGATAAAAGTATGGGTTTGAATAAAATGGCAAATGGATATTGAAGAGAAAAATGGATTTTTATGTAGAATAAATGATAGTGATCAAAATGGATAAAAAAATGATTATTGAATACTAATTGGATAAATTGGAAATGGTTTAGGATGATGAAAAATGATCATTGAATAAAAATGGATAATAGAAAAATTGGAAAGAATGGTTTAATCGAAAATGGATATGAAATGGTCCTAAGCCCACGACCAATTCTGATTTTTTCTGCACAAGCCTCTGATGAAAGTGAACACAGCCAACACAGACCCAACTGAATATTTCGCAACTAAAGCCAACTGTCATCTGAAAAATGTCTGATTATTTCCCTGATAAACTGAATTCATACTGAGAAAAATAAATCCTCAGATGAATCACTGGTGAACTGATGAACCGATGAACTGATAAACATTGAAGTTTCAAACCAAACTTCGCACAAAACACTGTCTGATAAATGATGAACAAACCCAACTTCGCACAAAACACTGTCACATAACCCAACTTGTACTTTGAAAACGCATTGTCTGAGGAATAATTCCTTGGCACACAAAACTTGCAGTCGACACAATTTTCTAATAGTTTGACCAATATTAGGTCAAACATCCATTTGAATCGAATTGTGACTGAATCAAGCGCATCTGAATTAAAATTACTGTCTTATCTTCGCAAACCTGCAACACAGAGAAGAAGAAGAATACTTCATATTTTTGTATTTTGGTTAGTGATCAGTAAATAAATAAATAAATATAAAGCAGTAAAAATAATGGTGATCCCCTGCGAAGCATAGACCCTACATCTGAGAAGAAACTCGAAACCAATGTGATCTTGTTTGTATGCAAAATGCAAATGATATGCGAAGAAACCTTAGGGAAAAAATTAGGGTGTTACAGCTGCCCCTATTTAAGTTTCTTCAATCCGGAGATATGAAGATTGACATCTTCGTCTCTACAAGATGGGAGAGACTTAAATACAGAATACCCAATTTTTGTCCTAAGAGAACAATGATATGATATGAATATGATATGCAAACCCAAGATCTCTGTGGGGAAAAATATGACCACCAGAGAAAAGCAAAAACTTGGGGGACACAGAAGAAAATCCCGCTGGGGAAACAACAGACAACAAAGAGAGTTACCAGGAAAATAAATCACTGGATAACAGACTCCACTTGGGAAAAGATATGAAATAATCAAGGAACAGATTCAACCAGGGAAATAGACACCCTACCAGGAACTATCAATCAAACAAAGTATTTGAGTCCAAAAATGGAGAAATACTGTGTTGGATAAGAATCATCAACTACATGTTTACTGGGTAGGAAATATAACAGACTCGACTATCAATTTACTGGATAGGAGCAAAATTCAGAGGGATAACCTCAATTACCTTTTTACTGGGTAAGAAAATACATATGGGGCTCGACTATCGATTTACTGGATAGGAGTGAAATACAGAGGGATAACCTCAATTACCTTTTTACTGGGTAGAACAAAATCTCAACTACCTGATTTACTGGGTAGAAAATATAAAGGACTCGACTATCGATTTACTGGATAGGAGTATGTTCAACTACCTGATTTACTGGGTATGAACTCAATCAAATTACCTTTTAACTGGGTAAGAGGAAAATATCTGATTCTATCACCTTTTACTAGGTAAGAAGAAAATATCTCGACTACCGGATTTACTGGGTAGAACAAATCTCAACTACCTGATTTACTGGGTAAGAGCTTAAGCAACGGAAAACAATCTTTATTACCTTTTTACTGGGTAAGAGGAAGAAATCTCGACTACCGAATTTACTGGGTAGGAGCAAAAGTAAAAGAACTTGATCAATTTGGTGATATTACCCACTATCGATTACTGATAGCTTAATTTCAAAACAAAATATCCACAAAAGGGGACCAAAGTTCAATCCAAGAACAAATTGGAAAGAAACGGTCAAACAAGACTCATCCCGAGGAGGAAATATCTCAACTGGGGAAAATTTCATCCAGATAATAAACTGGGGAGGAAACTGAATCAAAATCATCCACGAGAAACAAACTTAGTGGGGAATTAGAAAGGATTAACATTTTCTGCTTAATGGTCGGCACTCTACACTTGAGAGGATGACGACACACACACTCTGTGGGGAAAATCCACACCAAAGAGCAAATAACAATGATAAACACAAGAATGCAAGCAAACAATGCTATGCTTATGCGTATGAATATGCTTATGAATATGCTGACAAAACAGACATAAAGATAAGAAACAGGTGACATGAACACCACAACAACCGGATACTCGGCTAATCCCAAGGCAACAATGCAGGGAAACATGCTGGAGATTCAACTTGAAATCTGCAGGGGAAAATCATAAGCCATCAAAGGAATAAAATCCTGCTACAAGGCTCAAATTATGATGAAACAGCATCTGCTAGGAATATCATCCTGCTGAGGATAGGTAATAATCTGCTGAGGATGGAAATATTCCTGATAAAAATCAAACTTCACGAGGACTAATTGTCATAACACTCCTGCTCCGCTTGGGGATTGAGTGCAAGACCTGCTAAAAATCAAACATAGGAATCTGCTGGAGACCAACACATGCAGACCTACTGGGGATCCATATGGGGATATCAGAAGTTAACATCATAGCCAAAATACAGTTACGAGGGATTTTAAATCAATACCCACCATCAGGTAAAAGAAAACCTCTAAACTGACTGCTATATCAATACTTCTATATTCAAGGATGCAAACAATTCAAACTGAGGAACAAGAGCTCAGCTGGGGATTCCCAATACTTCTCAATTCAAAGATAACTTGCTGAGGAAAAGATCAAAACTCAGCTAGGGATTCTTAAGAACATCCCTTCCAACAACTCTTCTGGGGAAATACATACAATCTCCATTCAACATCATTGTTGGGGAACAAAACATCATTAACATCAACCTGTCAAGACTATCCAGGAACTTCGCATGGACACAACCGAATCAAACCTTGCTTTGGGAGAGACGAGTTACACACATCCAGACTTTACCATTCTTGGAATCACTATTGGTATCCTTTCTTTATTCATATATCAAAAGAAAAATGTTTTTAAAATCTTCAAAAATTAAATTTATTAAATTAGTTTCAAAAATCATCATCAACAATAAATTGAAATTTTGTAAACAGAAACAATATAAAGAATTGCAAACAATTGGATAAAAGCTCAAATTCATTGATAGAATGGTAGTCAGCAAATGGCATGACTCCATGGATCATTACAAGTTTGAAAAATGGTAAATACATGGAAAAGGGCTACATTGAGATACAATGATCACTATTCTCCCTATCAACTTTGAACTCCACTGTGTCCGAAACTTCAGTCAAGGATGAGTGAATAAGAATCTTTGATGAATAATTCTTCTGAGGGATAGAATCCAAAATCCTCGATTGCTACAAGTGATTCAGTCTGTCGACACAGTTACTTGCCATGATCCCTAACTTTTGCCTAGATTGCCCTTTCGGGTTTTCAATTTACCGGGATAATTATTTTCTGTTTTTGTCTCTAATTTTTGCCTGGACCGCCCTTTCGGATTTTCAATCCACCGAGACGCTCATTTTTGCCTAAGCCGCCCTTTCGGGTTTTCAACTTAGCAAGCTGTTCTTTTATTTTTTAGGCGAAGTATTTCTTGACTGCATCCGCATTCACAGGGCGAGTGATCTCCTCACCATCCATAGTTGCAAGAATTAATGAACCGCCAGAGAAGGCTTTCTTAACAACATATGGGCCATCATAGTTCGGAGTCCACTTGCCCCGAGAATCTTTAAGGAAAGACTGAATCTTTTTGAGCACGAGGTCGCCTTCTCTGAATACACGAGGTTTGACCTTCTTATCAAAAGCTTTCTTCATTCTTTGCTGGTACAACCGACCATGACACAAAGCTGTTATTCTCTTTTCTTCAATCAAATTCAACTGATCAAATCTACTCTGACACCATTCAGCCTCAGTCAACTTGGCTTCCATCAGAACTCTCATTGATGGGATCTCAACTTCGACGGGGAGCACTGCTTCTGTACCATAAACAAGCGAGAAAGGGGTTTCCCCTGTTGAAGTGCGGATAGATGTACGATACCCATGCAAAGCAAACAGGAGCATCTCATGCCAGTCCTTGTACGTCACAACCATCTTCTGAATGATCTTCTTAATGTTCTTATTCGCAACTTCAACAACCCCATTCATCTTCGGTCTATAAGGAGAGGAATTATGGTGTTGAATCTTGAAATCTTCACAAAGCTCTTTCATCATCTTATTGTTCAAGTTCGAACCATTATCAGTAATGATTCTATTCGGAACACCATATCTGCAGATAATATTATTCTTGATAAACCGAACCACAACTTGCTTGGTCACATTAACATATGATGCCGCTTCAACCCACTTGGTGAAGTAGTCAATTGCCACGAGAATAAAACGATGTCCATTCAAAGCCTTGGGTTCAATCATACCAATCATATCAATTCCCCACATTGAGAAAGGCCATGGGGAAGAAATCACATTGAGATAAGCTGGTGGCACATGAATCTTATCAGCATACACCTGACACTTATGGCACTTTTTCACATATTTGCAACAATCAGATTCCATTGTCAGCCAATAGTAACCTGATCTCAACATCTTTTTAGCCATTGCATGCCCATTGGCATGAGTGCCAAAAGATCCTTCATGAATTTCTTTCATCAACATGTCTGCTTCGTGTCTATCCACGCATCTGAGCAAGACCATGTCAAAATTTCTCTTATAAAGTACATTTCCATTCAAGAAGAAATTGCCTGCCAATCTCCTCAAAGTCCATTTATCTTTATCAGATGCCCCAAGCGGGTATTCTTGACTCTGGAGAAAACATTTAATATCGTGATACCAAGGCTTGTCATCATAGACCTCTTCAACTGCAAACACATGAGCTGGTCTTTCAAGTCGCATCACACTGATCATAGGAACATCATTCCACTGGTGCACTTTTATCATAGAAGTTATGGTTGCTAAAGCATCAGCCATCTGATTCTCATCACGAGGAACATAATGAAACTCAACTTTATTGAAGAAAGTTGATATCTTCCTAGCATAATCTCTATAGGGGATCAAGTGGGGTTGATGAGTTACCCACGTGCCCTGAATCTGATTAATTACCAAGGCAGAATCTCCATACACATCGAGATGTTTAATCCTCAAATCAATAGCTTCTTCGAGACCCATAATGCAGGCTTCATACTCAGCTTCATTATTGGTACAAGGAAAAGTCAATCTCGCGGCAAAAGGAATATGTGAACCATGGGGAGTAATGATCATTGCCCCAATTCCTCTTCCACGTGCATTCACGACACCATCAAAAACTAAACCCCAACGAGATCCAGGCTCCGGCCCTTCCTCAATCAAAGGTTCATCACAATCTTTCACTTTCAAGAACATCACATCTTCATCTGGAAAATCAGACTTGATTGGTTGGTAATCATCAATCGGTTGATGTGCCAAATAGTCAGCCAAGATACTACTTTTTATAGCTTTTTGAGTTCGGTACTCGATATCATATTCTGATAATAACATTTGCCAACGAGCAATCCTCCTAGTTAAAGCAGGCTTTTCAAAGATATACTTGATTGGATCCATTTTAGAGATCAACCAAGTTGTATGATTCAGCATATACTGGCGAAGACGCTTTGCAGCCCAAGCTAAGGCACAACAAATTTTTTCAAGCATGGAATACCGAGACTCACAATCAGTGAATTTCTTACTCAAGTAGTAAATTGCATATTCTTTTCTTCCAGATTCATCTTGCTGACCAAGCACACAACCCATGGAATCTTCCAACACAGTCAAGTACATGATCATCGGTCTACCTTCTACAGGAGGAGACAAGATAGGAGGTTCAAGCAGATATTATTTGATACTTTCGAATGCTTTCTGACAATCATCTGTCCAGACACAACCTTTATCTTTCCGAAGCAACTTGAAAATCGGAGCACATGTGGCAGTCATGTGAGAGATAAACCTCGAAATATAATTCAAGCGGCCCAAGAATCCTCTTACTTGCTTTTCGGTTCTTGGAGCAGGCATTTCCTGAATAACTTTTACTTTATCAGGATCAACTTCGATGCCTCTTTGGCTGACAATGAAACCTAGCAACTTTCCAGAACGTACACCAAATGTGCATTTGTTCGGATTCAAGCGAAGCTTATACTTCTTTAATCTCTGAAACAACTTCAACAAATTTTCAACATGATCCTCTTCAGTCTTTGACTTGGCGATCATATCATCAACATATACTTCGATTTCTTTATGCATCATATCATGGAAAAGTGTATTCATAGCTCTTTGGTACGTCGCACCAGCATTCTTCAATCCAAAGGGCATCACTCTGTAGCAGAATGTTCCCCATGGTGTAATAAATGTTGCCTTTTCCATGTCCTCGGGTGCCATCTTTATTTGATTATAACCGGAAAATCCGTCCATAAAAGAGAACACATCAAACTTAGCCGTATTATCTACCAACATATCAATGTGTGGCAATGGATAATCATCTTTCGGACTGGCTTTGTTCAAATCTCTGTAATCAACGCACATTCGGACTTTTCCGTCTTTCTTTGGAACTGGAACAATATTGGCCACCCATTCAGGATAAGTTGATGTCACAAGAAAACCGGCATCAATCTGCTTTTGAACCTCCTCTTTGATTTTTACTGCCATGTCTGGATGAGTTCTTCTCAGCTTCTGCTTTACAGGTGTACATTCAGGCTTTAACGGCAATCTATGCTCCACAATATCAGTATCAAGACCTGGCATGTCTTGATAAGACCAAGCAAATACATCAACATATTCTCTGAGAAGCTCTACAATCCTCTTCTTAACATCAGGATCAAACAATGCTCCAACTTTGACTTCTTTCTTTTCATCTTCAGAACCCAAGTTGACCATCTCTATAGACTCACCATGAGGCTGAATAATCTTCTCCTCGTGCTCAAGAAACCGAGAAATTTCATTAGGAATCTCTTCATCATCCTCTTCCTTAGCTTCAAACACAGGGAATTCAAAGTTGGGAGAGGGCATAGGATCATTGTTTTCAATGGGTTTATCAATCAATCTGCACAATGATTTTATTTTTATTTTAGAGCATGAACAAAAGTGAAAACAATATGCAGATAAACAATCATTATATTTTGGGTTTTTTATGTTACCATTTTTCAGAACAAAGCAAAAAGGAAAAAACACATGGAAATAACAAAATAACATTTTATTGATGATGATAAAATTTGAAACAAAGCCCAACAAACATCACTTTCACCTTGGGCAGAGTGAAAGGATTTTTGAAAGAAAATAAAAACAAATTACTTTGAAGAGTGAACAATAAAAGGAACATCAACAGCGATCCAATTCTGGCAAATCCTTCCATGCGTAACGAAGTCAGGCATTTCTTCATCTTCATCATCTTCAATGATGGCAGCAGCGGAATGATCGTTGATAAATCCAGCACTTCGGAAGCCTTCTTGAATAGTCTTTGGATCTTTGATAACTGCACCAGGTGCAAAGCCGATACCAAAACCTTCCTTGTTGTCGACAACATCAATAATTCGCCCCCAACCATCGGACTGGCCAACTTCAATCACTCGCAGAGCATCCTTAAAAGAAGACATGGGCATGGCATTCTTCTTAGCAACATTATCCACAACAGAAAGAGCTTGAAACGAAGTTCCCACCTCTTCCTCGGCATCAATATAAGAGAAAGAAGACAAATTGCTCACAAGCATCGCTCTTTCACCTTCAATGGTCACCAATTTCCCCTCTCTCACAAACTTCAACTTCTAATGAAAAGTGGATGTTACAGCTCCTGCCTCATGGATCCATGGTCTTCCGAGGAGACAACTGTATGCGGGACGTATATCCATTATTTGAAAAGTAATCTTGAATATAAACGGTCCAATAAGAATGGGAAGATCCACCTCTCCAATCACTGTCTTTTTCGACCCATCAAACGCTTTTACAATAATCCCACTGTGCCTCATGGGAGCACCTTGAAACGCAAGCTTTGACAAAGTCAATTTTGGCATAACATTCAGAGACGATCCGGTATCAACTAGCACCTTGGACATGGCATCTTCTTGACAATTCACCGAGATATGCAAAGCCAAGTTATGATTTCTTCCTTCTTCAGGCAGATCATCATCACAGAAGCTCAAATTGTTGCATGACGTGATATTCGCTACAATACTATCGAATTGATCAACAGTCACGTCATGGTCAACATAAGCTTGATCCAGAATTTTCTGCAAAGACTGCCTATGAGCCTCATAACTCATCAAGAGCGATAAAACCGATATCTTCGATGGAGTCTGCAATAACTGCTCTTTGATGTTATACTCACTCTTCTTTATCAACTTTAGCACCTCATCCTCACTATTACCAGCTTATCCTGATTGGGCAACAACATCCATAATCTGCTTATTTGCACTTGTATCTTCAACTCTCTTTGGAGGATCTGAAGCATACACTCTACCACTTCGGGTAACCTTCGTCACATCAGCAATGCTAACTACAGACTTTGGAGTAGGAATAGGAACTTCCCTACCATTCTCTATCATCGTAGCATTATACCGGTACGGAACTGCTTTATCAGACTCATATGGCATTGGACCAGGTACATTAATCACCAATGGAGTAACAACATTTTTGCGACTATCAAAAGAAATAACCACCCTCTCAGGAGCAACCCTCTCAGGAAGATTGAACTGAGGCATAATAACATTCACTTCATTCTCATATTCATCTCTCTTTGCTGTCACTTCAATCAATTTATCGTCCATCATCTTTTGAATATCTCTTTTTACAATCACGCAACCACCAGGATTCACCGAGCAGATACAACATCCAGCATAGTCGTGATCAATATCGTGATATTCACTCAAGAAAGCATGCATCTCCACCAAAGACCTTCGAATATGACGGACTTCATAGATCTTGAACAAACCAGGACAACCATCAACCATATTCACAGACGCATTACCATGCTTCGGCAATGGATTCTTCTGCACATTTGGATTAACATCATTAAAATACAGAACATTGTTCCTCATCAATTTCTGTACTTCAAACTTCAACGGATAACAATTCTCAACATCATGCCCCGGGGCACCTTAATGAAAAGCACAACGAGCCTCTGGCTTATACCACCATGGAATAGTCTTTGGAACTGGAGGTGGAGGACGAGTTTGCACAAGATTCTTTGCAATCAAAGACGGAAGCAAGTCCGCATATGGCATCGGAATAGGATCAAAACTTGGCTTAGACCGAGCTTGTTGATTACCACCTTGTTGCACAGAAGGTTGCTGATAACGGGGTTGATACTTTGGAACTGCCGGCACAGTTGGAGCCACGTTAATCATTGGTGTTACTGAAGCCACATGCTGCGAATGGTGATTCCCACGACTGTGAGGTCTTCTATAACTTTCACGGGATACTGCATTAGTCTCATTTTCTTTCTTTTTCCCAAAGTTAAACCTTCTAGAGCTTGAGCCATTGCTATTCTCTTGACTCAACCGTCCCTCACGGACACCTTCTTCTAAACGCATACCCATGCTCACCATCTCAGTGAAATCGGAAGGAGCGCTTGCTATCATCCTCTCATAATAAAAAGAACCCAACGTCTTCAAGAAGATCTTCGTCATTTCTTTTTCTTCCAACGGTGGAACGATCTGGGCTGCCAGCTCACGCCATCTCTGTGCATATTCTTTAAAAGTCTCTTTGTCCTTCTGGGACATAGCACGAAGTTGATCTCTATCTGGAGCCATATCAACGTTGTACTTATACTTCCTCACAAAAGCTTCTCTCAAATCGTTTAAGGTCTTGATTTGGCTATTATCCAAGATCATATACCACCTTATGGGTGCACCGGTCAAACTGTCCTGGAAATAGTGAATCAACAGCTTATCATTATCTGTCTGAGCAGACATCTTCCTTGCATACATAGTCAAATGACTCAACGGACAAGTGTTGCCTTTGTACTTCTCAAACTCAGGCAGCTTGAATTTGTAAGGAACTTTAACATTAGGGACCAGACAAAGGTCATAGGCATCTTTTCCGAACAAATCCTTATGCTTCAAGGCTCTCATCTCCCTCTGGATCTCAACAAAGCGTCCCTGTAAATCATCAAGTCTTTCAGCCACTCCAGCCCCTTCACTAGGCTCAGCATGGTAAATCATTTCATCATGATGCGGAATAGCGTGCACCACAGGCGGTACAGTAGTCACAACTGGAGGAAGAGTAGTCCAAACTGGTGGTGGGAGAGTGTTAAATGCAGCAGTCTCAGGCTGATGAGGAGGACGATAACCAGCAAGAAAAAATCAACCGGCATGCCCCAAGGCGTACTAGCAGGCATACGGTAGCGAGGAGAAATAATAGTCTCAATAGGAATGGATGCGGTAACAACCTCTGAGATGACAGTATTCTGAACAGGAGAAGGAGGTGGCTGATTCTGAGCAGCCACCAAACTTTCCATCATAGCAGACACTTTTTCCAAGCTTTCCCTCAGATAAGTAACCTCTTCGCGCAACTCGCGATTCTCTTGTTGCAAAGTTTCCATCACCCTTCTTCGATTAGCTCGAGTATCAAATCGGTGAATCAGCTTGACAGGAGAACTGAATGAAGACCAAGAAACAACAATAAGATCCCTGGAGAACACTCAAAAAGCAAGACAAATGCGGATATGATGCATGGTATGCATATGCAAATGCAAAAAGATTTCAAAGGATTATAAGATAACTTGCAATATTTATAAAGAGACATTTTTGAAATACTTAAAAACTCATTCTCATTAAGATCAAAGTGAGGATTACAAATGAAGTACAAACATCAATAATCCTAATACATAAGAGGAAAAGTAAACTAGGCCTAGGGAATCATATCCGAAGAAGTCCCGAATCCTGGCTGATACTTCATGCGAATCCTCTTGATCTCTTTCTTGTACCGCTCTTCCATATCTTCCTTATCTTTCACCAACTTGTCGACAATGGCCTTCCAAGCACCGGAAGTAGGAGGAATAGTAGATGGAGTACTAGAGGAAGATAAATCCTCTCTCAGCCTCTTCGTGACGCGCCGCTCAAGTAGCTCAATAAGATCATCCTTCTCCTTAAGCTGCTCCTGCATAGTAGTCCTCTCAAGTAGCCATTCAACCTTCTCTTTCTTCATCTTGTCTAACTCTTCTTGAAGAACCACTTTCTCATCAACGGGAGGTAGAAAAGCAGACAAAGGCAATATGGGAAACAAAGGCTCCTCAGGTGGATAAGGCATCCTGAGCTTGGAAGCCCTAGATCGAACCCACTGAATATAACAATCGGAAGGAGGAAGGTGTTGTCTTCCCAATTGACCTTTCTCTTTCTGGTGAACAGCATGCCAAGAATGAGCAATCCTTTTCTTTATCTCTATGTGATCAGCACCATTAAGAAAGAAGAAACGGGATAAGGCAAGATTGTTTGGAACGTCCTTCAAACAATAACCGAACTGTCGTCTAGCCAAAATGGGGTTGTAGCTAATTCCCCCACGTGTACCAAGAAGAGGTACATTAGGAAATTCTCCACAACTATCAATAAGAACTCCAGTGTCATAATGAGAACTATACCATGTCATGTCCTTATGAGAAAGCGACATCAACCTCTGAGACCATCTTCGATTCTCTCTATTATCCTTGAAAACATCCGACTTCGGTAGGTGCGAAATAAACCACCTATAAAGAAGAGGCACACAACATACAATCTCTCCATCACCTTTGGAGGTCCTATAGTGAAAAGCATGATACATATCTCCAAGCAAAGTAGGAACCGGGTTCTTCTTCAAGAAGATCTGAATAGCATTCTCATCCACAATACCATCCAAGTTCGGAAACAAGACAATCCCGTAAATGAGCAAAGCAAGAATAGCCTCGAATTCATCCTTATGACCCAAAGTAAGTGAAGTAGAAGCCTTTCCCATCAAAAACTTAGCATTAATACCACGAACATTCCCCTTTGGAAGAAACTTCCCATTAAGATCGGATTCTTTAAGAAAAAGTGCTTTCGCGATAACCTTGATAGTAAGCTCCTTCTCTAAACCAATGAAAAGAAACTCCTTGTCCAGAATAGGCAAACCTAACCAATGAGAATACTCCTCCAAAGTCGGCACAAGCTGATAATCCGGAAAAGTGAAACAATGATGCAACGAATCATAAAACTGAGCTAAAGTAGGGAGAATCCCCTCAGGTACATCAATATCCAACATATACAAAAGCTTCCCATGACATCTTCGGAACTCTTGGGTATCAACAACAAAAGCTCCTAGCTTTCTCAACTCTACAACATTAGGATTCTTGAAGGTGTACTTCTTTGTGTTCCTCCTTTCAAAACTCATAGCCATGGACATCTGAAATTTTGCCAAAGTTTCTTATAAGTCCTTTGAAATCTTACGAACAATTCTCATGAATGTATGATGGCATGTATGCAACAAACACAAACTAGATCACACAAGGCACGCGGGCTTAGGTTCCGAGTCACGAGCATGAAGTCAAGGTAACAGAACACCAACCCACACAGGTAAGTACTAAGGTTTTGTCTTCATTGTACCTGCAGAAAACCAAAAGGGTGCTAACAGAGGTGCCCGGAGTTAACAGCCATCTTTAGAATATCACCGTTACGTTGGATTACTCCCCAACCGATAACATTCTTAAAATAGACCTCGTCCGAGTGTAGTATCGCGTGACAACCGCCTTAGATTTACACTCAGACAGTTTCCGCACTACGTTCCTAAATTGGCTTAGATGGGTTAAGGGTTCTAAGGTCCTCAGTATGATCAGCTCAAGGTCGGAAAATAATGCCACGTACGATTACTCGTCATGACATTGATAGTCCAAGAGAGCCTAACTGAGTGGAGATTATCAAATTGATATTGCTTTGGACTACTCCATCACATATCGCTTCGAATATCGCCGTCCTATCATAAGTGTCACTCAGATCCGGGTTAGAATCTATCTCACACAGAGGATCACCAAAACCAAAACAGAACAACCAAATAACAAACAAATCAAACCAAAACAGTAAATCAATCAAAGTAGGCTGAATCCGCTTAGTGATTAGTCCCCAGCAGAGTCGCCATTTTTCTGTAGCGGTAAAATCGTGAGTGTAAGTTATTGATTAACTTAACTCGATGTACACAGAGTCGCCACCACGCTTTTCTTTATTTCCGAAAGGAAAAAGGTAAAAGAACGAATAAAAACCTAAGAGTCTAAAAGTAAAAGCTAAAAGAAACAAACAGAGAATGGGTAAGGGGATTGGTTACGAAACGGGAAGGTTTTAGGCACCCGACTCGTCCGTGGTACTCCACGGGAGCCCTTTGAAATATTTATTGCTTTTTGGTCTGAAATTGGTTTGTTTTAAAATGATTGAAGAGATGAGGAGAAGAATATTTTTTAATGATTTTGTGTTTGATAAGGTTTTAACGCCTCATGCCTACGTACCCACAAAGTGCAATGCGAGATCAAAACCTCGTAGTTCGTGGTACAAAATTTGAAAAGAAACAATGAGTTGAATTGATTTTAAAATGTAGAGATAAGTCGTCATCCTTTAGCGAATAATTCCGCTAGAAAAGATGAATCATATCTAAACATGTGAAAAGAAAAAGTTCACAAGGCACAAAAACAATTGAGTGAGTTTTGAGTTTTTTTAAAGTATATGAGAAAATGATTTTGATATATTTACATGAATTAACATTGATTAAGAAAATAAAATGAAAAGATTAAAAATCTCTTGACCTAAGTCAAGGTTTGATTATGAAAGTGTTTGAATTTTAGAAAACAAGAAGATTTTTGAAATAGGGAGAAGTTTTGAAAATTTAAGAATGGGGAGGAGATGAAGGGACTAATCCTAATACTTGAATTAAAAGTTAAGAAAAGAGTTTACCAAACCATAATATGCACAATTCTTCAAAGTTCGGAATTCCATCTTCAAAGGCTAATGAAATAACTTGAGGCCGAGGTTTCTAATCCATTCCAACTTGAGCAAGGGGGAAGATCTTAAAGTCTAGTCCATACTCCAAAGCAAGGGATAGTAACCATAGTCCAAAATTAGAAGTCACAAGTCTTTTAAGTGGTTAATCCTTTATTAGTGTTTTGATATCCAAATGGACAAAATAAAAAAACAAGCAACAATATAAACATAAACAAATGATATATGATATAATATGATAAAGCATAATAAAGAGATAAAGGAGCAAGGAATTAAAATAAAAGAATAAGGTGCGAGAGATTAAATTTAAACGGATTATATTATTCACAATAGTATAATATTTACAATATAAAGTGGTATGATGAACTTAATCAAGCACAACCACGAAAAGAAAAATAAAATCGAGGCAACCGGATCCGAGTGGATCTTAATTCGAATCGGGACAACTTTAGGTCTATGTTAAGCAATCGCCGAGTAATTTACGAAGTAGTTACCCTACAAATGAGGCCGGCCACCACTAATTAAAGTGGAAAATATTCGTGTTAATACATGTTAGAGAAACGATATAATGGGTCGTTCTCCGAAAACATGCCACACTAAAAGAAAAAAGGATGGTTATCTTAATCGATATTTCTGTTGATTTTATCGAAAAGCAACCTATCACGATCTCAAAGTATGGAGAATGATCCAAATGATCATTCATCCATAGATTTGAAATAATGAAGATTAAACCAACCGGAAATCAACAATCCCGAATCGGAGATTGTCATCGACCAAAAGAGAAAAAGATGAAGAACAATGGATCAAAAAATAGATCCATAAAAGAATTAGAATATTTTTAAATTCCTCTTAAAAAAATCTATTTCTAAACTCTTTTCTAAACATCTCTTTTAAAATACTTTTCTAAAATTGTTTCTAAATATCATTTTTAAATTGCTTTTCCTAAATTCTTTTTTTAAAAAAAAAATGTCTTATATCAAAATAAACTATAAAAGCAAATAATATTTTTTAAAAAAATGAAGAAAACTAAAGAAATAGAAAATAAAAAAAAGAAAAGAAAATAGAAGGGGAGGGGGAGATAGATCCGCGGGTAGGGTGGTGGATATCAAACAGATCCAAATGGATCTAAATCCAACCCATACATATTCTTGAAAATAATAAAAAACAAACTACATGAAAATGAAACAAAGAAGCAACACACTTCTTCTTCCTTATGAACGCAAAAACAGGGCAACACAGTGGAGTCATGGCGGCGCACAATAAAAACGAAAAGCCAAAATTCACACCTTCTTCCTCACCTTCAAGATCAACAACCGAACAAAGAACTTCTTCTCAAAATCAATACAGAAACAGAAATTCTTCCTCTCTTCTCTCACGCTACTCTTCTTCCTCTTCTCTTTCACCTTCGATTTCTTCTTCTCCTTCTTTGGATTTCGAATTAGATTCTCCTTCTCTCACTCTCAATGGTTTCTGTTTTTCATCTCCATGAAAGATTGATGAAGGATCTTAAAAGATTGAAGGTGGGAAGAATTGGAGAATTAGGGATTTGAATTGGGGAATGAATTTGAGCAGGGGTTTGAGAGGGCTATTCAAGCATTAGATTTATGAGAGGGAGAGGTTGTTTAAATAGGGGAAGGATGAAGAAGAGAGTTGCCATTTTGATTTGCTTGCGTTGGCTTCACGGAAATATCGTATCAATTTCGTTTCATTGCGTTTTGTGTTCTGTTGTTTTGCGTTTTGATATGTGTGAAATTTTCGTTTCAGGTGTTGTGTAACGCGTGACGGATTGGTGTTGTTTTGCCTTGGCTTGGATTTGTTTGTTGCTTTCGGCTTCAACTGCGTGGGAGTGTGATGACGTGCGTGCAGAAAGAAGTTTGGAAGGCTTGCAGCTGATAGGCTTGTATTGGCTTTGTTGTTTTTTTTGTTTTGCTGCGGATGGTATTTGAAGGCTTGTATGCAGGATGGCTTCGGCTGAATGATTGGCCTGTGTTGGCTGTGCGTGTACGGCAGGCTGATGTTGGTAACTAGTACTTGGCTGAAGGGTAGATGCAAGTGGCTGGAGATGTTAGCATGAGGGAAAGTGCCATACAGAATACGCTTTGGTACGGATTTGTGTTGGCAATCCAAAAAGTGTGAAGGTTGGCGTGGAGAAGTGGGGCTTGGCAGGCAAATGCTTGTTGTTTACAAGGCTTTGATGCACGCGCGGAAAGAAGTTTGGAAGGCTTGTAGCTGATAGGCTTGTGGGGGCAGGGAAATTTTGGGAAATTAGGGATGGGCCAATGGGCCTCATCTCCTTTACATATTTATTTTTTTAAAATTTGTTTTGTATAAAAATAAAATAAGATGGGCTTTCTTTTTTTTTCTATGCTTTTGTGGTATAAAAAAATATGAGAATGGATTAAAAAAAAAGAATTATATTAAAAAAATGAATAATGGTTTTTGGATGTGATAATAGAAATTTTGGAATTAAAAAAAAATGGATAAAAGTATGGGTTTGAATAAAATGGCAAATGGATATTGAAGAGAAAAATGGATTTTTATGTAGAATAAATGATAGTGATCAAAATAGATAAAAAAATGATTATTGAATACTAATTGGATAAATTGGAAATGGTTTAGGATGATGAAAAATGATCATTGAATAAAAATGGATAATAGAAAAATTGGAAAGAATGGTTTAATCGAAAATGGATATGAAATGGTCCTAAGCCCACGACCAATTCTGATTTTTTCTGCACAAGCCTCTGATGAAAGTGAACACAGCCAACACAGACCCAACTGAATATTTCGCAACTTAAGCCAACTGTCATCTGAAAACTGTCTGATTATTTCCCTGATAAACTGAATTCATACTGAGAAAAATAAATCCTCAGATGAATCACTGGTGAACTGATGAACCGATGAACTGATAAACACTGAAGATTCAAACCAAACTTCGCACAAAACACTGTCTGATAAATGATGAACAAACCCAACTTCGCACAAAACACTGTCACACAACCCAACTTGTACTTTGAAAATGCATTGTCTGAGGAATAATTCCTTGGCACACAAAACTTGCAGTTGACACAATTTTCTAATAGTTTGACCAATATTAGGTCAAACATCCATTTGAATCGAATTGTGACTGAATCAAGCGCATCTGAATTAAAATTACCGTCTTATCTTCGCAAACCTGCAACACAGAGAAGAAGAAGAATACTGCATATTTTTGTATTTTGGTTAGTGATCAGTAAATAAATAAACAAATATAAAGCAGTAAAAATAATGGTGATCCCCTGCGAAGCATAGACCCTACATCTGAGAAGAAACTCGAAACTAGTGTGATCTTGTTTGTATGCAAAATGCAAATGATATGCGAAGAAACCTTAGGGCAAAAATTAGGGTGTTACAGATAGCATATGGGGTTAGGGTTCCTTTGAGTTCATTTTCAATTTTTTATCTTATGATTTGCTTCTGTTTTTGACTTTTGCATCTCATGTTGCATTAAAACCCTAATTTCTCATGTTCATTTGCATTCATCTTGCATATGTATTCATTCATGAACTTGCCATGACATTTCTTGCATTCACATGACTTCTAAGACATCATAGGACACATTAGAATCATGCTTGATCATTTCTTCATCCATTTTCCATGTTATGCATTCATTTCATTCCATGAACTTTCATGTGTTTTCATGCTTCCTTTATGCTTCATTTGCATTCTCATCTCTTGTATGAACATTCATATCACTTGATATGTCTTTGCATCATCTCTTAGCATCATTTACATCATGTTTATGCTTCTGGTTTTGGTTTGCATCCTTGCATATCTTTCATTTCTTTTCATTTCTTTCTCTTATGCTAATCATTTCAGGTGGTAAGTACTTTGAGAAGTGAATATGACTTCACTTCTCATTTCTCTTCTCATTCTTCTTTTGCATCCTTGCTGCATTTTGCTTTTGCTTTAGAGTGAGCTTGCTCATTCATGTCCCTCTTTCACTTTCTTTCTTCAAGTAACTTATCTTCTTAAGTGAAGTAAGTTAACTTGTTTCTTCTGCTTCTCCTCCTTTCATCTGCTTCTTCCATTGGTGGCCTTGAAGATCTCTTCTCTTGCAAGCCTCACAAACCATAGGAACATCCAAGCATGACAATAATTAGGGTTTTTATTAGTCCCCCTTTAGCTTTTACCTTTGTGTCTTCTTTGTGTCTCTCTCCTCATCTCATAATCAGGGACTAAACCTTTAAGGTTTTAAGGCTTTATGATTAAGGTTATGCCTGTATCCTTCTCTTAGGATGGAGTGTATAACTTTAATCCTAAGTGTTAAACCCTTAATATGTTTAAACCTCTTAATCAATCCATCTTAATAATCACTAAGACAAATAGCTTGTAACTTGGGCCTTGCATTAGGTTTCTAATTCTTCCTTAATTGGTTAAGAAGGACTAACCCTAGTGTTAATGGACAAGTCCTCCTCAAGTTGTCTTACAAACCATAAAATTCACTTCTTAATCTCACCATTAGCTAAAATCCACTTTAATAAAGGCATGTTTTGTCATGAGGTTAATCCCTAATCATGGATTAAGTTGAGGTATCTTCCTCAGCTTAAATGTGCTCATCTATTATCCTTTTATTAGGATGGTGTAATGGGTCCATTAAATCCTTGATTATGGATTAAACTCATTACTTAACACTAAACAAAAACACCAAAAACATCTAAATAATCACAAGTAGGTTAATGATCTTAATCCTACATCATGGTAATTAAGTTTGAGGTGCTTACTTCATACTTAAGGTATTCTCATTATCCCTAATCAAAGGGAGGATATGATGAGTTTACTAACCCTTTGGTTTAGGCTTAAGTTCATTAACTTATGACAAACACAAAAAAGCCATAATAGAGTGAAAACACAAAAACAAACAATAATCGTCTCCTTAGGGATTCTTTTCTCATCATCTTCACTCACAAACGAGAACTCGCTTCTTCCGTCTAATGCAAGACAATTAGCACCTGAGCCAGACAGGTCATACACTTGAGCATAGACAAGTAAGCAGTTCATCAGTCAATTTATCTTTCAGTCTCTTTGAGTCGAACTACGGTGTTATACTTCCTCATTGCACGAGAGGATACGTAGACATAACTTAACTGTTATCGAACAAAAGTTTATGTCTCTTCCCCCCTCTTCCAGCATTATTCTTTTAAGCCTCATTCCTGAGCACTTTCACTTCATTTTCTTACACTGACACTTGTACATTCTTTTCCAGCTTTTGCACACAGATAGCACAAACATTACACCTTTAAACACAAACATTTAAGCGTGGATCCCATCGAGTACGACAGATAATCTGGGTGCTAATACCTTCCCAGGTTGTAACCAACCCCCTTTCTCAGTTTCTCTGGTTCGCAACCGTCTTATCCATATCTTTCTAGGTTTATGCAGCATTACCTTTCCTTCGGGATAAAAATGCCTAGCTGGCGACTCTTTTCACCTTCATTTTCTCTCTTTCGCCGACCGTTCACGTCTGTACCCTATCTGACCAGGTGTCACTAAGCGGGAGCGACAGCTTGGCGACTCTGCTGGGGACCCTTATATTGCAACCAAGGCTTCTGGTTCTTTTTTGTGGGTTCCTCCTTGCGCTTGTTTGATTTGTGTTTACGGGGTTGTTATGTGCTATATGTGCTTATTTACTTGCTTTATTTATTGCTTTATGTACAACTTTATTTATTGCTTTCCTTTACAGTTTTATGCATATTCATACTGTCATTATCATTGTGCTGGATCTGCTTTTGCCTTGGTGGGTGGGGTTTCATTGAGTGATTAAGGTCCTATACCTGGGACCTGAGTGACACCTAGGCTAGAGTGGCTTCATATTATTTCCCATTCAATTTCGGTCTGGTGCGGGGATATTAAACACGGTTCAGATATGGTTTCTTCTTGAGAACTCTGTGCTACGAATTTCCTGTAGTACTAGGGATATCTGGGAAGCCTGCTAAGTTTGGATGACCTTTTTATGACCTTCAGAATCTGGGGTGAGTTAGAGGAGGATCTTTTATGGTTATTGTAAACACTGTACCTCCGGGTTAGAAGTGTTTACACTTCTCATAAATGATCCAAGTCTGAGGATCCTTGTTCTAGAACATTACATGTGAGGGGTTGGGTTGTTTACATGTTTTGCAGGAACCCTTGGCCACATCACACCCTGTTACTGTTTTGTTTTAAGAATGCACCACTTGGGACAGTTCTTGTGATTACCCCGGACTTGTGACTCTTTATTTGAGTCCCCCACCTAGTTACGGGATTTCTAAGCCTCCATCCGGACCTTTGAACATACATGGACTTTTACCAAGGCAGATAAACAGATCCAACTCTTGATCACAAACCCTTTGCATATCATTTGCATACATCATCATTGCATCATTTAACATTTGCTTATTTGTTTTACAGGGTATCCATCTTTATTCTTTGGTTTGGTTTTGACCCCTTCTGTTGCTCAAACTGCTTCAGTTATCTTCTTCAGCACCTTCATCAGATTGTCAGTGTCTCTCCTCTAGCTATCTTCATCAAATACTTCTCTCCAGCTTCTCAGTCAGTGACCTTCATCAGCATTTGCTCTCAGTTTCTTCACTAACATCCATCACCAGCATGGACACTTCAAGACAGAGCAACATCGCTTACCACTTCTTTGAGCCTACCTTGACTGGCATCAGGCAGGTCCAGTCCCTTATCACTCCTGACCATATCCCACAATTCAGAGAGCATTATGGGGGTATATTGGACATGGTCATGGATCTTGATGCATCTCAGAAGAGCATGATCCACACATGCTTGCAGTTTTATGATCCTCCACTCAGGTGCTTCACTTTCCCTGGTTTCCAATTGGGAACATTGCTAGAAGAGTTTTCCTTGTTGTTGGGAGTTCCTATCAGAGGAGGGATTCCTTTCAACCCAGAGATGACTGCTCCCAGAAATGAAGACATATTCAGGGCATTGCATTTAGAGCCTGCCCTCGTTGAGAAGAACATGACAACCAAAGTTGGGGTTCCAGGCATTCATCTAGACTTCTTGATCTCCCAGGCTACCCTGCATGCTGCTATAGGAGAATGGAAGGTTGTCTGTGCACTTTTAGCCCTCCGTATATATGGGGTTATCTTGTTTGCAGATAAGCCCAAGTTTGTGAGTAAGAATGTCATCCACCTGTTCTTGTTAAGGAACCATGTTCCCACCTTGTTGGGAGACTTCTACTACTCAGTACATCAGAGGAATGTGAAGTAAAGAGGAAGGCTGGTCAGATGTTGTGCTCCTCTTTATTACTCTTGGCTGCTAAGGCACTTGCCAAAATCAGATGCCTTCTTGAACCCCCATCAGCAGAAGAAATGGGCTAAAAGATTCATTGCCTTGACATCAGATGACATCAGATGGTACACTTAGAGCACCAAAGGCATGGATATTATTACCAGCTGTGGACAATATCCTAATGTGCCTTTGATAGGAGTGAAAGGTTGCATCAACTATAACCCTTTACTGTTTAAGAGACAATTGGGATATGCTTTGGTTCATCCTCCCAAAGGACAAGATTTGGCTGAAACTCGTTACTATGAAATCCAATCTAACTTTGCTGTTGTCAGACAAGATGCCTGGGCTTGGGATAACATCCAAACCAAATGGACAACCATTCTTGGAAAGTGCAACAACAATGCTTCAGCACATTATTCTAATTGGTCCCGTACTAGAGCTCAGATCATCCGGATGCCATTCACTTCAGAAGATGTACCTGGACCTTCTACAGTATAACCTGCAGCCACTGTCAGCCTAGAAGAGTTTGAAGAGCTGAAAGAGAGGAACACTCAGCTAGCTGAAGCCCTGAAGAAGACTCTCTGGGAGAGAAATGACAGCTGTCTAGATAATGTGAAATTGGAAATACTCAGGATTGAGCATCTGGCCAAAATTGAGAAGATAGATGACTACATTAGGAAGGCAAGAGCAGGGAAGTTAGTACTGAAGAATGCCTGCAAGGAGGCAAAGAATCAGAAGGCTAGGGCAGAGCATTATCTGGAGGAGAGCCAGGCTAGGTGGATCAGGATCACCGAAGCCCGTGCACAAGAAGATCAGAGGACTCAGGCTAATATATATATGAGTTGGAGGCTAGTAAGAAGAAGCATCAGGAGGCTTTATTGGCAGCTCAGAAGGAGATATCTGAATTGAAACTCCGGGCGGGGTTGAAGAGGTCAAAGGATCAGGATAAGCATAAGAAGCTAACCAGTGCCATTGGTACCAGGAACCTCCTCATTAGGACTATCACAGAGCACCTAGTAGGGCCAGTGATTGAGACCCTCCTGAAGGAAGTCAGGGAGGATGACTTTGGATTGAATGTCTGATCCTTTTGCTTGTACTTTTTTCTTTTGTTGTACTTTTTCTTTTGTTGTTGTATTTTGACCCACCATGGGGATGTACTGTAATCAAACTATGTATTTTTCATCCTATGTAATATATGTAGTTTGTATCATTTATTGGTGGGCTTTATCTCAACATCATCAGCATTTCCTCGAGGTCTGGAAAGGTCAAAACCAAAGAACCAAACCTGATACCCTTGGAAGACAAATAAGCATATTGCATTGCATACTAACATCTCTCTTTGTTTTGTAGGATCTTTTTATTTGTTGTTTCTCACTTTGTTGTGGTTTCAGGAAATATTGCTCGAAGACGAGTGTTCCCTGTCAACAGAATACACCGGTACCCAACGCGAAACAACCTTTCGGGTCTCCAGATGGATCAAATGCAGCAAGACTTGAATGAAGGACCCAAATGGCTAATGAGAGGGTTGAGATGAGGAATCAAATGACCCAATTCATGACTGTGATGACTGGCCTAGCTTAGAGCCAGGAAAGACTAAGAGAGCTGGTTGAAAGGCAAACTCCTAAAGAACACCATTCAGGTACAGGAGGTACCAGTAACAATGATCATGGGCAGCCCCGCATTGATCTACCAGAGTTTGGGCCTCATTTAAACCCAGAAGTTAATATCATAAGGAATACTCAAGGTAACACTGTTGGAGGTAGGATCTTGCAAGAGGATCCTCAAGAAGAGCAGTTTAAAGTTGTTGGGGCTGGGAATGAAGTTTACGAACGTAGGCTGGATGAGATTGCTGAGAAGCTGAGGTCTCTTGAATCCCAGAATTCCCTAGGCTTTGATGTAATGGACATGGGACTGGTGGAAGGGGTGAGAATTCCTCACAAGTTCAAACCCCCGTATTTTGAAAAGTATAATGGCACATCCTGTCCACGCACCCATCTTCAATCATTCTTGGAAAGATTAAAAGCATACACCATGGACGAAAAGTTGTGGATGTTTTACTTCGAGGATAGTCTAACTGGGGCATCCCGATAATGGTATTCCCACCTGACTAGAGCCACAGTAAGGAACTGGAAAGACTTGGCTGAAGCTTTTATCCGACAATATCAGTACAACTTGGAAATGGCTCCAAACAGGACCCTCCTAATGGGAATGTCTCAGTCTTCCCGTGAAAGCTTCAGGGAATATGCCCAAAGGTAGAGATAGCTTGCTGCTGCGGTTCAACCTCCCATGTCTGAGAGAGAAATGGCTGACATGTTCATGAACACTCTTCAAGGAACATATATTGACATACTTGCTGCTTTCTCTTCCACCAGTTTTGCTGATGTAGTTATAGCTGGTGAGAGAATTGAGAGTCTTTTGAAGATGGGGGAAGATCTCAAATAACGGTGCCAGTTCCAGCAATACAAGAAAACCATTTGCTGGGCCCCGTAGATCCGGAGAGACAAATTCTGTGCACATGGGAAGAGGGAGACCCCAATACATGCCCAGGACAGTTGCTGCTGTTACTATCCCTACTCCATCTCCTCAGTATGTTCAACCATAACACTTTCCGCAACAACAACAATTTCCGCAACATAGACCTTATAACAACAACAACAATCAACAATAACGCCCGTTTCAACAACGACCATCTTAGGTCAACCAGGTGATTGACCCATTCCTATGCCATATGCTACACTGCTGCCACAACTCTTAAAGCTCAATCTGGTTGAGTTGAGGACATTGGCTCCACCTGATCCTCAAAACCTTCCAAGGAACTATGACGTTAATGCTAGGTGTGCTTTTCACTCTAACGCACCTGATCATTCTACTGAAAAATGCAGAGCCCTGCATATGAAGGTTCAGGATCTGGTCGATTCAAAAGCCCTGAACTTTGCACCTCCTCCAAATGTGATGAAGAATCCTATGCCAAGCCACAGTGGCCCAAGGATTAATGCTGTAGAGGATGGTTGACCCCTGAGCTTGATAGAAGACATTGCATGTATTCAAACACCTCTGGCTGAGGTTAAAGCCCAGCTTTTAAAGTGCCAAGTGTTTCCAGGTTGTGAGGCCTGTTGAGAATCATACAAACTTTCTGAGAATGGGTGTGCTAGCTTAAGGAAAGGCATCAGTGACTTGATTAAGGAAGGCATCCTGCAAATTACAACCACAGCTTCTACAACACCAACAACCCTTTTTTCAACAACAATTGAATCTTCTACAAATGCAACAACCATTTGTCCAAGTGTTTCTTCTACAATAGCAACAACCATCATTCCAACAGAGTCAGCTACAACTTCAGCAATCATTCCATCTGTTACTTCAACATACAACAATCCATTTGCACCAGCTACTACGACTTCAACAACCAACAATGATGTTTCTACTGTCACAATTTATTATGACCCGGCAGCGGTCCCAAGTTCCAACAACTTTCAGCAAAATCAACAACAGTCTCAATAGTCTCAACAAAGCTTCAATTCACCTTTACCTACACCCACCAGAGGTCCTGTAACAATCTTTTATGATCTACAAACCATCGTAGCCCCAACAACTGCAGCAGTAAGCCCAGTCACTATCATGGTGCCCGGGCCAATACCATATGACAAAGACAGTGTTATACCATGGCATTATGGTGCTAATCTATACTGCAATGCAGAGAAAGTCCTTCTTGATTCTCCAGTTCTCACTCCCCAAGTGGACAATGTTGGGGGAGGCGGAGGCTTCACTCGAAGCGGACGTCTCTTTGCATCACAAGTCCCTAGAACCAATACTGAGGCAGAGGCTGTAGCCAGAGCCAAGGGGAAGAGTGTGATACTAGAAGAATCTGCACCAAAGGAAACTCATAAGTCATCCTTCGACCAAGATGTGGATGAGTTTATGAGAATCATCAAAAGAAGCGACTATAAAGTTATGGACCAGCTCCACCAGACTCCTTCAAAGATCTCAATCCTATCATTGCTGTTGTGTTCTGAAGCCTATCGGGATGCACTTCTCAAAGTTCTGCATGCTGCCTACGTGCCATAAGAGATCACTGTAAATCAGCTGGAAACAGTAGTATCAAATGTCAACACTAGCCATGGGCTAGGTTTTACTGATGCTGATTTGACATCTGAAGGACGTCTCCACAACAAAGCTTTGCATATAACCTTTGAGTGCAAAGGAGCTGTCTTATCTCATGTGCTGGTAGACACTGGGTCCTCACTCAATGTCTTACCCAAGAAGGCCCTTGTCAAGCTAAAGTATGATGGGATAGATCTTAGGCCAAGTAATCTTGTGGTTCGGGCTTTTGATGGCTCTGCAAGATCTGTTCTGGGAGAAGTAGAATTTCTAGTGATAATCGGTCCACAAGTCTTCAAGACCATTTTCTACGTGATGGACATACAACCAGCATACATCTATTTTCTAGGTCGACCCTGGATTCACGCCGCAGGCGCAGTAACGTCGACTCTTCACCAGAAACTGAAGTACGAATGGAAAGGACAGATCATCACAATCTGTGGGAAGGAGGATATCTTCGTCAGTCATCTAGCTACTTACAAGTATATTGAGATGGACAGAGAGATCCATGAGACAATGAGTCAAGGGTTTGAGGCCCTAAATGTCAATGAAGCTACTGGAATTTTGGCTGCATCCCAGGAGGACAGAATGGGAACTTCAATCATCTCTTATCAGCAAGCTCGAAAGGTTGTTGAAGAAGGTACTACTCAAGGCTGGGGAAAGATATTGCCAGTGGAAAAGAAGGAAGATAGATTCAGGTTGGGTTACAGACCAATCCGACAAGATCAATCAGAGGCTTCCAAGGAGCCCAAATTTGTCAGTGGGGGAATGCTCACCCTAGATGTTGTGAAATAGTCTGGAAGACGAGGAGGAAAGCGACCGCAACCTGGAGAACTGGATACGTCCAAGGATCCCGGTGAACCAAGTCTCTAACTGGTTTTCCCAGGAAATTATAAGGGTTACTCCTGCAGAGTAATTATTATTTCCTGTCTTTTAGCATGCATCAAGTACTGCATCTTGCCCAAGGTGTCAGGACTTATTTTGTAATAGGGCCATGTTGTATTTTGTGCAAATGATTAATCAATGAATATCAGGACATCTTTTGCAAACGATTTTTCGCTCACTGTCTTTTTCATTTTTTTCACTACAAAACAATAGAATGGCAATGTTTTAAAAAAACAACTTCCTTTTCACTTTTTCTAAACAAGATTAAAACTGATCACTAAAATGAACCAATCTCAACCCTTGCAGAAATAATCCTCTAGATTGCACCGACAACAACACTGCTATGACCTTGTATGACTTCGACAATCCGATTAATCAAGCCGATGAAGGGGTTGAAGAAGACTATGAGTTACCGGAAGAGTTAGCCAAGTTGTTGAGGCAAGAAGAGAAAGTGATCACACCTCATCAGGAGGAAGTTGAGACAGTTAATCTTGGTACCGAAGAAGACTTGAAAGAAGTGAAGATCGGGGCCAGTCTGCAAGATTCAGTGAATAAACAACTTATTGACATGCTTCGAGAGTACGTCGACGTCTTTGCTTGGTTCTACCAAGACATGCCAGGTCTGGATACCGACATTGTTATGCACAAGCTGCCTTTAAAAGAAGATTGTCCTCCAGTGAAGCAGAAACTACGCTGTACTCATCCAGATATGGCCATGAAGATTAAAGAAGAGGTACAAAAACAGTGGGACACCGGTTTCCTTGCTATAACTAGTTACCCGCTGTGGGTTGCTAATATTGTACCAGTGCCTAAGAAGAATGGCAAAGTAAGGATATGTGTGGACTACCGGGATCTGAACAGAGCTAGCCCAAAGGATGACTTCCCATTACCTCACATTGATGTATTGGTCAACAACAAACCTCAGTTCTCGGTGTTTTCCTTCATGGATGGTTTTTCCGGGTATAATCAGATCAGAATGTCGCCCGAAGACATGGAGAAAACAACTTTCATTAAACCTTGGGGCACATTCTGTTATAAGGTAATGCCTTTCGGACTGAAGAATGTCGAAGCTACTTATAAACGGGCTATGGTGACATTATTCCACGACATGATCCACAAAGAAATTGAATGCTACGTGGATGACATGATTGCCAAGTCCCTCACTGAAGAAGACCATTTGGTAAATCTGTTGAAGTTGTTCAAGCGTCTGAGAAAGTATCAGTTGAAGCTAAACCCCAACAAATGCACATTCGGGGTACGGTCCGGTAAACTGCTGGGATTTATTATAAGTGAAAAAGGAATTGAATTTGATCCTGACAAAGTCAAAGCCATTCAGGAGATGCCTGCACCTAGGACTGAAAAGGAAGTTTGGGGGTTCTTAGGTAGATTGAACTACATATCAAGGTTCATATCTCACCTTACTGCAACCTGTGAGCCCCTGTTCAAACTGTTAAGAAAAGAACAAACGGTCAGGTGGAACGAGGATTATCAGAAGGCTTTTGACAAAATCAAGGAGTACTTACAAGAACCTCCAATTCTTATGCCTCTAGTTGAAGGAAGACCTCTAATAATGTACCTGACAGTATTAGAAGGATCAACGGGGTGTGTGCTGGGCCAGCATGACGAGTCTGGTCGAAAAGAGTATGTAATATACTACCTAAGAAAAAAGTTTACCGACTGTGAACAACGTTATTCGCTGCTCGAGAAAACGTGATGTGCTTTAGCGTGGGCTGCTCGCCGACTAAGACAGTATATGTTGATCCACACTACCTTGTTGATTTCAAAGATGGACCCCGTCAAGTACATATTTGAGAAGCCAGTACTTACCGAAAGGGTTGCAAGATGGCAAATGATTCTGACAGAATATGACATTCATTACACATCTCAAAAAGCCATCAAGTGCAGTGTATTGTCTGACTATCTAGCTGAGCAACCCATTGATGATTACCAGCCAATGAGATTTGACTTCCCTGATGAAGACATCATGTTCCTAAAAGCAAAAGATCATGAAGAGCCTGTTCACACTAAAGGGCCTGACCCAGAAGAAGAATGGACTATGATGTTTGATGGGGCCGTTAATATGAATGGGCGTGGAGTTGGTGCAATGCTCATTACACCTAAAGGAGTTCATATGCCTTTCTCGGCAAAACTCACCTTTGCATGCACTAACAACAAAGATGAATATGAAGCCTGTATCATGGGTCTTGAGGAAGCCATTGACCTCAGGATAAAGACTTTAACTGTATTCGGAGATTCAGCTCTGGTAATCAATCAAACCAACGACAAATGGTACACTCACCAAGAGCACCTGATTCCATACCGTGACTATACGAGGAGATTATTGACTTTCTTCACAACAGTCAAACTTGAGTACATCCCTCGAGACGAAAATCAGTTTGCAGATGCTTTGGCTACATTTTCCTCCATGATCAACGTTCAGATTGCCAATTTTGTGCCTCGGATTTCTGTATCCAGACTAGATCGACCAGCATACGTATTCTCCGTGGACATTGCTAAAGATTTCAAGCCTTGGTTCCACGACATTAAATGCTTATTAGAGGATCAGACATACCCACCTGGGGTATCATCCAATGATAAGAAGACATTAAGAAGGCTGGCTGGTAGTTTCTTCTTGAATGCTGATGGCTCGTTATACAAGAGAAACTTTGACATGGTTCTGCTCAGATGTGTTGACAAGAAGGAAGTAGACCTCCTAATGCACGAGGTGCATGAAGGATCTTTCGGTACCCATGCTGGAGGACATGCAATGGCTAAGAAATTGTTAAGGTCAGGTTACTACTGGATCACAATGGATGTTGACTGTTGTGCCTATGCTAGGAAGTGTCATAAATGCCAGATTTATGCAGACAAGGTGCATGTGCCTCCAAATCCTTTGAACATGATGTCTTCACCTTGGCCCTTTGCCATGTGGGGCATTGACATGATTGGAAAGATCGAACCGACTGCTTCAAATAGCCACAGATTTATCATGGTAGCCATTGACTATTTCACCAAGTGGGTTGAAGCAGCTTTATATGCAAACGTCACCAGACAAGTGGTAGCCATATTTCTGAAAGAGACATCATCTGCCGATACGGAATACCCGAGCGAATCATTACTGATAATGGTTCCAATTTGAATAACAAGATGATGGTAGAACTGTGTCGGGACTTCAAAATGCAACACCACAACTTTTCTCCTTACAAGCCAAAGATGAATGGCACTGTTGAGGAAGCTAACAAGAACATTAAGAAGATTGTGCAAAAGATGGTGGTTACTTACAAGGACTGGCATGAAATGTTACCATTTTCCTTGCATGGGTATCATACCTCGATCAAAATGTCCACTTGGGCAACATCGTATCAGCTTGTGTATGGTATGGAAGCAGTCCTACCTGTTGAAGTTGAGCTACCCTCCTTACGGGTACTGATGGATGTCAAGTTGAATGAAGCAGAATGGGTCCGTTCTCGGTACAATCAACTGAATCTAATCGAAGAAAAGAGATTAGATGCAATCTGTCATGGGCAGTTATATCAGAAAAGAATGAAGAAAGCCTTCGATCAGAAAGTCAGGCTTCGGGAATACCAAGCGGGAGATCTTGTGCTGAAAAGAATTCCTCCTCCTCATACAGACCACATGGGCAAGTGGACTCCGAACTACGACGGTCCATTCATAGTAAAGAAATTTTTCTCTGGTGGAGCACTGATGCTCACTACTATGGATGGTGAAGATTTCTTATCCCCTGTGAATTCAGATGCAGTTAAAAAATACTTCGCATAAAATGACCCGCTGGAAACAAAAATAGAATGTAAGTCTAGGCAAAAAAAAGGGCATCCCGGCGAGTCAAAAACAGAATAAAAGACTCGAGCAAAAATAAGGGAAACATTAAGAAAAAATGTACATCCGCTGAGTTGAAAAGCCGCATTAGACAATTCAGGCAAAAATGGGTATCCCGGTGGATTGAAAACCCGAAAGGGTGATCCGCGCAAAATAAGGGAATAAGCGAACAACTGCATTCTGAATTCGTCTGTATCACTTACAACATGGCAAGCTTCGAAAGGATAAAGCATCGGTCAGAATCAACCTTCTTCAGAAAGCAAGATGAGAAGAACATCAAGGTCATACGGGTCATAGCAAAGGAAGCTCACCGGAGCGTCGTCAACATTGCCAACACCTTTATTTTTCTCAATTTGTAACAATCTCCTCATTTCAGGGGATCTGTTTCTTTGACTGTATTTGCCAATTCAGGGCACCCAGATTAATAAAACCAGATTTTTAGTCACACTTCGTCTTGTACATTTTTGTTTCGTTTGCAAAATGTCCAATATCCATGATATAATATTTGCACAAAACAGATGTGCCTTTCTTTAATTAAATGCTTGCAGGAAATGTATTTACTCTCAGGAATATCTAACTCCTATGACGGAATCCGGTAAGGGATACCTCGGGATACTTGTGCGTTTCTTTGTCTCAACAGGTTGCAGGCATTCAATACGCAGCAATGGGCATGCCAAGCCTCAATTCCCCATCACATCTTTCCAAGCAGTATCTGGAGTACTTTTCCCAGCGGAGTTGTCAAAGCCTCCTCATCCCTAGCCAAGATCCCCACAGAGTCCTCTAGGGAGACCGTTCAGTGATCTTTTCTTTCCCCAATAGAGCTGTCAAAGCATCCTCAGCCGGGATCCCGACAGATGTCTCTAGGAAGATCGTTCAATGATCTTTTTCCCCCAGAGTGCTAGGTCTCTCAAAGATGAAGGGAACCATCTCCCCACAGAGTTCCAGCCGTTCCCAGAAGAGCAATGTCTGAATTTCTCACACAACAAAGTGACGGAAGCTTCCTCATCCCTAGCTGGGATATCTCCTTACCAGATAGATCTATCAGTTATCTATTTCCCAAGCAGAAGCATATATCTTATCAGACCTACCAATGATCGTCCCCAGCTAGGATATCCTTCCAAGCAGATCAGCCAGAGATCTTCACTGCAGCGGGATCCGAATCCCGGATCGGTATCTTTTGTATAATCATAGAATTCACATCATATTTCACTACAAAGTATAACATTCCGTCTAAAACGGAGCATTGCAGCAAAAATCAAACATATTGCAATATCACAAGTCAGGTTCGAACCAATCACCTATACATACCAACAATACCTTATCAGCAATATACAAGATATGTCCCTTGCACATAAAAGCCAAAGCGTCCCTTTGCACTCTTAAATACAGATACATGCTCCTTTTTGACACTCGTCTGTGTCATCATTCCCCAGTAAAGTCGCCAGAACACTTTCCACCAGCAGATACTTATCCATAACATGTTCTTCTCGACACTCGTCTGTGTCGTCTCAATTTCCCCACAGAAAGAAAAAGCATCCCCTTTGCACTCACAAATACATGTTCATATACCCTCTTTCGACACCCGTCCGAGTCATATCATTCCCCTGCAGATACAAACCACAAATAGATACCTATACAAACTTTTCTGAAACCCGTCCGTGTCACCACTCCCAAACATAGTTGCCAAACACTTGTTTATAATACACTCCTGTTGACACCCGTCTGTGTCATCCTATCCCCATAGGTCGCCAAAATACCTTTTACACTTATAAGTTCATAACTTATACACCTTTTTCTTTTGACACTCGTCCGTGTCACTTCTCCCCAACAAGTTGAACACTCGTCCGTGTCTTGCTCATACTTCATGATACTTGTTTTTACTTATACAGATACTCGTCCATATCTTGTATATACACTTGTTCCCCACATATTCGACACTCGTCCGTGTTCTTTGTTAACTAGTTGGTACTCGTTTGTATCATCATCTCTGAACATGCGTCAGCGTTTGTTTCTACCGATACTCGCCCGTATCATGGTCTTGAGGATGCTCGTCCGCATCTTTAATCTATACACAGTGCCAAAACACTTATACCTTTTATTTCTTGGATGTAAACACTCGTCCGTGTTTACTATTCCCCAGCAAATCGCCAGCAAAGCAACTTTTCTTTTATCTGACATTCGTCCTATGTCATGATACTTTCGGCAGTCGTACCCTTCCAGGTGATCATCCTTCACCTTTGGATGACCGTCCCTCATCCTTTCCCCCAGTGGAGTCTCCATAATTTGAACCCTTTTCTATCCGACATTCGTCCTATGTCGTGATAAAGAGCAACCGTCCCCTGCTAGGTGATCGTCCTTCACCTTTTTGATGATCGTCCTTCATCATTTTATCCGATGGCCGTCCCCGTCGTTGATCTTGTTATCTGACATTCGTCCTATGTCATGATAAATCCTGAGAGCAGTCGTACCCTGCTAGGTGATCATCCTTCACCTCTTGATGATCGTCCTTCATCATGCTTATCCGATGGTCGTCCCCATCGTCGACCTTTTTCTATCTGACATTCGTCCTATGTCGTGATAAAATGCAGCCGTCCCCTGCTAGGTGATCATCTTTCACCTTTGATGACTGTCCCTCATCATTATTTCATTTATTCTTTAACCTGATGGTCGTCCCCGTCGTGGTCCCTTTTCCTTTTCCTGATGATCGTCCTTCATCAGTTTAGCCCGATGGCCGTCCCTATCGTTGTTTACATTACTTTATGAACCTGATGGCCGTCCCCATCATTGCCTTTACTTTAATCCCCAGAGAACCTTGTTACTTTACTTGATGGTTGTCCCCATCATGATTTCTTTGTTTCCCCGGCATGTCGGCCGTCCCCGTCACTGCTTTATCCCCAACAGTCGTCCTCTGCTCGATGGTCGTCCTCCATCGCCTTTATAATCATCAATGGGTTTCTCATGGGCTGGTAATCATCAATGGGTTTCTCAGCCAGATAGTCAGACAACACACTGCCCTTGATGGCTTTTTGAGATGTGTACTGAATGTCATACTCTGTCAGAATCATTTGCCATCTTGCAACCCTTCCGGTAAGTGTTGGCTTCTCAAATATGTACTTGACGGGGTCCATTTTTGAGATCAACAAGGTAGTGTGAGTCAACATATACTTTCTTAGTCGGCGAGCAGCCTACACTGAAGCACAACAAGTTTTCTCAAGCAGTGAATAACGTTGTTCACAGTCGGTAAACGTTTTGCTTAGGTAGTATATTGCATACTCTTTTCGATCAGACTCGTCATGCTGGCCCAACACACACCTCATTGACCCTTCTAATACTATTAGGTACATGATTAGAGGTCTTCCTTCAATCAGAGGAATGAGATTTGGAGGTTCTTGCAAGTACTCCTTGATCTTGTCAAAAGCTTTATGACAATCTTCATTCCACCTGACTATTTGTTCCTTTCTTAATAGTTTGAACAAGGGTTCACAGGTTGCAGTGATGTGAGATATGAACCTTGATGTGTAGTTCAATCTACCTAAGAACCCCCGAACTTCTTTTTTAGTCCTCGGTGCAGGCATCTCCTGAATGGCTTTGACTTTGTCGAGATCAACCTCAATTCCCTTTTCACTTACAATGAATCCCAGCAACTAACCAGACCGTACCCCAAATGTGCATTTGTTGGGGTTTAACTTCAGCTGATATTTTCTCGAACGCTTGAACAACTTCAGCAGATTTACTAGATGATCTTCTTCAGTAAGGGACTTGGCAATCATATCATCCACATAGCATTCGATTATTTTGTGGATCATATCATGGAATAATGTTACCATAGCCTGTTGATACGTTGCACCGGCGTTCTTCAGTCCCAACGACATTACCTTATAACAAAATATGCCCCAAGGTGTGATGAACGTTGTTTTCTCCATGTCCTCGGGTGACATCTTAATCTGATTGTACCCAGAAAATCCATCCATGAAAGAAAATACCGAGAACTGAGCTGTGTTATCGACCAATACATCAATGTGAGGTAATGGGAAATCATCCTTCGGGCTAGCTCTGTTCAGATCCCGATAATCCACACACATACGCACTTTTCCATCCTTTTTAGGCACGGGTACAATATTAGCAACCCACGGCGGGTAACTAGTTACAACAAGGAAACCGGCATCCCACTGTTTTTGTACCTCCTCCTTAATCTTCATGGCCATATCTAGGCGAGTGCGGCGCAACTTCTGCTTGACTGGAGGGCAATCTTCTTTCAAGGGTAGCCTGTGCATGACAATATCCATATCTAGACCTGGCATGTCTTGATAGGACCAAGCAAAGACGTCGACGTATTCCCGAAGCATACTGATAAGCTGTTCTTTTACCGGAGCTTGTAGACTGGCCCCAATCTTCACTTCTTTTACATCTTCCTCGGTACCAAGATTAACAGTTTCAATTTCCTCCTGATGAGGAGTAATCACTTTCTCCTCTTGCCTCAACAACCTGGCTAACTCTTTAGGCAACTCATAGTCTTCCTCAACCCCTTAATCTGCTTGATTAATTGGATTGTCGAAGTCATACAAGGTCATAACAGTGTTGTTGTCGGTGCAATCTGGAGGATAATCTCTACAAGGGTTGAGATTTGTTCTTTTTAGTGATCAATTTTAATCTTGTTCAGAAAAAAAATGAAGTTATTTATTTTGAAAACATTGCCATTTTATTTTTTTGTGCGAAAAATAACAAAAATGAAAAGACAGTGAGAGAAAGAGAAAATTGTTTGCAAAAGATGTCCATTGTTCATTGATATTCCATATGCCCAAAATACAAATATGTCCCTATTACAAAAATGAGTCCTGATACCTTGGGCAAGATGCAGGACTTGATGCATGCTAAAAAAGCAGGAAATAATAATTACTCTGTAGGAGTAAATCTTATAATTTCCTAGGAAGACCAGTTAAGGACTTATTGGCCCGGGATCCTTGGAAGAATCCAGCTCTCCAGGTTGAGGTTGCTTTCGGCCTCGTCTTCCACGTTATTGACAGCATCTGGGGTTAGCATCCCCCCACTTATGAACTTGGGCTCCTTAACAGCCTCTTCTTGATCTTGTGGGAATGGTTTGTAACCCAAATCAAATATGTCCTCCTCCTTCTCCACCGATAGCAGCTTGCCCCAGTCTTGGGCGTTTCCATCTTTAACAACCTTCCGAGCTTGTTGATAGGAGACAATTGAAGTACCCGTCCTATCCTCCTGGGATGCAGCAAATACTTCAATTGTCACCTCATTAACGTTCAGTGCTTCGAAACCTTGGCTCATGGTCTCGTAGATTTTACCATCCATCTCAATGTATTTGTAGGTAGCCAGATGGCTAACAAAAATATCCTCTTCACCATGGATTGTGATCATTTTCCCTTTCCACTCGTATTTTAATTTCTGGTGAAGGGTCGACGTAACTGCGTCAGCGGCGTGAATCCAAGGTCGACCCAACAAACAGCTGTAGGCCAGCTGAATGTCCATCACGTAGAAAGTAGTTTGAAAGACCTGCGGGCCAATTATCACAGGAAGCTCCATTTCTCCAAGAACAAACCTCTTGGAACCATCAAAAGATCTGACCACCAGATTTCTTGGTCGGAGAGGTATACCATCATATTCAAGCTTAACAAGGGCTTTCTTTGGCAAGACATTGAGCGAAGACCCAGTGTCAACTAGAACATGTGAAAGCACATCCCCTTTACACTCCAGAGTGATGTGTAAAGCTTTGTTGTGGTGACGAACTTCCGTTGTCAAATAAGCGTTGGTGAAGCCCAACCCATGGCTAGTATTAACATTAGACACCACTGTCTCGAGCTGATTTACCGTGATCTCCTCAGGCACGTAGGCTGCGTGCAAGACTTTAAGTAATGCATCCCGATGAGCTTCGGAACACAACAATAATGATAAAATGGAGATCTTGGAAGGAGTCTAGTGGAGTTGATCCACAACCTTGTAATCGCTTTTCTTGATTATTGTAAACACCCCAAATTTGCCCTCACCCATTCACACCATGGCTTGTGATCTCTTCATATGCATAAGTTCAATCATAGCATCTAATACCACATTTTTGATTCACTGCATTGCTTCTATGTCATCTGCATCTAGGGTTTGTGATCTGAGTAATCTAAAAGCCATTTGAGCCACTCCAAAGGTCATCAATCACTTAAAAGGGGTCCATGTGTGTTCAAGCATCATATTGTATCCTCTCAAAGTCAAGAAAGTCAAAGAATCACAAGAACTGAGATTGGCATGGAAGCAGAGCCAGGTTTAACTGCACAGATGACCTAGAATTAGGGTTTTGGTTTCAAAGGCCATAACACCAATTTTTTTGGTCATTCTTGTTTCTATTGGTCTCTATATGGTATGGGGATCATGTATATCAAATTTCATGAAGAAATTCAATGGGGAAGTCATCTGATCAAGAGTTGACTTTTTGAGCAAGTCAGTGCAAAATCAGGGCATCTGAGGCCCCCAAGGACCCAACCAAGGGGTGTTCTTCATCATTTTGATTGTGTAGGATCTTTATTTGATCATAGAAGATGTTGGAAGTTCAAAAAATTGAAGAATTTCAAGCCATTTGCAAAGTTGACTTTTTGGGAAAATGACTTGTAATGGAAACTTGCCATTTTGGGAAACTTTTTCAACCCTTGCTTTTTGATTCAAAAATGCTTCAAATGAGAAAACTTTGGTCATGAAAGTTGTAGAATGGATCATTCCCTTTTCAAAAAGTACAAGAACTCATTCTAATTCATTTTTGATCAAAAGTTATGGCTTGTCAAAGTTGGGAAAAATCACATAATTTCAAGTTTTCTACCAAAGAGGCAAAGTTGCAAAACCACTTGCCAAGGCAAATTGAGCTTTCAAATGGACTTCTAAACTTCACACAAACATGAACCAATGTCTAAAAGTCAGATTGCATCAATAATTTGCTCATTTTTATGACTTGTGGATCAAGAAACTTCAAAAGGGCCAAAGATGAACAAAGTTGCAAAACTTCACTCAAACCCTAATCCACTTGCTTGCTGACTTCAGAATTGATCCTAGGGCTCTCCACACTTCTTGTTGCGTAGGACACCCCACTTGTCCTTGGCTAGCTATGAGCCCATACTTCTCTTACACAAAGTTTGACATTTTGGCAACTTGCCCATACCAATCACAATAGGCCAGCACCCACTCTCTGACCTATCACACTTCTTTATGTGTATCATTTGCAAGCAAAAGCACATAACACACAAGCCTGAAACCTCCCATAAGCCAGCATTCTCATTTTTCACCTCTTATGCAAAACCATTCGAAACACACAGCACAAGCTTCAAACACACAAACAAACTTCACCATTGATCTCAACATGACTCACTGATCACAAACCAACCATTGAAAGAGCCTGAAACCTCACATAAACCAAATATGATTTCTGCCTCTCCTTTAACAGAACTCAAGCAATCTCTCAAACCAGCCCAAATAAACTTCAAGCAAGCTTTGCAAACACTTAAGGAAGGTCAGTGGAGTTGATTGGAAGCAAGGAACTGGTCCAGAAGCTCTTGGGTTGAAAGCTTCGATTCAGGTAGCCATGGAAATTCATTTTTCCAGAACTCTTATCTCTTGTTTCTAAAATGATCTACATGCTTCCCTGAGTTCATTGAACCTTTTATTTTTGAAAATGATTGAGAAATGAGCTTGTATCGTGTTTCTGAAATTTTTGCAGTTTTTGATGTTTGATTCGTATCTTGATTTTGAGTTAAAATAAATGAGATTTGTTGCTGGATTATGCTTAGTTGTTGATCATTGATTGTTTCTGGAGATTTTGGCACATTTTTATGGAGTTTTGAGAAAGTTAGGTCAGAGGTCTTGCCGGAGAAGACGACCGGAAGTCTTCTCCGGCCACCTGAAGTTAATTAGGGTTAATCTGTGTCATTAATGTGAGTTTGAATGTGGAGCGTAGGATGGCTTGACCAGGGTTGACCCGCGCGCGAATGAACGTCCCAGATTTCTCATTAAAACCCTAATCCAGTCATTTACTTAATTAATTAGGATTAATTAAATTCAAATCTCAGAATGAATCCTAGCCCTCCAAATCCGCGCGCGTCAACTCCCTCCAATTCTATTCAAATGCTGGCCATTGGATGCGATGACTTTCCCATTTATTTCATTTAATTTCATATTTTTGTCATTTGTTTTGCATAATTATTTTAAAATACATAGAAAATCCAAAAAAATATTTTCTTCCTGCATTTTTATTCTAAATAATTTTCTTAACATAAAAACTATTTTTATTTTATTTTTTACATTTTTAGACTATTTTAAAAATATTTAAATGCTTATTTTAATTAATTAATGAAGATTAATTAATTAAAATAGCATTTAGGTTTCCAAAAATTCCAAAAAATTCAGAGAGCATTTTCAAACATTTAGAAACATTTACAAACTCACAACACAAATTTCTTTTTGGTTTTGATCATACTTTGGCAATTTTCATTTGAATTAGGGCTCTTTAATTTGAATATTTTTAACCCTAACTTCAAAAATTCATAACTTTTGATCCAAGTTGAGTTTGTGAATGGTTCTTTTTGCATTGTGTTATGCATACCTTCATGCATCTAAAAACATTTTTGTTTCATTTTGATCTTGCATTTTCAATTTGTTTGGCATTTTTCTTGACAAGGTACCTTAAAACCCTAGCAATCTTAGAAAATTCATAACTCTCACTAGGTTAAGAGTTGGATCCCCTCCTTTGGGCAGTGAGTTTGTATAGGTTTAGGGTTCCTTTGAATGCATTTTCAAATTTTTATCATGATGTTTGCTTCTGGTTTTGGATTTTTGCTTTGTATGTTGCATATAACCCTAATTCATGCTTTCCTTTGCTTCCATCTTCCATTTGCTTGCATACCATGACTTGCCATGACATTTTGAGCATCCATTTGATTCATAAGACCTCTTAGGATATATTAGAATCATTGTTTGATCATTGCATCTTCCATTTTCCATGTTGTATGCCATTTGCATTTCATAACTTTTCATGAACTTTCATGGTTCAATACATGCCTCATTTGCATCCATATGTTTGTATGATCATCCTCATGCCTTGCCTCATGTTTGCATCATCTTATAACATCATTAACATCATACTCATGCTTCTGACTTTGTTTTGCATCATGCCATTTCATCTCATTTGCATTGCATTTCATTTCTTTCACTAACTTTTCAGGTGGTAAGTTACTTTGAGAAGTGAATTTGCCTTCACTTCTCATGTTCTCTTTTCATCTCTTTCATACTTCCCTTGCTGCATTTTATCTTGTGCTTTGGTTTGAGCTTGCTCATTCTTGATAATCTTACTTTCTTTCTTCAAGCAACTTGACTTCTTAAGTGAAGCAAGTTGTTTTGCTTCTCTTTGCTCCTTTCATCTGCTTCTTGGTGGTTCTTTGAAGATCTTTCTCTTAAACCTCACAAACCCTAGGACTTCCAAGCATGATGACAATTAGGGTTTGATTAGTCCCCCACTTAGCTTTTACCTTTGTGTCATCATTGAGTCTTCTCTTCTCATCTCATAATCAGGACTAAACCCTAAAGGCTTTAAGGTTTTGTGATTAAGCTTATGCCTGCATCCTTCTATTAGGATGGAGTGTATAACTTTAATCCTAAGTGTTAAACCCTTAATGTGTTTAAATCCTTTAATCAATTCACTTAATAATCATCAAGACATCAAGCTTGTAACTTGGGCCTTGCATTAGGGTTCTAATTCTTCCTTAATTGGTTAAGAAGGACTAACCCTAGTGTTAATGGACAAGTCCTCCTCAAGTTGTCTTACAAATCATAAAACTCACTTCTCCATCATACCATTAACTAAAATCCACTTAATAAAGGCTTTGTTTTGTCATGAGGTTAATCCCTAATCATGGATTAAGTTGAGGAATCTTTCTCAGCTTAAATGCTCTCATCTATTATCCTTCTATTAGGATGGTGTAATGATTCTGTTTAATCCCTGATTATGGCTTAAACTCATTACTTAACACTAAATAAAAACAACAAAAACATCTTAATAATCACAAGTAGGTTAATGATCTTAATCCTACATCATGGTGATTAAGTGTGAGATGCTGACTTCACACTTAAGGTATTCTTATTACCCCTAATCAGAGGGAAGATGTGATGAGTTTACTAATCCATTAATTTAGACTTAAGCTCATTAACTTATGACAAATTTCCAAAAGCAATAAAAAGACTGAAAACACAAAAACAAACCATAATCGTCTCCTTCGGGATTCTTTTCTCATCATACTCATTCTACAAACGAGAACTTGCTTCTTCCGTCTAATGCAAGACAGTTAGCACCTGAGCCAGACAGGTCATACACTTGAGCATAGACAAATAAGCAGTTCACAAGTCAATTTATCTTTCAGTCTCTTTGGGTCGAACTACGGTGTTCTGACTTCCTCATTGCACGAGAGGATACGTAGGCATAACTTAACAGTTATCAAACAAAAGTCTCTGTATATTCCCCCTCCTTCCAGCATTATTCTTTAAGCCTCAAAGTCTTGAGCTTCATCCATTTCTTACACTGACACTTCTCTTATACACTTCACACTTCTTTTACACTGACACCTGTACATCCCTTTCCAGCTCTTTATATACAAATTGCACTGACACTACCCCTTTAAAACACAAATCTTTTAAGCATGGATCCCGTCGAGTACGGCGGAAAATCTGGGTGCTAATACCTTCCCAGGTTGTAATCAACCCCCTTTCTCAGTCTCTCTGGTTCGCAACCGTCTTATCCATCTTTTCTTAGGTTCATGCAGCATTACTTTTTCTCCGGGATAAAAATGCCTAGCTGGCGACTCTTGTCTTCTTGAGTTCACTCCTGTGTGTTCTCAATTCTCCTTTCGCCGACCGTTCGCGTCTGTACCCCTTCTTGACCTCTGAGGTGTCATTTTGGTGGGAGCGACAATTATCCTAAAAAATTCATCCATATCTTGATCAAAGGATGTTTTATGGGCTTCTTTCAAAACAGGTTCCTCAGGCACCACATTTTTGCCTTTTGCTTTGGCAACAGCCTCTGCCTCAGTATTAACTCTTGGAACTTGTGACGCAAAAAGGCGTCCGCTTCGAGTGAAGCCTCTGCCTCCCCCGATATTATCCACCTGTGGTGTATGAGCTGAATAATCAAGAAGGACTCTCTCCCTTTTGCAGTAGAGATCTGAACCATAGTGCCATGGTACAACATTATCCTTTTCATATGGAATGGGTCCAAGTACCGTGATGGTGACTGGACTGACTACAGCGGAGGTAGGAACTGTGATTGTCTGTGGATCGTAATATATGGTAATGGGACTTCTGACTGGTGGTGGTAGTGAAGGACTGAAGCTGGGTTGTTGAGATTGTTGCTGAAAATTATTGGAGTCGGGGACCATTGATGGGTCGTAGTATATGGTGAGTGTGGAGACGTCGTTGTTAATGGTTTCTGTAGTTGTAGAAGTGGATGCGGTTGAACTAGTGTTTGTTGAAGTGATGGAAGAGATGATTGTTTATTTTGTAGATGAGTCTGTCGGAACAATTGTTTTTGCAGTTGTAGGAGAAGTATTTGTTGTTGCTGTAAGAGGAATTGTTGATGTTGTAGAAACCGTTGTTGTTATCTGCATGATACCTTCTTTGATAAGGTCATTGATGCCACTTCTTAAGCTTGCACACCCATTGGCGGAAACTTTGCAATATTCACAGCAGGCCTCACAACATGGGAACACCTGGCATTTTAAAAGCTGAGCTTTAACCTCTTCCAGAGGTGTTTGAATGTTTACAGTATCTTCAATTAAATTCATGAGTTGACCCTCCTCAATTGCATTTATCCTGGGCCTACCATGGCTGGGCATAGGATTCTTCGTGACGTTAGGAGGTGGTGAGAAATTTAAAGCCTTTGAATCAACTAGATCCTGGACCTTCATGTGCAAAGCTCTGCACTTTTCTGTGGTGTGGCCAGGTGCATCAGAATGGAAGGCACATCTGGCATTAACGTCGTAATTCCTTGGAAGGTTCTTAGGATCTGGTGGAGCCAGAGTCCTCAATTCAACAAGATTAAGCTTCAGAAGTTGTGGCAACAAAGTGGCATATGGTATTGGTATAGGATCAATTACCCTGTTGACTTGAGATGGCCTTTGCTGGAAAGGATGTTGTTGTTGGTTGTTGTTGTTGTTGTTGTTGTAGGACCTTTGTTGAGGAAAATGTTGTTGAGGGAAATGTTGTGGTTGTGGAGTGTATTGTTGTTGAGGAGGCGGAGTAGGAATTGTGACAGCGACAATTGATCTTAGCATATACTGGGGCCTTCCTTTGCCTATGTGTATTGAGTTTGTTTCACCGGACCTGCGAGGCCCTGAAAATGGTTTCCTTATGCTGGTTAAGCTGGCGCCGTTATCAGAAATCTTTCCCATTTTTAATAAACTCGCAATCCTTTCTCCAACTATGACCACATCTGCAAAGCTAGTGGAAGAGAAAGCAGCCAACCTATCAATGTATGTCCCCTGGAGGGTGTTCATAAACATATATGCCATTTCTCTTTCCGACATTGGAGGTTGAACGACAGCAACTAATTGCCTCCATCTCTGAGCATACTCTATGAAGCTTTCCCTGGAGGATTGTGACATACCCATTAGAAGTGTTCTATTAGGAGCCATGTCTAGATTGTATTGGCATATGAAAGCCTCGACCAAATCTTTCCAATTTCCGATTGTTGCCCTAGTCAGATGAGAGTACCACTCACGGGATGCCCCAGTCAACTTATCCTCAAAATAAAACATCCATAGCTTTTCATCCATAGTGTAAGCCTTTAATCTTCCCAGGAAAGATTGAAGATGGGTGCGAGGGCAAGATGTTCCATTATATCTTTCAAAGCAGGGAGATTTGAATTTGTGAGAAATTCTAACTCCCTCTACCAGCCCCATATCCATAACATCAAACCCTAAGGAGTTTTGAGACTCCAGAGACCTTAACTTTTCTGCTATCTCATCCAGCCGATGATCATAGACTTCATCTCCTGCCCCAACTACAGTGAATTGTTCCTCCTAGGGTCCTCTTGTAAGGCACGCCCTCTAGTATTACCCTGGGTATTCCTAATAGCATTAATGTCAAGGTTAAGATGAGGTCCAAACTCTGGGGGATCAGTACGAGGTTGTACATGATCATTGTTGCTGGTACCCCCTGTACCTGGGTGGTTTTCTTCAGGAGTTTGCCGCTTGACCAACTCTCTTAATCTTTCCTGGCTTTGGGCCAACCGAGTCATCACTGCCATAAATTGGTTCATCTGAGCCCTCATTTCAGTTCTTTCATTAGCCATCTGGGTTCTCACGTCAGTCAGATCTTGCTGAACCTGGTCCATTTGTAAGCTCGGAAGGTTGTTTCTTATAGGATACCGGTGAACTCTGTTAATGGGGAAGACTCTCCTACGAGCAATGTTTCCTGAAACCATAACAAAGTGAGAAACAACAAAAACAAATACCTACAAAACAAAGAAATGAGGTTAGTATGCAATGTAGGATTCCTATTTGTCTTCCAAGGGTATCCGGTTTGGTTCTTTGGTTTTGACCTTCTAGACCTCGAGGAACGATGATGTTGAAGAGAAATGAAGCCCACAGAATAACACACAAACCATATATTACAAAACGTAAAGATACATAGTTTTGATTACAACAAGTTCCCATGGTGGGTCAAAATACAACAGCAAAAGCAAAAGTACAAACGAAATGAAGTACAAATACAAAGAAATCAAACATCCAGCCCATAATCATCCTCTCTGACTTCCTTTAGGAGAGCATCAGTCACTGGGTCAACTGGATGCTCTATGATGGTCCTGATAAGAAGGTTCCTGGTGGTAATAGCATTTGTCAACTTCTTGTACTTGTCTTGGTCTTTTGATTTCTTCAACCCCGCCCGGAGTTTCAACTCAGAGATTTCTTTCTATGTTGCTAACAAGGCTCCCTGATTATTCTTCTCATTAGCTTCCAGATGCTCTATCCTAGCCTCAGTCTTCTGATCTTCCTGTGAATGAGCCTCAGTAATTCTGATCCGTCTAGCCTGACTTTCTTCCAAGTAGTGTTCAGCTCTGGCCTTCTGAATCTTGGCTTCCTTGCAAGCATTCTTCAACACTAACTCCCATGCCCGGGCTCTTCTGATGTAATCATCCGTCTTCTGAATCTTGGTCATATGCTCGATCCGGAGCTTCTCTAACCTTTCATTGTCTAGACGACTATCATTCCTCTCCCAAAGGGTCTTCTTTAGAGCTTCAGACAACTGGGTATTCCTCTCTTTCAACTTCTCAAATTCTTCTAAGCTGACTGTAGCCACAGGCTCTACTGTTGATGGTCCAGGCACATCCTCTAGAGTGAATGGAATGCGGGTGATCTGTCCTCTGATACGCGACCAATCAATATACTGAGCTGAAGCTATGTTGTTGCACTTGCCAAGAATGGCAGTCTCTTTTGTCTGAATGTTGTCCCAAGCCCAAGCTGCTTGTCGGGCAATGGCATGGTTATGCTGAATGTAACAGTAAAGGGTTTCTGATAAGTCCTGCTCTCTTGGTGGATGTACCAAGGCATACCCCAACTGCCTTTTGAACAACAAAGGATTGTAGTTGATGCAACCCTTCACTCCAATCAGGGGTACATTGGGATACTGCCCACAGCTGGTAATTATGTCTCTTCCCTTGGTGCTCTGAGTGCACCATCTGATGTCTTCTGATCTAAGGATAATCATTCTCTTAGCCCAGTTTCTTGACTGATGAGGATTCAAGAAAGCTTCTAACTTTGGCAAGTGTCTAAGTAACCAGCAATAAAAGAGAGGTGCACAACATCTGACTAATCTTCCCTTTTGCTTCTCATTCCTTTTATGTACTGAGTAATAGAAATACCCTAGCAAGGTGGGAATTGGATTCTTCAGCAAGAAAAGATGGATAGCACTCTTTCTTACAAACTTAGGCTCGTCTGCAAACAAAATGATACCATATATGTTAAGGGCCAAGAGAGTACAAACAATGTCCCACTTCCCTGCTGCAGCATGAATGGTGGCCTGAGTAATCAAGAATTCCAAATGGAGGCATGGGATTCCAGCCTTAGTAGTCATATTATGATCAATGATGATGGTCTCCAAATATAGAGCCTTAGCTATATCCTCATTCCTAGGAGCAGTCATCTTAGGGTTGAAAGGAATCCCTCTCCTGATGGGGACACCCAGCAACATGGAAAAATCCTCTAACAAAGGGCCCAATTGAAAGTCTGGAAAGGTAAAACATCTGAGAGGAGGGTCATAGAACTGAAGGCAGGTGTGGATCATGCTCCTATGTGATGCATCCAAGTCCATGATCATGTCCATGATACCACCATAATGTTCCCTGAATAAAGGGACATGATCAGGAGTGATGAGTGTCTGAATCTGCCTGATGCCTGCTAGAGAGGGCTCAAAGAAATGGTAAGTAATGTTGCTCTTCCTGGATGGGTCCATGCTGGCAATGGATGGTGAAGGAAAAATCTGAGGAGTCCTACTGATGAAGACAACTGATGAAGATGCTGAAGAAAGTCTCTGATGAAGATGCCTGATGAAGATATCTGATGAAGAAGATACCTGAGAACAATATCTAATGAAGGTGGCTGAGTAGAAGAACAGTCAAAACCAAACCAAAGATAAGATGTGGATACCCTGTAAAACAAATAGACAAATGTTAAAATGATGCAAAATGATGTATGCAGAATGATATGCAAGGGTTTGTGATCAAGTGTTGGATTTGTTATCTGCCTTGATAAGGTCCATGTGTGTTCATAAGTCCAGATGAAGGCTTAGAGAACCAATAAGCAGGTGGGGGACTCAAATAAAGAGTCATAAGTCCAGGGTTTCACAAGAATAGTCCAAAATGATGTAACCTTAACAATATTAGTAACAAGGTATGATGAGGCCAAGGGTTCCTGCAAACCTGTAAACATCCCAACCCCCTCACATGTATTGTTCTAGAACAAGGATCCTCAGACTTGGATCAGTTATGAGAAGTGTAAACACTTCTAACCCGGAAGTACAGTGTTTACATTAATCATAAAGGATCCTCCTCCAATTCACCTCTGATGCTGAAGGTCATAAGAAGGTCATCCAGACTTAGCAGGCTTCCCAGATAGCCCTAGTACTACAGGAAATCCGTAGCACATAGTTCTCAAGAAGAAACCCATGTCTGAACCGTGTTTCATACTCCCGCACTAGAACGAAATGGAATGGGAAAGAATATGAAGCCACTCTATCCTATGTGTCACTCAGGTTCCTGGTATGGAACCTTTACTCACTGAATATCCCTTCCAACAAGACAAACAGAAGATCCAACACATGATATGATGATAATAGTATGAAATGCATAAAAACAGTAAATGAAAGCAGTAAATAAAGCTGTACAAAAAAGCAATAAATAAAGCAATAAACAACAAGAACAAGTAGCACGTAACACCCCCATAAACACAAATCAACAAGCTCTAGGAGAAACCCACAAAAAGAACCAGAAGCCCTGGTTACAAGATAATGTTCCCCAGCAGAGTCGCCAAGCTATCGCTCCCACGAAAAGACACTAGTTCCCAAGGTACAGATGCGAACGGTCGGCGAAAAGAGAAAAATGAAAATGAACTAAATAGAGTCGCCAGCTAGGCATTTTTCTCCCGAAGGAAAGGTAATGCTGCATAAACCTAGAAAAAGATGGATAAGACGGTTGCGAACCAGAGAAACTGAGAAATGGGGTTGGATACAACCGGGGAAGGTATTAGCACCCAGATTGTCCGTCGTACTCGATGGGATCCACGCTTAAGAGATTTGTGTTTAAAAGGGGTAAGTGTATGTGCTATCTGTGTGCAAAATCTAAGGAATGAATGTACATGTGTTAGTGCAAAAGGGGGAATTGCTCAGGAACTGAGGCTTTTAAAGAATGCTGAAAGAGGGGGAAGACAAAGATACTTTTGTTCGATAACTGTTAAGTTATGCCTACGTATCCTCTCGTGCAATGAGGAAGTCAGAACACCGTAGTTCGACTCAAAGAGACTTAAAATAAATTGACTATGAACTGCCTGCTTGTCTATGCTCAAGTGTATGAATCGTCTGGCTCGAGTGCTAATTGTCCTGCATTAGACGGAAGAAGAAAGTTCTCGTTTATGAATGAGTGTGATGAGAAAAGAATCCCGAAGGAGACGATTATTGTTTGTTTTTGTGTTTTCAGATTTTTATTGTTTTTGGTGTTTTGCATAGGATAATGAGCTTAAGCCTAAATCAAGGGCTTGTAAACTCATTATATCCTCCCTAATTAGGGATAATGAGTCTACTTAAGTATGAGATAGGCATCTCAACTTAATTACCATGATGATGTAGGATTAAGATCATTAACCTACTTATGATTATTTAGATGTTTTTGGGTTTTTGTTTAGTGTTAAGTAATGACTTTAATCTCTAATCACATATTAGTGAACTCATTACACCATCCTAATAGAAGGATAATAGATGAGAACACTTAAGCTGAGGAAGATAACTCAACTTAATCCATAGTTAGGGATTAAATTAATTATATAACAAGCCTTTATTAAATGGATTTTAATTAGGGGATGAGATTAAGAAGTGGATTTTAAGTTTGTAAGACAACTTGAGGGGGACTTGTCCATTAAACACTAGGGTTAGTCCCTCTTAACCATAAGGAAGAGTTAGAAACCTAATGTAAGGCCCAAGTTACAAGATAAAGTCTTGGTGATTATTAATGTGATTTGATTAAGAGGTTTAAACAAATTAAAGGTTTAACACTTAGGATTAAAGTTATACACTCCATCCTAAGAGAAGGATGCAGGCATAACCCTAATTCCAAAGTCCTAAAACTTTAAGAGTTTAGTCTCTGATTATTGAGATGAAAAGAGAGACTCAAGGAAACTCAAAGGTAAAAAGCTAAAGGGGACTAAACACAACCCTAAATATTATCATGCTTGGATATCCTATGGTTTGTGAGGCTTAGGAGAAGAGAATCTTCAAGGAAGCCACCAATGGAAGAAGCAGATGAAAGGAGGAGGAAGCAGAAGAATAAGTTACTTACTTCCTAAGAAGATAAGTAACTTAAAGGAAGAATGTGAGAAAAAATGGAACATAAGTGAACAAGTTCACTTCAAAGACATGCAAAATTAATATGAAAGAGATAAGAAGAAGTGGGAAGTGAAGGCAAATCCAACTCCCACAATAACTTACCAAAAGTTCCTGAAATGGTTAGTATGAATCCATAAGACATAAAGAAAAAAGAAATGAATTAAAATGAGGTGAAATGACCAAAGTCAGAATTGATTATGCAATGCAAATGGCACATGAGATGATGCAATGCCATACAATGTGCATATGAATGATCATACAAAGATGGGATGTCATGAAAGCATGCTTGGAAGCTTGGAAACACATGGATGTTTATGAAATGAAATGAATGCAACATATGGCAAATGAATGAAGAAATGATCAAGCAAGGTTCTAACATGTCCTAAGATGTCTAAGATGACATATGAATGTTTGAGATGTCATGGCAAGTTCATATGAGGATGAATATGCAAGGTGAATGCAAATGAACATGAGAAATTAGGGTTTTATGGACATATGAGATGCAAATGAACAAAATAGAAGCATTCAACATGATAAAAATTTGAAATCAAGCTCAAACAAACCCTAATCCCATATTAGGTCACACCCCAAAGGAGAGTGTCAGAAGCTAAATCTATTGAAAGTTATGATTTTCCTAAGTTTGCTAGGGTTTTTGGATGATTCAAAAGGGAAAATGCAAATCAATTTGAAAATGCAAGATAAAATCATGAGGAAAATAACCTAGAAACTACATGCAATATGTGAAACAATGCAAAAAGAATCAAGTTCAAACTCTTCTTGGTTAGGCATAAATGATTTTTTGAAGTTAGGGTTAAAAATTGTGATTTTAAAGAACCCTAATTCAAAGAAAATTATGAAATTATGATCAAACCTAAAAAGAAATTTGTATGAAGAGTTTGAAAATGTTTCTAAATGTATTGGAATGGTTCATGCTTTTTTTTGGTGATTCTTAGAAACCTAAATGCATTTTTAATTAATTAAAATACTTTAATTAATTAAAAATAACATTTAAATATTTTAAAAATACTTTTTATATGCAAAAAAAAAGTAAAATAAAAATCATTTTCAGGTTGAGAAAAATATTTAAAATCAGAATGCAAAGTTTCATATTTTTTGAAAGTGTTTTGATATTTTAAATAAATTATGCAAAAGAAATGAATTAAAATGAAAATAAAATGAATAAAAATGGAAGTAATCAGATCTAGTGGATGAAATTTAAACTGGGGAAATGGGGGTTGACTGCGCGTGTTATTGGACGGCTGAGATTGTTTTTGGCTAATTAAAATTAATTAAATTAAATAAACAGAATTAGGGTTAAGTGGATCAATTCTGGCCATTCGCTCACTAATTAAAACAAGATCCAAGGGCTCATAACGCATCTGGAAAATAAACCCTAATTAGAACCCTAACCACTTTCAGGTGACCGGAGCTAGCTCCGGTCATCTTCTCCGGGCACCCAAAAAACCAACTTCTTCCCTAAGTCAAATTAACACCTCTAAATCTCCAGAAATGATCTACTACCCTCCCTAAACAAGAATCCATCATCATATATCATTTATATTTCATCAAAAGCAAGAATTGAATCAAACAAAATTTTCGGGAAAACTTTCAGAACAACCATACATGCTTATTTCTCAATCATTTTCAAAACTAAACACATCAGAGTGATCAGGGGAACATGAAGATTGATATTTTAACTTAAATAGCAAGTTCTGGAAAAAATGTTCTTGAGGTATACCTGAGATGAAGCTTTGCAGTTTTGAGCTTTCTGGCCTCCTCCCTTGTGTAAATCAACTTCAATGGACCCCCTGAGGATGATGTGAAGCTTAGAACAAGTTTATGATGGTTGTTTTGAAGTGTTTGGTTCTGATAACTCAGAAATCGTATTTATGGTTTAGGGGGTTTCAGGCCATGGGAGTGGCTGCTTTGTGATCTATGGATGATTTTGAGTTGATTGGTGGAAAAATATTTGAAGTTTGAGGCTTGTGCAGGGAGATTCAAAGAGGTGAAGTTCTATGGTGATTTTGTGCAATCTGACTTGTGGGATGATTCAGGCTCCAAGATGTTATGAAATAGGGTCTATGAGGCATGTATGTGAAGTCTTGATTGGTCAGAAGAGTGGTTGTGGCTCAGCTTGATTGGTATGGGAGGTTTTGCTCAAAAGTCAAATTTGTGTACTTGGAGGTATGGGCCATGGCAGAACTGGATTTTTGGGGTGTCTGGCCTTACCAAGATTCTTGGAGAGCCATAGAATGAGTTTGATGCAGCTGGCACAAGTGGATGGAAGGATCCAAGGCATTTAGCAAATTTTGAGAGTTTTGGCCCTTTTGAGATTTCTTGAGATCAAGTCATGAAAACAATGCAAACTTGGGCCAATTCTGGTGTTTAGAAGTTTCTTTGACATGTTATGATGCATAGAAGTTGATTAGAGGTCATTAAAATGCTTGGCAAGTGAAATTGCAAAACTCCCTCTTTGACATGAACATGAAAATCATGTGATTTTTGCCAACTTTGAAAGGCCATATCTTGAGTTCTAGGATGAATCAAGACATGTTCTTGTACTTTTTGAAAAGGGAAATACCTAATCTACAACTTTCATGCCCAAGAATATTTCATTTGAGTATTTTTAGTCATGAAAGAGGAGGTTGAAAATCTCCCAAAATGGAAAGTTTGCATTTCAAGTCATTTCCAAAAATGACAAGTTTGCAATTGGCTCAAAATTCTTAAATCTTGTGAACTTCCAACTACTTCTAAGATCAAATAAATATCATTTAACTTCAATTTGATGAAAATGACCCTTTGGTTCCATTGTTGGGGGCCTTAGATGCCCTGATTTTGACTTAACTTGCTCAAGAAGTTACCCAATGATCAAATGACTTCCACAATGAATTTCTTCATCAAACTTGGTACATATGATCCTTATAACATATTAAGAACATTAGAAACAAGAATGACCAAAAAAATTGGATTTAAGGCCCCTGAAACCAAAACCCTAATTTTGGTCATCTGTGCAGTGAAAACCCTAGCTCGACTTCCATGCCTTTGCCAATTCTTGTGATCCCTTGACTTTCATGAACTTTGGGGAGCATAATATGATCATAGAACACACATGGACCCTTTTGGATATCTTCAAGACCATTGTGATGGCTCAAATTGATTCTTGGATTGCTCAGATCACAAACCCTAGATGCAAATGAAATTGAACTATGCAGTGAAGCAAACATGCAACATGAGATGTAATGCTTATGTTAAAACAAAAATGAAAGATCACAAGCCAAGGTGTGAGAGTAAGTGAGCGAAAAATTAGGGTGTTTACAGGGTGTACACATTTTTTTATTATTTAATTTCCCTTATTTTTTCCCGAGTCTTTTATTCTATTTTTGACTCGCTGGGATGCCCTATTTTTGCCTGGACTTACATTCTGTTTTTATGTCTAGAGGGTCATTTATGCAAAGTATTTTTTAACTGCATCTAAATTCACAGGAGATGGGAAATTTTCACCATCCATGGTTGCAAGCATCAGTGCTCCGCCTGAGAAGACTTTAGTTACCACGTAGGGACCTTCATAGTTTTGCGTCCACTTACCCCTGTGGTCTGTATGAGGAGGAAGGATTCTTTTCAGTACAAGCTCTCCAACTTGATATTCTCGAGGTCTCACCTTTTGTTCGAAGAATCTTTTCATTCGTTTTTGATATAACTGACCATGACAAATGGATTCTAATCTCTTTTCTTCAATCAGGCTCAGTTGATTATAACGAGATCGGACTCATTCTGCTTCGTCTAGTTTCACATCCATTATTACCCGCAAGGAGGGCAATTCGACTTCAACATGTAGAACGGCTTCCATTCCGTACACAAGCTGATAAGGCGTTGCCCCGGTAGATGTCCTGATGGAAGTCCGATACCCATGTAAGGAGAATGGTAACATTTCATGCTAGTCTCTATATGTGACTACCATCTTTTGCAAATCTTCTTAATGTTCTTGTTAGCCGCCTCAAAACACCATTCATCTTTGGCCTGTAAGGAGAAGAGTTGTGATGTTGAATATTGAAATCCCTACATAGTTCTGTCATCATTTTGTTGTTAATGTTCGAACCATTATCAATAATGATTCGCTCGGGAACTCCGTATCGACAAATGATATCCTTTTTCAGAAATCGGGCTACCACTTGCTTAGTGACGTTTGCATACGAAGCTACTTCAACCCACTTGGTGAAGTAATCAATGGCTACCAGGATGAATCTGTGACCATTTGAAGCAGTTGGTTCGATCTTTCTAATTATATCAATGCCCCAGATGGCGAAGGGCCAAGGTGAAGACAGTACATTCAAAGGATTTGGAGGTACATGCACTTTGTCTGTGTAGATTTGGAATTTATGGCATTTTCTGGCATAGGCACAATAGTCTGCATCCATTGTGATCCAATAGTAACCTGATCTCAACAATTTCTTCGCCATTGCATGTCCTCTAGCGTGGGTACTGAAAGAACCCTCGTGTACTTCGTGCATCAGCAGGTCTGCTTCCTTTTTGTCAACACATCTAAGCAGGACCATGTCGAAGTTTCACTTGTATAAGGAGCCATCAATATTGAGGAATAAACTGCCGGCTAGCCTTCTTAACGTCTTCTTATCATTGGACGATGCCCCACGTGGGTATGTATGAGTCTCTAAGAAGCATTTGATGTCTTGGAACCAAGGTTTATTGTCAGTAATAGTGTCCACAGAGAAGACATATGTTGGTCGGTCAAGTCTAGATACTAAAATCTGAGGCCATAGTTGGCAGTATGTACTTTGATCATAGATGAAATAGTGGCCTAAGCATCTGCAAACTGATTCTCATCTCTAGGGATGTATTCAAGCTTGATCATTGTAAAGAAGGTCAACAATCTCCTCGTATAGTCACGGTAAGGAACCAGATGCTCTTGATGAGTATACCACTTGCCATTAGTTTGGTTGATTACCAAAGCCGAATCTCCGAATACATTCAAGGTTTTGATCCTGAGGTCAATGGCTTCCTCAAGACCCATGATACAAGCTTTGTACTCTGCTTCATTGGTAGTGCAGGCAAAGGTGAGCTTTGCTGAGAAAGGAAAATGGACTCCTTCAGGTGTAATAAGCACTGCACCAACCCCACGACCGTTACAATTAACTGCCCCGTCAAACATCATAGTCCATGCTTCTTTTGGATCCGGCCCTTCAGTGTGAACAGGCTCTTCACAATCTTCTGATTTTAAGAACATGAAATCTTCACCGAGGAAATCAAATCTCATAAACTGGTAATGATCAATGGGTTGCTCAGCCAGATAGTCAGAAAATACACTGCCTTTGATGGCTTTTTGAGAGGTGTACTGAATGTCATATTCTGTCAGAATCATTTGCCACCTTGCAACCCTTCCAGTAAGTGCTGGCTTCTCAAATATGTACTTGACTGGGTCCATCTTTGAGATCAACAAGGTAGTATGAGTTAACATATATTGTCTTAGTCGGCGAGCAGCCCACGCTAAAGCACAACAAGTTTTCTCGAGCAGTGAATAACGTTGTTCACAGTCGGTAAACGTTTTGCTTAGGTAGTATATTGCATACTCTTTTTGACCAGACTCGTCATGTTGGCCCAATACACACCCCATCGATTCATCTAATACTATCAGGTACATTATATTGCAGATACTCCTTGATTTTGTCAAAAGCTTTCTGACAATCATTGTTCCACCTGACTGTTTGTTCCTTTCTTAGCAGTTTGAACAAAGGCTCGCAGGTTGTAGTGAGGTGAGATATGAACCTTGAAATGTAGTTCAATCTACCCAAGAACCCTCGAACTTCTTTCTCAGTCTTAAGTGCAGGCATTTCCTAAATTGCTTTAACTTTGTCGGGGTCAACCTCAATTCCTCTTCCGCTCATAATAAACCCCAACAGCTTACTAGAACGTACCCCGAATGTGCACTTGTTGGGGTTTAACCTTACCTGATATTTCCTTAGAGACTTGAAAAGTTTCAATAGATTTACCAAATGCTCTTCCTCTGTTTGGGACTTGGCAATCATGTCATCCACGTAACACTCATTTTCTTTATGGGTCATGTCGTGGAATAATGTTACCATAGCCCGTTGATATGTTGCACTGGCGTTCTTCAAACCAAATGGCATTACTTTGTAGCAGAACGTGCCCCATGGTGTGATGAATGTTGTCTTCTCCATGTATTCAGGTGACATCTTGATCTGATTATATCCAGAAAATCCGTCCATGAAGGAAAATACCGAGAACTGAGCTGTGTTGTCTACCAATACATCATTGTGGGGTAATGAGAAGTCATCTTTCCGACTTTCTATGTTCAAATCCCATTAATCGACACACATACGCAACTTTCCATCCTTCTTAGTTATAATGTTAGCAACCCACGGCGGGTAACTAGTTACAGCAAGAAAAACAACGTCCCACTGCTTTTGTACTTCTTCTTTGATTTTCATGGCCATGTCCGGGCGAGTACGGTGCAACTTCTATTTGACCGGCGGGCACTCCTCCTTTAATGGAAGCCTGTGCATGACAATATCTGTATCCAAACCCGGAATATCTTGGTAAGACCGAGCGAAGATGTCGGCGTATTTTCGCAGCATACTAATAAGTTGTTCTTTTACCGGAGCTTGTAGACCGGCTCCAATCTTCACTTCTTTCACAACTTCCTCGGTACCAAGATTAATAGTCTCAACCTCCTCCTGATGAGGAGCAATCACCTTTTCCTCTTGTCACAATAACCTGGCTAACTCTTTAGGTAAATCGTAGTCTTCTTCAACCCCTTCATCTGCTTGATTAATCAAATTGTTGAAGTCACACAAGGTCATAGCAATGTCATTGTCAGTGCAATCTGGAGGACTATTTCTGCAAGGGTGGAGATTTGGTTCATTTTAGTGATTGATTTTATTTTGTTTTTTAGAAAAAGTAAGTAAGTGAAGTTTTTATTTAGAAAAACATTGCCATTTATTGCTTTGTGCGAAAATAACAAAAATTAAAAGACAGTGAGCGAAAAAATTGTTTGCAAAAAGATGTCCATTGTTCATTAATATTCAATTTGCACAGATACATATGGCCCTATTACAAAATGAGTCCAGACATCTTGGGTAAGATGCAGGACTTTGATGCATGCTTAAAACAGAAAATAATAATTACTCTGCAGCAGTAACCCTTATAATTACCTGGGAAGACCAGTTGAGGACTTGTCGGTCCGGGACTCTTGGACGGATCCAGGTTTCCAGGCTGTAGTCTCTCTCAGCCTCTTCTTCTAAAGTGTTGACAACATCAGGGGTCAGCATTCCCCCACTTATGAACTTTGGCCCTCCAGTAGCCTCCTCTTCAACTTGTCGGGATGGTCTATAACCCAAACCGAATTTGTCTTCTTTCATTTCCACCTTCAACAGCTTGCCCCAGCCTTGGGCATTCCCTTCTTCCACAACCTTCTGAGCCTGTTTGTAGGAAGAAATTGAGGTACCCATCTTCTCCTCTTGGGATGCAGCAGACACCTCAGTTGTAGCTTCGTTGATATTCAAAGCCTCAAAACCTTGGCTCATGGTTTCATGGATTTCTCCATCCATTTCTATGTACTTGTACATAGCCAAGTGACTGACAAAGATGTCTTCTTCTCCACAGATAGTGATAATTTGACCTTCCCACTCATATTTTAACTTCTGGTGAAAGGTCGATGTTACCGCGTCGGCGGCATGAATCCATAGTTGACCCAACAAACAGCTGTAGGCAGGCTGTATGTCCATCATGTAGAAGATAGTTTTGAAAACTTGTGGGCCAATTACCACGGGTAGCTCCACCTCTCCGAGAACCGGTCTCTTAGAACCATCAAAAGCTCTTACAACTAGATTGCTCAGACAGAGGGCTAGACCATCATAATCCAATTTGACTAAAGCTTTCTTTGGCAGGACATTGAGTGATGATCCAGTGTCAACAAGGACATGCGAGAGCACAACCCCTTTACATTCCAGAGTGATATGTAATGCCTTATTGTGGTTACGCCCCTCTGTAGTCAAATCAACATCGGTAAAGCCTATTCCATGACTAGTATCGACATTTGCGACTACTGATTCGAAACGATTGACATTTATCTCTTCAGGCACATAAGATGCGTGTAGGAATTTGAGTAGTGCATTCCGGTGAGCCTCGGAACATATGAGTAGTGATAATATGGAGATCTTGGAGGGTGTTTGGTGGAGCTGATCCACGATTTTGTAGTCACTTCTTTTGATAATCCTCATAAACTCGTCTACATCCTGATCAAAGGGTGTCTTCTGAGTTTCTTTTGCGGCAAGTTCTTCTGGCACCACACTTTTACCTTTAGTTTTGGAAGTTGCTTCCGCTTCGGTATTAGCTCTGGGAATTTGTGAAGTGAAAAGACGTCTGCTTCTAGTGAAGCCTCCGCCTCCCCCATACATTGTCTAATTGTGGTGCGGATGTTGAGGAGTCAAGAGTGACCTTTCTTCCGTGGTTGTAAAGATCCGAACCATAACGCCAAGGCACGACACTGTTGTTATCATAAGGAATTGGTCCAAGCACCGTGATGGTCACTGGACTAATTGCAGCAGTAGAAGGAGTCATGATTGTCTGCAGATCGTAATATATAGTAATAGGGGGTCTGACTGATGGCGACACAAATGTAGGAAGCTGATAAGCTGATGAGAGAGTGTTGTTGGGACGTTGTTGGTGAGAATGTTGCTGGAAGTTGTTGTTGTGAGATTCTGGAACAGGGACCGTTGTCGGGTCGTAGTAGATAGTAACTGTTGAAACATCACTGCTGGTGTTTGTTGTTGTTGTAGCCGATTCCGTTGAAATGATTTTTGCTGTATTTGTAGAAGTGGTTTCTGTTGTAGTTGTAGAAGCTTGAACTGTTGATGTTATCTGTAGGATGCCTTCCTTAATCAGACTGTTGATACCATTCGTCAAACTTACGCAACCATTAGTAGTAACCTTACAAGCTTCGCAGTAGGCTTCACAACCCGGAAATGCTTGGCATTTTAAAAGCTGAGATTTCACCTTGGCCAGAGGTGTTTGAAAACTTGCAACATCATCAATCAGGATTGCTGGCTGGTCTTCCTCGATAGCATTAATCCTTGGCCCAACGTGGTTAGGTATTGGATTTTTGATAACACTCGGAGGAGGTGCGAAGTTTACAACTTTGGAATCAATCAGGTCTTGAACCTTCATATGCAGGGCCCTACACTTTTCTATGGCATGGCCAGAAGCATTTGAGTGGAAGGCACATCTTGCATTGACATCATAATTTCTTGGAAGGTTGAGAGGATCTGGTGGAGCCAAAGTCCTCAGTTCAATCAAGTTGAGTTTCAATAGTTGCGGGAGTAACACTGCATAGGGCATCAGAATGGGATCGATTACCCTATTGATCTAAGAAGTCCTTTGTTGAAATGGATGTTGTTGTTGATTATTGTTGTTGTAAGGTCTCTGTTGTTGTTGTGGGAACCGTTGTTGTTGAGGTGCTGGAGTAGGAATGGTGACAGTAGCCACTAATCTTAGCAAACACTGAGGCCTACCTCTGCCAATATGCACTGAATTAGTTTCTCCTGTCCTTTGGGGTCCGAAGAATGGTTTCTTTGTGTTTTTGGAGCTGGCGCCATTATCGGAAATCTTGCCCATCTTTAACAAACTTTCAATTATCTATCCTGCTATGACCACATCAACAAAGCTAGTGGAAGAGAAAGCAGCAAGTCTATCAATATAAGTTCCTTGTAGGGTATTCATGAACATGTCAGCCATCTCTCTTTCTAACATTGGAGGTTGGATAGCAACAGCCAGTTGTCTCCATCTCTGAGCATACTCACAGAAACTTTCCCTCGAAGATTGAGACATTCCCATTAAGAGAGTCCTGTTAGGTATCATGTCCAAGTTGTATTGATATTGTCGCATAAAAGCTTCAGCTAAATCTTTCCAATTTCTGACGTTGGCCCAGGATAAGTGTAAGTACCATTCCATGGATGCCCCAGTCAAGCTATCTTCAAAATAAAACATCCATAGCTTTTCATCCATATTGTATGCCTTCAACCTTCCCAGAAAGGACTAAAAATGAGTTTGAGGACAGGAAGTTCCATTGTACTTTTCAAAACACGGGGGCTTGAATTTGTGGGGAATTCTTACCCCCTCAACCAGGCCCATGTCCATTACATCAAATCCCAAGGAGTTCTGGGATTCCAAGGATCTTAACTTTTCAGATATCTCATCCAACCGACAGTCATAAGCTTCATCTGCCCCAGCACCTAGCACTGTGAACTGCTCATCTTGAGGATCTTCTTGTAGAATACGTTCTCTAGTGTTCCTTTGGCCATTCCCAAGGATATTAGCTTCAGGATTGTTGTCGGGTCCAAACACTATCAGAGTCGTTCGCGGCTACTCGTTCTCGTTGTTACTAGTACCTCCAGTGCCTACATGGTTATCTTCTGGGGTTTTCCGCTCGACCAACTCCCTCAATCTTTCCTGGGTCTGGGCCAGTCCAGTCATCAGCCATGAATTGATTCATTTGGGTCCTCACTTTTGTCCTCACATTTGTCATTTGAGTCCTCACATCTGTCACTTCCTGCTGTAGCCGATCCATTTGTAGACTCGGAAGGTTGTGTCGAGTTGGATATCTGTGGACTCAGTAGACGGAAAAGACACTTCTGCAAGCAATATTTCCTTAAACAATCAACAAAGTGAGAAGACAACAACAAATCACCTACAAAAAAAAATGGTATGTGGTTAGAATGTGTAAACACCCCAAATTTTCCCTCACTAAGTTCACACCATGGCTTGTGATCTTTCATGTTTAAGTTTTATCATATCATCTCATATTGCATTTTTGTTTCACTGCATTAGTTCAAGTTCATCTACATCTAGGGTTTGTGATCTGAGCAATCCAAGGATCCATCTGAGCCAATCCAAAGGTCTCCAATCATTCCAAGAGGGTCCATGTATGTTCAATCATCATTTTACATCCCTCAAAGATCAAGGAAGTCAAGAAATCACAAGAACTGGCAAAGCATGGAAGCAGAGCTAGGGTTTCACTCCACAGATGACCTGAAATTAGAGTTTTGGTTTAAGAGGCCATAACTCCAAATTTTTTGGTCATTCTTGTTTAAAATAGTATCAATATGTTATAAGGATCATGTGTACCAAGTTTGATGAAGAAATTCATTGTGGAAGTCATATGTTCATTGGGTAACTTCTTGAGCAAATCAGAGCAAAATACGGGCATCTGAGGCCCCCAACAATGGAACCAAGGTGGATTTTTCATCAAATTGAAGTTGTATGATCTTTATTTGATGATTGAAGTGCTTGGAAGTTCACAAAAATGAAGAAATTTGAGCTAAACCAAAAGTTGCCAAAAATGGAAATGACTTGTAATGTAAACTTTCCATTTTGGGAAAGTATTTCAACCTCCTCTTTCTCAACCAAAAATGCTTCAAATGAAAAATTGTTGGTTATGAAAGTTGTAGATTGGATCATTCCCTTTTCAAAAAGTACAAGAACAAGTTCTAATTCATCATAGAACTCAAGTTATGGCTTGGCAAAGTTGGCAAAAATCCTATAATTTTCACTTTCATGCCAAAGAGGATTTTTTGCAAATTCACAAACCAAGTCATTTTGTGACCTCTAATACACTTCTATGCATCATACCAACCTAGTGCATTGCCTAAAAATCATAATTGGCCAAAGAATCATAAGTTTTTATGCCTTGCACATCAAGAAATCACAAAAGGGGAAAAATGAACCAAACTTGCAAAAACTCATACAACCATGCTTCCACTTGCTGAATCACCACAAAACCAAGTCTATGGCTCTCCTTGATCTTTGCTGAGCCAGGACAAGCCAAATGCCAGCTGCAACATGAGCCCATACCTCAAGTACAAGTTTTGTTGAATTTTTGCAAGAGAGCCCATATCAATCACCATAGGCCACAACAACTTCTCTGACCTATCAAAGCTTGTTATATGGATCAAACATAGCTCATAACACAACACACACAAGGATAACACTTGAGAATCATCAAGTTCCCAAAAATCACCCCAAGAGCAAAAGCTTTCGAAACTCACAGCACACGCACTCAAACTTCAAACTCTTTTCATCAATCAACTCAGCTTCACCAAAGGATCATTTCCCACCCTTCATTGCAACCAAAAAGCCCCCAAAACCAAAATACGATTTCTGGCCAGTTGAAGAACAACCATCTAAACCAACCATTAAAAACTTCCTTCAAGCATCAAAGCATCACCAGGAGGGTCATTGGAGTCGTTTTGAACCAAAGAGGAGGCCAAATAGCTCAGATTGAGAAAGCTCCACTTTAGGTATCCTCAAGAACAAATTTTCCAAAAATGTAATTTTAGGTTATAGAATTGTTCTGTATGCTTTGCTGATCATCATGATCTGTTTGGTTTTGAAAATGATTGAGAACACAACCATGTATGAAGCTTCTGAAATTTTTGCGTATTTTTCATTTGCCTTCGATTCATGATCTTGAGTGAAAATAAATGGATTTTGTTGCTGGATTCGTGTTTAGGGTTGTTAGTTGAGTGATTCTGGAGAGTTAGGGGGTCTGGGGTGGCCTAGGGTGGAAGTTAGGGTGAAAAGTTGGCCGGAGAAGATGATCGGAGGTCTTCTCCGGCCACCTGAGATTCATTAAGAGGTTAATTAGGGTTTAGGGTTAGTTTGAATGATAGCCGTAGGATCTTGCTTACCCGCGTGTTTGGATGGCTCAGATTGCCTCATTAAACCCTAATTCTCATTTAATTAGTTAATTAGAATTAATTAAAATAAATTAACTCAGAGTGAATCTCAGCCATTCATTTGCGCGCTGGCCAACATTTTCCTCTTCAGTTTAAATTTTGTCCCTTGGATCATCCTGCTTTCTCTTATTTCAATTTTTATTTCATTTTTTATCATTTTTCTTGCATAATTTATTTAAAATACTTAGAAAATTCCAAAAATATTTTTATTCTGCACTTTTAATTCAAATATTTTTCTTCACCCAAAAACATTTTTATTTTTATTTTTTGCATTGAAAACCCATTTTAAAAATATTTAAATGTTTATTTTAATTAATTAATGGAAATTAATTAATTAAAATACCATTTAGGTTTCTAAAAATCCCCAAAAAAATCACATTGCATCTTAGGACATTTAGAAACATTTTCAAACCATCCATACAAATTTCTTTTTGGTTTTGATTCAACTTTTACATTTTTCCTGAATTTAGGGTTCATAAAAATCCCATTTTTGAACCCTAACTTCAAGAATTCTTTTCTGCCTAACCATGAAGGGTTTGACATTGGTTCTTTTTGAATTATTCTTCATATGGCATGTAGTATCTAGAATATGTTTGTCACAATTTTATCTTGCATTTTCCATTAGATTTGCATTTTCCCTCTTAAGGTACCTTAAAACCCTAGCAAACTTAGAAAATTCACAACTTTCTTTAGGTTAAGAGTTAGGCCTTATCCTTTGGGGTGTGATATCATATGGGGTTAGGGTTCCTTTGAGTTCATTTGCAATTTTTTATCTTATGTTTTGCTTCTGTTTTTGACTTTTGCATCTCATGTTGCCTTAAAACCCTAATTTCTCATGTTCATTTGCATACATCTTGCATATGCATCCATTCATGAACTTGACATGACATTTCATGCATTCACATGTAATCTTAGACATCTTAGAGCATATTAGAATCATGTTTGATCATTTCTTCATTCATTTGCCATGATGTGCATTCATTTCATTCCATGAACGTTCATGAACTTTCAAACTTCAAAACATGTTTCCTTTGCATTCCATCTCTTGTATGAACATTCATAACACTTGACATGCCTTTGCATCATCTCATAGAATCCTTTGCATCATGTGTTTGCTTCTGGTTTTGTCTTTACCTTTGCATACATTTCATTTTCACTTCATTTCTTTCCTTTATGTTAACATTTTCAGGTGGTAAGTAACTTAAGAAGTGAATTTACCTTCACTTCTCATTTCTCTTCTCATTCTTCTTATGCATCATTGCTGCAATTTTATTTGCTTTAGAGTGAGCTTGCTCATTCATGTTCATCCACTTTCTTTCTCCAAGTTACTTATCTTCTTCAATGAAGTAAGTAACTTGTTTCTTCTGCTTCTCCTCCTTTCATCTGCTTCTTCCACTGGTGGCTTCTCTGAAGATCTCTTGCAAGCCTTACAAACCATAGGAACACCCAAGCATGACAATATTAGGGTTTTTATTAGTCCCCCTTTAGTTTTTACCTTTGTTTCCTCCTTGTGTCTCTCTCCTCATCTCATAATTAGAGACTAAACCTTTAAGGCTTTAAGACTTTGTGATTGGGGTTATGCTTGCATCCTTCTCTTAGGATGGAGTGTATATATTTAATCCTAAGTGTTAACCCCTTAACTTGTTTAAACCTCTTAATCAATCCATCTTAATAATCACTAAGACAATAGCTTGTAACTTGGGCCTTGCATTAGGGTTCTAATTCTTCCTTTATTGGTTAAGAAGGACTAACCCTAGTGTTAATGGACAAGTCCTCCTCAAGTTGTCTTACAAACCATAAAATTCACTTCTTAATCTTACCCTTAATTAAAATCCACTTTAATAAAGGCTTGTTTTGTCATGAGGTTAATCCCTAATCATGGATTAAGTTGAGGTATCTTCCTCAGCATAAGTGTGCTCATCTATTATCCTTCTATTAGGATGGTGTAATGGGTCCAATAAATCCTTGATTATGGCTTAAACTCATTACTTAACACTAAACAAAAACTCCAAAAACATCTAAATAATCACAAGTATGTTAATGATCTTAATCCTACATCATCATGGTAATTAGGTTTGAGGTGTTTACCTCATACTTAAGGTATTCTCATTATCCCTAATCAAAGGGAGGATATGATGAGTTTACTAAACCTTGGTTTAGGCTTAAGCTCATTAACTTATGAAAAACACAAAAAGCAATAAAAGATTGAAAACACAAAAACAAACAATAATCGTCTCCTCCGGGATTCTTTTCTCATCATCTTCACTCACAAACGAGAACTTGCTTCTTCCGTCTAATGCAAGACAGTTAGCACTCAAGCCAGACGAGTCATACACTTGAGCATAGACAAGTAAGAAGTTCACAGTCAATTCATCTTTCAGTCTCTTTGAGTCGAACTACGGTGTTCTGACTTCCTCATTGCACGAGAGGATACGTAGGCATAACTTAACTATTATCGAACAAAAGTCTCTGTGTCTTCCCCCTCTTTCATCATTCTCTTTTAAGCCTTATTCCTGAGCACTTCACATCTCTTTTGCATTGACACTTGTACATTCTTTTCCAGCGTTTTGCACACAGATAGCACAGACACTACCCCTTTAAACACAAACTTTCAAGCGTGGATCCCGTCGAGTACGACGGACAATCTGGGTGCTAATACCTTCCCAGGTTGTAACCAACCCCATTTCTCAGTTTCTCTGGTTCGCAACCGTCTTGTCCATATCTTTCTAGGTTTATGCAGCATTACCTTTCCTTCGGGATAAAAATGCCTAGCTGGCGACTCTATTCATTTCACCTTCATTCTTCCTTTCCCCGACCGTTCGCGCCTGTACCGGGATGCAAATCTTCGGGAGCGACAGAATGCAATGCAATATGCCTATTTGTCTTTCGAGGGTATCCGGTTTGGTTCTTGGTTTTGACCTTCCAGACCCCTTGGAGGAGATAAAGATGTTGAACGAAATCCACAAAAACCAATAATACATAGAATACAAGCGACATTGCATAAATACAACCAGTTCGTGAATACAACAAAAACAAAAACTCCCATGGTAAGTTGAAATACAACAATAATACATAAACTATAATACAATCAGTTCACGAATACAACAAACCAAACTCCCATGGTGAGTCAAAATACTAAAAATAACAAGTACAAAGAAAATCAAACATCCAATCCATATGCATCCTCCCTGACTTCTTTCAGGAGAGCATCAATCACAGGTCCAGCTGGGTGCTCTGTGATGGTCCTGATGAGAAGGTTCCTGGTTGTGATGGCACTCGTCATCTTCTGATACTTATCTTGCTCTTTGGATCTTTTTAACCCTGCCCGGAGTTTTAACTCCGAGATTTCCTTCTGAGCGGCTAGAAGTGCTTCTTGGCTTCTTCTCTCACTGGACTCCAACTGTTCCATCTTGGCTTGCATCTTCTGATCTTCTTGCAAACGAGCATCAAGTATTCTGACCCATCTTCCCTGACTCTCTTCTAGATAATGCTCAGCTCTTGCCTTCTGAAATTTTGCCTCTTTACATGCATTCTTCAACACAAGTTCTCCTGCTCGGGCTTTCTTGATGAAGTCTTCAGTCTTCTCAATGTTGGTTACATGCTCAATGCGTAGCTTTTCTAACCTTTTAATGTCCAAGTGAGCATCATTCCTTTCCCAAAGGGTCTTCTTTAAAGCTTCGGCGAGCTGGGTATTTCTTTCCTTCAGCTTTTCAAACTCTTCCAGGCTTACTGTATCTATGGGCTCAACTGCTGATGGCCCTGGTACATCTTCCAGGGTGAATAGCATATAAGTAATATGTCCTCTGATACATGACCATTCAGTGTACTGAGCAGAGACTATGTTATTACACTTTCCCAGAATGGCGGTTCCTTTAGTCTGTATATTGTCCCAAGCCCAGGTTGCTTGTCAGACGGTGGCATGGTTGTTCTGAACAACATAATAAAGAGATTCTTCTAGGTCTTGCTCCCTTGGTGGATGTACCAAGGCATAACCTAATTGTCTTTTGAAAAGTAAAGGATTGTAGTTGATGCAACCCTTCACTCCGATGAGAGGCACATTTGTGTATTGACCACAGCTGGTTACTATATCTCAACCCTTGGATTTCTGAGTACACCACCTGATATCTTCTGAAGTAAGGGCAATCATTCTCTTAGCCCAATTCCTCGTCTGATGCGGGTTCAAGAAAGCTTCCGTGTTTGGCATGTGTTCATCAACCAACTGTAGAAAAGAGGTGCATAACATCTTACTAGTCTTCCTCTTTATTTCTCATTCCTCTGATGAACTGAGTAATAAAAGTCTCCTAACAAGGTGGGAACCAGGTTCTTTAGCATGGAGATATGAATGGAATTCTTGCTTACAAACTTAGGCTCGTCTACAAACAAAATGATACCATAAATGATGAGATCTAGGAGAGCACAGACCGTTTCCCAATTCCCTTTTGCAGCATGCTTTGTAGCATGAGTAATCAAGAAATCCAAATGAAGGTATGGGATTCCAACTTTGGAAGTCATGTGTTCATCGATGGTGGTTACTTTCAGATGTAGTGCTTTGGCTATGTCTTCATTCTTCGGAGGAGTCATTTCAGGATTGAAAGGAATTCCTCTTCAGATGGGGAGATCCAACAACATGGAGTACTTTTCCAGCAACAGACCTATCTGGAAGTCAGGGAAAGTGAAACAACGGAGGTGAGGGTCATAAAACTACAGACAAGTGTGAATCATGCTCCTTTGTGATGCATGCAGGTCCATAATTATGTCCAAGATTCTACCATAACGTTTTTTGAATAGAGGTACATGATTAGGAGTAATAAGGGCATGTATCTGTTTAATACCCGTTAAAGGATACTCAAAGAAATGATAGGTGATGTTGCTTTTCCTTATTGAATCCATTCTGAAGGTGCGTGCTGAAGGAGATAACTGAAGAAGTGTTGTAACAGATAGGCTAAGCAAAAGAATGGTCAAAACCAAACCAAGAAAAGTGGATACCCTGTAAAACAAATAGACAAATGTTAGAAATGAAGCAATATGATGCATGATGATGACATGAAAAGGTTTGTGATCAAGTGCTGGATTATCAGTTGGCTCTGGTGGGATCCTTATGTGTTCAAAGTTTCAGATGGAGGCTTGAGAACCAGTAACCGGGTGAGCAACTCAAATAAAGAGTCAATAGTCCAGGGTTTCAAAGGATCAGCCAAAAATAGTACAACCTTATAGCATTCCAGTAGCAAGGTATGATGAGGTCAAGGGTTCCTGCAAACCTGTAACATCCCATCCCACTCACATGTATGTACTAGAACAAGATCCTCAGGTTTGGATCTATTATGAGAAGTGTAAACACATTCATCTTGGGGGGATATAATGCTTACATTAATCATAAAGAATCCTCCCCTAATTCACCTCAAATGTTGAAGGTCATTTAAAGAGGTCATCCAGACTTAGCAGACTTCCCAGATAGCTCTAGCACTATAGGAAATACGTAGCACAGAGTTCTCAAAAGGAAACCCATGTCTGAACCGTGTTTTCATATTCCCGCACCAGACCGAAATGGAATGGGAAAGAATTTGAAACCACTCTAATTCTATGTGTCACTCAGGCCTTTGCATTGAGCCTCTCTCACTAGAATATCCCACCCACCAAGGTAACAACAATCCAGCACAATGATATGATAAAAAATGAAATGCGAATAGCAGTAGATGAAAGCGATAAACAAAAGCAATAAATAAAGCTATACAAAATCAAACAAGCGCTAGGAGAAACCCTCAATGACTCAGGAGCTCTGGTTACAAGTCCCCAGCAGAGTCGCCTAGCTATCGCTCCCCAGATTTTCATCCTAGTGCAAACACAAATTGGTGTCGGCGATGTTGAAGGTTGAGGTTGAATAGAGTCGCCAGCTAGGCATTTTTATCCCGAAGGAAAGGTAATGCTGCATAAACCTAGAAAGATATGGATAAGACGGTTGCGAACAAAAGAGACTGGGTAAGGGGGTTTGTTATGACCTACGAAGGTATTAACATCCAGATCGTCCGTCGTACTCGACGGGATCCACGCTTACCTGACTGGGTTTTAAAAAGGGGGAAAAGTGTATGTGATAATAGTGTATAAAAGAGATGGATGTACAGGGTGATGGTATACAAAGAATGGGAGCTCAAAACTGAGGCTAGGAAAAGAAAGCTAGAAAGAGGAGATGGGGGAAAACTGGAGACTTTTGTTCGATAACCGTTAAGTTATGCCTACGTATCCTCTCGTGCAATGAGGAAGTCAGAACACCGTAGTTCGACTCAAAGACACTTGTATGTTTTGTGTGAACTTCTTGCTTGTCTATGCTCAAGTGTATGACTCGTCTGGCTCGAGTGCTAATTGTCTTGCATTAGACGGAAGAAGCGAGTTCTTGTTTTCAGAGTGAATGTGATGAGAAAAGAATCCCGGATGAGATGTTTATTGTTTGTTTTTGTGTTTTTTGTTTTTTTATTGTTTTTGGTGTTTTGCATAAGATAATAAGCTTAAGCCTTAATCGAGGGTTTGCAAACTCATTATATCATCCCTGATTAAGGATAATGAGTATACTTAAGTATGAGATGGATATCCCAATTTAATTACCCTAATGATACAGGATTAAGATCATTAACCTACTTGTAATTATCAAGTGTTTTTTTGGATTTTTGTTTTGTGTTAAGTAAGGAGTTTAATCTCTAATCAAGGATTAGTGAACTCATTACACCATCCTAAGAGAAGGATGATAGATGAGGACACTTAAGATGAGGAAAATACTTCAACTTAATCCATGGTCAGGGATTAAAATCATTATATATCAACCCTTTATTAAAGTGGATTTTAATTAGAGATTAGATTAAGAAGTGAATTTTATGTTTGTAAGACTAAACCTGAGGGGGATTTGTCCATTAAACACTAGGGTTAGTACCTCTGACCAAGAGGCAGAGATGTAACCCTAATATAAGGCCGAAGTTAGAAGCTTAAATCTTGATAAATATTAGGTGTTTTGATTAAGAGGTGAAAACAACTTAAAGGTTTAACACTAAGTATTAAAGTTATACACTCCATCCTAAGATAAGGATACAGGCATAACCCTAATACAGAGCCCCAAAACTTTAATTGTTTAGCCTTTGTTATTGAGATGAGAAGCAGAGACTCAAAGAGACTCAAAAGGTAAAAGACTAAGGGGGACTAATCACAACCCTAAATTTATCATGCTTGGATGTTCCTGTGGTTTATGAGGCTTAAAGAGAGATCTTCAAATGGCCACCAAGGATGAAGAAGATGAAAGAGAAAGAGAGAGAAAGATAGGTTGCTTACTTCCTGAAGAAGTTAAGTAACCTAGGAGTGGGAGAGAAACAAACATAAGTGAATCAAATTCACTTCAAACACAAACAAATAAGAGGGTGAGAAAAGATTGGATGTGGATTCACATCCACATCCCAATTAACTTACCATTTGCACCTGAAAAGTTAGTGTGTATATATATATATATATATATATATATATATATATATATATATATATATATATATATATATATATATATATATATATATATATATATATATATATACAAAGTCCATGATCAAAATAAAAGCAAATCATATGATAAAAAATTGAAGTTGCATCCAAACAAACCCTAAACCTACATAAGAACACCCTCCAAAGGTGGAGGTCTAAAGCTAAACCAAAGTCAAGTTATGGTTTTCCTAAGTTTGTCTAGAGTTTTGGACTCTTTGCAAAGAAAAAGTCAAAACAAATTGAAAATGGAATGCAAAAATATGATTTAAATGTCCTAGATACTAAATGCAACATGTAAAAGAATTCAAAAGAACCAATTACAAATTCATTTTGGTTAGGCAGAAATGAATTTTTGAATTAGAGTTATGAAAAAGGGGATTTTCAAAACCCTAATTCAAGTTTAATTGTCAAAACATGATCAAGCCCTAAAATAAATTTGTGAAATGAGTTTGTAACTTGTTCTTAAAGTCCAAAGAGGCTCTCTGATTTGTTTGGTGATTTTTAAATACCTAAAAGTATTTTTAATTAATTAAAATGAATGAATTAATTAAATAATACAATTAAATGATTTAAAAATAAATTTTTAATGCAAAAAATGAAAATAAAAATGTTTTTGGTTTTTTAAAATTAATTAGAATGAAAGTGTAAAAAATCAGAATTTTTGAAAATGTTTTGCTATTTTTAATAAATAAAGGAAAACAAAATGAAATAAAAATGAAAAGTAATTGAAAGGGAGGGCTCAGATTGCGTGGAAGTCAGATCAAGGGTTGAGGGTGTGAGTCAGCTTGACTGAAGGTATGAAGATCCAATGGTCCAGGTTTAAACTTCTAATACGCACGCAATCCAAAGGCTGTCATTCAATCTGATTTAATTAATTAGGTTTTATTTTAATTAAACATAATTAGGGTTAATGACTAATCTGAACCGTCCACTCACTAACCTAATCAAGATCTAAGGGCTCACACTCAATTTGGGCACCCTAACCCTAATCACTTTCAGATGACCGGAAATTGTGCTTCGGTCATCTTCTCCGGCCAGCCAAAACCCTATCTTCTTCCCCAGGCCATCCCAAGACCTCTAACCTGCCTAGAAATACTCCCCACACTTCATGGAACACAAATCAACAATCAAACAACATTTATAACACATGAATCAAGCAAATCGAAGCAAAATCAAAACACGGGAAAACTTTCAGAACAACATGAAATGGTCATTTCTTGCTCATTTTCAATTCTAAAGACATCTATGTGATCAGTGCAACATGAAGATTCATTTTGTAACAAGAAAATGAAGTTTTGAGAAAAACATTCTTGAGCTATACCTGAGCTGGAGACCTTCGAAAGTGAGCTTTCAGAGACTCCCACTTGTGCAAATGGACTCCTTTGAACCTCCTGAGGCTAATGGAATGCTTGAATGGAGTTTAAACTGGCTATTTTGAGAGGTTTAGTTCTGATATGGCAGAAATGGAGGTTCTTGTGTGTTGTGTTTCAGGCCATTGTGAGGGGTGGGATTTGTTCTATGGGGGATGTGTGGTTGATTGGTGAAGGTATTTTTGAAGTTTGATGGCCGAATTGGGAGAATCGAAGAGAGGAAGTTTTTGGGAATTTTTGTGCAATCTGAGTGTGTGTGTGTGTCTTCTGAGCTCTTGTGTGTTGTGTTTTATGATCTTTATGCAATGCATAAACAATTGGAATGAGTCAGAAGAGCAAATATCCACTGTGGGAATGGCATGGCTCAATTGGCCAAAAAGTCAAAAGTTGTGTACTTGAGGTATGGGCCATGGTAGAGCAGATTTAAGGGCTTGAGCTGCCTCAGTTGGCTTCAAGAAGAACCCTAGGATCAAATGTTATGAGCTGTATGGCTTGGATCAAGAGCTTGCATAGTTTTTGCAATTTTGCAACTTTGTGATTTCTTGAGAAACAAGTCATGGAATCCATTGGTTCAAGGCTCAATTCTGACTTTGAGATGTTGTTTGATCATGTCATGATGTATTTGAGTGGATTAGAAGTCATGTAGAGGCCTGAAATTCACTTTTGCATATTTCCCTCTTTGGCCTAAACTTGAAAATTACAAGATTTTTCCCAACTTTGACCCATCATATCTTGAGTTCTAGGATGAATCAAGAGGAGTTCTTGTAATTTTTGAAAATGGGAAGATCCAATCTACAACTTTCATGTTTGAAAAAAAATCATTTGAAGCCTTTTTGATCAAGAAAGAGGAGGTTGAAAATATTTCCCAAAATGGAAAGTTTTTATTACAAGTCATGTCCAAAAATTGCAACTTTTGCAATGGCTCAAAGTTCTTTAATCTTGTGATCTTTCAAACATTCCTAAGACCAAATAAAGGTCATAGGACCTCAAATTTATGATGATGACCCTTTGGGACCCTTGTTGGAGGCCTCAGATGCCCTAATCCTGACTTTTCTTACACAACAAGTTACCATTTGATCAGATGACTTCGACATTGAATGTTTTCATCAAACTTCATCCACACACTCCTTACATCACATAAAGATCATTTGAATCAAGAATGCCCACAAATTTTGGTTGTAAGGGCCTCAAACTGAAAACCCTAATTTTAGGTCATTTGTGTAGGAACCCTGAGCCTGCCTGGGTGGCTCTGCAATCGCTTATGATTTTTTGACTTCCAAGAACTCTTGAGGGTACAATATGACCTTAGAACACTCAAGGATCTTCTTGTCATGCTTCATGGCCTCTGAGATACCTCATACTCTCCTCAAGATTCACCTGATCATAAACCCTAGTTGTGCAGAGATGCAATAAGATATTAAAGGTGAATATGCAACGTAAGATGTAATGATATGCTATGCAATATGTGTGATCATAAGCCAAGGCATGAGAAAGTCAGAGGGAAAATTTGGGGTGTTTACACAAACTAGGCAAAGCTAAAATACAGCAGCTACTAATAGCATAAACAACTACTAAATGCAATGCTAAAATGTAAAACAACCTATTAAGCCAACAAATAGCATGCAAAACAGCTGTAAAAGATCAAAACAACATGAGTGCAATATGTTTTTACAGCTTCTGCTTCAAAATACAGCTACGAAAAATAAGGCAAATTTCAATTATTTTTAAATATGCACAAAATGAGATTTAATGCACAACATAGAATGCACAAATTATGCAATATTAGTGCAACAACATGCAATGAGATTTTGACAATGAAATGAAACATCATTATACAATCAATGTTGTAAACTAAATGCCCTTTCTTGTGATTTTTACATCATACAATTTTCAATATGCACATTATTTAACCAAAATGTGAATGGCTTCAGTATGCAATGCAAAAATAGAGGTATGCACATTTATTAAAATTCTATGAGTGGTATTTATTAGTGCAAACAATGATCACAAAGTGCCATGAACATATATGCAACATTTATGCACAAAAACGGAAACTAACAAAATGCATATCGAAAGCTATCAAAATACAGAATCATGAACCTAAAGTGATCCTAAAAATTCACTTAAATCATGATCTAACAATACATGGTGATTAAAGGAATGAGCATCCCACAACATGCCATGAAACAAACAAAGAAAACAATTTTGTATAGCGTTAACAGGTTAAAGCTGGGGGTTAACTGGTTAATGCCCCTAAAATGCCAACAAACAGGTTTGGAAAACACGTGTTAACCGGTTAACCCCAGGGATTAACCAGTTAACATTGAACAGAATGCAAAAAACAATAATGAAATAAGCACTTCTAGCCATTAACCTACTACCGAAAGCTCCTATTACACTCATGAACATGCTAGCACGAAATTTCCACTCAAACCTAGTCCTCTAATACATATTAGCATCAAGAACTAGCCACAATTCTAGCTACCAACAATCAAAATGAGCAAAACGCAAGAAAAACGTAAAACAATCAAAATGCAAGCAAACGATAATCAATCAAAGAATGCCATACGATGAGATGAAATGAATAAATTAAAAGCGAAGAAACAATTTTGGATTCACCAACCTACAAAGAGGAGGCTTGTTTGGTGATTGTTGCGAGTTGATCGATGCATAAATGAAGAGAATACTAGAGACTTCAAGCTTCGATCCGCAAGAATGCAAAATAAATGCAATTGATCTTAAACGCTTCCGATTGGTTAAATAAACACCGTAACCGTGTCGGATCTTCGATTAACCACTGAATTGGTGAAGATGATGGAGGTGGAGCTTCCGATCTATCGAGTTTCGATGTGAAACTTGAAAGATTATGATGAAGATGAAGCTTTAGTGAATTTGGAAATGGAAGAAAGTGAGAGAATTGAAAATGGTGAAGCTTGTGAAAAATGGCTAATGCAAAATGTTCAACCAAAAATATCTAACCCCTTTTTCTTTGATGCTTAGGGTTTATATAGTAGTTAGGTTTGGAGTTAGGGTTAGGCTTGGATGGGAGGCTTGGGTCCTAAGCTAAGGCTTGGATGGAAATATTCCGGGAATATTCCTTGGCATATTCTTGGAATATTCTAGGAATATTCCCCCAAGAAGAGTGTGAAATGTTATAGAGTGTGGTAGAAAAATGAGACAAAGTGAAAAAAGGAAGGAAGTGGGAAAACCAACCATAATTTGAAATTCCTTCACAATTTTTGCCGCCGTTAACCGGTTAACCCCAGGCGTTAACCGGTTAACGGATGAAAAACTTTGATTTTCCCTTCCTTTGGTAGCACCTCTTGGGAACGACTTGGATTATTTTTGTGGTATTATTTCTTCTCTTGAGATTCAATGATTGGCAAGGACTCCTCGATCGCATGCCTCATGCATATGCAAATGATGATGATTTATTTATTTTTTATTATTTATTTTTGAATGCAATGCGATGTGTAGCCAGATATGCTGGCTGACGAAGCATATACCACTTGGGGTTTAAACTAAATTAAGAGGGAAATTTTTGAGGTATTACACCTAACTCTTCGACTTTCGTAAAAACGGGGATGTCTTTGTCAATGAAGCACGACTCAGTTTCCAATGGCTCGTCGACAACCTACGAGAATTCGTTTTGGTCGGATGAGGAGACGACTACGTTCCCTTCCTTGAAATGTCTTGGGTTAGCGGTACCTGAAAAGCAGAAGGAACAAGTGAGTTTGATGTTGCATCAAATCCACCCTTCCATCGTAATTCAAGTGAAAGGGTGAAGGGGCCTAATGCTCGACATACTCACATTAAGGTAGCTCGAACCAACAAAGGGATCCATAAAGATTCCGCCCGGGGCATTCGTGGAATGCCCGAAGTCTCCAAAGAGATCTAGAAATTTTCGCTCGGGACGCTCATAGGACGCTTGCAACATTCATCTAATCATGTTGATTCAGCCCGATCTGTTCACCTAAACATGCTAGTTTTTCCCGACTTATTCAGGTTATGCCTGAGGCAGTCATACACAAACTCTAGAAATACACCTAAAACAGAAATCTACCCACTTTAGGCGAGTAAACCGCCACTAAAATTTCTTAACAAGCATTGAAATTTCCAGGAAAAGGGGATTCGAAGATTACCTGACATAGTGATGGCAGGAAGATAACGACGGTGAATGGCGGCAACAGCGGTGGTTATGCTGGGAAGTGGAAGTTGCTCACTGGAAGTCCGATTAATTGTAGGAGCAAAAAATTGGAGTGAAATGGTCCCCACACCTTTTATACAATAGGAACGTGTGAAAGGACGCACCTAGGTAATCATTACCTAGGTTCCTTAGGGTGGCCAGAATTCAATGCAACGTTAGACGGGAAACGAAGCGACACGCATTCAATTCTTTAAACACGTCACCTGAGAGAATTCTGAACAAAGCCGAGCATGTATAAACTTCCCCGACACCTAACGGTGTCGCGCACTGACATAACTCCTCGACGGGAAATGATGTCTGCATTATTTTTGGCGCAGTCTTGTGGTCGTCACGACTCTCCGAACCTTCTTCCCCGAACGACTCCTCATCTCGACAGGTCAAATCCTTTATGTCCAAAAATTTGACCCCCGATTACTCGCCTCATGTCTACTATGCCCGACTTGCTTTCTCTTAACTCATTGCTCCGTCCTAGAGCTTCGACTTGGGGGGCTCCTGTTCTGGACTGGGCCTCCAAGACATAGATGGGCGTAGACCCAAAATCTCACAGGTTCAAACCCCAGTCAGTCAGGAAGATACTAAGTCGGGCAGAGTTCGATCTCACAAGCAACCCTCTAGGGAGTCGGGCAACCGCCTTCATTTATCGTATAGGTGCTAGGGAGACCGTGTCTCTCCCTCATGCGCCACGTCATCCAAATGTCCACCATTATCTCCTGAAAGATAGGGGCAGTTGGACTAGATATAAGACCACATGCTAGGTCTTACACGCTCCTACGCGTACCTTGGCAGTTCTTCCTTGGGCCTAGCTAATCCAACCCAAAAAAGGACATTGGCCCAGCGCTGAGGGCTTAATATAAATACCCTTTTTCACTAAAGGGTCAGGTATTCTGATTAACTCACTCTTTTACCAATTTTTTTTACCCAATCTCACTTGAGCTTTGGAGTGTATTGCAGGTACATCCCCCTCGTTTCTCCTAATCACTTTGTTTGCGTTTGACCTCTAGAAAACCCTTTTGATCATATAAGATCAGTTTGCAAGAATAATAGAAAGCTCAATAAAGCCATTAGAAGAGACAATTTTCAGATGCCATTCATGTACAAAATTAGAAAAATATTTTATAATAGTCTATAATAAATATAGATGTAATATAATTCATGTATGTGAGTCTAACTTGTCAAAATTTGAAGAAAAACCATAAACAACCACCAAGAATGTTGCAAATATTAAAGATAGATGTTTGGAAGTGAGATGATTATGCCATGGTAACAATACATCCAAATTTAAGAGAGAACAAAATAATCTAATTTTAATTAATATGCTTTATTTCCATGTTTCATTTTATTACCAACATCTGAGAGTACACAATTATGATCTAACATATACTTTAAATATATACATCTGAGAGTACACAATTATGATCTAACATATACTTTAAATATATATAGTGACACTTGTTGTTAATACATACGGGCTTGAGAAAAATTTCACTTGGTTGACAATCATCATCATGAATACATTTCTGTATTGTTGCAACTAAAAAAACAAAACAAATTAATATAATGTTACTAAAATGAGATGAAATATTATATAGGAGTTATAAACTAAAGAGGTATTTTTTTAAATGGAATGAAAAAAATAAGTTACACTTATCATCACTGCTCTTTGCAATAAGAAATAGAGAAAGTAATAAAATTATAGCATACACAGATTTGAGATATTTAGTCATATTTTTATTCAATTGTACATAACAAATAAAATATTTTTTGACACCTTTATAGTTTATAGAGTGTTTGTTGTGATAAAAATAATTAAATACTTTTGCCTTTTAACGAGTTATAAAATACGTAGAAATTTTATAATCTTTATTATAAAAAAATTAAAGTATATTAAGGTATAGTGCTTTTTTGGCATACACTGAAGCGGTAACATAACTTGTTAATTATTTGAATTTATAATTTTTGTAATTAACATAACTGGTTAAGAAAAATACAGTATAGAGAAAAAGAGAAACATAATAACAAAACAAGAGATAATGTAGAGAAAAAATCACAGTCGTTGTCAAATGTTACAACACATAGACTATCTTCAACCACTCCAAAGCCTCAATACACCCGCATTCTCTAAAGAAAAAATATTTAGCTATCCCTTCCAACACTCTAAACCAAGAGTACAAGAGAAAATATGAGAAATGAAATACAATTTTAAAGTGCTTTTGATTGGTACATCATAGAATGAAGAATTTAAATCCTATATATCGCCTTGGACTCCCTCTTCCCTCACAAAATAAAGCGATGTGGGATTCAAAGAACTTGTATCCTATATATAGTCTTTTTTTATAGGCAAATTCAATAATGAGAGATTAAGGGAATCTTAAACCACAAAACAACAATCAACCAAAGGGAAGAAAAAATTACAAGCAATCAAATGGACATTTATATCATTCATACAATCTACTCTTATAACCGATACCTCTACCCAAAATAAGTCAATTCCAAGAGGACACTAAAATGGAAAACATAATATCATCAACTATACAAAAGCCTTTCATTGAAAATAATATTATTTCTCGCCCTCCATAAATTCCAACAAACTATGAACCATAATGCGTAAATCAACTCTTTCTTACCACGACCTTGAAGATGATTAAACCAAGAGTTAGCATGATGGCTACCACAAAATTTCTCAATCATTGGTATTTCCACCCAATTGCAAACCTTGTTCCATATCAACAATGATTTAGAACATCTAAACATCAAATGATTTAAATTTTGCTCCTCTTGAAAGCAAAACACACACATCTTATCGAGATCATCTACCAAAATATGCCTTCACAAAAGTAAGCAATGTGAGAATTTTTTCAAAATGTATATTTTTAACAAACCCCGACAATCTCTACCTTGATTGAAAACAATATATAAACTTTCATTGTCTTCACCGACAATCAGACTCCACCATAAAGAGTTAGTCACTTGAAGTTATATCACTCTAAGAATTTTCACATTGTCTTCACCGACAATCATATTTTTTAAAAACTATCATACCCCCATAAAAATAATTAAATATTTTTGCATTTTAAAGAGTTGTAAAATACATTCTATAAATTTATAATATTTATTAAATTTCTTTTGAAGTATATTAATATATTGTGTTTTTTTCCCTTTTAGCATAATTTGATAATTATTAGAGTTTATTATTTTTGTAATGTACTTTTCAATCTTTGATGATAAAGATGTGAATTTTAAATATTAATAATACAACACAATGAAAATGACATTGACAAAATATCAATGTATTGTTGGATTGTGTAATAGAAATTTTTTGTTACATAAGAAAAGAAAATAAGAAAAAGATATTGGTTTTGTTTTAAGGTTGGTTAAATGGCCAACACATACATTTTCATCTCTAAAAGTGTGACAGAGTTGGAATGCATAATCGTTAGTCATGTATTTTTTAACGGTGGCTATCTCATTTCTATAGTGTTGAATGGAAACATATGCATGCTTTATCAGATGAATAGTATGCACAAAATCTATATATCATATAATATCTTTCATATCTTTCTCCAAACAAATTTGAATCCCGTGTATCAATATTAAATTTTTTTGCATGAAGAATATTCAAATAACCAATATTATCATGAAAGTCACACACAAATTTTTTACTTGAGTCGCTTATTAGGCCACCAAAGTCTCTTTCTGCATGTTATCATCAAAGTTTTATTTTTCATTTCTAGCACACCAAATGACCCATATGGAGGTATCACAATTCTAAAATTATCAATGTTGTCACGAGACCACAATATAAATTAGGTTATCCTCCTAAAAAAATTGAACTTCGGACGTAGAATTAAGTTTGATATAGCTTGTGTTTGATTACAATTAAAAAAATATCGAAGCAATGTTTCAGGTTCACTATGTAATATTTCTTATTCGCTTAAATGCTCAATTGAGTGTCAGTTCAGATGAGCAGAGTCCCTATGTACTCTATTTTTGTCATTTAGAATAATTAGAGCTCTTAAATGCTCTAAATGTTATCAGTTGGGACTAATATAGTAAATATTGAACTCTGAAGAGATTAATTAATATTAAAGGAAAAGACCAATATTAGTAAAGTATGAGGGGACATTTTGGTCACACTAATATTTGATCAATTGGTATTAGATGACAAAATATCAAATGGAGATATTTTATATCATTATATGTTATGAGTGGATGAGAAAGGATAAAAAGGAAAAATAGAAAGAAAAAAAAAGTTAGTAAGAGAAAGAGAATAAGAAGAAGAAAATAGAAAGAAAGAGAGAAGGAAAGGAAGAAAAAAGAAGAAACTCTTGGAAGTCATCATCTTCTTCACCAAACTTCATCAATTCTTCATCTTCTTCAACAAGGTGATTTTCATTAGATAGTGTAGTCTTGGGGGATATGAGAACATTGATGGGTTAGGATTTTGTGTTGAATTTGAATTGATGTTGTTTCCATGTTGTAATGGATGAATTGCATGCTTAATGATGATATAACATGTTTGGTTAAGTGTTTGGATGTTATATGATCATGTGAGTTTAGGGTTTTGATGATTTTCATGTCCAAAACATGATTTTGAGAATTATGGTTTTTCTCGTCTCGTAGGGCGAGCTAGATTGCTTTCAGTTTGCTGGGCGACCATGATAGCAGCCAGAAAAATAAGTGTTTCTCGTTTTCCCCATAACTCGAAATGAGACGATCAGAAGTGTTGGAAAGTTATTTCAATGCTCTATGTGATAGTGAAGTAGGAACATGATTTTATGTTATTTGATTTATTGGATAGAGAGAGAAATGTAATCAAAGTAAAAAGTGTGTTTGTGTTTCCATCAGAATTCATGAATCGGGAGTTTGATTGATATGGTACTTGCAACATTGGAAAGATAATCCAATGGGCTTTTAAATGGTTATGTGAGACCATGAACTAAACCATAATGTTTAATACAGGATAATAAATGCTTGTATGCGTTAATATGTATGTGAACTACTATGGTTCATTATGTTTGACATATTGTGCTACTATATGTGTTTCATGTACGACATTATGTTATTGGAATATAGAAAGAATGTCTCTCTTTTGCATGAAATAATGGGGAAACCTAGATATATAAATAAAAGGATATATTTGTATCTATTGAAAAAAATAGAATGTTAAAAAAAAGTAGTAAAAAGTAAGAAATAAAAATCAGTATTTGTTGAATATAGTATACTTTGTGCACTGTATGAATAGTATGTTTGGATGTTGTTGAATTAGTTCATTGTAATATTGAATCAATGGTTTTCTCATCAAAAGAAATTATTGATGAGTTCTTAGTTGGAAGCGCTTGGAGTCACGTGTGAAAGTGGAATTTGAATGTTGCAAAATCTATGCAATCTTTCTCTCTTACAATAAAGTTTCCTAAAAAACAAATCCTCGGAAATTGATATGTTATTTGTATTTATCCTAAGATAATAGAGATGTTATTAATACTGAAGCAAAATAATTTTAACAGCTAAATATAAACGTGTGTCTTTAAATCTCCATAAGTTTAAAAGAAAAATAAGTATGCTTTGATTAGTTATACCGAATTGAAGTAAGTATTAATACCTAATTTCTTAGAACATGTGTCCTAAGATAATAGAAAAATAAGATTAAAAGAAAAATAATTTTTTGGCTATTATGTTTTAAAAAACAGACTTATTGAAAACGTAAGTTTTATGCTAATATGTTGTATAAAGCAAGTATTTGATAAAATAATCCTCGTTAATATAAATTCCAAATCACTCCATTTTACAAATGTGGAGCATAAAATTGTACCAACATATTAAACAATATCAGTTGTAGTTGAAATACATGTTTCATGTTGAAACCATCAGTCAAAACTAATTTTATCAGGTTTAAATTTCCAAGAACATACAAATCTACTAGAAAAAAATGTTAGAGAGAGCCTTCTCTCTCTCGAACTTCCTTGATAAAATAATCTTCGTTAATATAAATTCCAAATCAACCAGTATTACAAATTTGGAGTATAAAATTTTACTAAACAATATTAATTTTAGTTTACATACATGTTTCATGTTGAAACCATCAGTCAAAAGTAGTTTTATCAAACATCATAACATGTCTATTAGCAGTTTTATAGAACATTATAGACTTAAATAGTGTTTTCATCCTTGTAAGTTAGAAAGTTTTTTGTTTTCGTCCATGTAAGTTTTTTTTGGATTAATTGCAATTTTGGTCCCCATATTTTCATTATTTTTTAGTTTTGGTCCCCCTATTTTAAAATTCGGAATTTTGGTCCCCCTGTTTTCAATTATTTTTATTTTTAATCCCCCATGTTTAAAATCCATAATTTTGGTCCCTCTATTTTCATTTTATTTTTACTTTTGGTCCCCTAATTTTAAGTTTGTTTTGGATTTTAGTCCCCTTTCCAATTGAGAGAGGGGACCAAAAGTCTAAAAAAAATAAAAATAAGGGGATCAGAATATTGAATTTTAAAATTGGGGGATCAAAAGTAAAAAAAATGAAAATAGGGGGACAAAAATTCCAAAATTTAAAATAGGGGGACCAAAAGTAAAAAAAAAAGGAAAATAGAGGGACCAAAATTGCAATTAAGCTTTTTTTATTTTCTTTTATTTGCATCCCTATATTTCACATTCACGTTCGTTTTAGTCCCTAAAACCAAAATCCGCTAAAAAATTCATAGTAAAATCTGCAGGAACTTGTGGAACCGGCGAATTTTTGTTTTAGGGACTAAACCGCAGGCAAAAAGTAAGATATAGGGATGAAAATAAAAAATTCACTAACTTACAGGAATGAAAACACTATTTAAACCAACATTATATATATACATATATATATATATATATATATATATATATATATATATATATATATATATATATATATATATATAAAGTAAGATAAAACTAGAGTGAATACTTGTATTTAGTAAGATAGGCTTGATCTATAAGCATCACAACTGCATGGCGCAATCAACATAGAAGTGTGACTTAAAGTCATTACTCAATTCAAACAGCAAACTACAACAGTACTTTAATATGAATGGAAATAAAACTAGTATTTTAATAAAAAATAGTACATTAATAAACAGGAAATAAAAGCAGAACTTTAATAAAGTGTATAGGGAAATTTGAGGAACAATGTATAGGTGTGAAAGCAACAATTGAGTGCTGTTACTTTTCTGCATATCATAACTAAAATCAATTATGACTATAACCATGACTATAACAATTGAGTACTGTTACTTTTCTGCATATCATAACTAAAATCAATTATATTGTGACTACAACCAAGGACTTAGTTACTTTGAAATGTAAATGATAGAACTAATAGAAGCATTTGACGCAGTTCATAAGAACTTATTAGTTATTTTTAGCCCAAAAAAATGAAGAGAGAGAAACCCCTTTGTTGCTCTCTTTTCTCTCTAGTTTTCGTTTGATTCCTTATTGGATTTGCGCTTTCTCTTTTACATGGATTGACATCATGCTAGGTGGAAGAATTTTAGATTCGTTGCTTAGAGGTGGGACATCTTTCCTAAGGGAAGGATTTCAAGCACGGAGAAGGATCATAAATATAACATCTGTTTTCTTTTCTAAGATACCTGATAGAGTGATGGCAGAAGATATTTTCGGTTTGTTCGGGTGTGAAGGGGATATCGTAGAAGTGGTCATTTCACCAAGGAGGAACAAGATGGGGAATATGTATGATTTTGCAAGGTTTGAAGGTGTTGTAGATGTGAAGTTTCTTGTTGTGAAGCTAGATAACATAGTTATTGATGGGAAAAAAATACATGCCACCCCTAGATTTGAAAGAAATGGGGTAAGGGGGGAAGGAATATCTAAGGGGAATTTTTGTAGAGGAAAGTCTCAAGTCAATGGATTTCAACATCTATAAGGGAATGAGTATTAATAGAAGGGCATCAGAAGGCTTTACAGTGGTTTTGAACGTTAATTTTTTGCAGAGGTGGTCGGGAAGTCAGTGGGAGGAGATAACAAGGAGATTCATTCCATTTTCACCTATCATTCTTATGTGGGTTACTTGGAAAGGTTGAAGAAGTCCTATATCAGAGTGGTAAGCACGCTGGGGTCGACTTATAACATTCAATCTTTCTTGGATTCAGAGAGGTATTTCGCTATAAAAGCAACTCCCATAGGAGCTAATTTCTGTCTATTGGAGGAGGAAAAAGAATGAGCTATTGAAGAAATGCTTGTGGAAGGAGAGAAGTGGTGGAGCATGTGGTTTGCTTCCATTTGCCCTTGGAATAAAGAGGACTTCGCTAACGTCAGAGTGGCGTGGGTCAGAATTTTTGGAGTCCCTTTATAAGCTTGGAAGATGGAATTTTTCTCTAAGTTCGCCAATAATTTAGGGGTGTTTGTTTGTGCAGATAACTTCATGATAAAAGGTGAGGTTAAATATTTGGCTAGAGTCTTGATTAAGGTTTCGTTGGAGTTTGTTTTACCGACGATGGCGGAGGTGCGTATCGATAACAAGATGTTCACATTGTTATTGAGGGAGGATATTTATGGACGTCTGAGGCAGTCTAGGTTTGTTCCAAGCGGGAAGGTTAAGTCGGAATCGTCCAGTATTTGGCTTCAGAGGAGAATCCAAGTTATGGTAGTGAATGTTCCTCTATCTGTTCTTTGTTTTCTCCGGTGGAAAGCAAGAGCGTGAGTGGTGATTCAGGTTCGGAGGAGGATGAATTGAAGAACATAATGATTAATTCAGTGACCTTTGGTCCATCGGTTAATAGGGTTATGAAGGGAAAGCAGACTTATGAAGGTAACTCTGTTGTATACAAAGCAAATGCTTCACCTAAAAGGCATATAGATGGCGTGTTTGATAGCGCATTGGTAGAAGCTATAGCCAAAAGCGAATCTACCTTTGTGGGGCTCGAGGAAAGTGAAAAGGTATAATTGGTTGAAAGATTTTCTTTTTACTCTAGGGTTGTGTGTAGCTTAGAGGAGTCAACATTTATTTTTTCTTCTCCTAAAGTAGTGTCATAGGATCTTATTCCTTTTGGGCAGGAGGGTTTTCAACCTGGGGCAAGGCATCATTTCAATAAATCTATGAAATTCAAAAGCCTTTGTTTATTAATTGGACCCAAAAAAAGGGGTAGGAGGAAAATTAAGCCAAAGAATATTGTATCTTCTCTTTGCAATAAAATGGAACCAGCTACAGGTCCAGGTAGATTGGAAGAGAACATTATACCCAATATTCTTACTTCAACTCAATTAAATACGACAAGTCTGTTTCTTAGACATGAAAAGAAACTTTATAGAGATAACTCAGATGAATCATACATTGTTAGGATTAATCTTAGGATGTTGGACAACTTGGGCTATAATGTTGGTGATAAGCTGTGGAATGCGATTTCGGGTTTAGGGGTGGTGGGAGGAGCCTCGGCAAGAGATTACAAGAATAAATTGGAAATTTTGGAGAAGGTTGATTTTAATAGAAAGGTAGGAGAGATGGAGAAGAACAATGTTTTTAAATGATTGTGGGATCCATGAAAATTAGAGGGGGAGGAAGTAGGGTTAAGCATAGTAGAATTTATGAAGTGATAAACAAAGGTAATGCAGATATTTCTTTTGATTCAAGAAACCAAAATTCAAGACTTGTCAGATTCTATGGCTAGGAGATTTTGGAGGAACGAGTTGGTAGAATTCTCATTTTCTAAATCGGAAGGAGCTTCGGGAGGTTTGTTGACACTTTGGAAGTTCAGTTGTTATGATGTAATTTATAGTTTCAAAGGCATATGGTTTTTGGGTATAAAGATTAGGTGGAAGGATGTTTTGTACTATATTGTGAATGTATATTCTCCTTGTGACATAAGTTCCAAGCATGTTTTATGACGGAGGTTATCAGATATGAAAGCGTCCAAGGAGGATGGGGTGTGGATTATAGTTGGTGATTTTAATGTGATCAAAGCAATTAACAAATGCAAGGGGAGTTCGGAGCATAGGGGGTTGTCGGAATATGGTGAATTTGTGGATTTTATTTCTTCTAGCAATTTGATTGATGTTCCTTGTAGAGGGATGAAGTTATCTTAGTTTGGGGGTGGAGCCAAGGCGTATAATAGAATCGATCGTTTTCATGTGGATAGTGATATAGTCGATAGATGGGGTGTAATGGGACAACTCATTGGTGATAGAGATGTTTCTGATCATTGCCCTATTTGGCTTGTTTACGACAAATCAAATTGGGATCCAAAACCTTTTTAAGTAAAAACAAGTGGTTTAATAATAAAGACTTTATTTCTTTTGTGGAGCAAGAGTGGAAGAAGTTGGTGGTTGAGGGTAGGAGAGTTTTTGTTCTTAAGAAGAAGCTTCTCCTTCTTAAAGAGAGGCTTAGATGGTGGAATTACAATGTGTTAGGAAAGATAGATTGGGAGATATAGGAGGATGTCCGTATCTTAAAATTGGGTGAGGATGGCGATGCGAAACTAGGGGAGTTAGAGTTGGACGATAAAAGGAGGGAGAATAGCAAGATTTGGTTGAATATTAAGATTAAGGAGAATATGCTCATACAAAAAGTTAGATTGAAGTGGCTTCATAAAGGAGACTATAATAGTAGATTTTTCCATTGTATTATGAAAGAGTGGCGGAGACGTAGCTTTATTGGTTCTTTTCTTTTAGATAGGAGTAGTAATGCTTCAGTGGAGGAGGTTAAGGAGGTTGTTAAGGATCACTTTGCTTCAAAATTTATGGAGACGGATCTTGAGAGGCCGGTCCTCGATGGTTTATCTTTCAATTATCTTACCGATTTAGAGAAGTTTTCCATTGAGGCTCCTTTTTCGGAATGTAAAATAAAGGAGGCTCCTTGTTAAGGGTGCATTTTTTCTTTTCTTAAAAAGTGTTGGTAGTTTTTGAAGGAAGAGTTTATTCGGTGTTTTGAATATTTTCATGTGGAGGCCACTTTATCTAAGGCTATCACATCTTCTTCTTTTTTTCTTTGATCCCGAAGTCCTCAAATACTTTGGGTTTGGATGACTTTAGGCCCATTTTCCTTGTTGGGCATGTTTACAAAGCTTTGGCTAAGCTTTTGTCGCACATATTGAAGGGGTTTTGAGCAACATTATATCCCAAAGTCAAAGTGCTTTTGTTCTAGGTAGACTATTGTTGGACGGATTTCTTGTTGCTAATGAATTAATAGATTTTACTTTGAAAGAGAGAAAGGAGTGATTACTTTTTATGGTGGATTTTGAAAAAGCATATGATAAAGTTTCATTCAATTTCCTTAGGTTTATGTTAAGGAAGATGGGTTTTGGGGAGGTTTGGATGAGGTGGATGGAAGCTATGGTTATCTCTAGTAAGATGTCGGTCTTGGTTAATGGAGCTCGACGAAAGAAATTGTTGTAGAGAGAGGTTTGAGGCAAGGAGATCCTCTTTCTCCTATTCTTTTTGTTATAGTGTCGGATGGTTTAAGAGGTATGGTTCATAAATCCATTGTCAACGAAAATGTCAAGGGATTCTATTTTAATAGGAGGTGCTTTATGGATATTCTTCAATTCTCGAATGATACTTTGTTGGTAGGCGATGGTAGTTGGAAGCATATTTGGGTGAAAAATGTGGTCCTTCAGGGTTTTGAATTGGTGTCGGGTCTTGGAATTAATTTCCATAAAAGTAAGATCATCAGGTTGAACATTATTTCTAATCGGTTGGATGCGGCTTCTTGCTTTCTATCTTGTAGGAGGGAATAAATCAAGTTTTCTTTTCTTGGGATTCCTATTGGTCAATGTTCCAACAATGCTTTTATGTGAGAGGGTTTGATAGCGAATATTAAGAAAAGGCTTGATTGTTGGTCAAACCGTTTGCTTAGGTTTGGTGGTAGATTGACTCTTTTAAAGTTGGTGCTTTCTAGCTTATCTATATTTATGTTATCTTTTTATAAAGCTCCAACCAAAGTCGCAAAAACCATTACTACGATCTAAATCAATTTTTTATGGGGAAGTAAGGAGGAGAAAAAGGAGCATCTATTGGGTTAGTTGGAGTTCGGTGTGCCTACCGATAGAGTTGGGGGGTTAGGCCTTCGTTGTATGGAGGATTTTAATGTTGTTCTTTTCATAAATGGAGATGGAGGATTTTGTAGATGTTTTATATTGACTATATTTTGTGGTAAAACTTATGTTTGTGTCTGGATGTCATGGGTAATGTTATGGCATGTGATTTAAGCATTATGCAGGTGTGAAGTGTTTGTATGCAGCTGTTTTAATCAAGATGTCAAGACTGATGTCATGACATCTTTGACTGGGCCTGAAGACCTAAGCGAATCCTATTTTGTGCGTGCATCCTTCAGTCATTATTGTTGAGATTTTTTTGTGGTTTTAGCGCGATTTTATCAGAAGGAAATGAAGGATTCAACTTAGAGTTATTTTAGCAGAACATTTGTTCTTGCTATTTTTGTTCCTTTATTTGAGGAATTATTATTTCTAATTTTTGCAAGTTCAGCAGATCTAATTCCCAATCAAGGATCTACTTAAGGCTTCTTTACCCTAGTGTGAACGTGTGGAAAATAAGGATTGTGTATTCAGTGTTTTTCATGTGTGTGTTAGTTTCTTGTGAGTCAAGCAATTGTCTTTTGATGATTGTTTTGGACTAGGTGTGCATTTTTATTTTGTCCACTCAAAGCTTTTAAGCAAGAGTGTTTGTATTTGACTGAAGCTTTTAAGCAAGGTCAAAGATTGTTTGAAGAGTGTCTTCGTTTTGTTTGTGTTGTTTGCTTAAGATCACTACTGTGATTGAAGGGGAGTGATATGGGTTTCATATATAGGAGTTCCTAGGTAGAACTGTCATTGGGTAGGGATTAAGTGAAAAGATTGCAAACTGGGGTGTTTGCTGTGGATCTTTGAATTGATACTACTGATAGTGAAGTTCCTTCCTGGCTTGGTAGCCCCCAGAATAGGTGTGATTGCACCAAACTGGGTTAACAACTCTTTGTGTTCTTTAATTTTGTCTTTGTCTTTTACTGTGTTTTTAAACTTGTTGATATTGGTGTTTTGACATCGTGTTCGGCATTGTATATCAGTTTCCAGAATTTCAATTGGTATCAGAGCAGGCATCCTGCCTGTTTTTCTAGGTGAGATCTAGGGGCATTATTCTAGTACCATGGATAAGGAAGAAGGATTTGGACACATACCACCCATTCTGGATGGTTCTAACTATGATTACTAGAAACCTCACAATGTTGCCTTCTTAAAATCTCTGAATAAGAAGGCTTAGAGAGCTGCTGATAGAGGATGTGAACATCTTTTCATTACTGATAAAGACGACAATAGAACTCTGAATCCTGAAGATTACTGGAGCAAAGATGAGGATGAGCTGGCACTATGGAATTCTAAAGCCTTGAATTCCATATTCAATGGCATCGATAAAAATATATTTAGACTTGTGTATCACTATCAAAATGCCAAAGAAGTTTGGGATATTATCAGAACCACTCATGAAGGAACCTCCAAAGTCAAGATGTCAAGACTTCAAATGCTCACCACCAAATTTGTAAATATGAGAATGAAAGAAGATGAGACTATTCATGACTTTCACATGGACATTCTTGATATTGCTAATGCCTCGGGAGCCTTAGGAGAAAAGATGTCTGATGAAAAGCTTATGAGGAAGATTCTCAGATCTCTTCCCAAGAGATTTGCTATGAAAGTGACTACCATAGATGAATCTCAAGACATTTGCAACATAAAGGTAGAAGACCTTATTGGATCCCTTCATACCTTTGAAATGGGACTTAATGATATGCCTAAAAAGAAGAACAAAAGCATAGTTCTTGTGTCAAATACTGAGGAGGAAGCAAAAAGAGGTGAAGGGGAGAATGGGGAAAGTCTGAAAGAAGTTGTTGCCATAATGGGAAGACAATTCGACAAGGTCGTGAAGAGGATAAATTTTGGCTCAAGATCAAATGTCAAGAACACTTCATCTGACATCAACAGATCTAATGAGTCAAGTACAAAACCTGAAGAAAAGTCAAGTCAAAGAAGAAGAGTTCAATGTCATGGGTGTAATGGTTTTGGCCATATTAGAGCTGAATGTCATACCTATCTGAAGGGGAAAAAGAAAGACTTATATGTTACATGGTCAGATGGAGATTCTAAGAGTGATCTTGAAGAAGTATTAGCTAAACATATCACCGTTTTGACTTGAACATGTGTGCCTGATGAGGATTCTAATGAAGATGAGCTGACATATGAAGAACTTGTTGATTCGTATTAGAAGCTTAGTATGAGATGTGCACAAATGATGCAAGAAGGAGAGAAACATAAGGAGATCATAGAAACTATTGAGGTTAAAAATAAAGAGAATTTATCAACAATATCTCTTATGAATGATGAAGTTTCTATACTAAACTTACAGCTTGATCAAATGACCAAGTCCATCAGAATGCTGAACAACGGATCTGAAAAATTTGATGAGATTCTTCAGATAAGGAGAAGTGTTAAAGATCTATCTGGGATAGGATTTAAAGGTTCTAAAAACGAGTTCTTCAGGAACTGCAAACCTGAGCCCAGAAATGGTGTTTCTAATCAGATGTCAGAGTCAGTGTCTCAAAATCATGAACCAAGACGATTAACTCATCAAAGGAGACGATATCAAAGATGGAGATGTCACTACTGTGGCAAGTGTGGTCACATAAAATCCTTCTGTTTCAGACTCCATGGATATCCAACTCAGAACCCATAACCCAAAACTAAGCAAAACATTGCAATAAAGAAACATTAATGGACCCCCAAGCATGTAGCCTTGATAGCTTATATGTCTCTTAAAGTATCAGCTAAAGAGGATTGGTATTTTGATAGTGGATGTTCTAAACACATGACTGGAATAAACAATTTAATGGTTGACATCAAACTACATCCCACCAATTATGTCACATTTGGTGATGGAGCTAAAGGAGAAATCAAAGGTGTAGAAAAACTTGTTTGTACAAGTGTTTCAAACCTTGATGGGGTTCTACTAGTGAAAGGGCTGACTGCTAATCTCATTAGCATCAGTCAGCTGTGTGATCAAGGATTCAGTGTTAACTTCACAAAATCAGAATGCATTGTCACAAATGAATAAAGTTAAGTAATCATGAAGGGAGTTAGATATAGAGATAATTGTTATCTCTGGGTGAATCGAGATACTAGCTATACGTCTGTTTGATCTTTATCCAAAGAAGATGAAGTAAAGTTATGGCATCAAAAGACAAGTCATCTCCATTTAAGAGGAATGAGAAGAGTTATAACGTTGGAAGCTATAAGAGGAATCCCTAAGCTTTATATTGATAAAGGCAAGGTGTGTGGTGAATGTAAAATAGGAAAGCAAACCAAAATGTCACATCCAAAGGTTCAATATCTCGCTACTTACAAGGTCTTAGAGTTATTACACATGGACTTTGTAACACCTCATTTTTAATATTTAATCGTCGGGTATTTTTGGTGCTATTTTGGCCTTGTTTAAGGCATATATCTTGTTGTTTGTGGTGTTGTGTCCTGGTGGGACGGATAAAATCGAGTGCGCTTAGTAATAACGAGTGTGTGAATAAAAATGATAAGACCCCTTATTAAATGTTTTATTTATTATTATTATCATTATAATTATTATAATCATTTTTATAAAACAATATTAGTAATATTGGTAATTAGGATTAATATTATTATTATTTGGAATAAGGGATGATTTAGTAAATTGTTGAGTGAGGGTTAAAGGTGAACTAGTCAAAACAGAGATTATGGGGAAATTAATCATAAAAAGTTGTGTGAAGAGAAAAGGAGACTAGGGAGAAGGAAGAACAACATAGGGATTAATTCTTGAGAAATTCGCTAGAACTTTTCATCCAAATTCGAGGTAAGGGGGCAGAGCGGATTTAAATTCAGGTGGTTTAACATAATGGGTAGTGAGGGCTTCCTTCCCTTTTAGGAAATTTCTGATGTTTATGATGTTTGTGATGAATTTGTGAATGTGTGAATTCTGTTGCGAATTTATGGATATAATGTTATATGATTGATTAAATTCTGATGAGTCGTTGTGTTGTTGTTTTGGATGATACTTGATTATGAAAATATTGTTGTGTTGATGAACAAAACGAATCCTATATCTAGAACAAAAATATAAGATGTATGTGTCATACCCTAATTTTTGACCCTAAGATTTTTCGCATCTCATCTGCATTTCGCATACAAACAAGATCACGCACTGTTCGTTTATCCTTTTTCAGGTGCAGGTCTATGCTTCGCAGGGGATCACCATGTTTAATTTCCTTTATCTGTTTATATTTACTAACTTCTAACCAAAATACCTAAAATATGTTGCAGTTGCTTCTTCTTCTTCTCTATGTGTTACATGACTTCAAAGACAGGGCAGTGATTTCAATTCAGAGGTGTTTGTTCAGTTACGCTTCGATTCAAATGGACGTTTGACCTAATATTGGTCAAACTATCAAAAGATTGTTTCAACTGCAAGTTATGTGTGCCATTGGTTTATTCCTCAGACAGTGCATGTTCAAAGTTCAAGTTGTGTTGTGTGCGAAGTTTATCAGATTCTCAAATTGTGAGTCTTAAGAAGTTTCGGGCCAGATTGTTTTGGTTCAGTGCATCAGTGGTTCATTTGTGGATTTATTTTTCTCAATATGAATTCAAATAATCATGGCAATTTTCAGATGATCCAAGTAATTATGGTATAAGTGGCAAGTTGTGTAGTGGTTCAGAATTGGTTGTGTTCATTTTATCAGTGGCTTGTAAAAAATCAGGAGTTGGTTGTGGGCCTTAAAAAAATCATTATTTCATATCCATCATCCATTTTCCGATTAACCATTTCTTTTTATTTTCAAATTTTTCTATTATCCATTTCTATCCATTTTCTAATTCTTACCGATTATTCATTTTTTTCATTTCCATATTAAATTCACCTTTTAAATTTCCCATTTCTTTTCAAATATCCATATTCTACCGATTTCCCATTAATTAAATTCCTTTATATTTCCAAATTTTAATCACCACAAATTAATTTCCTTTTATCATAAACCTTTTTATTTTCATTTTCTATTTCTAAACCATAAAAAAAAAGCAAGTTATCAAAGCCCATTTATTGTGTTCAAAAAAAAAGAAGAAAAAAGAACATAAGGCCCATCGGCCTACAACTTTGTTCAAGTTCCATCACGTGACCTTAGCCAGCTACATATCAAAACACAAAGCCAGCTGTTTCACAAGCCTTTCACACGGATACGCAGCACATCAGCTGAAGCCTTCCGTGCATAACATACAATCAAGCCGCACACAACAATACGTCATGCAAAGCCATCACGCAACAACACCACACGCCGTGCCCAACTTCATCAAGCCATCTCCCAGCCTGCAAAACGCAAACAAAAAACACACACGCACGCAAGAAGCTTCAACTTTTCACGGTCCAAAACGCAACGTGCTTTAACATAAAACACAAGAGAACATGAAATTCTCGTGAGCTGAAACGCAAGCCTTCTGCAAGTAAAACGCAGAAAATTCTCATCAATAACACATGCCTCCACCGTGGGTTCGAAAACGCGGAAATTTCAATCGAAACGGCAATCCAAATTCCACTTCATTCTCCTATAAATTGAGCTTCCCCATTCCAATTTCAGGAAGCTTGAAAAGCCCACGAAATCCCTAAAAAAAATTAGTCAAGGCTTCAACCTAAATTTCCTTCGATTCATCCATTTCAATTCCTTCGACCTTCATCGGAAATTTTCAACAATCCATTAACCTTCAACAAATCCATCTCAGGTTCGAATGTTTAAACCAAGTTGAATCCGGGATTGAGAGAGAAACACAAGCGAGATTGAGTGAGATCTATAATGATCCTCTTGCCGGAATCGCGTTTTTGTTCTTCAACAAGAATGAAGGACGATACCTTTGAAAGCTCGGCAACAATGATGTTGTGATCAATTTCCGGCGAGTTTCAAAGGTGAAGATTCTTTGCGGCGGTGTGTTTGAAGGTACAGTGGCAGCCGCGTGAAAGAAGAAGAAGAGCGGCTTGTACTTTTTCATTTGTCTGTTTTATAATTTTGTTCATTGTTTATACAAAAAGAGAGAAGAGGAATATTATGCCTTGATTTTGGGCTTGAAGGTTCTTTTGAATCCATCACTTGCTGATCACACCTCACTAATTGCTGCGCAACAATTCCTTTTTCCATTTTTTTTATTATTTCTTTTTATTTTATATTTCTAATATTTCTTTTCTTGTTTAATTAATTTTTTTTTCTTTTCTTTAAAATTTTACTAAATGAAAATAGTTTGTAGATTTTCTTTTAATAAAGTTTTTTTAGAATTTAAAAAAGGATTTTAGTGATTTTTCTTTGAAATCTCTTTATAACTATTTCAATTTGATTTTTAGGTCTTGATATGGATTTTTGAGTGAATCATAAATATTAGACACTTTTCTTCATCTCATTTTTTCTTTTGGTCGACGAGATCTCCGATTCGACGATTATTGGTTTTTCGAAGATGTTTAATCTTCATTATTTTAAATCTATGGAAGAATGATCATTTGGATCATTTTCCATACTTTGGAATCGTGATAGGTTGCCTTCGATAATTCAATGAAAAATCTCGATTAAGATTAGACCGTTACCTTTTCTTTTCGTGCGACATGTTTTCGGAGAATGGTTCATAATATCATTTCTCTAACATGTATTGGCACAAATATTTTCCACCTTAATTGGTGGTGGCCGACCTCATTTGTAGGGTAATTACTTCGTAAATTACTCGGCGATTGCTTAACATAGACCTAAACTTGTCCCGAATTCGGAATAAGATCCAATTGGATCCGGTTGCCTCTCGATTTTAGTTATCTTTTTGTGGTTGTGTTTGATTAAGTTCATCATACCATTTCTATGTAAATATTATAATACTATTAATATACTAACATTTTAATTCAATCTCTCGCACCTTATCCTCTTTATTTCAATCTCTCGCTCCTTATATCTTTTATTATGCTTTTATTATACCATATCATCCATCATATTGTTTATGTTTATATTGTTATGCTTGTGATTTTTCTTTTGTCCATTTGGACACAAAAACATTAATAACGGATTAAACGTCTAAAAGATTTGTGACTTTAATTTCGGACTATGGCCACTATCCTAAGCATTGGACTTGGAGTTTGGACTTAGATTTTAGGATCTCTCCCTTTGCTCAAGTTATCATGGATTGAAGACCTTGGCCTTGATTGAGTTCACTTGTTTATGAAGATTTAAATCTTATTGTTTCGAAAAATGTTCACCGCACGGTTTGTTTGTTTTTCCCTTAACTTTTATTTTCGAGTCTTAGGATAGTCCCTTCATCTTCTCCCACTTCTTAAATTTTCAAATCTCCTTCCTATTTTCAAAATATTCTTTGTTTTCAAACTTCAAATGTTTTCATAATCAAACCTTGACTTAGGTCATGCGATTTTACCTTTTCATTTCGTTTCTTAATAAATGCTAAACCACATAAGCATATCGAAACTTTCTTCTCAAAACTTTAAAAAACATTCAAAACTCATTTAATTATCTTTGTGCCCTCGTGCACTTTTCTTTTCATGTTTAGATATGATTCATTCTTTCTAGCGGAATTATTCGCTAAAGAATGACGATTGATCTTTACATTTTAAAATCAATTCAATTCATTGTTTCTTTTCACATTTTGTACCACGAACTATGAGGTTTTGATCTCGCATTGCACTTTGTGGGTACGTAGGCATGAGACAATCGTCTCTTCAAACACAAAAATATAAAAAAAAATGTTTCTCTTCTCATCTCTTCAATCTCTTTCAAACAAACCATTTTCAAACCAAAAAAAGCAGTAAATATTTCAAAGGGCTCCCGTGGAGTACCACAGACATTTTGGGTGCGTAAAACCTTCCCATTGTGTAACCTATCCCCTTACCCGTTCTATGTCTGATTCTTTTAGCTTTTTGCTTTTAGATTCATTAGGTTTTATTCTCTCTTTTTCCCTTTTCCATTTGGAATAAAATAAAAGCGTGGTGGCGACTCTGTTTACCTTGAGTTAAGTTAGATAATAACTTACACTCATGATTTTACCGCTACAGTATGTAGTAATGTAGAAGAAAGAAGAATGAGATTAAGAGAGTAAAACTCGATTAGAAACGATCATAAGTTTTGCATGAATATGGAAATCGAGTATTATGAGAAACAGATATAGAATGAAGAAGAAGAATCAGAAAAATGTGGGTATTCTGCCCATATGCGTATGAACTAGGTGATACGCGTATGGAGGTGCGTGAATTAGGGCTAGTACGCATATGGCAGGAGATGATACACGTATGAGAGGTGAAAAAGAGGGGTTCTCTACCCAAATATGTAAGCTACGCGTATGGGCTAGAGGGATACACGTATGGATGTCGTATGGGGGCGTATGAGGCACGAGGCAATACGCGTATCGCCAGGGTGAAGGGCAAAAACATGTTGTTTTGCGATTTCTGTCCCGATTTCGTGTGCGTTTCCGATTCTTATGGTGTGAGGTATTAGAGTGAACCTTAATACATATTTAATCGAGAATTAGAATCGTGGATGGGTTAATGATGAGTTTTAGGTGGATTAAACTAGTTAATAATCAGTTAAATCGCGTGAGACTATTATTGGTGATTTTTGGTGAAAATGTTGTTGCGTTTGATTGGATGGATCGTGTAGATGTATAAATGGTGAGTTATACATGTTTTATGCATTTTCATATTCATGCATACATTGTTGAATTATTTTTGGGATGATCGTGTCGGATGGGCAAATACGATCATCCGTACTCAATTATGGAGAGTGTTGGGATAATCATTGCCAAATGGGTGTATGTGATTATCATGTTCGATTGAATGAATAAATTTGGTACCACATGCATTGTGTCTTGTTGAGTCACATTGCATAACTATTGTTGAATTGTCGTTGCATAATTATTGTTGTATTTGTTGTTGTTGGATTGTTGGTGTACTTGTTGTATTTGTAATTATGTGTGAGAAACTACCCTAAAGATGTTATATACACCATTTATGTTTGAATTGTTTCTCACCCCTTTGTTGTTGTTGTTGTTGTTGTTGCGTCTGTGCTTCTTTGGAAGTACAGATAATACAGGTACTTGAGAGTGTGTGGAGTCGTGTTGCTTGTTCGAGTCTAAGGCGCTCTGATACGTAACACGGGATGGGGAATCTTTCAGTTGTTTATTTTATTTTGTTACGTGTTTGTTTTGTAAAACTGGATTTTTGAGGATATTTTATTGAGACTGGCTTATTGCATGAGTTGAATCAATTTGTTATTTCTACTGTTTTTAATGAAAAATTTATTTTGGTTATTATTATTGGAAATTAATGTGGCATTCCACTTTGAAAAACACTAATTTTTGTGTTATAATGTTATTTTAATTATTTTGAGAAAGTGGGGTGTCACAATTGGTCTCAGAGCAGGTTGTTGGGAATGTTGAATTTCATGATCTGGATCAGTTCAGAAGTAACAAGCCGCCTACATATGTGTAATACCTTAAATTTTTCCCTCTTAATTCATCACCAACCGCAAGTGGTTTGTGCTTCGTCATCTTGCATGATCATTCCGCATATCATCACATCGCATCGCATCAAAAAAATAATAATAAAGATAAGCAATAAATCATGTGTATCTGCATGTGCATGAGGCATGTGATTGGGCTAGGAAACTATTTTTGGAGCTCAAGGACAAGAAAATAATGTCACAGAGATATATGAATCAATTCCCACGAGAAGCTATCAAGGAAGCAAGGAATTAAGGTTTTGGAACCGTTAACCGGTTAACGGATTGGTTAACCAGTTAACGGAGGCGGATTTTGGGCAAATGTTTGAAAGTTTGTTGGTTTGGCCTTTCCCTCCAAATTTCCTTCCATTCTTTTCCCTCTCATTTTTTCCACTTCAATTCCACCCCAATTCCCTTGGATCACTCTACCATATTCTAGAGTCTTCTACAACCTTCCAAAGAATATTCCAAGGAATATTCCCTACTCCAAACCACTTTTAACTAACTCCATTCCTAAACCCAAGGAAAAACCTAGCTCATAACCCAAACCTAATCCCAAACTTATGCCCTATATAAAGTCACTTCACTCCAAAGCTAGGGGTTGGTCACCATAATCTTCATCTCTTACCATTTTCAACCCTTCATTTCTCTCTCCCTTTCCCTCCATATTCACCAAAGGTTTTCAACAAAAGATCCTCAAGCTTCACCTTGAAATTTGAGGATATTAATGCTAAACCTCCATTAATTCAAGCTTGTGAAGATTTTGGATAATTAATTCTGGTTTTGAAATGATTTGAAGCATCGGAAGTGATTCATTGACAAGCATCAAGGACGAATCACATTTATTTTGCATTCGCGGATTCTTTGGTTTTCTCTTCGATTCGCATTCTGATTCTTGCAACATTTACCAAAGCACACCTCCTCTTCGTAGGTTGGTGATTTAAAACTTTGCTTGCTTTAAGTTATTCTCTTCATCTCGCCATTTTGGCATTCTTTAAGTGTTTTTCGTATTACTTGTGGTTGATTACGTTTTCGTTATGTTTTGCTTGCGATTTGTGGATTTTAAGGGATTAGAAGTTAGGTTATAGCTTGTTATAGGGTCTAGCATGTGTTAATAAGCCCTAATTAAGTAGAAATTCATGTTAATATGATTAGATGTGTGTTAGGGTTGTTTAGAAGTAGGATTGTAGCCAAAAGCACTTAATTCAAAACATTTTTTCACTTTCTGTTCAGTGTTAACTAGTTAACGCTTTGGTTAACCGGTTAACACATGCATTTTTGGCCAATTTTAGTGATGTCTGGGGTCCGCTAACGGGTTAACGGTTTGGTTAACCGGTTAACGCTGAACCGATCTTTGTGCTTCTAATGTTCTTGTATGTTTAGGTATTGATTTTAGGGAATTTTTAGGTCTATTTCCAGTAGCCGATTGTAAACACCCAAAATTTGCCCTCACTCATATCACACCATGGCTTGTGACCTTTCATTTTTTCATAAGCATAAGCATACCACATCACATTGCATATTTGTTTCATCTGCAGAGTTCAAGTCCATCTGCATCTAGGGTTTGTGATCTGAGCAATCCAAGGATCTATCTGAGCCATCCCAAAGGTCTTAAAGCATTCCAAGAGGGTCCATGTGTGTTATACCATCATATTGTGTCCCTCAAAGTTCATGGAAGTCAAGAAATCACAAGAACTGGCAAGGCATGGAAGCAGAGCTAGGGTTTTCACTACACAGATGACCAAAATTAGGGTTTTGGTTTCAGAGGCCTCAACTCCAAATTCTTGGGCCATTCTTGTTTCTAATGTTCTTAAGATGTTATAAGGATCATATGTACCATGTTTTATGAAGAAATTCATTGTGGAAGTCATATGTTCACTGGGTATCTTCTAGAGCAAGTTAAGTCAAAATCAGGGCATCTGAGGCCCCCAACAATGGAACCAAAGGGGTATTTTCATCAAATTGAAGTTATATGATCTTTATTTTATCTTTGAACTTTTTGGAAGTTCACAAGATTGAATAATTTTGAGCCATTTGCAAACTTGTCAAAAATGGAAATGACTTGTAATAGAAACTTTCCATTTTGGGTAAGTTTTTCAACCTCCTTTTTCTCAACCATAAATGCTTCAAATGAAAAAGTCTTGGTCATGAAAGTTGTAGATTAGGTCTTTCCCTTTTCAAAAATTACAAGAACATGTATTGATTTACCATAGAACTCAAGATATGACCTTTCAAAGTTGGCAAAAATCCTAAAATTTCAAGTTTCATATCAAAGAGGGATTTTGCAAAATGGCATGTTCCAACATTCTAATGACTTCAAATGTGTACAAATACGCCATAACATGATCAAACAACATCAAAGACTCAGAATTGGCCCAAGAATTAGGTCATTTCATGCCTTAAAGCACAAGAAACATCAAAGAGGGAAAATATGCAAAAACCTTGTAAACCCTAGCATCAAGTGTTCCAGTTGCAATCTTTCAATCCAAGTGCTCTCCATGAACACAACTGAGGCCAGACATGCCCAAATACAGCTCTGACTCGTGCCCATGCTTGAGGTACAACCAATGTTAACTTTTTGCATTTTACACCATACCAATCAAACTGAGCCACACCAACTCCTCTGACCAATCACACTTGCTTATACTAACCCTAAGGAACACAAAGAATGTAACACACAAGCCTCAAACTCTCCATAGCTCAGATTACACAAAATCCCCTCTAAACTTCATCTCTTCGAATCTCTCGACTCAGCCAACCAAAATCCAAAATTCTTTCACCAATCATCTCCACATAACCCCAGGATCATTTCCCACCACTCACATTGGCCTGAAACACCCTCTAACCAAAATATGATTTCATATTCCTCTAAACTGAAACTCATAAAATAGCCTACATAAACTTGTTTCAAGCATTCCAGAAGCACCAAGGGGTTCATTGGAGTGAAAAAGCACTAAAGAGTTGGCCAGAAAGCTCCAAAGTGTAAAGCTTCAACTCAGGTATACATACCTCAAGAACATTTTTTCCAGAAATGTTTTTTTAAGTTCTTAGATGAATCTTCATGATATGCTGATGATCCTGATGTGTTTATTTTGCAAAATGATTGAGTATTAAGCATGTATGAGTTCTCTGAAAGTTTTTGACCTAATAATATTTTGCTTCGATTTTCCCTTTTGATGCATGATAAATGAATTTTGTTTGGGGATTTAGGTTCAGGGATGTTATGGGATCATTTCTGGGAAAGAAATTTGGAGTTTAGAAGCTTAGGGAAGGATTTAGGGTTTTTGCTCGCCGATGAAGATGACCGGAACACTGTTCCGGTCATCTGAAAGTTGTTAGGGTTAATCAGTGTAATTAGCTAGGTTTGAATCTGGACCTTTAGATCTTAGCTTCGCGTGCATGCTGAACGGTAGATATTAGATCATTATCCCTAATTATAAATTAATTAATTTAGTTAAGTCTGATTAGCTGAGTTTGAATTGTAGCCCTTAGATCACGCGCGAGATGAGAGTTTAAATGTGGGCCTTTGATTCTAATTACTACTGGTCTTGTTGACTGGCGCGTTGGGCCTTTGGATCTGTCAGCTTGCATTCTCAGCCTTTGGTCTTGCATACTTTTATTTTTATTTTTATTTTCTTCCTATTTTATTTTGTATATTTTGTATATTTTTCAGAACCCAAAAATATTTTTATTTTTAATTTTTGCATTAAAAACATATTTTTAAATCATTTAAATGTTTTATTTAATTAATTAATTGATTTTAATTAATTAAAAATACATTTAAGTATTTAAAAATCACCAAAAAATCAGAGGGCATTCTTAGACTTTTAGAAACATTTACAAACTCATCTTACAAATTTCTTTTTGGTTTTGATCTTACTTTGAGATTTTTCAATGAATTAGGGTTCTTAAAAATGTTCATTTTCTAACCCTAACTTCAAAAATTCATAACCCTAGAACCAAGTTGAGTTTATGAATGATTCGTTTTGCCTTACTTTGTACATGCCCTCTAGCATCTAAAAACATTTTTGTTTCATTTTTATCTTGCATTTTCAAATTATTTGGCATTTTTCATTGAGGATCACCCAAAAAACCTAGCTAACTTAGGAAATCCATAACTTCTTCTAGGTTTAGTTTCTGACCTCCCCCTTTGGATGGTAACCTAGTATAGGTTTAAGATTCCTTCGAGTCCATTTTCAATTTTTTATCTTGTGCATTGCTTCTGTTTTGGTCATGTGCATCTCATACATTCATAAAACCCTAATTTTACATATTCATTTGCATTCATGTTGCATATGCATCCATACGTGAACCTGCCATGACATTTCTTGCATTCATATGTCATCTTAGACATCTTAGGACATGTTAGAATCATGCTTGATCATTTCTTCTTTCATTTTCCATGATTTTCATTCATTTCATTTCATTAACTTTCATGTGTTTTCAAACTTCAAAGCATGCTTACATGACATCTCATTCTTGTATGATCATACATATTCACTTTGTATGACTTTGCATCATCTCACATGACATTAACATTGCATAAACACTTTTGACTTTGATCATTTCATCTCATTTCATTTCATTTCTTTATCCTGTATACCTTATGCATTCATGCTAACATTTTCAGGTGGTAAGTTACCTTGAGAAGTGAATTTTGTAGAAGCACGCCTTCAATCTCGGAGATTTTGATGAAGACAACACGGCGCATATATTTCAGACCTGCAAAAAGTCAAGAGCTCCAACTGATCAAGCTTCAAGCAACCGGCTTCGCTATCAAGCTTCGTTTGCATCATCATTCATCTTCATGCTTGGATGCTTTTGGTTAGGTATATCAATCCCTTTTTAAATTGATGTACAAGTGTTCATGCATTCAATCATATACTAGCATATTGCATAAAATAATTTAACATATTTTTCAGACCGATTAACACTCTTAAAAAACTTTCTGTTTCTGGTTTTAACAGTGTTAACCGGTTAACCATTTGGTTAATCGGTTAACGGGTTCAATTTTTCAAAAGACCTGTTAACGTTCATAGGCGTTAACCGGTTAACCATTTGGTTAACCGGTTAACACTGTAATATTTTTGAAAAATATTTTTCCTTTAAAATTCAAATTGCACCTTTTAATTATATCTCTTCAAAAAACTTTTTGATTCATAATTTTCACACCTTTTCAAAAGGGTATCTTGTATAATATAAAATATGAATTTTTCAAATTCAAAAAATACCTCCTACAATTTTTTATAAAAAATCACTTGAATCAAATTGATCAATTTTCAAATATTTTCATATTTTTCAAAAGTGTTCATAAGATATTCATCTTTCATACTTCATGTTTGAACACTTGTATTGATATTTGAAAAGTGAATTGTGTACATAGGAGAAGATCATTATTGATATTAAAATCTTTGTATTACTCACTCAAAATTAAAAATATAGAAAGATATTTCTATTGTGTGACTTGTGTTCCAAGGTTTGTTTGGACACAAGGGTAAGTGTGGCAAGAGGATTGTTCTTGCACACTTGTATGATAGTTTGTTAGAAAGTATGCCTCACCATTGAAGGTGTGATAGGTTGTACTATTTCTAAAAACTAGTGGAAATCTCTTTCAAGTTGAAAGGGGACTGGATGTACCTTCGGACTATAAAGGGAACCAGGATAACTTTCTGTGTCGTTTTTATTTTCTGCCTTACTGCTTTCCTTCCATACAAACTTAAAAGAAAAATTCTATCCATCAAAGAAAAAGAATCGAGAAAGATTATATACACCTAATTCACCCCCCTCTTAGGCGCATTCTGATCTTACAATTGGTATCAGAGCAGGTTTAGGTAACCTGTTCCTATAAGATCCTATGGCTTCCGCAAACTCGAATCCCGTTTTCAAAGATGGTGGAAGTAGCAACAAGCCTCCGCTCTTCTCCGGCGAATACTTCGATTTCTGGAAAATCAGAATGAGGGCACATCTTGAAGCCCAAGGAGAAGGCATATGGGAAGCAATCGAAGAAGGTCCGCATAATCCCGTCAATGTAATCAACGGTGTTGGAACGGCGAAGTTGAAGAATATGTATGATGAAGATGATAAAAGGAAGATCCTAAATGAGAAGAAAGCAATCAACATACTTCAAAGTGCTCTTAGTATGGACGAATTTTTTCGTGTATCACAATGCAAATCGGCAAAGGAGATTTGGGACACTTTGGTAGAAACACATGAAGGAACAACAGAAGTTAAAAGATCAAGGCTTAACACCTTAAGTCAAGAATACGAAATGTTCCGCATGCAGCCCGGAGAATCTATTGTGGCTTTACAAAAAAGATTTGTTCATCTAACCAACCATTTGATTGCACTCGGAAAGACCTTCACCAACGATGATCTCAATTTGAAAGTTCTAAGGTATTTGACAAGGGAATGGCAACCGAAAGTGACTGCAATCTCGGAGAAGAAGAGTCTCTCAACAATGACATCCGCATCTCTATTCGGCAAACTTCAAGAGCACGAGTTGGAACTTGGAAGGCTCGAAAAACATGAAAGTCAAGAGAAAAAGTCCAAAGGAATTGCCTTGAAGATTGACACGAAGGATGACAAAGATGACGAGATCTCCGAAGATGAGAATTTCATGCTTCTTGTTAAGAAGCTTGGTAAGTTTTTTAACAAAAATAATAATTCTTCTTTTCCTAAAAAGAATAAACATTTCAGGAAGAAGGATGCATCCACATCGAACCAAGAAGTTACATGCTATGAATGTGGAAAGCAAGGTCACATAAAACCGGATTGTCCAAGACTTGCAAAGAAAGGAGGATTCAAAGGCAAGAAGGACTTCAAGAATAAAAAGGCTTATGTCGCATGGGATGACAATGAAGTTAGTTCCTCATCGGAATCGGAAAGCGACGAATGTGCAAATATGGCGTTAATGGCGTCACATCACTCCGATGAAGAAAATGACGAGGTTAGTAGTAATTTTTCAATTTATGAAAATGATGCACAAGAAGTCATAGATGAACTTATTAAGGAATGTAAGACATTGTACAAAACTATCTCATCCCAAAAGAAGAAAATATTATCTTTAGAAGAACAAAATGCATCTTTTGAAAAATACATTGAAAATGAAAAACAAAAGATAATGGATGAAGAACAAAGTCTTACATGTAAAAATTGTGAGTCATTGTCCTTTCAAATTGTTCAACTCAAAAGAGTTTTAGAAAGATATGAAAAAGGTCAAATTGGCTTGGAGGAAATTCTTAGGCACCAAAGATATCCAAATGATAAAAGTGGCCTAGGATATTCTAAGTTTTCCAAACCAAGCACAAGTGAAACCATTTTCGTAAAATCTAGTGAACAAATTGTTAAGGAAAAGACTAACAATGCTAAACCTATGCATCGAAGTCATAAAAAGAAAAGGAGTCTCAAGAATCAAAATTATGTTCCTAAATTCAAAAGTCAATTTCAACCTATGTGTTTTTATTGTGGAATAAAAGGCCACACACCTAATGCTTGCTATGTGCGCAACATTGGTGTTGCTAAAGGGCATTATGTGTGGGTTGAAAAGGGTACTAACTATCAAGGACCCAAAGCAATTTGGGTACCTAACAAAACCTGATTTTGTTTTTTAGGTATGCTTGAAAACAACTTCTACGCAATGGTATCTCGATAGCGGTTGTTCAAAGCATATGACGGGCGACATCAACAAATTTTCAAGTCTAACACTTAAGGCCAAAGGATAAGTTACTTATGGTGATGATAATAAAGGAAGAATTCTTGGAGTTGGAACCATTGGTGCATCTCCTCATACAATCATCGAAGACGTCCTTTATGTGGAAGGCCTTAAGCACAACCTTCTTAGCATAAGTCAATTGTGTGACAAAGGGTTCCGAATCAACTTCACGAAGGAGGAATGTTTGATAGAACACGAAGTCACTCATGAACTCTTGCTAAAAGGTAAACGATTTAATAACATTTTTATGATCTCTTTTAATACCTCTCTCTTGAAGGTGAAGTGCTTAATGGCAAACAACAACGATGCATGGCTTTGGCATAAAAGAATTGCTCACATTCACATGGAGCATTTGAATAAATTATTAAAGCATGATCTAGTTGTTGGTCTTCCAAAGATGAAGTTTATCAAGGATAAGCTTTGTGACGCTTGTCAAAAGGGGAAGCAAACCAAAACATCCTTCAAGACCAAGAAAGTGATATCTACTACAAGACCACTCCAATTGTTACATATGGATCTTTTCGGTCCATCAAGAACAAAAAGCTTCGGAGGTAACGTTTTTGCACTAGTTATTGTTGATGATTTCTCTAGATACACTTGGACCTTGTTTTTAGTGCAGAAAAGCGATGCCTTTAAAGCTTTCAAGAAGTATGCCAAGCAAATTCAAAATGAGAAGTCACTCTCAATTGTTTCCATAAGAAGCGACCATGGTGGCGAGTTTCAAAACTCATCATTTGAAGATTTTTGTGAAGAGCATGGAATCTCTCACAACTTCTCCGCACCAAGGACTCCTCAACAAAACGGTGTCGTAGAAAGGAAGAATAGGGCACTAGTAGAACTTGCAAGGACAATGCTTAGCGACTCGAATCTTCCTAAATATTTTTGGGCAGATGCGGTTAGCACGGCTTGTTTTGTAAGTAACCGTGTCAATATTCGACCTATTCTCAAAAAGACCCCATATGAGTTGTTCAAGGGAAGGAAACCTAACATATCCTTCTTCCACATATTCGGATGCAAATGCTTCGTTCTCAACAACGGTAAGGACAACCTTCGTAAGTTTGATGAGAAATCCGATGAAGGTATTGGATATTCTCTATCAAGCAAAGCTTTTAGAATTTTCAATAAACGTACTCTTACCATTGAAGAGTCCATACATGTCTCGTTTGATGAGACTAACCCCTCGAAAGAGGATAATATTATTGTGGATGATGATGATGATGTAGATCTATCACAACAACAAAGGGAGATATCAAAGGAACAAGCAATATCACAAGAAGATAAGTCACCAACCATTGAAGAACATCAAGATCTTCCAAAAGAATGGAGAACTCATAGAGATCACCCAATAGATAAAGTGATTGGTGATATTAGCCAAGGCGTTGCAACTAGACTTAATCTCAAGGATGCTTGCCTCAACATGGAGTTCGTGTCTCAAATTGAACCAGCAAAAATCGATGAAGCCTTAGGCGACAATCAATGGATAGTAGCTATGCAAGAAGAACTCAATCAATTCGAAAGGAACCAAGTTTGGACTCTTGTAACAAGACCGGACAACAAGTATATCATAGGCACAAGATGGGTGTTCAAGAACAAACTTGACGAGAATGGAATCATAGTTCGTAACAAAGCAAGATTAGTCACACAAGGCTACAACCAAGAAGAAGGAATCGACTTTGATGAAACATTCGCTCCGGTAGCAAGGTTAGAAGCAATTAGATTATTACTTGCTTACGCTTGCTCTATGAATTTTCAGTTGTACCAGATGGATGTCAAAAGCGCTTTCCTAAACGGTTACATCAATGAAGAAGTCTACGTCAAACAACCTCCCGGTTTTGAAGACTTCAAGAACCCATCTCATGTCTACAAGTTGAAGAAGGCTCTTTATGGCTTAAAGCAAGCACCAAGGGCTTGGTATGATCGCCTTAGCAACTTCTTATGTGAGAAAGGTTTTACTAAAGGAAAGGTTGACAAGACCTTGTTCATCAAGAATCTTAAGGGTAACACCTTACTTGTTCAAGTCTATGTCGACGACATCATATTCGGTTCAACAAACAAAGATCTTTGCGAAGAATTCTCTCTTATGATGCAAGGCGAATTCGAGATGTCCATGATGGGAAAGATGAACTACTTCCTTGGTTTACAAATCAAGCAAACAAAGGATGGCATCTTCATCAATCAATCCAAGTATTGCGAGGAATTATTGAAAAGATTTGATATGGACAATTGCAAAGAGATGTCTACTCCAATGGGATCCGGAACGTATGTTGATCAAGATCTTTCCGGCACTTCAATAGATATTACAAAGTATCGAGGTATGATCGGTTCACTCTTATATTTGACGGCGAGCCGTCCTGACATTATGTTTAGTGTTTGCTTGTGTGCCCGCTTTCAAGCTAATCCGAAGGAATCGCATCTCACTGCCGTGAAGAGGATCATGAAGTATCTCAAAGGAACAACGCACGTCGGACTATGGTATCCTAAAGGTAGTACTTTATCTTTAATTGGTTATTCTGACGCTGATTATGCAGGATGTAAGACCGATAGAAAGAGTACAAGTGGTACTTGTCACATTCTCGGGAATGCACTAGTGTCGTGGGCATGCAAGAAGCAAGCATGTGTTGCACTTAGCACGGCCGAAGCGGAGTACATTGCAGCAGGAAGTTGTTGTGCTCAAATCTTGTGGCTCAAACAACAACTTCTCGATTTCGATATAGATCTCGGTTGTATCCCTCTCCGGTGTGACAACACAAGTGCCATCAATATCACGAAAAACCCGTTCATGCATTCAAGAACAAAGCACATTGATATCCGGCACCACTTCCTTCGAGATCATGTTCTAAATGGAGATGTCGATGTTACATTCGTGGATACACACAATCAACTAGCCGACATATTCACAAAACCATTGGCTAAGGAACAATTCTTCAAGATTCGACGAGAACTTAGGATTCTCAATGAAGGTGACATCTAATCTTAACCTAAAAATTGGTTGTTATATGTTTTTATTGCATTTTGTGTGTTTATATGTGTTTTTGCTTACTTTAAAGTCATAAAATGCTAACACTCACATTTCACCGTTTTCGTTTTTTCTCACTTTCGTATACCCGAAATTAATCGGTTTCAAAATATTTTTTGATCGAAAGTTGCGGAATGACAAGTGCTAACACTTAATGAAAAAAAAAATTGAAAAATCCCTCCCTTTTTCCCCACCAAAGCTGCTTGAATTTTTAAATTTTTTGAAATTCTTTGTCCGTTAACCGGTTAACGGATAGGTTAACCGGTTAACAGCTTCAAAACAGCAGTCCCTGCCTGCGTGACAGGTTCTGTCATTTTTTTTTTAAAAAACATTTTAAATTTTTTATTATTTTGTTATGTTGTGTTGTATGTGTTATGTCTATTTGATGCATGGTTTCTCAAGACACCTCATAAATCTATTCCTCTTCCTTTGACCTACCATTAAACTCCACTTACTCTCTTTCTCCAACTTTTCATCTCCTCCATTAAAACCCACTACATTGTAACTCTCACAAAAAACTCCATCTCATTCACTTCACTCTACACCAAACCCTAATCCGAAAATACTCTCACTCACCCTCAACCTAAGCTTCATCTTCATGGCTTCAAGAAAGGGAAAAGCTCCAGTGTCAGCATCAAGGTCTAGCAGTGAAGAAGACATGCCTATGGAATCTACCAAGAAGAGAAGATTGGATTTTCGTGTTCGGGTTCGACATCTTCTCAAGGGTAAGTATGTGAACCTGAAATCTTTTGAATCTTTTAAGTTTTCGGCACTACTAGAATATCAAGGAATGTTAGATTTTATTGCCGATAATGGAAAAGTGTATCCGGATTTGGTGAAGTCTTTCATGAACAACATGGTTCTCAATTGTGATGAAAATGATAATCACCACCTTTTTGCTTCTATTAGAGATTGTGAGATTGAGGTTGACCTAGGTACTCTTGCTACCTCTTTGTCTTTACCGTACTCGGGAGTGTTTCTCCGAAAGGGTGTCAACCATGATGAAGGCAAATGGGCCAACTATGATAAGATGGAATACTACTATAACATTTGTAGGTTTCCAAAGGCAGCCGTGATTTCCGGCCAGCGTACCTCTCGGGTACTTTGTTATGCGAAGAATCTCTCCGTTGATGACCGGATGCTTCATTATGTCATTTGCCATGTCTTGCTGCCCAAGGACTCCAATCAATCCCAAATCAATGATTTGGAGATGCAAGTGCTCTTTGCCATCAAGAACAAGATTAAGATTAATTGGCTTCCTACCATGCTATATCATTTGAAGCAACAACTTTCGTTGAAGACTCGTTTACCGTATGTCCGCCTTCTTTCAAGGATTTTGGAACTTACCGATATGGAAATCGGTCGAGAACCATTTATTGCTATGACTACTACGGGAAATGAAATCAACGGAGTCACTATTATCAAAAACACCGGCATTGTCCAAGCCAATGATGGAACTTATAAGTATGATGACGGATCCTCCACCTCCATTCCACCAATTCCGAAAACCGGCATTACCAATGACTTTCTCTACTCAACCATGATGTCACACCACCATGAAGCTATGCGTGCCATAAAAAGCCTTTGGAACCTTGTCCTAAGCTCCCGAACCACCACCGAGCATGTTGATGAGGATGTGGACGGTACCAAAGAAGAGGAAGAAGATGATGAGGATGTGTCGGATGAGGAATGAGGACCATGTCTCCATGCTGTTTTTATTATGTTGTTTTATGTTTTAATCATGTTATGTTTTGTACTCTCAAACTAAAGTCCTAAGTTTTTAGGCATTTTTGGTTTACTTGCACTATGTTTGCATTTTATATGTGTGATTGCTTGTATGATGCTATCTTTCATATGCTTGCTTGCTTGTTGGTCCCTTACTTTTTGCTAATGCCAAAGGGGGAGAAGACCTTTGTTTCTCTAATGACTCTCTATGCAGAATTTTTTTTCTCGCTACTGCTGCTATCAGTTAGGGGGAGTTGCTGCCCATAGGGGGAGAATTCGCTTAGAGAAACATTGATCAAAGCTCTCGCAGAATATTCGGTTGTCATCATCAAAAAGGGGGAGAATGTAGAAGCACTCCTTCAATCTCGGAGATTTTGATGAAGACAACACGGCGCATATATTTCAGACCTGCAAAAAGTCAAGAGCTCCAACTGATCAAGCTTCAAGCAACCGGCTTCGCTATCAAACTTCGTTTGCATCATCATTCATCTTCATGCTTGGATGCTTTTGGTTAGGTATATCAATCCCTTTTTAAATTGATGTACAAGTGTTCATGCATTCAATCATATACTAGCATATTGCATAAAATAATTTAACATATTTTTCAAACCGATTAACACTCTTAAAAAACTTTATGTTTCTGGTCTTAACAGTGTTAACCGGTTAACCATTTGGTTAACCGGTTAACGGGTTCAATTTTTCAAAAGACCTGTTAACGTTCATAGGCGTTAACCGGTTAACCATTTGGTTAACCGGTTAACACTGTAATATTTTTGAAAAATATTTTTCCTTTAAAATTCAAATTGCACCTTTTAATTATATCTCTTCAAAAAACTTTTTGATTCATAATTTTCACACCTTTTCAAAAGGGTATCTTGTATAATATAAAATATGAATTTTTCAAATTCAAAAAATACCTCCTACAATTTTTTATAAAAAATCACTTGAATCAAATTGATCAATTTTCAAATATTTTCATATTTTTCAAAAGTGTTCATAAGATATTCATCTTTCATACTTCATGTTTGAACACTTGTATTGATATTTGAAAAGTGAATTGTGTACATAGGAGAAGATCATTATTGATATTAAAATCTTTGTATTACTCACTCAAAATTAAAAATATAGAAAGATATTTCTATTGTGTGACTTGTGTTCCAAGGTTTGTTTGGATACAAGGGTAAGTGTGGCAAGAGGATTGTTCTTGCACACTTGTATGATAGTTTGTTAGAAAGTAGGCCTCACCATTGAAGGTGTGATAGGTTGTACTATTTCTAAAAACTAGTGGAAATCTCTTTCAAGTTGAAAGGGGACTGGATGTACCTTCCGACTGTGAAGGGAACCAGGATAACTTTCTGTGTCGTTTTTATTTTCTGCCTTACTGCTTTCCTTCCATACAAACTTAAAAGAAAAATTCTATCCATCAAAGAAAAAGAATCGAGAAAGATTATATACACCTAATTCACCCCCCCTCTTAGGCGCATTCTGATCTTACAAATTTGCCTTCACTTCTCATGCCTTCTTATCTTATTCATTTGCATCCTTACTTTTCCTTGAAGTGAACTTGTTCACTTATGTTCTTTCTAACTTTCTTTCTTTAAGTTACTTATCTTCTTCATTGAAGTAAGTAACTTATTTCTTCTGCTTCTTCCTCCTTTCATCTGCTTCTTCCATTGGTTGCTTCCTTGAAGATCTCTCTTAAGCCTTACAAACCATAGGAACATCCAAGCATGATAATAATTAGGGTTGTGATTGTTCCCCCTTTAGCTTTTACCTTTGAGTCTCCTTGAGTCTCTCTTCTCATCTCAATAATCAAAGACTAAACTCTTAAAGTTTTAGGACTTTGGGAATTAGGGTTATGCCTGCATCCTTCTCTTAGGATGGAGTGTATAACTTTAATCCTAAGTGTTAAAACTTTAATGTGTTTAAACATCTTAATCAAATCATCTTAATAACCACTAAGACTTCATCTTGTATCTTGGGCCTTACATTAGGGTTCTAATTCTTCCTTATGGTTAAGAAGGACTAACCCTAGTGTTTAATGGACAAGTCCCCGTCAAGTTGTCTCACAAACCATAAAACTCATTTCTTAATCTCATCCCTTAATTAAAATCCACTTAATAAAGGCTTTGTTATATAATGAATTTAATCCCTAACCATGGATTAAGTTGAGGTATCTTCCTCAGCATAAGTATTCTCATATATTATCCTTCTATTAGGATGGTGTAATGAGTTCACTAATCTGTGATTAGAGATTAAACTCATTACTTAACACTAAACAAAAAAAAACCAAAAACATCTAAATAATCACAAGTAGGTTAATGATCTTAATCCTACATCATCTTGGAAATTAAGTTGAGATGCTTATCTCATACTTAAGTATTCTTATTATCCCTAATCGGGGAGGATATAATGAGTTTACAAGCCCTTGATTTAGGCTTAAGCTCATTAACTTATGCAAAAACACCAAAAACAATAAAAAACTGAAAACACGAAAACAAACAATAATCGTCTCCTCCGGGATTCGTTTCTCATCACACTCACTCATAACCGAGAACTTGCTTCTTCCGTCTAATGCAAGACATTTAGCACTCGAGCCAGACGAGTTATACACTTGAGCATAGGTAAGCAAGCAGTTCACAGTCAGATTATCTTTCTGTATCTTTGAGTCGAACTACGGTGTTCTGACTTCCTCATTGCACGAGAGGATACGTAGGCATAACTTAACTGTTATCGAACAAAAGTCTCTGTGTCTACCCCCCTTTTTCATCTTTCCTTTTAAGCCTCAGTTCCTGAGCATTCACCCTTTTGCACTGACACTTGTATTCTTTTCCACCTTTTGCACACAGATAGCACATACACCTACCCCTTTAATCACAATCTTGTAAGCGCGGATCCCGTCGAATACGACGGACAATCTGGGTGCTAATACCTTCCCAGGTTGTAACCAACCCCCTTTCCCAGTTTCTCTGGTTCACAACCGTCTTATCCATATTTTTCTAGGTTTATGCAGCATTACCTTTCCTTCGGGATTAAAATGCCTAGTTGGCGACTCTATTCATTTCACCTTCATTTCTCCTTTTGTAGACCGTTCGCGCTTGTACCGAGATGCCAATCTTTTTGAGCGACAGCTTGGCGACTCTGCTGGGGACCCTTATATTGCAATCAGGGCTTCTGGTTCTTTTGTGGGTTCCTTATAGCGCTTGTTTGATTTGTGTTTACGGGGGTGTTATGTGCTACTTGTTCTTATTATTTATTGTTTTATTTATTTCTTTCTGTACAGCTTTATTTATTGCTTTCTTTTACAGTTTTATGCATTTCATACTATTATTATCATATCATTGGTGTTGGATCTGTGTTTACCTTGGTGGGATGGATTTTTGAGTGATTAAGGTTCCATACCAGGGACCTGAGTGACACATAGGATAGAGTGGCTTCATATTCTTTCCCATTCCATTTCGGTCTGGTGCGGGAATATGAAACACAGTTCAGACATGGGTTTCTTCTTGAGAACTCTGTGCTACGGATTTCCTGTAGTACTAGGGCTATCTGGGAAGCCTGCTAAGTCTGGATGACCTTTTTATGACCTTCAGCATCTGAGGTGAATTAGAGGAGGATCATTTATGGTTATTGTAAACACTGTACCTCCGGGTTAGTGTTTACACTTCTCATAATTGATCAAAGTCTGAGGATCCTTGTTCTAGAGCAATACATGTGAGGGGGTTGGGATGTTTACAGGTTTGCAGGAACCCTTGGCCTCATCATACCTTGTTACTAGTTTTGTTAAAGTTGTATCATTTTGGAATGTTCTTGTGAAACCCTGGACTTGTGACTCTTTATTTGAGTCCTCCACCGGGTTACTAGTTTTCTAAGCCTCCATCCGGACTTATGAACACACATGGACCCTATCAAGGCAGATAACAGATCCAACTCTTGATCACAAACCCTTTGCATATCATTCTGCATACATCATTTTGCATCATTTAACATTTTCCTATTTGTTTTACAGGGTATCCACATTGTATCTTTGGTTTGGTTTTGACCTGTTCTACTGCTCAGACTCCCTCAGTTATCTGCACCAGCACCTTCATCAGTTTGTCTTCATCAGAGACTCTTCTCCAGTTGTCTTCATCAGAGACCCTTCTTCAGCACCTCCTCCAGTTATCTTCATTAGTTTTCAGCAGTTACCTTCATCAAGATTTTTCCTCAGTTTCTTCACCAGCATCCATTATCTGCATGGACACATCCAGGAAGAGCAACATCACATACCACTTCTTTGAGCCCATTCTGACAGACATCAGACATATCCAATCTTTCATCACTCCTGATCATATCCCATTATTCAGGGAACATTATGGAGGCATATTAGACATGATAATGGACCTGGATGCATCCCAGAGGAGCATGATTCACACCTGTCTCCAGTTTTATGATCCTCCTCTCAGATGCTTCACATTCCCTGATTTTTAGTTGGGACCTTTGCTAGAAGAATTTTCCATGTTGTTAGTGTCGCTCCCACCAAAATGACACCTGGTCAGAAGGGGTACAGACGTGAACGGTCGGCGAAAGAGGGGAGAACACACAAGGGTGAACTCAGAAGACAAGAGTCGCCAGCTAGGCATTTTTATCCCGGAGGAAAGGTAATGCTGCATAGACCTAAGAAAAGATGTGGATAAGACGGTTGCGAACCATAGAAACGGAGAAAGGGGGTTGGTTACAACCTGGGAAGGTATTAGCACCCACATTGTCCGTCGTACTCGACGGGATCCACGCTTAAAAGATTTGTGTTTCAAAGGGGTAGTGTCAGTGCAATTTATGTATCAAAGCTGGAAAGAATGCAAGTGTCAGTGTAAAAGAAAAGTGAAGTGTATAAGAGAGGTGCCAGTGTAGGAACAAGAATGAAATGCTCAAGACCATGAGGCTTAAAGAGTGATGCTGGAAGGAGGGGAAATATACAGAGACTTTTGTTTGATAACTGTTAAGTTATGCCTACGTATCCTCTCGTGCAATGAGGAAGTCAGAACACCGTAGTTCGACTCAAAGAGACTGAAAGATAAATTGACTGATGAACTGCCTGGTTGTCTATGCTCAAGTGTATGACCTGTCTGGCTCAGGTGCTAACTGTCTTGCATTAGACAGAAGAAGCAAGTTCTCGTTTGTGAGTGAAGATGATGAGAAAAGAATCCCGAAGGAGACGATTATTGTTTGTTTTTGTGTTTTCAATCTTTTATTGCTTTTTGGAGTTTGTCATAAGAAAATGAGCTTAAGCCTAAACCAAGGGTTAGTAAACTCATCACATCTTCCCTCTGATTAGGGGTAATGAGAATACCTTAAGTGTGAAGTAAGCACCTCACACTTAATCACCATGATGTAGGATTAAGATCATTAACCTACTTGTAGTTATTTAGATGTTTTTGTTGTTTTTGTTTAGTGTTAAGTAATGCGTTTAAGCCATAATCAAGGATTTAATGGACTCATTACACCATCCTAATAGAAGGATAATAGATGAGAACATTTAAGCTGAGGAAAGCTCCTCAACTTAATCCATGATTAGGGATTAACCTCATGACAAAACAAAGCCTTTATTAGATGGATTTTAATTAATGATAAGATGAAGAAGTGATTTTTATGGTTGGTAAGACAACTTGAGGGGGACTTGTCCATTAACACTATGGTTAGTCCTTCTTAACCAATTAAGGAAGAATTAGAACCCTAATGCAAGGCCCAAGTTACAAGCTTGATGTATTAATGATTATTAGATGGATTGATTAAAGGATTTAAACACATTAAGGGTTTAACACTTAGGATTAAAGTTATACACTCCATCCTAATAGAAGGATGCAGACATAAGCTTAATCACAAAGCCTTAAAACCTTTAAGGTTTAGTCCTTGATTATGAGATGAGAAGAGAAGACACAAAGATGACACAAATGTAAAAGCTAAATGGGGGACTAATCAAACCCTAATTATTATTATGCTTGGTTGTTCCTAGGGTTTGTGAAGCTTGCAAAAGTTCTTCAGGAGAAAAGCCACCAGGAATAGAAGCAGATGAAAGGAGGAGGAAGCAGAGAGAATCAAGACAACTTGCTTCACTCAAGAAGACAAGTTGCTTGAAGAAAGAAAGTGGGGAAGAGCATGAATGAGCAAGCTCAATCTAATACACAAGATAAAATGCAGCAATGATGCATAAGAGAGATGAGAAGAGATTGTGAGAAGTGAAGGCAAATTCACTTCCCAAAACAACTTACCACCTGAAAAGTTAGCAAAAGAAATGAAATGCAATGCAAATGAGATGAAATGTCATGATGCAAACCAAAGTCAGAAGTATAAACATGATGTTAATGATGCTAAGAGAAGATACAAACACAAGGCAAGACATGAGAATGATCACACAAGGATAAGGATGCAAATGAAGCATGCTTTGAACCATGGAAGTTCATGAAAGTTATGGAATGATATGAATGCATAACATGGAAAATGAAAGATGCAATGATCAAACATGATTCTAATATGTCCTAAGATGTCTCAGATGACATGTGAATGCATAAAATGTCATGGAAAGTCATTGAATGCAAGCATATGAGAAATGGATGCAAAGGAAGGTACAAATTAGGGTTTATGATCAACACACAAAGAAAAATTCAAAATCAGAAGCAAATGACATGATAAAAAAATTGAAAATGCAAACAAAGATACCCTAAACCTACATAAGTTCACTGCCCAAAGGAGGGGACCTAACTCTTAACCTAGTGAAAGTTATGAATTTCTTAAGTCAATTAGGGTTTTAAGGTACCTCATAAAGAAAAATGCAAAACAAATTGATAATGAAGTATGAATTCAAACCAAATTTATCCTATAAACTAAATGCCATGAAGGACGCAATGCAAGAAGAACCATCATCAAACTCTCAATGGTTAGGCAGAATGGATTTTTCCAAGTTTGAACAAAAATATTGCCTTAAAATGAATTTAATTCCAATGAAAATGATCAAAAGGCATCAAGAACCAAAAAGAAATTTGCTTTGAGAGTTTGATAATGTTTCTAAATGTTTAAAGATGCAATGTGAATTTTTTTTATGATTTTTAAATACCTAAATGTATTTTTAATTAATTAATTCTCATTAACTAATTAAAAATAAACATTTAAATGATTTAAAAATAATTTTTAATGCAAAAAATAAAAATAAAAATATTTTTGGGTTCTGAAAATTAATGAAATGCTTGACAAAAAGTTTCAGAATTTTTAAATGTTTTTTACTTTTTTAAATAATTCGTAAAAGATAAAACAAAATAAATGAAATAAAAATTGAATTTATGAGAAGTATGCAAATCCAAGGGCTGTGGTTTAAATGGGACGCGCGGGAGTTGACTGGCGCCAGATCCAGTGGCCCAGATTCAAACTGGCTGGATTAAACTAAACTTAATTAATTAATTCAATTAATTATGATTAGGGTTTTAATGAGAGATCTGGTCCATTCAAACGCGCGGGAGTCAACAAAAGTCAAACAGATCCATGGCTAAGATTCAAACTGAGCCCTAAACGCAATTAATACACTAATGACTTTCAGGTGGCCGGAAATGACCTCCGGTCATCTTCTCCGGCCACAACCCTCCCTGAAAATTGCTAACTTCTTCCCTAGGCTTCTAAAACTCAATTTCTCTGCCCAGAAATGATCCCCATACATCATACATCAAGAATCAACAAACAAACAACATTTAAAACACATCAAAAGAGAGAATCGAATCAAAACAGTTCTAGGTCAAAAAATTTCAGAACACGAATACATACTCATTTCTCAACCATTTTCAAAACAAAACACATCAACATGATCGATGAAGCATAGAGAATCATTTAGGAACTTAAAAACATGTTTCTGGAAAAAATGTTCTTGAGCTCACCTGAACTGGAGCTTTGATCTTTGGAACTTTTTGGCTGCCTCTTTGATCCAAAACGCCTCTAATGAACCTCCTGAGAAGCTTGCAATGCTTGGTTGGAGTTTAGTGTGGCTGGTTTAAGAGTTTGATGAAGTTCTGTTCAAGGGAAGTGAAAAATCGTGTTTCTGCTTGGGGTGGTTTCAGGGACAAATGAGGATTGGGAAATGATCAGAGAAACATGGTGAATGGTTTTGTGAAGTTTGTTTTGATGTTTGAAGCCTGTGTGATGAGTTTCGAAACAAAATGCATAAGAGGTGAGTTTTGGGAACTAAGGCTTATGAGAGAGATCAGGCTGTGTTGTGCTATGTGTTGAGTCTCATTTTGTCCATGTATCAAGCTTGGATAGGTCAGAGAGTTGTTGCTGGCCTAGCTTGATTGGTATGGGCCATTTTGCATAAAGTCAACTTTTTGTGTAAGAGAAGGTATGGGCTATTTCAGTCAAGGTACAAAGGCATGGCTTGGCTCAGCATGCTTCAAGGAGAACCATGGAAATGAATTAGAGGCAATGCAGCAAGTGGATTAGGGTTTATGTGAGGTTTTGCATTTTTTTTAATCTTTTGGCCCTTTGAAGTTTCTTAATGCACAAGTCATGAAATTTGAGAGTTCTTTGGTGCATTCTGATTTTTAGGTCATGGTTCATGTTTGTGTAATGCATAGAAGTCAATTTGAAGTCACATTTTGCCTTGGCATGAGGTTTTGCAACTTTGCCTCTTTGGTACAAAACTTGAAATTATGTGATTTTTGCCAACTTTGACAAGCCATAACTTTTGATCCAAAATGAATTAGAATGAGTTCTTGTAATTTTTGAAAATGGGAGGATCCATTCTACAACTTTCATGACCAAAGTTTTCTCATTTGAGGCATTTTTGAAACAAAAAGAGAAGGTTGAAAAACTTTCCCAAAATGGCAAGTTTTCATTACAAGTCACTTTCCCAAAAAGGCAACTTTGCAAATGGCTTGAAATTCTTCAACTTGTGAACTTCTAACATCTTCTATGATCAAATAAAGATCATACACATTCAAAATGATGGAGAATGCCCTTTGGTTGGGTCATCGGGGGCCTCAGATGCCTTGATTTTGCACTGACTTGCTCAAGAAGTCAACTCTTGATTAGATGCCTTCCCCATTGAATTTCTTCATGAAAATTGATATGCATGATCCTTATGACATATAAAGACCAATAGAAACAAGAATGGCTAAAAAATTTGGAGTTATGGCCTCTGAAACCAAAACCCTAATTCTAGGTCATCTGTGCAGTTAAGCCTGGCTCTGCTTCCATGCCTTTCTCAGTTCTTGTGATTCTTGATAACGAGAAAACGTATCGATTATATTGCTAAGTTTCATTAACGTTTTATCGCATAATCATCATTTTAACACTCGATTTCTCGAGTTTTTCTTACCATTTTTGCAGGTACATCATATATGGAGCTAAATCATGAATTAAGAGCAAAAGGAACAAAAGCAACCATAAAAAGATGAAGAAATGAAGAAGCCTGCAGAACTGCATAATTTGTTGCAGTCACGGTCGTCACCAAGGTGTCACGACCGTGACACCCCAAAAGAAGCTATCACGACCGTGAGAACATTGTCACGACCGTGACACTTAAATTGCACAGAACACGAGCGTGAAGACCTTGTCACGACCGTGACAAGGTAAAAAGTAGGTTATTGACTGAGACCACGTCAAAACCTTACGTGAAGAATTTCCTGCCTATTTTTTAGCCACGTTCCTACATTTCCTCCACCACTTCAGCAAGGCCCAATGCAACAAAGTCCAATTTTCAAGCCCATTAATTGTTCTATAAATAGCACAAGTTTTATGAAGAAACTACAGAGCATTTTTCTATTAATTTCCTGCGGAAGCTCTGCCGATTTATTTTACGACCCTGTTTTTATTTCTGCATTATTTTCAGTTTTTCATTCTTATTGTATCCAAACCAGCCATATAACAATTTCCAACATCAGGAAATTGTTATACATTTACTTGTTTCTAAACCTTCAGAATTTGATTTATTTTCGATTTCCGCCAACTCCAAGCTTTCCGGTCTGTGGAAGAAGGAGTCTGCTATAATATTTGTTAACCAGGTTTTTATTATATTGCAAATTTAATATTTATAATGTTTATTTATTTTTCTGCCATGAGTATTATATTATTTGTTTTTCTGTCTCTGTCTGGTTCAACATCAATGAGTAGCTAATTACCTTAGGGCGGTATGTAGTTAAAACAACTTAATCGGTAAAATTTAATCATAGGCTTAAAATAATTAATAACTTAACATTCTGACTGATACTTTTTAATTAAAATCGACCTTTTCGTTACGAGAGTAAGAAAAGAGTATTAGGTTAGGTCAAGACCACGAGAGTGTGAGATTTTAACCAGATAGCTAAAGTTAGGCATTTAAATTAAACACAGCGAGAGCGCTTTAAAATAAATTAGAATTACTAAGTTTCCAAAAATTATCTCTAAACACTTATGGGCTAGCGAGAGCAGGCATAGGGCTTTAGGGGTAAGATCTGAGATAAGACCACGAGAGTGTGAGTTGAGGGTATTTAAACTGGTAACCTCTACCGAATAGATTAAGTAAACACCTTTATAAGCCTAGGTTAGATTGACCCACCTAAGTTAGTATAATTACATACCGACCGCCTTAGTATTATTTTATTAAAACTTAAATTTAATTCCGCCTTTAATATCTTAAAATCAACAAAAAATCGTGACAACCATTCGCCTTAGCTAAACTAGAAGTTCATCTAGCACTAAGTAACCATAGAGTCCCTGTGGATCGATAATCTTAAATATTACTTCGATAGGCTGTGCACTTGCAGTTAAGATACCGCTAGACACATAATTAGACACGTCTTTAGCCCATCAAGTTTTTGGCGCCGTTGCCGGGGACCTTAATTTAGTTACTAGTGCACTTTAGGTAGCATTGTCTAGACTAAGGTATCAACTATTTAATTTAATTTAATTTCCGAGTGTATGCCAAGTACTCGCTCTAAAAGCGAAGACTTGCAACCTCTAATCCCTGAATCGGAACGCTTCTTACACGTAAGAAGACGTATATTCAATTACGAAAAAAGTTACAATATTCCAGATCTTCAATTAGATCCGCCTAAACCAGTCGTAACATCAAAGGACGCAGAGATGGCTGAAGAACAGAATCACCCACTCAAGTATTACGCCAGTCCTTCGCAAGCTGAACCGCATTCAAGCATTGCAGCACCGGCTATCAACCGAAACGATTTCGAACTAAAACCTTCGTTGATATCAGCCGTGCAACAAAATCAATTCGCCGGAAATCCTACCGAGGATCCGAACCTTCATCTTTCGATCTTTGTGCAATATGCAGATACCGTAAAAGCCAATGGAGTTACCCAAGAAGCTATTAGACTACGTTTATTTCCTTTTTCACTTCGAGACAGAGCAAGAGCTTGGCTTCAATCTCTGCCTTCGAACTCAGTAACTACGTGGGAGGAACTTAAGAGAGTTTTCTTGAACAGATATTTTCCACCTAGCAAGACAGCTATGCTGAGAGCTCAGATCAACGGATTTAAGCAAATGGAAAGCGAATCATTATTCGAAGCTTGGGAACGCTATAAGGATCTGCTGAGACTTTGTCCACATCACAGATTAATAGAATGGATGGTCATCCATACCTTCTATAATGGACTCTTGTACAATACAAGAATGACAATTGACGCTGCCGCAGGCGGTGCATTGATGGACAAAGAATATAATGATGCCTATGCACTCATCAAAAGTATGGCTCAAAACCATTACCTTTGGGGAAGCGAGAGAGTCGCAACCGAGAAACCAGCAAAAGGAGGTATGTACGAAGTGAGTAGTATGGACCAAGTCAATGCAAAGTTTGACCAACTAAGCCAAAAGATCGACAACTTGGCCATAACACCAACAGCCACCGTGGCTGCAGTAACACCTAACTGTGAGTTATGTGGAGTCCCAGGACACGAAGTTTCTGATTGTCAACTATTGACAGGAACTCCCACTGATCAAGTGAATTATGCTCAAGGAAACCCATACTCAAACACATACAACCCAGGTTGGAAAAATCATCCGAACTTCTCCTATAAGAATAACAATGCTTTATACGCACCAGGTCAAGCACCAGCTACACCACCAGGATATCAAAAGACTACTCCTAATGTCCCTAGAAAATCGAACCTTGAGCTGATGATGGAGAACTTTATAGCTAACCAATCTCAAACAAACAAGGACTTCTTAAACCAAAACATTCACACCAGTGAGCAGATTAAGCAATTAGTGAGAAAAGTAGATGCATTAGCTACACATAACAAAATGCTTGAAACTCAGATTTCACAAGTAGCTCAACAACAAGCACCTACTGCTGCACCAGCTGGAGTATTCCCTGGACAACCTCAACCTAATCCGAAAGGACATGCCAATGCCGTAATATTAAGAAGTGGCAAGGAACTTGACGGACCTACCGATCCAAGACTTGACAATCCAGCTATGTACCAAAAACCGGATAAATCGACTGAAGTGGTGAATGATCCAGAAGAAAAGGAAGATGATAATCAAGAGGTAGTGGAGAAAGAACAACCTTATGTGCCTCCACCACCCTATAAACCACCAATTCCGTACCCTCAGAGATTAACAAATTCCAAGACGACGGGTCAATTTAAGAAATTTGTAGAACTTCTGAAACAGTTGAATATCACTATTCCGTTTACAGAAGCTATCACCCAAATACCCTCGTATGCTAAGTTTTAAAAAGAAATCTTATCCAATAAGAAAAAGATAGAGGATAACGGAACAGTTACACTTACTGCTGAGTGTAGCGCCATAATTCAGAATAATATGCCTCCTAAGCTAAAAGATCCAGGAAGTTTCTCTATACCCTGTGTAATAGGAAAATTCGTCATTGACAAAGCTCTATGCGATTTAGGAGCCAGTATCAGTGTTATGCCCTTAACGATTTGCAAAAGGCTAGACATGGGAGACCTAAGACCAACTAAAATGTCTGTTCAACTAGCCGATCGCTCTGTTAAATATCCTGTAGGCATACTAGAAAACGTCCCAGTACGTATAGGACAATTCTACATCCCTACTGATTTTATAATCATGGACATCTCTGAAGACTCCACTACACCTATCATACTAGGAAGACCATTCTTAGCTACCGCCGGAGCTATAATAGACGTAAAAAGAGGAAAGCTGACCTTTGAAGTAGGTGAAGAGAAAGTTGAATTTATTTTAACACAATTCTTACAATCACCAGCTATAGAGGATACCTGCTATCTATTGGACGTAATTGACGAATGTGTAAGAGAAATGGAACTGAAAGAGACTACCTATTCTGAAATAATGAAAATTCAAATCCCTCCGATTTTCGAAGATGATAATTGGCGTGCACCGTATCAAGACGATAGCCTAAGCGAAAGTTTAGCACTTACACCGGATCCCATGCCAAGTAAAGATAAACCTACATTAGGATTAAAAACTTTACCTCATAACCTAAGATACGAATTCTTAGACGTTGAATGTAAAAGACCAGTTATAATAAATTCCAGTTTAGGAACTATCGAAACAAAGAAACTTTTAGATGTCTTGAAGAAATATCCAACTGCATTAGGATATAACATATCTGATCTCAAAGGAATATGCCCTTCAGTCTGTATGCATCGTATTCTGCTAGAAGAAGATTGCAGAACCTCCAGAGAATCTCAAAGAAGAATTAACCCAATCCTTAGCACTGTAGTAAAATAAGAAGTTAAGAAACTACTAGATGCCGGAATAATATATCCAATCTCTGATAGTGAATGGGTTAGTCCAATACATGTAGTGCCAAAGAAAGGAGGTATCACTATTGTGAAAAACGCTCAAGGCGAATCGATATCGCAAAGAGTAGTGACGGGACATAGAGTATGCATAGATTACCGTAAACTAAACAAAGCCACTCGAAAAGATCATTTCCCACTACCCTTTATAGATCAAATGTTAGAACGATTAGCCAAGCATTCTTACTTCTGTTATCTTGACGGTTACTCAGGATTTTTCCAAATCCCTATCCATCCAGATGATCAAGAGAAGACTACATTCACATGCCCATATGGAACGTTCGCTTATAGACGAATGCCCTTTGGATTATGCAACACTCCTGCAACCTTTCAAAGATGTATGATGTCAATCTTCGCAGATTTTATAGACAACATCATGGAAGTGTTCATGGACGACTTCTCTGTATGCGGGCAAAGTTTTGAAGGATGTCTATCAAACTTAGAAATGGTGTTAGAAAGATGTGTAAAAGTAAACCTCGTGCTTAACTGGGAGAAATGTCATTTTATGGTCAAAGAAGGAATCGTATTAGGTCACGTAATATCCGACAAGGGAATTGAAGTTGATAAAGCTAAGATTGAGGTCATAAAAGATCTTCAACCCCCTAAAACCGTTCGAGAAATACGAAGCTTTTTAGGACACGCCGGTTTCTACCGACGATTCATCAAAGATTTCTCGAAAATCACTAAACCCCTTACTGGTTTATTAATGAAAGACGCTGAGTTCATATTCAATGAAGACTGTCTTAAAGCATTCGAAACTCTAAAAACAACCCTCATCACCGCACCAATCATGCAACCCCCCGACTGGAGATTACCTTTCGAAATCATGTGCGATGCGAGTGACTATGCTGTAGGCGCAGTTCTAGGCCAAAGGAAGGAAAAGAAACTTCATGCGATTTACTATGCCAGTAGAACCTTAGATTCTGCCCAGATGAACTACGCCACTACTGAAAAAGAATTGTTAGCAGTTGTCTTTGCGCTTGACAAATTCCGTTCTTACCTAGTAGGAGCGAAAATAATCATTTACACAGACCATGCTGCTATCTGATATCTATTGACTAAGAAAGATGCTAAACCAAGACTCTTGAGATGGATTTTACTCTTACAAGAGTTTGATCTCGAAATAAAAGATAAGAAAGGTACTGAGAACGTCGTAGCGGACCATTTATCTAGAATAGAAGGTATTAAACCCGAACAAGTGCCGATTAACGATGATTTTCCGTATGAACAGCTGATAGCACAAATAGGAAGCGACCTAGCTCAGTTAGACTTAAATGAATCAAAACCCGTGGAAACAATCCAGACAACTGTAGGACTGCCATGGTACGCTGACATTGTCAACTACCTAGCCGCAGGAGCTCTTCCACCCGATTTAACCTATCAGCAGAAAAAGAAATTCTTTCACAATCTAAAACATTACTATTGGGATGAACCATTATTGTTCAAAAGAGGACCCGATGGAATCTTTCGCCGATGTATTCCCGAAGAAGAAATAGAAGATGTCATTGCTCAATGTCATTCATCTCCTTATGGTGGACATGCAAGCACTTCCAAGACTTGTGCAAAAATCTTGCAAGCCGGTTTATTCTGGCCTAATCTATGGAAGGATGTCCACATCGCTGTTATAAATTGCGATCGGTGTCAACGCACCGACAATATTTCAAGAAGAGATGAAATGCCTCAAAAAGGAATTTTAGAAGTAGAAATCTTTGACGTCCGGGGAATAGATTTCATGGGACCATTCCCATCATCTTTCGGTAATAATTACATACTCGTAGCTGTTGATTATGTTTCGAAATGGATTGAAGCTATAGCTTCTCCTACAAACGATACACGAGTAGTAATAAAGCTTTTCAAAAATATAATTTTTCCCAGATTTGGTGTGCCTAGACTCGTCATAAGTGACGGTGGCTCGCACTTCATTTCTAAAATATTTGACAAATTACTATCTAAGTATGGAGTAAGACACCGTGTGGCAACACCATATCACCCACAAACAAGTGGACAAGTCGAAGTCTCAAACAGAGAAATTAAACAAATCTTAGAAAAAACTGTCGCCATATCTCGGAAAGATTGGTCATCTAAACTTAATGAAGCTTTATGGGCTTATAGGACCGCTTACAAGACACCCATAGGTACTACACCTTTCAAATTAGTTTATGGAAAATCTTGTCACCTCCCGGTAGAACTAGAACACAAAGCTTATTAGGCGATTAGAACTCTCAATATAAACTATAATGCTGCAGGAGAAAAGCGAATCCTAGACATTAACGAATTAGAAGAATTAAGGCTAGATGCTTATGAGAATGCTAAGATATATAAAGAAAGAACTAAGCGATGGCATGATAAACGCCTATCTAGGAAAGAATTTAGTGTGGGAGACGTTGTACTCCTCTTTAATTCAAGACTTAGGCTCTTTCCTGGAAAACTAAAATCTAGATGGTCAGGACCCTTTGAAATAACTAAAGGATTCCCGAGTGGAGCAATAGAAATTAAGGGTAGGAATAGTGAACCATTCATAGTAAACGGACAACGTTTAAAACATTATCATAAAGTTGAAAATAGAGATTATGCAAATAATCTAAGGCTTTTAGAGTTGTCCACTAATTCCCCTGATTAATCTAAACCTAAGCATTACGTCAGGCTTTTGACGATAAAAACAACGCTTAGTGGGAGGCAACCCATTTACTCATTTAATTATTTAAACTATTCTCTTTATCATTATATTATATTTGTTATTTATCGTTTTACTATTTATTTATTTGTTTTGTCATTTTATATTTTTATTTCATACTACTATTATTGCCTTTAAATTATGCATTTCATTTTCTTATTTTTATCTTAAATCACTTTTTACAGATTTTCTAAAAGTCTTTTCCACTTTCCTTCTCCCCCTGATTTGTTTCCTCCATATTTGCACTAACCATGGCTAACCAACCCATAAACCATATGGAAACCAAATTTAGAGGTAGGAACCAAAGAATTAAGTTTGAAGAGTTATCACAGAGGCAAATGGATTTGACCCTGTACCCGGATGATCAGACTATGGAAACCCTAGGTATACATGATAGCATCCTGTACTTGTTTAACCGACTTGGATGGGAGAATGCATTGATTCAACATAAGTTTGTGACTTACCGCGAGCTCACCCTTGAGTTCCTTAGCTCCTTAGTTTACCTACCTGAGCGCGGTTTTGGATTTAGGAAAGGATTTATCAGTTTCCGCCTATTTGGAATAGAATATGACTTTAACCATAAAGAACTAGCTGACTTATTAGGATTCCCTAGTGGACCATTTGCTTTTACTACCACACAGGTAGAATTGATGGATATTGAGCTAGATTTCTTTTAGGGAACTTTAACCGGAAACTACCACCCTGAACCTAATAACATGAACAATGATGAGATCCATAACCCTGCTCTCCGTTACTTCCATAAAATCCTTGCCCACACCTTCTTTGGAAAAGAAGAAAACATTACCGGAGTCTCTAAAGATGAGATATTCATTATGTCATGTTTCACTAATGGACAGCCTGTTAATGGTGTACCTTTCATGATGCAAACCTTCACCCGTATCCAAGAAGAACCTGAATTACCTATATTAGTAGGAGGTCTTGTAACCATGATTGCTGATGCTTTAGGACTTAGGTACCAATTGCACAGGTGCAACCGTTTAGGTACCATCCGTCCTATGAATCTTAACTTCTGCTTTAATCGCCATATCATAAGTAATTTAGGACATCCACCCTTCGAGTACCTAATCCGAAATGAGGTAGTAACCCTGTTCACATTGCCAAACCATGCTAGAGTAAGTGTTCACAATAAGGATAACTGGCTTTATGAATTAACCCCACCTGATTATCCATCCACTCCTGAAACATCTCAGTCTTACAAGATAAAAGATGATATAATGACCGATGTCGAAACTGACCCTGAGACACCTCCTGGTTACCATGACATTGACCACACTGACGAAGTAAATGAAACCCCTGAAGTGAATCAAAGAGATTATGCTAACAACTTACAGAACATCATGAACACTCTTGAAGCTTACCAAACTGATATAAATTCATTTAAGGAAGACATTAAGAGCATGCGATTGGACATTATAGGTTTGACTGACATAACCTGCGAACAATTCTATCACTTGAACACCGCAATCGAAGATTTGAAGAAACGCTTTTGAAAATGCTATAAGTGATTTAGTTTATTTTTCTCATTGTTTTCGTTTCTAGTTAGATTTATTTTTCGCAAACAATTCCATACCGTATTTTCATTAATGTAATTTCATTTTCAATTACCTTATGCAATGCACTTCTAATTCCAAAATTTCTCCATTTTAATCAATTTATATATTTTTAATTCTATGTACTGTTATGCTTGCATTTACTCCTATTATATTAAAATCTCTCATGCCATGCAAGTTAGTAAAGTACTATGTTGAAATAAATTATTATATGGTGTTTAAATGTAATATTGAGTGAGAAGTGAAGAAAATAAATTATTATAAAGTATGTGAAATATATGAGATAGTGTTTTCTGGAAATTATTCAACGAAGCAAGCCCTCACGGTCGTCACACCCCCCTAACGATCGTGACGTGCTCATTTAGCGTGTCACGACCGTCACCTCCCTGTCACGACCGTGACAACCCTAATTATAGGATTCGTGAGAAACAGAACTGTTTCTTTTCATGACCTCTTCTTCTTCTTCCTCCATAACTTCCAAAAACCACCCATTTTCTCCATAACTTCCGTAACCTCCCATTACCAACTTTAAACTCATTAACCCCCCATTATCACCACACCTATCACATTCTCACCTTCCAATATTTATTCCGAATCATTATTTCTCTCATTTTATCACTTTTTCACAAATATCAAAAATCTCCATCTTTCACTCTACCTCTTGCATGCAATGGATACCATTCAATTTAGAGAATGTGATGCTGGAGAAAACCAGAGAGAAAGATTTATCCGATTCCAGAACCGCGGTTTGCAACCTACGCGTTATATCGACACCGAATGCTTGAGAGAGCTCGGAATGCTCAACAGTGTCAAGAACCTGCTTAAGAAGGTTAATCTATGGGTTCTATGCAGTCAGCCTCAACCAACATTCGAGTTGCTGACACTGGAGTTCTTAAGCTCGTTCTGCTACATCACCGGTTCCGGTTCTCAGAGTCAGCTTACCGGCGTTGCTAAATTCAGATTGTTTGGCCGGGAGTTTGTACTTTCGCAAACAAGGATAGCCGAGTTGCTAGGCTTCGCTCACGGAAATGAAGCTCACCTCCGCGTGCCAGATAGTTTTAGTGAAACCGCTTTCACTTTATGGCACGACATAACCAATACCCGTGCCTCAGCCTTCCAAAGCCTCAACGCTACACACATCCACAACCCGGCAATCCTTTATTTTCACCGAGTCATTTGCAACACCATATTCGCTCGAGAAAGTAACCATAAGCTCAACTCCAAAGAGCTTCTGTTCTTGCATTGCGCTCTAAATGACGAGCCGATCAACGCTGCCCCATTCATGCTTTCTCACATCCAGGCTATTGCGCACAGAGGCTCCACCCCATTTTTCATTGGCGGAATTGTCACCACCCTCGCCTTTCAGTTAGGGCTCAGTGACTTGCTCGACAATTTGCAAGGCATAGCCGCAGAATTCCTCACCAAGAGCTATTGCAGGTCCGCTCACCTGATTGCGCAGAGAGAGGATGGCAGGTATAGCCCTGTTGTCCATGGCACCATTTTTCACCATATCATTCTGTCGTCCCGTGATCGCATCGACCCATCCAGCCGAGCCAACTGGCTCTTTATTTTACCAGATCCTGCCGAACACGCCCATATTCATGATGATCAGGCAGATCCTCCAGCGGATGAGATGCAGGACGCTATGGATGCAGCTGAGCCTGTCCAGGATATACCAGAGTCATCTACCCGACAGCCTCCTGCACCGGAAATCACACTTGAGGAAGTCCTCTGTGCGATTCATCAGCAGAACCAGATGAACGCCGCACTGGAGCGAAGGCAGAAGGAGCAGTATGATGCTTTACTCAGCACTATTGCAAGCAACCAGACATCTACTAATGAGAAGCTCGACGAAATTTTCAGCGAGCTAGAAGCCTTACACATTGACATCACTGCTGCCACCGGCACCGGTTCTGATCCTGAAGCGACTCCTTTCAGACGCTCCCGCACCAGAAGCCGACCTCGCGGTCCTCAGCAGCCATAGTTTTAGTTTTGCTTATGTTTGTTTTCTTTGTTTTTCGTTTGTACTGTACTTTTACCGCATTTATATCACAACATTGAGGATAATGTCTGATATAGTGTGGGAGAGGTACCTTTCATTTCCGCATTTTTCCCTTTTTCGCACTTTTCCATTTCGTTGTATTTTCAATTCCGTTGTATTTCTTTTCGCAAGTTAATGAAACGAGCAATCTTTGTGATATTTTCTTTAATTTCGAACTTTCCCCGTTTATTTAGCCATACCAGAAAAAAAAATCTTTAATTATTCGCATTACCCGACTTACCTACGGAATCGTAATTAGGAAGCTGAGAACGATTAAACAAGACCAATACAATCTTGACACCTTTGACTTCCCACTTAAGCGATTCCATTCCGATTATCATTACGAGTACACCTTAAGTTTCAGTTCAAAAGTAACCCCTAGTAGTTTATACTAGCAGTCAGCACCGTCTGAACACAAACCACGTGGGGAGCCGATGAATATAAGCGTTTGATGCCTAATCAATAATGATCCTTCATATCTCGATGCAAAATGAAAAGAAATTGCACCAAAGTACACGGTCGCACATAAGAAAAGAGAAATATGAGAGGAGTCCATTGCGGGTTGGTTCAGAAGTACTGGTTCTGAACTTGGTAGGGCATGCTACGGCTCGATCCCCCACAACCTCCAAATCGGATAATATATGTAGGGTTACCGCACTCGTGTACCAGACCCCGTGATTAAAAAGGATCAAAGTCGCTAACCGGCTACTCCACTACGTGCGTGCTAAGGCAAAGGGCTTAATGTGATTGCGCTAGAATGAAACCGGGCGAAATAAGATCGAAAAACTCTAGGTGAAATCGTAAAGTAATTACCGATTGTTTCGTTTAACGGGAAGTCGACGACATAGCTTGTTGCTTGTGTCATTAGTGTATCGGTAGTGTTCTATCAAAGTACCGGTTTATCCGACAAAACGATCCCTCGTACGGTTTGTTATGAGCATGCGTCAATAAAAACTTGTCCGCCGATTTTCAACCGATTATTTGCTTGAGGACAAGCAAAGGTTTAAGTTTGGGGAAGTTTGATAACGAGAAAACGTATCGATTATATTGCTAAGTTTCATTAACGTTTTATCGCATAATCATCGTTTTAACACTCGATTTCTCGAGTTTTTCTTACCATTTTTGCAGGTACATCATATATGGAGCTAAATCATGAATTAAGAGCAAAAGGAACAAAAGCAACCATAAAAAGATGAAGAAATGAAGAAGCCTGCAGAACTGCATAATTTGTTGCAGTCACGGTCGTCACCAAGGTGTCACGACCGTGACACCCCAAAAGAAGCTATCACGACCGTGAGAACATTGTCACGACCGTGACACTTAAATTGCACAGAACACGAGCGTGAAGACCTTGTCACGACCGTGACAAGGTAAAAAGTAGGTTATTGACTGAGACCACGTCAAAACCTTACGTGAAGAATTTCCTGCCTATTTTTTAGCCACGTTCCTACATTTCCTCCACCACTTCAGCAAGGCCCAATGCAACAAAGTCCAATTTTCAAGCCCATTAATTGTTCTATAAATAGCACAAGTTTTATGAAGAAACTACAAAGCATTTTTCTATTAATTTCCTGCGGAAGCTCTGCCGATTTATTTTACGACCCTGTTTTTATTTCTGCATTATTTTCAGTTTTTCATTCTTATTGTATCCAAACCAGCCATATAACAATTTCCAACATCAGGAAATTGTTATACATTTACTTGTTTCTAAACCTTCAGAATTTGATTTATTTTCGATTTCCGCCAACTCCAAGCTTTCCGGTCTGTGGAAGAAGGAGTCTGCTATAATATTTGTTAACCAGGTTTTTATTATATTGCAAATTTAATATTTATAATGTTTATTTATTTTTCTGCCATGAGTATTATATTATTTGTTTTTCTGTCTCTGTCTGGTTCAACATCAATGAGTATCTAATTACCTTAGGGCGGTATGTAGTTAAAACAACTTAATCGGTAAAATTTAATCATAGGCTTAAAATAATTAATAACTTAACATTCTGGCTGATACTTTTTAATTAAAATCGACCTTTTCGTTACGAGAGTAAGAAAAGAGTATTAGGTTAGGTCAAGACCACGAGAGTGTGAGATTTTAACCAGATAGCTAAAGTTAGGCATTTAAATTAAACACAGCGAGAGCGCTTTAAAATAAATTAGAATTACTAAGTTTCCAAAAATTATCTCTAAACACTTATGGGCTAGCGAGAGCAGGCATAGGGCTTTAGGGGTAAGATCTGAGATAAGACCACGAGAGTGTGAGTTGAGGGTATTTAAACTGGTAACCTCTACCGAATAGATTAAGTAAACACCTTTATAAGCCTAGGTTAGATTGACCCACCTAAGTTAGTATAATTACATACCGACCGCCTTAGTATTATTTTATTAAAACTTAAATTTAATTCCGCCTTTAATATCTTAAAATCAACAAAAAATCGTGACAACTATTCGCCTTAGCTAAACTAGAAGTTCATCTAGCACTAAGTAACCATAGAGTCCCTGTGGATCGATAATCTTAAATATTACTTTGATAGGCTGTGCACTTGCAGTTAAGATACCGCTAGACACATAATTAGACACGTCTTTAGCCCATCAATTCTTTGACTTTTTTGACTTTGTGAGGACATAATATGATGCTTGAACACACATGGACTTCTTTGAAGTGATTTAAGACCTTTGGAGTGGCTCAAATGGCTCTAGGATAGCTCAGATCACAAACCCTAGATGCAGATGACTTTGAATCAATGCAGTGAAGCAAAAATGCAATATGAGATGCTATGATTGAACTCATGCACATGAAAGGATCACAAGCCATGGTGTGAATGGGTGAGGGCAAATTTGGGGTGTTTACAGCTGCCCCTATTCAAACATGAGTTAGTTGTGCAGGATGTAAGCAACGGCTTAACAGGCGAACAAGATAACTTGTGGTTGAATATCAAAGACAGTCCAAAATTTGCACTCACAGAATGAAGAAGAAAAGGGATATAGATTGCAAAGGAAAATAAAGTATGTTTATAAAGTGCGGGCGACGGAGGACGACCGTCGAGCAGAGGACGACTGCTGGGGATGAAGTAATGACGGGGACGACCGACATGCTGGGGAAAATGCGGGAGATAAAGAAATGACAGGGACGGCCGACAAGCTGGGGATATAAGAGATTATGATGGGGACGGCCATCAGGTGAAGCTATAAGACTCTCTGGGGATGAAGGTAAAGTGAATGATGGGGACGACCATCAGGTTCAAGGTATGAATGAAATAAATGATGAGGTACGGTCATCAAAGGTGAAGGACGATCACCTAGCAGGGGACGACTTCTCTGTTGGGGATAAGATGAGGGACAGTCATCTAAGGTGAAGGAAGATCACCTGGCAAGGTACGGTTGCCAAAAGTATCGCGACATAGGACGAATGTCGGATAAAAAAGTCGACGATGGGGACGGCCATCGGATAAGCATGATGAAGGACGATCATCAAGAGGTGAAGGACGATCACCTAGCAGGGTACGACTGCTATCAGGGTTTATCATGACATAAGACGAATGTCAGATAACAGAATCAACGATGGGGACGACCATCGGATAAAATGATGAAGGACGATCATCAAAGGTGAAGGACGATCACCTAGCAGGGGACGGCTGCTGAAAATATCACGACATAGGACGAATGTCGGATAGGAAGGGGTTCTAATGAATAGAGACTCCATTGGGGGTGATGAAGGACGATCATCAAAAAGGTGAAGGACGATCACCTGGCAGGGTATGGCTGCCAAAAAGGTATAATGACATAGGACGAATGTCAGATGAAAGGAAATAGTTCGACCAGATTTGTTGGGGACTCTTCTGGGGAATGGTAGACACAAACGAGTATCTAAATTCAAGAAGTCATAAGTGTTTGACACGGTGTATAGATTAAAGATGCGGACGAGCATCCTTAAGAATAAGATACGGACGGGTATCAGTAGAAACAAACGCTTGACGCATGTTCAGAGATGATGATACGGACGAGTACCAACTGGTTAACAAAGAACACGGACGAGTGTCGGATCTGAGGGGATTTAAGTGGTATATACAAGATACGGACAAGTATCTGTATGAGTAAAAAGCGGTGAGTGAGACACAGACGAGTGTTTAACTTGCTGGGGAGAGTGCGACACGGACGGGTGTCGGAAAAAAGTGTATTATAAACAAGTATTTGATTTACAAAGTGTTTAGGTAACCATGTTGGGGAAGGTGACACGGACGAGTGTCAAGGAATTGTGTATATATATCTGTGAGTGCAAAGGGGACGCTTTGGCTTTCTACTGGGGATATGACACGGACGGGTGTCAAGAAGTACTTGTACTGTGAGTGTGCAAGTAAATGCTTTGGCTCTCTGGTGGAGAATTAGGAAATATTTTGTATATTGTTGATGGAATGTCAGTATTTACAAGTGTTTGATTCAGAACATGGCTTATGATTATGCAATATGTTTGATTTTTGCCGTAATGCTCCGTACTAGACGGAATGCTACGCTCTGTGGGGAAAATATGATGTGAATGCTATGATTATGCAAAGATACCGCTCCGGGATTCAGATCCCGTTGTTGCAGAGATCTCTGGCTAATCTTCTTGAGTGGATATCCCAGTTGGGGATGAGATCCTTGGTAGATCTTACGTATATGACTCTGCTTGGGGAAATAGATCAATGATAGACCTATCTCGGTAATGAGGGACCCAGCTGGGGTTTGTAGAAGCTTTCATTACTCTATTGTGAGATCTTCGGGCGTTGCTCTTCTGGATAGAGGCTGAAACTCTGTGGGGAGCTGGTTCCCTGTCTAGCACTTGGCTGGGGAAGGAGAGAAATCACTGAAAGATCTTCCTAGAGATTTCCGTGGGGATCCTGCTGAGGATGATACTTGACAACTCAGCTGGGGATATGAACACCTTCTGGTGCTGCTCTTTGAAGGAAATTATTGGAGAAGTGATGCCTGGCAATTCTGATGGGGAAAGCATCTCCAGTGCTGTTTGGAAGGTGTGCTGAGGAAACAATGACTTGGCAACTTACTGGGGAGAAGCCTTCATGCCCCATGTTGTGCTTTGGATACCTGCAATCCTGTAAAGACAAAGAAACGCACAAGTATCCCGAGGTATCCACTGGATTCCATCATAGGAGTTTAGACACTCCCGGGAGTCAATATATTTCCTGCAAGCATGTAGTTTAGGAAAGACGCATCTATATTTATGCAATCAATATATTAATGACATCGAACAGTTTTGCAAATGAAAAATAAAATGTACGAGACGAAGATACGACTGAAAATCTGATTTTATTAATTCGAGTGCCCTGAATTGGAAAATGCAGTTCAGAGAAACGGATCCCCTGAAATGAGGAGATTGTTACAAATTGAGAAACAAAAAGCTGCTGACAATGTTGGTGACGCTTCACGGAGCTTCCCTTTTTGCTATGACTCGTATGACATTGACGTTCTTCTCATCTCGCTTTCTGGAGAAGGTTGATTCTGACCGAAGCTTGATCATTTCGAAGCTTACCACGTTGCAAGTGATACAGACGAATTCAGAATGCAGTTGTTCGCTTATTCCCTTATTTTGCGTGGATCGCCCTTTCGGGTTTTCAATCCACCGGGATACCCATTTTTTCCCGAGCTGTCCAATGTGGCTTTTCAACTCAGCGGGTGTACATTTTTATTTATTTTCCCTTATTTTTTTCCGAGTCTTTTATTCTGTTTTTGACTCGCCGGGATGCCCTATTTTTTCCTGGACCTACATTCTGTTTTTATGTCCATCGGGTCATTTTTATGCAAAGTATTTTTTAACTGCATCTGAATTTACATGGGACGGAAAGTCTTCACCATCCATAGTACTGAGCATCAGTGCTCCACCAGAGAAAACTTTCTTTACTACAAATGGCCCTTCATAGTTCGGAGTCCACTTGCCCCTGTGGTCTGTATGAGGAGGGAGTAGTCTTTTCAGCACAAGATCTCCTACTTGGTACTCTCGAAGCCTGACTTTCTGATCGAAGGCTTTCTTCATTCTTTTCTAATACAGCTGCCCATGACAAATTGCAGCTAATCTCTTCTCTTCAATAAGATTCAGTTGTTCGTATCGGGATCGGACCCACTCTGCTTCATTCAACTTGACATCCATTAGTACCCTCAAGGAAGGTAATTCAACTTCAACAGGTAGGACTGCCTCCATACCATACACAAGCTGATACGGTGTTGCCCCAGTGGATGTTCTGATTGACGTACGGTACCCATGCAAGGCAAATGGTAGCATTTCATGCCAGTCTTTGTAGGTAACCACCATCTTTTGCACAATCTTCTTGATATTCTTGTTAGCTGCCTCAACAGCGCCATTCATCTTTGGCCTGTAAGGAGAAGAGTTGTGGTGTTGGATCTTGAAGTCCCGGCATAGTTCTGCCATCATTTTATTGTTCAAGTTGGAACCATTATCAGTAATGATTCGCTCGGGCACTCCATACCGACAGATGATGTCCCTTTTCAGAAATCGGGCTACTACTTGCCTTGTAACATTTGCATATGACGCTGCTTCAACCCACTTGGTAAAATAATCAATAGCTACCAGGATGAATATGTGGCCATTTGAAGCAGTCGGTTCAATCTTGCCAATCATATCAATGCCCCACATGGCAAAGGGCCAGGGTGAAGACATCACATTCAAAGGATTGGGAGGTACATGCACTTTATCCGCATAAATCTGGTATTTATGACATTTTCTGGCATAGGCACAACAGTCGGCGTCCATTGTGATCCAATAATAGCCTGATCTTAACAACTTCTTAGCCATAGCATGCCCTCCTGCATGGGTACCAAAGGATCCTTCGTGCAACTCGTGCATTAACAAGTTTGCTTCTGTTCTATCGACGCATCTGAGAAGTACCACATCAAAGTTTCTCTTGTACATGGAACCGTCAGTATTCAGGAAGAAACTACCAGCTAGCCTTCTTAATGTCTTCTTGTCATTGGAAGATGCCCCAGGCGGGTATGTTTGATTCTCCAAGAAGCATTTGATATCATGGAACCAAGGCTTATCATCTTTAACAACATCTGCTGCAAACACATATGCTGGTCTGTCAAGTCTAGACACTGAAATCCGAGGTACAAAGTTGGCATCTTGAACTTTGATCATCGATGAAATGGTAGCCAGAGCATCTACAAACTGATTCTCGTCTCGCGGGATATACTCAAGCTTGACCGTTGTGAAGAAAGTCAATAACCTTCTTGTATAATCCCGGTAAGGTATCAGATGATCTTGGTGGGTGTACCATTTGTCGTTGGTTTGATTAACTACCAGAGTTGAATCTCTGAACACAGTCAAAGTCTTGATCCTGAGGTCAATGGCTTCCTCAAGACCCATAATACAAGATTCGTATTCAGCTTCGTTGTTAGTGCAGTTAAAGGTGAGTTTTGCCGAGAAAGGCATATGAATTCCCTTAGGTGTAATGAGTACTGCACCCACACCACGACCATTCATATTAACAACCCCATCAAACATCATAGACCATTCTTCTTCCGGGTCAGGCCCTTCAGTGTGAATAGGCTCTTCATGATCTTTCGCTTTTATGAACATGATGTCTTCATCAGGGAAGTCAAATCTCATAGGCTGGTAATCATCAATGGGCTGCTCAGCAAGATAATCAGACAATACACTGCCCTTGATGGCTTTCTGAGATGTGTATTGGATGTCATATTCTATGAGGATCATTTGCCATCTTGCAACCCATCCGGTAAGTGCTGGCTTCTCAAAAATGTACTTAACTGGGTCCATCTTTGAGATCAATAAGGTAGTGTGGGTCAACATATACTGCCTTAGTCGGCGAGCAGCCCACGCTAAAGCACAGCAAGTTTTCTCGAGCAGTGAATAACGTTGTTCACAGTCGGTAAACTTTTTGCTTAGGTAGTATATTACATACTCTTTTCGACTAGACTCGTCATGCTGGCCCAGCACACACCCCATCGTCTCTTCTAATACTGTCAAGTACATTATTAGAGGTCTTCCTTCAACTGGAGGCATAAGGATTGGAGGCTCTTGTAAATACTCCTTGATTTTGTCAAAAGCCCTCTGGCAGTCTTCATTCCACCTGACCGTTTGTTCTTTTCTTAACAGTTTGAACAAAGGTTCACAGGTCGCTGTAAGGTGAGATATGAACCGTGAAATGTAGTTCAATCTACCTAGGAACCCTCGAACTTCTTTCTCAGTTTTCGGTGCAGGCATTTCTTGAATGGCTTTAACTTTTTCAGGGTCAACTTCAATCCCTTTCTCACTCACAATAAATCCCAGCAGCTTACCGGATCGCACCCCGAATGTGCATTTGTTGGGGTTTAACTTCAGTTGGTACTTCCTCAGACGCCTGAATAGCTTCAACAGATTCACCAGGTGGTCTTCTTCTGTGAGGGACTTGGCAATCATGTCATCCACATAACATTCAATTTCTTTATGGATCATGTCATGGAATAATGTTACCATAGCCCGTTGATAAGTGGCACCAACATTCTTCAGTCCGAATGGCATCACCTTATAACAGAAGGTGCCCCAGGGTGTGATGAAAGTTGTCTTCTCCATGTCTTCAAGTGACATCTTGATCTGATTGTATCCTGAAAATCCGTCCATGAAGGAGAATACTGAGAACTGAGCCGTATTATCAACCAATACATCAATGTGAGGTAAAGGGAAGTCATCTTTCGGGCTGGCCCTATTCAAGTCCCGGTAATCCACACACATCCTCACTTTGCCGTCTTTTTTAGGCACAGGTACAATATTAGCGACCCACGGCGGATAGCTAGTCACAACAAGGAAACCGGCGTCCCACTGTTTCTGTACCTCTTCTTTAATCTTCATTGCCATATCTGGGCGAGTACGGCGCAACTTCTGTTTTACTGGTGGGCAGTCTTCTTTCAAAGGTAGCTTGTGCATGACAATATCGGTGTCCAACCCTGGCATATCCTGATAAGACCAAGCAAAGACATCCACATACTCTCGAAGCATATCAATCAGTTGCTCTTTCACTGAATCTTGTAGGCAGGCCCCGATCTTAACTTCTTTCACATCTTCTTCCGTACCAAGATTAACCGTTTCAATCTCCTCCTGATGAGGAGTGATAACCTTCTCCTCTTGCCTTAACAACCTGGCTAGCTCTTCAGGAAGCTCATAATCTTCTTCAACCCCTTCATCAGCTTGATTGATTGGATTGTCAAAGTCATACGGAGCCATAGCAGTGTTGTTGTTGGTGCAATCTGAAAGGCACTCTCTGCAAGGGTTTATATTGTTCATTTTAGTGATCAATTTTAATCTTGTTTAGAAAAAAATGAAAATGAAGTTATTTATTTTGAAAAACATTTCCATGTTATTTTTGTACAAAAAGAAAAAATGAAAAGACAGTGAGCGAAAAAGAGACTCGTTTGCAAAAGATGTCTGATATTCATTGATTAATCCATTTGCACAAAATTACAAGATGGCCCGATTACCAAATGAGTCTTGACATTTTGGGCAAGATGCAAGACTTGATGCATGCTTAAAAATATAGGAAATAATAATTACTCTGCAGGAGTAACCCTTATAATTTCCTGGGAAGACCAGTTAAAGACTTGGCTCCCCGGGATCCTTGGACGTATCCAGCTCTCCAGGTTGCGGTCGCTTTCCTCCTCGTCTTCCAAGTTGTTTACAGCATCCGGGGTGAGCATCCCCCCGCTGACAAAATTGGGCTTCTTGGCAGCCTCTGATTGATCTTGTTGAGTTGGTCTGTAACCCAACCCAAATCTGTCTTCTTTCTTTTCCACGGGGCAGCAGCTTGCCCCAGCCTTGGGCAGTACCCTCTTCAACAACCTTCCGGGCTTGCTGATATGACGTTATGGAGGTTCCTAGTACAGCAGATGCCTCATTAATGTTCAGGGCCTCAAACCACTGGCTCATAGTTTCATGGATCTCTCCATCCATTTCTATGTACTTGTATGTAGCCAGATGGCTAACAAAGATGTCTTCCTCCCCACAGATGGTGATGATCTGGCCTTCCCATTCGAATTTCAGCTTCTAGTGAAGGGTAGACGTAACAGCGCCAGCGGCATGGATCCAGGGTCTACCCAACAGACAGCTGTAGGCCGGCTGAATGTCCATCACATAGAAGGTAGTTTTGAAGGTTTGCGGGCCAATCATCACAGGCAGATCAATCCCTCCAAGCACTGATCTTTTAGAGCCATCAAATTCTCTCACCACCAAATTACTCGGACGCAGTGCCAAGCCATCATACTCCAGCTTCACTAAGGCTTTCTTTGGTAGAACATTGAGCGAAGACCCAGTGTCCACCCGTACATGAGATAGAACATCACCTTTGCATTCCAAGGTGATATGTAAAGCCTTGTTGTGGTTACGTCCCTCAGTTGTTAAGTCAGCATTGGTGAAGCCCAGTCCATGACTGATGTTGACATTTGCCACCACAGTTTCTAGTTGATTAACGGTAATCTCCTCTGTCACGTATGCTGCGTGCAGGACTTTCAACAATGCGTTCCTGTGAGCTTCAGAACACATCAACAGGGATAATATGGATATTTTTGAGGGAGTTTGGTGAAGCTGATCCACCACCTTGTAATCACTTCTCTTTATGATTCTCATAAACTCGTCTACATCTTGCTCAAAAGATGACTTCTGAGTTTCTTTGATAGCCGGCTCTTCAAGCACCACACTCTTTCCTTTTGCTTTGGCAGCAGCTTCTGCTTCAGCATTAGGTCTTTGCACTTGTGAGGCAAAAAGACGTCCGCTTCTGGTGAAGCCTCCGCCTCCCCCAACATTATCAATCTGTGGAGAAGAAGTTGAAGAATCCAGAGTGATTCTCTCCCCATTGCAGTAGAGATCAGAGCCATAATGCCAAGGTATGGCATTACTGCTTTCATAGGGAACTGGTCCAGGCACCGTGATGGTAACTGGACTGACTGCTGTAGAGGAGAGTACTGTAATGGTGTGTGGATCATAGTAAATTGTAACTGGTGATCTGGCAGGAGGTGCCACTGCTTGTTGTTGGAAATTGTTGTTTGGAGGAACATTTGATGGATCATAGTAGATGGTGACTGCTGAGACATCTTCATTAATTTCTGTTGGCGTTGTAGAAGCTTTTGCTGATAAAAAGGATGCTGATGTTGTAGAAGAAATGGTTGTTGACATTTGATTTGTTGAAGTGATGGATGAAGCCATTGTTGATGATATTGATGAATCGGTAGGAATGATTGTTGCTGCTGTTGTAGAAGAATCAGGAATTATTGTCAAAGGAATTGCTGGATTTGTAGGTACCGTTGTTGAGATCTGAAGGATACCATCCTTGATAAGACCATCTATGCCGCTTCTCAAATTATCACACCCGTTGACTGCAATGTTGCAATACCCACAACCGACCTCACACCCGGGGAACACCTGGCACTCTAGAAGCTGAGCTTTAATTTCGACCAGAGGTGTTCGAATTTGTGCAACATTGGTGATCAAAGTAGATGGTTTTTCTTCCTCAATGGCATTAATCCTTGGCCCACCATGGTTGGGCATAGGATTTTTGTTGACATTCGGAGGTGGTGCGAAGTTGAGGGCTTTAGAATCCACCAGATCTTGAACTTTCATTTGCAAAGCCCTGCATTTCTCGGTATTGTGGCCAGGTGCATTGGAATGGAAAGCGCATTTGGCGTTGACATCATAATTCTTTGGGAGATTGGAGGGATCTAGGGGTGCCAATGTCCTTAACTCAACCAAGTTAAGCTTCAGGAGTTGTGGCAATAAGGCAGCATAAGGCATAGGGACAGGATCAATCACCCTATTTGCCTGTGATGGTCTTTGCTGGAAGGGTCTTTGCTGGAAGGGTCTTTGTTGTTGATTGCTATTGTTGTTGTTGTAGGCTCTTTGTGGCGGATACTGAACTTGCTGCTGATAATGTGGTTGTTGTGTTTGTTGATATGCTGGTTGCTGAGGAATCGGAGCTGGAATAGTGACAGCTGCTACTGATTTGTGGACATACTGAGGTCTGCCCCTGCTGGCATGAATGGCATTTGTCTCACCGGTCCTTCGAGGTCCCACAAAAGGCTTCCTGGGATTACTGGACGAACTTGCACCATTATCAGAAATTTTGCCCATCTTTAGCAGACTTTCAATTCTTTCACCGGCTATAACTACGTCTGCGAAGCTGGTGGAAGAAAAGGCAGCCAATCTATCAATGTATGTTCCTTGCAGAGTATTCATGAACATGTCGGCCATTTCTCTTTCCTACATGGGTGGCTGGACAGCAGCAGCAAGCTGTCTCCACCTTTGGGCATATTCCCTGAAGCTTTCTCTGGAGGATTGAGACATTCCCATTAGGAGGGTCCTGTTAGGAGCCATGTCCAGATTGTATTGGTACTGCTTGATGAAGGCTTCAACTAAGTCCTTCCAGCATCTGATAGTAGCTCTGGTCAAGTGTGAATACCACTCTCTTGAAGCCCCAGTCAAACTGTCTTCAAAATAGAACATCCACAGTTTTTCATCCATGGTATATGCTTTAAGTTTTCCCAGAAAAGACTGCAGGTGAGTTCTTGGACAAGAGGTTCCATTGTATTTCTCGAAGCACGGGGGTTTGAACTTGTGGGGAATTCTTACCCCGTCTACTAACCCCATATCCATTACATCGAAGCCCAAGGAGTTTTGAGACTCCAGAGATCTCAACTTCTTAGCAATTTCATCAAACCTCCTATCATAGACTTCATCTCCAGCTCTCATGACAGTGAATTGATCCTCTTGGGGGTCTTCTTGTAAGATCCTCCCCCCAGTAGTATTTCCTTGCACATTACCCGGGACATTGACTTCCGGTTCTAGATGAGGTCCAAATACAGGTGGATTAACATGAGGCTGTCCCCTCTCATTGTTACTTGTTCCTCCAGTCCCAGAATGAGGCTCCTCGGGAGTTTGTCTTTCCACCAATGCCCTTAGCCTTTCTTGGGTCTGAGCCAAACCAGTCATCACAGTCATGAACTGGGCCATTTGGTTTCTCATCTCCACTCTTTCGTTAGCCATCTGGGTTCTGACCCCGGTCAGGTCTTGCTGTACTTGCTCCATTATAATACCCGGAAGGTTGTTGCGAGTAGGATACCGGTGTGCACGGTTGACAGGGAACACTCTTCTGCGAGCAATATTTCCTGAAGTCAAAGCAAAGTTAGAAACAAATAAATGACAAAAACCTACAAAACAAAACAAAAGTTAGTATGCAATGCAGTATGCTTATTTATTTTCCAAGGTATCCGGCTTGGTTCTTGGTTTTGACCTTTTCCAGACCTCGAGGAAGATGCTTTGATGTTGGTTGAGAAAAGAAAACCCAAATGGAAACAAACTAACAGATATATTACAAATGGTGAATCATACATAGTTTGTTTTACATCACATGCCCCTGAAGGGTCAAAATACAACACAAAAGAAAAGTACATCAAAATGAAAACAACAACAATCAAAAAGTCAGACATCTAGTCCAAACTCATCCTCCTTGACCTCCTTCAAAAGTGCCTCAGTCACTGGACCAGCTGGGTGCTCCGTAATAGTCCTGATGAGGAGGTTTCTGGTGGCAATGGCAGTGGTCAGCTTCTTGTGCCTATCTTGGTCCTTTGACCTCTTCAAACCAGCCCTAAGCTTCAACTCTGAAATCTCCTTCTGGGCTGCCAGCAAAGCTTCCTGCTGCTTCTTTTCAATGGCCCCTAACTGCTCAATTCTGGCTTGAGTTCTCTTATCTTCTTGAGTACGGGCTTCGGTGATCCTGACCCACCTAGCCTGACTTTCTTGTAGATAGAGTTCAGTTCTAGCCTTCTGAAGTTTGGCCTCCTTACAGGCATTCTTCAATATTTGCTCCCCGGCTCTTGATTTCTTGATGTAGTCCTCTGTTTTCTCAATCTTGGCCAGATGCTCCACCCTAAGCTTCTCCAACCTCTCAATGTCCAGACGACCATCACTCCTCTCCCAGAGGGTCTTTTTCAAAGCTTGAGACAGATTCTCATTCCTCTCTTTCAGTTTCTCAAATTCTTCCAGGCTGGCAGGGGCTGCTGGCTGTACTGTGGAGGGTCCAGGTGTGTCCTCAATGGTAAAAGGCATTCCAGTGATCTGAGCTCTAGCATGGGACCATTCATAGTATTGGGCTGAAGCAACATTATTACACTTCCCAAGAATAGCCACCCCCTTTGTCTGGATGTTGTCCCAAGCCCAGGATGCTTGTCTGACAACAGCTAGATTAGGCTTTATCTCACAATACAGGGTCTCAGCTACATCTTGCACTCTAGGAGGGTGGACCAAAGCATAGCCCAATTGTCTCTTAAACAGCAAAGGATTGTAGTTAATGCAACCCTTTACTCCTACCAGAGGTACATTTGGGTATTGCCCACAGCTAGTGATGATGTCCTTGCCTTTGGTGCTCTGGGTGCACCATCTGATGTCATCTGAAGTCAAAGCAATAAGCCTCTTGGCCCAATTCTTCTGTTGGTGAGGATTCAGGAAGGCATCTGATTTAGGTAAGTGTTTGAGAAGCCAGGTGTGAAACAAAGGAGCACAACATCTCACCAACTTTCCTCTTTGCTTCTCATTCCTCTGATGAATGGAATAATAGAAATCTCCCAGCAATGTGGGTACTGGGTTCCTCAGGAGGAAAAGATGAATGGCATTCTTGCTGATAAATTTGGGCTCATCTGCAAACAGTATAACCCCATATATGCTGAGGGCTAACAATGCACAGACTGCCCTCCATTCTCCCAAAGAGGCCTTCAGGATGGCCTGAGAAATCAAGAAATCCAAGTGCAAACCAGGGACCCCAGCCTTTGTTGTCATATTCTGCTCAATCAAAATAGGCTCCAGGTACATTGCTTTTTCCACCTCTCCATTGCTGGGAGAAGTCATCTCTGGGTTAAAGGGGACACCATTCCTGACAGGTACTCCAATCAATGATGAAAACTCCTCTAGCAGAGGTCCTAGCTGAAAGTTTGGGAATGTGAAGCATCTCAAAGGAGGGTCATAAAACTGTAGGCAGGTGTGGATCATACTCCTCTGAGAAGGATCTAGGTCCATAACCATATCAAGGATGCCTCCATAATGCTCTCTGAATAATGGGATGTGGTCTGGAGTAATAAGTGCCTGGACCTGTCTGATCCCAGTCAACACAGGCTCAAAGAAATGGTAAGATATGTTGCTCTTCCTGGGTGCAGTCATGAGTGTTGATGAAGAGCTGAAGACAAGTGCTGATAGGGATCAAGACCGATACTGGAGATGAGCCACTGATAGGCCGGTGCTGGTGATGATGAAGGCAGCTGAAGCAGACAACTGATGAATATAACTGAAGCAGATAACTGATGAACAGAGGTCTATGCAGATGAAGGGGTCAAAACCAAGCCAGACATAATGTGGATACCCTGAAAAACAAATAAACAAATGTTAAATGATGCAATGATGATGTATGCAAATGATATGAAAAGGTTTGTGATCAAGCTAGATCTGATTATCTGTCTTGATATATAAGGCCCATGTATGTTCAAGAAGTCCAGATGGAGGTTCAGAAGTCCAGTAACCAAGGTAGGGGACTCAAATAAAGAGTCACATGTCCAGGGTTCAATCACAAGAACTGTCCAAAATGAGGTACTCTTAATCAAACGAGTAACAGGGTATGATGTGGCCAAGAGTACCTGCAAACCTGTAAACAGCCCAACCCCCTCACATGTAAGGTTCTAAAACAAGGATCCTCAGACTTGGATCAGTTATGAGAAGTGTAAACACTTCTAACCCGGAGGTACAGTGTTTACAATAACCATAAAAGATCCTCCTCTAATTCACCTCAGTTTCTGAAGGTCATAATAAAGGTCATCCAGACTTAGCAGGCTTCCCAGATAGCCCTAGCACTACAGGAAATCTGTAGCACAGAGTTCTCAAGAAGAAACCCATATCTGAACCGTGTTTCATATTCCCGCACCAGACCGAAATGGAATGGGAAAGAACATGAACCACTCTAGCCTAGGTGTCACTCAGGTCCCAGGTATAGGACCTTAAACTCTCAGTAGAACCCCACCCACCAAGACAGAAGAACAGATCCATCAATGATAATGACAGTATGAAATATAAAAAACTGTAAAGAAAGCAATAAAGTTGTACATAAAGCAATAAATAAAGCAACTATATAAACACAATTAGCACATAACACCCCAGTAAACACAAATCAATAAAGCGCTAGGAGGAACCCACAAAAAGAACCAGAAGCACTGGTTACAGTATAAGGGTCCCCAGCAGAGTCGCCAAGCTGTCGCTCCCACCAAAATGACACCTGGTCAGAAGGGGTACAGACGCGAACGGTCGGTGAAATAGGGGAGAACACACAAGGGTGAACTCAGAAGACAAGAGTCGCCAGCTAGGCATTTTTATCCCGGAGGAAAGGTAATGCTGCATAGACCTAAGAAAAGATGTGGATAAGACGGTTGCGAACCAGAGAGACTGAGAAAGGGGGTTGGTTACAACCTGGGAAGGTATTAGCACCTAGATTGTCCGTCGTACTCGACGGGATCCACGCTTAAAAGATTTGTGTTTCAAAGGGGTAGTGTCAGTGCAATTTGTGTATCAAAGCTGGAAAGAATGCAAGTGTCAGTGTAAAAGAAAAGTGAAGTGTATAAGAGAGGTGTCAGATAGGAACAAGAATGAAATGCTCAAGACCATGAGGCTTAAAGAGTGATGCTGGAAGGAGGGGAAATATACAGAGACTTTTGTTCGATAACTGTTAAGTTATGCCTACGTATCCTCTCGTGCAATTAGGAAGTCAGAACACCGTAGTTCGACTCAAAGAGACTGAAAGATAAATTGACTGATGAACTGCCTGCTTGTCTATGCTCAAGTGTATGACTTGTCTGGCTCAGGTGCTAACTGTCTTGCATTATACGGAAGAAGCAAGTTCTCGTTTGTGAGTGAAGATGATGAGAAAAGAATCCCGAAGGAGACGATTATTGTTTGTTTTTGTGTTTTCAATATTTTATTGCTTTTTGGAGTTTGTCATAAGAAAATGAGCTTAAGCCTAAACCAAGGGTTAGTAAACTCATCACATCTTCCCTCTGATTAGGGGTAATGAGAATACCTTAAGTGTGAAGTAAGCACCTCACACTTAATCACCATGATGTAGGATAAAGATCATTAACCTACTTTTAGTTATTTAGATGTTTTTGTTGTTTTTGTTTAGTGTTAAGTAATGAGTTTAAGCCATAATCAAGGATTTAATGGACTCATTACACCATCCTAATAGAAGGATAATAGATGAGAACATTTAAGCTGAGGAAAGCTCCTCAACTTAATCCATGATTAGGGATTAACCTCATGACAAAACAAAGCCTTTATTAGATGGATTTTAATTAATGATAAGATGAAGAAGTGATTTTTATGGTTGGTAAGACAACTTGAGGGGAACTTGTCCATTAACACTAGGGTTAGTCCTTCTTAACCAATTAAGGAAGAATTAGAACCCTAATGCAAGGCCCAAGTTACAAGAGTGATGTCTTAATGATTATTAGATGGATTTATTAAAGGATTTAAACACATTAAGGTTTTAACACTTAGGATTAAAGTTATACACTCCATCCTAATAGAAGGATGCAGGCATAAGCTTAATCACAAAGCCTTAAAACCTTTAAGGTTTAGTCCTTGATTATGAGATGAGAAGAGAAGACACAAAGATGACACAAAGGTAAAAGCTAAATGGGGGACTAATCAAACCCTAATTATTATCATGCTTGGTTGTTCCTAGGGTTTGTGAAGCTTGCAAAAGATCTTCAGGAGAAAAGCCACCAGGAATAGAAGCAGATGAAAGGAGGAGGAAGCAGAGAGAATCAAGACAACTTGCTTCACTCAAGAAGACAAGTTGCTTGAAGAAAGAAAGTGGGGAAGAGCATGAATGAGCAAGCTCAATCTAATACACAAGATAAAATGCAGCAATGATGCATAAGAGAGATGAGAAGAGATTGTGAGAAGTGAAGGCAAATTCACTTCCCAAAACAACTTACCACCTGAAAAGTTAGCAAAAGAAATGAAATGCAATGCAAATGAGATGAAATGTCATGATGCAAACCAAACTCAGAAGCATAAACATGATGTTAATGATGCTAGGAGAAGATACAAACACAAGGCAAGACATGAGAATGATCACACAAGGATAAGGATGCAAATGAAGCATGCTTTGAACCATGGAAGTTCATGAAAGTTATGGAATGATATGAATGCATAACATGGCAAATGAAAGATGCAATGATCAAACATGATTCTAATATGTCCTAAGATGTCTAAGATGACCTGTGAATGCATAAAATGTCATGGCAAGTCATTGAATGCAAGCATATGAGAAATGGATGCAAAGGAAGGCACAAATTAGGGTTTATGATCAACACACAAAGAAAAATTCAAAATCAGAAGCAAATGACATGATAAAAAAATTGAAAATGCAAACAAAGATACCCTAAACCTACATAAGTTCACTGCCCAAAGGAGGGGACCTAACTCTTAACCTAGTGAAAGTTATGAATTTCTTAAGTCAATTAGGGTTTTAAGGTACCTCATAAAGAAAAATGCAAAACAAATTGAAAATGAAGTATGAATTCAAACCAAATTTATCCTATAAACTACATGCCATGAAGGATGCAATGCAAGAAGAACCATCATCAAACTCTCAATGGTTAGGCAGAATGGATTTTTCCAAGTTTGAACAAAAATATTGCCTTAAAATGAATTTAATTCAAATGAAAATGATCAAAAGGCATCAAGAACCAAAAAGAAATTTGCTTTGAGAGTTTGATAATGTTTCTAAATGTTTTAAGATGCAATGTGAATTTTTTTATGATTTTTAAATACCTAAATGTATTTTTAATTAATTAATTCTCATTAACTAATTAAAAATAAACATTTAAATGATTTTAAAATAATTTTTAATGCAAAAAATAAAAATATAAATATTTTTGGGTTCTGAAAATTAATGAAATGCTTGACAAAAATTTTCAGAATTTTTAAATGTTTTTTACTATTTTAAATAATTCGTAAAAGATAAAACAAAATAAATGAAATAAAAATTGAATTTATGAGAAGTATGCAAATCCAAGGGCTGTGGTTTAAATGGGACGCATGAGAGTTGACTGGCGCCAGATCCAGTGGCCCAGATTCAAACTGGCTGGATTAAACTAAACTTAATTAATTAATTCAATTAATTATGATTAGGGTTTTAATGAGAGATCTGGTCCATTCAAACGCGCGGGAGTCAACAAAAGTCAAACAGATCCATGGCTAAGATTCAAACTGAGCCCTAAATGCAATTAATACACTAATGACTTTCAGGTGGCCGGAAATGACCTCCGGTCATCTTCTCCGGCCACAACCCTCCCTGAAAATTGCTAACTTCTTCCCTAGGCTTCTAAAACTCAATTTCTCTGCCCAGAAATGATCCTCATACATCATACATCAAGAATCAACAAACAAACAACATTTAAAACACATCAAAAGAGAGAATCGAATCAAAACAGTTCTAGGTCAAAAATTTTCAGAACACGAATACATACTCATTTCTCAACCATTTTCAAAACAAAACACATCAACATGATCAGTGAAGCATAGAGAATCATTTAGGAACTTAAAAACATGTTTCTGGAAAAAATGTTCTTGAGCTCACCTGAACTGGAGCTTTGATCTTTGGAACTTTCTGGCTGCCTCTTTGATCCAAAACGCCTCTAATGAACCTCCTGAGAAGCTTGCAATGCTTGGTTGGAGTTTAGTGTGGCTGGTTTAAGAGTTTGATGAAGTTCTGTTCAAGGGAAGTGAAAAATCGTGTTTCTGCTTGGGGTGGTTTCAGGGACAAATGAGGATTGGGAAATGATCAGAGGAACATGGTGAATGGTTTTGTGAAGTTTGTTTTGATGTTTGAAGCCTGTGTGATGAGTTTCGAAACAAAATGCATAAGAGGTGAGTTTTGGGAACTATGGCTTATGAGAGAGATCATGCTGTGTTGTGCTATGTGTTGAGTCTCATTTTGTCCATGTATCAAGCTTGGATAGGTCAAAGAGTTATTGCTGGCCTAGCTTGATTGGTATGGGCCATTTTGCATAAAGTCAACTTTTTGTGTAAGAGAAGGTATGGGCTATTTCAGTCAAGGTACAAAGGCATGGCTTGGCTCAGCATGCTTCAAGGAGAACCATGGAAATGAATTAGAGGCAATGCAGCAAGTGGATTAGGGTTTATGTGAGGTTTTGCATTTTTTTGATCTTTTGGCCCTTTGAGGTTTCTTAATGCACAAGTCATGAAATTTGAGAGTTCTTTGGTGCATTCTGATTTTTAGGTCATGGTTCATGTTTGTGTAATGCATAGAAGTCAATTTGAAGTCACATTTTGCCTTGGCATGAGGTTTTGCAACTTTGCCTCTTTGGTACAAAACTTGAAATTATGTGATTTTTGCCAACTTTGACAAGCCATAACTTTTGATCCAAAATGAATTAGAATGATTTCTTGTACTTTTTGAAAATGGGAGGATCCATTCTACAACTTTCATGACCAAAGTTTTCTCATTTGAGGCCTTTTTGAAACAAAAATAGAAGGTTGAAAAACTTCCCCAAAATGGCAAGTTTTCATTACAAGTCACTTTCCCAATAAGGCAACTTTGCAAATGGCTTGAAATTCTTCGAATTTGTGAACTTCTAACATCTTCTATGATCAAATAAAGATCATAAACATTCAAAATGATGGAGAATGCCCTTTGGTTGGGTCATCGGGGGCCTCAGATGCCCTGATTTTGCACTGACTTGCTCAAGAAGTCAACTCTTGATTAGATGCCTTCCCCATTGAATTTCTTCATGAAAATTGATATGCATGATCCTTATGACATATAAAGACCAATAGAAACAAGAATGGCCAAAAAATTTGGAGTTATGGCCTCTGAAACCAAAACCCTAATTCTAGGTCATCTGTGTAGTTAAGCCTGGCTCTGCTTCCATGCCTTTCTCAGTTCTTGTGATTCTTTGACTTTTTTGACTTTGTGAGGACATAATATGATGCTTGAACACACATGGACCCCTTTGAAGTGATTTAAGACCTTTGGAGTGGCTCAAATGGCTCTGGGGTAGCTCAGATCACAAACCCTAGATGCAGATGACTTTGAATCAATGCAGTGAAGCAAAAATGCAATATGAGATGCTATGATTGAACTCATGCACATGAAAGGATCACAAGCCATGGTGTGAATGGGTGAGGGCAAATTTGGGGTGTTTACAGTTAGGTGTCCCTATCAGGAGAGGGATTCCTTTCAACCCTGAGATGGTTGCTCCCAAGAATGAAGATATAGCTAAGGCGTTGCACTTCGAGCCTACCCTCATTGATCAGAGCATGACCACCAAGGCTGGAATCCCAGGCCTTCACTTGGACTTCCTGATCTCCTAGGCCACCCTGCATGCTTCAACAGGGAAGTGGGAGACTGTTTGTACTCTCCTAGCCCTTAGCATATATGGAGTTATTTTGTTTGCAGACGAGCCAAAGTTTGTAAGCAAGAATACTATTCACCTATTCTTATTGAGGAACCCAGTTCCTACCTTGCTTGGAGACTTTTACTACTCAGTGCATCAAAGGAATGAGAAGCAAAGGGGAAGACTGGTCAGATGTTGGGCACCCCTCTTCTACTGTTGGTTGTTAAGACACTTGCCAAAGTCAGACACTTTCCTGAACCCTCATCAGCTAAAGAACTAGGCCAAGAGATTGATTACCCTTACATCAGAAGACATCAGATGGTGCACTCAGAGCACCAAGTGCCAAGACATCATCACCAGCTGTGGGCAGTATCCCAATGTACCATTGATTGGAGTAAAATGTTGCGTCAACTACAATCCTTTGCTTTTCAAGAGGCAATTACGGTATGCTTTGGTACATCCCCCAAAAGGGCAAGATTTGATAGAAACCCTCTATTGTGACATCTAGCACAACCTTGCCATTGTTAGACAAGCAGCCTGGGCCTGGGACAATATTCAAACTAAGGGGACAGCTATTCTTGGCAATTGCAACAATATAGCCTCAGCTCAGTATCTTGACTGGTCTCATGTTAGAGGACAAATCACCTGTATGCCATTCACCTTAGAGGATGTACCTGGACCATCAGTAGTGGAGCCTGTGGCTATTGTCAGTTTAGAGGAGTTTGATAAATTGAAGGAAAGGAATACTCATCTCTCTGAAGCTTTGAAGAAGACCCTCTAGGAGAGGAATGACAGCCGTCTGGATAATGAAAGGTTAGAGAATCTCCGAATTGAGCACTTGACCAAGATTGAGAAGACAGATGACTACATCAGAAAGGCTAGAGAAGGAGAGTTAGTGTTGAAGAATGCTTGCAAAGAAGCTAAGACTCAGAAGGCCAGATCTGAGCTTTACTTAAACGAGAGTCAGGCTAGGTGGATCAGGATCATTGAGGCTCGTGCACAAGAAGATCAGAGAACCCAAGCTAGGATAGAGCAGCTGGAGGCTTGTGAGAAGAAGAATCAAATTGCTTTGTTAGTAGCATAGAAGGAGATATCTGAGTTGAAACTCCGGGAAGGGTTGAAGAAATTAAAGGACCAGGATAAGAACAAGAAGTTGACTAGTGCCATTGCCACCAAGAATCTTCTTATCAGGACCATCACAGAGCACCCAGTTGGCCCAGTAACTGAGGCTCTCCTGAAGGAAGTCAGAGAGGATGACTTTGTATTGGATGTTTGATTTCCTTTTATTTGTACTTCATTTTGATTGTATTTTTGTTGTTGTGTTTTGGTCCATCATGGGGACTTAGTGGTAATCAAACTATGTATCTTCACATTTTTGTAATATATGGTTTGTATTATTTCGTGGGCTTTATCTCTCTGCAACATCATCATTTCCTCGAGGTCTGGAAGGTCAAAACCAAAGAACCAAATCGGATACCCTTGGAAGAAAAATAGACATCTTGCATTGTATACTAACATCATTTCTTTGTTTTGTAAGTTTTTTGTTTGTTGTTGTTTCTCACTTTGTTGTGGTTTCAGGAAACATTGCTCGCAGAAGAGTGTTCCCTGTCAATAGAGTGCACCGGTATCCGACAAGAAACAACCTTTCGGGATTACAAATGGATCAAGTTCAGCAAGACTTGAATGATGTGAGGACCCAAATGGCCAATGAAAGAATAGAGATGAGGGCCCAAATGAATCAGTTCATGGTAGTTATGACTGGTTTGGCTCAGATCCATGAGAGACTGAGAGAGTTAGTCGAGCGACAAACTCCCGAGGAAAAGCATCCAGGTACAGGGGGTACCAGTAACAACGATCACGTACAGCCTCGTACTGATCCACCAGAGTTTGGACCTCATCTGAACCCAGATATCAACGCTATAAGAAACACCCAAGGTAACACTGGAGGGAGGGCTTTGTAGGAAGACCCACAGGAAGAACAGTTTACTGTGGTTGGGGCTGGAGACGAGGTTTACGATCGTTGGTTGGATGAAATTGCAGAAAAGCTAAGGTCTCTTGAATCCCAAAACTCTATGGGTTTTGATGTCATGGACATGGGATTGGTGGAAGGGGTTAGAATTCCCCACAAATTCAAACCTCCTTATTTTGAAAGATACAACGGCACATCCTGCCCACGTACCCATCTTCAGTCTTTCCTAAGGAGATTGAAAGCCTACACCGTGGATGAGAAAATGTGGATGTTTTACTTTGAGGATAGCTTGACAGGGGCATCTCGAGAGTGGTATTCCCATTTTACCAGAGCCACAGTGAGAAATTGGAAAGACCTGACTGAAGCTTTCATTCGTCAATATCAGTATAATCTGGACATGGCTCCAAACATAACCCTTCTGATGGGAATGTCACAGTCTTCCCGTGAAAGCTTTAAAGAGTATGCCTTAAGGTGGAGGCAACTAGCTACTGTCGTCCAACCCCCGATGTCAGAAAGGGAGATGGCAGACATGTTCATGAATACTCTCCAGGGTACCTATATTGACAGATTGGCTGCATTTTCTTCTACCAGCTTTGCAGACGTGGTAATAGCTGGGGAAATAATTGAGAGCTTACTGAAGATGGGAAAGATTTCTGACAACGATGCCAGTTCAAGCAGTGCAAGGAAGCCATTTGCTGGGCCCCGTAGATCTGGTGAAACAAACTATGTGCATGTGGGAAGAGGATGACCCTAATATCTGCCCAGATCAGTTGCTGCCATCACTATTCCTACTCCACCTCCTCAGTATACTCAACAACCACAACACTTCCCTCAACAGCCACAGTTCCCTCAATAGAGATCCTACAACAACAATAATAACAACCAGCAACAACGCCCTTTTCAACAAAGGCCATCTCAGATCAACAGGGTGATTGAACCTATTCCAATGACATATGCCACATTGCTGCCACAACTCCTAAAGCTTAATCTTGTTGAGTTGAGGACATTGGCTCCACCTGATCCTCAGAACCTTCCGAGAAATTACGATGTCAACGCTAGATGTGCTTTTCATTCTAACGCACCTGGTCACTCCACAGAAAAATGCAGGGCTCTGCATATGATGGTCCAGGATTTGGTAGATTTAAAGGCCCTGAACTTTGCACCACCTCCCAATGTCATGAAAAATCCTATGCCAAGCCACAATGGGCCAAGGATTAATGCTATAGAGGAAGGATCACCCATGATTCCCATTGAAGATATTGCAAGTATTCAGACACCTCTGGCAGAGGTTAAAGCTCATATTTTGAAATACCAAGTGTTTCCAGGTTGTAAGACCTGTTGTGAATCTTGCAAGCTTTCCCAGAATAGGTGTGCAAGCTTAAGGAATGACATCAATGGCTTAATTAAAGAAGGCATTCTTCAAATAATCGCAACAACTTCTACAACACCAGCAACTCCTTTGTCAACAACAAATGATTCTCCTACAACTGCAACAATAATTGTTCCTACCGATTTGTCTACAAAATCAGCAACCACTTCTTCCATCACTTCAACAAACCACAGTTCTATGTCATCCACTTCTACAACTTCAGCAACCACCAACAACAAAGTCTCCACAATTACTATCTATTATGACCCGACAACGGTCCCAAACTCCAGCAACTTTCAACAACAACCTCAACGACAATTTCAACAAAAAACAAGCTTCAATTCATCACCACCAACATCCACCAGGGGTCCTGTCACCATTTTCTATGATCCACAGACAATAACGGTTCCAACTTCTGCTGCAGTAAGCCCAGTCACCATCACGGTGTCGGGGCCTATTCCATATGAAAAAGACAATGTTGTACCATGGCATTATGGTGTTGACCTTTACTGCAACGGAGAAAAAGTCCTTTTTGAATCTTTAGTTCCTACTCTCCAAGTGGTTAATGTCGGGGGAGGCAGAGGCTTCACCCGAAGCGGACGCTTCTTTGCGTCACAAGCTCCAAGAACCAACACTGAGGCAGAGGCTGCTGCCAAAGCCAAAGGAAAAAGTGTGATACCAGAAGAACCTGCACCAAAAGAGACTCATAAATCATCCTTAGATCAGGATAATTAAAAGAAATGACTACAAAGTTTTGGATCAGCTCCACCAGACTCCTTTTAAGATCTCCATCTTATCCCTACTATTGTGTTCCGAAGCTCACCGGGATGCACTACTTAAAGATTTGCACGCTGCCTACGTGCTAGAAGAGATCACGGTGAATCAGCTTGAGACAGTGGTGTCTAATGTCAATACTAGCCATGGGTTAGGTTTCACCAATGCTGATCTAACAACAGAAGGACGTCACCACAACAAGGCTTTGCACATCACCTTGGAGTGCAAAATGGTTGTATTCTCTCATGTTCTTGTTGACACTGGGTCTTCACTCAATGTCTTACCGAAGAAAGCTCTTGTCAAGCTTGAATATGATGGAATAGCCATCCGGCCAAGCAATCTGGTGGTCAGGGCTTTTGATGGCTCTAAGAGGTCTGTTCTTGGAGAGGTGGAACTGCCCGTGATAATCGGTCCGCAGGTCTTTCAAATGACTTTCTATGTGATGGACATACAGCCGGCCTACAACTGTTTGTTGGGTCGACCATGGATTCACGCCGCTGGCGCAGTAACGTCTACCCTTCACCAGAAATTGAAATATGAGTGGGAAGGACAGATTATCACCATCTATGGTGAGGAGGACATCTTTGTTAGCCATCTAGCTATATACAAATACATTGAGATGGATGGTGAGATCCATGAAACTATGAGCCAAGGGTTCGAGGCCTTGAACGTCAATGAGGCGACGACTGAAGTATTTACTGCATCCCAGGAGAATAGGATTCCTATCAGCAAGCCCGGAAGTTTGTTGAAGATGGTAATGCCCAAGGCTGGGGCAAGCTGCTACAAGTGGAAAAGAAGGAGGACATATTCGGTTTGGGTTACAAACCATTCCGACAAGATCAATCAGAGGCTGCAAAGGAGCCCAAGTTCATCAATGGAGGGATGATCACCCCAGATGCTGTTAACAACCTAGAAGACGAGGCGGAAAGCGACCTCAACCTGGAAAGCTGGATACGTCCAAGGATCCCGGGTCACCAAGTCCTTAACTGGTCTTCCCAGGAAATTATAAGGGTTACTCCTGCAGAGTAATTATTATTTCCTGCTTTTTTCAGCATGCATCAAGTCTTGCATCTTGCCCAAGGTGTCAGGACTCATTTTGTAATAGGGCCATATTGTAATTTTTTGCAAATGGATTATCAATGAATATCAGACATCTTTTGCAAACAAGTCTCTTTTTCGCTCACTGTCTTTTCATTTTTCGCTTTTGTACAAAACAATAAAATGGTAATGTTTTCAAAATAAATAACTTCATTTTTACACTTTTTCTAAACAAGATTTAAATTGATCACTAAAATGAACAAATCTCAACCCTTGCAGAGATTATCCTCCAGATTGCACCGACAACAACACTGCTATGATCATGCATGACTTCGACAATCCAATTAATCAAGTCGATGAAGGGGTTGAAGAAGATTATGAGTTACCTGAAGAGTTAGCCAGGTTGTTGAGGCAAAAAGAGAAAGTGATTACTCCTCATTAGGAGGAGATTGAAACAGTTAATGTTGGTACCAAAGAGGATTTGAAAGAAGTGAAGATTGGGGCCAGTCTGCAGGCTTCAGTAAAAGAACAGCTCATTGACATGCTTCGAGAATACGTTGACGTCTTTACTTGGTCCTATCAAGACATGCCAGGTTTAGATACGGATATTGTTATGCACAAGCTGCCATTAAAATAAGATTTACCTCCAGTTAAGCAAAAGCTACGCCGTACTCGCCCAGATATGGCCATGAAGATTAAAGAAGAAGTACGAAAACAGTGGGACGCCGGTTTCCTTGCTGTAACTAGTTACCCGCCGTGGGTCGCTAATATTGTACCAGTGCCTAAGAAGGATGGAAAAGTACGAATGTGTGTGGATTACCAGGATCTGAACAGAGCTAGCCCGAAGGATGATTTCCCATTACCTCACATTGATGTATTGGTTGACAACACCGCTCAGTTCTCGATATTTTCTTTTATGGATGGTTTTTCCGGGTATAATCAGATCAAGATGTCACCCGAAGACATGGAGAAAACAACTTTCATCACACCTTGGGGCACATTTTGTTGAAAGGTAATGCCTTTTGGACTGAAGAATGCCGGTGCGACTTATCAACGAGCTATGGTAACATTATTCCACGATATGATCCATAATGAAATTGAATGCTACGTGGATGACATGATTACCAAGTCCCTCACTGAAGAAGATCATCTAGTAAACCTGCTGAAGTTGTTCAAGCGTCTAAGAAAGTATCAGCTGAAGCTAAACCCCAACAAATGCACATTCGGGGTACGGTCCGGTAAGCTGTTGGGATTTATCGTAAGTGAGAAGGGAATTGAAGTTGATCCTAACAAAGTCAAAGCCATTCAAGGGATGCCTGCCCCTAGGACTGAAAAAGAAGTTCGGGGGTTCCTAGGTAGATTGAACTACATTTCAAGATTCATATCTCATCTAACTGCAACTTATGAGCCCCTGTTCAAATTGTTAAGAAAGGAACAAACGATCAGGTGGAACGAAGATTGTCAGAAGGCTTTTGACAAAATCAAGGAGTATCTACAAGAACCTCTGATTCTCATGCCTCCAGTTGAAGGAAGACCTCTAATAATGTACCTGACAGTATTAGAAGGGTCAATGGGGTGTGTGTTGGGCCAGCATGATGAGTCTGGTCGAAAAGAGTATGCAATATACTACCTAAGCAAAAAGTTTACCGACTGTGAACAACGTTATTCACTGCTCGAGAAAAATTTCTATGCTTTAGCGTGGGCTGCTCGCCGTCTAAGACAGTATATGCTGACTCACACTACTTTATTGATCTCAAAAATGGACTCCGTCAAGTACATATTTGAGAAGACAACACTTACCGGAAGGGTTGCAAGATGGAAAATGATTCTGAAAGAGTATGACATTCAGTACACATCTCAAAAAGCCATCAAAGGCAGTGTACTATCTGACTATCTAGCTGAGCAACCCATTGATGATTACCAGCCCATGAGATTTGACTTCCCTGATGAAGACATCATGTACCTAAACGCAAAAGATCATGAAGAGCCTGTTCACACTAAAGGGCCTGACCCAGAAGAAGAATGGACCATGATGTTTGATGGGGCTGTCAATATGAATGGTCAAGGAGTTGGTGCAGTGCTCATTAAAAGGAGTTCATATGCCTTTCTCGGCAAAACTCACCTTTGCCTGCACTAACAACGAAGCTGAATACGAAGCATGTATCATGGGTCTTGAAAAAGCCATTGACCTCAGGATCAAGACATTAAATGTATTCGGAGATTCAACTCTGGTAATCAATCAGACCAACGACAAATGGTACACTCACTAGGAGCATCTAATTCCATACCGTGACTACACGAGAAGATTATTGACTTTCTTCACAACAGTCAAACTCGAGTACATCCCTCGAGACGAAAATCAGTTTGTAGATGCTTTAGCTACCATTTCCTCCATGAACAAGGTTCAAACTGCAAATTATGTGCCTCGGATTTCGGTATCCAGACTAGACCGACCAGCATATGTATTCTCCGTAGACATTGCCAAAGATGACAAGCCTTGGTTCCATGACATTAAATGCTTCTTAGAGGATCAGACATACCTACCCGGGGCATCATCCAATGATAAGAAGACATTAAGAAGGTTGGCCGGTAGTTTCTTCCTTAATGCTGATGGTTCACTATACAAGCGAAACTTTGACATGATGCTACTCAGATGTGTTGATAAGAAAGAGGCAGACTTGCTGATGCACGAGGTGCATGAATGATCTTTTGGTACCCATGCTGGAAGACATGTAATGGCTAAGAAATTGTTAAGATCAGGTTCCTACTGGATCACAATGGATGCAGACTGTTGTGCCTATGCCAGGAGGTGTCATAAATGCCAGATCTACGCAGATAAAGTGCATGTGCCTCCAAATCCTTTGAATGTGATGTCTTCACCTTGGCCCTTTGCTATGTGGGGCATTGATATGATTGGAAATATCGAACCGACTGCTTCAAATGGCCACAAATTCATCCTGGTAGCCATTGATTACTTCACCAAGTGGGTTGAAGCAGCTTCATATGCAAACGTCACCAGACAAGTGGTAGCCAGATTTCTAAAAAGAGACATCATCTGTCGATATGGAGTTCCCGAGCGAATCATTACTGATAATGGTTCCAATTTGAACAACAAAATGATGGCAGAACTGTGTCGGGACTTCAAAATCCAACATCACAACTCTTCTCCTTACAGGCCAAAGATGAATGGCGCTGTTGAGGCAGCTAACAAAAACATCAAGAAGATTGTGCAGAAGATGGTGGTTACTTACAAAGACTGGCAAGAGATGCTACCATTTTCTTTGCATAGGTATCGAACCTCAGTCAGAACATCCACTAGGGTAACTCCTTATCCGCTTGTGTATGGTATGGAAGTTGTCCTACCTGTTGAAGTTGAGTTACCCTCCTTATGGGTAATGATGGATGTAACACTGGACGAAGCAGAATGGGTCCAATCTTGGTACAATCAACTAAATCTGATCGAAGCGAAGAGACTAGCTGCAATCTGTCACGGGCAGTTATATCAGAAAAGAATGAAGAAAACCTTCGATCAGAAAGTCAGACTTCGGGAATACCAAGTGGGAGATCTTGTGCTGAAAAGACTTCTTCCTCCTCATACAGACCACAGGGGAAAGTGGACTCATAATTACGATGGTCCATTCATAGTAAAGAAGGTTTTCTCTGGTGGAGCACTGATGCTCACTACTATGGATGGTGAAGATTTCTTATCTCCTGTGAATTCGGATGTTGTTAAAAAATACTTCGCATAAATGACCCGCTGGACATAAAAACAGAATGTAAGTCCAGGCAAAAATAGGGCATCCCGGCGAGTCAAAAACAGAATAAAAGACTCGGGAAAAAATAAGGGAAAATTGAAAAAAAATGTACACCCGCTGAGTTGAAAAGCCGCATTGGACAGCTCAGGCAAAAATGGGTATCCCGGTGGATTGAAAACCCGAAAGGGCGATCCACGCAAAATCAGGGAATAAGCGAACAACTGCATTCTGAATTCGTCTGTATCACTCACAACACGATAAGCTTCGAAAGGACAAAGCATCAGTCAGAATCAATCTTCTTCGGAAAGCAAGATGAGAAGAACGTCAATGTCATACAGGTCATGGCAAGGGAAAGTTCACCGGAGCGTCGTCAACATTGCTAGCACTTTTACTTTTCTCAATTTATAGCAATCTCCTCATTCTAGGGGATCTGTTTCTTTGACTGTATTTGCCAATTCAGGGCACCTAGATTAATAAAATCAGAGTTTTCAGTCACACCTCGTTTTGTACATTTTTTTTTCGTTTGCAAAATGTCCAATATTCATGATATAGTACTTGCATAAAACTAATGAGCCATTTTTAATAAGTGCTTGCAGGAAATATATTTACACTCAGGAATATCTAATTCCTATGACGGAATCCGGTAAGGGATACCTCGAGATACTTGTGTGTTTCTCTTGTCTTAACAGATTGCAGGTATTCAATACGCAGCATGGGGCATGCCAAGCACACTTCCCCAACATACCTCCTCCCCAAGTAATATCTGGAATGTTTTTCCCCAGCGGAATTGTCAAAGCCTCCTCATCCCTAGCACAGGTCTAATCAACAGGAGCATCCCCAGCCAAGTTCCCCACAGAGTTTCCATCCTCTCCCTAGAAGAGCAATGCCTGAAACTCTTGCACAACAAAGTGACGAAAGCTTCCTTCTCCCCAGTTGAGTTCTCCTTACAGAGTAGATCAACCAATGATCTATTTCCCCAAGTAGAGCTATATCTCCTAACAGATCTACCAATGATCTCTTCCCCAGCTTGGATATCCCTCCAAGCAGATCAGCCAAAGATCTTTTCTTCAGTGGGATCCAAATCCCGGATCGGTTTCTCTTTTTCATAATCATAGCATTCGCATCATAAATCACCAAAATAAGCGTAGCATTCCATCTAATACGGAGCATTACGGCAAAAATCAAACATTTGCATGATCACAAGCCAAGTTCGAGCGAGTCACCTGCAATTACCATCAGTATTTCATCAGTAATAAATATAAAAAACTCATTATTCCCTGTAGATATAAGCCAAAGCATCCCCTTTGCACTCTCAAATACAGATACCTACATACACTCTTTTTGACACTCGTCTGTGCCATATTCCCCCAACATGGTTTCCAAAAAACTTATTGCAAACCAAATGTTTGTTTATAACACACCCTGTTTTCGACACCCGTCCGTGTCAACATATCCCCATAGGTCACCAGGACACCTTTTTTTTCACATACAAATATTTGTTCATAACTTATACATATTCTCTTTTGACACCCGTCTGTGTCAGGTTTTCCCCAACAAGTTGAACACTCGTCTGTGTCTTGCTCATACTTCACCAACAAATCAATATTCACTCATACTTATACAGAAGTCTCCGATACTTGTCTGTATCTTTGTTTATATCACTCCTCAACAGATCCGACACTCGTCCGTGTTCTTTGTAAACCAGTTGGTACTCGTCCGTATCATCATCTCTGAACACGCGTCAGCGTTTGTTTCTACCGATACTCATCCGTATCATGGTCCTAAGGATGCTCGTCCGCATCTTTAATCTATACACAGCGTCAAACACTTATACCTTTTATTCTTGAGCGTGAGAACTCGTCCGTGTTTACCATTCCCCAGTAAGTCACCAATAAAGAAACTTTTCCTCTATCTGACATTCATCTTATGTCATATTACTTTCGGCAGCCGTCCCTTGCTAGGTGATCGTCCTTCACCTTTGGATGACCGTCCCTCATCCTTTCCCCAGCGGAGTCTCCATTATTGGAACCCTTTTCTATCCGACATTCGTCCTATGTCGTGATATTTTTAGCAGCCGTCTCCTGCTAGGTGATTGTCTTTCACCCTTTGATGACCGTCCCTCATCATTTTATCTGATGGTTGTCCCCATCGTTGATCTTGTTCCGACATTTGTCCTATGTCGTGATAAACCCCGAGAGCAGCCGTACCCTGCTAGGTGATTGTCCTTCACCTCTTGATGATCATCCTTCGTCATGCTTATCCAATGGCCATCCCTATCGTCGACCTTTTCTATCCGACATTCGTCCTATATCGTGATAAAGAGAAGTCGTCCCCTGCTAGGTGATCGTCCTTCACCTTTGATGATCGTACCTCATCATTATTCATTTATTCTTTAAACCGATGGCCGCCCCCATCGTTGCTTACTTTTCTTTGCAAGCCTGATGGTCGTCCCCATCATTACCTTTACTTTAATCCCCAGAGAAATCTTGTTTCTTTACCTGATGGTCGTCCCCGTCATGGTCTATTTATTTCCTCAGCTTGTCGGCCATCCCCGTCATTGCTTTACTTACCATTTTATCACCAACAGTCGTCCTCTTCTTGATGGTTGTCCTCCATCGCCTTTCTTTGATAATCATACTATACCATCTGTTACAATTTATATCCCTTTTCTTCTTCTATCCAGAGAATGCAAATTTTGGGCTGTCTTTGGTATTCAGCCACAAGTTATCTTGTTTGTCTGTTAAGCCAGACGCTTACACCCTGCACAGCTAACTCATGTTTGAATAGGGGCAGCTGTAAACACCACAAATTTTCCCTCACTCATATCACACCATGGCTTGTGACCTTTCATTTTTGCATACGCATAAGCATACCACATCACATTGCATATTTGTTTCATCTGCATAGTTCAAGTCCATCTGCATCTAGGGTTTGTGATCTGAGCAATCCAAGGATCTATCTGAGCCATCCCAAAGGTCTTAAATCATTCCAAGAGGGTACATGTGTGTTCTACCATCATATTGTGTCCCTCAAAGTTGATGGAAGTCAAGAAATCACAAGAACTTGCAAGGCATGGAAGCAGAGCTAGGGTTTTCACTACACAAATGACCAAAATTAGGGTTTTGGTTTCAGAGGCCTCAACTCCAAATTTTCGGGCCATTCTTATTTCTAATGTTCTTAAGATGTTATAAGGATCATGTGTACCAAGTTTGATGAAGAAATTCATTGTGGAAGTCATCTGTTCACTAGGTAACTTCTTGAGCAAGTTAAGTCAAAATCAGGGCATCTAAGGCCCCCAACAATGGAACCAAAGGGGTATTTTCATCAAATTGAAGTTATATGATCTTTATTTGATCTTAGAAGTGTTTGGAAGTTCCCAAGATTGAATAATTTTGAGCCATTTGCAAACTTGCCAAAAATGGAAATGACTTGTAATAGAAACTTTCCATTTTGGGAATGTTTTTCAACCTCCTCTTTCTCAACCAAAAATGCTTCAAATGAAAAATTCTTGGTCATGAAAGTTGTAGATTAGGTCTTTCCCTTTTCAAAAAGTACAAGAACATGTCTTAATTCATCCTAGAACTCAAGATATGACCTTTCAAAGTTGGCAAAAATCCTAAAATTTCAAGTTTCATGTCAAAGAGGGATTTTGCAAAATGGCATGTTCCAACATTCTAATGACTTCAAATGTGTACAAATATGCCGTAACATGATCAAACAACATCAAAGACTCATAATTGGCCAAAGAATTTGTTCATTTCATGCCTTGAAGCACAAGAAACATCAAAAAGGGAACATATGCAAAAACCTTGTAAACCCTAGCATCAAGTGTTCGAGCTGCAATCTTCCAATCCATGGGCTCTCCATAAACTCAGCTGAGGCCAGACATGCCCAAATACAGCTCTGACTCGTGCCCTTGCTTGAGGTACAACCAATGTTAAATGTTTTCATTTTACACCATACCAATCAAACTGAGCCACACCAAGTCCTCTGACCAATCACACTTGCTTATACTAACCCTAAGGAACACAAAGAACGTAACACACAAGTCTGAAACTCTCCATAGCTCAGATTACACAAAATTCCCTGAAAACTTCATCTCTTCGAATATCTCAACTCAGCCAACCAAAATCCAAAATTCTTTCACCAATCATCTCCACATAACCCCATGATCATTTCCCGCCCCTCACATTGGCCTGAAACACCCTCTAACCAAAATAAGATTTCAGCTTCCTCTGAACTGAAACTCATAAAACAACCTATATAAACTTGTTTCAAGCTTGCCAGAAGCACCAAGGGGTTCATTGGAGTGAAAAAGCACTAAAGAGGTGGCCAGAAAGCTCCAAAGTGTAAAGCTTCAACTCAGGTATACTTCAAGAACACTTTTTCCAGAAATGTTTTTTTAAGTTCTTAGATGAATCTTCATGATGTGCTGATGATCCTGATGTGTTTATTTTGCAAAATGATTGAGTATTAAGCATGTATGAGTTCTCTGAAAGTTTTTGACCTAAGAATGTTTTGCTTCGATTTGCCCTTTTGATGCATGATAAATGAATTTTGTTTTGGGATTTAGGTTCAGGGATGTTAGGGGATCATTTCTGGGCAAGAAATTTGGAGTTTATAAGCCTATGGAAGGATTTAGGGTTTTTGCTCGCCGGAGAAGATGACCGGAACACTGTTTCGGTCATCTGAAAGTTGTTAGGGTTAATCAGTGTAATTAGCTAGGTTTGAATCTGGACCTTTAGATCTTGGATTCGTGCGCATGCTGAACGGTAGAGATTAGGTCATTAGCCTTAATTATAAATTAATTAATTTAGTTAAGTCTGATTAGCTGAGTTTGAATTGTAGCCCTTAGATCACGCGCGAGATGAGAGTTTAAATGTGGGCCTTTGATTTTGATTACTGCTTGTCTTGTTGACTGGCGCGCTGGGCCTTTGGATCTGTCAACTTGCATTCTCAGCCTTTGATCTTGCATACTTTTATTTTTATTTTCTTCCTATTTTATTTTGTATATTTATTAAAAATATCAAAAATGATTTAAAAAATCTCAAATTTTTTATCAAACCTTTTATTAATTTTCAGAACCCAAAAATATTTTTATTTTTAATTTTTGCATTAAAAACATATTTTTAAATCAATGTTTTATTTAATTAATTAATTGATTTTAATTAATTAAAAATACATTTAAGTATTTAAAAATCATCAAATAAATCAGAGGGCATTCTTAGACTTTTAGAAACATTTACAAACTCATCTTACAAATTTCTTTTTGGTTTTGATCTTACTTTGAGATTTTTCAATGAATTAGGGTTCTTAAAAATGTTCATTTTCTAACCCTAACTTCAAAAATTCATAACCCTAGAACCAAGTTGAGTTTGTGAATGATTCTTTTTGCCTTACTTTGTACATTCCCTCTAGCATCTAAAAACATTTTTGTTTCATTTTTATCTTGCATTTTCAAATTATTTGGCATTTTACATTGAGGATCACCCAAAAAACCTAGCAAACTTAGAAAATACATAACTTCTTCTAGGTTTAGTTTCTGACCTCCCCCTTTGGATGGTAACCTAGTATAGGTTAAGGTTCCTTCGAGTGCATTTTCAATTTTTTATCTTGTGCATTGCTTCTGTATTGGTCATGTGCATCTCATACATTCATAAAACCCTAATTTTACATGTTCATTTGCATTCATCTTGCATATGCATCCATACATGAACCTGCCATGACATTTCTTGCATTCATATGTCATCTTAGACATCTTAGGACATGTTAGAATCATGGTTGATCATTTCTTCTTTCATTTTCCATGATTTTCATTCATTTCATTTCATTAACTTTCATGTGTTTTCAAACTTCAAAGCATGCTTACATGACATCTCATTCTTGTATGATCATACATATGCACTTTGTATGACTTTGCATCATCTCACATGACATTAACATTGAATAAACACTTATGACTTTGATCATTTCATATAATTTCATCTCATTTCATTTCATTTCTTTATCCTTTATACCTTATGCATACATGCTAACATTTTTAGGTGGTAAGTTACCTTGAGAAGTGAATTTGCCTTCACTTCTCATGCCTTCTTATCTTAGTTATTTGCATCCTTACTTTTCCTTGAAGTGAACTTGTTCACTTATGTTCTTTCTCACTTTCTTTCTTTAAGTTACTTATCTTCTTCATAGAAGTAAGTAACTTATTTCTTTTGCTTCTTCCTCCTTTCATCTGCTTCTTCCATTGGTGGCTTCCTTGAAGATCTCTCTTAAGCCTTACAAACCATAGGAACATCCAAGCATGATAATAATTAGGGTTGTGATTGGTCCCCCTTTAGCTTTTACCTTTGAGTATCCTTGAGTCTCTCTTCTCATCTCAATAATCAGAGACTAAACTCTTAAAGTTTTAGGACTTTGGAATTAGGGTTATGCCTGCATCCTTCTCTTAGGATCGAGTGTATAACTTTAATCCTAAGTGTTAAACCTTTAATGTGTTTAAACCTCTTAATCAAATCATCTTAATAACCACTAAGACTTCATCTTGTAACTTGGGCCTTACATTAGGGTTCTAATTCTTCCTTATGGTTAAGAAGGACTAACCCTAGTGTTTAATGGACAAGTCCCCCTCAAGTTGTCTCACAAACCATAAAACTCATTTCTTAATCTCATCCCTTAATTAAAATCCACCTAATAAAGGCTTTTTTATATAATGAATTTAATCCGTAACCATGGATTAAGTTGAGGTATCTTCCTCAGCTTAAGTATTCTCATCTATTATCCTTCTATTAGGATGGTGTAATGAGTTCACTAATCTTTGATTAGAGATTAAACTCATTACTTAACACTAAACAAAAAAAACCAAAAACATCTAAATAATCACAAGTAGGTTAATGATCTTAATCCTACATCATCATGGCAATTAAGTTGAGATGCTTATCTCATACTTAAGTATTCTCATTATCCCTAATCGGGGAGGATATAACGAGTTTACAAGCCCTTGATTTAGGCTTAAGCTCATTAACTTATGCAAAAACACCAAAAACAATAAAAAACTGAAAACACGAAAACAAACAATAATCGTCTCCTCCGGGATTCTTTTCTCATCACACTCACTCATAACCGAGAACTTGCTTCTTCCATCTAATGCAAGACAGTTAGCACTCGAGCCAGACGAGTCATACACTTGAGGATAGGCAAGCAAGCAGTTCACAGTCAGTTTATCTTTCAGTCTCTTTGAGTCGAACTACGGTGTTCTGACTTCCTCATTGCACGAGAGGATACGTAGGCATAACTTAACTGTTATCGAACAAAATGTATCTGTGTCTTCCCCCCTCTTTCAGCTTTCCTTTTAAGCCTCAGTTCCTGAGCATTCACCCTTTTTCACTGACACTTGTATTCTTTTCCAGCTTTTTCACACAGATAGCACATACACCTACCCCTTTAAACACAATATTGTAAGCGTGGATCCCGTCGAATACGACGGACAATCTGGGTATTAATACCTTCCCAGGTTGTAACCAACCGCCTTTCTCAGTTTCTCTGGTTCGCAACCGTCTTATCCATCTTTTTCTAGGTTTATGCAGCATTACCTTTCCTTCGGGATAAAAATGCCTAGCTGGCAACTCTATTCATTTCACCTTCATTTCTCCTTTCACCGACCGTTCGCGCTTGTACGGGGATGCAAATCTTTGGGAGCGACACCGATTCATTTGTTTCGAGTCGATTCGACATGATTCCGTTCACTTTTCCATGTTTTGTGTTAAATATGCATATGTGCTATAATTGATTCTTGATGTGTATTTCTACTCTTTAATAATTTGTTTCACATGTTAAATGCTCACTTAAAATTGATTTGTGCTTCATGGTTATGATCCTTTCTTGTTGGATTGATTAAATGATTAAGTGCTACATTTTGATTTTTGCTTAAAAGTGATTAAGTGTTTCACATGTTCATGCATGCTTCTTGTGTTTAATGGATCACTTATTGACACGAGTTCAATTCTGATTTTTATGCCATGCATGTGTAATAATTGATGCTTGTAGTGATACTTGTTCAATTTCATGATAAATGCTTATTTGGTGCAACATGGAAAAGTGTGGTTATTCTTATGTATCATTGTTCCTTTTAATCAAATAAATGATGTAAATAAATTCACATGTTTTAATTCATTTTGTGATGTATGTAGATCCACGTTAATTGACATTAATGTGTTGTTTATCATTCACTTTGTGCACATAAATGAAAAAGAATCAAATTTGCCCCATGTTTCATGGCTGTTTTTTTGTATAGGGGCTGTAAAATGTGTACTGTACATACTGTATTTGACATTTTACACCTATTTTGTATGCTGATTGTGAGCTGCAAAAAGTTGCTTTGTGTTGTGCATTGTTTTGGTAGCTGTTTTTATTTTTAGGGGCTGTAATAGGTGCTGGATTTTATTTCAGCATTTTTTTAGGATTAAGATAGAGTTTGGATTGAGTCCTAGAATTAGTAGGATTTAATTGTTGTGTGTTTGCCTTATTATTTTTAATAAAATGCCCACTAATCTTTGTTTTGTAAGGAGGGAAAGTTATGTTTCCCTACACTTTATCCTTTTATTTTTATGAATTTTCTTTATGTATTTAATTCACCTTTTACTTCCATGTTTGTGCTTGTTAGGTTTTGATAACGAGAAAATGTATCGATTATATTGCTAAGTTTCATTACCGTTTTATCGCATAATCGTCGTTTTAACACCCGATTCCTCGAGTTTTCCTTACCATTTTGCAGGTACATCGTATACAGAGCTAAATCATGAGCCAAGAGCAAAAGGAACGAAAACAACCATAAAAAGATGAAGAAATGAAGAAACCTGCAAAACCTGCATATTTTGTTGCACTCACGGTCGTCACCTAGTTGTCACGACCGTGACACCCCAAAAGGAGCAATCACGACCGTGACATATCACTCACGACCGTGACACTTAAAATTCAAGGGACACGAACGTAATGCCCTTGTCACGACCGTGAAAAGGGAAAATAGGTTATTTGACCCAGACTTGGTCACAAACGCTACGTGCACATGATCTGCCTATTTTCCAGCCACCATCCTATATCCACGTTCCTGTATTCTCTCAACTGCTCCTACGAGGCCCATGCAACAAGTTCAACCACAAGCCCATTAAATGTTCTATAAATAGCTTAAATTTTATGAACAATTGACAGAGTATTTTTTTATCAATTTCTTGCGGAAGCTCTGCCGAATTATTTTACAACCTTATTTTTGTTTCAGCATTATTTTCATTGTTCTATTTTTATTGTATCCAAACCCAACCTATAACAATTTCCAACATCAGGAAATTGTTATAAAATTTACTTGTTTCAAAGCCTTCAGAATTTTTATTTTATTTTCGATTCCGCCAATTACTCCGAGCTTTCCGGTCTGTGGAAGAAGGAGTCTGCCATTTTATTGTTAACCAGGTTTATTTTTAATTTGCAATTTTATATTTATGTTGAGTATTAATTTTTCTGCCATGAATATTTCGTTTATTGTTTCTCTGCCTCTGTCTGGTTCAACAAGAATGAGTAGCTAATTACCTTAGGGCGGTATGTAATTAAAACAAACTAAATCGGTAAAATCAACTATAGGCTTAAAATAATTAATAGCTTAGTATTCTGGCTGATACTTTTTATTTAAAATCGACCTTTTTGTTACGAGAGTAAGGAAAGTGTATTAGGTTAGGTCAAGACCACGAGAGTGTGAGATTTTAACCAGATAGCTAAAGTTAGGCATTTAAATTAAACACAGCGAGAGCGCTTTAAAATAAATTAGAATTACTAAGTTTCCAAAAATTATCTCTAAACACTTATGGGCTAGCGAGAGCAGGCATAGGGCTTTAGGGATAAGATCTGAGATAAGACCACGAGAGTGTGAGTTAAGGGTATTTAAACTGGTAACCTCTACAGAATAATTAAGTGAACACCTTTATAAGCCTAGGTTAGATTGACCCGCCTAAGTTAGCATAATTACATACCGACCGCCTTAGTATTATTTTATTAAAACTTAAATTTAATTCCCGCTTTTAATCTTTAAAAACAACAAAAAATCGTGACAACCCTTCGCCTTAGCTAAACTAGAAGTTCATCTAGCACTAATTAACCATAGAGTCCCTGTGGATCGATAATCTTAAATATTACTTCGATAGGCTGTGCACTTGCAGTTAAGATACCGCTAGACACATAATTAGACACGTCTTTAGCCCATCAAGTTTTTGGCGCCGTTGCCGGGGACCTTAAATTAGTTACTAGTGCACTTTAGGTAGCATTGTCTAGACTAAGGTAACAACTATTTTATTTTCTTAATCTAAATTTCCGAGTGTATGCCAAGTACTCGCTCTCAAGGCGAAGACTTGCAACCTCTAATCCCAGAATCGGAACGCTTCTTACACGTAACTGTAACACCCCAAATTTGCCCTCTTCTTGTTTAGCATCGTTATCATATCATAATCATCATGAGCATACCATATCCTTATCATTTAGCATAGAAAAATGAGGCATAACACTCGCATGTTCCAGCATAAGGCATATGATCGGTCATCTGGGAAAATCTGAATCTGCAAGTCAAAATCAAGAGCATGGTGATCTGGCAAGAATCTCACAGGATCATTTTGCACAAGCCTGGTATCATGTTCAGAGCCCTAGAAAGAGAAGATGGATCAAAATTTGCTTGAAACGGTTGGTGCAGGTCTATTTTTGAAGGTTCCAACCAAAGGGAGGGAAATTCAAATTTTCCATGCGTTAACCGGTTAACGCATATGGCTAACCGGTTAACAGCTGCGAAATTTGAATTTCCAGCAGCATTTTCAGCATGTGTGTTTTGTTTCCATTTTCCAATTTTCTGATTTTTATCCATTTACCCTGATATCTCTGTGACTACTTCAAATGCTCGTCTGTGTTTGAATTTCTGGTATTCGTCTATACCAGTGGCTGATACTCGTCTGTATCGTCGCCTGAAGCACTCGTCTGTGTTTCTCAGATCATCGTCCGATACTCGTCTGTATCTTTGACTATTGGCACTCGTCTGTATTCTCTTGATGATCATCCAATACTCGTCTGTATTGAAGAGGTTTAAAATCCTGACAGTGGGAATTAAATGTCGAAATGGTTACCGGTCCTGGCGTAACAGGTAAATCCGAAGGAGGCTCGTCTGTCTCAAGCACCAATTATGGTTGCTGCACCTGGCGTAACAGGTTTGCTCAGAAGACTCGTCTGTCTTATACCATATATCCGCGGATAATATATGAGGAAGGTTCGTCTACCTTGATTGCATGTCTATCCCACAGACTTATATGCATTCCCGGAGCCTGCGTAAGGGTTATCCGAAGAAGACTCGTCCGTCTTATTCCACTTATCTGCGTAAGGATTAGTGAAGGAGATTCGTCCATCTCAGGCCACTTTGAAGACCCTTAAGGGCTCGTCCGCTCTCTGCACCTGGCGTCACAGGTCATGCGAAGACTCGTCTGTCAACATGATAGTATTTCAGATATCAGTTTCAACTTGGAAGAAGCTCGTCTGCTTTTCTTTCTCTCCTTCTTATCCCCAGAGCGTCATCTGGTTGGGTTTATTTCCCAATGTTGCATTCTTCGTCAGAGTGCAAATTTCAGGTCTTCTTGGTATTCAATCACAGTTTATCTCGAATGTCTGATAGCCGTTGCTCTCATCCTTTTCAGATTAACAGTTGATTGAATAGGGGCAGCTGTAACACCCCAAATTTGCCCTCTTCTTGTTTAGCATCGTTATCATATCATAATCATCATGAGCATACCATATCCTTATCATTTAGCATAGAAAAATGAGGCATAACACTCGCATGTTCCAGCATAAGGCATATGATCGGTCATCTGGGAAAATCTGAATCTGCAAGTCAAAATCAAGAGCATGGTGATCTGGCAAGAATCTCACAGGATCATTTTGCACAAGCCTGGTATCATGTTCAGAGCCCTAGAAAGAGAAGATGGATCAAAATTTGCTTGAAACGGTTGGTGCAGGTCTATTTTTGAAGGTTCCAACCAAAGGGAGGGAAATTCAAATTTTCCATGCGTTAACCGGTTAACGCATATGGTTAACCGGTTAACAGCTGCGAAATTTGAATTTCCAGCAGCATTTTCAGCATGTGTGTTTTGTTTCCATTTTCCAATTTTCTGATTTTTATTCATTTGAATTAAATTTGAATTTGAGAGAAGGATCTAGAGCATTTATCCAAGCCTCATTCCAACCCTAAATCCTAATCACACTACCCAAACCATAATTTTGGATCCCAAACCAAAATTTTGGGCCCCAAACCTAAACCATATTTAATCATTTCTCTCCAAACCAAAAGGGCTCTCACTCATTTTTTCACTCTCATTTCTGAATTTTGATTCCTCTCACTCACAATTCTCTCACTTTTCTCTCCCAATTTTCCAAATCACTCAAAGTTCCTCTTTGAAGATCACACAACCTTGCCTTGAGGTGTGTAGATCTTGGAACTAAACCTCCATTCATAGCTTCTTTGCATCTTTTTGCTGGTTTTATTGGAGATTCAGATCTGGTTTGGGATCTAGAAGTGCTTTTGGATCCAAAATTCTGCATCAAGAGCTTGTTCTTGCATTTATTTTGCATGGAGTGTGGAGCTTAGCATCGGATCTTCAAAGTTTTGCGCGAGATCTACCGTTTTCAGCTCAATCAACAATTACCAAAGCATACCTCAGCTTTGTAGGTTGGTTAATTTCAGATCTAGCTCTGTTTTTAGCTTATGTGCATGCTTGTGCTTTAGGTCCACCATGTGTTTGTGTATTTGATTGTGTTGCATGATTTGATTGTTTGATTTGTATCCGGATCCGAATGTTATTTGTTCATGAGCTTAATGATATGGATTAATGTGAATTGATCTAGTGTTCCATGTGTAATTGATTGCTGGTCTGGTGCAAGCTTATTTGAATAAGCTGTTTTGAGATGCTGTTTTCTGCAGGATTTGCTGCTGTTTTATCAGTGTTAACCGGTTAACGTATATGGTTAACCGGTTAACGCCCCTGTTTTGTGTGTATTTTGTGCAGGTTTGAGCTGGTTAACCGGTTAACGCATATGGTTAACCGGTTAACACTGAGGCAGAATGGTTTTTTAGTGTTGTTTTGAGCTTGTTTGATCCCTTTGCTTGTTCTAATTGCCGTGGATCATTGCATGATCATTAAACATGAGATTTTAGGGTGATTTGCTTGCTGGTTGATGTATGCTTTCATGTTTTCGACGCGTAAGTCGTGTACTTGTAATGTTTGGCATGATGTTTGATTCTTGTTCGCAAGAACCTTTGAGCATGACTAATTCCATGATTGTGTTGGTCAATTTGCTGGATTTTTGCTAACATTGCAGGGGCTATGGTAAGTGAGAGATGTGAGAATTGAGTTCCACATCTCCAATTCTCATCTTCCTCTTATGTTTATGTTACTAACCCTTTGTTTGTTGGGCTTAGGCCTTTCTTATCCCTTCTTCTATCTTCTTCTTTGTTCCTTCATTAGGATAGAAACCTCACTAACCCTTAGGGCATCCATGCATGTGAATACTTAGGATTATTTTAGTCCCCCTTTAGAATTTTTCCTTTGGGATCTTTTGGTTCTTCTTCTCTTCTCATCTCATAACTCTTAAAAAGAAAACACTTTAATAAATGTGAAGTGATGCATTGATCCATAGCCTTATTCCATGAGGTATGCTTGTAGTCTTCCCATCTTGGGATAGTACATGTTTATCTTGTGATGCACAAGTCTGATCAAGGTATCTTCTTCATAAAGAAAAGCATAAAAAAAACACTTCTTCATGTAAATAACCAAAAAAACACTTAATAATTAAGCAAGTTAGTGAGCCTAAGCCCTAATCTTTGGGTTCAAGTTTTGGGGATCTTCTCCTTACTTGAGTGTGCTTGTTCTATTATTCCATCTTGGAATGTAGTGACAAGTGCACATTCCATTGGTGAGAGTTTGAGTTCACTTCCTTGTGACACACTCATAAAAGCTTCTAAAAAAACACAAAACAAACATTAAACGTCTTTCCTTCGGGAATTCTTTTCTCATCTCCTTCACTCCGTACGCGAACTTGCTCCTACTTGTCATTTTGCAAGACGGTTACGCACTCGTCGTCCGAGTCTGCAACACCTGAGCAATGGCATAGGCAGTTCAAGCCTTAATTCACAAGCAATTTCCTTTTAGTACCCCTAGTTAGGGGAACTACGGTGTCTCTGATCCTCATTATCCTGATGAGGTACGTAGGCAGCGGGGTAGGGCCCGTTCGAGCACAATCTTTATTTTCCCTACATTTTTCTCTTTTGCTTTCTTATTCAGTTCTTTTCCAGTTCCAGTTTTCTTTTCATATTCATTTCTTTGCTGCATTTTTCATACCCTCACCCTTTGAAACAGTTTTCTTTTGCAAGCGTGGATCCCGTCGGGTACGGCGGACGACCTGGGTGCTAATACCTTCCCAGGTCGTAACCGACTCCCGAGCCCAGTCTCTTTGGTTCGCAGGACCCGTGTCCTTCCTTTTCTTTCTTCTGGTTTGTGCAGCATTACCATTCCCTTTCTTCGGGATAAAAATGCATGGCTGGCGACTCTATTCTTTTTCCGCGCCACTTTCGCGTTTGTACCAGGATGGAAATCCCGGGAGCGACAGCTTGGCGACTCTGCTGGGGACCGAACCCAGAATCTCTGGTTCCCCTGTGAGTCTCTCCTAGCGCTTGTGTGTTGCTGTTTCATTGGGTGATGTTTGTTTGATGTGGCTTGTTGTATTATATTGCTGTTTGTTTATTGCTTTATTTACAGCTTTATTTACAGCTTTATTTACAGCTTTATTTACAGTTTTCAGTATTTATTTTCTGCATCATATATATCATACTGGACTGTCTGGACTGGTTTCCTTTGGTGGGATGGGAGCTACTGGTTCTTGAGAGATATGAGCCAAGTACCCGGCTCGAGTGCACCATAGGACTTAGAGTGGTTCCACTTTGGCCTCATGAGATCTTGTCATGGGGGTAGTAGTGAGTTCCACACCCAGGTTGCGATTGTCTGGGAAATGTCTTGATTTGGGGATCTTCCTCTCTCATTACATAACCCTGACAGTTATGTGCAGCTGGGGACCGATCATTGAGAACCTTTGTGGAAACAACCTTCTCCAGTGGTGACAATGGCAGACCACATTGTGTGGCAAACCCATTCGCACCCGAGGGTCCACTGGGAACTCGCATAGGATGGCCTGGTTCTCTTATAAGAACTCAGTTAAAGCATCTGGTCATATGACATTAGTACTGTATCCTACGGGCTGAATGTACTACTGTTTCTTGATCTCAGCGCTTGAAGCTAGGGACTTATAAGGGATGCTTGTTTTTCCCGGACTCAGCTGAGGCCTCCCTGCATAGTACATAATGCCTAACCGATTCCCTGATTTGGTCATGAGCCATTTCTCGGAGATGGTGACAGTATTATTGCTATGTGGCTTTGAGAGTCCGTGATGTCTGACCCGGAGCCTTTTACCCGTGAGATTGGGGGGTGTGTACAGGTGTGCAGGAACCCATGACCTCAACATACACTCATCTGTTCAGTTATGATCTTTGGTCCTGTGAATATGATCTGTGGTTCTATTGATTCTATGGTTCCGAAGTTATGGTCCTGGAATTCTGGGTTTCTTGATACTGTGGGTCTGAGATCTTCTATCAGAGGGTTGTGATTACCAGAGGGGTGACTCAGTGAACTGTTGAGTTTGCCAGTTGTTCCGAGGGGCTCTTGTCAGGGTGCCAGTTCAGATGGTCCCAGTTGGTCATATGCTTGCATTGCATTGCATTTGCATCATTCTTTGCATTAACTGTTTATGTTTCCCATTTTTCAGGTCATTACTCACATCTGTTCCCAGTTCTGGTATTCATCTCTCCATGGCAGAAATTAAAAGCGATCCGAGAAAAAAGAATGTGCATTACACCTTTCTTCAGCCGGAAGTCAAAAGTGTTCAGAGGTTAGCAGGTCTGATGAATGATCAAATCTTAGGAAATTTCAAGAAAAGATATGGCCAGATACTGAAGTTTGTGGACAAGCCTACTACAGACCAAAAGGACAGCTTGCATACCTTGTTGCAATTTTATGATCCCCTGCTGCGTTGTTTTATTCTTCCAGGTTACATCTTAGCTCCGACATTAGAAGAGATCTCCAGCATGCTGAGTATCCCGATCAGAGAGACATTGCCGTTCTACGGGTCAGAGGTTGTGCTCAGAGATGAAGACATAGCCAAGGTTTGTAGGTTGCCAGTTGCTTCAGTCAGAAAGGCTTTGCAAGAGAGTAAAGGCAGAGGTCTACCATGGAGTGTGCTTATCCCAGAAGCTGAGAAGTATGCTACAGAAGCTAAGTGGAATGACTTTGGAGCTTTGCTCGCATTAATGATATATGGGTCTAGCTTGTTTCCCGGAGAGAAAGAGTTTGTCAGCTTAGAAGTGATCTCAATCTTCGCAAAAGGCAATCCGGTGCCCACTTTATTGGGTGACTTTTATTTTAGTATCCATTACAGAAACGAGAAAGGTAGAGGTGGTCCAGTGGTCTGCTGTGCTCCTTTGTTTGCTGAATGGTTCGCTAGACAGTTGCCTAAATCAGGTGCCTTCAAGGATATACGAGACGAATGGAGATGGTCCAGAAGACTGATGGGTTTGACTGAAGAAGACATTGCTTGGGGTTATGACAGGGATTTGCTAGGAAAGGAGGTGATGATTAGCTGCGGAAGGTTTGCTGGAGTACCTTTGCTGGGAAGGAAAGGTGTCATCAGTTACTACCCGACATTAGCCAGAAGGCAGTTTGGCTACCCTTTGAAGGATCCTCCTCAGATGGAAATGTTTGCTGAATCTTTGTATTTTCCTGTTGATGGAAACAGAGAGCTAGTCCAACAAGCAGTTCAATCCTGGGATCACAGGAAAAGGAAAGGGAAGAAGGACTTCGGCCGAGTTGATCCCAGAGCATATCCACCATACGTTGAATGGTTGCAAAGGCATATCGAGTCAGTTCTCATGCCTTTTTCGGTCGAAGCTCCACTTTATCCCCGAGAGGTACCAGGTCCGAGCAGTACGGTTTCCTTGGAGGAGTACAAGAAGCTAGAAGCTCAGCTGCATGCGGTCAGAGTAGAGAATGTTGAGATGGTAAGCTTATACCACCAGGCCAATGGAGCCAAGAAGGAAGCTGAAGATAAACTGCAGAAGCTCCAAGCCTCTTTGGAAAACAAAGAGAAGGATTTTGCCGGAAGAGAAGCCCATTTCCACCGATTGGGTATGATGGAAGCGCAAAGAGAAGCCAAGCACAAGGAGACTTTAAAGACTCTCAGGAGTGCTCGACAGTCCATTGTTTGGCTGAAAGGCCAAAGGGAGGAAGAGCAAAGGAAATTCAAAGAGAAGGAAGAGTTCTTTGAAGTTCAGATGGCTTTCAAGAAGGAGGAAGTGGAACAAGCCCACGCCATCCGGAGGGAGAAGACCCAACAGCTAGTCCAAAGCCAATTAGCTCTGGAGGAAGCCAGGAAAGAGATTGAAGAGCTCAAGCTGAGAGCAGGCGTCAAGAAGAGCAGGGCAGAGGTGGCTGAGCCGGGGTCTTTAGTTTAGTTCATTTTTCAGACTACCTACAGGCTTGTTGTAGGAGTCTTGCTTTTATTTCTTTTGTCTTTATGTACTGATTTGTAACCCTTCGGGGAATATTCTTGGATGTACTCTGACTTTTAGCCTATAGTGGTTTGTCCATATTCAGTATTAATGTGCAAGTTATCGTTTTGAATGTGCAAGACTCGTTTGTCTGGATACTACTAACGTCTGAACACTTATCAAAGAGAAAGTTTGAAAGCTAAACACTGAAAGTGATTGCCGAGATAGATACCAGAACTGGGGCATGCCAAATGCTTAAAATTGGGAACATGAACAGTTACATTGCATTGCATATAACCTGTTTGTCTGTTTTGCAGGTGTTGCATCAATTACTAACGGGTTTTGTGTTTCAGGCACTATAGCTCCTCGAAAGGTTCGAGAACAACCAGCAGTGCACAGATACCCAACCAAGATTAACAGAGAGCGAGCTATGGATCAAATGCAGGCAGATTTGGCAGACCTAAGGCAGAGAATGGATAACTTCATGACGTTAATGACCGGCATGGGGCAGAATCAAGAACGGCTGCGAGAGTTGGTTAAGAATCAGAACCGGAACGCTGCTGCTGCTGCTAATGCTGATAATCATACCGGTGCGGGCGCACGTCAGGGTGGACCTCATGTTATACAACCAGGGGCGACTGTAGTCAATGACGGGATGCATAACATTCATGTGGATCACCAGGAGGACCAGTTCACTTTACTTGATGAGACCGAGGGTCAAGGGGTCGAAATGAATAAGAGATTCGAAGAGATGGCCGAGCAAATCAAGGCTATTCAGTCCCAGAGTTCTTTGGGATTCGATATAACAGACTTGGGTTTGGTTCCGGGAGTCAGAATCCCTTACAAATTCAAAGTTCCTACTTTCGAGAAGTATAACGGCACTGCTTGCCCAAAAACTCATCTGCAATCATATGTGGGAAGAATCGCCGCTCATACAGACGATGAAAAGCTATGGATGTATTACTTTCAGGACAGCTTAGTGGGAGCTTCCCTTGAGTGGTACATGAAACTCAGCAGGGTCAATGTTAAGAGCTGGAAGGATCTCGCTGAGGCCTTCGTGAAGCAGTACCAGTACAACATGGATATGGCTCCGAATCGCACCCAGTTGCAACATATGGCTCAGACAGCAAAAGAAGGCTTCAAAGAATACGCCCAGAGGTGGCGTCAGCTAGCTGCCAGGGTGCAGCCACCTTTGTTAGAAAATGAAATGGCCGATATGTTTATGGGCACCCTCCAGGGGGTATTTCTTGAAAGATTGGCGTCAAGTTCTGCTACAAAGTTCAACGATATTGTCATTGCGGGAGAAAGGGTTGAAACACTGTTGAAAATGGGGAAGATACAAGACCCAGGTGCTAGTAGCTCAAATGGAGCGAGGAAAGCTTTTAGCGGACCTCCAAGAAGGCGAGAAGGAGAGACCAATGCTGTATTCGGCCGAAGTCAGGGCCGTGGTTACAGAAGACTTTATGAACATGTGGCTGCTGTCACTATTCCTGCAGCTCCCGTACAACAGATGCTACCTCCACCACAACAACCACAACAACAACAACAACCCAGAGCCAACTACCAGCAAAGGCCTTATCAGCCAAGGCAGGCTCGTCCTGCTAACAGGGTGATTGAAGCTATTCCGATGACATATGCTGCCTTGTTGCCGAGACTACTAGATTTGAACCTTATTCAATTAAGGACTTTGGCACCACCACCTCCTGGAGAGATTCCAGCTGGTTATGATGTCAACGCGCGATGCGCTTTTCATTCAGGGGCACCCGGGCACTCAACCGAGAAGTGCAGGGCGCTACATCACAAAGTTCAAGATCTCGTGGATTCAAAGGCAATCAACTTTGCGCCACCACCGAACATCAACTCGAACCCTATACCTAATCATGGAGGGGCAAGAGTTAACGCTGTTGAGAGTGATGACAAGTTGAGTTTGGTACTGAGAATTGATGAAGTCAAGACGCCGTTGAAGGTGGTGAAAGAGAGACTGTTGAAAGGTCAAGTGTTTCCTGGTTGTTCTCTCGATTGTGAAGACTGTATAAGTGTTGTGAATGGCTGCGAGAAATTGAAGACGGGTTTGCAAGAGTTGATTGATGTTGGGTCCCTACAATTTAGCAAGATTAGTAATGAAAAGGCTGATGATGTGTCAACCATTACTATCTTCTACAATGAGGCTGACATGCCCGTTCGACAAGAGCCAGTTACTGTTTACACTCCTCAGATTAGTCCTGTGACTATAACTATACCTGGGCCAATGCCGTATAATGATGATAGAGCCATTCCGTGGCATTATGGTTCCGATGTCTATGTGGCGGGACAGAAGATGGAAAGTAGACCTGTTGCTGACTTGACCATTGAAAATGTGGGAGGTGTTGGAGGTTTTACTCGAAGTGGTCGTTTGTTTGCTCCCCCTGCACTGAGAAAGGATCTTGAGGCCGAAGCTTCGTCCAAAGACAAAGGAAAGCAGACTGCGAATGATGGGTTAGATACTCCTGTGGCTGGGCAGGGGACATTTGAAAAGGAGGTAGAGGAGTTCATGAAGATCATCAAAAGGAGTGACTACAAGGTGGTTGACCAACTGAATCAGACGCCTTCAAAGATTTCTATCTTGTCACTGTTGATGTGCTCTCCCGCGCACCGAGAAGCCTTGCTGAAAGTACTTCAAATGGCCTATGTTCCTCAAGAAATCACTGTTAATCAACTCGAAGCTGTTGTTGGAAGTGTTAATGCCAGCCATGGTTTAGGCTTCACTGACCGAGACCTTACTTCGGAGGGAAAGAATCACAATAAAGCACTGCATATCACGATGGAATGCAAGGGCGCTGTTTTGTCTCATGTTCTTGTGGACACAGGCTCTTCCTTGAATGTGCTCCCGAAGAAGGCGTTGATGAAGCTTGACATTGATGGGGTTATTCTGACGCCGAGTGATCTGGTGGTTAAAGCTTTCGATGGTTCAAGAAGGTCAGTTTTCGGAGAGGTTGAGTTGCCTGTTAAGATAGGCTCTCAAGTCTTCAAGAGTGTCTTCTATGTTATGGATATCCAGCCTGCGTACAGTTGCTTGTTGGGCAGACCGTGGATACACGCAGCTGGAGCCGTCACTTCAACCCTGCACCAAAAGCTTAAATATGTGGTGGATGGCCAGGTCATCACAGTTTGCGGGGAAGAAGATATTTTCGTCAGCCACCTGTCGACGTTTAAATATGTGGAAATGGACGGAGAAATTCACGAGACTTTGTGCCAAGCTTTTGAAGCAGATGTCAGTATCTTGACTCCGGTGAAGAAAAACAACGAAGGCACGTCAATTCATTCTTACCGGGAAGCAAAAGAGGCCGTCCAATCAGGCAATGCCCAGGGCTGGGGCAAGCTACTGGAGGTGGAAAAGAAGGGTGATAAATTCGGTTTAGGGTATCAACCTGGGGGGTCTATTCAGAGTGGTAAAGCTATCTCATTCACAAGTGCTGGGTCGCTCGACCGCGATCAAATCTGTACGGCGAACAAAGACGGGGATAGTGACAGAGACTGGGACAACAATTGGATCCGCCCGTGTGCACCCGGCGAGGAGCTAGGAAATTGGTCTGCTGAGGACATTGTTCAAGTCACCTGGCTCTCAAAGTAATTGTTTTGTTTCCTTTTATTAGCATACTGCATTGTCAAATCCAGCATTCTGCCCAAGATGTTTGGATCCATTGTACTGGGCCACCATGTTTTGTATTGCATCGTTATTTTTGCCATGAAATAAAAGGACGTTTTCAGACAAATTGTGCTCTCTTTCTTTGTTTTAAACTTTTTCACAAAAAACAATATAAAAATGGCAATATGTTTTTCATTTTTTGTTTTGTGTTAGCGTCTCTTTTCAAAATAAGCAGATTCTGAATAAGCACATCATTTGTGCAGTATTGATCATCCGGATTCCACGGATAACGTTCCTGCTATGACTATGCATGACTTTGATAATCCAGTCTACCAAGCTGACGAAGGGGTTGAGGAAGATTGTGATCTACCTGAAGAGTTGGTCAGATTGTTGAAACAAGAGGAACGAGTTATCCAGCCTCATCAAGAGGAGATTGAGACCATCAATATTGGCAGTGAAGATGCAAAGAAAGAAATCAAGATAGGAGCCAATCTGCAGGCCGACGTTAAACAAGAGCTGATCAGTATGCTGAGAGAGTATGTAGATATCTTTGCTTGGTCATATCAAGATATGCCAGGGTTGGATACCGACATCGTGATGCATAAGCTACCTCTGAGAGAAGACTGTCCTCCTGTGAAGCAAAAGTTGAGAAGAACTCGCCCGGATATGGCGATGAAGATTAAAGAGGAGGTGCAGAAACAGTGGGATGCCGGGTTCCTTGCCGTGACTAGTTACCCACCTTGGGTAGCTAACATCGTACCAGTGCCTAAAAAGGACGGCAAGGTCCGGATGTGCGTTGACTATCGAGATTTGAACAGAGCAAGTCCGAAGGATGATTTTCCGTTGCCACACATTGACGTGTTGGTCGACAGTACTGCTCAATTCTCAGTATTCTCCTTCATGGATGGATTCTCCGGTTATAATCAGATAAAAATGGCGCCGGAAGACATGGAGAAGACAACGTTCATTACCCCGTGGGGAACGTTCTGCTATAAGGTCATGCCTTTCGGTCTGAAGAACGCAGGGGCAACTTATCAACGGGCAATGGTCACGTTGTTCCATGACATGATCCACAAGGAGATCGAATGTTATGTGGATGATATGATTGCAAAGTCCAAAGACGAAGAGGAGCATTTGGTTAACCTAAAGAAGTTGTTTGACAGATTGATCAAGTATAAATTGAGGTTGAATCCGAACAAGTGCACTTTCGGAGTGCGTTCTGGAAAGTTGCTGGGTTTCATTGTAAGTCAAAGAGGAATTGAGGTAGATCCTGCTAAAGTGAAAGCTATTCAAGATATGCCTGCACCAAAGACAGAAAAAGAAGTGCGCGGGTTCTTAGGTAGATTGAACTATATTTCTCGGTTCATATCTCACCTAACTGCCACGTGCGAACCGATATTCAAACTGCTAAGAAAAGAGCAAACGGTCAGGTGGAATGATGATTGCCAAAGAGCTTTCGACAAAATAAAGGAATACTTACAGGAGCCTCCAATTCTGATGCCTCCAGAGGAAGGAAGACCGTTAATCATGTACTTGACCGTGCTTGAAGGGTCGATGGGGTGTGTGCTCGGCCAACATGACGAGTCTGGTCGAAAAGAGTACGCCATTTATTACCTTAGCAAAAAGTTTACCGACTGTGAATCCCGATACTCACTGCTCGAGAAAACTTGCTGCGCTTTGGTATGGGCTGCTCGCCGACTGAGGCAGTACATGTTGACCCATACTACACTTCTCATTTCCAAGATGGATCCTGTCAAGTACATCTTTGAGAAACCAGCATTGACCGGAAGGGTTGCTAGATGGCAGATGATTTTAACTGAATACGACATCCAGTACACTTCTCAGAAAGCCATCAAAGGAAGTGTATTGTCGGAATACCTTGCTCAGCAACCTCTTGAGGATGACTATCAGCCGATGAGATTTGATTTCCCTGATGAGGACATCATGTGCCTCAAAACAAACGATTATGAGGAACCACTTCCGGAGGAGGGGCCTGACCCTGAATCCAAATGGAAGTTGATGTTTGATGGGGCCGTCAATATCAATGGTCGTGGAGTTGGTGCTGTACTTATTACTCCTGAAGGTGTCCATTTACCCTTCGCTGCCAAAATTACTTTTGGCTGCACCAACAATGAAGCGGAATACGAGGCGTGTATAATGGGAATAGAGGAGGCAATTGATCTTCGGATCAAGAACCTCGATATATTCGGAGATTCAGCCCTCGTCATTAACCAAATTACCGGCAAGTGGTATACACATCAAGAGCATCTAGTTCCGTACAGGGATTATGCTAGAAAACTGTTGACATTCTTCACGACAGTTGAACTCAAGTACATACCACGTGACGAAAATCAATTTGCCGATGCTTTGGCCACTCTCTCTTCGTCAATTAAAGTCCTGTGTTGGAACTTTGTGCCCAGAATTGACATCTCCAGGCTTGACTCTCCAGCTTTTGCTTTCTCTGTAGACGCCGTGTCTGACGAGAAACCTTGGTATTTTGATATCAAGTTGTTCCTGGAGAAGCAAGAATACCCAACAGGGGCATCCTCCAAAGACAAGAAGACCTTGAGACGACTTGCTGCTAGTTTCTTCTTGAACACAGACGGGGTTTTGTACAAGAGGAACTTCGACATGGTTTTGCTCAGATGCGTGGATAGACACGAAGCAAGCCTGTTGATGCAGGAAGTCCATGAAGGATCTTTTGGTACCCATGCAGGAGGGCATGCTATGGCAAAGAAACTGCTGAGATCAGGGTATTACTGGATGACAATGGATGCAGACTGTTGTTCATTCGCTCGTAAATGCCACAAGTGCCAAATATATGCAGATAAAGTGCATGTTCCTCCTAACCCGCTCAACTTCATGTCATCTCCTTGGCCTTTCTCTATGTGGGGCATTGACATGATCGGGAAGATCGATCCAACTGCTTCGAATGGTCATCGCTTCATCCTGGTCGCGATTGATTACTTTACCAAGTGGGTAGAAGCAGCGTCTTATGCCAATGTCACTCGTCAAGTGGTGACGAGATTTCTGAAAAGAGATATCATATGCAGATATGGAGTGCCCGAAAGGATCATTACTGATAATGGTTCTAATCTCAACAACAAGATGATGGCAGACTTATGTCGGGACTTCAAAATACAGCATCACAATTCTTCTCCTTACCGACCAAAGATGAATGGTGCGGTAGAGGCAGCTAACAAGAATATCAAGAAGATTGTGCAGAAAATGGTTGTCACCTACAAGGATTGGCATGAGATGTTACCGTTTGCTTTGCATGGGTACCGAACGTCGGTCAGGACGTCAACAGGGGCAACTCCCTTCTCTCTAGTGTATGGTATGGAAGCAGTCCTGCCTGTTGAAGTAGAGATTCCTTCACTGCGTGTGATGATGGACGTCAAACTGGATGAGGCTGAATGGGTGCGTGCTCGTTACAACCAGCTATGTCTAATTGAGGAAAAGAGATTAGCGGCTATCTGTCATGGTCAGCTTTATCAGAGGAGAATGAAGCGGGCATTCGATCAACGAGTACGTACTCGAGAGTATCAAGTGGGAGAGCTTGTATTGAAGAGGATCGTTCCTCCAGGTTCAGATAACAGGGGCAAGTGGACCCCAAACTACGAAGGACCATTCGTAGTGAAGAAAGTATTCTCAGGAGGGGCACTGATGCTCACCACTATGGATGGAGAAGACTTCCCATCCCCTGTTAACTCGGACGCAGTTAAAAAATACTTCGCATAAAGAGACCCGCTGGACACAAAAACAGAATGTAAGTCCAGGCAAGAAAAGGGCATCCCGGCGAGCTAAAAACAGAATAAAAAGCTCGGGCAAAAATTAGGGAAAATAAACAACAACAAAAAATGTACACCCGCTGAGTTGAAAAGCCACATTGGACAGCTCAGGCAAAAAAGGGTATCCCGGTGGATTGAAAACCCGAGAGGGCGATCCACGCAAAATAAGGGAATAAGCGAACAACTGTGATCCAAGTTATCTGAACCACGTCATCGTTCCGTACGGTTTGACAATATCTGAAAGATAGGAAACAGTCCCCTGGTCTTCTCAGAAAGCCAAAGCAGAATGGAGAGTCTTGAAGACATGCAGGTCATAGCAGAAATGGAACTCCTTGGAATGCCGTGTACATTGCCATTAGGATAGTTTCTTTTCTCAATTTTTATAGTGGCTACCTCTTTCCAGGTGGTTGCTTCCTGATGTAAATCTTTGCCTATTCAGAGGCCATTCAATAAAAATAATATTCAGTCAAAAAGCTGTGTGTGTTTATTTTTGTTTGCAAAATGTCCTGAATTTTTGGCAAAAATAGCATTGCATCTAAACATGGTGATAATCTTGAAAAGAAAACTGACATGCAGGGAAACTGTAACCCTCTTTGAGTGTCGGGTGGTAATGGATGAACAGATCACGCCATGCGAATCCCCGGGACACATGTGTGTTTTCTGTTGTTGCAGGTTGCAGGATGGCGTCACATCAAGCAATTTACTCTCCCCCGGTAGAGTATTTCCCCAAGCAGAGATTTCTTCTCCAACAGGTATCTGAAGCCTGACTTGTCTAAATAGATATTTTCCTCCAACTAAGTCTTGGCAGCAGCCCAAGCAATTTCTTCTTCCCAAGTGAAGTAGTAGTCCATTCTTCCCCAGCGGAGTGTGCCTAGCAGGTACCTGAGAGCATGTCATCATCAGAGGTGGAATTGACAGTATTTTATCATCAACAAGATTATTCCCCAGCAAGAGTCCTTGCCTATCAGGTACCCGAAAGCCTGATATCCCCTCAGAGTCTTGAATCATCGGATGCTCTCCCCAGCCAGAGTATTTGCCCAGGAAGCTTCCCCAGCTAAGTCTGAAGATGATTGGTTCCCACAGAGTTCATATTTGATTTTCACCTCCGTCCGTGAAATATTCCCCAGCAGATTTGCCCTATTGTTGGTTTATTTGATGATGCAGCCAGGTATTCATCACCTCAGTCAGAGTGGGTATCCAGACCTCTTGACTTTTTCTCCCCTGCAGAGTTGTATCTCTTGTTGCCGATCAGGCATTCGTTTGTTGCTCGTCTGCAATCTTCAACACTCGTATGTGTTATCCCTAAGCAAGTTTCCCCAGCGAGGACATATCACTGCTTTATGGCTGCTCGACTGCATCTTTCAACACTCGTCTGTGTTAGCTCGGTGTTGCTGTTTGCTCGTCTGCAATTTTCGGCATTCGTCTGTGTTTAGAAGTGATTACCTTATTATTGCTCGTCTGCATCTTTCAACACTCGTCTGTGTTAGCTCGGTGTTGCTGTTTGCTCGTCTGCAATTTTCGGCATTCGTCTGTGTTTAGAAGTGATTACCTTATTATTGCTCGTCTGCATCTTTCAACACTCGTCTGTGTTAGCTCGGTGTTGCTGTTTGCTCGTCTGCAATTTTCGGCATTCTTCTGTGTTTGGAAGTGATTACCCTGTTATTGCTCGTCTGCAATTTCCAACACTCGTCTGTGTCATGATGCCTCCGTTGTTGCTCGTCCGCAACTCCTCAACACTCGTCTGTGTTCTGAGATGATATTTGCTGTTGCTCGTCTGCAACCTTCCAACACTCGTCTGTGTTTGGTATTGGATCCTTTGCTGCACTCGTCTGTGCCTTGATATGTATTCTCTGTTGTTGCTCGTCTGCAACTGTCCAGCACTCGTCTGTGTGTGTTTGAAGCTCGTCTGCTTTTATCCCCCAGAAGTCGTTTGTGTTCTGAAGCTCGTCTGCTTTGCCTGGATACTCGTCTGTATCATCCTCAGCACTCGTCTGTGCTAGCTTGCACCTGAATGTGAAGATTTGCTGTTTACCCTGATATCTCTGTGACTACTTCAAATGCTCGTCTGTGTTTGAATTTCTGGTATTCGTCTATACCAGTGGCTGATACTCGTCTGTATCGTCGCCTGAAGCACTCGTCTGTGTTTCTCAGATCATCGTCCGATACTCGTCTGTATCTTTGACTATTGGCACTCGTCTGTATTCTCTTGATGATCATCCAATACTCGTCTGTATTGAAGAGGTTTAAAATCCTGACAGTGGGAATTAAATGTCGAAATGGTTACCGGTCCTGGCGTAACAGGTAAATCCGAAGGAGGCTCGTCTGTCTCAAGCACCAATTATGGTTGCTGCACCTGGCGTAACAGGTTTGCTCAGAAGACTCGTCTGTCTTATACCATATATTCGCGGATAATATATGAGGAAGGTTCGTCTACCTTGATTGCATGTCTATCCCACAGACTTATATGCATTCCCGGAGCCTGCGTAAGGGTTATCCGAAGAAGACTCGTCCGTCTTATTCCACTTATCTGCGTAAGGATTAGTGAAGGAGATTCGTCCATCTCAGGCCACTTTGAAGACCCTTAAGGGCTCGTCCGCTCTCTGCACCTGGCGTCACAGGTCATGCGAAGACTCGTCTGTCAACATGATAGTATTTCAGATATCAGTTTCAACTTGGAAGAAGCTCGTCTGCTTTTCTTTCTCTCCTTCTTATCCCCAGAGCGTCATCTGGTTGGGTTTATTTCCCAATGTTGCATTCTTCGTCAGAGTGCAAATTTCAGGTCTTCTTGGTATTCAATCACAGTTTATCTCGAATGTCTGATAGCCGTTGCTCTCATCCTTTTCAGATTAACAGTTGATTGAATAGGGGCAGCTGTAACACCCCAAATTTGCCCTCTTCTTGTTTAGCATCGTTATCATATCATAATCATCATGAGCATACCATATCCTTATCATTTAGCATAGAAAAATGAGGCATAACACTCGCATGTTCCAGCATAAGGCATATGATCGGTCATCTGGGAAAATCTGAATCTGCAAGTCAAAATCAAGAGCATGGTGATCTGGCAAGAATCTCACAGGATCATTTTGCACAAGCCTGGTATCATGTTCAGAGCCCTAGAAAGAGAAGATGGATCAAAATTTGCTTGAAACGGTTGGTGCAGGTCTATTTTTGAAGGTTCCAACCAAAGGGAGGGAAATTCAAATTTTCCATGCGTTAACCGGTTAACGCATATGGTTAACCGGTTAACAGCTGCGAAATTTGAATTTCCAGCAGCATTTTCAGCATGTGTGTTTTGTTTCCATTTTCCAATTTTCTGATTTTTATTCATTTGAATTAAATTTGAATTTGAGAGAAGGATCTAGAGCATTTATCCAAGCCTCATTCCAACCCTAAATCCTAATCACACTACCCAAACCATAATTTTGGATCCCAAACCAAAATTTTGGGCCCCAAACCTAAACCATATTTAATCATTTCTCTCCAAACCAAAAGGGCTCTCACTCATTTTTTCACTCTCATTTCTGAATTTTGATTCCTCTCACTCACAATTCTCTCACTTTTCTCTCCCAATTTTCCAAATCACTCAAAGTTCCTCTTTGAAGATCACACAACCTTGCCTTGAGGTGTGTAGATCTTGGAACTAAACCTCCATTCATAGCTTCTTTGCATCTTTTTGCTGGTTTTATTGGAGATTCAGATCTGGTTTGGGATCTAGAAGTGCTTTTGGATCCAAAATTCTGCATCAAGAGCTTGTTCTTGCATTTATTTTGCATGGAGTGTGGAGCTTAGCATCGGATCTTCAAAGTTTTGCGCGAGATCTACCGTTTTCAGCTCAATCAACAATTACCAAAGCATACCTCAGCTTTGTAGGTTGGTTAATTTCAGATCTAGCTCTGTTTTTAGCTTATGTGCATGCTTGTGCTTTAGGTCCACCATGTGTTTGTGTATTTGATTGTGTTGCATGATTTGATTGTTTGATTTGTATCCGGATCCGAATGTTATTTGTTCATGAGATTAATGATATGGATTAATGTGAATTGATCTAGTGTTCCATGTGTAATTGATTGCTGGTCTGGTGCAAGCTTATTTGAATAAGCTGTTTTGAGATGCTGTTTTCTGCAGGATTTGCTGCTGTTTTATCAGTGTTAACCGGTTAACGTATATGGTTAACCGGTTAACGCCCCTGTTTTGTGTGTATTTTGTGCAGGTTTGAGCTGGTTAACCGGTTAACGCATATGGTTAACCGGTTAACACTGAGGCAGAATGGTTTTTTAGTGTTGTTTTGAGCTTGTTTGATCCCTTTGCTTGTTCTAATTGCCGTGGATCATTGCATGATCATTAAACATGAGATTTTAGGGTGATTTGCTTGCTGGTTGATGTATGCTTTCATGTTTTCGACGCGTAAGTCGTGTACTTGTAATGTTTGGCATGATGTTTGATTCTTGTTCGCAAGAACCTTTGAGCATGACTAATTCCATGATTGTGTTGGTCAATTTGCTGGATTTTTGCTAACATTGCAGGGGTTATGGTAAGTGAGAGATGTGAGAATTGAGTTCCACATCTCCAATTCTCATCTTCCTCTTATGTTTATGTTACTAACCCTTTGTTTGTTGGGCTTAGGCCTTTCTTATCCCTTCTTCTATCTTCTTCTTTGTTCCTTCATTAGGATAGAAACCTCACTAACCCTTAGGGCATCCATGCATGTGAATACTTAGGATTATTTTAGTCCCCCTTTAGAATTTTTCCTTTGGGATCTTTTGGTTCTTCTTCTCTTCTCATCTCATAACTCTTAAAAAGAAAACACTTTAATAAATGTGAAGTGATGCATTGATCCATAGCCTTATTCCATGAGGTATGCTTGTAGTCTTCCCATCTTGGGATAGTACATGTTTATCTTGTGATGCACAAGTCTGATCAAGGTATCTTCTTCATAAAGAAAAGCATAAAAAAAACACTTCTTCATGTAAATAACCAAAAAAACACTTAATAATTAAGCAAGTTAGTGAGCCTAAGCCCTAATCTTTGGGTTCAAGTTTTGGGGATCTTCTCCTTACTTGAGTGTGCTTGTTCTATTATTCCATCTTGGAATGTAGTGACAAGTGCACATTCCATTGGTGAGAGTTTGAGTTCACTTCCTTGTGACACACTCATAAAAGCTTCTAAAAAAACACAAAACAAACATTAAACGTCTTTCCTTCGGGAATTCTTTTCTCATCTCCTTCACTCCGTACGCGAACTTGCTCCTACTTGTCATTTTGCAAGACGGTTACGCACTCGTCGTCCGAGTCTGCAACACCTGAGCAATGGCATAGGCAGTTCAAGCCTTAATTCACAAGCAATTTCCTTTTAGTACCCCTAGTTAGGGGAACTACGGTGTCTCTGATCCTCATTATCCTGATGAGGTACGTAGGCAGCGGGGTAGGGCCCGTTCGAGCACAATCTTTATTTTCCCTACATTTTTCTCTTTTGCTTTCTTATTCAGTTCTTTTCCAGTTCCAGTTTTCTTTTCATATTCATTTCTTTGCTGCATTTTTCATACCCTCACCCTTTGAAACAGTTTTCTTTTGCAAGCGTGGATCCCGTCGGGTACGGCGGACGACCTGGGTGCTAATACCTTCCCAGGTCGTAACCGACTCCCGAGCCCAGTCTCTTTGGTTCGCAGGACCCGTGTCCTTCCTTTTCTTTCTTCTGGTTTGTGCAGCATTACCATTCCCTTTCTTCGGGATAAAAATGCATGGCTGGCGACTCTATTCTTTTTCCGCGCCACTTTCGCGTTTGTACCAGGATGGAAATCCCGGGAGCGACAGTAAGAAGACGGATATTCGATTACGAACAAAATTTCAATATCCCAGATCTTCAATTAGATCCTCCTAAACCAGTCGTAACATCAAAGGACGCAGAGATGGCTGAAGAACAGAATCACCCACTCCAGTATTACGCAAGTCCTTCGCAAGCTGAACCGCATTCAAGCATTGCCGCACCGGCTATCAACCGAAATGATTTCGAACTAAAACCTTCGTTGATATCAGCCGTGCAACAAAATCAATTCGCCGGAAATCCTACCGAGGATCCGAACCTCCATCTTTCGATCTTTGTGCAATACGCAGATACCGTAAAAGCCAATGGAGTTACCCAAGAAGCTATTAGACTACGTTTGTTTCCTTTTTCACTTCAAGACAGAGCGAGAGCCTGGCTTCAATCTCTGCCTTCAAACTCAGTAACTACGTGGGAGGAACTAAAGAGAGTTTTCTTGACCAGATATTTTCCACCTAGCAAGACAGCTATGCTGAGAGCTCAGATCAGCGGATTTAAGCAAAGGGAAAGCGAATCACTATTCGAAGCTTGGGAACGCTATAAGTATTTGCTGAGACTTTGTCCACATCACAGATTAGTAGAATGGATGGTCATCCATACCTTCTATAATGGACTCTTGTACAATACAAGAATGACAATTGACGCTGCCGCGGGCGGTGCATTGATGGACAAAGAATATAATGATGCTTATGCACTTATCGAAAGTATGGCTCAAAACCATTACCAATGGGGAAGCGAGATAGTCGCAACTGAGAAACCAACAAAAGGAGGTATGTATGAAGTGAGTAGTATGGACCAAGTCAATGCAAAGTTTGACCAACTAAGCCAAAAGATCGACAACTTGGCCATAACACCAACAGCCACCGTGGCTGTAGTAACACCTAACTGTGAGTTATGTGGAGTTCCAGGACATTAAGTTTCTGATTGTCAACTATTGACAGGAATCCCCACAGATCAAGTGAATTATGCTCAAGGAAACCCATACTCAAACACATACAACCCAGGTTGGAAGAATCATCCGAACTTCTCCTATAAGAATAACAATGCTTTATACGCACCAGGTCATGCACCATCTACACCACCAGGATATCAAAAGACTGCTCCTAATGTCCCTAGAAAATCGAACCTTGAGTTGATGATGGAGAACTTTATAGCTAACCAATCTCAAACGAACAAGGACTTCTTAAACCAAAACATTCACACTAGTGAGCAGATTAAGCAATTAGTAAGCAAAGTAGATGCATTAGCTACACATAACAAAATGCTTGAAACTCAGATTTCACAAGTAGCTCAACAACAAGCACCTACTGCTGCACCAGCTGGAGTATTTCCTGGACAACCTCAACCTAATCCGAAAGGACATGCCAATGCCGTAATATTAAGAAGTGGCAAGGAACTTGACGGACCTACCGATCCAAGACTTGACAATCCAGCCATGTACCAAAAACCGGATAAACCGACTGAAACGGTGAATGATCCAGAAGAAAAGGAAGATGATAATCAAGAGGCAGTGGAGAAAGAAAAGCCTTATGTGCCTCCACCACCCTATAAACCACCAATTCCGTACCCTCAGAGATTAACCAATTCCAAGACGACGGGTCAGTTTAAGAAATTTGTCGAACTTCTGAAACAGTTGAATATTACCATTCCATTTACAGAAGTTATCACTCAAATACCCTCGTATGCTAAGTTTTTAAAAGAAATCTTATCCAATAAGAAAAAGATAGAGGATAACGGAACAGTTACACTTACTGCTGAGTGTAGCGCCATAATTCAGAATAATGTGCCTCCTAAGCTAAAAGATCCAGGAAGTTTCTCTATACCCTGTGTAATAGGAAAATTCGTCATTGACAAAGCTCAATGCGATTTAGGAGCCAGTATCAGTGTTATGCCCTTAACGATTTGCAAAAGGCTAGACATGGGAGACCTAAGACCAACTAAAATGTCTGTTCAACTAGCCGATCGCTCAGTTAAATATCCTATAGGCATACTAGAAAACGTCCCAGTACGTATAGGACAATTCTACATCCCTACTGATTTTATAATCATGGACATCTCTGAAGACTCCACTACACCTATCATACTAGGAAGACCATTCTTAGCTACCGCCGGAGCTATAATAGACGTAAAAAGAGGAAAGCTAACCTTTGAAGTAGGTGAAGAGAAAGTTGAATTTATCTTAACACAATTCTTACAATCACCAGCTATAGAGGATACCTGCTATCTATTGGACGTAATTGACGAATGTGTAAGAGAAATGGAACTGAAAGAAACTACCTATTCTGAAATCATGAAAATTCAAATCCCTTCGATTTTCGAAGATGATAATTGGCGTAAACCATATCAGGATGATAGTCTAAGTGAAAGTTTAGCACTTACACCGGATCCCATGCCAAGTAAAGATAAACCTACATTAGGATTAAAAACTTTACCTAATAACCTAAGGTACGAATTCTTAGACATTGAATGTAAAAGACCAGTTATAATAAATTCCAGTTTAGGAACTATCGAAACAAAGAAACTTTTAGATGTCTTGAAGAAATATCCAACTGCATTAGGATATAACATATCTGATCTCAAAGGAATATGCCCTTCAATCTGTATGCATCGTATTCTGCTAGAAGAAGATTGCAAAACCTCCAGAGAATCTCAAAGAAGAATTAACCCAATCCTTAGCACTGTAGTGAAAGAAGAAGTTAAGAAACTACTAGATGCCGGAATAATATATCCAATCTCTGATAGTAAATGGGTTAGTCCAGTACATGTAGTACCAAAGAAAGGAGGTATCACTGTTGTGAAAAACGCTCAAGGCGAATCGATATCGCAAAGAGTAGTGACGGGACATAGAGTGTGCATAGACTATCGTAAACTAAACAAAGCCACTCGAAAAGATCATTTCCCACTACCTTTTATAGATCAAATGTTAGAACGATTAGCCAAGCATTCTTACTTCTGTTATCTTGACGGTTACTCAGGATTTTTCCAAATCCCTATCCATCCAGATGATCAAGAGAAGACTACATTCACATGCCCATATGGAACGTTCGCTTATAGACGAATGCCCATTGGATTATGCAACGCTCCTGCAACCTTTCAAAGATGTATGATGTCAATCTTCGTAGATTTTATAGACAACATCATGGAAGTGTTCATGGACGACTTCTCTGTATGCGGGCAAAGTTTTGAAGGATGCCTATCAAATTTAGAAATGGTGTTAGAAAGATGTGTAAAAGTAAACCTCGTGCTTAACTGGGAGAAATGTCATTTTATGGTCAGAGAAGGAATCGTATTAGGCCACGTTATATCCGACAAGGGAATTGAAGTAGATAAAGCTAAGATAGAAGTCATAAAAGATCTTCAACCCCCTAAAACCATTCGAGAAATACGAAGCTTTTTAGGACACGCCGGTTTCTAACGACGATTCATCAAAGATTTCTCGAAAATCACTAAACCTCTTACTGGTTTATTAATGAAAGATGCTGAGTTCATATTCAATGAAGATTGTCTTAAAGCATTTGAAACTCTAAAAACAGCCCTCATCACCGCACCAATCATGCAACCCCCTGACTGGAGATTACCTTTCGAAATCATGTGCGATGCGAGTGACTATGTTGTAGGCGCAGTTCTAGGCCAGAGGAAGGAAAAGAAACTTCATGCGATTTACTATGCTAGTAGAACCTTAGATTCTGCTCAGATGAACTACGCCACTACTGAAAAAGAACTGTTAGCAGTTGTCTTTGCGCTTGACAAATTCCGTTCTTACTTATTAGGAGCGAAAATAATCGTTTACACAGACCATGCTGCTATCAGATATCTATTGACTAAGAAAGATGCTAAACCGAGACTCTTGAGATGGATTTTACTCTTACAAGAGTTTGATCTCGAAATAAAAGATAAGAAAGGTACTGAAAACGTCGTAGCGGACCATTTATCTAGAATAGAAGGTATTAAACCCGAACAAGTGCCGATTAACGATGATTTTTCGTATGAACAGCTGATAGCACAAATAGGAAGCGACCCAGTTCAGTTAGACTTAAATGAACCAGAACCCGTGGAAACAATCCAGACAACTGTAGGACTGCCATGGTACGCTGACATTGTTAACTACCTAGCCGCAGGAGCTCTTCCACCTGATTTAACCTATCAGCAGAAAAAGAAATTCTTTCACAATCTAAAACATTACTATTGGGATGAACCATTATTGTTCAAAAGAGGACCCGATGGAATCTTTCGTCGATGTATTCCCGAAGAAGAAATAGAAGATGTCATTGCTCAATGCCATTCATCTCCTTATGGTGGACATGCAAGTACTTCCAAGACTTGTGCAAAAATCTTGCAAGCCGGCCTATTCTGGCCTAATCTATGGAAGGATGTCCACATCGCTGTTATAAATTGCGATCGGTGTCAACGCACCGGCAATATTTCAAGAAGAGATGAAATGCCTCAAAAAGGAATATTAGAAGTAGAAATCTTTGACGTCTGGGGAATAGATTTCATGGGACCATTCCCATCATCTTTCGGTAACAATTACATACTCGTAGCTGTTGATTATGTTTCGAAATGGATTGAAGCTATAGCTTCTCCTACAAACGATACACGAGTAGTAATAAAGCTTTTCAAAAATATAATCTTTCCCAGATTTGGTGTGCCTAGACTCGTCATAAGTGACGGTGGCTCGCACTTCATTTCAAAAATCTTTGACAAATTACTATCTAAGTATGGAGTAAGACACCGTGTGGCAACACCATATCACCCACAAACAAGTGGACAAGTCGAAGTCTCAAACAGAGAAATCAAACAAATCTTAGAAAAGACTGTCGCCATATCTCGGAAAGATTGGTCATCTAAACTTAATGAAGCTTTATGGGCTTATAGGACCGCTTACAAGACACCCATAGGTACTACACCTTTCAAACTAGTTTATGGAAAATCTTGTCACCTCCCGGTAGAACTAGAACACAAAGCTTATTGGGGGATCAAAACTCTCAATATAAACTATAATGCTGCAGGAGAAAAGCGAATCCTAGACATTAACGAATTAGAAGAATTAAGGCTAGATGCTTATGAGAATGCTAAGATATATAAAGAAAGAACTAAGCGATGGCATGATAAACGCCTATCTGATCGCGGTAAACTATACGTCTAACGGTTTCTAACTGCAAGTGCACAGCCTATCGCGTAGTAATAAAGATATCGAACCCACAGAGACCAATGTCAACCTACCGTTATCTATCGTTGCGTTGTAAAGCTAAGGCTAATGATATTTTTATGGTTTAAGGGAAACTAGAACTTAAACTAAAATAAATCTAAGAAAGAAAATAAGAATAAAACGAGGCCGGGATATGGATTCCACGCTCCTAAGGGACTTTATAGAATTCGGTACTAATTACGACTATAGCTAGTTCCGTAGAATATATCAGCTTAAAGACTCCGCCTCACGCTCTCGCGGTCTTAACTAAAGCCACACTTCCTAATCCCAAGATTTTGCTCTCGCTCGCCCGGTAACTAAGAAACGTGTTTTGAAAGCTAATAATATCCTAAACGTCTCTAAAGCGCTCTCGCTGTGTTTAGATAAGTTGCCTAATTTCTACTATCCGGTTCGCTCCTCACGCTCTCGCGGATCTCGGCTCAAACCTTAATTAGTTTCTCACTCTCGTGACAAAACCGTGTTAAATAACATCTCACTCTCATGACAATGCTAATTAAATTATGCTTAGAAATTAAAACCAAAACAGACATACAATCATAATTTCGCACCTAATAATTTCTACGGAGTTTCGTCGGTGACGACGGTCCTCATACGCCGGACTCTAAACTATTTAGCTAGACATAGAATTAAAAATAAAGCAAGAATAATAATTAAAATACTGTAACAGATGCATATGGAATAAATAATAATAATTAAGCATAGACAATATTAATTAAATTAAATTCGGTTGAAACCTGGTACAATGAAATTAATTCCTTCAAGCTCCCTCTTCCACAAGTCGGCAAGATTGGAACCTTCGGAAATTTGAGATAGAAAATCTGAAGCTTGAAATAAATCCTAACTAATATAGTAATTCCCTAATATTGGAAATTACTATTAAAGGTAAATGAATGGAAATAATTGACAGTAGAAGAAACAAGGGAATGAAACAAGGAAATAGAAAACTAAAGAAACTGGTTTTCAATTGGGTAGAGCTTCCGCATGGTTTGATGCAGCAAAAACTCCCCCCTTTTCCAAGTTCTAATAAGCTCTATTTATACTACAGGGACCCTTTGGAATTTGCAGAATTTTTAGGAGCACTTTCTCCACTTTGTTGAGAAGTTTACGTAATGCTTGGTCATGTGAGAAATAATAGGAAGTAATGCATGGTCATGTGAGAAATAATAGGAAGTGTTGAACGTGTGAGGAAAAATAGGAAAAAATGGAGGACTTCGTAAGCTTCTGTTGGCGCTGTTTTGTTTTTCCAGATTTTGGCGTCGTAACGGTCGTGACAGGGGTGTTACGGGCAGATTTCTCATATTAAGCGCGTCACGGTCGTGAGACCATTGTCACGGTCGTGACACATCAAAAAGGCGCGTCACGGTCGTGAGAGCCTAGTAACGACCATGACACCTTCTTAACTTTTCCAAAAATGTAGATCTTTCCGTTAGCTTTCCAGCGCTTCGAACGGGGCGTCGTTTCGATTTACGGTTCAAAAGTTATGGCCATTTTCGTCGGATAACTCCTTGTATGCGAATTGTTCCATTTCTCGCCTGATTTGCTTCCTTTCTTCGCATACGACTCTTAAATGGTTGAATACCTGAAATAAACAAAATAAACAGAATACCAACATAATATGGTGCAAATGAAAATCAAAACGAGTACAAAATATGCATTAATAAAGTCAAATAAACGATGTATTTTCACGTCATCACTATCTAGGAAAGAATTTAGTGTGGGAGACGTTGTACTCCTTTTTAATTCAAGACTTAGGCTCTTCCCTGGAAAACTAAAATCTAGATGGTCAGGACCCTTTGAAATAACTAAAGTGTTCCCAAGTGGAGCAATAGAAATTAAGGGTAGGAATAGTGAACCATTCATAGTAAACGGACAACGTTTAAAACACTATCATAAAGTTGAAAATAGAGATTATGCAAATAGTCTAAGGCTTTTAGAGTTGTCCACTAATTCCCCTGATTAATCTACACCTAAGCATTACGTCAAACTTTTGATGATAAAAACAGCGCTTAGTGGGAGGCAACCCATTTACTCATTTAATCCTTTAATTCATTTTTATCATTCTATTATTTTGTTATTTATCGTTTTACTATTTATTTATTTGTTTTGCCATATTACTATTATTACCTTTAATTTATGCATTTCATTTCCTTATTTTTCTTTATTTTAATCTTAAATCACTTTTACAGATTTTCTAAAGTCTTTTCCACTTTCCTTCTCCCCCTGATTTGTTTCCTCCGTATTTGCACTAACTATGGCTAACCAACCAATAAACCTTATGGAAACCAAATTTAGAGGTAGGAACCAAAGAATGAAATTTGAAGAGTTATCACAGAGGCCATTGGATTTGACCCTGTACCCGGATGATCTGACTATGGAAACCCTAGGTATACATGATAGCATCCTGTACTTGTTTAACCGACTTGGATGGGAGAATGCACTGATTCAACATAAGTTTGTGACTTACCGCGAGCTCACCCTTGAGTTCCTTAGCTCCTTAGTTTACCTACCCGAGCGCGGTTTTGGATTCAGGAAAGGATTTATCAGTTTCCGCCTATTTGGAATAGAATATGACTTTAACCATAAAGAACTAGCTGACTTATTAGGATTCCCTAGTGGACCCTTTGCTTTTACTACCACACAGGTAGAATTGATGGACATTGAGCTGGATTTCTTTTGGGGAACATTAACCGGAAACTACCACCCTAAACCAAATAGCATGAACAATGATGAGATACATAACCCTGCTCTCCGTTACTTCCATAAGATCCTTGCCCACACCTTCTTTGGAAAAGAAGAAAACATTACCGGAGTAGCTAAAGATGAGATATTCATTATGTCATGTTTCACTAATGGACAACCTGTTAATGGTGTGCCTTTCATGATGCAAACCTTCACCCGAATCCAAGAAGAACCTGAATTACCTATATTAGTAGGAGGTCTTGTAACCATGATTGCTGATGCCTTAGGACTTAGATACCAATTGCACAGGTGCAACCGTTTAGGTACCATCCGTCCTATGAATCTTAACTTTTGCTTTAATCGCCATATCATAAGGAATTTAGGACATCCACCTTTCGAGTACCTAATCCGGAATGACGTAGTAACCTTGTTCACACTACCAAACCATGCTAGAGTAAGTGTTCACAATAAGGATAATTGGCTTTATGAGTTAACCCCACCTGATTATCCATCTACTCCTGAAACACCTCAGTCTTACAAGATAAAAGATGATATAATGACCGATGTCGAAAGTGACCCTGAGACACCTCCTGGTTACCATGACATTGACCACACTGACGAAGTGATTGAAACCCCTGAAGTGAATCAAGTAGATTATGCTAACAACTTACAGAATATCATGAACACTCTTGAAGCTTACCAAACTGACATAAATATTGTTAAGGATGAGATTAAGAGCATGCGATTGGACATTATAGGTCTAACTGACATAACCTGTGAACAATTCTATCACCTGAACTCCGCAATCGAAGATTTGAAGAAACACTTTTGAAAATGCTATAAGTGATCTAGTTTATTTTACTTATTGTTTTCGTTTCTAGTTAGATTTACTTTTCGCAAACAATTTCATACCGTATTTTCATTAATGTAATTTCATTTCAATTACCATATGCAATGCACTTCTAGTTTACAAATTTTTCCATTTTAATTAATTTATATGTTTTCATTCTATATACTGTTATGCTTGAATTGATTCATATTTTATAAAATCTCTCGTGCCATGCAAGTTTACAAAGTACTATGTTGAAATTATTTATTATTTGGTGTTCATATTTAATATGAGTGAGAAGTGATCAAAAATTATAATATAAAGTATATGAAGCGTGAGAGATAACGCTTTCTGGAAATTATTCAACGAAATCAACTCTCACGGTCGTCACACCCCCCTAACGATCGTGACGTGCTAATTTAGCGTGTCACGACCGTCACCTCCTTGTCACGACCGTGACAACCCTAAATATAGGATTCGTGAGAAACAGAACTGTTTCTTTTCGAAACCTCTTCTTCTTCTTCCTCCATAACTTTCAAAACCACCCATTATCTCACCCTAACTTCCGTAACCTCCCATTACAAAATTAAAACTCATTAACCTCTCCATTATCACCACACCTATCACATTCTCACCTTCCAATATTTATCCGAACCATTATTTCTCTCATTTTATCACTTTTTCACAAAAATCCAAAATACTCATCTCTCACTCTAGTTCTTGCATGCAATGGATGCTATACAATTTAGAGAGGGTGAGAATGGCGAAAACCAGAGAGAAAGATTCATCCGATTCCAGAACCGCGGTGTGCAACCTACGCGTTATATCGACACTGGATGTTTAAGAGAGTTGGGAATGCTCAACAGTGTCAAGAACCTGCTTAAGAAGGTTAATTTGTGGGTTCTATGCAGTCAGCCTCAGCCCACATTCGAGTTTCTGACATTGGAATTCCTAAGCTCGTTCCATTATATCACCGGTACCGGTTCTCAGAGTCAACTTACCAGCGTTGCTAAATTCAGATTGTTTGGCCGGGAGTTCGAACTTTCGCAAACAAGGATAGCCGAGTTGCTAGGCTTCGCTCACGGGAATGAAGCTCACCTCCGCGTGCCTGACAATTTCAGTGAAACCTCTTTCACTTTATGGCACGACATAACCAACACCCGTGCCTCAGCCTTTCAGAGCCTTAATGCTACACACATCCACAACCCGACAATCAGATATTTTCACCGAATTATTTGCAACACCATCTTTGCACGAGAGAGTAACCATAAGCTCAACTCCAAGGAGCTTCTGTTCTTGCACTGCGCTCTAAATGACGAGCCAATCAACGCTGCCCCGTTCATGCTTTCTCATATCCAGGCCATTGCGCAAAGAGGCTCCACCCCATTTTTCATAGGCGGCATTGTCACCACCCTCGCCATTCAGTTAGGGCTTGGTGACTTGGTCACCAATTTGCCTCGCATAGCCGCATAATTCCTCACCAAGAACTATTGCAGGTCCGCTCACTTGATTGCGCAGAGAGAGGATGGCAGGTATAGCCCTGTTATCCACGACACTGTTTACCACCACATCATTCTGCCGTCCCCTGACCGCATCGACCCGTCCAGCCGAGCCAACTGGCTCTTTGTTTTACCAGATGCTGCCGGCCACGCCCCCATTCATGATGATCAGGCCGATCCTCCAGCGGATGAGATGCAGGACACGATGGATGCAGCTGAGCCTGTCCAGGACATTCCAGAGACATCTACCCGACAGCCTCCTGCACAGGATTATACACTTGAGGAAGTCCTCCGTGCGATTCATCAGCAGAACCAGATGAACGCCGCACTGGAGCGAAGGCAGAAGGAGCAGCATGATGCTTTACTCCGCACTATTGCAACCAACCAGGCAGCTACTGATACAAAGCTCGGAGAAATTTTCAGCGAACTAGAGGCCTTACGCATTGACATCACTGCTGTTACCGGTACCGGTTCTGATCCTGAAGCGACCCCCACCAGACGCTCCCGCACCAGAAGCCGAGCCCGCGGTCCTCAGCAGCCTTAGTTTTAGTTTTTGCTTATGTTTGTTTTTCATTTTCATAGTTTGTATTGTACTTTTACCACTATTATATCACAACATTGAGGACAATGTCTGATATAGTGTGGGAGAGGTACCTTCCATTTTCCGCATTTTCCCTTTTCGCATTTTTCCATTCCGTTGTATTTCCATTCAGTTGTATTTCTTTTCGTAAGTTAACGAAACGAGCAATTTTTGTGCTATTTCTTTAGTTTCGAACTTTCCCCGTTTATTTAGCCATACCGAAAAAGAAAAAAAAAACGAAAAAAATCTTTAATTATTCGCATTACCCGACTTGCCTACGAAATCATAATTAGGAAGCTGAGAACGATTCAACAAGATCAATACAGTCTTGACACCTTTGACTTCCCACTTAAGCGATTCCATTCCGATTATCGTTACGAGTACACCTTAAGTTTCAGTTCAAAAGTAACCCCTAGTAGTTTATATTAGCAGTCAGCACCGTCTGAACACAAACCACGTGGGGAGCCGATGAATATAAGCGTTTGATGCTTAATCAATAATGATCCTTCATATCTCGATGCAAATGAAAAGAAATTGCACCAAAGTACACGGTCGCATATAAGAAACGAGAAATATGAGAAGGAGTCCATTGCGGGTTGGTTCAGAGGTACTGGTTCTGAACTTGGTAGGGCGTGCTACGGCTCGATCCCCCACAACCTCCAAATCGGATAATATATGTAGGGTTACCGCACTCGTGTACCAGACCCCGTGCTTAAAAAGGATCAAAGTCGCTAACCGGCTACTCCACTACGTGCGTGCTAAGGCAAAGGGCTTAATGTGATTGCGCTAGAATGAAACCGGGCGAAATAAGATCGAAAAACTCTAGGTGAAATCGTAAAGCAATTACCGATTGTTTCGTTTAACGGGAAGTCAACGACTTAGCTTGTTTCTTGTGTCATTAGTGTATCGTTAGTGTTTTATCATTATCGGTTTATCCGACAAAACGATCCCTCGTACGGTTTGTTATGTGTATGCGTCGATAAAAACTTGTCCGACGATTTTCAACCGACTATTTGCTTGAGGACAAGCAAAGGTTTAAGTTTGGGGAAGTTTGATAACGAGAAAATGTATCGATTATATTGCTAAGTTTCATTACCGTTTTATCGCATAATCGTCGTTTTAACACCCGATTCCTCGAGTTTTCCTTACCATTTTGCAGGTACATCGTATACAGAGCTAAATCATGAGCCAAGAGCAAAAGGAACGAAAACAACCATAAAAAGATGAAGAAATGAAGAAACCTGCAAAACCTGCATATTTTGTTGCACTCACGGTCGTCACCTAGTTGTCACGACCATGACACCCCAAAAGGAGCAATCACGACCGTGACATATCACTCACGACCGTGACACTTAAAATTCAAGGGACACGAACGTGATGCCCTTGTCACGACCGTGACAAGGGAAAAATAGGTTATTTGACCCAGACTTGGTCACAAACGCTACGTGCACATGATCTGCCTATTTTCCAGCCACCATCCTATATCCACGTTCCTGTATTCTCTCAACTGCTCCTACGAGGCCCATGCAACAAGTTCAACCACAAGCCCATTAAATGTTCTATAAATAGCTTAAATTTTATGAACAATTGATAGAGTATTTTTTTATCAATTTCTTGCGGAAGCTCTGCCGAATTATTTTACAACCTTATTTTTGTTTCAGCATTATTTTCATTGTTCTATTTTTATTGTATCCAAACCCAACCTATAACAATTTCCAACATCAGGAAATTGTTATAAAATTTACTTGTTTCAAAGCCTTCAGAATTTTTATTTTATTTTCGATTCCGCCAATTACTCCGAGCTTTCCGGTCTGTGGAAGAAGGAGTCTGCCATTTTATTGTTAACCAGGTTTATTTTTAATTTGCAATTTTATATTTATGTTGAGTATTTATTTTGCTGCCATGAATATTTCGTTTATTATTTCTCTGCCTCTGTCTGGTTCAACAAGAATGAGTAGCTAATTACCTTAGGGCGGTATGTAATTAAAACAAACTAAATCGGTAAAATCAACTATAGGCTTAAAATAATTAATAGCTTAGTATTCTGGCTGATACTTTTTATTTAAAATCGACCTTTTTGTTACGAGAGTAAGGAAAGTGTATTAGGTTAGGTCAAGACCACGAGAGTGTGAGATTTTAACCAGATAGCTAAAGTTAGGCATTTAAATTAAACACAGCGAGAGCGCTTTAAAATAAATTAGAATTACTAAGTTTCCAAAAATTATCTCTAAACACTTATGGGCTAGCGAGAGCAGGCATAGGGCTTTAGGAATAAGATCTGAGATAAGACCACGAGAGTGTGAGTTAAGGGTATTTAAACTGGTAACCTCTACAGAATAATTAAGTGAACACCTTTATAAGCCTAGGTTAGATTGACCCGCCTAAGTTAGCATAATTACATATCGACCGCCTTAGTATTATTTTATTAAAACTTAAATTTAATTCCCGCTTTTAATCTTTAAAAACAACAAAAAATCGTGACAACCCTTCGCCTTAGCTAAACTAGAAGTTCATCTAGCACTAAGTAACCATAGAGTCCCTGTGGATCGATAATCTTAAATATTACTTCGATAGGCTGTGCACTTGCAGTTAAGATACCGCTAGACACATAATTAGACACGTCTTTAGCCCATCAGGTTTTTCCCCTTTTGGAACCAACTTAACTTCATTAGGAAATAAGTTGTGTTCTTCTTCCTTTTTTTCTTTTCCTTCTCTTCCTTCTCATTAGGATAGAAACCACAATAACCATTAGGACTACCAATAATGAATAACTTATGGTTGCGTCTTAGTCCCCTTAGTTTGTCCTTTTGCAGCTTGAGTCCTTCTTTATCATCTCATGAAGAAAAATAATAAAAATGCCTAATAAAGGTCGAATGTTCTTGTACGAAACGAGACTTTGTTGCGGAGTACCTACACGCGTCCTGTTTCAGGGCGAGGTGTAAGTTATCTACCACGATGGATAAGTCTTAGTATGAGAATGTTCAAAAACAAATTCAAAATACTTCTCATAAAAGACAAAACAAAAAACATTAAGCGACTTACCCGCGGGAACTTTCTCTTCTCATCTCATTCACTCTAAACGCGAACTTGCGACGACTTGTCTCGCATGCAAGACGGTAAACGTACTCGCACAAGTCGAGCCTGCAGCCTGAGCATAGACATACACAGTTCCAGTGCATAAAAAACACAAACAAAGTTCCCTCCTAGTTAGGCGAACTACGTCGACTCTGATCCTCATTTTCCCGATGAGGTACGTAGGCAGCGGGGTAGGGCCCGTTCGAGCATATTCTTTATTTTCCCTACATTTCTTCCTTTCTTTTCATTTCCAGTTCCTTTCTCATTTCCATTCCCATTCCAACACCAGTTTTATTCAGTAGCAACCTATTTTCTCACCCTTTGAAACAAACAAGCAAGCGTGGATCCCGTCGGGTACGGCGGACGATCTGGGGTGCTCATACCTTCCTAGATCGTAACCGACTCCCGAACCCGGATCTTTGGTTCGTAGGACCTTGTACTTTCCTTCATCCTCAGGTTTGTGTAACATTACCTTTCCCGTTCCGTTCGGGATAAAAATGTCTGGCTGGCGACTCTACCTTTTCCGCGCCACTTTAGCGTTTGTACTAGGATGAAAATCCCGGGAGCGACAGCTGGCGATTCTGCTGGGGAAGAAACCCAGAATCTATGTTTTCTCTCGTAGAGTCAATCCTAGAGCCTTTTTGCTTTTGTTTCTTTGAGTGTTGATGTGTGTGTTGTTGTGTGTTTATTTACTGTTTTCATTTACAGTTTTATTTACAACATTTATTTACTGCTTTCAGTATTTATTTACATGCATCATATATTACTGGACTGTCTGGAATGTGCTGGTTTCCATTTTTTCTGTGGGATGTGAATTATTGTGAGATAAGCCAACTACCCAGCTTGAGTGCACGATAGGATTAGCGTAGACACGTTGTACTCGCATGGTTACATGATGAGTGGCGATGTGTTCCACACCCAGATTGCGACCGTCCTGGAACTATTTTGTGTGGGGGTTCTTCCCCACTTCAGGGTACGACCTCGATAGTTATGTGCATCTGGGGACCGATCTTCGAGGACCTTAGTGGAAACACTCCTCTCCAGTGATGACAGTGGCATACCACATTTGTTGGCAAACCCACTCGCATCCGAGGGCCCACTGGGAACTCGCATAGGATGACCTGATTCTCTCATAAGAATTCAGTTAAAGCAAAATGTTCGTATGACGATAGCATTGCATTCCAAGGGATGAATGTGCTATTGTTTCTCGATTCAGTGCTTGAAAATGGGGACTTATGAGGGATGCTTGTTTTCCCGGATTCAGCTGAGACCTCCCTAGGTAGTACATAATGCCAAACCGATTCCCTGATTTGGTCATGAGCCATTTCTCGGAAATGGTGAACGTATTATTGCTATCCGGCTTTGAGAGTCTGTGATGTTGACTCGGAGTAGCACGCCCGTGAGGTTGGGAGGAGTTTACAGGTTTGTAGGAACCCTAGAACTACCAACATACTGTAAACACCCCAAATTTTCCCTCACTCATTTCACCATGGCTTGTGTTTCTTTTCATATTAGCATAAGTTTAATCATATCATCTCATGTTACTTTTTTGCTTCACTGCATTGGTTCAAAGTCATCTGCATCTAGGGTTTGTGATCTGAGCAATCCCTAAGTTATCTGAGCAACTCCAAAGGTTTTCAATCATCTCAAGAGGGTCCATGTATGTTCAAGCATCATATTATATCCTCCCAAGTTTAAGGAAGTCAGAAAATCACAAGAACTGAGGAAGGCATGGAAGCAGAGCCAAGCTTAACTACACAGATGACCTAAAATTAGGGTTTTGGTTTCAGAGGCCATAACTCCAAATTTTTTGGTCATTCTTGTTTCTATGGGTCTCTATATGATATAAGGATCATGAATACCAATTTTCATGAAGAAATTCAATGGGGAAGGCATCTGATCAAAAGATGACTTCTTGAGCAAGTCAGTGCAAAATCAGGGCATCTGAGGCCCCCAATCATCCAACCAAAGGGTCTTCTCCATCATTTTGAATGTGTATGATCTTTATTTGATCTTAGAAGAGGTTAGAAGTTCACAAAATTGGAGAATTTCAAGCCATTTGCAAAGTTGCCATTTTGGGAAAGTGACTTGTAATGTAAACTTGCCATTTTGGGAAAGTTTTTCAACCTCCTCTTTTTGATTCAAAAATGCTTCAAATGAAAAATTCTTGGTCATGAAAGTTGTAGATTGGATCCTCCCATTTTCAAAAATTACAAGAACTTGATCTAATTCATTTTAGAACTCAAGTTATGGTTTGTCAAAGTTAGGAAAAATCACTTCATTTTCACTTTTGTGCCAAAGAGGAAACTTGAAAAAAAACTTGCCAAAGCCAAATGTGACCTCTAGCTAACTTCTAACCATCACACAAACATCATACATGGTCCAAAATTCAGAATTTCCCAAGGGATTTCTCATTTTTATGGCTTGAATTGCAAGTCACCATAAGGCATTTCTCATAAATCTCCAAGAATGGAATTTTTGCAAAAGGGATTTCTAATGATTGGATTAGTTGCTAAGTGATCTCAAAACATTATAACATTTTCATATGGTCCATTTTGCTGCAAATTGCCCAAGGGATGTCACATATCCATGACCAAAAACTTCAAAATGCAATAAGTTGTAAAAAGGCAAAACATATGACATTTCACCCTTCATCCATTTCAGATCACCTCAGAGTATCCCATGGCCACCCTTGAAGCCAGCAGAACTCAGAGCAGCCCTAAGATAGCCTCTTCCACAGCCCATACTTGAGGTACACCTACCATTGACTTTTTGGCCATTTGCCCCATGCCATTCCCACAGTGCATGTCACTTCCTCATTCTCCTTCCAATAATTTAGGGATGTGTTATGGATCATAAAATAGGCTGGACATGAGCTAGAAGGACACACACAAACAGATTCACAAAAACTGCAAGTTTCCTTCATCTCTTCGAAACTCCTCCCACAACCATCACACTTCAATTTTCTCTGCACCAACAAGTCACACATCCTCCATAGAACCAAAATCAACCATTAAAACAGCCAAAAGCATCACATACACCAACTGTAAAACCTGCTATACCAGAACTCAAACTTCCAAATCAGCCACCATCAAAGGTTTTGAAGCACTCCATTGATCTCAAGAGGTTCAGAGGAGACTTTTTGCATTAAAGGAAGGCCAGAAAAGCTCACTTTGGCATTTCATCCTCTCAAGTAAGCTCAATAATCAAATTTCTCAGAGCTTGTTTCTTTTGTTACAAATTGAAAATATATGTTATGCTGGTCATGCTGATGCTCTTAGAATTAAAAATGGTGAGGAAATGAGTATTTTGTGGTCCTCTGAAATTTCACCCGTGAAATAGTTTGTTTCGATTCTCTTTGTTCTTGGGTTATAAATGATGTTTGAGGGTTGATTTGAATGGGGTTTGGGTAGAGGATCATTTCTATGTGTTTAATTTGATGTGGGGTGGCCTGTAGAGTGTTTTAGGGTTTTGGACACGCCGGAGAAGATGACCGGAGCTCCTCTCCGGTCACCTGAAAGTGATTAGGTCCTAACCCTAATTAATTTTCCAGTTTGCTTCGTGACCATTGGATGCGGATTAGGTTAACTTTCGAACGGTCCAGATCAAGTCATTTAGCCCTAATCCAGTTTTATTAATTTAATTAAATATAATTAGGTTAATTAAACTGAAATGAATCTCAGCCTTTAAAAGGCGCGCGCAGTCAACCTTTTCTTCTCCAGTTCAAATCTAGGCCTTTGGATCTGAATACTTTCTCTTTTAATTAATTTTATTTTCATTTTAATTCATTTTTCTTGCACATTTTATTTAAAATAGTAAAACACTTCTAAAAAATTTTATTTTTTGCATCATGTCTTAAAATATTTTTCTCATTCTGAAAATAATTTTTATTTTATTTTTTTATAAATTTCGTATTTTTAAAGTATTTAAATGTTTATTTTAATTAGTTAATGAGAATTAATTAATTAAAATAACATTTAAGTTTCCAAAAATCACCAAAAAAATCACATAGCATCTTGATACATTTATAAACATTATCAAACTCATCACACAAATTTCTTTTTGGTTCTTGACCTATTTTGACATTTTTCTTTGGAATTAGGGTTCTTAAAAGTCAATATTTTTGCCTTAAATTAGAAAAATCCCTTCTGCCTAACAATGAGGATTTTGATGATGGTTCTTTTTGCATTGCATTACTCATATCATGTAGTTTCTAGGATAAAATTGGTTTGGATTTATCTTTCATTTTCAATTTGTTGTGCATTTTTCCTTTTGAAGTGCCTTAAAACACAACCCAACTTGAGAAAATCATAACTTCCCTTAGGTTAAGATTTAGGTCTCCTCCTTTGGGCAGTGAACTTGTGTAGGGTTAGGGTTCCTTTGATCCTATTTTCAATTTTTTATCTTACCATTTGCTTCTGATTTTGAATTTTGCATATCATGTTGTACATTAACCCTAATTTTTGCCTTCATTTGCATTTATCCTCCATATGCTTGTATACATGAACTTGCCATGACATTTTGTGCATTAACATGACTTCTAAGACATCTTAGGACACATTAGAATCATGTTTAATCATTGCATCATCCATTTTCCATGTTTTGTATCCATTGCATTTCATAAGTTTCCATGGACTTTCGTGCTTCTTTTATGTCTCATTTGCATTCTCATCTTTTGTATGATCATCCATACCTCATGACAAACATTTGCATCATCTTTTTGCATCATTCATACCTTGATAATGCTTCTGGTTTTGATTTGCATCATTGCATCTTTCTCATTTTCATTCCATTTCATTTTCTTGTTGCTAACTTTTCAGGTGGTAAGTCATTGAGAAGTGAATTTGCCTTCACTTCTCATAACCTCTTCTCATCTCTCTTATGCATAATTGCTGCATTTTACTTTTGTATTAGAGTGAGCTTGCTCATTCATGCTCCTTCTCCTCTTTCTTTCTTCAAGCAACTTATCTTCTTAAGTGAAGTAAGTTGCTTTGCTTCTTTCTGCTTAATCTCCTTTCATCTGCTTTTTCCTTGGTGGCTTTCCTCTTGAATATCTCTTGCAAGCCTCATAAACCCTAGGAAAATCCAAGCATGATCACAATTAGGGTTGACTAGTTCCCCATTTAGTTTTACCTTTGTATCATCTTTGTGTCATCTTTTCTCATCTCATAATTAAGGACTAAACCATAAAGGTTTTAAGGCTTTGTGATTAAGTTTATGCCTGCATCCTTCTATTAGGATGAAATGTATAACTTTAATCCTAAGTGTTAAACCCTTAATGTGTTTAAATTCTTTAATCAATCCATCTAATAATACCTAAGACATCAAGCTTGTAACTTGGGCCTTGCATTAGGGTTCTAATTCTTCCTTAAATGGTTAAGAAGGACTAACCCTAGTGTTAATGGACAAGTCCCCCTCAAGTTGTCTTGAAAACCATAAAATTCACTTCTTAATCTTACCATTAACTAAAATCCACTTTAATAAAGGCTTTGTTTTGTCATGAGGTTAATCCCTAATCATGGATTAAGTTGAGGAGCCTTTCTCAGCTTAAATGTTCTCATCTATTATCCTTCTATTAGGATGGTGTAATGGGTCCATTAAATCCTTGATTATGGCTTAAACTCATTACTTAACACTAAACCAAAAACAACAAAAACATCTAAATAATTGCAAGTAGGTTAATGATCTTAATCCTACATCATGGTGATTAAGTGTGAGGTGTTTACCTCATACTTAAGGTATTCTCATTACCCCTAATCAGTTGGAAGATGTGGTGAGTTTACTAACCCTTGGTTTAGGCTTAAGCTCATTAACTTATGACAAACACAAAAAGCAATAAAAGACTGAAAACTCAAAAAACAAACAATAATCGTCTCCTCTGGGATTCTTTTCTCACCTCATTCACTCACAAACGAGAACTTGCTTCTTCCGTCTAATGCAAGACAGTTTGCACCTGAGCCAGACATGTCATACACTTGAGCATAGACAAGTAAGCAGTTCATCAGTCAATTTATCTTTCAGTCTCTTTGAGTCGAACTACGGTGTTCTGACTTCCTCATTGCACGAGAGGATACGTAGGAATAACTTAACAGTTATCGAACAAAAGTCTCTGTATATTCCCCCTCTTTCAGCATTATTCTTTAAGCCTCATATTCTTGAGCTTTGCATTCTTTCTTTACACTGACACTCTCTTATTTCAATTCACCTTTCTTTTGCACTGACACTTGCATTCTTTTTCCAGCTTTTGCACACAAAATAGCACTGACACTACCCCTTTGAACACAAACTTTCAAGCGTGGATCCCGTCGAGTACGACGGACAATCTGGGTGCTAATACCTTCCCAGGTTGTAGCTAACCCCCTTTCTCAGTTTCTCTGGTTCGCAACCGTCTTATCCATATTTTCTTAGGTTTATGCAGCATTACCTTTCCTTCGGGATAAAAATGCCTAGCTGGCGACTCTATTCATCCCTTCTCCTTTCGCCGACCGTTCACGTCTGTACCCCTCTTGCCCCGGGTGTCATTTGGTGGGAGAGACATCTTGGCGACTCTGCTGGGGACCCTTATATTGCAACCAGGGCTTTTGGTTCTTTTTATGGGTTCCTCCTAGCGCTTGTTTGATTTGTGCTTACTGGAGTACGACGGACAATCTGGGTGCTAATACCTTCCCAGGTTGTAGCTAACCCCCTTTCTCAGTTTCTCTGGTTCGCAACCGTCTTATCCATCTTTTCTTAGGTTTATGCAGCATTACCTTTCCTTCGGGATAAAAATTCCTAGCTGGCGACTCTATTCATCCCTTCTCCTTTCGCCGACCGTTCACGTCTGTACCCCTCTTGCCCCGGGTGTCATTTGGTGGGAGCGACATCTTGGCGACTCTGCTGGGGACCCTTATATTGCAACCAGGGCTTCTGGTTCTTTTTATGGGTTCCTCCTAGCGCTTGTTTGATTTGTGCTTACTGGGGTGTTATGTGCTATGTGTGTTTATTTACTTTGCTTTATCTATTGCTTTTTGTACAGCTTTATTTATTGCTTTCTTTACAGTCTTATACATATTTCATACTGTCATTGTTACTATGCTGGATCTGGTTTTCTGTTTTGGTGGGTGGGGTTCCATTGAGAGTTCAAGGTCCTATACCTGGGACCTGAGTGACACCTAGGCTAGAGTGGTTCATGTTCTTTCCCATTCCATTTCGGTCTGGTGCGGGAATATGAAACACGGTTCATATGTGGGTTTCTTCTTGAGAACTCTGTGCTACAGATTTCCTGTAGTGCTAGGGCTATCTGGGAAGCCTGCTAAGTATGGATGACCTCTATTATGACCTTCAGAAACTGATGTGAATTAAAGGAGGATCTTTTATGGTTATTGTAAACATTGTACCTTCGGGTTAGAAGTGTTTACACTTCTCATAACTGATCCAAGTCTGAGGATCCTTGTTTTAGAACCTTACATGTGAGGGGGTTGGGCTGTTTACAGGTTTGCAGGTACCCTTGGCCACATCATACCCTGTTACTTGTTTGATTAAGAGTACCTCATTTTGGACAGTTCTTGTGATTAACCCTGGACATGTGACTCTTTATTTGAGTCCCCCACCCTGGTTACTGGATTTCTAAGCCTTCATCTGGACCTTTGAACATAAATGGACTTATATCAAGACAGATAATCAGATCCAGCTTGATCACAAACCCTTGCATATCATATGCATATATCATCATTGCATCATTTAACATTTGTTTTTTTTTCTCAGGGTATCCACATCATATCTGGTTTGGTTTTGACCCCTTCTCCTGCATAGACCTTTGCTTCATCAGTTATCTGCTTCAGCTATCTTCATCATTACCAGCATCAGCCTGTCAGTAACTCATTTCCAGCATCAGTCTGTGATCTTCATCAGTACCAACCTTCAGTTTCTTCAGCAACACTCATGACTACTCCCAGGAAGAGCAACATATCCTACCATTTCTTTGAGCCTGTGTTGACTGGTATCAGGCAGGTCCAGTCACTCATCACACCTGATCATATCCCTCTGTTTAGAGAGCACCATGGAGGTATCCTGGGTATGGTTATGGACCTTGACCCTTCTCAGAGGAGCATGATCCACACATGCTTGTAGTTTTATGACCCTCCTTTGAGATGTTTCACATTCCCAGATTTTCAGTTAGGACCTCTGCTGGAAGAGTTTTCTTCATTGATTGGAGTATCTATCAAGGGTGGAATCCCTTTCAACCCAGAAATGCCAGCTCCCAAAAATGAAGAGATAGCAAAGGCACTGTACCTGGAGCCTGCCTTGATTGAGCAAAGTATGACCACAAAAGATGGGATCCCTGGTTTGCATTTGGACTTCTTAATTTCTCAGGCCATCCTGAAAGCTTCATTGGGGGAGTGGAAGGCAGTCTGTGCACTGTTAGCCCTCAGCATATATAGGGTTATACTATTTGCAGATGAGCCTAAATTTGTCAGCAAGAATGCCATCCATCTGTTTCTTCTGAAGAACCCAGTACCTACTCTGCTAGGAGACTTTTACTACTCCATTCACCAGAGTAATGAGAAACATAGGGGGAAGTTGGTGAGATGTTGTGCTCCTTTGTTTTATTCCTGGCTACTCAGACACCTGCCTAAGTCAGATACCTTTCTGAATCCCCACCAGCAGAAGAATTGGGCCAAGAGGCTCATTGTCTTGACTTCAGATGATATTAGATGGTGCACCCAGAGCACCAAAGGCAAGGACATTATCACCTGCTGTGGACAATACCCAAATGTACCTCTGATAGGAGTAAAGGGTTGCATCAACAACAATCCTTTGCTGTTTAAGAGACAACTGGGCTATGCTTTGGTTCACCCTCCCAGAGGACAAGATTTAGCTGAGACCCTGTATTGTGAAGTGAAGCCTAATTCAGCTGCTGTCAGACAAGCATCCTGGGCTTGGGACAACATCCAGACAAAAGGGGTAGCTATCCTTGGAAGGAGTAATAATATTGCTTCAGCTTAGTACTATGACTGGTCCCGTACTAGAGCTCAAATTACCAGAATTCCTTTCATCTTGGAAGACATACCTGGACCATCCATAGTACAGCCAGCAGCAACTGTCAGCCTAGAAGAATTTGAGAAGCTAAAGGAAAGGAATGAGAACTTATCTCAAGCCTTAAAGAAGACCCTCTGGGAAAGAAGTGATGGTCGTCTGGATATCGAGAGATTGGAGAAGCTTAGGGTGGAGCATCATGCCAAAATTGAGAAGACAGAGGAATACATCAGGAAAGCAAGAGCCGGGGAACAAATATTGAAGAATGCCTGTAAAGAGGCCAAAATTCAGAAGGTTAGGACTGAGCTCTACCTGCAAGAAAGTCATGCTAGGTGGGTCAGAATCACTAAAGTCCGTGCACAAGAAGACCAGAAGATTCAAGCCAAGATTGAACAGCTGGAGGCCAATGAGAAGAAGCAACAGGAAGCTTTGTTGGCAGCCCAGAAGGAGATTTCAGAGTTGAAGCTCAGAGCAGGGGTGAAGAGATCAAAGGACCAGGACATGCATAAGAAGCTGACTACTGCCATTGCTACCAGGAACCTCCTCATTAGGACCATTACAAAGCACCCAGCTGGTCCAGTGACTGAGGCACTCCTGAAGGAGGTCAAGGAGGATGAGTTTGGACTGGATGTCTGATTCTTTATTTGTTGTTATTTCCATTCGATGTACTTTTCCTTTTATTGTATTTTGACCCTCCATGGGCATGTGTTGCAAACCAAACTATGTATTATTCCCAATTTGTAATGTATTTTAGTTTGTTTCCATCTGGGCTTCTCTCTCAACAACATCAAGCATCTTCCTCGAGGTCTGGAAAGGTCAAAACCAAGAACCAAACCGGATACTTTGGAAAACAAATAAGCATATTGCATTGCATACTAACTTTTGTTTTGTTTTGTAGGTTTTGATTATTATTTGTTTCTAACTTTGTTGCAATCTCAAGAAACATTGCTCGTCGCCGAGTGTTCCCTATCAACCGCGCGCACCGGTACCCGACTTGTAACAACCTTCCCGGTATTCAAATGGAACAAGTACAGCAGGATCTGACTGAGGTCAGAAATCAGATGACCAATGAGAGGTTGGAGATGAGAAATCAGATGTCTTAGTTCATGGCAGTGATGACTGGCTTAGCCCAGAGTCAAGAAAGGTTAAGAGAGCTGGTGGAAAGACAAACTCCTGAGGAGCCTCATCTTGGAACAAGAGGAACTAGTAACAATGAGCGGGGCCAGCCTCGTATTGATCCACCAGTATTTGGACCTCATCTGGATCCAGAAGTTAATATCCCGAGAAATGTGCAAGGTAATACTGCTGGGGGGAGAATCTTGCAAGAGGATCCCCAGGAAGAACAGTTTACTGTTATGGGGGCTGGAGATGAAGTATATGACAAGAGATTGGACGAAATTGCTGAGAAGTTAAGATCTTTGGAGTCTCAGAATTCCTTGGGCTTTGATGTGATGGATATGGGACTAGTGGATGGGGGTGAGAATTCCCCACAAATTCAACCCCCATGCTTTGAGAAATACAATGGAACCTCCTGTCCACGAACTCACCTGCAGTCTTTCCTGGGAAGACTCAAAGCTTATACCATGGATGAAAAGCTGTGGATGTTCTACTTTGAAGACAGTCTGACTGGGGCTTCGCGAGAGTGGTATTCACATTTGTCTAGGGCCACCATAAGATGTTGGAAAGATTTGGCTGAAGCTTTCATCAGACAATATCAGTACAACCTGGACATGGCTCCCAATAGAACTCTTCTAATGGGCATGTCTCAGTCGTCTAGAGAGAGCTTCAGGGAATATGCCCAAAGGTGGAGACAGCTTGCTGCTGCTGTCCAACCACCCATGTGAGAAAGGGAAATGGCTGACATGTTCATGAATACATTGCAAGGGACCTACATTGATAGACTGGCTTCTTTTTCCTCTACCAGTTTTGCTGATGTGGTCATAGCTGGTGAGAGGATTGAAAGCCTCTTAAAGATGGGCAAAATTTCCGATAGTGGTGCAAGTTCATCCAGCAATCCCAGAAAGCCTTTTGTGGGACCCCGAAGAGCCGGTGAGACAAATTCCATTCATGCAAGCAGGGGCAGGCCTCAGTATGTGCACCGGTCAGTAGCAGCAATTACCATTCCAGCTCCGATTCCTCAACAATCAGCATATCCTCAACAACAACAACCACAGTATCAACAAGACTTGCATTATCCGCAACAGAGGACCTACAACAACATCAATAACAACCAGCAACAGCGTCCTTTTCAACAAAGACCATCACAGGCAAACAGGGTAATTGACCCAATCCCAATGCCGTATGTTGCACTCTTGCCACAACTCCTGAAGCTCAACCTAGTTGAATTAAGGACATTGGCACCTCCAGATCCCACCAATATGCCAAAGAATTATGATGCAAATGCCAGGTGTGCATTTCATTCAAACGCACCGGGGCATAATACTGAAAAATGCAGGGCCTTACAGATGAAACTCCAAGATCTGGTGGACTCAAAAGCTCTCAACTTTGTGCCTCCTCCAAATGTCACAAGAAATCCAATGCCTAGTCACAACGGGCCTAGGATTAATGCTATTGAGGAAGGCAAACCATCCACCTTAATCACCAGTGTTGCACAAATTCGAACACCTTTGGTTGAAATCAAAGCTCAGCTTTTAGAATGCCAAGTGTTCCCCGGGTGTGAGCTCGGCTATGGGTATTGCAATATTGCAGTCAATGGGTGTGAAAGGCTGAGAAACAACATAAATGGTCTTATTAAGGATGGTATCCTTCAGATTACAACAACAGCGACTACAGCTTCAACAATTCCTTCATCAACAATCACAGATACTCCTACAACGTCAGCAACCATTGTTCCAACGGATTCTACTACAACTCCAACAATTGCTCAATCAATCACTTCAATGGATGCAAGTTCAGTCACCATCCCTGCTACAACTTCAATCCCCATCCAGTCTACAGTACCTTCTACAACATCAGCATCAATTGATTAAAGTGTCTCAACGGTTACAATATACTACGATCCCGCAGGTGTTCCTACCAACAATTCACAACAAAATGTTACTCCTGTCAGAGCACCAGTTACCATATACTATGATCCACACACCATTGTGGTCCCCTCTGCAGCTGCTATCAGTACGGTCACTATCACAGTTCCTGGGCCAGTTCCTTACGAAAGCAATAATGCCATCCCTTGGCATTATGGCTCAGATCTATACTGCGAGGGGAAGAAAATCACTTTAGAATCATCAACTTCTTCACCTCAGATAGACAATGTGGGGGGAGGCGGAGGCTTCACTAGAAGCGGACGCCTCTTTGCCTCGCAAATTCCAAGACCCATTGCCAAAGCAGAAGCTGCTGCCAAGGCAAAAGGAAAGAGCATGGTGCAAGAAGAACAAGCTGTCAAAGAAGATTTAAAGACTCCTTTCGATCAAGAGGTTGATGAATTCATGAGGATCATAAAGAAAAGTGATTACAAGGTGGTAGACCAGCTTCACCAAACACCTTCCAAAATCTCCATACTGTCGTTGCTAATGTGCTCCGAGGCTCATCGGAACACACTATTAAAGGTCCTGCACGCAGCTTATGTGCCAGAGGAGATTACCGTCAATCAGTTAGAGGTTGTGGTTGGAAATGTCAACGCTAGTAATGGACTAGGGTTTACCAACACTGATCTAACAACGGAAGGTCGCAATCACAACAAGGCTTTGCACATTACCTTGGAGTGTAAGGGTGCAGTTCTTTCTCACGTACTGGTAGACACAGGGTCATCCCTCAATGTCCTGCCCAAGAAAGCCCTTGTGAAGCTGGAATATGACGGATTGGCACTATGCCCAAGTAACTTGGTAGTGAGAGCCTTTGACGGTTCTAAAAGATCAGTTCTGGGAGAGATAGAATTACCAGTAATGATTGGCACACAAGTTTTCAAAACGACCTTCTTTGTGATGGATATACAGCCTGCCTACAGCTGTCTATTGGGTAGACCATGGATACACGCCGCTGGCGCCGTGACATCAACCCTTCACCAGAAGTTAAAATTCGAGTGGGAGGGCCAAGTCATTACCATTTGTGGGGAAAAGGATATCTTCGTTAGCCAGCTGGCTACTTTCAAGTATATTGAAATGGATGGAGAGATCCATGAAACCATGAGCCATGGGTTTGAGGCCCTTAATATTAATGAAGCATCTGCTGTGTCTGGGACCTCCATCACATCATATCAACAAGCCCGGAAGGTTGTTGAGGAAGGTACCGCCCAAGGCTGAGGCAAGCTGCTGCCCGTGGAGAAGAAAGAAGACCGATTCGGGTTGGGTTACAAACCAACTCGACAAGATCAACCAGAGGCTGCAAAGAAGCCCAAGTTTGTCAGCGGGGGAATGCTCGCCCCAGATGCTGTGAATAGTTTGGAAGACGAGTCAGAAGACGAGCGCAACCTGGAAAGTTGGATACGTCCAAGGATCCCGGGGAGCCATGTCTCAAACTGGTCTTCCAAGGAAATTATAAGGGTTACTCCTGCAGAGTAATTATTATTTCCTGTGTTTTTGAAGCATGCATCAAGTCCTACATCTTGCCAAAGATGCCAGGACTCATTTTGTAATCGGGCCATCTTGTATTTTGTGCAAACGATCAATTAATGAATATCAGGACGTCTTTTGCAAATGAGTCTTTTCTTTTCCGCTCGCTGTTTTTCATTTTTCATTTTTTGTACAAAAATAAAATGGCAATGTTTTCAAAATAATAACTTCATTTTCACTTTTTTTCAAAGCAAGATAAAACAGATCACTAAAATTAACAAATCTAAACCCTTGCAGAGAGTGCCCTCCAGACTGCACCGACAACAACACTGCTATGACTTCGTATGACTTTGACAATCTGATTAATCAAGCTAATGAAGGGGTTGAAGAAGATTATGAGCTACCCGAAGAGTTAGCCAGGTTGTTGAGGCAAGAGGAGAAGGTTATCACTCCTCATCTGGAGGAGGTCGAAACGGTTAATCTTGGTACAGAAGAAGACTTGAAGGAAGTTAAGATCGGGGCCTGCCTACAAGATTCAGTAAAAGAACAACTGATTGACATGCTTCGGGAGTATGTAGATGTTTTTGCTTGGTCTTATCAGGATATGCCAGGGTTGGACACCGATATTGTTATGCACAAGCTGCCGCTGAAAGAAGATTGTCCACCAGTAAAACAGAAACTACGCCGTACTCGCCCAGATATTGCAATGAAGATAAAAGAAGAGGTACAAAAGCAATGGGACGCCGGCTTCCTTGCTGTGACTAGTTACCCGCCGTGGGTTGCTAATATTGTACTTGTGCCTAAGAAGGATGGCAAGGTGAGGATGTGTGTGGATTACCGGGATCTAAACAGAGCTAGCCCGAAAGATGATTTCCCATTACCTCACATTGATGTATTAGTCGATAATACGGCTCAGTTCTCGGTGTTCTCCTTCATGGATGGATTTTCAGGATACAATCAGATCAAGATGTCACCTGAAGACATGGAGAAGACAACTTTCATCACACCCTGGGGCACATTCTGTTATAAGGTGATGCCATTCGGATTGAAGAATGCGGGTGCCACTTATCAACGGGCTATGGTAATATTATTCCATGACATGATCTATAAAGAAATTGAATGTTATGTGGATGACATGATTGCCAAGTCCCTCACAGAAGAAGACCACCTGGTGAATCTATTGAAGCTATTCAAGCATCTGAAGAAGTACCAATTGAAGTTAAACCCCAACAAATGCACATTTGGGGTGCAATCCGGCAAGCTGCTGGGATTTATCGTAAGTGAGAAAGGGATTGAAGTTGACCCTGATAAAGTTAAAGCCATTCAAGAAATGCCTGCACCGAAGACTGAGAAAGAAGTTCGGGGGTTCCTGGGTAGATTGAACTACATTTCAAGGTTCATATCTCACCTTACAACAACCTGTGAACCCTTATTCAAGCTGTTAAGAAAAGAACAAACGGTCAGGTGGAACGAAGACTGCCAGAAGGCTTTTGACAAAATCAAGGAAAACTTACAAGAGCCTCCAATCCTTATGCCTCCAGTTGAAGGAAGACCTCTAATCATGTACTTGACAATATTAGAAGCGTCAATGGGGTGTGTGTTGGGCCAGCATGACGAGTCTGGTCAAAAAGAGTATGCAATTTACTACCTAAGCAAAAAGTTTACCGACTGTGAACAACGTTATTCACTGCTCTAGAAAACTTGATGTGCTTTAGCGTGGGCTGCTCGCCGACTGAGACAGTATATGTTGACCCACACTACTTTATTGATATCCAAGATGGATCCAGTTAAGTACATTTTTTAGAAGCCAGCGCTTACCGAACGAGTTGCAAGATGGCAAATGATTCTCACAGAATATGATATTCAGTACACATCTCAGAAAGCCATCAAGGGCAATGTGTTGTCTGATTATCTTGCTGAGAAACCCATTGATAATTACCAACCTATGAGGTTTGACTTCCCCGATGAAGACATCATGTTCATAAAAGCAAAAGATCATGAAGAGCCTATTCACACTGAAGGGCCCGACCCGGAAGAAGAATGGACAATGATGTTTGATGGGGCTGTTAATATGAATGGTCGTGGTGTTGGTGCAGTACTCATTACACCTAAGGGAGTTCACATGCCTTTCTCGGCAAAACTCACTTTTAACTGCACTAACAATGAAGCTGAATACGAAGCTTGTATTATGGGTCTTGAGGAAGCCATTGACCTCAGGACCAAGACTTTAACTGTATTCGGGGATTCAGCTTTGGTAATCAATCAGACCAACGGCAAATGGTACACTCACCAGGATCATCTGATACCCTACCGGGATTATTCAAGGAGGTTATTGACTTTCTTCACAACGGTCAAGCTTGAGTATATCCCTCGAGATGAAAATCAGTTTGCAAATGCTCTGGCTACCATTTCATCCATGATCAAAGTTCAAGCTGCCAACTTTGTGCCTCGGATTTCAGTATCCAGACTTGACAAACCAGCATACGTATTTTCAGCAGATGTTGTTAAGGATGATAAGCCTTGGTTCTATGACATCAAATGCTTCTTGGAGGATCAAACATACCCACCTGGGGCATCGTCCAATGATAAGAAGAAACTAAGAAGGTTGGCTGGTAGTTTCTTCCTGAATACTGATGGCTCCTTGTACAAAAGAAACTTTGACATGGTACTTCTCAGATGTGTTGATAAGGCAGAGTCGGACTTGTTGATGCACGAGGTACATGAAGGATCTTTCGGTACCCATGCCGGAGGGCATGCTATGGCTAAAAAGTTGCTAAGATCAGGTTATTACTGGATCATAATGGATGCAGACTGTTGTGCTTATGCCAGAAAATGCAATAAATGTCAGATTTATGCAGATAAAGTGCATGTACCTCCGAGTCCTTTGAATGTGATGTCTTCACCTTGGCTCTTCGCTATATGGGGCATTGATATGATTGGCAACATCGAACCGACTGCTTCAAATGGCCACAGATTCATCCTGGTAGCCATTGACTATTTTACCAAGTGGGTCGAAGCAGCTTCGTATGCAAATGTTACAAGACAAGTGGTAGCCAGATTCCTGAAGAGAGATATCATCTGTCAGTATGGAGTGCCCAAGCGAATCATTAATGATAATGGTTCCAATTTAAACAATAAAATGATGGCAGAGTTATGCCGGGACTTCAAGATCCAACACCACAATTCTTCTCCTTACAGGCCAAAGATGAATGGCGTTGTGGAGGCAGCTAATAAGAATATCAAGAACATTGTGCAGAAGATGGTGGTCACCTACAAAGACTGGCATGAAATGCTACCATTCTCCTTGCATGGGTACCGTCCGACTTTGGTGAAGTCTAAAGTTGGTAGATACTAGATGCTACGCTCATTGAGATTCTAATCTTAGGGGGGGGGGTGGTTGGCAAGTAAGTTTCCCACTGAGCAACAACCCTTGAGAAGGATCAGTGATATTGAGATCCCTTAGAACCCGGTTACTTTTGTTAGGACAGGATGAACCAACTATACTTCAGGGGGAGGGTACTTTCCTTTAAACCTCATGCAAGCCTCTAAACCTAGGGCTATTGTGTGACTTGCTTGTATGTGCCACTTGTTTATGTGTGAACATAACATAATAACATCACGACATCATAAGCATAGCATTATTACTAACCATTTCAAGGACCAAAGGATTTATCTTTGTTCTTTGCTGCAGGTTATGGCTTCCACTCATAGGAATACTATCCGGGTCAACTTTGTAGGGATACCCTCTAAGTTTAAGGAATTAGTCTTAAAGGTTCCTAAAAGCTCTCAATTCATCAGGAAGCATGGTTATCTACTTGACTTGGTTACCTCAGGATTTGATGAAGATATGATGAGTGTTTTGTTCCAGTTCTTTGATCCTAAACATCATTACTTCACATTCCCCGATTATCAGTTGGTTCCTACAATGGAAGAATTCTCCAAACTAGTTGGTGTGCCTATCCTTAATTAGAAACCATTCACGGTCTTAGAGAATGAGCCTAAACCAGAAATCATTGATGCAACCTTACATCTGAAGAAATCAGACATTATCCTATAAACAAGGAGCGGAGTTAAGGGTATTCTTGTTAAGGTATTGATAGAGAAGGCTCAGGTGTTCTTGGATGCTATGAGTTACGATGCTTTTGAGGAGATCTTAGCCTTGCTGATTTATGGTTTGGTACTATTTCCTAATCCAGACCAATTCATAGATGTACACGCTATCAACATATTTATGACTCACAATCCGGTGCCAACCTTGCTTGGAGATATCTTACATTCTCTTCATGCTCGTACTACGAAGGCGCGAGGAACTATGATGTGTTGCATACCTCTATTATCTAGGTGGTTTATTTCTCACCTTCCTTGATCCGTGATGAAGAATGAACAAGGTTTGAGGTGGTCTAAAAGGATAATGTCACTCTCTCATTCATACATTCATTGGTGTTCTCGATCTATGGAGAATATTACTATCATTGATCGTTGTGGGGAATTCCCCAATGTGCCACTCCTTGGCATAAGAGGGGGCATTACCTACAATCCTTCTTTAGCACTACGTCAGTTTGGTTATGCTCGAAGTAATAGTCCTCATGACATGTTTATTCAAGGAATTGTGTTTGATTATGACAATGATCTTCAAGGTTACCGTCAAAGGTTTATATGAGCTTGGAGCAAGGTGAACAAAGGTTATAGCAAGACTCTGGAACCAAAATACACCATCCCTATGGAACCTTACCTCAGATGAGTGTGGTCTCATGCTCAGACTCTTATGATGCCATATCCTGTTGTTCTACCAGTGGTTGTTGAGCCTATTATTGAAGGAGAGGTCCCATATACCATTCTTCATCCTGATATGCCTACGGATCCGGAAGAACTATAGAAGTCTTGGATCCAACTGAAGATTGTTGGAGCTGACAAAGCAACTTCACGAGGAGTAGAATCTCAATATATATCTCAACACAAAGAGGAAGCTTCCATGGGAGACTTAAGTCTCGTATATTTATTTTCTCTATACCTTTGCTTATTTTTCTTTCGTTGTAAGCCCAATGGGCAATTATATTTTAAGGACCATACTAATAAAAGTTTTTGTTTTTGTTTTCCTTTAAACAAATTTATCTTATGTGGTCCTTGAAAACATTGCATATGCATCTACATACCATACCATTGCATAACAGGTTTCCGCGATAGGTTTCTTATTTTCTCGTTGTTTATTTCAGTAGAAATGGCTCTCGAACAATCTGTCAAAGATCTTCAAGCTCAGAATGCTCAATTTCAAGAAGTGATCCTGAATTTGTCTAAGGGGCAAGAAGAGTTGAAATCCCTGTTCACTAAGGACGCGAAAAAGAAGAATCTTGAAGACAGTAACGGTGATCAGTTTGAACAACTGCCAGATGAGATGGCTGAGATGAGAATCTGGATGGATGGCCAGGTGGCTCTTATCCAGAGCCTAGCCCAGGGGAAAAAAGAGCTGAGAGTCTTTGTCAATAAACTTCAAGGTAACGGAGTCGGGAATCCAATCATCGGTCAACCTCTGATGAAACAAACTAACTTGGTTGAAAAGAAGAAGAGGATAAGAGAAGGAAAGAGACTGGCTACTAATGATAGTTCTTTAAATAAATGAGGAAGATCTTATAGGGTTAATCTGCCTCAACATAAGGAACATAAAAGATAGTTTATCAAGATCAACACGTCAATGTCACAAACTTTGCAATTCTTATTAGAGATGAAGTTGATTACCTTGAAAGACCCTCCTCAGAAACCCAATACTTCCTCTCCTTGCTATAATCCCTATGAAAGGTGTGCATATCACTCTAATTGTCCTAGACATGACACTGATAACTGTTAGGCATTGAGGAATAAGATTCAAGACCTGATTGACGAAGGAACCCTTAAGGTTACGCCAGAAGACCAGATTGAATTTTTCTATGGTCCATCAAACATCGAAGCTTCCAGACATCTCGAGTAACAAGTTTAGAGGAAGAGGCTTTGAGAAAATTTGAATTTTCATTTGTAATTTCTTTTGTTTGCTTAAACACTTACTATTATGTCAGACTTTTGTTATCACGATAATGCATTGCATATGCTTGTCTTGAATTAACCCATTCGTTTCACTATATTCAAACTATGCTTCTTACTTCTATTTTGTGATATTCAACTCTTATTAAAGTTGTAATCCTTTAGATGGAGGATGATGAAAACAATACCATAATCTTATGCAGTATACTTTTGAACAGATTATGCTGACGATGTACATGCATTGTTTCAATTCCTAAATAGTGGAGATATAAGGAAGTTAATCCCTAGTCAACCCTTTTGAGCCTATGAAGTAGGAGTTTTCATTCTCACACAAGTTAAAACCCTCAATCATAACCTGGGGCAGGGTAGTTCCTCGGTTAACTCAATTATGCCAGTTGTCCTTTTTGTACACAACTAATGATGGTTCCCTATAATCATTAAGTCTGATAGTCAATATCTATCAAAAGAGAAGCTCACTTATTCAAAACCTATGAAGGAGACTTAGTAAAAACAAGAAAGAAAAATTGAGACATCCCGCTGACTGTAATCTTGAAACAAACATTTCAGGCAAAAGGAATGGATATCAAACTCAAAAGAAAAATAGGCCACTACAAATCCTCACCAAAAAAAAAAGATGACTGGCTTTTCAAATAAACTTCTGGTTTTTGAACCATCACAAATGCCAGTGTTACAATTCCAAACTCCTTTGGAGCCTCAATGCATAAGTTAACCGAACATAGGACTGAAGAACATCACGAAGGATGGGTTGGGTACAAATAAAATTTGAGCCTTTATCATTTGTTTCTTAAACCGTGAACCAAGCCACGTTACAACCCTTTAAAAGTCCTAACTGAAGCATGGTTAGTTCGAAAGCGTACTGCTACAAAAAAGGTATCCTAACTCCTTTAGGGCTTATTATAAATCTTGAGTTAATATCACAATTTTTACTAACATTGTTTTGTTAAAATAATTCTTTTTTCAAAACTTCAAGACAGACATAAGCGTTGCATTTTGAATATCATTATTTGCATATAACTAAGTGTTTGACAGTAGATAAGCTTACATGATGAACATTCAATAAACCAATGTCGTCCTAACAGAAAAAGTTGCTTCCTGGGTATGACTCAGTTGGATCAAAGCCAATGTATACAAGGGGCACAGTAACTATCTTCCAATCAAGGGGGCATGCCACGTTATTTTCCAACTTATCTAGGGTAGTCAGGTCAAGATTCAACGATGCTTAATAGCCAGGGCAGGTCTCCTCATCTGAATTGTCCGAAGTAACATTACCGAGTTCACGATGCCATGGGCATGTTATTATGTGGAATCTCGTTTATTTCTCTTGATGCAACTCTTTTCAAATACTTCTATCCCGGGACAAATCATCATCAACTAGGGGCAACGCTCTCTTTTATAATCTAATCAGATCAAATTCAGTTGCAAGCTCCTTAACTATCACCCAGGGCGTACACGATCCACCGCAGTCTGAAAACATATTGCTCTCATTACGTTGCCTTGATATTGGATTTTCAGCAAAAGCCATTGTGGAAATTAATTGTATGTGCCAATAGTATCAGATGGTGTCAATATCATGTCTTCGGATTCAGTCATGATAATTCCTAGAAAATTACTCGGGGAAGTCAAGAATATAAGAAGTTCTGAATCCATTGGTTACTCTGAATGAATATATGCTTTCAAATATGATTAATGTTTACCAAAATGCAAAAAAAATACAATAATAGCATTTACTAAGGACCGTTGGAGGTTGGAATCCCTAGCAAAGTTCATATCCAACAGATCTTCGCAAACTCATCCTCACAGAGTAATCTTTACATATTTTTTTCAGAAAAGTATTTCAAGTAGCCTTTTGTACTTCTAACTCTACAAGATCCCTAAGCAGATTTCTCTCAAGTTTGATATCCTCCGAAGAATTGACACTTGGTCGGATAAGTTTCTCAGGGGAATGTTCGTCTCTTTTATCCCCAGTCAGGGTATTTAGGAATTTAATCTTTCAATAAGAAGTGCGACGAACGGGAAACTGAAGAACTTAAGTGCAATATTCTAAAACAAGACGGGAACAATGTCTTCATACTCCTCAACAACGAATCGGTATTTATTTTCCCCATCTAGAAGTTATTACATGAAGCTACTAATATGCTTCGACCACATAATTCATACATACATCATTTACATCATATCATAGCATACACATCCATAATACATATGACATTCTCACTCATACTAAGAACATTATGTCATAGATGCAAACCATCTTGCATAAAAACTAACCTTTCGTTTTTAGGATAGTTTACAGTCAGATAAACATTATCGACTCCCTAAGATAGTTCAGAGATGATCTATACGAAGATCTAGTGCTGATACTTAGTGCAGGATACTTTCCAGAAGCAATTCAGAGATAATCGACACAAAGATTTAATTCTGATACTTAATTCAAGAAATTGTCCCTGAGACAGTTCAGAGACGATCTATATGAAGATCTAGTACTGGTACTTAGTGCATGATACTTTCTAGAAGCAATTCAGAGATAATCGACACGGAGATTTAATTCTGATGCTTAATTCAAGAAATTGTCCATGAGATAGTTCAGAGACGATCTATATGAAGATCTAATGCTGATACTTAGTGCAAGATACTTTATAGAAGCAATTCAGAGATAATCGACACGAAGATTTAATTCTGATACTTAATTCAAGAAGTTGTCCTTGAGAGAGTTCAGAGACGATTTATACGAAGATCTAGTCCTGATACTTAGTGCATGATACTTTCTGGAAGAAATTCAGAGATAATCGACACGAAGATTTAATTATGATGCTTAATTCAATATATTGTCCTTGAGACAATTTAGAGACGATCTATACGAAGATCTAGTGCTGATACTTAGTGTAGGATAGAAATTCAGAGATAATCGAGACAAAGATTTAATTCTGATGCTTAACTCAAGATATTTTCCCAGAGACAGTTCAGAGAAGATCTATACGAAGATCTAGTACAGATACTAAGTACAAAATATATTTTTCCCCCATAGATAATTCAGAGACGGTCTACATGAAGATCTAGTGTTGATATTTAGCTCGGATATGTTATGGATACAAGTCAGAGACGATCTATACGAAGATCTAGTACCGATACTTAGTGCAGTAAGTACATTCAGATAGAGTCAAAACATAGACACATTCATATACTCCTATCCACAGATACTTTGATGGCTTCTATAAGCCCATATCTAATTACTCTAAATGGCATATTTAAGCCCATTAAAGCATTACAATCAACCAATAGTATTACTTTGTGCACCGGCGAGTGCAAATTTTTGGGATTTAGTGTTCAATTATCTTCAACCTTCAAGTCACAAATGGCGTACATGCCAATCTAACTCCTCAAGTTTCAGAAAATTGAACAGGGGCAGTTGTTGTACCCCAAAATTTTCCCTTCCATATTTAAGACAATGAGTCTCAAGAGGTCTCCTAATAGTCACAAGATCCACAATTGCTCACAAGGATTTCAGGTTTCATCAGACAAAGCCTCCTCCTAAGCAATGGATCTAAGAAAAGGGTTTTGAATTTCTCAAGGAAAAGTGGACTTCTAAAGCCTTAAGTGGACTTCATTACATCCCACATAATTCAAAGAATCCTCATGTCAAGTTTCAAGACTTTCACCACAATTTTGGTCAGTCAGATGCTCAGATAATCAAAAATCAGTCAACTATGGTCAACATAAAGTCAAACTTCAATATTTTTGGTCAACATCGAGATTATGAGGTGAAATTCATCATTTGATCAAAGGTTGATCATGATTCATCAAGGAAACCTCAGAATCATCAAGAATCAGGAGTTACTAAATTAGGGTTTTGTGTAGGAAAAGTCAACTGAACTTTGACCATCCATAACTTTCACATACCTCATCAAACATTTCCCATCCAAAGCTCATTTTCAAAGAAATTCAATTCTCTACAACTTTGTGTCTCACAAGCCAAGTCCAAAAATGCTTCATTTGAGAGATATGAGCCAAGACATTACAAGTCTTTTTGAAAGTCAACAAAAAGTCAACTTTTTCAAAAGGTCATAATTTTAAAATGGAAAATAATATGGACATGGGACCAAAAGGGTTGATTATAGGACACTCTAAGATTTCTAAAAAATCCTAGAACACCTTCATGGGATACAAATTGAGGAAGTTATGCATTGTTGAAGTTGGGCAATTTTCAAGAGGTGCACGAAGTAAAAAGGGCCATAACTCCAATTCTTTCCAAATGGGCCTACAATATTTCAATCCAAACTCAAAGTTAAGTCCATTCATGACCCAATGACCATATTTTATGATTTTTATTATTTATTTTATATCATTTTTTAATTTTATAATTTAAAATCATTTTTAATTAAAATAAATTATAAAAAATCAAAGATTTGATTTAAAATTTATTTTGGGATCAAATATATGGTATTCAAAGTGATTGAAATCCTCCAAATTCGTACAAGATCAATTTAGCATGATTTAATTTGATTTTTTGGACAATTATGATAATTGGTTTCTTCATCCTTAAGCTATTCAAAGATCCATCACAAAATCCCATTCTCTTGACCTAATTCACTCTACTATATATACATAACAATACCATAAGGAAAAAGGACAGATTCCATGCCATAAGAACCTTAGGAAAATTTCAAAAGTTTGTGGAAATTAGGGAAAAACATAAAACAACTTTGCAACAATATTCAATCAGTTCTACACGTCCATTCACATTCCTCAATATCCCAGGAACCTATCCCACAAAGATCTGAAGGTTGAGACCACGCGAAACACTACATGCATGAACATGCCGCCATAGCCATGAAGTTTAAAATCAAAACTTCCCATTCTTCATCCTTTAACAAATTTTTCGTTCATAATATTGTTCATCATCATGCATATATCATATTTGACCATTTATTTTGGAATTTTAATGCAAATTCGAAGTTATGCCATTGTTAGGGCATGGAACGTCTTCTCCTCAATGTGCATGATACAATCACTTTCAGGTCAAAATAACGCCATCATTGGAATCACAAGACTTGATATAGTAGGACTACATATTCTTGATATGTTTAAATTGTTGTTTGTTGATGCTTACAAAATCACAGGTTTAGATGCGGAAAAAATCGCAGGAAAATTCATAGCAAAACGCGTAGGAAATCTCGCAGCGCTAGAGGTTGAAGATGAGACGTGGCATGGCGTGATTGGTCGTTTCTGGAAGTAGAGAAAACACATAATTAAACTGATTAGTGTCGATTCTTTATCACCAGCGCATGGCTGGCCTAGTGGGAAAACGCAGGCGTATGAGGTAAAGGGTGGGGGTTCGATTACAGCCCCCACCCCTTTATTTTTGAGCAAATTTCATTCTTTTATTTTTATATTCATATTTCTTAAATTATTATTATTATTATTATTATTATTATTATTATTATTAATTTAACACTATTATTAAAATAATTAATAATTAAGCTTTAGTTTAAAATTAATCTAATTATCTTCCAATTTATTTTTCTTAAGAAAATTATTATAAAATTTTTTGTATGTTTTTTTTAATATTTAGTTTTTTTCATTATTAAAAATTATATATTAGTTTCTTTAGGTTTATCATATCTACCTCCCCTGATTTTTGTCTCAAACCCTGTTTTCGCCTTAAACCCCAAAAAAATTTCCTAAAGCCTAAATTTTTCACTAAACCTTGAAATTTTTCAATAAACCTTAATTTTTTTTCATAAACCTTAAACCTAATTTATTTTTCATAAAATCACAATTTCTTTTCTTTTAATTTAAATTGCCTTATTTATTTTTTTAGGAAATTATATAGGTCGTATTTTGCAATTTATTTATTTTTCGCCTTATTATGTAATTGTTTCCTTGATGTAATAATTTAGATTTTTATTTTTGCAGTTATTATTATGTAACTACCCCGAAGCCATGTAATAGTGTAGGAATCTTTATTTTCTGCCTTTAAATTTCTACAAATTAAACTGTGTGGTTAGTAATCTAGGGCGTGCTAAGAACTGAATGGAAATCAATATGGACTTAGAAAATTAATTATAAGATAAATAATTGAAAATAATATTCACACACATAAGTCGATCGTTCTACGATCGCCATCTGCACCTCCTAGGGTTTCCCCTCTTGGTTGCCTTTAACAAATGGTCAAGTCCCTCGAACGTGGGGGTGTCTTAAAGCAATGTCCCTTCAAACAAAAATCATCATAGTCCCTTCAAAGTTAAAAGGTCATAAGTCCCTTCGAAGTTGCCTATGAAATAATGATCTTGTCCCTACGAAAAAATGATGATCGTCCCTTCAAATTGCTAAGACACCCCTACATGTTGCCTTCTATGACCATACGATGACCCTACGCCTGTCCCTTATCAAATCCAAGGTAATGACTACTTACTCCTTAATAGTAAGGACAATCTTACCCTTGAAAGGAAATAGAAAAACATGAAAGACCAACTTAGGGTAGGTAGCACTTAGTTACTTGCTCACTCTTTCGAAAAAAACTCTTTTCAAACCCCACTTTTAAAACATTTTCAAACTCAATGCTTTATATACATCCATACGAGGATCATTACAAAGACTTATGAAAATTTTCTAAACACACACTACACTTTTTTCAAACAAGTTAAAGTGAGCTAAGTAACTAAGAATCCATGGATAACCATGGATACAAAGGGTGCTAACACCTTCCCTTTGTATAACCTACCCCCCGAACTCCAAAATCTTTTTAGGTTTTTCCTGTTCTTTTATAACCTTTCCTATTGGATAAAATAAAAGTCGGTGGCGACTCTTGCTATCCGCAACATTGTTTTTATCAAACAAAAACACCAAGTCAGTTCTCCCACCGTGTTACAAAATACTCCCCAACCGATAATTTCCTTAAGAGGACCTTATCTGAGTGTAGTATTGCATGACAATCATCTCAGGTGTACACCTGGATGACTTCCGCACTATGTTCCCTGAATGGCCTGGATGGGTTAAGGCTTCTACGGTCCTCAGTATGATAAGCCCGAGGTCGGAAAAGTAATGCCATGGTACGACTACTCGCCCTGACATCAATAATCGGAGGGAGCCTAACTGAGTGGTGATTCTCGAATTGACATTGCACAAGACTACTCCACACATATCTCCTTGAATATATCACCGTCCTATCATAAGTTCACTCAGATTCGGGTACATGATCTATCTCCCTCACAAAGGATCACGAAAACGAAACAAAATAAGAAAATAACAAACAAATCAAACAAAAGCAATAAATAAATCAAAGTAGGACTAACCCACACAGAGATTACTTCCCATCAGAGTCACCACTTTTCTGTAGTAGTAAAAATCATGAGTGTAAGCTATTGATTAACTTAACTAAAAAAAAACAGAGTTGCCACCACACTTTTATTTTATTCCAAAAGGAAAAGAAAAAAAGAGCGAATAAATCCTAAAATGAATATAAAAGAAAAAAGTTAAAGAAACAAACAGAGAATGGGTAAGGATATTGGTTACGAAATGGGAAGGTGTTAGCACCCAAAACGTCTGCGGTACTCCACGGGAGCCTTTTGAAATATTCCCTTTGAAATATTTACACTTTTAGTTTTTAAAATGGTTTATTAAATGAGAGTAAAGGGATAAGAAAAGAATTAATTTTTAATGTTTTTGTGTTTGGAGAGGTTTACCACCTCATGCCTACATACCCACAAAGTGCAATGTAAGATTAAAACCCTGTAGTTCGTGGTAAAAAGAACCAAGTTATTTATTGATTTTGATTGATTTTATGTATTTAAAGACAAATCGTCATCCCTTAGCAAATAATTCCGCTTGAAAAGATGAATCATGTCTAAACATATAAAAAATGTTAAAATAAAAAGTGAACAAAGGTACAAGAAAGAGTGAATGGATTTTTTTAAATATTTTTAAGGTCTTTTGAAAATGGTGTCAATATGCTTAAGTTCATTAGCATTTATTAAGAAATGAAAAGAAAAGGTAAAAATCAGTTGACCAAAGTCAAGATTTGAATTATGAAAGTGGTGAAGATTTTTAATAGAATAATCCTTTGAAAAAGGGATAAGGTTTTTAAAATTAAAGAATGGGAGGGGATGAAGAGACTACCCTAAAAATAAAATAAAAGAACTAAGGTAGGAGAGATTTAACCACTTGAAGACATTTCAAAGAAAAAGTAACTTATAATTTCATCCTCTTGAACAAATGATGAGCCAAATAAAGGCTAGCATAACCACTCCATAATCAAGCAAGAGGATAAGATCCTAGTACTAAGTCCATAAGCCAAGATGTAGAAATCCTACAAAGCAAGAGATAGTAACTATAGTCGACAATTAAGAACAAGTCTTTTAAAGTTTTTAGGCCTTTATTAATGATTTTGGTGTCCAAATGGACAAGAAGAAAATAAAAGCACAAGAAATAATGACATAAACATAAACATTATAATGGATGATATAAAGCATAATAAAAATAAAAGAGAGAAGGGAGCAAGAGGTAAAATAAAAGGAAATGGAGCAAGAAATAAATAAAATCAATATAATAATATACATAATAATGCGGTGAACTTAATCATTCACAAAGGTAACGATGCCAAAAGGCTCAAAGCGAGTACCGAATTTAATCTCACGTTTTGCACTATATGGTTGGTACTCAAGTCATTGATTAACAAAAGTTGTCAAAATGTTGATAAAATCAAAGTCTCTACAAAAACAAGTTCTAGAATTATGAACTTAGCACAAAGATCAACCATGCTCGGGCTTGCGCAACCAATCAAGGTTCGGGCCACGAAAGTACAAATGCCGATAAGAATATCGAGGCACAAATGTAGAGCTATGTTAAGAAATCACCAAGTAACTTATATAAAAGTCACCCTACAACAAGGTCGGTCAATACCAATTAAGGTAACTATTATGTGTTCTAATGCATGTTAGATGAACAACATATAGTTTGTCATCCGAAAACAATGCCGCATGAAAAGAAAATAGGTAACGATCTAGTCTTGATTATGCATTCAACAAAGGAATCCCACAATCCATAAAAATTTCATCGATCAAAATAAAAAGAAGAATTAGAGGGAGTGGGATAGAGAATAACCAAATTGGAATGCACTTTTGAAGTCCTTCCATCTTTAAGTTCAATCACCTCTAATTGATAGATTCAAACTTGACAAACATATCACTAATCCAAATAACCTCTTATAAATTTAACAATTCACTCGAAGATTGATTTGAATTAATGAATGTTAATCCACTATAATTGATATATGAAGTCCATTGATATTAAAGAGGAACCAATCTCAATAATACACTCCAAAGTTAAAATAAGAAAGGAGGGGAAGAAGAAGCAAAAGAAAACCAAAAACACCCCAAAAACAAGGCAAAAACACATTCTACTTCAGATGTAATCAATTATCATATGGGTGTTAACTGGTTACATAGTTAAAAAATGCAGGAATTTTTTAAAATTAACATTGTGTAACCGGTTATCGCATGGGTGTTAACCAGTTACATTGCATGCAGAATAAAAAATAAGTGCAAAATTCAATATGATCCTCTTTCAAAACATTTTTCAAACACCTCGTGATCATAGATCTGAACTTGCACGAATTTTAGAGTAAAACCACAGTAAAACCAGGAATTAAAATATAAAATGATATCCAAAAGGATCAAGCACAAGAATCACCAAAGATCTACATTGTGGATGATGAAGATGAAGGTATAATAATGGTGTGAGATGAATTACCATTTCAAAGATTATAACAACTCCAAATTACTCCACAAGCAAGCTTGATCTACTTAAATTGATGAAGAAAAATAAAAATGATGAAGGTTTAGCTCAAACTTAATCAAGATTTCAATGTGAATTCTTGATAACTTTCAAAAGAAGAAATTGAGCTTTAGTGAATTTTGGTTCTTGGGGATATAATTTGCAAGAGGTTTTTTGCCTCTCGAAAGCTTGTCAAATGAATGAAATGAGGGTGCTATTTAAAGAGTTTAAGTTTGAGAATTTGGTTGAATGGTATTTGCTTTGGAGATCAAAATTAGGCTTGGAATTCAAATTTGGAGGGAAATTAATAAAAGAGTGATAATCAATGAAGGTACATGGTCTAGAATATTCCACATGTGATCAAAAATGGAATTGGTGCCAAAAATCACAAAATTTGAATTGCTGCCAAAATTTCGCTCGTGTAACCGGTTATCACCTGGGTGTTAACCGGTTACACATTACAAATTTTGAAAAATTGTTGCTTTTCTTGTACTATTATGGCTCTGGCTCGATTTTCTTGCTTGTCAAAGAAGGCATGAAATGAACACATAAACCTTGAAATTCTTTGGATAATAATCAATAAAAACTTGAGAATCCTTGATTAGATGAATTTTAATTATTTGCAGATCAACTTTGACTTTGTTCAGATGAAATTTGTTCGAGCTGAGGAACTGTTTTGATATTCTTATTTTCTTCCTGAAAAGTTAGTAAAAGATGGAATACAAACTATTTTTGGATTTTGATTAATGGTTAGTAAACATAACCAAATTAAAGACAAATAAAAGCAATGGTGATCCCTTGTGAGGCATAAACTTGCATCCGAGAATTGTAGAAGAATCAACGTGTGATCTTGTTTGTATGCAATGATGCAGATGGAAATATCAAAATTTTAGGGGGAAAAATTAGGGTGCTACAATCAGCTTCTTGATTTTAAGCCAAATTAATATAATATGTTGTTATATTTATCTTTTATCTCATTTACTTTAAATATCTTTACTCCTTATTTTTTCTCTTTTTTATACATTTTCAAACCTCTTGTTGATAAATTCTTTTTTTCTTAAGAGTCAGTTTGGAAGTTGGTTTTGAAAAAAAATTCTTTGGAGGTTACGTCTATAATTTAAAATATGTTTGATATTTAAAAAAAAATTAAAAATAATATAATACATTATTATCATATAAAATCATATAGTTTTTAGAAAAATTTAAAATATTAACGCAACTCTCCAAAATGTTTCCTTTTAAAACTTTCAAAGATTCATGATCATAATATTTTCAATTGAAAAAAATGAAATGATTCCAAGAAGAACTGGGAGTGGTTGAAAAGTTTGCAAGAATAATAGAAAGCTCAAAAAAACTATTAAAAGGGACAATTTTCCAAATACAAAATTAAAAGAATATATTATAATAATCTATAATAAATATAGATGTAGTATAATTCATGTATGTGTGTCTAACATGTCAAAAATTGAAGAAAAAACATAAACTACCACCAAGAATGTTGCAATTATTAAAGATAGAAGTTTGGAAATGAGCTAATTATGCTATGGTAACAAAACAATACATCCATTTTTAAGAGAAAAAAGAAACAATTTAATTTTAATATGCTTTATTTCCATGTTTCATTTTATTACCAACATCTAAGAATACAAAGTTAGGATTGCAAGGTCTATGAAATAAAAAAAATAAAAAAAATAAAAATACAATTATTGAAAAGCATCATAATTAATAAATGACAATTATAAATTATTCTAGCAAAATATATAAAATATATTTTTTCTAGCATAAGAAAATTATTTATTTTGCATGAAGTAAGTGTACTTTCTTAATTCTGATCGAACTATTGTTTTATAGTAGTATAGACACATTTTTTGTCAATACATTTGACCACTAGAAAAGGATTAATTTTTGGACAATCAAGATGATCTTCACATTTCAATACTGTTGCAAAAAAAAAAAACATAACAAAATAATATAATATTACTAAAATGAGATGGAATATTATATAGGATCTATAAACTAAAGAGAAAATTTTAAAATGGATGAAAAAAATAAATTACCCTCAAGCTCATTGCTCTTTGCAATGAAAAATAGAGAAAGAAATAAAATTATAGTATACACAAGTTTGAGATATTTAGTCATTTTTTTATCCAATTGTATGTAACAACTAAAATATTTTTAGACACCTTTATATAGCGTATAGAGTGTATTTTGTGCTAAAAATAATTAAATATTTTTGTCTTTTAAAGAGTTGGAAAATACATTCTGTAAATTCAGAATCTTTATTAAATTTCTTTTGAAGTATATTAATATATTGTGTTTTTTTCCTTTTAGCATATTTACTAAAGCGGTAAAATAACTTGATAATTATTAGAATTTATTATTTTTTGTAATGAACATTTCAATCTTTGATGATAGAGTCATAGAGATGTGAATATTTAAATATTAATAATACAATACAATCAACATGATATTGACAACATATGAAATCAATGTGTTGGGGAATCTTGGTGGGTCTCAAACTCACTAAGAGGTTGGAAGTGAGGAGAATTGAAGTTAATACGGATCCTAAGAGTGTAGTTAATATGCTTGATGAAGACGGTGTGGAGTTAATTTGGTGTAATGGTATTGTTTTGGACATCAAAAAATTGATCAGAGATCATGACTTAGTCGTTATATCTCATTCTTATCCTAAGGCTAATGCTTGTGCGGACGCGTTAGCCAATGTTGGTTGTTGTTCTAAGGAGTTTGTGTTTTATAGAGAAGCCCCAAAGTTTTTGGTTGTCTTTTTAGAGATTGATAGAGTCACAGGTTGTATCCCGACTGTTGGGATGGGCTAGTTTTCTTTTTTCTTCGTTGGGCTTCGGCCCTCTTTGTAACAAAAGAAACATAGGAAATCAATGTATTGTTGGATTGTGTAATAGAATTTTTTTTGTTACGTAAGAAAAAAAATTAGCCTTGTTTTAAGTTTGGTTAAATGGCCAGCACACATATTCTCATCCCTAAAAGTGTGACAGAGTTGGAATGCATAATCGTTAATCATGTATTTTTTAATAGTGGCTATCTCATTTCCATATGATGAGAGGAAACATCTCCATGCTTTATCAGGTGAATAGTATGCACATAATCTATATAACATATAATATCTTTTGAATCTTACTTCAAAAAAAATTGAATCATGTGCATTAATGTTAAATTTTTGGCTTATTTTCACTTTTAATCCCTATATGTATATATTTTTAATGTTTTAGTCCCCTTTTAATTTTTTCAGCCTTTTGGTCCCTCAAATTGTCATTATTTGGATTTTTTTGTCCCCCTGTTTTGATTATTGTTTACCCTGAAAATTGTAAACAACCGCTGGTCCTCTAAAAATAACACAATATTCTCAGTCATTCACAGGATCGACTAAATCGATCCTACGACATGTGCTATAAATAGGTTTTAATTGGTTTTTCAGGAATAATGTCATAAACTCTTTGACAGACTTTATGAACTGTTTTTGGTAAAAAGAGAAAATAAAAATGAAACAAGACTAAAAAACAATTGAAGTCGAAAGTAAAGTGCAATAAACTGTAAATGGAAAGGAAGTTAAAGAAAGCAAGTAAAAAAGACAATAAAATGATGAATAATAAACTTGCTCGAAGGTAAATAGAATACAAGATAAAAAAGACTTTAAAAAAAGCTTAAACATAAATTGCATTGATATGAAAAAAGGGTGGTGATCTCATCAAGTACATTCTCGCCTTCACTCGTTTCTCTAAACACGGGTACTTTGAGTGTTTATGGAGTAAATTGTACAATATGATTCACCCACAATTCTAAAACTAGAACTAATTTATTTATACTAGTCGAAAGTAACCGCCATTGACAGTTTACTCTTAAAAATATGCCACTTGGCACTTTGCATGTTCTTGGATTTCGAATGTGCGCCACTTATCCTTGTTCAAATTTGAAAGAAACATAACTTTTCCCTCCAATATTGATCTCAATTGCTGCATGTTTTCCATTCCAAGGATACGCGGGCGAAGCTAAATCTTTTATACTTAGAAAATATTCTAAGTTTGCATCCTTATATTCCTTGCGTCTTCGAATCAGGCCTCTTCAACTTTAATTTAGTCGAAGCCTTTTCCTTTCTACCAAAACATAACACTAAATTCAATGTTTCCTAAATTCAATTAGGTGTCAAAATTAGGAGCTGAAAAATTGCCTCCCAAAATGTCCTTTCGACCTTGCTGACAGAAAGGTCATTTTTTGATCATAGCTTTCGACACCCATCTTTCGACGACATAAAAGTATGGTCGTAACTGACCATCCCACGATCAAGAAACTATTCAGTTTCTACAAACCACACTTATGATGTCACGTCATAATGGTTTTTACAAAACGTCTCTTCAACATCCACTCTATTACTAGCCATCATTGTGCTTTTCTTTGAAACCATACCCCTGCAGTCAAATCATAACTGCCACCGTCCAAAGAGATACCTCAAGAAGACACACGTCCCACTACCACAATTTTGTTTTAATGGCGATTTGAAACTCATTAGTCTTCCAAAAGATGATATATATATATATATATATATATATATATATATATATATATATATATATATATATATATATATATATATATATATATATATCCCATTTTACTTATTCTAACACTTTTATGCTTTCAAACCTCTGCAACCTAATTTTCTTCTCTCAGAACTTCAAGAACTCAGTCAAACTTCTACCTTCCTAACTTTCTTCAATGGCTTCCAACCAAGCAGCTTCCCAAAACAAGAAGACTTCAAAGAACAAAAGATCTCCAAGAACTGATCCATTTCCTCCTTTTACCTAGATTCCTGGGCCTAAGTTAGTGAGGAACCAACAGTTTGCACCAGAACCTCTTCAAAAAGAGAAGAGACACATCTATGAGTCCTAGGTAATAATTCATCTCATCATTTTTGATAAAAAAAAACTGCTATTTCTGGACCCTTGTACAATATTCTCGCTGACGACTCCAAGTTGGGTGAGTTCTTTCCATTCTACCATCAGACTAAGCCTTTAGGTCAAAAGAGCAAAGCTACTGAAGGAGGACCCACAGCTGAGCCATATGCCCTAGATTTTTCATTTCTGAATGGAAAATCTCAACTGGTGAGAGTGGTTCCTTCATTTCCAGCTTTCGATCGCTGGTTGGCCGAGGTGGAAAAGGTCAAGGCCGATGAATGGACAAAGATATGGATTTATGACTTTCTGATGTTGTTGAAGACCGGTCTCCTCTATTGCTCAAACATGTTAATGTCTTATTTGTACTTCTGGGACAATACCCATTATACCTTCCATCTACCTTGTGGGAAGGTGAATCCCACACTTTTCGACATAGCCTCTATCATAGGGCTTGAACCTACTGGTCACACCTATAATCCAGAGGTTGACAATAAAGACATCATAGTCTTTGCTTCATGCAAACCTATTTACGACAGCTTCATGAAGTATCACTTAAAAACAGCAATTGAAATTGTTTCGGATGAAGAGCACATTGCCTTTTTAACTACGTGGCTCTGTAGATATGTTTTTTGCTCTAAATCTTGCAAGTGGCCAAGAAATATTTTCCTTTGGAAAACCAACTGCATAACAACACAGGAGTATACCTCAGTGAGGTAATCTTGACCTATCTTTATGAATCAATCAGTGAGAGTATTGATGGCCTAAAGAACGTGGGTTCGACTGGGGCTCTCCAATTAAATGGACCACTTTGGCTACGTCAATTATGGCTCAATGCCACTTTCGAGGAACACCTACCCATCAAAGTAGTTATTAATGAAAACTCCGATGAAATCAAAAACATGAAGGTCGAAGGGACTCGTCTATGATAGCTAACCCCTTCTGATGAGGGGAGATCCCTTCAAGAATCTTTTTATGGCTACATTATGATGTTTTCCAAGAGATATGATTTCAGTCCCACCATGGCTCCTTTTGTTAGGAGAAATTATGAACCAAAATGGTTCACTAGATCATTTCCCCTAACATCTAAAAATCAACAAGAAGATTCAAAAGCAATTTGGGAGGCCTTTTTGGTTCCTAGGTTGTTGGTCCACAAACAGAACCATCAAAGAGGTGCATCATATTTAATTTCCTACCAGCCCAATCTAGTTTCTCGACAATTTGGGTTGTCTCAAAGCTATCCTAAGTGTCTATATGACAATAAAGGACATATCAACCTCTTTGATGCTATCTTTGACAAAAATGCCACTTCTCTTCCACTTGCTCGACTTACCAATCCAACCCAGCTTTCCTTGGTCCAATTTGACCTTAACTTCCTTTGCACACAAGAATTCTATCAATGGTAGCCAAAGTACTACCTAGAGAAATTCTTTGATGCTTCTACCTGTTGCACCCCAAAATTTGCCCTCACAATACAAGACTTTGTGTTCTAAGAAAGTTCACAAGGTTCACAAGTTCTCCAACACTTGCAAGACCTTTCATGAAGTTCATGAAGTCCACAAGTCACTTCTTGAAGGTTCATAAGGTTCACAAGTCCTTCAATGCTTTCCAAACCTTTCATGAGGTTCATGAAGTCTACAAAGCCACTTCATGAGGTTCACAAGGTTCACAAGCTTCTCAATATTTACAAGACCTTTCATGAAGTTCATGAAGTCCACAAGTCACTTCTTGAAGGTTCACAAGGTTCACAAGTTCTACAATGATTACAAAGCTTTCCTGAGGGTCATGAGGTCTACAAAGCCACTTCATGAGGTTCACAAGGTTCACAAGCTTCTCAATATTTACAAGACCTTTCATGAAGTTCATGAAGTCCACAAGTCACTTCTTGAAGGTTCACAAGGTTCACAAGTTCTACAATGATTACAAAGCTTTCCTGAGGGTCATGAGGTCTACAAAGCCACTTCATGAGGTTCACAAGGTTCACAAGCTTCACAATACCTCCCATAGGTATCACAAGACATTGTATGAAGATTCACAAGGTTCACATAGTTCACAATTGGTCAAAGAAGTTGACAATTCCCTCAGACAATGCATCTCCTAAGCAGTGCATCCAAAACTAGGGTTTTGACTTTAATCAGGCTAAATGGACTTCCAATACCTCAAGTGAGTTTCATAGCATCTTATATGTGTGTAATAACCCCCATGTCAAGTTTCAAGACTTTTCTCAAAAGTTTGCTCAGTCAGATGATCAGATAAGTCAAAATCAGTCAATGCAGTTAAAAAGTCAAACTGAGGTCAACTGTGGTCAAACCAAAGTCAAACTTCATGATTTTTTGCCAACATCAAGTATATGAAGTAAAATTCATCATTTGATCAAGGGTTGATCATGATTCATCAAGGAGATTCCAGATCATCAATAATCAGGAGTTTCTAAATTAGGGTTTCCTCAGTAAAAGTCAACTGAACTTTGACCAGGCATAACTTTCACATACTTCATCACCAAGTCTCCATCCAAAACTCATTTTGAAGGAAATTGAATTCTCTACAACTTTGATGTTGAAGGTTAAGCCCAAAAATGCTTCATTTGAAAGATATGATCTAAGACATTATAGGTCATTTCAAAAGTCAACAAAAAGTCAACAACTTCAAGAGGGCATAACTTGAGATTGGTAAATGATATGGACCTGAAACCAATGGGGTTGTTTAGAGGACTCTTCAAGCTTTCCAAAAAGTCCAAGAACACCCTCATACCTTTAAAATTTAGGGAGATGTGCCCTTGCAAAGTTGGACAATTTTAGGATGGTTTATGTTGAAAATGGAGGCTTAAAAGTATTTCTTTCCAAATGGGCTGCCTAATTCATGACCCAATCCATCTCCTAATATGGTGCACGACCCAATTGAACAAAAATCATCATTTTTATTATTTTTTATTTATTTATTATTGATTTAACTCCTAAAAATCATTTTAAATAAATAAAAAATATGAAAAGTTATTTTTGGGTGAAGATTTTGTTCCTAAAAATTCATAATTATAGATTGGAGTCAAAGGAGAAAGAAATCATGAGATTCCTCCCAAAATAGTAAGGCCTTATGATCAAATATTTGAAATTTACACAAGGATCTTTTTCAATATTTTTTGGACCAAATCTTCACACAACCAAATGATTTTTCTGACCTAAATCAATCCCATATATATACATAACACAAACCCTAGCTCATACACGAATTGGCAGCATCTCATAGGTAAGTTCAACATTCAAAAAAATCAACAAAAAGTAAGAATCGGTTTTGGAGTTTGAGAACTTTTGAAGGTAAATTGAGAACATATACATGTTCATTGATCATCCATGAAGCAAAATCATCCATCATACGCATCCAATATGCCCCATATTGTCAAACCCGAGCCATCTTTGTTCTTGATTTTTTCTTTTTCGATTACTATGATTCACTGCGTTTAAACAAATTTTGATTGTCTAATGATGTTCATGGTGTTGTGTGGATTGATTCTGGGCAGGAAAACTCAAGAACCAACGCCTAATTCGTGAGATGCCATTTTTAGGGTTTTGACCTAAGTTTGGGGATTTTCAATTAAGTAAATATAAATTGATTTTAAAGACATAGAGTTGATCGTGTGAATGTTTGGATCATGATGCTGGTCTCAATTTTGCAAAATCATACTGTTTCGTTGCTTGTTGAGTTTTGCAGGTTTTGCTGGGGTTTCTTTTTTCGCAGGAAATGTTATAGGTAAAATCGCAGCTAAATTCGAAGGTCTCAAGGTTGAAGATGAAGCTTCCCGCGCCCTGAAAATTCAAAATTTGTTTAAAATATTTTATGAATTATTATGAGTTTAACTATCACAAGTGTGCTTGTAGCCTGGTGGAAGGTCATGCGCGTGTTTGGATACAGGGACAGGGTTCGAATCTGGCCTTGTGCCATTATTTTGTTATTTTTTCAGGACAAGATAAGACTTAATATATTATAGCTTGTTGCCAACAAGCTAACAGAATTGGCTCTCCCAGCCCGGCGGTAGCGCGTGCGTCTTGCAAACAAAAGGTCCTGGGTACGAAACCACCCCAGGCCTTTTTGTTCTTTTATTTTTCTGAATTTTCGTGATCAATGCATAAAACAAAATGAAGATGTTTCTTTAGCACCTACGTTTGGTTGGTCCAGTGGTCACTGTTGCTGCCTGCTAGCAAGAAGGCTTGGGTTCAAATCCCATCAGGTTCTTTTTTTCTATTGTTTCTTTATTTTCTTTTGTTTTCTAGTTAATTCAATTGATTTAAAATAATCTATATTATAAAATATGTATATATGTTATATAACCTAGTTAATCTTAAAATAATTTTCTAGAAAAAAAAAAAATAAAGCTCTTGTTTTTTATTTAAAAATTTTATTAGTTTATATTAATTAAAATAATGTTATATGATTATTAAAAAAATAAATAAATTTTTATATGTATATAAACCCTAAAAAAAAATATAAAGCCCTAATTTTCCAATCCTAAAAATATTTTTCTAAATAAAATTTAATTCTGTTTTTTTTTCTTAATATAGTCATAATTTTTTGTAAATGTAATTATAAGTCAAATTAATTTTCTTTTTAGTATTTAGAAATAATTTAATTTAGGATAATTATATGATTAAAAATAATTTGTAAATATAATTTTAACATGATATTTAAATTTTTTTTTTTTATAATATGTATATAAATATAGATATATGTTTATAATAATTAAAATTCTATAATTATGATACATTTGAAAAATAATTTAATAATTAATATATGAATAGAAAAAATATCTAGTTATGCATGTTAATTTCTTTTGATATTATTGTTATTACTATTAATTTTGCTTACTATAATTTTATTAATCTTGTATTTAATTTTTATTACTAACCATTATTTATCTTTAATTATTATTATTACTAACCTTATTTATTTTTATCACTAACCCATTTATAATTTAATTATGTTTACTATTATTATTTTTGCTAATTTTCTTTATTATTATTTACTAACCCCTTTATTATTTATATTTTATTATTTATTGATTAAATTTGCTATTTTTATTATTATAATGTTGTAATTGTTTCTCGGTTGTAATTTTGTAATTATTTTAATTATTATTATGGTTAGTAATTAGGGAGTGTGAATAACATGTATGTAATATTAAAATAAATTTAGATAATTTTTAATATAAGATAATTAAATTAAACACTTCACACACGTAAGTCGATTTTAATCGCCGTCTCACTTTCTAAGGGTATCCCTCTCGTTGCCTACGAATAATGGTTAAGTGGGGTGTATAAAGCAAGTCCCTCAAATAGAAAATCATCAAAGTCCCTTATGGTTGCCTTTACGAATCGAGTCCCTTTCGAAAAATGATGATAGTCCCTCCAGTTTGCTTATTACACCCCACCATTGCCTTAAAAATCAAATTGTCCCTCACATGTCCCTTAACATCCAAAGTAAGGACTACCTACTCCATTATAGTAGGGATAGTCTTACTAAAGGAAAGAATAAAGAATAAGAAAGACCTTTAAACATTAGGGTAAGTTACTCCTAGGTACTTAAGCTCATTTCAAAACATTTTCACACTTAAACTATTTTCAAACAAATTTTCAAACAAGTTTTTTTACACATCCATACATGGATTATTATTAAACTATTCTGAAATTTTTTGCTATTCATACACTACACTTTCAAAACAATTCAAAAGTGAGCTTAAGTACCTAAGAGCCCATGGATAACCATGGATGAAAAGGGTGCTAACACCTTCCCTTTTCATAACCTACCCCCCGGACCCAAAATATTCTCTAAGGTCTTTCCTGTTCTTTTATAACCTTTCCTTATGGATAAAATAAAAGTCGGTGGCGACTCTTGCTATCCGCAACATTGTTTAAAGTCAGTTCACCGTGTTACAGAACTGGCGACTCTGCTGGGGATCTATTTAAGAGGGGTACCCTTAGGAAATAAGATCACTTTAAATTGTTTGCCTTGTTTGTTTTATATTACTTGTTGGGGTGCTCTTATGTGTGAAAGGTCCTAACCCGGATCTAGTGTACCTTAGGTAAATGGCAATAGACCAAGGAAACTGTGCGACGTATATCGACACGGTTGATCTGGTGGCCATAGTTAGTGCGACTTCTTGGTTGGTGCTTATATTCCTTAAGTCAAGTTGAGGATAATATTGAGGCTGCCATATGTTGTCAATGCACTAACTGACTTTTAGAACCCTAGTTAACTCATCTTGGCCTTTAGAAAGTAGTGAGGTAACCGGCTTTGGTGCAGACTGAAGTTGGTTGACACTCGATACTACGCTCATTGAGATTCTAAACTTGGAGGGTTTTGGTTGGCAAGTAAGTTGCCTTCTGATCAACCACCCTTGTGAAGGATCAATGATATTGAGATCCCTTAGAACCCGGTTACTTTTGTAGGACAGGATGAACCATCTAACTTCAGGGGAGGGTACTTACCTTAAACCTCATGCAAGCCTTTAAACCTAGGGCTATGGTGTGACTTGTTTGTGTGTGCCACATGTTTGTGATTGAGCATAACATCATGACATCATCATGCATCATAAGCATACCATTTTCCCTAACCATTTCAAGGACCAAGGGATTTATCTTTGTTCTTTGTTGCAGGTCATGGCTTCAGCTCGTAGAAACACCATCAGGATCAACTTTGTAGGGATACCTCCCAAGCTTAAAGAGTTGGTTTCTCAAGTGTCTGATCACTCCCGGTTCAACAAGAGACATGGTCACCTATTGGACCTAGTTACTTCAGGGTTCAGTGAAGACATGATGAGTGTCCTGTTTCAGTTCTTTGACCCTAAGCACCATTGCTTCACATTCCCCGACTACCAGTTGGTTCCTACCATGGAGGAGTTCTCTAAACTTCTGGGTATCCCTATTCTTGATCAGAAACCATTCACAGGTTTGGAGAAGGAACCCAAATCAGAGGTTATTGCTGCAGCTCTACATCTGAAGAAATCTGACATTGTTCTAGAAACGAGAAGCGGAGTCAAGGGTATTCTTGCCAAAGTATTAATGGATAAAGCTCAAATGTTCTTGAAGGCCATGAGCTATGATGCTTTTGAGGAGATCTTAGCCTTGCTGATATATGGCTTAGTATTGTTCCCCAATCCAGATCAGTTCATAGATGTTCATGCCATCAACATTTTCCTGAGTCACAATCCAGTGCCTACATTGCTTGGAGACATCCTGCATTCTCTTCACACCCGTACTACAAGGGCAAGGGGAACTTTGATGTGTTGCATACCATTACTCTCTAGGTGGTTTATTTCTCACCTTCCTCGCTCAGTAATGAAGAATGAGCAGGGGTTCAGATGGTCCAAGAGGATCATGTCACTTTCTCACTCAGACATTCATTGGTGTTCCAGATCTATGGAGAATGTCACCATCATTGACCGTTGTGGGGAGTTTCCTAATGTGCCACTTCTAGGCATAAGAGGAGGCATCACCTACAACCCATCACTAGCTTTACGACAGTTTGGTTACGCCCGAAGTGATGGTCCACATGACATGTTGATTCAGGGCATTGTGTTTGATTACGACAACGACCTTCAGGGTTACCGTCAGAGATTCATACGAGCTTGGGGAAAAGTAAACAGGGTTGACAGCAAGACACTGGAGCCTAAGTATACTATTCCTATGGAGGCATATCTCAGATGGGTACGGTCTCGTGCTCAGACACTCATGATGCCATATCCTGCCATCCTACCAATTACCATGGAACCTGTTGCTGAAGGAGACACAGCTTATACCATCCTTCACCCAGACATGCCTACTGATATGGAAGACTTGCAGAGATCATGGATCCAACTGAAAGAGCAAAGGGATACTTTCGAGGCTCATTACAAAGCAAGCCAAGCAAGAATCCTAGAGCTAACAAAGCAACTTCACGAGGAACGAAACCTCAATTCATACCTCAACACAAAGAGGAAACGTCCATGGGAGACTTAAAACCCCATCTTTTGTACTTATTTCACTTTCATTTTTTGTAAGCCTAAAAGGCAAAACAAGTTATTACTAATAAAAAGTTACTTTCTTGTTTGTTTAAGCAAATTTAAATTCTGCGGTCCTTGAAAACATTGCATATGCATTCCCATATCATTTCATTGCATCACAGGTTTATAATTGTGCACAGGTTTCTCATCTTCTCGCTGTTTATTTCAGCAATGGCACTTGAACAATCAGTTAAGGATCTTCAAGCACAGAATGCACAGTTCCAAGAGCTGATCTTGAACCTGTCCAAGGGGCAAGATGAATTGAAGGCACTACTGGCCAAGAAGACTAAGAAGACTAGAAGATCTGCTGGGTTGCTCAACATGGGAAGAAGGTTCAAAGGTCCTGTCAAGACCAAAGAACAGGTTGAAGACTATGAATCTGAAGAATCTGAGCAAGAGAGAGGCAGTCTCCACAACATAGTGGGGGACTCTGATTCTGAGGCTAACTACTACCATGAGCATAATGAAGACAAATTCAAGATGCTGGTGGATAGGATGGATGCTATGGAATTACAGAAATCATATGGGCTGGATTTTGAGGATTTGAGTTTGATATCTGGGGTTGTGATACCCATTGGTTTCAAGGTTCCTACCTTTGTTGTTTATGACGGGGTCTCCTGTCCCAAGCTGCATTTGAGGTCTTATGTCAGAAGGATCCAACCCCACACTGCTGACAAGAAGTTGTGGATCCACTTTTTTCAAGAGAGCTTATCTGGAGCTCAGTTGGAGTGGTATTATCAGTTGGAGAGTGTCAACATCAGAGACTGGAATGATCTTGCTGAAGCTTTCTACAAGCAGTATCAATACAATGCTGACTTGGCTCCCACTCGCATGCAGCTTCAGAGCATGTCTATGGGTGCCAAAGAAAGTTTTAAGGAGTATGCTCAGAAATGGAGAGATTTAGCTGGAAGAGTTCAACCCCCTTTGACTGATAGGGAATTGGTTGATATGTTCATGTGTACACTGAATGGTCCGTTTTACAGTCATCTCATTGGAAGCTCATCATCTGGCTTCACTGAGTTGATCATGACAGGAGAGCGGGTAGAGAATGGCATCAAGAATGGTAAGATCCAAGTGGGCACTTCTTCATCAGGTGCTGCAAAGAAGCCCCCCACTGGGAAGAAAGAATCCAATGCTGTTTATGGTCAACCTGATCGTAATAGAAGGCATCAGTCTGTTAGTGCAGTTCATATTTCAAATCCAACTCCTGCAACAACAGAGCAGCCTCAAGGCAACCAACAGAGAGCTAGAAGACAGTTCACGAAGATCAACATGTCAATGGCTCAGGCACTGCAACACTTGTTGAAAGCTGAACTTATTACCTTGAGGGAGGCTCCTCAAAATCCCAATGTTACCTCTCCCAAGTACAATCCCAATGCACGATGTGCATATCATTCAAACTGTCCAGGACATGATACTAATAATTGCTGGGTCTTGAAGAACAAAATTCAGGATATGATTGATGCTGGAGAGATTGAGTTTGATCCACCAAATGTGATTACAGCACCACTGCCAAATCACGAGAAGACTGTCAATGCCATTGATGAAGATATTGATGAAGACCTGCATGTCTATTCAGTTATGGAGTTGAGCACACCATTGTCCATTATCAAAGAGAGGTTAGTACGAGCTGGGATCTTTCCAGGTTGTCGTGAAGATTGTCTGTATTGTGCCTATAAGCCGGATAGTTGCTTCATTTTGAGAGATGGTATTCAGCGTCTCATGGATAAGTATACTATAGTGTTTGAAAGAAGACCAGCATCTATAGAAAGTATGGTGGATCATCTGACGCGGGGTAAGAAGATTGAAGAGGTTGATATGGTTGACAAAGTACCGGTAAGAATTACTTCAAAGAAACCCATTAAAATCACTCGTCAGGGCCCAATCAAGATTACTGCTGAAGGTCCTGTGAAAGTTGTTGCTGAAGCCAGGGTGGCTCCTCTGATCATTACCACTCCTGGTCCTATTCCTTATACATCTGACAAAGCTGTGCCATGGCACTATGGGTCTGATGTTTACATCCATGGTGTCAAGCAAGAGCCTTTACCTGATATACCTGCTGACATTGATAATATTGCTGGATCTAGCAAGATCACTCGTAGTGGAAGAGTCTTCTCTCCTCCAGATACTTCCAAGAATGCAGTTACTCCTGCTGCTACTTCCACCACTGATGCTCGGGGCAAAGGTCCTGTTATTGAGCCTGTACCTACTGATGTGCCAGCTGCTGATGATCTCTCTAAGCAGATGGAAGAAGTATTGAAAATCATTCGCAAGAGTGATTATGACATTGTGGATCAGTTGGGGCATACTCCCTCAAAGATTTCTATGCTGTCCTTGTTGCTGTGTTCTGAAGCTCATGCCAAGTCCTTGATCAAGTTTCTGAAGTCTGCTCATGTGCCCAGTGCAATCTCTGTGGACCAATTTGAGAACTGTGTTGCCCACCTGACCTATGACAACGGGTTAGGATTTTCTGATGCTGACTTGACCCCTGCCAAGAGGGATCATAACAGGGCCTTGCATATTTCAATTGAATGCAGGGGCACTACCCTGTCACATGTGCTGATAGACAATGGTTCCTCTCTGAATGTGTTGCCCAAGGAAGTCCTGAATAAGCTGAGTCCTGAAGATGCTGTGTTGAAGCCCAGTAATATTGTGGTAAAGGCTTTTGATGGTTCTAGAAGAGTAGTGCATGGGGAAATTGATCTTCCAATCAAAGTTGGCTCTCAGGTTTTTACTGCTACATTCTATGTGATGGATATTCGTCCTTCATACTCTTGTCTGCTTGGTCGTCCCTGGATCCATGGGGCAGGTGCTGTGACCTCTACATTGCACCAAAAGTTGAGATATCCGGTGAATGGAAAAGTTGTTACTGTCTTTGGAGAGGAAGAATACTTTGTCAGCCATGTAAACACTTTCAAGTATCTGGAAGTGGAAGGTGAATACATTGAGACTCCATGTCAGTCATTTGAAGTGGTTCCCTGGGTTAATGATTATGTAGCTCCTCCTGCTGTGAAGAAAGCTCCTGTGGTCATCAGAAAACCTCCAACAATGGCAATGGCCTCCCTCAATGATGCTAGAGCTGTGGTGGATGAAGGTGGTTGTACTATTTGGGGTCAGCTACCTGATATTCCATACAAGTCTGACAAGTTTGGTTTGGGTTTCACTGCAGAGTCCCAGAAGGCTGTTCGTCGTGCTCGTGCTGCTCGTATCACCAATCAAGGGGTTATCAATGCTGTGGGAGATCAAAATGAAGACTACAACTTGGATGCTTGGATTTTTCCTACTATGGGTGCTGGACTCAATAATTGGAAAGCTGAAGATGTTATCCCTATCTCCTTTAGTCAGGAGTAAATACTATTACTGTGTTGTTACTTTTTAAGTTTGTAATTTCTGGAACAATAAAACTTTCAAGCCATGTGCCTTACCCGGGGCACAATGGTGTGCTTGTTACGGGCTGTCATTTCATTTGCATACTTCATTCAATAAAATCAGTGGACGTTTTGCTTTCGTAAATATTGTGCTCCTTGTCTTTTATTTTTTGTTTTATCAGCTATGTGTTCTTACACACACCCACATCACTAAAATGCAGATCCTCATCCACTCTGGATCCTGTTGATAACAGTTCTACTATTGCCAATTATGATTTCGAGAATCCGATCTATCAAACTGAAGACGGAAATGAGGACGATTGTGAAATACCTGTAGAGCTTGCTAGGTTGTTACAACAAGAAGAGAAATCTATACAGCCACATGAAGAGCCAGTCGAAGTTGTGAATCTGGGAACTGAAGAAAACAGAAAAGAGGTCAAGGTAGGGGCTGATTTAGAAGACAGTGTCAAGAGCAGGTTGATTCAGATGTTACGTGACTATGTGGAGATCTTTGCTTGGTCTTATGAAGATATGCCAGGGTTGAATACAGACATTGTGGTTCACCGTTTGCCAGTGAAAGAAGATTGTCGTCCAAAGAAGCAGAAAGTTCGTCGTATGCGTCCTGAAATGTCAGAAAAGATCAAGGCAGAGGTAATGAAACAGTTCAATGCAGGGTTCTTGGCAGTAACTTCTTATCCTCAGTGGGTTGCAAATGTGGTACCGGTTCCAAAGAAAGATGGTAAGGTACGTATGTGTGTGGACTACAGAGATTTGAACAAGGCTAGCCCCAAAGATGACTTTCCACTTCCTCATATTGATATTCTGGTAGACAACACTGCTCAGCATAAGGTATTCTCTTTCATGGATGGTTTCTCTGGTTACAATCAAATCAAGATGGCACCTGAAGATATGGAGGAGACCACATTTGTGACACAGTGGGGCACCTTCTGCTACAAAGTGATGCCATTTGGTTTGAAGAATGCAGGGGCAACATATCAGCGGGCTATGGTGGCTTTGTTTCATGATATGATTCATCATGAGATAGAGGTATATGTGGATGATATGATAGCCAGATCTCAGAATGAAGAGCAACATCTTGATCATCTGCACAAGTTGTTTGAGAGGTTGAAGAAATACAAATTGAGGTTGAATCCAAACAAGTGTACTTTTGGAGTTAGATCTGGAAAGCTCCTGGGCTTCATTGTCAGTGGAAAAGGTATTGAAGTGGATCCTGCAAAGGTGAAAGCTATACGAGAGATGCCAACTCCCCGTACTGAGAAGGAGGTTAGAGGTTTCTTGGGACGATTGAACTACATTGCAAGATTTATTTCCCAATTAACTACCATCTGTGAGCCAATCTTCAAGTTGTTGAAGAAAGATCAGGTGATGGAATGGAATGATGAGTGCCAAACTGCCTTTGATGAAATCAAGAGATATTTGCTAGAACCACCAATTTTGATGCCACCAGTTGACGGAAGACCCTTGATTATGTACTTAACAGTGCTAGACAACTCAATGGGGTGTGTATTGGGGCAACATGACGAGTCTGGTCGAAAAGAGCAAGCAATATACTACCTTAGCAAAAAGTTTACCGACTGTGAAACAAGATACTCACTGCTCGAGAAAACTTGCTGCGCTTTGGCATGGGCTGCTCGCCGACTAAGACAGTATATGTTGACCCATACTACCTTGTTGATTTCAAAAATGGATCCAATCAAGTACATATTTGAGAAACCTGCTCTCTCCGGAAGAATTGCAAGATGGCAAATGATCTTAACAGAATATGATATACAATATACTACTCAGAAGGCCATTAAGGGGAGTGTTGTTGCTGATCATTTGGCTCATCAAGCAGTGGATGATTACCAGTCAATGAATTTTGAGTTCCCTGATGAAGATATTATGACTGTTACCAAAGAACCTGGACAATATGACGGACCTGAACAAGGATCCCGATGGACTATGGTTTTTGATGGTGCCTCTAATGCACTTGGTAATGGTGTTGGTGTTGTGATTAGTTCCCCCGAAGGTTGTCATACTCCGATTACTGCCAGACTTTGTTTCCATTGTACCAATAACATGGCTGAGTATGAGGCATGTATTCTGGGTATTAAAGCTGCTATTGACATGAAGATTCAGTTCCTTGATGTGTATGGAGATTCAGCCCTGGTAGTGAGTCAGATTAAAGGAGATTGGGATACCAAGCATGATAATCTCATTCCTTACAGAGAACATGTGTTGTCTTTGATCCCACATTTCAAAGAGATTACCTTTGGACATATTCCACGAAGAGAGAATCAGTTGGCAGATGCATTAGCCACCATGGCATCTATGTTTGAAATCAGCTGGGATGATGAAGCTCCTAAGATTACCATTGATAGATTTGAGAAGCCTGCATACTGCAATGAGATTGACACAGAAGGGGCAGAGGAGAAGCCTTGGTTCTATGAAGTAAAAAGATATCTTGAAGCTCAGGAGTTCCCTGAAGGGGCATCTGTCAAAGATAGGAAGTTTCTGAGAAGGTTTTCTGCTAAGTTCTTTTTGAGTAATGGGATTCTGTACAAGCGCAGTCATGATTCAACTATGCTTCGTTGTGTGGATAAGAAGGAAGCAACTGAGATTATGGAAGAAATGCATGATGGGACCTTTGGCACTCATTCTAGTGGTCATACTATGGCAAAGAAGATTTTGAGAGCAGGTTACTATTGGTCTACCATGGAAGCTGATTGTTATCAACACTCCAGAACTTGTCACAAATGTCAAATCTATGCTGATAAAGTTCATGTACCTCCATCACCATTGAATGTGTTGACTGCTCCTTGGCCCTTTGCCATGTGGGGTATTGATATGATTGGTGAGATTAAGCCTACTGCTTCCAATGGGCATCGTTTCATCCTGGTGGCTATTGATTACTTCACAAAGTGGGTAGAGGCAGCTTCATTTGCATCTGTTACCAAGAATGTTGTGGCTCGATTCATTAAGAACAATCTCATATGTAGGTATGGCATCCCTGAAAGGATTATCACTGACAATGGCTCTAATCTGAACAACACTATGATTACTGATCTCTGCACGCAGTTCAAGATTAAGCATCACAATTCTTCTCCGTATCGTCCGAAGATGAATGGGGCAGTTGAAGCTGCTAATAAGAACATTAAGAAGATTGTACAGAAGATGACTATTACTTACAAGGATTGGCATGAGATGTTACCATTTGCTCTTCATGGTTATCGTACTACAATACGTACTTCAACAGGGGCAACCCCATTCTCCTTAGTCTATGGTATGGAAGCAGTTCTGCCCATTGAAGTTCAGATCCCCTCCTTGAGAATTATGAAGGATGCAGGCTTGGATGAAGATGAGTGGATTCAGACTCGACTGGACCAGATAAATTTGATTGATGAGAAGAGGTTAGCAGCAGTTTGTCATGGCCAGATGTACCAAAAGCGAATGATCAAAGCTTTTAACAAGAAGGTTAAGCCAAAAGTATATCAGGCTGGTGACTTGGTAATCAAGCGTATCATATTACCACAGGGTGATCCTAGGGGCAAGTGGACTCCAACATATGAAGGACCATTTGTAGTCAAGACAGTGTTCTCAGGAGGTGCCATGATACTGACTACAATGGATGGAGAGGACTTCCCTCAGCCTGTAAACGCAGACATAGTTAAAAAATACTACGCATAAAAAGAGACCCGCTAGGTTGACAGGCCTAGGCAAAAATAAGGGCATCCCGGCAAACCAAAAGGGTTTGGGCAAAAATTAGGGATATATATAAAAAGATGTACACCCGGCAAGTCGAAAACCTGAAAAGGCGGCTTGGGCAAAAAAGGGTATCCCGGTGGATTGAAAACCCGAGAGGGCAATCCAGGCAAAAGTTAGGGATTAAAGCGTATGACTATGTCTCGTTTGGATCACTCATGAAACTGCAACCAGTTGTACTACTTATTCAAGCTCGAACAGATAAAGATCAATCCAATCGTTTCCGTCTCAACAGCAAGAAGATGAGATACTTGAGTGGCAATAGTAGAATTGAAACTCAATAGGATTGTTTCCCACATAGCTGATTCTCTTTTGTAAAACTTTATGACAAAATCCTCTTACTAGGGTTTATATCTCCTTGTACAAACTTACCCGTGTATGGGTCACTTCTTGATATAAATAAATTCCATCTTTTGAATCCAGATTTACTTTTACCCTATTTACATAAGCGAAACGTCCATTGATTGTGTTGAATGTATGTATGCCTTTGAATATGATTGATGTTCACCAGAAATGCATGTATGCTTTTAATATGATTGATGTTTACCAGAAATGCATGAAAATGCGGTAATAGTATTTACTAAGGACGAACGAGGGAAGGATTTCAACGAAGCTTCGCCGGTTCACCCTACAAGACAGTTACAAACCCTCAGTAGGACTAATCCATCTTCATAAAGTCTAATCTCCCCTGGAATTTATATCCATTTCTTTTATCCTCATACGGATATTTGGGAAATTACTTTCCAATCAGGGTACGACGAACGAAGACGGGATGTTATACTTATCCTACTATCAAACGAAGACGAAGGTTATATATACCCTATTATCCCCAGCATACGGGAGGTTATACATACCTTACTATCACCAGCATACGGGAGGTTATCTATACCCTGTTATCCCCAGCAGACGGAGGGTTATACATTCTTCAACAAACGAATCGGGATTTATTTTCCCTGGCCAGCAGTTGTTATACGAAGATATCCAGGCGCTTCCAGCAGTATCATATCATACATACATCATTTACATCATACCATAGCATACATACCCATGAATACATAATACATTACCTAAGTGCATCATATCATACATGCATACATAAAGCATAAACTAATATTATTATACAGAATGCTACCTTGTTTCAGGTTAATTATCCAACGAACAAAATTATGGTCTCCAGGACTGCTTTATTGTAACCTTAGTGTTACTTTATCCTCCTGATGAGCTTCTTTGGGACTGCTTTATTGTAACCTCAGGGTTACTTTATCCTCCTGATAACTTCTCATGACTTCAAGACTGCTTTAGAGCTATCCATTGCTCTATCCTCCTGAAGACAATTACATTATTATTTCAAGACTGCTTTAGAGCTATCCATTGCTCTATCCTCCTGAAATCATATCTTCAAGACTGCTTTAGAGCTATCCATTGCTCTATCCTCCTGAAGACAATTACATTATTATTTCAAGACTGCTTTAGAGCTATCCATTGCTCTATCCTCCTGAAATCATATTTTCAAGACTGCTTTAGAGCTATCCATTGCTCTATCCTCCTGAAATCATATCTTCAAGACTGCTTTAGAGCTATCCATTGCTCTATCCTCCTGAAGACAATTACATTATTATTTCAAGACTGCTTTAGAGCTATCCATTGCTCTATCCTCCTGAAATCATATCTTCAAGACTGCTTTAGAGCTATCCATTGCTTTATCCTCCTGAAGGCATATTACTTCTTCAAGACTGCTTTAGAGCTATCCATTGCTCTATCCTCATGAAGACATACTGCTACATCAATATTACTCCAGACTCCTGACAATTCTCATTATACTGCTGAAGAACTTTCCCCTAGTGGCATCTTTAAACCCACTCAATCATGTTCAACCAACCATCAATATCACTCTATGCACTGGTGAGTGCAAATTTTTGGGCTTTTGTGTTCAATCCCCTTCAACCTTCCAGGTTACGACTGGCAAATATACCAATCTAACCCCTCAGGTTTCAGGAAATTGAACAGGGGCAGCTGTTGCACCCCAAAATTTGCCCTCACAATACAAGACTTTGTGTTCTAAGAAAGTTCACAAGGTTCACAAGTTCTCCAACACTTGCAAGACCTTTCATGAAGTTCATGAAGTCCACAAGTCACTTCTTGAAGGTTCATAAGGTTCACAAGTCCTTCAATGCTTTCCAAACCTTTCATGAGGTTCATGAAGTCTACAAAGCCACTTCATGAGGTTCACAAGGTTCACAAGCTTCTCAATATTTACAAGACCTTTCATGAAGTTCATGAAGTCCACAAGTCACTTCTTGAAGGTTCACAAGGTTCACAAGTTCTACAATGATTACAAAGCTTTCCTGAGGGTCATGAGGTCTACAAAGCCACTTCATGAGGTTCACAAGGTTCACAAGCTTCTCAATATTTACAAGACCTTTCATGAAGTTCATGAAGTCCACAAGTCACTTCTTGAAGGTTCACAAGGTTCACAAGTTCTACAATGATTACAAAGCTTTCCTGAGGGTCATGAGGTCTACAAAGCCACTTCATGAGGTTCACAAGGTTCACAAGCTTCACAATACCTCCCATAGGTATCACAAGACATTGTATGAAGATTCACAAGGTTCACATAGTTCACAATTGGTCAAAGAAGTTGACAATTCCCTCAGACAATGCATCTCCTAAGCAGTGCATCCAAAACTAGGGTTTTGACTTTAATCAGGCTAAATGGACTTCCAATACCTCAAGTGAGTTTCATAGCATCTTATATGTGTGTAATAACCCCCATGTCAAGTTTCAAGACTTTTCTCAAAAGTTTGCTCAGTCAGATGATCAGATAAGTCAAAATCAGTCAATGCAGTTAAAAAGTCAAACTGAGGTCAACTGTGGTCAAACCAAAGTCAAACTTCATGATTTTTTGCCAACATCAAGTATATGAAGTAAAATTCATCATTTGATCAAGGGTTGATCATGATTCATCAAGGAGATTCCAGATCATCAATAATCAGGAGTTTCTAAATTAGGGTTTCCTCAGTAAAAGTCAACTGAACTTTGACCAGGCATAACTTTCACATACTTCATCACCAAGTCTCCATCCAAAACTCATTTTGAAGGAAATTGAATTCTCTACAACTTTGATGTTGAAGGTTAAGCCCAAAAATGCTTCATTTGAAAGATATGATCTAAGACATTATAGGTCATTTCAAAAGTCAACAAAAAGTCAACAACTTCAAGAGGGCATAACTTGAGATTGGTAAATGATATGGACCTGAAACCAATGGGGTTGTTTAGAGGACTCTTCAAGCTTTCCAAAAAGTCCAAGAACACCCTCATACCTTTAAAATTGAGGGAGATGTGCCCTTGCAAAGTTGGACAATTTTAGGATGGTTTATGTTGAAAATGGAGGCTTAAAAGTATTTCTTTCCAAATGGGCTGCCTAATTCATGACCCAATCCATCTCCTAATATGGTGCACGACCCAATTGAACAAAAATCATCATTTTTATTATTTTTTATTTATTTATTATTGATTTAACTCCTAAAAATCATTTTAAATAAATAAAAAATATGAAAAGTTATTTTTGGGTGAAGATTTTGTTCCTAAAAATTCATAATTATAGATTGGAGTCAAAGGAGAAAGAAATCATGAGATTCCTCCCAAAATAGTAAGGCCTTATGATCAAATATTTGAAATTTACACAAGGATCTTTTTCAATATTTTTTGGACCAAATCTTCACACAACCAAATGATTTTTCTGACCTAAATCAATCCCATATATATACATAACACAAACCCTAGCTCATACACGAATTGGCAGCATCTCATAGGTAAGTTCAACATTCAAAAAAATCAACAAAAAGTAAGAATCGGTTTTGGAGTTTGAGAACTTTTGAAGGTAAATTGAGAACATATACATGTTCATTGATCATCCATGAAGCAAAATCATCCATCATACGCATCCAATATGCCCCATATTGTCAAACCCGAGCCATCTTTGTTCTTGATTTTTTCTTTTTCGATTACTATGATTCACTGCGTTTAAACAAATTTTGATTGTCTAATGATGTTCATGGTGTTGTGTGGATTGATTCTGGGCAGGAAAACTCAAGAACCAACGCCTAATTCGTGAGATGCCATTTTTAGGGTTTTGACCTAAGTTTGGGGATTTTCAATTAAGTAAATATAAATTGATTTTAAAGACATAGAGTTGATCGTGTGAATGTTTGGATCATGATGCTGGTCTCAATTTTGCAAAATCATACTGTTTCGTTGCTTGTTGAGTTTTGCAGGTTTTGCTGGGGTTTCTTTTTTCGCAGGAAATGTTATAGGTAAAATCGCAGCTAAATTCGAAGGTCTCAAGGTTGAAGATGAAGCTTCCCGCGCCCTGAAAATTCAAAATTTGTTTAAAATATTTTATGAATTATTATGAGTTTAACTATCACAAGTGTGCTTGTAGCCTGGTGGAAGGTCATGCGCGTGTTTGGATACAGGGACAGGGTTCGAATCTGGCCTTGTGCCATTATTTTGTTATTTTTTCAGGACAAGATAAGACTTAATATATTATAGCTTGTTGCCAACAAGCTAACAGAATTGGCTCTCCCAGCCCGGCGGTAGCGCGTGCGTCTTGCAAACAAAAGGTCCTGGGTACGAAACCACCCCAGGCCTTTTTGTTCTTTTATTTTTCTGAATTTTCGTGATCAATGCATAAAACAAAATGAAGATGTTTCTTTAGCACCTACGTTTGGTTGGTCCAGTGGTCACTGTTGCTGCCTGCTAGCAAGAAGGCTTGGGTTCAAATCCCATCAGGTTCTTTTTTTCTATTGTTTCTTTATTTTCTTTTGTTTTCTAGTTAATTCAATTGATTTAAAATAATCTATATTATAAAATATGTATATATGTTATATAACCTAGTTAATCTTAAAATAATTTTCTAGAAAAAAAAAAAAATAAAGCTCTTGTTTTTTATTTAAAAATTTTATTAGTTTATATTAATTAAAATAATGTTATATGATTATTAAAAAAATAAATAAATTTTTATATGTATATAAACCCTAAAAAAAAATATAAAGCCCTAATTTTCCAATCCTAAAAATATTTTTCTAAATAAAATTTAATTCTGTTTTTTTTTCTTAATATAGTCATAATTTTTTGTAAATGTAATTATAAGTCAAATTAATTTTCTTTTTAGTATTTAGAAATAATTTAATTTAGGATAATTATATGATTAAAAATAATTTGTAAATATAATTTTAACATGATATTTAAATTTTTTTTTTTTATAATATGTATATAAATATAGATATATGTTTATAATAATTAAAATTCTATAATTATGATACATTTGAAAAATAATTTAATAATTAATATATGAATAGAAAAAATATCTAGTTATGCATGTTAATTTCTTTTGATATTATTGTTATTACTATTAATTTTGCTTACTATAATTTTATTAATCTTGTATTTAATTTTTATTACTAACCATTATTTATCTTTAATTATTATTATTACTAACCTTATTTATTTTTATCACTAACCCATTTATAATTTAATTATGTTTACTATTATTATTTTTGCTAATTTTCTTTATTATTATTTACTAACCCCTTTATTATTTATATTTTATTATTTATTGATTAAATTTGCTATTTTTATTATTATAATGTTGTAATTGTTTCTCGGTTGTAATTTTGTAATTATTTTAATTATTATTATGGTTAGTAATTAGGGAGTGTGAATAACATGTATGTAATATTAAAATAAATTTAGATAATTTTTAATATAAGATAATTAAATTAAACACTTCACACACGTAAGTCGATTTTAATCGCCGTCTCACTTTCTAAGGGTATCCCTCTCGTTGCCTACGAATAATGGTTAAGTGGGGTGTATAAAGCAAGTCCCTCAAATAGAAAATCATCAAAGTCCCTTATGGTTGCCTTTACGAATCGAGTCCCTTTCGAAAAATGATGATAGTCCCTCCAGTTTGCTTATTACACCCCACCATTGCCTTAAAAATCAAATTGTCCCTCACATGTCCCTTAACATCCAAAGTAAGGACTACCTACTCCATTATAGTAGGGATAGTCTTACTAAAGGAAAGAATAAAGAATAAGAAAGACCTTTAAACATTAGGGTAAGTTACTCCTAGGTACTTAAGCTCATTTCAAAACATTTTCACACTTAAACTATTTTCAAACAAATTTTCAAACAAGTTTTTTTACACATCCATACATGGATTATTATTAAACTATTCTGAAATTTTTTGCTATTCATACACTACACTTTCAAAACAATTCAAAAGTGAGCTTAAGTACCTAAGAGCCCATGGATAACCATGGATGAAAAGGGTGCTAACACCTTCCCTTTTCATAACCTACCCCCCGGACCCAAAATATTCTCTAAGGTCTTTCCTGTTCTTTTATAACCTTTCCTTATGGATAAAATAAAAGTCGGTGGCGACTCTTGCTATCCGCAACATTGTTTAAAGTCAGTTCACCGTGTTACACTACCTTTTCACAATTACTTAACCAATCTTTTGTTAATATGCAGGAAAAGGTCAAGAAAGGTAAATCTACTCATGTCAAAGAGGTTTAAGCCTTCCAAAAGTAATTTGAAACTGTCTATCGACCAGATGACCTTAGTTGAACCATTAATGAGGTTGTTGTCACTTTGAAGGAGAATTTTTTTATAGAAAATGGAGAAACTGAAACTTCCTTCCAATATTCTCCTGAGAAACGCTATGAACTAGCTCTTAAACTCATTCCTCCCAAAGTTCCTTGACTGCCTACTACTGAGTTTGGAGTGGTTCTTTCCCCTTCATTTCCAGAATGGTTTGTATGCGGGGATTCTATTAAAATCCTTCGACAACAGTATCAACCTAAAGCTTAAAGGGTGATTACGACTAAACAAACGCTGGACAGTTTCAAAGGGCACCTTCGATTGAGTAATCTTTACCAAACCACTTATTTTATAATCCATATTTGTGTTTTAATTTCAGTAGTGCCTAAGAAGACTGGCTCGTTGAAGAGCACCACTGTGAAGGCTACTCATGAGGCTTCCCATGCAGCTCGAAATCTTCCTCCCACTCTAACAAGAAAGCCAAGGAGGGGTGCCCAACTAATCACCCACAAAGAAGATGAAGAGGACCTATCTCCCCTAAAGAGGGTAAACTTATCAAAAAGAAAATGAAACTTGCAAAAGCTCTTGATACTGCTAGCCAATCCTCCTCGAAGGTGGCCAAATTTATAGAGAATACACCCTCTCCAAAGGGTGTTGAAAGACAAACTCCTAGGGACATGTCGAAGGCGACCGCTGGCCCAAACGAAAGCAACAACTCAAGCCCTTATGCTGATGGCACTCAGGTAAGTTTTATTCTTGAATTACTTTCTATATGAACATTTTGGTTGACTGTTCATTGGCCTAATCATTTGATTTTCTATTTCAGGCTATTATTGGTGGCTCTACTCCACCACAACCAACAACTACTAATCCAATTGTTCTTCTTAATAGTCAAGGTGATTCTATTTATCACCCTACATCTGATCCTTGTTCTGGGAGAAACTCTTTGAGTGAGATTAACAAACCTAATTTTGTTACAGTTACCTCTCCTCAAGCGGTGCATCAAGGCTCACCTGCCAAGACTACTACTGAATAGTCCCATACAGCTGGGTCTGACCATGAAGGGGAGACTCTCCAAAATAAGCAAGACCCTTAGGTCGAAGAGCCTACTCACATGGAACGATAACAAGATCTTGTTGAGGATGAACACTCCCCTCACGATTACCTTGCCAAACAAGATCTCTTTTATTTATGTTTTCAACCTTCAATCTTCACGTTTACATTCCTGCAAGATTTTAACATTTTTCTCTTAGCCAAACTTATGACTAGGCATTTCAACTGCTATCCAAAAGGTGTTGTCTCTAAACCATAGAGATTTTGCCTCGTTCTGCCAAACCTTAATTTGTAAAACATATTTTATTCTAATATTCATGTGCTTCAACAACACAAGTCCCCATATTTTGAAAATAACCAATAGTAAAGTCTTGGAACATATTTCTAGAAAAATTCCATGTATTTCCAAAGTCTTATTTGACTAGTCTTTATGACCATGAAAATTCTTCTATAAGAACCTCTTAACTAGTTTTTATTTATTACTTTGGCATTCAACATGAGTATCTCCACCAAATTTTCTACCAACAAGAAGGCTGTGAAAAAGTAAGAAAGCAATGAAAGTGTTAACGCTTCGATTATGTCATCCACTAGGACGAACACGTCCATGGAGTCTACTGCAACTAGAAAAAAATAGGTAACAACGTAGGGACTTCCGAGAGTTGTGTCAAAAAAGAAGATATCATGTCAAAAAGGAAGACTCATATGGTGAACCTAACGAGGACTGTATGAATTATCTTCATTCAAGACACTAGAAGAGACATGAATAATTTATCCTCCCTATGTATTTTATGTATCTTTATTTCTTTGAAGCTTCATGTATGCCATTTTGGCCAGTTAGCCTATTTTGGCTTCTTCCTATAATAAAATTATGCTTTGATCTGAATCTCTTGCAAGATAGGCCTATATTTCTTCAAATATTTTCCCTTTACTTTTAAGATTCTTTGAACAACGTCAATTTCTTGAATCTCATATGCATTGTTGGTAAAGGTATTGATAATCTCAAAAGGACCTTCCCATTTTGGGGACCATTTCCCTAAATATTTGGTCTTTCGATCCATATGTAAGATAACTTTCTATATCAATTCCCAAGTCGAAAAGGTTTTAACATTAACCCTTTTATTATAAGACTTTTCTAGTCTTTTCTTTTGCCTTATAAGAAATTCCAAAGCATAGAGCCTTTCTTCATCTAGGTCTACCAATTCATCCAACATCATGTTCTAATAAGCTTCAGTTGGAATCTTATGATGTCTTTGCCCTTATAGACTGAAGATAAATTTCTACAGGAAGAACTGCATCATGGCCAAATGTAAGTCGAAATGAGGTGGTATTGGTTGCCTCTTTAGGGGATGTTCGACATGCCCAAAGAATTTGGTCCAATGTCTTATGCCAATTATTTGGCTTTTTTCCCACATGCTTTTTTATCTATCCAATAACCACTTTATTTTCTTCTTCAACTTGGCCATTTTCCTGAGTATAATAAGGCATAGAAGTTAGAAGTTTGAAACCCATTTCTTTACTAAACTCTTTCATCTTTTGACTAGTGAAAACTGACCCTGATTTGTTGTAATAGTTTATGGGATTCTAAACCTATAAATGATATGTTTTTGAATAAATTGAATCACATCCTCTTGGTCAACATTTGGTAAAGGTATCGCTTCAACCCATTTGGTGAAATAGTCAATACCTACCGAAATGTATTATTGGTTTCTAGAAGATGCTGGTCGAATTTCTTTCAACCAAATCAAAAGCCCAACCTCTAAACGGCCATGGTTTGACAATATAATGTAGTTCACTTGCAGGGACATGTTGGCTGCCAGTATGAATTTGGCACTCTTGACAGCCCTTGGAAAATTCAATACAATATTTTAACATAGTAGGCCAATACATGCCTTGTCGAAACAAAATCCATTTCATTTTGTGACCTACTTCATGGCCCTACATGCCCCACTATGTCCAGTCGAGAGAGCCAAATATGCTTCTGACTCACTAAGACACTTTAGCAACACTCCTTCAGAAGTCTTTTTAAATAATTCATTACCTAATAAGACATAAATTAAAGATTGATACCTAGCCTTTCAATTTGTCGAAGATGTTGGATTTTGGAGATATTCTACTGTAGGTTTCCTCCAATCCTGTCTGTTAGAGCATTGATTGCTAGAATTGCAAAGTTGTCTTTGTCAGTGTATCCAAGCTTTGTTTCTTCTAAGTCTGATGGGGATAACCTAATTGGCATTACTTTCCCTCTGAATTCAATCACATCTTGCAATTTTTTCTTCAAAATTATGTATCCTGATGCAATCTGAGCCAAGTATGTTTCAATTTGGTTTTCCAATCTAGGGAAGTGTCGAAAGCTAACTGCTTCAAAATTCTTAAGTAGTCGATTCACTATTACAAAGTACATGATTAGATTTTATTTTATGCACTTGTATTCTTTGGTAACTTGTTTAATAACCAACTAAGAATCTCCCATTATTTCGATATGAGTTTCCCCCAATTCCAACAATACCTTAAGTCTAACTATCAAAGCCTCATATTCAACCTCATTGTTCGAACAACAACCTTCGATTTTATACTTAAGTGTTATTGAGATTTTGTGAGGAGAAATAACAAGCACCCCTATGCATGTCCCATATTTATGGCTAGACCCATCGAAGTATAACTTCCAAGATTTGACCTCGAGATAGTTCAATGCATTTTCATTAATGGAGTGATCGACAATAAAGTCTGCCACTACTTTTCCTTTAACTGCCTTTAAAGGCCTATATGTTAAAGAATATCCAGTTAATTCCAATCCCATTTACCAATTTGATTGTGCAAAATAGGCTTAGATAACATATGTTTAATAACGTCGAAGCGAGAAGAAACATTAACATCAATTGGTTTTATATATTGCTTCAATGTTGTACATGAATAATATAAGCATAAACACAACTTTTCTACTATGTTATACCTAGTTTCTGCATCATTTAAAACTCTACTAAGGTGATAAATGGCCCTTTCGAAGTCATCATCATCCTCTTGAGCTAACATGCTCCCTAAAGTCTTAATTGATGCAGCTATGTACAATCTCATGCTCCTCCTCCTACAAGGTGGTGAGAGAATATGAGGGTGGCTCAGGTATTCCTTAATCTTGTCGAAGACTTCTTGTTGTGCTTGCCCCTAGTCGAATCCTTCTCTGTTGATTTAAAGCAAAGGTGAGAAGACTTACGTTTTGCAACTTAGGTTGGATATGAATCTCCTCAAGAAATTGATCTTCCCTAATAGTGATTGCAATTCCTTCTTTGTTGATGGCGCTTTCGCTTCCATAATGGCTTTAGTTTTATTTTGATTAATTTCGATCCCCTTCTTGTGGACTACAAAGCCTAAGATGTCCCCAACCTGTACACAAAAAACACACTTAAGAGTATTCATTTTAAGACCATGCTTTCTCATCCTTTCAAAGGAATGTCGAAGATGATATATGTGATCTTTCCCTGAATTAGAATTAACAACAATATCATCAATATAAATTTGCATAAAAGTGTCTATAAAAACATGGAAGATCGAATTCATTGATCTTTGATAGGTTGCCACATCATTTTTTAAACCAAAAGGCATAACTACCCATTTGTAGGCGCCTAAGGCTCTTGGACATCGAAAAGCAGTCTTTGGGACATTCTCTTCAGCAATGAATATCTTATTGTATCCAGAATAACCATCCTTCATGCTAAGATATCCAAGCCCTGCGGCAGAGTCGACTATCATTTCTGCTACATGCATTGAATACTCATCATTGGGGGTTGCAAAATTTAAGTCTCTAAAATCAATACAAACCCTTAAGGAGTCACTCTTTTTTATAACTGGTACAATATTAGCTAACCATTCAACATACCTGGTAGTATGGATGAACTTGCATCGAAGTAGCCTTTCAATTTTCTCTTTTATTTTGGAGAGGATTGTTGGGGCGAACCGTCTTAGATTTTTCTTGACATGCTTCTTCCCATGCTTGATTGGCAATTTATTTTCGACAAGCTCTTTTTTCAAGCCAGGAATTTCCTCATAGTCCTAAGCGAAGAAGTCTTGGAATTCCTTCAGTAACTGGACTACTTTGACTTTGTGATGTGGGTCAAGGTTGGCACTAATGTATGTAGGCCTTTTAACCTCACCTTCTCTTAAGTCAATTTCTTCCAAAGGATCTTGAGCCAACATTTTGATGTTGTCTGACAAAGGGTCCTTCTCAAAACCTAAAGGCTCATTGTCATAAATAGAATCAAGCCTTTGGTCTTGTTCTTCGATTAAAGTTTAATCAGGTGGTTTAGGGTCAAAGTCTTTTCCAGGACCTCCTTCGATAAACTTTGTGGTGGCTTCGACAACCATGTGATTTTGCATATTCTCCAAGGCCGCTTGTAACTTGGTTTCATCCACATAGGCCAAAATTCTTTGTAGTGCTTCGAGCTCAGTCATTATTACTTCCCTCGTTTCCCCAACCTGTGGGGCGTATCTGTGACTCCCCAAAGTAAAGTGGGAAATTGCCTTCATCCCGTACAACCTCTTTCCCATCGAAAGCCCTTAACATGATGCAGGTATAATGAGCAGAATACATGGTCCTCAGGGGTAAATTCAAATTCTTCTGGGGTGCATGGTGCAATATTGTAACACGGTGGGAGAACTGACTTTAAGCAATGTTGCGGATAGCAAGAGTCGCCACCGACTTTTATTTTATCCATAAGGAAAGGTTATAAAAGAACAGGAAAGACCTTAGAGAATATTTTGGGTCCGGGGGGTAGGTTATGAAAAGGGAAAGTGCTAGCACCCTTTTCATCCATGGTTATCCATGGGCTCTTAGGTACTTAAGCTCACTTTAAATTGTTTTTTGAAAATGTAGTGTGTGAATAGAAAAATTTTCAGAATAGTTTAGTAATAACCCATGTATGGATGTGTAAAAAACTTGTTTGAAAATTTGTTTGAAATTGTTAAGTGTGAAAAATTTTGAAGTGAGCGAGTACATAAGAGGAACCTACCCTAATGTTTAAGGTCTTTCTTACTCTTTATCCTTTCCTTGGTAAGACTATCCCTACTATTAAGGAGTAGGTAGTCCTTACTTTGGAGGTTAATGGACATGTAAGGGACATTCTGATTTTTGGAAAGCCATTGTGGGGTGTAATAAGCATAAAGAAAGGACTATCATCATTTGTTTCGAAGGGACTCGATTCGTAAAGGCAACCATAAGGGACTTTGATGATTTTCTATTTGGAGGGACTTGCTTTATACACCCCACTTGACCATTATTCGTAGGCAACTTGAGGGATAACCTTAGAAAGTGAGACGGCGATTAAAATCGACTTACGTGTGTGACGTGTTTAATTTAATTATCTTATATTAAAAATTATCTAAATTTATTTTTTGAATAACAAACATGTTTTACACTCCCTAATTACTAACCATGACGAAAATAATTAAAATAATTACAAAATTACACCCGGGAAACAATTACAAAATTATAATAAAAATAATAAGCAAAATAATTAAATAAAAATAAATAAAATATAAATAAGCTATAAAATATAAAGGGGTTAGTAAATAATAATAAATAAGATAAACATAATTGAATTATAAATGGGTTAGTGATAATAGCAATTAGAAATAATAAACAATGTTAGAATCATAGAATAATAAATAATAATATGGTTAATAAATATAGAATTAATTAAAAGGTTAATAAAATTGTAATAAGCAAAAATTAGCAACAATATAGTTAATAGTAATGATAGAAACCAAAAATATTATAAGAACAAGATAATGAATAAAAAAAAGAATTAACATACACAACTAAATAATTTTTAATTCATATACTAATTATTAAATTATTTTTAAATGTATTATAATTACATGTATTAACATTTTTTTTTATTAAACAATATATACACATTATAAGAAGAAAATAGGTTTTAAATATCATATATAAAATTTAATTCTATTAATTATTATATTTACAAATTATTTTTTAACCATATATAAAAAAAAATAATCATTATAAATTAAATTGTTTCTAAATATTTAAAAGAAAAATAATTTGGAGCATAAGTGTATTTACAAAATTTATAAGGATTATAGTAAACATATATACATAATAGTTATGTTAGGAATTAGAAAAAATAAGATTATTAAGAAAAATAGAATTAGGTTTAAAATGAATTAGGGTTTATTAAAAATATTTTCTAGGGTTTGATTATTAGGATTTATTTATATACAAAATTTATTTTTAACTAATATATATATTATAAAATTTACATTGAAAAATCATGAGTTTTATATTTTTTAGAAAATAATTTTAAGAGTTTGAATACATAATATATACATATTTTATAATATAAATAATAATATGTTAATTATTTAAATCAATTGAATTAAACAAGACAATAAAAGAAAGGAAAAGAAAAGGAACCTGGTGGGATTCGATCCCAGGACTTCACCCTTGCAAGCAGCAACAACATCCACTGGGCCAGCCAGGCGCAGGTGAGAAAGAATGAAGCATGGTTGCTTTTGTGCCTTGCCCTTGAAAATCCAGAAAAAAAATAAATGAACAAAAAGGCCTGGGGTGGTTTTGAACCCAGGACCTTACAGTTAAACATGCGCACGCTTTACCACCTGGCTGGGAGAGCCTTCCTGCTTACCAAACAAACACTAATAATAATATATTAAACAAACATATTGAATGAAAAAAAAAGATCAAAACATTGGTAGAGGCAGGATTCGATCCCATCCCCCTCTTGTCAAACGCGCATACGCTTTACCACTGGACCAACCATCAGTTGGTGATATACAAACAGAAAGAATGGATAATATTTTAAAACAAAATTTGAATTTTAAAACTGGCGCGCATGGCCTTCTTCTTCAACCTCCAAACCTTCAAAATTTGCTGCGAAATCCTCCACGATATTTCCTGCGAAAAAAGAAACCCCAGCAAAACCTGCAAAACTCAACAAGCAGCAAAACTGTACGATTTTGCAAAATTGAAACCAGCATCATGATCCAAACATTCACACAATTAATTCTATGTTTTTAGAATTGATTTATTTCTTAAATCCAAAGTTCCTAAACCTAAGTCAAAACCCTAGCTATGGCATCTTGTGAATTGGCCACGGTTTCTTTGGTTTTCTTGTCCAGAAACAAGCTACACAACATCATAAACAACATTAGTCAATCAAAATCCATTAAAATGCAGTGAATCATGGGAATCGAAAAAATGCTTTCAAGTATGAACAATGCTTCGGGTTCATCATATGTGCATGAATTGGATGCATTTGAGGATTGCTTTCGACTCAATGATGACTAAGGAAGCTAGCCATGTCCTTGTTTTACCTTGTAGAGCCTTGAATCTCCAAATCCGAATTTCACTTTTTGAAGGATTTTGGTGTTTTTGAACTTACCTTGAAGCTGCCAGAATTCGTGAATGAGGCTAGGGTTTGTGTTATGTATATATATGGGAATGATTCTAAGTCAAAAGTTTGATTGATTTTGTGGAAGAATGGATTCAAAAAGATTGAAAAAGATGGTGTTGTAAAAGTCAAATATTTGCTCTTGAATGCTTGCTATTTTGGGATAATTCACATGATTTCCTTCTCCTTTGACTCTAATCACCCTTTAAGACTTTCTAGAAATAAAATTAAAATTTATTTTCATGATTTTATATTTTATTAGAATTTAAAATGACTTTTTAATATAAAAATCATAATAAATAAAAATAAAATAAATAAAATTATGAATAAATTAAATTAATTTCGTGCAAGCCATTATGAAATGAATTGGGTCACAATTTAGGCAGCCCATTTGGAAAGAATTACTTTTAAGCCTCCATTTTCAACATAAACCATCACAAAATTTCCCAACTTTGCAAGGGCACATCTCCCTCAATTTTAAAGGTATGAGGGTGTTATTGGACTTTTTGGAAAGCTTGAAGAGTCCTCTAAACAACCCCATTGGTTTCAGGTCCATATCATTTACCAATCTCAAGTTATGCCCTTTTGAAGTTGTTGACTTTTTGTTGACTTTTGAAATGACCTATAATGTCTTAGATCATATCTTTCAAATGAAGCATTTTTGGGATTAACCTTCAACATCAAAGTTGTAGATAATTCAATTTCCTTCAAAATGAGCTTTGGATGGAGACTTGGTGATGAAGTATGTGAAAGTTATGGCTGGTCAAAGTTCAGTTGACTTTTACTGAGGAAACCCTAATTTAGAAACTCCTGATTATTGATGATCTGGAATCTCCTTGATGAATCATGATCAACCCTTGATCAAATGATGAATTTTACTTCATATACTTGATGTTGGCAAAAAATCATGAGGTTTGACTTTGGTTTGACCACAGTTGACCTCAGTTTGACTTTTTAACTGCATTGACTGATTTTGACTTATCTGATCATCTGACTGAGCAAACTTTTGAGAAAAGTCTTGAAACTTGTCATAGGGGTTCTTACACACATATAAGATGTTATGAAACTCACTTGAGGTATTGGAAGTCCATTTAGCCTGATTAAAGTCAAAACCCTATTTTTGGATGCACTGCTTAGGAGGTGCATTGTCTGAGGGAATTGTCAACTCTTTTGACCAATTGTGAACTTTGTGAACCTTGTGAATCTTCTTAGATGTCTTGTGATACTCATGGGAGGTATTGTGAAGCTTGTGAACCTTGTGAACCTCCTGAAGTGGCTTTGTAGACCTCATGAACCTCAGGAAAGCTTTGTAATCATTATGAAACTTGTGAACCTTGTGAACCTTCATAAAGTAACTTGTAGACTTCATGAACCTCATGAAGGGTATTGAACATGTTGAGAAACTTGTGAACCTTGTGAACCTTCAAGAAGTGACTTGTAGACTTCATGAACCTCATGAAAGGTATTTGAAAGCATTGTGGGACTTGTGAACCTTGTGAACCTTCTTAGAACACAAAGTCTTGTATTGTGAGGGCAAATTTTGGGGTGCAACAGCTGCCCCTGTTCAATTTTCTGAAACCTGAGGGGTTAGATTGGTATATTTGCCAGTCGTAGCCTAGAAGGTTGAAGGGGATTGAACACAAAAGCCCAAAAATTTGCACTCACCAGTGCATAGAGTGATATTGATGGTTGGTTGAACATGATTAAGTGGGCTTAAAGATGCCACTAGGGGAAAGTTCTTCAGCAGTATAATGAGAGTTGTCAGGAGTCTGGAGTAATACTGATGTAACAGCATGTCTTCATGAGGATAGAGCAATCAATAATGATAACCCTAAAGCAGTCTTGAAGCAATAATATGATTTCAGGAGGATAGAGCAATCAATAATGATAACTCTAAAGCAGTCTTGAAAATATGATTCAGGAGGATAGAGCAATGGATAACTCTAAAGCAGTCTTGAAGTAATGATATGACTCCAGGAGGATAGAGCAATGATAACTCTAAAGCAGTCTTGAAGTAATAATGTAATTTCAGGAGGATAGAGCAATCAATAGCTCTAAAGCAGTCTTGAAATAATGATATGACTCCAGGAGGATAGAGCAATGGATAACTCTAAAGCAGTCTTGAAGTAATAATGTGATTTCAGGAGGATAAAGTAACCCTGAGGTTACAATAAAGCAGTCCCAAAGTAATAAGAAGCTCATCAGGAGGATAAAGTAATCCTGAGGTCACAATAAAGCAGTCCTGGAGACCATAAGTTTGTTTGTTGGATAATTAACCTGAAACAAGGTAGCTTTCGTATAATAACATTAGTTTATGCTTTATGTATGCATGCACTTAGGTAATGTTCTATATGTCTATGGATATATATGCTATAGTATGATGTAAATGATGTATGTATGATATTGAAGGAAAATTGCGATCTAAACGCAGCGGAAAACAAAAATTTTCCTTTAGTGATCCTTACGAATGAGCATGGTCAGTGATAGAATCGTTACCTCTTTGTGGCGATTCAGATCTTTGATGCAGCGATCACAAGCGTTGATGAAGTGCAACGCCTCTACTCAGTCCACACGAACAGCTTCCGGTCACAGTGCTAGCTGCTTATGAACGGAATTATTTGAGTGAGAATCAAAAACGAAATTGCATCAAGTGAAAGCTTCATCACAAGGGTTCCTTTTATAGACTCTCTTGTGGGCTGCGGGCTAAAAGCCCAATTCACATGATCCATAATAATATTATATATTATTATAATAACTATTATTATAATAAATATATTTATTTTATTATTATTTTATAACCATTATAAAATAACAATAATTATTATTATATTATCCGAATTTCTATTTTCACTTAAGTGCACCGTACCTTACGGTGTTCCTTTGATTTCTCTATCTCTCATCAAACTGTCCTTATGTGTGTGACCCTGTAGGATTTCGTAACGTTGGTAATTATATTAAATTATATATTTAACATAATAAACAGTGAGCGGTATCTAGCAACACATCACTGCTACCCAAGTCACGAAAATGTCATGTGATCTGACAAAACCTTTTTTCGTGATAATATATGTTTGTACAATTACCCTTTTGCCCCTATGTCTATATTGAACACAAGGCATACACTGTGTCATCCTTGTCCAGTTCAATATTGGGCCCTTAGACATTTCTCCTGTTATGCAGGATTGGCAAATTCCATCTAGGACACTCATGTCCCTCAGCATGCTTCGTGGAGTGCCCATCAACTGTCTTTATGATCATCCAGTTACGGATAATGTTTGATCAGCAATAAAGCACCCGACTCTACATCTAGGGTCCATAGTGGTTTCAGGTCGAAGGGTGGCAATACACCATTATCACCATGAGAATAACTTATGACACTTTGCATAACATACTATGTAGTATTCTCATAGCGGGTCAATCCGGTATAAATATTACTCCTAATATTTATACCTATGTCAAGACTTGATAACTCTTTATCCATGATCCATGAGATGTGATCATCAGTCTATCTTCATAATAGTCTCAATGCTTTAATGTTATCCCACTTTGCAATAAAGCTTGACTACGGATATTTTAAGAATAATGTCTTTATGTTTAATGGGATCTCATGATTAAGTCACACTTAACATTTCATTAAACAGACTAACTATTCTAGGGACTTTATTATTCTGAAAGACAAATATAATAAAGAAATGCCTTTTTATTATTAAACGAATAATCCGATACAAGTACCAAAAAGTATTGGCCTCTAGGGCTTACACCAACAATCTCCCACTAGCACTAGAGGCAATTAGGCATACCCTTAATACCCATAGATCTAGTATGACCATCATGCTTCTGTTGCGCAAGAGGCTTTGTTAATGGGTCAGCGATGTTGTCAAGTGTAGGTACTCTGCATATCTTCACATCTCCCCGATCGATTATCTCTCGAATGAGGTGATAACGCCTAAGTATGTGTTTGGATCGTTGGTGAGATCTAGGCTCCTTAGCTTGTGCGATAGCACCATTGTTATCACAATATAAACCAATGGGATCCACAATGCTAGGGACTATGCCAAGTTCACTAATGAACTTCTTGATCCAAACAGCTTCCTTTGCTGCATTTGAGGCAGCAATATACTCGGCCTCAGTTGTAGAATCAGCAACTGTTTCTTGCTTTGAACTTTTCCAGCTCACAGCGCCACCATTGAGACAGAACACATAACCAGATTGTGATCTAAAATCATCCTTATCTATCTGGAAGCTAGCATCAGTGTAACCAATTACATCAAGCTCTTCCTGACCTCCATATATCAAGAATGAATCCTTAGTCCTTCTCAAGTACTTAAGGATATTCTTGACAGCTACCCAGTGAGCATCACCGGGATCAGATTGGTACCTACTGTCGTACCCCGAAAAATACGACCTCACGCGATCCGAAATGGACGGAGCCGCGCGCCGGACGGACTGAAGAGTCGCCACCTAATTCTATTTATTCCCGAAGAGGGAAAGGGAAGATATAGATACAACCCGGGAGGAGAAGGATGAGGACAAAGGTCAACGAAACCATTGCCTGGGTTCGGGAGTCGGTTATGCAGGGGGAAGGTATTAGCACCCCCTACATCCATCGTACTCGATGGGAACCATCTAAGTTAACGCGCGCGAAAGGATGTCTATGCTTAAACGAATTGCTTGCTAGAGGGAAATGAGTTGAATTATAAGTTAGATTGAACCTAGGTGCTCGGCAAGGATTGAGATCCTCGTGCCTACGTACTCCCGTGTGCAATGAGAAAGTCAGAGCCTCGTAGTTCGGCCTACTAAGGGTAATGGTTGTTGATTTTATTACCTTTCGTCGATGAAAGGGTTTAGGAGTTGAAATGCACTAAAGACTATGGATAGTTTATCTCGCCCAACAAGACGAGTGTCTTGCGTCGAAATAATCGGAGCGAGTAACGAAAGCTCGTTATCCCCCTTTCTACCGCTTAAGGCTCGTGGCGTACAAATCTTCTCGTATTATTAAAGTGTGTTTATTTCCTAAAGCCGCTTGACGTTGGATCAAGGGTTTGAATCTAATCGGAACATTTTGGTTTTTTGAGGTTAGAGGGTAAATGCAAATGGAGGTTGTTTTTGTGGTTTGTTAGCGAGGCACGAAGCGCTCGGCTCGCAAAGGTGAGGATCCTAATAACGAAATAATAACTGAAAAATAAAGTGCAAGTGTGCAAGTGCAATCGCTTGGCGTTGGACCAAGGATTCAGAATTAAATAAAATACGAGAAATAAAATGCGTACAAAATAAAGGGAGAGGGATACAAAGTAAATACAGGGGATTGCGAGAAATAAAGGGTATCATTGTATTTTGCCCAAGAGGAAGCGTGTGTGCAGTGTGTTTGAACTATTCGAAGGCGTTCGGCCTGTTTAATCGGGACGCAACTATTCGGAGGCGTTGGACCTTTTTCCGAGCGCAACTATTCGGAGGCGTTGGACCTTTTTGGGACGCGACAAAATTTGGTTCGTTTACTACCTTAGAGCCGATTTAATGAAATCGTTCTATGAGGAGTCGAATCATAACTTTTCAATGCGAAAATAATCGAATGAATAAATAAATAAATAAATGAATTGAATTGTTAGAAAAAAGAATAATGAATTAAATGATTAAATAAAATAAATAATATTAAGAATAAAATGAATTAAATTAAATTACATGTTGTTTGTCGAAACAATAAAATAAAAAAATAATTACAAAGGGGGGCCTCATATTGACCGCTCATCACCGATTAAATGTAATCGGGCGAAAACGGCCTTTTATAATATCATCGGCCCTATAAAAAATTACATAAAAGTGATGATCATTAATATTCTACTAAACCCATGATAAACTAGAAATAAAATGAAATTGAACTTTAAAAGAAATAATAAAAATATAATAGCAAGAAATCTAAAGAAAAATATAACAAACAAAAAATAAAAAAATAAAATAATAAAAAAAAAAAAAAAAAAAAAGGTCAATGGGTGCAGTTATGAACCAGGACTAATGAACGGGCCTAAGCCCAATAACACTTAAGAAAGAACAAATTGTACTTAAAAAAATGCAGCATGATGTGTGTGTACACAGATCAACCATGGTCTCATGAATCCAACAACAATTTATAATAATATCAGTAATAGTAAAGCACAAAACAATAATAAAAAAAAACATTATAAGAAAAAGTGAGTAAAGAAATAAATAATAAAAAAAAACATTAATAAGGATGAAAGGAGACGCAGGGTTACCCTAACGAGTTCCTCCCTCTTTCTCAACTTGCCGTTTTCTGCTTCTTCTCTCTCAATCGCGGTTCAGTATGCCTCCGTCTCTGTCACTCTGCTTCGTCCTCGATCGCGCCCGTCTCTCTCTGGCTCGCGAACAGGATCTCGCTCTGGCTCGCGGCGGTGGCTTCGGTTTCCTCTCTTCGTCTCGGATCGGTCAAACGGCGGCGGCTTGTGCTGTGTTGTTTCGGAGATGGGTTTGATGGTTGCGCGGCGGAAGAAGGTGAGCGGGTTTTGTAGCGATGGCCGGCGAACGGTGTTTTGGAGGAGAATGGAGAAGGTTGGCTTTCTGGGTTTGTTGGAGGTTTGAGTTTGCTGTTGTGACGGTCTGAGTTTGGAAGGTGAATTTCACAGTGTTCGTTGGTGTTTTTTCAGGTTGAGTTTTACTGCGTTTGGGTGATGGTTTTCTCACTGGGTCTTTTTTCTATGTTAGGTTTTTTTAGATGTTGGTAGCCGTTAGGGTTTTTCAGAGTTGTGGTCCTCTATCCTCTCTTCCTGATTGCAAATGATTGGGTGTTTATATAGGAGAATATTTGGATGCTTCATACGTGAGAGGAATCAACCAAATTCGTGTGAGTGGTTTTCTGATGAGCTGTATGGATCCGTTTAAAAGATTTGCAGTATGATTTTGTGGGGACCTCTCCTGATTATGACAGGTAAAGTTGTTTGTCTGCTAGCTGGAGACTCTTTGAGAAAAATGTGAAGGTGGTCCCTCCAAAATCCTTGAATCTTTACTGCATCTTTTCCGCACTTGGCTTCCTTTTGGATAGATTTCTGGCCATTCTTCTACTAATTCTCACTGTCTCCTGTTGTTGTTGTGAATTGCACTCTTGTCGATATGCTAACACCTAAATAATGTTTTGAGAATAACACTGATAACACTTCTTATGCTGGTTAAGCTATATCCTTATCATATCCTTGCATTACCCTGAAACTTTGACGGATGAACTCATGTAAACTTGGCTGAGTGTGTTTTTGTGATCACTGTCTTGTGAAACCATAACCCAGTCAATACTACACAGGTCTAAAATATCATGGAATAGGGTATAATCTCATATTTCATCATCTCTTGCTTATGTACAGACCTGCTAGTATGGCTTACGGATGAGATTTTGAAGGTCTGAAAACAAAAGTAGCTGCAGGAAAATCATGAGGTGAAGCTCCACTTATGGAGAGGTCAAATAGAGATTGGTTTTGTGATAATTTGGCCTTGGTGAGCTTGCTCTTTTTCTGTTGCTGTGACCTATTTCCAAATATCTCATCCTTCTCATTGAATTGCTTTTTTTACTTGTGATGATTTTTTGTACTGAACTAACCATGTGCTTCATTTTATGTATGCATGACTCGAGACGCTCACTGTGTTGCAAGAATGTCCATGGAACCTATCACATATGAAGCCTATGCATGGGAAGATTGAAAGTTTCTTGGAAGGGAAGAAACCGCAGCCTTGAACTATGGAAAGCGACCCCTCGCTGCTGCAATTCTCTTAGGCTCGAGTTGTGTGTCGTGTGTTTGAGATTAAAACCGCCTTGTAGCATTAGGCCTTGGTTTGTATCAAACTTCTAGGTATTGCAATCCTATTCTGCTATTCTACCTTTTGGTCGAGAATTTGGATCGTCGCTTTTATTTTGAACACATTTAACTGTTTCTTGTCTTTTTCCAGAAGCATACTAAAGACTCAAATTCTCCTTATGTGGCTTAATTATGTATCGACTTTCAGGAACCACATAAGAGTTTCAAGGATTGCCGAAATGGAACTACGGGTGCACCGAAGACAGCATTTGGTTTGAGTTTGATCTCAGAACTCAGTACAGATATTAACATAATGATCTTCTGAAGATGGGACAAGGGATTAATGATTATTGAAGCCGGTGGACAGGACTAGCGCCTTACTTGATGTTAGGGACTTGAATGCAGCTTTGCTTGTAACATACCATTTCAAACTAACTGTAATGAATTATGTATCACTTGTGCTGGTGCCTGCAAACTGCCTTTTAGATTTACCTTAGAAACTTGACAACATTGACTCTGATGTGAACTTACAGATTTGCACTTTATGCATTCTGAGGATTATTCTAAATTTGAAAATCTTCAACATCCATTTGTAATCTTGCTTTGATTTTCGCATACTGAGAAGTAGAGAAGCCCAAATGTGAATTACAGTACACATGATACATTCTTAATGTTTATCTTGAACTTTGTGAACCATGTCAAACTTGGATAATACAGTCAACACTCAAAGCATTCTTTATTCCCTATTCTGTATTTAATAATGGTGACAATAACACAATTTAATTCCAAATGAACTCTCTTTGTCTTGTATCTTAAAACCAAGGCCATAAAAGTTCTTGAAGATCTTATCCTTATTCTGCCCTCTCTTATCTCATTAAGCACATGATAGTTTTTCATATAAAAAAAAAGTACTACTTCAAAATCCATCTTGCCGAAATACTTAGACATTAGTAGAATTATCTTTTAAAGGGTAATGTATCTGAATGCACACTTGGATCCTCTTTGAAAAGTATTATGAACAAGATGAATATGTCTTAAAGTTAAGAGTCAAACTCAAGGAATGAGCCCAAAACGAGCCCATTTTGAATTTCTTTGGAAATAATGTTTTAGACAGAAAATAAAATAATGCGGGTAGGACAAATTTGGGGTATGACAGATGCCCCTATCGAATTGGCTTAGACCGGGTAAGGTGAACTGGCTCGCGTTTAATCTTACAAGGTATAAGATAATTAGATATGAACAGACTCCAAATTTGTCTAACAAAGAAAACAGAGGTTTGAAATTAGAAATGATGGGTGACACAGCAAGACACAATTAACAAAATAAATCACTTATCACCAGAGGGTGATAAGGCAAATAACTGAAAATAAAATCGCTATCACCAAAAGGATGATAAGGTGACCCCGACGTCAAAAGGATGACGAGTAACAGAAAATTAGACAATCGCTATCACCAAAAGGATGATAAGGCGACCCCAACACCAAAAGGATGACGAGTGACTGAAAATTAAAATAATTGCTATCACCAAAGGATGATAAAGCGACCCCGACACCAAAAGGATGTTGAGTAACAAGAATTAAATAATCGCTACCACCAAAAGGATGATAAGGCGATCCCAACACCAAAAGGATGCTGAGAAACAGAAAATTAAATAATCGCTATCACCAAAAGGATGATAAGGCGACCCCGACACCAAAAGGATGTTGAGTAACAAGAATTAAATAATCGCTACCACCAAAAGGATGATAAGGCGATCCCAACACCAAAAGGATGACGAGTAACAGAAAATTAAATAATCGCTATCACCAAAAGGATGATAAGGCGACCCCGACATCAAAAGGATGACGAGCGACAGAAAATTAAATAATCTGGAAGAGAAATATCCACCGAGGACGTCCACTGAATAATACCTAGGAATATCCTTGGAATCTTCTGTTGGCCCTGAATCCTGACCTCCGCTGGGGAAAGGCCTGGAATCATGGGTTGATCCTGGATCCTGAGTTATGCACGTATGCTTGACTTTTGAAATGGTATTCCATAATGATGGAGATACGATGCAAATGTTTATGCACTGAGATGTAAGTTAAAAACTGCTGGGGAAAATAAAAGATCTGATTTATTTGGGCATGCAAATGATGCATATGCTGCAAACGATTGATGCAAATGATGTGTATGATATTGATGATGCATAATGATGCATATGAGCGATTGGAATGAAAGGTGCCAACTTGGTGGACTTTTGGTTTGGTAGTTGCCAATAGGGATTGGACTTTGGGTGGGTGGAGGGCTTGACTTCCCGACACTCGATCTTTGACGATGTATGATCCGAAGACGGATCTGAAAAATCCAAGTTTGGTTATCTGCTGATGAGCGAAGCGACTTAATTGGCACGTGAAGACTGATTTGCTTTGAAGGGTTGCAAATGTCTGGCAAGGTCTGTTTGCTCAGCTGGGGAGAAGAGAGAGGAAGATTTGCTCCTTGTCTGCTTGCCCCTGTCTGCAGGGTATTTAAATAAATCTGATGGGGAAGCTTCGACAGTGGCCATGACATGACCTGCCCCTGATTGAGTCTTTGAAGGTGATCTTGCCCCTGATTGGACTGATTTTGAAATGAATTGCCCCTGATTGGGCTGTTGAAGATGATTTGTCCCTGATTGGACTGCTGAGGTAGTCTTGATTCATGTTGGCACTAATGAAATTCAGACTTCTCTTTTGATTGCCCCTTGTTGGGATTGTACTGATGTCAAGCACTGAATTGCAATTAAATTGTTCACACACAAATGGCAGTGTTAATGTAAAGTTCATGTAAGTTTGGAAAAAGTCAATTTATTTGAATGCTGTGAAAGTGTGACGAATGGACCGTTAGCCCAAACAAAGTGCTGATTTAGGAAGTGCATGAAAGATGCAGCAAGAATAATGTGCAATCGAGTTTGAAGATTAGCAAATATATGGGAGTCAATTTACGCAACCTTGTTGGTAGCATGCTTTCAGAATAAACCCTGCCTCAATTAGGTCTTTTGAGGGTTGTAACGTGGTCTGGTTAATGGTTTGAGAAACGAAGGATAATAAGCTCAAAGTTTGATTTGTACCCATCCCTTCTTCGTTATGTTCTCCAGTCCTACATTCAGTTAACTCTACACATGCATTCGTTTTGACTTTGCAAGAATGAAGATGAAGCTTTAAAGTTCGCTTGAAGTGGCAGTCATCCTATTTTGTTGTTGGTGACCCTTTGATTTTTTTTATTTGGTGGTCACTGATATTTGTTTTGTTTTTGTTGAGGATTTGAGTTCCTCTTTTGATTTCTTCTTTTTCGACTAAGTCTCCCTTTGGGTGCTCAACTTAGTGGTTTTTTCTTTTCTTTTTTTTTGTTTGAATATTGTGACTGCCAAGTCATTTGTTAATGGTCCTCTGACGGGATGTCTCATCTTGCGATTCGAAGGTGTAGTCACACTAACTGAACAACTACCCTGCCCCGGGTTAAATGTAAAGGGTTGTATCCGAAAGAAACTTCTACTTCTAGGCTCGAAGTGGTTGACTAGGGATTAACTCCTTATATCTCCAGTGTTTGGGGATTTGAACAAATGCCTGTACATCATTGACGAGGTTTTGTCCGAAAGCATACCGCAACAGTTATGGGTATTTCGTTTTCATCATCCTCCCTCAAATATTTGCTAAAGTGAAGTGAGGGAAATATTTTTGTGACTTTGTGATAAATGATAAATATGAGCGAATGCGAATAGATTGATTCAAAACATGCATAAACAAAACATTAACATAACCAAGTACAAATGACAACAATGTTCAGAGCAAATAGTACTTAAACAAACATTACAAAATAACAGGAATGCAGAAATAATAAATGGCACTGGCTGCCTTGATTTGAGGAATTGAACTTCTCTTGATTGAATGCTTCAAAGTTGGAGACTACTCAGCTTGGTCTTCAACAAACTCTTCAGATGTCTTCACTTGTTGGCACCGTGTGACGGCATTGGATCGTTCTGGACATTTGGATTTCTCGGAGTGAAGGTGAGATCCTTAGAGTCGATCAGATCTTGAATCTTGTGCTTGAACGATTTGCAATTCTCGAGCGTGTGACCTGGAGCACCCTTGTGATACTCACAACGGGCATTGGCATCATAGTCTCGGGCAGTACCAGTTTGTGGTGGCAAGTCTCTTAAAACAAGGGTTCCCTTTGCCATCAGTCCATTAAAGATTTCTCCATATGACATAGGCAAGGGATCAAAGGTTCTTTCAGGCCTTCTTGGCTGATATGGTGGACGCTGTTGAGGAGCGCGTTGTTGCTGTTGACCAGGCCGTGGTTGATAAGCCTGTTGCTGGTATGGATTGGGCGCATACTGCGCAGCTGCAACCATTGGAGGTGGACGTGGTTGATGAGCCATCTGAGGTGGAAATAGATTTTGAAAGGCCTGCTGATAAGGCATTGGAGGAGCTGGCTGATATGGCATAGGAGCATATTGTGCAGCAGCAACATAGGGATACTGATAGTAAGGAACTGGTGCAGGTGCACTCTGTTGAAAATTCCCACTTGCAGCAGAAATGGCATTTGTTTCGCCCTTTTTATACCCGTTGAAAGGTTTCTTGGCATTGTTCTGGCTGCTAGAGCCTCCTTGGATCTTTCCGCTTTTCAGACCCTCTTCAATTCTTTCTCCTACCATCACCATGTTTGAGAAACCAGAAGATACGCTGCTGATCAGCTTCTCGTAGTATTGCCCCTGTAGTGTACCCATGAAGATATCGATCAATTCACGGTCAACCAATGGAGGATGCACTCTGGCGGCTAGCTCTCTCCAGCGTTGGGCGTACTCCTTAAAGGATTCGCTCTCCTTCTGAGACATACTCTGAAGTTGAGTACGGTTCGGAGCTAAGTCAGTGTTGTACTTGTACTGCTTTTTGAATGCATCAGATAAATCGAGCCAAGTACGAACATTGTTGCGTTCGAGCTGCATGTACCATTCTAGAGATGCTCCAGACAGGCTGTCTTGGAAGCAATGGATCATGAGTTTATCATCTTTGGCGTGAGCGGCCATTTTCCTGCAGTACATCCTCAAATGGAGTTCAGGACAGCTGAGGCCTTTATATTTCTCGAATTCTGGCAGTTTGAACTTAGCAGGGATCACAACATCTGGAACTAAGCACATGTCTGAGGCACTCAGAGAAGTTGAGTTGTGTCCTTCCATAATTCGGAGTTTTTCAGCTAACTCGCGGCACATCTTCATAGCTTCAGACTCTTGAGCAGCCTGAGGATTGGTGATTGGAACAGCAGTATGCATCTCATACTCAACTTGATGATTCTCTTCAGTTTGAGGAAACTGGACTTGAGTTGGAATAGGTTGAGCTTGAGGAATAGCACCAACAGTAACACCAGAAGCAGGTATTGGTTGGGAAGTGGCCTCTTCAACAGCAGGAGTGAAACCCGGAGGCAAACCATAGACCAAAGGATTTGGAACTGGGACTGAAGGCATTGCTCGTGAGGTAGATCCTTGCATTTGAGCATTGTTCATTGCGGCAGCAGCTTCGCGACGTTCTTCCATTCTTGCCAAAGATTGCAAAGTCTCATAAATCTGGTCAATCTTGCCCTTGACCGAGTCAATCTCTTCCCTCATGGCAGCTTGTTCTTCCTGAATCACGTCCATCAGTCTTCTAGTGTTGGCTCGAGTTAAGTACGGTCGTCTAGCTCGATACGGGCGTCGGGAAACCAGCTTGATTTACTGAAGATGGAGGAACATGAAAATAAGTTTTTTTGATTTTGGAATGAAATGCAAGATGAATAAATGATGCAGATGAGATGATATGCAATGTCAGAATCCAGGATCACAAGATCAGGGTCTCATGAGTCCAAGGTACAGATGGAGGATACTTTGATCAGGAACTCCCTGGGTAGATTCTAAGGTTTTAAGGATCCCAAAGTTATCAACTCATATGGCTGTTCATCACACGCGCCATTAGCATGACGGTTGATTGACTCCGCCATATGAATCTATTTTGGGTGAGATCTTCGTATCGACAACCCACGAGAGCAGATTTTCTCGGGAGTCCATACTACGTGATCATCGACACAAGGTTTAAAACAAAGTCCTGGAGTTATGGAACTTTCTCAACTGTTTGATGCACGTGTCAATTTCATACATTCTTGACAGTCAATCAACTCCATTGAGTAAGTCTATTCCAAGTGAGGTTTTCATATCGAGCCACGCGAGGGCGAACCCTGGTGCCCAATACTACGCAACCATCAACCGATGTTTTAACCAAAAGGTTCTAAAGGTCCTCAGAGTCGACGACTTTAATGAAAATAACTGAGCACACACGCCAAGAGCTTGACGGTTGTCAGTATTTCCATTAAAATCTACTCCGAGTGAGGTTTTCGTACCGACAACCCACGAGAGAGGTTCTCTCGGGAGCCCATACTACACAACCTCGCTAACTTAAGTTTGTACTCGAAAGCCCGGGTATAGAGCTTTTCCCTCAAGTTTCTTTTGCAAAGTATCGATCCAAATTATAGTACCAAGGAGCCACAAGATATATAAAATGGAATGCGATAAAGAAAGCGATAAAAATAAACAAGCAAGGCATAAAAGCAAACATTCAAACAAGCGCGGGAACCTAGACTAGGCTTGACTCACATAGGGGTGAACCATTCCCCAGCAGAGTCGCCAGCTGTCGTACCCCGAAAAATACGACCTCACGCGATCCGAAATGGACGGAGCCGCGCGCCGGACGGACTGAAGAGTCGCCACCTAATTCTATTTATTCCCGAAGAGGGAAAGGGAAGATATAGATACAACCCGGGAGGAGAAGGATGAGGACAAAGGTCAACGAAACCATTGCCTGGGTTCGGGAGTCGGTTATGCAGGGGGAAGGTATTAGCACCCCCTACATCCATCGTACTCGATGGGAACCATCTAAGTTAACGCGCGCGAAAGGATGTCTATGCTTAAACGAATTGCTTGCTAGAGGGAAATGAGTTGAATTATAAGTTAGATTGAACCTAGGTGCTCGGCAAGGATTGAGATCCTCGTGCCTACGTACTCCCGTGTGCAATGGGAAAGTCAGAGCCTCGTAGTTCGGCCTACTAAGGGTAATGGTTGTTGATTTTATTACCTTTCGTCGATGAAAGGGTTTAGGAGTTGAAATGCACTAAAGACTATGGATAGTTTATCTCGCCCAACAAGACGAGTGTCTTGCGTCGAAATAATCGGAGCGAGTAACGAAAGCTCGTTATCCCCCTTTCTACCGCTTAAGGCTCGTGGCGTACAAATCTTCTCGTATTATTAAAGTGTGTTTATTTCCTAAAGCCGCTTGACGTTGGATCAAGGGTTTGAATCTAATCGGAACATTTTGGTTTTTTGAGGTTAGAGGGTAAATGCAAATGGAGGTTGTTTTTGTGGTTTGTTAGCGAGGCACGAAGCGCTCGGCTCGCAAAGGTGAGGATCCTAATAACGAAATAATAACTGAAAAATAAAGTGCAAGTGTGCAAGTGCAATCGCTTGGCGTTGGACCAAGGATTCAGAATTAAATAAAATACGAGAAATAAAATGCGTACAAAATAAAGGGAGAGGGATACAAAGTAAATACAGGGGATTGCGAGAAATAAAGGGTATCATTGTATTTTGCCCAAGAGGAAGCGTGTGTGCAGTGTGTTTGAACTATTCGAAGGCGTTCGGCCTGTTTAATCGGGACGCAACTATTCGGAGGCGTTGGACCTTTTTCCGAGCGCAACTATTCGGAGGCGTTGGACCTTTTTGGGACGCGACAAAATTTGGTTCGTTTACTACCTTAGAGCCGATTTAATGAAATCGTTCTATGAGGAGTCGAATCATAACTTTTCAATGCGAAAATAATCGAATGAATAAATAAATAAATAAATGAATTGAATTGTTAGAAAAAAGAATAATGAATTAAATGATTAAATAAAATAAATAATATTAAGAATAAAATGAATTAAATTAAATTACATGTTGTTTGTCGAAACAATAAAATAAAAAAATAATTACAAAGGGGGGCCTCATATTGACCGCTCATCACCGATTAAATGTAATCGGGCGAAAACGGCCTTTTATAATATCATCGGCCCTATAAAAAATTACATAAAAGTGATGATCATTAATATTCTACTAAACCCATGATAAACTAGAAATAAAATGAAATTGAACTTTAAAAGAAATAATAAAAATATAATAGCAAGAAATCTAAAGAAAAATATAACAAACAAAAAATAAAAAAATAAAATAATAAAAAAAAAAAAAAAAAAAAAGGTCAATGGGTGCAGTTATGAACCAGGACTAATGAACGGGCCTAAGCCCAATAACACTTAAGAAAGAACAAATTGTACTTAAAAAAATGCAGCATGATGTGTGTGTACACAGATCAACCATGGTCTCATGAATCCAACAACAATTTATAATAATATCAGTAATAGTAAAGCACAAAACAATAATAAAAAAAAACATTATAAGAAAAAGTGAGTAAAGAAATAAATAATAAAAAAAAACATTAATAAGGATGAAAGGAGACGCAGGGTTACCCTAACGAGTTCCTCCCTCTTTCTCAACTTGCCGTTTTCTGCTTCTTCTCTCTCAATCGCGGTTCAGTATGCCTCCGTCTCTGTCACTCTGCTTCGTCCTCGATCGCGCCCGTCTCTCTCTGGCTCGCGAACAGGATCTCGCTCTGGCTCGCGGCGGTGGCTTCGGTTTCCTCTCTTCGTCTCGGATCGGTCAAACGGCGGCGGCTTGTGCTGTGTTGTTTCGGAGATGGGTTTGATGGTTGCGCGGCGGAAGAAGGTGAGCGGGTTTTGTAGCGATGGCCGGCGAACGGTGTTTTGGAGGAGAATGGAGAAGGTTGGCTTTCTGGGTTTGTTGGAGGTTTGAGTTTGCTGTTGTGACGGTCTGAGTTTGGAAGGTGAATTTCACAGTGTTCGTTGGTGTTTTTTCAGGTTGAGTTTTACTGCGTTTGGGTGATGGTTTTCTCACTGGGTCTTTTTTCTATGTTAGGTTTTTTTAGATGTTGGTAGCCGTTAGGGTTTTTCAGAGTTGTGGTCCTCTATCCTCTCTTCCTGATTGCAAATGATTGGGTGTTTATATAGGAGAATATTTGGATGCTTCATACGTGAGAGGAATCAACCAAATTCGTGTGAGTGGTTTTCTGATGAGCTGTATGGATCCGTTTAAAAGATTTGCAGTATGATTTTGTGGGGACCTCTCCTGATTATGACAGGTAAAGTTGTTTGTCTGCTAGCTGGAGACTCTTTGAGAAAAATGTGAAGGTGGTCCCTCCAAAATCCTTGAATCTTTACTGCATCTTTTCCGCACTTGGCTTCCTTTTGGATAGATTTCTGGCCATTCTTCTACTAATTCTCACTGTCTCCTGTTGTTGTTGTGAATTGCACTCTTGTCGATATGCTAACACCTAAATAATGTTTTGAGAATAACACTGATAACACTTCTTATGCTGGTTAAGCTATATCCTTATCATATCCTTGCATTGCCCTGAAACTTTGACGGATGAACTCATGTAAACTTGGCTGAGTGTGTTTTTGTGATCACTGTCTTGTGAAACCATAACCCAGTCAATACTACACAGGTCTAAAATATCATGGAATAGGGTATAATCTCATATTTCATCATCTCTTGCTTATGTACAGACCTGCTAGTATGGCTTACGGATGAGATTTTGAAGGTCTGAAAACAAAAGTAGCTGCAGGAAAATCATGAGGTGAAGCTCCACTTATGGAGAGGTCAAATAGAGATTGGTTTTGTGATAATTTGGCCTTGGTGAGCTTGCTCTTTTTCTGTTGCTGTGACCTATTTCCAAATATCTCATCCTTCTCATTGAATTGCTTTTTTTACTTGTGATGATTTTTTGTACTGAACTAACCATGTGCTTCATTTTATGTATGCATGACTCGAGACGCTCACTGTGTTGCAAGAATGTCCATGGAACCTATCACATATGAAGCCTATGCATGGGAAGATTGAAAGTTTCTTGGAAGGGAAGAAACCGCAGCCTTGAACTATGGAAAGCGACCCCTCGCTGCTGCAATTCTCTTAGGCTCGAGTTGTGTGTCGTGTGTTTGAGATTAAAACCGCCTTGTAGCATTAGGCCTTGGTTTGTATCAAACTTCTAGGTATTGCAATCCTATTCTGCTATTCTACCTTTTGGTCGAGAATTTGGATCGTCGCTTTTATTTTGAACACATTTAACTGTTTCTTGTCTTTTTCCAGAAGCATACTAAAGACTCAAATTCTCCTTATGTGGCTTAATTATGTATCGACTTTCAGGAACCACATAAGAGTTTCAAGGATTGCCGAAATGGAACTACGGGTGCACCGAAGACAGCATTTGGTTTGAGTTTGATCTCAGAACTCAGTACAGATATTAACATAATGATCTTCTGAAGATGGGACAAGGGATTAATGATTATTGAAGCCGGTGGACAGGACTAGCGCCTTACTTGATGTTAGGGACTTGAATGCAGCTTTGCTTGTAACATACCATTTCAAACTAACTGTAATGAATTATGTATCACTTGTGCTGGTGCCTGCAAACTGCCTTTTAGATTTACCTTAGAAACTTGACAACATTGACTCTGATGTGAACTTACAGATTTGCACTTTATGCATTCTGAGGATTATTCTAAATTTGAAAATCTTCAACATCCATTTGTAATCTTGCTTTGATTTTCGCATACTGAGAAGTAGAGAAGCCCAAATGTGAATTACAGTACACATGATACATTCTTAATGTTTATCTTGAACTTTGTGAACCATGTCAAACTTGGATAATACAGTCAACACTCAAAGCATTCTTTATTCCCTATTCTGTATTTAATAATGGTGACAATAACACAATTTAATTCCAAATGAACTCTCTTTGTCTTGTATCTTAAAACCAAGGCCATAAAAGTTCTTGAAGATCTTATCCTTATTCTGCCCTCTCTTATCTCATTAAGCACATGATAGTTTTTCATATAAAAAAAAAGTACTACTTCAAAATCCATCTTGCCGAAATACTTAGACATTAGTAGAATTATCTTTTAAAGGGTAATGTATCTGAATGCACACTTGGATCCTCTTTGAAAAGTATTATGAACAAGATGAATATGTCTTAAAGTTAAGAGTCAAACTCAAGGAATGAGCCCAAAACGAGCCCATTTTGAATTTCTTTGGAAATAATGTTTTAGACAGAAAATAAAATAATGCGGGTAGGACAAATTTGGGGTATGACACCTACTCGTTGCACTTAATGCATACGAGACATCTGGTCGAGTACATAACATGGCATACATGATAGATCCTATTGCAGATGCATATGGAATCTTATTCATGCGATCCCTTTCTTCCTTAGTTGAAGGGGATTGTGTTTTTGATAAACACAGACCATGTTGCATAGGTATGAATCCTTTCTTGGAATCATGCATATTAAAGCGTCTCAACACTTTATCTATGTATGTACTCTGACTTAGGCCAAGCAGTTTTTGTGATCTATCTCTATAGATCCTAATTCCTAATATATAGGCTGCTTCACCTAGGTCTTTCATAGAAAAACAATTCCCTAACCAAGTCTTCACTTGTTGCAAGGTAGGGACATCGTTTCCAATGAGTAATATGTCATCTACATATAATACCAGAAACACGATCATGCTCCCACTAACCTTCTTGTAGACACAAGGTTCATCTTCATTTTTGATGAATCCATATTGTTTTACGGTTTCATCAAAACGAAGATTCCAGCTTCTGGAAGCTTGCTTCAATCCATAGATTGATCGCTGTAACTTGCATATCTTTTGGGCATCTTGTGGTATGTCAAATCCTTCAGATTGTGTCATGTACACATCCTCAAGAAGATTCCCATTAAGGAAAGCAGTTTTGACATCCATCTGCCATATTTCATAATCATGATATGCAGCGATGGCAAGTAAAATCCGAACAGATTTAAGCATTGCAACTGGTGAAAAGGTTTCATCATAGTCAACCCCATGAATTTGTTTATAGCCTTTTGCAACCAGTCTTGCTTTATAGGTATGTACCTTACCATCCATGTCAGTCTTCTTCTTGAAGACCCACTTGCATCCTATAGGGTTAACTCCTATAGGAGGTTCTACCAAGGTCCAAACCTGGTTTGTGTACATGGAATCCATTTCAGATTTCATGGCTTCTAGCCACTTCTCAGACTCAGGACCAGTTATGGCCTCTTTGTAGGTCACAGGCTCATCTTGATCCATGAGTAATACATCACCCTGATCACTTATGAGATATCCATATCTCTCAGGTTGGTGACGTATCCTGCTTGACCTACGCTGGTCTTGTTCTACTTGAGCAGGTTGCTCTTCCACAACTACTTGTGTTTCCTGCTCTAGTTCCTCCATAGGTGTTTCAATGTTTTGTGATTCTTGAATTTCTTCAAGCTCTATTTTCCTCCCACTGTTTCCTTTGGAAATAAAATCCCTTTCCAGAAAGACTCCAGTTCGAGCGACAAACACTTTGCCCTCAGAAGGATTGTAGAAGTAATATCCTCTTGTTTCTTTAGGATATCCCACAAATAAGCATTTGTCAGATTTGGGCTCAAGCTTGGTTGAAATTTGTCGTTTGACGTAAACTTCGCAACCCCAAATCTTCATGTAAGACATATGTGGTTTCTTACCACTCCATATCTCATATGGTGTCTTATCAACCTTTTTGGATGGAACACGGTTAAGTGTGTAAGCTGCTGTTAATAATGCATGTCCCCAAAAGGAGTTTGGAAGATCGGCGTGACTCATCATGGATCGGACCATGTCTAACAAGGTTCGATTTCTTCTCTCAGATACACCATTCCATTGTGGTGTTCCAGGAGGAGTAAGTTGGGATAGAATCCCATACTCTTTTAGATGGTCATCAAATTCTAGGCTTAAATATTCACCGCCTCGATCTGATCGAAGAACTTTAATATTCTTCCCTAGTTGGTTTTGTACTTCATTCTTGAATTCCTTGAACTTTTCAAAGGACTCAGATTTGTGATTCATTAAATACACATATCCGTATCTACTGAAGTCATCAGTGAAAGTGATGAAGTACTGAAAACCTCCTCTGGCTGGTATGTTCAGTGGTCCACATACATCAGTATGTATGAGTGCCAAAAGATCATTAGCCCTTTCACCTTTTCTTGTGAATGGGGACTTTGTCATCTTTCCAATTAAACAAGATCTGCATGTCTCATATGATTCATAATCAAAAGAGTCCAAGAGTCCATCTTTATGGAGTTTGGAAATGCGTTTCTCATTTATGTGGCCTAATCGACAGTGCCAAAGGTAAGTTGGATTCAACTCATTAGGTTTCAACCTTTTAGTATTAATGTTATAAATTGGCATTTCAAGATCAAGGACATATAGTCCATTATTCATTTTTGCAGTACCATAGAACATATCATTCAAATAAATGGAGCAACAATTGTTCTTTATTATGAATGAAAAACCAAACTTGTCCAAACAAGAAACGGAAATAATATTCCTGCTAATTGCAGGTACATAATAACAGTTCTTTAACTGAATTATTAAACCACTAGGTAAAGTTAAAACATAAGTTCCTACAGCTAAAGCAGAAACCTTTGCTCCATTGCCAACTCGTAGGTCAACTTCACCTTTTGCCAAATCTCTACTCCTTTTTAGCCCCTGCACATTAGTACAAATGTGAGAACCGCATCCAGTATCCAATACCCATGATGCAGAAGTAGATAAATTAATTTCAATAACAAAAATACCTGAATTTGAAGTCTCTACTCCATTTTTCTTATCTTCCAGGTACTTTGGGCAATTTCTCTTCCAATGTCCGGTCTTACCGCAATGGAAGCAAGTGCCCTCCTTTGCTATTCCTCCACTAGGCTTCAAAACAGGAGGAGTGGGTTTGGGTTTGGCAACTTCCTTGCCTTTCCTCTACCACCCTGTTTGATGGGCCTCTTGTTCTGTTTCTTTCCATTACTGACCATCAGAATGGATTTCCCTTTTGTCTTCATATTCTGCTCAGCAGTTCTCAACATGCCTAGCAGTTCTGGAAGACTTTTGTCCAAGTCATTCATATTGAAATTCAGGACAAACTGACTGAAGCTCTCTGGCAACGATTGCAAGATCAGATCAATCGCAAGTTCTTTTCCAAGGGGAAACCCTAATCTGTCAAGGTTCTCCACATACCCAATCATCTTGAGTACATGGGGACTTACAGGGGCTCCCTCAGCTAACTTGCTGTTAAAAAGGGACTTTGAAACCTGAAACCTCTCATTTCTTGCTTGCTCTTGATAAAGCATTTTCAGATGTCCGATCATATCGAACGCAGACATGTTCTCGTGTTGCTTTTGCAACTCAGAGTTCATGGTAGCAAGCATGAGGCAAGCGGTTTCATTTGCATCATCGAAATGCTTCTTATAAGCATCTCTTTCTGCCTTTGGTGCATAACTAGGAGGTTCCTCCTCAGGAAATGGTGTCTCCAAGACATACAGCTTCTTATCGTGCTTGAGGACAATCCTCAGATTACGGTGCCAATCCAGGAAATTTGTCCCAGACAATTTTTCCTTATCTAGGATGGATCGCAAAATATTGTTCGATGTGTTTGTTGTCATGGTAATCTACAAGAGAAATATGAAAATATAAGTATCATTAAAAACAACATATTTAATTAGGCCTTTAATCAAATATGCTCCCACTATTTTATTCAAAACAAATGACCCTCATCATTTGATTCGGAAAATCCCGTTGGAAGACTTTCTAGTGGGTCGAGATCCATGTTTCACTTTGTTTTAAGTCAGCGTTAGGCTGATTACACAAAACTAAGTTATTTAGGTAGGAACTCCTTCCAATTGTATCTCATACAACTCTCGAATATTTTCAATTGGGTGAATAACTCCTTATTCTGATCCATCACATGAATCATTCCCAATTCTTGCTTCTAAACATGTATAATCTTATTATAATTTGTTTAGTTAAGTTTGACCCATTATTTTAGCAATTGGATATTACAATTATCCCATCACACCTTACTAATATAGAACATGCACCTCGCGTAGGCGAAACCTACAATGCTCGATACTAGTCTTGATGAGTGCTAAAAATTGGAAAGCATAAACTTAATATTTAATTTTGAGGGATTTTGTTATTAGTTTGATCTCACCGGCTTAACATGCAAAACGTCTCTCACATGCATCAACATACAATTACATGCATCAACATACATATAAAAAGATACAATTATGGCCCCTAACGCAATTGTTCTCTCAAGCCAATGAGAGAACCTAAGCTAACCTAATAACGATCTAAGCTTCTCCAAGCATGATCTCCAAGGTTATCCTCCTTCAATATTGAATACTTCCTTTTTCTTCATAACATAATATTACATTACATATAAGAAAACTCGTTTTACATACGAGGGAGTGAGATGAGAAAAGAAGTTACATAAAGAGATTGAGAGAGAGGCACGACATGCAGGCCGTATTTAAAAATCCCAAAACAATAATAAAGGATAAACTAAGGCCATAACTGATCACCACAAATAAATAATAATAAACACACTTTTATTATTAGTTTAAAATTCCGATAATTAAATAAACTAAATTAAATTTCGGCTGATTGATCACACTTTGCAGACTTAGCCGGGGGTTCCGATAACTGATCATTTATGAACACTTCATTGTATTTCACGTCGTTTCCTGCACAACTTTTGTGCATTTACAACCCCAACCGGAAAAGTCTGCGGCAATACAACACTTGTACTTCCATTAATCCTAATGCAACAATTTCATGCCGTCAAACACAACTCGATTGATAACTCAATATGATAGATCAACATGTCATTGCTTCACCATACTAACGTCGGATTCCGAAGCGAATGAAAATGATGATCTTTCAAAAGAATTACAATCCTTATGTGATTGAATGGATGAAATCAAAACAGTATATCCCATATACCATCTTTGCATCAGAATTTCTTATATCTTATATAAAAGTGATCGATCTAATTGTGTAACCTATGGATGATCAATGTATCGCACAACTTCACCATACTAATGTCGGTTTCTGAAGCATAATCAACATCAATCATCCAAATCGTACACAACAGATGCCAAATTTAATTAATCGTTTATTGTTAAATTCATTCTGTGTTTTAATCGAATCAAATACAGAAAAGACGGAAATTTAACAGCTATCAGATCCATGGTTTCGTAAGTGGCTCTGATACCACTGAAGGAAAATTGCGATCTAAACGCAGCGGAAAACAAAAATTTTCCTTTAGTGATCCTTACGAATGAGCATGGTCAGTGATAGAATCGTTACCTCTTTGTGGCGATTCAGATCTTTGATGCAGCGATCACAAGCGTTGATGAAGTGCAACGCCTCTACTCAGTCCACACGAACAGCTTCCGGTCACAGTGCTAGCTGCTTATGAACGGAATTATTTGAGTGAGAATCAAAAACGAAATTGCATCAAGTGAAAGCTTCATCACAAGGGTTCCTTTTATAGACTCTCTTGTGGGCTGCGGGCTAAAAGCCCAATTCACATGATCCATAATAATATTATATATTATTATAATAACTATTATTATAATAAATATATTTATTTTATTATTATTTTATAACCATTATAAAATAACAATAATTATTATTATATTATCCGAATTTCTATTTTCACTTAAGTGCACCGTACCTTACGGTGTTCCTTTGATTTCTCTATCTCTCATCAAACTGTCCTTATGTGTGTGACCCTGTAGGATTTCGTAACGTTGGTAATTATATTAAATTATATATTTAACATAATAAACAGTGAGCGGTATCTAGCAACACATCACTGCTACCCAAGTCACGAAAATGTCATGTGATCTGACAAAACCTTTTTTCGTGATAATATATGTTTGTACAATTACCCTTTTGCCCCTATGTCTATATTGAACACAAGGCATACACTGTGTCATCCTTGTCCAGTTCAATATTGGGCCCTTAGACATTTCTCCTGTTATGCAGGATTGGCAAATTCCATCTAGGACACTCATGTCCCTCAGCATGCTTCGTGGAGTGCCCATCAACTGTCTTTATGATCATCCAGTTACGGATAATGTTTGATCAGCAATAAAGCACCCGACTCTACATCTAGGGTCCATAGTGGTTTCAGGTCGAAGGGTGGCAATACACCATTATCACCATGAGAATAACTTATGATACTTTGCATAACATACTATGTAGTATTCTCATAGCGGGTCAATCCGGTATAAATATTACTCCTAATATTTATACCTATGTCAAGACTTGATAACTCTTTATCCATGATCCATGAGATGTGATCATCAGTCTATCTTCATAATAGTCTCAATGCTTTAATGTTATCCCACTTTGCAATAAAGCTTGACTACGGATATTTTAAGAATAATGTCTTTATGTTTAATGGGATCTCATGATTAAGTCACACTTAACATTTCATTAAACAGACTAACTATTCTAGGGACTTTATTATTCTGAAAGACAAATATAATAAAGAAATGCCTTTTTATTATTAAACGAATAATCCGATACAAGTACCAAAAAGTATTGGCCTCTAGGGCTTACACCAACAGATATGATACTGCCGGAAGCGTCTGGATATCTTCGTATAACAACTGCTGGCCAGGGAAAATAAATCCCGATTCGTTGCTGAAGAATATATAACCCTCTGTCTGCTGGGGATAGTAAGGTATAGGTATAACCTCCCGTTGTTGGGGATGACAAGGTATAGATAACCTCCAGTTGTTGGGGATAGTAAGGTATAGATATAACCTCCCGTTGTTGGGGATAGTAGGGTATATATAACCTTCGTCTTTGTTTGATAGTAGGATAAGTATAACATCCCGTCTTCGTTCGTCGTACCCTTATTGGAAAGTAATTTCCCGTATACCCGTATGAGGATAAAAGAGATGGATATAAATTCCAGGGGAGATGAAACTTTAGGAAGATGGATTTGTCCTACTGAGAGCTTGTAACTGTCTTATAAGGTGAACCGGCGAAGCTTCGTTGAAACCCTTCCCTCGTTCGTCCTTAGTAAATACTATTACTGCATTTTCATGCATTTCTGGTAAACATTAATCATATTAAAAGCATACATGCATTTCTGGTAAACATCAATCATATTCAAAAGCATACATACATTCAAACACAATCAATGGACGTTTCTCTTATGTAAATAGGGTAAAAGTAAATATGGATTCAAAAGATGGAATTTATTTATATCAAAAAGTGACCCATACACGGGTAAGTTTGTACAAGGAGACATAAACCCTAGTAAGAGGATTTTGCCATAAAGTTTTTACAAGAAGAATCAGCTATGTGGGAAAACAATCCTATTGAGTTTCAATTCTACTATTGCCACTCAAGTATCTCATCTTCTTGCTGTTGAGACGGAAACAATTGAATTGAGCTTTATCTGTTCGAGCTTGAGTAAGTAGTACAACTGGTTGCAGTTTCATGGGTGATCCAAACGAGACATAGTCATACGCTTTAATCCCTAACTTTTGCCTGGATTGCCCTTTCAGGTTTTCAATCCACCGGGATACCCTTTTTTGCCCAAGCCGCCTTTTCAGGTTTTCGACTTGCCGGGTGTACATCTTTTTATATATATCCCTAATTTTTGCCCAAACCCTTTTGGTTTGCCGGGATGCCCTTATTTTTGCCTAGGCCTGTCAACCTAGCGGGTCTCTTTTTATGCGTAGTATTTTTTAACTATGTCTGCGTTTACAGGCTGTGGGAAGTCTTCACCATCCATTGTAGTTAGTATCATGGCACCTCCTGAGAATATTGTCTTGACTACAAATGGTCCTTCATATGTTGGAGTCCACTTGCCCCTAGGATCACCCTGTGGTAATATGATACGCTTGATTACCAAGTCACCAGCCTGATATACCTTTGGCTTAACCTTCTTGTTAAAAGCTTTGATCATTCGCTTCTGGTACATCTGGCCATGACAAACTGCTGCTAACCTCTTCTCATCAATCAAATTTATCTGGTCCAGTCGATTCTGAATCCACTCATCTTCATCCAAGCCTGCATCCTTCATAATTCTCAAGGAGGGGATCTGAACTTCAATGGGCAGAACTGCTTCCATACCATAGACTAAAGAGAATGGGGTTGCCCCTGTTGAAGTACGTATTGTAGTACGATAACCATGAAGAGCAAATGGTAACATCTCATGCCAATCCTTGTAAGTAACAGTCATCTTCTGTACAATCTTCTTAATGTTCTTATTAGCAGCTTCAACTGCCCCATTCATCTTTGGACGATACGGAGAAGAGTTGTGATGCTTAATCTTGAACTGCGTGCAGAGATCAGTAATCATAGTGTTGTTCAGATTAGAGCCATTGTCAGTGATAATCCTTTCATGGATGCCATACCTACATATGAGATTATTCTTAATGAACCGAGCCACAACATTCTTAGTCACAGATGCAAATGAAGCTGCCTCTACCCACTTTGTAAAGTAATCAATAGCCACCAGGATGAAACGATGCCCATTAGAAGCAGTAGGTTTGATCTCACCAATCATATCAATGCCCCACATGGCAAAGGGCCAAGGAGCAGTCAACACATTCAATGGTGATGGTGGTACATGTACTTTATCAGCATAGATTTGACATTTGTGACACGTTCTGGAGTGTTGATAGCAATCAGCTTCCATAGTAGACCAATAGTAACCTGCTCTCAAAATCTTCTTTGCCATAGTATGACCACTAGAATGAGTGCCAAAGGTCCCATCATGCATCTCTTCCATAATCTCAATTGCTTCCTTCTTATCCACACAACGAAGCATAGTTGAATCATGATTGCGCTTATACAGAATGCCATTACTCAGAAAGAACTTAGCAGAAAACCTTCTCAGGAATTTCCTATCTTTGACAGATGCCCCTTCAGGGAACTCCTGAGCTTCAAGATATCTTTTCACTTCATAGAACCAAGGCTTCTCCTCTTCCCCTTCAGTATCAATCTCATTGCAGTATGCAGGCTTCTCAAATCTATCAATAGTAATCTTGGGAGCTTCATCATCCCAACTGATCTCAAACATAGATGCCATGGTGGCTAATGCATCTGCCAACTGATTCTCTCTTCGTGGAATATGTCCAAAGGTAATCTCTTTGAAATGTGGGATCAAAGACAACACATGCTCTCTGTAAGGAATGAGATTATCATGCTTGGTATCCCAATCTCCTTTAATCTGACTCACTACCAGGGCTGAATCTCCATACACATCAAGGAACTGAATCTTCATATCAATAGCAACTTTAATACCCATGATACATGCCTCATACTCAGCCATGTTATTGGTACAATAGAAACAAAGCCTGGCAGTAATCGGGGTATGACAACCTTCAGGGGAACTAATTACAACACCAACACCATTACCATGTGCATTAGAGGCACCATCAAAAACCATAGTCCATCGGGATCCTTGTTCAGGTCCGTCATATTGTCCAGGTTCTTTGGTAACAGTCATAATGTCTTCATCAGGGAACTCAAAATTCATTGACTGGTAATCATCTACTGCTTGATGAGCCAAATGATCAGCAACAACACTTCCCTTAATGGCCTTTTGAGTAGTATACTGTATATCATATTCTGTCAAGATCATTTGCCATCTTGCAATTCTTCCGGAGAGAGCAGGTTTCTCAAATATGTACTTGATTGGATCCATCTTCGAAATCAACAAGGTAGTATGGGTCAACATATACTGTCTTAGTCGGCGAGCAGCCCATGCCAAAGCGCAGCAAGTTTTCTCGAGCAGTGAGTATCTTGTTTCACAGTCGGTAAACTTTTTGCTAAGGTAGTATATTGCTTGCTCTTTTCGACCAGACTCGTCATGTTGCCCCAACACACACCCCATTGAGTTGTCTAGCACTGTTAAGTACATAATCAAGGGTCTTCCATCAACTGGTGGCATCAAAATTGGAGGTTCTAGCAGGTATCTCTTGATCTCATCAAAGGCAGTCTGGCACTCATCATTCCATTCCATCACCTGATCTTTCTTCAACAACTTGAAGATTGGCTCACAGATGGTAGTTAACTGGGAAATAAATCTTGCAATGTAGTTCAATCGTCCCAAGAAACCTCTGACCTCCTTTTCAGTACGGGGCGCTGGCATCTCTCGTATAGCTTTCACTTTTGCAGGATCCACTTCAATACCTTTTCCACTGACAATGAAACCCAGGAGCTTTCCAGATCTAACTCCAAAAGTACACTTGTTTGGATTCAATCTCAACTTGTATTTCTTCAACCTCTCAAACAACTTGTGTAGATGGTCAAGATGTTGCTCTTCATTCTGAGATCTGGCTATCATATCATCCACATATACCTCTATCTCATGATGAATCATATCATGAAACAAAGCCACCATAGCACGCTGATATGTTGCCCCTGCATTCTTCAAACCAAATGGCATCACTTTATATCAAAAAGTGCCCCACTGTGTCACAAATGTTGTCTTCTCCATATCTTCAGGTGCCATCTTGATTTGATTGTAACCAGAAAAACCATCCATAAAAGAGAATACCTTATGCTGAGCAGTGTTGTCTACCAAAATGTCAATATGAGGAAGTGGAAAGTCATCTTTGGGGCTAGCCTTGTTCAAATCTCTGTAGTCTACACACATACTTACCTTACCATCTTTCTTAGGAACTGGTACCACATTTGCAACCCACTGAGGATAAGAAGTCACTGCCAAGAACCCTGCATTGAACTGTTTCATTACCTCTGCTTTGATCTTTTCTGACATTTCAGGACGCATACGACGAACCTTCTGCTTCTTTGGACGACAATCTTCTTTCACTGGCAAACGGTGAACCACAATGTCCGTATCCAACCCTGGCATATCTTCATAAGACCAAGCAAAGATCTCCACATAGTCACGTAACATTTGAATCAACCTGCTCTTGACACTGTCCTCTAAATCAGCCCCTACCTTGACCTCTTTTCTGTCTTCTTCAGTTCCCAGATTCACAACCTCGACTGGCTCTTCATGTGGCTGTATAGCTTTCTCTTCTTGTTGTAACAACCTAGCAAGCTCTACAGGTATTTCACAATCGTCCTCATTTCCGTCTTCAGTTTGATAGATCGGATTCTCGAAATTGTAATTGGCAATAGTAGAACTGTTATCAACAGGATCCAGAGTGGATGAGGATCTGCATTTTAGTGATGTGGGTGTGTGTAAGAACACATAGCTGATAAAGTAACAATAAAAGAAAAGAAAGACAAGGAACACAATATTTACGAAAACGAAACGTCCACTGATTTTATTGAATGAAGTATGCAAATGAAATGACAGCCCGTAACAAGCACACCATTGTGCCCCGGGTAAGGCACATGGCTTGAAAGTTTTATTAAAAGCAACAACACAGTAATAGTATTTACTCCTGACTAAAGGAGATAGGGATAACATCTTCAGCTTTCCAATTATTGAGTCCAGCACCCACAGTAGGAAAAATCCATGCATCCAAGTTGTAGTCTTCATCTTGATCTCCCACAGCATTAATCACCCCTTGATTGGTGATACGAGCAGCACGAGCACGACGAACAGCCTTCTGGGACTCTGCAGTGAAACCCAAACCAAACTTGTCAGACTTGTACGGAATATCAGGAAGCTGACCCCAAATAGTACAACCACCTTCATCCACCACAGCTCTAGCATCATTGAGGGAGGCCATTGCCATTGTTGGAGATTTTCTGATGACCACAGGAACCTTCTTCACAGCAGGAGGAGTCACACAATCATTACCAACCCAGGGAACCACTTCAAATGACTGACATGGAGTCTCAATGTATTCACCTTCTACTTCCAGATACTTGAAAGTGTTTACATGGCTGACAAAGTATTCTTCCTCTCCAAAGACAGTAACAACCTTTCCATTCACCGGATATCTCAACTTTTGGTGCAATGTAGAGGTCACAGCACCTGCCCCATGGATCCAGGGACGTCCAAGTAGACAAGAGTACGAAGGACGAATATCCATCACATAGAATGTAGCAGTAAACACCTGAGAACCAACCTTGATTGGAAGATCAATTTCCCCATGCACTACTCTTCTAGAACCATCAAAAGCCTTTACCACAATATTACTGGGCTTCAGCACAGTATCTTCAGGACTCAGCTTATTCAGGACTTCCTTGGGCAACACATTCAGAGAGGAACCATTGTCTATCAGTACATGTGACAGGGTAGTGCCCCTGCATTCAATTGAAATATGCAAGGCCCTGTTATGGTCCCTCTTGGCAGGGGTCAAATCAGCATCAGAAAATCCTAACCCATTGTCATAGGTCAGATGAGCAACACAATTCTCAAATTGGTCAACAGAAATTGCACTGGGCACATGAGCAGACTTCAGAAACCTGATCAAGGACTTGGCATGAGCTTCAGAACACAGCAATAAGGACAACATAGAAATCTTTGAGGGAGTATGCCCCAACTGATCCACAATGTCATAATCACTCTTGCGAATGATTTTCAATACTTCTTCCATCTGCTTAGAGAGATCATCAGCAGCTGGTACATCAGTAGATACAGGCTCAATAACAGGACCTTTGCCCCGAGCATCAGTGGTGGTAGTAGCAGCAGGAGTAACTGCACTCTTAGAAGCAACTGGAGGAGAGAAGACTCTTCCACTACGAGTGATCTTGCTAGATCCAACAATATTATCAATGTCAGCAGGCACATCAGGTAAAGGCTCTTGCTTAACACCATGAATGTAAACATCAGACCCATAGTGTCAAGGCACAGCTTTGTCAGATGTATAAGGAATAGGACCAGGAGTGGTAATGATCAGAGGAGCCACTCTGGCTTTAGCAACAACTTTCACAGGACCTTCAGCAGTAATCTTGATTGGGCCCTGATGAGTGATTTTAATGGGACCCTTTGAAGTGATTCTCACTGGTACTTTGTCAACCATATCAACCTCTTCAATCTTCTTACCCCGAGTCAGATGATCCACCATACTTTCTACAGATGCTGGTCTTCTTTCAAACACTATGGTATACTTATCCATGAGACGTTGAATACCATCTCTCAAAATGAAGCAACTATCCGGCTTATAGGTACAATACAGACAATCTTCACGACAACCTGGAAAGATCCCAGCTTGTACTAACCTCTTTTTGATAACAGACAATGGTGTGCTCAACTCCATAACTGAATAGACATGCAGGTCTTCTTCATCAATGGCATTGACGGTCTTCTCGTGATTTGGCAGTGGTGCTGTAATCACATTTGGTGGATCAAATTCAATTTCTCCAGCATCAATCATATCTTGAATTTTGTTCTTCAAGACCCAGCAGTTATTAGTATCATGTCCTGGACAGTTTGAATGATATGCACATCGTGCATTGGGATTGTACTTGGGAGAGGTAACATTGGGATTCTGAGGAGCCTCCCTCAGGGTAATAAGTTCAGCCTTCAACAAGTGTTGCAATGCCTGAGCCATTGACATGTTGATCTTCGTGAACTGTCTTCTAGCCCTCTGTTGGTTACCTTGAGGCTGCTCTGTTGTTGCAGGAGTTGGATTTGAAATATGAACTGCACTAACAGACTGATGCCTTCTGTTACGATCAGGTTGACCATAAACAGCATTGGATTCTTTCTTCCCAGTGGGAGGCTTCTTTGCAGTACCTGATGAAGAAGTGCCCACTTGGATCTTACCATTCTTGATACCATTCTCTACCCGCTCTCCTGTCATGATCAACTCAGTGAAGCCAGATGATGAGCTTCCAATGAGATGACTGTAAAACGGACCATTCAGCGTACACATGAACATATCAACCAATTCCCTGTCAGTCAAAGGGGGTTGAACTCTTCCAGCTAAGTCTCTCCACTTCTGAGCATACTCTTTGAAACTTTCTTTGGCACCCATAGACATGCTCTGAAGCTGCATGCGAGTGGGAGCCAAGTCTGCATTGTATTGATACTGCTTATAGAAAGCTTCAGCAAGATCATTCCAATCTCTGATGTTGACACTCTCCAACTGATAATACCACTCCAACTGAGCTCCAGATAAGCTCTCTTGAAAAAAGTGGATCCACAACTTCTTGTCAGCAGTGTGAGGTTGAATCCTTCTGACATAAGACCTCAGATGCAGCTTGGGACAGGAGACCCCATCATAAACAACAAAAGTAGGAACCTTGAAACCAATGGGTATAACAACCCCAGATATCAAACTCAAATCCTCAAAATCCAGCCCAGATGATTTCTGTAATTCCATAGCATCCATCCTATCCACCAGCCTCTTAAATTTGTCTTCATTGGGCTCATGGTAGTAATTAGCCTCAGAATCAGAGTCCCCCATAGTGTTGTGGAGACTGCCTCCCTCTTTCTCAGATTCCTCAGATTCATAGTCTTCAAGCTGTTCCTTGGTCTTGACAGGACCTTTGAACCTTCTTCCCATGTTGAGCAACCCAGCAGACCTTCTAGTCTTCTTAGTCTTCTTGGCCAGCAGTGCCTTCAAATCATCTTGCCCCTTGGACAGGTTCAAGATCAGCTCTTGGAACTGTGCATTCTGTGCCTGAAGATCCTTAACTGATTGTTCAAGAGTCATTGCTGAAATAAACAGCGAGAAGATGAGAAACCTGTGCACAATTATAAACCTGTGATGCAATGAAATGATATGGGAATGCATATGCAATGTTTTCAAGGACCGCAGGATTTAAATTTGCTTAAACAAACAAGAAAGTAACTTTTTATTAGTAATAACTTGTTTTGCCTTTTAGGCTTACAAAAATGAAAATGAAATAAGTACAAAAGATGGGGTTTTAAGTCTCCCATGGACGTTTCCTCTTTGTGTTGAGGTATGAGTTGAGATTCCGTTCCTCGTGAAGTTGCTTTGTTAGTTCCAGGATTCTTTCTTGGCTTATCTTGTAATGAGCCTCGAAAGTATCCTTTTTCTCCTTCAACTGGATCCAGGATCTCTGCAAGTCTTCCATGTCAGTAGGCATGTCTGGGTGAAGGATGGTATAAGCAGTGTCTCCTTCAGCAACAGGTTCCATGGTAATTGGCAGGATAGCAGGATATGGCATCATGAGAGTCTGAGCACGAGATCGTACCCATCTGAGGTAAGCCTCCATAGGAATAGTGTACTTAGGCTCTAGTGTCTTGCTGTCAACCCTGTTTACTTTTCCCCAAGCTCGTATGAATCTCTGACGGTAACCCTGAAGATCGTTGTCGTAATCAAACACAATGCCCTGAATCAGCATGTCATGTGGACCATCACTTCGGGCGTAACCAAACTGTCGTAAAGCTAGAGAGGGGTTGTAGGTGATGCCTCCTCTTATGCCTAGAAGTGGCACATTAGGAAACTCCCCACAACGGTCAATGATGGTGACATTCTCCATAGATCTGGAGCACCAATGGATGTCTGAGTGAGAAAGTGACATGATCCTCTTGGACCATCTGAACCCTTGCTCATTCTTCATTACTGAGCGAGGAAGGTGAGAAATAAACCACCTAGAGAGTAAAGGTATGCAGCACATCAAAGTTCCTCTTGCCCTTGTAGTACGGGTGTGAAGAGAATGTAGGATGTCTCCAAGCAATGTAGGCACTGGATTGTGACTCAGGAAAATGTTGATGGCATGAACATCTATGAACTGATCTGGATTGGGGAACAATACTAAGCCATATATCAGCAACGCTAAGATCTCCTCAAAAGCATCATAGCTCATGGCCTTCAAGAACATTTGAGCTTTATCCACTAATACCTTGGCAAGAATACCCTTAACTCCACTTCTCGTCTCTAGAACAATGTCAGACTTCTTCAAATGTAGAGCTGCAGCAATAATCTCTGGTTTAAGTTCCTTCTCCAAACCTGTGAATGGTTTCTGATCAAGAACAGGGATACCCAGAAGTTTAGAGAACTCCTCCATGGTTGGAACCAGCTGGTAGTCGGGGAATGTAAAGCAATGGTGCTTAGGGTCAAAGAACTGAAACAGGACACTCATCATGTCTTCACTGAACCCTGAAGTGACTAGATCCAATAGGTGACCATGTCTCTTGTTGAACCGAGAGTGATCAGACACTTGAGAAACCAACTCTTTAAGCTTGGGAGGTATCCCCACAAAGTTGATCCTGATGGTGTTTCTACGAGCTGAAGCCATGACCTGCAACAAAGAACAAAGATAAATCCCCTGGTCCTTGAAATGGTTAGGGAAAATGGTATTCTCATGATGCATGATGATGTCATGATGTTATGCTCAATCACAAACATGTGGCACACACAAACAAGTCACACCATAGCCCTAGGTTTAAAGGCTTGCATGAGGTTCAAAGGTAAGTACCCTCCCCTGAAGTTAGTTGGTTCATCCTGTCCTACAAAAGTAACCAGGTTCTAAGGGATCTCAATATCATTGATCCTTCACAAGGGTGGTTGATCAGAAGGCAACTTACTTGCCAACCAAAACCCTCCAAGTTTAAGATCTCAATGAGCGTAGTATCGAGTGTCAACCAACTTCAGTCTGCACCAAAGCCAGTTACCTCACTACTTTCTAAAGGCCAAGATGAGTTAACTAGGGTTCTAAAAGTTAGTTAGTGCATTGACAACATATGGCAGCCTCATATTATCCTCAACTTGACTTAAGGAACATAAGCACCAACCAAGAAGTCGCACTAACTATGGCCACCAGATCAACCGTATCGATATACGTCGTACAGTTTCCTTGGTCTATTGCCATTTACCTAAGGTACACTAGATCCGGGTTAGGACCTTTCACACATAAGAGCACCCCAACAAGTAATATAAAACAAACAAGGCAAACAATTTAAAGTGATCTTAATTCCTAAGGGTACCCCTCTTAAATTTAAGTCCCCAGCAGAGTCGCCAGTTCTGTAACACGGTGGGAGAACTGACTTTAAGCAATGTTGCGGATAGCAAGAGTCGCCACCGACTTTTATTTTATCCATAAGGAAAGGTTATAAAAGAACAGGAAAGACCTTAGAGAATATTTTGGGTCCGGGGGGTAGGTTATGAAAAGGGAAGGTGCTAGCACCCTTTTCATCCATGGTTATCCATGGGCTCTTAGGTACTTAAGCTCACTTTAAATTGTTTTTTGAAAATGTAGTGTGTGAATAGAAAAATTTTCAGAATAGTTTAGTAATAACCCATGTATGGATGTGTAAAAAACTTGTTTGAAAATTTGTTTGAAATTGTTAAGTGTGAAAAATTTTGAAGTGAGCGAGTACATAAGAGGAACCTACCCTAATGTTTAAGGTCTTTCTTACTCTTTATCCTTTCCTTGGTAAGACTATCCCTACTATTAAGGAGTAGGTAGTCCTTACTTTGGAGGTTAATGGACATGTAAGGGACATTCTGATTTTTGGAAAGCCATTGTGGGGTGTAATAAGCATAAAGAAGGGACTATCATCATTTGTTTCGAAGGGACTCGATTCGTAAAGGCAACCATAAGGGACTTTGATGATTTTCTATTTGGAGGGACTTGCTTTATACACCCCACTTGACCATTATTCGTAGGCAACTTGAGGGATAACCTTAGAAAGTGAGACGACGATTAAAATCGACTTACGTGTGTGACGTGTTTAATTTAATTATCTTATATTAAAAATTATCTAAATTTATTTTTTGAATAACAAACATGTTTTACACTCCCTAATTACTAACCATGACGAAAATAATTAAAATAATTACAAAATTACACCCGGGAAACAATTACAAAATTATAATAAAAATAATAAGCAAAATAATTAAATAAAAATAAATAAAATATAAATAAGCTATAAAATATAAAGGGGTTAGTAAATAATAATAAATAAGATAAACATAATTGAATTATAAATGGGTTAGTGATAATAGCAATTAGAAATAATAAACAATGTTAGAATCATAGAATAATAAATAATAATATGGTTAATAAATATAGAATTAATTAAAAGGTTAATAAAATTGTAATAAGCAAAAATTAGCAACAATATAGTTAATAGTAATGATAGAAACCAAAAATATTATAAGAACAAGATAATGAATAAAAAAAAGAATTAACATACACAACTAAATAATTTTTAATTCATATACTAATTATTAAATTATTTTTAAATGTATTATAATTACATGTATTAACATTTTTTTTATTAAACAATATATACACATTATAAGAAGAAAATAGGTTTTAAATATCATATATAAAATTTAATTCTATTAATTATTATATTTACAAATTATTTTTTAACCATATATAAAAAAAAATAATCATTATAAATTAAATTGTTTCTAAATATTTAAAAGAAAAATAATTTGGAGCATAAGTGTATTTACAAAATTTATAAGGATTATAGTAAACATATATACATAATAGTTATGTTAGGAATTAGAAAAAATAAGATTATTAAGAAAAATAGAATTAGGTTTAAAATGAATTAGGGTTTATTAAAAATATTTTCTAGGGTTTGATTATTAGGATTTATTTATATACAAAATTTATTTTTAACTAATATATATATTATAAAATTTACATTGAAAAATCATGAGTTTTATATTTTTTAGAAAATAATTTTAAGAGTTTGAATACATAATATATACATATTTTATAATATAAATAATAATATGTTAATTATTTAAATCAATTGAATTAAACAAGACAATAAAAGAAAGGAAAAGAAAAGGAACCTGGTGGGATTCGATCCCAGGACTTCACCCTTGCAAGCAGCAACAACATCCACTGGGCCAGCCAGGCGCAGGTGAGAAAGAATGAAGCATGGTTGCTTTTGTGCCTTGCCCTTGAAAATCCAGAAAAAAAATAAATGAACAAAAAGGCCTGGGGTGGTTTTGAACCCAGGACCTTACAGTTAAACATGCGCACGCTTTACCACCTGGCTGGGAGAGCCTTCCTGCTTACCAAACAAACACTAATAATAATATATTAAACAAACATATTGAATGAAAAAAAAAGATCAAAACATTGGTAGAGGCAGGATTCGATCCCATCCCCCTCTTGTCAAACGCGCATACGCTTTACCACTGGACCAACCATCAGTTGGTGATATACAAACAGAAAGAATGGATAATATTTTAAAACAAAATTTGAATTTTAAAACTGGCGCGCATGGCCTTCTTCTTCAACCTCCAAACCTTCAAAATTTGCTGCGAAATCCTCCACGATATTTCCTGCGAAAAAAGAAACCCCAGCAAAACCTGCAAAACTCAACAAGCAGCAAAACTGTACGATTTTGCAAAATTGAAACCAGCATCATGATCCAAACATTCACACAATTAATTCTATGTTTTTAGAATTGATTTATGTTTCTTAAATCCAAAGTTCCTAAACCTAAGTCAAAACCCTAGCTATGGCATCTTGTGAATTGGCCACGGTTTCTTTGGTTTTCTTGTCCAGAAACAAGCTACACAACATCATAAACAACATTAGTCAATCAAAATCCATTAAAATGCAGTGAATCATGGGAATCGAAAAAATGCTTTCAAGTATGAACAATGCTTCGGGTTCATCATATGTGCATGAATTGGATGCATTTGAGGATTGCTTTCGACTCAATGATGACTAAGGAAGCTAGCCATGTCCTTGTTTTACCTTGTAGAGCCTTGAATCTCCAAATCCGAATTTCACTTTTTGAAGGATTTTGGTGTTTTTGAACTTACCTTGAAGCTGCCAGAATTCGTGAATGAGGCTAGGGTTTGTGTTATGTATATATATGGGAATGATTCTAGGTCAAAAGTTTGATTGATTTTGTGGAAGAATGGATTCAAAAAGATTGAAAAAGATGGTGTTGTAAAAGTCAAATATTTGCTCTTGAATGCTTGCTATTTTGGGATAATTCACATGATTTCCTTCTCCTTTGACTCTAATCACCCTTTAAGACTTTCTAGAAATAAAATTAAAATTTATTTTCATGATTTTATATTTTATTAGAATTTAAAATGACTTTTTAATATAAAAATCATAATAAATAAAAATAAAATAAATAAAATTATGAATAAATTAAATTAATTTCGTGCAAGCCATTATGAAATGAATTGGGTCACAATTTAGGCAGCCCATTTGGAAAGAATTACTTTTAAGCCTCCATTTTCAACATAAACCATCACACAATTTCCCAACTTTGCAAGGGCACATCTCCATCAATTTTAAAGGTATGAGGGTGTTCTTGGACTTTTTGGAAAGCTTGAAGAGTCCTCTAAACAACCCCATTGGTTTCAGGTCCATATCATTTACCAATCTCAAGTTATGCCCTTTTGAAGTTGTTGACTTTTTGTTGACTTTTGAAATGACCTATAATGTCTTAGATCATATCTTTCAAATGAAGCATTTTTGGGCTTAACCTTCAACATCAAAGTTGTAGATAATTCAATTTCCTTCAAAATGAGCTTTGGATGGAGACTTGGTGATGAAGTATGTGAAAGTTATGGCTGGTCAAAGTTGAGTTGACTTTTACTGAGGAAACCCTAATTTAGAAACTCCTGATTATTGATGATCTGGAATCTCCTTGATGAATCATGATCAACCCTTGATCAAATGATGAATTTTACTTCATATACTTGATGTTGGCAAAAAATCATGAGGTTTGACTTTGGTTTGACCACAGTTGACCTCAGTTTGACTTTTTAACTGCATTGACTGATTTTGACTTATCTGATCATCTGACTGAGCAAACTTTTGAGAAAAGTCTTGAAACTTGTCATAGGGGTTCTTACACACATATAAGATGTTATGAAACTCACTTGAGGTATTGTAAGTCCATTTAGCCTGATTAAAGTCAAAACCCTAGTTTTGGATGCACTGCTTAGGAGGTGCATTGTCTGAGGGAATTGTCAACTCTTTTGACCAATTGTGAACTTTGTGAACCTTGTGAATCTTCTTAGATGTCTTGTGATACTCATGGGAGGTATTGTGAAGCTTGTGAACCTTGTGAACCTCCTGAAGTGGCTTTGTAGACCTCATGAACCTCAGGAAAGCTTTGTAATCATTATGAAACTTGTGAACCTTGTGAACCTTCATAAAGTAACTTGTAGACTTCATGAACCTCATGAAGGGTATTGAACATGTTGAGAAACTTGTGAACCTTGTGAACCTTCAAGAAGTGACTTGTAGACTTCATGAACCTCATGAAAGGTATTTGAAAGCATTGTGGGACTTGTGAACCTTGTGAACCTTCTTAGAACACAAAGTCTTGTATTGTGAGGGAAAATTTTGGGGTGCAACAAATATGTGTGATGCTCTTGTCGAATTCAACTCCAATAACATGGTTCAAAGGTACTTTGAAGTACCCTTGATCCCCTTCAATGTTCTCCACTACCCATTCTGTCTCCATATGGTTACCCTTGGGTGCATTGAGGAAAGCACTGCTAAATTCCATGGATCCATTCCCTTCCTAATAGAAGGTTGTAATTGGCCTTGCTTTCGAGCACCATAAACAATGTGGGCCTAGTCATTATCCCACCAGTCAATTCGACCTATAGAACTCCCAGAGTAGTCCCAACTTTACCTTCATAATTGGAAAGAACCATATTATGATGCTTTAGATCGGTGTCAAACTTACCAATCTTTGCAAACATGATGTGGCATCAAGTTAACAGTTGCACCACAATCCAACAGTATTTTGTTGGCAGCCACATTTTCCACTTTTCCAGTGATATATAGAGGCTTTAAATGCCCCCTCATAGCATCAGTTGGTCGTTCAAAGAAATAATTTTGTTCTTCAACGCAACCATTATTCATTCAATACTGGTTTGTGTGTTGCCATCTCAACTTCAATGTTAGCATCCAAGTTTTCAAACTCAGTTATCCTGTCGTACTCTTTTGGCATGACTGAAACCACATTCACTATCATGTCAAGAGAGGCTTCTGAATCCAAGTCAAAGTTATATGTCATATTCTCATCTTCAGAGTTTAGCTTAGCCTTCTCTTTGTTGAACAATTTTCGCCCCACATGCACCTTGTTGGTTAGCTTGTCTTTATAACCTCCAGCATTACCTACTAGCATGTTGGTTCTAGATTGAGCTTGATCTTTCACTAAGGCATCCCTTTGCGTCTTCCCTCGCCTTTGTTCCCTTCGCCATTGTGACCTTGACATAGGATTTTTCCCCTGGTAATTTTCAGAGACATAAGCCTTTTTTGATGACCTATACTCCTTCCAATAATCTATCAAAGAACCTCTCTCCACATCAAAGTTGGTCCACTTCAACTTCCCTTTTGCTTTGGTGTTGACTGGCTTAACCCATTTATCTTTGGGTACTTCGCCACTAGGCTTGAAAGTGGTTTTCCTTGCTCTAGGAACCTGGGGCTTTGCAGCAATGTGTTGTCCTTGAGTAGTTCACCTTGGATCGAAACCCATTGGCTTTTGGGGGTTCTTCGCTCTTGATTTGCTTTGGCTTCTCTCACCTCCTGAAGGTTGTGGGCAACCTTTTTGTCGAAGATGGAACTTCACCTAGGGCAAAACATCACTTCAGAGTTTTTTCTTTGGCACCTATGCAAGAATTCGACAATACTCTCTTCCTCCTTAGGATATGCCACCTTGTTGTATTCCTCCTGAAGACCTAAGTCATCAGCATCCATGGCCCGTTCATTCTTGACTTCGACCATGTTTACATCGACCTCATCTTTCAAATTTATCTTGGAAAAGTCAATGTCAAGGCCTTTAGTTTCCATGTCCATCCTAATGAAACCATCAACATTTTTCTTAGTTACCAGCTGGGGATTCGACCCTTAAACGTCCTCATGCATTTTGACAGTGGTTACCACACCAAACTTCTCGACATCAAGTGATATCTTAAAGTAGTATTCAACAACCATGCAGATAAAGTGCTCCATCTGAAAGCCATCAATTTCTTCACTGAAGCTGTAGAACATAGCATCATCGATGAATTCTTCAGTGACTTCACTTTGTACATCATTTCGAACCATAACTTTATTAGTGTCGATGCTGCTTACACTGCTGTTAGAACCCTAAATTATTCGAGAATGTTAACTTCACCCAGTTCAGTGAAATTGACTTTTGCAACTTGAAGAGGACCTGAGTCGATCTTCATTTGATTCTTGGGCTTCTCACTAAACTTTAGTCTCCCTTCCTGAATTATATTCTGTACCAAATCCCTGAAAAGAAAATAATGAGAAGTTTTATGACCCAAATAATTATGGTATTTACAAAAACCTCTCTTTTTTCTATGTTCTAAAGGTTGTACTTTAGCACTTGGAGGTACTAATATTTTTCCATACTTAACTAACAAATCAAATATTTCGTCACATTTAGTGATGTCAGAAATGTTTAGGTTCTTTGGAGACCTATCATTCTTTTTAGTTTCGACAGGGTTTTTTCCATTTAAAGGGACTAATAATTTACATGGATACGAGGCACCCTACTTCAGTTCAGCAAGGTCTATTTTTCTTTCATCGAAATTTATGGGTTCGTCATATATTTCTTCTACCCCCTCATGAAATCCAATGTAGGTTATTCCTTTGTTGTCATTTGCCCTAGACTTTTCATCTCTCAGACGTTCTACATGTCGAACCCTATTAGCCAATTGGGCCATATCTCTCAAGTACTGAGTGTCCATCTTTTTCCTAATAGAGTAGTCTAGGCCACCAGTGGCCATTTCGACAAGCTCTCTCTCTCTCTCTCTCTATCACAAGCACTTGTGTGTAACATCTTTCCTTAAGTAGTCGAAACCTATTCTTATAATTATCAATTGGCTCATTAAACTTTCTCCAAACACTGGACAACTATTTGAAATTAATTTTAGTATGACTCGTGTAAAATTGCTCATGGAATAAACGTTCCAATTGAGTCCAATTAAAAATCGAACCAAGTGGTAACGTAGTAAACCATGTAAAGGAACTTTTAGTAAGAGAACTAGGGAAGTATTTAATCCCTAGGATCTCATTGTTTGCAATCTCCCCAGCTTCGACCAGGCCTCGTGCCACATGTTCGAGGGTGGATTTAGTTGTATCACCTGAGAACTTGGAGAACTTTGGGACCTTCATCCTAGGAAGTAATTCAGACTGAAGTATGTAGTCTATTATGGGTGAAGTAAAGTTTGGCCTAGAAAAACCTGTATTCATCCCATTTTGCGCCATTATCCTTTCTATAATGGTGGCAAAATTATTCTCCACTGCCATATTATTGTGTCTAACCTACTGAACCACATTTTCTGCATTATGGTTCCTATTCACCATTATTACCCTTGGTTCTTCTTCTTCAAGAACAAGAATTTGATTCCTCAGCGGTTCTTTCCTAGGTGGTTGATCACACTAAAATTCACCGTATTTCTGACTCTGATTCCGCATGCATTCTTAGCTTTTGTTGTTATTTTGTTATGTTATTACTTTGTTTTTCTTTGTTTTCAGGTTTTCTTTGTAATCGGGGCCTAAATCGAGAAAAGGAGCGAAAAAGGAGTGGAAACGGACAAAAACCTAGAAATTCAGCGTTTTACACTTACGACATCCACCGTGGCGGGCGCCATGGGGTCTGCCATGACGTGGCCACGTCTCAAGACCACTCCACAACTGCCAAGACCCACGATCCCCACTCTTTCCTACCATATTAGTCTCATGGCGGGCGCCATGCCCTTGTGGCGGGCGCCACAAGGCAAAAACAGTTCCCTCCACTTTTTAGTGGAGGGGGCATCCTGGTTTTTTCCTGCATTTTGTTTTCCTATAAATAGGACCTTAGATTTTCGTTTTTATTCATCCAAACTTAGAATCTCTTAGGCATATATCAGTTTTAAAGCAATTATCATTCCACATCGGGGTGTTACTGCAATCGAGTGATCGATTCTGTATACGTCTGTGTGATCGAGTTTTGGAGCACTCTGGGAGGAAGTTAATCCTGCCGCCATTTTAATTCCAGTTCGTATTTTATTTTTTCGTATTGCTTTACTTTTATTTATTTCTCGCACTGCTTTACTTTATTTATTTCTCGCACTCGCACTACTTTTATTTACTTTCCGCACTCGCACTACTTTTATTTACTTTCCGCACTCGCACTAAATTACTTTTATGAAAAATTATAAAAAGAACTTTTACTTTATCATGTCTAACTAAATCTATAAAGGTTAGAATGTAAGGATCGTAATTAAACCAGTAATCCGTACAATTGTTCGTGGAAACACTTAAGGTCTATTTTATCTTTCAATTTAAGTAATTGTTTTTAACTATTTCAAAACCAGCCAAAAGCGCTTTGTCTAGTTCATTAGGAGTTTTTAGATTAAAAAGAAAAGAGATTTTAAAACTATTTTCGGACGCGTTAGGAAGTTTAGAGTCTGGTTCGTGAGAACCTCTTTTTGCTAAGAAATCCAGGTTAAAATACTTTTCAACTTAGTTAAGATACTATATTTCTTAAAAATAGGTTTACTACGCTAGCGCAGTATGCACCTTTTTATCCGTGACAATAGGAGGGGTTGATTAGAGAGTACAACTCGGTTCTGAATACGCGAAAGCGACAGTTTCTGTTAAATTAGTTCTTTTCAAAGTGGAAAACATTGCCCACAAGTAGTTCTATTAATAAGTACCGAATTATCAATTGATTATGTGAATTACATTCGAGTCTGTCTTTGTTTATTGTTTAAAATTATTATTTTATTTACCATTGCGCACTCCTTAAAACCATTATATTCAGTTGCCTTAGATACACACCATAACAATAGGTACGATAAATTGACACTTGGTCTCTGTGGATTCAAAAATCTTTTATATTACTCTGACGTGTTCGTACACTTGCGAAAAACACGCATCAGTGGTTTGACTATCCCTTGAGTTTCTGGGTTCGCTTGTTGGACATTCTCCCTGAATTCGACACCATTATTTTCTATCATATATTGTCTAGTTGGTTGTCGAGGAAGGGCAGGAACCCCCATGAATTCTGCTATTCGAGCTATTTGGGATGCTAATTGCTGATTAGTTTGTGTGGTACTTTGAATCAACGGTTGAAAAACTTCCCCCAATGCTGGAGATAAAGTTTGAACCATTTACATATTGCTTTCCTCCATTTGTTGTCTCAAATATTTTACAGAATCATTTGTCAAGTCGGGACCCTGGGAAAAATATCCCAATACTATGGTTTGACTATTTCGACCCATGTTTACTCCAGATCCTGATTCCCAATACCGCTGGCACGTTGCGTAAGGTTTGTATCACCGTCGATGGCATTCCATAGGCTGAGTTCATAGGCAGAGGTTGTGAACACCCTGGGGGAGTGTAATACCTAAAACTTTACCCTCTCATTTCCTCAACATTTTGTGTAGCATTTATCATACATAAGTTCATAAAATAATCAAAAAAAATATTGCATCATGTATAGCATAGCTGAGGCATAGGTATGTGGTCGATGATTAGAGCAACAGAAGGCTATACAAAGGCACTCAAAGGGTCACAAAGCTTCTCAACTTTGTGCAAGGGGTTCACAACATCCCACAAGTTATCATTTGAAGCCACAAGCCATGGAAATATTTGGTTTGATCAAAGAAGGCAAGCAGTGCAACATCTCCCGATGAAAAAGGCCAAATTAGGGTTTCATTTCTATTGGGCTTCTGCAAGAAGTTATGATTCAAAGAGGATTCCATTGTCTTATGTATGATGACAAGTGCCTAGGGTTCAAATTTCATCCACAAATTCATTATGGAAGAGGATCAATTGGCCAGATGACTGAAAATCAGGGATTTGGGGAAAAGTCAACCATGTAGAAGAAAACGTCAACTCCTGACTTTTTGAGATCAAAATCATGAAATTAGGGTTACAGGGATCCTATGGTTCAAATTTGATCAAGAAATTATGGAGGAATCAAGAGAAATCAAGAAAACCAAAACATACCATTTTTGGAAAATTAGGGTTTCAAAAAATGACAAGTTTTGCCATTTTTGCAGCATCTTTGAGAGAAGCCTTCTCCCAAAATATGAGGGCTATCAAAATTCTACTTGGATCCAATTAAAGAGGGCATCTTGAACTTAAAATCCATGGGTGGAACTCTTCCATATCATTAGAAATGAGAGATATATGGTCTTGCAAAGTTGAGGCAAATTAGGGCAAAACTAGGTCACGGGCGAGGCAATTGGCTAGCAAGCACGCGCCCCCTGCCTGGAAATTCATCAAACAGGTGGAGGGTCAAATCTCAAGCCATTTTTCTTGGTCAAAAACACTTCAAATCAATTTTTTGTGAACTACAAAGTTGTTCCCCTCCATGTTTCCTACAAGATTGATGTTGAACAAATTTTTATTTGGGCAATATTTCATGGACAAATGAGGGGTCAAAGTGAGGTCCTCACACTGATCAACCATGGGCACAATTTGCCAAGGCATGCCTAAATCCATGCAGGCTAAAGGGCAGTCATATTTCCTTGAGTTCAGTGGCAGTTTTGAGCAACTTAGAGACCTTCTCACATCATTGGTTGAACATCAAATATGTTCTATGAAGTTTTATCTTTAATTTGATCACAAGAACTTCACCATTTGGTTCCTTGCTCATGAAGCTTCATGCCATGCAAGATCAAGGTTTGCAATATGTTTTCTTGGGTCACAAGGCATTCCACCATGAACTCATTCCATGATCAGTTCAGTCAGTTTGAGTGCATCATTTACCAACTATTGATCATGAGGCATTGCATTAGAAGCTTCAATGATCACCTGCCTGCATGATCATGACATGTCACCATGTACCTATTTGTGAAATTCAAACAAATTAGAAACTTTAGGCATTGCATTGATCAACTCCACTACACTCCACTAATCCACACCATAATTACCATGAACATTAACACACTGAATTGAGCTCGAGCAGAAGCTTCTAGAGTGCATAGCTGGCATAACTAAATCTCACTCACCTTAACTAACTTGACTCAATTCTAACCAACTCAACTCATTCAACCAAACCAGTTAACCATGGTTCTAAATTCTAACCCTTGGTTAAGGAGTCTATAAAGAGAAGAGTGGACTGCATTATGAAGATCTCTCATCTTTTTTTTGCTCAGCGCACACCATAGAAGTGAATCAAAATCCTCTCTGCATTCACATTGCTGTTAGATTCGAGAAAGCTCCATCATCACCAATCCATCCTCACTCTTCATCAAGCTATCAACAACATCATCTCAAGCACATTCTCCATGGATTGCACAACCTGATTCTTCAAGAATCGTATACTGCATCATCGAGATTGCACTGCAATTTGGATCCAGGCTCTTCCATCACCATCAGTTTAGTTTCAATCTACCTCAATTTATCATTTGCATCATGTGTAGCTTCATCTCCATGGCTTGATCTTCACAAATCATCAAGAAATCTCCACTGCAAAATCTCACACTTCACTGCACTTTCTTCGAATCATCAAGATTCACAATGTACAAAGTGTTTATTTCACTCTTATTGTGTTAGAGCAAGATCAAGCAACTTAAGGAACCTCCTATTTGGCCTTCTAGCAACATTGTGATACCTCTGCAATACAGGTATGCTCTGAAACTTTACTTGGTCGAATTGCCTATTTTTCATTGGTTTCATGGTGATTAAATCTCAATAAGAGCATTGCAACATCTGGCTAGTTGATAGGCATGCTAGATGCTTAGATCCAGTTTTAGGTGTAGAAGTGTTTGTGTTCGATTGGACCAGTTTATGAACCCTAAGCTAAAAATGAGGTTAGATATGTGATCAGGTGAGGAGACGAGTGGAACTGTGGCTTTAGTTTTCATTTTCAGGGAGGTTTGGTGGAACCCTAACAGAAGATCCGGTCACCTGAATAGTAACCCTAGGTCGGAGACAACTTTATAACATAGCCATTGGATTTGTTTGATCCAAGAGTCCAAAATGCGCCAACACATTAAATTAAACATGCCATTCACGTGCTCTAAACCCTTCACACGTCCTCATCATGCTAATCACACCCCCGACGCATTGCATTTGAGCCCAGTCATGTTGTTTTTGTTACTTTTGAAACCCCCCAGACCCAAACCAGTCCACTTCATTTTAAATTATTTTTCATTAAAATTCCAATTTCGTTTTGCATTTTTAAAAATACCAAAAGGCCATAGAAAATTCCAAATTAATTCATGTAGAATCCTCATAATTTCCTCTAATTTTCCATATTTTTGAATTTTATTTTTGTCCATTCTTGAGGTCAGAATTAATTTTCACTTTAATTGTTTTCTTATTTTCTCATTTTTGACCAAAAAATTTGTTTATTTTTGTTCTCCCAAACCGTATATGATAAATGTCCCATTCTTTTTGTGTTATTTTAATACCTCATTAAACTTCCTTAAAATAGTTTTCTCTAGATTTTAGGTCATGCTTAGGTCCCTTTTTAGTCCATTCTTCCACATAGGTTCACATAAACCCTAATTGCATTCTAGTGATTCTTTAACCATTCAAAATTAGGAATTTTTATGAGATTTTCTGTACACATGTTATTCTCTGGTTTTTGATATTCAATATTAAATTTCATAATTTTTCTATGTCATTTGTTATTTTTCTCAAGTTACTTAAGTCCTAGGTCATTTTTGGTCCCTTTTAGAAGCTTCCTCTATCTCCATTTGAACAAGGCATTCATGCCATTGATCTAAGGTCTTGATTCTGAGTCTTGTAGGTTACATTAGAGGTCCTTAAGTGTAGGGCACCATTATGGGGTCTTTGTCTTTTGATTTTAGGGTTTGCTTGAGTCTTAAGTTGTCTTTGCCTTCTTTTGACCTAATTCTTCTTCATCTTCCATCTTAACCTTTCAAAACCAATCTTGTGATGATCATTACATGTTTAAACCACTTCTTAACATTTCATCAAGCCCCTGGTCTTTTTATGGGGGACTCAATTTCTCTTGGTCATGTTTTGATTTGTATTCTAAGTTTTTCTTCCTTTGAAGTTTTATATGCATTTCCTTCTCATTCTCACACCATTACACATAGAGTTTGAATCTCTTTCACTTGGATCTCTTTATCCCCTTTACTATGACATTTTCGGAGACTTTAGTTAGGTGTTAGCCCCTGTATTTTTCCATTCACATTAGGGTTTATGCAATTTTAGCTCACTTAACCCTTTAAGTTTCTTCATGTAACTTTACCTTAGCAATCATTAAGGTTTAGCTTCATTTTAGGACATAGCTTGAAGTTGTTCACTTTTGTAGCTTTATAATACTTAAGTTGAGTTTAGCTACTGACTTTTTAAGTTTACCATCTTATAAGGTGCTTTAGGCTTAAATATTCGTCTTAGGAGTTCACTAATCTCTTCCTTAGATAGTGGGGATTGTTTTGAAAGATTTACCATGTAATAATTTTTCACTTTTATTCATCATACTAATATTTGTTTTGTAGGGGGAGGGGGAAGATGAGGTAATCACTTCATTCTTATTCCTTAATGCATTTATTTTTTTTGCCTTAGCACCTTGGTGTTTTGTTAATATGGCTCCCCTCTTTCCTTAGATTTCAACTTAACTTCCTTAGGAAGTAAGTTGAATTCTAGTTTGCTCTTTTTTATCCTTAAGTTAGAATATCTCATTGACTCTAGGACCACACTTTTGTACATAATGATATAACTTAGGGATGTGTCTTAGTCCCCCATTAACTTCGACCTTTGCCTTTTGAGTCTTTCTCTTCTCATCTTCAAACAAAAATCCAAAAAGACTTAACAATGTATGAAAGGATCCCTTGTATATAGCCTTATTCCATGGGGCACTTGCATTCATTCCATCTTGGAATAGTGTAAGCTTGTCTAGCAGGATGTAGAAGTTTCATCAAGGGATTGTTTCACCAAGAAAATCTAAAAGACACTTCTTCAGAAAAGCTACAAAAAACACTTAATAAAGTTCAACAAGCTAGTGAACTAAAACCGTAATTCATGGAAACCAGTCTTGGATAGATTCTCCTTGCTGGGTGTTCTTATTCTATTATTCCATCTTAGAATGTAGTGGCGAGTATACATTCCATGGAAAATAGTTTGAATTCACTTCCTTGTGCCAAATTCATAAAAACTCTTAAAAAGCAAACAACAAACAATAAGCGACTTTCCTGCGGGAACTTATTTTTTCACATCATTCATTCTCAATGCGAACTTGTGACGACTTGTCTTGCATGCAAGACGGTAAATGCACTCGTACCAGACGAGCCTACAACACCTGAGCATAGACATACATAGTTCCAGCGCATAAAAAACACAAACAAATAGTTCTCGCCTTAGTTAGGAGAACTACGTCGACTCTGATCCTCATTTTCCCGATGAGGTACGTAGGCAGCGGGGTAGGGCCCATTCGAGCACATTCTTTATTTTCCCTACATTTTCCCCATTCTTTCTTTTTGTTCTCTTCCAGTTCCCTCTCTCCTTTACATTCCCATTCCAGTTAGCAGTTCATTTCAGCAGTTTTATTCTTTCTCACCCTTTGAAACAAACAAGCAAGCGTGGATCCCGTCGGGTACGGCAGACGATCTGGGGTGCTAATACCTTCCTAGGTTGTAACCGACTCCCGAATCCAGATCTTTGGTTCGTAGGACCTTGTCCTTTCCTTCTTCCTTAGGTTTGTGCAGCATTACCTTCCCGTTCCTTCGGGATAAAAATTCCTGGTTGGTAACTCTACCTTTTCCGTGCCACTTTCGCGTTTGTACTAGGATGAAAATCTCGGGAGAGACAGGGAGGGAAAAACCTAAACATTGTTGTGTTTGGTGGTGGAGTTTGGTGATTCACTCCAATGTATTCCAACACTGGTTGAGTATAAGGTCTATATACCATTCCTCCCATTTCCTACCATCAAAGAGAAAGGTTCTAAAACCATGGTTGGTGTTGTTGATCCCCCTATCGAAGGATTTGGGAGAGGCACCACATCCCTCCTAGGAATACTTCTTGGACTGATGTTGGTGCTGGGTGCATTCGAGCTACTTTGTAGAGGATTCTACCAAGTTGTATTGGGATTTGAAGTACTTGTGTTCTCATGACCAGATGCCGTTTTCCCCGTATTTCTTTTCTTTGGTATGTATTCGTCTGTGGTGGCTACCTTTTCACTTCTTAAATGCATGCACCAAAAGATTATAACACACATTTATTAATCGAACACGTCAAGAAAAGGAAGTGATAAACTTCTTAAATTTGGTTATTTTGAAGGAAGTTAATAAAACTTCCAAAAATGTGTTACTTATAGAACTGTCCCATTGGGTGTTCCAATTTGTTTACCATGAAAATTGTAAACAACCGCTGGTCCTCTAAAAACAACACAATATTCTCAATCACTCACAAGATCGACCAAATTGATCCTAGGACATGTGCTATAAATTGGTTTTAATTTTTTCTAGGAAGAGTGTCATAAACTCTTAGACATACTTTATGAAGTGTTTTTGGTAAAGAGAGAAAATAAAAATGAAACAAGACTAAAAAATAATTGAAGTCGAAAGTAAAGTGTAATAAAGTGTAAATGGCAAGGAAGTATAAAGAGAGCAAGTAAAAGTACAATAAAAGGCTGAAAACTTGCTCGAAGGTAAATAGAATGCAAGATAAAAAAGACTTCAAAATAAAAGCTTAAACATAAATTGCATTGATATGAAAAAGGGTGGTGATCTCATCACGTACATTCTCGCCTTCACTTGTTTCTCTACACACGAGTACTTTGAGTGTTTATTAAGTAACTTGTACAATATGATTCACCCAAATTCTAACACTACAAGTACTTTATTTATACTAGTCGAAAGTAGCTGACATTGGCAGTTTACTCCTAAAAATCTGTCACTTGGTAATTTGCATGTTCTTAGACTTCCAATGTGCGCCAATTGTCTTTGTTCAAGTTTGAAAGAAACATAACTTTTCCCTCCAATATTTATCTCAACTGCTCCATGTTTTCCATTCCAAGGATACACGATAGAAGCTAATTATTTTATACTTAGGAAATATTCTAAGTCTGTGTCCTTATATTCCTCGCGTCTTCAACTCAGGCATCTTCAGCTTTAATTTAGTCGAAGCCTTTTTGTCTACCAAATGTTTCCTAAAGTCAACTAGGTGTCGAAATTTGGAGCTAACAATTATGTTTCTCTCAAAATGATGACTTCGCTTGATAAGTCAGTTGCCATGTCATTTAATGAGTTGCCATGCCATTTATATATTTTAATAAAACATAAATATTTTAAAAAATAAAAATTAATATTTCCTCCTTCTTTTTCCGCATGATGAAAAACACATGAGAGTTCCATAAGATTTCTATAGATTCTATTCACAACTCAACAAAAGAGTTCCATCATCATATTTCAATAATCCAGTGAGAGTTTCCTTCTGGTGTAATGTCTCTCCAGTCTAGTAAGATTAATTTTCTATTTAATTAAACTATACTTCAACCTAGTCTCGTAGGTTCCATTTCCCAGTTTCCCAACTGTAACACCCCAAAAATTTCCCTATCATTTCATGGCATTTAGCATATCATATTTCATACCTATTTCCACATCTTTGCATAAAAGTTGAGGCATAACATTCATGGCTAGAGGCGTAGTGCATATGATCAATGACTGATGAATTTGGTGATCATCCAAAGGCAATAGAAGGGTAATATGGCTTCACAACAATGTTCAAAGGGTTCTTAACATCCCACAAGATCTCAAATGATTCCTCAAATCTTAGAAAGAGGTGGATTGATCAAAGAATTCAAACAGTGCAACACCTCCTAACAAAAAGGGCTAAAATTAGGGTTTCTGATTAATGGAGCTTCTCGATGAAATTTTGGTTCAAACTTGATCTCATTATTTTCCACATGATGTCAAGTGTCTAGGGTTTAAAAAGTATCCATTGAATCATTTCACAAGGTCTTCAATTGGTCAGTTACTTGAAAATCAAGATATTGAGGAAACGTCAATTGTGTAAAGGGAAAATTTCAACTCCTGACTTTTTGAGATCAAAATCATGAAATTAATGTTACAAGGGGTCATTAGACAAAATTTGATCAAGAAATGATGGAGGAATCATCAAGAATCAAGAAAATCAAGAAAATCAAGAACTTACCATTTTGGAAAATTTACGGTTTATTAAAATGGCAAGTCTAGGCCATTTTGCATTCATGTTCAAGAGAGGCCTTCTCCCAATTCAAGAGTCAAACAAAAATTACACTTGTACTGTTTGATAGAGGGCATCCTAAGCTTTAAATCCATAGGTGGATCATGTTCATGGGATTAAAATTTAGAAAGTTATGATTGATCGAAGTTTGATCAAACTAGGGCAAAATCTAGGTCATGGCCAGTCAAAGCAAGGCCTCATGTGCACGCCAGGAAAGGCATTTTGTCAAACATGTGAGGGGAAACATGTCAATGCATTTTACTCCATAAAGAAGGCCTCAAATGATTTTTTTTCCAAACATCAATGTTGTTCATTGTTGCATTCTCTACAACTTTCATGTTTGGAGATTTTTTATTTGATCAATGGTGTGAAAGTCGTGGAGGCTCAAAGTGTGATGTCAATCCTGATCAAGTCATAAGAAAATTGGCCCAAGGCAAGCCAACTTATGCAGGCCAAGAATGCAGCCTTTTGACATGAAAATGACATGATTGAGTGACTTGGGCCAAACTTGTTGTATGAAGTATTCACTTCAAATTGAGCACAAGAACTCCATATTTTAATGACTTGATCATGAAGCTTAATTCCATAGAAGATCATGGTTTGCATTCTGATTTCTTGTGTGTTAAGTCATTGAATCAAGAGATGATATCATTTCAGTTTAGCTTCTTTGCCTCATTCAACTTGTAGTAATCATGATGCATCATTATTTAGAGTGCAATTTATCACATGCTTGCATGATCATACTAGTTGCCATGCATATCATGAAGATTAAAACAAAATGAGAAGTATAGTGTTGAATTCAAGCTGTAGCGTAGGATCAACTTCACCTCACTTCATTTAGCCTCACTATAAGCCATGTTCAGCACCATACTTGATCACACTCGAAGCTAACAAACTCCATCGGAACTGAATTGCACTTCACACCTCATTTGCTCATTTCACCTCAAGTTAGTTCTAACCATAGTTATAACAGTTAACTGGGTTGGTTAACTGCTAACTATGCATATAAAAGCTCCATTCTAACTGAATTGAAGAGGAAAATCATCATTTGATCAAAATTGTACTGAAAAATCACATAGTCTCTCTCTCTCTGAATTTTCTTTGGTTTTGGAAGAAAGCATCTCTGCATTTTTGCTTCGAGCTAGCTTCATTATTCATCCACATACATCAATCTTCATCCATTATTCTTCACCATCATCTTGTGAACATCATCCATGGATGAACTGGCTTGAAGCTTCAAGAATAACCTTCTACTGAACTTTTGCATTCTCCATATTTTTGCCAAGAATTCAAAGCTTAGAGTGTTTATTTCACTCAATTGAGGATCAAGAACAAGCATAGACATTATTGGATCCTCACCTCTAGTTTTCTTCAACAAACTGAAGCTCTGCAATTCAGGTTTCACCTCAAATCTTCAATGCTTGTTTTCTTGATTTCTTGAGTGCTTTATGTCATTTGAAGCTTGATAGAAGCATTGGTGGATCTGGCTAGTTGATAGGAACCAAAGTGCTTAGAAGCAGTTTTTAGGTCTGAATTTGTTTGCTTCGATTTGCATTGATTGCGTATGATTGATGAATTTTGAACCTAGATTCTTGATGTGCATAACCTAAGGAATATTTATGTGGTTTTAGATTTCATTTTCATGGAGGTTTGTGATTTTCCCTGACTGCATGTCACCAGAGAAGATGACCGGAGGTCTTCTCCGGTGACTGGAATAATAACCATAATTATTCTCCCAGTTTAAAACACAACCATTGACCTTTCTTCATCCAACGCTCATAAGCATGACAACGCATAAATGAAACATGCGCCCTTCACGTGCCAATCTTGAGTGTCTGAGTTGTTATGTGTGCGTGAGTCCTACCATAATGCCATGTGTCCATCCCCTCACCTACTTGATTCAATTACTTTGACTTGGTTACGTGAGTTAGATGAATCATAGGGTCCTGATTAAGTCAATATGTTGACTCAACCCCACTATAAATCCATGTTCAGCGCATCCTCAGGGTTGGGTTTCCCTTTGATATTCGCACCCTCAGTTTAAAGGCCCAACTAGTTTTGAACTGAATTTCATTAGTGAATGCACCCTCCTCTTCTTTCTTTCTTTTTAAATTCCATTTTATTTTTCCTTCCAATTTTGATTTTATAAAAATACAAAATCATATCCAAAAATTCCAAATAAATTCAGGGACCTTTTCCACAATTTTTAATTTCATTTTTCTTTAGTTTTTTGTCCATAAATTAATTTCCCTTTTATTTCTTTTTTGAACTTCCATATTCTTGACCACTTGTCTTTCTCCATTTTATTTCTCCCAAACCAATAATGGTCTTGAGTTCATTCTTTTTGCATTATCTAGAGGATAAATTGAGGGTCCCAAAAATATTTTCCCCTTATTTTTTAGGTCATATTTGGTCTATTTTTGGGTCATTTCTTTGAGCTTCATCCTCCAAAACCCTAATCCCCTTTGTACCTTTATTTGAGTGATTTAGAATGTGATTTTTTGTGAGATCTTTTTTAGGTTTTTTTCTCTGTGGTTTGTGACTTTGAATACCAATTTTCACTTTTTTCCATGTACATTAGGTATTTGTTTGATGCCTTATTTTTCAAGTCACATTTTGGTCATCTTTTCCTCATCCTTCTAATCTCATTTTTGTAAGGCATTTATTACATTCATTATAGGTCATTTACTTGAGTCCTTAGGGGTCTCTGACATTTTTACAAGTCACTTATGTCCAATTATGGGTCCCTCCTTTGAATTTTTTAGGTTACTTATACCTTAATCTTCACATGTGTCCATATGTGTTTACTTTACCCTAATTCTCATTCTTCTTCCATGCTAATCAATATAAGTCCACTTTGCTAGTATTATATTCATGTTATACACTTCTTATACATCTCATAATGTGTCCATATCCATTTTCACATCATTTTACTAAGTCATGAGTCCATTTACTTCATTTGGTAACTTTTTGTACATAAGAACTTCTAATTCACACTTCTTTGTCCCCTAACCGTAAAACACTTCATGCTTGTTATTTTGTGGTTTATTTTTTATTCAAATCTTCGTCTTATCTTGTCATATAGCCTCTGGTTTTTGTATGAGATATTCACATTTTTTGTTCATGTTTGAGTTTTGATCCAAGTTACTTGACTTCTTATGACACCATGTGTTCATTTCTTCTCATCCCTTCTTCATTCAATCTCTCATACTTGAATCTCTTTGCTCCCAATTTTATCCACCTTTTAAGACATTTTCAATTAATGTTAGGTTATGACTTTAACACTTAACCATGCTTTAATACATGATTACCTTGTATAATCATTCAATCTTCTCCATCTCACTTCACCTTGAACTTCTTTGGTGTTTAGTACCTCATTAGGGAATAGTTTATTAGTGTTTGATCTTATAACCTTAGAATACTTTAATAGGGTTTAGCTACTGACTTTCAAAGCTTAGTATAATTTAGAATCCTTTAATTTTAGGACTTAGCCTTAGGGAACCTTTAGTGTTTTCCTTGACTAGTTTAGTCCTTAATTGTTTATGCTTTCAATATTCATTGTAAATCTAACCTTTGTTTTATAGAGAAGTTGAGGTAAGCTTTGTTTATATAACTTCTTCATTTATCTCTTTATGCTTTCAAGTTGTGTTTGTCTTAGCACTTAATGCTTTGCTTGTATAACTTCTTTCTTCCCCTCTTTAGAAACAACTTAACTTCTTTAGAGAAGTAAGTTGCTTTCTTGTTCCCACTTCTTTGCTTCTTTTTCATTAGGATTAGAAAAACCTCATTAACCATAAGACATCCTTATAATACAATAACTTAGGGTGAGTCTTAGTTTCCCCTAGTTTTTGTCCTTTCTCGATTTGAGTCCTTCTTTCTCATCTCAAAGAAAAAATAAAACACCTAATAAAGGTCGAGCTTTGTCATGCGCCAAGAGACTTTGCCGTGAGGTATTTGCACACGTCCCATTTCGGGGCGAGGTGTAAGGCATCTACCATGATGAACAAGTCTTAGCGTGAGGATGTTTCATAAATGAAAAACTAAAAAACACTTCTTTTTAAAAGACAATAAACAAACAACACACGTCTTTCCTGCGGGAATTCTCTTCTCATCTCACTCACTCTAAACAAGAACTTGCTACGACTTGTCTCTTTGCAAGACAATAACACACGTACCAGACGAGCATGAAACACCTAAGCATAGGCATAAGCAGTTCAATTCATAAAAAAAACACAAACAAAGTTTCCCGCCTTAGTTAGGCAAACTACGTCGACTCTGATCCTCATTTTCCTGATGAGGTATGTAGGCAATGGGGTAGGGCCCATTCAAGCATAATCTTTATTTTCCCTACATTTTTTCCCATACCTTTTCGTTCTATTTTCCAATTCTCTCTTTTCACTCCAATTCTAGTAGCAGTTCTTTTGTTCAGCAACATCTTATTTCTCACCCTTTAAAACAGATTAACAAGCGTGGATCCTGTCGGGTACGGCAGACGGTATAGGGTGCTAATACCTTCCCATGTCGTTACCAAATCCTGAACCTTGTTCTTTGGTTCGCATGACCTCTTCCTTTCCTTTTATCTTCGGTTTTTGTAGCATTACCTTTCCCATTAATTTGGGATAAAAATGTCTGGCTAGCGACTCTACCTTTTCCGTGCCACTTTTGATTTGTACTAGGATGAAAATCTCAGGAGCGACAACTCTCGACTCTACTGGGGACCGAACTCAGAATCTCTGGTTTCCCCTTTGAGAGTCAATCCTAGCACTTATTTGTTTTTGTTTCCATGGGTGTTAGTTGTTTGTTGTTGTGTGCTTTAGCTTTACTGCTTTTATTTATAACTTTTATCTACAACTTTATTTATCGCTTTCAGTATTTTATTTTCCATGCATCATATATATACTGGATTGTCTGGCTGTGCTAGTTTGGTTTTTTCTATGGGATGGGGTTACTATGAGATGAGCTCGTAACCGGGACTCGAGTGCACCCTAGGATTTAGCATGGACAAACATTATACTTCCATGGTATTCCACCATGATGAGTGGGGATGTGTTCCATACCCAGATTGCAACTGTCTTGGAAATATCTTGTGTGGGGATTTCCTCCACTTCGGGATAGGACCTTGATAGTTATATGCCTATGGGGACCGATCTTTGAGAACCTTAATGGAAACAACCCTCTACAGTGATGAAAGTGGCATACCACATTTGTTGGAAAACCCACCCGCATCCGAGGGCCCACTGGGAACTCGCATAGGATGGCCTGGTTCTCTCATAGGAGCCCAGTTAAAGCAAACTGTTTGTATTACGATAGTACTGTATCCCAAGGGCTGAATGTACTATTGTTTCTCAATTCAGTGCTTGAAGTTGGGAACTTACGAGGGATGCTTGTTTTTTCCGGACTCATGCTGAAACCTCGTTGAGTGGCCTATAATGCTAAACCGATTCCCTGATTTGGTTATGAGCCATTTCTCAGAAATGGTGGACATATTATTCCTACTCAGTTGTGGGAGTCCATGATGTTTGACTCGGAGCACACCCGTGATATTAGGAGGGGTTTACAGGTTTGCAGGAACCCTAAGCCTTCAACATACCCAACTTGCCAGTGTTATTATTTGATATGATCTGATTCTATATGGTCCTTTGGTTCCGAATTCCGGGATTTCTACATAGAGATAATATTGTTATGACTCTACACAGACACTTGATTATTTGATCAACACCAACACAGACACGTCACTGATCACATGCCTTGCCTTGCATAGCATCATCACATCATTAATCATTTGTGTTCTTTTCATTCTTAGGTTATACATTGTTCCCAGTTCCGGTCGGACTTCTTGTTCAGAAATGGAGGACTTCAGAAAAAAGAATATTCACTACAAATTCTTTGATACCAAGGTGGACATGATAAAGAGGATGGTGTCTCTTATTACCCAAAAGCATGATGGAATTTTCAGAGAGAATTACATAGATATTCTAGACATGGTGGTAAACCTGGATAGTTCTGAGAAGAGCGTCATTCACATTTTATTGCAGTATTATGATCCTCGACTCAGATGCTTTACGTTTCATGATTTCCAGCTGGGTCCTTTGCTTGAAGAGTATGCTTTGATTTTGGGGGTGCCACTTCAAGATCAGGTTCCATTCAATCCAGAAATGACAAGGCCCACTCATGATGACATTGCCAAAGGTCTTTATTTGAGCTCATCTGAGGTGACTGCAAACTTAGGTACTAACAAAGCTTGGGTACCCGGTTTTTCTTTGGACTTTTTGGTTAAAAGGGATGAAGAACTTGTTGTTGATACTCGATAGGATTCTGTCTGTGCTATCCGACCCTCTCTATCTATGGGACCATTTTGTTTGCAGATATGGACAAATTTGTGGACATGAATGCCATCCATCTTTTTATGCTGAAGAACCTGATACCCACTCTTTTAGGAGACCTCTACTATTCAGTGAATTATAAAAATGAGAAGAAACAGGGTGGCTTAGTGCAGTGTTGCGCTCCTTTATTTTACAAATGGTTTATGAGGCCCCTACCCACTACTGAGGCTTTCAAGGACCCTAACCTGATTTAGGCCCAAAAGTTGAGCATGTTATCTGCCAAGGACATCAGATGGTTTACCATAATGCTGAAAGGGAAGGACTTCATCTCCAGCTGTAGGAGCTATCCCAATGTTCCACTTTTAGGAGTAACTGAGGGCATCAGTTATAACCCCATTCTCTTGAGAAGTCAATTGGGATATGCACTTAAAGACATTCCTAAGGAATCAGAACTAGTTCAAACTTTTTACTTCCCTGTAATGGATAATCTTCCTTTGGTTCAAAAAGCTGCAGGTTCTTGGAAACTCCTCCGAAGGAAAGGTGTAACATGTTTGGGAAAAAGAAATAATCAGATGTTCCCTGAATATGAATCATGGTTAAAGGAGAAAGCCCAAGCGGTTCTGATACCTTTTTCTGCACCGACTCTTCCTCCAGTGGTTGAATCCAGAGCTACTGTGCCTTTGGAAGATTATCAAAAGTTAGAAGCTTTAATCCAACAACTCAGGACCGAGAATCAGGAAGCTCACGTTTCCCATCAGAGGATGGTGACCCTTAATCAGAGACTAGAGGAAAGGGTTCATAAAGATGAAGGAATAGTGAAAGACAAACAGAAATACTTCGAAGAAAGAGAACTCTACTTTAGGAAGAAGGGTTTGGCTGAGATCCACAAAGCAAGTCAGCTCCGAAAGGATAAGAAGTCTCTGGATGAGGCCAATAAATCCATAACTCTCTGACAAGAAAAATGAGAGGACAATCTAAAAAAGCAAAAAGAAGTGGAGGCCAATTACAAGCGGACAATTGCAAACCTGCAAGGGCTACTGGTGAACAGGAAGAGCAACTCTAACAAGCCTACAAATAGCGTATAGACTATGACCAGAAGATAACAAAGGGTCAACAAGCAGTTGAGAGTGCTTAGAAAGAGATAGAAGAGCTCAAGATCCGCGTAGATGTCAAGAAAGCCAAGCCTCAGTCAAATCTCAATAAGGAGAATGAAGAAGTGTTCCTACAACAGATTAGTGAACTTCACACCTCCTTTGAACAAAGGGACCTCCTCATTCAGAAGCTCATTGAAGATCCAGGCCATCCGGATATCGCTCATTTATTTCAGGTGGTCAAGCGTCTCAGCTGGAGGTTGAAGGACATTGAGTTTCCTAGAGCTTAGTTTCTTTTCTTGTACTGGATTATCCATAGACCTGTTATGTGATTCCTTTATGCTTTTGCTAGTTTTCTTACTGTAAGAATTGGAACCCTTCGGGGAATTTGTTGTTATTTTCAGACTTCATTTTGTGTTATGTGATATGGTTCGAATCTTTGGTTGTTATCTTTGCAATGACACAGATTCCAGGCACGGTTCCTCCACAACCATTTACTAAGAGCTTTGTATGAGAGTATTTTCCTCAAAGTCAGAATTTACCAAAGCCATCTGGATATTCCTAGAATATCGGAATAGGAACGTAAACATCCTTGAGAATGAAAAGGACACAACATATGCATGCATTCATATCATTTATATTTTTTTATTTGTTGCAGGTTGTCTGGGTTTCTTAACTTATCTGTTTATTCAGGAAAGATTGCGAGGATGGCCAATACTCGTCTTTATCGACACAACACTCCTCTACACCGGTATGCCACTTGTTGTGGTCAAAGAAACGTTATGGACACCGTTCAAGCTGAACTGACTGAGCTCCGTACTCGGATGGGGAATTTATGAATATGATGCAGGGAATGGCACAAGGTCAACAAGAGTTAAGCGCCATTGTTTAAAGGCTCGATCCACCCCATATGGAGCCCCCAATCGTTGAAGCTACCTTGGATGCAAAGGGTAACCCAGCTAATGCCAATGTTATCCCATCCAGAGGTAACAAGCCTCCTACCCCAGAAGGAAATCCTATTCTGAATCATAATTTGGAAGATCATCAGGAAGACTAGTTCTCACTACTAAACGAGGACATGGGACTCGGTATGGGAAGTAATCTTCAGGATTTTCAGATGCTAGCAGAAAAAGTCTGAGCTCTTTAGTGCAGAGATACCCTGGGTATTGATGTTTCTGATATGGGATTGGTGCAAGGGTTGATTATTCCTCTGAAGTTCAAGGCCCCTGCTTTTGATAAATATAATGGGAGTTCCCGTCCCAAAACACATATTCAAGCCTATTATCTCAAGATAGCTGCTTATATTAGAGATGAGAAGCTTTGGATGTATTTTTCCAAGATAGCATATATGGAGGCTCTCTTGAGTGGTACATGAAGTTGGAGAAAACTGTTGTATGCAACTGGAAGGAACTCGGAGAAGCGTTCCTTAAGCAATATCAGTATAATGTCGACATGGCCCCGAGTAGGACCAAGCTAGAGAGCCTAGCCCAGAAAAATTCTAAAAGTTTCAAAGAGTACGTGCAGAGGTGATACGAGTTGGAAACGAGTGTGCAACCACCGCTGCTTGAAAGATAAATGATGGACCTATTCATGGATACCCTACCCGGGCATATCATGGAGTGTCTAGTAGGTTGTTCTTCCAGTGGTTTTTCGGACATTATAATGACCGGTGAGAGGGTTGAGAACTGGATGAAATAGGGGAAGATTCGGAATAATGGAGCTTCTACTTCTGGGGTTAAGAAGCCATTTATGTACGCTCAGAGGAGGAGAGGAAACCAAAATTCCTACTATCAGACAACTTCTGTTACCATCCCCGCTACTACCAATCAACAACAGATATCACAACCACAACAACTACGGCAGCTAAATTATCAGCAACAGAGAGCTCACCGAAGGTATTATCCACCCAGACCTAAGGACAAACATTTCGAGGTACCCCTAATGTCTTACTCATAATTATTGCAGAATCTCCTTCGGTTGCAGATGATTCAGCTCAGAACATTGGCTCCACCAAAGCCAGGACAGATCTGAAGGGATACGACCCCAATGCCCATTGTGAGTTCCACTATGGAGCTCCAGGTCACACTACTGATAATTGTAAGGCTCTCAAGCATGTTATTCAGGGTTTGTTGGATTCCAAAGCAATTAATTTTGCTCATACACCCAATGTTTTACAAAATTCCATGCCTCGCATGGAAGAACTGTTGGAGCCATTGATGACGGTGATAACTTGAATTTGGTTCATGATGTTAATTCCTCGAAGACTCCGCTATTACCTGTGAAGTGTTGTTTGGAAAAGAAAGGTGTATTCCCAGGATGTGGGGGAGTTTGTTCAGATTATGGGAACTCTGTTAATGGGTGTGACAAGTTGAGATCGGGGATTCAGAGAATGATCAACGGAGGAAGTATTCAGTTTGATAGAATTGTCAAAGAATATGAAGTTTCCACAGTTACCATCTACTATACGCCAGTGCAGATTCCGACACCAGCAAAAGTGGCACCTGTGACATTTACCACTCCTGGACCAGTATCGTATCAAAGTGAAAAGGTTGTCATATGGTATTATGGGGCCGAAGTCTATTGTAACGACGAGAAACAAGAATTAACCTCCTCCAGCGCATCTCCACAGCTGGTTGAAAATGTGGGAGTCATTGGGTTCACTAGGAGGGAGAGATTGTTCATTCCTGAAACATTAAGAAACAGTGTGGTGCCATCTGTCGCTCCCTAGACTTGCGTCCCGATGCAAATGCGGACCTTCGGTGATATTGGAGGTTGAGGTTGAATAGAGTCACCAGTTAGGCATTTTTATCCCGAAGGAAAGGTAATGCTGCATAAACCCTGAAAGATATGGATAAGACGGTTACGAACCAAAGAAACTGAGAAAGGGGGTTGGTTACGAACTGGGAAGGTATTAGCACCCAGATCGTCCATCGTACTCGACGAGATCCACACTTACTTGATTGTGTTTAAAAGCGGATAATGTATGTGTTAAACTGTGCATAAAAAGCTAGGGATAAAAGGATGTACAGAGTGTCAGTGCAAGAAAGAGAAATTGAGTGCTCAAATACTGAGGCTAAGGAAAGAGAGCTGGAAAGAGGAGATGGGGAAAGACAAAGAGACTTTTGTTCGATAACCGTTAAGTTATGCCTACGTATCCTCTCGTGCAATTAGGAAGTCAGAACACCGTAGTTCGACTCAAAGAGACTGGATTATTTTGATGTGAACTCCCTACTTGTCTATGCTCAAGTGTATGACTCATCTGGCTCGAGTGCTAACTGTCTTGCATTAAACGGAAGAAGCAAGTTCTCATTTTTAGAGTGAGTGTGATGAGAAAAGAATCCCGGAGGAGACGTTTATTATTTGTTTTTGTGTTTTTCAGTTTTTTATTGTTTTTGGTATTTTGCATAGGATAATGAGCTTAAGCCTAAATCAAAGGTTGTAAACTCATTATATCCTCCCTGATTGGGAATAATGAGCCTACCCAACTTAATTACCATGATGATATACGATTAAGATCATTAACCTACTTTGGTAATTATTAAGTGTTTTTGGGTTTTTGTTTAGTGTTGAGTAATGAGTTTAATCTCCAATCAAAGATTAGTGAACTCATTACACCATCCTAAGAGAAGGATGATAGATGAGAACACTTAAGCTGAGGAAGATACCTCAACTTAATCCATGGTTAGGGATTAAATCCATTATATAACAAGCCTTTATTAAGTGGATTTTAATTAAAGGTAGGATGAAGAAGTGTTTTTTATGTTTGAAAGACTTTAGCATGAGGGGGACTTGTCCATTGAACACTAGGGTTAGTCCCTCTGACCCTGAGGCAGAGATGTAACCCTAATATAAGGCCCAAGTTACAAGCTTAAGTATTAATGATTATTAGGTGTTTTGATTATGAGGTGAAAAGAACTTAAAGGTTTAGCAATAAGTAGTTGAATTACGCACTCCATCCTAAGATAAGGATACATGCATAACCCTAATACAGAGCCCTAAAACATTAATTGTTTAGCCTTTGTTATTTGAGATGAGAAGCAGAGACTCAAGGAGACTCAAAAGGTAAAAACTAGGGGGGACTATTTACAACCCTAAAGTTATCATGCTAGGATATTCCTATGGTTTGTGAGGCATAAAGAAGATCTTCAGATGGCCACCAAGGAAGGAGAAGTAGATGAAAAAAGAGAGAGAGAAGAATAGGCTACTTACTTCCTAAAGAAGTTAAGTAACCTAAGAGTGGGATAAGGGCACAAGTGAATCAAATTCACTTCAAAGACAAATAAAATGCATAAGTATAAAGAGATAATAAGAGGTTGGATGTGGATGCACATCCACATCCTGATCAACTTACCAGATGCACCTGAAATGGTTAGTATGAATACACAATATGTACAAGGTCAAAAAAAGAAGCAAATCACATGTTAAAAAATTGAAATTGCATCCAAAGAAACCCTAAACACTCATGAGAACACCATCCAAAGGGGAAAGTCAGAAGCTAAACCAAAGTCAAGTTATGGTTCTTCTAAGTTAGGCTAGGATTTTGGATACTTTTCAATGAAAAATGAAAATCAATTTGAAAATGCAAAATAAAAATATGACTTAAATAACTTAGAAACTATAGGCAATTTTTGAAAGAATGCAAAAAGAACCAAGTACAAACTCATTTTGGTTTAGGAGAAATGATTTTTTGAAGTTAGGTTATGAAAAGGGGGATTTTGAAAACCCTAATTCATGTTTAATTCTAAAAACAGAATTAAAATCTAAAATAAATGAACCAAATGAGTTTGTAAATTGATCTTAATGTTAAAGGGTGCTCTCTGATTTTCTTGGTGATTTTTAAATACTTAAAAGTATTTTTAATTAATTAAAATTACTGAATTAATTAAAATATACAATTAAATGATTTAAAAATACATTTTTAATGAGAAAACTAAAAATAAGAATATTTTTGGGTTCTGAAAATTAGTAAAAGTGATGATAAATAAAATTCAAAATTTTTAAATGATTTTTGGTATTTTTAATGATTAAAAGAAAAGAAAAGAAAATAAATGAAAATAAAAATAAAAGAAATTGAAAAGTATGCTTAATCAATGGTCCAGATTGGAGGGAAAGGAGATCAGTGGCTCTCAGCGCAAGTCAACAAGACTTGGGGTAGGCCAATCCAAAGGCTCAGATTTAAAATTAAAACGCGCGTGTGATCTAAGGGCCTAGGTTCCATCTGGCAAATTAATTAAGTTTTTATATTAATTAAACAAGATTAAAACTAATGGCGCAATCTGGACTGCTCGCTCCTAAACTAAACATGATCCAATCGTTGTTGTGCAATCTGGGGAGCCCTAACCCTAATTACTTTCAGATGACTGGAAAATTTCTCCGGTCAACTTCTCCGGCCAACCAAAAACCCTAAAATATTCCCTAGACAATTTTAAACCATCAAACCTGTCCAGAAACATTCCCCACACTTCTAGCAACTCAAATCAACAATCAAACATCATTTATCATGCAAGAACAGGCTGAATCAAATCAAAACAAAATCATGACCAAACTTTCAGAAATTCATAAAACGCTCATTTTTCCACCATTTTCAATTCTAAACACATCATGATGATCCTTAAAGCATGTACTTTCAGTTTATAACAAGAAATCAAAGCTTTGTGAAAATTGTTCTTGACCATACCTGAGTTGGAAAACTTCAATGGTGAGCTTTCAGAACCTCCCACTTGTGCAAATGAACTCCTTTGGCCCTTCTGAAGCTATTGGGATGCTTAGAATGCTTTGAAAGTGGCTATTTTGAGTGGCTCGATTCTGATATGGCAGAAACGGAAGCTTTGGTTTTCGAGGTTTCGGGCCATGGTGATGGTTGCTTTGTGTTCTAGAGGTGATTTTTGATTAAATGGTGAAAAAATCTTTGAAGTTTGATGGATGGTTAGAGAGAATCGAAGGAGAGAAGTTTTTGGAATTTTTTTTGAAATCTGATGTTGTGTATCCATTGAGCTCTCTTCCTTCTTGTTTTATGATGCTGAGGCAATGTCTAGGCAATCCCAACAATCTAGGTGAGTGGTTGTGCACTGTGGGAATGGTATCAGGTGATTGGCCAAAAAGTAAAAAATTGTGTACTATAGGTATGGGCCATTGCAGAGGAGATTTTCGTGCTTAGATTGCCTCAGCTAGCTTCAAGGAAGGCCATCAGATGAATTTTATGCAGCTGGATGGCCTTGATCAAGTGTTCTCATGGTTTATGCATAATTTCCATTTTGAAGTTTCTTAAGAATCAAGCCATCAAAACCCTAGTTTCAAAGGCCAATTCTGATCTTTAGAAGTTTCTTGAACATGTCATGATACATTTGAGTGCATTAGAAATCATACAAAGGCCTGAAATGCCAATATGCAAATTTCCCTCTTTGGCATGAACTTGAAAATTACAAGTTTTTTTCAAATTTTGATCCATCATAACTTGAGTTCTAGGATGAATCAAGAGGAGTTCTTGTACATTTTGAAAATGGGCAGATCCAATCTATAACTTTCATGTTTGAAGAAAATTCATTTGAAACCTTTTTGATCAAGAAAGAGGAGGTTGGAGATCTTTCCCAAAATGGAAAGTTTTCATTACAAGTCATGCCCAAAAATTGAAAGTTTTCAAATCGCTCAAAATTCTTCAATCTTGTGAACTTCCAAGCATTCCTAAGATCAAATAAAAATCATAGGACCTCAAAATGATGAAGCTGACCCTTTGGAACCCTTGTGGGTGGCCTCAGATGCCCTGATTCTGACTTTTCTTGCACAACAAGTTACCATTTGATCAGATGACTTCCACATGCTCCTTATAACATATATAGACCAATAGAAACAAGAATGACCAAAATTTTTGGGTGTAAGGCCTTCAAAACCAAAACCCTAATTTTAGGTCATCTGTGTAGGAGCCTCAACTTAGCTTCCATACCTCTGCAGTGCTTTGACATTTCTTGATTTCAATGGACCCATAGGGGCTTAAGATGATTATAGACCACTCAAGGACCTTATTAAAATGCTTCATGACCTTTGAGATTGCTCATATTACTTCTTGGATTGCTCATATCACAAACCCTAGATGTAGCTATGTAGATGAAATGAAACTATGCAATGTGAGATGATATGCTTATGCAATGCAACATGAAAGATCAAAAACCAAGGTGTGAGAAAGTGAGAAGGAAAATTTGGGGTGTTTACAGCTGCCCATATTCAAGCATGAGTTAGCTGTGTAGGATGTAAGCGCCAGGCTTAGCAGACGAACAAGATAACTTGTGGTTGAATATGAAGACAGTCCAGAATTTACGCTCACTGGGGAAAAAGAAGAAAAGGGATATAAATTGTATTGTACAGAATGATGTTAAATTATAGATATAGAGGACGACCATCAAGCAGAGGACGGCTGCTGGGGATAAAAATGGTGAGAAAAGCACTGACGGGGACGACCATCATGCTGGGGAGTAAAGAGTCCGCGACGGGGACGACCATCGGGTAAAGAAAGGCGACTTTACTGGGGATAAAAAGAACTAATGGGGACGAACGACAGGATGAAGAATAAAGAAACTGTGACGGGGACGGCCATCTGGCGAAAAATAAATGATGAGGGACGGTCATCAAAAGGTGAAGGAAGATCACCTAGCAGGGGATGACTGCTAAAAGATATCGCGACATAGGACGAATGTTAGATAGGAAGATCGCCGATAGGGACGGCCATCGGATAACACGATGAGGTACAGTCGTCAAAAGGTGTGATGAGGGACGATCATCAAGAGGTGAAGGATGATCACCTAGCAGGGACGACTGCTCTGTTGGGGATTACCTCGACATATGACAAATGTCGGATAAAAAGATCGACGATGGGGACGGCCATCAGATGAATGATGAGGGACGGTCATCAAAATAAATGATGAACGACGGTTATTTATGCGAAGTATTTTTTAACTGCATCTGAATTCACAGGAGATAGGAATTTTTCACCATCCATGGTTGCGAGCATTAGTGCTCTGCCTGAGAAGACTTTAGTTATCATGTAGGGACCTTCATAGTTTGGCTTCCACTTGCCCATGTGGTCTGTATGAGGAGGAAGGAGTCTTTTCAGTACAAGCTCTCCCACTTGATATACCCGAGGTCTGACTTTTTGATCGAAGGCTTTCTTCATCTGTTTCTGATATAACTGTCTGTGACAAATAGCTGCTAGCCTCTTTTCTTCAATCAGGCTCAGTTATAACGAGATCGAACTCATTCTGCTTCGTCCAGTTTTACATCCATCATTACCCGCAAGCAGGGTAATTCAACTTAAACAGGTAGGATTGCTTCTATACCATACACAAGCTGATAAGGTGTTTCCCCGGTAGATGTTCTGATGGAGGTTCGGTACCCGTGCAAGGCGAATGGTAACATTTCATGCTAGTCTTTGTATGTGACTACCATCTTTTGCAAAATCTTCTTAATGTTCTTGTTAGCCGCCTCAACAACGCCATTCATCTTTGGCCTGTAAGGAGAATAGTTGTGATGTTGAATCTTGAAATCCCGACACATTTTTGTCATCATCTTGTTGTTAAGGTTTAAACCATTATCAGTAATGATTCGCTCAGGAACTCCATATCGACAAATGATATCTCTCTTCAGAAATAGGGCTACCACTTGCCTGGTGACGTTTGCATACGAAGCTGCTTCAACCCACTTGGTAAAGTAATCGATGGCTACCAGGATGAATCTGTGACCATTTGAAGCAGTTGGCACGATCTTTCCAATCATATCAATGCCCCACATGGCGAAGGGCCAGGATGAAGACAATATATTCAAAGGATTGGGAGGCGCATGCACCTTGTCTGCGTAGATCTGGCATTTTGTGGCATAAGCACAACAGTTTGTATCCATTGTGATCCAGTAGTAACCCAATCTTAATAATTTCTTTGCCATTGCATGTTCTCCGGCATGGGTACCGAAAGAACCTTCATGTACTTCGTGCATTAGTAGGTATGCTTCCTTCTTGTCAACACATCTGAGCAAGACCATGTCGAAGTTTCGCTTGTATAGGGAGCCATCAGTATTGAGGAAGAAACTGCCGGCTAGCCTTCTTAATGTCTTCTTATCATTAGATGATGCCCCAGGTGGGTATGTCTGAGTCTCCAAGAAGCATTTGATGTCGTGGAACCAAGGTTTGTTGTCAGTAACAGTGTCCACAGAGAAAACATATGTTGGTCGATTCAGTCTGGATACTAGAATCCGAGGGACATAGTTAGCAGTCTGTACTTTGATCATAAATGAAATGGTGGCCAAGGCGTCTGCAAAATGATTCTCATCTCGAAGGATGTATTCAAGCTTGACCCTTGTAAAGAAAGTCAACAATTTCCTCGTATATTCACGGTAGGGAACCAGATGCTCTTGATGAGTATACCACTTGCCATTAGTTTGGTTGATCACCAAAGCTGAATCTTCGAATACATTCAAGGTTTTGATCCTGAGGTCAATGGCTTCTTCAAGACCCATGATACAAGCTTCATATTCTGCTTCGTTGTTAGTGCAGGCAAAGGTGAGCCTTGCTGAGAAAGGCAGATGGACTCCTTGGGGATTAATAAGCACTGCACCAACTCCACGACCGTTACAATTAACTGCCCCATCGAACATCATAGTCCATGCTTCTTCTGGATCAGGCCCTTCAGTGTGAATAGGCTCTTCACAATCTTTCGACTTTAAGAACATGATGTCTTCATCAGGGAAATCAAATCTCATAGGCTGGTAGTCATCAATGGGTTTCTCGACCAGATAGTTAGACAATGCACTGCTCTTGATGGCTTTTTGAGAGGTGTAATGAATGTCATACTCTGTTAGAATCATTTGCCATCTTGCAACCCTTCTGGTAAGCGTTGGCTTCTCAAATATGTACTTGACGGGGTCCATCTTTGAGATCAACAAGGTAGTATGAGTCAACATATACTGTCTTAGTCGACGAGCAGCCCACGCTAAAGCACAACAAGTTTTCTCGAGCAGTGAATAACGTTGTTCACAGTCGGTAAACGTTTTGCTTAGGTAGTATATTGCATACTCTTTTCGACCAGACTCGTCATGTTGGCCCAACACACGCCCCATTGATCCATCTAATACTGTCAGGTACATTATTAGAGGTCTTCCTTCAACTGGAGGCATGAGAATTGGAGGTTCTTGCAAATACTCTTTGATCTTGTCAAAAGCTTTATGACAATCATCGTTCCACCTGACTGTTTGTTCCTTTCTTAGCAGTTTGAACAAGGGCTCGCATGTTGCAGTGAGATGAGATATGAACCTTGAAATGTAGTTCAATCTACCTTAGAACCCTCGAACTTATTTCTCAGTCTTAGGTGCATGCATTTCCTTAATTGCTTTGACTTTGTCGGGATCAACCTCAATTCCTTTTCCGCTTACAATAAAACCCAGCAGCTTACCAGAATGTACCCCGAATGTGCACTTGTTGGGGTTCAACCTTAACTGATACTTCCTCAAACGCTTGAACAATTTCAACATGTTTACCAAATGCTCTTCCTCTGTGAGGGACTTGGAAATCATGTCATCCACGTAGCACTCGATTTCTTTATCGTGGAATAATGTTACCATAGCCCGTTGATATGTTGCACCAGCGTTCTTTAGACCAAACGACATTACTTTGTAGCAGAACATGCCCCATGGTGTGATGAAGGTTGTCTTCTCCATGTCTTCAGGTGACATCTCGATCTGATTGTATCCAGAAAATTCGTCCATGAAGGAAAATACCGAGAATTGAGATGTGTTATCCACCAATACATCAACATGAGGTAATGGGAAGTCATCTTTCGGGCTTGCTCTATTCAGATCCCGGTAATCAACACACGTACATACCTTATCGTCCTTCTTAGGTACAGGTACAATGTTAGCAACCTACGGCAAGTAACTAGTTACAGTAAGAAAACCAGTGTCCCATTGCTTTTGTACTTTTTCTTTGATTTTCATGGCCATGTCTGGGCAAGTACGGCGCAACTTCTGTTTAACTGGAGGACAATCCTCTTTCAATGGCAGCCTGTGCATGACAATATCTGTATCCAACCCCGGCATATCATGATAGGACCAAGCGAACACATCGACATATTCTCGCAGCATACTAATAAATTGTTCTTTCATTGGAGCTTGCAGACTGGCTCCAATCTTCTCCTTTTTCACATCTTCCTCGGTACCAAGATTAATAGTCTCAACCTCCTCCTGATGAAGAGAAATCACCTTTTCCTCTTGTCTCAATAACCTGGCTAACTCTTCAGGTAAATCGTAGTCTTCTTCAACCCCTTCATCTGCTTGATTAATCGGATTGTCGAAGTCATACGAGGTCATAGTAGTGTCGTTGTCGGTGCAATCTGGAGGGCTATCTCTGCAGAGATTTGGTTCATTTTAGTGATTGATTTTATCTTATTTGGAAAAAAGTGAATGAAGTTTTTTATTAAGAAAAACATTTCCATTTATTGTTTTGTGCGAAAATAACAAAAATGAAAAGACAGTGAGCGAAAAGAGATTGTTTGAAAAAAGATGTCCATCGTTCATTAATATTCGATTTGCACAAAATACATATGGCCCTATTACAAAATGAGCCCCGACATCTTGGGAAAGATGTAGGACTTTGATGCATGCTTAAAACAGGATATAATAATTACTCTGCAGTAGTAACCCTTATAAGTTTCCTGGGAAGACTAGTTGAGGACTTGTTGGCGCGAGACTCTTGGACGGATCCAGCTTTCCAGGTTGTAGTCGCTCTCAGCCTCGTCTTCCAGAGTGTTGACAACATCAGGGGTCAACATTCCCCCACTTATGAACTTGGGAGCTTCAACATCCTCCTCTGGAACTTGTTGGGATGGTCTGTAACCCAAACCGAATTTGTCTTCTTTCATTTCCATCTTCAGCAACTTGCCCCAGCCTTGGGCATTCCCTTCTTCCATAACCTTCCGAGCCTGTTTGTAGGAAGCAATTGAGGTGCCCATCCTTTCCTCTTGGGATGCAGCAAACACCTCAGTTGTAGCTTCGTTGATGTTTAAAGCTTCCAAACCCTGACTCATGGTTTCATGGATCTCCCCATCCATCTCTATGTACTTGTATGTAGCCAGGTGACTGACGAAGATGTCTTCTTCTCAACAGATGGTGATAATTTGGCCTTCCCACTCATATTTTAACTTTTGGTGAAGGGTTGATGTTACCGCACCGGCGGCGTGGATCCAGGGTCGACCCAACAAACAGTTGTAGGCAGGCTGTATGTCCATCACATAGAAGGTAGTTTTGAAAACTCGTGGGCCAATTACCACAGGCATCTCAATCTCTTCGAGATCCGATCTCTTAGAGCCATCGAATGCCCTGACAACTAGGTTTCTTGGACGGAGTGCAAGACCATCATACTCTAGCTTAACTAAAGCCTTCTTTGGTAGCACATTAAGTGATGATCCAGTATCAACAAGGACATGAGAAAGTACAACACCTTTACATTCTAAAGTGATATGCAAAGCCTTGTTGTGATTACGCCCCTCCGTAGTCAAGTCAGCATTGGTGAAACCTTGTCCATGACTAGTATTGACATTTACGACCACCGTTTCTAACTGATTGACCGTGATCTCTTCAGGCACATAAGTTGCGTGAAGGACCTTGAGTAGTGCATTCCGGTGAGCCTCGGAACACATGAGCAGAGATAATATGGAGATCTTGGAGGGTATTTGATGTAGCTGATCCACAACCTTGTAGTCACTTCTTTTGATAATCCTCATAAACTCGTCTACATCCTGATCAAAGGGTGTCTTCTGAGTTTCTTTTGCAGCTGGATCCTCTAGCACCATATTTTTGCCTTTTGCTTTAGCAGCAGCTTTTGCTTCAGCATTAACTCTGGGAAACTGTGAAGCAAAGAGACGTCTGCTTCGAGTGAAGCCTCCACCTCCCCCAACATTGTCAACTTGTGGTACAGGTATTGAGGAGTCAAGGGTGATCTTCTTTCCATGGCAGTAAAGATCTGAACCATAATGCCAAGGCACATCACCGTTGTTGTCATAAGGAACTGGTCCAGGCACCGTGATGGTCACTAGACTAATTGCAGCAGAAGAAGGAGTTGTGATAGTTTGTGGATCATAGTAGATGGTGACAGGAGGTCTGATTGAAGCTGGTGCAGGTGTGGCAAGTTGTTGATGTTGATGAAGGTTGTTGTTGAGAGAATCCGGAACATGGATCGTTGCTGGATCATAATAGATGGTAACGGTTGAGATATCGTCACTGGTGTTATTTGTTGTTGTTGTAGAAGACTCTGTTGAGATAATGTTTGTTGGTGTTGTAGGAAAGATTTTTGTTGTCTTTGTAGAAGATGGAATCGTTGATGTGATTTGCAGAACGCCCTCTCTGATAAGACTGCTGATGCCATTCTTCATATTTGCACAACCATTGGCAGAAACTTTGCAAGCTTCATAATGGGCCTCACAACCCAGAGACACCCGACACTTCAATAGATGAGCTTTTACTTCGGCCAGTGGTGTTTGAATACTTGCAATGTCATTAATCAGAATTGTTGGATGGTCTTCCTCAATGGCATTAATCCTTGATCCACCGTGATTTGGTATCGGATTCTTTGTGACGTTTGGTGGAGGTGCAAAATTCAAAGCTTTGGAGTCAATCAGATCTTGGACTTTCATGTGCAGGGCCCTGCACTTCTCTGTTGAATGGCCAGGTGCATTTGAGTGAAAAGCACATCTGGCGTTGACATCATAATTCCTTTGAAGATTCAGAGGATCCGGTGGAGCCAAAGTTCTTAGTTCAGTCAGGTTAAGCTTCAATAGTTATGGAAGTAAGGCTGCATAGGGCATCGGGATAGGATCGATCACCCTGTTAACTTGAGAAGGCCTTTGTTGGAAGGGACGTTGTTGTTGGTTGTTGTTGTTGTAATATCTTTGTTGTTGAGGATACTGTTGTTGCTGTTAAGGAAGCTGTTGCTGAGGTGCTGGAGTAGGAATGATGACTACGACCACTGATCTTTCCAGGTACTGGGGTCTACCTCTATTAACATGTACTGCATTGGTCTCTCCTATCCTTCGAGTTCCTGAGAAAGGTTTCCTTGCATTGCTGGAGCTAGCACCATTATCAGTAATCTTACCCATCTTCAGCAAACTTTCAATTCTCTCTCTCACTATGACCACATCAGCAAAGCTAGTGGAAGAGAAAGAAGCAAGTCTATCAATGTAGGTCCCTTTCAAGGTATTCATGAACATATAAGCCATCTCTCTTTCTGACATTGGAGGTTGGACAACATCAGCCAGTTGTCTCCATCTTTGAGCATACTCACGGAAACTTTCTCTTGAAGATTGAGACATACCCATCAAAAGGGTCATGTTAGGTGCCATATCTAGGTTGTATTGATACTGGCATATAAAGGCTTCAGCTAAGTCTTTCCAGTTCTTGACAGTAGCCCTAGACAAGTGTGAATACCATTCTCTGGATGCCTCAGTCAAGCTATCTTCAAAGTAAAACATCCATAGCTTCTCATCCATGGTATATGCTTTCAATCTTCCCAGAAAAGATTGCAAATGGGTACGAGGACATGAGGTACCATTATACTTTTCAAAGCATGGAGGCTTGAACTTGTGAGGAATCCTCACTCCCTCAACTAAGCCCATATCCATCACATCAAATCCCAAGGAGTTTTGGGATTCCAAGGATCTTAGTTTCTCGGATATCTCGTCCAGACGATGATCATAAGCTTCATCAACTCCAGCATCCAACACAGTAAACTGCTCATCTTGAGGGTCTTCTTATAGGATACGATCTCTAGTGTTCCTTTGGGTATTTCCAATAACATTGACTTCAGGGTTGTTGTGGGGCCCAAACTCTGGTGGATTTGTTCGCGGCTGTTCGTGCTCGTTGTTACTAGTACCTCCAGTGCCTGCATGGTTATCTTCTGGAGTTTTCCGCTCGACTAACTCTCTTAATCTTTCTTGGGTATATGCCAGTCCAGTCATCACAGCCATAAACTGGTTCATCTGGGTTCTCACTTTTGTCCTCACATCAGTCATCTGAGTCCTCACATCTGTCAGTTCTTGTTGTAGTTGATCCATTTGCAGACTCGGAAGGTTGTTGCGGGTTGGATATATGTGGATGCGATTGACGGGAAAGACCCTTATGCAAGCAATATTTCCTGAAACAATCAACAAAGTGAGAAAACAACAACAAAACACCTGCAAAACAAAGGATATGAGATTAGCATGCAATGCAATATGTCTATTTGTCTTCAGAGGGTATCCAGTTTGGTTCTTGGTTTTGACCTTCCAGACCTCTGGGAGATGAAGATGTTTGAGGCAAACGAAGTCCATAAGAAAATTTAATACATAACCATAAAAACAAGTAGCAATGCCAGAATACAAATAGTTCATGAATCACAACCAAACAAACTCCCATAGTGAATCAAATACAATCAAATTTAAGAATACAACAAACAAAATCACCAGGGTGAATTAAAATACAAAAATTAGTACAAAGAGAAAATCAAACATCTAATCCATATGCATCTTCCCTGACTTCCTTCAAGAGAGCATCAGTTACTGGCCCCATTGTGTGCTCTGTGATTGTTCTGATGAGAAGGTTTCTGGTCGCAATGGCATTTGTCATCTTCTGATACTTGTCTTGTTCTTTAGATCTCTTTAATCCCGCCTGGAGTTTCAACTCTGAGATCTCCTTCTGTGCTGCTAGTAGTGCTTCTTGACTTCTTTTCTCTTTAGACTCTAACTGCTCTAACTTGGCTTTCATCCTCTGGTCTTCTTTCATGCGAGCCTCAATTATCCTAACCCATCCATCCTGGCTCTCTTCCAGATAATGCTCAACTCTTGCCTTTTGAATCTTTGCTTTCTTACATGCATTCTTCAACACCAGTTCCCCTGCTCGGGCCTTCCTGATGTAGTCTTCAGTCTTCTCAATTTTGGTTATATGCTCGATGCGTAGCTTCTCTAACCTTTCATTGTCTAGACGATCATCATTCCTTTCCCAAAGGGTTTTCTTCAAAGCTTCTGCTAGCTGGGAATTTCTTTCCTTCATCTTTTCAAACTCTTCCATACTGACTGTGGCTATAGGCTCAACTGCTGATTGCCCTAGAACATCCTCTAGGGTGAACAGCATGCGAGTAATCTGTCCTCTGATGCCAGACCATTCAATATACTGAGCAGAAGCTATGTTGTTGCACTTCTCCAAAATAGCAGTCCCTTTAGTCTTTATATGGTCCCAAGCCCAGGCTACTTGTCGGACAATGGCATGATTATTCTGAGAAGCACAGTAAAGAGAATCTGCTAAGTCTTGCTCCCTAGGTGGATGTATCAAATGCATACCTAACTATCTCTTGAAAAGTAAAGGATTGTAATTGATGCAACCCTTTACTCCAATAAGTGGCACATTTGGGTATTGCCCACAACTTGTTACTATGTCCCGGCCCTTGGTGCTTTGAGTACACCATCTGATGAACTGAGTAGTAAAACTCTCCCAACAAGGTAGGAACTGGGTTCTTGAGCATGAATATGTGAATGGCATTCTTGCTTACAAACTTAGGCTCGTATTCAAACAAAATGATACCATAAATGCTGAGGGCTAGGAGAGCATAGAATGTTTCCCAATTCCCTATTACAACTTGCTTTGTAGCCTGAGTGACCAAGAAATCCAGATGGAGGCATGGGATTCCAAATTTGGAAGTCATGTGCTTATCAATGGTGGTTACTTCCAAATGTAATGCCTTGGTTGTGTCTTCATTCTTTGGAGGGGTCATTTTTGGGTTGAAAGGAATTCCTCTTCTGATAGGGACACCCAATAGCATAGAGTATTCTTCCAGTAAAGGACTAATCTGAAAATCTGGGAAAGTGAAGCAACGGAGAGGAGGGTCATAGAACTGAAGACAGGTATGAATCATGCTCCTCTGCAATGTGTCCAAGTCCATAATCGTGTCCAGAATCCCACCATAATGTTCTCTGAATAAGGGGACATGATTAGGGGTGATAAGAGCTTGTACCTGTCTGATGCCTGCTAGAGGATACTCAAAGAAGTGGTAGGTGATGTTGCTTTTCCTTGTTGAATCCATGTTGAAGATGTGTGCTGAAGGAGATAACTGAAGAAGATAACAGAAGAAGATAGTTGAAGGAGTGTTGGAGAAGATATCTGAGCAGAAGAACGGTCAAAACCAAACCAAGAGAAGATGGATATCCTATAAAACAAATAGACAAATGTTAAATGATAAAATATGATGTATGCTTATGATATGAAAGGGTTTGTGATCATGTGCTGGATTAACAGTTGCTCTTGGAAGGGTCCATGAGTGTTCAGAGTTTCAGATGAAGGCTGAAAACCAGTAACCAGGTGGGGGACTCAAATAAAGAGTTAATGATCCAGGGTTTCAAAGAACTAGTCCAAAAATAGTACAACCTTAAGAACACATTCCAGCAACAGGGTATGTTGAGGTCAAGGGTTCCTGCAAACCTGTAAACAACCTAACCCAATCACAGGTATTGTTCTAGAACAAGGATCCTCCGGTTCGAATATATTATGAGAAGTGTAAATACTTCTAACCTGGAGGTACATTGTTTACCCTAATCATAAAGGATCCTCCTTGATAACACTAAATTTCACTGTATTTCTAACTCTGATTTCGCATGCATTTTAGGTTTTTATTTCTATTTTATTATGTTATTACTTTGTTTTTCTTTATTTTTAGGTTTTCTATGTAATCAGGGCCTAAATCGAGAAAAGGAGCGAAAAAGGAGCTGAAACGGACAAAAATCAAGTCTTTCAGCTTTTTACACTTACGACATCCACCATGGCTGGCACCATGGGGTCAGCCATGACGTGGCCACGTCCCAAGACCACTCCACAACTGCAAGAGCCCATGTTCCCCACTTTCTCCACCAAATTACACTCATGGTGGGCGCTATAGGCCTGTGGCGGGCGCCACAAGGCAAAGGTTTTTCCCTCCACTTTTTAGTGGAGGGGGGCATCCTGGTCTTTTCTTACTATTTTCTTTCCTATAAATAGGGTCTTAGATTTTTGTTTTCAATCATCCAAACTTAGAATCTCTTAGGCATATATCAGTTTTAAAGTAGTAATCACTTCACATCGGGGTGTTACTACAATCGAGTGATCGAGTCTGTATACGTCTGTGTGATCGAGTTTTGGAGCACTCTGGGAGGAAGTTAATCATGCCGCCATTTTAATTTCAGTTTGTATTTTATTTTTCTGCACTCGCTTTATTTTATTTACTTTCCGCATCCCCTTACTTTATTTATTATCCGCACTTGCACTCGCACTTTACTTTATTTTATTTCCGCACTCGCTTTAAATACTTTTATTTCCGCACTTGCTTTAAATACTTTTATTTCTCGCACTCGCTTTACTTTCTTTATTACCCGCACTCGCACTAATTTTATTTATTTATCCGCACTCGCACTAATTACTTTTATGAAAAATAATAAAAAGAACTTTTACTTTACCATGTCTAACTAAATCCATAAAGGTTAGAATGTAAGGATCGTAATTGAACTATTAATCTGTACAATTGTTCGTAGAAACACTTAAGGGCTATTTTAACTTTCAATTTAAGTTTAATTGTTTTTAACTATTTCAAAAACAGCCAAAAGCGCTTTGTCTAGTTCATTAGGAGTTTTTTGATTAAAAAGAAAAGAGATTTTAAAACCATTTTCGGACGCGTTAAAAAGTTTAAAGTCTGGTTCGTCAGAACCTCTTTTTGCTAAGAAATCCAGGTTAAAATACTTTTCAACTTAGTTAAGATATTATATTTCTTAAAAATAGGTTTACTACTCTAACACAATATGCCCCTTTTTATCCGTGACAATAGGAGGGGTTGATTAGAGAGTACAACTCGGTTCTGAATACGCGAAAGCGACAGTTCCTGTTAAATTGGTTCTTTTCAAAGTGGAAAACATTGCTCATAAGTAGTTCTATTAACAAGTACCGAATTATCAATTGATTATGTGAATTACATTCGAGCTTGTCTTTATTAATTGTTTAAAATTATTATTCTATTTACCATTGCGCACTCTTTAAAACCATTATATTCAATTGCCTTAGATACACATCATAACAACAGGTACGATAGATTGACACTTGGTCTCCGTGGATTCGACAATCTCTTATATTACTCTGACGTGTTCGTACACTTGCGAAAAACACACATCAAGTTTTTGGCGCCGTTGTCGGGGACCAATTTCGTCAAATTTCATACCCTGTAGTTATACCGTTTAGACTAAGGTTGTTACCTGCCGGTCAATGAAAAAGACTCGCAGTGCCAGAAGCTTAGTAGACCCTCTAGCTGAACTTGAACGTTATGCTCGCGCACGTTTATTTTTCCATAGGATTAGGAGAGCTATGGCCGAAGATCAAAACCGAAGACCTCTTAAGGACTTCGCCCAACCATCGAACGAGGAACCTAGTTCCAGTATAGTAAACCCCGTTATCCCAACTAATAATTTTGAACTTAAAACATCCCTGCTACAATTAGTGCAATAGAGACAATTCGCAGGTCTTGCTACCGAGAACCCAAACCAACATTTAAAAAACTTTCTCCAATTAGCAGACACCTTTAAAACCAATGGAGCTCCTCCTGAGGCGATACGCTTAAGATTATTCCCTTTTTCCCTCAGAGATAAGGCTCTATCATGGTGAAATTCCCTTCCACCAATTCCATAACAACTTGGGAATACCTTAGAAAAGTATTCCTTGCTAGATATTTTTCCCCAAGAAAGACCGCTGTTCTTCGAAACCTAATAACCAGATTTACCCAAAACCAAGGAGAATCGTTGTTCGAAGCCTGAGAGAGATATAAAGAGCTATTAAGAGCATGCCCACATCATGGTTTTGAGAACTGGCTAATCATTCAAACCTTCTATAATGGACTTCATTATAACACTAAGATGACCATCGACGCTGCCGCTGGTGGCACACTGATGAACAAACCTTACCCTGAAGCTAGTGCCCTTATCGAAGATATGGCCCAAAACCATCAATCATCGGGAGTAGAACGAGCAACAGTGGAAAAGAAGGAAGCCCAAGGAAGAATACATAAGCTAAGCTCTATAGACATGATGCAAGCTAAAATGGACGCGTTGGCCCTTAGAGTCAAACATATGTGTACAACCCCGAATACTGTAGTTGTTGTTTCGTTGAATTGTGAGATATGTGGGACGCAAGGACACCAATCCGCCGAATGCAATTTGTTAAATGAGACCAGCCCTGAGCAAGTGAACTTCACCCAAGGGAACCCATTTTCAAACACATACAACCCTGGATGGAGGAATCACCCAAACTTCTCCTATAAAAATAATAACCCTATCCAAAATACCGCACTTCCAAGACAACAAGGTTACCATGCCCCGAGAACAAATCAACCTATGCAACCTGTACCACCAAATCCGAGCCTTGAGAAAATTGTGGAAAATTTTATCACCGCTCAAACACAACAAAATAAAGAGTTCATGAACCAAAACGTCCATGTTAACGAACTAATTACCCAGTTAGGAACCAAGGTTGACCAGATTATTACTCACAATAAGATGCTTGAAACCCATATCTCTCAGGTAGCTTTAAACCAAGCCACTCAGACTACACCTGGAGGACAGTTCCCTGTACAACCTCAATAGAACCCAAAAGGACAAGCAAATGCCATTACTCTACGAAGTGGAACCGCTTATAAGAAACCTTCTAACCCTAGATTAAGTGATCCCGAAACTTCTAAGAGAAATGAAGAGAAGGAACCAGAGGAATCTGAAAACTCGGAGAGTCAAGAAAAAGGAGAAGAACCTAAAAACAAAACCTATGTACCACCACCGCCATACAAACCACCGATACCATACCCTCAAAGACTAAAGCAAAACAGATTAATAATCAAGCAGTATAAATGGGTCTGGTGGTAGTGTGTGAATAGCAGTGTACACATAGGCCTAGGTTAAACCCAACAAAATTTAAGAAAAAGAAAAAGAAACTAAGAAAAAAAAACAAAATTATATGAAAACAAATAGAGAGACGACTCGGAGATTATAAGAAGCCCACCTCTTTCTATTTCACAGAAACGACTCGGAGAAAGAAAAAAACTACCCACCGATTTCTTTTCTTTGGCCTCTCTCTCAATTTCTCTCTCCACTCATGGATTCGTTTCAGTCTCAATCGTGGGTTTCTCACTAGTTTGGCTCTCGCTCTCGGTTATGCGTTCCGGTGGTTTAAAGGGATGGTTCAGCGGTTTTGGGTGGTGATCTGAGGTGAGGTTTCTGCGTTCGTTTTCGTTCTCGTCCGTTAGTGTTTTTGTGGTGATTGTAACATGGGTTTCACTTTTCACTCAAGGTTTGTATTCTGATTTGATTCCACATTTTTTTTCTTAAGGTGGTTTCGTGGCGATTGGTTTTTTGTGCGGTAGATTGAAGGCGGTAGAGGTGGTGTTTTTGATTTCGGTTTTTCACGAATTCGCGTTTTCCACTTTTCTGTGTTTTGGTGAATCTTCTGGTTTGTGCTTGTGTTCGTGATGGAAGAGTATTTGATTGAATGGGTTGTGGTAGAATATGATGGTGAAGTTATGAAGGTGGTGTATGGATTTCCGTTCAGTTTCTATGTGTTTTTGGTTGTTTGGTTTGCTGCGATTTACAGAGTGGTTTGGTTTTGAGTGAGTATTTTTTGTTGTTTGTTGGTGATTGTATATTGAAGGTGAAGATGCATTATGAAGCTGCTAGTTTATGAACAGAGAAAGATTTTGTGGTGGTTCTGTTATTTATTTGTAGGTTAGAAAAGATTTATTTTTTTATTTATTTTTTGAAGCTTGATTTGGTGGTTTTATCAGAATTTGAGGTGTTGTCCAAGCTTGTTATTGAGTGAGGATTATAAGTGGTTTTATAGGAGGAATTATGGAGGGATAGAATTGGAATACTTGCTGCCAAAGTTTGAGATATTTGTGATGAGCTGTAATTGATTTTTTTAGGATAAGGATTAAAATTGGTGAGTGGTACTGCAGAATTTGTGCATATCCGCAGATGGTGTGATGCGTGGAATCCGTTTCCTTTTTGTACAAAATGCGTTGTTGAGTTTGTGTTCATGTGGGACCATGTTGAGATGCTGAAGTTTTTTATGAGTGGAAAGCTGATAGTTTGAAAAGAAAAAAACCGATAATAATTGAATAATAATAACACTAATAATAATAAACTATAATAATAATAACGATAATAAAAATGGAAATAATAATAATAATATTAATAATAAGAAGAAGAAGAATAGTGGAATAATAAAAAAAGTAAGAAAATTTAATGATAATGGAAAAATAATAATATGATTATGGATTGAAACAAAAGGATATAAAAGAAGAATTGTAAATGGATTTTTTTTTGTATAAAATTTTGTGAAAAAATGATTAAAGAAAATATGAACATGATAATAGGACAAAAGACCTCCACATAACATACCGACTTTTTAAAGCAACAACGCACACACACGCACTCGACCTGACATACTCGGAAAAAAAACCCGATTTTTGTACAAAGGAAATGACATATTTTTTGATTTTCTGAATAAAGTTTAAACGAAAATAAAATGGTATACAAGTAGGACAAATTTGGGGTATGACACCCCCAAGTTGAAACTTTCTTTCCTATACCCATCATAAACCTCCAAACCATTCTCCCACAAAAACTTTATATCTTCAATTAAGGGTGCCAAGTATACGTCTATGTCATTCCCTAGTTGTCTAGGCCTAGAAATTAACATAGATAACATCATGTAATTACGCTTCTTACATAGCCATGGAGATAGGTTATAAATCATAATTATGACAGGCCAAGTGCTATGTGAGATACTTTGAAGACCGTGTGGGTTCATTCCATCAGTAGATAATGCCAAGCGAAGGTTTCTTGCTTCTTTTCCAAATTCAGGATACTCATCAGCAATTTTCGTCCACTGTGGTGAATCTGCCGGGTGTCAAAACTTTCCATCAATAATTCTTTCATCTTCATGCCAAGTCAAGTGTCTTGAATCGGTCTCACTACGAAACATGCGTCTAAATCTCGTAATAATAGGAAAATACCATAAGACCTTTGTTGAAGACAAGTTTTTCTTATATCGAGAGACACCACATTTAGGACACTCATTTAATTATGCATACTCGTTTCGAAATAAGACTTAATCGTTTGGACATGCATGTATATTATCATAGCTCATGTCGATAGAACACAACATCTTTTTGGCCTCATATGTTCGATTGGGAAGAACATTATCCTCTAGAAGCATATCTTTCATCAGGGCCAATAACTCTGTGAAACTCTTATCCGACCATCCATTGCCCGCCTTTAAGTTGTACAACTTTAAAACCGTAGACAATCTTGTGAATTTAGTGCAACCATTATACAACGGTTTCTATACATCGCTTACCAACCTCTCAAACATTTGGGGACAGTCCTTAAGATCATCTTCAAGTACTTCTTCAATCTCTTTGACTCGATCATAATTGTATGTATTTGTGCCATTGTCGTTTGAAGAATAGGTCATATTATCTCCTGGTTCAACATTCCCGTTACTTTTCTCACCATGCATATCCCAACATGTATAACTTCGATCAATTCCATGCCTCTTTAAATGAGATCCAACTGAGTTGCGTTAACATTACCCACAAAATAACAAGCCAAATAAGGACATTTCATTCGACTGGGGTTTTCGGCATGCGCAACAACAAACTTAACGAATTCCGATACCCCATTCTCGTACTATTTCCTTAATCAATTTGCAAACATCCATTTCTTATCCATAGTTACACTAATTAAACTAAACAAAATAAAAGTAAATAAAAGATATACCTGTAGAGCTGTAAAATGAAATACAGTGTCCGGATAGGGTAGAATTACCAAGATCCCCCTGTACACGTATCATAAAATGAAATATCATTAATTGACCATTTTTGAGTCATAACTTGATAAGTGGCAACATGTAATAACAAACAAACACCTATTCATTCTTCATTTTTTATTTGTCAATTAAATTTAAGTGATTTGTGGTTTTAAGTTAGATATGTTTAAATTTCAACACCCTTATTTCGAAACAATGTAATGTTTATTTTAAGATTGAGAAACACAACTCAAAGAGAATCCTAGATACTAGACTATGTGCATCATGATATGTGATGGTTTTCCAAAGATGCCTATATAGTTGGATTAAGGTATTTTGTGACTTTTACTAGTGAACTTTCTCACAGCTTTGAATATTTTTTTGAATATGTAAATGAAACCCTTATTTTGAGGATACTACAATTGATAACATGTAAACTATTAAAGGATTAGAAAAAAAATTCCAGACTTCTAAAGATGTTTCGTTAACCTAGATTTTTTAGGTAAGTGGACAACATCAGAACACCTGATCGACCTCCTTAGAGGGAAGGTCGACCTGATGATGAACAAAAATGGCAATGGCAACAACAACAACAACAATGGCAATGGCAGCAGCAGCAACAACAACAACAACCTAATGATGAACGCAGAACTACACAACGACTAAACAATGACTAAATCAATGACTAAATCATCAAGAACAACAACAACAATGAACTAAACTATGACTTCCCTCTTCTTCTTCTTCTTCTTCTTCACGGAGGACAACGAATGAAGGGAGCAATGAACGAAGAAACAATGAATGAATGAACGAACAATGTCACGCATCAACAATAAATGAATGAACGAAAACAATGAAAGTTTAAGGTTTATAAAAGTGCTTTCTAAGGATGGCCCAAAAGGCCAGGTCGACCTCTTGAGAAGGTAGGTTAACCTGATGAAGCCAAAAAATTTCATTCTTTGAAACTTGTTTAAAATGCGTCGACCTGGTTGAAGTATTCGTCGACCTGATGACTCTAGAGAGTTTATTACTTTGAAACTTACTAAATTGCGTCGACCTGGTTTATGCATGTGTCGACCTGGTTAGTTTTTACTTCAACAAGCGCAAAAAAAAACCAAAAAAAAAATACAAAATGGGAGGTTCGAATCCACGTCCTTGTGATAGGGAAAGGCATTGTAAAGGCGTTTTAACCACTAGGGTGGTGATACATCCAATGATTCAAATACAAATTTAAATATATGACTTTCAATTAATTATAATTTGATTAGTTTTTAAATATTATTATTTGATTAATTTTAAATATTATTATTTGATTCATTTTAAATATTTTAAATAATAATAATTGATTAAATTCTTTAAAATATTTGATTAAATTCTTTAAAATATTTGATTAAATTCTTTAAAATATTTTTAAATCATAATAAAATTTGATTAATTTCTTTAAATATTTATTATTTGATTAATATTTAAAATTAATCAAATAAGGCATTTAAATAAAATATTTGATTAACTTCTTTAAATATTTAAAATTAATTCCTTTTGATTTATTACATTTATTTAATAAATTATCTTAGAGAGCGTTTTCTTGAGAAAGCGCTCTCTTAGGTTAACATATGATACACTTTAGAGAGCGCTTTCTCTCAAAAGTGATTTATAAGAGTTTTCTATGAGGACAAGTCGGCCTCCTTAGAAGGTAGGTCAACCTTTTATCACCCTGCTGAGAAAAGGTAATAGTCTACCGGAAACTATCACACGCAGACCTATTGGGGATCTTGTGGGAAATATCTATGGAAATCATTCATTACTGAAAATTTCGGACTTGCCGACCCATGTGGGGATATCAGAAGTTAACATCATATCCAAAACGCAGTTACGAGAGATTTTAAATCAATACCTACCACCAGGTAAAAGAAAACCTCTAAACTGACTGCTATATCAATACTTCTACTAAAGGATACAACCAACTCAATCTGAGGAATAAGAATTCGGCTGGGAATTCCCAATGTTTCTCAATTCAAAGATAAACTACTGAGGAAGAGATAAAAACTCAGTTAGGGATTCTCATGTGACATGAATATCGCTTCTAAAAAAAATCCGTTGGGGAAGCATTCGGAATTCAAACACTATCCACCCCTACATCATCATTATCATATCATGCCAAGACTATTAAGGAATATCTGCATGATCACAACCAGATCAGACCCTGCTCTGGGAGAGTCAAGTTATACACACTCAGACTTTACCATCCCTGGAATTACTGTTGATATCCTTTCTTTGTTCACATGTCAAAAGAATTTTTTTTTTAATCTTCAAAAGAATTAAATTTATTAAATTTCTTTCAAAAATCATCATCAACAATAAATTGAAATTTTGTAAACATAAACAATATAAAGAATTGCAAACAAATGGATAAAAGCTCAAATTCATTGATAGAATGGTAGTCAACAAATGGCATGACTCCATGGATCTGTACAAGTTTGAAAAATGGTAAATACATGGAAAAGGGGTACATTGAAATACAATGATCACTATTCTTCCTATCAACTTTGAACTTCATTGTGTCAGAATCTTCAGTCAAGGATGAGTGAATAAGAATCTTTAATGGGCAATTCGTCTGAGGAATAGAATCTGAAATCCTTGGTTGCTACAAGTGATCCAGTCTGTCGACACAATTACTTGCCATAATCCCTAACTTTTTCCTTGATTGCCCTTTTGGGTTTTCAATCTACCGGGATAATTATTTCTGTTTATGTCTCTAATTTTTGCCTGGACCGCCCTTTAGGGTTTTCAATCCACCAAGACGATCATTTTTCCTAAGCAATACTTTCAGGTTTTTAACTTAGTGAGCTATTATTTTATTTTTTTAGGCGAAGTATTTCTTAACTGTATCTGCATTCATAGGACGAGTGATCTCCTCACCATCCATAGTTGCAAGAAATAATGAACCGCCAGAGAAGGCTTTCTTAACAACATGTGGGTCATCATAGTTCGAAGTACACTTGCCCCGAGAATCTGTAATGACAGACTGGATCTTTTTTAGCACGAGGTCACCTTCTCTGAATACACGAGGTTTGACCTTCTTGTCAAAAGCTTTCTTCATTCTTTGTTAGTATAACCGTCCATGACACAAAGTTGTTATTCTCTTTTCCTCAATCAAATTCAACTGATCAAATCTACTCTGACACCATTCAGCCTCAATCAACTTGGCTTCCATCAGAACTCTTATTGATGGGATTTCGACCTCGACGGGGAGCACTGCTTCTGTACCATAAACAAGTGAGAAAAGGTTTACCCCTGATGAAGTGCGGACAGATGTATGATACCCATGCAAAGTAAAAGGGAGCGTCTCATGCCAGTCCTTATATATCACAATAATCTTCTGAATGATCTTCTTAATGTTCTTATTCGCAACTTCAACAGCCTTATTCATCTTCGGTTTATAAGGAGAAGAATTATGGTGTTGAATCTTGAATTTTTCACAAAGCTCTTTCATCATCTTATTATTCAAGTTCGAACCATTATCAGTAATGATTTTATTTGGAACACCATATCTGCATATAATGTTATTCTTGATAAACTGAACCACGACTTGCTTGGTAACGTTAGAAAATGATGTCGCTTCCACCCACTTAGTGAAGTAGTCAAATGCCACAAGAATAAAACGATGTCCATTCGAAGCCCTGGGTTCAATCATACCAATCATATCAATTTTCTACATAGATAAAGGCCATGGGGAAGAAATTACATTGAGATGAGTTGGTGGCACGTGAATCTTATCAGCATACACTTGGCACTTATGGCACTTTTTCACATACTTACAGCAGTCAGATTCCATTGTCAGCCAAAAGTAACTTGCTCTTAACATCTTTTTAGCCATTGCATGCCCATTGGCATGAGTACCAAAAGATCCTTCATGAATTTCTGTCATTAACATGTCTACTTCGTGTCTATCCACGCATCTGAGCAAGACCATGTCAAAATTCCTCTTATAAAGCACATTTCCATTCAGAAAGAAATTTCCTGCCAATCTCCTCAAAGTCCTCTTATCTTTATCGGATGTCCCAAGTGGGTATTCCTGATTCTGGAGAAAACATTTAATATAATGAAACCAAGGCTTGTCATCATGGACCTCTTCAACTGCAAACACATTAGTTGGTCTTTCAAGCCTCGTCACCCTGGTCATGGGAACGTCATTCCATTGGTGCACCTTTATCATAGAAGCTATAGTTGCCAAAGCATCTGCCATCTAATTTTCATCTTGAGGCACATAATGAAACTCAACTTTATTGAAGAAAGTTGATATCCTCCTGGCATAATCTCTGTAAGGGATCAAGTGGGGTTGATGATTTACCCCCTTACCCTTGATCTGATTGATTACCAAGGAAGAATCTCCATACACATCAAGATACTTAATCCTCAAATCAATAGCTTCCTCAAGACCCATAATACAGGCTTCATACTCAGCTTCTTTATTTGTACAAGGGAAAGTCAACCTCGCAGCAAAAGGAATATGTGAACCATGGGGTGTAATGATCATTGCCCAAATTCCTCTTTTACGTGCATTTATAGCACCATCAAAAACTAAACCCCATCGAGATCCAGGCTCCGGCCCTTCCTCAATCAAAGGCTCATCACAATCTTTCATTTTCAAATACATCACATCCTCATCTAGGAAATCAAACTTGATAGGCTGGTAGTCATTAATCGGTTGATGTGCCAAATGGTCAGCCAAGATACTACCTTTTATAGATTTTTGAGCTCGATACTCGATATCATATTATGACAATAACATTTGCCAACTGTCATACCCCAAATTTGTCCCTCTTTTGTCATTTTATTGTCTAACTAAATATCTTTAAAAAAAAAATGCGTACCATTTTTATTTTTCTATCTAAAATTCGAAAATAAAAATATTTGTCATTCTCATTTTGTCAAAAAAAAATCAGGGTTTTATGATGAGATTGTCGAGTGCGTGTATGTGCGCATTGTTGCTTTCAAATCAGTTTGTTGTGCGAAGATCTGCTATTTGATTTCATATTTCATTCCATTTTCCTCTTCTTCTTCTTTTTTAAGTCATTTACGAGCAATTTATATTTTTATGTCTTATTTTTAGGCCCATTACAATTTCTTAAGTCCATTAGTTATTATTCAAGCAAAATAAAAAAAACTCTTCTAGTTCTATCATATTATTTTTATTTAAGTCACATTTTTCTTAAACATATTTATGTATAAAAAAAAACTACAAAAATATTATTTCATTATCCATTTTCACCACTATTTTATTGTTATTGTTATTATTTTCATTATTAGTTATTATTTTTATAAAAAAAAACAACACAAAATTCTTTTCATTATTATTAAATCTTATATTTTTTTTACTATTCTTATTAATCTTTTCTCTTAATTTTTCTATCATTTATAATTTCCACTACCTTTTACTGTGATTATATTTTTATTATTATTATTATTATTATTATTATTTTATTATTACTAGTGTTATCATTTTTACTATAGTTATTATTATTATTGATATTATTATATTATTTCTGTTTCTATTATTATTATTATACAAGCTGTTACTTTTTCTTTACATGTGACCACATTCCACAGACTGTACACAAATCCCATCCAAAAAACCACGTGATAATGACAGCAGCGCACCAAATATTGGACCACAAAAAAAGTGTAATTCCATCCGCACAAAATCAAGATTTCTTTCTCACCATCCTAACAAACTCTCAGCAAACTCACAATTACAGCTCACAATGCCTTTGAGAAAATCCCACAATACCCTTTGTTTTCTCTTATATATCTTCAGGAGGGGGCTGCATAGAAAAAAAAACAAAAAAAAATCATATAGCCAAATTTAATAAATCCCAATCACTCTTCTTTCTTCAACATAATTTCAAATCACCACCACCAAATAAAACAGAGAAATGAAAACGCCGAAAAGACGGAGATGAAAAGTGAAACGCCCAAACCTTGCTTACTTTCGAAATCTGCAAACCAAACAATAACCGAAAACCAGCAGATCTGAATTGGCTCACAATAGCAAACGGAAAACAAATTGAAACCAAAACGCTGAGACCGTTGCAAATCCGGCGAACAAAAATTCATCTCGAATCCAACGAAAATCCCACCGCTCATCGACCGTCCACCACTAAACCGCCGCGCGTCACCACTTACCAAACGAACCATCGTGAATCCGATTCGTAAGCAACCGCAGAACCTCCGCGGAAATCGCCGGAGATCCACGACTCGCCGCCATAACATGCGAACCAAAGCCTCTGAACCGTGAGAATCGAAATCGCGAGTGCAAGCCGACGACCCTTCCGAAACAGACTCGAAGCCGCCGTAATCCGCCGCCAATACCCTTTTCGCGACCGCTTTGAAATTGTAGAGAAGGAGGTGGTTATCCTTACTCTTGTTATTTGTTGTTTGCCCTGAGCGTGGATTTGGGGAAGGTTTTGCACTTAAGGTCTTTTTATATACTGATTGTTTTAAATTTTTTTATATATATTTCTGTTTTATACTTTTCTTTATAATAATTATTTAAATTTCCTTTTATTATATATATATATATATATATATATATATATATATATATATATATATATATATATTTCTGGGTTATACTGATTGTTTTTTATTATAATGAGGATTTGGGTTTGTTGGGAATCCCCTGGTAAAGAAATGATATACACGTTATACCAACGGTCCAAGCACCCCATTATTTTCTTCTATTTTTACTTAAAGTTTTTTTCTTTTACTATAGTTTCTCATGTTAGTTGCTGGTGTTGGTTGGGCCTGGAAAGCCCATTTATCTTACTGTTCACACATTAATGACCTAATTCATACCCTATCCATGTTTTCTTTCTCTAAGAAAATTATTATTATTTTCTATTTTTTTTTATTTATTTCAATAATTTCATTTTTATTTGGGCCAATGATATCATTAAACATTAAGTTAATTTTTTTTTCGTTAAATCGGAATGACTTAATTAATATGAGGCCGCCTAGTTTAGCCTATTTTCGTTTATTATTTTATTTTAATGTAATTTCTATTTTGTCAATTTAATGAAATTTATTTTATTTTTATTGTACTATTTAATTTAGTTTAATTTATTTTATTATACCATTTCATCCATTCGCCATATTATCGAATCCAATTTAATTTAATTATTTTTTATTCTTATTTCAATTTTAATTTCCGCAATTCAATTCAATTTAGTTATTTTCTTATCGCATTCCAAAACGATTCAACTCCTTATAGAATGATTTCGGCTCTAAATCGATTCTAAGGAAGTTAAAGATTAATATTCCGACGTGCCCGATTAAAAAGGTCCAACGCCTTCGAATAATTATCATTAATTTATTTTTGCATTTTTATCACTTTAATCAATTCGCAAAGCCATGTAAGCCGAGCATCGCGCCTCGCCATCAACTATTCCGAACTCGACCCTCAAATATTTTCATAATTAAAATAACGGATTAACTGAATTCTGGAGTCTCGCATTCCTCGAATTCTTGAATGAACACTCCCGAGGCTCGCCCCGCGGGACGTCGTTCATTCAACTTTCCGTAATTAAAACATTTAATTGACATACCAAATAATGGAAGAATTGAATTCTGGAGTCTCGCATTCCTCGAATTCTCGAATAAATTCTCCTGAGGCCCGCCCCTCAGGACGCTGTTTATTTATCCTTTCATTCTTCAAAAAACACCAATCGAATCAAACATCTTTTAAGCGGACATTATTTAAATCCCTTCTATCTCACAAACAAGCTAGCGCTTCAGCCTCCTATCGCGAGCAGACAAGCCAACGCTTAGCGGTAGAATGCGATTTAAATAACTGTTCATCAAACAAACCGACCAACCTTAGTACCACGAACTACGAGGCTCTGACTTTCCCATTGCACAAGGGAATACGTAGGCACACGGATCTTACTCCTTACCGAGCACCCTAGGAACAAAATAACTCATTTCTCCCGTAACCTTATATTAGAATCGTTCACATTTACTTTATTATTCGAAGAAAACGGAAAGCATAAGTCAACATTTAGATCGCAAGTTAAAATAAGAGGTTCCCGTTGAGTACAACGGTCGTAAGGGGTGCTAATACCTTCCCCTTACGGAATCGACTCCCGAACCTAGAATCTGGTTTCAAAGACCTTGTTCTATCCATTTTTTCTAAAAAGGGTTTCTCTATATTTTCCCTTTCCTTAATTGGAATAAAAAAAGTTTGGTGGCGACTCTGTTGTTTTAATTTTCATCCGCAGTAACTTTTATCGCGAGGTCGTATTTTTCGAGGTGCGACAGATGGCGACTCTGCTGGGGATAAGAAATAGAGTCAAGCCTAACTTAGTTTACTTTGCAATCAATGTTTAGTTTGCTTACCTGTTTTCTTCATGATTTTTATTTATGCTTGTTTATTTTCTCTCTTTTTATTATGATTATTATCATTCCTGCTTGTTGGATCCTGGGACGACATCTGAGTTTTCGAAAAAGAAGAGGGAACACCTAGTTTAGAATTGGAAGTTATTAGTGTTAGTCTCCAAGGACTCACTCCTTGCAAGCCTAGCATGAAAGCTCCCCCTAGAGAGTAGACCTATTCATAGATCTCGTCATAACACAGCTAGCCTGTTGCATGACTTGATTCGTGAAGGGGCTGTGACTCTGGGACCACTTTTAGAACCGGTTTCAATGTTGGCAGTTGCGTAGTGTTAGTCTCCGAGGAGCCGCTCCTCATACGGCTAACATGAGAACTCCACTCAAGGTAGACCCTATCGTTATTATCGTCATAATACAGCTAGCATGTGCTAGGACGTTAGTACGATTAGTGTCCGTGACCTTGAGTATCTTATCCATAACCATAGAAACTATCCTGTGAGTGGTTTTACGGGTAAAGAACTTAGAACAATCCTATAAGAGTCTACTTTCTAAGGTTACTTTTATCAATAGATACCGGTTATTTACTCGTTACTATGGTTAACCTCAGAGCAGATTATACTCGTGATCCTGGATCTTGCATTGCATCCATATGCATATTCATTTCAATTGCATTATTTGTTCATCTTGCATTTCATTCCAGAGCCGAGAACTCATTCCATGTTCCTTCATCTTCAGTAAATCAAGCTGGTTTCCCGATGCCCGTATCGTGCTAGACGCCCGTATCTAACTAGAGCCAACACTAGAAGACTGATGGACGTGATTCAAGAAGAACAAGCTGCTATGAGGGAAGAGATTGACTCGGTTAAGAACAAGATTGACCAGATTTATGAGACCATACAAGCTTTGGCTAGGATGGAAGAACGTCGCGAAGCTGCTGCCGCAATGAACAATGCTCTAGTGCAAGGATCTACCTCACGCGCAATGCCTTCAGTTCCAGTTCCAAATCCTTTGGTCTATGGTTTGCCTCCAGGCTTCACTCCTGCTGTTGAGGAAGTCACTTCCCAACTGATACCTACCTCTGGTGTAACTATTGGTGCTATTCCTCAAGCTCAACCTATTCCAACTCAAGTCCAGTTTCCTCATGCTGAAGAGGATCATCAAGTTGAGTATGATATGCATATTGTTGTTCCAATCACTAATCCTCATGTTGTGTAGGAATCTGAAGCTATGAAGATGTGTCGCGAGTTAGCTGAAAAACTCCGAATCATGGAAGGACACAACTTAACTTCTCTGAGTGCCTCAGACATGTGCTTAGTTCCAGATGTTGTGATCCCTGCTAATTTCAAACTTCCAGAATTCGAAAAATACAAAGGCCTCAACTGCCCTGAGCTCCATTTGAGGATGTACTGCAGAAAAATGGCCGCTCATGCCAAAGACGATAGACTCATGATCCATTGCTTCCAAGACAACCTGTCTGGAGCATCTCTAGAATGGTACATGCAGCTCGAACGCAACAATGTTCGTACTTGGCTTGATTTATCTGATGCATTCAAAAAGCAGTACAAGTACAACACTGACTTAGCTCCGAATCGTACTCAACTTCAGAGTATGACTCAAAAGGAGAGCGAATCCTTTAATGAGTACGCCCAACGCTGGAGGGAGTTAGCTGCTAATGTTCATCCGCCTTTGGTTGACCGTGAATTGAACAACATCTTCATGGGCACCTTGCAGGGGCAATACTACGAGAAGCTGATCAGCAGCGTATCTTCTGGATTTTCGGACATGGTAATCGTCGGAGAAAGAATCTAAGAAGGTCTGAAAAGTGGAAAGATTCAAGGAGGTTCTAGCAACCAAACTAATTTCAGGAAACCTTTCAATGGGTACAATAAGGGCGAAACAAATGCCATTTCTTCTACAAGTGGGAATCTTCAACAGAGTGCACCTACTCATATTCCCTACTACCAGTATCCCTATGTTGCTGCTGCACAATATGCTCTCGTGCCATATCAGCCAGTTCCTCCAATGCCTTATCAACAGGCCATTCAAGCTCCATTTCCACCTCAGATGGCTTATCAACCACGTCCACATCCTATGATTGCAGCAGCACAGTATGCGCCCAATCCGTACCAGCAATCGGCCTACCCACAGCGGCCTGGTCAACAACAATAACGTGCTCCTCAACAGAGCCCGCCATATCAACACAGAGGATATGATAGACACATTGATCCCCTTCCTATGACATATTCCGAAATCTTTAATCAGCTGATGGCAAAAGGATCTCTTACTTTGAAAGATATGCCACCTCAGACTGGTAATGTCTGGAACTATGATGCCAATGCTCGCTGTGAGTATCAAAAAGGCGCTCCAGGTCACACAATTGAGAACTGCCATTCCTTCAAACACATGGTTCAGGATATGATCAACTCTAAGGATCTCACCCTCACTCCGAGAAATACAAATGTCCAGAACAATCCATTGCCGCCGCACGGTGCCAGCAAGTGAAGACATTTGAAGGGGTTGTTGAAGACCAAGCTGAGTAGTATCCAACTTTGAAGTATTCAATCAAGAGAACCTCATTCCTCAAATCAAGGCAGCCATCACCATTTATGATTTCCGCATTTCTGTTATTTTGTAATGTTTGTTTAAGTACTATTTGCTCTGAACATTATTATCTGTATTTGGTTTTGTTAATGTTATGTTTATGCATGTTTTGAATCAATTTATTCGCATTTGCTCATTATTTATCATTTATTGCAAAAATCACAAAAATATTTCCTCATTTCACTTTAGCAAATATTTGAGGGAGGATGATGAAAACGAAATACCCATAACTGTTGCGGTATGCTTTCGGATAAAACCTCGTCAATGATGTATAGGCATTCTTTCAAATCCCCAAACACTAGAGATATAAGGAGTTAATCCCTAGTCAATCACTTTGAGCCTAGAAGTAGGAGTTTCTTTTGGATACAACCCTTACATTTAACCCGGGGAAGGGTAGTTGTTCAGTTAGCTTGACTACACCTTTGAATCGCAAGATGAGGCATCCCGTCAGAGGACCATCAACAAATGGCTTGGCAGTCACAACATTCAACAAAATACGAAAAAGAAAAGAAAAGAAAAAACACTAAGTTGAGCACCCGGAGGGAGACTTAGTCAAAAAAAAAAGAGAAATCAAAAGAGGAATTCAAATCCTCAGCAAAAGCAAAACAAATATCAGGTGACCACCAAATCAAAATCAAAGAGGCACCAATATCAAAGCAAAATAAGTTGACTGCCACTTCCAAGCGAATTTTAGAGCTTCACCTTCACTCTTGCAAAGTCAAAATGAATGCATGTGTAGAAGTTAACTGAACGTAGGACTGGAGAACATCACGAAGAAGGGATGGGTACAAATCAAACTTTGAGCCTTATATCTTTTGTTTCTCTAACCATTAACCAGACCACGTTACAACCCTCAAAAGACCTAATTGAGGCGCGGTTTATTCTGAAAGCATGCTACCAAAAAGGTTGCGTAAATTGACTCCCATCTATTTGCTAATCTTCAATCTCGATTGCACATTATTCTTGCTGCATTTTTTATGCACTTTCTAAATCAGCACCACGTTTGGGCTAACGGCCCATTCGTCACACTTTCACAACATTCAAATAAAACGACTTTTTCAAAACTCGCATGAACGTTACATTAACACTACCATTTATGTATGAATAATTTAAATTGCAATTTAGTGCTTGACATCGGTATAATCCCAATAAGGGGCAATCAAAAGAGAAACTTGAACTTCATTGCCAACATGAATCAAGACTACCTCAACAGCCCAGTCAGGGGCAAATCATCTTCAACAGCCCAATCGGGGGCAAATTTTCTTCAAACAACTCAACCAGGGGCAGGCGTATACCAAATCCAGATACAGGAGGAAATCTTCCTATCTCTACTCCCTAGATGAACAGGCAGTTCTTGCTAGACGTTGTCAATTATTCAAAGCAAAATTAGTCTTCATGTGTCGCTCCACTCATCAACAAGTGACCAAAGCTTGGAGCTTTCAGATCCATCTTCTGACCATACGTCGTCGAAGAACGAGTGTCGGGGAATCAAGCCCTCCACCCACCCAAAGTCCAATCGTTATTGGCAACAACCAGACCAAAAGTCCACCAAGTTGGCACCTTTCATTCGCTCATATGCATCATCAACATCATAAGCATCGTTTACATCAATCATTTACAACATGTTCATCATATACATACCTAAATAAATCAGACTTTTTATTTTCCCCAACAGTTTTAACTTACATCTCAAGTGCATAAACATTTGCATCGTATTTCCATCGTTATGGAATACCATTTCAAAAACCGGTCGAGCATAGTTGCATAATTCTTGATCCAGGATCAACCCAAGTTTCCAGTCCTTTCCCCAACGGAAGTCAGGATCATATCAATCAAAGATTCCAGGCATCTCCTCGGCGGATTCAATGGCCGTATTTAAATTTTACTCGCCTTATCATCCTCTGTTGATAGTGATTCTTTATTTTTCCGTCTTTCGCCTATCATCCTCTGTTGATAGTGATTCTTTATTTGTCTGTCTTTCGCCTATCATCCACTGTTGATAATGATTCTTTATTTGTCTGTCTTTCCCCTATCATCCTCTGTTGATAGTGATTCTTTATTTTTCTGTCTTTCGCCTATCATCCTCTGTTGATAGTGATACTTTATTTTTCTGTCTTTCGCCTATCATCCTCTGTTGATAGTGATTCTTTATGTTCCTGTCTCTCGCCTATCATCCTCTGTTGATAGTGATACTTAATTTTTCAGTCTTTCGCCTATCATCCTCTGTTGATAGTGATTCTTTATTTTTCTGTCTTTCGCCTATCATCCTCTGTTGATAGTGATTCTTTATTTGTCTGTCTTTCGCCTATCATCCTCTGTTGATAGTGATTCTTTATTTGTCTGTCTTTCGCCTATCATCCTCTGTTGATAGTGATCTTTATTTTTCTGTCATTCGCCTATCATCCTCTGTTGATAGTGATTCTTTATTTTTCTGTCATTTGTCTTATCATCCTCTGTTGATAAGTGGTTTTTATTTTCAGTCATTTGTCTTATCATCCTCTGGTGATAAGCGATTTATTTTTGTCAATTGTTTCTTGTTGTGTCACCCATCATTTCCAGTTTATTTCATTTGTTGTTTTCACAATTTCTTGGTCGGACAAATTTGGAGTCTGTTCATATCTAATCATCTTATACCTTGAAAGATCGAATGCGAGCCAGTTCATCTTACTCGGTATAAGCTAATTTGATAGGGGCATCTGTCATACCCCAAATTTGTCCTACTTTTGTCATTTTATTGTCTAACTAAATATCTCTAAAAAAGCAAAAATGCGTACCATTTTTATTTTTCTGTCTAAAATTCGAAAATAAAAATATTTGTCATTCTCTTTTTGTGCAAAAAAAATCAGGGTTTTATGATGAGATTGTCGAGTGCGTGTATGTGCGTATTGTTGCTTTCAAATAAGTTTGTTATGCGAAGATCTGCTATTCGATTTCATATTTCATTCCATTTTCCTCTTCTTCTTCTTTTTTAAGTCATTTACGAGCAATTTATATTTTTATGTCTTATTTTTAGGCCCATTACAATTTCTTAAGTCCATTAGTTATTATTCAAGCAAAATAAAAAAAACTCTTCTAGTTCTATCGTATTATTTTTATTTAAGTCACATTTTTCTTAAACATATTTATGTATAAAAAAAAACTACAAAAATATTATTTCATTATCCATTTTCACCACTATTTTATTGTTATTGTTATTATTTTCATTATTAGTTATTATTTTCATAAAAAAAACAACACGAAATTCTTTTCATTATTATTAAATCTTATATTTTTTTTACTATTCTTATTAATCTTTTCTCTTAATTTTTCTATCATTTATAATTTCCACTACCTTTTACTGTGATTATATTTTTATTATTATTATTATTATTATTTTATTATTACTAGTGTTATCATTTTTACTATAGTTATTATTATTAATGATATTATTATATTATTTTTGTTTCTATTATTATTATTATTATTATTATACAAGCTGTTACTTTTTCTTTACATGTGACCACATTCCACAGACTGTACACAAATCCCATCCAAAAAATCACGTGATAATGACAGCAGCGCACCAAATATTGGACCACAAAAAAAGTGTAATTCCATCCGCACAAAATCAAGATTTCTTTCTCACCATCCTAACAAACTCTCAGCAAACTCACAATTACAGCTCACAATGCCTTTGAGAAAATCCCACAATACCCTTTGTTTTCTCTTATATATCTTCAGTAGGGGGCTGCATAGAAAAAAAAACAAAAAAAAATCATATAGCCAAATTTAATAAATCCCAATCACTCTTCTTTCTTCAACATAATTTCAAATCACCACCACCAAATAAAACAGAGAAATGAAAACACCGAAAAGACGAAGATGAAAAGTGAAACACCCAAACCTTGCTTACTTTCGAAATCCGCAATCCAAACAATAACCGAAAACCAGCAGATCTGAATTGGCTCACAATAGCAAACGGAAAACAAATTGAAACCAAAACGCTGAGACCGTTGCAAATCCGGCGAATAAAAATCCATCTCGAATCCAACGAAAATCTCACCGCTCATCGACCGTCCACCACTAAACCGCCGCGCATCACCACTTACCAAACGAACCATCGTGAATCTGATTCGCAAGTAACCGCAGAACCTCCGCGGAAATCATCGGAGATCCACGACTCGCCGCCATAACACGCGAACCAAAGCCTCTGAACCGTGAGAATCGAAATCGCGAGTACAAGCCGACGACCCTTCCGAAACAGACTCGAAGCCGCCGTAATCCGCCGCCAATACCCTTTCTGCGACCGCTTTGAAATCGTAGAGAAGGAGGTGGTTATCCTTACTCTTGTTATTTGTTGTTTGCCCTGAGCTTGGATTTGGGGAAGGTTATGCACTTAAGGTCTTTTTATATACTAATTGTTTTAAATTTTTTTATATATATTTCTGTTTTATACTTTTCTTTATAATAATTATTTAAATTTCCTTTTTTTTATTATTATTATTATATATATATATATATATATATATATATATATATATATATATATATATATATATATATATATATATATATATATATATATATATATATATATATATATATATTTCTGGGTTATACTTATTATTTTTTATTATAATGAGGATTTGGGTTTGTTGGGAATCCCCTGGTAAAGAAATGATATACACGTTATACCAACGGTCCAAGCACCCCATTATTTTCTTCTTTTTTTACTTAAAGTTTTTTTCTTTTACTATAGTTTCTCATGTTAGTTGCTGGTGTTGGTTGGGCCTGGAAAGCCCATTTATCTTACTGTTCACACATTAATGACCTAATTCATACCCTATCCATGTTTTCTTTCTCTAAGAAAATTATTATTATTTTCTATTGTTTTTTATTTATTTCAATAATTTCATTTTTATTTGGGCCAATGATATCATTAAACATTAAGTTAATTTTTTTTTTTTTTCGTTAAATCGGAATGACTTAATTAATATGAGGCCGCCTAGTTAAGCCTATTTTCGTTTATTATTTTATTTTAATGTAATTTCTATTTTGTCAATTTAATGAAATTTATTTTATTTTTATTGTACTATTTAATTTAGTTTAATTTATTTTATTATACCATTTCATCCATTCGCCATATTATCGAATCCAATTTAATTTAATTATTTTTTATTCTTATTTCAATTTTAATTTCCGCAATTCAATTCAATTTAGTTATTTTCTTATCGCATTCCAAAACGATTCAACTCCTTATAGAATAATTTCGGCTCTAAATTGATTCTAAGGAAGTTAAAGAATAATATTCTGACGCGCCCAATTAAAAAGGTCCAACGCCTTCGAATAGTTATCATTAATTTAATTTTGCATTTTTATCACTTTAATCAATTCGCCAAGCCATGTAAGTCGAGCATCGCGCCTCGCCATCAACTATTCCGAACTCGACCCTCAAATATTTTCATAATTAAAATAACGGATTAACTGAATTCTGGAGTCTCGCATTCCTCGAATTCTTGAATGAACACTGCCGAGGCTCGCCCCGCGGGATGTCTTTCATTCAACTTTCCGTAATTAAAACATTTAATTAACTTACCAAATAATGGAAGAATTGAATTCTGGAGTCTCGCATTCCTCGAATTCTCGAATAAATTCTCCTGAGGCCCGCCCCTCAGGACGCTGTTTATTTATCCTTTCATTCTTCAAAAAACACCAATCGAATCAAACATCTTTTAAGCGGACATTATTTAAATCCCTTCTATCTCACAAACAAGCTAGCGCTTCAGCCTCCTATCGCGAGCAGACAAGCCAACGCTTAGCGGTAGAATGCGATTTAAATAACTGTTCATCAAACAAACCGACCAACCTTAGTACCACGAACTACGAGGCTCTGACTTTCCCATTGCACAAGGGAATACGTAGGCACACGGATCTTACTCCTTGCCGAGCACCCTAGGAACAAAATAACCCATTTCTCCCATAACCTTATATTAGAATCGTTCGCATTTACTTTATTATTCAAAGAAAACAGAAAGCATAAGTCAACATTTAGATCGCAAGTTAAACTAAGAGGTTCCCGTTGAGTACAACGGTCGTAAGGGGTGCTAATACCTTCCCCTTGTGGAATCGACTCCCGAACCTAGAATCTGGTTTCAAAGACCTTGTTCTATCCATTTTTTCTAAAAAGGATTTCTCGATATTCTCCCTTTCCTTAATTAGAATAAAATAAGTTCGGTGGCGACTCTGTTGTTTTAATTTTCATCCGCAGTAACTTTTATCGCGAGGTCGTATTTTTCGAGGTGCGACACCAACGAGCAATCCTCCCAGTCAAAGAAGGCTTTTCAAAGATATACTTGATCAGATCCATTTTAGTGATCAACCAAGTTGTATGATTCAGCATATACTGGCGAAGACGCTTTGCAGCCCAAGCTAAGGCACAACACGATTTTTCAAGCACGGAGTACCAAGACTCACAATCAGTAAATTTCTTACTCAAGTAGTAAATTGCATATTCTTTTCTTCCAGATTCACCTTGCTGACTAAGCACATAACCCATGGAATCTTCCAAGAAATATAATTCAAACGACCCAAGAATCCTTTTACTTGCTTTTCAGCTCTTGGAGCAGGCATTTATCGAATAGCTTTCACTTTATTAGGATCAACTTCAATGCCTATTTGGCTGGCAATGAAACCTAACAACTTTCCAGAACGTACACCAAACGTGCATTTGTTCGGATTCAAACGACGCTTAAACTTCCTTAACCTCTGAAACAACTTCAACAAATGTTCAACATGATCCTCTTCATTCTCCGAATTAGTGATCATATCATCAACATATACCTCAATTTATTTGTGTATCATATCATGGAAAAGCATGGTCATAGCTTTTTGGTATGTCGCACCAGCATTCTTTAATCCAAAGGGCATCACTCTATATCAGAATGTTCCCTGGGGTGTAATAAATGTGGTCTTTTCCATGTCCTCATGTGCCATCTTTATTTGATTATAACCGGAAAATCCGCCCATAAAAGAAAACACATCAAACTTAGTTGTATTATCTACCAACACATAAATGTGTGGCAATAAAAAATCATCTTTTGGAATGGCTTTATTCAAATCTTTGTAATTAACACACATTCAGACTTTTCTGTCTTTCTTTGGAACGGGCACGATATTGGCCACCCATTGAGGATAATTAGATGTTACAAGAAAACCTGTATCAATTTGCTTTTGAACCTCCTCTTTGATCTTTATTGCCATATCAGGATGAGTTCTTCTCAACTTTTGCTTCACAGGTGGACATTCAGGCTTCATTGGCAATCTATGCTTCCACAATATCAGTATCAAGATCTAGCATGTCCTAATAGGACCAAGCAAACACATCAAAATATTCTCTAAGAAGCTCTATCATCCTCTTCTTAACATCAGAACCAAACAATGCTCCAATCTTGACTTCTTTCTTATCATCTTCGGAACCCAAGTTGACCAATTCTATACACTCTCCATGAGGCTGAATAATCTTCTCCTCGTGCTCAAGCAACTGGGAAATCTCATCAGGAATCTCTTCAACATCCTCTTCCTCAACTTCAAACACAGTGAAATCAAAGTTGGGAGTGGGCATATGATCATTATTTTCAATTGGTTTATCAATCAATCTGCATAATGATTTTATTTTTATTTTAGAGTATGAACAAAAGTGAAAACATTATGCAGATAAACATTGATTATTATTATTTTGGGTTTTTTATGTTACCATTTTTCAGAATAAAGAAAAAAGGAAAAACACATATGGAAATAACAAAATAACATTTTATTGATGATGATAAAATTTGAAACAAAGCCCGACAAACATCATTTTCACCTTGGGTAGAGTGAAAGGATTTTTTTTGAAAGAAAATAAAACAAATTACTTTGAAGCATGAAAAATAGAAGGAACATCAACAACAATCCATTTCTTGCAAATCTTTCTGTGCGTAACAAAGTTAAGCATTTCTTCATCTTCATCATCTTCAATGATGGAAGCAACCTCCAGATCAGGTCTAAAAGACTTATAATCATTTTCTCCTTCAGAATAAGATCTAGGGTCTTCCAGATAAGGTTCCCAAAGGTTATACGAAATCTCTTCTCCATGATCGTCTTCCAAACCATAATCATCCTCTATGATTGCAGTAGCAGAATGATCGTTGATAAACCCAACACTTCAGAATCCTTCCTGAATAGTCTTCGGGTCATTGAGAGCCAAACCTGGTGTGAATCTAATACCAAAACTTTCTTTGTTGTCAACAATATCAATAACTTTTCTCGAACCGTCAGATTAACCGGTTTCAAGCATGCGTAGAGCATCCTTGAGAGAAGACATAGGCATAACGTTCTTCTTAGTAGCATTATCAACAATAGAAAGAGCCTGAAAGGAAGTTCCCACCTCTTCTTCATCATCAATATAGGAGAAGGATGACAAATTTCTTACCAACATCGCATGTTCACCGCCAATAGTCACTAACTTCCCATCTTTCACAAACTTCAGCTTCTGATGGAGAGTAGATGTCACAGCTCCTACATCATGAATCCAGGGTCTTCCAAGGTGACAACTCTAAGCGAGACGTATATCCATTACTTCAAAAGTAATTTGGAATATAAACGGTCCAATCAGAATAGGAAGATTAACTTCACCAATCACTGTCTTCTTCGATCCGTCAAAAGCTTTCACAATAATCCCACTATGCCTCATGGAAGCACCTTGGTATGCAAGCCTTATCAATGTCGACTTCGACATCACATTCAGAGAAGATCCATTATCAACCATCACTTTAGACATATCATATTCCTGACAATTCACTGAAATATGCAGAGCCAAATTATGGTTCCTTCCTTCTTCAGGAAAGTTATCATCACAGAAACTCAGATTATTGCACGATGTGATATTAGCCACAATACTATCAAACTGATCAACAGTCACATCATGATCATCATAAGCTTGATCAAGAATCTTCTGCAAAGACTGCCTATGAGCCTCAGAGCACATCAAGAGTGATAAAACTGATATCTTCGACGGAGTATGCAATAACTGCTCAGTAACATTGTACTCGCTCTTCTTTATCAATTTCAACACTTCATATTCACTATCCTTCAAACTAGAATCACCAAATTGACCTGATCAGGCAACAACATCCATAATCTATTTACTCGCACTTGTATCTTCACATTTCTTTGGAGGATCCAAAGCATAGATTCTACCACTTCAAGTAACCTTTGTTACATCAACAACGCTAACCACGGACTTTGGAGAAGGAATAAGAACTTCCTTACCATTTTCTATCATCGTAGCATTATACTGATACATAATAGCTTTATCAGATTCATACGGAATTGGACTAGGCAAATTGATCACCAATGGAGTAACGACACATTTTCCGCTATCAAAATAAATAACCACCTTTTCAGGAACAACCTTCTCAGGAATATTGAACTGAGGCACAATAACATTCATTTCATTGTCATACTCATCTCTTTTTGCTGTCACTTCAATCAACTTATCATCCATCATCTTTTGAAAGTCTCTCTTAACAATCACACAACCACAAGGGTTCACCGAGCAAATGCAACATCCAACATAGTCGTGATCAATATCATGATATTCACTTAAGAAATCATGCATCTCAACCAAAGACCTTTGAATATGGCGGACCTCGTAAACCTTGAACAAACCAGGACAACCGTCAACCATGTTCACAGACGCATTACCATGACTCAGAAGCGGATTCGTCTTCACATTTGGATTAACATCATTGAAAGACAGAACATTGCTCCTTATCAATTTCTGCACTTCAAACTTCAATGGAAAACAATTCTTAACATCGTGCCCCGAGGCACCTTGATGAAAAGCACAGTGAGTCTCTGGCTTATACCACCATGGCATAGATTCTGAAACTATAGGTGGAGAACGTGTTTTCACAAGATTCTTTGTAATCAGAGATGGAAGCAAATCTGCATACAACATCAGAATGGGATCAAAATTCGGCTTAGCACGAACCTGTTGATTACCACTCTGTTGCACAGAAGACTATTGATAACGAGACTGATGCTTTAGAGCTATCGGCACACTTGGAGTTACATTAATCATTGGAGTTACAGAAGCTACATGCTGTTGATGACGATTCTCACGACCACAAGATCTTTTGTAACATTCACGAGACACAACATTAGTCTCACCTTCTTTTTTCTTACCAAAATTGAACCTCTTAGAACTTGAGCCAGTACTACTCTCTTTTCTCAACCGTCCCTCACGAACACCTTCTTCTAGTCGCATCCCCATACTCACCATTTCAGTGAAATCAGAAGGAGCACTTGCAATCATCTTTGCGCATATTCTTTAAAAGTTTCTTTGTCCTTCTGGGACATAGCACAGAGCTAATCTCTTTCCGGTGCCATATCAACATTGTACTTGTATTTTCTAACAAAAGCTTCACCCAAACCATTGAAAGTCTTGATTTGGGTGTTATCCAAACTCATGTACCGTCTCATGGCTGCACCAGTCAGACTATCCTGGAAATAATGAATCAACAGCTGATCATTGTCTGTCTGAGCAGACATCTTCCTATCATACATAGTCAAATGACTCATAGGACAAATGTTTCCCTTATTCTTCTCGAACTCAGGCAACTTGAACTTGTACGGAACCTTGACATTAGGAACCAGACAAAGATCATAAGCATCTTTACCGAACAAATCTTTATGCTTCAAGGCTCTCATATCCTTCTGTATCTCAATAAAACGGGTTTGAAAATCATCAAGTCTTTCAATCACACCAGCGCCTTCACTAGGCTCATCATGGTAAATAATTTCCTCATGGTGCGGAGTAGTGTGCATCACAGGCGGTGTAGTAGTCATCATTGGCTGAAGAGTATCAGTTGCATCAGTCTCAGGAGGAGGAGGATGATAACCATCAGGAATGAAATCAACCAGCATACCCTAAGGTGTGCTAGAAGGCATGCGGTAGCAAGGAGAAATGACAGTTTCATTAGGAATCAATGTAGTGACAATCTCAGAGATGAATGTACGCTGTAACAAGGAATTAGGAGGAAGGGGTGGCTGATTATGAGCAGCTACCAAGCTTTCTATCATGGCAGTAATTCATTCCAAGCTATCCTTCAGAGTTAACACTTCCTTGCGCAGCTCGCGATTCTCTTGTTGTAAAGCTTCCAACATCTTCCTCCGATTAGCTCGAGTATCAACCTTGTGAGTCAGCTTGACAGGAGAACTGAATGAAGACCAAGAAACAACATAAGATCCATGTACAACACTCAAAAAGCAAGACCAATGCAGGCATGATGCATGGTATGCATATACAAACGCAAAGATTTGAAAGGACTATAAGATAAATTGCAATATTTATAAAAGAAACATTTTTTGAAGTATTAAAATCTCATTCTCATTAAAATCAAAATCAGGATTACAAGTGAAGTACAAGCATCAATAATCCTAATACATGAGAAGAAAGTAAACTAGGCCTAGGGAATCATATCTGAAGAAGATCCACATCCCGACTGGTACTTCATGTGAATCCTCTTAATCTATTTCTTTTACCAATTCTCCATGTCTTCCTTATCCTTCACCAACTGGTCAACAATGGCCTTCCAAGCACCGGATGTAGGAGGAATGGTAGATGGAGTACTAGAGGAATATAAATCCTCTTTTGGTCTCTTTGTAACGCGTCGCTCAAGTAACTCAATGAGATAATCTTTCTCCTTCAGTTGCTCTTGCATCATCGTCTTCTCAAGTATCCATTCTTCTTTCTCTTCCTTCATCTTGTCCAATTCTTCTTGAAGAGCAACCTTCTCAACAATTGGAGGAAAAAAACGGACAATGGTAGTATAGGAAACAAAGGCTCTTCAGGTGAATAAGGCATCTTGAGCTTGGAATCTCTAGATCGAACCCACTGGATGTAACACTCGGAGGGATCAAGGTGTTGTCTTCCCAATTTATCCTTCTCTTTCTAATGAACCGCATGCCAAGAATGAGTAATCCTTCTCTTCATTTCTACATGATCTGCACCATTAAGAAAGAAGAAACTGGATAAAGAAAGGTTGTTTGGTATGTCCTTCAAGCAATATCCCAACTGTCACCTAGCAAGAATAAGGTTGTAGCTAATTCCCCCACGTGTACCAAGAAGAGGTACATTAGGAAAATCTCCACAACTATCAATAAGCACTCCAGTATCATAATAGGAACAATACCAAGTCATATCCTTATGAGAAAGAGACATAATCCTTTGAGACCATCTTCGCTTCTCTCTATTATCTTTAAAGATATCAGACATTGGTAGGTGTGAAATAAACCACCTATAGAGAAGAGGCACACAACACACAATCTCTCCATCACCTTTGGAAGTCCTATGATGAAAGGCAGGATACATGTCTCCAAGCAAAGTAGGTACCAGATTCTTCTTCAAGAAAATTTGAATGGCATTCTCATCCACAATACCATATAAGTTAGGAAACAAAACAATTCCATAAATGAGCAAAGCAAGAATAGCTTCAAATGCATCCTTATGACCCAAAGTAATAGAAGTAGAAGTTTTCCCCATTAAGAACTTAGCATTAATACCACAAACACTCCCTTTTGGAAGAAACTTCCCCTTAAGATCGGACTCCTTGAGAAAAAGGGCTTTGGCGATGACGTTGGTCGTAAGCTCCTTCTCTAAACCACTGAAAAGAAATTCCTTATCAAAAATAGGTAAACCCATCCAATGAGAGTAATCCTCCAAAGTAGGCACAAGCTGATAATCAGGAAAGCTGAAACAATGATACAACGGATCATAAAACTGAGCCAAGGTAGGGAGAATCCCCTCTGGTACATCGGTATCCAAGATAAATAAGAGCTTTCTATAACATCTCCGCAACTCCTGGGTGTCAACCACCAATTCCCCTAGCTTTCTCATCTCTACTAGATCAGGATTCTTGAAGCTGTACTTATTTGTGTTTCTTCTTTCAAAATTCATAACCATAGACATCTGAAATTTGCAAAAGTACATATGAGTCCCTTGAAATCTAAAGAGCAATGCACATGAATGCATAGGTGCATGTATGCAACAACCACAAATAAGATCACACAAAGCACACGAGTCAAGGTTCCGAGTCACGAGCATGAAGTCAAAGTAACATAACAACTAACCCACACAGGTAAGTACTAAGGTTTTGTTTTCATTGTACCTGCAGAAAACCATAAGGGTGCTAACAAAGGTGCCTGAAGTTAACAACCATCTTTAGAATATCATCAGTACGTTGAATTACTCCCCAACCAATAACATTCTTAAAATAGACCTCGTCCGAGTGTAGTATCACGTGACAACCACCTTTGGCTTACACCCAGATAGTTTCCACACTACGTTCCTAAATTGGCTTGGATGGGTTAAGGGTTCTACGGTCCTCAGTATGATCAGCTCAAGGTTGGACAATAATGCCATGTATGATTACTCATCATGACATTGATAATCCAAGAGAGCCTAACTGAGTGGAGATTATCAAATTGATATAGCTTTGGACCACTCCATCGCTTATCGCTTCGAATATCGCCGTCCTATCATAAGTTCAACTCAAATCCGGGTTAGAATCTATCTCACTCACAGAGGATCACCAAAATCAAAACAGAACAATCAATAACAAACAAATCAAACCAGAGCAATAAATAAATCAAAGTAGGCCAAATCCACTTAGAGATTACTCCCCAGCAGAGTCGCCACTTTTCTGTAGCGGTAAAAATCATGGGTGTAAACTATCAATTAGTTTAACTCAAAATAACAGAGTCGCCACCACGTTTTATTTTATTCCAAAAGGAAAAGGAAAAAAGAGAGAATAAATCCTAATGAATCTAAAAGCAAAAATAAAATCTAAAAGAAACATAACAGAGAATGGGTAAGGGGATATGTTACAGATCGGGAAGGTTTTACGCACCCAATACGTCTGTGGTACACCACAGGAGCCCTTTGAAAAATTTACTACTTTTGGTTTGAAAAAGGTTTAATTAAATGAGAGTGGAGGGATGAGAAAATAATTATTTTTAATATTTTTGTGTTTGGAGAGGTTTACCACCTCATGCCTACGTACCCACAAAGTGCAATGCGAGATCAAAACCCCGTAGTTCGTGGTACAAATAGTGAAAAATTTGGTGTGTTGGATTGATTTTAAAAGTGTAAAAGAAAAGTTCACAAAGGCACAAAAAGATTTGAGTGAGTTTGGTTCGTTTTTTTTTTAATTAAAGTCAAGATGATTAAATTTATTGGTTTTTTTTAAGAAGAAAAAAGAGTAAAATTCACTTGACAAAAGTCAAGGTTTTGTTTTGTGAAAATGGTCAAAGTTTGAAAAGAAAGAAGGTTTTGGAAAAAGGGAGGAGTTTTGAAAATTTAAGAATGGGAGGAGATGAAGGGACTATCCTAAAACTTAAAGTAAAAGTTAAGGGAAAGAACGATCTAACCATATGATGAACACTCTTCAAAGCATAAGCAAAAATAATACTTCATCTTCATAAACAAGTGAACCAAATTGAGGCTAAGGTCTTCAATCCATAACTCAAGCAAAGGCAAGATCCTAAAATATAAGTCCAAAACTCCAAGTCCAATGCTAAGGGTAAATGCCATAGTCCAAATTAAAGTCACAAGTCTTTTAGAGATTTAATCCTTTATTAATATTTTTGGGTCCAAATGGAAAAAATGAAAATCAACAAAAACAATAATAAAAGTAATAAACATAAACATGAGAATGAATGGATAAAAGCATAATAAGGCATAATAAAATAAAAGCAATAAAAGTGCAAGAAATTAAATGTTAGTAGCAAAAAAAAAATTAAAGTACAAGAATCTAAAATATTAATAATAATAGTATAATAATAGTATAATGATATTTACATAATAATGGTATGGTGAACTTAATCAACCACAACCAAAAGAGTAACCAAAATCAAGAGGCAACCAGATCCGCTTAGCATCTTACATTATAGCGATTGACCAAGGCAAACCGAATCAAATTCAATGAAATTTGAAAGACGATTGGGAGACCCAAAGCACCTATGCATCAAATGTTCATAATTATTGATTCTAAATGCAAAATGACCAACCACCTTGGGATTACGCGACCAACAAGAGGTCCGGTCCATGAAAGTGCAAGTACCTAATTAGATTTTTATTCCGAAGTCGGGACACAATTAGGTCTATGTTAAGCAATCATCAAGTAATTTACGAAGTAATTACCCTACAAATGAGGCCGACCACCATCAATTAAGGTGAACAATATTAGTGTTAATGCATGCGAGATAAATGATATGTAAATCGCTATCCGGATGCAATACCGCACAAAACTAAAGGAAAATACCAAATTGATTCGAACTTATGGTACTCTTCCATCTTTAATTTCAATCACTCATCTTGGTGGATTCAAGCATGAAAATGTATCACTAATGCAAAGTACCTTAAATGGATTAAATAATCCACTTAATGGTGGTTTTGGATTAATGAACATTAACTACTCTAATCAACACCCATAGTCCATTGAGATTAAAGAGAAATTTCTCCCAAAAGTGCTTCCCAAGGTAAAAATAAAAAGGAGGAAGAAGGAGAAGAAAGAGGAACCAAAAAGGAGCTTAAAACAAGCCAAAAACACTATTGGTTAACCGATTAACGCAAGCAGATTCTGCGCAATTTTAAAGCTGGTTAACCGGTTAACCAATTTGCACTATAAAGGGTTAACTAGTTAACACTGAACCAATAGCAGAAAAATGAAGAAAATTCAGCATGATCCATTTTGAAATTTTTTTACAAACATTTGATGATTATGATCTGAATTTGCACGAATTTTAAAACCAAAATATAGTGGAATCCCTACAATCAAACAACAAATAAAGATCCAAAGGATCTAGAAACAAAAGCACCAAAGAGCTACATCTTGAATGTTGATGGTGAATATGGGTTTATGGAAAGAGATAAATTACCAAAAGCACTTCTTCAAATTGAACAAAACCAAGCTAGACCTACTGTACATGGTGAATAAAAGAAGAATAGGATGAAAGTTTTAGCTCAAGTTGATCAAGAATTCAATGTAAATTCTTGATAACTTCAAGAGAAAGAGAAAGAAAGTGAGCTTTAGTGGATTTTTTTGGTTTTGGGGGAGTATTTTGCAAGAGATTTGTTTGCTCTCAAAAGCTTGTGGAATGAATGAAATTGTGGTCCTATTTAAAGGCCTTAGGTATGGGAATTTAGTGGAATGGAGCTTGCTTTGGTAATTAAAATTAGGTTTGGTAATTGGAATTTTGGTGGGAAATGGAAAAGAGTGGTTATTAATGAGGGTTTATGGTAAGAAATGATCAAAGTGGTGTAGAGAAATCAGAAGCCAATGGATCTAGAATATTATAATTATATCAATGATCTAAGGGTGCTGAATTTGAATAAAAAATTTAAATTTTGCATCGGTTAACCAATTAACGCATATGGTTAACCGGTTAGCCAAGCTAAAATTTGAATTTTTTTATTCAAACATGATTGCTTGTTTGTTTCGGCCTGATTCTTTTGTACGTCGAAGAAGACATGGAAATAAACACATGAACATTGAGAATTCCTTGAATGAATCAATTAACTTGGGAAATCCTTGATCAGATAATTTGAAATTAATTGCGGATCAACTTCGACTTTTGTCTGTGAAATTTCGCTCGAGTGGCAGGGCTGCTATTTTTGGCATTTTCAATTGGTTCCTCTTTCCTGAAAAATGTTAGTGAAAGAAAACAAAATATTTTTGAATTTTAATTAATGGTCAGTAAATATAAACAATTAAAGCAATAAAAGCCACGGTGATCCTCTGTGAGATATAAAGCTACACCCGAGAAAAACCAAGTATAAAGTGCGATCTTGTTTGTATGCAAGATGCAGATGAGATGCAAAGAAAACTTAGGGAAAAAATTATGGTGCTACACAAGGCTACTTCGGCTTTGTCAATTCAGGAATATCCGCCTTTCTTGGGACGAATATTATGCAACACAATCCAATGAAGAACCCAGATAGCCGGTTTCAAACAGTCAATTATGAATTCCTTTGGGAACATATCACTATTTACCATATCGTTATCATGAGGATACCACAACATCTTATTTAAGTGTTTCTTATAATTAAAGCCAGTAATATGGGAGGCATCAGTTATCAAGGCTTTGTCTGCTGATCTAGCAGGAGGGACACCCAAAATAGATTGCCAAACTTTGGCATCAACCTTATAAACCAAATTTCCCATCAAACTCAAATTCATAGCCCTTAAATTTTCCCATAATTCCAACATAAAACATACGAACCAAATCCTTATTATACTCAATTATTAATCCTAGGAAAGAATTTATGTCTTGATAGTCTATGAGTTCCACAATATAATCCAAGTGCAATTGACTAGTAGTAAGTCTAGAATAGACATATTGTGGAATAATTTTTCTATCCTTGAACTCCTTATTATATGAATCCCTAATTTCATCTCCAAGGAGTGATAAAGCACTTACCGGTATAGACGAATGAGATGTTGAGGCAGACCAGCTTGACCTTTTACCAGCAACTTTTGTTAAAGCCATGAGGATGTTGAAGAGATTGGAAAAGAGAATAGAAATTTTGGAAAAGAGAATAGGGATTTTAGGATTTTGGAGGAATTTTGGGAAGAATTGGAAGAAGAAGAATAGTAAATGATTTAAAATATAATTTATATTGAACCATTTGAAGAGTCAAAATTTGAAATCCCCATAAAGTGGAGCAACTCCCCATGTGCACAGAGCAAGCTGTCACAAATTTGAAATCCATTGCATCGACCTTCTCACTTAATGCGTCAACGAAATGGACATTAATTTAATATAAATTAAATTTTAAATACCTTAGACAGCGCTTTCCTTAGAAAGCGCTTTCTTAGGTTTTCTGATAATATATTGATAACGCTAAATTATATCGTTTAATTGGCTTGACTTACATGAATTTTAGTTATGATTTCCTTTGTTTTATTTGATTTATGCTTTGATTTATATATCATTTACTATGTTTTCAGGTGACTTGGATTAATTCACAAAAGAAAGGAAAGAAAAGAATTAAAGGAAGAAATGTGAAGAAAATGAAAAGTTATGAATTAAAAGGAAAGAAAGGGACTGAAAGAAAATAAAAGGGGTGGGACCCACCACTCTCACACAATATAGCGCAAGCCACATTGGGAGGTGGCGTCCACCATATATCAAATGTGGCACCCGCCACTTGTTAAGGGAGAGAGGAAGGTGGCGCCAACCACCTATAATTTAGGAGAAGAAATCTCCACTTTCCCTTTTATTCCTCCACTACTTCTCCAACTTCCCACTACTCCCACTCACTCCACTACTTCTCCAACTTCTCACTACTCCCACTCACTCCATCACTCATTTATGTTCCATGGAAGTTACAAAACGAAATTTCCTTTTATATATAGGTTTGCTCTTGGCTTTATAGGGGCATCCAAGTTTTTGTGCAATTTATTCTTTCATAGTTCTAAGCATAAATTATCATTGTAAAAGTGGTAGTTTCTCACATCGAGAAACTACCACACCATTAGTATTAGGCCTATGTTCTATGTAACGCTTTGATCAACAATCTTGCATTTCAGTTTCTCTATTTCCAGCATTTAATTCAAGTTTATTACAGGTTCTTTATTTTATCGCTTTATTATTATTGTTGTTACTTCATCTCTTAATTGTTAAAGTATGTTTTTCTTAATTTCAATCTTTATGTTTACGTCGTTTCCATTTAATTATATGTCTTGCTAATTAGTTTAGAGTCTGGCGTATAAGGACCGTCGTTACCGACGGGACTCAGTAGAAAATAATAGGTGCGAATTAATAACTACAATTATGTTTTGGTTATAATTTCTATGCATAATTTAATTAGCCTTGCCATGAGAGTGAGATGTTAGTTAACATTACTTTGTCATGAGAGTGAGAGGCATATAAAGGTTTGAGCCGAGATCCGCGAGAGCGTGAGGAACGAACCAGAGAGTAGAAATTAGGCAACTTATCTAAATACAGTGAGAGCACTTTAGAGACGTTTAGGATATTATTAGCTTTCAAAGAGTGTTTCCTAGTTACCGGGCGAGCGAGAGCAAAATCTTGGGATTAGGAAGTATGATTTTAGTTAAGACCGCGAGAGCGTGAGACAAAGTCTTTAAGTTGGTATATTCTACGGAATAGGAGTATAGTCGTAATTAGCACCTCATTCTATGAGTCCCTTAGGAGCGCGGAAACCATATCCCGACCTCGTTCTTCTATATTTTTTTAGTTCTATTTTAGTTTTAGTTCTAATCAAATATCATTAGCCTTAGCTTTATAAAGTAACGATAGATAACGATGGGTTGATATTGGTCTTTGTGGTTCGACAATCTTTTATATTACTTCGATAAATCCGTGCGCTTGCGGACGCATCAAGTTTTTGGCGCCGTTGCCGGGGACCAACAGTCAATATTATTATTCCGTTGTTGCACCGTATAAACTAAGGCATTTTCTTTCTTATTTTTTAATTATGTTCCACCCAAACTCTTTCTACAATCCCCATTCCCAATATTTCGAGGAATCTCAAGGATACCATAATCCCAACCTCGAAATACATATGGAAAATTTCAATCCTTCGTCCACCCATTCTCACCCAAATAACCTCTATAACTATGAATTCAAAAATTTTGAGGAGCCGCACCCTAATTCTTTCTATAATTACCAACAACAGGACTCCCAATACCTTGAGGAATCGCACCCAAATCTTCCTGATGATTACCATTCCCAATATTTCGAGGAACCCCAAGAGTCGTACAATTCCAATCTTGAAATACTAATGGAATATTTCCACACGACGCTATCTCATTTCCGCCCAAATTACCACTCTCAATATTTTGAAGAACCGCAAGAATTCGTTCAGTCCAACCTCGAAACATTTATGGAGGATTTGATTGAAACATCGACCAGTGCTAGAATAGAATCTATGATGGATCACTTTGTTGACGCACAAACTATCCAGAATGAAGAACTTAAAAGATAACATATCAATAATCATGAAACCCTTAGGCGGCTGAACACGACGGTCGAGTCCCTCGTGACTCACACTGAGGCATTGGAGACCCGAAGCTTACTGCTTGCACTGACACCTGTAGGTCCCTCCCTTGAGGATAATTCTTATGTTATAACAACCAGCAATGAAAACCAAATCGAAATTCCTGAGGAGAGTGATAATGAGGTTGATGAGAGTTATGGTGAGGAAAGAGTTGAGATTGAGACAAATTCACCAACACCATCCACAAACGAGGTTGTCGAAGAGGTAGAGAATGAAGCACGAACTGTTGACCACCCTCCATATGCCCCACCATATCATTTTGCGTATAAGTTTGCAGACTCTAAAACGTATGTGCATGTATGGAAAATTATCCACACACCCTTGTCTGAATACTTGCATAAAAAAAGAAAATTTGAAGACCAAACTAAGGAAACCATTAATGTTAAGAGGGTAAAGTTTGACTTTAAGGTGATGGATGAAATGAATAAGACCAAACAAGAAAGTCTAATACTTAGCATAGATACAGAACCACCACCACAAGTTTAAAAGAATGAACCACCCCACAGAAAGAAGAAAAGGAAAGGTGAGGGATATGTGAGATAGCTTGATGAATGGCCATGGAAACCAAAGAATAACACTCTTAACTGTCGAGCTATCGACGTTAAACAAAACTCCGCGTGGGTGGTAACCCATGAGTTTTCAATTTAATAGTTTCCTTTTATTATTTTTATTTGCAGAAAATAAAGAAATGTATCGCTTGTCACGTCTCAACTGTATTTAGGCGAAAGATCTCTAGATGATAATCCCTTAAGATGAGATGGTGCCCACGCACGTTCCTTTGAATGTTGCTGCTGGTGGTGACACCGATGTTGAGTATGATGGGAGATGGCATGTCTCTCCTGTCGGTCACTCACCTTATCCTTGTTCTTTGCATGGTCTGGCTCCACCTGCACACACCACACAGTATTTTCATAACATGTTTTGTAGGTACTTATTCCGGAAATAGGCAATATGATGAGCGACTTCAGGAAAGTGAAGTTTCAACAGATTCAGATATCTCGTAGTACAAGACGCCGGAGAAGAAGTGATCAGCAAAGACAGGGACAACAAGGGAAGAATTAGAGTGAATTTGGCTGTAGTAGCAAACAAAGGCATATGTACAGGTTCTATCATCCATTTTCCACCTTTTATCAATACATTGAGGATGATGTTTGGTTTAAGTGTAGGGGAGGAACTCTATCACTTCCATTTTACCGTTTTTCTAGTTAGATTTAATGTTTTTCCAGCATGATTTTAATTTTTTTTTCTTTCAATTTTAGTATTTTGTTGCGTCTTTGCATGTGCTGTCGAGTCTTTATGCGTGATTTTATGTTTATCGATCTCTCCGTAATTTTTTGCCGTACCAAATAATTTGAAAAATTCTAAATTACAAAAATAGTGTTTCTTTTGAAAATCCGAGGCTATAGACAAAATTAAGGTTAGATTGTGAGACTTGGGAAAATTCTGCAAGATCGATATCGTTTTAACACCGTGAGCCTCTCAATTATGGAAATCAATTTGAGTACTTGTTATGTCGTAGCCTTAAGTTCTCACCCTTTAGTAGTCCCTAATTAGTTTATTTAGCAGTCAGCACCATCCTAAGCACACACTAAGTAGGAAGCCGATGCAAATAAGTGTATGATCAAAGTTAAAAGAATAAATCAAGAAAAAAAAATGAATGAATGAAAAGAAATCCTCCTTCTAAGTTAGGTGGTCCTTACCCGATCATTTAGCCAAACAGTGTAAAATTCTTTATTTTATTGATATGTGCAAAAGAAAAAAAATGATGAAAATGAGATCATAGTCACTAACAGGCTATCCTACCATGAGTGTGAAAGGATAACGGGCTTAATGTGATTGCACCAGAATGAAAAGGGATGAAAGAAGGACGAGTGAATTAGACTTAGGTATAATAACATGATTCATATTGGTTTTATAAGAGGGAGGTTGATGATCCCAAAAGAGGAATTGTATTGTTACGATATCCTTAGTGTGTGAGCAAGTACCTATCGACACAAACTTAATCGAAGTAGAGTTGGTAGCCTAGGATGAGTATTTGTATGCACTATTTTTCTTATGAGTCATGGTTTTCTTAAGGACAAGAAAAGGTTTAAGTGTGGGGGAGTTTGATAACGCTAAATTATATCGTTTAATTGGCTTGACTTACATGAATTTTAGTTATGATTTCCTTTGTTTTATTTTATTTATGCTTCGATTTATATATCATTTACTATGTTTTCAGGTGACTTGGATTAATTCACAAAAGAAAGGAAAGAAAAGAATTAAAGGAAGAAATGTGAAGAAAATGAGAAGTTATGAATAAAAAGGAAAGAAAAGGACGGAAAGAAAATAAAAGGGGTGGGACCCACCACTCTCACACATATCAAATGTGGCACCCGCCACTTGTTAAGGGAGAGAGGAAGGTGGCGCCAACCACCTATAATTTAGGAGAAGAAATCTCCATTTTCCCTTTTATTCCTCCACTACTTCTCCAACTTCCCACTACTTCCACTCACTCCACTACTTCTCCAACTTCTCACTACTCCCACTCACTCCACCACTCATTTATGTTCCATGGAAGTTACAAAACGAAATTTCCTTCTATATATAGATTTTCTCTTGGTTATAATTTCTATGTGTAATTTAATTATCATTGTCATGAGAGTGAGATGTTAGTTAACATTGCTTTGTCATGAGAGTGAGAGGCATATAAAGGTTTGAGCCGAGATCTGCGAGAGCGTGAGTGTCGCTCCCACCAAATGACACGGGGCCAGAAGGGGTACAGACGCGAACGGTCGGCGAAAGGAGAGAACATGAAGAAGAACTGAAAAGAGTCGCCTGCTAGGAATTTTTTATCCCGAAGGAAAGGTAATGCTGCATAAACCTGGAAAGATATGGATAAAACGGTCGCGAACCAGAGAAACTGAGAAAGGGGGTTGGTTACAACCTGGGAATGTATTAGCACCCTGATTGTCCGTCGTACTCGACGGGATCCATGCTTGAAAGTTTGTGTTTAAAGGGGCAGTGTCTGTGCTATCTGTGTGCAAAAGCTGGAAAAGAATACAAGTGTCAGTGCAAAAGAAGTGTGAAGTGAAATAAAAGAGTGTCAGTGCAAGAAAAGAGTGCAGTGCTCAAGACAATGAGGCTTAAAAGAAACAAGGCTGGAAGAGGGGGAATATACAGAGACTTTTGTTCGATAACAATTAAGTTATGCCTGCGTATCCTCTCGTGCAATGAGGAAGTCAGAACACCGTAGTTCGACTCAAGGAGACTGAAAGATAAATTTATTGGTGAACTGCCTATTTGTCTATGCTCAAGTGTATGACCTGTCTGGCCTAGGTGCTGACTGTCTTGCATTAGACGGAAGAAGCGAGTTCTCGATTATGAATGAATGAGATGAGATAAGAATCCCGGAGGAGACGATTATTGTTTGTTTTTGGTATTTTCAATCTTTTATTGCTTTTTGTGTTTGTCATAAGAAAATGAGCTTAAGCCTAAACCAAGGGTTAGTAAACTCATCACATCTTCCCTCTGATTAGGGGTAATGAGAATACCTTAAGTATGAAGTAAGCGCCTCACACTTAATCACCATGATGTAGGATTAAGATTATTATCCTACTTGCATTTATTTAGATGTTTTTTGGAGTTTTTGTTTAGTGTTAAGTAATGAGTTTAAGCCATAATCAAGGATTTAATGGACCCATTACACCATCCTAATAGAAGGATAATAGATGAGAACATTTAAGCTGAGAAAGGCTCCTCAACTTAATCCATGATTAGGGATTAACCTCATGACAAAACAAGACCTTTATTAAAGTGAATTTTAGTTAATTGTAAGATTAAGAAATGAATTTTATGGATTTGTAAGACAACTTGAGGAGGACTTTTCCATTAACACTAGGGTTAGTCCTTCTTAACCAATTAAGGAAGAATTAGAACCCTAATGCAAGGCCCAAGTTACAAGCTTGATGTCTTAGTGATTTATTTGATGAATTGATTAAAGGATTTAAACACATTAAGGGTTTTACATTTAGGATTAAAGTTATACACTCCATACTAAGAGAAGGATGCAGGTATAACCTTAATCACAAAGCCTTAAAGCCTTAAGGGTTTAGTCCCTTATTATGAGATGAGAAGAGAAGACACAAAAGATGACACAAAGGTAAAACTAATGGGGGATTAATCAAACCCTAATTTTTTTCATGCTTGGGTATTCCTAGGGTTTATGAGGCTTGCAAGAGATCCTCAAGAAAAAGCCACCAAGGAAGAAGAAAGATGGAAGAAGGAGAAGCAGAAGAAACAAGTCAACTTACTTCACTTAAGAAGATAAGTTGCTTGAAGAAAGATGGTGAAGAAGGAACATGAATGAGCAAGCTCACTCTAAGACAAATACAAAATGCAGCAATGAATGCATAAAAGAGATGAGAAGAGATTATGAGAAGTGAAGGCAAATTCACTTCTCAAAGTAACTTACCACCTGAAAAGTTAGTGAAAGGAAATGAAATGAAATGAAAATGAAATGAATGCAAGAATGCAAACCAAAACCAGAAGCATGTTCATGATGTAAATGATGCTAAGAGATGATGCAAATGTATGCCAAGAGATGTGAATGATCATACAAGTAATGAGGATGCAAATGAAGCATGAAAGGAGCATGAAAGTTCATGAATGCACATGAAATGAAATGAATGCATAACATGGCAAATGGATGATGCAATGATCAAACATGATTCTAATGTGTCCTAAGATGTCTTATATGTCATGTGAATGTATGAAATATCATGGCAAGTTCATGAATGCAAGCATATGCAAGATGAATGCAAATGAAGATACAAAATTAGGGTTTTCATACAACATGGAAGGCAAAACTCAAAAACAGAAGCAAATGACAAGATAAAAAATTGAAAATGCACTCAAAGGAACCCTAAACCTATACTAGGTTACCATCCAAAGGGTGAGGTCAGAAGCTAAACCTAGAAGGAGTTATGAATTTCCTAAGTTTATAGGGCTTTTTGGGTGATCCTCAATGTAAAATGCCAAATAATTTGAAAATGAAAGATAAAAATGAAACAAAAATGTTTTTGGATGCTAGAAGCCATGCATAGAACAATGCAAAAAGAACCATTCACAAACTCAACTTGGTTTAAAAGTTATGAATTTTTGAAGTTAGGGTTAGAAAATGAACAATTTTAAGAACCCTAATTCATTGGAAAATGTCAAAGCATGATCAAAACCAAAAAGAAATTTGTGTGGTGAGTTTGTAAATGTTTCTAAATGTCTAAGAATGTTCTCTGATTTTTTTGGTGATATTTAAATACTTAAATGTATTTTTAATTAATTAAAATCAATTAACTAATTAAATATAACATTTAAATGATTTAAAAATAATTTTTTAATGCAAAAAATAAAAATAAAAATATTTTTGGTTTCTGAAAATTAATAAAAGGCTTGATAAAAATTTTCAGATTTTTTTGATCATTTTTACTATTTTTAATAATTCATACAAAATAAATAAGAAAAATGTGAAATAAAAATGAATTTAATGAAAGTAATCACATCCAAGGGACATGATTCAAATCTGGAAAGGGAGGGAAAGACCACGCGCGCATCTGGACGGTCGGAATTCAAACTTGCACTAATTACAGGATTAAGCCCTAATCTGAACCCTAATCACTTTCAGGTGACCGGAACAGTGTTCCGGTCATCTTCTCCGGCCACTCAAACTTGCTAACTCTCTCAATTTGTAAAATAAACTCACCAAACTCTCCAGAAATGATCCCAAACTCATTCTAAACAAGATTCAGCCAGCAAAACTCATTTATTTCACATGAACATCAAGATTCGAAGCAAAACGGAAAATTACTCAAAAATTTCAAAAGCTTCATACATGTTTAATATTCAATCATTTTCAAAACCAAAAGGTGCAGTTTGATCAGTGAAGCATGGAGAACAATCTAAGAACTTAAAATTTCATTTATGGAAAATTTGTTCTTGAGGTTACCTGAGTTGAAGCTTTCGAAACTGGCACTTTCTGGGCTCTTCTTTGGTGCTTTTCCACTCCCCTTGATCCCATTATGCTTCTGGAATGCTTGAAAGGAGTTTATATGGAGTGTTTTAAGGGTTTTAGTTCAGAGGTGATGAAAATCGTGTTTTTGTTTGAGGTGGTTTCAGGCCAATGTGAGGGGTGGGAAATGATCACTGATTGATTTAGAGATGAATGGTGGTGTTTGTTTTGAGTTTGAGCAATTGTGTTGTGTGTTTCGAAGGAAAATGAAAGAGAGGTGATTTTTGTGAACAAGAGAATGCTGAGGTTTTCAGGCTGTGTTCTTATGTCTTATGGCTTGCTTTAGGTTAGTATAAACAAATGCCATTGGTTCAGAGAGTTGTTGTGGCATAGTGTGATTGGTATGGTGTGAAATGCAAAAAGTCAACATTTCTTGTACTTGAGGTATGGGCAAGTGGCAGGCTTGGTACAATGGGGTGTCTGGTGCAGCAAGGATCAAGGATGGCCATGGAATTCACTTTGATGCAATTCAACATGTGGGAAATAAGTTATGGGGTGTTTTGAAAATTTGACAAAGTTTGGCCCTTTTGAGATTTCTTCATGGGCAAGGCATGAAAACTTGAGATTCTTTGTGCAATTCTGAGTTTTAGACATTGCACAATGTTTGTATGATGCTTAGAAGTGTGTTTGAAGTCACAAAATAGCTTGGCAAGAGGTTTTTCAAAAATCCCTCTTTGGCATGAAACATAAAATTATGTGATTTTTTGCCAACTTTGGAAAGCCATAACTTGAGTTCCAAAATGAATTAGATCTTGTTCTTGTACTTTTTGAAAATGGAATGATCCAATCTACTACTTTCATGACCAACAATTTTCATTTGAAGCATTTTTGGTTGAGAAAGAGGAGGTTGAAAAACTTTCCCAAAATGGAAAGTTTATATTACAAGTCATTTCCATTTTTGGGAATTTTTGGTTTAGCTCATTTTTCTTCAAATTTTTGAACTTCTAAGCACTTAAATGATCAAATAAAGACCATATAACTTCAATTTGATGAAAAATCCACTTTGGTTCCATGGATGGGGGCCTCAGATGCCCTGGTTTTGCTCTGACTTGCTCAAGAAGTTACCCAGTGATCAGATGACTTCCACAATGAATTTCTTCATCAAACTTGGTATGCATGATCCTTATATCATATTGAGACCAATAGAAACAAGAATGACCAAACAATTTGGAGTTATGGCCTCTGAAACCAAAACCCTAATTTTAGGTCATCTGTGCAGTTAAACCATAGCTCTGCTTCCATGCTTTGCCAGTTCTTGTGATTTTTTTACTTCCTTGATCTTTGGTGGATATAATATGATGATTGAATATACATGGACCCTCTTGAGATGATTGGAGGCCTTAGGAGTGGCTCAGATGGATCTTGGATTGCTCAAATCACCAACCCTAGATGCAGATGAACTTGAACTAATGCAGTGAAGCAAAAATGCAACATGAAATGATGTGATTAGACTTATGCAAAGATGAAAAAATCACAAGCCATGGTGTGAACTTAGTGAGGGAAAATTTGGGGTGTTTACAGCTGCCCCTATTCAAGCATGAGTTAGCTGTGCAGAATGTAAGCTCCTGGCTTAACAGACAAACAAGATAACTTGTGGTTGAATACCAAAGACAGTCCAAAATTTGCACTCACTGGGAGAAGCAGAAAAGGGATATAGATTGTAAAAGAAAGTATGATATGATTACAAAGTGCGGGCGATGGAGGAAGACCATCGAGCAGAGGACGACTGCTGGGGATAAAGCGGTGGCGGGTATGGCCGACCTGTGGGGAAATAAAGAGATCATGACGGGGACGACCATCAAACACAGTATCAAGATTCTATGGGGATTAAAAGTGAAGTCAATGATAGGGACGACCATTAGGTTTGTAAAGTAATGGTAAACAACGATGGGGACGGCCATCGGATTAATGAAATAAATGATGAGGGACGATCATTAAAGGTGAAGGACGAATACCTAGCAGGGGACGACTGCTCTTTACCACGACATAGGACGAATTCCGGATAGAAAAGGTCGACGATGGGGACGGCCATCAGATAATCATGATGAAGGACGATCATCAAGAGGTGAAGGACGATCACCTAGCAGGGTACGACTGCTCTCGGGGTTTATCACGACATAGGACGAATGCCGGATAACAAGATCAATGATGGGGACGGCCATCGGATAAAATGATGAAGGATGATCATCAAGAAGGTGAAGGACGATCACTTAGCAGGGGACGGCTGCTCTGTTGGGGATAAGGATGAGGGACGGTCATCCAAAGGTGAAGGACGATCACCTAGCAGGGTACGGCTGCCGAAAGCATCACGACATAGGACGAATGTCGGATAGAAAAGGGTTCCAATAATGGAGACTCCGCTGGGAGAAAGATGAGGGACGGTCATCCGAAGGTGAAGGACAATCACCTGGCAGGGTACGACTGTCGAAAGTATCATGACATAGGACGAATGTCAGATAGAAAAGAAGTTTTGTTGGGGACTTCGCTGGGGAATAGTAAACACGGACGAGTGTTTACATCCAAGAAACAAAGGGTATAAGTGTTTGACACTGTCTATAGATTAAAGATGTGGACGAGCATCATTAATACTACGATACGGACGAGTATCGGTAGAAACAACCCTGACGCGTGTTCAGAGATGATGATACGGACGAGTATCAACTGGTTAACAAAGAACACGGACAAGAGTCGAATCTGAGGGGAAATAAGCGTGTATACAAGATACGGACGAGTATCTGTATGAGTAAAAAAAACATTGGTGAGACACAGACGAGTGTTCAACTTGCTGGGGAGAGTGACACGGGCGAGTGTCAAGAGAGAAAGTGTATAACTTATGAACTTGAGTGTAAAAGGAAATCTAGTGATCTGTGGGAATAAGATGACACGGACGGGTGTCGACAAGAGTGTATTATAAACAAGTGTTTGGTTTACAATAAGTGATTAGGCAACCATGTTGGGGATTGGTGACACGGACGGGTGTATAAAAAGAGTATGGAAGTTTCTGTATGTAGAAAGTGTTCTGGCAACTTTACTGAGGAATGATGGCATAAACGAGTGTCAAAAGGAGCATGTATCTGTATTTTAAGAGTGCAAAGGGGACGCTTTGGCTTTCTGCCGGGGAAATTGAGAGGTATTTTGTATATTGCTGATGTGGTATTGTTGGTATTTACAGGTGACTGGTTCAAAACTGACGTGTGATCATGCAATATGTTTGATTTTTGCTGTAATGCTCCGTATTAGACGGAATGCTACGCTCTGAGGGGAAATATGATGTAAATGCTATGATTATGCAAAAGATACCGATCCGGGACTCGAATCCTGCTGTGGAGATCTCCGACCGATCTTCTTGAAAGGATATCCCAGCTGGGGATGAGATCATTGGTAGATCTGATAAGATGTATGACTCTGCTTGGGGAAATAGGTCACTAATAACCCTATCTTTGTAATGAGGATCCCAACTGGGAATGTGGAAGCTTTCGTCACTTTGTCGTGTGGGAATTTCAGACATTGCTCATCTGGGAGAGGCTGAGCTCTGTGGGGAGATGGTTCCCTGTCTAGTACTTTGTTGGGAGAGGAAGGACCACTAAATAGTCTTTCTAGATATTTTTCGTGGGGATCCTGCTGAGGATGATGATACTATGACAACTCAGCTGGGGATATGGACATCTTCTGGTACTGATGTGTTGGAGAAGTGATGCCTGGAAACTCTGATGGGGAGAAAGCACTTCTGGCGCTGTTCGGAGGACGCGCTGAGGAAATAATGATTAGGCAACTTTGCTGGGGAAAACCTTTCATGCCCCATGTTGCGCTCTGAATACCTGCAATCCTGTTATGACAAAAAACGCACAAGTACCCCGAGGCATCCCTTACTGGATTCCATCATAGGAATTTAGACACTCCCGGGAGTAAGTAATATATTTCCAGCAAGCACGTGATTAGAAAGGCACATCTGTTTTTATGCCAACATTATATCAAGGATATCAGACATTTTTTGCAAATGAAATAAAATGTACAAGACGAAATGTGACCGAAAATCTGATTTTATTAATTTGTGTGCCCTGAATTGGCAAATACAGTCAAAGAAACACATTCCCTGAAATGAGGAGATTGTTACAAATTGAGAAAAAAGAAGGTGCTGGCAATGTTGATGACGCTTCAGTGAGCTTCCCTTTGCTATGACTCGTATGACCATGACGTTCTTCTCATCTTGCTTTCTGAAGAAGGTTGATTCTGACCGATGCTTTAACCTTTCGAAACTTGCCAAGTTGTAAGTGATACAGACGAATTCAGAATGCAGTTGTTCGCTTATTCCCTTATTTTGCGTGGATCGCCCTTTTGGGTTTTCAATCCACCGGGATACCCATTTTTGGCTGAGCTGTCCAATGCAGCTTTTCAAATTAGCGGGTGTACATTCTTACGATTTTCCCCTTATTTTTTCCCGAGTCTTTTATTCTGTTTTTGACTCGCCGGGATGCCCTATTTTTGCCTGGACGTACATTCTGTTTTTATGTCCAGCGGGTCTTTTTATGCGAAGTATTTTTTAACTGCATTTGAATTCACATGGGATAGGAAATCTTCACCATCCATAGTAGTGAGCATCAGTGCTCCACCAGAGAAAACTTTCTTTACTATGAACGGACCATCGTAATTGGGAGTCCACTTGCCCCTTGTGGTCTGTATGAGGAGGAAGGAGTCTTTTCAGCGCAAGATCTCCTACTTGGTATTCTCGAAGCCTGACTTTCTGATCGAAGGCTTTCTTCATTCTCTTCTGATATAACTACCCATGACAGATTGCAGCTAATTTATTTTCTTCGATCAGATTCAGTTGATCGTACCGAGAACGGACCCATTCTGCTTCATTCAACTTGACATCCATCAGTACCCGCAACGAGGGTAATTCAACTTCAACAGGTAGGACTGCCTCCATACCATACACAAGTTGATACGTTGTTGCCCCAGTAGACGTTCTAATTGATGTACGGTACCCATGCAAGGAAAATGGTAGCACTTCATGCCAGTCTTTGTAGGTGACCACCATCTTTTGCACAATCTTCTTGATATTCTTGTTAGTTGCTTCAACAACGCCATTCATCTTTGGCCTGTAAGGAGAAGAGTTGTGAAGTCCTGGCATAGTTCAGCCATCATCTTGTTGTTCAAGTTGGAACCATTATCAGTAATGATTCGCTCGGGCACTCCATACCGACAGATGATGTCTCTCTTCAGGAATCTGGATACCACTTGTCTGGTTACATTTGCATACGAAGCTGCTTCAACCCATTTAGTAAAATAGTCAATGGCTACCAGGATCCATCGCATGTCCTCCAGCATGGGTACCGAAAGATCCTTCATGCACCTCGTGCATCAGCAAGTCTGCTTCTGTCTTATCAACACATTTGAGAAGTACCATGTCAAAGTTTCTTTTGTACAAGGAACCATCAGTATTCAGGAAAAAACTACCAGCTAGCCTTCTTAATGTCTTCTTATCATTGGATGATGCCCCAGGTGGGTATGTTTGATCCTCTAAGAAGAATTTGATGTCATAGAACCAAGGCTTATCATCTTTAGCAATGTCTACTGAGAATACGTATGATGGTCTGTCGAGTCTGGATACTGAAATTCGAGACACAAAGTTGGCAGCTTGAACTTTGATCATGGAGGAAATGGTAGCCAGAGCATCTGCAAACTGATTTTCATCTCGAGGGATATACTCAAGCTTGACTGTGGTGAAGAAAGTCAATAATCTCCTCGTGTAGTCACGGTATGGGATCAGATGCTCCTGGTGAGTGTACCATATGCCGTTGGTTTGATTGACTACCGGAGCTGAATCTCCAAATACAGTTAAAGTCTTGATCCTGAGGTCAATGGCTTCCTCAAGACCCATGATACAGGCTTCATATTCAGCTTCGTTGTTAGTGCAGGCGAAGGTGAGTTTTGCCAAGAAAGGCATATGAAATCCCTTAGGTGTAATGAGTACTGCACCAACTCCACGACCATTCATATTAACAGCCCCATCAAACATCATTGTCCATTCTTCTTCTGGGTCAGGCCCTTCAGTGTGAACAGGCTCTTCATGATCTTTTGCTTTCAGGAACATGATGTCTTTATCAGGGAAGTCAAATCTCATTGGCTGGTAATCATCAATGGGTTGCTCAGCCAGATAATCGGACAGTACACTGCCCTTGATGGCCTTCTGAGATGTGTACTAAATGTCATATTCTGTGAGAATCATTTGCCATCTTGCAACCCTTCCGAAAAGTGTTGGCTTCTCAAATATGTACTTGACTGGATCCATCTTGGAGATCAACAAGGTAGTGTGGGTCAACATATACTGCCTTAGTCGGCGAGCAGCCCACGCTAAAGCACATCAAGTTTTCTCGAGCAGTGAATAACGTTGTTCACAGTCGGTAAACTTTTTGCTTAGGTAGTATATTGCATACTCTTTTCGACCAGACTCGTCATGCTGGCCCAGCACACACCCCATTGACTCCTCTAATACTATCAAGTACATTATTAGAGGTCTTCCTTCAACTGGAGGCATAATAATTGGAGGTTCTTGTAAGTACTCCTTGATTTTGTCAAAAGCCCTCTGGCAGTCTTCATTCCACCTGACCGTTTGTTCTTTCCTTAACAACTTGAACAAGGGCTCACAGGTTGCAGTAAGGTAGGATATGAACCGTGAAATGTAGTTCAATCTACATAGAAACCCTCGAACTTCTTTTTCAGTCTTTGGTGCAGGCATCTCTTGAATGGCTTTGACTTTGTCAGGGTCAACTTCAATCCCCTTTTCACTTACAATAAATCCCAGCAGTTTACCGGATCGTACCCCGAATGTGCATTTGTTGGGGTTTAGCTTCAGTTGATACTTTCTCAGACGCTTGAATAGCTTCAACAGATTCACTAGGTAGTCTTCTTCTGTAAGGGACTTGGCAATCATGTCATCCACATAACATTCAATTTCTTTGTGGATCATGTCGTGGAATAATGTCACCATAGCCCGTTGATAAGTGGCACCAGCATTCTTCAATCCAAATGGCATTACCTTATAACATAATGTGCCCCAAGGTGTGATGAAAGTAGTCTTCTCCATGTCTTCAGGTGACATCTTGATCTGATTATATCCTGAAAATCCATCCATGAAGGAGAATACCGAGAACTGAGTCATGTTGTCGACCAATACATCAATGTGAGGTAATGGGAAGTCATCTTTTGGGCTGGCTCTATTCAAATCCCAATAATCCACACTGTCGTACCCCGAAAAATACGACCTCACGCGATCCGAAATTAACGGGGCCGCGCGCCGGACGGACTGAAGAGTCGCCACCTAATTCTATTTATTCCCGAAGAGGGAAAGGGAAGATATAGATACAACCTGGGAGGAAAAGGATGAGGACAAAGGTCAACGAAACCATTGCCTGGGTTCGGGAGTTGGTTATGCAGGGGGAAGGTATTAGCACCCCCTACATCCATCGTACTCGATGGGAACCATCTAAGTTAACGCGCGAGAAAGGATGTATATGTTTAAACGAATTGCTTGCTAGAGGGAAATGAGTTGAATTATAAGTTAGATTGAACCTAGGTGCTCGGCAAGGATGGAGATCCTCGTGCCTACGTACTCCCGTGTGCAATGGGAAAGTCAGAGCCTCGTAGTTCGGCCCACTACTGGTAATGGTTGTTGATTTTATTACCTTTCTTCGATGAAAGGGTTTAGGAGTTGAAATGCACTAAAGACTATGGATAGTTTATCTCACCCAACAAGACGAGCGTCCTGCATCGAAATAATCGGAGCGAGTAACGAGAGCTCGTTATCCTCCTTTCTACCGCTTAAGGCTCGTGGCGTACAAATCTTCTCGTATTTATTAAAGTGTTTTATTTCCTAAGACCGCTTGACGTTGGATCAAGGGTTTGGATCTAATCGAAACGTTTTGGTTTTTTGAGGTTAAAGGGTAAATGCAAGTGGAAGTTTATTTTATAGTTTGTTAGCGAGACACGAATCGCTTGGCTCGCAAAGGTGGAGTGGATCCTAATAAACGAAACAAAAAGGTGTGAGTGTGCAAGTGCAATCGCTTGGCGTTGGACCAAGGATTCAGAATTAAATAAAATACGGAAAATAAAATGCGTACAAATTAATGGGAGAGGGATACAAAATAAATACAGGGGATTGCGAGAAATAAAGGGGTCTCGTTGTAATTAGCCCAAGAGAAAGCGTGTGTGCAGTGTTTTGAACGGTTCGAAGGCGTTCGACCTTTTAATCGGGACACAACTATTCGAAGGCGTTGGACCTTTTAAACGAGCGCAACTATTTGAAGGCGTTGGACCTTTTTGGGACGCGACGAAATTTTGTTCGTGAACTGCCTTAGAATCGATTCAAAATCAGAATCATTCTATAAGGAGTCGAAACGTAATTTTTTTATGCGAAAATAAATAAATTGAATTGAATTTGCTAGAATTAAAAAATAATAAATATACATAATAAATAAATCAAATGAAATCATGAAGAATAAAATAAATTAATTTACATCTTTGTTTGTCGGAATAATAAAATAAAATAAAAAATAATTACAAGGGGGCCTCATATTGGCCAAATATCACCGATTTAATGAAATCGGGCGAAAATGGCCTTTTGTCAAGTCATCAGCCCTAAAAATAATAAAAACAATAAAAAATAAATAATAATAAAAAAAGTTATAATATATAAAAACTTACTAAATCTTAAACATAAAAATTATTCACTAAATCATAAAACATATAAGAGACTTATTAAATCAATAAACATAAAACTTAGCTAAATAAAAATAAAATACAATAGTGTAGAGGGTGCACAATGTTATCAGTGTGTGGACAATAGGGTTTAGGGAACAAGATCCATGGGCTAGACCCAACAGAGTTTTAAAATATGAAAAATTAAATCAGAATTTAAAAATCTAAAACTAAATTATATATAAAAAAGAAAGAATGGTAGGGTCAAAGCAAACCTCTTTTTCCAGAAAACAAAACCGCGCATCAAGAAGAAGAGAACCACAAGTTCTTCTCTGTAGACAAAACTCAGAAGAAAAATTGAAAACAAAAATCGGCGCTGGAAGGAGGCTCTGTGTTCTCGTTCCTTTCTCACGTGATGTTCTCTCAAGCTCTCACGGCGTCTTGGCTACTCCTCCGTCTCGGCTCTCTCTCTGTTTATGGCTTCCTTCTTTCGACCGGCGGCTTCACCTCCTCATCAATGGCGTTTCAGATCGCGAGCGGGGGATGGTCCTATTTCATTCGCGGCGTGAAACCTCCGTCTCTCTCTTGGTCAAGCTATTCTCAACGGTGATGGTTTGTTCGCGGATTTGTTTCAAGTTTTCGCTTCAGATGATTCTTCGGTATTTCTGGATGGTTCGCGCGGTTGGTGAAGAGTGAAGGTGGCGATTTCAGTTTGGTGTTGGTTTCAAATCGCGGGTTCGCTCAAATTGGTGGTATCAATGGTGGCTGGAAGGTTTGTGGGTGTCAGCTCGGTTTGGCGCGGTGGCTTTCCGTATGGTTGGTTTGAAGGCTTTTCGGTTTTGTTTCAAGGGAGAGGTGGCGGAAGTGATTTGAGGTTATGGTGGTTCGCTGCGTTTCAACGGCTTGAAGGCTTGGGTGGCTGGGTTTGCGACAGAAACAAAGGAAATTGATGGTGGTGATTGTGACGTGTTTGTGGCTGTTGGTCGATGGTGGTGTTTGTGTTTAACGGTGACGGCACTTTTCAGATTGCAAACATAGAGAAGGTTCGCGAGAACCAAAAAAACTTGAAGCAGGGTGGGTTGAAAAAGTTTTAGAGAGTGATGAAAAGTTGCGATGAATGATGAAAGGTGTATCTTCGAAGGTAATGCAGCAAAGGGAGGTGGTGGATTGAAGATAATTTTGATTGTTTTTATTTTATTTTTGGATCTTTCTGCTTTTTGCTGTTGTTGGTTTATTGATGGAGAAGAAAAAACAAGTTAATTTGTGAGTTAGTTTGGCTTGCGTTTTGATGGTTCTGTTCTCCCCCTTTCTATATCAAAAGAAATGGGTTTATATCAGAACAATGAAATGGGTAAAATGGAGAATATGTTGGAAGGAATTTGAATAAGAATTAAACAGGCTGTCAATTTGTTATTTGTTATTGTGAGTGGAAAATGATGGCTGAAGTGAGTGGAATGAAGGTGTGGTATGCTGGTAGTGGAAAAAAAAGTGAAATTGAAAAGTGGGTATTGTTTTATTAGGACTGTACTGATAAAAGGAACAAAATTCTAACAAACTCAAAATAATATTAATAGTAAAAACAGTTAATAACAAAAGAAAAAGTAATAGAAACAATATAATAATAATAATAATAATAATAATGACTATAATAATACAAAAAATACAAAAAGAAATAAGGGAATAGTGCTAATAGAAAAAACTGAAAAATAAAGATCATTTTGAAAAAGGATGGGGGCAAGAATCGAACCCCAGTCCTTATAACAATGCAAACACAAGTCCATCCGCTGGGGTGGGTATACATCCATTAGTAAATTTGCATGAATAACTATATACTCCATTTTTGACAATTCCAACCTTCTCTTTTCCTTTCCTTATATTTTTTAATAAATTCTATAATAATAACAATAACAAGAATAAACTAAACTAATAACAATAAAAATAATAACATGAAATTCGGGATAATGAAAATGAAAATAAGAATTATAATAATAATAACGATAAAAAAACTAATAATTTCTAATAAGAAAAGTGAAGATTTTTTTTGGAAAATAAAACGAGTAAAATTTAAGATGTGTGAAATTTATAATAATATTTTTTTTTGAAAATAAAGAATGTATATTTTTTATGCGGAAAATGAAATTACGAAGAGTATTTCTAATAATGATAACAATGGGACTTTTTTGTATAAAAATACAAGCTAAATAATAAAGATAGAAATAAAAGACTAAAAAATAAAAATAAAATTTCTTAATTTTGAAAATAAATAAATGCATTTTTTGATTTTGGAATATTCGCTAGACAGAAAAATAAATAATACATATTTTTTGGATTTTTTTTGAAATGATGGTTAGACAATAAAATAAAATAGTGCGGGTAGGACAAATTTGGGGTATGACACACACACATCCGTACTTTGCCATCCTTTTTAGGCACAGGTACAATGTTAGCAACCCACGGCGGGTAACTAGTTACAGCAAGGAAACCGACTGTCATACCCCAAATTTGTCCTACCTTTATTTTCTGTTTACCAATATATTCCAAAAATCCTAAAGCATGCACTATTTTATTTTCCGTCCAACCGCACATTAAAATAAAAAAATTGTCACCTAAGCTTGTCAATATTTGTGTGCAGTGCGGGTAAAAAAAATCAGTGTATTAAGAGGATGTCGGTTACTCGGTTCCACAATCTATCTCATCTCCTTTTTATTCTCTTTTATCTGTTTATTTTTTATTATTTTAAGCCCATTAATTGTTTTAGGCCCATTTACCATTCTATATTAAAAAAAATTCATTTCTTTAGTCCTTTCTTTTATTTCATTCTTTTACTCCATTTTTTTTATTATTATCGTTATTATTATTTTCAATTTTTATTATTAATTCTTATTTCACTATTATTATTATTTTATTTTTTTAGTTTTTATCATTATTATTATTACTATATTATTATTGTTATTTCATCCTTCTAATTATTATTATTATTATTGTTATTATTTTTATTATTATTAATCTTTTATTATTATTAATATTATTATTATTATTATTATTTAGTATTGTAACTATTCCTAAAGACTATAATTGTTATGCTTTTTCAACAAATCTTGTGTGCCAATTCAAGTAGACAGCTAGCAAAGGAGCAACACTGCATCCCTACAACACACCCACAATAATCCTAATTCCACTACTGCACTCAGCACCATTTTTACAATCAGCACAGCCTGTGAATTCCTCTTTATGTGTACGACACCAAATGCGTACTGCATAACGGACACTACGGAATATCACACTTTTCCAAAGTTTATTCTTATTTTCATCTATAAAGGGCAGCATTAAACCTTCATTCTGGGGGGGGGGGATGAGAATAACAAACAAAAAAACAAGCACTCTACACAAACAGACACCAAAATAATTTCACTACTCATAAATCGCCACCCTCCTTCAAAACGATACAAAAACAACGCCCTCCTCGCCTTCACACTCACGATCTTCAACCTGTTTCTTCCTCCAACATACCGCACAAACCTTTGAACAAAAACACATTACACAGAAAACCAAACTCGCGTGAGAATGAGTCTGAGAACACTGTCATGACGAAAACAAAGCACAAACCGTTATGGCAAGGAAATCGTACCTAGCATGAGTGCAAGAAATATCGAATCAAAAACTCAGAAAAACACAGAGCATGAGTGAAAAACCAATTGAACAACTATGAAATTAGAAACACAGTGCGCATAAGAGAGATTCGAGACCAAACCAAAAACCATTTCACAAATCAAAACCTTTCACTCAGTTGAAACCACTCGCAAACCGTCGAAACCACAACAAATCCCGACGCGAACCAACGTCCTCACCTGAGCCGAAATCCACTGTGAAACGAACAAATAGAGCGAGAACCGTGAGCAACAAGAGTGATATTCCGCCGCCGTTCGAATCGCGCCGAGACACTCTGAAACTCAACAAGCAAACAAACTGAGAAAGTTCCGCCGCGAGGCCTGTGCGACTGAGCAACCGAGTGAGAAACGAAACGAGCATCGAGAGGAATCCAGTGAGGAATCGAGATTTGAGAGTAATCCACGTTGAGTTGGCGTGCTGAGACGAAGGAAGTCGGTGTCGTCCGGGCAGTGTTTACCGGCGACATTTCATTTTGGCAAAAGGGTATGCTTTTTTTTGTTATACATGATTTTGGAAAGGGTTATCATGTGTTGACTAAGCTCTGAGTTTTTTTTTTATTTCAAAGCTTTAATTCTTTTTTTATTGTTTTGTTAATTTATTTTCAAGCCCTCATTTGACTCTCAATCTTGGGTTTGGGCATAACTGGTATTCTCATAGCACCACATACCTATTATATGCACCTCTCATTCAATTTTCTTTATGTCTTTGGTTGATGGGTTAAGCCCAGTTGATTTCCTGCTATGCACCACACTAAGCAGCCACGGCACCCCACTGTTTTTTGGTTATATAAAATATTTTCTATTTTTTAAAAACCTAATTTCATAGTTTTTTTATATATATTATTCCATTTTTATTTAATTTTCTATATTCTTTGGGCCAATGATATACCAAAAGGTTAAACTTGTTCCGATTTTATTAAGTCGAACGTTTAATCAATATGAGGCCCTCCTTTTAATTAGTTTTTTTTTTAATTTTATTATTTTGACCAATAAACATTTAATTTATTTTATTTTATTCATTATGTCAACATTATCAATTTATTTATTATTTGTATTTATTATTCTATTTTAACTTAATTTTCGCAATTTAATTTAATTTAATTTAATTATTTCTGCATTTCAAAAATAACGATTCGACTCCTCATAGAATGATTTCATTAAATCAGTTCTAAGGCAGTTAACGAACCACATCTCGACGCGTCCGAAAAGGTCCTACGCCTTCGAACAGTTGCCTTCGAATAAAAAGGCCGAACGCCTTCGAACAGTTCAAAAACACTGCACACACGCTTTCTCTTGGGCGAATTACAACGAGACCCCTTTATTTCTCGCAATCCCCTGTATTTATTTTGTATCCCTCCCCCATTTTATGTACGCACTTTATTTTTCGTATTTTATTTTATTCGCGAATCCTTGGTCCAACGCCAAGCGATTGCACTCGCACACTCGCACTTTATTTTTTTTTAGTTATTCGTTTATTAGAATCCACCTCACCTTGCGAGTCGAGCGCATTGTGCCTCGCTAACAAACTACAAAATAAACCTCCATTTGTATTCACCCTCTAACCTCAAAAAAACCAAAACGATTCTTTTTAGATCCAAACCCTTGATCCAACGTCAAGCGGTCATAGGAAATAAAACATATTAATAATACGAGAAGAAATTGTACGCGACGAGCCTTAAGCGGTAGAAAGGAGGATAACGAGCTCTCGTTACTCGCTCCGATTATTTCGACGCAAGACGCTCGTCTTGTTGGACGGAATAAACTATCCATAGTCTTTAGTGCATTTAAACTCCTAATACCTTTCATCGAAGAAAGGTAATAAAATCAACAACCATCACCCGTAGTAGGCCGAACTACGAGGCTCTTACTTTCCCATTGCACGCGGGAGTACGTAGGCACAAGGATCTCAATCCTTGTCAAGTACCTAGGATCAATCTAACTTATAATTCAACTATTTTCCCTCTAGCAAGTATTCGTTTAAGCATAGACATCCTTTCGCGCGTGATAACTTAGATGGTTCCCATCGAGTACGATGTATGTAGGGGTGCTAATACCTTCCCCCTGCATAACCGACTTTTGAACCCAGGCAATGGTTTCGTTGACCTTTGTCCTTATCTCTCTCCTCCCGGGTTGTATCTATATCTTCCCTTTCCCTCTTCGGGAATAAATAGAATTAGGTGGCGCCTCTTCAGTCTGTCCGGCGTACGGCTCCCGTCCCCAGCAGAGTCGCCAGCTGTCGTACCCCGAAAAATACGACCTCACGCAATCCGAAAGGACGGGAGCCGCGTGCTGGACAGACTGAAGAGTCGCCACCTAATTCTATTTATTCCCGAAGAGGGAAAGGGAAGATATAGATAAAACCCGGGAAGATAGGGATGAGGACAAAGGTCAACGGAACCATTGCCTGGGTTCGAAAATCGATTATGCAGGGGGAAGGTATTAGCACCCCCTACATCCATCGTACTCGATGGGAACCATCTAAGTTATCACGCGCGAAAGGATGTCTATGCTTAAACGAGTTACTTGCTAGAGGGAAATAAGTTGAATTATAAGTTAGATGGATCCTAGGTGCTCGGCAAGGATTGAGATCCTTGTGCCTACGTACTCCCGCGTGCAATGGAAAAGCCAGAGCCTCGTAGTTCGGCCTACTAAGGGTTGATGGTTGTTGATTTTATTACCTTTCTTCGATGAAAGGGTTTAGGAGTCGAATTTCACTAAAGACTATGGATAGTTTACTCCGTCCAACAAGACGAGCATCTTGCGTCGAAATAATTGGAGCGAGTAACGAGAGCTCGTTATCCTCCTTTCTATCGCTTAAGGCTCGTGACGTACAATTTCTTCTCGTGTTATTAATGTGTTTTATTTCCTAAGACCGCTTGACGTTGGATCAAGGGTTTGGATATAATCGAAACATTTGGGTTTTTGAGGTTTAGAGGGTGAATGCAAATGGAGGTTTATTTTGTGGTTTGTTTAGTGAGGCACAAAGCGCTCGGCTCGCAAGGTGGAGTGGATCCTAATAAACGATAACTGAAACATAAAGTGCGAGTGTGCGAGTGCAATCGCTTGGCGTTAGACCAAGGATTCGCGAATAAAATAAAATACGAAAAATAAAGTGCATACATAAAATGGGGGAGGGATACAAAATAAATACAGGGGATTGCAAGAAATAAAGGGGTCTCGTTGTAATTTGCCCAAGAGAAAGCGTGTGTGCAGTGTTTTTGAACTGTTCGAAGGCGTTCGGCCTTTTTATTTGAAGGCAACTGTTCGAAGGCGTTGGACCTTTTCGGACGCGTCGAGATGTGGTTCGTTAACTGCCTTAGAACTGATTTAATGAAATCATTCTATGAGGATTCGAATCGTTATTTTTGAAATGCGGAAATAATTAAATAAAATTAAATTGAATTGCGAAAATTAAGTTAAAATAGAATAATAAATACAAATAATAAATAAATTGATAATGTTGACATAATGAATAAAATAAAATAAATTAAATGTTTATTGGTCAAAATAAAAAAATAAAAAAAAAACTAATTAAAAGGAGGGCCTCATATTGATTAAACGTTCGACTTAATAAAATCGGAACAAGTTTAACCTTTTTGTATATCATTGGCCCAAAGAATATAGAAAATTAAATACAAATGGAATAATATATATAAAAAAAACTATGAAATTAGGTTTTTAAAAAATAGAAAATATTTTAAATAACCAAAAAACAGTGGGGTGCCGTGGGTGCTTAGTGTGGTGCATAGCAGGAAATCAACTGGGCTTAACCCATCAACCAAAGACATAAAGAAAATTGAATGAAAGGTGCATATAATAGGTATGTGGTGCTATGAGAATACCAGTTATGCCCAAACCCAAGATTGAGAGTCAAATGAGGGCTTGAAAATAAATTAACAAAACAATAAAAAAAGAATTAAAGGTTTGAAATAAAAAAAAAAAACTCAGAGCTTAGTCAACACATGATAACCCTTTCCAAAATCGTGTATAACAAAAAAAAGCATACCCTTTTTCCAAAATGAATTGCTGCCGGTAAACACTGCCCGAACGACACCGTCTTCCTTCGTCTCAACACGCCAACTCAACATGGATTACTCTCAAATCTCGATTCCTCACTGGATTCCTCTCGATGCTCGTTTCGTTTCTCACTCGGTTGCTCAGTCGCACAGGCCTCGCGGCGGAACTGTCTCGGTTTGTTTGCTTGTTGAGTTTCAGAGTGTCTCAGCGGGATTCGAACGGCGGCGAAATATCACTCTTGTTGCTCACGGTTCTCACTCTATTTGTTCGTTTCACAGTGGATTTCGGCTCAGGTGAGGACGTTGGTTCGCGTCGGGATTTGCTTTGGTTTCGACGGTTTGCGAGTGGTTTCAACGGAGTGAAAGGTTTTGATTTGTGAAATGGTTTTTGGTTTGGTCTCGGATCTCTCTTGTGCGCACTGTGTTTGTAATTTCACAGCTGTTCAATTGGTTTTTCACTCATGCTCTGTGTTTTTCTGAGTTTTTGATTCGCTATTTATTGCGCTCATGCTTGGCACGATTTCCTTGCCATAACGGTTTGTGCTTTGTTTTTGTCATGACGGTGTTCTCAGACTCATTCTCACACGAGTTTGGTTTTCTGTGTAATGTGTTTTTGTTGAAGGGTTTGTGCGGTATGTTGGAGGAAGAAACAGGTTGAAGATCGTGAGTGTGAAGGCGAGGAGGGCATTGTTTTTGTATCGTTTTGAAGGAGGGTGGCGATTTATGAGTAGTGAAATTATTTTGGTGTCTGTTTGTGTAGAGTGCTTGGTTTTTTGTTTGTTATTCTCAGCCCCCCCCCCCCCACCCCCACCCCAGAACGAAGGTTTAATGTTGCCCTTTATAGATGAAAATAAGAATAAGCTTTGGAAAAGTGTGATATTCCGTAGTGTCCGTTATGCTGAGTGCAGTAGTGGAATTAGGATTATTGTGGGTGTGTTGTACGGATGCAGTGTTGCTCTTTTGCTAGCTGTCTACTTGAATTGGCACACAAGATTTGTTGAAAAAGCATAACAATTATAGTCTTTAGGAATAGTTACAATACTAAATAATAATAATAATAATAATAATAATAATATTAATAACAATAATAATAATAATAAAAGATTAATAATAATAAAAATAATAACAATAATAATAATAATAATAATAATAATAATAATAATAATAATAATAATAATAATAAGGATGAAATAACAATAATAATATAGTAATAATAATAATGATAAAAACTAAAAAATAATAATAATAATAGTGAAATAAGAATTAATAATAAAAATTGAAAATAATAATAACGATAATAATAAAAAAAATAGAGTAAAAGAATGGAATAAAAGAAAGGACTAAAGAAATGAATTTTTTTTAATATAGAATGGTAAATGGGCCTAAAAAAATTAATGGGCTTAAAATAATAAACAGATAAACAGATAAAAGAGAATAAAAAGAAGATGAGATAGATTGTGGAACCGAGTAACCGGCATCCTCTTAATACACTGATTTTTTTTACCCGCACTACACACAAATACTGACAAGCTTAGGTGACAATTTTTTTGATTTTAATGTGCGGTTGGACGGAGAATAAAATAGTGCATGCTTTAGGATTTTTGGAATATATTGGTAAACAAAAAATAAAGGTAGAACAAATTTTGGGTATGACAATTGCCCCTATCGAATTGGCTTAGACCGAGTAAGATGAACTGGCTCACGTTCAAACTTTCAAGGTATAAGATAATTAGATACTAACAGACTCCAAATTTGTCCGACAAAGAAAGAAATTGTAAAAAAAAGCAGATGATTAATATTGGAAATGATGGGTGACACAGCAAGAAACAAGTTGCCCAAAATAAATCACTTATCATTGGCGGATGATAAAGCGAAGAACTGAAAATAAAATCACTTATCACCAGAGGATGATAAGGCGAATGACTGAAAAATAAAAGATCACTATCAACAGAGGATGATAGGCGAAAGACAGAAAAATAAAGAATCACTATCAACAGAGGATGATAGGCGAAAGACAGAAAAATAAAGAATCACTATCAACAGAGGATGATAGGCGAAAGACAGAAAAATAAAGAATCACTGTCAACAGAGGATAATAGGCGAAAGACAGAAAAATAAAGAATCACTATCAACAGAGGATGATAGGCGGAAGACAGAAAAATAAAGAATCACTATCAACAGAGGATGATAGGCGAAAGACAGAAAAATAAAGGATCACTATCAACAGAGGATGATAGGCGAAATGAGTGAAAAATAAAATCACTTATCACTAGAGGATGATAAGGCGACATGATTGAAAGTAAAATCACTTATCACCAGAGGATGATAAGGCGAACGGAATTTAAATACGGCCAATGAATCTGCCGAGGAGATGCCTGGAATCTTCGATTGATATGATCCTGACTTCCGCTGGGGAAAGGACTGGAGACTTGGGATTGATCCTGGATCCTGAATTATGCAACTATATTTGTTTGCTTTTGAAATGGTATTCCATAATGATGGAGATACGATGTAAGTGCTTATGCATTGCTGAAAATTAAAACTATTGGGAGTATGAAAAGCTTATTTATTTAGGTATGCAAATGATGCACATGTTGTAAATGATTGATAAAAATGATGCTTATGACATTGATGATGCATAATGATGCATATGAGCGATTGAAAGGTGCTAGCTTAGTGGACTTTTGGTTTGGTAGTTGCCAATAATGATTAGACTTTGGGTGGGTGGAGGGTTTGATTCCCCGACACTCGATCTTCGACGATGTATGATCAGAAGATGGATCTGAAAGCTCCAAGCTTGGTTATCTGCTGATGAGCGAAGCGACTTAATTGACACATGAAGACTGATTTTGCTTCGAATGGTTGCCAACGTCTAGCAAGGACTGCCTGTTCAGTTGGGGAGAAGAAATAGGATGATTTGCTCTTTGTTGTTGCCCCTGTCTATAGGGTGTTTGAAATAAATCTGGTGGGGAATCTTTGACAATGGCCATGGCATGATCTGCCCCAGTATCTGGATCTGGTAGGCGCATGCCCCTGACTGAGCTGTTTGAAGATGATTTTGCCCCTGATTGAGCTGTTGAGGATGCTTTGCCCCTGATTGGACAGTTGAGGTAGTCTTGATTCATGTTGGCACCAATGAAGTTCAAATTTCTCTTTTGATTACACCTTGTTGGGATTGCACTGATGTCAAGCAATGATTTGCAATTAAATTGTTCATACACAAATGGTAGTGTTAATGTAACGTTCATGTAAGTTTTGAAAAAGTCAATTTATTTGAATGATTGTGATAGTGTGACGGATGGACCGTTAGTCCACACGAGGTGCTGATTTAGAAAGTGCGTGAAAGATGTAGCAAGAATAATATGCAATCGAGTTTGAAGATTAGCAAATATATGGGAGTCAATTTACGCAACCTTGTTGGTAGCATGCTTTCAGAATAAACCCTGCCTCAATTAGGACTTTCGAGGGTTGTAACGTGGTTTGGTTAATGGTTTGAGAAACAAAAGTATAAGGCTCAAAGTTTGATTTGTACCCAACCCTTCTTCGTAATGTTCTCCAATCCTATGTTCAGTTAACTCTACACATGCATTTGTTTTGACTTTGCAAGAGTGAAGATGACGCTTTAAAGTTTGCTTGATATTGACAGTCATCTTATTTTGCTGGTGACCATTTGATTCTTGATTTGGTGGTCACTGATATTTGTTTCGCTTTTACTGAGGATTTGAGTTCCTCTTTTGATTTCTTTTTCGACTAAGTCTCCCTTTGGGTGCTCAACTTAGTGGGTTTTTTTTTATTTTTTTGTATTTTGTTGAATGTTGTGACTGCCAAGTCATTTGTTGATGGTCCTCCGACGGGATGTCTCATCTTGCGATTTGAAGTGTAGTCAGGTTAACTGAACAACTACCCTGCCCTGGGTTAAATGTAAGGGTTGTATCCGAAAGAGAACTCCTACTTCTAGGCTCGAAGTGGTTGACTAGGGATTAACTCCTTATATCTCTAGTGTTTGGGAATTTTGAAAGAATACATGTACATCATTGACGAGGTTTTATCCGAAAACATACCGCAACAGTTATGGGTATTTAGTTTTCATCATCCTCCCTCAAATATTTGCTAAAGTGAAGTGAGAGAATATTTTTATGATTTTGTGATAAATGATAAATGATGAGCGAATGCGAATAGATTGATTCAAAACATGCATAAACATAATATTAACAAAACCAAGTACAGATAACAATGTTCAGAGCAAATAGTACTTAAACAAACATTACAAAATAACAGGAATGCGGAAATAATAAATGGCATTGGCTGCCTTGATTTGAGGAATTGAACTTCTCTTGATTGAATACTTCAAAGTTGGATACTACTCAGCTTGGTCTTCAACAACCCCTTCAAATGTCTTCACTTGTTGGCACCGTGCGGCGGCATTGGATCGTTCTGGACATTTGCATTTCTTGGAGTGAGGGTGAGATCCTTAGAGTTGATCATATGTTGAACCATATGTTTGAAGGAATGGCAGTTCTCAATTGTGTGACCTGGAGCGCCTTTGTGATACTCACAGCGGGCATTGGCATCATAGTTTCGGGCATTACCAGTCTGAGGTGGCATATCTCTCAAAGTAAGAGATCCTTTTGCCATCAACTGATTAAAGATCTCAGAATATGTCATAGGCAGGGGATCAATGTGTCTATCATATCCTCTTTGTTGATATGGTGGACGCTGTTGAGGAGCGCGTTGTTGTTGCTGACCAGGCCGTTGTGGATAAGTTGGTTGCTGGTATGGTCTAGGTGCATATTGTGCAGCAGCGACCATAGGATATGGACGTGGTTGATAAGCCATCTGAGGCGGAAATGGAGCTTGAATAGTTCGCTGATAAGGCATTGGAGGAATTGGTTGATATGGCAAAGGAGCATATTGTGCAGCAGCAACATAGGGGTACTGATAGTAGGGAATTTGAGTAGGTGCACTCTGTTGCGGATTCCTACTTGCAGAAGAAATGGCATTTGTTTCGCCCTTCTTGTACCCGTTGAAAGGTTTCTTGAAATTGGTTTGGTTGCTAGAACCTCCTTGGATCTTTACACTTTTCAGACCCTATTCAATTCTTTCTCCTACCATCACCATGTCTGAAAATCCAGAAGATACGCTGCTGATCAGCTTCTCGTAGTATTTCCCTTGTAGGGTACCCATGAAAATATCGATCAATTCACGGTCAACCAATGGCGGATGCACCCTGGCAGCTAACTCCCTCCAGCGTTGGGCGTACTCATTAAAGGATTCGCTCTCCTTTTGAGTCATACTCTAAAGTTGAGTGCGATTCGGGGCTAAGTCAGTGTTGTACTTGTACTGCTTTTTGAATGCATCAGATAAATCAAGCCAAGTACGAACATTGTTGCTCTCAAGTTGCATGTACCATTCTAGAGACGCTCCAGACTGGCTGTCTTGGAAGCAATGGATCATGAGCTTGTCATCTTTGGCATGAGCGGCCATTTTTCTACAATACATCCTCAAATTAAGCTCAGGACAGCTGAGGCCTTTGTATTTTTCGAACTCTGGAAGTTTGAAATTAGCAGGGATCACAACATCTGGAACTAGACACATGTCTGAGGCACTCAGAGAGGTTGAGTTGTATCCTTCCATGATCCGGAGTTTTTTAGCTAACTCGCGACACATCTTCATAGCTTCGGATTCTTGAACAGCATGAGGATTGGTGATTGGAACAGCAGTATGCATCTCATACTCAACTTGATGATCCTCTTCAGCATGAGGAAACTGGACTTGTGTTGGAAAAGGTTGAGCTTGAGAAATATCACCAACAGTAACACCAGAAGCAAGTATTGGTTGGGAAGTGACCTCTTCAACAGCAGGAGTGAAGCCTGGAGGAAAACCGTAGACCAAAGGATTTGGAACTGGAACTGAAGGCATTGCTCGCGAGGCAGATCCTTGCACTAGAGCATTGTTCATCGCGGCAGCAGCTTTGTGACGTTCTTCCATTCTAGCCAAAGCTTGTATGGTCTCATAAATCTGGTCAATCTTGTTCTTGACCGAGTCAATCTCTTCTCTCATAGCAGCTTGCTCTTCTTGAATCACGTCCATTAGTCTTCTAGTGTTGGCTCGAGTCAGGTATGTGCGTCTAGCACGATACAGGCTTCGGGAAACCAGCTTGATTTACTGAAGATGGAGGAACATGAAATTAGTTCTCGAATTTGGAATGAAATGCAAGATGAACAAATAATACAAATGAGATGATATGCAATGTCAGAATCCAGGATCACAAGATCAGGGTCTCATGAGTCCAAGGTATAGATGGACGATACTCTGATCAGGAACTCACTGGGTAGACTATAAAGTTTTAGGGACCCCAAAGTTGTCAATTCATATGGCTGTTCATCACACACGCCATAAGCATGACGGTTGACTGACTCCCCCATATGAATCTATTTTGTGTGAGATCTTCGTATCGACAAACCACGAGAGCAAATTTTCTCGGGAGTCCATACTACGCGATCATCGACACAAGGTTTAAACAAAGCCTCAGAGTTATGAACTTTTCTCAAATGTTTGATGCACATGTCAGCTCTTGACAGTCAATCAACTCCATTGAGAAAGTCTATTCTGAGCGAGGTCTTCCTATTGACAACCCACACGAACAAATTTCTCGGTAGCCAATACTACGCGACCATCAATCGATGTTTTAACCAAAGGGTTCTAAAGGTCCTCGAAGTTGGTGACCATAATGAAAGCAACTGAGCACACACGCCAAGGACTTGACGGTTGTCAGTATTCTCATTAGAATCTACTCCAAGTGAGATTTTCGTATTGACAAACCACGAGAGAGGTTCCCTCGGGAGCCCATACTACATAACCTCGCTAACTTATGTTTGTACTCGTAAGCCCGGGTATAGAGCCTTTCCCTCAAGTTTCTTTTGCAAAGTATCGATCCAAATTATAGTACCAAGGAGCCACAAGATATATAAGATGGAATGCGATAAAGGAAACAATAAAAATAAACAAGCAAGGCATAAAAGCAAACATCCAAACAAGCGCGGGAACCTAGACTAGGCTTGACTCGCATAGGGGTGAACTAGTCCCCAGCAGAGTCGCCATCTGTCGTACCCCGAAAAATACGACATCACGCGATCCGAAAGGACAAGAGCCGCGCGCTGGACAGACTGAAGAGTCGCCACCTAATTCTATTTATTCCCGAAGAGGGAAAAGGAAGATATAGATAAAACCCGGGAAGATAGGGATGAGGACAAAGGTCAATGGAACCATTTCCTGGGTTCGGAAGTCGGTTATGCAGGGGGAAGGTATTAACACCCCCTACACCCATCGTACTCGATGGGAACCATCTAAGTTATCACGCACGAAAGGATGTCTATGCTTAAACGAGTTACTTGCTAGAGGGAAATGAGTTGAATTATAAGTTAGATTGATCCTAGGTGCTCGGCAAGGATTGAGATCCTTATGCCTACGTACTCCCGCGTGCAATGGGAAAGTCAGAGCCTCGTAGTTCGGCCTACTAAGGGTTGATGGTTGTTGATTTTATTACCTTTCTTCGATGAAAGGGTTTAGGAGTTGAATTGCACTAAAGACTATGGATAGTTTACTCCGTCCAACAAGACGAGCTTCTTGCGTCGAAATAATTGGAGCGAGTAAGAGAGCTCGTTATCCTCCTTTCTACCGCTTAAGGCTCGTGACGTACAATTTCTTCTCGTGTTATTAATGTGTGTTATTTCCTAAGACCGCTTGACGTTGGATCAAGGGTTTGGATCTAATCGAAACATTTTAGTTTTTTTAGGTTTAGAGGGTGAATGCCAATGGAGGTTTATTTTGTGGTTTCTTTAGCGAGGCACAAAGCGCTCGGCTTGCAAGGTGGAGTGGATCCTAATAAACGATAACTGAAAGATAAAGTGCGAGTGTGTGAGTGCAATTGCTTGGCGTTGGACCAAGGATTCGCGAATAAAATAAAATACGAAAAATAAAGTGCATACATAAAATGGGGGAGGGATACAAATTAAATACATGGGATTGCGAGAAATAAAGGGGTCTCGTTGTAATTCGCCCAAGAGAAAGCGTGTGTGCAGTGTTTTTGAACTATTCGAAGGTGTTCGACCTTTTTATTCGAAGGCAACTGTTCGAAGGCGTTGGACCTTTTCGGACGCATCGAGATGTGGTTCGTTAACTGCCTTAGAACTGATTTAATGAAATCATTCTATGAGGAGTCGAATCGTTACTTTTGAAATGCGGAAATAATTAAATTAAATTAAATTAAATTGCAAAAATTAAGTTAAAATAGAATAATAAATACAAATAATAAATAAATTGATAATGTTGACATAATGAATAAAATAAAATAAATTAAATGTTTATTGGTCAAAATAATAAAATAAAAAAACTAATTAAAAGGAGGGCCTCATAATGATTAAACGTTCGACTTAATAAAATCAGAACAAGTTTAACCTTTTGGTATAGCATTAGCCCAAAGAATATAGAAAACTAAATACAAATGGAATAATATATATCAAAAAAACTATGAAATTAGGTTTTTAAAAAATAGAAAATATTTTAAATAACCAAAAAACAGTGGGGTGCCATGGGTGCTTAGTGTGGTGCATAGCAGGAAATCAACTGGGCTTAACCCATCAACCAAAGACATAAAGAAAATTGAATGAGAGGTGCATATAATAGGTATGTGGTGCTATGAGAATACCAGTTATGCCCAAACCCAATATTGAGAGTCAAATGAGGGCTTGAAAATAAATTAACAAAACAATAAAAAAAGAATTAAAGGTTTGAAATAAAAAAAACTCAGAGCTTAGCCAACACATGATAATCCTTTCCAAAATCGTGTATAAAAAAAGCATACCCTTTTGCCAAAATGAAATACCGTCGGTAAACACTGCCCGAACGACACCGTCTTCCTTCGTCTCAGCACGCCAACTCAACGTGGATTACTCTCAAATCTCGATTCCTCACTGGATTCCTCTCGATGCTCGTTTCGTTTCTCACTCGGTTGTTCAGTCGCACAGTCCTCACGGCGGAACTGTCTTGGTTTGTTTGTTGGTTGAGTTTCAGAGTGTCTCGGCAGGATTCGAACGGCGGCGGAATATCACTCTTGTTGCTCACGGTTCTCGCTCTATTTTTTCGTTTCACAGTAGATTTCGGCTCAGGTGAGGACGTTGGTTCGCGTCGGGATTTGTGTCGTTCCCACCAAATGACACCGGGTCAGAGGGGGTACAGACGCGAACGGTCGGCGAAAAGAGAAAGAAATGAATAGAGTCGCCAGCTAGGCATTTTTATCCCGAAGGAAAGGTAATGCTGCATAAACCTAAGAAAAGATGGATAAGACGGTTGCGAACCAGAGAGACTGAGAAAGGGGGTTGGTTACAACCTGGGAAGGTATTAGCACCCAGATTGTCCGTCGTACTCGACGGGATCCACGCTTAAAAGATTTGTGTTTTAAAGGGGTAGTGTCAGTGCTATCTGTGTATCAAAGCTGAAAAGAAAGCAAGTGTCAGTGTAAAAGAAATGTGAAATGTATAAGTGAAGTGTCAGTGTAAAAACAGGAATGAAATGCTCAAGACTATGAGGCTTAAAGAGTAATGCTGGAAGAGGGGGGAATATACAGAGACTTTTGTTCGATAACTGTTAAGTTATGCCTACGTATCCTCTCGTGCAATGAGGAAGTCAGAACATCGTAGTTCGACCCAAAGAGACTGAAAGATAAATTGACTTGTGAACTGCTTACTTGTCTATGCTCAAGTGTATAACCTGTCTGGCTCAGGTGCAAACTGTCTTGCATTAGACGGAAGAAGCAAGTTCCCGTTTGTGAGTGAATGAGATGAGAAAAGAATCTCGAAGGAGACGATTATTGTTTGTTTTTGATGTTTTCAATCTTTTATTGCTTTTGAAAGTTTGTCATAAATTAATGAGCTTAAGCCTAGACCAATGGGTTAGTAAACTCATCACATCCTCCCTCTGATTAGGGGTAATGAGAATACCTTAAGTGTGAAGTCAGCATCTCACACTTAATCACCATGATGTAGGATTAAGATCATTAATCTACTTGTGATTATTTAGATGTTTTTGTTTAGTGTTGAGTAATGAGGTTAAGCCATAATCAAAGATTTAATGGACTCATTACACCATCCTAATAGAAGGATAATAGATGAGAACATTTAAGCTGAGGAAAGCTCCTCAACTTAATCCATGATTAGGGATTAACCTCATGACAAAACAAAGCCTTTATTAGATGGATTTTAGTTAATGATAAGATGAAGAAATGATTTTTTATGGTTGGTAAGACAACTTGAGGGGGACTTGTCCATTAACACTAGGGTTAGTCCTTCTTAACCAATTAAGGAAGAATTAGAACCCTAATGTAAGGCCCAAGTTACAAGCTTGATGTCTTGATGGTCATTAAATGGATTGATTAAAGGATTTAAACACATTAAGGGTTTAACACTTAGGATTAAAGTTATACAATCCATCCTAATAGAAGGATGCAGGCATAAGCTTAATCACAAAGCCTTAAAGCCTTTAGGGTTTAGTCCCTGATTATGAGATGAGAAAAGAAGACTCAAAGATGACACAAAGGTAAAAGCTAAATGGGGGACTAATAAAACCCTAATTATTGTCATGCTTGGTCATTCCTAGGGTTAATGAGGCTGGCAAGAAGATCTTCAGAGAAAACCACCAGGAAAGAAGCAGATGAAAGGAGCAAGAAGCAGAGAGAAGCAAAACAACTTGCTTCACTTAAGAAGACAAGTTGCTTGAAGAAAGGAAGTAGGAAAGAACATGAATGAGCAAGCTCACTCAAAGGCAAGATAAAATGCAGCAATGATGCAAGAGAGGGATGAGAAGATATTATGAGAAGTGAAGGCAAATTCACTTCTCAAAACAACTTACCACCTGAAAAGTTAGCAAAAGAAATGAAGTGCAATGCAAATGAGATGAAATGCCATGGTACAAACCAAAACCAGAAGCATAAACATGATGTTAATGATGCTAAGAGATGATGCAAACACATGACAAGAGATGAGAGTGATCAAACAAGCATAAGGATGTAAATGAGGCATGCTTTAAACCATGGAAGTTCATGAAAGTTTATGAAATGCAATGGACATATAACATGGAAAATGAAGGATGCTATGATCAAACATGATTCTAATATGTCCTAATATGTATTATGAATCATGTGGATGCACAAAATGTCATGGCAAGTTGTTGGATGCAAGCAAATGAAAGATGGATGCAAAGGAAAGCACAAATTAGGGTTACAATGCATCATACAAAGCAAAAATCCAAAACCAGAAGCAAATGACATGATAAAAATTTGAAAATGCAATCAAAGATACCCTAAACCTATTCAAACTCACTGCCCAAAGGAGGGGATCCAACTCTTAACCTAGTGAAAGTTATGAATTTCCTAAGATTATTAGGGTTTTAAGGTACTTTGTCAAGAAAAATGATAAACAAATTGAAAATGCAAGATCAATTCAAATCAAATTTATCCTATAAACTACATGCTATACAAGATGCAATGCCAAAAGAATCATCATCCAACTCTCAATGGTTAGCAGAAAGTTTGAAGTTTGAAACAAAATATTGCCTTAAAATGAAATTAAATCCAATAAAAATGATCAAAAGGCATCAAGAACAAAAAATAAATTTGGTTTGAGAGTTGGACAATGTTTCTAAATGTTTCTAAATGCAATGTGAATTTTTTTGTGATTTTTAAATACCTAAATGTATTTTTAATTAATTAATTTTCATTAACTAATTAAAAATAAACATTTAAATGATTTAAAAATGATTTTTAATGCAAAAAATAAAAATAAAAATATTTTTGAGTTTTAAAAATTAATGAAATCTTTGACAAAAAATTTCATAATTTTTAAATGATTTTAGCTATTTAAAATAATTCGTGCAAATAAAATGAAAAAATAAATGAATAAAAATTGAATTATTGAAAAGTATGCAGAATGAAAGGATCAGATGCAATCTGGGCTTGGAGGGTTTGACTTGGCGTGCAATCCTACGGCCCAAGTTCAAACCTGGCTAATTTCTGTTTTATAATTAATTAAACTGGATTTAATTAATTAATTAAGGATTAGGGCATAATGACAAGATCCTGTCCACTCATTCACGCGCGGGATGGCAAATCCAAGGGTCAATATTCAAAGTTCCTTAATTACACAATTAGGGCTAATGAGTTTCAGGTGACCGGAACAGTGGTTCCGGTCATCTTCTCCGGCGAGCATAAACCCTAGATTTTGCTACAGGTTACCAATCATGAAATTTCTTCCACCAAAATGATCCTCTCATCAACCTAAACCTAACCCCTCACCCAAAATTCATTTATTTTCACTCACAAGCCTGAATCGAAGCAAAGTATGAAACACGGGCAAATATTCAGAGATACCATACATGCTGGTTTCTTCACCATTTCAAAAACTAAACACATATTCATGATCAGGGGAAGACATAGCATCATAAAAGAACTTAAAAATCAGTTTCTGGGAAAAAAGTTCTTCATGTTACCTGAGATGAAGCTTCTCTGATTTTGAGCTTTCTGGCCTCAAACTTTGTGCAATCCTTCTCCCTTGATCCTCCTGATGATGGAATGAAGCTTAGAATGCTTTGAGAGTGGCTGGTTGTGACTGTTTGGTTCTGGTGTAGCAGAAATGAAGGTCTCTATGTGTGGTGATTCATGTTGTTTCAGGGGGTGCTTCTTGTTCTATGAGTGATTTGTGGTTTGTGGGTGAAGAAATTTTTGATGTTTGAGGGTTGTATGAGGAGATTCGAAGGAGGGAAGTTCTTGGCATATTTTTTGTGTATGCTTCAATGTGGGAGCTTATGACTTGTGTATGGTGTGTTTTTGGATTGCTTGATGTCCATATATCATGCTCTGGTTGGGCAGAGAGTTGGTGTGTCACTGTGGGATTGGTATTGGCAAAATGCAAGAAAGTCAAGATATTGTGTACCTTAGGCATGGCTCGGGTCAGAGGCAATCTAGAGGCTTGTCCTGCCTCAGCTTGAGTCAAGGATGGCCCTTGGATGGTTCATGAAGGACTGCAGCATTTGGATCATAAGTTGGAAGGGTTTTTGCAACTTGACAACTTGTTACATCTCATGATTTTTGGCTATGTACATGTGAGAAATCTTGCTGAATTTTTGGTGTGGTATGTTTCATTAGGTCATGGCAAAGTCTTGAAACCAGCTAGAGGTCAAACAACCCCTTTGAGAATCAATTTGCAAGAAATCCCTCTTTGCACTTTCATGAAGAATGGCTTGTGGTTACTTGAAAATCAAGGCATAGAAATGGGAAATTCCTTGGGCCAAACTGATTTTTTGGTCATGCCTTGTGTTTGTGTGATGATTAGAGGTCATATTGAAATCATATAAAGGCTTGTCATGAGAATTTGCAAGTTTTCCATTTTGTGCAAAAGTGAAATTTCAATGATTTTATCCAACTTTGCAAGGCCATAACTTTTGATCCAAAATGAATTAGAATGAGTTCTTGTACTTTTTGAAAAGGGAATGATCCATTCTACAACTTTCATGACCAAAGTTTTCCCATTTGAAGCATTTTTGAAACAAAAAGAAAGGGTTGAAAAAGTTTCCCAAAATGGCAAGTTTCCATTACAAGTCATTTTCCCAAAAAGGCAACTTTGCAAATGGCTTGAAATTCTTCAATTTTGTGAACTTCTAACATCTTCTATGACCAAATAAAGATCATACACATTCAAAATGATGAAAAACACCCTTTGGTTGGGTCATTGGGGGCCTCAGATGCCCTGATTTTACACTGACTTGCTCAAGAAGTCAACTCTTGGTTAGATGCCTTCCCCATAGAATTTCTTCATGAAACTTGATATGCATGATCCTTATAACATATAGAGACCAATAGAAACAAGAATGACCAAAAAAATTGGAGTTATGGCCTCTGAAACCAAAACCCTAATTCTAGGTCATCTGTGCAGTTAAACCTGGCTCTGCTTCCATGCCAATCTCAGTTCTTGTGATTCTTTGACTTCCTTGACTTTGTGAGGATATAATATGATTCTTGAACATACATGGGCCCCTTTGAAGTGATTGATGACCTTTGGAGTGGCTCAAGTAGCTCCTGGATTGCCCAAATCACAATCCCAAGATGCAGATGACTTAGAAGCTATGCAGTGAATCAAAAATGTGTTATGAGATGCTATGATTGAACTTATGAATATGAAGAGATCACAAGCCATGGTGTGAATGGGTGAGGGAAAATTTGGGGTGTTTAGAGCTGCCCCTATTCAAACATGTGTTAGCTGTGCAGGATGTAAGCAACGGCTTAACAGGCAAACAAGATAACTTGTGGTTGAATACCAAAAGACAGTCCAAAATTTGCACTCACAGAATGAAGAAGAAAAGGGATATAGATTGTAAGGGAAAATAAAGTATAATTATAAAGTGCGGGCGACGGAGGACGACCGTCGAGCAGAGGATGACTGCTGGGGATAAAGCGATGACGGGGACGACCGATACGTTAGGGAAGATGCGGGAGATAAAGCAGTGACGGGGACGGCCGACAAGCTGGGGATATGAGAGATTATGATGGGGACGGCAATCAGATAAAGCTATAGGATTCTTTGGGGATTAGTAAATAAAACGATGAGGTACGGTCATAAAAGGGTGAAGGACGATCACCTAGCAGGGTACGGCTGCTCTGTTGGGGATAAGATGAGGGACGATCATCTAAGGTGAAGGACGATCACCTGGCAGAGTACGGCTGCCGAAAGGTATCACGACATAGGACGAATGCCGGATAAAAAGGTCGACGATGGGGACGGCCATCGGATAAGCATGATGAAGGACGATCATCAAGAGGTGAAGGACGATCACCTAGCAGGGTACGGCTGCTCTCAGGGTTTATCATGACATAGGACGAATGTCAGATAACAAGATCAACGATGGGGACAACCATCGGGAAAAATGATGAAGGACGATCATCAGGAGGTGAAGGACGATCACCTGGCAGGGTACGGCTGCCGAAAAGGTATCGTGACATAGGACGAATGTCAGATAGAGAGGAAATAGTTCAACAAGTTTTGTTGGGGACTTCGCTGGGAAAAAGTAAACACGGACGAGTGTCTACATCCAAGAAATGAAAGGTATAAGTGTTTGACACGGTGTATAGATTAAAGATGCGGACGAGCATCCTTAAGACTATGATAAGGACGGGTATCATGTAGAAACAAACGCTTGACGCATGTTCAGAGATGATGATACGGACGCGTATCAACTAGTTAACAAAGAACACAGACGAGTGTTGATCCTGCGGGGACTCTTCTAGGGAGTGATAGACACAGACGAGTGTCTAAATTCTAAAAAGAGGTAAAAGTATCTGACATTGTGTATGGATTAAAGATGCGAACAAGCATCCTTAAGACCATGATACGGACGAGTATCAGTAGAAACAAACGCTGACACATGTTCAGAGATGATGATACGGACGAGTACCAACTGGTTAACAAAGAACACGGACGAGTGTCGGATCTGAGGGGATTTAAGTGATATATACAAGATACGGACGAGTATCTGTATGAATAACACAAGTATGAGTGGGACACGGACGAGTGTCTATCTTGCTGTGGAGAGCACGACACGGACGGGTGTTTGAAAAAGTGTATGTATATGTACAAATATATATGATTTATAAAGTGTTTAGGTAACTGTACTGGGGGAGGTGATACGGACGGGTGTCAAGGAGTTGTATGTATATGTATTTGTAAGGTGAGTGAAAAGGGGACGCTTTGGCTTTCTGCTGGGGGTATGACACGGACGGGTGTCAAGGAGTATCTGTATCCTTAGGGAAAATGCCTTGGCTCTCTGCCGGGGAATTTGGGAAGTTTTCTGTATATCGTTGATGGATTGTCAGTATTTACAAGTGTTTGATTCAGAACATGGCTTATGTTTATGCAATATGTTTGATTTTTGTCGTAATGCTCCGTATTAGACGGAATGCTACGCTATGCGGGGAGAATATGATGCGAATGCTATGATTATGCAAAGATACCGATCCGGGATTCAGATCCCGTTGTTGTGGAGATTTCCGGCTGATCTACTTGGAGTGGACATCCCAACTGGGGATGAGATCATTGGTGGATCTTATAAGGTGTATGGCTCTGCATGGGGGAGTAGGTTACTGATAGACCTATCCTGGTAATGAGGGACCCAGCTGGGGTTTGTAGAAGCTTTCGTCACTCTGTTGTGAGATCTTCAGGTTATTGCTTCGCTGGATAGAGGTTGAGACTTTGTGGGGAGATGGTTTTAGGTCTTTTGTGCTTGGCTGAGGGGGAACAAATGGCAACTCATCTTGGGAGAAAGCACCACTGGTGCTACTTGGGAGATGGACTGAGTAGATAATGATTTTCCAACTTGCTGGGGTGAAGCTTCCATGCCCCATGTGGTGCTTTGAATACCTGCAATCCTGAAAAGACAGAGAAACGCACAAGTAATCCTGAGGTATCCACTACTGGATCCTATCGTAGGAGTTTAGACACTCCCGGGAGTAAGTATATTTCCTGCAAGCATGCATTTTTAGAAGAGAAGCATTTGTATCTATGCAATCAATATCTTAAAAACATCGGACCTTTTTGCAAACGAAAATAAAATGTATAAGATGAAACGTGACTGAAAATCCGATTTTATTAATTTTTGTGCCCTGAATTGGCAAGATACAGTCATAGAAAAAAATCCCCTAAAATGAGGAGATTGTTACAAATTGAGAAACAAAAGATGCTGTCAATGTTGATGACGCTTCAAGGAGCTCCCCTTTTGCTATGACTCGTATGACATTTGACGTTCTTCTTATCTTGCTTTCTGAAGAAGGTTGATTCTGAACGAAGCTTGAACCTTTCGGAGCTTACCATGTTGTAAGTGATACAGATGAATTCAGAATGCCGTTGTTCGCTTATTCCCTTATTTTGTGTGGATCGCCCTTTCGGGTTTTCAATCCACCGGGATACCCATTTTTGCCTGAGTTGTCCAATGCGGATTTTCAACTCAGCGGGTGTACATCTTTTTGTTTATTTTCCCTTATTTTTGCCCGAGTCTTTTATTCTGTTTTTGACTCGTCGGGATGCCCTATTTTTGCCTGGACTTACATTCTGTTTTTATGTCCAGCGGGTCATTTTATGCGAAGTATTTTTTAACTGCATCTGAATTCACAGGGGACGGTAAGTCTTCACCATCCATAGTACTGAGCATTAGTGCTCCACCAGAGAAAACTTTCTTTACTACGAATGGCCCTTCATAGTTCGGAGACCACTTGCCCCTGTGGTCTGTATGAGGAGGGAGGAGTCTTTTCAGCACAAGGTATCCTACTTGGTACTCTCGGAGCCTGACTTTCTGATCGAAGGCATTCTTCATCCTTTTCTGATATAACTGCCCATGACAGATTGCAGCCAATCTCTTCTCTTCAATCAGACTCAGTTGTTCGTATCGGGACCGGACCCATTCTGCTTCATTCAGCTTGACATCCATCAATACCCGTAGAGAGGGTAGCTCAACTTCAACAGGTAGGACTGCCTCCATACCATATACGAGCTGATACGGTGTTGCCCCAGTGGATGTTCTGATTGACGTACGGTACCCATGCAAGGCAAACGGTAGCATTTCATGCCAGTCTTTGTATGTGACTACCATCTTCTGCACAATCTTCTTGATATTCTTGTTAGTTGCCTCCACAGTGCCATTCATCTTTGGCCTGTAAGGAGAAGAATTGTGGTGTTGGATCTTGAAGTCCCGGCACAGTTCTGCCATCATTTTGTTGTTTAAATTGGAACCATTATCAGTAATGATTCGTTCGGGCACTCCATACCGACGGATGATGTCTCTCTTCAGAAATCGGGCTACCACCTGCCTTGTAACATTTGCATAAGAAGCTGCTTCAACCCACTTGGTAAAATAGTCAATAGCAACCAGGATGAATCTGTGGCCGTTTGAAGCAGTCGGTTCAATCTTGCCAATCATATCAATGCCCCACATGGCGAAGGGCCAGGGTGAAGACATCACATTCAGAGGATTGGGAGGCACATGCACTTTATCCGCATAAATCTGGCATTTATGGTATTTTCTGGCGTAAGCACAACAGTCTGCATCCATTGTAATCCAGTAATAGCCTGATCTTAACAACTTTTTGGCCATTGCATGCCCTCCTGCATGGGTACCAAAGGATCCTTCGTGCACCTCGTGCATCAACAAGTCTGATTTTGTCCTATCAACGCATCTGAGGAGTACCATATCAAAATTTCTCTTATACAGGGAACCATCTGCATTCAGGAAGAAACTACCAGCTAGCCTTCTTAATGTCTTCTTATCATTGGAAGATGCCCCAAGTGGGTATGTTTGATCCTCCAAGAAGCACTTAATGTCATGGAACCAAGGCTTGTCATCTTTGGCAACATCTGCCGCAAATACATATGCTGGTTTGTCAAGTCTGGACACTGCAATTTGAGGTACAAAGTTGGCAGCTTGGACTTTGATCATGGATGAAATGGTAGCCAGAGCATCTGCGAACTGATTTTCATCTCGAGGGATATACTCAAGCTTGACTGCTGTGAAGAAAGTCAATAACCTCCTTGTATAATCCCTGTAAGGTATCAGATGACCCTGGTGTGTGTACCATTTGCCGTTGGTTTGATTGATTACCAGAGCTGAATCTCCGAACACAGTCAAAGTCTTGATCCTGAGGTCAATGGCTTCCTCAAGACCCATAATACAAGCTTCGTATTCAGCTTCGTTGTTAGTGCAGTTAAAGGTAAGTTTCGCCGAGAAAGTCATGTGAACTTCTTTAGGTGTAATGAGTACTGCACCAACACCACGACCATTCATGTTAACAGCCCCGTCAAACATCATAGTCCATTCTTCTTCCGGGTCAGGCCCTTCAGTGTGAATAGGCTCTTCATGATCTTTTGCTTTTATGAACATAATGTCTTCATCAGGGAAGTCAAATCTCATAGGCTGGTAATCATCAATGGGTTGCTCAGCGAGTTAATCAGACAATACACTGTCCTTGATGGCTTTCTGAGATGTGTACTGGATGTCATATTCTGTGAGGATCATTTGCCATCTTGCAACCCGTCCGGTAAGTGCTGGGTTCTCAAAAATGTACTTAACTGGATCCATCTTTGAGATCAATAAAGTAGTGTGGGTCAACATATACTGCCTTAGTCGGCGAGCAGTCCACGCTAAAGCACAACAAGTTTTCTCGAGCAGTGAATAACGTTGTTCACAGTCGGTAAACTTTTTGCTTAGGTAGTAAATTGCATACTCTTTTCGACCATACTCGTCATGCTGGCCCAGCACACACCCCATTGACTCTTCTAATACTGTCAAGTACATGATTAGAGGTCTTCCTTCAACTGGAGGCATAAGGATTGGAGGCTCTTGTAAATATTCCTTAATTTTGTCAAAAGCCCTATGGCAGTCTTCGTTCCACCAGACCGTTTGTTCTTTTCTCAATAGCTTGAACAAGGGTTCACAAGTTGCTGTAAGGTGAGATATGAACCTTGAAATGTAGTTCAATCTACCTAGAAACCCTCGAACTTATTTTTCTGTCTTCGGTGTAGGCATTTCTTGAATGGCTTTAACTTTATCAGGGTCAACTTCAATCCCTTTCTCACTTACAATAAATCCCAGCAGCTTACCGGATCGCACCCCGAATGTGCACTTGTTGGGGTTTAACTTCAGTTGGTATTTCCTCAAACGCTTGAATAACTTCAACAGGTTTACTAGGTGATCTTCTTCTGTGAGGGACTTGGCAATCATGTCATCCACATAACATTCGATTTCTTTATGGATCATGTCGTGGAATAATGTTATCATAACCCGTTGATACGTTGCACCAGCATTCTTCAGTCCGAATGGCATCACCTTGTAACAGAACGTGCCCCAGGGTGGGATGAAAGTTGTCTTCTCCATATCTTCAGGTGACATCTTGATCTGATTATATCCTGAAAATCCATCCATGAAGGAGAATACCGAGAACTGAGCCGTATTATCAACCAATACATCAATGTGAGGTAAAGGGAAATCATCTTTCGGGCTGGCTCTGTTCAGATCCCGGTAGTCCACACACATTCTCACTTTGCCGTCTTTCTTAGGCACAGGTACAATATTAGCAACCCACGGCGGATAGCTAGTTACAGCAAGGAAACCGGCATCCCACTACTTTTGCACCTCTTCCTTTATCTTCATTGCCATATCTGGGCGAGTACGGCGTAGCTTCTGTTTTACCGGTGGGCAGTCTTCTTTTAAAGGCAGCTTGTGCATGACAATATCGGTGTCCAACCCTGGCATATCCTGATAAGACCAAGAAAAGACATCCACATACTCCCGAAGCATGTCAATCAGTTGCTCTTTCACTGATTCTTGTAAGCAGGCCCCGATCTTAACCTCTTTCACGTCTTCTTTCGTACCAAGATTAACCGTTTCGACCTCCTCCTGATGAGGAGTGATAACCTTCTCCTCTTGCCTTAACAACCTGGCTAGCTCTTCAGGAAGCTAATAATCTTCTTCAACCCATTCATCAGCTTGATTGATTGGATTGTCAAAGTCATACGAAGTCATAGCAGTGTTGTTGTCGGTGCAGTCTGGAAGGCACTTTCTGCAAGGGTTTAGATGTGTTGATTTTAGTGATTGATTTTAATCTTGTTTTTAAAAAAAGTGAAATGAAGTCATCATTTTGAAAAACATTGCCATTTTATTTTTGTACAAAAAGAAAAATGAAAAACAGTGAGCGGGAAAGAAAAAGACTCATTTGCAAAAGATGTCCGATATTCATTGATTGATCTGTTTTCACAAAATTACAAGATGGCCCGATTACAAAATGAGTCTTGTCATCTTGGGCAAGATGCAAGACTTGATGCATGCTTAAAAATACAGGAAATAATAATTACTCAGCAGGAGTAACCCTTATAATTTCCTGGGAAGACCAGTTAAAGACTTGACTCCCTGGGATCCTTGGATGTATCCAGCTCTCCAGGTTGCGGTCGCTTTCATCCTCGTCTTCCAAGTTGTTCACTGCATCCGGGGTGAGCATTCCCCCGCTGACAAAATTGGGCTTCTTGGCAGCCTCTGATTGATCTTGTTGAGTTGGTTTGTAACCCAACCCAAATTTGTCCTCCTTCTTCTCCACGGGCAGCAGCTTGCCCCAGCCTTGGGCAGTATCCTCTTCAACAACCTTCCTGGCTTGCTGATAAGATGTCATGGAGGTTCCCAGTACAGCAGACGCTTCATTAATGTTCAGGGCCTCAAATCCCTGGCTCATAGTTTCATGGATTTCTCCATCCATTTCAATGTACTTTTATGTAGCCAGATGGCTAACAAAGATGTCTTCTTCACCACAGATGGTGATGATCTGGCCTTCCCACTCGAATTTCAGCTTCTGGTGACGGGTAGACATAACAGCGCCAACGGCATGGATCCAGGGTCTACCCAACAAACAGCTGTAGGCCGGCTGAATGTCCATCACATAGAAGGTAATTTTGAAGGTTTGCGGGCCAATCATCACAGGCAGATCAATCTCCCCAAGCACTGATCTTTTAGAGCCATCAAATGCTCTCACCACCAAATTACTTGGACGTAATGCCAAGCCATCATACTCCAGCTTCACTAAGGCTTTCTTTGGCAAAACATTGAGTGAAGACCCAGTGTCCACCAGCACATGAGATAGAACAGCACCTTTGCATTCCAAGGTGATATGTAAAGCCTTGTTATGGTTACGTCCCTCAGTTGTTAAGTCAGCATTGGTAAATCCCAGTCCATGACTGGTGTTGACATTTGCTACCACAGTTTCTAGCTGATTAACAATGATCTCCTCTGGTACGTATGCCGCGTGCAAGACTTTCAATAATGCATTCCTGTGAGCTTCAAAACACATCAACAGGGATAATATGGAGATTTTTGAGGGAGTTTGGTGAAGTTGATCCACCACCTTGTAATCACTTCTCTTTATAATTCTCATGAACTTATCTACATCTTGTTCAAAAGATGTCTTCTGAGTTTCTTTGATGATTGGTTCTTCAGGTATCACACTCTTCCCCTTTGCTTTTGCAGCAGCTTCTGCTTCGGCACTAGGTCTTTGCAATTGTGAGGCAAAAAGGCGTCCGCTTCTGGTGAAGCCTCCTCCTCCCCCAACATTATCAATATGTGGAGAAGAGGTTGAAGAATCCAAAGTGATTTTCTCCCCGTTGCAGTAGAGGTCAGAGCCATAATGCCAAGGTATGGCATTACTGCTTTCATATGGAACTGGTCCAGGCACCGTGATGGTAACTGAACTGACTGATGCAGAGGAGGGTATCGTAACGGTGTGCGGATCGTAGTAAATGGTGACTGGTGACCTGGCAGGAGGTGCCACTGTTTGTTGCTGAAAGTTGTTGTTTGGAGGAACATCTGATGGATCATAGTAAATGGTGACTACTGAGATATCTTCATTAATTTCTGTTGGCGTTGTAGAAGATTCTGCTGAATAAATGGATGCTGATGTTGTAGAAGAAATGGTTGTTGACATTTGATTTGTTGAAGTGATGGACGGAGCCATTGTTAATGATATTGATGAGTTGGTCGGAATGATTGTTGTTGCAGTTGCAGAAGAATCAGGAATTGTTGTCAAAGGGATTGCTGGATTTGTAGGCGCCGTTGTTGAGATCTGAAGTATACCACTTTTGATAAGACCATCTATGCCGCTTCTCAAATTATCACACCCGTTGACCGAAATGTTGCAATACCCACAACCGAGCTCGCACCCGGGGAACATCTGGCACTCTAGAAGCTGAGCTTTAATTTCGACCAGAGGTGTTCGAATATGTCCAACACTGGTGATTAAGAAAGATGGCTTGTCTTCCTCAATGGCATTAATTCTTGGCCCTCCATGATTGGGCATGGGATTCTTGGTGACACTTGGAGGGGGTGCAAAGTTGAGGGCTTTAGAATCCACCAAATCTTGTACCTTCATTTGTAAAGCCCTGCATTTTTCCGTATTGTGGCCAGGTGCATTGGAGTGGAAAGCACATCTGGCATTGACATCATAATTTCTTGGGAGATTGGAGGGATCTCGGGGTGCCAATGTTCTTAACTCAACTAAATTGAGCTTCAGGAGTTGTGGCAATAAGGTAGCATAAGGCATAGGAATAGGGTCAATCACCCTATTTGCCTGTGATGGTCTTTGCTGAAAGGGTCTTTGTTGTTGATTGTTGTTGTTGTTGTTGTAGGCTCTTTGTGACGGATACTGAACTTGTTGTTGATAATGCGGTTGTTGTGGTTGTTGATATGTTGGTTGCTGAGGGATCGGAGCTGGAATGGTGACAGCTGCCACTGATCTGTGGACATACTGAGGTCTGCCCCTGCTGGCATGAATGGCATTTGTCTCACCGGCTCTTCTAGGTCCCACAAAAGGCTTTCTGGGATTACTGGACGAACTTGCACCGTTATCGGAAATCTTGCCCATCTTTAATAGGCTTTCAATTCTTTCTCCAACTATGACTATGTCAGCGAAGCTGGTGGAAGAAAAGGCATCTAGCCTATCAATATATGTTCCTTGCAGAGTATTCATAAACATGTCGGCCATTTCTCTTTCCGACATGGGTGGCTGGACAGCAGCAGCAAGCTGTCTCCACCTCTGGGCATATTCCCTGAAGCTTTCCCTGGAGGACTGAGACATTCCCATCAGAAGGGTTCTGTTAGGAGCCATGTCCAGATTGTATTGGTACTGTCTGATGAAAGCTTCAGCTAGGTCCTTCCAACACCTGATAGTAGCTCTGGTCAAGTGAGAGTACCATTCCCTTGAAGCCCCAGTCAAACTGTCTTCAAAGTAAAACATCCACAGTTTTTCATCCATGGTGTATGCTTTAAGTCTTCCCAAAAAGGACTGTAAGTGAGTTCGTGGACAGGAAGTTCTATTGTATTTCTCGAAGCACGGGGGTTTAAACTTGTGGGGAATCCTTACCCCATCCACTAATCCCATATCCATGGCATCAAAACCCAGGGAATTTTGAGACTCCAGAGATCTCAACTTCTCAGCAATTTCATCAAACCTCCTATCATAGACTTCATCCCCAGCTCCCATTACAGTAAACTGCTCCTCTTGAGGATCTTCTTGCAAGATCCTGCCTACAGTAGTATTTCCTTGCACATTACCCGGGATGTTGACTTCCGGATGTAGATGAGGCCCATATACTGGTGGATTAACATGAGGCTGACCCCTTTCATTGTTACTTGTTCCTCCAGTTCCCAGATGGGGTTCTTCCGGGGTTTGTCTTTCTACCAATGCCCTCAACCTTTCTTGACTTTGGGCCAAGCCATTCATTACTTCCATGAATTGGGTCATTTGGTTTCTCATCTCCAGCCTTTCATTAGCCATCTGAGTTCTGACCTCTGTCAGATCTTGCTGTACTTGATCCATTTGGATACCAGGAAGATTGTTGCGAGTAGGATACCGGTGTGGACGGTTGAGAGGGAACACCCGGCGGCGAGCAATAATTCCTGAACCACAACAGAGTTAGAAGCAAACAAAAAAATGACAAAACCTACAAAACAAAACAAAAGTTAGCATGCAATGCAGTATGCTTATTTGCTTTCCAAGGTATCCGGCTTGGTTCTTGGCTTTGACCTTTCCAGACCCCGAGGAAGATGCTTTGATGTTGCTTGAGAAAAGAAACTCAATGAAACAAACTAACAAATATATTACACATGGTGGATCATACATAGTTTGTTTTTACAACATACGCCCCTGAAGGGTCAAAATACAACATAAAAAGAAAAGTACATGAAATGGAAATAACAACAAGCAAAGAAGTCAAACATCTAATCCAAACTCATCCTCCTTAACCTCCTTCAATAGTGCTTCAGTTACAGGACTAGCCGGATGCTCTGTGATGTTTCTGATAAGAAGGTTTCTGGTGGCAATAGCAGTGGTCAGCTTCTTGTGCTTGTCCTGGTCCTTTGACCTTTTCAAACCAGCCCTAAGCTTCAACTCTGAGATCTCCTTCTGGGCTGCCAGCAAAGCTTCTTGTTGTTTCTTTTCATTGGCCTCTAACTGCTCAATCCTGGCTTGAGTTCTCTTATCTTCTTGAGTACGAGCTTCAGTGATCCTGACCCACCTAGCTTGACTTTCTTGTAGATAGAGATCAGTCCTAGCTTTCTGGAACTGGGCCTCTTTATAGGCATTCTTCAATATTTTCTCCCCAGCCCTTGATTTCTTGATGTAGTCCTCTGCTTTCTCAATCTTCGCTAGATGCTCTACTTTAAGCTTCTCCAACCTCTCAATGTCTAGACGACTGTCACTCCTCTCCCAGAGGGTCTTCTTCAGAGCTTTAGACAAATTATCATTCCTTTCCTTCAGCTTCTCAAATTCTTCCAGGCTGACAGTGGCTGGAGGTGGTATTGTGGATGGTCCAGGTGCATCCTCAATGGTGAAGGGCATCCCAGAAATCTGAGCTCTAGCATGGGACCATTCATAATACTGAGCTCAAGCCACGTTATTGCATCTCCCAAGAATGGCCATCCCTTTGGTCTGGATGTTGTCCCAAGCCCAAGATGCTTGTCTGACAACAGCTAGATTAGGTTTTATCTCACAATACAGGGTCTCAGCTAAGTCTTGCACTCTAGGAGGGTGAACCAAAGCATAGCCCAATTGTCTCTTAAACAGCAAAGGATTGTAGTTGATGCAACCCTTTACTCCTACTAGAGGTACATTGGGGTACTGCCCACAGCTAGTGATTATGTCTCTGCCCTTGGTGCTCTGGGTGCACCATCTGATGTCATCTGAAGTCAAAGCAATAAGTCTCTTAGCCCAATTCTTCTGTTGGTGAGGATTTAGGAAGGCATCTGTCTTGGGTAAGTGTTTAAGCAGCCAAGTGTGAAATAGAGGAGCACAACATCTCACCAACTTCCCTCTCTGCTTCTCCTTTCTTTGGTGAACAGAATAATAGAAATCCCCCAGCAATGTGGGTACTGGGTTCCTAAAAAGGAAGAGATGAATAACATTCTTGCTGATAAACTTGGGCTCATCTGCAAATAATATAACCCCAAATATACTGAGGGCTAACAATGCACAAACTTCCCTCCATTCTTCCAAGGAGGCCTTCAGGATGGCCTGAGAAATCAGAAAGTCTAAGTGTAAACCAGGGATCCCAGCCTTTGTTGTCATGTTCTGCTCAATTGATATAGGCTCTAGGTACAGTGCCTTTGCCACTTCTTCATTGCTGGGAGAAGTCATCTCAGGGTTAAAGGGGACACCACCCCTGACAGGTACTCCAATCAATGATGATAACTCCTCCAGCAGAGGTCCTAACTGAAAATTCTGGAAAGTGAAGCATCTCAAAGGAGGGTCATAGAACTGTAGGCAAGTATGGATCAAACTCCTCTGAGAAGGGTCTAGGTCCATAACCATATCAAGGATGCCTCCATAATGCTCTCTGAATAATGGGATGTGGTCTGGAGTGATAAGTGCCTGGACCTGCCTGATGCCAGTCAGCACAGGCTCAAAGAAATGGTATGAAATGTTGCTCTTCTTGGGTGCCATGACTGCTGGTGAAGAGCTGAAAACAAGTGCTGATGATGAAGACTGATACTGGAGATGAGCCACTGATAGGCTGGTGATAGGAGTAGCTGAAGCAGGCAACTGATGAAGATAGCTGAAGCAGATAACTGATGAACATGGGTCTATGCAGATGAAGGGGTCAAAACCTAAGCCAGATACAAAATGGATACCCTGAAAAACAAATAAACAAATGTTAAATGATGCAATGATGAGTATGCAAATGATATGCAAGGGTTTGTGATCAAGCTGGATCTGATTATCTGTCTTGATATAAAGGTCCATGTATGTTCAAGAAGTCCAGATGAAGGTCTTAGAAAAACAATAACCAAGGTGGGGGACTCAAATAAAGAGCCACATGTCCAGGGTTAAATAACAAGAACTGTCCAAAATGAGGTACTCTTAAACCAAATAGTAACAGGGTATGATGTGGCCAATGGTACCTGCAAACCTGTAAACAGCCCAACCCCCTCACAGGTGGTGTTCTAAAACAAAGATCCTCAGACTTGGATCAGTTATGAGAAGTGTAAACACTTCTAACCCAGAGGTACAATGTTTACAATAACCATAAAGGATCCTCCTCTAATTCACCTCAGTTTCTGAAGGTCATAATAATGGTCATCCAGACTTAGCAAGCTTCCCAGATAGCCCTAGCACTATAGGAGATCTGTAGCACAGAGTTCTCAAGAAGAAACCCACATCTGAACCGTGTTTCATATTCCCGCACCAGACCGAAATGGAATGGGAAAAAACATGAACCACTCTATCCTAGGTGTCACTCAGGTCCCAGGTATAGGACCTTAAACTCTCAGTAGAACCCCACCCACCAAAACAAAAACCAGATCCAGCCAGATGACAATATGACAGTATGATGTATAAAGCTGTAAAGGAAGCAATAAATAACTATACATAAAGCAGTAAATAAAGAAAATATATAAACACAAATAGCACATAACACCCCAGTAAACACAAATCAAACAAGCGCTAGGAGGAACCCACAAAAAGAACCAGAAGCCCTGGTTACATTATAAGGGTCCCCAGTAGAGTCGCCAAGCTGTCGCTCCCACCAAATGACACCGGGTCAGAGGGGGTACAGACGCGAACGGTCGGCGAAAAGAGAAAGAAATGAATAGAGTCGCCAGCTAGGCATTTTTATCCCGAAGGAAAGGTAATGCTGCATAAACCTAAGAAAAGATGGATAAGACGGTTGCGAACCAGAGAGATTGAGAAAGGGGGTTGGTTACAACCTAGGAAGGTATTAGCACCCAGATTGTCCGCCGTACTCGACGGGATCCACGCTTAAAAGATTTGTGTTTTAAAGGGGTAGTGTCAGTGCTATCTGTGTATCAAAGCTGAAAAGAAAGCAAGTGTCAGTGTAAAAGAAATGTGAAATGTATAAGTGAAGTGTCAGTGTAAAAACAGGAATGAAATACTCAAGACTATGAGGCTTAAAGAGTAATGCTGGAAGAAGGGGGAATATACAGAGACTTTTGTTCGATAACTGTTAAGTTATGCCTACGTATCCTCTCGTGCAATGAGGAAGTCAGAACATTGTAGTTCGACCCAAAGAGACTGAAAGATAAATTGACTTGTGAACTGCTTACTTGTCTATGCTAAAGTGTATGACCTGTCTGGCTCATGTGCAAACTGTCTTGCATTAGACGGAAGAAGCAAGTTCCCGTTTGTGAGTGAATGAGATGAGAAAAGAATCCCGAAGGAGACGATTATTGTTTGTTTTTGATGTTTTCAATCTTTTATTGCTTTTTAAAGTTTGTCATAAATTAATGAACTTAAGCCTAGACCAATGGGTTAGTAAACTCATCACATCCTCCCTCTAATTAGGGGTAATGAGAATACCTTAAGTGTGAAGTCAGCATCTCACACTTAATCACCATGATGTAGGATTAAGATCATTAATCTACTTGTGGTTATTTAGATGTTTTTGTTGTTTTTGTTTAGTGTTGAGTAATGAGGGACTTTGCTTTATACACCCTACTTGACCTTTTTGTAATAGGCAACATGAGAGGTATCCTTATGGAAGTGAGATGGCGATCAAAGATCGACTTACGTGTGTGAGTGTACAATTTTAATATTTATCTTTTAAATTAATGAGCTAAATTAACTTTAAACATACAAACATGTTACACTCCCTATTTACTAACCATAGAATAAAAATAAATATTCAATATTACTATTACAATATTGCATAAAGGAGGCAATTACAAAATAATAATAATAAATAAGCAAAATAATAATAATATAATTAGGTTAGTAAAAAATATTAATAATAATAAATCATAATATATAAATGGGGTTAGTAATAATAAAATATCATAAGAAAATAAACATAATAGATAATATAAACAAAAACATTAGCATAATAATTAAAAGATCAAATTTTTATATAGACAATTATTTTTTAAGATTAAGAAGAAAATATAAACAATCACATACTAATTATTATAAAATTTTAAAATATATACAAGTTATAAAAATTAGGTTAATTATAAACATGTTATGAAAATAAATTATATTTACAAAATTAAATTAGCAAGTTTTTAATTATTTTTAAACATATACTAAAAAAAACTTACATACAAGAATTAAATAATAATAATTATAAACAAACTATAAAATATATACATATTTAAGATTTATAAATAAATAAATTAAAAATTATAATATAATTAAATTTTATGCAAAAGAAAATTAGGGTTTGATCATAAAAAAATATATTAGGATTTATCACTTAATTAAATATAAGCATAATTAAAAATTATCATTAGGGTTTATAAAAAATAATTAGGTTTTAAAAATATTTTAGGGTTTTATTTATTAATTATTCAATATATGAAAAAAAAAATAAGTTATACATATATAATAATTATGGACATACAAATTAATTTTTAAAACATACATAATCCTATTCTATATATATTATTTTCATTTATACATTATTTTAATTAAAAAAAAAGAAAATAGAAAAACAATTAAACAAAATAAAGTAAAAAAAACTTACCTGCTGGAGCCTGGGGTCGAACCCAGGTCTCCCAGCCTCCACCATCAGCCATCGACCAACTGGATTGCGCTTGCAGCGTGTCCATAGAACAAGTGATGATAATAATATAACGAACTTGTTAATCAAATGGATTTTAAACAAAAAATGAATGACCAAGGAATCGAACCCTGGTCCTTGGCCTCAAACGCTTATGCACAAAACCAGCTGAGCCACGCGCTCGTTTGTAACATATATCCAGAACGAAACAATAAAATATTATGCTTTAAATTTGAATTTTCCTGTGCGCGCCAAGACTTCGTCTTCAACCTCTGGCACTGCAAAATTTCCTGCGAAATTATCCACAAACTTTCCTGCGAAATTTCAAATGGCAGCAAATCCTACAAAACTCAAACATCATCATTCAAGCAAAATTTTGTCAAATTAATTACACAAACACAATCCAGAGGTTATTTAAGATTGATCCATGGTCTTAGAATTTATTTATACTCATTAAATCAGGAAACCTTAAATTGAAAACCAAGAACCCTAAAATGGCATTACTCAATTCGGCCACGGTTTCTTCAATTGGGCTGCCCAGAATTCATCACAAACCTTCATTGAATACAAATCACTAAACAAAATCCATTAATAACATGTAAATAATCATAAACGAAAAAATCAAAATATGAGGCAAAAACGAATTCGAATTATGCGAATGGAGGTGTTTTAGATGTTGTTTATGATCCAAATATGTTCAATGAACATCATAGAACATATTGCAATACTCAAAATTCATTGAAACCCTCTCTACCTTGGAATCCGAATGTGAGTTTTTGAAGATTTTTGTGAAGTTTGAAATTTGACTTTGGAGGCTGCAAAATTCGTCCTTGTGCATTGTGTTCTCTTTGTGTATATATGGTGGATTGAATTAGGTCAAGAAACTTTGGATTTATGGGCTTTGATGGATACCTTGAGTGTGAAGAAATCTCCTTGCCAAATTAGTCAAAAAATCAAATATTTTCATGCTATAATGCCTTAGCACGAATTTCGATGGTTTTGAATCAACTTAAATGGTCATTAAGAGTTTCTAGAAGAAGAATCACTTTTAAATATTCAATTTTCATATTTTATTTTGATTTAAAATGATTTTAAATGAATAAAATCAAAATAAATAAAATAAAAATAATAAAAATCTGAATAAATGAGGATTGGGTCGTGCATGATGTCATGTTGAAGTTTGGATCACAAAATTGCAAGCCCATTTGGAAGAATTTAGTTTTAAGGCCCTATTTGCTTCATAAACCTCCCAAAAATTTCCCAACTTTACAAGGGCACAAATCCTTCAGTTTTAATGCTATGAGGGTGTTCTTGGAAATTTTGGAAAGCTTGAAGATTCCTATAACCAACACCATTGGTTTCATGTCCATATCATTTACCATTTTCAAGTTATGCCCTTTTGAAGTTGTTGACTTTTTGTTGACTTTCAAAAGGACCTATAATGTCTTAGCTCATACCTTCCAAATGAAGCATTTTTGGGCTTGGCTTGTGAGACACAAAGTTGTAGAGAATTCAATTTCCTTCAAAATGAGCTTTGGATGGAAAAAATGTGATGAAGCATGTGAAAGTTATGGCTGGTCAAATTTCAGTTGACTTTTCCTGAGGAAACCCTAATTTAGAAACCTCTGATTCTTGATGATCTGAAATATCCTTGATGAATCATGATCAACCCTTGATCAAATGATGAATTTTACTTCATATACTTGATGTTGGCAAAAAATCATGAAGTTTGACTTTGGTTTGACCACAGTTGACCTCTGTTTGACTTTTTAACTACTTTGACTGATTTTGACTTATCTGATCATCTGACTGAGCAAACCTTTGAGAAAAGTCTTGAAACTTGTCATGGGGATTCTTAAACATATATAAGATGTTATGAAGCTCACTTGAAGTCTTGGAAATCCATTTAGCCTGATTAAAGTCAAAACCCTAGTTTTGGATGCACTGCTTAGGGGGATGCATTGTCTGAGGGAATTGTCAAATCTTCTGACTAATTGTGAACTTTGTGAACCTTGTGAACCTCATAGGATGTCTTGTGAACCTTGTGAACCTCATGGGAGGTCTTGTGAACCTTGTGAACCTCATAAAGTGTCTTGTAAACTTCATGAACCTCATGAAAGGTCTTGTGAACCTTGTGAACCTCATAAAGTGTCTTGTAAACTTCATGAACCTCATGAAAGGTCTTGTGAACCTTGTGAACCTTCATAGCACACAAAGTCTTGTATTGTGAGGGCAAATTTTGGGGTGCAACAGCTGCCCCTGTTCAATTTTCTGAAACCTTAGGGGTTAGATTGGTATATTTGCCGGTCGTGACCTGGAAGGTTGAAGGGGATTGAACACAAAAACCCAAAAATTTGCACTCACCGGTGCGTAGAGTGGTATTGATGACTAGTTGAATATGCTTGAGTGGGCTTAAAGATGCCACTTGGAGAAAAGTTCTTCAAATACATTTCCTGGAGGATACAGCAGTCCAAAATAATAAGATGTAATGATAGCTTTCAGGAGGATAAACAACGTCCTGAGGTATAAGTATAACTTTTGGGAGGATAAACAACGTCTTGAGGAAATGGTATGCTTTCAGGAGGATAAACAACGTCCTGAGGTATAAGTATAACTTTTGGGAGGATAAACAACGGCCCAATAGTCATGATATGCTTTCAGGAGGATAAACAACGTCCTGAGGAAATGGTAGCTTTCAGGAGGATAAACAACATCCTGAGGTGATGATATGCTTTCAGAAGGATGAACAACGTTCTGAGGTATAAGTATAACTTTTGGGGAGGATAAACAACGGCCCAATAGTCATGATATGCTTTCAGGAGGATAAACAACGTCCTGAGGTAATTGTATGCTTTCAGGAGGATAAACAACGTCCTGAGGTATAAGAATGTAACCTTTGGGAAGATAAACGACGGCCCAAGGTCATGATATGCTTTCAGGAGGATAAACAACGTCCTGAGGTAATGGTATGCTTTCAGGAGAATAAACAACGTCCTGAGGTATAATAAGCTTTCAGGAGGATAAACAACGTCCTGAGGAAATGGTATGCTTTCAGGAGGATAAACAACGTCCTGAGGTAATGATGTAACCTTTGGGAAGATAGACAACGGCCCAAAGTCTTGATAGCTTTTAGGAGGATAAACAACGTCCTGAGGAAATGGTAACCTTTGGGAAGATAAACAACGACCCAAGGTCATGATAGCTTTCAGGAAGATAAACAACGTCCTGAGGTAATGGTGATAGCTTTCAGGAAGATAAACAACGTCCCGAGGTGGTGGTATGCTTTCAGAAGGATAAACAACATTCTGAGGAAATGATATGCTTTCAGGAGGATAACAAACGTCCCGAGGTAGTAGTATGCTCTCAGAAGGATAAACAACGTTCTGAGGTATAAGTATAACTTTTGGGAGGATAAACAACGGCCCAATAGTCATGGTATGCTTTTAGGAGGATAAACAACGTCCTGAGGAAAATGATATGCTTTCAGGAGGATAAACAACGTCCTGAGGTATAAGAAGCTTTCAGGAGGATAAACAACGTCCTGAGGTATGATGATAGCTTTCAGGAAGATAAACAACGTCCTGAAGAAATGATATAACCTTTGGGAAGATAAAAAACGGCCCAAGGTAATGATATGCTTTCAGGAGGATAAACAACGTCCTGAGGGAATGATAGCTTTCAGGAGGATAAACAACGTCCTGAGGAAATGGTAACTTTTGGGAAGATAAACAACGGCCCAATAGTCACAAGTTGTTGATGAAGTCTGCTGGAGAATTAACCTGAAAAACAAGATTAAAACATTCTGTGTGATAATATTAGTCTATGCATTATGTATGCATGTATGATATGATGCACCTAAGTAATGTACTATGTATTTTATGGATATGTATGTTATGGTATGATGTAAATGATGTATGTATGCATCATGAGTCTGAAGTGCCTTGATATCTTCGTATAACAACTGCTGGCCAGGGAAAATAAATCCCGATCTGTTGCTGGAGAATATGAGGAACTTGTTCCCGTCTTGTATACATAACCTCCCGTCTTTGTTCGATAGTAAGGTATCCATAACCTTCCGTCTTCGTTCGTCGTACTCCTGTTGGAGGAGTAAATTCCCGACTATCCGTATGAGGATAAAAGAGATGGATATAAATTCCAGGGGAGATGTGACTCGAAGTATTTATGAAGATGGATTTGCCCTACTGGGGGTTTTGTAGCTGTCTTATGGGAATGAACCGGCGAAGCTTCGTTGAAATCCTTTCCTCGTTTGCCCTTAGTAAATACTTTTACTGCATTTTATGCATTTCTGGTAAACATCAATCATATTAAGCATTTATGCATTTCTGGTAAACATCAATCATATTCAAAAGCATACATACATTCAAACACAACAAATGGACGTTTCGCTTATGTAAGTAGGGTAAAAGTAAATATGGATTCAGAGGGAAAAGTAAAGCTGATCTTGAAAACAGAATCGTTTCGACTTCGAGAGTGTATAACCAATTGGATTTAGAGCTCCCGAGATTCTTAACTTTCCTGAATACCTTCCCAGAAATCCTATAGCTGGATCTGAAGACATGATACTGACACCATCTGGTACTACTGGCGTAGACAATTAATTTCCACCATGGCTTCTGCTGAGAATCCAATATCAAGGTAATACAATGAGAGGAACGTGTCTTCAAATTGTGATGGACCATATACGTTCCGGGTATTAGATTTGAAAAGAAAGCATTGCCCCCTTGGTTGAGGATGAATTGTCCCCCAATGGAAGTATCTGAAATGAGCTACCTCAAGAGAAACAAAGCAGAATGCCCCATAAGCATATGCCCCTGGCATTGTGAACTTTGTAATGTCACCTTTAGTAATTCAAATATATGAGGAAAGCTGCCCCTGGCTACTAAGCACGGTTGAATCTGGACCTGATTGCCCCAAATGAATTGAACAGTAACTTGGTATGCCCCCTTGATTGGGAAACAGTGACTATGCCCCTGGCATTATAAACTCTGTAATGTTACCCTTGGTAATTTAGATAGATGAGGAGATCTGCCCCTGGCTATTAAGCATTGTTGAATCTGGACCTGATTGCCCCAAATGAGTTAGACAGTATCATGGTTTGCCCCCTTGATTGGGAGATAATGACTATGCCCCTTTGTATACATGGACTTTGATCCAGGAAGCAACTTTGTTTATCGGAAGGACTTTGAACATTCATCCTGTAAGTTTCTCTGTTTATCAAACACTCAAGTATATGTAAACAAATATATTCAAAAATGCAATGCTTATGCCTGTCTTGAAATTTTGAAAAAAAGTTACCCTTTTTTTTTTTTTTTTAGAAAAACAATTTTTATGAAAACTGTGATATTAACTCAAGTTTTATAATAAGCCCTAAAGGAGTCAGGATACCTTTTTGTAGCAATACGCTTTCGAACTAACCATGCTTCAGTTAGGACTTTTAAAGGGTTATAACGTGGTCTGGTTCATGGTTTAAGAAACAAAGGATAAAGGCTCAAATTTTATTTGTACCCAACCCAATCTCCATGATGTTCTTCAGTCATATGCTCAGTTAACTTATGCATTGAAGTTCCAAAGAAGTTTGGTGTTGTAACACTGATATTTGTGATGGTTCAGCCACCAAAAATTTATTTGAACATTCAGTCATCTTTCTTTGTTGAGGATTCATAGTGACCTCTCTTTTTTTTTTGACTTTATTATCCCTCCTGAACTGCTTATTTCAAGGTTACAGTCAACGGGATATCTTGATGTTTTACTAAGTCTTCTTCATAGATTTTGACTTAGTAAGCTTTTCTTTTGCTGGATATTGACTGTCCGGTTTAATGATTACAGAGAACCATCATTAGTTGTGTACAACACAAATAATTAGCATATTTGAGTTAACCGAGTAACTACCCTGCCCCCAGGTTATGAATAAGGGTTTTAATTTGTGAGAGAATAAAAACTCCTACTTCATAGGCTCAAAAGGGTTTACTAGGGATTAACTTCCTTATATCTCCACTGTTTAGGAATTGAAACAATGCATGTACATCGTCAGCATAGTCTGTTCAAAAGCATACTGCATAAGATTATAGTATTGTTTTCGTCATCCTCCCTCTACAGGCTCATAGCTTTATCAGGAGTTAAATATCACAAGATAGAAATAAGAAGCATAGTTCAAAATATAGTGAAACGAATGGATTAATTCAAGACAAACATATGCAATGTATTAATGAAAACAAAAGTTTGAAATAATAGTAAATGTTTAAACAAATAAAAGAAATTACAAATGAAAATTCAAATGTTGTCCCATCCAGTTGGCTGAATGTCTTCAATTGCAATCTGTGAACTTTGAGGAGCAGTATACTTCACCATGAAATCAAATTTACCACTTGGATGTCCCAAGGTGCCCCATATCTCAACAGGAATAGGTAGGCTTCCTTTCTTGCTACCCTGGGCAACTTGTCTTGCAGCTTCGGTGTTTGATGGACGATAGTAGAATTCAACTTGACCTTCTGGAGTAACCTCTAGGATTCCTTCGTCAATTAGATCTTGAATCTTTTTCTTCAATGTCCAACAACTATTAGTATCATGTCCAGGACAGTTGGAGTGATACCCACACCTTGCCTTGGGATTATAGCGAGGAGAGGAAGTTTTAGGATTTTGAGGAGGATTTTTCAAGGAAATTAGCTTCATCTCCAACAAGCATTGCAGAACTTGTGACATTGGAGTGCTGAATTTGATAAACTGTCTTCTACATCCCTTGTGTTGAGGTGGATTAACTTTACCATGTCTTTTTTCTTCAACTGAAGAACAATCAGTGGTAACCGGTTTCTTACCTTCTTTTATCCTCATCTTCCTTTCAACCAAGTCAGCTTGTTTTAACGGAGGTTGATTGACAATTAGATTCCTGACTCCATTACTTTGACGTTTTTGGACAAAGGTTCTCAGCTCTTCTTTCCCCTGAGCTAAACTTTGGATAAGAGCCACCTGGCCATTCATCTGGATCCTCATTTCTATTATCTCAGCTTGCAATTGTTCCAACTGACCATCCTTGTTGTCCTCAGGACTCTTCTTCTTAGCCAGCAGTGTCTTCAACTCATCTTGTCCCCTGGACAAGTTCAGAATCAACTCTTGGAATCGGGCATTCTGAGCCTGGAGATCTTTGACTGTCTATTCAAGATCCATTTCTGCTGAAATAAATAGCGAGAAGATAAGATACCTGTACATAAGAAACCTGTGATGCAATGATATGATGTATAGATGCGTATGCAATGTTTTCAAGGACCACGGGATTTAAATTTGCTTAAACAATCAAGAAAGTAAACTTTTATTAGTGATAAATTTGTTTGCCCCTTGGGCTCACAAAATGGAATGAAATAAATACAAAAGATGGGGTTTTAAGTCTCCCATGGACGTTTCCTCTTTGTGTTGAGGTATGAGTTGAGATTCCGCTCCTCGTGAAGTTGCTTTGTTAGCTCCAGGATTCTTTCTTGACTTGTTTTGTAATGAGCCTCGAAGGTATCCCTTTGCTCCTTCAACTGGATCCAGGACCTCTGTAAATCTTCCATGTCAGTAGGCATGTCTGGGTGAAGGATAGTATAAGAAGTATTTCCTTCAGCAACAGGTTCCATGGTAACTGGCAGGACAGTAGGATATGGCATCATGAGAGTCTGAGCACGAGATCGCACCCATCTGAGATAAGCTTCCATAGGAATAGTGTACTTAGGCTCCAGAGTCTTGCTGTCAACCTTGTTCACTTTTCCCCATGCTCGTATGAACCTTTATGGTAACCTTGCAGATCGTTGTCGTAGTCAAACACAATACCCTGAATCAACATGTCATGTGGGCCATCACTCCGAGCATAACCAAACTGTCGTAAAGCTAGAGAAGGGTTGTAAGTAATGCCTCCTCTTATGCCTAGAAGTGGCACATTAGGAAACTCCCCACAACGGTCAATGATAGTGACATTCTCCATAGATCTGGAGCACCAATGGATATCTGAATGAGAGAGTGACATGATCCTCTTGGACCACCTGAACCCTTGTTCATTCTTCATTACTGAGCGAGGAAAGTGAGAAATAAACCACCTAGATAGCAAAGGTATGCAACACATCAGAGTTCTTCGTGCCTTTGTAGTACGGGTATGAAGAGAGTGCAGTATGTCTCCAAGCAATGTAGGCACTGGATTGTGACTCAGGAATATATTGATGGCATGAACGTCTATGAACTGATCTGGATTGGGGAACAACACTAAGCCATAAATCAGTAAGGCTAAGATCTCCTCAAAAGTATCATAGCTCATGGCTTTCAAGAACATTTGTGCCTTCTCCATCAACACCTTAGCAAGAATACCCTTAACTCCGCTTCTCGTTTTTAGAACAATGTCTGACTTCTTTAGATGTAGAGCTGCATCAATAACCTCAGGTTTAGGCTCTTTTTCCAAGCCTGTGAATGGTTTCTGATCAAGTACAGGTATACCCAGAAGTTTAGAGAACTCTTCCATTGTTGGAACCAGCTGGTAGTCGGGGAACGTGAAGCAATGGTGGTTAGGATCAAAGAACTGAAACAGAACACTCATCATGTCTTTATTGAACCCTGAAGTGACTAGGTCCAATAGGTGACCATGTCTCTTGATGAACTGGGAGTGATCAGACACTTGAGAAACCAACTCTTTAAGCTTAAGAGGTATGCCCACAAAGTTGATCCTGATAGTGTTTCTACGAGCAGAAGCCATGACCTGCAACAAAGAACAAAGATAAATCCTTTGGTCCTTGAAATGGTTAGTGAAAATGCTATGCTTATGATGCATGATGATGCTATGATGTTATGTTCAATCACAAACATGTGGCACACACAAATAAGTCACACAATAGCCCTAGGTTTGAAGGCTTGCATGAGGTTCAAAGGTAAGTACCCTCCCCTGAAGTTAGTTGGTTCATCCTGTCCTACAAAGGTAACCATGTTCTAAGGGATCTCAATATCATTGATCCTTCACAAGGGTGGTTGTTCAGTGGGCAACTTACTTGCCAACCAAAACCCTCCAAGTTTAGAATCTCAATGAGTGTAGCATCGAGTATCAACCAACTTCAGTCTTCACTAAAGCCGGTTATCTCACTACTTTTCTAAAGGCCAAGATGGGATAACTAGGGTTCTAAAAGTTAATTAGTGTATTGACAACATATGGCAGCCTCATATTATCCTCAACTTGACTTAAGGAACATAAGCACCAACCAAGAAGTCACACTAACTATGGCCACCAGATCAACCATATCGGTATACGTCGTACAGTTTCCTTGGTCTATTGCCATTTACCTAAGGTACACTAGATCCGGGTTAGGATCTTTCACACATAAGAGCACCCAACAAGATAAGTATAAAGCAAACAAGGCAAACAATTTTAAAGTGATCTAATTCCTAAGGGTACCCCTCTTTTATGCTATCCCCAGCAGAGTCGCCAGTTCTGTAACACGGTGGGAGAACTGACTTTAGTTATGTTGCGGATAGCAAGAGTCGCCACCGACTTTTATTTTATCCAAAGGAAAGGCATAAAAGAACAGGAAAGACCTTTTAAAAGATTTTTGGGTCCGGGGGGTAGGTTATGTAAAGGGAAGGTGTTAGCACCCTTTACATCCATGGTTATCCATGGGCTCTTAGTTACTTAGCTCACTTTAAAATGTTTTTGAAACGTGAAGTGTGTGAATAGAAATTTTCTTAAGAGTTTTATAATGATCCATGTACGGATGCGTAAAAAACCTTTGTTTTGAAAATTGTTTGAAATGTGTGAAGTGTTTGAAATGTTTTTGAAAAGTGAGCAAGTATCTAAGAGGAACCTACCCTAAGTTTAAGTCTTTTCTGTTCTTGAATCCTTTAGATGGTAAGACTATCCCTATTATTAAGGAATAGGTAGTCATTACCTTGGATGTGAGGGATAAGTGGAGGGACATCTGTTATTTAGGCAACTGTGGGGTGTATAAGCAATTCGAAGGGACTTATCATCTTTATTCGAAAGGGACAAGATCATTACGAAGGCAACATTCGAAAGGGACTTGATCTTTTTATCTGTTAAGGGACTAGATGATGTGAAATTGAGGGACTTTGCTTTATACACCCTACTTGACCTTTTTGTAATAGGCAACATGAGAGGTATCCTTATAGAAGTGAGATGGCGATCAAAGATCGACTTACGTGTGTGACTGTACAATTTTAATATTTATCTTTTAAATTAATGAGCTAAATTAACTTTAAACATACAAACATGTTACACTCCCTATTTACTAACCATAGCATAAAAATAAATATTCAATATTACTATTACAATATTGCATAAAGGAGGCAATTACAAAATAATAATAATAAATAAGCAAAATAATAATAATATAATTGGGTTAGTAAAAAATAATAATAATAATAAATCATAATATATAAATGGGGTTAGTAATAATAAAATATCATAAGAAAATAAACATAATAGATAATATAAACAAAAACATTAGCATAATAATTAAAAGATCAAATTTTTATATAGACAATTATTTTTTAAGATTAAGAAGAAAATATAAACAATCACATACTAATTATTATAAAATTTTAAATTATATACAAGTTATAAAAATTAGGTTAATTATAAACATGTTATGAAAATAAATTATATTTACAAAATTAAATTAGCAAATTTTTAATAATTTTTAAACATATACTAAAAAAAATTACATACAAGAATTAAATAATAATAATTATAAACAAACTATAAAATATATACATATTTAAGATTTATAAATAAATAAATTAAAAATTATAATATAATTAAATTTTATGCAAAAGAAAATTAGGGTTTGATCATAAAAAAATATATTAGGATTTATCACTTAATTAAATATAAGCATAATTAAAAATTATCATTAGGGTTTATAAAAAATAATTAGGTTTTAAAAATATTTTAGGGTTTTATTTATTAATTATTCAATATATGAAAAAAAAAATAAGTTATACATATATAATAATTATGGACATACAAATTAATTTTTAAAACATACATAATCCTATTCTATATATATTATTTTCATTTATACATTATTTTAATTATAAAAAAAAAGAAAATAGAAAAACAATTAAACAAAATAAAGTAAAAAAAACTTACCTGCTGGAGCCTGGGGTCGAACTCAGGTCTCCCAGCCTCCACCATCAGCCATCGACCAACTGGGCTGCGCTTGCAGCGTGTCCATAGAACAAGTGATGATAATAATATAACGAACCTGTTAATCAAATGGATTTTAAACAAAAAATGAATGACCAAGGAATCGAACCCTGGTCCTTGGCCTCAAACGCTTATGCACAAAACCAGCTGAGCCACGCGCTCGTTTGTAACATATATCCTGAACGAAACAATAAAATATTATGCTATAAATTTGAATTTTCCTGTGCGCGCCAAGACTTCGTCTTCAACCTCTGGCACTGCAAAATTTCCTGCGAAATTATCCACAAACTTTCCTGGGAAATTTCAAATGGCAGCAAATCCTACAAAACTCAAACATCATCATTCAAGCAAAATTTTGTCAAATTAATTACACAAACACAATCCAGAGGTTATTTAAGATTGATCCATGGTATTAGAATTTATTTATACTCATTAAATCAGGAAACCCTAAATTGAAAACCAAGAACCCTAAAATGGCATTACTCAATTCGGCCACGGTTTCTTCAATTGGGCTGCCCAGAATTCATCACAAACCTTCATTGAATACAAATCATTAAACAAAATCCATTAATAACATGTAAATATTCATAAACGAAAAAATCAAAATATGAGGCAAAAACGAATTCGGATTATGCGAATGGAGGTGTTTTAGATGTTGTTTATGATCCAAATATGTTCAATGAACATCATAGAACATATTGCAATACTCAAAACTCATTGAAACCCTTGGAGGCTGCAAAATTCGTCCTTGTGCATTGTGTTCTCTTTGTGTATATATGGTGGATTGAATTAGGTCAAGAAACTTTGGATTTATGGGCTTTGATAAATACCTTGAGTGTGAAGAAATCTCCTTGCCAAATTAGTCAAAAAATCAAATATTTTCATGCTATAATGCCTTAGCACGAATTTGGATGGTTTTGAATCAACTTAAATGGTCATTAAGAGTTTCTAGAAGAAGAATCACTTTTAAATATTCAATTTTCATATTTTATTTTGATTTAAAATGATTTTAAATGAATAAAATCAAAATAAATAAAATAAAAATAATAAAAATCTGAATAAATGAGGATTGGGTCGTGCATGATGTCATGTTGAAGTTTGGATCACAAAATTGCAAGCCCATTTGGAAGAATTTAGTTTTAAGGCCCTATTTGCTTCATAAACCTCCCAAAAATTTCCCAACTTTGCAAGGGCACAAATACTTCAATTTTAATGCTATGAGGGTGTTATTGGACATTTTGGAAAGCTTGAAGAGTCCTATAACCAACCCCATTGGTTTCATGTCCATATCATTTACCATTCTCTAGTTATGCCCTTTTGAAGTTGTTGACTTTTTGTTGACTTTCAAAAGGACCTATAATGTCTTAGCTCATACCTTCATAATGAAGCATTTTTGGGCTTGGCTTGTGAGACACAAAGTTGTAGAGAATTCAATTTCCTTCAAAATGAGATTTGGATGGAAAAAATGTGATGAAGCATGTGAAAGTTATGGCTGGTCAAAGTTCAGTTGACTTTTCCTGAGGAAACCCTAATTTAGAAACCTCTGATTCTTGATGATCTGAAATATCCTTGATGAATCATGATCAACCCTTGATCAAATGATGAATTTTACTTCATATACTTGATGTTGGCAAAAAATCATGAAGTTTGACTTTGGTTTGACCACAGTTGACCTCTGTTTGACTTTTTAACTGCTTTGACTGATTTTGACTTATCTGATCATCTGACTGAGCAAACCTTTGAGAAAAGTCTTGAAACTTGTCATGGGGATTCTTAAACATATATAAGATGTTATGAAGCTCACTTAAAGTCTTGGAAATCCATTTAGCCTGATTAAAGTCAAAACCCTAGTTTTGGATGCACTGCTTAGGGGGATGCATTGTCTGAGGGAATTGTCAAATCTTTTGACTAATTGTGAACTTTGTGAACCTTGTGAACCTCATAGGATGTCTTGTGAACCTTGTGAACCTCATGGGAGGTCTTGTGAACCTTGTGAACCTCATAAAGTTTCTTGTAAACTTCATGAACCTCATGAAAGGTCTTGTGAACCTTGTGAACCTTCTTAGCACACAAAGTCTTGTATTGTGAGGACAAATTTTGGGGTGCAACAGGTACCCTCCTCAACAACCTTTTGGGCCTGTTGATACAAAGTGATGGAAGTTCTAGATACAGCAGTGGCTTCGTTGATGTTAAGGGCCTCAAATCCCTGACTCATAGTCTCATGGATCTCCCCATCCATTTCTATGTACTTGTAAGTAGCCAGCTGGCTAACGAAAATGTCTTCCTCCCCGCAGATTGTGATGATCTGGCCTTCCCACTCAAATTTTAACTTCTGGTGAAGGGTAGATGTAACAGCGCCAGCGGCGTGAATCCAGGGTCTACCCAACAGACAGCTGTAGGTCGGCTGTATGTCCATCACGAAGAAGGTAGTTTTAAAGGTTTGTGGGCCAATCAACACAGGTAAATAAATCTTTCCAAACACTGATCTCTTAGAGCCATCAAGTGCTCTCACCACCAAGTTACTTGGACGTAAAGCCAAACCATCATACTCCAGCTTCACCAAGGCTTTCTTTGGGAGGACATTGAGCGAAGACCCAGTGTCTACTAGTACATGAGAAAGAACAGCACCTTTGCATTCTAAGGTGATATGTAAAGCCTTGTTATGGTTGCGTCCCTCCGTTGTTAAATCAGCATTTGTGAAGCCCAGTCCATGATTGTTGTTAACATTTGCAACCACTGTTTCCAGCTGATTAACCGTAATCTCTTCCAGCACATATACTGCGTGCAGGACCTTCAACAATGCATTCATGTGGGCTTCGGAACACATTAGCAATGATAATATAGAGATTTTGGAGGGTGTCTGATGAAGCTTGTCCACCACTTTGTAATCACTCCTTTTGATTATTCTCATGAACTCATCCACTTCTTGTTCAAAAGACGTCTTCGGAGTTTCTTTAACAGTTGGCTCTTCAAGTACCACATTCTTCCCTTTTGCTTTAGCAGCAGCTTCTGCTTCAGCATTGGATCTTGGTGTTTGTGAGGAAAACAGGCGTCCGCTTCTAGTGAAGCCTCCACCTCCCCCAACATTGTCAACTTGTGGTGGAGAGATTGCTGAATCTAGAGTGATCTTCTTTCCGTTGCAGTAGAGATCAGAGCCATAGTGCCAAGGTATGGCATTACTGCTTTCATAAGGAATAGGTTCAAGCACCGTAATGGTGACCGGACTGATTGCTGCAGCGGAAGGAACTATGATAGTATGCGGATCGTAATAGATTGTGACTGGAGATTTGACAGGAGGTGTTGCAGTTTGTTGTTGGGAATTGTTGTTGGGATGAACATTTGTCGGGTCATAATAGATCGTGACCGTTGAGACGTCTTCATTAGTGTTTGCTGGTGTTGTAGGCGTTTTCGTTGATAATATGGGTGCTGATGTTGTAGAAGTAAATGTTGTTGAACTCTGATCTGTTGAAATAATGGATGGAGTGATTGCTGGAGTTGATGAGTCAGTGGGAATGATAGTTGTTGCTGTTGTAGGAGGATTTGCTGAGGGAAGAATTGTTGATGTTGTAGGAGAATTCATTGTTGATGAAGAAAGAGTTGTTGGAGGGGCCGTTGTGGTAATCTGCAAAATTCCATCTCTGATGAGGCCATCTATGCCAAACCTTAGCTTCTCACAACCATTAATAGCAGCTTTGCACGATTCGCAGCAGGCCTCACAGCCCGGGAACACTTGGCATCTCAGGAGTTAAACTTTGACTTCTGCCAACGGTGTTTGAATCTGTGCAACATTATCAATCAGTGCAGATGGTTGGTCCTCTTCTATGGCATTAATCCTGGGCCCACCATGATTAGGCATAGGATTTCTGTTAACATTTGGAGGAGGTGCAAAATTGAGAGCTTTGGAATCGACCAAATCTTGAACCTTCATCTGTAAGGCTCTACACTTCTCAGTATTGTGACCAGGCGCGTTGGAGTGAAAGGCACACCTGGCATTAACATCATAATTCTTGGGGAGATTGAGGGGATCTGGTGGAGCCGACGTCCTTAACTCAACCAGGTTAAGTTTCAGGAGTTGTGGCAGTAAAGCAACATAAGGCATAGGGATGGGGTCAATCACCCTATTTGCCTGAGATGGCCTCTGTTGAAAGGGGCGCTGCTGTTGATTGTAGTTGTTATTGATGTACGTTCTTTGTTGCAGAAAATGAGATTGCTGCTGATAGTGTTGTTGTTGTTGTTGAGGATAAAGTGGTTGTTGTGGAACCGGAGCCGGGATAGTAACGGCTGCTACTGATCTGTGAGAATATTGGGGTCTGCCCCTGCTTGCATGGATAGCATTTGTTTCACCCGCCCTTCGGGGTCCTGCAAAAGGTTTTCTGGGGTTGTTGGAGGAACTTGCACCATTGTCAGAGATTTTTCCCATCTTCAGAAGACTCTCAATTCTCTCACCAGCTATAACTACTTCGGCGAAACTGGTGGAAGAGAAAGCAACAAGTCTATCAATATACGTTCCCTGCAAGGTATTCATAAACATGTCAGCCATCTCCCGTTCAGACATGGGTGGCTGGACAGCAGCAACAAGCTGTCTCCACCTCTGAGCATAATCCCGAAAGCTTTCCCTTGAAGACTGAGACATGCCCATTAGAAGAGTTCTATTGGGGGCCATGTCTAGGTTGTACTGGTATTTCCGGATGAAGGCTTCGGCCAAGTTTTTCCAACATCTTATAGTGGCCCTTGTCAGGTGCGAATACCATTCTCTTGAAGCTCCGGTCAGGCTGTCCTCAAAATAGAACATCCATAACTTCTCATCCATGGTATAAGCCTTGAGTCTCCCTAATAAGGGTTGCAGATGAGTACGCGGGCATGAGGTACCATTATATTTCTCAAAGCATGGGGGTTTGAATTTGTGGGGAATCCTCACCCCATCTACCAGCCCCATATCCATCACGTCGAAGCCTAAAGAATTCTGGGATTCCAAAGACCTTAGCTTTTCAGCAATCTCATCCAGCCTTCTGTCATACACCTCATCCCCAGCTCCAATAATAGTGAACTGTTCTTCTTGGGGATCCTCTTGCAGGATTCTGTCCCCAGCAGTATTACCTTGAACATTCCTTGTGCCATTAACATCTGGATTCAAATGGGGCCCATACTCTGGTGGGTTGATACGGGGCTGTCCTTGTTCATTATTGCTGGTCCCCCCTGTTCCAAGGTGGGGCTCTTCAGGTGTCTGCCTTTCCACCAGCTCTCTCAGCCTTTCTTGGCTTTGGGCTAAGCCAGTCATCACAGCCATAAACTTAGACATTTGGTTTCTCATCTCGACCCTTTCATTTACCATCTGATTTCTCACTTCATTCAGGTCATGTTGTACCTGCTCCATCTGAATGTCTGGAAGGTTGTTACGCGTTGGGTACCGGTGTGTGCGGTTGACAGGGAACACTCGGCGACGAGCAATGTTTCCTGAAAGCACAACAAAGTGAGAAACAAAGAATAAACAAAAACCTACAAAACAAAGAAAATGTTAGCATGCAATGCAATATGCTTATTTGTTTTCGAAGGTATCCGGTTTGGTTCTTGGTTTTGACCTTTCCAGACCTCGAGGAGATGCTTTGATGATGTTGAGAGAAAGCCCACAAAAATAAAACAAACTGATATATTACAAATAATGAAAATACATAGTCTGTTTACAACACATGCCCATGGTGGGTAGAAAATACAATACAAAGGAAAAGTACATCAAAAGAAAAGAAATACAAGCAAAGAGGAATCAGACATTCAATCCATAATCATCTTCCCTGACTTCCTTCAAGAGTGCCTCAGTGACCGGACCAGATGGGTGCTCTGTAATGGTCCTAATGAGGAGGTTCCTTGTAGTAATGGCATTAGTCAGCTTCTTATGTTTGTCCTGATCCTTTGATCTCTTTAACCCTGCTCGGAACTTCAATTCTGATATCTCCTTCTGAGCTGCCAATAGAGCTTCCTACTGCTTCTTCTCATTGGCCTCCAACTGCTCAATCTTGGCCTGAGTCCTCTGGTCTTCTTGTGCACGGGCTTTGGTGATCCTGATCCACCTAGCCTGGCTTTCCTCCAGGTAATGCTCAGCCCTAGCTCTCTGAATCTTGGCCTCCTTGCAAGCATTCTTCAATATTTGTTCCCTGGCTCTTGCTTTCCTTATGTAGTCATCTGTCCTCTCAATCTTGGTAAGATGCTCAGTCTTGAGCCTTTCCAATCTTTCAATGTCCAGACGACCGTCATTCCTCTCCCAAAGAGTCTTTTTCAGGGCTTCAGACAGCTGATTATTCCTCTCTTTAAGCTTTTCAAATTCCTCCAGGCTAACAGTTGTTGTAGGCTGTACTGTAGAAGGTCCAGGTGTGTCTTCCAAGGTGAAAGGCATCCTGGTGATCTGAGCTCTAGTACGGGACCAGTCAGAGTACTGAGCTGAAGCAACATTGTAATACCTTCCAAGGATGGTTGTCCCTTTGGTCTGGATGTTGTCCCAAGCCCAGGCAGCTTGCCTGACAATAGCTGAATTAGGTTGCACCTCACAGTATAGGGTCTCAGCTAAATCCTGTCCTCTGGGAGGGTGAACCAAGGCATATCCCAATTGTCTCTTAAACAGCAAAGGGTTGTAGTTGATGCAACCTTTTACTCCTATCAGAGGCACATTAGGGTATTTCCCACAACTAGTAATAATCTCCTTGCCTTTGGTGCTCTGGGTGCACCATCTGATATCATCTAATGTTAAGGCAATGAATCTTGGCCCAATTCTTCTGCTGGTGTGGGTTCAAGAAAGCATCTGATTTAGGCATGTGTCTGAGTAGCCAATAGTAGAACAAAGGAGCACAACATCTGACCAACTTCCCCCTTTGTTTTTCATTTCTCTGATGGATGGAGTAGTAAAACTCCCCTAGCAATGTAGGCACTGGGTTCCTCAGCAGGAACAAGTGGATGGCATTCTTACTTACAAATTTAGGCTCATCTGCAAACAATATAGCCCCATATATGCTGAGGGATAAAAGTGCACAGACTGCCCTCTATTCTCCCAATGTAGCCTTCAGGATGGCCTGAGAAATCAAGAAGTCCAGATGTAAACCAGGAATCCCAGCTTTTGTTGTCATGTTTTGCTTAATAAGGGCCGGCTCCAAGTGCAATGCCCTTGCTATCTCTTCACTTCTGGGAGCAGTCATCTCTGGGTTAAAAGGGATCCCTCCTCTGATAGGCACTCCAATCAACAAAGAAAAGTCTTCCAGCAGAGGCCCCAACTGGAAGTTAGGAAAGGTGAAGCATCCAAGTGGAGGGTCATAGAACTGCAAGCATGTGTGGATCATGCTTCTCTGAGAAGAATCAAGATCCATGACCATGTCCAAAATACCCCCATAGTGCTCTCTGAACAGTGGGATGTGGTCAGGTGTGATAAGAGATTGAACCTGCCTGATACCAGTCAAAGAAGGCTCAAAGAAGTGATAAGATATGTTGCTCTTCCTTGGAATATCCATGAGTGCTGATGAAGAGGCTGAAGACAAATGCTGATGAAGATCAATGACTGAAAGCTAGAAGATAAGTCTCTGACAGACTGAAGGAGGTAGCTGAAGCAGATGCTGAAGAAGATAACTGAAGCAGAGGTCTAAGCAGTAGAAAGGGTCAAAACCAAACCAAATATAATGAGGTGGATACCCTGAAAAACAAATAATCAAATGTTAAATGATTCAATGATGACATATGCAAATGATATGCAAGGGTTTATGATCAAGAGTTGGATCTGATTATCTGTCTTGATATAAGGTCCATGTATGTTCAAAGGTCCGGATGGAGGCTCAGAAATCTTGTAACCAGGGTGGGGGACTCAAATAAAGAGTCACATGTCCAGGGTTAATCACAAGAACTGTACAAAGTGAAGTATTATTAAACAAAACAGTAACAGGGTATGATGTGGCCAAGGGTTCCTGCAAACCTGTAAACAACCCAGCCCCCTCACATGTAATGTTCTAGAACAAGGATCCTCAGACTTGGATCAGTTATGAGAAATGTAAACACTTCTAACCCGGAGGTACAATGTTTACAATAACCATAAAAGATCCTCCTCTAATTCACCCCAAATTCTGAAGGTCAAAATAAAGGTCATCCAGACTTAGCGGGCTTCCCAGATAGCCCTAGCACTACAGGAAATCTGTAGCACAGAGTTCTCAAGAAGAAACTCACATCTGAACCGTGTTTCATATTCCCGCACCAGACCTAAATGGAATGGGAAAGAACATGAACCACTCTAGCCTAGGTGTTACTCATGTCCCAGGTATAGGACCTTAATCACTTAGTGGAACCCCACCCACCAAAACAGAAACCAGATCCAGCAATGATAATGACAGTATGATGTATAAAAAACTGTAAAGAAAGCAGTAAATAAAGTTTTACATAAAGCAATAAATAAAGAAAAATAAATAAACACAAATAGCACATGACACCCCAGTAAACACAAATCAAACAAGCGCTAGGAGGAACCCACAAAAAGAACCAGAAGCCCTGGTTGCAGTATAAGGGTCCCCAGCAGAGTCGCCAAGCTGTCGCTCCCACCAAATGACACAGGGCCAAAAGGGGTACAGACGCGAACGGTCGGCGAAAGGAGAGAACATGAAGATGAACTGAAAAGAGTCGCCAGCTAGGCATTTTCATCCCGAAGGAAAGGTAATGCTGCATAAACCTGGAAAGATATGGATAAAACGGTCGCGAACTAGAGAAACTGAGAAAGGGGGTTGGTTACAACCTGGGAAGGTATTAGCACCCAGATTGTCCGTCGTACTCGACGGGATCCACGCTTGAAAGTTTGTGTTTAAAGGGACAGTGTTTGTGCTATCTGTGTGCAAAAGCTGGAAACGAATACAAGTGTCAGTGCAAAAGAAGTGTGAAGTGAAATAAAAGAGTGTCAGTGCAAGAAAAGAGTGCAGTGCTCAAGACAATGAGGCTTAAAAGAAACAAGGCTGGAAGAGGAGGAATATACAGAGACTTTTGTTCGATAACAATTAAGTTATGCCTACGTATCCTCCCGTGCAATGAGGAAGTCAGAACACCGTAGTTCGACTCAAGGAGACTGAAAGATAAATTGAGTGGTGAACTGCCTACTTGTCTATGCTCAAGTGTATGACCTGTCTGGCCCAGGTGCTAACTTTCTTGCATTAGACGGAAGAAGCGAATTCTCGATTATGAATGGATGAGATGAGAAAGAATCCCGGAGGAGACGATTATTGTTTGTTTTTGGTATTTTCAATCTTTTATTGCTTTTTGTGTTTGTCATAAGAAAATGAGCTTAAGCCTAAACCAAGGGTTAGTAAACTCATCACATCTTCCCTCTGATTAGGGGTAATGATAATACCTTAAGTATGAAGTAAGCACCTCACACTTAATCACCATGATGCAGGATTAAGATCATTATCCTACTTGCATTTATTTAGATGTTTTTTGGAGTTTTTGTTTAGTGTTAAGTAATGAGTTTAAGCCATAATCAAGGATTTAATGGACCCATTACACCATCCTAATAGAAGGATAATAGATGAGAACATTTAAGTTGAGAAAGGCTCCTCAACTTAATCCATGATTAGGGATTAACCTCATGACAAAACAAAACCTTTATTAAAGTGAATTTTAGTTAATGGTAAGATTAAGAAATGAATTTTATGGATTTGTAAGACAACTTGAGGAGGACTTGTCCATTAACACTAGGGTTAGTCCTTCTTAACCAATTAAGGAAGAATTAGAACCCTAATGCAAGGCCCAAGTTACAAGCTTGATGTCTTAGTGATTTATTAGATGAATTGATTAAAGGATTTAAACACATTAAGGGTTTAACATTTAGGATTAAAGTTATACACTCCATCCTAAGAGAAGGATGCAGGCATAACCTTAATCACAAAGCCTTAAAGCCTTAAGGGTTTAGTCCCTGATTATGAGATGAGAAGAGAAGACACAAAAGATGACACAAAGGTAAAACTAATGGGGGACTAATCAAACCCTAATTGTTTTCATGCTTGGGTATTCCTAGGGTTTATGAGGCTTGCAAGAGATCCTCAAGAAAAAGCCACCAAGGAAGAAGAAAGATGGAAGGAGGAGAAGCAGAAGAAACAAGTCAACTTACTTCACTTAAGAAGATAAGTTGCTTGAAGAAAGAAGGTGAAGAAGGAACATGAATAAGAAAGCTCACTCTAAGAAAAATACAAAATGCAGCAATGAATGCATAAAAGGGATGAGAAGAGATTATGAGAAGTGAAGGCAAATTCACTTCTCAAAGTAACTTACCACCTGAAAAGTTAGTGAAAGGAAATGAAATGAAATGAAAATGAAATGAATGCAAGAATTCAAACCAAAACCAGAAGCATGTTCATGATGTAAATGATTCTAAGATATGATGAAAATGTATGCCAAGATATGTGAATGATCATACAAGTAATGAGGATGCAAATGAAGCATGAAAGGAGCATGAAAGTTCATGAATGCACATGAAATGAAATGAATGCATAACATGGCAAATGGATGATGCAATGATCAAATCTGATTCTAATGTGTCCTAAGATGTCTTATATGTCATGTGAATGTATGAAATGTCATGGCAAGTTCATGAATTCAATCATATGCAAGATGAATGCAAATGAAGATACAAAATTAGGGTTTTCATACAACATGGAAGGCAAAACTCAAAAACAGAAGCAAATGACAAGATAAAAAATTGAAAATGCACTCAAAGGAACCCTAAACCTATACTAGGTTACCATCCAAAGGGTGTGGTCAGAAGCTAAACCTAGAAGGAGTTATGAATTTCCTAAGTTTCTAGGGTTTTTTGGGTGATCCTCAATGTAAAATGCCAAATAATTTGAAAATGCAAGATAAAAATGAAACAAAAATGTTTTTGGATGCTAGAAGCCATGCATAGAACAATGCAAAAAGAACCATTCACAAACTCAACTTGGTTTAAAAGTTATGAATTTTTGAAGTTAGGGTTAGAAAATGAACAATTTTAAGAACCCTAATTCATTGAAAAATGTCAAAGCATGATCAAAACCAAAAATAAATTTGTGTGGTGAGTTTGTAAATGTTTCTAAATGTCTAAGAATGTTCTCTGATTTTTTTGGTGATTTTTAAATACTTAAATGTATTTTTAATTAATTAAAATCAATTAACTAATTAAATATAACATTTAAATGATTTAAAAATACTTTTTTAATGCAAAAAATAAAAATAAAAAATATTTTTGGTTTCTGAAAAATTAATAAAAGGCTTGATAAAAAATTTCAGATTTTTTTGATCATTTTTACTATTTTTAATAATTCATACAAAATAAATAAGAAAAATGTGAAATAAAAATGAATTTAATGAAAGTAATCACATCCAAGGGACAGGATTCAAATCTGGAAAGGGAGGGAAAGACCACGCGCGCATCTGGACGGCTGGAATTCAAACTTGAACTAATTACAGGATTAAGCCCTAATCTGAACCCTAATCACTTTCAGGTGACCGGAACAGTGTTCCGGTCATCTTCTCCGGCCACTCAAACTTGCTAACTCTCTCAATTCGAAAAATAAACTCACCAAACTCTCCAGAAATGATCCCTAACTCATTCTAAACAAGATTCAGCCAGCAAAAATCATTTATTTCACATGAACATCAAGATTCGAAGCAAAATGGAAAATTACTCAGAAATTTCAGAAGCTTCATACATGCTTAATATTCAATCATTTTCAAAACCAAAAGGTTCAGTGTGATCAGTGAAGCATGGAGAACAATCTAAGAACTTAAAATTTCATTTCTGGAAAATTTGTTCTTGAGGTTACCTGAGTTGAAGCTTTCGAAACTGGCACTTTCTGGGCTCTTCTTTGGTGCTTTTCCACTCCCCTTGATCCCCTTATGCTTCTGGAATGCTTGAAAGGAGTTTATATGGAGTGTTTTGAAGGTTTCAGTTCAGAGGTGATGAAAATCGTGTTTTTTTTGAGGTGGTTTCAGGCCAATGTGAGGGGTGGGAAATGATCAGTGATTGATTTAGAGATGAATGGTGGTGTTTGTTTTGAGTTTGAGCAATTGTGCTGTGTGTTTCGAAGAAAAATGCAAGAGAAGTGATTTTTGTGAACTAGAGAATGTTGGGGTTTTAAGGCTGTGTTCTTGTGTCTTATGGCTTGCTTTAGGTTAGTATAAACAAATGCCATTGGTTCAGAGAGTTGTTGTGGCATAGTGTGATTGGTATGGTGTGAAATGCAAAAAGTCAACATTTCTTGTACTTGAGGTATGGGCAAGTGGCAGGCTTGGTACAATGGGGTGTCTGGTGCAGCAAAGATCAAGGATGGCCATGGAATTCACTTTGATGCAATTCAGCATGTGGGAAATAAGTTATGGGGTGTTTTGCAAATTTGACAAAGTTTGGCCCTTTTGAGATTTCTTCATGGGCAAGGCATGAAAACTTGAGATTCTTTGGGCAATTCTGAGTTTTAGACATTGCAAAATGTTTGTATGATGCTTAGAAGTGTGTTTGAAGTCACAAAATAGCTTGGCAAGAGGTTTTGCAAAAATCCCTCTTTGGCATGAAACATGAAATTATGTGATTTTTTGCCATCTTTGGAAAGCCATAACTTGATTTCCAAAATGAATTAGATCTTGTTCTTGTACTTTTTGAAAAGGGAATGATCCAATATACAACTTTCATGACCAACAATTTTTCATTTGAAGTATTTTTGGTTGAGAAAGAGGAGGTTGAAAAACTTTCCCAAAATGGAAAGTTTACATTACAAGTCATTTCCATTTTTGGCAATTTTTGGTTTAGCTCATTTTTCTTCAAATATGTGAACTTATAAGCACTTAAATGATCAAATAAAGACCATATAACTTCAATTTGATGAAAAATCCACTTTGGTTCCATGGATGGGGGCCTCAGATGCCCTGATTTTGCTCTGACTTGCTCAAGAAGTTACTCAGTGATCAGATGACTTCCACAATGAATTTCTTCATAAAACTTGGTATGCATGATCCTTATATCATTTTGAGACCAATAGAAACAAGAATGACCAAAAAATTTGGATTTATGGCCTCTGAAACCAAAACCCTAATTTTAGGTCATCTGTGCAGTTAAACCCTAGCTCTGCTTCCATGCTTTGCCAGTTCTTGTGATTTTTTGACTTCCTTGATCTTTGGTGGATATAATATGATGATTTAACATAAATGGACCCTCTTGAGATGATTGGAGGCCTTGGGAGTGGCTCAGATGGATCTTGGATTGCCCAGATCACAAACCCTAGATGCATATGAACTTGAACTAATGCAGTGAAGCAAAAATGCAACATGATATGATGTGATTAGACTTATGCAAAGATGAAAAAATCACAAGCCATGGTGTGAACTTAGTGAGGGAAAATTTGGGGTGTTTACAGTGAGGAGCGAACTAGATAGTAGAGATTAGGCAACTTATCTAAATACAGCGAGAGCACTTTAGAGACGTTTAGGATATTATTAGCTTTCAAAGAGTGTTTCCTAGTTACCGGGCGAGCGAGAGAAAAATCTTGGGATTAGGAAGTATGATTTTAGTTAAGACCGCGAGAGCGTGAGACAGAGTCTTTAAGTTGGTATATTCTACAGAATAGGAGTATAGTCGTAATTAGCACCTCATTCTATGAGTCCCTTAAGAGCGCGGAAACAATATCCCGGCCTCGTTCTTCTATATTTTATTAGTTCTATTTTAGTTTTAGTTCTAATCAAATATCATTAGCCTTAGCTTTATAAAGTAACGATAGATAACGATAGGTTGATATTGGTCTTTGTGGTTCGACAATCTTTTATATTACTTCGATAAATCCGTGCGCTTGCGGACGCATCATATATAATAATTTAATTAAATAAATCACCTTAGAGAGCGCTTTCTAAAGAAAACATTGTTTAAGGTATCTAAAATATAATTTATATGGAATTAATGTCCATGGCATCGATGCATTAAGACAGCATGTCGACATAATGGATTTCAAAATATAACCTATATGAGCGCTTTTACCAAAACGCGCTGTCATAGGTTTACTATATTTATTTTTAACCTCAAGGGCGTGGGTTCGAACCCCCGTTTGTCATTTTTGAGATTCTGAAAGTTCAATATATTTATTGACTTTAGACAGCGCTTTTAAGAAAGTGCTTTCTAAGCTTTCCCTGTAGCAGCGCTTTTGAGAAAAGCACTGTTTAAGGTGGCTTCAGTTTAGGACTTTTAACAACGCTTTTATAAGCGCTCTCTAAAGGCTGACTTTAATAGCGCTCTGTTTTAGCGAAATTTTTAAAATACCTATAACAACGCTTTCTCCAAAAAGTGTTGTCTTTGTTGCGCTGTTACAGTCCAATTTTTGCATAGTGATAACATTTGCCCCAAATTTAATGATGCGAAAGTAGGCTAAGAAAAGGGAAATAGGAATTTTTCATAACAATAAATCTTATATTATACATTTTAATGGTTACATTTTATTTTTTTCACGTAAACAAATATTATTTCATCTTTTAGATGCATGTTGTGTTTTTGCATATGCAATGCGTCAACAATATACTTTCTTTTGATTCATGGAATTATCGAGCATGAATTTTTTTGAAGTATAAATTTTTCTCTTGCACCCATAATACATTTGATCAATCATTAAATATTTTAATAAAAATAATACAAATTTATTTACATCTTTAATGAATGGCTCTTAATCTTTAAACTTTGAAATTTATATGAAAGGAAGAAATGAATAGACTTAAAAGTTCCATCCACTAAGCCATACTTTGGCCCATCAGGGTGCTATATACAATTGTTATGTCAATTCGTTGGTATATGATTATTTTCTTCCCCTTTTTTTATAAGAAAAAGGAATGTTTGCATTTAAAAGAATAAGGTGTTTGGATTTTAAAGGAATGTTCGACAATCATGTGGCCTCAATTACAAAAAGGGACCTTCGAATATTGAAAATCAAACCTTTGAATTTCTCATTCTCTAAAACATTGTTTCAAATATTTCCTTCACTTTGTGTATTTTACTTCTAAGATCCCATCAACTATATGTAGTTGCTATTGTAATATTGTAAGATAATTTCTCAATCCATCCCATAACACTCTGAGCTACCTATTGTATTTCTAATTACGTCTCCTGATTCCGCTGATACATTTCTGGCCGCACTATTCTTTGGTTTTATGTTGAAATTTTCCACAGATATATCTGCGGAACTAGTGTTTTACATTAAATTCATTAGTTTCGTAGATATATATTTGTGAAAATTTTCAACATAAAACAAAAATATGGTACTTGTAGAAGTATATCAGCAGAACCAAAAAGAACATAATTGAAAACGCACATGGTGTGTGAGAGATATACTATTTATAATTTCTTATCCTATATTTGTGTGTGATCTTGTTGTAAACTATGATATGAAATATCTCATGGAATTACTATTCCAAAGAAAGTGATTTGGAGATGTAAATATTATAAGTTGAATATCTATTAAAAGTTTGATTATTTTGAAAACGTAAAATATTCTCCTTAAAGATTAGGCCTCGTGATTTTAAATAAAATAAGTATAATCTTTTTTTAATAAATCCTCAAACTAGTGGATAAAAAAATTATATTTCAAAGCGTTAGTTTGTATTTCAAAGCCTATAACATTATAAAACATTGTTGGAAAGAAAATGTGATATAATTAAATAATACTTATAACAATACATCCTAAGTTTAAAGAGAAAAATACAATCTAATTATAATATAATATTTTTTATTTTTATATTATATTTTAATATCAAAATCTTAGAGTATAAAGTCGAAATATAAGATAAGTAAGATAACAAAAATAAAAATAAATAAAAAATACAATTATTGGATGCCATTACATATATTAAATATGTTTTAGGCAAGTTTAGGTAATTATTCCTCTTTGCACGACTTTTTTATATATATACTCTTTTGATTCATATATTCCTTCATTTTAATACCTATTCATGTTTATGTGATGCTTTAGTACATTGTTTTGTAGCACATATGTACCAACGAAACGGATCTTTGTGATAAGTACACTCTCCACACGCCTTTATCATTTCTGTTGTAACCAAAAAAACATAATAGAATAATATTAAAATGGGATAAAATATTGTACATGAATTACGAACTGTAAGGAAATTTAGAAAAGGATGAAAAATAAAATTACCTTGAATAGTAATAGTTGGATCGATATCGACGGCTTCAACATTGTTTTTGATAAAAAATAGGAAAAGAAATATAATCATTTTGTACACAATCTTGAGGGTTTTAGCCATTTCTTATTTTGATGCAAGTAAAAATAAAACATTCTTTGACTTATTTATAGTGTATAATGTGTATGTTGTAATAAAAATATTGACAACTTTTTTGTCTTTTAAGGAGTTTCAAAGAATGTTCTCTAAATTTAAATTGTTTATGTTTAGTTTAATGTATTTTGGTTTTCCATTTAGCACTTTTTCTAAAGCGGTAACGTAAACGATTTGTTAATCATTATTTTTTCTTAAATTAAATTCTATTCTCCTAAGATAGATATGAAAACATTTATATAATAATAATAATAAGGGTTAAATATGTTTTTGTTCCCCATAAATATTTCAATTTTGATTTTTAGTCCCTATAAAAAAAATTGAGTTTTAATTCCTATAAAATTACTTTTGCACGCAGTTTTAGTCCCTCTACATGGACTAAATCTGCGTGTAAATGTAATCTTATGAGAACTAAAACTTGATGTTTTTTTTATAAGGACTGAAAACCAAAATTGAGATATTTATAGGAACTAAAAACATATTTAACCATAATAATAATAATAATAATAATAATAATCATGATAATAATAATAATCATAATAATAATAATAATGATAATAATAATAATAATAATAATAATAATAATAATAATAATAATAATAATAATAATAATAATAATAATGATGATGATGATGATAATAATAATAATAATAATAATGATGATGATGATAATAATAATAATAATGATGATGATGATGATAATAATAATAATAATAATAATAATGATGATGATGATAATAATAATAATAATAATGATGATGATGATAATAATAATAATAATAATGATGATGATAATAATAATAATAATAATAATAATAATCATCATCGACTATCATCATGATATATAACATAGTTATCCATGAAATGATTGGTTGAAAGTATTGTGTGATTTCATCAACGTACATTTTGTTCACATAAATTATATGATATATAGATATACAAAATAGATTTGATTAATGTGACTACACTACATATTCTTTTGGTTAAAAACAAGGTTTCTCATTGATGCATTTTATAAATGTCTAATTTAATTTTTCAATAAAATAAGTATTATGATATACAAAATAATATGGTATTTCTATAAAAAATAAAAATAAAACAACAACAACAACAACAATAATAATAATAATATAGTAATTATTGACAATTTTTTGATTTGAAAAAAGGTAATAGTACTTTAAATTTGTAAGCATTCTTTTATGTGGCATGCATCTATGCTACTGATTTTTTTGTTGTTATGCTACATCTTTGATGAAAGTTTATATTGATGTAAGTGTATGTTGTGGTAGTTGTCTTATGAATGTCACTTATTTTGATTGAATGAGTGCTACATATTTTGAAGAGTTGTTTTTCCATAATTTGCTAAAGGGGGGATTGTTGTTCCTTTTAGATTTGCTTCAAAACAACATCATGGAGAAGTCTTCAAGTTTTACAAGCTGCTTAAAGATATTTTGTTGGTGTAGAAGAGACACATGTTGGACGCGATGTGACAACATGTGGGTACGACATCTGGGCCTTGGTCAATATGCCATATTGTTGCGTTTTTTATTTTTGAGATTTTCAAATTAAGATTCAATTATATTTAAATTCTTTTATTCAGTAATGTAGTTATACAATTTTTGGACAATTGTGAAGATCAAATCAAGTAGAAATGTGATTAAAAATTGAATTTGAATTAAACCTAATCATATCTTTTTGTTGGAGATATTTAAGAAACAAATAATATCCAACTGATTATGCAAAGATTCTGGATTAAAATAAATCTATATCCAAAGAGAAAAGCCCATAATACGTTTGTTATATAATAAGATCAAGACATGCATTTGAGAGCAAGAAATACGTTGAAGAAATTAGATTGCAAGGGTTTATAGTCCTTGTTATTGCTTTATGTACACTACATTATGTATTAGTAACTTTGCATACTTGTTGGTTTGTCTAGTTGAGCTATAGTATTCAACATTGATAATTGAGTTAAACATCAATCACTAGGGTTTAGTGATTGAGAGAAAAAAATTGATAAACACAAATTTATTAATTTATTAAAATAATGTAACTTAAATGACATCATAATAATTTAAATATATTTTGTAACAATATATAATAGTTTAAATATTAAATTGACAATCATTATTGAAATTCTGGTATGACAGACTCAGATGTCGAATATGATGTTGAGACATCTTATCTGTTACTTATAAACATGGTAAGGCATACATATCAGTACTTAAATAATTCTGATATATCAAAGTCAAACATACTTCAGGATGTTGTGATATCTGATAGGACATTCAGTTCAGGTACTGCATAAAACATAAAACAGAAAAGATATAAAGAACACAGCAAAATTGTTAACCCAGTTCGATCAAATCAATCTACTCTGGGGGCTACCAAGCCAGGAAGGAAATCCACTATGTAGTATCAATTCAAAGACTTCTCAGCAAACACCTACAATTTACAGTCTTCTCACTTAATCACTACCAATGCAACTTCTACTTAGGAACTCCTAAATATGAGAAACTCATCCTTACTTCCAATCACCTCAATGATGTCTCACAGTTCTCAACTCTCAGTTGCTGATATTGACGAATTCATACCTATACAACAATTCACAAATAGACTCCATGCTTCCATGACAACAACTTAACCTTGCATAGCAGCTTCAATTAAGTATAATACTTCTCTTGCTTACAAGCTTCAAGAATCACAGGTGAAACAGCCACAATAGGGTTCCTTGTTACGCACGGCTGCCACAAGAACACAACCCTAATAATGTTTACATTTTCGGTTGATTGGGTTGATTCTAAACTAGGTTACAGGGTTTCTTTTATAACCTATTCCCTACTAGATTTGGGCCTAAACAATCACAACAATAGCTGCTACAAATATGCAGAAAAAATCTGCTACAAATATACCAAAAGATCTTCAAATCTAAAAACTCCTAAAATATCTCTAAATATAGAAACTCTATATTTTTCAATATTTGTCTTCAATTTAAATTGAGTCTTTAAGATCTTCTAAATCAGCACCCTTTAAATCAGCGCCACATATGATTGCATAATATCTCCAGAATATTCTGCATCTTTAAAAAATAATTCCACCTGTGATATCAAAATATTTTGTAGAATATTCTGCATAATTCAGATCTGATAAATCCCACTGTCATCACCTTGAATTAGGGTTAGTTAGTTTGTTACCTCCTTGATTCAAGGTGAGTTAGTTATTCTGTTATACTGAATTCAAATAACTAATCTCCCTAAAGATGCGCCCTGTATTGCTTATCTCTTTCCAATTAATTCCAGATAAATTCCCCTGAATTTACTCAGTTCTGTTGCGCATCATTTAAGTCTGGTAGCAGGTTTACAATGTCCCAACATCTGGTGTGACATCCTGATGTATTGACTTAAGTGTTACTCTGTTTGACAATGTCACAACATCTGGTGTGACATCCTGATATCTTGACTTAAGTTCATTAACTGTTACTCTGTGTTTACAATGTCACAACATCTGGTGTGACATCCTAAACTAAGTTCAACACTTCTTGTTTGATATCTATCTGTAACACATGACAGTAATGTTGTCATGACAGTTACAGATGTTTCAACATTTTCTTTGACATCTGTCTGTAACATATGACAGTAATGTTGTCATGACAGTTGCAGATGTTTCAACATCTTCTTTGACATCTGTCTGTAACATATGACAGTAATTCTATCATGACATTTGCAGATGTTTCAACATCGTCTTTGACATCTGCCAATTATTATAACCACATTTATCTGTTCCACCATGTCAGGACATCATGTTTGACATGTTCTTCCAGAATCTATACCATGTTAATTTAACATATGGAACTTCTTATTCAACATTTTCCAGCCATATTAGTTTTACCAAACATAATGCCAATCATAAAATAATAGAATTAACAATCTCCCCCTTTGGCTTATTTTGGCTAAAACTAATTTTCATACAGGTGTAGTAGTACCTTATGTAGAAGTTCCTTAACATCACATCTTCATATCAGACCTCAATAGTACACACTATTAATTCTCCCCCTTTTTAGCCATAAAAAGACAAAGGTACGATAATAACCATAGAGGTATATAATCTCCATAAGCTTGAAACACACACAAGCTTCACAATTCCTCAAGAATCAAACATAAACTGCAGAGAGCAGCTTTATACAATATAGCCTTCTAGTCTCCTAGGATACTCCTTATCTGGTTAAGGTATTACTCCCCCTTAACTCCACAAAATCAGTTTCACATACTTGTAACACACTCCCCAAGTCTAGGATACTCCATGCTTCTCTGTACATTGATGAAAGGAAAACATAAGACGCATCTTCATGTCTTCAAGAGCTCACCCTCTGTTCAATTCCCAATTGAACACATTCACTTCTTGTACCAAAGCATACCTGATTCCTTTCTTGGTTTGTAGTTACTACAGACTACACAAGATGAACATCTTCTAGCACACAGGTTCTTGACACTAAGCCTTTACACACCATAGGCCATACAATCCAGATAAAACACATTCAAACTAATTATGACATTAGAATGAATGTCCACAAAGAAACTTCCAAGCAATCAATACCTGATATACTTCAGTCTCTTCTACATGTTTCTTCCAATATAGATCATCTACTTCATCATTCTCCCATATGATTAGGTAGTCTAATAATAGAAACCATGTAGATAAACACCCCAGATAATGTACTAACACTTAGTTAGAACATTTTTCATACACCAAGACCTTATCACCATGATCCTAGATGTGCTCCACCAACTGGACTTACTATAACATAGTAATCCAATAACTGAAAATCTTCAACTACACTGTACCACCAGTTAGAATCAGAAATCCAGAAAAAGTGATAAACTCTCATCTACCTTCAAGAAGAATAAATCCCCTTGAGTCTTCAACTCATCACTCCTCTACCCAAGAGAAATTTGTTCCAAGACAATCCTCAAGAACAACCAGCTGCCACACTCTGATTATCTTGATTCTTCGAATCCACTTTAAAGATCAACCAATTACCACATTTTGATCACCTCCTTTATGAATCCTCATATGAAAAAGCCAATTGCCACATTTGTCTTCTTCACGTTTATAATAAATCTTCCAAAGATATCTTGATCAATAAAGTTGATCTTCACCAAGCTGTCAAGATAATAGGACTTATGAAGCATTCAATCCCTATAGATCATTCTATCTTAATTTATGTGTCACTTCACCGATTAGACTCTGATGTTGAACTAGATGTTTGAACATTATTAGCCCACATCCATCTGTTGAATTCAGGTCCTTCTTCTGCCACTTGAAAGAACCTCCTTCCTTTATAGAACAAGAGTTCCATGCTCTCATAGACTTGATTTATCCATCAAGTTTGAGTAAACAACATCCATTCTATTGGTTTTGCAGAAATTCCTACCGATAACACATATTGATGAGAAACTTCCAATGTTTCTCCAAAGTCTTCAAACCTGCCACTGTCTGATCATTCAGAAGGAATAGTTAAGAACTACACCTCATAACTATACCAAGGATGCCACCTTTCCTTGAGTAAGGCAGTCTTAACAAATTTATGATATCGCCACCTATCTTAACTCCATGATGAGCATTCTGGACTGCACCTAGATCAGAAATAAACCAATCCAAGTAGTCATCAAGATTATGATGTGTTCATGGTCTTTCATCTCCATCTTCAGAATCAACAATATCCATACCAGTTCTTGCCAAGAAACTTTCCAGAAATACACAACTCCTGTCACACAAGACTGAAGCCAATGCTACAACTTATGCAATACCTCTCCCATGATTCTGCACAAACTCTGATGATAAGATGTTCCAACATCTTTTTGAACATCACCAATCTTGAATCACAAGGATAATCAATCAAATATTTGTGAACTCCACAAACAACAATTGATCTTAAATCCTTGTATAATACCCTATCAGATAGTTCTACACAATCTAATCTTTTAATTTTGAAGGATTTTAAGGTTAGCTCCAGATAAGATTAGCAAGATCTCCTCATGTCATGGATAAACAATACTCCAACTGAGCATAAACTCCACTAATTCTGAACTTCACACCCCTGATGAACATACTCTCAAACCGAAAAACAATCATGAGTTTTACAAATTCATATACACTAGTTCTCTGAGAATACCACAAAGAGCACAACTGATAAATATCCTTATATATCCATACAAGACACACTTGATTTTATATTCCAAAATAGATGCTCTTAGTTTGCTTGCTCCAAAGGGTTCATACTGCCACTATCCATGACTAGTAGTAGAAGAAACTACTAGTTCAACAACCATTCTGATCAGACCTCTCAATCTGACATTCTTCCCTTGCTTCTAGCAATTGTTGGTCACATTGCTAGCTTTAATCATGACCAAAGTCATGCATTTATCACACACATTTGTAGATACATTTAGAAGCTTCTTTTATCTACCAATAGACATGATTGTTTCAATATCATTTAGGACTTCAACACAGAGCTCCAAAGACAATCTCTAAGGATCACACCTTCAGTAGCTAGTTCAGGTCATCACAAACTAAAACACTATGAAGAGAAATATACAGCCACAAAGAGAAAAGTAATTTCTCAACACTTCTTGAATTATGATGTTTAGACTGTAGTTCTGCACTTTTACATCAGACATATACATAATCCTCCGTTAATGTATTTTCTCATTGGTTGAAAGCACAACATCTTTCAAAGACAGATAAGCATTTAGCTCCTATCAGAGTATTCATTATCGGTTAGATGCATATCCTTATCAATAGCAGACAAATACTCAACTCCTGCCAAGGTTTTTATCATATGTGATAAGGTAACCTTCTCACACAAGGTAGGATATTTGGTTTGACATTCATTTCCTGCACACCTGTGGCACTTGCTCATCCCTATTTTATTAATCCACACCACATATCACTTCAAATTAGGTAAGTGGCTTTACCTGATATTCCACCATGAGCACAACTAACTTCCTTGGTTGAAGACTCAACATTTTTGAGATGATGTTCCAACATCAGATCTGACAACAATCTCAAACAAATTGATTTGACACTTACTACGGTTTTGGGGGTAACAACAGTAGTAATCCAAGGTACAACTCTTTGCAGAGGGTACGAGAGTTCACCAGAAGTTAATCATCCTTTTCTATCAGACCCAAATACATGCAGTGACTTGCATGATACATACCATATGATGAATAGTCCATCCTCCACTTCTAGGGACCATTCAAATGCTAATATGAACCTCTCAAGTTCCAACAGCTTTTCATTATATCATCCTTCTTCCTTTACCATGAACCAGAAAGTATCCCCCTTAGATCTCATCCAGAAACAGACCAGGATGCCTGCTCTGATACCAATTGAAATTTTGGTATGACAGACTCAGATGTCGAATATGATGTTGAGAAATCTTATCTGTTACTTATAAACATGGTAAGGCATACATATCAGTACTTAAATAATTCTGATATATCAAAGTCAAACATACTTCAGGATGTTGTGACATCTGATAGGACATTCAGTTCAGGTACTGCATAAAACATAAAACAGAAAAGATATAAAGAACACAGTAGAATTGTTAACCCAGTTCGATCAAATCAATCTACTCTGGGGGCTAGCAAGCCAGGAAGGAAATCCACTATGTAGTATCAATTCAAAGACATCTCAGAAAACACCTACAGTTTACAGTCTTCTCACTTAATCACTACAAATGCAACTTCTACTTAGGAACTCCTAAATATGAGAAACTCATCCTCACTTCCAATCACCTCAGTGATGTCTCAAAGTTCTCAACTCTCAGTTGCTGATATTGACGACTTCATACCTATACAACAATTCACAAATAGAATCCATGCTTCCATGACAACAACTTAACCTTTCTTAGCAGCTTCAATTAAGTACAATACTTCTCTTGCTTACAAGCTTCGAGAATCACAGGTGAAACAGCCATAATAGGGTTCCTTGTTACGCACGACTGCCACAAGAACACAACCCTAATAATGTTTACATTTTCGGTTGATTGGGTTGATTCTAAACTAGGTTACAGGGTTTCTTTTATAACCTATTCCCTACTAGATTTGGGCCTAAACAATCACAACAATAGCTGCTACAAATATGCAGAAAAAATCTGCTACAAATATACCAAAAGATCTTCAAATCTAAAAACTCCTAAAATATCTCTAAATATAGAAACTCTATATTTTTCAATATTTGTCTTCAATTTAAATTGAGTCTTTAAGATCTTCTAAATCAGCACCCTTTAAATCAGCGCCACATATGATTGCATAATATCTCCAGAATATTCTGCATCTTTAAAAAATAATTCCACCTGTGATATCAGAATATTTTGTAGAATATTCTGCATAATTCAGATTTGATAAATCCCACTGTCATCACCTTGAATTAGGGTTAGTTAGTTTATTACCTCCTTGATACAAGGTGAGTTAGTTATTCTGTTATAATGAATTCAGATAACTAATCTCCCTAAAGATGCGCCTTGTATTGCTTATCTCTTTCCAATTAATTCCAGATAAATTCCCCTGAATTTACTCAGTTCTGTTGCGCATCATTTAAGTCTGGTAGCAGGTTTACGATGTCCCAACATCTGGTGTGACATCCTGATGTCTTGACTTAAGTGTTACTCTGTTTGACAATGTCACAACATCTGGTGTGACATCCTGATATCTTGACTTAAGTTCATTAACTGTTACTCTGTTTGACAATGTCACAACATCTGGTGTGTCATCCTGAAGTAAGTTCAACACTTCTTGTTTGATATCTATCTGTAACACATGACAGTAATGTTGTCATGACAGTTGCAGATGTTTCAACATTTTCTTTGACATCTGTCTGTAACATATGACAGTAATGTTGTCATGACAGTTGCAGATGTTTCAACATTTTCTTTGACATCTGTCTGTAACATATGACAGTAATTCTGTCATGACATTTGCAGATGTTTCAACATCTTCTTTGACATCTGTCTGTAACATATGACAGTAATTCTGTCATGACATTTGCAGATGTTTCAACATCTTCTTTGACATCTGCCAATTATTATAACCACATTTTTCTGTGCCACCATGTCAGGACATCATGTTTGACATGTTCTTCCAGAATCTATACCATGTTAATTTAACATATGGAACTTCTTATTCAACATTTTCCAGCCATATTAGTTTTACCAAACATAATGCCAATCATAAAATAATAGAATTAACAATTATGATGGGTTCAATACTTACATGTGACAATTATTTTCATTTTGTTTTAATTTATTTAACACACTAAAAATAGTGGTTATATCGATCACTAATTCAATCTCGATTTCGGTTACTAAAATTCGGTCACTGAATATGTTGGCATAGCACTTTTTAAATAAAAAAATTTCAATCGCTTTATTGGTCGCTAAACAGTATAGTGGCCAATTTTTAAGCTTTTTCTATCTCTAATTCGGTCACTAAACACGAAGGTTTTAGTAGTGACCTAAATAAAAATTCATTAGGTAGTGTTAGGAAGAGACATTAAACAATATATGGCTTGTTGTTGTTTGTAAGACTAGTTGTACTAAACAACTAATAGTGAATTTCTTTTGTTCGGTTGAAAGTCGACCCTCTAGACGTAAGTGTTATTGCATCAAACTAGGATATCAATTATCATGTTCTTTATTATTTTTCTACTCCATCATCTTGTACAATTGAATCTATATTAATTGTAATAATTATGGTATAGCTTGTCGAACCAATTATCTAGGACATCGCGTTCTACATATGTCCCCTAAGGAACATAATTTCAGTAACAACAAAGTTGGTAGTTCCATATGAATGTGTATAACATGTATCGATAGTAAATTACCTCAAGTATTTCAAGGTAAGGTTGACTTGTAATTTTTTTTCTTCTAACTTGTATTTATGTATAATCAACTTCTTCAACCATGCCAATAACATATGTGTTAGGAATTTTAATAAATCGAATGGCTTGTACCGAGGCTTAGAATCGTGAACGAAATCACTTTCCTTAAAAGTATTTCAAGCACTCTCCAAAATGTCTTAGAGTTGGAACGTATGAATACCTAGGATAATTCAGCTTGTATCGGGTCTGCGTAAGACCGACGAAAACTCGATTATATAGCGTAGAGTGTTTGGAATTTTCTATAAGAGAATATTTGGTTTGTAATATGTTTTCTGAATTTCGGAATGAGGTATTTATAGGCATGCATGTGTTGTTTCACAAGGTTGCGACCCTTGATGAAACAATACCTTTTAACCAAAAGTTGTAATGTTTCCAACCATTGCCTATTTGCATTCCGCAACAACACTTCACGAAGTGTTGCTTCTCTTCCACTTTTCTTGTCATTTTGGAACACACCAATTGGACATTTAATTCTCATAAATTATAGCAATCCCCCACTTGTTCTAATAATGACAAGACCAATTCCAAAAAAGAGAAATAAAGAATGTTAATACAGTTAAGTATCTTTTGATTTGAACTTAACCTTAGTAAGAATAACGCAAAGTCTAATCGGAACGTTAGGTAGCTATGCTTTGAACCGTTATCCCATGTGATTAGACCGACATTACCATACACACATTCTTTAATGGTTCTTCGCCTACATCTCTCACCTAACACTATTTATGGTCATGTGTTTTTCCTGTTTTCATGAATTTTTCATGAGAGAAACTCCAACTCTCACTTTGAGACGGCACCATCTCGAAATTCACATAGGTGAAGTTCATTTTTGTATCCATTTCCTTGGAACAGATATCCTTGATATGAAACTTCATTAAGAGTTTCAAAAACTCAACCCTCGATATATAATAGTCAACATTATCACAAATTGTTATACAATCATCCAAATCAATGACTTGTTGTTACCCATTGAATCTTAGGTTAAGGTATATTAACTTCAGATTGGGTTGCTATCATTGTTGGAACTCTTACTCAAGGAGTTTCAACCTCCTACCTCTCGAGGTTGTTTTTACTAAGTCTTTGGCCAGTGGCTTAGTAAATGGATCAGGAAAATTATAGCTCGATCGTATATATGTGGATGGTTACATCCTTAATTAATTTTCTCACGAAAGAATGTATAAATACGACTTGAGTAGACCTTTTGTTATACTCATTTGTATGTTTTAGTTAAAGTGGTTTGACTACCATAATGTATCAACACCTTTGAAACATTTTCTTTAGCCAATGGAACTTTCAACAGAGGATCCCTCAACCATTCAACTTCTTCACTAGCGGAAGTAAGAGCCTTGAACTCTAATTCAATTGTTTAGAGAGTAATCCACATTTATTTCTTTCTCTTTTAAGAAATTTCACCCTCGACTATATACATATCCATCCAAATGTAGATTTGTGATATTTAACACTTGATATCCAACTTGCATCTGCATATCCTTCTAATATGAAAAAAAATCTACCGTAATGGAGACCAATATTTTTGGTTTTCATAAAATATTTGAAATTCCTAATGATGACCTTCTAGTGCTGACCATTTGTCTTGATAGTAAAATCTACTCATTTTACTAATTTCAAATGTTATGTAGGTTCTAGTACATTGCATACACTTGCATATTCCAATTGAACCACAACTCTTCCATCATTCTTTTGAGGTTTGACACTAGAATCAAATAAAGTGGTCATTTCTTTAAATCGTAAGTGTTTGAACTTATCAGATACTTTCTCAACATATTGTGTTTGACTAAGTTCATAACCCCCACTGTTTCGCTTTACTTTGACCCTCAAAGTGTGTCAACTAGTCCAAGATCATTCATCTTGAATGTGGAAATTAGAAACGTATTCACTTCTAAAATTCTATTTATATTGTTGTTGTTGATCAATCATATAATCAAAATGGAGACAAGTTAATAGCACAATATTCTCACACAACTTTTGTGTAAAAACACTTGTAACAAGAATCAGATGAAGAATATTTTTAGATAATCATGCTTGATGATGCAAGAAGGTTTTAGAGGAAGTGAGAGATGCAATTATGAGAAATTTAAAGTAGTATAGTATAAATTACAATGAACACCTTATTTATGTTTTGTCTTGAATCTTCACTTGAATTTCTATGTTAAGTCTTCTTGATCAACTTCATCTTTGATGTTCATAACACTTTTGAACCTTTTCTCCTTTGATAGTCTTTGTCTTCATCAAATTGAACTAGATAAATGATATATTCTTCTCAATCTCCCCCTTTTGATGATTTCAAACTCTTTGAATATCTTGTTTTGATAAGATTGAAAAGTCTCCCCCTAAGCCGCGTGTCTCCCTTTAATTGGTGAATCTTACAATGACAAAGTCAAATTTTTGATGTCATTGTTTCTGTGCTTGTTTTAGTCCATATAAGGATTTAACAATCTTGCATGCTATTACCTAAAAGAATATAACCTCATGGGTTCTTCATGTAAATCTCCTCACTGAGATCTCCATTTAGAAATGCTTGTTTGACATCCATAAGGTCATGCAAATAAGCTAATTCAAAGATAATCTAGTTTTGATTATGCCTGCTACTAGTGCATATGTGTTGAAATTACCAACACCTTTTTTTCGTATAAAACCCTTGGCTATTAATCTATAATTGAAGGTGTTTAGAGTATCATAACACTATGATACTTCCTTCAAAACACCTACTTGTTTCCAATAGGTCTTGATCCTTTAGTTAGATCAACAAGTTCTCAAGTATGGTTTCACATTATTCAATCCATTTGTCTTGGATATCATCTTTCCATATAGAGGAGTCTTTTAAAGCTATTGCTTTCTTATAAGTTTTAGGATCGTCTTCCACTTGAAGATTAGGAACCTTATGAACAAATTCTCACTTTTTCCTTCTACCAGATAAAAGAAATAAATAGATTATCAATTGCATTCGGTCCTTGATCCTTAGTCTTTCAGACTATCTTGCTTATTTAAAGTTTATGTGGTTTTTCAACAATCAATGTAGAACCTTCCTCACGAGGTTCTTCATTTGTGGAAATCTCAAATTCCTTATCCTCCGCGATAATTTTCTCAAAATTCCACAATTCATAATTCAATAGTTACATTAAACTCCAAATTCAGAAGTCTATAGAAGTCATCATCCATTTTCAGATGATCATTATTTTCCCGAATTTATGATAAATATCATTTATCATAAACATATTATTTCCAAAGAATTCAAATCAAAATTTAATTAATAATTATATTGACTTAGTGCAACATATTGAATTATATATGAAACAAATGAAACCAATGACCTTGATAATTTGTGTATGTATATATATACTGAAAGATTTAAATTATACAAAATCACAAATCTAATCTCATATCAATGTACTTTAAAAATAAAAGAAGACGTATACATAGTATATGAACTCTTTATTATTGTAATCACATCATGCAAACAAAACTCATGAACTTAAAAAAAAATGGTTTTTGAATGCATAGCATATAAGTTTTGTACAACTCCAAATATTAATAGTAACTATAGACAACATGAGTTTTAGCATATAGTAAATATTCATATTATATAGGCTATTTGAAACAATTATTAATATTATACTTCGGCAACAATATCTTCAACAACATTCTATTTAAAATTTACTTCCAATCCAAATAGCAAACTATTTAAGAATTATGAATTAAATTCATTATTTATTATAATATATATGTTTAAATCATTAAAACACAAACATCCTTTTGTCTCAGTAAGGTTCATATATCATGTTTCAATTATACTTTCTCTTAATATGATACTAGCATAATATATAATTAAGTTATAAGTATGTAACCTTATGAAATGAATGATATAAATACATATGATTACTGAGAGATGAATACATGTTTACATCATCAAATATTGCTTTATATTTATATTCATATATATTACTAAATGCTATCCATATACGATAAATACCATTATAAATATATTTATCTGTCATTTTCATAATAAATATGTCAATTAGGAGATCACAAACAATTATTACCGCATTTTGAAATTTATGCATAATAAATTTCCAGATTCATATATTAATAATTATTGAAAATTCTTAACATAAAATTCATGTATTCAGAGCTGGCATATCATGCATAGCATATACTATTATAGTTTGTTTCATACAACAAACAAAATTTTAATATAATTAACACCGTTTGAAAAGTGATGGTACTGTTATACAACCATTCATGATAAGACATTATTAATGATGCATTACTTAGCAATAAAATCCTATACAAGACAATGTCTATTATAATGCATTAAATTAAAACACATATGTAATACTTCTAGTATCTTAATTGAATTTTCACGCACTATACTTTAACACAATGCAGAAAGTTTCATATAATTATTTTAAACTACCGCAAAATTATTTTCATACAGAAATACAAAACAAATTGATATTTCATAGAATACATATGTAATTAATTATCTCTAATTAGCATAATTCGATATCAATCTATCATTATTGGAAAATTATAATATCGATAACTATCATCTGATATAAATAGTTAGAAATAAGATCATTTAAATCTTGATATTATGATTTAAACATACCCGGATTCATAACAATAATTCTTTTGTTTTTAAAATGCACCAACGACACAATACTCATTCAATGCTTGAAACGGAAGTCTCGGTTACCATTATTTGATAATACTTTTAAGATTGTTAGGAATTTTAATAAATTGAATGGATTGTACTGAGGCTTAGAATCATGAACGAAATCACTTTCCTTAAAAGTATTTCAAGCACTCTCCAAAATGTCTCAGAGTTGGAACGCATGAATACCCCAGATAATTCAGCCTGTATCGAGTCTGCGCAAGACCGGCAAAAACTCGATTATGTAGCGAAGAGTGTTTGGAATTTTGCATAAGAGAATATTTGGTTTGTAATATGTTTTCTGAATTTCGGAATGAGGTATTTATAGGCATGCATGTGTTGTTTCACAAGGTTGCGACCCTTGATGAAACAATACCTTTTAACCAAAAGTTGTAATGTTTCCAACCATTGCCTATTTTCATTCCGCAACAACACTTCACAAAGTGTTGCTTCTCTTCCACTTTTCTTGTCATTTTGGAACACACCAATTGGACATTTAATTCTCATAAATTATAACAATCCTCCACTTGTTCTAATAATGACAAGACCAATTCCAAAAAAGAGAAACAAAGAATGTTAATATATATAGTTAAGTATCTTTCAATACAATCCACTTCTCGGTACAATCCACTTCTCAAGTATTTCAAGGTAAGGTTGACATGTTATTTTTTTTCTTTCAACTTGTATTTATGTATAATCAACTTCTTCAACCATGCCAATAACATATGTATTTAAGGTCGTGTTAGATACATGATAAAATATGTATAAGGAATCATAAAAATAGAAATAATACTATCTTTAATGTATCCATATCTTTTGAGATAACCTTGTTCCATTTTCAACATATTATATCAACAAAAGGTTTAAAAGTGAGATTTTTTTGGTATTTCATGTTTTTTAACATTAGATATGGTGGTTCCACCGGTAAACTTTAGTAGAAACTTATGGTCGAAAGCTTTGAACATAAGATCACTTAGCCGAGGAAGAATGTTTGTGATTGTGCATATGTTGTTGATGGTTAAAACTGAATAAAAATGTCCTTAAAAGCGGTGGGTACAACTATATGAATATCATTTCCCTGAAGAAAAAAATATAGAATGAAAGTTATTAATTTTCATATATTAAAATATTGTCGATTAAACATATACTCAAACATTAGTTACTTACATCTTTGTTGATAAGGATGAGTTCCAAATTCCCCTTGTGGTTGGAAAATTCCCCTCGTATGTTTTACAGATTGAACGAAACCCCGATTAATAAGTATACTTGTATAAATACTTGAAACAAAACCTAATAAAGCATATAAAATTATCTGAAGGAAATGAAAACATAAACTTGTTGAACAATGAATGTGGACCTGAAAATCAATCGAAGGTAAAGTTGTCAAACAAAGAAAAGTAAACATTCAAACAAAATACGCAAAGCAACTGAAGAATTGTAGAAGCAAGCCTCTCAAATCATATTTTGATGATAACAACAAATTTATCAAGTCTTGAAAGCAAGCAAAAAGGATCGTTCAAAGCTCCATTCAAAAAGAGTTCATTAAGACAAAGTTCCGTATTGAAAGGTATATCTTATTTCTCATTAACCAATAATGTTTATTAAGTGTTCAACTTAGGATGCATTCACACTTGTTATTGTTTAAAACTAATCATTGTGTATGTCTTGTTAATGATCTTAATCTTAAAAGAATATTTTTGATTTCTGATCAAGTAACCGGTTACCGTGTAGGGAGTAACCATTTACTTCAACTTTTTTCTGAAAAATAATTTCTGTGTTACAGCAAGTAACCGGTTACCACTGTTCAAAATCCAGAAATTGATTCATTCAAATTTTGAAATTCGTCTTATATTTTTTTCAAACTGAATTGATATATCCTTTGACATTTTTGTATCTTTTCTAAGAGGTATCTTGTATCATATTTAAACTATTTTTTGTGCAGAATTTTTAAACACCCTCCTACAAATATTTTCATGAAACTTTTTCTTAATCAAAAATCTCAAACTTTCTAAAGTGCACTAAATTCAATTTTTCATACACTTTAGTGAACACTGATATCCATTGTTTATGAGTGAGAAATATAAAAGGAGAAGATAAACATTGCTTGATATTACAAGACTTCAACATTTCTACATTTCATCTTATTCAAAGATTATTTCTTGTATCGACTTACGATCCAGGATTGTTGGATGTAAGGGTTAGTGCTTGCAAGAGGATTGTTCTTGAACACTGTTGATGTATAGTTGTTACATAGTAGGCCTCACCGGTTTTTGTGTGATAGGTTGTACGATATTAAATTATAGTGAAAATCTCTTACGAGGTGTAAGGGGACTGGATGTACCTTCGGATTGTGAAGGGAACCAGGATAAACCTTTGTGTTCTTTTACTTTCCGCATTACCGCTTTTATTTCTTAAACACTTAAAAGAGAAAAATTCATCCACCGATAAAATAACCGAGAAAATTTTATATAACCTAATTCACCCACCCCCCTCTTAGGTTATCTCTATAACTACAACTTGCATCAGAGCAAGTTATAGGTAACTTGTTCCTAAAACTAGTGCAGAAATGACTTTTTACATCGGTCGAAAATGACTTTTTACATCGGTTCCGAGTCCGATGTAAAGGCAGCCGATGTAATAAGTCGTAGACATTTTACATCGGTTTTAGGACCGATGTAAAAAATATATCAACCACATCGGTTAATTTTTAAGTCTGATGTAAAAAAAAAATATAATTTTTTTTTCTAATGTAAAAAGGACTTTTTACATCGGTTGGAAGATAAAACCGATGTAATAGGTAGGCTTTTACATCGGTGCTTTCAAATAACCGATGTAAAAAGTGTGCCATACAGGGTACTTTTTACATCGGTTCCCCTTTAGCCCGATGTAAAAAGTGTGCCATACAGGGTACTTTTTACATCGGTTCTCCTTACGTCTGATGTAAAAAGTGTGCCATATAGTACTTTTTACATCGGTTTTCCTTTCGCCCGATGTAAAAAGTACTGTAGAAAATTTATATAATTTTACTATTTTTTAGCAGTTCCTGTAATTTTTTTGGTACCTAATTATTTAGCTATTCCTGTAAATATTTTTGGTACCTAATATTTCCTTCACATAGACCATATTTAGGTCGCTATTTTCATATATTTCTCACCAATATTCAATAAACCAAATATCTAGTACACATATATTCTTCCAAATGTACAAGTACACATATATTCTTCCAAATGTACTAGTATACACATATAATCATCTCAATATATAGGAGGTTTACTACTACAACAAGAACAACAAAAAATACACATTCAACCAATATTTCCCCCACTTGAATATCAACTTACAATATCCACAAGAATATGAGTTGTAACTTCGGTAGAAAACACAAAAATCAAATTTCCTAAAAATAAATAATAACAGCAATTAATAACCAAAAGACAACACCAAAGTCAATATCTTCAAATAGAGAATTCTATATATCTTACCAGATAAAGCTTAACTTTTATACAACTCAAAGAAACATGTTGCCCAACGGAGTCGCAAATCATACAAATCATCTTCTTTTAATTCTGTTGGGTCATTAAATACCTACAACACATAAATAACAATATAGAGTTATTTTGGAAAATTCACATTAAGTTGCAAAATGCAAAGTAAATAACAAAGTAAAGTTATATTTATTATCGTCATCCAATTATCGGTTATCTTTGCAGAAACAATATCCAACATATTTTTCATCACATAGTACCCACAATCATCAGAGTTATTTTGTTTCCTTGTCTACAAATGAATATATGACATCATTTTCCAATACTTATATGATAAAATTAAATTTATACTTATAATTTACACCACTTACTATGGGTCGAAGCCATGTAGGCTTTCTTCTAATGCCATGTGCCGCTTGATGAACCCCTAAGGCACTAATAAAGAAGGCAAAAAAACCATATAAAGCCACATAAAATATGGAATTACTTTTGTAACAAATTATGTATATAAGATATAGTGAACATAAAAGATAAACTTACGTTGTAACAAGTTTCGTCATGGTTTGATTAAGTTCCCGATGAAGTGAACAGAAGACGACCACCGTATTGTCTTTTGGACAAATGACTATTAATTGCCAATGAGATCTGTATGTGCATGTTGAAGTACAAAAGTCAGAATTTCATATTAACAAAGTTATAAAATAGAATTTCATACATATACCCATGAATAAATGGTAGCAAGTGACACACTTTCTCTTCGTGATCACGTAACATGTCTTGTATGTATTTTCTAACTTTTGCTTCAGTTTTTGCCACATTATCAACATACGAACACAAAGCAGAGTCCAATATCCCATATACTTCTGATTGTGATGTATCAATACACAAACGATGAATATACCTAATTATAACATAAACATTAGAATCAAAGTGACAGGAGTTATAACATATGAAAATATTTGAGAGTAATAAAAAAGAAAATATACTTACGTGGACCATACTTGCAAAGTAGAAACGTCAAGCCAATGTTGTCCCATCAACAACTCTCTGATACATTTTGCTGACATATAAAAATTTGAGACACTCACACAATGACTTAATTCTAATTCAAAGTAATCCATTTGTGTGTCACTCCTTTTCAGAACCATTTTTACTAATCTCTCAACATTGTCTTCCTCTTCCATTTTGCTTACTTTTACAATTGAACAACTTCCTTTGCCGCTTCCATCCACAGTTTCCCTTTGTTCAATGCAATTATTATTTGCTGTGCTTTGGGAGATACCCGTAGACTTAAGTGTCTCCATGAAAGATTGTTGCATTGCCTTACGCTCTTCAACCCACTGTTGCGCTAAATCCGCTCTAATTTTTGCTTCCAATTGAGATGACAATTGTGCAAATTGTTCTGATACATCGATATCTTGTCTTTGACGTGATCTTCCAAAGAAAGTGCTCTGTTTATGGTGTTTTCCAACACCACGAACACGGCCACCATGCTCAGATGTTCCAATGGCTGCTGTTAAGATATCGTGACGTCCATCCGGAACAAATGCACCCTTTTCAACTTCTTCAACTAGAGAGTCCTACAAATGCACCACAACTTTGTCAATATAGTTTTTATCAAACAAAATTATAATGATACTTGAAGAATTTTACTTACAATTTTCTCTGCAACAACTTGTGTAGCCTGTGATGTGTATTCTCCCCCTTTCTTTTGTCGTGCTCTCTTCCATAACTCATGGCGTGAAGGTGGAGATGGGCTACCCGTATCATCTACATTAGAATCATCTCTCGATAATCTCCTTTCATTTATCATTTTCTCTTCAAGCAAACGATACCCTCCACGAGATAATACATGTGGGTATGCATTCTTAGCCACATTTTTTGCACCCTTTTCACTTTTTTCCTATTAAAAATTGAAAAAGTTACTAATCATACTAAATATAATAACAATGTTACTAAGCACAATAAACATAATAAAAATTTATAACTCATACTAACCTTAAATTCAGATGAATCCCGAGACTTCAGAAATTCTTTCCATACTTCTTCTTTAATATAAGGATATCTGATATATGTCGGAGCGAGACCATCTTTGGGCTTTCTAATATATTCACTTGTGAGCTGTGTCTTAAAACCTCTCCATCGCTCTCCAGCATATTTAATCCACTCTTTCTTCAATGGATCCTTTTTTGCATCAAGAGGTTCTGGAATAGTGAAATGAGCCTACACATATAATATATAGCATATGTTATTAGCATATGAATATAAAACATAATTAGAAATCAAAATAAGCAAAAATACCTGAACATCAGTCCAAATGGCCTCTTTTATGTCATTATCTACGTTTTTCCACTCACCTTTCAAAATACTACATCTCTGTCGAGCAAGAGATGCTATGTAACTCTTAAAATTTGAAGCATTTTTTCCAAAACCCGTACATTCATGGGTTCTTGGATCAAACTTCACCTTTATCTTCTCACCTGTTTGGTGAACTTTGTCAATTTGTGTCATTAAAGTGGGACCTCTAACTCTTTTTTTTGTAGGGTCACTAGATGAAGAAGGGTTGTCTGTTGAATCAGCCATGTATCTGTTCACATAAAATAAAAACAATTAGACATCAAATTAGACAAAAAATATAGCAAAAATATAAAAAATTATACATTAAATTAAGCAAAAATATAAACAATTAGACATCAAAGCAAGCACAAAATAAATAAATAAATAACTTACTAGTCCTCCCATATCCCTTCTCCATGATCTGTGCGAATAGCATGCACATCATCCTCTTCATTTTCTTCAATGAAGGTAGGCACATTTCTTGAGAAAGGAGGAGTTTCGGAAATATCAAGGTTGGCATCTTGATTTTCATCACTATCATGCATCTTTCCTTGTATAACCACCGACCACCTTTTATCAGAAGGATCTGTGACATAAAACACTTGTTTTGCTTGAGACGCCATAATGAAAGGTTCGTCCGCATAAGCTAACTTGCTAAGATCAACCAATGTAACTCCAAATTCATCGATTCTTACACCACTATTGATATCAATCCATTTGCATTTAAAAACGGGAACTTTAAACACAACATAATCAACTTCCCAAATCTCTTCAATCACCCCAAAGTAGGGTGTAGATGCCATAACCGGATTTTCATCTTTAGCACTAGAGAAGTGCATGGACTCGGCCACAATCATCACCCCACTATTTTGTGTGGTACTACGGTCATCCTTTGACTTTGTATAAAAGCAAGTTTTATTAATATCATATCCACTCCAAGTTATTATGTTACATTTCGGCTCATAGGACAACCACTTAATTGTATTAGATGCACTATCATCATTAGCAATTTTCTCTTTAAACCACTCAGAGAAACTCTTATTGTGCTCTTTTAACAACCATCTTTCATTCATCTTGGGGTGCCTTTTCTTTATGATGCTTTTGTGAGCAGATAAGTAAGGTTGAACTTCATCCGTGTTATTCAAAATATACAAATGAGCTTGAACAACAACAGCAATACTTAAACTCTTGACATTTAAACCTTGTGTACCCATACCCTCACATCTTCCATCATGACGATACTTAGGAACCCCTACAGCATCCACTTCTGATAAATAGTTTGAACAAAACTCAATTGCCTCTTCTGCAATGTACCTCTCAACAATCGATGCTTCCGGCCGGTGTGGATTTTTTGTATAACCTTTTAGGATCTTCATGTATCGTTCTGTTGGATACATCCATCGTAAAAAAATTGGGCCACAAATTCTAATCTCCCTTACTAGATGAACAATCAAGTGAACCATAATGTCGAAAAATGAAGGAGGAAAATACATCTCTAATTGGCACAAGATAACTGAAGCCTCATTTTCCAAAACATCTAACTTTGATGGATCAATGGATTTACAACAAATTGCATTGAAAAATAAGCACAACCTGGTTATAGTCTTCCTAACATTGTTAGGCAATATCCCACGAATAGCCACTGGTAGTATTTGTTGCATTAAGACATGACAGTCATGAGATTTTAAGCCAATTAGTTTGAGATCTTTAATAGATACAAGCCTCTTGACATTTGATGAGTAACCATGCGGAACTTTAATACTTTGTAAACACTCACAAAAACTTGTTTTCTCTTTTTTAGACAAAGTGTAGCAGGCAGGAGGCAAATATATCTTGTTGCCTATATGTTGTGGAGTTAACTCTTCTCGTATACCCATCAAACCCAAATCCACACGAGCATTATAACCATCTTTTGTTTTGCCATGAATGTTGAGAAGTGTTCCGAGTAAACTATCACATACATTTTTCTCCACGTGCATCACATCAATACAATGTCTTACATCAAGACTAGACCAATATGGAAGATCGAAGAAAACTGACCTCTTTTTCCATAAATTTTTCGTATTTGATTTCTTTTTGTATTTACCAAACTCAACATTAATGCCCTGTTGTCGTTGATAAACTTCCTCTCCAGTTAAGGGCTTTGGAGCTTCACCATGCTCTTGTTCCCCATTGAAAGCTTTTCGCAATCTACGATATGGATGATAACGAGCTAGAAATTTTCTATGTCCAAGATAAACAGTTTTCTTTCCTTTCTCAAGTTGGAGGTAACTTGTGTCTTCTTCACATATAGGACATGCATTATGCCCTTTAACTTTATAACCAGACAAATTACCATACGCCGGAAAATCGTTGATGGTGCAAAACAACATGGCATGCATATTGAAATGTTCACCAGAATACGCATCAAAAACATCCACCCCTTCATCCCATAATACTCTTAAATCATCAATCAAGGGACTTAGATAAACATCTATGTCATTTCCCGGTTGTTTTGGGCCAGAAATCATCATGGATAACATAATATATTTACGCTTCATGCATAACCTAGGAGATAGGTTGTAAATCATCAGGAGAACAGGCCAAGAAGAATGATTAGTACTTAGATTACCAAACGGATTCATTCCATCAGTAGAAAGTCCAAGTCTAAGGTTTCTCGACTCTTTGCCAAAATTTGGAAACAAAGAATCTATTTTCTTCCACTGCAAAGAATCAACTACATGACGAATTTGTCCATCACATTTTCTCTCTTCGGCATGCCATCTAAGATTCCTTGCGTCATTTTCATTTGTGAAGAGTCTCTTGAACCTTGGAATTATTGGTAGGTACCATACCACTTTCGCGGGAGGACCCTTTTTGACAACCTCATCATCACTAGAATCACCATCTTTCTTTTTGTAGCGTGACGCCTTGCACTTCAGACAATGATTATAGTTTACATACTCTTTTCTGTATAATATGCAATCATTAGGACATGCATGTATCTTTTCATACTCCAAACCCATTGGACACAATATCTTTTTTGCCTCGTAATAACGATTTGGCAATACGTTACCTTCTGGAAGCATCTGTGTCAACAATTCAAGCAATTCGGTAAAACTTTTGTCACTCCACCCATTATTTGCCTTCAAATTAAACAATTTTAACACGGCTGACAAACGTGTAAAATTAGTGCATCCCGGGTACAAAGGTTGATCCTTGTCACTGTATAACGTATCATACGCATGTGCCTTTTTAAACGAATCTTGTCCAATATCACGCATCATATCTTCCAGACGATCATCATCCATTTCTACACCAATATTATCTTTTTGGGACACATTTGACTTTTCTACTACCTCACCGTGCCATATCCATTGTGTATAACTTTGACAAATCCCATGACAAATTAGATGATCCATGATTGCCTTCTTATTAAGTTTTGGTTCGCGATTTGCGTAACGAACACATGGACAGAGAAAAAGCACATCAACACTTTTTTCACCATTACTTTTAGGAGGAGGAAGATTTTTTTTAGCATTGCTTTCAGCAAACTGTAGAAATTCCTTCACTCCATGTTCGTACTCAACACTTAATCGATTAGCTTTTATCCAACTACGATTCATACCTATGTTCCGGAATTAATGCATACAGATCAGATAAATTATTTAGACACCTATAATAGTCGCTCTCTTGGACATTAGAAAGAATGCAAAAGTCTCTACATGCAAACACATGACATGAATAAAGAAGAAGTTATAAATAATTAAAAAAGAACCTGCAATATGGTGTGGCCGGCCAGATGACTCACGGGTGACGATGCAGAAGTTCTCGTCGACACACAAATTCTACGAGAAACAATATCATCACAACATGTATAAAATAAAAATGGCTAAAAACAAATATATATTTATTCAAGCAAACAATATCTATATATATATATATTTCTAAGATAAAATTAGAACTTTTGTAAATTACTAACTAAAGATTTTTTTCTTATATATTAATTACATAATTCATACTGTTATACTCGCAATAAAGACATGAGTATATCCAATAATAATTATTAAAAAAAAACCATAGATCCACATGACAAGAGAAAGAACCGAGGATAACATTCTATAGAAATTTTTTAATAGAATTCTTTATGGAAAATGGGAAAAATACATCTAGTGATTCAAATTCTAGAAGTTTCAAAAATGCTATAAACAGCATGGAAACATGGTCCTCAATCCTCATCCGACACATCCTCATCATCTTCTTCCTCCTCTTCGGTACCGTTCACATCCTCATCAACATGCTCGGTGGTGGTTCGGGAGCTTAAGACAAGGTTCCGAAGGCTTTTGATGGCATGCATGGCTTCATGGTGGTGTGACATCATGGTTGAGTAGAGGAAGTCATTGGTAACGTCGGTTTCCGGAATAGGTGGGATGGAGGTGGAGGATCCGTCATCATACATATAAGTTCCATCATTGGCTTGAACAATGTCGGTGTTCTTGATGATTGTGACTCTGTTGATTTCATTTCCCGTAGTAACCATCGAATTTATTTCCATTATTATTGTTACATGCTTTTGGGATACCCTGTCCACGGCACGTCGGCACCTCATCATCCATAGTAAATTAACAATATAATATTGGCAATCACAGAAGAACCAACACAAAACGATAAAGGTTCATTCTTTTAATTTATCAAGTGACGAAAGTAATATTATTATACTAAAAGAGATGAGAATGATGGATATATATATTCAGCAAACAAACAGGTAATACCTAGCCGGTGGAGTGTTGCGGCGGCCGGCGTTGAACCGGTGGACAGAGGCGGTGGGAAAGAGACGGTGAAGGGCTGAAGAAGGAAGCTTACGACGACGTCGGTGAAGGGCTGAAGAACGGAAGACGGAAGAGAGAAGACGGCGTCGGTGAAGGACGGAAGACGGAGAGAGAAGACGGCGTCGGTCGGTGAAGGGACGGCGTCGGTGAAGGTACGGCGTCGGTGAAGGTACGGTTGAAGAGAAGGAAGACGGAAGAGAGAAGACGGAAGGCTGCGGCGGCTGTTTCTACTGTTTCTACTGTTTCAAAGTTACTGTTTCTAAAGTTATGTTTTAGGTTTTAGGTTATATTTTTTTATTGAATTAATTAAATCGGTTTAAATTAAAACCGATGTGATAGCCAAATGAATTTTTGTATTATTTTTTTTTATACTTTTTAAATCGGTTTATAAGCCAACCGATGTGATAGCCTAAATGATTTATTTTGAAATTTTTTATTAGAAACTTTTTAAATCGGTTTATATGCTAACCGATGTAATAGAGTAATTTATTAAACTTTTTAAATCGGTTTATAAGCCAACCGATATAAAAGGTCTATATTGTTTTTCTTTTATTTTTTTTAAATTTTTTATTAGAGACTTATTACATCGGGTGTGCCTTTAACCGATGTAATATGGTCTATTTTTTTTTTTTGATTTTCTTTTAATATTTTTTGAAATTTTTTTTAATGTAACTTTTCACATCGGTTAACTCATAAACCGATGTAATAGCTATTTTCATTTTTTTTGAATTTTTTTGAATTGTTTTTTAAATGACTTTTTACATCGGATTTTGAAAAACCGATGTAAAAGGCTTTAGATGAATTTTTTGTTATTTACAAAACTGCCACCGCATTACTTTTTACATCGGTTTTTATCAATAACCGATGTAACATCCCTTATAACAATTTATGTTATTATTTACGAAACTGCCACCGCATTATTTTTTACATCATTTTTAACAAATGCCTGATGTAAAATCATTTTACCAAATGTCTTTTTTTTAGCATGGCTTTCGCAAGTACAAATTCGGTTTTCAAAGACGGTGGAAGTAGCAGCAAGCCCCCACTCTTCTCCGGCGAATATTTTGATTTCTGGAAAATCACAATGAAAGCACGTCTTGAAGCCCAAGGAGAAGGCATATGGGAAGCAATCGAAGAAGGTCCACACAATTCTGTAAACGTGATCAATGGTGTTGGAACCCCGAAGTTGAAAAGCACATATGATGAAAATGATAAGAAAAAGATTCTAAACTAGAAAAAAGCAATCAACATATTCCAAAGCACCCTCAGTATGGACGATTTCTTCCGTATATCACTGTGCAAATCAGCAAAATAGATTTGGGACACCTTGGTTGAAACGTATAAAGGAACTACTGAAGTAAAGAGATCGAGGCTAAACACATTGAGTCGAGAATATGAGATGTTCTGTATGCAGCCTGGTGAATCTATTGTTTCCTTGCAAAATAGATTCGTTCATCTAACAAATCACTTGATTGCTCTCGGGAAAACCTTCACCAATGATGATCTCAACCTGAAAGTCCTAAGATCTTTGACAATGGAATGGCAACCGAAAGTGACCGTTATTTCGGAAAAGAAGAGTCTCTCAACGATGACATCTGCGTCCTTATTTGGTAAACTTCAAGAGCATGAATTGGAACTTGGAAGGCTCGAGAAGCATGAAATCCAAGAAAAGAAGTCCAAGGGAATTGCCTTGAAGGTTCATTCAAAAAATGACAAAGATGATGAGACTTCCGAAGATGAGAACTTTATGCTTCTTGTAAATAAGCTTGGTAAGTTTTTTAATAAAAATAAAAATTCCTCTTATCCTAACAAGAATAAACATTTCAGGAAAAAGAAAACATCCACATCAATGCAAGACATCACTTGTTATGAATGTGGAAAGCAAGGTCACATAAATACGGATTGCCCGAAACTTGCAAAGAAAGGAGGATTCAAAGGCAAGAAGGATTTCAAGAATAAGAAGGCTTATGTTGCTTGGGACGATAATGAGATAAGTTCCTCATCGGAATCAGAAAGCGATGAATGTGCGAATATGACTCTTATGGCTTCACATCACTCTGATTAAGAAATCAATGAGGTTAGTAGCAATTTTTCAATCTATGAGAATGATGCACATGAAGTTATAGATGAACTTCTAAAAGAATTCAAGACTTTGTATAAAAGCATTTCATCATAAAAGAAACAAATTTCATCTTTAGAAGAACAAAATATCGCTTTTGAAAAATATATTGAAAGTGAAAAAAAAAATTGATGGATGAAAAACAAAGTCTTGTATGAAAAAATTATGAATCCTTATCCTTTCAAATTGTTCAACTTAAAAGAGTTTTAGAAAGATATGAAAAAGGTCAAATTGGCTTGGAGGAAATTCTTAGACATCAAAGATATCCTAATCATAAAAGTGGTTTAGGATATTCTAAGTTTTCCAAACAAGCACAAATGAGACCATTTTTGTGAAATCAAGTGAACAAGTTGTTAAGGAAAAGGAAACCAATTTTAAAAGTGTGCATCAAAGTCATAAAAAGAAAAGAATTGTTAAGAAAAAGAGTTATGTTCCTAGATATAAAAGTCACTTTCAACCTACTTGTTTTTATTGTGGAATCAAAGGGCACACACCTAATGCTTGCTATGTGCGCAATATTGGCGTTGCTAAAGGGCATTATGTGTGGGTTGAAAAGGGTACTAACTATCAAGGACCCAAAGTAATTTGGGTACCTAAAAATACTTGATTTTGTTTTGTAGGTATGATTGAAGACAACTTCTAATCAATAGTATCTTGATAGTGGTTGTTCAAAGCATATGACAGGCAACATCAATAAATTTTCAAATCTATCTTTAAAGGCCAAAGGATACGTTACTTACGGTGATGATAATAAAGGAAAGATACTTGGAGTAGGAACCATTGGTGCATCTCCATTCACAATCATCGAAGACGTTCTTTATGTTGAAGGCCTTAAACACAACTTACTTAGCATAAGTCAATTGTGTGACAAAGGGTTCCGAATCAACTTCACAAAGGAGGAATGTTTGATAGAACATGAAGTCACCCACGACATTTTGCTAAAAGGTAAAAGAATAAATAATATTTTTATGATTTCTTTTGATGACTCTTCCTTGAAGGTAAAATGCCTATTGACAAACAACAACGAGGCGTGGCTATGGCATAAAAGGTTTGCTCACATTCACATGGAGCACTTAAACAAGTTGATAAAGCATGACCTAGTTGTTGGTCTTCCAAAGATAAAGTTCATCAAGGATAAGCTTTGTGACGCATGTCAAAAGGGAAAGAAAACCAAGACAACTTTCAAGTACAAGAAAGTGGTGTCCACATCAATACCACTTCAATTGTTGCATATGGATCTCTTCGGTCCATCAAGAACGAAAAGCTTCGGAGATAATCTTTATGCGTTAGTTATTGTTGATGATTTATCTCGATATACGTGGACATTGTTTTTAGTGCAGAAAAGTGATGCTTTCAAAGCATTCAAAAAGTATGCAAAGCTAATATAAAACGAGAAGTCACTCACTATAGCCTCCATTAGAAGTGATCATGGTGGAGAATTTCAAAACTGATCCTTTGAAGATTTTTGCGAAGAGCATGGAATTTCTCACAACTTTTCCGCACCAAGGACTCCTCAACAAAACGGTGTCGTAGAAGGGAAGAATATGTCATTGGTGGAGCTTGCAAGAACAATGCTTAGCAACTCAAATCTTCCTAAGTATTTTTGGGCGGATGCGGTTAGCACAACTTGTTTCGTAAGCAACCGTGTCAACATTCGACCAATTCTTAAGAAGACTCTGTATGAGTTGTTCAAGGGTAGGAAACCAAACATATCATTCTTTCACATATTCGGATGCAAATGTTTCGTTCTCAACAAAGACAAGGACAATCTCGGTAAGTTTGATGAGAAGTCCGACGAAGGTATATTCCTTGGTTATTCCCTATCTAGTATAACTTTTAGAATTTTTAATAAACGAACTCTTTTTATTGAAGAATCTATTCATGTTTCGTTTGATGAGACTAACCCCTCGAAAAAGGATAATATTATTGTGGATGATGATGATGATATAGTAGATACGCCACAACAACAAAAGGAGATATCAAAGGATCTAGTAATACCACAAGAAGATGACTCACCAATCATTGAAGAACATCAAGATCTTCCGAAGGAATGGAGAACTCATATAGATCACCTGATAGATAAAGTTATTGGTGATATTAGCCAAGGCGTTGCAACTCGACTAAATCTCAAGGATGCTTGTCTCAACATGGCTTTGGTGTCTCAAATTGAACCAACCAAAATCGATGAAGCCTTAGGCGACGATCAATGGATAATAGCAATGCAATAAGAACTCAACCAATTCGAAAGGAATCAAGTTTGGAGTCTTGTACCAAGACCGAACAACAAGCACATCATAGGAACGAGATGGGTGTTCAAGAAAAAACTTGAAGAGAATGGAATCATAGTTCGTAACAAAGCAAGATTGGTTGCACAAGGCTACAACCAAGAAGAAGGAATCGACTTTGATGAAACGTTTGCTCTGGTAGCAAGGTTAGAAGCAATTATATTATTACTTGCTTACGCTTGTTCCATGAATTTTCAGTTGTACCAGATGGATGTCAAAAGCGCTTTCCTGAATGGCTATATCAATGAAGAAGTCTATGTTAAACAACCTCCGGGTTTTGAAGACTTCAAGAATCCCTCTCATGTTTACAAGTTGAAGAAGGCTCTTTATGGTTTAAAGCAAGCACCAAGGGTGTGGTATGACCGCCTCAACAACTTTTTATGTGAGAAGGGTTTTGCAAAAGGAAAGGTTGACAAGTCGTTGTTCTTAAAGAATTTCAAGGGTAACACCTTATTGGTTCAAGTCTATATCGATGACATCATCTTTGGTTCAACAAACAAAGATCTTTGAGAAGAGTTTTCACTTATGATGCAAGGAGAATTCGAAATGTCCATGATGGGAAAAATGAACTATTTCCTTGGACTTCAAATCAAGAAAACAAAGGATGGCATCTTCATCAACCAATCCAAGTATTGCAAGGAATTATTGAAAAGATTCGATATGGATAGTTGCAAGGTGATGCCCACTCTGATGGGATCCAGAACGTACGTTGATCAAGATGAATTTGGCACTTCAATTGATATCACAAAATATCGAGGTATGATCGGTTCATTATTATATTTGACTGCAAGTCGTCCTGACATTATGTTTAGTGTTTGTTTGTTTGCATGCTTTCAAGAAAATCCGAAGGAATCACATCTCACTACCGTGAAGATGATTATGAAGTATCTCAAAGGAACAACGAATGTCGGACTATGGTATCCAAAAGGTAGTACATGTTCTTTAATTGGTTATTCTGATGCTGATTATGCAGGATGTAAAACCGATAGAAAAAGCACAAGTGGTACTTGTCACATTCTCGAGAATGCACTAGTGTCGTGGGCATGTAAGAAGCAATCATGCGTTGCACTTAGCACGGCCGAAGCGGAGTACATCACAGAAGGCAGTTGTTGTGCACAGATCTTGTGGCTTAAGCAACAACTCCTTGATTTTGGTGTAGACCTTGGTTGCATTCCCCTCTGATGCGATAACACAAGTGCCATCAACATCACAAAGAACCCGGTCATGCATTCAAGGACAAAGCACATAGACATCTGGCATCATTTTCTTCGAGATCACGTGCTCAACGGAGATGTAGATGTTACTTTCGTGGATACACACAACCAACTTGCCGACATATTCACTAAACCATTGGCGAAAGAACCTTTCTTCAAGATTCGGTGAGAACTTGGCATTCTCGACGAAGGTGACATCTAAACTTAACTTAAACTTGCTTGTTATGTGTTATAATAAGCTTAAAATATGATTATTTTCACTCTTATGTTACAAAATGCTAGCACTCCATTTTCGTCGTTTTTTATTTTTCTCTCTTTCGGATACCCGAAAATAATCGGGCTCAAAATAATTTTTGATCAAAAGTTACGAAATATTATGTGCTAACACTTTGCGAAAAGTTTTTGTCAAAAATCATTACCCTTTAAGTTCTACATTGTTGCTGTTTTTTTTTTAATTTTTGAAAATTTGAAGCAAGTAACCGGTAACCAAGTAGGTAGTAACCGGTTACCATTGCCATTTTCTGATTATTTTTAAAACGCAGAATGCTTTATGAAATGCTACATGTTTTCTTTATGTTTTTATGTTCTTAGTTTAATATTTCTATTTAAGTCTTTATGGTGTTAGTTTACCGTTCTCGTACCGTGTTGCTTATTAAAATTCAGTTATGCTTATGTTCGTCAAAACTCATGTTTCGTATAATATATGTTTTTTTCTTGTTTCTACATGATTATCTATTTTATGGCTTATATTACTTTTAAAGCTTTCATGTGATAACTTATTATTAAAGTACTTTTCCCATCCTTTTTGTGGATGACAAAGGGGGAGAAGTCTTTAGTATGCATTCTTGTTTCTCTCATTATGCAGAATTTCTTTTACAAACCTCTTAGTATCACTTTGAGGGGGAGCACCTTCAAAGGGAGAGTTTTTGGAGAAACCAAGAAGCAAAATTTATTCATTTTTCACTTTTGGTTATCATCATCAAAAAGGGGGAGATTGTAGAAGCAAGCCTCTCAAATCATATTTTGATGATAACAACAAATTTATCAAGTCTTGAAAGGAAGCAAAAAGGATCGTTCAAAGCTCCATTCAAAAAGAGTTCATTAAGACAAAGTTTCGCATTGGAAGGTATATCTTATTTCTCATGAACCAATAATGTTTATTAAGTGTTCAACTTAGGATGCACTCACAGTTGTTATTGTCTAAAACTAATCATTGTGCATGTCTTGTTACTGATCTTAATCTTAAAAGAATTTTTCTGATTTCTGATCAAGTAACCGGTTACCGTGTAGGTAGTAACCAGTTACTTCAACTTTTTTCTGAAAAATAATTTCTGCGTTACACCAAGTAACTGGTTACCCATGGGGTAGTAACCGCTTACCACTGTTCAAAATCCAGAAATTGATTTATTCAAATTTTGAAATTTGTCTTATTTTTTTTCAAACTGAATTCAGATATCCTTTCACATTTTTGCATCTTTTCCAAGATGTATCTTGTATCATATTTAAACTATTTTTTGTGCAGAATTTTTAAAAAATTTTCATAAAACTTTTTCTTACTCAAAAATCTCAAACTTTCTAAAGTGCAATAAATTCATTTTTTCATACACTTTAGTGAACACTGATATCCATTGTTTATGAGTGAGAAATATAAAAGGAGAAGATCAACATTGCTTGATATTACAAGACTTCAACATTTCTACATTTTATCTAATTTAAAGATTATTTCTTGTATCGACTTACGATCCAGGATTGTTGGATGCAAGGGTTAGTGCTTGCAAGAGGATTATTCTTGCACACTGTTGATAAATAGTTGTTAGATAGTTGGCTTCACCGGTTTTGGTGTGATAGGTTGTACGATCTAAAACTATAGTGAAAATCTCTTACAAGGTGTAAGGGGACTGGATGTACCTTTGGATTGTGAAGGGAACCAGTATAAACCTTTGTGTTCTCTTACTTTCTGCATTACCGCTTTTATTTCTTAAACACTTAAAAGAGAAAAATCCATCCACCGATAAAATAACCGAGAAAATTTCATATAACCTAATTCACCCCCCACCCATCTTAGGCTATCTCTGTAACAATAAGAATGAGATGAAAGAGGGAAAAGATAAAGAAGATGAAAGAGTGAGAAGAATGAGACATGAGTATGGTGAAGATTAAAGTATCATGCATAAAAATGTGATTGGATGTTGAGTTGACAATGTGTGGATACATAACCAGAACCAGACAAACCAAATAATATAAATAGAAAAGGTAACATTTGGAAAAGTAGTTGATTCAAAAAACAATATATTGCATACTACAAAAAGCTATTAGTTTGCATCCAACCAAGTGATGTCAATAGTTGAATTTTTTTTTTAATTGGCTACACTATGCCAAACAAGACATACGACAATGCTTTTGTTCCCTTTAAAAATGCTTAAAAGCGTTGTATAAGCCTGCACTGTAGCAGGTAAAGACATCATTTTTATTTCAGGAAAAAACGTTTTAAAATGCCTACTTTAGAAAATGTTTTTTACCTAAAAAATGCTTTCCAAATGGGCCTTTAGACAACGCTTTATAAACTGTTGTCTAATGTATAATTATAACATTTTAATTAATTTTTGTATATACCTTTTGACATCGCTTTTATGGTATGAAGCGTTGTCTAATGTATCCCTTTAAAAGCATTTTTTTCCTTAAAAGCGATGTCTAATATTGTTCTGGACTGGGCCGCCAGAGACTGTATAGGGTCGTGGCCCAATACGTCGAGCAGATGCCCATACGCTCGGGCAAGTTTACTTGTTGGATGGGCGAACCACTTGACGGTCGGGCATGCGTTCCATAAGCTGAGAACATTCTCTTACGCATTCCTTGGAAGTTCTTCCTTGGGCCTCGCTAATCCTGCCCAAGGAATGACCTTGGCCCAGCGCTGGGGGCTCACTATAAATACCCTTTTTCACTAAAGGGTCGGGTATTCTGATTTAACTCTTCTAACTTACCTATTGATGACCTCTATTAACTTTTGCATCGAAGCGCCTTGCAGGTACACTCCCCTCCATTCCATCAACCTAGCTGTTCACGTTTGATTGCTAGAAGACCCTCCTGATCAGGTAAGATTAGTGGCGCCGTCTGTGGGAAACTAGTTGTCCCCTTCTTCCACGGCAGAAGATCAAAGCTCAAAACTACTTCATCCTTCTAGTATGGCCGAAGAACAGTCCAATGACCGTCACCGTCCCCTCGTCAATTAGACGAAGGAGGATAATCTAAATTACCATGAAACTGACGCCCGAGACGGGCATCCCTCCACCCTGTCTCCTGAAACCGAAAACAATGGGAACCAATTACCCCAGCCTCAAAACCCGTCGGTGACTATATTCCAGCCCATCCCCGTGCTCATCGAAGGAGACGACACCATGATTGTTATGGTGAAGACCCTCAACCAGGCCAGCTCCATGCTCTACCAGCAGCAAGAGAGGATCATGGCCCTGGAGGCTGACCGACAGGAGGACCGACCTCAGCAAGAACGAATGACGCTACAACGTCCAGAAGTTGCGAAGAAGCGGGGACGCTCCCCTCCGCGTCGAGGATGACGCTCCTCCGAGCCCAACAAGAGCAGGTCCAGGATGCGCCGTGAGATTGACTGATCAAGGACCTGACCTAGACACGACCAGAGTCCTGGAAATGATGAGCTCTCCCCATTGAGAAGTGACGAGGAGGACCCATATTTCCCCCTCTCACATGCAATTATGGAGGCTCCACTCCCTAAGGGCATGGAGAAGCCCTCGAATCTGGTCATCTACGATGGGACCACTGACCCCGACGATCACGTCGAAAATATTAATGCGATGCTCGACTACTACAACGACATCACCGGGCATCTCAAGTGCAGACTGTTTTCAACAACTCTCAGGAAATGAGCCATGGCCTGGTACAAAAGCCTGGCCCCAGAGTCCATCACATCCAGGAGGGTCATGAAATCCATGTTTACGAGATATCTCACAGCTTCCCGGCGCCATCCCAAAACTGAGGCGACCCTCGAAGCTATAGTGCAAATGAAGAATGAAACGTTGCGCTCGTATATCGAGTGAGTCAACCAAAAAGCTGTCGAGATAAACACAACAGAACACATGAAGAAATACCTCCTCGAGAGAGGACTTTTGCCCGAATGTGAACTCAGCAGGGTAGTCAGGATAGAACCTCCCCGCACCCTGAACGAGATCCTGCACAAAGCCCAAGCTTACATTAGATATGAGGAAAAATAGGTCGCCCACAGTGCTCGAAGCAGTCGCAACACCTGGGAGACCGACCATCCCAAGCGTGAGGACCCCAACACTCCCTGCTGCAACGGAGATAGGCGGAGGGAGGAAAAGCCCCGTGAGCCTCGCGAAGAAAGAGGACCCGCAGGCCGCTATAGCAAGTATACATTGCTGACAGCTCCCTGCAAGCGCATCCTCACCAAGTGCATCAACTCCGTCTTCAAGCAGGGCAGGGTAAGGTTCCCTAAACCTTCTGCACCCAAGCCTCACACGGACAAATCCAAATACTGCAGGTTTCACAGAAGACACGGGCACGTGACTGAAGACTGCGTCCACCTGAAGGATGCAATTGAGATCTTGATCCAAGAAAGTCATCTCAAATAGTACACTAAGAAGAACGAAGCTCCTAGTCACGAGGAGCAAGAAAGGAAGTGGCCTCGCGAGAACACGCCGCCCGACGAATCTTCTAATCAAGTGGCCATGTGCATATCACGCCCAGAGGATTTCAGTCTCCCCGACTCATCACCAGAAGGGAGACTCATAACCCTCAGTCCTTGGGAAGACTTCCCAACCGTTCTCGTCATATCAGGGGGAGGGATGAACAGCAAAAACGTTGCCCTTTCTGTGAAACGCAAGTTTGACGAACTCCTGTTGATCGCGCCCGAACAAAAGGTGACATTGACAAAGTACCGAGGAAAGTCCAATCCAATATCTTTCTTCTTAGAGGAACTGTCGGGCGGTTCCCCCAACTCTGGCATCCCTTTACTGATAAGAGCCAAGATGGCGTGCTTTGACGTTCGACGCATCCTGGTCGACCAAGGTAGATCGGTGGACATCATGTACATCCACCTATTCAAGACCCACAAGATGAACAAGACCAATCTATCCCCATATGTCGGATCCGACCTCCAAGGATTCAATGGTGCCACAACAAAGAAGTGGGGTTATGTCGAGCTCCTCAGCACCTTCGGAGAGAGTGCAACAGCTAGAGAAGTCAAGATTCAATTCTTGGTGATAGAGTTCCTCTCCCTTTACAACTGCATCCTCAGTCGCCTAACCCTGGCCGAATTGACTGCGGTCCCTTCCACCGTTCACCTGAAGATGAAGTACTACACCAAGCTAGGCCGCGTGGTCACGATCCACGGCGACATCGAGGCCACTCGAAGATATTATGATGCTGCAGTAAAAGGACAGGCCACAATTAACACCAAGAATAACAAGAAACCCAGGGTTGAAGAACAACTTCCCCCCAGGGAATCAACGCCATCGATCTCGATAGCCGCATCGGCGAGAACGAAGCTGAAGAGGAGGGACCCATCAACGGGAAAGCACCAACACATCCATTTTGCAAGGTCCCTGACGGAGAGTTCGAGCTCGTACCACTGGGCGATAACCCCGACAGAGCTATGAAGATAGGTACGGGTCTGCCCGCTGAAACGAGAAGGCAACTCGCGATCTGCCTCAAGCAGAACGCTGACCTCTTCGTGTGGAATGCCGCAGAAATTCTCGGGCTCGACCCTAAGGTTGCCTGTCATCAGTTAGCTTTAGACCGGGCAATTAAGCCCATAACACAGCATAGGTGCAAACAGTCTCCCGAGAAAGAGGAGGCTGCTGAGCGAGCTGTAAAAGACCTCTTAGAGGAAAATTTTATTTTTGAAGCCCAATACACAACCTGGTGTAAACACCCCAAATTTGCCCTCACCCATTCACACCATGGCTTGTGATCATCTCATATGCATAAACACAAACACATCATCTCATATCTCATTTTTAATTCACTGCATAGCTTCTAAAGCATCTGCACCTAGGGTTTGTGATCTGAGCAATCCAAGAGCCTCTTGAGCCATTCCAAAGGGCACTAATCAACTCAAAGGGGTCCATGTCTGTCCTTATATCATATTCCATCTCCTCAAAGTCAAGAATGCAAGGGAATCACAAGAACTAGGGTTTGAGTGGATGCAGAGCCAGGATGAACTGCACAGTTGACTGAAAATTAGGGTTTTGGTTTCAGAGGCCATAACTCCAAATTTTTTGGTCATTCTGGTTTCCATTGATCTCTATATGGTATAGGGAGTATGCATATCAATTTTCATGAAGAAATTCCATGGGGAAGTCATCTGATCAAGAGTTGACTTTCTGGACAAGTCAGTGCAAAATCAGGGCATCTGAGGCCCCCATTGACCCAACCAAGGGGTGATCTTCATCATTTTGAGTGTATATGATCTTTATTTGATCAAACAAGAAGTGTTGAAGTTCAGACTTCAGGATGTCACACCAGATGTTGTGACATTGTAATAAGTTCAGATTTTTCAGGATGTCCCAACAGATGTCCCAACAGATGTTGGGACATCTCAGACCTGATCCCAGAATTTCAGCTTTCCCCATCATTTTGAATGTGTATGATCTTTATTTGATCATAGAATCATACAAACACAATGCATGACCTGAAATTCAGTTTGGCCTAAGGAATTTCCCATTTCTATGCTTTGATTTTCAAGTGACCATAAATCATTTTTCATGAAAGTGCAAAGAGGGATTTCTTGCAAACTGATTCTCAAAGGTTTTGTTTGACCTCTAGCTGGTTTCAAAACTTGGCCATGACCTAATGAAGCATGCCTCACCAACAATTCAGCAAGACTTCTCACATTCACATAGCCAAAATCATGAAATGTCACAAGTGGGCAAGTTGCAAAAACTCCTCTAGCTCATGATCCAAATGCAGTAGCCTTTCATGAACCATCCAAGGGCCTTCCTTGAACTCAGCTGATGCAGTACAGGTTAGGAAACCATCTCTGACACAGCCCATGCTTCAAGTACACCAAACCATGACTTTTTGCAATTTCTCCCATGCTTTTGGAATAGTGATCAGCCACCTCTACAAACCTGCTCCATAGCCTACTCAAACACTATGGAACATAAAGCAAGCCATACACAAGCTGAATACACACTTGGCAGCATACACAAAAAACTGGTCTGAACCTTCTCCTCTTCAAAACTCTCTCCACAGCCTTCAAACATTAAAAAAAAATTTCCTTCACACAACAAACCCCAAATCATCCATAGAACAGATCCCACCCCTTACAATGATCTGAAACACAACACACAAGAACTGCATTCCCTGTTACACCAGAACTGAACCACAAAAAACTAGCCACTTTCAGCCTCATTTAAGGTTTCCATTGGCCTCAAGGGATTAAAAGGAGATCATTTGCACAAGAGGGAAGCTCTGAAAGCTCACTTTCGAAGGTCTCCAGCTCAGTACAGACGCGCCTTATTCTGTTTCATTCTTCCATAATTAATTCCAGGTAACTTTCCTTAATTTATTCAGTTTTGTTAGTCATTAATTCTGGTAGCAGGTCTGTGATGTCCCAACATCTGTTGGGACATCCTGAAAAACTGAGTTTTTATTTCATTAACTGATGATGTCACAACATCTGTTGGGACATCCTGGAAAAAACTGAACTTATTTCATTAACTGAGATGTCCCAACATCTGGTGTGACATTCTGTATTAAGTTCATTTGCTCATGCTCTGTTTGATAATGTCACAACATCTGTTGGGACATCCTGAAAAAAACTGAACTTATTTCATTAACTGAGATGTCCCAACATCTGGTGTGACATTCTGCATTAAGTTCATTTGCTCATGCTCTGTTTGATAATGTCACAACATCTGTTGGGACATCCTGAAAAAAAACTGAACTTATTTCATTAACTGAGATGTCCCAACATCTAGTGTGACATTCTGTATTAAGTTCATTTGCTCATGCTCTGTTTGATAATGTCACAACATCTGTTGGGACATCCTGAAAAAAACTGAACTTATTTCATTAACTGAGATGTCCCAACATCTGGTGTGACATTCTGTATTAAGTTCATTTGCTCATGCTCTGTTTGATAATGTCACAACATCTGTTGGGACATCCTGGAAAAAACTGAACTTATTTCATTAACTGAGATGTCCCAACATCTGGTGTGACATTCTGCATTAAGTTCATTTGCTCATGCTCTGTTTGATAATGTCACAACATCTGTTGGGACATCCTGAAAAAAAACTGAACTTATTTCATTAACTGAGATGTCCCAACATCTGGTGTGACATTCTGCATTAAGTTCATTTTCTCATGCTCTGTTTGATGATGTCCCAACATCTGTTGGGACATCCTGGAAAAACTGAACTTATTTCACAAATCTTGACATGTGTTTGCATCATCTCTTAGCATCATTAACATCATGTAAATGCTCCTGGTTTTGATTTGCATCATGTCATTTCATCTCATTTTGCATTGCATTGCATTCCTTTCTAATCTTTCAGGTGGTAAGTGATTCTGAGAAGTGGATTTGCCTTCACTTCTCATAACTTTTCTTTTCATCTCTCTTGCATCCATGCTGCATTTTTGGTATGTGTTTGAGTTTGAGCTTGCGCATTCTTCTTCTTCCCACTTTCTTTCTTCAAGTGACTTGACTTCTTGAATGAAGCAAGTCACTTTGCTTCTCTTGATCCTTTCATCTGCTTCCTGGTGGTTCCATTGAAGATTGTTCTTGCAAACCTCACAAACCTTAGGAACAACCAAGCATGATAATGATTAGGGTTTTGATTAGTCTCCCCATTTAGTTTTACCTTTGTGTCTCTTTGAGTCTTCTCTTCTCATCTCATAATCAGGGACTAAACCCTAAAGGCTTTAAGGCTTTGTGATTAAGCTTATGCCTGCATCCTTCTATTAGGATGGAGTGTATAACTTTAATCCTAAGTGTTAAACCCTTAATGTGTTTAAATCTCTTAATCAATTCACATAATAATCATCAAGACATCACACTTGTAACTTGGGCCTTGCATTAGGGTTCTAATTCTTCCTTAAGTGGTTAAGAAGGACTAACCCTAGTGTTAATGGACAAGTCCCCCTCAAGTTGTCTTACAAATCATAAAAACCACTTCATCATCATATCAATAAATAAAATCCACTTAATAAAGGCCTTGTTTTGTCATGGGTTTAATCCCTAATCATGGATTAAGTTGAGGAGCTTTCCTCAGCTTAAACACCCTCATCTATTATCCTTCTATTAGGATGGTGTAATGAGTCTGTTTAATCCCTGATTATGGCTTAACCTCATTACTTAACACTAAACAAAAACACCAAAAACATCTAAATAATCACAAGTAGGTTAATGATCTTAACTCTACATCAAAGGTGATTAAGTGTGAGAATCTGACTTCACACTTAAAGTATTCTCATTACCCCTAATCAGAGGGAAGATGTGATAAGTTTACTAACCTATTGGTTTAGGCTTAAGCTCATTAACTTATGACAAACTTTCAAAAGCAATAAAAGACTGAAAACACAAAAACAAACAATAATCGTCTCCTCCGGGATTCTTTTCTCATCTCATTCACTCACAACCGAGAACTTGCTTCTTCCGTCTAATGCAAGACAGTAAGCACCTGAGCCAGACAGGTCATACACTTGAGCATAGGCAAGCAAGCAGTTCATCAGTCAATCTATCTTTCAGTCTCTTTGGGTCGAACTACGGTGTTCTGACTTCCTCATTGCACGAGAGGATACGTAGGCATAACTTAACAGTTATCGAACAAAAGTCTCTGTATATCCCCCCTCTTTCCAGCTTCATTCTTTAGCCTCATGATCTTGAGCATCTTATTCCTATTCTCACACTGACACTGTATATATTACACTTCACTTCTTCTACACTGACACCTGTACATCCTCCCAGCTCTTTTACACACAGATTGCACTGACACTACCCCTTTTAAAACACAAATCTTTTAAGCGTGGATCCCGTCGAGTACGACGGACAATCTGGGTGCTAATACCTTCCCAGGTTGTAACCAACCCCCTTTCTCAGTCTCTCTGGTTCGCAAACCGTCTTATCCATCTTTTTCTAGGTCTATGCAGCATTGCCTTTCCTTCGGGATAAAAATGCCTAGCTGGCGACTCTATTCATCTCCAGTGAGTTCACGGCTGTGTGTTCTCACTGTTCCCTTCGCCGACCGTTCGCGTCTGTACCTTTATCGGGGCCTTGTCCCACTTATCGGGAGCGACAGCTTGGCGACTCTGCTGGGGAACCTTATACTGCAACCAGGGCTTCTGGTTCTTTTTGTGGGTTCCTCCTAGCGCTTGTTTGATTTGTGTTTACTGGGGTGTTATGTGCTATTTGTGTTTATGTATTTATGTCATTGCTTTATGTACAGGTTTGTTTATAGCTTTCTTTATGGCTTTGTGCATATATCATACTGTCATGCTGTCTGGCTGGATCTGGTTTTGCTTTGGTGGGTGGGGTTTCTATTGAGAGTTAAGGTCCTATACCTGGGACCTGAGTGACACCTAGGCTAGAGTGGTTCATATTCTTTCCCATTCCATCTCGGTCTGGTGCGGGAATATGAAACACGGTTCAGATATGGGTTTCTTCTTGAGAACTCTGTGTTGCAGATTTCCTGCAATGCTAGGGCTATCTGGGAAGCCTGCTAAGTCTGGATGACCGTTTAGTATTGACCTTCAGAAACTGAGGAGAATTAGAGGAGGATTTTTAATGGTTATTGTAAACACTGTACCTCCGTGTTAGAAGTGTTTACACTTCTCATAACTGATCCAAGTCTGAGGATCTTTGTTTTAGAACACTACCTGTGAGAGGGTTGGGCTGTTTACAGGTTTGCAGGAACCCTTGACCTCAACATACCCTCATTACCAGTACAATTGTTTGATCTGGTCACTATGATCCTGAAGTTATTGACCTCTGGTTTTCAGTTACTATTTCGGGCTACTATACAAAGATCTTGTGGTTACAGACACTTGATTCTTGGCAGTATTCCAGATTCCAGGCAGTTTCCAGCTGTGATCCCATGTCTTTGCATCTTTTGCATTATCATATTGCATTTTGCATTTGCATTTGCATTGCATTTTCCTCCTCCAGAGAGCTCATCCTTCCTCTTTTGTCCATGACCAGCCAGCTGATTTCCTGGTACTCAGTTTGAACAAGTGGTAACAGTTAGAAGACGACAGAGTGTGTGAAGGGAGATTGAACAGTGTCAAGAGGTAAAGGGTCAGATTGGAAGCCGTCAGCAGCTATGTCAGAAAACAACTGTCAGAATGTTGAGTTTCCACCTGGTTTCACTTCAATGACCAATCCGTTGTATGGTCTTTCTCCTGATGAGGATCTTCCACAAGTGAACAATCTTGCTCAAGCTCAGCCTGCACAGACCCCGATCGTGAATCAGAATGTACCTGAACCATCTGCTGTCCAAGGTGGACCTTCATTTTCTTCTGATACTACGAATCATCAGAGTGTTGCGTTCCCTATGCCGAACTTCCAAGGGGCAATCCCTCTTGTGAAAACCAAGGATCCACCAGCTTTTGATCCTGATGAAAGGTTTCGTGTGTTGGACGAGCGACTCAAAGCCTTAGTGGATCCTGATGCCTTCGGTTTTGATGCTCTAACCCTGTGTTTGGTGCCTGATCTTGTCATTCCTCCAGATTTCAAAACTCCGAAGTTTGAGAAATACACTGGTGTTAGTTGCCCGAAGCGTCATTTGGTGATGTTTTGTAGAAAAATGACTTCTCATGCCTGCAATGATAAGTTGATGATTCACTGTTTTCAGGACAGTTTAAGTGGGGCATCTTTAAGTTGGTACATGGATTTGGAAAGCAGTCATATCCGATCTTGGAATGATTTATCCAGAGCTTTCGTAAAGCAATACCAGTACAATATGGACGTGGCGCCCAATCGCACGCACTTGCAGAGCCTATCCCAGAGGAGTGGTGAATCTTTCAGAGAATATGCACAGCGGTGGAGAGAATTGGCAGCCCAAGTGCAACCACCACTTTCAGACAGAGAATTAATTGACCTGTTCGTGGGCACCTTGCAGGGTCCATACTTGGAAAGAATGAGTAGCAATGGGATGACAAGCTTCTCTGATTTGATGATAGTTGGAGTACGCATTGAGAGCCTGCTCAAAAGTGGAAAGATCCAAGACTTTTCGAATATCCCAGCTAGTAGAAGTGAATCTGTTGTTAGCTCCCAAGAGGAAGAATGGAATGACGTCAGTGCAGTCACGGAAAACATCAAATATTCTAGACCAACATCTTCTCAGAGATCATCTGTTCCTGAATCTGATTACTCTTACGGGCATTCGGCAATGCTCAGAACACCGTGTCAGAAAACTTGGACTCCTCCTCGTCCACATTTGCAAGCTCATGGTCGAAGACCTCAGAATCAACTTTAGAGTCAGCATAAGCCTCACAACAATCTGGAAAGAAGGATTGCTCCTCTTCATCCAGTCCCCATGGCATACAGTGACCTCTTGCCACATCTAGTTCAGAGCTCCTTGGTGGTTCCTAAGCCTCTCAAGCCGTTGTCAGAACCGTACCCTCCAGGGTACAATCCTCATGAGCAGTGTGGGTATCATGGTGGATCAATGGGGCATTCAACTGAAGATTGCAAAGCTTTTCAAGCCAAAGTACAACAGTTGATCGACAAGGGCTACATTTCCTTTCCAGAAGGAAGCTTGGTTGTGCGTCAACCTTTCACCTTATTGAGTTCAAAGACTTCAGAAGAAGCGTATCTTGATTTCAGTGGCTCAGACAACAGTATGTCATCAGAGTTGGTGATCGCTGTATCCTTTTATCATTTGCATTGTAGTTTCTTTCCTGTTAGCAGCTACTTGTCTTTTAAGCATTGTTATTTTAAATGGTAATGTTAATGTAGTGATCTTGCATTTTTGAATCAATTATGTCGCATTCGCTCATTTTTCTTTACTTGCATTGAAAAAAAAAACGAAAAAATTGCAAAAAATTGCATCCATATACCTCCCATTTATTTCACTATTGTTTAGCAGGTTTGAGGGAGGATGATGACAACTGAATACCCATAATTGTTCAAGGTATGCTTTCAGAGTAGAACCTGCTGACGATGTATAGGCATTGTTTCAATTCCCAAACACCGGAGATATAAGGGAGATAAACCCTCGTCACCCCCTTTGAGCCTTGAAGTAGGAGTTTCTTTTCTGAACGAAAAACCCTCACATTCAACCCGGGGCAGGGTAGTCATCAGTTAATTTGACCGAGCGTTCAAAAGGAGTGTGCATCCGAGGATCCATTACCTTTATTCATTACACCTCAAGAGGTCAAAGGACGTGAAACCACAATGGTTATCCCTCACCAGCGAAGGAATGAGGCAGTCGACCCTTTCAGCAAGTCATGACAAGCCAGTGTCACACGATTTGTTCAACAAAAAAAAAAAAAAACAAGGAAATGAAGCCCGCTAATTCGGAAAAAAAAAAGTGAAAATAAATGACTTAGGCAAAAGTTAGGGCATCCCGCTGGACTTCAAAATTTCAAAAAAAATTTCAAAAGAATCAGTCCAGGCAAAAGTTAGGGAATAAAAAGTCTGAAAAAAATATATTCCATAAGAACAAAGTCGTGTGACCAGACACAAAGTCAGAATGGGTGACTGTTACTCCAAGAAACCTCATTGGTGCGTAAACCATCAACGTCATTGGTTCCTCAATCATTACAAAACCCTTGTGAGAAGCGAGCGCTTAAGTCGAATTAGCTGAACATAGGACTGGAGAACATCAAGGAGAATGGGTGGGCACAGATAAACGTTGAGCCATAAATCCTTCTTTCTAAAACCGTGAACCAGGCCACGTTTAACCCTTGAAAGTCCTAATTGAATCAGGTTCAATTCTGGAAGCATACTGCGACAAGGTTGCGTAAACTGACTCCTAAAGGTTTGCTAACTCAACACTGCGTTTGGACTAATCGTCCATTCGTCACACACTGTCACAGCATCAAAATAAATAAATTTTCAAAAACTTGCATGTGTACTGCATTAAAATTACCATTTGTGAATGAACAGTTTTAATTGCAAGTCAGTTTGTGACACCAGGGAAGTTCCTACAAAGAGCAACCATGAGGGAACTTGATCATTCAACAATGATGACCAGAATCGAGAGCATCGTGCAGGCCTATGAATCAGGGGCATGTTATCCAGTGGTTTTGTTGACCAAGGAATCTATCAGGGTAAAGAGAGTTCCCAAGCATCAGTTGATCGAGGAACGTCATTCAAAGTCAGTTGATCAGAGCTGAATCTGCCAAACAGGGGCAGGACACCCGGAGTTTCCATTGACTAAGGGTCAATTCTTTCAATGCTCAGTCAGAATGAATCAAGTCGCTTACACGCTCATACCGGGGAAGGACACTTCCAGAGATCACTAAGTGCAACTCTTCACGAGAGGACATCCAGGTCTGCCATCCCAGAAATTGGATATTCAGTGACATTTTGTTCAGAGACTCGCCCAACAGGGGCAAACTTTAGCTATGCAGAGCAAGGGTATCAGTAATCTCAGAGTTCAAGACGAGTGTCGGGAAATCATGCTACCCACCGTCGCCTTTGTCACCCTTCTCAACCAGAAGCCTTGTCACTAAGACCCTTCTTCCCACCTCGGGAGTTTTTCTGGCCTTTCATAATCATTGCATAAATCATTGGCATACGTTATTCATGTCGCATCTCTAGAGCATACGCATCATAAGTGCATTGGGCATCCTACCCCCCAAACATCAATCTCGCACCCAGGGCCCCGTAACCCCAGCTTACAAATCAATCCAAAGTCCAGTTCTTGTCTGGTAAAACATTTCAAAGTCCAGTTCTCGTCTGGCAGACCCTTTTAAAGTCCAGTTCTCGTCTGGCAGACCCTTTTAAAGTCTAGTCCTCGTCCGGCAGACAAATCCAAAGTCCAGTTCTCGTCTGGCAAACCAACTTCAAATACCAGTTCTCATCTGGTAGGCGAATCTTGTAACCAGTTCTCGTCTGGTTACCTTTTCATTCAACCCATTGAACGCCAGTTCTCGTCTGGTAGTCATTCTTTTTCAGAGTCAATTCTCGTTTGACAATGAACCCCAAGGAGTCAGTTCTCGTCTGACGACTTATTCTTTGCCCATCAGTTCTCGTCTGTTGGCCTAACTTTAATAAACCAGTTCTCGTCTGGTAGTTCGCCTTCAAAAGTCCAATTGCTTGGCAACCAAAAAAAAAAATATATATATATCTATCAACCTGGCCCTAGAGCCCGACCATCCTTGTTTCATATCTTTGGTTATGAGCATATACATCTTGCATCATTTGCATTGCACCTTCATACCGCATGGTTTCTGTTTTAGCTCTGATGTGGGGCAAGAATCGTTTCAAGACGTAATCTGGGGCAGTTATCTCAAGACTTGTTGAATATCTGCGAGAGTTTGAAGACACTGGGGCAATTCTGGATGCCAAGTCTTCTGTAAAATCCTCTGAAGACAATCTTTTTATGGATGATGCAGTATGGTATAATTGAGGAGTTAAGGGAATGATAGTTCACTCAGGGTGATCAGTAATGCTTTTGTTGAGATCAGAAGTTTGAAGCATTGTGTTAATTCTCAGGGAATGTCTGGTATTTATTTTACCAGCAGGGCATTGGAAGTTTATTTCTTCCCCGAGCATAAAGATCTTCTTTCAGCCGACAAGATTCCCTCATAAGGAGTGGGTTATTCGCATTCAGTCAAAGCCAATTTTCATTGGCATATCTTCCCAGCACAGTTGTCATGCTATACATGGGGCATATTTTGATTCTCCAGCAAAGTCTCTCCTCAGCAGGGCATTGCCAAATCTTTTCTCAACCATGCCGGAAGGTTGACACATACCCAGCTGAGTTAGAACAGACGATATCCCCAACAGAACTTCAAGGCTAATTGAATCGTTCTCATCCCCAAGCGGACTTATCTTTCCACAGTGAAGTTTTCCCAACAGGAAGCTGAAGGCCTTGTTTCCCCACAAAGTTAGAATTATCCGAATTCCCTCCTCAGCAGGATTGTGTGATCAAGCATCTTCCCTAGTCAAGTCTAAAGATGATCTTTCCCCATAAAGTCATCGGGATTCTCATTTCCAAGGGATTTCCTCAGCAGAGCAAGAAGAAATTCTCCCCAGTGGAGTCAGAGCAGGATGATCAGATCCTCAGCAGATGTTCAAAGCAGTTAAACGAAGTATACCTCACGCAGAGTCGTCTTTCCTCCAGTAAAAACCTCTCCAACAAGCATCAGGTTGCCAACACCTCGTTCCCATCAGAGTTAAAAGCTTTCAACCCGTCAGCAATATACAGAATGCTTCCCAAATTCCCCAGCGGAGAGTTAAAGCTAAAACAGTTGCCTCACATTCACAAACACCAGTGTATATACTCCCTCTGACACCCGTCCGTGTCATCGCTCCCCAGTAAAGTCGCCTGAGCACTCTTTGCAAACAATACCACCCATATTACAGATACTTCCTGACACCCGTCCGTGTCGTACCACCAGCAGAAAGCCAAAGACATCCTCTTTGCACTCACATATGCCCATATATACAGTTCCTTGACACCCGTCCGTGTCATATCCCCAGCGCAGTCACCTATACTTTATATATCAGATACTTGTTTATATTACACTCTCCCCCTCTTGACACCCGTCCGTGTCACTCTCCCCAGCAATTAAACACTCATCTATATACCAATCACACTTATACTGATACTCGTCCGTATCTTATACCACTCAAGTCCCCTCAGATTCAACACTCGCCCGTGTTCTCTGTTAACCAGTTGATACTCGTCCGTATCATCATCTCTGAACACGTGTCAGTATTTGTTTCTACCCGATACTCGTCTGTATCGTGGTCTTAAGGATGCTCGACCGCTTCTTTAATCTATACACAACATCTAAACACTTATACCTTTTGTTTCTTGGATGTAAACGCTCGTCCGTGTTTACTATATCCCCAGTAGATCGCCAACAATTTCCTTTTTATCTAACACTCGTCCTGTGTTATGATAAACCTCGAGAGCAGCCGTACCCTGCTAAGTGGTCGTCCTCCACTTCTTGATGGTCGTCCTCCATCATGCTCATCCGATGGCCGTCCCCATCGTTGATTTTAGCAGCCGTCCCCTGCTAGGTGGTCGTCCTCCACCTTTTGATGATCGTCCTTCATCACTTTATCCAATGGCCGTCCCCATTGTTGATTTTGGTTATCTGACATTCGTCCTATGTCATGATAAGCCTCGAGAGCAGCCGTCCCCTGCTGAGTGGTCGTCCTCCACTTCTTGATGGTTGTCCTCCATCATGCTCGTCCGATGGCCGTCCCCATCGTTGACCCTTTTCTATCCGGCATTCGTCCTATGTCGCGATACTTTCGGCAGCCGTACCCTGCCAGGTGGTCGTCCTCCACCTTTGATGGTCGTCCCCATCATATTTCCTTTATCCCCGACAGAGCAGCCGTCCCCTGCTAGGTGATCGTCCTTCACCTTTGATGGTCGTACCCCATCATCTGTTTATTTCGTTTATTCTTTAACCCGATGGCCGTCCCCGTCGTGGTCCCTTTTCTTTTTTAGCCCGATGGCCGTCCCCATCGTTGGTTACTTTGCTTTATGAACCTGATGGCCGTCCCCGTCATGTTTCATTAACCCCCAGAGAATGCTACAACTTTATCTTGATGGCCGTCCCCATCATAATATCTTACCTTTTCCAGCTAGTCGGCCGTCCCCGTCTTGGCTTTACTTTTTATCCCCAGCATGTCGGCCGTCCCCGTCATCGCTTTACTTCACATTTTCCCCAGCATGTCGGCCGTCCCCGTCATCGCTTTACTTCACATTTTTCCCAGCATGTCGGCCGTCCCCGTCATTACTCTTTCCCCAGCAGTCGTCCTCTGCTCGACGGTCGTCCTCCGTCGCCCACACTTTACAATATACCTTATTTTTCTTTTACAATCTATATCCCTTTTCTTCTTCATTTCTGTGAGTGCAAATTTTGGACTGTCTTTGGTATTCAACCACAAGTTATCTTGTTTGGCCTGTTAAGCCGTCGCTTACAACCTGCACAGCTAACTCATGTTTGAATAGGGGCAGCTGTAAACACCACAAATTTGCCCTCACCCATTCACACCATGGCTTGTGATCATCTCATATGCATAAACACAAACACATCATCTCATATCTCATTTTTAATTCACTGCATAGCTTCTAAAGCATCTGCACCTAGGGTTTGTGATCTGAGCAATCCAAGAGCCTCTTGAGCCATTCCAAAGGGCACTAATCAACTCAAAGGGGTCCATGTGTGTCCTTATATCATATTCCATCTCCTCAAAGTCAAGAATGCAAGGGAATCACAAGAACTAGGGTTTGAGTGGATGCAGAGCCAGGATGAACTGCACAGTTGACTGAAAATTAGGGTTTTGGTTTCAGAGGCCATAACTCCAAATTTTTTGGTCATTCTGGTTTCCATTGATCTCTATATGGTATAGGGAGTATGCATATCAATTTTCATGAAGAAATTCCATGGGGAAGTCATCTGATCAAGAGTTGACTTTCTGGACAAGTCAGTGCAAAATCAGGGCATCTGAGGCCCCCATTGACCCAACCAAGGGGTGATCTTCATCATTTTGAGTGTATATGATCTTTATTTGATCAAACAAGAAGTGTTGAAGTTCAGACTTCAGGATGTCACACCAGATGTTGTGACATTGTAATAAGTTCAGATTTTTCAGGATGTCCCAACAGATGTCCCAACAGATGTTGGGACATCTCAGACCTGATCCCAGAATTTCAGCTTTCCCCATCATTTTGAATGTGTATGATCTTTATTTGATCATAGAATCATACAAACACAATGCATGACCTGAAATTCAGTTTGGCCTAAGGAATTTCCCATTTCTATGCTTTGATTTTCAAGTGACCATAAATCATTTTTCATGAAAGTGCAAAGAGGGATTTCTTGCAAACTGATTCTCAAAGGTTTTGTTTGACCTCTAGCTGGTTTCAAAACTTGGCCATGACCTAATGAAGCATGCCTCACCAACAATTCAGCAAGACTTCTCACATTCACATAGCCAAAATCATGAAATGTCACAAGTGGGCAAGTTGCAAAAACTCCTCTAGCTCATGATCCAAATGCAGTAGCCTTTCATGAACCATCCAAGGGCCTTCCTTGAACTCAGCTGATGCAGTACAGGTTAGGAAACCATCTCTGACACAGCCCATGCTTCAAGTACACCAAACCATGACTTTTTGCAATTTCTCCCATGCTTTTGGAATAGTGATCAGCCACCTCTACAAACCTGCTCCATAGCCTACTCAAACACTATGGAACATAAAGCAAGCCATACACAAGCTGAATACACACTTGGCAGCATACACAAAAAACTGGTCTGAACCTTCTCCTCTTCAAAACTCTCTCCACAGCCTTCAAACATTAAAAAAAAATTTCCTTCACACAACAAACCCCAAATCATCCATAGAACAGATCCCACCCCTTACAATGATCTGAAACACAACACACAAGAACTGCATTCCCTGTTACACCAGAACTGAACCACAAAAAACTAGCCACTTTCAGCCTCATTTAAGGTTTCCATTGGCCTCAAGGGATTAAAAGGAGATCATTTGCACAAGAGGGAAGCTCTGAAAGCTCACTTTCGAAGGTCTCCAGCTCAGTACAGACGCGCCTTATTCTGTTTCATTCTTCCATAATTAATTCCAGGTAACTTTCCTTAATTTATTCAGTTTTGTTAGTCATTAATTCTGGTAGCAGGTCTGTGATGTCCCAACATCTGTTGGGACATCCTGAAAAACTGAGTTTTTATTTCATTAACTGATGATGTCACAACATCTGTTGGGACATCCTGGAAAAAACTGAACTTATTTCATTAACTGAGATGTCCCAACATCTGGTGTGACATTCTGTATTAAGTTCATTTGCTCATGCTCTGTTTGATAATGTCACAACATCTGTTGGGACATCCTGAAAAAAACTGAACTTATTTCATTAACTGAGATGTCCCAACATCTGGTGTGACATTCTGCATTAAGTTCATTTGCTCATGCTCTGTTTGATAATGTCACAACATCTGTTGGGACATCCTGAAAAAAAACTGAACTTATTTCATTAACTGAGATGTCCCAACATCTGGTGTGACATTCTGTATTAAGTTCATTTGCTCATGCTCTGTTTGATAATGTCACAACATCTGTTGGGACATCCTGAAAAAAACTGAACTTATTTCATTAACTGAGATGTCCCAACATCTGGTGTGACATTCTGTATTAAGTTCATTTGCTCATGCTCTGTTTGATAATGTCACAACATCTGTTGGGACATCCTGGAAAAAACTGAACTTATTTCATTAACTGAGATGTCCCAACATCTGGTGTGACATTCTGCATTAAGTTCATTTGCTCATGCTCTGTTTGATAATGTCACAACATCTGTTGGGACATCCTGAAAAAAAACTGAACTTATTTCATTAACTGAGATGTCCCAACATCTGGTGTGACATTCTGCATTAAGTTCATTTTCTCATGCTCTGTTTGATGATGTCCCAACATCTGTTGGGACATCCTGGAAAAACTGAACTTATTTCACAAATCTTGACATGTGTTTGCATCATCTCTTAGCATCATTAACATCATGTAAATGCTCCTGGTTTTGATTTGCATCATGTCATTTCATCTCATTTTGCATTGCATTGCATTCCTTTCTAATCTTTCAGGTGGTAAGTGATTCTGAGAAGTGGATTTGCCTTCACTTCTCATAACTTTTCTTTTCATCTCTCTTGCATCCATGCTGCATTTTTGGTATGTGTTTGAGTTTGAGCTTGCTCATTCTTCTTCTTCCCACTTTCTTTCTTCAAGTGACTTGACTTCTTGAATGAAGCAAGTCACTTTGCTTCTCTTGATCCTTTCATCTGCTTCCTGGTGGTTCCATTGAAGATTGTTCTTGCAAACCTCACAAACCTTAGGAACAACCAAGCATGATAATGATTAGGGTTTTGATTAGTCTCCCCATTTAGTTTTACCTTTGTGTCTCTTTGAGTCTTCTCTTCTCATCTCATAATCAGGGACTAAACCCTAAAGGCTTTAAGGCTTTGTGATTAAGCTTATGCCTGCATCCTTCTATTAGGATGGAGTGTATAACTTTAATCCTAAGTGTTAAACCCTTAATGTGTTTAAATCTCTTAATCAATTCACATAATAATCATCAAGACATCACACTTGTAACTTGGGCCTTGCATTAGGGTTCTAATTCTTCCTTAAGTGGTTAAGAAGGACTAACCCTAGTGTTAATGGACAAGTCCCCCTCAAGTTGTCTTACAAATCATAAAAACCACTTCATCATCATATCAATAAATAAAATCCACTTAATAAAGGCCTTGTTTTGTCATGGGTTTAATCCCTAATCATGGATTAAGTTGAGGAGCTTTCCTCAGCTTAAACACCCTCATCTATTATCCTTCTATTAGGATGGTGTAATGAGTCTGTTTAATCCCTGATTATGGCTTAACCTCATTACTTAACACTAAACAAAAACACCAAAAACATCTAAATAATCACAAGTAGGTTAATGATCTTAACTCTACATCAAAGGTGATTAAGTGTGAGAATCTGACTTCACACTTAAAGTATTCTCATTACCCCTAATCAGAGGGAAGATGTGATAAGTTTACTAACCTATTGGTTTAGGCTTAAGCTCATTAACTTATGACAAACTTTCAAAAGCAATAAAAGACTGAAAACACAAAAACAAACAATAATCGTCTCCTCCGGGATTCTTTTCTCATCTCATTCACTCACAACCGAGAACTTGCTTCTTCCGTCTAATGCAAGACAGTAAGCACCTGAGCCAGACAGGTCATACACTTGAGCATAGGCAAGCAAGCAGTTCATCAGTCAATCTATCTTTCAGTCTCTTTGGGTCGAACTACGGTGTTCTGACTTCCTCATTGCACGAGAGAATACGTAGGCATAACTTAACAGTTATCTAACAAAAGTCTCTGTATATCCCCCCTCTTTCCAGCTTCATTCTTTAGCCTCATGATCTTGAGCATCTTATTCCTATTCTCACACTGACACTGTATATATTACACTTCACTTCTTCTACACTGACACCTGTACATCCTCCCAGCTCTTTTACACACAGATTGCACTGACACTACCCCTTTTAAAACACAAATCTTTTAAACGTGGATCCCGTCGAGTACGACGGACAATCTGGGTGCTAATACCTTCCCAGGTTGTAACCAACCCCCTTTCTCAGTCTCTCTGGTTCGCAAACCGTCTTATCCATCTTTTTCTAGGTCTATGCAGCATTGCCTTTCCTTCGGGATAAAAATGCCTAGCTGGCGACTCTATTCATCTCCAGTGAGTTCACGGCTGTGTGTTCTCACTGTTCCCTTCGCCGACCGTTCGCGTCTGTACCTTTATCGGGGCCTTGTCCCACTTATCGGGAGCGACAGCTTGGCGACTCTGCTGGGGAACCTTATACTGCAACCAGGGCTTCTGGTTCTTTTTGTGGGTTCCTCCTAGCGCTTGTTTGATTTGTGTTTACTGGGGTGTTATGTGCTATTTGTGTTTATGTATTTATGTCATTGCTTTATGTACAGGTTTGTTTATAGCTTTCTTTATGGCTTTGTGCATATATCATACTGTCATGCTGTCTGGCTGGATCTGGTTTTGCTTTGGTGGGTGGGGTTTCTATTGAGAGTTAAGGTCCTATACCTGGGACCTGAGTGACACCTAGGCTAGAGTGGTTCATATTCTTTCCCATTCCATCTCGGTCTGGTGCGGGAATATGAAACACGGTTCAGATATGGGTTTCTTCTTGAGAACTCTGTGTTGCAGATTTCCTGCAATGCTAGGGCTATCTGGGAAGCCTGCTAAGTCTGGATGACCGTTTAGTATTGACCTTCAGAAACTGAGGAGAATTAGAGGAGGATTTTTAATGGTTATTGTAAACACTGTACCTCCGTGTTAGAAGTGTTTACACTTCTCATAACTGATCCAAGTCTGAGGATCTTTGTTTTAGAACACTACCTGTGAGAGGGTTGGGCTGTTTACAGGTTTGCAGGAACCCTTGACCTCAACATACCCTCATTACCAGTACAATTGTTTGATCTGGTCACTATGATCCTGAAGTTATTGACCTCTGGTTTTCAGTTACTATTTCGGGCTACTATACAAAGATCTTGTGGTTACAGACACTTGATTCTTGGCAGTATTCCAGATTCCAGGCAGTTTCCAGCTGTGATCCCATGTCTTTGCATCTTTTGCATTATCATATTGCATTTTGCATTTGCATTTGCATTGCATTTTCCTCCTCCAGAGAGCTCATCCTTCCTCTTTTGTCCATGACCAGCCAGCTGATTTCCTGGTACTCAGTTTGAACAAGTGGTAACAGTTAGAAGACGACAGAGTGTGTGAAGGGAGATTGAACAGTGTCAAGAGGTAAAGGGTCAGATTGGAAGCCGTCAGCAGCTATGTCAGAAAACAACTGTCAGAATGTTGAGTTTCCACCTGGTTTCACTTCAATGACCAATCCGTTGTATGGTCTTTCTCCTGATGAGGATCTTCCACAAGTGAACAATCTTGCTCAAGCTCAGCCTGCACAGACCCCGATCGTGAATCAGAATGTACCTGAACCATCTTCTGTCCAAGGTGGACCTTCATTTTCTTCTGATACTACGAATCATCAGAGTGTTGCGTTCCCTATGCCGAACTTCCAAGGGGCAATCCCTCTTGTGAAAACCAAGGATCCACCAGCTTTTGATCCTGATGAAAGGTTTTGTGTGTTGGACGAGCGACTCAAAGCCTTAGTGGATCCTGATGCCTTCGGTTTTGATGCTCTAACCCTGTGTTTGGTGCCTGATCTTGTCATTCCTCCAGATTTCAAAACTCCGAAGTTTGAGAAATACACTGGTGTTAGTTGCCCGAAGCGTCATTTGGTGATGTTTTGTAGAAAAATGACTTCTCATGCCTGCAATGATAAGTTGATGATTCACTGTTTTCAGGACAGTTTAAGTGGGGCATCTTTAAGTTGGTACATGGATTTGGAAAGCAGTCATATCCGATCTTGGAATGATTTATCCAGAGCTTTCGTAAAGCAATACCAGTACAATATGGACGTGGCGCCCAATCGCACGCACTTGCAGAGCCTATCCCAGAGGAGTGGTGAATCTTTCAGAGAATATACACAGCGGTGGAGAGAATTGGCAGCCCAAGTGCAACCACCACTTTCAGACAGAGAATTAATTGACCTGTTCGTGGGCACCTTGCAGGGTCCATACTTGGAAAGAATGAGTAGCAATGGGATGACAAGCTTCTCTGATTTGATGATAGTTGGAGTACGCATTGAGAGCCTGCTCAAAAGTGGAAAGATCCAAGACTTTTCGAATATCCCAGCTAGTAGAAGTGAATCTGTTGTTAGCTCCCAAGAGGAAGAATGGAATGACGTCAGTGCAGTCACGGAAAACATCAAATATTCTAGACCAACATCTTCTCAGAGATCATCTGTTCCTGAATCTGATTACTCTTACGGGCATTCGGCAATGCTCAGAACACCGTGTCAGAAAACTTGGACTCCTCCTCGTCCACATTTGCAAGCTCATGGTCGAAGACCTCAGAATCAACTTTAGAGTCAGCATAAGCCTCACAACAATCTGGAAAGAAGGATTGCTCCTCTTCATCCAGTCCCCATGGCATACAGTGACCTCTTGCCACATCTAGTTCAGAGCTCCTTGGTGGTTCCTAAGCCTCTCAAGCCGTTGTCAGAACCGTACCCTCCAGGGTACAATCCTCATGAGCAGTGTGGGTATCATGGTGGATCAATGGGGCATTCAACTGAAGATTGCAAAGCTTTTCAAGCCAAAGTACAACAGTTGATCGACAAGGGCTACATTTCCTTTCCAGAAGGAAGCTTGGTTGTGCGTCAACCTTTCACCTTATTGAGTTCAAAGACTTCAGAAGAAGCGTATCTTGATTTCAGTGGCTCAGACAACAGTATGTCATCAGAGTTGGTGATCGCTGTATCCTTTTATCATTTGCATTGTAGTTTCTTTCCTGTTAGCAGCTACTTGTCTTTTAAGCATTGTTATTTTAAATGGTAATGTTAATGTAGTGATCTTGCATTTTTGAATCAATTATGTCGCATTCGCTCATTTTTCTTTACTTGCATTGAAAAAAAAAAACGAAAAAATTGCAAAAAATTGCATCCATATACCTCCCATTTATTTCACTATTGTTTAGCAGGTTTGAGGGAGGATGATGACAACTGAATACCCATAATTGTTCAAGGTATGCTTTCAGAGTAGAACCTGCTGACGATGTATAGGCATTGTTTCAATTCCCAAACACCGGAGATATAAGGGAGATAAACCCTCGTCACCCCCTTTGAGCCTTGAAGCAGGAGTTTCTTTTCTGAACGAAAAACCCTCACATTCAACCCGGGGCAGGGTAGTCATCAGTTAATTTGACCGAGCGTTCAAAAGGAGTGTGCATCCGAGGATCCATTACCTTTATTCATTACACCTCAAGAGGTCAAAGGACGTGAAACCACAATGGTTATCCCTCACCAGCGAAGGAATGAGGCAGTCGACCCTTTCAGCAAGTCATGACAAGCCAGTGTCACACGATTTGTTCAACAAAAAAAAAAAAAAAAGGAAATGAAGCCCGCTAATTCGGAAAAAAAAAAAGTGAAAATAAATGACTTAGGCAAAAGTTAGGGCATCCCGCTGGACTTCAAAATTTCAAAAAAAATTTCAAAAGAATCAGTCCAGGCAAAAGTTAGGGAATAAAAAGTCTGAAAAAAATATATTCCATAAGAACAAAGTCGTGTGACCAGACACAAAGTCAGAATGGGTGACTGTTACTCCAAGAAACCTCATTGGTGCGTAAACCATCAACGTCATTGGTTCCTCAATCATTACAAAACCCTTGTGAGAAGCGAGCGCTTAAGTCGAATTAGCTGAACATAGGACTGGAGAACATCAAGGAGAATGGGTGGGCACAGATAAACGTTGAGCCATAAATCCTTCTTTCTAAAACCGTGAACCAGGCCACGTTTAACCCTTGAAAGTCCTAATTGAATCAGGTTCAATTCTGGAAGCATACTGCGACAAGGTTGCGTAAACTGACTCCTAAAGGTTTGCTAACTCAACACTGCGTTTGGACTAATCGTCCATTCGTCACACACTGTCACAGCATCAAAATAAATAAATTTTCAAAAACTTGCATGTGTACTGCATTAAAATTACCATTTGTGAATGAACAGTTTTAATTGCAAGTCAGTTTGTGACACCAGGGAAGTTCCTACAAAGAGCAACCATGAGGGAACTTGATCATTCAACAATGATGACCAGAATCGAGAGCATCGTGCAGGCCTATGAATCAGGGGCATGTTATCCAGTGGTTTTGTTGACCAAGGAATCTATCAGGGTAAAGAGAGTTCCCAAGCATCAGTTGATCGAGGAACGTCATTCAAAGTCAGTTGATCAGAGCTGAATCTGCCAAACAGGGGCAGGACACCCGGAGTTTCCATTGACTAAGGGTCAATTCTTTCAATGCTCAGTCAGAATGAATCAAGTCGCTTACACGCTCATACCGGGGAAGGACACTTCCAGAGATCACTAAGTGCAACTCTTCACGAGAGGACATCCAGGTCTGCCATCCCAGAAATTGGATATTCAGTGACATTTTGTTCAGAGACTCGCCCAACAGGGGCAAACTTTAGCTATGCAGAGCAAGGGTATCAGTAATCTCAGAGTTCAAGACGAGTGTCGGGAAATCATGCTACCCACCGTCGCCTTTGTCACCCTTCTCAACCAGAAGCCTTGTCACTAAGACCCTTCTTCCCACCTCGGGAGTTTTTCTGGCCTTTCATAATCATTGCATAAATCATTGGCATACGTTATTCATGTCGCATCTCTAGAGCATACGCATCATAAGTGCATTGGGCATCCTACCCCCCAAACATCAATCTCGCACCCAGGGCCCCGTAACCCCAGCTTACAAATCAATCCAAAGTCCAGTTCTTGTCTGGTAAAACATTTCAAAGTCCAGTTCTCGTCTGGCAGACCCTTTTAAAGTCCAGTTCTCGTCTGGCAGACCCTTTTAAAGTCTAGTCCTCGTCCGGCAGACAAATCCAAAGTCCAGTTCTCGTCTGGCAAACCAACTTCAAATACCAGTTCTCATCTGGTAGGCGAATCTTGTAACCAGTTCTCGTCTGGTTACCTTTTCATTCAACCCATTGAACGCCAGTTCTCGTCTGGTAGTCATTCTTTTTCAGAGTCAATTCTCGTTTGACAATGAACCCCAAGGAGTCAGTTCTCGTCTGACGACTTATTCTTTGCCCATCAGTTCTCGTCTGTTGGCCTAACTTTAATAAACCAGTTCTCGTCTGGTAGTTCGCCTTCAAAAGTCCAATTGCTTGGCAACCAAAAAAAAAATATATATATATATCTATCAACCTGGCCCTAGAGCCCGACCATCCTTGTTTCATATCTTTGGTTATGAGCATATACATCTTGCATCATTTGCATTGCACCTTCATACCGCATGGTTTCTGTTTTAGCTCTGATGTGGGGCAAGAATCGTTTCAAGACGTAATCTGGGGCAGTTATCTCAAGACTTGTTGAATATCTGCGAGAGTTTGAAGACACTGGGGCAATTCTGGATGCCAAGTCTTCTGTAAAATCCTCTGAAGACAATCTTTTTATGGATGATGCAGTATGGTATAATTGAGGAGTTAAGGGAATGATAGTTCACTCAGGGTGATCAGTAATGCTTTTGTTGAGATCAGAAGTTTGAAGCATTGTGTTAATTCTCAGGGAATGTCTGGTATTTATTTTACCAGCAGGGCATTGGAAGTTTATTTCTTCCCCGAGCATAAAGATCTTCTTTCAGCCGACAAGATTCCCTCATAAGGAGTGGGTTATTCGCATTCAGTCAAAGCCAATTTTCATTGGCATATCTTCCCAGCACAGTTGTCATGCTATACATGGGGCATATTTTGATTCTCCAGCAAAGTCTCTCCTCAGCAGGGCATTGCCAAATCTTTTCTCAACCATGCCGGAAGGTTGACACATACCCAGCTGAGTTAGAACAGACGATATCCCCAACAGAACTTCAAGGCTAATTGAATCGTTCTCATCCCCAAGCGGACTTATCTTTCCACAGTGAAGTTTTCCCAACAGGAAGCTGAAGGCCTTGTTTCCCCACAAAGTTAGAATTATCCGAATTCCCTCCTCAGCAGGATTGTGTGATCAAGCATCTTCCCTAGTCAAGTCTAAAGATGATCTTTCCCCATAAAGTCATCGGGATTCTCATTTCCAAGGGATTTCCTCAGCAGAGCAAGAAGAAATTCTCCCCAGTGGAGTCAGAGCAGGATGATCAGATCCTCAGCAGATGTTCAAAGCAGTTAAACGAAGTATACCTCACGCAGAGTCGTCTTTCCTCCAGTAAAAACCTCTCCAACAAGCATCAGGTTGCCAACACCTCGTTCCCATCAGAGTTAAAAGCTTTCAACCCGTCAGCAATATACAGAATGCTTCCCAAATTCCCCAGCGGAGAGTTAAAGCTAAAACAGTTGCCTCACATTCACAAACACCAGTGTATATACTCCCTCTGACACCCGTCCGTGTCATCGCTCCCCAGTAAAGTCGCCTGAGCACTCTTTGCAAACAATACCACCCATATTACAGATACTTCCTGACACCCGTCCGTGTCGTACCACCAGTAGAAAGCCAAAGACATCCTCTTTGCACTCACATATGCCCATATATACAGTTCCTTGACACCCGTCCGTGTCATATCCCCAGCGCAGTCACCTATACTTTATATATCAGATACTTGTTTATATTACACTCTCCCCCTCTTGACACCCGTCCGTGTCACTCTCCCCAGCAATTAAACACTCATCTATATACCAATCACACTTATACTGATACTCGTCCGTATCTTATACCACTCAAGTCCCCTCAGATTCAACACTCGCCCGTGTTCTCTGTTAACCAGTTGATACTCGTCCGTATCATCATCTCTGAACACGTGTCAGTATTTGTTTCTACCCGATACTCGTCTGTATCGTGGTCTTAAGGATGCTCGACCGCTTCTTTAATCTATACACAACATCTAAACACTTATACCTTTTGTTTCTTGGATGTAAACGCTCGTCCGTGTTTACTATATCCCCAGTAGATCGCCAACAATTTCCTTTTTATCTAACACTCGTCCTGTGTTATGATAAACCTCGAGAGCAGCCGTACCCTGCTAAGTGGTCGTCCTCCACTTCTTGATGGTCGTCCTCCATCATGCTCATCCGATGGCCGTCCCCATCGTTGATTTTAGCAGCCGTCCCCTGCTAGGTGGTCGTCCTCCACCTTTTGATGATCGTCCTTCATCACTTTATCCAATGGCCGTCCCCATTGTTGATTTTGGTTATCTGACATTCGTCCTATGTCATGATAAGCCTCGAGAGCAGCCGTCCCCTGCTGAGTGGTCGTCCTCCACTTCTTGATGGTTGTCCTCCATCATGCTCGTCCGATGGCCGTCCCCATCGTTGACCCTTTTCTATCCGGCATTCGTCCTATGTCGCGATACTTTCGGCAGCCGTACCCTGCCAGGTGGTCGTCCTCCACCTTTGATGGCCGTCCCCATCATATTTCCTTTATCCCCGACAGAGCAGCCGTCCCCTGCTAGGTGATCGTCCTTCACCTTTGATGGTCGTACCCCATCATCTGTTTATTTCGTTTATTCTTTAACCCGATGGCCGTCCCCGTCGTGGTCCCTTTTCTTTTTTAGCCCGATGGCCGTCCCCATCGTTGGTTACTTTGCTTTATGAACCTGATGGCCGTCCCCGTCATGTTTCATTAACCCCCAGAGAATGCTACAACTTTATCTTGATGGCCGTCCCCATCATAATATCTTACCTTTTCCAGCTAGTCGGCCGTCCCCGTCTTGGCTTTACTTTTTATCCCCAGCATGTCGGCCGTCCCCGTCATCGCTTTACTTCACATTTTCCCCAGCATGTCGGCCGTCCCCGTCATCGCTTTACTTCACATTTTTCCCAGCATGTCGGCCGTCCCCGTCATTACTCTTTCCCCAGCAGTCGTCCTCTGCTCGACGGTCGTCCTCCGTCGCCCACACTTTACAATATATCTTATTTTTCTTTTACAATCTATATCCCTTTTCTTCTTCATTTCTGTGAGTGCAAATTTTGGACTGTCTTTGGTATTCAACCACAAGTTATCTTGTTTGGCCTGTTAAGCCGTCGCTTACAACCTGCACAGCTAACTCATGTTTGAATAGGGGCAGCTGTAAACACCCCAAATTTGCCCTCACCCATTCACACCATGGCTTGTGATCATCTCATATGCATAAACACAAACACATCATCTCATATCTCATTTTTAATTCACTGCATAGCTTCTAAAGCATCTGCACCTAGGGTTTGTGATCTGAGCAATCCAAGAGCCTCTTGAGCCATTCCAAAGGGCACTAATCAACTCAAAGGGGTCCATGTGTGTCCTTATATCATATTCCATCTCCTCAAAGTCAAGAATGCAAGGGAATCACAAGAACTAGGGTTTGAGTGGATGCAGAGCCAGGATGAACTGCACAGTTGACTGAAAATTAGGGTTTTGGTTTCAGAGGCCATAACTCCAAATTTTTTGGTCATTCTGGTTTCCATTGATCTCTATATGGTATAGGGAGTATGCATATCAATTTTCATGAAGAAATTCCATGGGGAAGTCATCTGATCAAGAGTTGACTTTCTGGACAAGTCAGTGCAAAATCAGGGCATCTGAGGCCCCCATTGACCCAACCAAGGGGTGATCTTCATCATTTTGAGTGTATATGATCTTTATTTGATCAAACAAGAAGTGTTGAAGTTCAGACTTCAGGATGTCACACCAGATGTTGTGACATTGTAATAAGTTCAGATTTTTCAGGATGTCCCAACAGATGTCCCAACAGATGTTGGGACATCTCAGACCTGATCCCAGAATTTCAGCTTTCCCCATCATTTTGAATGTGTATGATCTTTATTTGATCATAGAATCATACAAACACAATGCATGACCTGAAATTCAGTTTGGCCTAAGGAATTTCCCATTTCTATGCTTTGATTTTCAAGTGACCATAAATCATTTTTCATGAAAGTGCAAAGAGGGATTTCTTGCAAACTGATTCTCAAAGGTTTTGTTTGACCTCTAGCTGGTTTCAAAACTTGGCCATGACCTAATGAAGCATGCCTCACCAACAATTCAGCAAGACTTCTCACATTCACATAGCCAAAATCATGAAATGTCACAAGTGGGCAAGTTGCAAAAACTCCTCTAGCTCATGATCCAAATGCAGTAGCCTTTCATGAACCATCCAAGGGCCTTCCTTGAACTCAGCTGATGCAGTACAGGTTAGGAAACCATCTCTGACACAGCCCATGCTTCAAGTACACCAAACCATGACTTTTTGCAATTTCTCCCATGCTTTTGGAATAGTGATCAGCCACCTCTACAAACCTGCTCCATAGCCTACTCAAACACTATGGAACATAAAGCAAGCCATACACAAGCTGAATACACACTTGGCAGCATACACAAAAAACTGGTCTGAACCTTCTCCTCTTCAAAACTCTCTCCACAGCCTTCAAACATTAAAAAAAAATTTCCTTCACACAACAAACCCCAAATCATCCATAGAACAGATCCCACCCCTTACAATGATCTGAAACACAACACACAAGAACTGCATTCCCTGTTACACCAGAACTGAACCACAAAAAACTAGCCACTTTCAGCCTCATTTAAGGTTTCCATTGGCCTCAAGGGATTAAAAGGAGATCATTTGCACAAGAGGGAAGCTCTGAAAGCTCACTTTCGAAGGTCTCCAGCTCAGTACAGACGCGCCTTATTCTGTTTCATTCTTCCATAATTAATTCCAGGTAACTTTCCTTAATTTATTCAGTTTTGTTAGTCATTAATTCTGGTAGCAGGTCTGTGATGTCCCAACATCTGTTGGGACATCCTGAAAAACTGAGTTTTTATTTCATTAACTGATGATGTCACAACATCTGTTGGGACATCCTGGAAAAAACTGAACTTATTTCATTAACTGAGATGTCCCAACATCTGGTGTGACATTCTGTATTAAGTTCATTTGCTCATGCTCTGTTTGATAATGTCACAACATCTGTTGGGACATCCTGAAAAAAACTGAACTTATTTCATTAACTGAGATGTCCCAACATCTGGTGTGACATTCTGCATTAAGTTCATTTGCTCATGCTCTGTTTGATAATGTCACAACATCTGTTGGGACATCCTGAAAAAAAACTGAACTTATTTCATTAACTGAGATGTCCCAACATCTGGTGTGACATTCTGTATTAAGTTCATTTGCTCATGCTCTGTTTGATAATGTCACAACATCTGTTGGGACATCCTGAAAAAAACTGAACTTATTTCATTAACTGAGATGTCCCAACATCTGGTGTGACATTCTGTATTAAGTTCATTTGCTCATGCTCTGTTTGATAATGTCACAACATCTGTTGGGACATCCTGGAAAAAACTGAACTTATTTCATTAACTGAGATGTCCCAACATCTGGTGTGACATTCTGCATTAAGTTCATTTGCTCATGCTCTGTTTGATAATGTCACAACATCTGTTGGGACATCCTGAAAAAAAACTGAACTTATTTCATTAACTGAGATGTCCCAACATCTGGTGTGACATTCTGCATTAAGTTCATTTTCTCATGCTCTGTTTGATGATGTCCCAACATCTGTTGGGACATCCTGGAAAAACTGAACTTATTTCACAAATCTTGACATGTGTTTGCATCATCTCTTAGCATCATTAACATCATGTAAATGCTCCTGGTTTTGATTTGCATCATGTCATTTCATCTCATTTTGCATTGCATTGCATTCCTTTCTAATCTTTCAGGTGGTAAGTGATTCTGAGAAGTGGATTTGCCTTCACTTCTCATAACTTTTCTTTTCATCTCTCTTGCATCCATGCTGCATTTTTGGTATGTGTTTGAGTTTGAGCTTGCTCATTCTTCTTCTTCCCACTTTCTTTCTTCAAGTGACTTGACTTCTTGAATGAAGCAAGTCACTTTGCTTCTCTTGATCCTTTCATCTGCTTCCTGGTGGTTCCATTGAAGATTGTTCTTGCAAACCTCACAAACCTTAGGAACAACCAAGCATGATAATGATTAGGGTTTTGATTAGTCTCCCCATTTAGTTTTACCTTTGTGTCTCTTTGAGTCTTCTCTTCTCATCTCATAATCAGGGACTAAACCCTAAAGGCTTTAAGGCTTTGTGATTAAGCTTATGCCTGCATCCTTCTATTAGGATGGAGTGTATAACTTTAATCCTAAGTGTTAAACCCTTAATGTGTTTAAATCTCTTAATCAATTCACATAATAATCATCAAGACATCACACTTGTAACTTGGGCCTTGCATTAGGGTTCTAATTCTTCCTTAAGTGGTTAAGAAGGACTAACCCTAGTGTTAATGGACAAGTCCCCCTCAAGTTGTCTTACAAATCATAAAAACCACTTCATCATCATATCAATAAATAAAATCCACTTAATAAAGGCCTTGTTTTGTCATGGGTTTAATCCCTAATCATGGATTAAGTTGAGGAGCTTTCCTCAGCTTAAACACCCTCATCTATTATCCTTCTATTAGGATGGTGTAATGAGTCTGTTTAATCCCTGATTATGGCTTAACCTCATTACTTAACACTAAACAAAAACACCAAAAACATCTAAATAATCACAAGTAGGTTAATGATCTTAACTCTACATCAAAGGTGATTAAGTGTGAGAATCTGACTTCACACTTAAAGTATTCTCATTACCCCTAATCAGAGGGAAGATGTGATGAGTTTACTAACCTATTGGTTTAGGCTTAAGCTCATTAACTTATGACAAACTTTCAAAAGCAATAAAAGACTGAAAACACAAAAACAAACAATAATCGTCTCCTCCGGGATTCTTTTCTCATCTCATTCACTCACAACCGAGAACTTGCTTCTTCCGTCTAATGCAAGACAGTAAGCACCTGAGCCAGACAGGTCATACACTTGAGCATAGGCAAGCAAGCAGTTCATCAGTCAATCTATCTTTCAGTCTCTTTGGGTCGAACTACGGTGTTCTGACTTCCTCATTGCACGAGAGGATACGTAGGCATAACTTAACAGTTATCGAACAAAAGTCTCTGTATATCCCCCCTCTTTCCAGCTTCATTCTTTAGCCTCATGATCTTGAGCATCTTATTCCTGTTCTCACACTGACACTGTATATATTACACTTCACTTCTTCTACACTGACACCTGTACATCCTCCCAGCTCTTTTACACACAGATTGCACTGACACTACCCCTTTTAAAACACAAATCTTTTAAGCGTGGATCCCGTCGAGTACGACGGACAATCTGGGTGCTAATACCTTCCCAGGTTGTAACCAACCCCCTTTCTCAGTCTCTCTGGTTCGCAAACCGTCTTATCCATCTTTTTCTAGGTCTATGCAGCATTGCCTTTCCTTCGGGATAAAAATGCCTAGCTGGCGACTCTATTCATCTCCAGTGAGTTCACGGCTGTGTGTTCTCACTGTTCCCTTCGCCGACCGTTCGCGTCTGTACCTTTATCGGGGCCTTGTCCCACTTATCGGGAGCGACACCTGGCTCTCTAATGTAGTCCTCGTTAAGAAAAATAATGGAAATGGCGTATGTACATTGACTATACTGATCTTAATAGGGCTTGTCCCAAAGATGCTTTTCCTCTCCCTAACATAGATAAACTAATCAACAACTCTGCAGGTTTCAAACTTTTGTCCTTCATGGACGCATATAGAGGATACAACCAAATCCCTCTGTCGGACATGGATAAGAGACATACGGCCTTTATGACCTCAACGGGAAATTACTATTACAGCGGAATGCCCTTCGGGCTAAAGAACGTCGGGGCCACGTACCAACGCATGATGAACAAAGTCTTCCAAGGGGAAATCGGGGACATGCTCGAAGTATACATGGACGACATGATCGTAAAATTGCATGAGGAGGTAGACCATGCACGACACCTCCGCAAGGTTTTCGAGCAGGCGAGACAATGCAAAATGAGGTTTAACCTTGAAAAGTGCATGTTTGGTGTCCGGGCAGGAAAGTTCCTCGGTTTCTATCTCACCGAGCATGGATTGAGGCCAACCCCGATAAATGTCGGGCATTCTCGGAATTCCCGACCCCGAAGTCGAAAATGTTCATTCAGTCCCTCAACGGAGTGCTTGCCTCCCTATCCCGCTTCGTCGCCAAGTCTGCCCAGCACGCCTTACCTTTTTTCAAACTACTTCGGAAAGAAGCCACCTACGAGTGGACAGACGAATGCGAGCAGGCGTTGCTCCACCTAAAGAAAGAACTCTCCGAGCCGATGGTCATGTCCCGACCACTGGAAAAGGAGACCATGTACCTATACATGTCCGTAGCAACCGAGGCCGTTAGCGTTGTTCTCATCTGAGAAACTGACGAAAGAAAAAAGCATATATACTTCATGAGCAAAGCGCTCCTAGGCCCCGAGCTCAGGTAGAAACAAATTGAGAAGGTCGTGTTAGCCCTTATTAATGTCGCGAGGAGACTATGACACTACTTCCTTGCCCATACGATCAAAGTGAGAACCAACCAACCGATAAAATAGCTCCTCGGTCGACCAAATATGGTCGGCCGAATGCTGAAGTGGTCGTTGGAACTCTCTGAATTCGACATCCAATACGAGAACAGGAAAGCTCTGAAAGCTCAGATCCTGGACGACTTCGTCGCAGAAATGACGCACAACCCGAAACCAGCGGACGACGCCCACAAATGGACGATCTTCGTCGACAGTGCCTCCAACCCGGCGGGAAGTAGCGCAGGAATCATCCTCGAAAACGAGGAAGGTATTCTGATCGAGGTTTCGTTAGCATTAGCCTTCCCGAATTCTAACAACCAAGCTAAGTACGAAGCTTTCCTCGCAGGTCTAAGATTAGCCAAAGAATTAGGGGCAAAGGAAGTAAAGATATCAACAGACTCTCAACTCGTAGCGTCACAAGTACGAGGAGAATACCAAGCTAAGAACGACAACATCATCGAATACTTAGCCTTAGTAAGAGAAAGGCTCGAAAAATTCGAGTAGTGGGAGGTCCAACACATTCCACGCAAACACAACACGCGGGCTGACGTCCTATCAAAACTCGCGAGCACAAGAAAGAAGGGCGGACTCAAGTTAGTAATCCCGGAAATCCTTCCTCGATCGAGTACCGAATGACCACCACCTCCGCTCGAGGTAAACGTGATCGGTGATGATCATTGCTGGATGAGACCCATCCATAACTACCACACGAAAGACGAACTCCCCGCAGATCCCAAAGAGGAGGCCACAACCAAGAGGAGGGCATGCTCGTACGTTCTCCTCGAGGGAAAGCTCTACCGAAGGGGACTCTCCATCCTGCTACTCAAATGCGTCAAGGAGGAAAAGGTCCCTGACATATTAGGGGAAATACATCGGGGAATCAATGCCCAACATCCCAGCGGAAGGTCACTGGCGCGCAAGGCCTTACGAGCAAGCTATTATTGGCCGACGATGTAACACGACTCAAAGGAGCACGTAAAAAAATGCGACAAGTGCCAAAGACACACCGACATGCATCTCGCGCCTCCCAACAAATTAAAAACGCTCTCCTCCCCTTGGCCCTTCGCCTGGTGGGGAATTGACATCCTCGGCCCCTTCCTGACCGGTTCATTTCAAAACAAATATCTCATTGTAGGGGTAGACTACTTCACTAAGTGGATCGAAGCAGAAGCCTTGGCCAAAATAACGGCACAAAACATTCTCTGATTTTTCAAACGGAACATCCTCGCACGCTTCGGCATACCCCAAGTCCTCATCACCGACAACGGAACACAGTTCACAGACGAAGGATTCCAGGACTTCGTCGCCAGCTTAGGTACCAAACATCACTTCACGTATGTCGAGCACCCTCAAACCAACGGGAAGGCTGAGGCAGCCAACAGGGTAATCCTACGCGGACTGAAATGCCGACTTGGCAAGACGAAAAGGGTGTGGGTCGAGGAACTACACAACATCCTTTAGGAATATCGCACAACACCACATTCCACGACCTGGGAGACCCCTTTCAGATTAACGTACGACATCGAGGTAATCCTCGACGAGGAGCTGAACGACAAAGCACTTCGAGCCGAGCTGGATCTCGTCGACGAAATACGCTCCGAAGAAGCCCTTAGGGAAATCTCCCTCAAGTAGAAAATAACTTTGCGCCACAATGCAAAAGTCGTAAAAAGGGAGTTCCAAGTGGGCAACCTGGTCCTCAGACGAAACTAGAAAAACCCACAAGAAGGCAAACTGGCCGCCAACTAGGAAGACCCGTACCGTGTCCGAGATAAGATGGGCAACGAGGCCTATTATCTGGAAAACCTACAAGGTGAAGAACTTGCTCGACCATGGAACACAGAAAAACTTAGAGAATACTATAGCTAAAGGCAACCCGAGGAGACATGGAAGGTACGACCATGCTCTTCACCACTAAACAAAAAGGAGGATAACGCCCATAAGAGGCGAACACAACCCTCCCCGACGTCGAGCACCTCAAAACGAGTCCCAGTGTCGCATTGCCAAGCCGGGATGGCACCCAGCTCGCGATGGGAAGGCCCAAGCCCCGAGGTTAGAGTTTCCAATCGCAAACCCAACCTCGACTCAGGGCGGGCATAAATCACGCCACTTCGTCGGTTCCCTAAATCGACGAGCCTAACTAGGTCGAGCGAAAAGAGTTTAAATATAAATACAATTAAACAATCAAGCATGATGAAAATAACAAGTAGATAAAAATAGCCAAAATCGGCAAATAAAACTTCATTAAAAAGGGCACAAAGGCCAATATTCAAACAGGCACAAAGGCCATTACAAGAGTACAGGGCACATAAGCCATAACAGGCGCGCAGGCCCTACAAAAATTTAACAAAGTCTCTGCCCGGAGCTACTCCTCACCACCCTCATTTTCGTCTTTCAACTCCTCCTCAGCGGCAAAGGGACATACGATCTCGCCGTCGGCCACACAATAGTTGTGAGCCGACCCCTTAGTCACAAGCCCCGGGTTCAGAACCTTGAGCTGCTCGGAAGCATTGCCGAACCCATCCTTGAACATCACAAGCAGTTCCTTGTTGAGTTCACGAATATGGTCGACCAATTTGCCCCGGGTGTGAAGGGAAAACTCTTCTTCAGTCTCATCATCCCGAGGACGAACTGTACCTTCCAGCAATGCAACTCGGGCACGAAGTTGCACATTCTCTTCGGCCGCCTTCTAGAGCCCGGCAACTTGATCTTCTAAGCTTTGTTTCTCATCCTTCAAGGTGTCCCGCTCGAGCTTCACCTCCTCTTGCTTCGATTTCAGTCCTTCTTGAAGCTTGTGCTCCTCTTTGTAGTCGGACAGGTCCTTGGACAACTTATCTTTCTCGCTCTGAGCAGCCTCAAGAGCATCCTCCAACGTAGACGTCTCGACAGTGGTCTCGGACAGGACCATGGCAGTTTCCATCACCTGGATGACAGCAGCTAGATCCCCGGCCAGGTTTGTCCGTCTGGCGACCGCATCTTAATTGAGAATGGCTTTCACCTTGGGCGCCGCCACCACGACGGAACCTTCGTACTTGAAGAAGTCCCGCTCCAAATAACAGGGAGGCAACAGATGGCTCCCAGGTGCACCAGAATCACTGCCGCCCACGACAGCAGATCGAGCAAGAGTCCCATCCAGCCGCTTGTGCTTTAGAAGAGGAGATGTCGAGGTCGTAGGGCTGCCCGTATATGTATCGGGGAAGATTGTTGGATGACGGCTTGAGGAGAGTTGGTGGTCGAGCTGGGGGTACCAGAACTACCGACCCCCTGTTCGTTAGCTACTTCCCGAACGCGGGGCACCACTTTCTTTTTAATTTTTGGGACCCTGTACGGGGCCTCAGTCTAGTTGGCCAGCTTTAGGACTCGTTCACGGTGAGCGGGCAATGTTCCTGCAAAATGAAAACAAGTGAACATCAGTTAAACGGGCATAAGAATCGAGGAAAAGAGTAAGGCCAGAAAGACCTACGCAACAATTCCACGGCCTCCTCATCCGTGTCACACACGAGCAGAGCCTTTGTATTTATGAAGCGCGTTTCATGGATGGGCATCTCGGCCTCATCGACATAGGGTTTTCCCTGCCGGTCCACCCAGAGCGCCAAGCTGAAACTCTTGACATACTCCACCAACCTCTTGTAGGCCATCCGATCCTCGACCCCCATGCTCGAATACCTAACTCGGTAGTGGTTGGTCGACAAGTTGAAATGGTCCGGCTGCCATCTCAAGGTGATCCTCGACATGAGTTTCTCCTCACCACTAGCATCTTGCTTATAATAGTAAAGGGTGTTGAGGGTGAACCGAGTGAGCGGCTTTACCACATACCACCGCCCCTTAAAGTGACAGGCAGAATCAACGAACATCTTGAACAGTCTCACGGGCTGCTTTAGAGACACCCAGTTGTGATGCCCCTTGCGTTTGACCGTTGCAGATGGAAGATATGGAAGAAAAGGGGAAGTGTGCACCCGACACCGAGAAACCCACAGACTAATTCGAATGCCCGGATGAAAGCGATGGCGTTCGGATGCAATTGCGAGGGCGCCAGCCTGAGCCACCTAAAGACCCCCATATGGAAATCATTAAAGGGGAGCCTAACCCTCGCTTCTCGGAAGGCAAATTCATACATGGCGAACTGCTTCCCTAGAAAACGATGGCATGTCTGATCTGTTTCCCGAGGAGCAAGACATTGCTAGCTTTCTTTATCTTCGGGGCCAATGTCCTTGACCACATCGTACGCAGTATTCACCTCGTCCGTGAAGTACGACTCTTCTTCTAACGGCTCATCCGCGACCCACGACAAGTCGTTACGACTAGACGAGGAGACGTGTTTGTTTCCTTCCTCGGTCTCTTCCTCCTCGACTCGTCTTTGCTCAGCCGTACCTGAAAAGCAGATAGGAAAAGTGAATTCGACATTGTATCAAATCCACCCTTCCACTGCAGTTCAAGTGAAAGGGAGAAGGGCTGAACACCCCGAAATCCCACTAAAACTACCCAAAAAACAACGAAGGGACAGTCCTCGCATCCACTCGAGCGCGAACAAAACCCCTAAAAACCCCTAGATGATCAAGAGATTTTTCCCGGCGAACGCATCAAACGCCCGGGACCTTCATTGACCGTATGAAGATTATTTTCGGTTCATTCATGCATAGATGCGTTTCACGCTCGCGACATGCTAATCCTGCCAGGGACGTTCATGTATAAAACCTAAAAACTAACCTAAAACGGAGATTTACCTACTCTAAACAAGGATTTTCCTAGTCTAAACAGGAAAATCATGAATTACACTACTTATCAAGCGGAAAAACGCATAAAAAGAGAGGTTATAGGAGGTTACCTGACATAGTGACGACGGGGAGAATGCGGTGGCGCGCAGGCGGAAAGCGGCGGTACTGTCGGCGGGTACGGGCGGAGGGAGGTTTCTTTTCAGAGCTTCCGGTCAAACGTGAGAGCGAAAAGTTGAAATAAAGTGGACCTCCCCCTTTATATAATAAAAGAGCGCGTGGACGAACGCGCTAGGTAATCATTACCTAGGCCCCTAGGTCGGCGCTGGCACAGAAAACGAAACGACGCACCATTAATGACTAAGACACGTCAGTTTAAGAGAATTCTGAACGACGTCGAGCAACCACAAGTCTCCCTTACTATAAAGAGCCATCCTCGACCTCTGAGAACACCACGTGCCTAGCGATCTAAAGGCGCCTGTAGCGGCTTGACAATCTGAGTTTGACATGGGCATATGCTCGACATCCAACACGACACCTCCCCGACACGATGTACGCTTGACTCTTTTATAATTCATCGCTCTGGCACGGAGACTCAACTTGGGGGGATCCTGTTCTAGACTGGGCCTCTAGAGACTGTATTGGGTCGTGGCCCAATACGTCGAGCAGATGCCCATATGCTCGGGCAAGTATACTTGTTGGATGGACGAACAACTTGACGGTCAGGCATGCGTTCCATAAGTCGGGCACATACTCTGAGAGACGGGCAGAAAATAGGTCTACCTTTCCACTTGCCACGTCACCCAACTGTCCCCCATTATCTCTTGAAAGATAGGGGCAGTTGGACCAATGACTAGACCACTTAGCTAGGTCTTCACGCTTCTTACATGTTCCTTGGCAGTTCTTCCTTGGGCCTCGCTGATCCTGCACAAGGAAGGACCTTGGCCCAGCGCTGGGGGCTAACTATAAATACCCTTTTTCACTAAAGGGTCGGGTATTCTGATTTAACTCTTCTAACTTACCTATTGCTTTCCCTCTATTAACTTTGGCATCGGAGCACCTTGCAGGTACACCCCATCCATTCCATCAACCTAGTTGTTCACATTCGATTGCTGGAAGGCCCTCCTGATCAAGTAAGATCAAATATATAAATATAAAATTTTAATTAGTTTTTGTATATATCTTTAGACAGCGCTTTTGGGAAAAAGAGTTGTCTAATGTGGGCCTTTAGAAGGCACTTTCTCCTTAAAAAACGTTGTCTAAAGTATGCGTATAATATTTAAATAAATTTTTTTATACACCTTTAGAGAGCGTTTTTGTCTGAAAAAGTGCTCACTTTTGTTCCCCTTTACACAACGCTTTTTAAAGCGCTTTCTAATGTTTTCCTATAATTTTAACATTTGACATCGCTTTTTCCAGAAAACGATGTCTTTTCTATACCTATAATTTAATTGGATCTTTTTAAAAATCCAATTTTACCCTTTTTTTGCATAAACCTGTATTAAACCTGTTATAATTCACATTTTCAGTCAGAATTCATACTAATCAAAGACCATTTCCACTAAATCACATAATCCATAAATGATTATTTACATATCAAAACTAATACCATTTCACTAATACACCACACTAATTTAATTTCAATCCAAAACTATTTAACAAATCAAGTTATTTACATTAATATCATTCACAAAACTATATGTAAAATAAACCATTCACAAAACTATACATTCACATATAAGTCCATTTATCCTATACCTAGAAGACCCTTCTTTCAATCAAGTATTCGCACAATTCCTCCTTAATTTCATGCAATTTTGTGGGTGTGTAATGAGAAACATCGAATTCATCGACGTACTACATAACAAAACAAAATATGCATTATTTAGTTTAAAATATTAAATTATGACATATCCGATAAATATTAAATTAAATCCTACGTTGTAAATCCATGCATACCATGATAGGAACCTCTAATTGATTCATTTGAATGATTTCTCTCATAAACCGCAACACGTAATACACGCAGTCTATGCCATTTTTTTGTTGATGACACTATACATAGACAAACAAATAAGAATTAATAGAGTTATTTTGTGTTATCAATTAGCATCACTAATAAGCAAGAATATGAAAATTAATAGACCTGAACATGGATCCATGGAATAGTGTCTAATTTAGACCATGCTACTCAATGATCTCGTTGTGCTCGGTATATTAGTATTGATCTTTAAAAGAAAAACATAAATTTAGAACAATCACACTATAAATTTACATATACACATGAATATTTCGTCCAATATGACTTACTTATCGACCACTTCCTTCATATCCGGATATGTTTTCCAATTATGCTCCAATGAATTCAGATAATAGACCATTTACTCTAAGTTTTGCCCATCAGGATGCTATATACAATTGTTATGTCAATTTGTTGGTATATGGTTATTTTTCTTCCTTTTTTATAAGAAAAAGGAATGTTTGCATTTAAAACAATGCATCTGAAGTTAAGAGAGAAAAATACAATCTAATTATAATATAATATTATTTATTTATATATTATATTTTAATATCAAAATCTTAGAGTACAATGTCGAAATATAAGATAGACAAGATAACAAAAATAAAAATAACTTGAAGATACATGCCATTACATATATTAAATATATATATACTCTTTTGATTCAGATATTCCTTCATTTTAATACTTATTCATGTTTATATGATTCTCGTGGTATACAATTCATCGCAGCACATCTTTCCCTAGCAACCGGATCTTTGTGATAATTACAATTTCCACACAACTTTAGCATTTCTGTTGCAACGAAAAACATAATAAAATGGAATAAAATATTGTACATGAATTACGAAATATAGAAGGAAATTTAGAAAATAATGAAAAAAATTTACCTTCAACACTCATATTGACGGCTTCAACATTGTTTTTGATAAAAAATAGGAAAAGAAATATAATCATATTGTACACAATCTTGAGGGTTTTAGCCATTTTTTATTTTGTTGCGTGTAAAAGTAAAATATTCTTTGACTTATTTATAGTGTATAAAGTGTATGTTGTGATAAAAATATTTAAAACTTTTTTTTCTGTCTTTTAAGGAGTTTCAAAGAATGTTCTCTAAATTTAAAAATATTTAATATTTTTTTGTCTTTTAAGGAGTTTCAAAGAATGTTCTTTAAATTTAAATTCTTTCTGTTTAGTTTAATGTATTTTGATTTCCATTTAGCATACTTTCTAAAGCGGTAACGTAAACAACTTACTAATTATTACTTTTTCTTAAATTAAATTCTATTCTCCTAAGATAGATATGAAAACTTCTATATAATAATAATAATAATAATAATAATAATAATAATAATAATAATAATAATAATAATAATATAACATATATAAAGATAAAACTGGAGGATTTTAGTCATTTTAAAAATACTTTTGATTTATTTATAGTGTATAAAGTGTATGTTGGGATATAAATATTTAAAAAAATTTGTCTTTAAGAAGCTTCAAGAAATGTTCTCTAAATTTAAATTCTTTCTCAAGTTTCAGTTAGTTTAATGTATTTTGTTTTTTCATTTAGCACACATTCTAAAGCGGTAATGTAAGCAAATTATTTTTTTTAAAATAACCATCTTTTTTTAATTTATATACTAAAAAACTATTATTTCAAATAAATTATCAAAGTAATCATATTTCGAAAAGAAAAGAAAAAATCGGAGTCGTCATTCAACATGACGCATACATTATAAAATTATACATAGATGTCAATCCAATTGGCGCTTGCCTATAGTAACAACAAAAACCGTAGCTAAAAATCTACAAAATCATATATAGATGTCAAACTAATTGGCGCATGCCTATAGTGACAACAATAGCTAAAAGTCTTGGAGTCGTGGGCATATCCTGAACTTATACCTACAACACTATATAAACTTAAAACTTTCTCAAGTTTCTGTTTAGTTTAATGTATTTTGTTTTTTGTTTTCATTTAGCATACTTTCTAAACCGGTAATGTAAACAAATTGCTAATAATTAATTTTTCTTAAATTAAATTCTATTCTCCTAAGATAAATATATGAACACTTTTATATAATAATAATAATAATAATAATAATAATAATTAGCTTTTCTCTTAACAACTTCTCTCTTTCCTCTTTGTAGATCCAACTAATCGGCTCCTCCTTTCTCCTACTCCTTAAATCTAAATAACCACCACCAACGGTGATGTAACCTCTGACCTTAGTGTCATATCGCTCTTATGACTGTGACACCCTTAACCACTTTGGGCTTGGCTCTTTTTTGGTGACTCTCAAGGGATTTAGAAGCGGTATCAGTCTGTAACACCCTAAATTTGTCATCTCATTTTCATAACACGTGGCTTATGATAAGTGTCAATTTATGTTAATTTGTAGTGTAGTTTTTGGCACTTTTCAAGAGCTTATTTGGATTTATTATGCTATTTCCAATTGTTTCCATTTAATATTCGTATTTTAGTTTAAGCGTTTTAATAGTTTCGTTTACTTAACTTTTGTTTGTATATTTGTAGGTTTCACCTTTGGATCGAAGAAAGCATTTATGGCGACTCTCTTTTGAAGTTCTTGAAGAAAACCAAGATTTTGAGCTCACTGCAAGCTCCTAGCGAGAAGCTACAACAGGAATCAAGGAGATCCTTGCTTAGCGAGCAAAGGGGCGCCCTGACATTAAATGAAAGCTTGCTTAGCGAGCGTGAGCGTGCTTAGCGAGCTCTGCGGGATTCATATTGTATTTAAGGGTTTTAACATTCATTTTTTAAGGGACCTCATATTTTTCTTAGAGAAAAACTCTATAACTCATATTTTTTACTTGTTTTCAAAGAATCGGTGCATCAATAGACGGGAGATCGTCATTGATGTTTTGTCTTCTTCATCTTTTTGTAATGAAAGCTTCCATGGTGATGGATAGCTAAACCTATAATATGTCAAAGTTATAAGGTAGATAGGTTTTTTCTTTGTATGTATAGCCTTTGATCATTGTGTAAGAACTCTTGATGATAAATATATGGTGAAAAACTTTGTGCTTATGAAATATATGTTGTGTTGCTTCATGATTGAGAAATGTGTTCAACACTTGACCTAGGTTTTTCATCCACCAAAGAACATAAGCTAGAGATAGTTATGAGACTTGGTGTTCACATAGTATTGATCTTTAATGTTGCTATTTTGATAGATTGAGTGAGAGATCATCAATGGATCAAAATGTTAAAACTCACATTTTGTGTTAGAAATAAACATTTTGAGAGGATATTGTGATTATGTTTATCATTTTAACGAGTTTGTCCGCTTGATCAAAGATATATGTGCAAATGGACCTATCGAATCCTAACTTTGGCATGTGTTTTTTATAATCTTTTACCAACCGATACTTTTACTTGTTGTTTTATAAATTTGTATGCAAACTAAACTTTCCGTTACCCAAAACCCAAAATCCCCTTTGTTACTTTGAGTCTTAAACTAGCGCAAATTTAGAATGACTTTGATATCACAAAACAATCTTTGTGGATCGATAAAAAAAACCTAATCTATTTGTACTCCAACAAATTGGCATCGTTGCTAGGGATTGTTATTTGATATTATAAGCATCACAATAGTTTCTAGGTTTTAGACTTGTTATTCTTTTTCTTGAACTTGTTAATTTGTTTGGTTAGTGTTTGCAGCTTCTGTTTATGCGAGGAAAGCTTCCCGCGGACCAACTTATTTTTGATCCTGAGATTGAGAGAACCGCAAGGAAGTTGAATAGCAAGACAAGACAAAGGAGGCAACTAGCTAAGGAAAGATGGGAACAAGGACAAGGATCAACTTCTACTTTAACACCACTCACTCCACCGTTGACACCAACCATGGAGAATCCACCTCCACCTCTACCTCCACCTTCGACACCATGTGTAAATAGCCCTCGTAACACGGCTCAGATTTCTAACAACGCCCACAATGGCCGGCAAGCTGAGATGAAGACCGAAAATCTTAATTTATTGTACGGGAGTCCATTCACGGGAATGGACCATGAAGACCCATTTGCTTTTCTCACAAAATTCTATGAGATAGCATTGGCGGCCAGAGTTGATCAAAATCAAGAGTTAGATTTGTTTCGAAGACTTTTTCCTCATGCTTTGCTTGGAAAAGCAAATGATTGGTATCTAGATCAAAGTCCCGCGTGATGACAGATTGGAATGTTCTAAAAGATAATTTCATTGAGAGATTCTTCTCACACAACCGTTTTATGGAATCAAAGACCGCGATCTCCGTGTTCTTTCAAGGCGCTAATGAGTCCTTGAATGAAGCATGGGATAGATTCAAATCCATGTTACGGAAGTGTAAGGGCCACATATTTGATGAATTGACACAAATCCATATCTATCAAAATGGTCTCCAACCTAATTGTAAAACCTTGTTGGATGCTACTTCGGTTGGAGCTTTGTTGTCAAAAAGTGCGGAAGAAGCGACATATATTATAACCCGTATGGCTCTCAATGACTTGCAAAGTCAAAATTGTGGAAATTCTATGAAGAAATCTGGAGTGCTTGAGTTAGGAACTAATGATGCGATCCTTGCACAAAACAAGCTTCTTTCTCATCAAGTCGAGTTTTGACGCAACGAATGTCAAAGCTCCCACAACAATTGAAGGAGTGGAAAGAGTATCCGGCGAAGAACAAGCAAGTCGCAAGTTGTGAGTTATACAAGGGATATCATGAAACTGGATATTATCCACCTCCGGGAACCGAAGAGGTAAATTACATGCACAATAATCAAGGATTCCAAAGACAACAACAACCTTATCAAAAACAACATCCTTACCAACAACAACCTTCTCAACAACACCATCAACAACATCAAGGATATCAATCTAGGAGCAATTACCAAAATAACCAAGGTTATGGCGGCAGCTCATCTAATCGAAAAAATCCTTATATTGTTCCACCACCGTCGGTTGCAACTTCTAAATTAGAAGACACGATGAATCAATTCATTAAAATGTCTATGGCCAACCAAAAGTCAAATGATGCGGCGATAAAAAATCTTGAAAATCAAGTTGGGCAACTTGCAAAACAAATTGCCGAGAACCAATCGGGACCTTCTTTTTCCGCCAACACTCAAGTTAATCCTAAAGAGCATTGAAAAGATATTGTTACTAGGAGTGGGAAGGAGATGGCTCAACTTAAAGAGAAGAAAGTGGTGGAAGAGAAGATTGTTGGTGTAGTAGAAGAAGTTAGTGATGAGGAGGAATTTGAAAAGAAGAAAAAATTGATGAATTAGTTGAAAATAAAAATGATGATTTGGTTGAAGTTGAAAATACAAAAGTGGAGGATGAGAAGAGAAATGAAGTAAATAAGAGAGTGAAGAAGGGAAAAGAAGTGATGAACCAAATTCCTACAAACATGCCTTATCCTCATGTGCCATCAAAGAAAGGAAATGAAAGACAATACACTCGGTTCATGGACATTTTCAAACAACTTCAAATTGATTTTCCATTTTCCGAAGCTCTTGAGCAAATTCCAAAATATGCTAAATTCTTGAAGGACATTCTCTCAAAAAGACGGAAGTATACGGAACCGGAGACGATTATTCTTGCGGATAATTGTAATGCCATCATTCAACGCACTCTTCTTAAGAAAGAAGTCGATCCGGGACGTGGCACTTTATCGGTCACCATTGGAAACATGTTTGTAGGAAATTGTCTCATTGATTTGGGTTCAAGCATCAACCTTATCCCTCTCTCTATTGTAAAAAGGCTTGATAACATTGATATCAAAGGAATAAGAATGACGTTACAACTCGCCGATAAATCTACCACACACCCAATTTGAGTGGCAAGAGATGTTTTGGTAAAGGTTGACAAGTTCTTCTTTCCGATCGATTTCATTGTTATTGACATGGAAGAAGATGATGACGCTCCTTTGATTCTTAGCCGCTCTTTCATGAAGACGGCCCGAATGATGATAGATGTTGATGATGGTCTCATGAACGTTAGGGTGCTAAATGAGGATGTCACTTTTAATTTGTTTGAAGCAATGAAACATTCAAAAGAAAGACATGATAGTTTCCGCATTGATGCATCTGATATGGATATCATGGAAGTTGCAAAGCATATTCATGTGGAAACTCCGTTTGATCTAGCACTAGGTGAGGAATTTGACACACTCACTAGTGAAGAAGAAAGAGAGGTTGATGAATGTTTGAAAGAGTTATGGTTTTGAAAGAATTACAACCATGGGAAGATGAGTTAGAAGAATTGAAGAGAGAAAAAAGTGATGAGAAAGTTGAAGTGGAATTGAAGGTGCTACCTTCGAATCTCAAGTATGCCTTTTTGGATGATAGTGGAAGAAAATAGGTGATTATAAGCAATGCATTGTCTACCAATGAAGAGTTTCGTTTGGTTAATGTGCACAAGAAAAATCAAAAGGATTTAGGATGGGTTCTTTCCGATCTCAAAGGAATAAGTCCATCTTATTGCATGCACAAGATCCTTATGGAAGATGACTTCAAAGTGGTAGCACAACTTCAACGTCGTTTGAATCCAACTATGAAATAAGTGGTTTGAAAGGAAGTAATGAAACTACTTAATGTGGGAATGATTTATCCGATTTACGATAGTCCTTGGGTGAGTCTCGTTCATGTGGTACCTAAGAGAGGTGGAATTACCGTGATCCGAAATGATAAAAATGAGCTCATACCGAAAAAAGTTGTAACGGGATGGTGAATGTGTATAGACTATGGGCGTTTGAACACGGCTACTAGAAAAGATCATTTCCCACAATTGTTCATAGATCAAATGCTAGAAAGGCTATCCGGGCAAGAATTTTATTGTTTTTGGGATGGGTACTCGGGGTACAACCAAATTTTAGTTGACCCGACGGACCTTGACAAGACGGCGTTCACATGTCCTATTGGAATTTTTGCGTATCGAAAAATGCTCTTTGGGTTGTGCAATGCACCGACAACTTTCCAACGATGTGTGCAAGCTATCTTTTCCGATTTAATTGAAAAGACCATGAAAGTTTTTATGGATGATTTTTTGGTGTTTGGAGCTTCATTCGATCATTTCCTGAAAAACTTGGAAACGGTGTTAGAGAGGTGTGCGAAAACAAACTTGGTGCTAAATTGGGAGAAATGCCATTTCATGGTGAAAGAAGGAATTATACTTGGTCACAAGGTGTCTTCGAGAGGACTTGAGGTGGATAAAGTAAATTTTGAAGTAATTACAAAGTTGCCTCCTCCAACCAACATCAAAGGAATCTGAAGCTTCTTGGGGCATGCGGGTTTTTATCGGAGGTTCATCAAAGACTTTGCCAAAGTGGCGAGGCCACTTAGCAACTTGCTAAACAAATATCAGGTATTTCTCTCTGACGAACCTTGTCTTTTATCTTTCCAAGCTCTTAAAGAAAACCTTGTTACCGCTCCAATAATCATCGCACCAAATTGGAATTTTGATTTTGATCTCATGTGTGATGCGAGTGACTATGCCTTTGGAGCGGTACTAGGATAAAGGAAAAACAATGTTTTTCATGCAATACATTATGCTAGAAAAGTGCTTAACGAAGCACAAGTGAATTATGCAACAACGGAAAAAGAATTGCTAGCGATAGTGTATGCGCTTGAAAAGTTTCGTTCCTACTTGATCGGTTTAAAAGTTATTTTTTACACCGACCATGCCGCGATAAAATATTTACTCACCAAACCGGATTCTAAGCAAAGGCTTATCTGATGGATCCTTCTTCTTCAAGAATTTGATTTGGAAATTAAAGATAAGAAAGGATCAAAAAATTGGGTGGCGGATCATTTATCGCGGTTGGTAAATGTAGACATAACTAAAAATGAAATTGAGATCCGAGAAGAATTTCCGGATGAAAAGATATTTATGGTGCAAGTTAGGCCATGGTTTGCCGATTTTTCTAATCACAAGGCAACAGGATGGATACCCAAAGACCTAACTTGGAACCAAAAACGGAAGTTCTTGGCGGATACTCAATACTATGTGTGGGATGAACCGTATCTTTTCAAAATTTGTGGGGATAATTTGCTAATAAGGTGTGTTACTAGTGATGAAGTGAATAGTATCCTTTGGCATTGTCATAACTCTCCGTATGGAGGCCATTTTAACGGATCTAGGACAGCCACAAAAATCCTTCAATCAGGAATTTATTGGCCTACTATTTTCAAAGATGCCAATCTCCATGCGAGGAGTTGTGACATTTGCCAAAGATCAGGTGGAATAGGAAAGCAGGATGAAATGCCCCTCCAGAATATTCAAGAGGTTGAAATCTTTGATTGCTGGGGCATTGATTTCGTTGGCCCGTTTCCACCTTCTTTCACAAACTAATACATCTTGATTGCGGTAGACTATGTTTCTAAATGGGTGGAAGCTATTGCTTCACCGATGGCAGATGGAAAAACGGTGATTAAATTTTTCAAAAAAAAACATTTTTCCCATTTTGGGACCCCTTGTGTGTTGATTAGCGATGGTGGGTCGCACTTTTGTGATGCACCGCTTGAAAGTGTTTTGAAGCATTACAGAGTATCACATAAGGTTGCGACCCCCCTATCATCCCCAATCAAATGGGAAAACGGAGGTGTCAAATAGGGAGGTGAAAAAGATTTTGGAAAAACCTGTTTCAGCATCAAGGAAGGATTGGTCTCAAAAGCTAGATGAAGCTTTGTGGGCTTACCGCACCAATTACAAAGCTCCGATAGGCTTAACTCCTTTCCATTTGGTTTATGGAAAAACATGTCATTTACCGGTTGAAATGGAGCACAAGGATCTATGGGCTTTAAAGTTTTTAAATTTTGATCCAACCTTGGTCGGGACGAAGAGAAAAGTACAGTTGAGCGAGATAAAAGAAATGAGAAACGCGACATATCATTCGAGCTGGCTGTACAAAGAAAAAGTAAAAAAGTACCATGACAAGAAAATCAAGCTTAAATAGTTCAAGGCCGGACAACTTGTTTTTCTTTTCAACTCCCGATTAAAACTTTTTCTGGGGAAGTTGAAAAGCAAATGGTCCGGACCTTTTCGGGTAAAAGAAGTGAAAGAATATGGCGCTATTGTGATTGAAGACTTAGAAAAGAAAGACAGTTGGTCGGTTAACGGGCAACGTCTCAAAATCTACCTAGGAGGTAGCTTTGATCGGGAAAATCAATAGGTTGCCCTTGATGATCATTGATCATTGTGGACCGTCGGGCTTATCCGACGTTAAACAAGCGCTCGTTGGGAGGCACCCCAATTTTATAAGTATTTTCTATTTTTAATGTTAAAAATGTGTTGAGGGAGTGATTTTGGACCCAAAAATGTATTATGTTTGCTGCTGGGAGGTTTTTGTGTAGCAGAGCTCGCTTAGCGAGCAGGAGCGCGCTAAGCGAGCATTCTCCCAATATTTTCCTTGCTAATCGAGCCTGCGTGCGCTAAGCAAGGCTTTTTATATTAAAAAAAAATTTTGCAACGAACTAGGCCCATCTTTCCAGCATTTAATTCAAGTTTATTACAGGTTCTTTATTTTATCGCCTTATTATTATTATTATTGTTACTTCATCTCATAATTGTTAAAGTATGTTGTTCTTAATTTCAATCTTTATGTTTACGTCGTTTTCATTTAATTATATGTCTTGATAATTAGTTTAGAGTCCGGCGTATGAGGACCATCGTTACCGACGGGACTCAGTAGAAAATAATAGGTGCGAATTAATAACTACAATTGTGTTTTGGTTATAATTTCTATGCGTAATTTAATTAGCATTGCCATGAGAGTGAGATGTTAGTTAACATTGCTTGAGAGTGAGAGGCATATAAAGGTTTGAGCCGAGATCCGCGAGAGCGTGAGGAGCGAACCAGATAGTAGAAATTAGGAAACTTATCTAAATACAGCGATAGCACTTTAGAGACGTTTAGGATATTATTAGCTTTCAAAGAGTGTTTCCTAGTTACCAGGCGAGCAAGAGCAAAATCTTGGGATTAGGAAGTATGATTTTAGTTAAGACCGCGAGAGCGTGAGACAGAGTCTTTAAGTTGGTATATTTTATGGAATAGGAGTATAGTCGTAATTAGCACCTTATTCTATGAGTCCCTTAGGAGCGCGGAAACCATATCCCGGCCTCATTCTTCTATATTTTCTTAGTTCTATTTTAGTTTTAGTTCTAATCAAATATCATTAGCCTTAGCTTTACAAAGTAATGATAGATAACTATAGGTTGATATTGGTCTCTGTGATTCGACAATATTTTATATTACTTCGATAAATCTGTGCGCTTGCGGACGCATCAAGTTTTTGGCGCCGTTGCCGGGGACCAACAGTCAATATTATTATTTCGTTGTTGCACCGTATAGACTAAGGCATTTTCTTTCTTATTTCTTTAATTATGTTCTACCCAAACTCTTTCTACAATCCCCATTCCCAATATTTCGAGGAATCTCAAGGATACCATAATCCCAACCTCGAAATACATATGGAAAATTTCAATCCTTCGTCCACCCATTCTCACCCAAATAACCTCTATAACTATGAATTCAAAAATTTTGAGGAGCCGCACCCTAATTCTTTCTACAATTACCAACAGCAGGACTCCCAATACCTTGAGGAATCGCACCCAAATCTTCCTGATGATTACCATTCCCAATATTTCGAGGAACCCCAAGAGTCGTACAATTCCAATCTCGAAATACTAATGGAATATTTCCACACGATGCTATCTCATTTCCGCCCAAATTACCACTCTCAATATTTTGAAGAACCGCAAGAATCCGTTCAGTCCAACCTCGAAACATTTATGGAGGGTTTCATTGAAACATCGACTAATGCTAGAATAGAATCTATGATGGAGCACTTTGTGGACACATAAACTATCCAGAATGAAGAACTTAAAAGACAACATATTGATAATCACGAAACCCTTAGGTGGCTGAACACGATGGTCGAGTCCCTCGTGACTCACACTAAGGCATTGGAGACCCGAACCTTACTGCTTGCACTGACACCTATAGGTCCCTCCCTTGAGGATAATTTTTATGTTATAACAACCAACAATGAAAACCAAATCGAAATTCCTGAGGAGAGTGATAATGAGGTTGATGAGAGTTATGGTGAGGAAAGAGTTGAGATTGAGACAAATTCACCAACACCATCCACAAACGAGGTTGTTGAAGAGGTAGAGAATGAAGCACGAACTGTTGACCACCCTCCATATGCCCCACCATATCATTTTCCGTATAAGTTTGCAGACTCTAAAACGTATGAGCATGTATGGAAAATTATCCATGCACCCTTGTATGAATACTTGCATAAAAAAAGAAAATTTGAAGACCAAACTAAGGAAACCATTAATGTTAAGAGGGTAAAGTTTGACTTTAAGGTGATGGATGAAATGACTAAGACCAAACAGAAAGTCTAATACTTAGCATAGATACAGAACCACCACCACAAGTTCAAAAGAATGAACCACCCCACAGAAAGAAGAAAAGGAAAGGTGAGGGATATGTGAGATGGCTTGATAAATGGCCATGGAAACCAAAGAATAACACTCTTAACTGTCGAGCTATTGATGTTAAACAAAACTCCGCGTGGGTGGTAACCCACGAGTTTTCAATTTAATAGTTTCCTTTTATTATTTTTGTTTGCAGAAAATAAAGAAATGTATCGCTTGTCACGTCTCAGCTGTATTTAGGCGAAAGATCTCTAGATGAAAATCCCTCAAGATGAGATGGTGCCCACGCACGTTCCTTTGAATGTTGCTGCTGGTGGTGACACCGATGTTGAGTATGATGGGAGATGGCATGTCTCTCCCATCGGTCACTCACCTTATCCTTGTTCTTTGCATGGTCTGGCTCCACCTGCACACACTACACAATATTTTCATAACATGTTTTGCAGGTACTTATTCCGGAAATAGGCAATATGATGAGCGACTTCAGGAAAGTGAAGTTTCAGCAGATTCAGATATCTCGTAGTACAAGACGCCGGAGAAGGAGTGACCAGCAAAGACAGGGACAACAAGGGAAGAATCAGAGTGAATTTGGATGTAGTAGCAAACAAAGGCATCCATACAGGTTCTATCATCCATTTTCCACCTTTTATCAAAACATTGAGGATGATGTTTGGTTTAAGTGTGGGGGAGGAACTCTATCACTTCCATTTTACCGTTTTTCTAGTTAGATTTAATGTTTTTCCAGCATGATTTTAATTTCTTTTTTCAATTTTAGTATTTTGTTGCGTCTTTGCATGTGTTGTCGAGTCTTTATGCGTGATTTTATGTTTATCGATCTCTCCGTAATTTTTTGCCGTACCAAATAATTTGAAAAATTCTAAATTACAAAAGTAGGGTTTCTTTTGAAAATCTGAGGCTATAGACAAAATTAAGGTTAGATTGTGAGACTTGGGAAAATTTCGCAAGATCGATATCGTTTTAACACCGTGAGCTTCTCAATTAAGGAAATCAATTTGAGCACTTGTTATGCCGTAGCCTTAATTTCTCACCCTTTAGTAGTCCCTAATTAGTTTATTTAGCAGTCAGCACCATCCTAAGCACACACTAAGTAGGAAGCCGATGCAAATAAGTGTATGATCTCAAAGTTAAAAGAATAAATCAAGAGAAAAAAATGAATGAATGAAAAGAAATTCTCCTTCTAAGTTAGGTGGTCCTTACCCGATCATTTAGTCCAACAGTGTACAATTCTTTATTTTATTAATATGTGCAAAAGAAAAAAAATGATGAAAATGAGATCATAGTCACTAACAGGCTATCCTACCATGAGTGTGAAAGGATAACAGGCTTAATGTGATTGTACCAGAATGAAAAGGGATGAAAGAAGGATGAGTGAATTAGACTTAGGTATAATAACATGATTCATATTGGTTTGTATAAGAGGGAGGTTGATGATCCCAAAAGAGGAATTGTATTGTTATGATATACTTAGCGTGTGAGCAAGTACCTATCGACACAAAATTAATCGAAGTAGAGTTGGTAGCCTAGGATGAGTATCTATATGCACTATTTTTCTTATGAGTCATGGTTTTCTTAAGGACAAGAAAAGGTTTAAGTGTGGGGGAGTTTGATAACGCTAAATTATATCGTTTAATTGGCATGAATTACATGAATTTTAGTTATGATTTCCTTTGTTTTATTTGATTTATGATTCAATTTATATATCATTTACTATGTTTTCAGGTGACTTGGATTAATTCGCAAAAGAAAGGAAAGAAAAGAATTAAAGGAAGAAATGTGAAGAAAATGAGAAGTTATGAATAAAAAGGAAAAAAAGGACGGAAAGAAAATAAAAGGGGTGGGACCCACCACTTTCACACATATCAAATGTGGCACCCGCCACTTTTTAAGGGAGAGAGGAAGGTGGCGCCAACCACCTATAATTTAGGGGAAGAAATCTCCATTTTCCCTTTTATTCCTCCACTACTTCTCCAACTTCCCACTACTCCCACTCACTCCACTACTTCTCCAACTTCTCACTACTCCCACTCACTCCACCACTCATTTATGTTCCATGGAAGTTACAAACGAAATTTCCTTCTATATATAGGTTTTCTCTTGGCATTATAGGGGCATCCAAGTTTTTGTGCAATTTATTCTTTCATAGTTCTAGGCATAAATTATCATTGTAAAAGTGGTAGTTTCTCACATCGAGGAACTACCACACCATTAGTATTAGGCCTATGTTCTATGTAACGCTTGGATCAACAATCTTGCATTTCAAATTCTCTATTTCCAACATTTAATTCAAGTTTATTACAGGTTCTTTATTTTATCGCTTTATTATTATTATTGTTACTTCATCTCTTAATTGTTAAAGTATGTTGTTTTTAATTTCAATCTTTATGTTTGCGTCGTTTCCATTTAATTATATGTCTTGCTAATTAGTTTAGTGTCCGGCGTATGCGGACCGTCGTTACCAACGGGACTCAGTAGAAAATAATAGGTGCGAATTAATAACTACAATTATGTTTTGGTTATAATTTCTATGCGTAATTTAATTAGCATTTTCATGAGAGTGAGATGTTAGTTAACATTGCTTTGTCATGAGAGTGAGAGGCATATAAAGGTTTGAGCCGAGATCCGCGGGAGCGTGAGGAGAGAACCAGATAGTAGAAATTAGGCAACTTATCTAAATACAGCGAGAGCACTTTAGAGACGTTTAGGATATTATTAGCTTTCAAAGAGTGTTTCCTAGTTACCGGGCGAGCGAGAGCAAAATCTTAGGATTAGGAAGTATGATTTTAGTTAAGACCGCGAGAGCGTGAGACAGAGTCTTTAAGTTGGTATATTCTACGGAATAGGAGTATAGTCGTAATTAGCACCTCATTCTATGAGTCCCTTAGGAGCGCGAAAACCATATCCCGGCCTCGTTCTTCTATATTTTCTTAGTTCTATTTTAGTTTTAGTTCTAATCAAATATCATTAGCCTTAGCTTTACAAAGTAACGATAGATAACGATAGGTTGATATTGGTCTCTGTGGTTCGACAATCTTTTACATTACTTCGATAAATCAGTGCGCTTGCGGACGCATCATATATAATAATTTAATTAAATAAATCACCTTAGAGAGCGCTTTCTAAAGAAAGCATTGTCTAAGGTATTTAAAATATAATTTATATGGAATTAATGTCCATGGCATCGATGCATTAAGAGAGCATGTCGACATAATGGATTTCAAAATATAACCTATATGAGCGCTTTTACAAAAACGCGTTGTCATAGGTTTACTATATTTATTTTTAACCTCAAGGGCGTGGGTTCGAACCCCCGTTTGCCATTTTTGAGATTCTGAAAGTTCAATATATTTATTGACTTCAGACAGCGCTTTTAAGAAAGTGCTTTCTAAGGTTTCCCTGTAGCAGCGCTTTTGAGAAAAGCACTGTTTAAGGTGGCTTTAGTTTAGGACTTTTAACAACGCTTTTATAAGCGCTCTCTAAAGGCTGACTTTTATAGCGCTCTGTTTTAGCGAAATTTTTAAAATACCTATAACAACGCTTTCTCCAAAAAGCATTGTCTTTGTTGCGCTGTTACAGGCCAATTTTAGCATAGTGATAACATTTGCCCCAAATTTAATGATGCGAAAGTAGGCTAAGAAAAGGAAAATAGGGATTTTTCATAACAATAAATCTTATATTATACATTTTAATGGTTACATTTTTTTCACGTAAACAAATATTATTTCATGTTTTAGATGCATGTTGTGTTTTTGCATATGCAATGCGTCAACAATATACTTTCTTTTGATTCATGGAATTATCGAGCATGAATTTTTTTGAAGTATAAATTTTTCTCTTGCACCCATAATACATTTGATCAATCATTAAATATTTTAATAAAAATAATACAAATTTATTTACATCTTTAATGAATGGCTCAAATTTTAGACTTTTAATCTTTAAACTTTGAAATTTATATGAAAGGAAGAAATGAATAGACTTAAAAGTTCCATCCACTAAGCCATACTTTGGCCCATCAGGGTGCTATATACAATTGTTATGTCTATTCGTTGGTATATGATTATTTTCTTCCCCTTTTTTTATAAGAAAAAGGAATGTTTGCATTTAAAAGAATAAGGTGTTTGGATTTTAAAGGAATGTTCGACAATCATGTGGCCTCAATTAGAAAAAGGGACCTTCGAATACTGAAAATCAAACCTTTGAATTTCTCATTCTCTAATACATTGTTTCAAATATTTCCTTCACTTAGTGTATTTTACTTCTAAGATCCCATCAACTATATGTAGTTTCTATTGTAATATTGTAAGATAATTTCTCAATCCACCTCATAACACTCTGAGCTACCTACTGTATTTCTAATTACGTCTCCTGATTCCGCTGATACATTTCTGTCCGCACTATGCTTTGGTTTTATGTTGAAATTTTCCACAGATATATCTGCGGAACTAGTGTTTTACGTTAAATTCATTAGTTCCGTAGATATATATCTGTGAAAAGTTTCAACATAAAACCAAAATATGGTACTTGTAGAAGTATATCAGCAGAACCAAAAAAAACATAATTGAAAACGCACATGGTGTGTGAGAGATCCATTGTGTTATACTATTTATAATTTCGTATCCTATATTTGTGTGTGATCTTGTTGTAAACTATGATATGAAATATCTCATGGAATTACTATTCCAAAGAAAGTGATTTGGAGATGTAAATATTATAAGTTGAATATCTATTAAAAGTTTGATTATTTTGAAAACGTAAAATATCCTCCTTAAAGATTAGGCCTCGTGATTTTAAATAAAATAAGTATAATCTTTTTTTAATAAATCCTCAAACTAGTGGATAAAAAAATTATATTTCAAAGTGTTAGTTTGTATTTCAAAGCCTATAACATTATAAAACATTGTTGGAAAGAAAATGTGATATAATTAAATAATACTTATAACAATACATCCTAAGTTTAAAGAGAAAAATACAATCTAATTATAATATAATATTTTTTATTTTTATATTATATTTTAATATCAAAATCTTAGAGTATAAAGTCGAAATATAAGATAAGTAAGATAACAAAAATAAAAATAAATAAAAAATACAATTATTGGATGCCATTACATATATTAAATATGTTTTAGGCAAGTTTAGGTAATTATTCCTCTTTGCACGACTTTTTTATATATATACTCTTTTGATTCATATATTCCTTCATTTTAATACCTATTCATGTTTATGTGATGCTTTAGTACATTGTTTTGTAGCACATATGTGCCAACGAATCGGATCTTTGTGATAAGTACACTCTCCACACGCCTTTATCATTTCTGTTGTAACCAAAAAAACATAATAGAATAATATTAAAATGGGATAAAATATTGTACATGAATTACGAACTGTAAGGAAATTTAGAAAAGGATGAAAAATAAAATTACCTTGAATAGTAATAGTTGGATCGATATCGACGGCTTCAACATTGTTTTTGATAAAAAATAGGAAAAGAAATATAATCATTTTGTACACAATCTTGAGGGTTTTAGCCATTTCTTATTTTGATGCAAGTAAAAATAAAACATTCTTTGACTTATTTATAGTGTATAAAGTGTATGTTGTAATAAAAATATTGACAACTTTTTTGTCTTTTAAGGAGTTTCAAAGAATGTTCTCTAAATTTAAATTGTTTATGTTTAGTTTAATGTATTTTGGTTTTCCATTTAGCACTTTTTCTAAAGCGGTAACGTAAACGATTTGTTAATCATTATTTTTTCTTAAATTAAATTCTATTCTCCTAAGATAGATATGAAAACATTTATATAATAATAATAATAAGGGTTAAATATATTTTTGTTCCCATAAATATTTCAATTTTGATTTTTAGTTCCTATAAAAAAATTTGAGTTTTAATTCCCATAAAATTACTTTTCACGCAGTTTTAGTCCCTCTACATGGACTAAATCTGCGTGTAAATATAATCTTATGAGAACTAAAACTCGATGTTTTTTTATAAGGACTGAAAACCAAAATTGAGATATTTATAGGGACTAAAAACATATTTAATAATAATAATAATAATAATAATAATAATAATAATAATAATAAAAATAATAATAATCATCGACTATCATCATGATATATAACATAGTTATCCATGAAATGATTGGTTGAAAGTATTGTGTGATTTCATCAACGTACATTTTGTTCACATAAATTATATGATATATAGATATACAAAATAGATTTGATTAATGTGACTACACTACATATTCTTTTGGTTAAAAACAAGGTTTCTCATTGATGCATTTTATAAATGTCTAATTTAATTTTTCAATAAAATAAGTATTATGATATACAAAATAATATGGTATTTCTATAAAAAATAAAAATAAAACAACAACAACAATAATAATAATAATAATAATATAGTAATTATTGACAATTTTTTGTTTTGAAAAAAGGTAATAGTACTTTAAATTTGTAAGCATTTTTTTATATGGCATGCATCTATGCTACTGATTTTTTTGTTGTTATGCTACATCTTTGATGAAAGTTTATATTGATGTAAGTGTATGTTGTGGTAGTTGTCTTATGAATGTCACTTATTTTGATTGAATGAGTGCTACATATTTTGAAGAGTTGTTTTTCCATAATTTGCTAAAGGGGGATTGTTGTTCCTTTTGGATTTGCTTCAAAACAACATCATGGAGAAGTCTTCAAGTTTTACAAGCTGCTTAAAGATATTTTGTTGGTGTAGAAGAGACACATGTTGGACGCGATGTGACAACATGTGGGTACGACATCTGGGCCTTGGTCAATATGCCATATTGTTGCGTTTTTTATTTTTGAGATTTTCAAATTAAGATTCAATTATATTTAAATTCTTTTATTCAGTAATGTAGTTATACATTTTGGACAATTGTGAAGATCAAATCAAGTAGAAATGTGATTTAAAATTGAATTTGAATTAAACCTAATCATATCTTTTTGTTGGAGATATTTATGAAACAAATAATATCCAACTGATTATGCAAAGATTCTGGATTAAAATAAATCTAATATCCAAAGAGAAAAGCCCATAATACGTTTGTTATATAAGAAGATCAAGACATGCATTTGAGAGCAAGAAATACGTTGAAGAAATTAGATTGCAAGGGTTTATAGTCCTTGTTATTGCTTTATGTACACTACATTATGTATTAGTAACTTTGCATACTTGTTGGTTTGTCTAGTTGAGCTATAGTATTCAACATTGATAATTGAGTTAAACATCAACCACTAGGGTTTAGTGATTGAGAGAAAAAAATTGATAAACACAAATTTATTAATTTATTAAAATAATGTAACTTAAATGACATCATAATAATTTAAATATATTTTGTAACAATATATAATAGTTTAAATATTAAATTGACAATCATTATGATGGGTTCAATACTTACATGTGACAATTATTTTCATTTTGTTTTAATTTATTTAACACACTAAAAATAGTGGTTATATCGATCACTAATTCAATCTCGATTTCGGTTACTAAAATTCGGTCACTGAATATGTTGGCATAGCACTTTTTAAATAAAAAAATTCCAATCGCTTTATTGGTCGCTAAACAGTATAGTGGCCAATTTTTAAGCTTTTTCTATCTCTAATTCGGTCACTAAACACGAAGGTTTTAGTAGTGACCTAAATAAAAATTCATTAGGTAGTGTTAGGAAGAGACATTAAACAATATATGGCTTGTTGTTGTTTGTAAGACTAATTGTACTAAACAACTAATAGTGAATTTCTTTTGTTCGGTTGAAAGTCGACCCTCTAGACGTAAGTGTTATTGCATCAAACTAGGATATCAATTATCATGTTCTTTATTATTTTTCTACTCCATCATCTTGTACAATTGAATCTATATTAATTGTAATAATTATGGTATAGCTTGTCGAACCAATTATCTAGGACATCGCGTTCTACATATGTCCCCTAAGGAACATAATTTCAGTAACAACAAAGTTGGTAGTTCCATATGAATGTGTATAACATGTATCGATAGTAAATTACCACAAGTATTTCAAGGTAAGGTTAACTTGTAATTTTTTTTCTTCTAACTTGTATTTATGTATAATCAACTTCTTCAACCATGCCAATAACATATGTGTTAGGAATTTTAATAAATCGAATGGCTTGTACCGAGGCTTAGAATCGTGAACGAAATCACTTTCCTTAAAAGTATTTCAAGCACTCTCTAAAATGTCTTAGAGTTGGAACGCATGAATACCCAGGATAATTCAGCCTGTATCGAGTCTGCGTAAGACCGACGAAAACTCGATTATATAGCGAAGAGTGTTTGAAATTTTCTATAAGAGAATATTTGGTTTGTAATATGTTTTCTGAATTTCGGAATGAGGTATTTATAGGCATGCATGTGTTGTTTCACAAGGTTGCGACCCTTGATGAAACAATACCTTTTAATCAAAAGTTGTAATGTTTCCAACCATTGCCTATTTGCATTCCGCAACAACACTTCACGAAGTGTTGCTTCTCTTCCACTTTTCTTGTCATTTTGGAACACACTAATTGGACATTTAATTCTCATAAATTATAACAATCCCCCACTTGTTCTAATAATGACAAGACCAATTCCAAAAAAGAGAAACAAAGAATGTTAATACAGTTAAGTATCTTTTGATTTGAACTTAACCTTAGTAAGAAAAACGCAAAGTCTAATCGGAATGTTAGGTAGCTATGCTTTGAACCGTTATCCCATGTGATTAGACCGACATTACCATACACACATTCTTTAATGGTTCTTCGCCTACATCTCTCGCCTAACACTATTTATGGTCATGTGTTTTTCCTGTTTTCATGAATTTTTCATGAGAGAAACTCCAACTCTCACTTTGAGACGGCACCATCTCGAAATTCACATAGGTGAAGTTCATTTTTGTATCCATTTCCTTGGAACAGATATCCTTGATATGAAACTTCATTAAGAGTTTCAAAAACTCAACCCTCGATATATAATAGTCAACATTATCACAAATTGTTATACAATCATCCAAATCAATGACTTGTTGTTACCCATTGAATCTTAGGTTAAGATATATTAACTTCAGATTGGGTTGCTATCATTGTTGGAACTCTTACTCAAGGAGTTTCAACCTCTTACCTCTCGAGGTTGTTTTTACTAAGTCTTTGGCCAGTGGCTTAGTAAATGGATCAAGAAAATTATAGCTCGATCGTATATATGTGGATGGTTACATCCTTAATTAATTTTCTCATGAAAGAATGTATAAATACGACTTGAGTAGACCTTTTGTTATACTCATTTGTATGTTTTAGTTAAAGTGGTTTGACTACCACAATGTATCAACACCTTTGAAACATTTTCTTTAGCCAATGGAACTTTCAACAGAAGATCCCTCAATCATTCAACTTCTTCACTAGCGGAAGTAAGAGCCTTGAACTCTAATTCAATTGTTTAGAGAGTAATCCACATTTATTTCTTTCTCTTTTAAGAAATTTCACCCTCGACTATATACATATCCATCCAAATGTAGATTTGTGATATTTAACACTTGATATCCAACTCGCATCTGCATATCCTTCTAATATGAAAAAAAATCTACCGTAATGGAGACCAATATTTTTGGTTTTCATAAAATATTTGAAATTCCTAATGATGACCTTCTAGTGCTGACCATTTGTTTTGATAGTAAAATCTACTCATTTTACTAATTTCAAATGTTATGTAGATTCTAGTACATTGCATACACTTGCATATTCCAATTGAACCACAACTCTTCCATCATTCTTTTGAGGTTTGACACTAGAATCAAATAAAGTGGTCATTTCTTTAAATCGTAAGTGTTTGAACTTATCAAATACTTTCTCAACATATTGTGTTTGACTAAGTTCATAACCCCCACTATTTCGCTTTACTTTGACCCTCAAAGTGTGTCAACTAGTCCAAGATCATTCATCTTGAATGTGGAAATTAGAAACATATTCGCTTCTAAAATTCTATTTATATTGTTGTTGTTGATCAATCATATAATCAAAATGGAGACAAGTTAATAGCACAATATTCTCACACAACTTTTGTGTAAAAACACTTGTAACAAGAATCAGATGAAGAATATTTTTAGATAATCATGCTTGATGATGCAAGAAGGTTTTAGAGGAAGTGAGAGATGCAATTATGAGAAATTTAAAGTAGTATAGTATAAATTACAATGAACACCTTATTTATGTTTTGTCTTGAATCTTCACTTGAATTTCTATGTTAAGTTTTCTTGATCAACTTCATCATTGATGTTCATAACACTTTTGAACCTTTTCTCCTTTGATAGTCTTTGTCTTCATCAAAATTGAACTAGATAAATGATATATTCTTCTCAATCTCCCCCTTTTGATGATGTCAAACTCTTTGAATTTCTTGTTTAGATAAGATTGAAAAGTCTCCCCCTAAGCCGCGTGTCTCCCTTTAATTGGTGAATCTTACAATGACAAAGTCAAATTTTTGATGTCAGTGTTTCTGTGCTTGTTTTAGTCCATACAAGGATTTAACAATCTTGCATGATATTACCTAAAAGAATATAACCTTATGGGTTCTCCATGTAAATCTCCTCACCGAGATCTCCATTTAGAAATGCTTGTTTGACATCCATAAGGTCATGCAAATAAGCTAATTCAAAGATAATATAGTTTTGATTATGCCTGCTACTAGTGCATATGTGTTGAAATTACCAACACCTTTTTTTCCGTATAAAACCCTTGGCTATTAATCTATAATTGAAGGTGTTTAGAGTATCATAACATTATGATACTTCCTTCAAAACACCCACTTGTTTCCAATAGGTCTTGATCCTTTAGTTAGATCAACAAGTTCTCAAGTATGGTTTCACATTGTTCAATCCATTTGTCTTGGATATCATCCTTCCATATAGAGGAGTCTTTTAAAGCTATTGCTTTCTTATAAGTTTTAGGATCGTCTTCCACTTGAAGATTAGGAACCTTATGAACAAATTCTCACTTTTTCCTTCTACCAGATAAAAGAAATAAATAGATTATCAATTGCATTCGGTCCTTGATCCTTAGTCTTTCAGACTATCTTGCTTATTTAAAGTTTATGTGGTTTTTCAACAATCAATGTAGAACCTTCCTCATGAGGTTCTTCATTTGTAGAAATCTCAAATTCCTTATCCTCCGCGATAATTTTCTCAAAATTCCACAATTCATAATTCAATAGTTACATTAAACTCCAAATTCAGAAGTCTATAGAAGTCATCATCCATTTTCAGATGATCATTATTTTCCCGAATTTATGATAAATATCATTTATCATAAACATATTATTTCCAAAGAATTCAAATCAAAATTTAATTAATAATTATATTGACTTAGTGCAACATATTGAATTATATATGAAACAAATGAAACCAATGACCTTGATAATTTGTGTATGTATATATATACTGAAAGATTTAAATTATACAAAATCACAAATCTAATCTCATATCAATGTACTTTAAAAATAAAAGAAGACATATACATAGTATATGAACTCTTTATTATTGTAATCACATCATGCAAACAAAACTCATGAACTTAAAAAAAAATGGTTTTTGAATGCATAGCATATAAGTTTTGTACAACTCCAAATATTAATAGTAACTATAGACAACATGAGTTTTAGCATATAGTAAATATTCATATTATATAGGCTATTTGAAACAATTATTAATATTATACTTCTGCAACAATATCTTCAGCAACATTCTATTTAAAATTTACTTCCAATCCAAATAGCAAACTATTTAAGAATTATGAATTAAATTCATTATTTATTATAATATATACGTTTAAATCATTAAAACACAAACATCCTTTTGTCTCAGTAAGGTTCATATACCATGTTTCAATTATACTTTCTCTTAATATGATACTAGCATAATATATAATTAAGTTATAAGTATGTAACCTTATGAAATGAATGATATAAATACATATGATTACTGAGAGATGAATACATGTTTACATCATCAAATATTGCATTATATTTATATTCATATATATTACTAAATGCTATCCATATACGATAAATACCATTATAAATATATTTATCTGTCATTTTCATAATAAATATGTCAATTAGGAGATCACAAACAATTATTACCGCATTTTGAAATTTATGCATAATAAATTTCCAGATTCATATATTAATAATTATTGAAAATTCTTAACATGAAATTCATGTATTCAGAGCTGGCATATCATGCATAGCATATACTATTATAGTTTGTTTCATACAACAAACAAAATTTTAATATAATTAACACCGTTTGAAAAGTGATGGTACTGTTATACAACCATTCATGATAAGACATTATTAATGATGCATTACTTAGCAATAAAATCCTATACAAGACAATGTCTATTATAATGCATTAAATTAAAACACATATGTAATACTTCTAGTATCTTAATTGAATTTTCACGCACTATACTTTAACACAATGCAGAAAGTTTCATATAATTATTTTAAACTACCGCAAAATTATTTTCATACAGAAATACAAAACAAATTGATATTTCATAGAATACATATGTAATTAATTATCTCTAATTAGCATAATTCGATGTCAATCTATCATTATTGGAAAATTATAATATCGATAACTATCATCTGATATAAATAGTTAGAAATAAGATCATTTAAATCTTGATATTATGATTTAGTAAAACGTACCCGGATTCATAACAATAATTCTTTTGTTTTTAAAATGCACCAACGACACAATACTCATTCGATGCTTGAAACAGAAGTCTCGCTTACCATTATTTGATAATACTTTTAAGATTGTTAGGAATTTTAATAAATTGAATGGATTGTACCGAGGCTTAGAATCATGAACGAAATCACTTTCCTTAAAAGTATTTCAAGCACTCTCCAAAATGTCTTAGAGTTGGAACGCATGAATACCCCAGATAATTCAGCCTGTATCGAGTCTGCGCAAGACCGGCAAAAACTCGATTATGTAGCGAAGAGTGTTTGGAATTTTGTATAAGAGAATATTTGGTTTGTAATATGTTTTATGAATTTCGGAATGAGGTATTTATAGGCATGCATGTGTTGTTTCACAAGGTTGCGACCCTTGATGAAACAATACCTTTTAACCAAAAGTTGTAATGTTTCCAACCATTGCCTATTTTCATTCCGCAACAACACTTCACAAAGTGTTGCTTCTCTTCCACTTTTCTTGTCATTTTGGAACACACAAATTGGACATTTAATTCTCATAAATTATAACAATCCTCCACTTGCTCTAATAATGACAAGACCAATTCCAAAAAAGAGAAACAAAGAATGTTAATATAGTTAAGTATCTTTCGATACAATCCACTTCTCGGTACAATCCACTTCTCAAGTATTTCAAGGTAAGGTTGACTTGTTATTTTTTTTCTTTCAACTTGTATTTATGTATAATCAGCTTCTTCAACCATGCCAATAACATATGTATTTAAGGTCGTGTTAGATACATGATAAAATATGTATAAGGAATCATAAAAATGGAAATAATACTATCTTTAATGTATCCATATCTTTTGAGATAACCTTGTTCCATTTTCAACATATTATATCAACAAAAGGTTTAAAAGTGAGATTTTTTTGGTATTTCATGTTTGTTAACATTAGATATGGTGGTTCCACCGGTAAACTTTAGTAGAAACTTATGGTCGAAAGCTTTGAACATAAGATCACTTAGCCGAGGAAGAATGTTTGTGATTGTGCATATGTTGTTGATGGTTAAAACTGAATAAAAATGTCCTTAAAAGCGGTGGGTACAACTATATGAATATCATTTCCCTGAAGAAAAAAATATAGAATGAAAGTTATTAATTTTCATATATTAAAATATTGTCGATTAAACATATACTCAAACATTAGTTACTTACATCTTTGTTGATAAGGATGAGTTCCAAATTCCCCTTGTGGTTGGAAAATACGCTCCATATTTGATGAACTTTAAAAGGGCCTTGACATTCGTATGTTTTACAGATTGAACGAAACCCCGATTAATAAGTATACTTGTACAAATACTTGAAACAAAACCTAATAAAGCATATAAAATTATCTGAAGGAAATGAAAACAGAAACTTGTTGAACAATGAATGTGAAAATCAATCGAAGGTAAAGTTGTTAAACAAAGAAAAGTAAACATTCAAACAAAATACGCAAAGCAATTGAAGAATTGTAGAAGCAAGCCTCTCAAATCATATTTTGATGATAACAACAAATTTATCAAGTCTTGAAAGCAAGCAAAAAGGATCGTTCAAAGCTCCATTCAAAAAGAGTTCATTAAGACAAAGTTCCGTATTGAAAGGTATATCTTATTTCTCATTAACCAATAATGTTTATTAAGTGTTCAACTTAGGATGCACTCACACTTGTTATTGTTTAAAACTAATCATTGTGCATGTCTTGTTAATGATCTTAATCTTAAAAGAATTTTTCTGATTTCTGATCAAGTAACCGGTTACCGTGTAGGTAGTAACCGGTTACTTCAACTTTTTTCTGAAAAATAATTTATGCGTTACAGCAAGTAACCGGTTACCACTGTTCAAAATCCAGAAATTGATTCATTCAAATTTTGAAATTCGTCTTATATTTTTTTCAAACTGAATTGATATATCCTTTGACATTTTTGTATCTTTTCCAAGAGGTATCTTGTATCATATTTAAACTACTTTTTGTGCAGAATTTTTAAACACCCTCCTACAAATATTTTCATGAAACTTTTTCTTACTAAAAAACTCAAACTTTCTAAAGTGCACTAAATTCATTTTTTCATACACTTTAGTGAACACTGATATCCATTGTTTATGAGTGAGAAATATAAAAGGAGAAGATCAACATTGCTTGATATTACAAGACTTCAACATTTCTACATTTCATCTAATTCAAAGATTATTTCTTGTATCGACTTACGATCCAGGATTGTTGGATGTAAGGGTTAGTGCTTGCAAGAGGATTGTTCTTGCACACTGTTGATGTATAGTTGTTAGATAGTAGGCCTCACCGGTTTTTGTGTGATAGGTTGTACGATATGAAATTATAGTGAAAATCTCTTACGAGGTGTAAGGGGACTGGATGTACCTTCGGATTGTGAAGGGAACCAGGATAAACCTTTGTGTTCTTTTACTTTCCGCATTACCGCTTTTATTTCTTAAACACTTAAAAGAGAAAAATTCATCCACCGAGAAAATAACCGAGAAAATTTCATATAACCTAATTCACCCACCCCCCCTCTTAGGCTATCTCTATAACTATAATTGGCATCAGAGCAAGTTATAGGTAACTTGTTCCTAAAGATCCAGCATGGCTTTCGCAAGTACAAATCCGGTTTTCAAAGACGGTGGAAGTAGCCGCAAGCCCCCATTCTTCTCCGACGAATATTTTGATTTCTGGAAAATCAGAATGAAAGCATGTCTTGAAGCCCAAGGAGAAGGCATATGGGAAGAAATCGAAGAAGGTCCACACAATTCTGTAAACGTGATCAATGGTGTTGGAACCCCAAAGTTGAAAAGCACATATGATGAAAATGATAAGAAAAAGATTCTAAACGAGAAAAAAGCAATCAACATACTCCAAAGCGCCCTCAGTATGGACGAGTTCTTCCGTATATCACTGTGCAAATCAGCAAAATAGATTTGGGACACCTTGGTAGAAACGTATAAAGGAACTACTGAAGTAAAGAGATCGAGGCTAAACACATTGAGTCAAGAATATGAGATGTTCTGTATGCAGCCTGGTGAATCTATTGTTGCCTTGCAAAATAGATTCGTTCATCTAACAAATCACTTGACTGCTCTCGGGAAAACCTTTACGAATGATGATCTCAACCTAAAAGTCCTAAGATATTTGACAAGGGAATGGCAACCGAAAGTGACCGTTATTTCGGAAAAGAAGAGTCTCTCAACGATGACATCTGCGTCCTTATTTGGTAAACTTCAAGAGTATGAATTGGAACTTGGAAGGCTCGAGAAGCATGAAATCCAAGAAAAGAAGTCCAAGGGAATTGCCTTGAGGGTTGATTCAAAAAATGAAAAAGATGATGAGACTTCCGAAGATGAGAACTTTATGCTTCTTGTAAATAAGCTTGGTAAGTTTTTTAATAAAAATAAAAATTCCTCTTATCCTAACAAGAATAAACATTTCAGGAAAAAGAAAACATCCACATCAATGCAAGACATCACTTGTTATGAATGTGGAAAGCAAGGTCACATAAATCCGGATTGCCCCAAACTTGCAAAGAAAGGAGGATTCAAAGGCAAGAAGGATTTCAAGAATAAGAAGGCTTATGTTGCTTGGGACGATAATGAGATAAGTTCCTCATCAGAATCAGAAAGCGATGAATGTGCGAATATGGCTCTTATGGCTTCACATCACTCTGATGAAGAAATCGATGAGGTTAGTAGCAATTTTTCAATTTATGAGAATGATGCACAAGAAGTTATATTTGAACTTCGAAAAGAATTCAAGACTTTGTATAAAAGCATTTCATCATAAAAGAAACAAATTTCATCTTTAGAAGAACAAAATATTGCTTTTGAAAAATATATTGAAAGTGAAAAAAAAATTGATGGATGAAAAACAAAGTCTTGTATGAAAAAATTATGAATCCTTATCCTTTCAAATTGTTCAACTTAAAAGAGTTTTAGAAAGATATGAAAAAGGTCAAATTGGCTTGGAGGAAATTCTTAGACATCAAAGATATCCTAATGATAAAAGTGGTTTAGGATATTCTAAGTTTTCCAAACCAAGCACAAATGAGACCATTTTTGTGAAATCAAGTGAACAAGTTGTTAAGGAAAAGGCAACCAATTTTAAAAGTGTGCATCAAAGTCATAAAAAGAAAAGAATTGTTAAGAAAAAGAGTTATGTTCCTAGATATAAAAGTCACTTTCAACCTACTTGTTTTTATTGTGGAATCAAAGGGCACACACCTAATGCTTGCTATGTGCGCAATATTGGCGTTGCTAAAGGGCATTATGTGTGGGTTGAAAAGGGTACTAACTATCAAGGACCCAAAGTAATTTGGGTACCTAAAAATACTTGATTTTGTTTTGTAGGTATAATTGAAGACAACTTCTAATCAATAGTATCTTGATAGTGGTTGTTCAAAGCATATGACAGGCGACATCAACAAATTTTCAAATCTATCTTTAAAGGCCAAAGGTTACGTTACTTACGGTGATGATAATAAAGGAAAGATACTTGGAGTAGGAACCATTGGTGCATCTCCATTCACAATCATCGAAGACGTTCTTTATGTTGAAGGCGTTAAACACAACCTACTTAGCATAAGTCAATTGTGTGACAAAGGGTTTCGAATCAACTTCACAAAGGATGAATGTTTGATAGAACATGAAGTCACCCACGACATTTTGCTAAAAGGTAAAAGAATAAATAATATTTTTATGATTTCTTTTGATGACTCTTCCTTGAAGGTAAAATTCCTATTGACAAACAACAACGAGGCGTGGCTATGGCATAAAAGGTTTGCTCACATTCACATGGAGCACTTAAACAAGTTGATAAAGCATGACCTAGTTGTTGGTCTTCCAAAGATAAAGTTCATCAAGGATAAGCTTTGTGACGCATGTCAAAAGGGAAAGAAAACCAAGACAACTTTCAAGTACAAGAAAGTGGTGTCCACATCAAGACCACTTCAATTGTTGCATATGGATCTCTTCGGTCCATCAAGAACGAAAAGCTTCGGAGATAATCTTTATGTGTTAGTTATTGTTGATGATTTATCTCGATATACGTGGACATTGTTTTTAGTGCAGAAAAGTGATGCTTTCAAAGCATTCAAAAAGTATGCAAAGCAAATACAAAACGAGAAGTCACTCACTATAGGCTACTTTAGAAGTGATCATGGTGGAGAATTTCAAAACTGATCCTTTGAAGATTTTTGCGACGAGCATGGAATTTCTCACAACTTTTCCGCACCAAGGACTCCTCAACAAAACGGTGTCGTAGAAGGGAAGAATATGTCATTGGTGGAGCTTGCAAGAACAATGCTTAGCGACTCAAATCTTCCTAAGTATTTTTGGGCGGATGCGGTTAGCACAACTTGTTTCGTAAGCAACCGTGTCAACATTTGACCAATTTTCAAGAAGACTCCGTATGAGTTGTTCAAGGGTAGGAAACCAAACATATCATTCTTTCACATATTCGGATGCAAATGTTTCGTTCTCAACAAAGACAAGGACAATCTCGGTAAGTTTGATGAGAAGTCCGACGAAGGTATATTCCTTGGTTATTCCCTATCTAGTATAACTTTTAGAATTTTTAATAAACGAACTCTTATTATTGAAGAATCTATTCATGTTTCGTTTGATGAGACTAACCCCTCGAAAGAGGATAATAATATTGTGGATGATGATGATGATATAGTAGATACACCACAACAACAAAAGGAGATATCAAAGGATCTAGTAATACCACAAGAAGATGACTCACCAATCAATGTAGAACATCAAGATCTTCCGAAGGAATGGAGAACTCATATAGATCACCTGATAGATAAAGTTATTGGTGATATTAGCCAAGGCGTTGCAACTCGACTAAATCTCAAGGATGCTTGTCTCAACATGGCTTTGGTGTCTCAAATTGAACCAACCAAAATCGATGAAGCCTTAGGCGACGATCAATGGATAATAGCAATGCAATAAGAACTCAACCAATTCGAAAGGAATCAAGTTTGGAGTCTTGTACCAAGACCGAACAACAAGCACATCATAGGAACGAGATGGGTGTTCAAGAAAAAACTTGAAGAGAATGGAATCATAGTTCGTAACAAAGCAAGATTGGTCGCACAAGGCTACAACCAAGAAGAAGGAATCGACTTTGATGAAACGTTCGCTCTGGTAGCAAGGTTAGAAGCAATTATATTATTACTTGCTTATGCTTGTTCCATGAATTTTTAGTTGTACCAGATGGATGTCAAAAGCGCTTTCCTGAATGGCTATATCAATGAAGAAGTCTATGTCAACAACCTCCTGGTTTTGAAGACTTCAAGAATCCCTCTCATGTTTACAAGTTGAAGAAGGCTCTTTATGGTTTAAAGCAAGCACCAAGAGTGTGGTATGACCGCCTCAACAACTTTTTATGTGAGATGGGTTTTGCAAAAGGAAAGGTTGACAAGACGTTGTTCATAAAGAATTTCAAAGGTAACACCTTATTGGTTCAAGTCTATATCGATGACATCATCTTTGGTTCAACAAACAAAGATCTTTGAGAAGAGTTTTCACTTATGATGCAAGGAGAATTCAAAATGTCCATGATGGGAAAAATGAACTATTTCCTTGGACTTCAAATCAAGAAAACAAAGGATGGCATCTTCATCAACCAATCCAAGTATTGCAAGGAATTATTGAAAAGATTCGATATGGATAGTTGCAAGGTGATGCCCACTCCGATGGGATCCAGAACGTACGTTGATCAAGATGAATCTGGCACTTCAATTGATATCACAAAGTATCGAGGTATGATCGGTTCATTATTATATTTGACTGCAAGTCGTCCTGACATTATGTTTAGTGTTTGTTTGTGTGCATGCTTTCAAGAAAATCCGAAGGAATCACATCTCACTGCCGTGAAGATGATTATGAAGTATCTCAAAGGAACAACGAATGTCGGACTATGGTATCCAAAAGGTAGTACATGTTCTTTAATTGGTTATTCTGATGTTGATTATGCAGGATGTAAGACCGATAGAAAAAGCAAAAGTGGTACTTGTCACATTCTCGGGAATGCACTAGTGTCGTGGGCATGTAAGAAGCAAGCATGCGTTGCACTTAGCACGGCCGAAGCGGAGTACATCACAGAAGGCAGTTGTTGTGCACAGATCTTGTGGCTTAAGCAACAACTCCTTGATTTTGGTGTAGACCTTGGTTGCATTCCCCTCTGATGCGATAACACAAGTGTCATCAACATCACAAAGAACCCGATCATGCATTCAAGGACAAAGCACATAGACATCTGGCATCATTTTCTTCGAGATCACGTGCTCAACGGAGATGTAGATGTTACTTTCGTGGATACACACAACCAACTTGCCGACATATTCACTAAACCATTGGCGAAAGAACCTTTCTTCAAGATTCGGTGAGAACTTGGCATTCTCGATGAAGGTGACATCTAAACTTAACTTAAACTTGCTTGTTATGTGTTATAATAAGCTTAAAATATGATTATTTTCACTCTTATGTTACAAAATGCTAGCACTCCATTTTCGCCGTTTTTTATTTTTCTCTCTTTCGGATACCCGAAAATAATCGGGCTCAAAATAAGTTTTTATCAAAAGTTACGAAATATTATGTGCTAACACTTTGCGAAAAGTTTTTGTCAAAAATCATTACCCTTTAAGTTCTACATCGTTGCTGTTTTTTTTTTAATTTTTGAAAATTTGAAGCAAGTAACCGGTTACCAAGTAGGTAGTAACCGGTTACCATTGCCATTTTCTGATTTTTTTTTAAAACGCAGAATGCTTTATGAAATGCTACATGTTTTCTTTATGTTTTTATGTTCTTAGTTTAAGATTTCTATTTAAGTCTTTATGGTGTTAGTTTACTGTTCTCGTACTGCGTTGCTTATTAAAATTCAGTTATGCTTATGTTCGTCAAAACTCATGTTTCGTATAATATTTGTTTTTTTCTTGTTTCTACATGATTATCTATTTTATGGCTTATATTACTTTTAAAGCTTTCATGTGCTAACTTATTATTAAATTACTTTTCCCATCCTTTTTGTGGATGACAAAGGGGGAGAAGTCTTTAGTATGCATTCTTGTTTCTCTCATTATGTAGAATTTCTTTTACAAACCTCCTAGTATCACTTTGAGGGGGAGCACCTTCAAAAGGAGAGTTTTTGGAGAAACCAAGAAGCAAAATTTATTCATTTTTCACTTTTGGTTATCATCATCAAAAAGGGGGAGATTGTAGAAGCAAGCCTCTCAAATCATATTTTGATGATAACAACAAATTTATCAAGTCTTGAAAGCAAGCAAAAAGGATCGTTCAAAGCTCCATTCAAAAAGAGTTCATTAAGACAAAGTTTCGCATTGGAAGGTATATCTTATTTCTCATGAACCAATAATGTTTATTAAGTGTTCAACTTACGATGCACTCACACTTGTTATTGTCTAAAACTAATCATTGTGCATGTCTTGTTACTGATCTTAATCTTAAAAGAATTTTTCTGATTTCTGATCAAGTAACCGGTTACCGTGTAGGTAGTAACCGGTTACTTCAACTTTTTTATGAAAAATAATTTCTGTGTTACAGCAAGTAACTGGTTACCCATGGGGTAGTAACCGGTTACCACTGTTCAAAATCCAGAAATTGATTTATTCAAATTTTGAAATTTGTCTTATATTTTTTCAAACTGAATTCAGATATTATTGCACCCCAAAATTTGCCCTCACAATACAAGACTTTGTGTGCAAAGAAGGTTCACAAGGTTCACAAGACCTTTCATGAGGTTCATGAAGTTTATAGGACACTTAATGAGGTTCACAAGGTTCACAATACTTACAAGACCTTTCATGAGGTTCATGAAGTTTACAAGACACTTTATGAGGTTCACAAGGTTCACAATACTTACAAGACCTTTCATGAGGTTCATGAATTTTACAAGACACTTTATGAGGTTCAAAAGGTTCACAAGGCTCACAAGACCTCTCATGAGGTTCACAAGACATCTTATGAGGTTCACAAAGTTCACAAATAGTCAGAAAGTTTGACAATTCCCTCAGACAATGCATCCTCCTAAGCAGTGCATCCAAAACTAGGGTTTTGACTTTAATCAGGCTAAATGGACTTCCAAGACTTCAAGTAAGATTCATAACATCTTATATGTGTTTAAGAATCCCCATGACAAATTTCAAGACTTTTCACAAAAGTTTGCTCAGTCAAATGATCAGATAAGTCAAAATCAGTCAAAGTAGTTAAAAAGTCAAACTGAGGTCAACTGTGGTCAAACCAAAGTCAAACTTCATGATTTTTTGCCAACATCAAGTATATGAAGTAAAATTCATCATTTGATCAAAGGTTGATCATGATTCATCAAAGAGGTTTCAGATCATCAAGAATCAAGGGTTTCTAAATTAGGGTTTCCTCAAGAAAAGTCAACTGAACTTTGACCAGCCATAACTTTCACATACTTCATCACCAATTCTCCATCCAAAGCTCATTTTGAAGTAAATTGAATTCTCTAAAACTTTGTGTCTCACAAGCCAAGCCCAAAAATGCTTCATTTGGAAGGTATGAGCTAAGACATTATAGGTCCTTTTGAAAGTCAACAACTTCAAAAGGGCATAACTTGAGAATGGTAAATGATATGGACATGAAACCAGTGGGGTTGGTTAGAGGACTCTTCAAGCTTTCCAAAATGTCCAAGAACACCCTCATAGCATTAAAATTGAAGGTTGTGTGCCCTTGCAAAGTTGGGAAATTTTTGGTTGGTTTATGAAGAAAATGGAGGTTTAAAACCAATTTTTTCTAAATGGGCTTGCCATATGATGACCCAATCCATACCAATACTTCATGCACGACCCAAGTCTCTAAAAATCAGATTTTTTATCATTTTATTTTATTTATTTTGATTTAATTCATTTAAAATCATTTTAAATTAAAATAAAATAGAAAAGTCAAATATTTAAAAGAGATTGAGCTTCTAGAAAATCATGAATGCAACTTGGATCAAATTGATACAAAAATAATGGTGATTGGCTTGAAATAGAAAGGGTTTATGCAAGGATATTTGAATTTTAAAGCTTGATCTTTTTCAATCTTTTTTAATCAAATCTTTCACACAATGATCCACTTTTCTGACCTAAATTCATTCCATTATAAGTATACATCATAACCTAATGCACAAGGACACGAATTTCAGCCTCCAAGAGTAAGTTCAAGTTTTCAAAAATCCATCACAAAACTCAAATTCAGATTCTTCAAAGTTGTGGTTTTTCAGGTGATTTGAAGGTTCAAACATGTTCCTTGGACATCATTAATCGTATCCCAGCCATCATTTGCATCAAAACCATGTTGAAAAGCTCAAACCGAATTGCTCTTGTTCTTGAAATTTAATTTTTCGATTATGACTTTTCATGCATTACTAATGAGTTTTGGTTGTATTTTATTGTTTGTAAGGTTCTAGGGATTGATTCTGGACAAAAACATGGAAGTTTCATGGTGTAATCCGTCTATCACCATAGTTAGGGTTTATACCTTTGAATTGGGGTTTCTTAATCCAATGCATATAAATGCATTCTAAGACCGTATATTGATTGAATGAACGGCTTAGATCACAATGGTGTGCTCAATTGAATGAAATTGTACATGTTTGGCATAGTTTGTGTTTCGCAGGTTCATACACGCAGGAAAAATCGTAGGAAATCTCCCAGGAAATTTCGCAGGAAAACCTACGAATTCAAGGAAGAAGATGAAGTTAGCTGCGCGCGAAAAAAACAATTCAAAAATTTGTTTTAAAATATTATGTATTTGTTCCTGTTTGTATCACACACAAGCGTGTGTCCCAGTGGTAAGCGTATGCGTGCGTGAAGGCAGTGTCCTGAGTTCGAATCCTGGCTGTGGCAGTTTTTCATATTTTTCTCTTTCAACTATTAACCTTAATATATTATGCATTGTAGTTGTTATATTGACAGATGCGCCCTCCCGGCTGGAATGGAAAGTGTGTTTGTGTGCAATGTGAAGGTCCTGGGTTCGATCCCCCAGGCCTTTTGTTTTGTTTCTTTTTCTTTGATTTTTCAGGATTACACAACAAAACCAACTGGACCCTTTTCCTTAGCACCAGGCGCGCGTTGGCCCAGTGGTTGGTCTTGCTGATTGGAATTATGAAAGCAGAGGGGCTGGGTTCAATTCCCAGCCAAGGTAAGTTCTTTTTTTCATTTTTCTCTATTATTTGTTTTATTTGTTTATAATTAATATTAATTAAAATTATAATCCTAATTTAATAAATCCTAATATATTTCTATAAACCAAGATTAACCCTAAAATTTTTTTTTTCTAAAACTAGTTTTTTATTTATTTTAATATGTGTATATTTTATTTAATGATTAAATTAGTATTATGTATTAAATTAAAATCCTAATATTTTTATATCCAAAACCCTAATAATTTCCAAACCCTAATTTTCTTTTTTTTACTTAAAATTTAATTCTTAATTTCTTACTTGTGAATTTTAATCATGCACATTTTAATATTTGTTTATAATTTAATTTTGTATATAAATATGTTTAAAATTAAAGTTCTTAATTTAATTTTGTTAATATGATAATATGACATAAATTGTTTATAATTTAATTTTGTATGTAAATAATTTTTATTATATGTTTAAAAATAGTTGCTAATTTAATTTTGTAATTATAATTTTATTTTCATAATATGTTTATAATTAATTTAATTTTTATAATTTGCAAATAATTTAAAACTTTATAATAACTAATATAATTGTTACTATTTTTCTTATTAATCTTAAATAATTGTTTGATCTTTTAATTATTATAATGTTTTTGTTTATATTATTTATTATGATATTTTATTATTACTAACCCCATTTAATTTGGTATTATTTTTATTATTATTATTTTCACTAACCCAATTATAATTATTTATTTATTTTACTTATTATATTTAATTTTGCTTAATTAGTATTATGTAATTGTCCCTTGGTGTAATATTTAGTAATAATGTTTATTATTTATATTTTATGCTATGGTTAGTAAAATAGGGAGTGTAACATGTTTGTATATTTAAAATTAACTTAGCTCACTAATTTAAAGATAAATATTAAAATTGTACACTCACACACGTAAGTCGATCCTGGATCGCCATCTCACTTCCTTAGGGATACCTCTCATGTTGCCCAGACAAAAAGGTCAAGTAGGGTGTATAAAGCAAAGTCCCTCAAATTCACATCATCTAGTCCCTTAACAGATAAAAGATCAAGTCCCTTTCGAATGTTGCCTTCGTAATGATCTTGTCCCTTTCGAATAAAGATGATAGTCCCTTCAAAATTGCTTATATACACCCCACAGTTGCCTAAATAAAAGATGACCCTTCATTTGTCCCTCACATCCAAGATAATGACTACCTATTCCGTAATAATAGGGATAGTCTTACCATTTAAAGGATTCAAGAACAGAAAAGATTTTAAACTTAGGGTAGGTTCCTCTTAGAAACTTGCTCACTCTTCAAAAACATTTCAAATACTTCACACATTTTCAAAACAATTTTCAAAACAAAGGTTTATACGCATCCGTACATGGATCATTATAAACACTTAAGAAAATTTCTATTCACACACTTCACATTTCAAAAACATTTTAAAGTGAGCTAAGTAACTAAGAGCTCATGGATAACCATGGATGTAAAGGGTGCTAACACCTTCCCTTTACATAACCTACCCCCCGGACCCAAAAATCTTTTAAAAGGTCTTTCCTGTTCTTTTATGCCTTTCCTTTGGATAAAATAAAAGTCAGTGGCGACTATTGCTATCCGCAACATAACTAAAGTCAGTTCTCCCACCGTGTTACAGATATCCTTTCACATTTTTGCACCTTTTCCAAGAGGTATCTTGTATCATATTTAAACTATTTTTTGTGCAGAATTTTTAAACACCCTCCTACAAAAATTTTCATAAAACTTTTTCTTACTCAAAAATCTCAAACTTTCTAAAGTGCACTAAATTCATTTTTTCATACACTTTAGTGAACACTGATATCCATTGTTTATGAGTGAGAAATATAAAAGGAGAAGATCAATATTGCTTGATATTACAAGACTTCAATATTTCTACATTTTATCTAATTCAAAGATTATTTCTTGTATCGACTTACGATCCAGGATTGTTGGATGTAAGGGTTAGTGCTTGCAAGAGGATTGTTCTTGCACACTATTGATGTATAGTTGTTAGATAGTTGGCTTCACCGGTTTTGGTGTGATAGGTTGTACAATCTGAAACTATAGTGAAAATCTCTTACGAGGTGTAAAGGGACTGGATGTACCTTCGGATTGTGAAGGGAACCAGGATAAACCTTTGTGTTCTTTTACTTTCTGCATTACCGCTTTTATTTATTAAACACTTAAAAGAGAAAAATCAATCCACCGATAAAATAACCGAGAAAATTTCATATAACCTAATTCACCCCCACCCCTTTTAGGCTATCTCTGTAACAATAAGAATGAGATGAAAGAGGGAAAAGATAAAGAAGATGAAAGAGTGAGAAGAATGAGACATGAGTATGGTGAAGATTAAAGTATCATGCATAAAAATGCTATTGGATGTTGAGTTGACAATGTGTGGATACATAACCAGAACCAGACAAACCAAATAATATAAATAGAAAAGGTAACATTTGGAAAAGTAGTTGATTCAAAAAACAATATATTGCATACTACAAAAAGCTATTAGTTTTCATCCAACCAAGTGATGTCAATAGTTGAATTTTTTTTTAATTGGATACACTATGCCAAACAAGACATACGACAATGCTTTTTTTCCCTTTAAAAATGTTTAAAAGCGTTGTCTAAGCCTGCACTGTAGTAGGTAAAGACATCATTTTTATTTCAGGAAAAAACGTTTTAAAATGCCTACTTTAGAAAATGTTTTTTACCTAAAAAATGCTTTCTAGATGGGCCTTTAGACAACGCTTTATAAACTGTTGTCTAATGTATAATTATAACATTTTAATTAATTTTTGTATATACCTTTTGACATCGCTTTTATGGTATGAAGCGTTGTCTAATGTATCCCTTTAAAAGCATTTTTTCCTTAAAAGCGATGTCTAATATTGTTCTGGACTGGGCCGCCAGAGACTGTATTGGGTCGTGGCCCAATACGTCGAGCAGATGCCCATACGCTCGGGCAAGTATACTTGTTGGATGGGCGAACCACTTGACGGTCGGGCATGCGTTCCATAAGCTGGGAACATACTCTAAGAGACAAGGAGAAAACATGTCTACCTTTCCACTTGCCACGTCACCCAACAGTCCCCCCCATTATCTCCTGAAAGATAGGGGCAATTGGACCAAGGACCAGACAACTTAGCTAGGTCTTCACGCTTCTTACGCATTCCTTGGCAGTTCTTCCTTGGGCCTTGCTAATCCTGCCCAAGAAATGACCTTGGCCCAGCGCTGGGGGCTCACTATAAATACCCTTTTTCACTAAAGGGTCAGGTATTCTGATTTAACTCTTCTAACTTACCTATTGATGACCACTATTAACTTTGGCATCGGAGCACCTTGAAGGTACACCCCCTCCATTCCATCAACCTAGTTGTTCACGTTCGATTGCTAGAAGGCCCTCCTGATCAGGTAAGATCAGTGGCGCCGTCCGTGGGAAACTAGTTGTCCCCTTCTTCCACGGCAGAAGATCAAAGCTCAAAACTACTCCATCCTTCCAGTATGGACGAAGAACAGTCCAATGACCGTCACCGTCCCCTCGTCGATTAGACGACGAAGGATAATCTGAATTACCATGAAGCTGACGCCCGAGACGGGCATCCCTCCACCCTGTCTCCTGAACCCGAAAACAATGGGAACCAATTACCCCAGCCTCAAAACCCGCCGGTCACTATATTCCAGCCCAACCACGTGCCCGTCGAAGGAGACGACACCATGATTGTTATGGTGAAGACCCTCAACCAGGGCAGCTCCATGCTCTACCAGCAGCACGAGAGGATCATGGCCCTGGAGGCTGACCGACAAGAGGACCGACCTCAGCAAGAACGAATGACGCTACAATGTCCAGAAGTTGCGAAGAAGCGGGGACGCTCCCCTCTGCGTCGAGGATGACGCTCCTCCGAGCCCAACAAGAGCAGGTCCTGGATGCGCCGTGAGATTGACTGATCAAGGACCTGACCTAGACACGACCAGAGTCCTGGAAATGATGAGCTCTCCCCATTGAGAAGTGACGAGGAGGACCCACATTTCCCCCTCTCACAGGAAATTATGGAGGCTCCACTCCCTAAGGGCATGGAGAAGCCCTCGAATCTGGTCATCTACGACGGGACCACTGACCCCGACGATCACGTCGACAATATTAATGCGATGCTCGACTACTGCAACGACATCACTGGGCATCTCAAGTGCAGACTGTTTTCAACAACTCTCAGGAAATGAGCCATGGCATGGTACAAAAGCCTGGCCCCAGAGTCCATCACATCCAGGAGGGTCATGAAATCCATGTTTACGAGACATTTCACAGCTTCCCAGCGCCATCCCAAGACTGAGGCGATCCTCAAAGCTATAGTGCAAATGAAGAATGAAACGTTGCGCTCGTATATCGAGTGAGTCAACCAAGAAGCTGTCGAGGTAGACACAACAGAGCACATGAAGAAATACCTCCTCGAGAGAGGACTCTTGCCCGGATGTGAACCCAGCAGGGTAGTCAGAATAGAACCTCCCTGCACCCTGAACGAGCTCCTGCACAAAGCCCAAGCTTACATTAGATATGAGGAAAAATAGGTCGCCCACAGCGCTCGAAGCAGTCGCAACACCTGGGAGACCGACCATCCCAAGCGCGAGGACTCTAACGCTCCCTGCTGCAACGGAGATAGGCGAAGGCAGGAAAAGCCCCGTGAGCCTCGCGAAGAAAGAGGACCCGCAGGCCGCTATAGCGAGTATACATTGTTGACGGCTCCCTGCGAGCGCATCCTCGCCGAGTGCATCAACTCCGTCTTCAAGCAGGGCAGGGTAAGGTTCCCTAAACCTTTTGCACCCAAGCCTCACACGGAAAAATCCAAATACTGCAGGTTTCACAGAAGACACGGGCACGTGACTGAAGACTGCGTCCACCTGAAGGATGCAATTGAGATCTTGATCCAAGAAAGTCATCTCAAATAGTACACTAAGAAGAACAAAGCTCCTAGTCACGAGGAGCAAGAAAGGAAGAGGCCTCGCGAGAACACGCCGCCCGACGATTCTTCTTATCAAGTGGCCATGTGCATATCACGCCCAGAGGACTTCAGTCTCCCCGACTCATCACCAGAAGGGCGACTCACAACCCTCAGTCCTTGGGAAGACTTCCCAACCTCTCTCGTCATATCAGGGGGAGGGATGGACAGCAAAAACGCTGCCCTTTCTGTGAAACGCAAGTTTGACGAACTCCTGCTGATCGCGCCCGAACAAAAGGTGACATTGACAAAGTACTGAGGAAAGTCCAATCCAATATCTTTCTTCTTAGAGGAACTGCCGGGCGGTTCCCCCAACTCTGGCATCCCTTTACTGATAAGAGCCAAGATGGCACGCTTTGACGTTCGACGCATCCTGGTCGACCAAGGTAGATCAGTGGACATCATGTACGTCCACCTATTCAAGACCCTCAAGATGGACAAGACCAATCTATCCCCATATGTCGGATCCGACCTCCAAGGATTCAATGGTGCCACAACAAAGAAGTGGGGTTATGTCGAGCTCCTCAGCACCTTCGGAGAGCAAGCAATAGCTAGAGAAGTCAAGATTCAATTCTTGGTGATAGAGTTCCTCTCCCTTTACAACTGCATCCTCAGTCGCCCAACCTTGGACGAATTGACTGCGGTCCCTTCCACCGTTCACCTGAAGATGAAGTACTACACCAAGCTAGGCCGCGTGGTCACGATCCACGGCGACATCGAGGCCGCTCGAAGATATTATGATGCTGCAGTAAAAGGACAGGCCACAATTAACACCAAGAATAACAAGAAACCCAGAGTCGAAGAATAACTTCCCCCCCAGGGAATCAACACCATCGATCTCGATAGCCGCATCGGCGAGAATGAAGCTGAAGAGCAGGGACCCATCAACGGGAAAGCACCAACACATCCATTTTTCCCGGTCCCTGACGGAGAGTTCGAGCTCGTACCACTGGGCGATAACCCCGACAGAGCTATGAAGATAGGCACGGGTCTGCCCGCTGAAACGAGAAGGCAACTCGCGATCTGCCTCAAGCAGAACGTTGACCTCTTCGTGTGGAATGCTGCAGAAATTCTCGGGCTCGACCCTAAGGTTGCCTGTTATCAGTTAGCTTTAGACCGGGCAATTAAGCCCATAACACATCATAGGTGCAAACAGTCTCCTGAGAAAGCGGAGGCTGCTGAGCGAGCTGTAAAAGACCTCTTAGAGCAAAATTTTATTTTTGAAGCCCAGTACACAACCTGGCTCTCTAATGTAGTCCTCGTTAAGAAAAATAATGGAAATGGCGTATGTACGTTGACTATACCGATCTTAATAGGGCTTGTCCCAAAGATGCTTTTCCTCTCCCTAACATAGATAAACTAATCAACAACTCTTCAGGTTTCAAACTTTTGTCCTTCATGGACGCATATAGAGGATACAACCAAATCCCTCTGTCGGACATGGACAAGAGACATACGGCCTTCATGACCTCGACGGGAAATTACTATTACAGCGTAATGCCCTTCAGGCTAAAGAACGTCGGGGCCACGTACCAACACATGATGAACATAGTCTTCCAAGGGGAAATCGGGGACATGCTCGAAGAATACATGGACGACATGATCGTAAAATCTCATGAGGAGGTAGACCATGCACGACACCTCCGCAAGGTTTTCGAGCAGGTGAGACAATGCAAAATGAGGTTTAACCCTGAAAAGTGCATGTTTGGTGTCCGGGCAGGAAAGTTCCTCGGTTTCTATCTCACCGAGCGTGGATTGAGGCCAACACCGATAAATGTCGGGCGTTCTCGGAATTCCCAACCCCGAAGTCGAAACTGTTCATTCAGTCCCTCAACGGAGTGCTCGCCTCCCTATCCCGCTTTGTCGCCAAGTCCGCCCAGCACGCCTTACCTTTCTTCAAACTGCTTCGGAAAGAAGCCACCTACGAGTGGACCGACGAATGCGAGCAGGAGTTGCTCCACCTAAAGAAAGCACTCTCCGAGCCCATGGTCCTGTCTCGACCACTGGAAAAGGAGACCCTGTACCTATACCTGTCTGTAGCAACCGAGGCCGTTAGCGTCGTTCTCATCCGAGAAACTGACGAAGGAAAAAAGCATATATACTTCATGAGCAAAGTGCTCCAAGGCCCCGAGCTTAGGTAGAAACAAATCGAGAAGGTCGTGTTAGCCCTTATTAATGCCGCGAGGAGACTACGACACTAATTCCTTGCCTATATGATCAAAGTGAGAACCGACCAACCGATAAAATAGCTCCTCGGTCGACCAAATATGGTCGTCCGAATGCTGAAGTGGTCGTTGGAACTCTCTAAATTCGACATCCAATATGAGAACAGGAAAGCTCTGAAAGCTCAGATCCTGGCCGACTTCGTCGCAGAAATGACGCACAACCCGACACCAGCGGACGACGCCCACAAATGGACGATCTTCGTCGACGGTGCCTCCAGCCCGGCGGGAAGCGGCGCAGGAATCATCCTCGAAAACGAGGACGATATTCTGATCAAGGTTTCGTTAGCATTAGCCTTCCCGACTTCCAACAACCAAGCTAATTACGAAGCTTTCCTCGCAGGTCTAAGATTAGCCAAAGACTCAGGGGCAAAGGAAGTAAAGATATCAACAGACTCTCAACTCGTAGCGTCACAGGTACGAGGAGAATACCAAGATAAGAACGACAACATCATTGAATACTTAGCCTTAGTAAGAGAAAGGCTCGAAAAATTCGAGTAGTGGGAGGTCCAACAGATTCCACGCAAACACAACACGCGGGCTGATGTCCTATCAAAACTCGCGAGCACAAGAAAGAAGGGCGGACTCAAGTTAGTAATCCAGGAAATCCTTCCTCGACCGAGTACCGAACGACCACCACCTCCGCTCGAGGTAAACGTGATCGGTGATGATCATTGCTGGATGAGACCCATCCATAACTACCACACAGAAGACGAACTCCCCGCAGATCCCAAAGAGGCGGCCACGACCAAGAGGAGGGCATGCTCATACGTTCTCCTTGAGGGAAAGCTCTACTAAAGGGGACTCTCCATCCTGCTACTCAAATGCGTCAAGGAGGAAAAGGTCCCTGACATATTAGGGGAAATACATCGGGGAATCAATGCCCAACATCCCAGCGGAAGGTCACTGGCGTGCAAGGCCTTACGAGCAAGCTATTATTGGCCGACGATGTAACACGACTCAAAGGAGCACGTAAAAACATGCGACAAGTGCCAAAGACATGCCGACATGCATCTCGCGCCTCCCAACAAATTAAAAACGCTCTCCTCCCCTTGGCCCTTCACCTGGTGGGGAATTGACATCCTCGGCCCCTTCCTGACCGGTTCTTATCAAAACAAATATCTCATTGTAGGGGTAGACTACTTCACTAAGTGGATCGAAGCAGAAGCCTTGGCCAAAATAACGGCACAAAACATTCTCCGATTTTTCAAATGGAACATCCTCGCATGCTTAGGCATACCCCAAGTCCTCATCACCGACAACGGAACACAGTTCACGGACGAAGGATTCCAGGACTTCGTCGCCAACTTAGGTACCAAACATCACTTCACGTATGTCAAGCACCCTCAAACAAACGGGAAGGCTGAGGCAGCCAACAGGGTAATCCTACGCGGACTGAAAAGCCGACTCAGCGAGGCGAAAAGGGTGTGGGTCGAGGAACTACACAACATCCTTTGGGCATATCGCACAACACCACATTCCACGACCGGGGAGACCCCTTTCAGATTAACGTACGGCATCGAGGTAGTCCTCGACGAGGAGCTGAACGACGAAGCACTTCGAGCCGAGCTGGATCTCGTCGACGAAATACGCTCCGAAGAAGCCCTTAGGGAAATCTCCCTTAAGCAGAAAATAACTTTGCGCCACGATGCAAAAGTCGTAAAAAGGGAGTTCCAGGTGGGCAACCTGGTCCTCAGACGAAACTAGAAAAACCCACAAGAAGGCAAACTGGCCGCCAACTGGGAAGACCCGTACCGTGTCCGAGATAAGATGGGCAACGAGGCCTATTATCTGGAAAACCTACAAGGTGAAGAACTTGCTCGACCATGGAACACAAAAAAACTTAGAGAATACTATAACTAAAGGCAACCCGGGGAGACATGGAAGGTACGACCACGCTCTTCACCACTAAACAAAAAGGAGGATAACGCCCATAAGAGGCGAACACAACCCTCCCCGACGTCGAGCACCTCAAAACGAGTCCCAGTGTCGCATTGCCAAGCCGGCATGGCACCCAGCTCGCGAGGGGAAGTCCCAAGCCCCGAGGTTAGAGTTTCCAATCGCAAACCCAACCTCGACTCAGGGCGGGCATAAAACACGCCACCTCGTCGGTTCCCTAAACCGACGAGCCCAACTAGGTCGAGCGAAAAGAGTTCAAATATAAATACAATTAAACAATCAAGCATGATGAAAATAACAAGTAGATAAAAATAGCCAAAATCGGCAAATAAAACTTCATTAAAAAGGGCACGAAGGCCAATATTCAAACAGGCACAAAGGCCATTACAAGAGTACATGGCACATAAGCCATAACAGGCGCGCAGGCCCAACAAAAATTTAACAAAGTCTCTGCCCGGAGCTACTCCTTACCACCCTCATTTTCGTCCTTCAACTCCTCCTCAGCGGCAAAGGGACATACGATCTCGCTGTCGGCCACACAATAGTTGTGAGCCGACCCCTTAGTCACAAGCCCCGGGTTCAGAACCTTGAGCTGCTTGGTAGCATTGTCGAACCCATCCTTGAACATCACAAGCAGTTCCTTGTTGAGTTCACGGATATGGTCGACCAATTCGCCCCGGGTGTGAAGGGCAAGCTCTTCTTCAGTCTCATCGTCCCGAGGACGAACTGTACCTTCCAACAATGCAACTCGGGCACGAAGTTGCACATTCTCTTCGGCCGCCTTCTAGAGCCCGACAACTTGATCTTCTAAGCTTTGTTTCTCAGCCTTCAAGGTGTCGCGCTCGAGCTTCACCTCCTCCAGCTTCGATTTCAGTCCTTCTTGCAGCTTGTGCTCCTCTTTGTAGTCGGACAGGTCCTTGGACAACTTTTCTCGCTCCAAGCAGCCTCAAGAGCATCCTCCAACGTAGACGTCTCGACAGTGGTCTCGGACAGGACCATGGCAGTTTCCATCACCTGGATGACAGCAGCTAGATCCCTGGCCAGGTCTGTCTGTCTGGTGACTGCATCCTAATTGAGAATGGCCTTCACCTTGGGCGCCGCCACCACGACAAAACCTTCATACTTGAAGAAGTCCCACTCCAAATAACAGGGAGGCCACAGATAGCTCCCAGGTGCACCAGAATCACTGCCGCCCACTACAGCAAATCGAGCAAGAGTCCCATCCAGCCGCTTGTGCTTTAGAAGAGGAGAGGTCGAGGTCGTAGGGCTGCCCGTATAAGTATCGGGGAAGATTGTTGGATGACGGCATGAGGAGAGTTGGTGGTCGAGCTGGGGGTACCAGAACTACCGACCCCCTGCTCGTTAGCTACTTCCCGAACGCGGGGCACCACTTTCTTTTTAATTTTTGGGACCCTGTCCGGGGCCTCAGTCTGGTTGGCCAACTTTAGGACTCGTTCACGGTGAGCGGTCAATGTTCCTGCAAAACGGAAACAAGTGAACTTCAGTTAAACGGGCATAAGAATCGAGGAAAAGAGTAAGGCCAGAAAGACCTACGCAACAATTCCACGGCCTCCTCATCCGTGTCACACGCGAGCAGAGCCTTTGTATTTATGAAGCGCGTTTCATGGATGGGCATCTCGGCCTCATCGACATAGGGTTTTCCCTGCCGGTCCACCCAGAGCGCCAAGATGAAACTCTTGACATACTCCACCAACCTCTTGTAGGCCATCCGATCCTCGACTCCCATGCTCGAATACCTAACTCGGCAGTGGTTGGTCGACAAGTTGAAATGGTCCGGCTGCCATCTCAAGGTGATCCTCGACATGAGTTTCTCCTCGCCACTAGCATCTTGCTTATAATAGTAAAGGGTGTTAAGGGAGAACCAAGTGAACGACTTTACCACATACCACCGCCCCTTAAAGTGACGGGCAGAATCAACGAACATCTTGAACAGTCTCACGGGCTGCTTTAGAGACACCTAGTTGTGATGCCCCTTGCGCTTGACCGTTGCAGATGGAAGATATGGAAGAAAAGGGGAAGTGTGCACCCGACACCGAGAAACCGACAAACTAATTCGAATGCCCGGATGAAAGCGATGGTGTTCGGATGTAATTGCGAGGGCGCCAGCCTGAGCCACCTGAAGACCCCCATATGGAAATCATTAAAGGGGAGCCTAACCCTCGCTTCTCGGAAGGCAAATTCATACATGGCGAACTGCTTCCCTAGAAAATGATGGCATATCTGATCTGTTTCCCGAGGAGCAAGACATTGCTAGCTTTCTTTATCTTCGGGGCCAATGTCCTCGACCACATCGTACGCAGTATTCACATCGTCTGTGAAGTACGACTCTTCTTCTAACGGCTCATCCGCGACCCACGACAAGTCGTTACGACTAGACGAGGAGACGTGTTCGTTTCCTTCCTCGGTCTCTTTCTCCTCGACTAGTCTTTGCTCGACCGTACCTGAAAAGCAGATAGGAAAATTAAATTCGACATTGTATCAAATCCACCCTTCCACTGCAGTTCAAGTGAAAGGGAAAAGGGCTGAACACCCCGAAATCCCACTAAAACTACCCTAAAAACAACGAAGGGACAGTCCTCGCATCCACTCGAGCGCGAACAAAACCCCTAAAAAGCCCTAGATGATTAAGTGTGAAATGTTAAAAGCATCAAAGATTTCTAGGCTTTTAGTCAAGCTGTGGTATCTTCATAAATCAATGCATTCATGGTTTTTGAATTCTAGCTGTAGAAATAGAAGTTTACAGCTTTATGCTTTTAGAAGTTCTGCTTGACAACTTTAAATGCCCATTAGAAAGAGTAGTGAAGAAAAGAAAACATACTTAAGACAGTCAACAAGTAAGAATATGATTTCAATATTCTGGTTGTGTACTTTTAGCACCCCAATGATAGCATCACTGGCAGATGATTGATTCTCACCAGGGGAGTATACAAGGCGAACCAATGCAGGCAAATACAATGAAGGGTCTGCAAGATTAAGTGAATCAGCTATGAGAATATACCACCATACAAGTAGTAATAAAATTACAAAAAGACATATGTTCGAGTAATGAGCACCAAATCTTTAGAGGATAAACAATGGGTGTCACAATCATTCATATATATGTCGGTTAACATATTTTCCTGACATTAAATGTATCGCCATAACATAATATGATATTAACAATAAAAAGGTAATGCATTTGAACATGGAAATAAAGAGGGAACATAAGTGAAAGGAGAATAGCGCAAAGAAGCGATGAACCTGAAAACTAAAAGGCCTGTTTAGTTTAAGAACATTTTCCATTTTCAGTTTTTACCTTTAATTATAAAAATTAAAAAAAATCTGAGTATGCCACATTGTACTTCTCACTTTGTTTCTTGTTTTCAAAGATTTGTAAAGGAAACTGTGAAAAGAGATAAAGTAGTGTTCCCTGTTTTCTTTACAAATCTTTGAAAACAGGAAACAAAAGGGTAGCTTTTAATTAAACACAAAGACAAAATCAAAACAAACAATTTCTGAAATCAAACAAGCCTATCAGGTGCGAACTCAGAAATTGAGTTCGATTACATCTCGAACACACTGCTCAATGTGAATACCCTTTAGATTTGAGGCATGAATAAAGTGCGTGTGCAGTGGCCATTAATACCTTCTACTTGAAATTTAAGTTAGAGATAAAAGATGGAGAGAATCAAGTTAAGCACTTGAGCCATTTGGACAAAAGAGACTCCATAACCATGTCAATCATCCTTAAAGCTTCATTAAATACCAGAAGTCCCAATAATAAATTAAAAATATTAAAAAATATACACCTAGAAAGCCCAATAATAGTTTTAAATTAATATCACATAGGAAATATTAAAAATATACACCTTATACTCCATGTGTTAATGCTAACCTATCATTGGAAGCAACTTAGACGCCAGCTCACGAATGCTAATATCTTTATCTCCAAGCCGCTCAAGCAATGTGTTGGCAGTTTCTTGCCTAAAATGGAAATATCAATAATCAAATACACAAACAGCTAAAAAAATACGGTATAGCTCTATGAGCAACCATACCAAGCAGAATAAGGCAATGATAATTGTCTGCCAAATTTAACATAAAAAGTGGCAGACAATTAGATATCTATGGGTTAAACACTTGTGTGCATGATAATTCTTATTAGCTACCTAATCTATTATGAGTAAAAAAATTAAGAAACTGATATAACAAACCATATTTGGGATCATTCTCATAGTTACTGAACAACGAGCATGTTCAGCAAATCACACTAAAACATGAAAATCAAAATACAACTTTAAGAATGCTCTACCATAAATTTTCCAAAAAAATCCTACCTATTAGGTTCAATCTAGAAATGTTCACCAATTTATGCACTGCCACATGACATAACTGACATGCTTCTCTTCAAAATTAGGCCAAAAGTACTGATCTGGATACTTGGTAGCTGGACTGGCTAACATCTGATGTGATAAGAACATCTCAATTGAGTCAATCAGGCCAACCCAAAATTAAGAAATCAGAACACTCAAATTGATTTTGATGTTGAGATTATGGTGAAACTAAAAATAATCACCTTAGAAATATATTCATCTCAAAACCAACTCTACTTATAACTTCGCCGCAAAGCAGGAAATATGGCTGGATTTTGGCGCTCCTCCATTGACAAGTAAATCTTTGAGTGAATCCTTTCAAAACATGAAATCAAATAACACTAAATTTGCAGGGGCCAAACATATATTCAAACCAAAACATATTATCATTGTCTATTATTTGTATTATAAATCTGACCATATGTTAAGTTGCCCATAGTTATTGTACAAAAATGACAGTAGAATTCAAGTTTACATGGAAAATGTGTTCAATAAATTACACAAATTTAGAACAAAGTATTGATAAATAGATGCAATGAAGAACATACCTGTAATGCTAGTGGTAAGAAAACTAAGGTACTTGGTGATTGGAAAGAGATGTGTTACACTTGTCTGGTCCAAGAGCTTAGCCTGCAATCAACATTCCGACCTAAGCATCCATTACAAACACCCGTAGAAGCAAAATCAAAAAACTTAACAACAAACATCATCTACTCACTTGAACCTTTTTTCTGAGCAAACATACAAACTGAATCTTAAAAATCGATCAGAAAGAGCAAAGAAACTTACTTAAACCTTTGATTAAGATGAATCTTTAACCCTTTGATTGAGATAAATTTCGTGAAACTCTTGATAAACCCTAAAATATTAACTTTATGTACACTAGTTAAGGGCTTGAGAAAAAGGAGAAGGGAAGAATGGGTTAGGGTTTGAGAGAAGAAAGAAAAGGGAATAAATGGTTAAGGTTTGGGAGAGGAATTTCACTTTCACTTTGCACTATCAATTTCAAGAATTTTTTCACTTTCACTTTAGAACTCAGAATTGCGGAAAAGGAATGGGAAAATTTTAGAAGCTCTCATAATTTGTTAGTATGAGGATGACTTTCGGGGACTTTTTTACAAATAATTTTTTTTATAATTTTTTTTATTAAACATACGAGAAAGATCTCCTATAATTGATATTTTATTAAAATTATAAAAAGATTTATATAAGAAAGATTTTAAAAAGTTGTTAATAAAAAATTTATATGAGAACGATTTTAAAAAGTTGTTAATAAAAAATTTATAAGTGTGAAATATTTGTAAAATAATTTAGAGAATGATAAATATCATTTTAAAAAATAATTTTATGTTATAGTCTATACTAGCTGACCTAATAAAAAGTTATTTAGCGCTCAATAGAAAAAATTATTTTATAAAATAAAAAATCAAGTAAAAAACATAATAAGGACGATTATGTGATAACTCTCGTAACAACTACCGCAATCCAGTTTTTAACGGTCGTGACAACCATCGTGGTCTAGGAATAAGGACGGTTTTGTGATACGTGTCGCAAAATATCCGCGACAGTTGACTCTAACTGTCGTGACAACCGTCGCAATCTAGGAATAAGGACGGTTTTGTGATAACTGTCGCAAAATATCTGCGACAGTTGACCCTAACTGTCGTGACAACCGTCGCAATCCAGGAATAAAGACGGTTTTGTGATAACTGTCGCAACTCAAGTGTCGTAAATCTCTTTTTTTCTTGTAGTGGTCACCCAACTGTCCCCCATTATCTCTTGAAAGATAGGGGCAGTTGGACCAATGACTAGACCACTTAGCTAGGTCTTCACGCTTCTTACATGTTCCTTGGCAGTTCTTCCTTGGGCCTCGTTGATCCTGTCCAAGGAAGGACCTTGGCCCAGCGCTGGGGGCTCACTATAAATACCCTTTTTCACTAAAGGGTCGAGTATTCTGATTTAACTATTCTAACTTACCTATTGCTTTACCTCTATTAACTTTGGCATCGGAGCGCCTTGCAGGTACACCCCATCCATTCCATCAACCTAGCTGTTCACTTTCGATTGCTGGAAGGCCCTCCTGATCAGGTAAGATCAAATATATAAATATAAAATTTTAATTAGTTTTTGCATATATCTTTAGACAGCGCTTTTGGGAAAAAGAGTTGTCTAATGTGGGCCTTTAGAAGGCACTTTCTCCTTAAAAAACTTTGTCTAAAGTATGCGTATAATATTTAAATAAATTTTTTTATACACCTTTAGAGAGCGTTTTTGTCTGAAAAAGTGCTCACTTTTGTTCCCCTTTACACAACGCTTTTTAAAGCGCTTTCTAATGTTTTCCTATAATTTTAACATTTGACATCGCTTTTTCCATAAAACGATGTCTTTTATATACCTATAATTTAATTGGATCTTTTTAAAAATCCAATTTTACCCTTTTTTTGCATAAACCTGTATTAAACCTGTTATAATTCACATTTTCAGTCAGAATTCATACTAATCAAAGACCATTTCCACTAAATCACATAATCCATAAATGATTATTTACATATCAAAACTAATACCATTTCACTAATATACCACACTAATTCAATTTCAATCCAAAACTATTTATACAAATCAAGTTATTTACATTAATATCATTCACAAAACTATATGTAAAATAAACCATTCACAAAACTATACATTCACACATAAGTCCATTTATCCTATACCTAGAAGACCCTTCTTTCAATCAAGTATTCGCACAATTCCTCCTTAATTTCATGCAATTTTGTGGGTGTGTAATGAGAAACATCGAATTCATCGACGTACTACATAACAAAACAAAATATGTATTATTTAGTTTAAAATATTAAATTATGACATATCCGATAAATATTAAATTAAATCCTACGTTATAAATCCATGCATACCATGATAGGAACCTCTAATTGATTCATTTGAATGATTTCTCTCATAAACCGCAACACGTAATACACGCAGTCTATGCCATTTTTTTATTGAGGACACTACATATAGACAAACAAATAAGAATTAATAGAGTTATTTTGTGTTATCAATTAGCATCACTAATAAGCAACAATATGAAAATTAATAGACCTGAACATGGATCCATGGAATAGTGTCTAATTTAGACCATGCTACTCGATGATCTCGTTGTGCTCGGTATATTAGTATTGATCTTTAAAAGAAAAACATAAATTTAGAACAATCACACTATAAATATACATATACATATGAATATTTCGTCCAATATGACTTACTTATCGACCACTTCCTTCATATCCGGCTATGTTTTCCAATTATGCTCCAATGAATTCAGATAATAGACCATTTACTCTAAGTTTTGCCCATCAGGATGCTATATACAATTGTTATGTCAATTTGTTGGTATATGGTTATTTTCTTCCTTTTTTTATAAGAAAAAGGAATGTTTGCATTTAAAACAATGCATCCGAAGTTAAGAGAGAAAAATACAATCTAATTATAATATAATATTATTTATTTATATATTATATTTTAATATCAAAATCTTAGAGTACAATGTCGAAATATAAGATAGATAAGATAACAAAAATAAAAATAACTTGAAGATACATGCCATTACATATTTTTGGCTAGTTTAGGTTATTATTACTCTTTGCACAACTTATATATATACTCTTTTGATTAAGATATTCCTTCATTTTAATACTTATTCATGTTTATATGATTCTCTTGGTATACAATTCATCGCAACACATCTTTCCCTAGCAACCGGATCTTTGTGATAATTACAATTTCCACACAACTTTAGCATTTCTGTTGCAACGAAAAACATAATAAAATGGAATAAAATATTGTACATGAATTACGAAATATAGAAGGAAATTTAGAAAATAATGAAAAAAATTTACCTTCAACACTCATATTGACGGCTTCAACATTGTTTTTGATAAAAAATAGGAAAAGAAATATAATCATATTGTACACAATCTTGAGGGTTTTATTGCGTGTAAAAGTAAAATATTCTTTGACTTATTTATAGTGTATAAAGTGTATGTTGTGATAAAAATATTTAAAACTTTTTTTTTCTCTGTCTTTTAAGGAGTTTCAAAGAATGTTCTCTAAATTTAAAAATATTTAACATTTTTTTGTCTTTTAAGGAGTTTCAAAGAATGTTCTTTAAATTTAAATTCTTTATGTTTAGTTTAATGTATTTTGGTTTCCATTTAGCACACTTTCTAAAGCGGTAACGTAAAACAACTTACTAATTATTACTTTTTCTAAAATTAAATTCTATTCTCCTAAGATAGATATGAAAACTTCTATATAATAATAATAATAATAATAATAATAATAATAATATAACATATATAAAGATAAAACTGGAGGATTTTAGTCATTTTAAAAATACTTTTGATTTATTTATAGTGTATAAAGTGTATGTTGGGATATAAATATTTAAAAAAATTTGTCTTTAAGAAGCTTCAAGAAATGTTCTCTAAATTTAAATTCTTTCTCAAGTTTCAGTTAGTTTAATGTATTTTGTTTTTTCATTTAGCACACATTCTAAAGCGGTAATGTAAGCAAATTATTATTTTTTTAAATAACCATCTTTTTTTAATTTATATACTAAAATAACTATTATTTCAAATAAATTATCAAAGTAATCATATTTCGAAAAGAAAAGAAAAAATCGGAGTTGTCATTCAAAATGGCGCATACATTATAAAATTATACATAGATGTCAATCCAATTGGCGTTTGCCTATAGTAACAACAAAAACCGTAGCTAAAAATCTACAAAATCATATATAGATGTCAAACTAATTGGCGCATGCCTATAGTGACAACAATAGCTAAAAGTCTTGGAGTCGTGGGCATATCCTGAACAAATTATACCTACGACACTATATAAACTTAAAACTTTCTCAAGTTTCTGTTTAGTTTAATGTATTTTGTTTTTTGTTTTCATTTAGCATACTTTCTAAACTGGTAACGTAAACAAATTGCTAATAATTAATTTTTCTTAAATTAAATTCTATTCTCCTAAGATAAATATATGAACACTTTTATATAATAATAATAATAATAATAATAATAATAATAATAATAATTAGCTTTTCTCTTAACAACTTCTCTCTTTCCTCTTTGTAGATCCAACTAATCGGCTCCTCCTTTCTCCTACTCCTTAAATCTAAATAACCACCACCAACGGTGATGTAACCTCTAACCTTAGTGTCATATCGCTCTTATGACTGTGACACCCTTAACCACTTTGGGCTTGTCTCTTTTTTGGTGACTCTCAAGGGATTTAGAAGCGGTATCAGTCTGTAACACCCTAAATTTGTCATCTCATTTTCATAACACGTGGCTTATGATAAGTGCCAATTTATGTTAATTTGTAGTGTAGTTTTTGACACTTTTCAAGAGCTTATTTGGATTTATTATGCTATTTCCAATTGTTTCCATTTAATATTCGTAGTTTAGTTTAAGCGTTTTAATAGTTTCGTTTACTTAACTTTTGTTTGTATATTTGTAGGTTTCACCTTTGGATCGAAGAAAGCATTTATGGCGACTCTCTTTTGAAGTTCTTGAAGAAAACCAAGATTGTAAGCTCACTGCAAGCTCCTAGCGAGAAGCTACAACAGGAATCAAGGAGATCCTTGCTTAGTGAGCAAAGGGGCGCCCTGGCATTAAATGAAAGCTTGCTTAGCGAGCGTGAGCGTGCTTAGTGAGCTCTACGGGATTCATATTGTATTTAAGGGTTTTAACATTCATTTTTTAAGGGACCTCAAATTTTTCTTAGAGAAAAACTCTATAACTCAGATTTTTTACTTGTTTTCAAAGAATCGGTGCATCAATAGTCGGGAGATCGTCATTGATGTTTTGTCTTCTTAATCTTTTTGTAATGAAAGCTTCCATGGTGATGGATAGCTAAACCTATAATATGTCAAAGTTATAAGGTAGATAGGTTTTTTCTTTGTATGTATAGTCTTTGATCATTGTGTAAGAACTCTTGATGATAAATATATGGTGAAAAACTTTGTGCTTATGAAATATATGTTGTGTTGCTTCATGATTGAGAAATGTGTTCAACACTTGACCTAGGTTTTTCATCCACCAAAGAACATAAGCTAGAGATAGTTATGAGACTTGGTGTTCACATTGTATTGATCTTTAATGTTGCTATTTTGATAGATTGAGTGAGAGATCATCAATGGATCAAAATGCTAAAACTCACATTTTGTGTTAGAAATAAACATTTTGAGAGGATATTGTGATTATGTTTATTGTTTTAACGAGTTTGTCCGCTTGATCGAAGCTATATGTGCAAATGGACCTATCGAATCCTAACTTTGGCATGTGTTTTTAAAAATCTTTTACCAACCGATACTTTTACTTGTTGTTTTTTAAATTTGTATGCAAACTAAACTTTTCGTTACCCAAAACCCAAAACCCCCTTTGTTACTTTGAGTCTTAAACTAGCGCAAATTTAGAATGACTTTGATATCACAAAACAATCTTTGTGGATCGATAAAAAAAACCTAATCTATTTGTACTCCAACAAATTGGCACCGTTGCTAGGGATTGTTATTTGATATTATAAGCATCACAATAGTTTCTAGGTTTTAGACTTGTTATTCTTTTTCTTGAACTTGTTAATTTGTTTGGTTAGTGTTTGCAGCTTCTGTTTATGCGAGGAAAGCTTCCCGCAGACCAACTTATTTTTGATCCTGAGATTGAGAGAACCGCAAGGAAGTTGAATAGCAAGACAAGACGGAGGAGGCAACTAGCTAAGGAAAGACGGGAACAACGACAAGGATCAACTTCTACTTTAACACCACTCACTCCACCGTTGACACCAACCATGGAGAATCCACCTCCACCTCTACCTCCACCTTCGACACCATGTGTAAATAGCCCTCGTAACACGGCTCAGTTTTCCAACAACGCCCACAATGGTCGGCAAGCTGAGATGAAGACCGAAAATCTTAATTTATTGTACGGGAGTCCATTCACGGGAATAGACCATGAAGACCCATTTGCTTTTATCACAAAATTCTATGAGATAGCATTGGCGGCCAGAGTTGATCAAAATCACGAGTTAGCTTTGTTTCGAAGACTTTTTCCTCATGCTTTGCTTGGCAAAGCAAAGGATTGGTATCTAGATCAAAGTCCCGCGTGATGACAGATTGGAATGTTCTAGAAGAGAAGTTCATTGAGAGATTCTTCTCACACAACCGTTTTATGGAATCAAAGACCGCGATCTCCGTGTTCTGTCAAGGTGCTAATGAGTCCTTGAATGAAGCATGGGATAAATTCAAATCCATGTTACGGAAGTGTAAGGGCCACATATTCGATGAATTGACACAAATCCATATCTTTCAAAATGGTCTCCAACCTAATTGTAAAACCTTGTTGGATGCTACTTCGGTTGGAGCTTTGTTGTCAAAAAGTGCGGAAGAAGCGACATATATTATAACTCGTCTGGCTCTCAATGACTTGCAAAGTCAAAATTATGGAAATTCTATGAAGAAATCTGGAGTGCTTGAGTTAGGAACTAATGATGCGATCCTTGCATAAAACAAGCTTCTTTCTCATCAAGTCGAGTTTTGACGCAACGAATGTCAAAGCTCCCACAACAATTGAAGGAGTGGAAAGAGTATCCGGCGAAGAACAAGCAAGTCGCAAGTTGTGAGTTATACAAGGGAGGTCATGAAACCGAATATTATCCACCTCTGGGAACTGAAGAGGTAAATTACATGCACAATAATCAAGGATTCCAAAGACAACAACAACCTTATCAAAAACCACATCCTTACCAATAACAACCTTCTCAACAACACCATCAACAACATCAAGGATATCAATCTAGGATCAATTACCAAAATAACCAAGGTTATGGCGGAATTTCATCTAATCGAAAAAATCCTTATGTTGTTCCACCACCGCCGGTTGCAACTTCTAAATTAGAAGACACAATGAATCAATTCATTAAAATGTCTATGGCCAACCAAAATTCAAATGATGCGGCGATAAAAAATCTTGAAAATCAAGTTGGGCAACTTGCAAAACAAATTGCCGAGAACCAATCGGGACCTTCTTTTTCCGCCAACACTCAAGTTAATCCTAAAGAGCATTGAAAAGATATTGTTACTAGGAGTGGGAAGGAGATGGCTCAACTTAAAGATAAGAAAGTGGTGTAAGAGAAGATTGTTGGTGTAGTAGAAGAAGTTAGTGATGAGGATGAATTTGAAAAGAAGAAAAAATTGATGAATTAGTTGAAAATAAAAATGATGATTTGGTTGAAGTTGAAAATACAAAAGTGGAGGATGAGAAGAGAAATGAAGTAAATAAGAGAGTGAAGAAGGGAAAAGAAGTGATGAACCAAATTCCTACAAACATGCCTTATCCTCATGTGCCATCAAAGAAAGGAAATGAAAGACAATACACTCGGTTCATGGACATTTTCAAACAACTTCAAATTGATTTTACATTTTCCGAAGCTCTTGAGCAAATGCCAAAATATGCTAAATTCTTGAAGGACATTCTCTCAAAAAGACGAAAGTATACGGAACCGGAGACGGCTATTCTTGCGGATAATTGTAATGCCATCATTCAACGCACTCTTCTTAAGAAAGAAGTCGATCCGGGACGTGTCACTTTATCGGTCACCATTGGAAACATGTTTGTAGGAAATTGTCTCATTGATTTGGGTTCAAGCATCAACCTTATCCCTCTATCTATTGTAAAAAGGCTTGATAACATTGATATCAAAGGAATAAGAATGACGTTACAACTCGTCGACAAATCTACCACACACCCAATTTGAGTGGCAAGAGATGTTTTGGTAAAGGTTGACAAGTTCTTCTTTCCGATCGATTTCATTGTTATTGACATGGAAGAAGATGATGACGCTCCTTTGATTCTTAGCCGCTCTTTCATGAAGACGGCCCGAATGATGATATATGTTGATGATGGTCTCATGAAAGTTAGGGTGCTAAATGAGGAGGTCACTTTTAATTTGTTTGAAGCAATGAAACATTCAAAAGAAAGACATGATAGTTTCCGCATTGATGCATCCGATATGGATATCATGGAAGTTGCAAAGCATATTCATGTGGAAACTCCATTTGATCTAGCACTAGGTGAGGAATTTGACACACTCACTAGTGAAGAAGAAAAAGAGGTTGATGAATGTTTGAAAGAGTTAAGGTCTTGAAAGAATTACAACCATGGGAAGATGAGTTAGAAGAATTGAAGAGAGAAAAAAGTGATGAGAAAGTTGAAGTGGAATTGAAGGTGCTACCTTCGAACCTCAAGTATGCCTTTTTGGATGATAGTGGAAGAAAATAGGTGATTATAAGCAATGCATTGTCTACCAATGAAGAGTTTCGTTTGGTTAATGTGCACAAGAAAAATCAAAAGGATTTAGGATGGGTTCTTTCCGATCTCAAAGGAATAAGTCCATCTTATTGCATGCACAAGATCCTTATGGAAGATGACTTCAAAGTGGTAGCACAACTTCAACGCCGTTTGAATCCAACTATGAAATAAGTGGTTTGAAAGGAAGTAATGAAACTACTTGATGCGGGAATGATTTATCCGATTTACGATAGTCCTTGGGTGAGTCTCGTTCATGTGGTACCTAAGAGAGGTGGAATTACCGTGATCCGAAATGAGAAAAATGAGCTCATACCGACAAAAGTTGTAACGGGATGGCGAATGTGTATAGACTATGGGCGTTTGAACACGGCTACTAGAAAATATCATTTCCCACCAATGTTCATAGATCAAATGCTAGAAACGCTATCCGGGCAAGAATTTTATTGTTTTTGGGATGGGTACTCGGGGTACAACCAAATTGCGGTTGACCCGACGGACCTTGACAAGACGGCGTTCACATGTCCTATTGGAATTTTTGCGTATCGAAAAATGCCCTTTGGGTTGTGCAATGCACCGACAACTTTCCAACGATGTGTGCAAGCTATCTTTTTCGATTTAATTGAAAAGAAAATGAAAGTTTTTATGGATGATTTTTTGGTGTTTGGAGCTTCATTCGATCATTTCCTGAAAAACTTGGAAACGGTGTTAGAGAGGTGTGCGAAAACAAACTTGGTGCTAAATTGGGAGAAATGCCATTTCATGGTGAAAGAAGGAATTATACTTGGTCACAAGGTGTCTTCGAGAGGACTTGAGGTGGATAAAGTAAAATTTGAAGTAATTACAAAGTTGCCTCCTCCAACCAACATCAAAGGAATCTGAAGCTTCTTGGGGCATGCGGGTTTTTATCGGAGGTTCATCAAAGACTTTGCCAAAGTGGCGAGGCCACTTAGCAATTTGCTAAAAAAATATCAGGTATTTCTCTCTGACGAACCTTGTCTTTTATCTTTCCAAGCTCTTAAAGAAAACATTGTTACCGCTCCAATAATCATCGCACCAAATTGGAATTTTGATTTTGATCTCATGTGTGATGCGAGTGACTATGCCGTTGGAGCGGTACTAGCATAAAGGAAAAACAATGTTTTTCATGCAATACATTATGCTAGCAAAGTGCTTAACGAAGCACAAGTGAATTATGCAACAACGGAAAAAGAATTGCTAGCGATAGTGTATGCGCTTGAAAAGTTTCGTTCCTACTTGATCGGTTCAAAAGTTATTTTTTACACCGACCATGCCACGATAAAATATTTGCTCACCAAACCGGATTCTAAGCAAAGCCTTATCCGATGGATCCTTCTTCTTCAAGAATTTGATTTGGAAATTAAAGATAAGAAGGGATAAGAAAATTTGGTGGCGGATCATTTATCGCGGTTGGTAAACGTAGACATAACTAAAAATGAAATTGAGATCCGAGAAGAATTTCCGGATGAAAACCTATTTATGGTGCAAGTTAGGCCATGGTTTGCCGATTTTTCTAATCACAAGGCAACAGGATGGATACCCAAAGACCTAACTTGGAACCAAAAACGGAAGTTCTTGGCGGATACTCAATACTATGTGTGGGATGAACCGTATCTTTTCAAAATTTGTGGGGATAATTTGCTAATAAGGTGTGTTACTAGTGATGAAGCGAATAGTATCCTTTGGCATTGTCATAACTCTCCGTATGGAGGCCATTTTAACGGATCTAGGACAGCCACAAAAATCCTTCAATCGGGAATTTATTGGCCTACTATTTTCAAAGATGCCAATCTCCATGCGAGGAGTTATGACATTTGCCAAAGATCAGGTGGAATAGGAAAGCAGGATGAAATGCCCCTCCAGAATATTCAAGAGGTTAAAATCTTTGATTGTTGGGGCATTGATTTCGTTGGCCCGTTTCCACCTTCTTTCACAAACTAATACATCTTGATTGCGGTAGACTATGTTTCTAAATGGGTGGAAGTTATTGCTTCACCGATGGCGGATGGAAAAACGGTGATTAAATTTTTCAAAAAAAAACATTTTTTCCCGTTTTGGGACCCCTTGTGTGTTGATTAGCGATGGTGGGTCGCACTTTTGTGATGCACCGCTTGAAAGCGTTTTGAAGCATTACGAAGTATCACATAAGGTTGCGACCCCTATATCATCCCCAATCAAATGGGAAAGCTGAGGTGTCAAATAGGGAGGTGAAAAAGATTTTGGAAAAAACTGTTTCGGCATCTAGGAAGGATTGGTCTCAAAAGCTAGATGAAGCTTTGTGGGCTTACCGCATCAATTACAAAGCTCCGATAGGCTTAACTCCTTTCCAATTGGTTTATGGAAAAACATGTCATTTACCGGTTGAAATGGAGCACAAGGATCTATGGGCTTTAAAGTTTTTAAATTTTGATCCAACCTTGGTCGGGACGAAGAGAAAAGTACAGTTGAGCGAGATAAAGGAAATGAGAAACGCGACATATCATTCGAGCTGGCTGTACAAAGAAAAAGTAAAAAAGTACCATGACAAAAAAATCAAGCTTAAATAGTTCAAGGCCGGACAACTTGTTTTTCTTTTCAACTCCCGATTAAAACTTTTTCCGGGGAAGTTGAAAAGCAAATGGTCCGGACCTTTCCGGGTAAAAGAAGTGAAAGAATATGGCGCTGTTGTGATTGAAGACTTAGAAAAGAAAGACAGTTGGTCGGTTAACGGGCAACGTCTCAAAATCTACCTAGGAGGTAGCTTTGATCGGGAAAATCAATCTGTTGCCCTTGATGATCATTGATCATTGTGGACCGTTAGGCTTATCCGACGTTAAACAAGCGCTCGTTGGGAGGCACCACAATTTTATAAGTATTTGCTATTCTTAATGTTAAAAATGTGTTGAGGGACTGATTTTGGACCCAAAAATGTATTATGTTTGCTTCTGGGAGGTTTTTGTGTAGCAGAGCTCGCTTAGCGAGCAGGAGCGCACTAAGCGAGCATTCTCCCAATATTTTCCTTGCTAATCGAGCCTGCGTGCGCTAAGCGAGCCTTTTTTTATTAAAAATTTTTTTTGCAACGAACTAGGCCCATCTTGGCTGACTCGGCCCAGTTCGCTGAGCACTTTCTGAAGGGATGAAGGGAGCTAGGGTTGCCTTAAACTCATTTTTTCACAAAACTTCAAGGAAAACCCTCCCTTTCTCTCTTCCTCTCCCAAGTTCTAGCTTTTATGCTTTTCATTTTCGTTTTTCTATCTTCATCCTCTCCAATTATCAAGGTAAGTCTTAATTTCATTTACATTTTCTTCATTTTTTTTGTAAAACCCAATTTTGGGGATTTTGTAAGTTTGTCATGAAATTCCCTATTGTTCTTGCCTCCTTGATGCTTTACCTTCTATTTTTGTTGAACTCTAGTCGAAAATACGAATGCATGTGGTTTAGGTTTAGAAGTTTGAAGCATTAGGGCAAAACTTATGATTTCATGAATTTGGTGTTGTTTTTTGTTAAAATTGTGTGGAAGTCCCTTTGTTTTGATGTATTGAAGCTGAAATAGTGTAATTTTGAATTGTGGATGAACCCCTGTTGCTGGGGAAGTTTTTCTGCAAAACCCACAGAGCGCACTAAGCTATCCTGTAGGTAGCAGAATATTTTCCCCTTTTTTTATTTGTTTCAAAACTTTGGGGTACTTACTTTGTTTTTAGTAGTTTTTTTTTTAAATTTCAGCCACTGGTTTTTGGTTTCTAATAGCATTGGTTGCATGTTTTTATTTTGTTATTGTGTTTCAGATGTCCGGTAGGTCAAAGAGACGAAGAATTACAGCTGCTACTACCCCAACTTCTTCAAGGGGTCAGTCTGCTGCAGACCATTAGGGGCAGCGATTCATATCAGCAACACACCAAGAGAGACATGTTTTGCTTGAAAAAGGGGCGGTGTGGGCCGATCGCCTTGTTACATTGTCACCAACTGGGCGCTATGGTGCTCTTGCAGCTACCTTGGCATCAAGTGATTTTGCTAAGCTGTGTGATCTTTACCCCGAGTTCCACCTTGAGGTTGTAAGGGAGTTCTTTGCAAACGCTCTTCCAACAGGACCAGAGAATGCAAGATTTGAATATAGGACTTGGGTGAGAGGCAAGGAAATAGATTTTTCAAGGGATGCCATCGCTCGGTATCTAGGAAGCTCTGTGCAATTGGATGAGAATGAACGGTGTGCTTATGGACGAATGAGAGCTTCTCGTACCTGGGAAATTGAGGATGTTAGGCGGTGCATTTACTGGCCTAACTGCACTTATGAGGTGGGAGCTACTAGTGCACCATTGAGGTTTAAGAGGAATTCTCTGAAGACTAATACTCAGGTTTGGATGTCAGTTGTTTTGCACAACCTTATCCCACGTATCCACACTTCCGATATTATAATCGAGGTAGCTCTCATCCTTTACTGTATCTTGCAAGACCAACCAGTGGACCTAGCTGAGATCATTGCTTCTGAGTTTCGTCGCATTGCTACTAGCGGGACTGATTATAGTTCAAGGACAAATTGCAGGTTTACACATTCGGGTTTGGTTATGGCATTGTGTGTGGCCGCTGGTGTATCAATTCCTAGGAATCAAAATGTGAAGCTAACAAAGCTTGATTCTGATTTTGTTACCATATTTTATGAGAGTCCTGTGGCTCCTACCCCTGTGGCTTCTGCTCCTCCCCCGAGAGTTATTCCTTTTGGTAGGGGAAGCGGTGTGGATCTAAATGCAGCTGCCAACTAGGAAATGCATGAGTCTTCTCACTGCTCTTTCTCGTTTATTTATGATTCTATGCTTCAGCTGTAGCTGTAGATTAGGGAGCCTCAGGCGGACCACTCGTTGCGCTCTATGGACGAGTTCAGAGCATATTTTGCTTGGCCTGGGGACATGCCTGGTTCTTCAGGGGGTGCAGGTCCTAGTACTGGTGTTTATGAGGACATTGATGATGTTGATGATGCTATTGGTGATGATGATTTTGAGGATCTTGATGATAGTTCTAGCTCTTTTGACTGATGACCGGACACTTTGATCGTCCTTTTTTATTTGTTGTTTTTTATTATGTTAGTATGTTATTAGGTTGTTGATGTACTTTCTTTTCATGTTTCCTTGGATATTGTTAGTTAACATCTGTTTGGGGTGTGTTTTTGCGCTACTTTTTGGATATGTTGTCACCATCCGTGCGTATGGTGCAATTTTGTACTTTTAACTCTTATCGTAGTTAACATCTGGGCGGATGCTTTTGTTTTTAATATTTTATGGTGCAAATATCTGTGTGTTTGTTCTTGATTTCAAGGTGGTATTATTGAGGAAAAAGATTTATTTTGTTGATCAAAGCAATTTGTGTTTCACCTCTCTTTGATGGTGATGATATAATTCCTTAAGTTTGCGCGAAAAAGGTACTTCGTCCGTGCTTTATAGAAAATAACATGTGCATGACCTATTTACTTTCCGCAAATTTCAAGCTTTATTCATTTCGCATAAGTGTTTATATGAGAATTATTTAGGACAAACCACAGAGTGAGTGACCTCCATTATTCACAAATGTTAGTGTTTATGTAATTGTTGTCAACTCGTGCGATTCATGCTTGTATCGTGTATTCTTTGGTAAATTTTGGAAACTTGGAAATGTTCTAGGCATTGTTTGTTAATTGAGAAAAACCATCCATTTCTTTAGGCTTTAGTCACCCGGTGAGAGTGTGAGCATTTGCTAACCGATTTTGAGCCTTCATTCAACTACAATGAATCATAAGCAAGAGTCGGTTAAATTGCCGAGTTACCATTCCATTTTTGGTAATCTTTGATGTGAAAATGAAAAGAAAAATACATTATGATTCAATCTAGTTTGATTTATTTGTATACACTTTACCCCTTTTATTTGAACATACTTTTTGAAGAGCATAGTCATGTTAGTATGGTTTGATTTCAAGTTGGGGAGAGTTGTTTGTGTGAAAAATAATGGTTGGAATTGGTGCCTCATGTGAAAAGATAAGAAAAGAAAAGAAAAATTGAAATGAGATTTGTAATATCTTTGCAGTCTAATTTAGAGTTGCTTGAAAATCAAAAGATCATTTGAAAAAAAAATTCTTGAGAAGGGGCACCATATAAAAAAAGAGAAGAAAAGTGTGGAAATGAGGAGTTAGGGAGAATTGTGAAATTTATTGGTTGGTTTTAATTTGGCATGTTCTTCATTTTTCAAAAACCTTTGAAAACCATTTTGAATCATTGGCATATATATATATATATATATATATATATATATATATATATATATATATATATATATATATATATATATATATATATATATATATATATATATATATATATATATATATATATATATATATACATATATATATATATATACATATATATATATATATATATATATATATATATATATATATATATATATATCCCTTTCTTGGTAACCCTTGCCCCATTACAACATTGAAAAGTCCTTGAGATCGTTGTTTCCTTGATTTTCCTTTTGAATTGGTTTGATACTTGCATGAATTGTTCCCGATGCTAGCACAATTACACATAAGAGTGATTTGTCCCTTGTAGATATTAAGCTTGACTTAGTTAAGTGATTAGGTGATTCTCGTTTGAACATTTTATTGCTTATGTTGTTTGCTTGTCATTTGTGTTTAGAAGTTAGTTCATGATCATGTTGTGATTCTTTTCAAGGATGAACGTTACTTGTAAGCAAAATCTTTCGGTTTAAACCATCCATTTCATCCAATTATATCCTAATCCCATGTTACTTAACATATCCTCAAGAAACTTCCAATCCATACAGTCATACGCTTGAGAAAAGTCTACTTTGAATAAAAAGCACGTTTTCTTTTTACATCTAGAAAAATCAATAGTTTCGTTTGCGACTAGGACATCGTCCAAAAGCTGACGACCAGGGATAAACACTGTTTGTGCTAGAGAAATCAGCTTCCTTATCACCAGGCTTTGTCTCTTGGCAAGCATTTTAGAAATTATTTTGAGGATGCACCCAACTAAGCTATTTGGTCTATAATCCTCAAACGATTACAGATTATCAACTTTAGGCATAAGAGATAAAACAAAAGATATAAATGCTTTTGCCAAAGTTCCAATTGAGAAAAATTCAATCACACGGTTGCTCACATCATTTCCCATGATGTCCCAAAAGGATTTGAGGAGTTTCAAGTTAAATCCATCAACTCCTGGGAACTTACTTCCATCGCATGAAAAAACAGCTTCCTTAACATCTAAATGAGTAAAGTCAGCTTCCAAATAACACCCATCTTCCGCGGATATGACAGACAAATTATAAAACTTGCAGTGAGGACCATTCCTATCACAGGACCTGAAATTATTCTCAAAGAATATCCTTAAACAACCCCCCACTTTAATCATAGATATATTATTATTCCTATATCTTGATTTGAGAGTTTCATTAAACAATCGCGTATTGTTATCTACGTCGCTCAGCCACTTACTTCTATCCTTTTGTTGAATCATACCCTCTTTAAGTCTAAGAGATTTCCACACCTCTTCTTGCATCCCTAACTTCTCCTGAGTATTGCCATTATTGTTTCCAAGGCCATAATCATTCAATTTCAGCTCTAACGCATTCAGTCGGCCGATATTATCGTCAATCTTAAAGTCTAGCCAACCAAATATGTTCACATTCCACCATCTAAGGTCCTTCTTAAGAACTCTGAATTTGTTTAATTGGACTAACCCTGCTGAACCAGATGCTACCACCGATAGCCAAGAATTTTTCACGAAATCAACAAAATCTTTATGTTCTATCTAACAATTGAAGAAGCGGGAACATTTCGGACCCCAATTCACAAAACTAGACATCAACCAGAGGGGATGGTGATCCGATATGTCTCGGTCACTTATAACTTGAGATTTTAGAGACAATTTATCAATGACAACATCATTAACCAAGAATTTGTCCAATCTACTCCGACTAATTCCATTCGAATTAAACCATGTGAACTTACTTCCTACCAAAGGTAGATCAACCATATTCAAACCATATATGAAATCACTAAATTCCATCATCTCGTCTGAACTTGCAGAACTCATATCTTTTATTTCCTCTTCAGATTTTATCACATTAAAATCACCGGCAATAATCCAGCCCCCTGCAGGAAGACAATATTTTATATTAATCAAGTCACTTCATATCCTTCTCTTCTCATTGATTACGCGCGGGGAGTAGACATTTACTACGTAGAAGTCCATGCCTTTCCACTTAAAATGAATTCCCAAGAATCCTTTACCCCCGAAGCTGGAGCAGGTAAATAACATATCTTTCTTCCAAATTGTTTGTATCCCTCCATATTTCCCCTCATAATTTATCACCGATCACTCAAAACCCGAGGACTTACAAAGATTTTGCACAACCAGATCGTCCATAGCACGCATCTTGGTTTCTTGCAACAAACACAAATTAGCCCTTCCTTTACATATAATTTAAGCAATTCTCCTTCTTTTGAGGGAAATTTAAGTTCTGTATTTTGAGGTTGGCATTAATTTTGTAAAAATAAATATAGAAGCAATGTATATATACATGATTTTTGCAAAATAAAGAATACATTAAGAAATGAATCCTTTTGTGTGCCCAAACATGTTGTGTTGAAATGTTTTAACATATGGAACAACATGTCGAAGAAGATGTCAAGATAGTTCATTCGACATCATAAACTGATGAAGATGGATTGAAGTTTCTGTTTTGGTTTCAACAGAAACAAAATATTTTGAAGATGTGAATCAATCCAAGTGGCACTTATTTTAAAAGATCTTGAAGAATCAAATCTGCATTGAAGACAAATTTCAAATATTGAAGAATATAGAGTTTCTATATTTAGAGATATTTTAGGGAACTATTTATTTGAAGATCTTTTTATATTTTGTAGCAGATTTTTTCTGCATATTTGCAGCAGCTGATATGCTGTATTTTTTAGGCCCAAATCCAGTTGGGAATAGGTTACAATAGAAACCTTGTAACCTAGGTGTAATCAACCAACCGAAGATGTAAAACTCATATCAATAGGGTTGTGTTCTTGTGGAAGCCGTGTGCAACAAGGTTTTATGTTGTGGTTGTTTTATTTGTAAACATCGAAGTTGCTAAGTAAGAGGTGGATTATTCTTGAGTGAAGCTGTGAAGTAAGATTGAGATGTTGTCATGGAAGTATGACTTCTGGTTTGAATTGTTGGTGTAGGTAAAAAGCCGTCAATAACAACAACTGAATGTTGGGACTGTGAAACATCATTGAGGTGATTGGAAGTGAGGATGAGTTTCTCATATTTAGAAGTTCCTAAGTAGAAATTTCATTAGTAGTGATTAAGTTAGAAGACTGTAAACAGTAGGTGTTTGTTGAGAAGTCTTTGAATTGATACTACATAATGGATTTCCTTCCTGGCTTGGTATCCCCCAGAGTAGATGAGTTTGCATTGAACCGTGTTAACAATTTGAATGTGTTCTTTACAACTTTTCTGTTTATTTTTTGCAGTATGTGTGCAAAATGTCATATCAGGTGTCTAAACCTCCTAAAGAATGTTTGGATCTGATATATCAGAATTTTAAAATAATGTTGTTTGTACCTTGCCATATTTATATGTAACAAATAAGATGTCTCAACATCATATCCGACATTTGAGTTTGTCATACCAAAATTTCAATTGGTATCAGAGCAGGCATCCTAATCTGTTTCTGGATGAGATCCAAGGGGGATACTTTCTGGTTCATGGTCAAGGTAGAAGTGTTTTACTGAAAAGCTGGTTGTTGTGTGAATGGTCCCTAGAAGTGAGGATGGATTATTCTGGTGTGGTAGCATGGTGGTATGCTGCTGATGTGACAAGTTTGATTTATTTTCAAACCTATGGTTGTTGGTGTCACCTGGAGATATTGCTAGGGCTAATTTGGGAAACTTGAAGTTTGTGAGGAGTTTCTATCCACTGCTTATCTATTTGATAACTCGTTTTCTTTGAGAAGGTTGCTCTTCTCTAGAGATATATCTTATGGTGTTGGTGATATATGTCTATCTGCTTCTGTCAACTGTGCTAATGATACTTGGAGACTCTTTTTCAAGTCCACTCAAGGCACTGTGAAGAGAAGTGGTTGTTTGGAGATATGAAGATTGTTCTAAACAGACCTATCTCTTGTCTGTAGATCTTTTTATGTGATCCTTGGAATGATGTCCTAACCCTTAATAGAACATCACATCAAAATTAGGCATGATTATGTTGTCTAAGGGCTGGCTGTATAGATGCTTGGGTGCTAAACTATTGTGGTCATATCACACATGTTTGGAACCTACTCTTGATCTGGAAGAGGAGGAATATGTATGGTGTGTCTAAGAAGGTGTAACACGGTGGGAGAACTGACTTTAAGTTATGTTGCGGATAGCAAGAGTCGCCACCGACTTTTATTTTATCCAAAAGGAAAGGGTATAAAAGAACAGGAAAGACCTTAAGAGATATTTTTGGGTCCGGGGGGTAGGTTATGTAAAGGGAAGGTGTTAGCACCCTTTACATCCATGGTTATCCATGGGCTCTTAGTTACTTAGCTCACTTTTGAATTGTTTTTGAAAGTGTAGTGTGTGAATAGAAAAATTTTCATAATAGTTGATAATGATCCATGTACGGATGCGTAAAACTTGTGTTTGAAAATTTATTTGAAATTGTGAAAAGTTTGAAAAGTTTTGAATGAAGTGAGCAAGTACATAAGAGGAACCTACCCTAAAGTTTAAGTCTTTTCTGTTCTTTATCCTTTAAATGGTAAGACTATCCCTACTATTAAGGAGTAGGTAGTCATTACCTTGGATGTAAGGGACATGTGAGGGACATCTATTTTTATGAAGGCAACTGTGGGGTGTATTAAGCATTTAGGAGGGACTATCATCATTATTCGAAGGGACTTGATCTTTAAAGGCAACCATTAGGGACTTGATGATTTTTTCTTTTTAGGGACTTGCTTTATACACCCCACTTGACCTTATTAGTAGGCAACATTGAGGGATAACCTTAGGAATGTGAGATGGCGATTAAAAATCGACTTACGTGTGTGAGTGTTCAATATTATTTATCTTTAATTAAAATGATCTAAGTTAATTTTTAAATAGAATACACATTTGCACTCCCTAAATTACTAACCATAGCAAAAATTAAATAAAATTAAATATTACAAAATTTACACCAAGGAGCAATTACATAATTATAATAATAAGCAAATTAAAAATAAATAGCAAAATATAAAAAGCAAAATATAAATAATAAGCAAAAATAATAAATAAGCGATAAATAAATAAATAGGGGTTAGTAATAATAAGAATTAAAAATAGGGTTAGTTAAAATAATAATGAAAAATTAAATAACATTAGTGAAATAATAATAAAATATATAAGATTAATGAAGCAAAAATAATAAATAATAACATGGTTAGTAACAATAATTAAAATAAATAAAATTAGCCAAAATATTATAAGAATAAAAAATTAACAATTTTTTTAATATAGGCAATTATATTTACAAATTATTTTTAAATGTATTATAATTACAAAGTTTAATTATTATAAATTCAATTTATTTCTAAACAATTATTTATTAAAAGATATTTATACATTATGGGAAGAAAATAGGTTTTAAATATCATATTTACAAAAATTAATTTTTATTAATTATTACATTTACAAAAATTATATTAAATAAATATATATATTATAATTATATAAAGAATTAGAAAGTAAAAATTATTTAGAAAATAAAATTAGGTTTTCACAAAGTTAGGGTTTTGTTTAGAAAAATATTTTTTAGGGTTTTTAATTTAATTATACAAAATTATTTGATTAACATGCATATATTATATTTACATATATAATAAAGAAAATAATTTCTTGAAAAAAAGAATAAAGTTTAGAACTTTAGAAAATAAGATGTTATTTTAAATATTTGAATATATATGATTTATTTTTTATTAATAACAAGAAGACAATTAAGCTAATTACATAAGAAATTAAAATAGAAAAAGTAGTAAAAAAACATACCTTGGCTGGGTTTGAACCCAGGACACTCAGGCTGCAACCATCAAAACGTACCACCAGGCCAGCCATGCTTTGGTGATAATAGAAGGGATCAACTTTGTTTTGTGCCTTGCCTTGGAAAATCCAGAAAATACAAGAAAGCAAAAAGGCCTGGGGTGGTGTTGAACCCATGACCTCATAGCTATACACACGCGCGCATTACCACCCGGCTGGAAGAGCCCACCTGATAGTATAGTGGCAACAGAATATAATATATTAAGTCTCTTTGTTACCTGAAAAAATAGAAAAAAATAATGTACGAGACCAAGACTCGAACTCAGGTCCCATAGGTTACACGCACAAGCCTCCCACCACTGGACCAACACAGCTGTTGTGATAAACAAACAGGATATTAAGATAATATTTTAAATCAAAAATTTGAATATGGAACCCGCGCCAAAACCAGTCGTCTTCTTCCTCATGCCCTTCGAATTTTCCTGCGATTTCACATACAAACTTACCTGCGATTTTTGAATTGCAGCAAAACCTGCAAAATTCAAACAATGACAAAACAGCATGGTTTTATAAAATTGATCATTCCATTAAGTTTCTAACGAGTTTTCCAATCATTCCACGTTCTTAGAATCCATTTATATGGGCTGGATTACAAAACCCTAATTGAAGCCATAAACCCTAAGTATGGTGAATCACGATTCAGGCTATGGAACTTCACCAAATGATCCAGAATCCATCTATAGCTATCAACAAACAAGATTATGTAAGCAAAATTCATTGAAAAGCAACACATTAATGGAATCGAAAAAATTATATTCAAGGTTAAAGTGAGCTCGGGTTGAACAATATGGTGCATATGGGATGCATATGAGTGATGATTTCGCTTCATGGATGCCCAAGGAACACGTCTATGATCATGTTTTACCTTCAAATGCTTTGGAACTCAAAATCCGAATATGAGTTTTTTGGAGAATTTTTGATGTTTGGAACTTACACTTAGAGGCTGTCAATTCGTGAATGGGCAAGGGCAATGAGTTTAGTACTTATATGTGAATGAATTAGGTTAAGAAAATTGAATTGTTGTGTGGAGATTTTGATATTTGAAGATTGAAAAAGATCATGGTTTAAAATTCAAATATTTGTTCATGAAGGCTTGCTATTTTTGTACCAATCTCATGATTTCCTTCCCTTTCAATTCAAATCAGTATTGATGAGATTCTAGAAGCTCAATCTTCATCAAATATTGTATTTTCATATTTTATATTTATTTAAAATGATTTTTTATGAATTAAATCAAAATAAATAAAAATAAAATAATAAAAATTCTGATTTTTAATCATTTGGGTCGTGCATGATGATATGGTATGGATTGGATCACAATTTGGCAAGCCCATTTGGAAGAAATTGGTTTTAAACCTCCATTTTCAACATAAACCATCATAAAATTTCCCAACTTTGCAAGGGCACATCTCCCTCAATTTTAATGGTATGAGGGTGTTCTTGGACATTTTGGAAAGCTTGAAGAGTCCTCTAAACAACCCCATTGGTTTCATGTCCATATCATTTACCAATCTCAAGTTATGCTCTTTTGAAGTTGTTGACTTTTTGTTGACTTTTGAAATGACCTATAATGTCTTAGCTCATATCTTCCAAATGAAGCATTTTTGGGCTTCACTTGCAAGATCAAAGTTGTATAGAATTCAATTTCCTTCAAAATAAGCTTTGAGTGGAGACTTGGTGATGAAGTATGTGAAAGTTATGGCTGGTCAAAGTTCAGTTGACTTTTACTGAGTAAACCCTAATTTAGAAACTCCTGATTCTTGATGATCTGGAATCTCCTTGATGAATCATGATCAACCCTTGATCAAATGATGAATTTTACTTCATATACTTGATGTTGGCAAAAAATCATGAAGTTTGACTTTGGTTTGACCACAGTTGACCTCAGTTTGACTTTTTAACTACTTTGACTGATTTTGACTTATCTGATCATCTGACTGAGCAAACTTTTGAGAAAAGTCTTGAAACTTGACATGGGGGTTCTTACACACATATAAGATGTTATGAAGCTCACTTGAAATCTTGGAAGTCCATTTAGCCTGATTAAAGTCAAAACCCTAGTTTTGGATGCACTGCTTAGGAGGTGCATTGTCTGAGGGAATAGCCAACTCTTATGGCCAATTGTGAACCTTGTGAACCTTGTGAACCATCATAAAATGTCTTTTGAACCTCATGGGAGATATTGTGAAGCTTGTGAACCTTGTGAACCTCATAAAGTTACTTTGTAGACCTCATGAACCTCATGAAAGGTTATGTAAACATTGTGAATCTTGTGAACCTTGTGAACCTTCAAGAAGTAACTTGTAGACTTCATGACCCTCATGAAAGGTTATATAAACATTGAGAAACTTGTGAACCTTGTGAACCTTCATAAAGTAACTTGTAGACTTCATGAACCTCATGAAAGGTCTTGTAAATGTTGAGAAGCTTGTGAACCTTGTGAACCTTCATAGAACACAAAGTCTTGTATTGTGAGGGCAAATTTTGGGGTGCAACAGCTGCCCCTGTTCAATTTTCTGAAACCTGAGGGGTTAGATTGGTATGTTTGCCAGTCGTGACCTGGAAGGTTGGAGGGGATTGAACATAAAAGCCCAAAAATTTGCGCTCACCAGTGCATAAAGTGGTACAGATGGCTAGTTGAATATGATTGAGTGGGCTTAAAGATGCCACTTGGAAGAAAGTTCTTCAGATACATGTCTTGGAGGATGAAGCAGTCCAAAATATGGAGGTATAATGATAGCTGTCAGAAAGCTGGAGCAATCCTGAGGTACTAGGAATTTTCAAGAGGATGAAACAACCTTGATATATTGATATGTTTTCAGGAGGATAAAGCATTCCTGATGTATAAAAAGCTGTCAGGAGGCTGGAGCAGTCCTGAGGTAACAATAATATCTCAAGAGGATAGAGCAATCTTGATGTATTGATATGTTTTCAGGAGGATAAAGCATTCCTGATGTATAAAAAGCTGTCAGGAGGCTGGAGCAGTCCTGAGGTAACAATAATATCTCAAGAGGATAGAGCAATCTTGATGTATGAGAAGCTGTCAGGAGGCTGGAGCAGTCCTGAGGTAATAATAAACTCTCAAGAGGATGAATCAGTCTTGAGAGGTTGATGATATGCTTTCAGGAGACTAGAGTAATCCTGATGTAACAGCATGTCTTCAGGAGGATAGAGCAGTCCTGATGAGATCATAAGTTTAGATTGATGATATTCTTTCAAGAGACTGGAGTAATCCTGATGTAACAGCACATCTTCAGGAGGATAGAGCAATCCTGATGATCATAAGTTTGTTTGCTGGATAATTAACCTGAAAACAAGGTAGCATTTGTATAATAATATTAGTTTATGCATTATGTATGCATGTATGATATGATGCACTTAAGTAACGTATTATGTATCTAAGTATATGTATGTTATGGTATGATGTAAATGATGTATATATGATATGATACTGCCGGAAGCGTCTGGATATCTTCATATAACAACTGCTGGCCAGGGAAAATAAATCCCGATTCGTTGCTGAAGAATATGAGGAACTCGTTCCCGTCTTGTTTGATAAGTAGGTATATATAACCTCCTGTCTGCTGGGGATAACAAGGTATATATAACCTCCCGTATGCTGGGGATAACAAGGTATATATAACCTCCCGTATGCTGGGGATAACAAGGTATATATAACCTTCGTCTTTGTTTGATAGTGGAGTAGATACAACATCCCGTCTTCGTTCGTCGTACTCTTATTGGAAAGTAATTTCCCGTATATCCGTATGAGGATAAAAGAGATGGATATAAATTCCAGGGGAGATGAGACTTTATGAAGATGGATTTGTCTTACTGAGGGATTGTAACTGTCTTGTTAGAGATGAATCGGCGAAACTTCGTTGAAACCCTTCTCTCGTTCGTCCTTAGTAAATACTATTACTGCATTTTCATTCATTTCTGGTAAACATTAATCATATTAAAAGCATACATGCATTTCTGGTAAACATTAATCATATTCAAAAGCATACATATATTCAAACACAATCAATGGACGTTTCGCTTATGTAAATAGGGTAAAAGTAAATCTGGATTCAAAAGATGGAATTTATTTATATCACAAAGTGAACCATACATGGGTAAGTTTGTACAAGGAGACATAAATCCTAGTAAGAGGATTTTGCCATAAAATTTTACAAAAGAGAATCAGCTATGTGGGAAATAATCCTATTGAGTTTCAATTCTACTATTGCCATTATCTTCAAGTATCTCATCTTCTGCTGTTGAGACGAAAACAATTGGATTGAGCTTTATCTGTTCGAGCTTGAGTAAGTAGTACAACTGGTTGCAGTTTCATGGGTGATCCAGACAAGACATAGTTATACGCTTTAATCCCTAACTTTTGCCTGGATTGCCCTTTCAGGTTTTCAATCCACCGGGATACCCTTTTTTGCCCAAGCCGCCTTTTCAGGTTTTCGACTTGCCGGGTGTACATCTTTTTATATATATATCCCTAATTTTTGCCCAAACCCTTTTGGTTTGCCGGGATGCCCTTATTTTTGCCTAGGCCTGTCAACCTAGCGGGTCTCTTTTTTATGCGTAGTATTTTTTAACTATGTCTGCGTTTACAGGCTGTGGGAAGTCTTCACCATCCATTGTAGTCAGTATCATGGCACCTCCTGAGAACACTGTCTTGACTACAAATGGTCCTTCATATGTTGGAGTCCACTTGCCCCTAGGATCACCCTGTGGTAATATGATACGCTTGATTACCAAGTCACCAGCCTGATATACCTTTGGTTTAACCTTTTTGTTAAAAGCTTTGATCATCCGTTTCTGGTACATCTGGCCATGACAAACTGCTGCCAACCTCTTCTCATCAATCAAATTTATCTGGTCCAGTCGAGTCTGAATCCACTCATCTTCGTCTAAGCCTGCATCCTTCATAATTCTCAAAGAGGGAATCTGAACTTCAATGGGCAGAACTGCTTCCATACCATAGACTAAGGAGAATGGGGTTGCCCCTGTTGAAGTACGTATTGTAGTACGATAACCATGAAGAGCAAATGGTAACATCTCATGCCAATCCTTGTAAGTAACAGTCATCTTCTGTACAATCTTCTTAATGTTCTTATTAGCAGCTTCAACTGCCCCGTTCATCTTTGGACGATACGGAGAAGAGTTGTGATGCTTAATCTTGAACTGTGTGCAGAGATCAGTAATCATAGTATTGTTCAGATTAGAGCCATTATCAGTAATAATCCTTTCAAGGATGCCATACCTACATATGAGATTATTCTTAATGAACCGAGCCACCACATTCTTAGTAACAGATGCAAATGAAGCTGCCTCCACCCACTTCGTGAAGTAATCAATAGCAACCAGGATGAAACGATGCCCATTAGAAGCAGTAGGCTTGATCTCACCAATCATATCAATGCCCCACATGGCAAAGGGCCAAGGAGCAGTCAACACATTCAGTGGTGATGGAGGTACATGAACTTTATCAGCATAGATTTGACATTTGTGACAAGTTCTGGAGTGTTGATAGCAATCAGCTTCCATGGTAGACCAATAGTAACCTGCTCTCAATATTTTCTTTGCCATAGTATGTCCACTAGAATGAGTGCCAAAGATCCCATCATGCATATCTTCCATAATCTTAATTGCTTCCTTCTTATCCACACAACGAAGCAAAGTTGAATCATGATTGCGCTTGTACAAAATCCCATTACTCAAAAAGAACTTAGCAGAGAACCTTCTCAGAAACTTCCTATCTTTGACAGATGCCCCTTCAGGGAATTCCTGAGCTTCAAGATATCTTTTTACTTCATAGAACCAAGGCTTCTCCTCTGCCCCTTCTGTGTTAATCTCATTGCAGTATGCAGGCTTTTCAAATCTATCAATAGTAATCTTGGGAGCTTCATCATCCCAACTGATCTCAAACATGGATGCCATAGTGGCCAAGGCATCTGCCAGCTGATTCTCTCTTCGTGGAATATGCTCAAAGGTAATCTCTTTGAAATGTGGGATCAAAGACAAAACATGCTCCCTGTAAGGAATGAGGTTATCATGCTTGGTATCCCAATCTCCTTTAATCTGACTAACTACCAGGGCTGAATCTCCATATACATCAAGGAACTGAATCTTCATATCAATGGCAGCTTTAATACCCAGGATACATGCCTCATACTCAGCCATGTTATTGGTACAATAGAAACAAAGTCTGGCAGTAATCGGGGTATGACAACCTTCAGGGGAACTAATCACAACACCAACACCATTACCAAGTGCATTGGAGGCACCATCAAAAACCATAGTCCATCGGGATCCTTGTTCAGGTCCGTCATATTGTCCAGGTTCTTTGGTAACAGTCATAATGTCTTCATCAAGGAACTCAAAACTCATTGACTGATAATCATCCACTGCTTGATGAGCCAAATGATCAGCAACAACACTTCCCTTGATGGCCTTCTGAGTAGTATACTGTATGTCATATTCTGTTAAGATCATTTGCCATCTTGCAATTCTTCCGGAGAGAGCAGGTTTCTCGAATATGTACTTGATTGGATCCATCTTTGAAATCAATAAGGTAGTATGAGTCAACATATACTGTCTTAGTCGGCGAGCAGCCCATGCCAAAGCGCAACAAGTTTTCTCGAGCAGTGAGTATCTTGTTTCACAGTCGGTAAACTTTTTGCTAAGGTAGTATATTGCCTGCTCTTTTCGACCAGACGCGTCATGTTGCCCCAACACACACCCCATTGAGTTGTCTAACACTGTTAAGTACATAATCAAGGGTCTTCCATCAACTGGTGGCATCAAAATTGGAGGTTCTAGCAAATATCTCTTGATTTCATCAAAGGCAGTCTGGCACTCATCATTCCATTCCATCACCTGATCTTTCTTCAACAACTTGAAGATTGGCTCACAGATGGTAGTTAATTGGGAAATAAATCTTGCAATGTAGTTCAATCGTCCCAAGAAACCTCTAACCTCCTTCTCAGTACGGGGAGCTGGCATTTCTCGTATAGCTTTCACTTTTGCAGGATCCACTTCAATACCTTTTCCACTGACAATGAAACCTAAGAGTTTTCCAGATCTAACTCCAAAAGTACACTTGTTTGGATTCAATCTCAATTTGTATTTCTTCAACCTCTCAAACAACTTGTGCAGATGATCAAGATGTTGCTCTTCATTCTGAGACCTGGCTATCATATCATCTACATATACCTCTATCTCATGATGAATCATATCATGAAACAAAGCCACCATAGCACGCTGATATGTTGCCCCTGCATTCTTCAAACCAAATGGCATCACCTTATAACAAAAAGTGCCCCACTGTGTCACAAACATTGTCTTCTCCATATCTTCCGGAGCCATCTTGATTTGATTGTAACCAGAGAAACCATCCATAAAAGAGAATACCTTATGCTGAGCAGTGTTGTCTACCAGGATATCAATATGAGGAAGTGGAAAATCATCTTTGGGGCTAGCCTTGTTCAAATATCTGTAGTCTACACACATACGTACCTTACCATCTTTCTTAGGAACTGGTACCACATTTGCAACCCACTGAGGATAAGAAGTCACTGCTAAGTACCCTGCATTGAACTGTTTCATTACCTCTGCTTTGATCTTTTCTGACATTTCAGGACGCATACGACGAACCTTCTGCTTCTTTGGACGACAATCTTCTTTCACTGGTAAACGGTGAACCACAATGTCTGTATCCAACCCTGGCATATCTTCATAAGACCAAGCAAAGATCTCCACATAGTCACGTAACATCTGAATCAATTTGCTCTTGACACTGTCCTCTAAATCAGCCCCTATCTTGACCTCTTTTCTGTTTTCTTCAGTTCCCAGATTCACAACTTCGACTGGCTCTTCATGTGGCTGTATAGCTTTCTCTTCTTGTTGTAACAACCTAGCAAGCTCTACAGGTATTTCACAATCGTCCTCATTTCCGTCTTCAGTTTGATAGATCGGATTCTCGAAATTATAATTGGCAATAGTAGAACTGTTATCAATAGGATCCAGAGTGGATGAGGATCTGCATTTTAGTGATGTGGGTGTGTGTAAGAACACATAGCTGATAAAACAAAAATAAAAGAAAAAGAAAGACAAGGAACACCATATTTACGAAAACGAAAACGTCCACTGATTTTATTGAATGAAGTATGCAAATGAAATGACAACCCGTAACAAGCACACCATTGTGCCCCGGGTAAGGCACAAGGCTTGAAAGTTTTATTGTTCAGGAAATTACAAACTTAAAAGAAACAACACAGTAATAGTATTTACTCCTGACTAAAGGAGATAGGGATAACATCTTCAGCTTTCCAATTATTGAGTCCAGCACCCACAGTAGGAAAAATCCAAGCATCCAAGTTGTAGTCTTCATCATAGTCTCCCACAACATTGATCTGATCTTTCGCAACCCCTTGATTGGTGATACGAACAGCACGAGCACGACGAACAGCCTTCTGGGACTCTGCAGTGAAACCCAAACCAAACTTGTCAGACTTGTATGGAATATCAGGAAGCTGACCCCAAATAGTACAACCACCTTCATCCACCACAGCTCTAGCATCATTGAGGGAGGCCATTGCCATTGTTGGAGGTTTTCTGGTGACCACAGGAACTTTCTTCACAGCAGGAGGAGCTACATAATCATTAACAACCCAGGGAACCACTTCAAATGTCTGGCACAGAGTTTCAATGTATTCACCTTCCATTTCCAGATACTTGAAAGTGTTTACATGGCTGACAAAGCATTCTTCCTCTCCATAGACAGTAACAACCTTTCCATTCACCGGATATCTTAACTTTTGGTGCAATGTAGAGGTTACAGCACCTGCCCCATGGATCCAGGGACGACCAAGCAGACAAGAGTACAAAGGACGAATATCCATCACAAAAAATGTAGCAGTAAAAACCTGGGAGCCAACTTTGATTGGAAGATCAATTTCCCCATGTACTACTCTTCTAGAACCATCAAAAGCCTTCACCACAATATTACTGGGCTTCAGAACAGCATCTTCAGGACTCAGCTTATTCAGGACTTCCTTGGGCAACACATTCAGAGAGGAACCATTGTCTATCAGCACATGTGACAGGGTAGTGCCCCTGCATTCAATTGAAATATGCAAGGCCCTGTTATGATCCCTCTTGGCAGGGGTCAAATCAGCATCAGAAAATCCTAACCCATTATCATAGGTCAGGTGGGCAACACAGTTCTCAAATTGGTCAACAGAAATGGCATTGGGTACATGAGCAGTCTTCAGAAACTTGATCAAGGACTTGGCATGAGCCTCAGAACATAACAACAAGGACAACATAGAAATCTTTGAGGGAGTATGCCCCAATTGATCAACAATGTCATAATCACTCTTGCGAATGATTTTCAATACTTCTTCCATCTGCTTAGAGAGATCATCAGCAGCTGGCACATCAGGAGATACAGGCTCAATAACAGGACCTTTGCCCCGAGCATCAGTGGTGGAAGTAGCAGCAGGAGTAACTGCATTTTTAGAAGCAACTGGAGGAGAGAAGACTCTTCCACTACGAGTGATCTTGCTAGATCCAGCAATATTATCAATGTCAGCAGGCACATCAGGTAAAGGCTCCTGCTTAACACCATGGATGTAAACATCAGACCCATAATGCCAAGGCACAGCTTTATCAGATGTATAAGGAATAGGACCAGGAGTAGTAATGACCAGAGGAGCTACTCTGGCTTCAGCAACAACTTTCACGGGACCTTCAGCAGTAATTTTGATTGGACCCTGATGAGTGATTTTAATGGGACCCTTTGAAGTGATTCTTATTGGTACTTTGTCAACCATGTCAACCTCTTCAATCTTCTTACCCCGAGTCAGATGATCCACCATACTTTCTACAGATGACGGAGTTTTCTCAAACATTATAGTATACTTATCCATGAGACGTTGAATTCTATCTCTCAATATGAAGCAACTATCTGGCTTATAGGTACAATACAAACAATCTTCACGACAACCTGGAAAGATCCCAGCTTGTACTAACCTCTTTTTGATAACAGACAATGGTGTGTTCAACTCCATTACTGAATAAACATGTAGATCTTCATCAATGGCATTGACAGTCTTCTCGTGATTTGGCATTGGAGCTGTAATCACATTTGGAGTACCTGGAGGATCAAACTCAATTTCTCCAGCATCAATCATATCTTGAATTTTGTTCTTCAAGATCCAGCAGTTATTAGTATCATGACCCTGACAGTTTGAATGATATGCACATCGTGCATTGGGATTGTACCTGGGAGAGGTAACATTGGGATTCTGAGGAGCCTCTTTCAAAGTAATAAGTTCAGCCTTCAACAAATGTTGCAATGCCTGAGCCATTGACATGTTGATCTTCGTGAACTGTCTTCTAGCCCTCTGTTGGTTTCCCTGAGGCTGCTCTGTTGTTGCAGGAGTTGGATTTGAAATATGAACTGCACTAACAGACTGATGCCTTCTGTTACGATCAGGTTGACCATAAACAGCATTGGATTCTTTCTTCCCAGTGGGAGGCTTCTTTGCAGTACCCGATGAAGAAGTACCCACATGGATCTTGCCATTCTTTATACCATTCTCTACTCGCTCTCCTGTCATGATCAACTCAGTGAAGCCAGATGATGAGCTTCCAATGAGATGACTGTAAAACGGACCATTCAGCGTACACATGAACATATCAACCAATTCCCTATCAGTCAAAGGGGGTTGAACTCTTCCAGCTAAATCTCTCCATTTCTGAGCATACTCTTTAAAACTTTCTTTGGCACCCATAGACATGCTCTGAAGCTGCATGCGAGTGGGGGCTAAGTCAGCATTGTATTGATACTGCTTATAGAAAGCTTCAGCAAGATCATTCCAGTCTCTGATGTTGACACTCTCCAACTGATAATACCACTCCAACTGAGCTCCAGATAAGCTCTCTTGAAAAAAGTGGATCCACAACTTCTTGTCAGCAGTGTGAGGTTGGATCCTTCTGACATAAGACCTCAAATGCAGCTTGGGACAGGAGACCCCATCATAGACAACAAAAGTAGGAACCTTGAAACCCACAGGTATGACCACCCCAGCTATCAAACTCAAATCCTCAAAATCCAGCCCAGATGATTTCTGCAATTCCATAGCATCCATCATATCCACCAGCATCTTGAATTTGTCTTCATTAGGCTCATGGTAGTAGTTAGCCTCAGAATCAGAGTCCCCCATAGTGTTGTGGAGACTGCCTCCCTCTTTTTCAGATTCCTCAGATTCATAGTCTTCAGCTGGTTCTTTGGTCTTGGCAAGACCTTTGAACCTTCTTCCCATGTTGATCAAACCAGCAGACCTTCTAGTCTTCTTAGTCTTCTTGGCCAGCAGTGCCTTCAATTCATCCTGCCCCTTGGATAGGTTCAGGATCAGCTCTTGGAACTGTGCATTTTGTGTCTGGAGATCCTTAACTGATTGTTCAAGAGCCATTGCTGAAATAAACAGCGAGAAGATGAGAAACCTGTGCACAATTATAAACCTGTGATGCAATGAGATGATATGTGAATGCATATGCAATGTTTTCAAGGACCGCAGGATTTAAATTTGCTTAAACAAACAAGAAGGTAACTTTTTATTAGTAATAATTTGTTTTGCCTTTTAGGCTTACAAAAAATGAAATGAAATAAGTACAAAAGATGGGGTTTTAAGTCTCCCATGGACGTTTCCTCTTTGTGTTTAGGTATAAGTTGAGGTTCCGTTCCTCATGAAGTTGCTTTGTTAGTTCCAGGATTCTTGTTTGGCTTGCTTTGTAATGAGCCTCGAAAGTATCCCTTTGCTCCTTCAGTTGGATCCATGATCTCTGCAAGTCTTCCATATCAGTAGGCATGTTTGGGTGAAGGATGGTATAAGCTGTGTCTCCTTCAGCAACAGGTTCCATGGTAACTGGTAGGACGGCAGGATATGGCATCATGAGTGTCTGAGCACGAGATCGTACCCATCTGAGATAAGCCTCCATAGGAATAGTGTACTTAGGCTCCAGTGTCTTGCTGTCAACCCTGTTTACTTTTCCCCATGCTCGTATGAATCTCTGACGGTAACCCTGAAGATCGTTGTCGTAATCAAACACAATGCCCTGAATCAACATATCATGTGGACCATCACTTCGGGCGTAACCAAACTATCGTAAAGCTAGAGAGGGGTTGTAAGTGATGCCTCCTCTTATGCCTAGAAGTGGCACATTAGGAAACTCCCCACAACGGTCAATGATCGTGACATTCTCCATAGATCTGGAGCACCAATGGATATCTGAGTGAGAAAGTGACATGATCCTCTTGGACCATCTGAACCCTTGCTCATTCTTCATTACTGAGCGAGGAAGGTGAGAAATAAACCACCTGGAAAGCAAAGGTATGCAGCACATCAAAGTTCCTCTTGCCCTTGTAGTACGGGTGTGAAGAGAATGTAGGATGTCTCCAAGCAATGTAGGCACTGGATTGTGACTCAGGAATATATTGATGGCATGAACATCTATGAACTGATCTGGATTGGGGAACAATACTAAGCCATATATCAGCAAGGCTAAGATTTCCTCAAAAACATCATAGCTCATGGCCTTCAAGAACATTTGAGCTTTATCCATTAATACCTTAGCTAGAACACCCTTGACACCACTTCTCGTTTCTAGAACAATATCAGACTTCTTCAGATGTAGAGCTGCAGCAATAACCTCTGGTTTAAGTTCCTTCTCCAAGCCTGTGAAGGGTCTTTGATCAAGAACAGGTATTCCCAGAAGTTTAGAGAACTCTTCCATTGTAGGAACTAGTTGGTAGTCGGGGAATGTAAAGCAATGGTGCTTTGGGTCAAAGAACTGAAACAGAACACTCATCATGTCTTCATTGAACCCTGAAGTGACTAGATCCAATAGGTGACCATGTCTCTTGATGAACTGGGAATGATCAGGTACTTGAGAAACCAACTCTTTAAGCTTGGGAGGTATGCCCACAAAGTTGATCCTGATGGTGTTTCTACGAGCAGAAGCCATGACCTACAACAAAGAACAAAGATAAATCCCTTGGTCCTTGAAATGGTTAGTGAAAATGCTATGCTCATGATGCATGATGATGTCATGATGTTATGTTCAATCACAAACATGTGGCACACACAAACAAGTCACACCATAGCCCTAGGTTTAAAGGCTTGCATGAGGTTTAAGGTAAGTACCCTCCCCTGAAGTTAGATGGTTCATCCTGTCCTATAAAAGTAACCAGGTTCTAAGGGATCTCAATATCATTGATCCTTCACAAGGGTGGTTGATCAGAAGGCAACTTACTTGCCAACCAAAACCCTCCAAGTTTAAGATCTCAATGAGCGTAGTATCGAGTGTCAACCAACTTCAGTCTGCACCAAAGCCGGTTACCTCACTACTTTCTAAAGGCCAAGATGAGTTAACTAGGGTTCTAAAAGTTAGTTAGTGCATTGACAACATATGGCAACCTCATATTATCCTCAACTTGACTTAAGGAACATAAGCACCAACCAAGAAGTCGCACTAACTATGGCCACCAGATCAACCGTATCGATATACGTCGTACAGTTTCCTTGGTCTATTGCCATTTACCTAAGGTACACTAGATCCGGGTTAGGACCTTTCACACATAAGAGCACCCCAACAAGATAATATAAAGCAAACAAAGCAAACAATTTTAAAGTGATCTAATTCCTAAGGGTACCCCTCTTTAATATTAAATCCCCAGCAGAGTCGCCAGTTCTGTAACACGGTGGGAGAACTAACTTTAAGTTATGTTGCGGATAGCAAGAGTCGCCACCGACTTTTATTTTATCCAAAAGGAAAGGGTATAAAAGAACAGGAAAGACCTTAAGAGATAATTTTGGGTCCGGGGGGTAGGTTATGTAAAGGGAAGGTGTTAGCACCCTTTACATCCATGGTTATCCATGGGCTCTTAGTTACTTAGCTCACTTTTGAATTGTTTTTGAAAGTGTAGTGTGTGAATAGAAAAATTTTCATAATAGTTGATAATGATCCATGTACGGATGCGTAAAACTTGTGTTTGAAAATTTATTTGAAATTGTGAAAAGTTTGAAAAGTTTTGAATGAAGTGAGCAAGTACATAAGAGGAACCTACCCTAAAGTTTAAGTCTTTTCTGTTCTTTATCCTTTAAATGGTAAGACTATCCCTACTATTAAGGAGTAGGTAGTCATTACCTTGGATGTAAGGGACATGTGAGGGACATCTATTTTTATGAAGGCAACTGTGGGGTGTATTAAGCATTTAGGAGGGACTATCATCATTATTCGAAGGGACTTGATCTTTAAAGGCAACCATTAGGGACTTGATGATTTTTTTCTTTTTAGGGACTTGCTTTATACACCCCACTTGACCTTATTAGTAGGCAACATTGAGGGATAACCTTAGGAATGTGAGATGGCGATTAAAAATCGACTTACGTGTGTGAGTGTTCAATATTATTTATCTTTAATTAAAATGATCTAAGTTAATTTTTAAATAGAATACACATTTGCACTCCCTAAATTACTAACCATAGCAAAAATTAAATAAAATTAAATATTACAAAATTTACTCCAAGGAGCAATTACATAATTATAATAATAAGCAAATTAAAAATAAATAGCAAAATATAAAAAGCAAAATATAAATAATAAGCAAAAATAATAAATAAGCGATAAATAAATAAATAGGGGTTAGTAATAATAAGAATTAAAAATAGGGTTAGTTAAAATAATAATGAAAAATTAAATAACATTAGTGAAATAATAATAAAATATATAAGATTAATGAAGCAAAAATAATAAATAATAACATGGTTAGTAACAATAATTAAAATAAATAAAATTAGCCAAAATATTATAAGAATAAAAAATTAACAATTTTTTTAATATAGGCAATTATATTTACAAATTATTTTTAAATGTATTATAATTACAAAGTTTAATTATTATAAATTCAATTTATTTCTAAACAATTATTTATTAAAAGATATTTATACATTATGGGAAGAAAATAGGTTTTAAATATCATATTTACAAAAATTAATTTTTATTAATTATTACATTTACAAAAATTATATTAAATAAATATATATATTATAATTATATAAAGAATTAGAAAGTAAAAATTATTTAGAAAATAAAATTAGGTTTTCACAAAGTTAGGGTTTTGTTTAGAAAAATATTTTTTAGGGTTTTTAATTTAATTATACAAAATTATTTGATTAACATGCATATATTATATTTACATATATAATAAAGAAAATAATTTCTTGAAAAAAAGAATAAAGTTTAGAACTTTAGAAAATAAGATGTTATTTTAAATATTTGAATATATATGATTTGTTTTTTATTAATAACAAGAAGACAATTAAGCTAATTACATAAGAAATTAAAATAGAAAAAGTAGTAAAAAAACATACCTTGGCTGGGTTTGAACCCAGGACACTCAGGCTGCAACCATCAAAACGTACCACCAGGCCAGCCATGCTTTGGTGATAATAGAAGGGATCAACTTTGTTTTGTGCCTTGCCTTGGAAAATCCAGAAAATACAAGAAAGCAAAAAGGCCTGGGGTGGTGTTGAACCCATGACCTCATAGCTATACACACGCGCGCATTACCACCCGGCTGGAAGAGCCCACCTGATAGTATAGTGGCAACAGAATATAATATATTAAGTCTCTTTGTTACCTGAAAAAATAGAAAAAAATAATGTACGAGACCAAGACTCGAACTCAGGTCCCATAGGTTACACGCACAAGCCTCCCACCACTGGACCAACACAGCTGTTGTGATAAACAAACAGGATATTAAGATAATATTTTAAATCAAAAATTTGAATATGGAACCCGCGCCAAAACCAGTCGTCTTCTTCCTCATGCCCTTCGAATTTTCCTGCGATTTCACATACAAACTTACCTGCGATTTTTGAATTGCAGCAAAACCTGCAAAATTCAAACAATGACAAAACAGCATGGTTTTATAAAATTGATCATTCCATTAAGTTTCTAACGAGTTTTCCAATCATTCCACGTTCTTAGAATCCATTTATATGGGCTGGATTACAAAACCCTAATTGAAGCCATAAACCCTAAGTATGGTGAATCACGATTCAGGCTATGGAACTTCACCAAATGATCCAGAATCCATCTATAGCTATCAACAAACAAGATTATGTAAGCAAAATTCATTGAAAAGCAACACATTAATGGAATCGAAAAAATTATATTCAAGGTTAAAGTGAGCTCGGGTTGAACAATATGGTGCATATGGGATGCATATGAGTGATGATTTCGCTTCATGGATGCCCAAGGAACACGTCTATGATCATGTTTTACCTTCAAATGCTTTGGAACTCAAAATCCGAATATGAGTTTTTTGGAGAATTTTTGATGTTTGGAACTTACACTTAGAGGCTGTCAATTCGTGAATGGGCAAGGGCAATGAGTTTAGTACTTATATGTGAATGAATTAGGTTAAGAAAATTGAATTGTTGTGTGGAGATTTTGATATTTGAAGATTGAAAAAGATCATGGTTTAAAATTCAAATATTTGTTCATGAAGGCTTGCTATTTTTGTACCAATCTCATGATTTCCTTCCCTTTCAATTCAAATCAGTATTGATGAGATTCTAGAAGCTCAATCTTCATCAAATATTGTATTTTCATATTTTATATTTATTTAAAATGATTTTTTATGAATTAAATCAAAATAAATAAAAATAAAATAATAAAAATTCTGATTTTTAATCATTTGGGTCGTGCATGATGATATGGTATGGATTGGATCACAATTTGGCAAGCCCATTTGGAAGAAATTGGTTTTAAACCTCCATTTTCAACATAAACCATCATAAAATTTCCCAACTTTGCAAGGGCACATCTCCCTCAATTTTAATGGTATGAGGGTGTTCTTGGACATTTTGGAAAGCTTGAAGAGTCCTCTAAACAACCCCATTGGTTTCATGTCCATATCATTTACCAATCTCAAGTTATGCTCTTTTGAAGTTGTTGACTTTTTGTTGACTTTTGAAATGACCTATAATGTCTTAGCTCATATCTTCCAAATGAAGCATTTTTGGGCTTCACTTGAAAGATCAAAGTTGTATAGAATTCAATTTCCTTCAAAATGAGCTTTGAGTGGAGACTTGGTGATGAAGTATGTGAAAGTTATGGCTGGTCAAAGTTCAGTTGACTTTTATTGAGTAAACCCTAATTTAGAAACTCCTGATTCTTGATGATCTGGAATCTCCTTGATGAATCATGATCAACCCTTGATCAAATGATGAATTTTACTTCATATACTTGATGTTGGCAAAAAATAATGAAGTTTGACTTTGGTTTGACCACAGTTGACCTCAGTTTGACTTTTTAACTGCTTTGACTGATTTTGACTTATCTGATCATCTGACTGAGCAAACTTTTGAGAAAAGTCTTGAAACTTGACATGGGGGTTCTTACACACATATAAGATGTTATGAAGCTCAATTGAAGTCTTGGAAGTCCATTTAGCCTGATTAAAGTCAAAACCCTAGTTTTGGATGCACTGCTTAGGAGGTGCATTGTCTGAGGGAATAGCCAACTCTTATGGCCAATTGTGAACCTTGTGAACCATCATAAAATGTCTTTTGAACCTCATGGGAGATATTGTGAAGCTTGTGAACCTTGTGAACCTCATAAAGTGACTTTGTAGACCTCATGAACCTCATGAATGGTTATGTAAACATTGTGAATCTTGTGAACCTTCAAGAAGTAACTTGTAGACTTCATGACCCTCATGAAAGGTTATATAAACATTGAGAAACTTGTGAACCTTGTGAACCTTCATAAAGTAACTTGTAGACTTCATGAACCTCATGAAAGGTCTTGTAAATGTTGAGAAGCTTGTGAACCTTCATAGAACACAAAGTCTTGTATTGTGAGGGCAAATTTTGGGGTGCAACAGAAGGTTATGGCCCTGGAACTTCTTTTAGCTATGTGTGTTGATCAAGGAGTGATCAACATGTGTTTGTTCTCCTGAGGATAGTTTATTTCTTGTCCTTGCTGTAGGAGTGAAGCGCCTGAGCTTCAAGGAGTATTATTTCAGAGAGACTCCTAGTACATAAAGGTAGAGCCATGTCAACTAGTGGAGTTGACTGATGTGGATATAGTTGATCAATTTCTATATTGTGTGAAGACATCTCAAATCAGACAGTATGAATACTGAGTCTGAAGGAGAAGTCTGTTGAAGTGTCCCAGCTGCTACATATGTTTGTGTTTTGATCTGTTCAACTACTGATGGTTGACTTCCTTGTATTCACCTGCATGTGTTTAGGTGGAGGTATATGTGACTGATAATTATTTCTGAAAGAATGTTAGAACATCATCTCAGAAGGTGTCAGATGTCTGCAGAAGAAGAGGAAGTCAGACTAATGTCCTACCTTGTGTGAGAAGGTGATCTTATCGGACCAATAGTAAATGCCTTGACAAGAGACTTGGTATTTGTCTATTATTTATATGATGCATAAAGGTAGATACTTTGACAAGAGACTTAGTATTTATCTAAGAAGTATGCATATCTGCAATCGGAATCTTATGGTTCAGAAAGTGTATAGAAGGAGCTTTGGTTGTTCTTGCAAGGGGGAGTTAAGAAGTGCTATATGTGGTCTATGGATGCAAGAATGCAGATTATTGTTTGGAAGGTGCAACTGGAGTGTTTTTTCTTCCCATGACAAGGAAGGTGTGTATAATCATGAAGTTATAATTGATAAATCATCAGGACTTTATGAAGATTGCTTTACTCAAGGAGAAGTGTCATCCTTGGTATAGTTGCATGGTGTAGTTCTAAACTATTCCTTTTGAAGATTCAGATAGCGGCAGGTTTGAAGACTTTGGAGAAATAGTGGGAGTTTCTCATCAATATGTGATATTGGTAGGAATTTCTGCAGAATCAACAGAATGGAGGTTTTCTACTCAAACTTGGTTGGTAAATCAAGTCTATGAGAGCATGGAACTCTGGTTCTGTTAAGGGATGAGGTTCTTTCAAGTGGAGGAAGAAGGAGCTGAATTTAATAGCTGGATATGAAATGATAATGTTCAAACATCTAGTTCAACATCAGAATCTCAATTGGTGAAGTGGCTAATCAATTAAAGATAGGATGATTTACAACACCAAGTAGATTAGAATATTTTTGTGAGAATTCTGACAAACGTGAAGAATACAAAGTGTGACAATTGGCTTTTTCATATGAGGATTGATAAATGAGTTGATCAAACTGTGGGAATTGGTTGATCACTAGAATGGATTCGAAGAATCAAGATAATCTGAGTGTGGCAGCTGGTTGGTCTTGAGGATTGTCTTGGAACAAGTTGCTCTTGGGCAGAAGGGAGATGAGAGTAAGACTCAAGGAAATTTGTTCTTCTTGAAGGTGGATGAGAGTTATCTCTCTTTTTGAAATTCTGATTCAATCTGGTGGCACAATTTTGGTGAAGATTTTCAATTCTTGGATTATTATGCTATAGTAAGTCCAGTTGGTGGATCACATCAAGAGTCATGATCTTGGTGTTTGGAAGGTGTTCTAACTTATGTTAGAACATTATCTAGGGTGTTTGTCTACTTGATTTATGTTTTTAGCCTACCTAATCATATGGGAGAATGATGAAGTAAATGATCTGTCTGGAAGAATCATGTAGAGTAGACTGGAGTAGATCAGGTATTGATTGCTTAGAAGTCTATTTGTGGTCATTCATTCTAATGTCAAAATTAGTTTGGATGTGATTGTCTGGATTGTATGGCCAAAGGACTGTAAAAATATTATGTTGACCTAGTATCAGAACATGCATGCTAGAAGATGTTCAGCTTGGGAAGTTTGTGGTAACAACAAACCAAGAAGAGATAAAGTGTGATTTGGTATAAGAAGTGAATGTGTTCAATTGGGAATTGAATAAAGGGTGATCTCTTGAAGACATGAAGACGTGTCTTATGTTTTCCTTTCATCAAGTATACAGAAGCATGTAGTATCCTAGACAGGGGGAGTGTGTTACAATTATGTACAGCTGGTTTTGTGAAGTTAAGGGGGAGTAATACCTTAACCAATTTTTTTGATGTTACACATCATGTTGTGTCATGTGCTACTAAGTATGGGATTTCTGTTGATAACATCTATTACTTAGTTGTGATGCGTATGTCCTTGTGATTCAAATGAGGAGTGTCCAGTGTATCCAATAGGCTTATGGAATAAAGTTGATATCTGCAATGTATTTTGGATTAGGTGTAGACAATGTTGTAGTGGTGTGTTAGACCATGTTTCAGAGCATGTGAGTTGAGGATGACCAGGCTTGCTGTGTGGATGGTACAGGTGTGAAACGCGTGCTTATTCAAAGCTTGTTTTATCTAATTCACTTTATTGGGTGGAGAAGCTTTTGCGCCTAAAATAACGAGTCTTGACTAAGAATGCATCTTCTATTCAAGGCACCATCATTACTTTCAAGGTTAGCTTTTTCCTATTTATAGAGATCATTCCTTCTCCTTTAGATAGTATGTTTTTCATTCCTCTTCCCTCTGATGGGGTTCTTGTGCTTTTGGGAGAGTAATGCATGGGTTTGACACTGTGTGGACTGTTTTTGCCACTTTTTGGCTAAAAGGGGGAGAGAAAGCCTGGTGTTGTGTTTGGGGCTTTGATGAGGTTGAATTGTGTGTTCCAATGTATGTATTGGATGTGTTCAATGTGTATGGCATGTGTGGAGACCATGAACTCAAGATGGAAGTTGTAGCTTAGCCCTTGTGACTTGTGTCCTGAGTTATAGCATTAGAAAATGAGTGCCTTGCTCTCTCATGGAACCATTGGACTCTCTGAACGAATGAGTCTCTCAACTCATGAGGGGTAGTAGTGGTTCTGCTCTTTTGCTCTTTCAAGTGTTGAGAACTTTCTGCTCAGAGTTTAGGAGGATTTTATACTCCATGTCCACTGCTATTTCCATTAAAGGAAAGGAGGCCACTGAGGAAGATGTCAAGCAACATGTTCTAACATTGTTGATGGTGTTTTTCTTGTTTTTGCTGCTGTGTTTTCTTGGTTTTTTTCTTTGTATTATTTTTTTTAGCCAAAATTTTCCAAAGAGGGAGATTGTAAGTTCTGTATTTTGAGGTTTGCATTAATTAAAACAAATATAGTAGCAATGTATATGTACATGATCTTTGCAAAATAAAGAATACATTAAGCAAGGAATCCTTTTGTGTGCCCAAACATGTTGTTTTGAAATGTTTCAACATTTGGAACAACATATCAAAGAAGATGTCAAGACAGTTCATTCGAAATCATGAACTGCTGAAGATGGATTGAAGTTTCTGTTTTGGTTTCAACAGAAACATAATATTTTGAAGATGCGAATTAATCCAAGTGGCGTGGATTTTAAAAGATCTTGAAGAATCAAATGTGAATTGAAGACAAATTTCAAATATTGAAAAATATAGAGTTTTTATATTTAGAGATATTTTAGGGAATTGTTTATTTGAAGATCCTTTTATATTTTGTAGCAGATTTTTTCTGCATATTTGTAGCAGCTGATATGCTGTATTTTTTAGGCCCAAATCCAGTTGGGAATAGATTATAAATAGAAACCTTTTAACCTAGGTGTAATCAACCAACCGAAGATGTAAAGATCATATTATTAGGGTTGTGTTCTTTTGGCAGCTGTGCGCAACAAGGTTTTATATTGTGTCTGTTTTATTTGTAAACCTCGAAACTTCTAAGTAAGAGGTGGATTATTCTTGACTGAATCTGTGAAGAAAGGTTGAGATGTTGTCATGGAAGTATGACTTCTGGTTTGAATTGTTGGTGTAGGTAAAGATCCGTCAATAACAACAATTGAATGTTGGGACAGTGAAAGATCACTGAGGTGATTGGAAGTGAGGATGAGTCTCTCATTTTTAGGAGTTCCTAAGTAGAAGTTGCATTGGTAGATTTTAAGTGAGAAGACTGTAAAATGTAGGTGTTTGCTTAGAAGTCTTTGAATTGATACTACATAGTGGATTTCCTTCCTGGATTGGTAGCCCCAGAGTAGACGAGTTTGTATCGAACTGGGTTAACAATTTGGATGTGTTCTTTACATCTTTTCTGTTTATTTTATGCAGTAGGTGTGTAGAATGTCATATCAAATGTCTAAACATCCTGAAGAATGTTTGAATCTAATTTAGCGGAATTTTAAAATACTATTGTTTGTACCTTGACATGTTTATATGTAACAGATAAGATGTCTCAATATCATATCCGACATCTGAGTCTGTCATACAAGAATTTCAGGAACTTCAACACCCTCGAACATTAAACGACAAAATATTCATGGATCACACCTGCCAACATCATTCTTGCCACGTTTTCCTTTCTTATCAACAGTTTCTAGTTCCCGAAGCACACCCAACATTGTATCATTGCCATTGTCTTCATCACTTATAACACCTAATTTCTTCATGTTGTTCCACAATTTAACTGGAGCATCTTCTAATGCACTCTTGCATATAACATTCCCTCTTATGACATCAGTCTTCGTAAATTATTCATCACATAGCAATGAATTAGATAGAGTTCTTTGACGGTTCTCTCCTTGTTGAGAAGATCTAGGCAGCAATGTAGAAGGAATACATATAGAGTTCCCAAGATTTTCAGTAGTAGCATGTATAAGAGATGTGAAGTAAGAAGGAGCGTAAGGTATTTTTATGCAATCATACACCGCATGAAACAATTTCTTTTTTCTGCCTTTAGAACTCTTGGACGGCCCAATAAATCCACCAGGGGCCCAGAAATTGGTTCTGAGCAATTAAGGTCCACCGACATTCCATTTTTAAAAAATTCATTATTAATATTACCTTCTTCTAGCTCCACGTCACCACAAAAGCACTTTTCCACACCATCTTGGTCCAAGTCAAGATTCAAATTTTTCTGTCTTCTATCAACCAAGTTCTCGCTGCAATGATGTACACTTCCAGATGTCACATCCAAACCAGGTGTTGTACTTTACAACATAGCTTTAGGATGAGAATTGACTTTACATACCCTACAAGCCTCTTTGTCAATCTTGATGTAATACCCTGTATTTAATTAAATGCTCTGGATAATATTAATTAAATATTAAGAAGGTTCCGGTGTGCTCTGAGAGGTTTCAATCAAAATAATTAGAGCAACCGACGAACTTAAATTAATTAATTAAGTATTATCTGACTCAGAGGTTTTATTAAATATTCGACTCAGAGAAATTTTTGGATACTCTCAATTTTGGACCCATTAGTTAGTCTCACTAAATAATGGTATAAGATCACATTCCTCTTCTTTTTCTCATTATATAAAAATAAGGGTTTGGGAAAGAAAGAAAGAATATGAAGGAGAAGAAGAGAAAAAGGAAAAGGAAGAAGAAGATGCTTAGAGCAAGAGAACCATGGATCATCATCATTCTTCTTCATCATCTTCATCAAACTCCTCGACGATTGCAAGGTAGGTTCTAGTTAGAAACATTTTCTTTTAGAATTCTGGATTTTCTAAGAGTTAGGTTAAGTTGTGAGAAAATGATAAAATTGATAAATCGAAGTTTCTAATGGTTAAAATGCTTAAATAATCGGGTAGAATAGTCGGGTTATAAGTATATTAAACCTACTAAGATTGTCTGGATGATCCATTATGTTTGGATTGAGTTTGGAGGGGTTTTAGGTGTGTAAAACGCTCATTTTCAGCTTCTGGTGCAGTGGTAATCGGTTACCCATTGAAAAATTGAGTTTCTGGGAGAATTTTACACTGGTAATCGGTTACCCTTTGGGTAGTAACCGGTTACCACTGTTGTGTTCTGAAAAATGGTATTTCTTAGAAAATTCATAACTTCTTACTCGGGTATCCGATTGAGGAAAACTTTATATCGTTGGAAAGCTAAGACAACGTACTATCCAATGGTAGAGGAAAATATAACTTTTGAAGTGGAAAATAATTATTTATTTTATTCTGATTAAAAATATTAATTTTGATTCCTCTTTTAAAGCTTATTAACTTCTTCATCCTTTATCCGATTTTTACAATTAACTGTAATTTTGTAAAGTTAAGGAATTGGTGTAGTAATCTATTGTGAAAGGTATGCCTAATCAGGAGGATTGATTGAAAGTAGATACATGACATTATTGTGAGAATTATTAAATGGGGATAATTAAACTAAAATGTTAGAATTTTTTAATTGAGAACTATATAATTAAAAGCATCAAGAATGGAGAATAGTGGGGAATTCTTACCATAAACCAATAGTGTGGCCTAGTATTATGACTAGAAATTGTTAGATGGTATGAGTTGTGAGATGCCTAGTTTTACCTAAGTTGTTGCGAATCGTTAGCATGTTATACACTAGGCCTCCAGAATAGTCTTGTGTAAGTCTTGAGGTGGGTTATCTTTAGTCCCACGAGAATCATCTGTAAGGACTAAAGGTTTGTATGACACGAGGTCCTCCGTAAAGTCTTGAGTAAGTCTTGAGGTGAGTTATCCTTATTCCCACGAGAAACATCCGTAAAGGCTTGATGTAACGCTTAGTGAGACGGGGATAGTGGTTGATTTGTGTAATACGTTAGGTCCTCCGTAAAGTCTCGAGTAAGTCTTGAGGTGGGTTATTTTGAGTCCCACGAGAAGCATCCGTAAAGACTTGAGGTATGTATTACACTGGGACCTCTGTAAAGTCATGAGTAAGTCTTGAGGTGGGTTATTCTGAGTCCCACGAGAAGCATCCGTAAAGACTTGAGGTGTGTATGTTACTAGATCCTCCGTAAGGTCTTGAGTAAGTATTGAGTTAGGTTGCTTTGCATCCCACTTGAAGCATCCGAAAAGGCTTGAGGTGAGTACTACACTAGGTTACGCGTGAAGTCTTGAGTAAGTCTTGAGGTGGGTTATTCTGAGTCCCACGGGAAGCATCCGTAAAGACTTGAGTGAGTGTGATATCGAGTCCTCCGTAAGGTCTTGATTAAGTCTTGAGGTGGGTTATCTTTAGTCCCACGAGAAACATCTGTAAAGGCTTTAGGTAGATGTTTCACTCGTTTAGTAGCGTGAAATTTTTATGGACCGTTTGTTCCATCTCGTACCGGATCCTTTTTAGAGGTAATGTTAAAACTTGAGTTAGGTTTGATAGAACCCTTAGAGCCGAGAGAACTCTAAGATAGGGAACCCACTTAGATGTTGTTAGCTCACCCCCTATTGTTGTTGCTTTTTAGGTTTCTTTTGCAGGTTTGATTTACAAGTGGAGCTATGCCCGGGATGTTTCAAATGAAGCATATTCTTAGTCTTCAGCTGTGTATTTTTGTATCTTTGTACAATAATAGATATTATATTGATCTTAGTATTTTGTTTTAGTATAATTTCCATGTCTTGTGACATTTTAGTATTTGTTTTAGAATTGGTCAAGAATGTGAATTATGCTATTAGGCATCTTATGATGGTGTCAGTACCAAAAATTAACACGTATGATATTATTCTAGATATATATTGTATGGGCGTTATAGTTCGTATTAGAGCAGGTCGTATCCTCGACCTAGCCTTGAAACATCATAAGTAAATATTTCCTGCCTCTTAAGTGTGTCTGTCCGACATGATTCTTAATATCATATCACGTAGTATTGGGTATGATCAGCTTAATGTTATGTATGTGATAGGTAGAATCATGGTTGTGCGACCATGAGGACTCTGAAGTGTTGTCGTAACTTGTGTTGTGATAGTAGGTTCAAGCCAAGAGTTAGCAAAGGGAGATTTGGTCAGCTTAGTTGTAGTCTTCTTAAGATTTTTACTTCCTGTAACATGGAGTTGCCGAGAAGTGTGTTGTTCGAGAAATCCCCTGGAAATGGATAGAGTCTGAAAGAGTACAAACCTCTGCAAGATGAGTGGTCAGTGTATCAAGGAGTACGTAAAGTCATTGGTGAACCAGTATTGGTCACTGGTATGGACAAGAGTGTTGACAAATCTCATTCCACAAAAGGAGAAGATGCTTGTAGAACGGGTGAGGTAAGGTTCGGAAATGAGTAAATTGCGAGTGTTCCAGTTCTAAGGTAGCGGTGGCATCTTGGATGAGCGAATGTACTTCAAGGGGTGTATTCAGATAATACCTCACAGATGGATAGAAGTTACAAGTTAAGAATGTTCATTTCTTTTGAGAACCCAAAGTTGTAGTGAAGCGTGAAGAGGAACCCAATGATATGATTACACGTTTCAAGTGAGACAAGTATACCCCGAACGAAGAGTAGAAGTTTGGAGTTGTATATTCGGTTATGACCGAGGAGACAAGTTTAGAGTAATACATCAGGATGTTATACTTAGTAAGGGATCAATTCAGAAGTATTGAATTACCCAAGGAATGGTATAAGTTATAGTGCTAGAGAAAGAATAAGCCTTATTTAGTAACATGAGGTGTATTTCGTATGGACAAGATGAAGTTGTGTTAAGAGATAGAGTAAGCACCTTGGATTCGGGATATTTCTAGTAAAATGGATTATGTTTGGGAATGAGAAGATTGCCACAGAGCGTGAAGTGAACACGGTATGGAAACAGTATTAATAGTACAACATGAGAAAGTGATAACGGAATGTATTTTGGACGATTGTACTATGGAATTGTTAAGTTGTTGTTGAAACTGAAGTTAATAAAGTGTAATCAATGATCATTCACCCATTAAGACTTTGGTAGTATGATTTCTATAAGTGTGGAATCAGCTGTTATTGAAACTGAAGTTAATAAAGTGTAATCAATGATCGTTCACCCATTAAAACTTTGGTAGTAAGATTTCTATAAGTGTGGAATCAGCTGTTGATAATTGTTATAACTTCGGTGTAAACACACCAAATTTGCCCTCACTAAGTTCACACCATGGCTTGTGATCTTTCATATTTGCATTAGTTCAAGCATATCATATCATATTGCATTTTTGTTTCACTGCATTAGTTCAAGTTCATCTGCATCTAGGGTTTGTGATCTGAGCAATCCAAGGATCCATCTGAGCCAATCCAAAGGTCTCCAATCATTCTAAGAGGGTCCATGTGTGTTCAATCATCATATTATATCCCTCAAAGATCAAGGAAGTCAAAAAATCACAAGAACTTGGAAAGCATGGAAGCAGAGCTAGGGTTTCACTACACAAATGACCTGAAATTTGGGTTTTGGTTTCAGAGGCCATAACTCCAAAATTTTTGGTCATTCCTATTTCTAATAGTCTCAATATGTTATAAGGATCATGTGTACCAAGTTTGATGAAGAAATTCATTGTGGAAGTCATTTGTTCACTGGGTAACTTCTTGAGCAAGTTAGAGCAAAATCAGGGCATTTGAGGCCCCCCAACATGGAACCTAAGTGGATTTTTCATCAAATTGAAGTTATATGATATTTATTTGATCATTTAAGTGCTTGGAAGTTCAAAACATTGAAGAAAAGTGAGCTAAACCAAAAGTTTCCAAAAATGGAAATGACTTGTAATGGAAACTTTCCATTTTGGGAAAGTATTTCAACCTCCTCTTTCTCAACCAAAAATGCTTCAAATGAAAAATTGTTGGTCATGAAAGTTGTAGATTCGATCATTCCCTTTTCAAAAAGTAAAAGAACAAGTTCTAATTCATTATGTAACTCAAGTTATGGCCTTCCAAAGTTGGCAAAAATCCTAAAATTTCAAGTTTCACACCAAAGAGATTTTTTTGCAATTTCACATTTCAAGCATTCAAGTGACCTCTAATTCACTTCTGAACTTCATTACATGATAATGCAACATTGCAAGCCCAAAATCATGCCTTGGATCACAAGTTTCCATAATCCATTTTTCACAAAATTCTCAAAAGAGGGATTCTTGCAAGAATGATTTCTAAGGATTGGTATGAATTCTAAATTGTCTCAAAGCATCACAGCAACATCATGTAACACTTCATGACCAAAATTCAGCATTGAATGAGACATTTCCATGACCAAATATTTCAAAATGCAACAAGTTGTGAAAATGCAAATATCCTTGAAGACAGCTGAACTCAGAGCAACCCTAAAACAGCTTCTGCCATGGCCCATGCTTGAAGTACACCAACTATTGACTTTTTGGCCAATTGCTCCATACCATTCCCACAGTGCATATTAAATCTTCTAACTCATTCCAATAGTTTAGGAATTGTATAAGGATCATAAACCAAGTATCACACAAGCTCAGAACACACATACCATCAGATTACACAAAACTTGCAAAAGCCTTCCCTTCTTCGATTCTCTCAAACCATCCATCAAACTTCAGAAATTCTTTCACCATCCATTCAGAAATCATCCATAGAATACAAACCAACCATTGAAATGGCCTGAAACATCATAAACACAAACCTCATTTTCTGCTACACCAGAACTGGAACCTTCAAACTAGCCACAATCAAAGCTTTCGAAGCATTCCATTAGCCTCAGGAAGATCAAAGGAGACTTTTTGCACAAAGGAGGGGTCCTGAAAGCTCTCATCTGCAGTTCATCAGCTCAGGTAACATGATGAACATTTTTTCCAGAATCTTGTTTTCTTGTTAAAATATTGTTCTATATGTTGCACTGATCATGGGGATGTGTTTAATTTTAAAAATGAGCAAGAAATGAGTATGATACGATGTTCTGAAAGTTTGACCTAAAATTTGTTTTGATTCGATTCAGCCTCATTGCGCAATATAAATGTTGTTTGTTTGTTGATTCATGATGTATGATGTTTGGGGATTGATTCTGGGCAGTTTTTTATGGGGATTAGTGGCTTAGGGAAGAAGATGACATTTTTGACTCGCCGGAGAAGATGATAGGAGGTCCCCTCCGGCCATCTGAAAGTCATTAGGGCTTAATCTCTGATTAATTAGTTTAGTTTGAATTTAGGTCGTTGGATGAGGTTTCCCGCGTGTGAGGATGGTCAGGATCCTCTCACTTAACTCTAATCTCCAAATTAATTAAATTAATCAATTAATTAAGTCAGGTTAAATCCCAGCCTTTCGATCACGCGCCAGTCAACTTTTATAACCCCAGTTTGAATCTGGACCATCAGATCTTCATACTTTTCCATTTATTTCATTTTATTTTATATTTTATCCATTTCTTTTCATATAATTATTAAAAATAGTAAAAATGATCAAAAAAATCTGATTTTTTTTATCAAGTCTTTTATTAATTTTCAGAAATCAAAAATATTTTTATTTTTATTTTTTGCATTAAAAAGGTATTTTTAAATCATTTAAATGTTTTATTTAATTAGTTAATTGATTTTAATTAATTAAAAAATACATTTAAGTATTTAAAAATCAGCAAAAAAATCAGAGAAAATTATTAGACATTTACAAACATTTACAAACTCACCATACAAATTTCTATTTGGTTTTGATCATGCTTTGACAATTTTCAATGAATTAGGGTTCTTAAAATTGTTCATTTTCTAACCCTAACTTCAAAAATTCATAACTTTTAAACCAAGTTGAGTTTGTGAATGATTCTTTTTGCATTGTTATATGCATGGCTTCTAGTTTATAAAAACATTTTTGTTTCATTTTTATCTTTCATTTTTAATTTGTTTGGCATTTTACATTGAAGATCACCCAAAAAAAACCTAGAAACTTAGGAAATTCATAACTCCTTCTAGGTTTAGCTTCTGACCTCCCCCTTTGGATGGTAACCTATTATAGGTTTAGGGTTCCTTTGAATTCATTTTCAATTTTTTATCATGTCATTTGCTTCTGTCTTTGCCATTTGCATCTCATCCTTTCATAAAACCTTAATTTCTCATGTTCATGTGTATACATCTTGCATATGCATCCATTCATGAACTTGCCATGACATTTCTTGCATTCACATAACATCTAAAACATAATAGGACACATTAGAATCATGCTTGATCATTTCTTCATCCATTTTCCATGATATGCATTCATTTCATTCCATGAGCTTCCATGTGTTTTCATACTTCTAAGCATGCTTCCTTTGCATTCCATCTCTTGTATGATCTTTCATAGCACTTGATATGTCTTTGCATCATCTATTAGCACCATTTGCATCATGTATTTGCTTCTGGTTTTGGTTTTGCATCTTTGCATACATTACATTTTCATTTCATTCCTTTCCTTTTGCTAACCATTTCAGGTGGTAAGTAATTTGAGAAGTGAATTTGCCTTCACTTCTCATTTCTCTTCTCATTCTTCTTATGCATCTTTGCTGCATTTTCATTTGCCTTAGAGTGAGCTTGCTCATTCATGTTCATCATTCACTTTCTTTCTCCAAGTTACTTATATTCTTCAGTGAAGTAAGTAACTTTTTTCTTCTGTTTCTCCTCCTTTCATCTGCTTCTTCCATTGGTGGCTTCTTTGAAGATCTCTTGCAAGCCTTAAAAACCATAGGAACACCCAAGCATGACAATAATTAGGGTTTTGATTAGTACCCCTTTAGTTTTTACCTTTGTGTCTTCTTTTGTGTCTCTCTTCTCATCTCATAATCAGAGACTAAACCTTTAAGGTTTTAAGACTTTGTGATTAGGTTTATGCATCCTTCTCTTAGGATGGAATGTATAACTTTAATCCTAAGTGTTAAACCCTTAATTTGTTTAAACCTCTTAATCAATCCATCCTAATAATCACTAAGACAATAGCTTGTAACTTGGACCTTGCATTAGGGTTCTATTTCTTCCTTTATTGGTTAAGAAGGACTAAGCCTAGTGTTAATGGACAAGTCCTCCTCAAGTTGTCTTACAAACCATAAAATTCACTTCTTAATCTCACCCTTAATTAAAATCAACTTTAATAAAGGTTTGTTTTGTCATGAGGTTAATCCCTAATCATGGATTAAGTTGAGGTATCTTCCTCAGCTTAAGTGCTCTCATCTATTATCCTTCTATTAGGATGGTGTAATCAGTCCACTAAATCCTTGATTATGGCTTAAACTCATTACTTAACACTAAACAAAAACTCAATAACATCTAAATAATCACAATTAGGTTAATGATCTTAATCCTATATCATCATGGTAATTAAGTTTGAGGTGTTTACCTCATACTTAAGGTATTCTCATTATCCCTAATCAAAGGGAGGATATGATGAGTTTACTAACCCTTGATTTAGGCTTAAGCTCATTAACTTATGAAAAACACAAAAGGCAATAAAAGATTGAAAACATCAAAAACAAGCAATAATCGTCTCCTTCGGGATTCTTTTCTCATCATCTTCACTCACAAGCGAGAACTTGCTTCTTCCGTCTAATGCAAGACAGTTAGCACTCGAGCCAGACGAGTCATACACTTGAGCATAGACAAGTAAGCAGTTCACAAGTCAATTTATCTTTCAGTCTCTTTGAGTCGAACTACGGTGTTCTGACTTCCTCATTGCACGAGAGGATACGTAGGCATAATTTAACTGTTATCGAACAAAAGTCTCTGTGTCTTCCCCCTCTTTCAGCATTATCCTTTTAAGCCTCACTCCTGAGCATTTCACTTCACTTTCTTGCACTGACACTTGTACATTCTTTTCCAGTTTTTGAACACAGATAGCACAGACACTACCCCTTTAAGCAAAAACTTTCAAGCGTGGATCCCGTCGAGTACGACAGAAAATCTGGGTGCTAATACCTTCCCAGGTTGTAACCAACCCCCTTTCTCAGTTTCTCTAGTTCGCAACCGTCTTATCCATCTTTTCCCAGGTTTATGCAACATTACCTTTCCTTCGGGATAAAAATGCCTAGATGGTGACTCTTTTCACTTCACTTTCATTTCTCTCTTTCGCCGACCGTTCGCGCTTGTACCGGGATGCAAATCTTCGGGAGCGACAGCTTGGCGACTTTGCTGGGGACCCTTATATTGCAACCAGGGCTTCTGGTTCTTTTGGTGGGTTCCTCCTAGCTCTTGTTTGATTTGTGTTTACGGGGGTGTTATGTGCTACTTGTGTTTATTTATTTGCTTTATTTATTTCTTTTCGTACAGATTTATTTATTGCTTTCATTTACAGTTTTTTATACTTCATACTGTCATTATCATGTGCTGGATCTCTTGTCTGTTTTGGTGGGTGGGGATCATTGAGTGATTAAGGTCCTATATCGGGGACCTGAGTGACACATAGGCTAGAGTGGCTTCATATTCTTTCCCATTCCATTTCGGTCTGGTGCGGGAATATGAAACACGGTTCAGACATGGGTTTCTTCTTGAGAACTCTGTGCTACAGATTTCCTGTAGTACTAGGGCTATCTGGGAAGCCTGCTAAGTCTGGATGACCTTTTTATGACCTTCAGCATCTGAGGTGAATTAAAGGAGGATCTTTTATGGTTATTGTAAACACTGTACCTCCGGGTTAGAAGTGTTTACACTTCTCATAACTGATCCAAGTCTGAGGATCCTTGTTCTAGAACATTACATGTGAGGGGGTTGGGATATTTGCAGGTTTGCAGGAACCCTTGGCCTCATCATACCCTTTGTTACTAGATTTGTTAAGGTTGTAATATTTGGACAGTTCTTGTGATTACCCTGGACTTGTGACTCTTTATTTGAGTCCCCCACTGGTTACTGGATTTCTAAGCCTCCATCCGGACTTATGAACATACATGGACTTTTACCAAGGCAGATTGACAGGTCCAGCTCTTGGTCACAAACCCTCTGCATATCATTTTGCATACATCATTTTCGCATCATTTAACATTTTCTTATTTGTCTTATAGGGTATCCACCATATTATCTTTGGTTTGGTTTTGACCCCTTCTGCTACTCAGACTTCTTTAGTTATCCTCTCCAGCATCTCCATCAGTTTGTAAGAGACTCTCGTCCAGTATTCAGCAGTTATCTTCATCAGGGTTTGTCTCAGCTTCTTCACCAGCACCCATTATCAGTATGGACACTTCAAGAAAGAGCAACATCACATACCACTTTTTTGAGCCCACCCTAACTGACATTAGGCAGATCCAGTCCCTCATTACTCCAGACCATATTCCACTATTCAGAGAGCACTATGGAGGCATATTGGACATGGTTATGGATTTAGATGCATCCCAGAGAAGCATGATCCATTAGGAGAGGGATTCCTTTCAACCCTGAGATGACTGCTCCCAAAAATGAAGACATAGCCAAGGCATTGCATTTGGAGCCTGCCCTCATTGAGCAGAACATGACAACCAAGGCTGGGGTGCCAGGCCTTCACCTAGACTTCTTGATCTCCCAGGCTACCCTGAATGCTGCAATAGGGGAATGGAAGGATGTCTGTGCACTTTTAGCCCTCAGTATATATGGGGTTATCTTATTTGCAGATGAGCCCAAGTTTGTGAGTAAAAATGCCATTCACCTGTTCTTATTGAGGAACCCGGTTCCTACATTGCTAGGAGACTTCTACTACTCAGTACATCCGAGAAATGAGAAGCAAAGAGGAAGACTGGTCAGATGTTGTGCTCCTCTGTACTACTCTTGGCTGCTAAGACACTTGCCAAAGTCAGATACCTTATTGAACCCTCATCAGCAGAAGAATTGGGCTAAGAGGTTCATTGCCTTGACATCAAATGACATCAGATGGTGCACCCAGAGCACCAAAGGTAAGGACATCATTACTAGCTATGGGCAATATCCTAATGTGCCTTTTATAGGAGTGAAAGGTTGCATCAACTACAACCCTTTACTGTTTAAGAGACAATTGGGATATGCTTTGGTTCATCCTCCCAGAGGACAAGATTTGGTTGAAACTATTTACTGTGAAATCCTACCCAACTCTGCTGTTGTCAGACAAGCTGCCTGGGCTTGGGACAACATCCAGACTAAGGGGACAGCCATCCTTGGCAAGTGCAACAACATTGCTTCAGCACAGTATTCTGATTGGTCCCGTACCAGAGCTCAGATCACCCGGATGCCATTTACTTTAGAAGATGTACCTGGACCTTCTACAGTGCAACTTGCAGCTACTGTCAGTATGGAAGAGTTTGAAAAGCTGAAAGAGAGGAATAATCAGCTATCTGAAGCCTTAAAGAAGACTCTCTAGGATAGAAATGATAGTCGTCTAGATAATGAGAGATTGGAAAGGCTCAGGATTGAGCATTTGGCCAAGATTGAGAAGACAAATGACTATATCAGGAAGGCAAAGGCATGGGAATTAGTACTGAAGAATGCTTGCAAAGAAGCAAAGACACAGAAGGCTAGGGAAGAGCACTATCTTGAGGAAAGCTAGGCTAGGTGGATCAGGATCACTAAAGCCCATGCACAGGAAGACCAAATGACTCAGGCTAAGATAGAGCAGTTAGAGGCCAGTGAGAAGAAGCATCAAGAGGCTTTGCTGGCAGCTCAGAGAGAGATATCTGAATTGAAACTTCGGGCGGGGTTGAAGAGGTCAAAAGATCAGGATAAGCATAAGAAGACAACTAATGCCATTGCTACCAGGAACCTCATCATCAGGACTATTACAGAGCACCCAGTGGGTCCAGTGACTGAGGCCCTCCTGAAGGAAGTCAGGGAGGATGACTTTGGATTAGATGTTTGATTCTTTTGCTTGTACTTTTCTTTTGATGTACTTTTGATTTGTTGTTGTATTTTGACCCACCATGGGGATATATTGTAATCAAACTATGTATTCTCATCCTTTGTAATTTATAAGTTTGTATTATTGGTGGGCTTTATCTATCTCTCAACATCATCAGCATTTCCTCGAGGTCTAGAAAGGTCAAAACCAAAGAACCAAACCGGATACCCTTGGAAGACAAATAGGCATATTGCATTGCATACTAACATTTTCTTTGTTTTTTAGGTTTTTGTTTTATTGTTGTATGTCACTTTGTTGTGGTTTCAGGAAACATTGCTCGCAGAAGAGTGTTCCCTGTCAACAGAATACACCGGTACCCGACGCGAAACAACATTACGGGGCTCCAGATGGATCAAGTTCAGCAAGACATGGATGAAGTAAGGACCCAAATGGCTAATGAGATGGTTGAGATGAGGAATCAGATGACCCAATTCATGACTGTAATGATTGGTTTGGCTCAAAGCCAGGAAAGGCTAAGGGAGTTGGTTGAGAGGCAGACTCCTGAAGAACACCATCCAGGTACATGAGGTACCAGTAACAATGATCACGTGCAACCTCGCACTGATCCACCATAGTTTGGGCCTCATCTAAACCCAGAAGTCAATGCCATAAGGAATACTCAGGGTAACACTACTGGAGGAAGGATCTTGCAAGAGGATCCTCAAGAAGAGCAGTTTATAGTTGTTGGAGCTGGGGATGAAGTTTACGACCGTAGGCTGGATGAGATTGCAGAGAAGCTGAGGTCTCTTGAATCCCAGAATTCCCTAGGGTTTGATGTAATGGACATGGGATTGGTGGAAGGGGTGAGAATTCCTAACAAGTTCAAACCCCCGTGCTTTGAAAGGTATAATGGCACATCCTGCCCACGCACCCACCTTCAATCATTCTTGGGAAGTTTAAAAGCATACACCATGGACAAAAAGTTGTGGATGTTTTACTTCGAGGACAGTCTAACAGGGGCATCCCGAGAATGGTATTCCCATCTGACCAGGGCCAAAGTAAGGAATTAGAAAGACCTGGCTGAAGCTTTTATCCGTCAGTATCAGTATAACTTGGACATGGCCCCAAACAGGACCCTTCTAATGGGGATGTCTCAATCTTCCCGTGAGAGCTTCAGGGAATATGCCCAAAGGTGGAGGCAACTTGCTGCTGCAGTTCAACCTCCCATGTCTGAAAGAGAAATGGCTGACATGTTCATGAATACTCTTCATGGAACCTTCATTAACAGATTGGCTGCATTTTCTTCTACCAGCTTTGCAGATCTCTGATAACGGTGCCAGTTCCAGCAGTACAAGAAAGCCTTTTGTTGGGCCCCGTAGATCTGGTGAGACAAATTATGTGCACATGGGAAGAGGGAGACCCCAATACTTGCCCAGGACAGTTGATGTTGTTACTATCCCTGTTCCACCTCCTCAGTATACTCAACCACCACAACACTTTCTGCAACAACAATAGTTTCCGCAACAGAGATCTTACAACAATAACAACAACAATCAACAACAACGCCCGTTTCAACAACGACCATCTCAGGTCAACCGGGTGATTGACCCCATTCCTATGCCATATGCTACATTGCTGCCACAACTCCTAAAGCTCAATCTTGTTAAGTTGAGGACATTGGCTCCACCTGATCCTCAGAACCTTCCTAGAAAATATGATGTCAATGCTAGGTGTGCTTTTCATTCAAATGCACCTGGTCACTCTACGGAAAAATGCAGAGCCCTACATATGAAGGTTCAGGATCTGGTAGATTCAAAAGCCCTGAACTTTGCACATCCTCCAAATGTTATGAAAAATCCTATGCCAAGCCACAGTGGGCCAAGGATTAATGTTGTAGAGGATGGCTCACCCATGAGTTTAATAGAAGACGTTGCATATATTCAAACACCTCCGGCAGAGGTTAAGGCCCAGCTTTTAAAGTGCCAAGTGTTTCTAGGTTGTGAGGCCTGTTGCGAATCATGCAAACTTTCTGAGAATGGGTGTGCCAACTTGAGGGAAGGCATCAATGATTTGATTAAGGAAGGCATCCTGCAAATTACAACCACCGCTTCTACAACACCAACAACACCTTTATCAATAACAAGTGAATCTTCTACAAATACAACAACCATCTTTCCTACTGTTTCTTCTACAACTGCAACAACCATTGTTCCAACTGATTCAGCTACAACTTCAGCAATCATTCCATTTGTCACTTCAACATACAACAATTCATTTGCACCAGCTACTACAACTTCAACAACCAATAATGATGTTTCCACTGTCACAATTTACTATGACCTGGAAATGGTCCCGCATTCCAGCAACTTTCAACCTCAACAACAGTCTCAACAAAGCTTCAATTCACCATCACCAACATCCACCAGAGGTCCTGTCACCATTTTCTATGACCCACAGACTATTACATTCCCAAAATTTGCTGCAGTGAGTCCAGTCACTATCACAGTGTCGTGGCCGATCCCATATGATAAAGACAGCGTTGTGTAACACCCTAATTTTTGCCCTAAGATTTCTTCGCATATCATCTGCATTTTGCATACAAACAAGATCGCACTGGTTTCTCGTTTCTCCTCAGAGGAAGGGTCTATGCTTCGCAGGTGATCACCGTCGTTTTTACTTCTTTATATTTGTTTATATTTACTAACCTCTAACCAAAATACCAAAAATATGTTGCAGTTTGCCTCTTCTTCTTCTTTGTGTTGCAGGTTTGCGAAGATAAGACAGTAATTTCAATTCAGAGGCGGTTGTTCAATTATGATTCGATTCAGAGGGACGTTTGACCTAATATTGGTCAAACTATCAAAAATATTGTTTCAACTGCGAGTTATTAGTGCCAGTGGTTCATTTCTCAGACAGTGCGTCTTCAAAAGTTTAAGCTGTGTTGCGTGCTAAGATCATCGGTTTATCAGGCAGTGTTTTGTGTGAAATTTGGTTCGAATCATCAGTCCATCAGTTCATTAGTGATTCATCTGGAGATTTATTTTCCTCAACATGAATTCGAATTATCAGGACAATATTCAGACGATTTCAGTGATTGTGGTTGAATTGGCAAGTGGTGTAGTGGTTCAGAATTGGTTGTGTTCGTTTTATCAGTGGCTTGTAAAAAAAATCAGAAGTTGGTCGTGGACCTAAAAAAAAATTATCATTTCATACCCATCTGTCCGTTTTAAACCATTTTTCAAAATTCACATTTTCGATCTATATCCATTTCCATCCATTTTTATTCGATCCATAAACCATTGTTATTTTTTTTATATAGCCATTATCCAATTATTCATTCTTTATTTCCATATTAAAATCACCTTTTAAAATTCCTATTCTTTCCGACTTTTTTTTTATTATCCATTTCACAAAATATTAATAAATCCCTATTATCCATTTCATTTTTTCTTTACCCAAATGTCCAAATTATTCTTTTTTCAATTTTATTCTATTATCCATTTACTTTTTCTTATCATATTCATTTTTTATTACAAATATCCAAGAATTAAAAAAATTTGTCATCAATTCTTTCTAAGCCTTTTTTTTCTCTTTTTCCTTGAGCCCATTTTATTCCAATTTTACACAAAATAAATTGAAGAAAACAAACAAATAAAGAAATAAGTATTAGCCACTTCTACAACATGTGACTTCCTTCTGATCTTTCTTTCAAGCATCACCCAAGCCAACTTCATCCATCAACACGTCACACCAAGCACGTGATTTCTCAAGCCTTCAGCTACAACCACACGTGAACAGCCTTGTCCCAATAAGCCGTACCGCAAAAATTCAGCTGCTCTCCCACACACTTGCAAGCAGCTCACACGCGAAATGCAGCAAGACCCCCCAGCCAAAGCCAAACAAAATTCATGTAACAACCACAAAACTCCCAGTTGCACGCGGTACCTGCCTTTCCCTCAGCTTCAGCTCCAAAACACGACATTCATCAAGCAGCACAAGCTAAGCCGTACCAAGCCAACACTTTTGCCAAGCCTTCACATCATCACAGGCCCAAGCCACACGCAACTCTCAGTTTTTCCACCAGCCAAAACACAGCAAGCAACACGCCATAACTCACAGCCCCAAAACGCACACGGAAGTAAAACAAATCGCAGCAGCAACGCGTTTACGAAAACTAACCAAAACGCAAAGAAAAACAAATTGAAACGCAGAAAAATCAACTGAACATGCTTATGCCATGACTCTCAAAACGCGGCATCAGATTGAAGTTCAAAACGCTGCACATCAAAGCAAGACGGCAATCAAATTCCCCTTCCTCCTTCTATAAATTGAGTGATCCTCTCATCTTTTTCAGAAGCTTAAAAAGCCTCTGAAACCTCTCTCAAAATTACTCTTCAATCAACACCAGATTTTTTCTCATCAATTCTTCATACCTGCAAGCTTCAAATCTCTCATCTATTCTTTATCAATTTCATCCTTCAAACATAAATTTCACAACAGAAATCAATAAAACGCAACAATCTTTGAGACTCATAGAAGAGAAGCAAGACGAAATCGAGAGAGAGCTGCGGTGAAATCTTTAAGAGATTGAGCGAAGGACGATCCATTCATGGCGCTGGATTTTTTGAGACGGAAACCGAGGCGATAACGCGAATAGAATGAGAAGAAGCTGAGATCGGTGATTGATTTTAAGGGAGAAGAAGCCATCGATTCTTTCTGGTTGAATTGTTGTTACTGTTTCTGTTTGATTTTGAAGGTGAGAAGAGGAATAGGTGTGCCCTGTTTTCACGAGAAAGATGAAGAAATGTTATGCTGAGTTTTCTTTTGGTTTTATTTTTTTATTATTATGTTGTTTCATTTTTTTAAATTATTTTTTAGCAAACTAATGGTGTTTGGGCTTGTTGATTAAGATTTTGTTTTGGTTTTCTATCCAATACACCTGTCCCGCGGATGCCCCTCCCCCTCTTTTGTTTTCTTTTTTTATTTCCTTTATTGTTTATTTTTATTCATTTAAACAAAATTATTTCTTATTTTCTATTTTGATATAAAAATCTGAAAAATATGTATAGAAAGGATATTTTAAGAAAAGTTTTTTTTAGGAAAATATTATAGTTCCTTTATGGATTCTTTATTTTTAGATCCATATTTCTTTTCCATCCTTTTTTTGTTTTGGTCGATGAAAATCTCCGATTCGTAGATTGTTGGTTTTCGAAGATGTTTAATCTTCATTATTTCAAATCTATGGATGAATGATCATTTGGATCATTCTCCATACTTTGAGATCGTGATAGGTTGCCTTCGATAAATTCAACGAAAATCTCGATTAAGATTAGACCATTTTTTTCTTTTAGTGCGACATGTTTTCGGAGAATGATTAATAATATCATTTCTCTAACATGTATTAGCACAAATATTTTCCACCTTAATTGGTGGTGGCCGGCCTCATTTATAGGGTAATTACTTCGTAAATTACTCGGCGATTGCTTAACATAGACCTAAATTTGTCCCGAATTCGGAATAAGATCCACTTGGATCTGGTTGCCTCGATATTTTTATTATCTTTCGTGGTTGTGCTTGATTAAGTTCATCATACCACTTATATGTAAATTTTATAATACTATACTAACCATTTAAATTCAATCTCTCGCACCTTATCCTCTTTATTTCAATTTCTCGCTCCTTATCTCTTTTATTATGCTATCATCATATTATATCATATATCATATTGTTTATGTTTATTTTGTTGCTTGTGGTTTTTTTTCTTTTGTCCATTTGGACACAAAACATTAATAAAGAATTAAACATTAAAAAAGATTGGTGACTTTAATTTCGGGCTATGGTTACTATCCTTAGCATCGGAGTTTGGACTTAGATTTTAGGATCTCTCTCTTTGCTCAAGTTGTGATTGATTGAAGACCTTGGCCTCGAATTAACCTCATTTGTCTATGAAGATGGAACTCCGTTTACTTTGAAGAAATGTTCATAATATGGTTTGATCACTCTTCTCTTAACTTTTAAATTCAAGTATTAGGATAATCCCTTCATCTTCTCCCACTTCTTAAATTTTCAAATCTTCTCCCTATTTCAAAAATCTTCTTTGTTTTCAAACTTCAAACGCTTTCCTAATCAAACCTTGACTTAGGTCAAGTGATTTTATCCTTTTCACTTTATTTTCTTAATAAATGTTAATCCATGTAAATATATCGAAATTCTTTTTTTACATACTTTAAAAAATCCAAAACTCACTCAATTGTTTTTTGTGCCTTTGTGCACTTTTCTTTTCATATGCTTAGATATGATTCATTCTTTCTAGCGGAATTATTCGCTAAAGAATGACGACTTATCTCTACATTTTAAAATACATTCAACTCATTGTTTCTTTTCAAATTTTGTACCACGAACTACGAGGTTTTGATCTCGCATTGCACTTTGTGGGTACGTAGGCATGAGGCTTTAAACCTCTTCAAACACAAAATCTTAAAAAAACATTCTTCTCCTCATCTCTTCAATATTTTTCAAGCAAACCAATTTCAAACCAAAAAAGCAATAAATATGTCAAAGGGCTCCCGTGGAGTACCACGGACATTTTGGGTGCGTAAAACCTTCCCGATTTGTAACCTATCCCCTTACCCGTTCTCTGTTTGTTTCTTTTAGCTTTTTCTTTTAGATTCATTAGGTTTTATTCGTTCTTTTTCCTTTTTCCTTTTGGAAATAAATAAAATCGCGGTGGCGACTCTGTTTACCTTGAGTTAAGTTAATCAATAGCTTACACTCATGATTTTACCGCTACATGTTGTACCATGGCATTATGGTGCTGATCTATACTGCAACGGAGAGAAAGTCCTTCTTTATTCACCAGTTCTCACTCCCCAAGTGGATAATGTTGGGGGAGGCGGAGGCTTCACCCGAAGCGGGCGTCTCTTTGCATCACAAGTCCCTAGAACCAACACTGAGGCAGAGGCTATTGCCAGAGCTAAAGGTAAAAGTGTGATACCGGAAGAATCTGCACCCAAAGAAACTCAGAAGTCATCCTTCGATCAAGATGTGGATGATTCATGATAATTATTAAGAGAAGTGACTATAAAGTTGTGGACCAGCTCCACCAGACTCCTTCAAAGATCTCAATCCTATCACTGCTGATGTGTTCCGAAGCCCATCGGGATGCACTTCTCAAAGTTCTGCACGTTACCTACGTGCCAGAAGAGATCACTGTAAATCAGCTGGAAACAGTGGTATCAAATGTCAATACTAGCCATGGGCTAGGTTTTACTGATGCTGATATGACAACAGAAGGACGTCTCCACAACAAAGCCTTGCATATAACCTTGGATTGCAAAGGAGATGTCTTATCTCATGTTCTTGTAGACACTGGGTCCTCACTCAATGTCTTACCCAAGAAAGCCCTTGTCAAGCTAGAGTATGATGGGATAGCTCTTTGGCCAAGTAATCTTGTGGTCAGGGCTTTTGATTGCTCCAAAAGAACAGTCCTTGGAGAGGTGGAGCTGCCAGTGGTAATCGGTCCACAAGTCTTTAAGACTGTTTTCTATGTGATGGACATACATCCTGCTTACAGTTGTTTTCTAGGTCGACCTTGGATTCACGCCGCAGGCGCAGTAACGTTGACCCTTCACCAGAAACTGAAGTATGAATGGGAAGGACAGATTATCACCATCTGTGGTGAGGAAGACATATTTGTTAGCCATTTGGCTACATACAAGTATATAGAGATGGATGGTGAAATCCATGAGACAATGAGCCAAGGGTTTGAGGCCCTGAATGTTAATGAGGCTACTGGAGTATTGGCTGCATCTCAGGAAGACAGAATGGTTACTTCAATCATATCTTATCAGCAAGCCCGAAAGGTTGTTGAAGAAGGTACTGCTCAAGGCTGGGGCAGGCTGCTGCCGGTGGAGAAGAAGGAAGATAGATTCGGTTTGGGTTACAGACCATTCCGACAAGATCAATCAGAGGCTGCCAAAGAGCCCAAGTTTGTCAGTGGGGGATGCTCACCCCAGATGCTGTGAACAATCTGGAAGACGAGGAGGAAAGCGACCGCAACCTGGAGAGCTGGATACGTCCAAGGATCCCGGGGAGCCAGGTCCTTAACTGGTCTTCCCAGGAAATTATAAGGGTTACTCCTGCAGAGTAATTATTATTTCCTGTCTTTTTAGCATGCATCAAGTCTTGCATCTTGCCCAACGTGTCAGGACTCATTTTGTAATAGGGCCATATTGTAATTTTGTGCAAATGATTAATCAATGAATATCGGACATCTTTTGCAAACGAGACTCTTTTTCGCTCACTGTCTTTTTCATTTTTCACTTTTGTACAAAACAATAAAATGGCAATGTTTTCAAAATAAATAACTTCATTTTCACTTTTTCTAAGCAAGATTAAAACTGATCACTAAAACGAACCAATCTCCACCCTTGCAGAGATTATCCTCCAGATTGCATCGACAACAACACTGCTATGACCTTGTATGACTTCGATAATCCAATTAATCAAGCTAATGAAGGGGTTGAAGAAGACTATGAGTTACCTGAGGAGTTAGCCAAGTTGTTGAGGCAAGAAGAGAAAGTGATCAATATTCATCAGGAGGAGGTTGAGACAGTTAATCTTGGAACCGAAGAAGACTTGAAAGAAGTGAAGATTAGGGCCAGTCTGCAGGATTCAGTGAAGGAACAGCTTATTGACATGCTTCGAGAGTACGTTGACGTCTTTGCTTGGTCCTATCAAGATATGCCAGGGTTGGACACCGACATTGTTATGCACAAGCTGCCTTTAAAAGAAGATTACCCTCCAGTGAAGCAGAAGCTACGTCATACTCGTCCAGATATGACAATGAAGATTAAAGAAGAAGTACAGAAACAGTGGGACGCCGGTTTCCTTGCTGTGACTAGTTACCCACCGTGGGTTGTTAATATTGTACCAGTGCCTAAGAAGGATGGCAAAGTACGGATGTGTGTGGATTACTGGGATTTGAATAGAACTAACCCAAAGGATGATTTCCCATTACCTCACATTGATGTATTGGTCGACAACACAGCTCAGTTCTCGGTGTTTTCCTTCATGGATGGTTTCTCAGGATATAATCAGATCAGAATGTCACCCGAAGACATGGAGAAGACTACCTTCATCACACCTTGGGGCACATTCTGTTATAAGGTAATGCCTTTCGGACTGAAGAATGTTGGTGCTACTTATCAACGGGCTATGGTAACGTTATTCCACAACATGATCCACAAAGAAATTGAATGATACGTGGATGACATGATTGCCAAGTCCCTTACTGAAGAAGACCATCTGGTAAATCTGCTAAAGTTGTTCAAGCGTCTGAGAAAGTACCAGTTGAAGTTAAACCCCAACAAGTGCACATTCGGGGTACGTTCTGGTAAATTGCTGGGATTCATTGTAAGTGAAAAAGGAATTGAAGTTGATCCTGACAAAGTCAAGGCCATTCAAGAGATGCCTACACCTAGGACTGAAAAGGACGTTCGGGGGTTCTTGGGTAGATTGAACTACATATCAAGGTTCATATATCATCTTACTGCAACCTGTGAACCCTTGTTCAAATTGTTAATAAAAGAACAAACGGTCAGGTGGAATGAAGATTTTCAGAAGGCTTTTGACAAAATCAAAGAGTACTTACAAGAACCTCCAATTCTTATGCCTCCAGTTGAAGGAAGACCTCTAATAATGTACCTGACAGTATTAGAAGGATCAATGGGGTGTGTGTTGGGCCAGCATGACGAGTCTGGTCGAAAAGAGTATGCAATATACTACCTAAGCAAAAAGTTTACCGACTGTGTACAACGTTATTCACAGCTCGAGAAAACTTGTTGTGCTTTAGCATGGGCTGCTCGCCGACTAAGACAGTATATGTTGACTCACACTACCTTGTTAATTTCAAAGATGGACCCAGTCAAGTACATTTTTGAGAAGCCAGCACTTACCGGAAGGGTTGCAAGATGGAAAATGATTCTGACAGAGTATGACATTCAGTACACATCTCAAAAGGCCATCAAAGGCAGTGTACTGTCTGATTTTCTGGTTGAGCAACCCATTGATGATTACCAACCAATGAGATTTGATTTCCCTGATGAAGACATCATGTTCCTGAAAGCAAAAGATCATGAAGAGCTTGTTCACACTGAAGGGCCTGACCCAGAAGAAGAGTGGACAATGATGTTTGATGGGGCCGTCAATATGAAAGATCGTGGAGTTGGTGCAGTGCTCATTACACCTAAAGGAGTTCATATGCCATTCTCGGGAAAACTCACCTTTGCATGCACTAACAACGAAGCTGAGTACGAAGCCTGTATCATGGGTCTTGAGGAAGCCATTGACCTCAGGATCAAGACATTAACGGTATTCGGAGATTCAACTTTGGTAATCAATCATACCAACGGAAAATGGTATACCCACCAAGAGCATCTAATTCCATATCGTGACTATACAAGGAGATTATTGACTTTCTTCACAACAGTCAAACTTGAGTATATCCCTCGAGACGAAAATCAGTTCGCATATGCCTTGGCTACCATTTCTTCCATGATCAAAGTTCAAACTGCCAATTATGTGCCTCGAATTTCGGTATCCAGACTTGACCGACCAGTATACTTATTCTCCGTGGACGTTGCAAAAGATGACAAGCCTTGGTTCCATGACATCAAGTGCTTCTTAGAGGATCAAACATACCCACCTGGGGCATCATCCAATGATAAGAAGACGATAAGAAGGTTGGCTGGTAGTTTCTTCTTGAATGTTGATGGTTCATTGTACAAGAGAAACTTTGACATGGTGCTTCTCAGACGTGTTGATAAGAAAGAAGCAGACTTGCTGATGCACGAGGTGCATGAAGGATCTTTCGGTACCCATGGTGGAGGACATGCAATGGATGCAGACTGTTGTGCCTTTGCCAGAAAGTGCCACAAATGCCAGATATACGCAGACAAAGTGCATGTGCCTCCAAATCCTTTGAATGTAATGTCTTCACCTTGGCCCTTTGCCATGTGGGGCATTGACATGATTGGAAAGATTGAACCGACTGCTTCCAATGGTCACAAATTCATCCTGGTAGCCATTGATTACTTCACCAAATGGGTCGAAGCAACTTCGTATGCAAACGTCACCAGACAAGTGGTAGCCAGATTCCTGAAAAGAGACATCATCTGTCGATATGGGGTTCCCGAGCAAATCATTACTGATAATGGTTCCAATTTGAACAACAAAATGATGGTAGAACTGTGTCGGGACTTCAAAATCCAACATCACAACACTTCTCCTTACAGGCCAAAGATGAATGGCGTTGTTGAGGAAGCTAACAAAAACATCAAGAAGATTGTGCAAAAGATGGTGGTTACTTACAAAGACTGGCATGAAATGCTACCATTTGCCTTGCATGGGTACCGTACCTCAATCAGAACATCCACTAGGGCAACACCTTATCAACTTGTGTATGGTATGGAAGATGTCCTACCAGTTGAAGTTGAATTACCCTCCTTACGGGTATTGATGGACGTAAAGCTGAATGAAGCAGAATGGGTCCGTTCTCGGTACAATCAATTGAATCTGATAAAAGAAAAGAGATTAGCTGCAATCTGTCATGGGCAGTTATACCAGAAAATAATGACGAAAGCCTTCGATCAGAAAGTCAGACTTCGGGAATACCAGGTAGGAGATCTTGTGCTGAAAAGACTCCTTCCTCCTCATACAGACCACAGGGGCAAATGGACTCCGAATTATGATGGTCCATTCATAGTAAAGAAAGTTTTCTCGGGTGGAGCACTGATGCTCACTACTATGGATGGTGAAGATTTCTTGTCCCCTGTGAATTCAGATGCAGTTAGAAAATACTTCGCATAAAAGACTCGCTGGACATAAAAATAGAATGTAAGTCCAGGCAAAAATAGGGCATCCCGGCGAGTCAAAAACAGAATAAAAGGCTCGGGCAAAAATAAGGGAAAATTAAAAAAATGTACACCCGCTGAGTTGAAAAGCCGCATTGGACAACTCAGGCAAAAATGGGTATCCCGATGGATTGAAAACCCGAAAGGGCGATCCACGCAAAATAAGGGAATAAGCGAACAACTGCATTCTGAATTCGTCTGTATCACTTACAACATGGCAAGCTTCGAAAGGTTAAAGCATTGGTTAGAATCAACCTTCTTCAGAAAGCAAGATGAGAGGAACGTCAAGGTCATACGGGTCATAGCAAAGGAGACTCAATGAAGCATCGTCAAAATTGCCAACACTTTTATTTTTCTCAATTTGTAACAATCTCCTCATTTCAGGGGATCTGTTTCTTTGACTGTATTTGCCAATTTCAGGGCACTCAGATTAATAAAATCAGATTTTCAGTCACACCTCGTTTCTTACTTTTTTGTTTCGTTTGCAAAATGTCCAGTATCCAGATATATTATTTGCATAAAACAGATGTGCCTTTCTAACTAAATTCTCGCAGGAAATGTATTTACTCTCAGGAATATCTAACTCCAATGACGAAATCCGGTAAAGGATACCTCGGGACACTTGTGCATTTCCTTGTCTTAACAGGTTGCAGGCATTCAAATACGCAGCGTGGGGCATGCCAACATCACTTCCCCAACACATCTTCTCCAAGCAGCATCTGGAATGTTCTTCCCCAACAGAGTTATCAAAACTTCCTCATCCCTAGCACAGGTCTACTCAACAGGAGCATCTCCATCATATCTCCCCACAGAGTTCCAGCCTCTATCCAGAAGAGCAATGCCTGAAGTTCTTACACAACAAAGTGATTCCCTCATCCCCAGATGGGTTTCCTCCTTACCAGATAGATCTATCAGTGATCTAATCCCCAAGAAGAACCATAGGTTTTATCAGATCTACCAATGATCTCATCCCCAGCTAGGATATCCTTTCAAGTAGATCAGCCAGAGATCTTCGCAGCGGCGGGATCCGAATCCCGTATCGATTTCTCTTGCATAATCATAGAATTCGCATCATATTTCACCACAAAGCGTATCATTCCGTCTAATATGGAGCATTACGGCAAAAATCAAACATTTGCATGATCACAAGTCAGGTTCGAACCAGTCACCTGTAAATACCAACAGTACCTCATTAGCAATATACAAAATACATCTCCCCACAGAAAGCCAAAGCGTCCCCTTTGCACTCTCCAACACAAATACATGTTCATATATACCTCTTTCGACACTCGTCTGTGTCATTTTATTCCCCGCAGATAAGCCATAAACATCCTTTTTGAATATAGAAACCTATATACACTCTCTTGACGCCCGTCCGTGTCACCATTTCTCCCAGCATGGTTTCCTAAACACTTGTCGCAAACCAAACACTTGTTTGTAATACATTCCTTCTTGACACTCGTCCGTGTCATCCTATCCCCGCAGGTCACCAGATTACCTTATACACTCTCCTATACAAATGTTTGTTCATAACTTATACACTTTCTCTTCTGACACCCGTCCGTGTCACCTTTTCCCAGCAAGTTGAACACTCGTCCGTGTCTTGCTCATACTTCACAAACACTCACTCATACTTATACGGATACTCGTCTGTATCTTATATATACACTTATTCCCCACAGATTCGACACTCGTCCGTGTTCTTTGTTAACTAGTTGGTACTCGTCCGTACCATCATCTCTGAACACGCGTCAGTGTTTGTTTCTACCGATACTCGGCCGTATCATGGTCTTAAGGATGCTCGTCCGCATCTTTAATCTATACACAGAGTTAAACACTTATACCTTTTATTTCTTGGATGTAAACACTCGTCTGTGTTTACTATTCCCCAGTAAGTCCCCAGCAAAACATTTTTCTTATATCCGATATTCGTCCTATGTCGTGATACTTTCGGCAGCCGTACCCTGCCAGGTGATTGTCCTTCACCTATGGATGACTGTCCCTCATCTTTTCCCCAGCGGAGTCTCTATTACTGGAACCCTCTTCTATCCGACATTCGTCCTATATCGTGATATCTTTCGGCAGCCGTCCCCTGCCAGGTGATCGTCCTTCACCTCGGATGATCGTCCCTCATCCTTATCTCCAACAGAGCAGCCGTCCCCTGATAAGGTGATCTTCCTTCACCTCTTGATGACCGTCCCTCATCATTTTATCTGATGGCCGTCCCCATCGTTGATCTTGTTATCTGACATTCGTCCTATGTCATGATAAACCCTGAGAGCAGTCGTACCCTGCTAGGTGATCATCCTTCACCTCTTGATGACCGTCCCTCATCATTTTATCCGATGGCCATCCCCATCGTCGACCTTTTTCTATCCGACATTCGTCCTATGTCGTGGTAAAGAGCAGCCGTCCCCTGCTAGGTGATCGTCCTTCACCTTTGATGACCGTCCCTCATCATTTATTTCATTTATTCTTTAACCCAATGGTCGTCCCCATGGTTGTTTATCTTTACTTTGCAAATTTGATGGTCTTCCCCATCATTGCCTTTACTTTAATCCCCAGAGAGTTGTATTTCCTTACCTGATGGCCGTCCCCATCATGGTATCTTTATTTCCCCAGCATGTCGGTCGTCCCCGTCGTTGCTTTATCCCCCAGCAGTCGTCCTCTGCTCGATGGTCGTCCTCCATCGCCCGCATTTTGATAATCATACTATACTTTCTTTCACAATTTATATCCCTTTTCTTCTTCTCCCCAGTGAGTGCAAATTTCGGACTGTCTTTGGTATTCAACCACAAGTTATCTTGTTTGTCTGTTAAGCTCGTCGCTTACATCCTGCACAGCTAACTCATGTTTGAATAGGGGCAGATGTAAACACCCCAAATTTGACCTCACTAAGTTCACACCATGGCTTGTGATCTTTCATATTTGCATTAGTTCAAGCATATCATATCATATTGCATTTTTGTTTCACTGCATTAGTTCAAGTTCATCTGCATCTAGGGTTTGTGATCTGAGCAATCCAAGGATCCATCTGAGCCACTCCAAAGGTCTCCAATCATTCCAAGAGGGTCCATGTGTGTTCAATCATCATATTATATCCCTCAAAGATCAAGGAAGTCAAAAAATCACAAGAACTTGGAAAACATGGAAGCAGAGCTGGGGTTTCACTGCACAAATGACCTGAAATTAGGGTTTTGGTTTCAGAGGCCATAACTCCAAATTTTTTTGTCATTCTTGTTTCTAATAGTCTCAATATGTTATAAGGATCATTTGTACCAAGTTTGATGAAGAAATTCATTGTGGAAGTCATCTGTTCACTGGGTAACTTCTTGAGCAAGTCAGAGCAAAATCAGGGCATTTGTGGGCCCCCAACATGGAACCAAAGTGGATTTTTCATCAAATTGAAGTCATATGATCTTTATTTGATCATTGAAGTGCTTGGAAGTTCACAAAATTGAAGAAAAGTGAGCTAAACCAAAAGTTGCCAAAAATGGAAATGACTTGTAATGGAAACTTTCCATTTTGGGAAAGTATTTCAACCTCCTCTTTCTCAACCAAAAATGCTTCAAATGAAAAATTGTTGGGCATGAAAGTTGTAGATTGGATTATTCCCTTTTCAAAAAGTACAAGAACAAGTTCTAATTCATTATGGAACTCAAGTTATGGCCTTCCAAAGTTGGCAAAAAATCCTAAAATTTCAAGTTTCACACCAAAGAGATTTTTTTGCAATTTCACATTTCAAGCATTCAAGTGACCTCTAATTCACTTCTGAACTTCATTACATGACAATTCAACATTGCAAGCCCAAAATCATGCCTTGGAACACAAGTTTTCGTAAGCCATTTTTCACAAAATTCTCAAAAGAGGGATTCTTGCAAGAATGATTTCTAAGGATTGGTATGACTTCTAAATTGTCTCAAAGCATCACAGCAACATCATGTAACACTTCATGACCAAAATTCAGCATTGAATGAGACATTTCCATGACCAAATATCTCAAAGTGCAACAAGTTATGAAAATGCAAAACATGTGCCATCTCACCATCCATTCACTTCTTATCACTCTAAATCATCCCATGGCTATCCTTGAAGACAGCTGAACTCATAGCAACCCTAAAACAGCTTCTGCCATGGCCCATGCTTGAAGTACACCAACTATTGACTTTTTGGCCAATTGCTCCATACCATTCCCACAGTGCATATCAAATCTTCTGACTCATTCCAATAGTTTAGGGATTGCATAAGGATCATAAACCAAGCATCACACAAGCTCAGAACACACATACCATCAGATTACACAAAACTTGCAAAAACCTTCCCTTCTTCGATTCTCTCAAACCATCCATCAAACTTCAGAAATTCTTTCACCATCCATTTAGAAATCATCCATAGAATACAAACCAACCATTGGAATGGCCTGAAACATCATAAACACAAACCTCATTTTCTGCTACACCAGAACTGGAACCTTCAAACTAGCCACCATCAAAGCTTTCGAAGCATTCCATTAGCCTCAAGAGGATCAAAGGAGACTTTTTGCACAAGGGAGGGGTCCTGAAAGCTCTCATCTGCAGTTCATCAGCTCAGGTAACATGATGAACATTTTTTTCAGAATCTTGTTTTCTTGTTAAAATATTGTTCTATATGTTGCACTGATCATGGGGATGTGTTTAATTTTAAAAATGAGCAAGAAATGAGTATGCTACGATGTTCTGAAAGATTGACCTAAAATTTGTTTTTATTTGATTCAGCCTCATTGCGCAATATAAATGTTGTTTGTTTGTTTATTCATGATGTATGATGTTTGGGGATTGATTATGGGTTGTTTTATGGGGATTAGTGGCTTAGGTAAGAAGATGACGTTTTTGACTCGCCAGAGAAGATGACCGGAGGTCCCCTCCGACCATCTGAAAGTCATTAGGGTTTAATCTCTGATTAATTAGTTTAGTTTTAATTTAGGCCGTTGGATGAGGTTTCCCGCGTGTGTGGATGGTCAGGATCCTCTCACTTAACCCTAATCTCCAAATTAATTAAATTAATCAATTAATTAAGTCAGGTTAAATCCCAGCCTTTGGATCACGCGCCAGTCAACGTTTATAACCCCAGTTTGAATCTGGACCATCAGATCTTCATACTTTTCCATTTATTTCATTTTATTTTATATTTTATCCATTTCTTTTCATATAATTATTAAAAATAGTAAAAATGATCAAAAAAATCTGAAATTCGTTTATCAAGTCTTTTATTAATTTTCAGAAATCAAAAATATTTTTATTTTTATTTTTTGCATTAAAAAAGTATTTTTAAATCATTTAAACGTTTTATTTAATAAGTTAATTGATTTTAATTAATTAAAAAATACATATAAGTATTTAAAAATCACTAAAAAAATCAGAGAAAATTCTTAGACATTTACAAACATTTACAAACTCACCATACAAATTTCTTTTTGGTTTTGATCATGCTTTGACATTTTTCAATGAATTAGCGTTCTTCAAATTGTTCATTTTCTTACCCTAACTTCAAAAATTCATAACTTTTAAACCAAGTTGAGTTTGTGAATGATTCTTTTTTATTTGTTATATGCATGGCTTCTAGTTTCTATAAAAAAATTTGGTTTCATTTTTATCTTTCATTTTCAATTTGTTTGGCATTTTACATTGAAGATCACCCAAAAAAAACCTAGAAACTTAGGAAATTCATAACTCCTTCTAGGTTTAGCTTCTGACCTCCCCCTTTGGATGGTAACCTAGTATAGGTTTAAGGTTCCTTTGAATGCATTTTCAATTTTTTATAATGTCATTTGCTTCTGTCTTTTCCATTTGCATCTCATCCTTTCAGAAAACCCTAATTTCTCATGTTCATGTGTATACATCTTGCATATGCATCCATTCATGAACTTGCCATGACATTTCTTGCATTCACATAACATCTAAAACATCATAGGACACATTAGAATCATGCTTGATCATTTCTTCATCCATTTGCCATGATATGCATTCATTTCATTCCATGAGCTTCCATGTGTTTTCATACTTCTAAGCATGCTTCCTTTGCATTCCATCTCTTGTATGATCTTTCATAGCACTTAACATGTCTTTGCATCATCTCTTAGCACCATTTGCATCATGTATTTGCTTCTGGTTTTGGTTTTGCATCTTTTCATACATTACATTTTCATTTCATTCCTTTCCTTTTGCTAACCATTTCAGGTGGTAAGTAATTTGAGAAGTGAATTTGCCTTCACTTCTCATTTCTCTTTTCATTCTTCTTATGCATCTTTGCTGCATTTTCATTTGCCTTAGAGTGAGCTTTCTCATTCATGTTCATCATTCACTTTCTTTCTCCAAGTTACTTATCTTCTTCAGTGAAGTAAGTAACTTTTTTCTTCAGTTTCTCCTCCTTTCATCTGCTTCTTCCATTGGTGGCTTCTTTGAAGATCTCTTGCAAGCCTTACAAACCATAGGAACACCCAAGCATGACAATAATTAGGGTATTGATTAGACCCCCTGTTGCACCCCAAAATTTGCCCTCACCTAGACAAGACATTGTGTATTAAGAGGTTCACAAGGTATCTCAAGAGGTTCACAAGGTTCACAATTAGTCAGAAAGTTTGACAATTCCCTCAGACAATGCATCCTCCTAAGCAATGCATCTTAAACTAGGGTTTTGGATTTCATCAGGCTAAATGGACTTACAAGGCTTCAAGTGAGCTTCATAGCATCCTATATGTCTTTAAGAATCCCTATGTCAAGTTTTAAGGCTTTCCCAAAAAGTTTGCTCAGTCAGATGATCAGATGTGCAAACTGAGGTCAAACTGAGGTCAACTGTGGTCAAACCAAAGTCAAACTTCATGATTTTTTTGCCAACATCAAGTTTATGAAGTAAATTCATCATTTGATCAAGGTTTTATCATGATTCATCAAGGAGATTTCAGATCATCAAGAATCAGGAGTTTCTAAATTAGGGTTTTCACAGGAAAAGTCAACTGAACTTTGACCAGCCATAACTTTCACATACTTCATCAAACATTTCCCATCCAAAACTCAGTTTTAAGGAAATTGGATTCTCTACAACTTTGTGTCTCACAAGCCAAGCCCAAAAATGCTTCATTTGGAAGGTATGAGCTAAGACATTATAGGTCATTATAAAAGTCAACAAAAAGTCAACATCTTCCAAAAGGAATAACTTGAGAATGATAAAGGATATGGACATGAGACCAAGAGGTTTGTTAGAGGACTCTTTAAGCTTTCCAAAATGTCCAAGAACACCTTCATAGCCTTAAAATTGAGGGACTTATGTCTTTGCAAAGTTGGGAAATTTTTTAGAGGTTTATGAAGCAAATGGGACCTTAGAACCAAATTTCTCCAAATGGGCTTGCATTTTTATGACCCAATTACTACCATGACAACATGCACGAATTAAAAAATCATTTATTCAAATTTTTATTCATTTTATTTTATTTATTATGATTTTATACATTAAAAATCATTTTAAATCAAAATAAAATATAAAAGTTTCAATATTTGATAGGATTTTGGTTCTAGAAATTCTTAAAGGACATTTAGAGATGACTGAAATCATATAAGATCATATCAACCAAAAATAGTAAGAAGATATCAAATTTTTTCAATATTTTGAAGCATATCTTTCTTCAATCTCAAGTGATCCAAAAGTCCAAAGGAGGATCTGATTTTTTGACCTAATTAGGTCTTATTATATATGGACAACATGAACAAACACAGGGGACACGAATTTGGCAGCCAAGAGCATCATATTCAAACTTCAAAAAATCATACAAAAACTTGATTTCGGTATTAAAGTTAGAGGTACTTTCAGGACAATTTAAAGATTGCAATAGCTTCCTGATGATTCATTGATTATGTAGCAACCATCATCATCATTCATAGTGCCATGAAAAGCCCAAACCAAATCAAACAATGTTCTTAAAATAAAACTCTTGTTTTCGATTTCATTAATTTGTGCATTGTTTTCAAATTCTGATCTAATATTCTTGTTTATAATGATGCTTAGATCTTTTCTGGGCAAAGATATGAAGCTTCCATGGACAAATTTGCTAGATGCCATAGTTAGGGTTTCGGCCATCACTTTAGGGTTTTAGGTTTTACATTGTTTATGAGCATTCTAAAGACATGGTTATAATGTATAAACTATGAGCAATTGATATGTGTTGTTAATTTTTGTTATTACCATGGTTTTCATGGTGTTTCAAAAACATAGGTCCCTCTGGTCAAACGTATGTGCAGGTAAATTCGCAAGTAAATTGAAGAAGATGACTGAAGGCTGGCGCGAAAACGAAAATTCAAATTTTGTTAATGCCTTTTATTTTATTTGTTTCATTGATATAACATCAGCGCGCAGGTGGCCCAGTGGCTTTTAGTGTATGCATGTGGACGGCAGGACCTGGGTTCGATCCCCAGGTTCTTTCTTTTTTATTCATTAATTTTCTTATTTTTCAGGTTTATAATATAAGGGCTTGGGTTTATTCCCTATCAACTAAGCCTGCGCAGCCCAGTGGTCCATCCTCTTGCTGGTAATGGGGAGGTCCTGGGTTCAAATCCAGGCCTCCCCCATTTTTTTTAAAACTTGTTTTTTTTTTTTTTAATTGTTTAATTATATATTATATTATCTAATTAATTTGTTTTATATTAAAATTAAAAACTCAATTAAAATGTTAATCAAAAATTATATTTTTGTAAATATCATAATATGTTTTTATAAATAATTATGTATATAATTTTATTATTTATAATTTGTAAATAATTTATTTAAAATTTTAATTAACTATTTAAACCTAAAACATAAACTCTAATTTTTCTTAAATAAAAATCTAAACCCTAATTTTTTTCAAAACCCTAATTTTCTTAATCCTAATTTTTCATAACCTTTAAAATTTAATCTAATATTTTTATAAAGTATAATTAATTATTTATTATTTGTTTAATATGTAAATAATTAGTATTTGTTTATTATTATCATTAATTGTTCTATTTTATTCTAAAAAAATTTCTAAATGTTCATTTAACTTAAAAATAATATTTTCTCTTAAATTTTTATTTTCTTTATATTTTTACTAACCCTTTCTTATTATTATTATTTCATTATTACTAGCTGTTGCACCCCAAAATTTGCCCTCCACAAGACAAGACATTGTCTACTAATAGGATCACAAGGTTCACAAGACATCTCATGAGGTTCATAAGGTTCACAAGATTCACAATTAGTCAGAAAGTTTGACAATTCCCTCAGACAATGCATTCTCCTAAGCAATGCATCTTAAACTAGGGTTTTGACTTTCATCAGGCTAAGTGGACTTCCAAGACTTCAAGTGAGCTTCATATCATCCTATATGTGTTCAAGAATCCCCATGTCAAGTTTCAAGACTTTCCCAAAAGATTTGCTCAGTCAGATGATCAGATAGGTTAAAATCAGTTAAAGTAGTTAAAAAGTCAAACTGAGGTCAACTGTGGTCAAACCAAAGTCAAACTTCATTATTTTTTGCCAACATCAAGTATATGAAGTAAAATTCATCATTTGATCAAGGTTTGATCATAATTCATCAAGGAGATTTCAGATCATCAATAATCAAGAGTTTCTAAATTAGGGTTTTCACAGGAAAAGTCAACTGAACTTTGACCAGCCATAACTTTCACATGCTTCATCAAAAATTTTCCATCCAAAGCTCATTTTGAAGGAAATTTAATTCTCTACAACTTTGTGTCTCACAAGCCAAGCCCAAAAATGCTTCATTTGGAAGGTATGAGCTAAGACATTATAGGTCCTTTTAAAAGTCAACAAAAAGTCAACAACTTCCAAAGAGCATAACTTGAGAATGGTAAAAGATATGGACATGAGACCAAATAGGTTGGTTAGAGGACTCTTTAAAATTTCCAAAATGTCCAAGAACACCTTCATAGCATTAAAATTGAGGGATTTGTGCCCTTGCAAAGTTGGGAAATTTTTGAGAGGTTTATGAAGCAAATGGGGTCTTAAAACCATAATTCACCAAATGGGCTTGCTTTTTTATGATCCAAACACTTCCATGACATCATGCACGAATTAAAAATTATTTATTCATATTTTTATTTATTTTATTTTATTTATTATGATTTTTTACATTAAAAATCATTTTAAATCAAAATAAAATATAAAAGTGTGAATATTTGATTTGATTTTGGTTCTAGAAGGTCTTAATGGTTATTTAGAAGTGATTGAAACTATAAAAATTCAGATCATAAAAAAATATCAATGATATATCCAAATTTTCAATATTTTAAAGGCATATCTTTTTCAATCTCTAACTATCCAAAAATCCAAAATATGATGTGGTTTTTTAACTTAATTTTGTTCTACTACATATAGAGAACTCATACAAACACAAAGAAAAAAATTAGCCTCCAAGAGCAAGAACCAAATTTCAAGAAATTCAGAAAAAAAAGCTAACCCCATCATCATCATTATCAAGTTCATACAAAAATGCATGAACTAAATTGAAATTTTGAAGCTTTCTTTAGTTTTTTTAATTCCATTTATTCTTGATATTTTAATCAATTTTGTTTATCTAACGTTGTTTGTCTCATGTTATAGAAGTTTTCTGGGTTGATTATTCGAAGCTTCATGTTCAAAACCGAATCCTACCATAGTTAGGGTTTCAAGCTCAAATTTGGGGTTTTTACAAATTTCGCAGGAAATTTCAGAGGTCAAGAGGTTTATTCATGAGGACTGCGTATAGCCTAGTGGTTAAGGTGTGAAACTGGAAGGTCAAGGGCGTGAGTTCAATTCCCACTCACAACATTTTAGGCAAAAACCTGCTTTTCTTTCATATTTTCCTTTAATTTCTCTAATTAACACATTTTCTAATTGATTTATCCTTTTAACCATGATTAACCTCAAAAATTTTCCCTAAAGTAAATATTTTCCTATTTTCACTCGTTTTTATGTTATTCTTTATCCGCCTTATCATATAATATATGTTTTCCATGTTTAGTAACACAGGCACGCAGGGCTTGGTTCAAACCCTGGACATAACATTTTGGCAAAAAAACATGGGTTCTTCATCATTTTCTTTCTTTTCCTTAATTTATCTTTTAAACATGGTTAACCTATTATTTTTAATTAACTTTTTTTAACAAATCTTTTTTTTATTAAATTTAGGTTAACATTTTTTTATTAGTATTATTACTTTTATATTTAAGTTTATTAAAACCTCAAACTTTTTTTTTATAAAAACCTTAATCAAGCTTTAAATGTTTTTTAATTTAATTAATTCTCATAATTCATTTTTCTTAGATTTATTTAATTATTAGGCTATTTTAATATAAACTGTTTATATATTTTCTTTTGTAAAACTCAACCTTGGAAAATTTTGTTTTACTAACATGTTTTTTTTTTCATTTTTATTATATAATAGGTATTTGTTACACTTATTCATATGCAGACCCACAACCTAGTGGCAAGGAACTGAGGTTTGGAGCATTTTGATGAAGAAACATGGGTGTCCCAGTGGCAAAGAACTCAATGAAGCAAAAAGGGCAAACCCCCAATATTTTGGGTATCTCTAACTTTATATTTCTCTTTTTCATCAAATTATGTATTTTCTTTGAATTTCCTTATTATTATTAGTAAACTAATTTCTAAAAGATAAAACATAATCCTTTTTTTATTTTATTTTTAAAACTTACATTTTTATTATAAACCTTAATTTTTTTTTCATAAACCTTAATTTTTTCCCTAAACCCTAATTTTTATTAACTTTAATATTTAACTTAATTAAATAATTAATCATTTTTTATTATAAGTAATTATTATTTGTTTATTATTACAATTGTTATAATTTTCTTCTCAAAATTTTCTAAATCATTTATTTAACTTAAAAAATAATATTTTCTCTTAGATTGTTATTTTTCTTTATATTTTTGCTAACCCTTTTATTATTAATATTTCATTATTACTAACCATTTAAATTATTGCTTATTTATTATTATTATTGATTATTGTTTATATTTCTCAATTATATTGTAACTATCCCAAAGCTTTGTAATAGTTTAGGTTCATATTTTTGCTTTATTTTTATTGTAAATATATTAACTGTGTGGTTAGTAACTATAGGGTGTGCATAACATGTTTGTGATTAAAATTAATTTAGAAAATTAATTAAATAAGATAAATACCTGAACATGAACACTCACACACGTAAGTCGATCTTTGATCGCCATCCTACACTTTCTAATGTTATCTCTCATGTTGTCTATTTTTAAGGTCAAGTAAGGTGTCTTAAGCAAAGTCCCTTCATAAAATATCATCAAGTCCCTTCAAATTATAAGATCAAGTCCCTTCGAGGTTGCCTACGATAAATGATCTCGTCCCTTCGAATAAAAGATGATAAGTCCCTACGTATTGCTAAAGACACCTTGCAGTTGCCTATAATCAGATTGTCCCTACACATGTCCCTTAATCACATCCAAGGTAATGACTACCTATTCCTTAATAATAGGGATAGTTTTACTATTGAAAGAACATATAAGAACAGTAAAGATTTAACATAGGGTAGGTTCCTCTTAAGTACTTGCTCACTTTTCTTCAAAAAAAATACTTTATTACACTTCACATTTCAAATAAATTTTCAAAACAAAGTCTTTATATACATCCATACAAGGATCATTATAAAGTACTTAGAAAATTTTTAATCACACACTACACTTTCTCAAAACAATTTAAAGTGAGCTAAGTAACTAAGAGCCCATGGATAACCATGGATATAAAGGGTGCTAACACCTTCCCTTTGTATAACCTACCCCCCGAACTCAAAATCTTTTTAAGGTCTTTCCTGTTCTTTTATGCCCTTTCCTTTTGGATAAAATAAAAGTCGGTGTCGACTCTTGCTATCCGCAACATTTAACTAAAGTCAGTTCTCCCACCGTGTTACACTAACCTTTAAATAATTGCTTATTTATTATATTTATCATTATTGTTTCTATTATTATGTAATTGCGAAAGCCATGTAATAGTCGTAGATTTATTTTTTGTCTCTATTTTATTTTTGTAAATATTTTTATTGCCATGGTTAGTAATTTTAGGGTGTGTATAACTATGTGTAATTAAAATAACTTAGATAATTAACCTTAAATAAGATAAATATTTGAACATGAACACTCACACACGTAAGTCGATCTTTGATCGCCATCTTGCACTTTCTAGGGTTACCTCTCATGTTGCCTATTTCTAAGGTCAAGTAAGGTGTCTTAAGAAAACTCCCTTCACAAATATCATCAAGTCCCTTCAGTTTATAAGATCAAGTCCCTTCGAGGTTGCCTACGATAAATGATCTTGTCCCTTCGAATAAAAGATGATAAGTCCCTACGTATTGCTAAAGACACCTTGGAGTTGCCTAAATTCAGATGTCCCTTTACAGGTCCCTTATCACATCCAAGGTAATGACTACCTATTCCTTAATAATAGGGATAGTCTTACCATTGAAAGAATATATAAGAACAGTAAAGATTTAATATAGGGTAGGTTCCTCTTAAGTACTTGCTCACACATTTCAAAATACATTTTACACTTCACATTTCAAACAAATTTTCAAAACAAAGTCTTTATATACATCCATACGAGGATCATTATAAAGTACTTAGAAAATTCTTAATCACACACTACACCTTTCTCAAAACAATTTAAAGTGAGCTAAGTAACTAAGAGCCCATGGATAACCATGGATATAAAGGGTGCTAACACCTTCCCTTTGTATAACCTACCCCCGAACTCAAAATCTTTTTAAGGTCTTTCTTGTTCTTTTATGTCCTTTCCTTTTGGATAAAATAAAAGTCGTTGGCGACTCTTGCTATCCGCAACATTTAACTAAAGTCAGTTCTCCCACCGTGTTACAAAACTGACGACTCTACTGGGGACGTTATAAAAGAGGGGTACCCTTAGGAATTAGATCACTTTAAATTTGTTTGATTTGTTTGCTTTACTTTACTTATTGGGTGCTCTTATGTGTGAAAGATACTAACCTGGATCTAGTGTACCTTAGGTAAATGGCAATAGACCAAGGAAACTGTACGGCGTATACCGATTTTGTTGATCTGGTGGCCATAGTTAGTATGACTTCTTGGTTGGTGCTTATGTTCCTTAAGCAAGTTGAGGATAATATGAGGCTTCCATATGTTTTCAATACACTAACTGACTTTTAGAACCCTAGTCATATCATCTTGGCCTTTAGAAAGTAGTGAGATAACCGGGTTTGGTGAAGACTGAAGTTGGTTGATACTCGATACTACGCTCATTGAGATCCTAAACTTGGAAGGTTTTGGTTGGCAAGTAAGTTGCCTACTGAATAAACACCCTTGGGAAGGATCAATGATATTGAGATCCCTTAGAACCTGGTTACTTTATAGGACAGGATGAAGCAACTAAACTTCAGAGGAGGGTACTTACCTTTAAACCTCATGCAAGCCTCTAAACCTAGGGCTATGGTGTGACTTGTTTGTGTGTGCCACATGTTTGTGATTGAGCATAACATCATAGCATCATCATGCATTATAAGCATAGCATTTTCACTAACCATTTCAAGGACCAAAGGATTTATCCTTGTTCTTTGTTGCAGGTCATGGCTTCTGCTAGTAGGAATACTATCCGGATCAACTTTGTAGGAACACCTCCTAAGCTTAAAGAATCGGTCTCTCAAGTTTCTGAAGACTCTCAATTCATCAAGAGACATGGTCACCTACTGGATCTAGTCACTTCAGGGTTCAATGAAGATATGATGAGTGTTCTGTTTCTGTTCTTTGATCCTAAACATCACTGTTTCACATTCCCCGACTATCAGTTGGTTCCTACAATGGAAGAATTCTCCAAACTTCTGGGTATACATGTCCTTGATCAGAGACTCTTCACAGGCTTAGAAAAGAGCCTAAACCTGAAGTCATTGATGCAGCCCTACATCTGAAGAAATCAAACATTGTCCTAGAAACAAGAAGTGGAGTAAAGGGTATCCTTTCCAAGGTATTGATGGAGAAAGCTCAAGTGTTCTTGAAGGCTATGAGTTATGATGCTTTTGAAGAGATCTTAACCCTCTTGATCTATGGCTTAGTATTGTTCCCCAATCCAGACCAGTTCATAGACGTACACGCCATTAGCATATTTCTGACTCACAACCCAGTGCCTACATTACTTGGAGACATCTTACACTCTCTTCATACACGTACTACGAAGGCACAAGGAACTCTGATATGTTGTATACCTCTATTGTCTAAGTGGTTTATTTCTCACCTTCCTCGATCAGTGATGAAGAATGAACAAGGGTTAAGGTGGTCTAAAAGAATCATGTCACTGTCTCATTCAGATATTCATTGGTGCTCTCGATCTATGGAGAATGTTACTATCATTGACCGTTGTGGGGAGTTCCCTAATGTGCCACTCCTTTCCATAAGAGGGGGAATTACTTACAACCCTTCTTTATCTCTACGTCAGTTTGGTTATGCTCGGAGTGATGGTCCTCATGACATGATTATTCAGGGTATTATGTTCGACTACGACAACGATCTACAAGGTTACCGTCAAAGGTTTATATGAGCATGGGGTAAAGTGAACAAGGTTGACAACAAGACTCTGGAACCCAAGTACATTATTCCTATGGAACCTTATCTCAGATGGGTGTGATCTCGTGCTCAGACTCTTATGATGCCATATCCTGTTATCCTGCTAGTTACCATGGAGCCTGTTGCTGAAGGAGATACTTCTTATATCATTCTTCATCCAGACATGCCCACTGACATGGAGGAGTTACAAAGGTCCTGGATCCAGTTGAAGGAGCAAAGAGATACTTTTGAGACTCATTACAAAGCAAGTCAAGAAAGAATCCTGGAGCTAACAAAACAACTTCACGAGGAGCGGAATCTCAACTCATACCTCAACACAAAGAGGAAACGTCCATGGGAGACTTAAAACCCCATTTTTTGTATTCATTTCATTTTTATTGTAAGCCCAAGGGGAAAACAAGTTTATTTGCTTACTAATAAAAGTTTACTTTATGGTTGTTTAAACAAATTTAAATCCTGCGGTCCTTGAAAACATTGCATATGCATTTACATACCATAACATTCCATCACAGGTTTCTTAAGAACAGGTATCTTATCTTCTCGCTGTTTATTTCAGCAGAAATGGCTCTTGAATAGACTGTCAAAGATCTTCAGGCTCAGAATGCACAATTCCAAGAGTTGATTCTGAACTTGTCCAAGGGACAGGATGAGTTGAAGACACTGCTGTCGTACCCCGAAAAATACGACCTCACGCGATTCGAAAAGACGAGAGCCGCGCGTCGGACAGTCTGAAGAGTCGCCACCTAATTCTATTTATTCCCAAAGAGGGAAAGGGAAGATATAGATACAACCCGGGAAGAAAAGGATGAGGACAAAGGTCGTCGGAACCATTGCCTGGGTTCGGGAGTCGGTTATGCAGGGGGAAGGTATTAGCACCCCCTACATCCATCGTACTCGATGGGAACCATCTAAGTTATCACGCGCGAAAGGATGTCTATGCTTAAACGAATTACTTGCTAGAGGGAAATGAGTTGAATTATAAGTTAGATTGATCCTAGGTGCTCGGCAAGGATTGAGATCCTCGTGCCTACGTACTCCCGTCTGTAATGGGAAAGTCAGAGCCTCGTAGTTCGGCCTACTATGGGTGATGGTTGTTCGTTTTATTACCTTTCTTAGATAAAAGGGTTTAGGAGTTGAGATGTACTAAAGACTATAGATAGTTTATTCCGTCCAACAAGACGAACGTCTTGCGTCGAAATAATCGGAGCGAGTAACGAGAGCTCGTTATCCTCCTTTCTACCACTTAAGACTCGTGGCGTACAATTTCTTCTCGCATTTGTCAAGGTGTTTTATTAACCTACGACCGCTTTACGTTGGATCAAGGGTTTGGATCTAATCGAAACATTTTAGTTGTTTGAGGTTTAGAGGGTGAATGCAAATGGGGGTTTATTTTGTGGTTTGTTTAGTGAGGCACAATGCGCTCGGCTCGCAAGGTAAAGTGAGTCCTAATAAATGAAACGAAAACTGGAAAATAAAGTGCAAGTGTGCGAGTGAAATCGCTTGGCGTTGGACCAAGGATTCACGAACTAAATTAAATCGGAAAATAAAATGCGTACTAAATAATGGGAGAGGGATACATGATAAATACAGGGGATTGCGAGAAATAAAGGGGTCTCGTTGTAATTCGCCCAAGAGAAAGCGTGTGTGTAGTTTTTTTGAACTATTCGAAGGCGTTCGGCCTTTTTATCCGGGTGCAACTGTTCGAAGGCGTTGGACCTTTTTGGGACGCGTCGAAATTTGGTTCGTTTACTTCCTTAGAGCCGGTTAAAATTTGGAACCGTTCTATGAGGAGTCGAAACAATTTTTTTTTGAAATGTGATATTGAATAAATAAATTGAATTGAATCGCAAAAGTTAGATTAGAATAAATACAAATTATTAAATAAATTGATAATATTGACATGATGAATAAAATTAATTAAAATGAATAATAATAATAATAAAAAAACTAATTAAAAGGAGGGCCTCATATTGACCGAGTATCACCGATTTAACGAAATCGGGTGAAACATCGGCCTTTTATTATGTCATTGGCCCTAATAGAAAATTGAAATAAAATAAAATAATTAAAGTGATGATAAAATAAAATCAAACAAAAAGAAATCAAAATGATAATAAAGACTTAAAAGAGTTTTAGTAATAAAAAAACATAAAAGACTATAAAAATTAAAATAAAATAAAAAGAAATATAAAAATAGAGGAAGGGGTGTGCGCACTGTGAGGGTGTGGTGTTAGAATCTCGGATTTTGGGCTTGAAAGCCCAATAAGTCATGACACATAAACAAAAATAGGTGCAACGATATTAATCCGGGGTTGTGTGTGTATATGTGCATATCAATTATGTTAAACAAATAATAAAATGAATAGTAAAAAAAACCTAACCCACATAAATCCCTCAGTCAACAAACATAGACGGGATAAACTCAAAACACAATTTTTTAAAACTCAGGAAGAAAGACCCACCCCTCACGATGGTCTTAGCGGCGGCAGAAACAACAATTCTCACAGCGAGCTTCGAAAATGGTTTGTCTTGGATTGTTCGGCTTCTCTCCCTCTCAGCAGTGATATTCGCGAATTTGTTTCGATTTATTATGATTTGGCTTTCTGATTCGACGCTCTCCCCCTCGGATTCGTCGATTCACAGCTTTGAGTTTCACCGCGGTGGTATAAACTCACGGTCTTTCGTAGCAGTTTGGATTTTTGTTCGGTTTCACGGCGGCGGTAATGTTTCAGCTCTCTGGCGGTGGTTCGTGGTTGTATTTAGCTATGGTGATGAAGGTGAAGGAATGGTTAGAAGAAGAAGATTCGATAATGGTGATGGTTTATGGTTCACTCGGTGGTTGTGATGGTGGTCTGCGAATCGGGTTGGCTTAGGTTTGATTCACGGTTCGTCTGCGGTTCATGCTGTCATTTACAATTTGTGAGTTTTGGTGAGTTCCGATTGAATCTGTGTTTGTTGGATTTATTAATTCAGCGTCACCCTTAGGGATTCGATGGGCTTAACATCCCAACCCATGGCGCTTAATAGGCGCAGCCCCTTGAAAGACTCTATACTATAAGGAAATAAAGTTGCGCCTTCACTAACAGCAATTGCTTTTAGTGCAGTGGTAAGTGCTTGATCCTACAAGTGGTATCAGAGCCAGGTCATGGGTTCGAATCCCCCCGGCTGACACTGGGGGGGAGATTGTTGGATTTATTAATTCAGCGTCACCCTTAGGGATTCGATGGGCTTAACATCCCAACCCATGGCGCTTAATAGGCGCAGCCCCTTGAAAGACTCTATACTATAAGGAAATAAAGTTGCGCCTTCACTAACAGCAATTGCTTTTAGTGCAGTGGTAAGCGCTTGATCCTACAGTGTTTAGGTTGTTATTTGGGGTTTGTGGAAGTTTTGGTGAAAAAATGAAGGTTTTGGTTCGGTGAAATTGATATGGAAGTTTCTGTGTTTGATTTTTTCTATATTTAGTGATTGAATGGTGAAAATGGTTTTCTGACTTTTCTGGTTTTGAAATAGATGTGATAAAGGGTTTATATTGGATTAAAAGGTTTATGATTTTGGTTCTAGAAACATTTAAGAGCAGGTTGAAGATTACTGGTTGATGTTTGAATATATATTTTTTTTTGATACTTTGAAGCTTGGTGTATGTGGTTTTGAAGAAAGAAATAAAAAAAGTTTTGGGTGTGGTGTGAGATTGGTGCGAAAAGGGTGATGGAGAGGTACGATTTGAAGGTGCATGAGTTTGTGAAATTGTGGTGAAAAAGTTTGTGTTGATGTGTGTGAGTTATAGTGTATATTTTGTGTAGTGCGTCCTTGTACGGAGAATTTTTTTTTGAATGACTAGCTGGAGAAAAGAAAAAAATGTTGGAGTTGGGTGGAATGTGTAGGGGATGTGTGATAAATGGAATTGTGGTGGGTGTGTTGTTGCTGCGCTGGATGTGTACTGGAGGTAGTGGATTGAATTGTGGGAGAACCGTCTGGAATAATGTGCTGAAGTTTTTTTTTTGGGTGGAAATTTGTGGGGTCAGTGCTATAAATGTATATGAATAAACAAGTGGGTCAATAGAATAAAATAAAAAGCTGTGAAATTAAACTAATGAGGTCTATAAAAAACATAACAAAGGTAATAACAATCATAATAACAATAATAATAGAAAATAATAATAATAATAAAATAGCAAAAACTAAAATAATTAATAAATAAAATAAAAAACAAAGCCATACTATCTAATAATAATAATAATGTTAACTAATAAGAATAACAATAAAAGTAGAAATGATAGTAGTACTAATAATAAGGAATGAAAATAGAAAATAAAACAAAAAAGTGAATAAAAACAATAATAATAGTAATAATAATAAAATAATAGTAATAGTAATAAGAAAAAAAAATTGTAATGTATTTCCAGGAGAGAAAAAAAAAGTATGGACCTTATATATTTATATAATGACAATTTGATAAAGGTTTTTATTTAATAATAGACTTTAAATAAAAATGGAAATTTTGAGAAGAAGAAAAAATGAAAATTAGATAAAAATGGATAGAATAAAAGAAAAATATAAAAAACAAAATTTTTTGTAGAATTTTATGATAAAAGTGATTAATGAAAAATGAGGATAATACTTGGACAAATAAACTTCACACAACACCACACACGCAAACATCGACAAACCCAAACTGACTCGATTTTTCCGCACAAAAGAAAAAAGACATATTTTGGATTTTTGAATAATGGTTAGACAGAATTTAAAATGATGTAGGTAGGACAAATTTGGGGTATGACAACTGCTGGCTAAGAAGAAGAAGAAGACTAGAAGATCAGGAGGCCTTATCAATCTGGGAAGAAGGTTCAGAGGTCCTATTAAGACAAAGGAACAGATTGAGGATTCTGAGTCTGAAAATTCTGAGAAAGAGGGAGGTAGTCTCCATGATACTGTGGGAGATTCTGATTCTGAGGCAAATTATTATCATGATCCTGCTAGTGAAGATAAGTACAAGATGCTGGTAGATAGAATGAATGCTATGGAACTACAAAAATCTTCTGGGCTTGATTTTGAAGATCTGAGTTTAGTTTCTGGAGTGGTTATACCTATTGGTTTCAAGGTTCCTGTTTTTGTGGTATATGATGGTGTTTCATGTCCTAAGCTGCATTTAAGATCCTATGTCCGGAGGATTCAACCACATATTACTGATAAGAAGTTATGGATTCATTTCTTCTAAGAGAATTTGTCTGGAGCTCAATTGGAATGGTACTACCAATTGGAAAGTGTCAATATTCGTGATTGGAATGATCTTGCTGAGGCCTTCTACATGCAATACTAATATAATGTTGATTTAGCACCTACTCGCATGCAGCTCCAAATCATGTCAATGGGTGCCAAAGAGAGTTTCAAGGAGTATGCCCAGAAATGGAGAGACCTGGCTGGCAGAGTTCAACCTCCTCTGACTGACAGGGAGCTAGTAGATATGTTTATGAGTATGCTGAATGGTCCTTTCTATAGTCACCTCATTGGAATCTCATCATCTAGTTTCACCGAGCTGATAATGACTGGAGAACGTGTGGAGAGTGGTATAAGAAGTGGTAAGATACAAGTGAGTGTGTCTTCATCAAGCACTGCTAAAAAGCCCCCTAGTGGAAAGAAGGAGTCTAATGCTGTGTATGGTCAACATAATCGTAACAGGAGTCACCAATCTGTGGGAGCAGTTCACATTTCCAATCCTACTCCTGCAGCACCAGAACCACAACAAAACAATCAACAAAAGCCTAGAAGACAATTCACCAAGACCAACATGTCACTGGCCCAAGCCTTGCAACACATGTTGAAAGGGGAACTCATTACTTTGAAGGACCCTCCTCAGAATCCTAATACTTCCTCTCCTCGATACAATCCTAATGCACGATGTGCCTATCATTCTAACAATCCGGGGCATGATACCAACAACTGCTGGGTGTTGAAAAATAAGATTCAAGATATGATTGAAGCTGGGGAGATTGAATTTGACCCTCCTGGGACTCCAAATGTGATCACTGCTCCCATGCCCAACCATGAGAAGACTGTTAATGTTGTTGATGAAGTTTCATATGTTTCCTCAGTAGCAGATGTGACTACTCCCTTATCCATTATCAAGAAAAAGTTGGTGCAGGCTGGATTCTTTCCAGGTTACAACAAAGACTGTTTGTATTGTGCCTACAAACCTGATAGCTGCTGGAAGTTGAAAGATGGTATTCAACGCCTCATGAACAACTACACTATATTGTTTGAGAGGACACCTTCTGTGGAAAGTATGTGTGAACACCTAACTCGAGGTACGAAGCTTGAAGATGTGGCCATGGTTGATAAAGTGCCAGTGAAGATTACCTCCAAGGGTCCTGTCAAGATCACTCCTAAAGGACCTGTCAAGATTACTGCTGAGGGTTTGGTGAAGACTGTTGCTGAAGTTAGAGTGGCTCCCATGATTATTACCACTCCTGGCCCTGTTCCTTATACTTCCGATAAAGCTATACCCTGGAATTACGGTTCTGATGTTTATATCCATGGTGTTAAACAGGAACCTTTGACTGATACACCTGTTACTGATCTTGATGTTGATAATATTGCTGGATCTAGTAAAATCACCAGAAGTGGAAGAATTTTCTCTCCTCAGGCTACCTCAAAAGGTGCAGTTATTCCAACTACTACTTCCACTTCTGAGCCCAGTACTGATGCTCGGGGCAAAGGTCTTGTGGTTGAACCTGTGCAAGCTGAGGCACCGATTGCTGAAAATCTCTCTAAGCACATGGAAGAAGTGCTGAAGATCATTCGCAAGAGTGATTATGATATTGTTGACCAGTTGGGGCATACTCCCTCCAAAATCTCCATGTTATCTTTGTTGTTGTGTTCTGAGGCTCATGCTAAAGCCTTAATCAAGTTCCTGAAGACTGCTCATGTGCCGAATGAGATTTCTGTGGATCAATTTGAGAATTGTGTTGCACATCTGACTTATGATAATGGGTTAGGCTTTTCTGATGCTGACTTGACTCCTGCCAAGAGAAACCATAACAGAGCTTTGCATATCTCCATTGAATGTAAGAGAACTACCTTGTCTCATGTGCTGGTGGACAATGGTTCTTCATTAAATGTACTCCCCAAAGAGGTTTTGGACAAGCTCAATCCTGAGGATGTTGTGTTAAGACCAAGTAATGTAGTAGTGAGGGCCTTTGATGGCTCAAGAAGAGTGGTACATGGAGAAGTAGATCTCCCAATCAAAGTAGGCTCTCAAGTCTTTGACTCTACTTTCTATGTAATGGATATTCGTCCTGCGTACTCTTGTTTGCTTGGGCGCCCCTGGATCCATGGGGCAGGTGCTGTGACTTCCACTTTACATCAGAAGTTGAAATATCTGGTGAAAGGAAAGATTGTCACTGTTTATGGTGAAGAAGAATATATGGTCAGTCATGTGAATACCTTTAAATATGTTGAGGTGGAGGGTGAATAGGTTGAGACTCCTTGCCAGACATTTGAGGTAGTTCCTTGGGCCGTTCCTACTACTGAAGCTCCCCCTGTTGTTAAAAGAGTTCCTGTGGTTACCAGAGTACCTCCTACAATAGCCTCCCTCAAAGATGCTAGAGCTGTGGTTGAAGAAGGTGGTTGTACTATTTGGGGTCAGCTTCCTGACATCCCTTATAAGTCTGACAAGTTTGGTTTGGGTTTCACTGCAGAATCCCAAAAGGTTGTTCGTCGTGCTCGTGCTGTTCGTATCACCAATCAAGGGGTCATGAGAGATCAATTTAATGCTGTGGGTGACTATAGTGAAGACTACAATCTGGATGATTGGATCTTTCCTACCGTGGGTGATGGGCTCAACAATTGGAAGATCGAAGACGTTATTCCTATCTCCTTTAGTCAGGAGTAAATAATATTATTGTGTTTTTATTTTAAGTTTGTAATTCCAAACAATTAAACTTTTAAGCCTTGTGTCTTACCCGGGGCACAATGGTATGCTTATTACGGGATATCATTTTATTTGCATACTTCATTCAATAAAAATCAATGGACGTTTCGTTTTCGTAAATATTGTGCTCCTTTTCTTTTATTTTTTATTTGTATTTTATCAACTATGTGTTCTTACACACACCCATGTCACTAAAATGCAGATCCTCATCCACTCTGGATCCTGTTGATAACAGTTCTACTATTGCCAATTATAATTTCGAGAATCCGATCTATCAAGCTGAAGATGGAAAGGAAGAAGATTGTGAAGTACCTGTAGAGCTTGCTAGGTTATTACAACAAGAAGAGAAAGCTATACAACCACATGAAGAGCCAATCGAAGTTGTGAATCTGGGAACTGAAGAAAACAGGAAAGAGGTCAAGATAGGGGCTGAACTATAGGATGGTGTTAAGAGCAGATTAATTTAGATGTTACGTGATTATGTGGAAATCTTTGCTTGGTCCTACGAAGATATGCCAGGGTTGGATACAAACATTATGGTTCATCGTTTACCAGTAAAAGAAGACTGTCGTCCAAAGAAGCAGAAAGTTCGTCGTATGCGTCCTGAAATGTCAGAAAAGATTAAAGCAGAGGTAATGAAACAGTTTGATGCAGGGTTCTTAGCTGTGACTTCTTATCCCCAATGGGTTGCAAATGTGGTACCGGTACCCAAGAAAGATGGTAAGGTACGCATGTATGTGGATTACAGAGATTTGAATAAGGCCAGCCCTAAAGATGACTTTCCACTTCCTCATATTGATGTTCTGGTAGACAACACTGCTCATCATAAGGTATTCTCTTTTATGGATGGTTTCTCTGGTTACAATCAAATCAAGATGGCACCTGAAGATATGGAGAAGACTACATTTGTTACACAGTGGGGCACCTTTTGTTATAAAGTGATGCCATTTGGTTTGAAGAACACCGGGACAACATATCAGCGTGTTATGGTGGCTTTGTTTCACGATATGATTCATCATGAGATAGAGGTATATGTGGATGATATGATAGCCAGGTCCCATAATGAAGAGCAACACCTTGATCATCTGTATAAACTGTTTGAAAGGTTGAAGAAATACAAGTTGAGATTGAACCCAAACAAATGTACTTTTGGAGTTAGATCTAGTAAACTCCTGGGTTTCATTGTCAGTGGAAAAGGTATTGAAGTAGATCCTGCAAAAGTGAAAGCCATACAAGAGATGCCAGCTCCCCGTACTGAGAAGGAAGTTAGAGGTTTCTTGGGACGATTGAATTACATTGCAAGATTTATTTCCCAGTTAACTGCTACCTGTGAGCAAATCTTCAAGTGACTGAAGAAAGATCAGGTGATGGAATGGAATGATGAATTCCAGATAGCCTTTGATGAAATCAAGAGATATCTTCTAGAACCTCCAATCTTGATGCCACCATTTGATGGAAGACCCTTGATTATGTACTTAATAGTGTTAGACAACTCAATGAGGTGTGTGTTAGGGCAACATGACGAGTCTGGTCGAAAAGAGCAGGCAATATACTACCTTAGCAAAAAGTTTACCGACTGTGAAACAAGATACTCACTGCTCGAGAAAACTTGATGCGCTTTGGCATGGGCTGCTCGCCGACTAAGACAATATATGTTGACTCATACTACCTTGTTGATTTCAAAGATGGATCCAATCAAGTACATATTCGAGAAACCTGCTCTCTGCGGACGAATAGCGAGATGGCAAATGATTTTAACATAATATGATATACAATACACTACTCAGAAGGCCATTAAAGGAAATGTTGTAGCTGATCACTTGGCTCATCAAGCAGTGGATGATTATCAGTCAATGAGTTTTGAGTTCCCTGATGAAGACATTATGATTATTACCAAAGAACCTGGACAATATGACGGACCTGAACAAGGATCTCGATGGACTATGGTTTTTGATGGAGCTTTTAATGCACTTGGTAATGGTGTTGGTGTTGTGATCATTTCCCCTGAAGGTTGTCATACACCGATTACTGCAAGACTTTGTTTCTATTGTACTAATAACATGGCTGAGTATGAGGCATGTATCCTGGGCATCAAAGCTGCCATTGATATGAAGATTCAGTTCCTGGACGTATATGGAGATTCATCCTTGGTAGTGAGTCAGATTAAAGGAGATTGGGATACCAAGCATGAAAATATCATTCCTTACAGAGAGCATGTGTTGTCCTTGATCCCATATTTTGAAGATATTACCTTTGGACATATTCCACGAGGAGAGAATCAGTTGGCATGCGCATTAGCCACCATGGCATCTATGTTTGAGATTAGCTGGGATGATGAAGCTCCCAAGATTACTATTGATAGATTTGAGAAGCCTGCATACTATAATGATATTGATACTGAAGGAGGAGAGGAAAAGCCTTGGTTTTATGAAGTGAAAAAATATCTTGAAACTCAGGAGTTCCCTGAAGGGGCATCTGTCAAAGATAAGAAGTTTCTGAGGAGGTTTTCTGCTAAGTTCTTCTTGAATAATGGAATTTTGTAAAAGTGCAATCATGATTCAACTTTGCTTCGTTGTGTGGATAAGAAGGAAGCAACAAAGATTATGGAAGACATGCATGATGGGATCTTTGGCACTCATTCTAGTGGTCATACCATGGCAAAGAAAATATTGAGAGCAGGTTACTATTGGTCTACCATGGAAGCTGACTGCTATCAACATTCCAGAACATGTCACAAGTGTCAAATCTATGCTGATAAAGTGCATATACCTCCAGCTCCATTGAATGTGTTGACTGCTCCTTGGCCTTTTTCCATGTGGGGCATTGATATGATTGGTGAGATCAAGCCTACTGCTTCTAATGGGCATCGTTTCATCCTGGTTGCTATTGATTACTTTACAAAGTGGGTGGAGGCAGCTTCATTTGCATCTGTTACTAAGAATGTGGTGACTCGATTCATTAAGAATAATCTCATATGTAGGTATGGCACCCCTGAAAGGATTATCACCGACAATGGCTCTAATCTGAACAACATCATGATTACTTATCTCTGCACGCAATTCAAGATTAAGCATCACAACTCTTCTCTGTATCGTCCAAAAATGAATGGGGCAGTAGAAGCTGCTAATAAGAACATTAAGAAGATTCTACAGAAGATGACTGTTACTTACAAGGATTGGCATGAGATGTTACCATTTGCTCTTCATGGTTATCGTACTACAATACATACTTCAACAGGGGCAACCCTATTCTCCTTAGTCTATGGTATGGAAGCAATTCTGCCCATTGAAGTTCAGATCCCCTCCTTAAGAATCATGAAGCATGCAGGCTTGGATGAAGATGAGTGGGTTCAGACTCGACTTGACCAGATAAATTTGATTGATGAGAAAAGGCTGGCAGCTGTTTGTCACGGTCAGATGTACCCGAAACGGATGATCAAAGCTTTTAATAAGAAGGTTAAGCAAAAGGTATATCAGGCTGGTGACTTGGTAATCAAGCGTATCATATTACCACAGGGTGATCCTAGGGGCAAGTGGACTCCTACATATGAAGGACCATTTGTAGTCAAGAGAGTATTCTCAGGAGGTGCCATGATGCTTACTACTATGGATGGTGAAGACTTCCTACAACCTGTAAACGCAGACATAGTTAAAAAATATTACGCATAAAAAGAGACCCGCTAGGTTGACTGGCCTAGGCAAAAATAAGGGCATCCCGGCAAACCAAAAGGGTTAGGGAAAAAATTAGGGATATATATATAAAAAGTGTACACCCGGCAAGTCGAAAACCTGAAAAGGCGACTTGAGCAAAAAAGGGTATCCCGGTGGATTGAAAACCTGAAAGGGCAATCCAGGCAAAAGTTAGGGATTAAAGCGTATGACTATGTCTCGTTTGAATCACTCAAGTTCAAACAGATAAAGGTCAATCCAATTGTTTCCGTCTCAACAGCAGAAGATGAGATACTTGAAGATAATGGCAATAGAGGAATTGAAACTCAATAAGGATTGTTTCTCACAAAGCTGTTTTCTTTGTTTTGTAAAACTTTTACGACGAATTCCTCTTACTAGGATTTCTGTCTCCTTGTACAAACTTACCTGTATGTAGGTCACTTTCTAAAATAAATAAAATTTCGTCTTTGAATCCAGATTTACTTTTACCCTATTTCCCTAAGCGAAAACGTCCATTGGTTGTGTTTGAATGTATGTATGCTTTTGAATATGATTGATGTTTACCAGAAATGCATAAAATGCAGTAATAGTATTTACTAAGGACGAACGAGGGTAGGAGTTCAACGAAGCTTCACCGGTTCATCCCCACAAGACAACTACAAATCCCCAGCAGAGCAAATCTATCTTTATAGATACTTCGAGCTACATCTCCCTTTGAATTTATGTCCATCTCTTTTATCCTCAGTCAGGATACTCAGGAACTTATTCCTTCAATAGAAGTACGACAAACGAAGACGGGAGGTTATAAATACTATACTATCAAACAAGACGGGAACGAGGTCCTCATATTCTTCAACAACGAATCGAGATTTATTTTCCCTAGCCAGCAGTTGTTATATAAAGATATCTGGACGCTTCAGGATACATGATTCATACATACATCATTTACATCATACCATAGCATATTCATAAATGCATAATACATTTACTTAGATGCACCATGCCATGCATGCATACATATTGCATAAACTAACCTTTTCTTTGCAGGATGGTTATATGCAGATAAGATACTATCAACAGTTCACAACAGTTCAGAGACAATCTATACGAAGGTCTAGTGTTGATACTTAATTCAGAGATAATCGCTACGAAGATTTATTTCTGATGATCAATACTCAAGTTGTCCTTGGAAGGGTACGTAAATGATCTATACGAAGATCTGGTGCTAATCCAGGATATTTACAAGGGATATAATCGTCACAAAGATTTAATCCTGATATTCTTTTATCCTTGGATAGTAGGTAAACGGTCTATACGAAGATCTATTACCTAATCCAGGATATTTCCAGAAGAGATGATCGTTACGAAGATTTATTTCTACTGGTTTATTCAACAACTCAAAACAGTTCAGAGACGATCTATACGAAGGTCTAGTGCTGATACTTAATTCAGAAAAAAATCGCCACGAAGATTTGGTTCTGATACTTAAATTAAAGTATGTTCTTAGATATGATTCAGAGACGATCTATACGAAGATCTAAGCCCTGACACTTAATGAAGGATATTCTTTTTCCCCAGAGATAATGCATAGACGATCTATATGAAGATCTAGTGCTAGCATTCAGCTCAAACCATGTTGCATAAACGATTCAGAGACGGCCTATACGAAGACCTAGTACTGATATCCAGTATCAACATAAAGATATTATCACCTCCTGATATTATGGATGGCATCTATAAGCCCATCTCTAGTTCTTCCAAGTGGCATCTTCAAGCCCACTCAAGCATATACAACCAATCATCAGTATCACTTTATGCACCAGCGAGTGCAAATTTTTGAGCTTTTGTGTTCAATCCCCTTCAACCTTCCAAGTCACGAATGGCACATATGCCAATCTAACCCCTCAGGTTTCAGAAAATTGAACAGGGGCAGCTGTTGCACCCCAAAATTTGCCCTCACCTAGACAAGACATTGTGTATTAAGAGGTTCACAAGGTATCTCAAGAGTTTCACAAGGTTCACAATTAGTCAGAAAGTTTGACAATTCCCTCAGACAATGCATCCTCCTAAGCAATGCATCTTAAACTAGGGTTTTGGATTTCATCAGGCTAAATGGACTTCCAAGGCTTCAAGTGAGATTCATAGCATCCTATATTTCTTTAAGAATCCCTATGTCAATTTTCAAGGCTTTCCCAAAAAGTTTGCTCAGTCAGATGATCAGATGTGCAAAAATCAGTCAAAGTAGTTAAAAAGTCAAACTGGGGTCAACTGTGGTCAAACCAAAGTCAAACTTCATGATTTTTTTGCCAACATCAAGTTTATGAAGTAAAATTCATCATTTGATCAATTTTTGATCATGATTCATCAAGGAGATTTCATATCATCAAGAATCAGGAGTTTCTAAATTAGGGTTTTCACAGGAAAAGTCAACTGAACTTTGACCAGCCAAAACTTTCACATACTTCATCAAACATTTCCCATCAAAATCTCATTTTGAAGGAAATTGGATTCTCTACAACTTTGTGTCTCACAAGCCAAGCCCAAAAATGCTTCATTTGGAAGGTATGAGCTAAGACATTATAGGTCATTTTAAAAGTCAATAAAAAGTCAACATCTTCCAAAAGGCATAACTTGAGAATGATAAACGATATGGACATGAGACCAAAGAGGTTTGTTAGGGGACTCTTTAAGCTTTCCAAAATGTTCAAGAACACCTTCATAGCCTTAAAATTGAGGGACTTATGTCTTTGCAAAGTTGGGAAATTTTTGAGAGGTTTATGAAGCAAATGGGACCTTAGAACCAAATTTCTCCAAATGGGCTTGCATTTTTTTGACCCAATTACTACCATGACAACATGCACGAATTAAAAATAATTTATTCAAATTTTTATTCATTTTATTTTATTTATTATGATTTTATACATTAAAAATCATTTTAAATCAAAATAAAATATAAAAGTTTCAATATTTGATAGGATTTTGGTTCTAGAAATTCTTAAAGGACATTTAGAGATGATCGAAATCATATAAGATCATATCAACCAAAAATAGTAAGAAGATATCAAATTTTTTCAATATTTTGAAGCATATCTTTCTTCAATCTCAAGTGATCCAAAAGTCCAAAGGAGGATATGATTTTTTGACCTAATTAGCTCTTATTATATATGGACAACATGAACAAACACAAGGGACACGAATTTGGCAGCCAAGAGCATCATATTCAAACTTCAAAAAATCATACAAAAACTTGATTTCGGTTTCAAAGTTAGAGGTACTTTCAGGACAATTTAAAGATTGCAATAGCTTCCTGATGATTCATTGATCATGTAGCAACCATCATCATCATTCATAGTGCCATGAAAAGCCCAAACCGAATCAAACAATGTTCTTAAAACTCTTGTTTTCGATTTCATTAATTTGTGCATTGTTTTCAAATTTTGATCTAATATTCTTGTTTATAATGATGCTTAGATCATTTCTGGGCAAAGATATGAAGCTTCCATGGACAAATTCGCTAGATGCCATAGTTAGGGTTTCGGCCATCACTTTAGGGTTTTACGTTTTACATTGTTTATGAGCATTCTAAAGACATGGTTATAATGTATAAACTATGAGCAATTGATCTGTGTTGTTAATTTTTGTTATTACTATGGTTTTCATGGTGTTTCAAAAACATAGGTTCCTCTGGTCAAAGGTATGTGCAGGTAAATTCGCAGGAAAGGGTCTGGATAAATTCGCAGGTAAATTGAAGAAGATGACTGAAGGCTGGCGCGAAAATTCAAATTCAAATTTTGTTTATGCCTTTTATTTTATTTGTTTCATTGAAATAACATCAGCGCGCAAGTGGCCTAGTGGCTTTTGGTGTATGCATGTGGACGGCAGGACCTGGGTTCGATCCCCAGGTTCTTTCTTTTTTGTTCATTAATTTTCTTATTTTTCAGGTTTATAATATAAGGGCTTGGGTTCATTCCCTATCAACTAAGCCTGCGCAACCCAGTGGTTCATCCTCTTGATGGTAATGGGGAGGTCCTGGGTTCAAATTCAGGCCTCCCCCATTTTTTTTAAACTTGTTTTGTTATTTTTGTTTTTTAATTGTTTAATTATATATTATATTATCTAATTAATTTGTTTTATATTAAAATTAAAAACTCAATTAAAATGTTAATAAAAAATTATATTTTTGTAAACATCATAATATGTTTTTATAAATAATTTTGTATATAATTTTATTATTTGTAATTTGTAAATAATTTATTTAAAATTTTAATTAACTATTTAAACCTAAAACATAAACCCTAATTTTTCTTAAATAAAAATCTAAACCCTAATTTTTTCAAAACCCTAATTTTCTTAATCCTAATTTTTCATAACCTTTAAAATTTAATCTAATATTTTTATAAAGTATAATTAATTATTTATTATTTGTTTAATATGTAAATAATTAGTATTTGTTTATTATTATCATTAATTGTTCTATTTTATTCTAAAAAAATTTCTAAATATTCATTTAACTTAAAAATAATATTTTCTCTTTAATTTTTATTTTCTTCATATTTTTACTAACCCTTTCTTATTATTATTATTTCATTATTACTAACCTTTAAATTATTGCTTATTTATTATATTTATCATTATTGTTTCTATTATTATGTAATTGCGAAAGCTATGTAATAGTCATAGATTTATTTTTTGTCTCTATTTTATTTTTGTAAATATTTTTATTGCCATGGTTAGTAATTTTAGGGTGTGTATAACTATGTGTAATTAAAATAACTTAGATAATTAACCTTAAATAAGATAAATATTTGAACACTCACACTCACACACGTAAGTCGATCTTTGATCGCCATCTTGCACTTTCTAGGGTTACCTCTCATGTTGCCTATTTCTAAGGTCAAGTAAGGTGTCTTAAGCAAAGTCCCTTCACAAATATCATCAAGTCCCTTCAGTTTATAAGATCAAGTCCGTTCGAGGTTGCCTACGATAAATGATCTTGTCCCTTCGAATAAAAGATGATAAGTCCCTACGTATTGCTAAAGACACTTTTTATGTCATTTCCTTTTGGATAAAATAAAAGTCGGTGGCGACTCTTGCTATCCGCAACATTTAACTAAAGTCAGTTCTCCCACCGTGTTACGCCCCCTTTAGTTTTTACCTTTGTGTCTTCTTTTTGTCTCTCTTCTCATCTCATAATCAGAGACTAAACCTTTAAGGTTTTAAGACTTTGTGATTAGGGTTATGCCTGTATCCTTCTCTTAGGATGGAGTGTATAACTTTAATCCTAAGTGTTAAACCCTTAATTTGTTTAAACCTCTTAATCAATCCATCCTAATAATCACTAAGACAATAGCTTGTAACTTGGGCCTTGCATTAGGGTTCTATTTCTTCCTTTATTGGTTAAGAAAGACTAACCCTAGTGTTAATGGACAAGTCCTCCTCAAGTTGTCTTACAAACCATAAAATTCACTTATTAATCTCACCCTTAATTAAAATCCACTTTAATAAAGGTTTTTTTTGTCATGAGGTTAATCCCTAATCATGGATTAAGTTGAGGTATCTTCCTCAGCTTAAGTGCTCTCATCTATTATCCTTCTATTAGGATGGTGTAATGAGTCCACTAAATCCTTGATTATGGCTTAAACTCATTACTTAACACTAAACAAAAACTCAAAAACATCTAAATAATCACAAGTAGGTTAATGATCTTAATCCTACATCATCATGGTAATTAAGTTTGAGGTTTTTACTTCATACTTAAGGTATTTTCATTATCCCTAATCAAAGGGAGGATATGATAAATTTACTAACCCTTGGTTTAGGCTTAAGCTCATTAACTTATGACAAACACAAAAGGCAATAAAAGATTGAAAACATAAAAAACAAGCAATAATCGTCTCCTTCGGGATTCTTTTCTCATCATCTTCACTCACAAGCGAGAACTTGCTTCTTCCGTCTAATGCAAGACAGTTAGCACTCGAGCCAAACGAGTCATACACTTGAGCATAGACAAGTAAGTAGTTCACAAGTCAATTTATCTTTCAGTCTCTTTGAGTCGAACTACGGTGTTCTGACTTCCTCATTGCACGAGAGGATACGTAGGCATAACTTAACTGTTATCGAACAAAAGTCTCTGTGTCTTCCCCCTCTTTCAGCATTATCCTTTTAAGCCTCACTCCTGAGCATTTCACTTCACTTTCTTGCACTGGTTATTTTACGACGGATAATCTGGGTTCTAATACCTTCCCAGGTTGTAACCAACCCCCTTTCTCAGTTTCTCTGGTTCGCAACCGTCTTATCCATCTTTTCCCAGGTTTATGCAGCATTACCTTTCCTTCGGGATAAAAATGCCTATCTGGACACTCTTTTCACTTCACTTTCATTTCTCTCTTTCGCCGACCGTTCGCGCTTGTACCGGGATGCAAATCTTCGGGAGCGACATTCGGTTGCGAATGGGATGAGTTATGGAGGTTTAGGTAGCAATGGAAATCAGAAACTTTGCTTCTGTGTTTGAAGTAATCGGTTACCCTTTTAATGTCGTCATTGTCGTTTTCCTACTGACGTCGTTGCATGAGTTGAATCAAACTATTTCGTTGAGTATTCATGGTGTGACCGTAACAGAAATGGTAGTTCTACTTCGTCGCTTGTTGCAGTCTGTGATATGCATGTTGTGTCTGTTATGTGTTACCTTGAGTTGTGAACGGTGGGCGAACGTTACACATGTTTAGAAACCGCGAGTGAGAATCATATTGTCAGTTAGCATGGACTGGATTAGTAATTTTGAGTTGGATTATTTGTTATCAAAAGGAACAAGTTTAGTTGTGTTCGACCTTTTAGCCTCAGATAGGAAATCGATTGACACATGACTTTTGTGGAGGACTTTAGAGAATCATACTCTCTGAACTATAAGTCTGTTTTAGCTTTTGTTCGAAGTATTAGAGGATAAAGTGTTGGACTTTTCTTTGAGCATGTTTTGGTGGACGGAAAATGATCTGAATAGATGGTGTGTTATTATTGTGACCACTGAGGACCTAAATTGCAAAGTTATAAGAGACTCATGAAGTAGTGATTTTCCAGGAAACAATTTGGTATCTGGATTATCATGTGGATAAGAGGCGAACAACTGGTCAGTTCTTATATCGTTAATTCCCAACATCAGTTATGGACTCCTTAAGAGTAATACCAGATGTGTGCAGTTGAGTCGTACTCAGGGATATGGATTTTTAGTTACCATCCAGGTAAGAGTAAGAGATGGGTGTCCCGGAGTTAAGCATGTAAATTGGATAAAATGTTTCAAGTTTAGAAGTAAGAGAATTTTTATTCTAAGTGTATTTCCTATAGTAAGATACTAAAAGAAAGAAGTGTCTATTGTAAACGGTTACATTTTTGGTATAAGACCAAGTAGGATTGGTAAAGAAGTCATTTGACAAATTTTGAAATGACTTTAGTGATTGAAGGATTGTAATAAGAGTTTCGTTGGAAAATGGTAGGTGGTTAAGATTTCGCCAAGATACCTTATGGAATTTTGTCGAGTGTTAAATGTTCTGAAATCAAGTCAGAGTGTTATGTTTTGTGTTGTGATTCAATGAAAGGAATTAGAGTGGTATATTTTGTCCGAAGGAGAGATGAGCTTATGTGTTTCAGTATGAAACAACAGACGGATTACGAAAATAGTAAGTTAGAAGTTAACCTAATGTTCGAACAAGTGTATGATTAAGGACATGAAGTTTGGTTTGTTATGAAACAAGGACCTTGGACCGTGAAGTCATATTTGAATTTGAATATGATGGAATATGTAACAGCAGTAAGGATAAATATGGATCTAAGACAATGTTGTACACTGTGGTTATTGTGGGTTAAAGGAAATTCGAGGACGAATTTCAATTTAAGGAGGGGAGGATGTAATACCCCGTATTTAATTAAATGCTCTAGATAATATTAATTAAATATTAATAAGGTTTCGGTGTGCTCTGAGAGGTTTCAATCAAAATAATTAGAGCAACCGACGAACTTAAATTAATTAATTAAGTATTATCTGACTCAGAGGTTTTATTAAATATTCGACTCAGAGGCATTTTTGGATACTCTCAATTTTGGACTCATTAGTTAGTCTCACTAACTTATGGTATAAGATCACATTCCTCTTTTTTTTCTCATTATATAAAAACAAGAGTTTGGGAAAGAAAGAAAGAAAATAGAGGAGAATAAGAGAAAGAGGAAAAGGAAGAAGAAGAAGCTTAGAGCAAGAGAACCATGGATCATCATCATTCTTCTTCATCATCTTCATCAAACTCCTCGTCGATTACAAGGTGGGTTCTAGTTAGAAACCTTTTCTTTTAGAATTCTTGATTTTCTAAGAGTTAGGTTAAGTTGTGAGAAAATGATAAAATTGATAAATCGAAGTTTCTAACGGTTAAAATGCTGAAATAATCGGGTAGAATAGTCGGGTTATAAGTATATTAAACCTACTAAGATTGCTTGGATGATCCATTATGTATGGATTGAGTTTGGAGGGGTTTTATGTGTGTAAAACGCTCATTTTCAGCTTCTGGTGCAGTGGTAATCGGTTACCCTATGGGTAGTAACTGATTACCCATTGAAAAATTGAGTTTCTGGGCGAATTTTACACTGGTAATCGGTTACCCTCTGGGTAGTAACCGGTTACCACTGTTGTGTTCTGAAAAATGGTATTTCTTAGAAAATTCATAACTTTATACTCGGGTATCCGATTGAGGCAAACTTTATATCGTTGGAAAGCTAAGACAATATACTATCCAATGTGTAAACACCCCAAATTTTCCCTCACTAATTCCACACCATGGCTTGTGATCTTTCATGTTTGCATAAGCATGAGCATACCATCTCATATTGCATATTTTGTTTCATCTGCATCTAGGGTTTGTGATCTGAGCAATCCAAGGATCCATCTGAGCCACTCCAAATGCCTCCAAGCATTCCAAGAGGGTCCATGTGTGTTCTATTATCATATTAAATCCCTCAAAGTTCAAGGAAGTCAATAAATCACAAGAACTGGGAAAGCATGGAAGCAGAGCTAGGGTTTTCACTACATAGATGACCAAAATTAGGGTTTTGGTTTCAGAGGCCTTAACTCCAAATTTTTGGGTCATTATTGTTTCTAATGTTCTAAAGATGTTATAAGGATCATGTGTACCAAGTTTGATGAAGAAATTCATTGTGGAAGTCATCTGTTCATTGGGTAACTTCTTGAGCAAGTCAGAGCAAAATCAGGGCATCTGAGGCCCCCAACAATGGAACCAAAGGGGTATTTTCATAAAATTGAAGTTATATGATCTTTATTTGATCATTGAAGTGCTTGGAAGTCCAGAAAATTGAAGAAATTTGAGCTAAACCAAAAGTTGCCAAAAATGGAAATGACTTGTAATGGAAACTTTCCATTTTGGGAAAGTTTTTCAACCTCCTCTTTCTTGATCAAAAATGCTTCAAATGAAAAATTATTGGTCATGAAAGTTGTAGATTAGGTCTTTCCCTTTTCAAAAAGTACAAGAACATGTTCTAATTCATTATGGAACTCGAGTTATGATCCTTCAAAGTTGGCAAAAATCCTATAATTTTCAAGAATGCACCAAAGAGGATTTTTTGCAAAACCACTTGCCAAGCCATTTCATGACCTCTAATGCATCTCTAAACATCATACCATCATAGTGAAACTCATTTTGATCAGAATTGGCCCAAGAATCATACACTTTCATGCCTTGAACTTCAAGAAATTCCAAAAGGGCCAAAACTTCTCAAATTTGCAAAATGGTATGAATCTTCTCATACACTTGTGCCAGCATGCCAAATTTGTTTCTATGGACCTACTTGAACTTAGATGAGGCCAGAAACCCCTTGCAACCAAGCCTGCAATGACCCATACCTCAAGTACAACCAAACTTGACTTTTTGCAAAATCACCTATACCAATCAACATAGCCCACACAACTATTCTGACCTATCAAGACATGATATGTCGACTTTATGCAAGCCATAACATACAACACACAAGCCTAAAGCTCACACAAGCTCAGATTACACAAAATCTCTCTCAAACTTCATCTCTTCGAAACTCTCAACTCCCTCAACCAAAATCAAAAATTCTTTCACCAATCATCTCCACATAACCCCAGGATCATTTCCCAACCCTCACATTGGCCTGAAACCACCTCAAACAAAAACACGATTTCAGCTTCCCATGAACTGAAACTTTCAAAACAGTCCATACAAACTTGTTTCATGTTTGCCAGAAGCATCAAGGGGTTCATTGGAGTGGAAAAGCACCAAGAAAGTGGCCAGAAAGCTCCAGATAGCAAAGCTCCATCTCAGGTATACCTCAAGAACATTTTTTCCAGCACATTGATTTCTTGTTATAGAATGATTCTATGAGTTGCACTGATCATGCTGATGTGTTTAAAATTGAAAATGGTTGAGTATTGAGTATTTCATAGCTGTCTGAAATTTTGCCTGTGAAAATGTTTTGATTCGATTCTCTTGATTCATGAAAAATAAATGGATTTTATTGTTGGATTCTTGTTTAGGATGTTTAGTTGAGTGAATCTGGAAGGTTTGATGCATTTTTATGACGTATTGAGAGAGATAGCATGTGAGGTTGGCCGGAGATGATGACCGGAGCTTGCTCCGGTCACCTGAGATTAATTAGGGTTTCATTTCCCAATTTCATTGTGAGCCCTTGGATTGGGATTAGATTAGGCAGCGTACGGTCCAGATGAGTTCATTAACCCTAAACATTAATTAATTAGATTAATTAGATTTAATTGAATTAATTTAATCAGATTTGATCCCGGCCTTCAAAACACGCGCGCAGTCAATGGTTTCCCCCCAGTTTGAATCTCAGCCTTTGGATTGTCATACTTTTCCCTTTATTTCATTTTATTTTATATTTTATCCATTTCTTTTCATATAATTATTTAAAATAGTAAAAAATGATCAAAAAAATCTGAAATTTTTTATCAAGTCTTTTATTAATTTTCAGAAATCAAAAATATTTATATTTATATTTTTTGCATTAAAAAGGTATTTTTAAATCATGTAAATGTTTTATTTAATTATTTAATTGATTTTAATTAATTAAAAATACATTTAAGTATTTAAAAATCACCAAACAAATCAGAGAACATTCTTAGACATTTAGAAACATTTACAATCTCACCATACAAATTTCCTTTTGGTTTTAACCATGCTTTGACATTTTTCAATGAATTAGGGTTCTTAAAATTGTTCATTTTCTAACCCTAACTTCAAAAATTCATAACTTTTAAACCAAGTTGAGTTTGTGAATGGTTCTTTTTGCATTGTTCTATGCATTGCTTCTAGCATCCAAAAACATTTTTGTTTCATTTTTATCTTGCATTTTCAAATTATTTGGTATTTTACATTAAAGATCACCCAAAAAACCCTAGAAACTTAGGAAATTCATAACTCCTTCTAGGTTTAGCTTCTGACCTCCCCCTTGGATGGTAACCTAGTATAGGTTTAGGGTTTGTTTGAGTGTGATTTCAAATTTTTATCATGTCATATGCTTCTGTTTTGTTCATGTGCATCTCATACTTCCATAAAACCCTAATTTCTCATGTTCATTTGCATTCATCTTGCATATGCATCAATACATGAACTTGCCATGACATTTCTTGCATTCTTATGCCATCTTATACATCTTAGGACATGCTAGAATCATGCTTGATCATTTCCTCATTCATTTGCCATGATTTGTATCCATTTCATTTCATTAACTTTCATGAACTTTCAAACTTCAAAGCATGCTTCCATTTGCATCTCATCTTGGCATGATCATAAATATGCACTTTGTATGCCTTTGCATCATGTCACATGACATAAATATTGCATAAACACTTATGACTTTGTTCATCTCATCTCATTTCATCTCATTTCATTTCATTTCTATATATTTTGTATCTTATGCATCTTGTGCTAACATTTTCAGGTGGTAAGTTAATTTGAGAAGTGGATTTGCCTTCACTTCTCATTTCTCTTCATCTTGTCCATATTGCATCTTTGCTGTATTTTTGATTGTCTTTGAGTGGGCTTTCTCACTTGTGTTCATCTCTCACTTTCTTTCTTTAAGTTACTTATCTTCTTCAATGAAGTAAGTAACTTATATCTTCTGCTTCTTCCTCCTTCCATATGCTTCTTCCATTGGTGGCTTCCTTGAAGATCTTTCTTAAGCCTTACAAACCATAGGAACACCCAAGCATGATAATAATTAGGGTTCTGATTAGTCCCCCTTAGTTTTTACCTTTGAGTCTTCTTTGTGTCTATCTTCTCATCTCATCATTAGAGACTAAACCTTTAAGGTTTTAGGACTTTGGAATTAGGGTTATGTCTGCATCCTTCTCTTAGGATGGAGTGTATAACTTTAATCCTAAGTGTTAAACCCTTAATTTGTTTAAACCTCTTAACCAATCCATCTAATAATCACTAAGACATTAACTTGTAACCTGGGCCTTACATTAGGGTTCTAATTCTTCCTTTATGGTTAAGAAGGACTAACCCTAGTGTTTAATGGACAAGTCCCCCTCAAGTTGTCTTACAAACCATAAAATACACTTCTTAATCTTAACTCTTAATTAAAATCCATTTAATAAAAGCTTTGTTTTGTCATGAATTTAATCCCTAATCATGGATTAAGTTGAGGTATCTTCCTCAGCTTAAGTGTGCTCATCTATTATCCTTCTATTAGGATGGTGTAATGAGTTCACTAATCCTTGATTATGGCTTAAACTCATTACTTAACACTAAACAAACACCCAAAAACATTTAAATAATCACAAGTAGGTTAATGATCTTAATCCTACATCATCATGGCAATTAAGTAGAGATGCTTATCTCATACTTAAAGTATTCTAATTATCCCTAATCAGGGAGGATATAATGAGTCTACAAGCCTTTGATTTAGGCTTAAGCTCATTAACTTATGTAAAACACCAAAAACAATAAAAGACTGAAAACACAAAAACAAACAATAATCGTCTCCTTTGGGATTCTTTTCTCATCACACCCATTCATAAACGATAACTTGCTTCTTTCGTCCAATGCAAGACAGTTAGCACTCGAGCCAGACGAGTCATACACTTGAGCATAGGCAAGTAAGTAGTTCAAAGTCAATTCTTTCAGTCTCTTTGGGTCGAACTACGATGTTCTGACTTCCTCATTTCACGAGAGGATACGTAGGCATAACTTAACAGTTATCGAACAAAAGTCTTTGTGTCTTCCCCCTCTTTCAGCATTCTTTTCTAAGCCTCAGTTCCTGAACATTCACCCTTTTGCACTGACACTTGTATATTTCTTTTCCAGCTTTTTTTGCACACAGATAGCACATACCCTACCCCTTTTAAACACAATCTTTTAAGCGTGGATCCCGTCGAGTACGACGGACAATCTGGGTGCTAATACCTTCCCAGATTAAAAATATTACTTTGGAAGCGGAAAATAATTATTTATTTTATGCCGATTAAAAATAATAATTTCAATTCCTCTTTTAAAGCTTATTAACTTCTTCTTCCTTTATCCGATTTTTACAATTAACCGTAATTTTGTAAAGTTAATGAATTGGGGTAGTAATCTATTGTGAAAGGTATGCCTAATCACAAGGATTGATTGAAAGTAGATACATGAGATTATTGTGAGAATTGTTAAATGGTGATAATTAAACTAAAATGTTAGAAATTTGTAATTGAGAACTATATAATTAACAACATCAAGAATGGAGAAGAGTCAGGAATTCTTACCATAAACCAATAGTGTGGCCTAGTATTGTGACTAGAAATTGTTAGATGGTATGAGTTGTGAGATGACTAGTTTTACCTAGGTTGTTGTGAATCGTTAGCGTGCTATACACTAGGCCTCCGGAATAGTCTTGTGTAAGTCTTGAGGTGGGTTATCTTTAGTCCCACGAGAAACATCTGTAAGGACTAGAGATGTGTATGACACGAGGTCCTCCGTAATTTCTTGAGTAAGTCTTGAGGTGTGTTATCCTTAGTCCCACGAGAAGCATCTGTAACGGCTTGAGGTACTTCTTAGTGAGACAGGGATAGTGGTTGATTTATGTAATACGCTAGGTCCTCCGTAAAGTCTTGAGGTAGGTTATTCTGAGTCCCACGAGAAGCATCCGTAAAGACTTGAGGTATGTATTACACTGGGACCTCCGTAAAGTATTGAGTAAGTCTTGAGGTGGGTTATTCTGAGTCCCACGACAAGCATCCGTAAAGACTTGAGTTGTGTATCTTAATAGATCCTCCATAAGGTCTTGAGTAAGTCTTGAGGTGGGTTGCTTTGAGTCCCACGAGAAGCATCTGTAAAGGCTTGAGGTGAGTACTACACTGGGTTACGCGTGAAGTCTTGAGTAAGTCTTAAGGTGGGTTATTCCGAGTCCAACGGGAAGCATATGTAAAGACATGAGTGAGTGTGATATCGAGTCCTCCGTAAGGTCTTGAGTAAGTCTTGAGGTGGGTTATCTTTAGTCCCACGAGAAGCATCCGTAAAGGCTTGAGGTAGATGTTTCACTCGTTTAGTAGCGTAAGATTTGTATGGACCGTTTGTTCCATCTCGTACCGGATCCTTTTGAGAGGTAATGTTAAGACTTGAGTTAGGTTTGATAGAACCCTTAGAGCCGAGAGAACTCTAAGATAGGGAACTCACTAAGATGTTGTTATCTCACCCCACTATTGTTGTTGCTTTTCAGGTTTCTTTTGCAGGTTTGATTTATAAGTGGAGCTATGCTCGGGATATTTCAAGTGAAGCATATTCTTAGTTTTTCGCTGTGTATTTCTGTATCTTTGTACAATAATGGATATTGCATTGATCTTAGTATTTTATTTTAGTATAATTTCCATGTCTTGTGCCATTTTAGTATTTGTTTTAGAATTGGTCAAAAATGTGATTTATGCTATTAGGCATCTTATGATGGTGTCAATACCAAAAATTAACACTTGTATGATATTATTCTAGATATATATTGGATGGGCGTTACACTCGAGACTTTCACCCACAAAGATTTTATTGATGGTCCCATCACTCCCTTCATCTGACCCTTGCTTTTTTTGTGAAACATCATAGTCACCTGCTACATGAGAGGGTTTGCTAAACTTAACAACTTCCTCCTCGGAACTACACACCCACAAGCTCTTATATTCATCAGAGGATTCAACAGTGTTTGGTGAAGAGTAGTCTCCATCCACCGCCTTAGTCTAAAATTGATGGTGGTTACAAAAGTCTTCTACCAACAAGACATTGAACGGGAGATTCTTGCATATTACCACAAGTGTCTCATTCAGTATCAAGGATAACTTTATCTTAACACTAAAACGAGCCGCTTTCAACATTTATTTGTTAGGGGTATATTCATCTATTTGAATTAGTTTTCCCACAAATTCTGATATAGCCTGAAGAGTATGAGCATTCCATAAGGCACACGGTAGTCCATGACACTTAACCTAAGCTAACCTCTCAACATATACCTCCTCCATCGACCTAGTTCGAATTGAACTAAACCATCTAAGAATTTGAATCTCACAATTCTAATAAGGCGCTACCCTTCTTCTCTCTTACTGTATTAGTTTTTAGTTTTTTAAGTCAATATTACATTTGTTTTATTTTAGGATTAAGTTTCAATCAAACTCACACCCCATGATCATGTAAATCTTTAGTATTTATCTTACTAATTTTTATTAGTAGTTAATTATTTAGTTAGAATTCTAATTGATTTGCTATAATTTTAGTTGATTAATTATTGAATTATTAAGTGATTGATTTATTTGCTTTGTCATTGTATTGCTATTTCGGAGCATAAATTGATTGTGCTTTTGAGAACCGTAGGGATGCATAAAGTGATGCTCGACTTCTCATAGAGTGATTATAACATTGAATCTGCTCTAAGATAGTTAAAGAGCTACATTTCGATGCTTTCGATTTAATCTCGAGACCCGTTGCTTCATGTATAGTTTAAAACATTTCACACACGCTTCCTCTTGGGCCCATAGAATGAACCCTTTTTATTTCAGTGCAATCTCGTGTATTTATTTCTTATTTCGCTCCCCCATTCTGATGTACGGTTTTTACTTTCTCGTTTTGATTATGGTTTCGTTCACTAGGAGTACCCTTAGGAACTATGATCGATCTCACTTATTTCGTGAACCCTTGGTCCAACGCCAAGTGGAAACCCAAGTACACTTGATCCATATATTAAGTTCCATCCAACTCTTTCAAAGTCGAGCGCATCGCGCCTCAGAATCAATTCTAAACCCTAAATTTGATCCATCGTGCGTCACCATCTACCCTAAAACTCTAAAACAAACACGTTTTTTTTATATCAAATTCTCCATAGTCAAATAACGAAAGAATTGAGTTCTTGGAGTATCGCATTTCTTGAATTCTTGAACGCTCTTGAGGCTCGCTCTTTGAGTTGTGGTTCATTCACTCTTTCGTTCTTAAAATACTTAATCTTTTCCTAATCAAATAACGAAAGAATTGAGTTCTTGGAGTCCCGCATTCCTTGAATTCTTGAATGAACGCTCTTGAGGCTCGCTCTTTGAGTTGTGGTTCATTCACTCTTTCGTTCTTAAAATACTTAATCTTTCCTAATCAAATAACGAAAGACCTGAGTTCTTAGAGTCCTGCATTCCTCGAGTTCTTGATTGAACGCTCTTGAGGCTCGCTCTTTGAGTTATGTTTCATTCTCTCTTTCGTCTCTAAAACACCCTCAACCATCGAATCTTAAACCAATGCGAATAATCATTCTAACTCAAAACACAACACGAATACTCAAACCATTTTTCGTAATCAAATCACGAAAGAACTGAGTTCTTGGAGTCTAGCATTCCTTGAATTCTTGAATGAATGCTCCTGAGGCTCGCTCTTTGGGTTGTGATTTATTCACTCTTTCGTCCCATAAAACATCTTAATTCACATATCAAATAACGAAAGAACTGAGTTCTTGGAGTCTAGCATTCCCTGAATTCTTGAATGAATGCTCCTGAGGCTCACTCTTTGGGTTATGATTCATTCGACCCTTCGTTCCTAAAATACTAAACAAGATCAAACATCTTTCTCTAAACGAACATTGTTTAAATATATCCCTTCTATCGCGCAAATAAGTTAGTGCTTCAGCCACCCATAGCGAGCAGACAAGCCAACGCTTAGCCATTAGAGAGCGGTTTAAACACTCAAGCATTGTTTAAATCCTTTCTATCTCTCAAACAAACTAGCTCTTCAACCTCCTATCCCAAGCAGACAAGCCAACGCTTAGCAGTTAGAGAGTGATTTAAACAATCGTTCATTAAAAAACACCAACCTACCCGTAGTTAGTCGAACAATTACGCTCTGATTCCTCAACGAGGATACGTAGGCACGTGGATCCCATTCCTTGGCGAGCCCACTAACAACTAACTCCCCCTTTTTCTCTCGCCCTTGTTGCGACCGAGACCATCCAAACCGTAGTACCACGAACTACGGGGCTCTGACTTTCTCATTGCACAAGGGAATATGTAGGCATAAGAATCGTAATTCTTGCCGAGCACCCTGGGAACAAAATCACTCATTCTCCATACTCGTTTACCCCTAAGAAGAAGACAATATAAGTTAGCATTCGATCGCAATTTAGACTAATTAAGAGGTTCCCGTTTAGTACAACAAGCGTGAGGGGTGCTAATACCTTCCCTTTTGTAACCGACTCCCGAACCTAGAATTTGGTTCCAATGACCAAGTTCTTTTTTATCTATATCTTTATTTTCTTTCGTTAGAATAAATAGAATTAGGTGGTGACTCTGTTTGTTTTTTCGCATCCTTCGCGAGGATCGTATTTTTCGAGATACGATAATTATTTAATTAGAATATAAAATTATTTTATTTTATTTTATTTTTAATGTCAATTAACTAAAACTATATAAATATAAAATGGAAAAATACTCAAATTGATACCTTAACTCTACATCAGGGTCCAATTTGGTCCCTTATCTTTAAAAAGTGTCAAAGTAATCCTTTAATTGTTCAAAAAGTTCCATGTTAGTCCTTTCCGTCAATTTTTTACTAACGACGTTCATTTTTTCATGCTGACATCTAACGTGTCATATCTTCATATGACGTGGCATACGACGTGGCATATGCTACCAAGACCACCAAAATTTTAAGAAAAAAATCCAAATTTTTTTACCACCACGCATATTGGGTTACCTGTGCAGATATACCACCACTAAGCCATTTTACATTTTTTTATTTATTTTACAAATGAAATATATTAATTCCCTAATTGTTTGGTAGAATGAAACTAACAAAAAGACATATTAAATACCTAATTTTTTCGAAGAATGAAACATATTAAATACCTAATTTTTTTTCTTATGTACTTTTATCTAGGATGTTTAATTATACAACTCATGAAGATTAAATTGTCTTTAGCTATTATTGGAGCAATATATAGCTACTGTCTAATTATTCTTCGTTCTATATACTTTCTCTTCCTTAAGTGTTTCACTAGAAATTCAGTATCTAGAAGAACAGCGTATAATCATTTGAGTTGATTCACAACAAAATGAAAATATCAATACTGGTGGCACCAACATCATGCAACAGTTTATGAATTGTATGGATGAGCTTAAGAAGAATAATTCAAACATTGCCAATATACTTTTAAAGAAGGTGAAAGGAAATTCTAAATTGGTGGCAACTGATCATGATTTCATAGTTGATGCCATTGCATTTGATATATGTTTCACTAAGGTTTGTCATGGAGCAACGATAGATCTGTTAAATGTTGCTGATTTGTTTGCAAATAGAATCACTTCAGCAGGGCATTTGTTAAAATTTCTCGACTTGTTTGAGACTATAGATGATTTGATTCCCCAATTGGAATCATTGCTTACTGATTCATTGGTGAACGAAGCAATAAAAATAAAGAGCAAATTAGGTGAAATAACTAGAGACATTTTCATGGAGTTTAGGTGAAATAAGTAGGAGAATACTCCATGGTTGTGGCTGATGAAGCAGGATATTTAGTCTGTTAGAGGGCATGTTAGTAATCAATTAGTTAGTGTTACTCGTGGCAAATGAAAACATTTTTATCACCACAAACTTGTTCTAATGGTTTTGTGCTCTATATATCATTGTAAATATATCAGCATGTGTTCAATATATTTATTTTAAACATTAAGATCATATAAAACTTCTAAAAAATTAGTGTTTTTATTACTGAGAGTGTTTTTGTTGCTGATAATAGTTATGATAATGGTAATAGAATTGTTAACAAAAAGTCTGAAGTGGTGTAGTGGCTAGATATGTTGTCCAACAATTAGATGTACATAGGTTTGAATCTTAGTTAAAGCAAAATATTTTTAGAATTTTTATGGGTATTTAATGACCTCACATGCCATGCGCACGACAAGTGCAATGTCAGATGCCACATGTACGACCATGTGCAATATCAGATGCCACCTAAGCAAAACTTGACGCCGTTAGTAAAAAATGGACGGAAAGGACTAACGTGGAACTTTTTGAGTTAGTAAAAAATGGACGGAAAAGACTAACGTGGAACTTTTTGAATAATTAAAGGACTAATTTGACACTTTTTAAAAATAAGAGACCAAATTGGACCTTGATGTAGAGTTAATTGATCAATTTGGGTATTTTGCCATATAAAATAGAGGCTCTTGACCATTGTCTTGGTGACCTACCCCTGGCTTTGATAGAATCTAATTATAATATTCTCTTGTCTTATTTAATTTCATTACAAACATTTTAAAGTACATTGCCATAATTGAAAAAACTATGAAATTAAAAAAAAAATCAAATAAAAATATAATTATTTTCTGCCATCACAAGAACTAATTGGCAGGTATGAAACAGTAAAGTATATTAAGTAGATTTATTTTGCTTGCGTAAGAAATCATGCACAATATAAGGGTCCTCTATTGGTTCTTTCTCCATATAATCATATACACATCTGTTGTTCATGCACATGTGCTTGAGAAAAAAAATTGGTGGACAATCCAAATCTTTTACACAGGAAAGAAACTCTGCAATAAAGAAATAGAAAAAAATATCATTCAAATGAGATAGAAAATTATAAAGAGGTGTGGAAATTTCAATTACCGTCAATAGTCTTTACAACAACAAATAGGGAAAGAAATAAAGTCACAGCATATACAAATGTGAGAGTTTTATTCATATTTTTATCTCTTTGCTTGCAACAAATATAATTTTATTTGACACCCTTATTATAGTGTTTAAACTTCATGAAATGCCAAAAATATTTTAATTTTTTTACCTATTAAAGAGCTGTAAAAAACTTCCTTAAAATTAGAAATTTTAATGTGTTTTTCCTTTCAAAACATAAGAATTCATTTTTAAAAAAAATTAATGTTTCAACCTTTGAGGATAGAAAGAGGGGATTTTAATAATATTAATAATGTTGTACAATTGACATATTTATACCAAAGAGAACTGTTTGATAGGATTTTTTTATATATAATTATTTAATCCCATGGACTTGGGTATAAAATTTTATAATTGTATTGTTTCAGCTTTCACATAAATTATATGATTTCCATCTACATAAAAATAGATTATTGTTTTTGCCACCATATTATGCTATTTTTATATTAGGGTTTATGAAATGAGTCATAAATCTCAATCCACTATTTTTTTTAATAAGCAATATATATATATATATATATATATATATATATATATATATATATATATATATATATATATATATATATATATATATATATATATATATATATATATATATATATATATATATATATATATATATATATATATATATATATATATATATATATATATATATATATATATATAGGGAGCATATCTAGTGAGAATGACATTTTTATGTGAGAACATGAGAATGAATCTGAACCATTAGATTTTAAAATTAATGGTTGAGATTATGTTTCATTTATTTCTCTCTCCATCATTATTAAAATAAATGAATTAAATTAAAATATTATAATAAATGACAAATAATCTCAACCATTAATTTTAAAATCTAATGGTTCAGATTCATTCTCATGTTCTCACATAAAAATATCATTCTCACTAGATATGCTCCCTATATATATATATATATATATATATATATATATATATATATATATATATATATATATATATATATATATATATATATATATATATATATATATATATATATATATATATATATATATATATATATATATATAAAATACAAAGGGGTATAATTAATTTTATAATTGTATTGTTTCAGCTTTCACATAAATTATATGATTTCCATCTACATAAAAATAGATTATTGTTTTTGCCACCATATTATGCTATTTTTATATTAGGGTTTATGAAATGAGTCATAAATCTCAATCCACTATTTTTTTTAATAAGCAATATATATATATATATATATATATATATATATATATATATATATATATATATATATATATATATATATATATATATATATATATATATATATATATATATATAATACAAAGGGGTATTCGACCCGTATATAATCAAAAGAGATTAATCCACAAGACTCCGGAAACTATAACAAAAATTCTTTAGGGTGCGTAAACCAATCATAATAATTACAACTAAACGTCTTCCTATGTTTCTTTCCAATCCACACCACCAAGAAGACAAAATAATATTTTGAATAACTTGTTCTTCTTCCCAAAATCCATCATTGAATAGAATTGAATTCCTACAAAGCCAAATATTCCAACAAATAACCAACCAAAGAGCCACACTAATTTTGGAAGCGATTTTCTTTAACCTCAAAACATTTACCCAATTGAAAAAGTGATCAATAATATGAGTATAAGTACTCCCCTAAATGCCCAACCGATAATACATAAATTTCCAAACAATATGGCTTTTGCAACATCCAACTATAGTGTGAAAAAGAGATTCTTCCTCCATGAAACATAAAACACAAACTAAATAATGAGAGAAATATAGATGATACCACAAACATTTAAGTTATCTCTCGTCGGAAGTCTATTATGAAAGATCCTTCACTCAAAAATAATTGTTTTAAGAGGCGATAAAGCACCCCATAAAAGATTAAAAGCATACGTGGAAGGCCTTGTAATTGATCTGAATAATCTAGAGACATCAACCAAACATATCCGGATTTTACAGTATACACCCGAGAAGAATCATAAGGCCAATGATATTCATCAATACCATTCAGTTTAATCTCAACCGAATCAAGAAGATAACGAAGCTCCTCGAATTCTAACTTCAAGATGTCGTCCGCCGCTCTAAGAGCTAAGAATGGAACAAATGAATTAACATCCCATAACCAAACATTTTCATTCCAACTCCCTAATTCCACAAAGAAACCTTGTTTCCTAGAAGATGCCTCCCAAAGAGAAGGAAATAAATAGGAAAGAGTCTCATTTCCAATCCGTTTAGATTCCCAAAAATATAATTTTTTGCCATTATTTAATTTACCATGTAAAAGGGCACCAAAGTGTTTGTCACCAAACTTAGAGATTATCTTAAAAAGATCTCTCCACCAAAGTGATGACATCAAGTTATAATTTGGCAATTCACCAATAATGAAAGGAAAAACATAATCATTATATATGTCTCAAATCATTCCTCCATAAAAAATCTTAGGTACTAACTATCTTCCACACCCATTTTGCCATTAAAGTTAAATTAAAATTCCATATGTCTTTAATACTAAAACCACCCTCCTTTTTATTCTTGCAAATCACATTCCAACTAATCCACGAAATTCCTCTTTTACAAATTGACCCATTCCAACAGAAACTTCTTTGAATTGTGGTAATGATCTTTATGACTTTGGAAGGCATAATGAAGAAAGACGTGTAATGAATAGGTAAATTAGATAAAAACCGATTTGATAAGCGTCGATCTACCTCCCATAGACATAAACCGGACCTTCCAATAAGCTAATCTAATCTTAATCTTATCAATCACCGACTTCCAAAAACTAATTAGTCTACGATTACCTCCAATCATGATGCCAAGAAACTTGAAAGGACAACAACTAATCTTGCATGAAATAAACATTTCCGCCGCTACCATGAATCCATCATCCATCCCAAATCCAATAATGGAACTTTTTCCAAAATTGATGGCTAAGCCCGAACAAAGTTGGAAACCCTTCAAAATAATCTTTAGAGACCAAATATTGTTCCAAGAGCCTTCACCTAGAATAACTGTATCATCTTCATATTGTAATAAATTTAAACAAGTGTCTTGATTATAGGTAATACCTTTAAAAGCTTGTTTAGTCACTACTCTATCCAAAAGAACTGCTAGGCCTTCAGCCGTTATTACAAAGAGAAATGGAGAAAAGGGATCTCCTTGACAAAGACCTCTCGAAACAATAAACTCATTAGTAGGGCTTCCATTAACCAAAATGGACATAAAGCTCTACATAACACCACCTTTAATCCAAGATATCCACTTTCCACAAAAACCCATATACTCCATCACCTTACAAAGATAAGACCAATCTACACAATCGTAAGCTTTTGCAAAATACACCTTCATCAACAAGGCTTTCTTCATACTTCTCTTAGTAAAATCCATCGTTTCTTTTAAAGCAAGAATTCCATCAAGAAGGCTTCTTCCTTCAATGAAAGTGGTTTGAGAGATGTAATAATACTTCCCATGACCTTTTTGATCCTATCAGCAAGAATCTTGGAAACCACTTTGTACACACTCCCAATCAAACATATAGGTCTATAATCATCAAGGGATTTAGGATTGTCAGATTTGGGAATAAGAGCAAGGAAATAAGAATTTAGCACTTTAGGAAGACAACACCTTTCGAAGAATTCCAAAACACAATTAGTAAAGTCGCCACCAACTATTTCCCAACAGTGTTTGAAGAAAACGAAATTGAATCTGTCAGGACCTGGAGTTTTACCACCACTACAAATGAAAACTACTCTCCTAATCTCGCCAGGGTTGACCTGCTGCTCTAAATACTTACTATCTTCAATAGAAATTTTTTTAAAACCTTCCTGACCCAGTATCATCATAGCCCTATTCGTTTTCTGAAACCGATTCTGAAAATGATAAAAAATAGCTTGTTTGATACCTGTCACATCTTCCACTATCCGATCATCCATATTAACCGATGAAATAGAATTAGAAATGAATCTCTTTTTAATAGCTGCATGAAAGAATTTTGTATTATAGTCTCCTTGTTTAATCCATTTAATACGAGCTTTTTGATGTAAAAGACTTTTCTTAAACCTTAGTTTACTCCACATGTCATCCATTGCCTTACATCTCACCGAAAGATTTGCCTCATACACCTTACCATCATGTTGATCAATCAAGTCTTTGATATCATTGATAACTTGGACATTTTCGGTAATATTAGTATCAATCCAACCAAAAACTTTTTTGTTCCACCATTTCAAATTTGTTCGCAATGAATGAAGTTTCTTTGTAAATATAAAAGATGCATTCCCATGATATACATAAGTCTCCCAAGATTCTTTCACAAATTTCATAAAATATGGATGATCAAACCAAAAATTCAAAAATCTAAATGGTTTTGGTCCCCAATTAATATTCCTAGCAGATATCCAAACAAGTCTGTTGTCCGAGATGTCTCTATCTCCAACTCTTTGACTTACTGCATTCCACTCATTCAATAATCCATTAGAGACAATAAATCTATCAAGCCTACTACATGATTTACCTAAGGTATTAAACCAAGTATATTTATTAACTATAACTGGTAAGTCGATGAATCTAGAAAGCTCAATGAAGTCTCCAAACTCCTCCATATTCCTTTTACTTAAATTCGAGTTGCCCACCTTCTCACTAGCACACTTAACAGCATTAAAATTACCACCAATCACCCATTAGCCAGCTTCCATAGACGACTTGAGATGTAAAATTTGACTCCACAAGTTTCTTTTATCCGCCATATTAAAAGGAGAGTATATTTTTACAAAATAGCAGTTAACTACTTTCCAAATAGCATTTAAGCCTAGAAAAACCTTACCTTTAAAGTTGTATAAAGGTTGTATAAAATTGATCCTCCATATAGTTAAAATACCACTTGATAATCCTTCTTCATTTGAGTATGACCATTGACACGAGCCATTCCCCCATAAACTCGACACCAACTCATCCATAATATTAGAACTTTTTGTTTCTTGTAAAAATAACAAATTCACCCCAATCTTTAGCACTAGCTCCCTGATTTTCCTCCTTTTGTTATTAGTACCACACCCTCTAATGTTGTATGTCAAAAAAAATCATGATTTACTACTAGCAACATCCTTCTTACTCTTGGTTTTCTTCTTGACTTCTAGCTTGCGAATAACCGATTCAGCAACATCATCTTCTAAATTTTCCTCCATCCAAGATTTTTAATAGAAACCCATATTTTATTAGGTAAGTTATCCAATTTCTTTTTAATTATGGAATTTCTTTTCAAAACATCAGAGTCTCCTATCAAATCTACCACCAACTCTGATCCATCAGAATGGTTAGATATGGAGTCTGAAGACGAATCGTTGTTAATCAAAGCCTGTGATTTCTCCACTAACCGTCCAGAAACCCCTTCTATTTTATTATCGGCAAGAAGAAAAGTAGAATAGTATGAGGGAGCAAATGGTATCTTGATTTTTTGATAAATTTCATCAATCAACTTTTTCTTTCTAACTTGCTTTTTTTCTTTAATATGGGTGTCGGCAATATTGAGATCATGTTCTACCCCCAAGTCAACACATAAATCAATTCTCTTGGGATCATTAGACTTATGGAACCTAATGGGAGAAAGAAAAGCATTATGAGGACGCGTACAATCTGCGTTGTTATTAGTACTTTGCAGTAAGTCTACACTTTTATGAATAACAGTAGGTAAATCGCATAAAGGTCCCATATGCTCAGTAGCATTAATGAGCGGACAAGAGTGATGTTGATTAGATACCATACTAGACCCCACAATACTCTTGGTGTTATCAATATCTTTAATGTAATCAGCCCTTTTATCCATAATACTCTTGATGCAATCAGTACCTTTAATGTAGTCAACCCCATTATCCGCTGGGTGAGAGAGAGAATTTTCTAGGGACTCCATACTTGTGTTGGATGAGGTAGTGTGGATAGAGTAGGAACTACAACCTTCTGCATTTTCTGAGAAGTAATCACCACTTGTCATATTATTTATTTTATCAAGATTTTCACCCAAAGACTAGTCCAACGCTTCTACCGATGCCATATGCAATTGACTAGGCTTGATAAAGCCACCTGCTATTCGAGAAAGCATATAAGACATTTATTTTTGAATTTGAAAATTTTAGTCCATCTCATTTCCAATATCACTACCTTTAACCCTATTAGAACAGAACTGTAACAATAAATTTGGAATGAAAACGTGATAATTTTATTGATGTTTTGCTTCTCTTAAATAACCTAAGTACAACTGAAAAATCCTAACATTTAGGAATCAATTACTACTCTGTTCTCCTACAATATAGTAACCGACTACTACTCAGTTCTCCTACAATATAGGACTGAATTATTCAACTAAAGACTTGGTAAAACCCTAACAAACTAAATTATTCAACTACAGACCTTAACAAATCCTTCCCTAAACTGCATGCTGAGAGCAGAGCAGTTTAATTAGGAACCTCCAGCACTCCTAGCATCTTCCTTAATCTTGTGAATGTGTTGAGCTTAAGTGGCTTTGTCATAATATCGGCTACTTGATCTTGTGTTCCACAATGTATTAGCTTCACTCTTCCCTCTCTAGTTTGATCCCTCAGATAATGAAATCTTACCTCAATATGCTTGCTTCGACCATGAAATACCGGATTCTTTGAAAGTTGAATTGTAGAACTGTTATCACATCTAATTACAATACAATCATCATGATTCTTTCCAATCTTGTCAAGTATTCTCTTCATCCAAATTCCTTGAGTTGCACATGATACTGCTGCTATGTATTCGGCCTCTGTGGTTGACAGAGCAACAATGGGCTGTTTTTTCGAACTCCAGGCAATGGCTCCTCCACACATTAAAAAAACAAAACCTGATGTACTTTTGCGATCATCTAGATCACCGGCATAATCGCTATCTGTATATGATAGCACTTTCTCATCTCCTCCTCGTCTGTATAATATTCCAAACTCCATTGTACCTTTAATGTATCGAAGAATCCTCTTTACAACCTGAAAATGTGCTTCAGTAGGTGCAGCCATGTATCGACTAGCTAGACATACAACAAACATCAAGTCAGGTCGTGTAACAGTGAGGTACATTAGGCTGCCTATCATTTGTTTGTAGAGTGTGATGTCTACCTCGGCTCCTCCTCCTTTCTTTGAGAGTTTCACACCTGGTACTATGGGATTGCTCACTCCATTGATGTTCTTCATACCAAATCTGTCAAGAATATCTCTTGTGAACTTTCGCTGACACATGTAAATTCCCTCTTCTTTATGCAGCACTTCCACTCCAAGAAAATACCTCATTTTCCCAAGATCAGTCATATCAAAGTTTCTTTTCATTGATTCTTTGAATGAAAGAAACATTCTTTCACAGTTTCCAGTGAAGATTAAGTCATCTATATAAAGACTGACAATTAAAATATTACCTCTGTTTTCAGTTTTGATGAACAAGGTGTGTTCGAAGTCACACTTTTCGAATCCCTCTTCAGTAAAGTATTTTTCAATCTTGCTGAACCATGCTCTTGGAGCTTGCTTTAGCCCATACAATGCCTTTTTCAGCCTATATACCTTCCCTTCTTCTCCTTGCTTAACAAACCCTTGTGGCTGCTCGACATACACCAGCTCACTAAGCTCTCCATGTAGGAATGCACTCTTTACGTCAAGTTGGTAGATGTACCAGTTCCTTTGTGCCGCAGTTGCTGTAATGAGTCTGATTGTATCCCACCTTGCAACTGGTGCGAAAACTTCGGAATAGTCTACTCCAAACCTTTGAGCATATCCCTTCGCTACTAGTCTGGCTTTGCATTTATCTACATGTCCATGCTCATTAAGTTTAGTTTTAAAAACCCATTTAACACCAATAGATTTCATACCTTTTGGAAGTGAGCTCAACTCCCATGTATGATTACGTTCGATGGCTTCAATTTCTATTTGCATAGCCTTTCTCCATTCTGCATGTTTTGCTGCCTCTTCATAGGTTGATGGGTCTCCTTCATTAGTAAGGATTTGAAAGGCTTGGGTTTCAATGAACATTGCTTCTTCTTCTTCCTCTGAAAGCCCATCTCCAGAGACATAATCTTGGAGATATACAGGTTGCCTGACTTCTCTTCTCGTTCTACACCCTCTTGGAGTTGAGCTATTAGAGGAGGAACTCTCCTGTTCTTCATGACCTTGCTCATGTGTGGTGTCTACTGCTTCAGGGAAAGAATCCTCCTCATGGCCTTCAATATCCTCTTCAATATCCTCCCCATCATTCTCCCATGTGAGTACATTAGAAGTTGTAGTCACATGATCATCGTTCCTTCCCCAATCCCAAACTCCATTTTCTTCAAACACAACATCCCGGCTGATAATTATCTTTTTAGAGTTGGGATTGTACATTCTGTATGCCTTGGACTCCTCACTGACACCAAGAAAAATGGCCTTGCAACTTTTGTTATCAAGCTTGGTTCTTCTTGCTTCTGGAATGTGAACATATCCAATGCACCCAAATGTTTTGAAATGACTTACATTTGGTTTGAGGCCACTCCATGCTTCTTCTGGCGTGTGTTCTTGCAGTGCTGATGTTGGACTTCGATTCAATACATAAGTTATCCATTTCGCTCCCTCGGCCCAAAATTCTTTTGGCATCTTTTGGTTTGATAAAGTGCTGCGCACCATATTCATGATTGTTTGGTTCCTCCTCTCCACTACTCCGTTTTGTTGAGGAGTATACGCCGTTGTTAATTGCCTTCTGATGCCTTGAATCTTACAGAACTCATTAAATTCTTGCGAAGTGAATTCTCCGCCTCGGTCTGTTCTGAGGCAGCATATTGGAGACCTTGCTTCTTTCTCAACAATGGCTTTGAAACTCTTAAAGATAGGCAGTGCTTCTGATTTTTCTGCAATGGGATAACTCCACATTTTCCTACTATGATCATCAATAAAATTTAGGAGATACCTCTTTTTACTGTTTGACATTGGAGTAATTGGACCACATATATCTGCATGGACAAGTTCCAAATTTCTTGATGCCCTCCAACTGCTTTTCCTTGGGAATGGTTCTCTTTTCTGCTTCCCCATGAGACAATCTTCACATAGCTTTGTTGGCTCTCCTATATGTGGCAGTCCAATAACCATATTCTTTGAATACAAAGTTTTCAAACTTTTAAAATTTAAATGTGCATACCGGCAATGCCATCGATGTGCATCCTTAGAGGTGATGGCTTGGAAACATGATTCTGCATCAGCTGTTCTGCCCAGGATTGCAAACATTCTATTTGCACTCATTTTTGTGTCCATGATGACCCCCTTACTTGGATGATAAATTTTGCACGTATTATCTTCGATTACAATTTTCAGCTTTCTTTCTTGCAATTGTCCAATGCTCAAAAGATTGTTGCTTAGATCCGGAACATAATACACGTCCTTGATTACTTGAACTAGGCCATTTATCTTAAGCTTGATACTCCCTTTCCCATGAACCATCATCCTTGCATTGTTTCCTAGCTTCACCGAGTGCTTAAACGTTTCATCCATATTTGAGAACCATTTCTTGATTCCAGACATATGGTTGCTGCACCCGCTGTCAAGAAACCACAAATCCTCCATCTTTGCGCCTTGTATCTCCACATGTGCCATCAGCAAGAGTTCCTCCTCTTCATTGAACTCCACATAGTTAACTTGATTTTCCGCACCAGGACATTCAAATTGATAATGCCCAAACTTATGGCATCTATAACATTCTATTTGAGTTTTGTCAAGCCCAAATCTTCCACGTCCACGTCCCCGGCCTCTGAATGCTCCTCTGCCCCTTCCTCGTACTCCGCCAAAGCTTCCTTCTCTTGAGGATGTGATCTGCAAAACCTGTTCTTCCTTTGTTGTTGTCTTTGGGTGATGTCTCATGATCTTTTGCTCATGACACAGCAACGAACTCTGAAGTGCATCCACCGAGAGACTGTCAATATCGCTTGACTCTTCAATTGAGCACACTATGTATGTGAACTTCTCTGAGAGTGTGCGCAAAATCTTCTCCACAATCTGGTTGTCCTGCATATCCTCTCCAAGGTTCCTCATATCAGTTGCCACTAGCAACACCCTAGAGAAATAATCTGCAATAGTTTCCTCGTTCTTCATCTCCAGTATTTCGAACTCCCTTCTGAGGCGTTGAAGTTGTGCCCTTTGAACGCACTTACTTCCCTGATATTTTGTTTTGAGTGACTCCCACAATTGCTTAGAGGTATCCTTCTGAATAATTGTTTTCAGAATTGATTTATCTATAGCTTGGAATAGATAATTTTTTACTTTAAGATCTTTAAGCTTGAGATCCGCCAAAGTTTGTCTTTGCGCTCCAGTCAGAATTTCTCCTCGAGCTGGCTCAACATAGCCAGTTTCAATCAGATTCCACCATTCTTTCGATCTCAGCAAATTCTCCATTAGCATGCTCCAGTGCTCATAATCCCCATCAAATTTGGGGATGGTTAGCATGCTGTGCCCTTCTCCTGCCATTGCTGGATCTTCTGTATTCTCTATTTTCTTTCTCAGTGATCAGGCCCCAATTGGAGCTCTGATACCAATTTGTTAGAACAGAACTGTAACAATAAATTTGGAATGAAAACGTGATAATTTTATTGATGTTTTGCTTCTCTTAAATAACCTAAGTACAACTGAAAAATCCTAACATTTAGGAATCAATTACTACTCTGTTCTCCTACAATATAGTAACCGACTACTACTCAGTTCTCCTACAATATAGGACTGAATTATTCAACTAAAGACTTGGTAAAACCCTAACAAACTAAATTATTCAACTACAGACCTTAACAAACCCCAATAAAAGCATGTTCAAATCTTTCCATCTGCTCAGAATCTATATTGAACTTTAAATTAGAAATTTTGGCTTGTCTCCCATGAGAGTCTTGTTATGGTTAAACTTATCACAATTATAAACAGGATTCCCAGTTTTAGTAACCCGAGCATACGAATTTCCCCTGGTATTTGACTTCGCTTCATAATGTCTCCAACCATTAGTAAATGTTGGAAATTTCTGGACATGAGAGTATGATTTTTTCCCAATGATGGTGCCATCGATTGTTCCTTCTTAAATATAGGGGTATTCACAAAAATCTTTTTGCCATTGATAATGATGTTATCAAGTTTAATGGCAAAAATATGTTCATCAAAAACCTGTTTGAATCGGACAAAACCAAAACACCTTCCTCTTTTGTCGAATCTGACCGGAATATAAACCTCAAAGAATGTGCCAAATTCTTTGAAAATACCAAACATATCTCTGGCATCATGAGAGTCCGGGAATTCTTTAAAAAAGAATGAATAAAGAGAAAGAAAATCTCCCTCATTTACTTTACCTTCTGTAGCCTTCCAAATGGAACGTTTGGGGACAACTGAAGAAACCCATGTCTTCTTCCCAACTTCCATCCATCCATTGTTCCTATATTGCCTCATTCAATACCAAACTAATAAACAGAGTATTAATATAACAACCAATACTAGTAACTAATTTTAAAGATAGCCAAGTTTCGAATCAAAGTTCCCAACTCAAACGACACAAACAAAATGAAGCCACACCAACCTTGCCAAAGAAAAATGGATTGGTTATCTGAATTCAACACCGATCATTGGAAATTGTCTGGCCATGAGCATTTAACTCGATAAGAAAACAAACCAAAGCAATGTTACTGGATTCTCACACAGTTGTAAGAGTTGTAGGAAAGAGTTTAAGTCAAATGAACAAGACAAGGTGAAGATGGTGAAGCCAGAAAACTGAAAGAGAAAAAAAATCTAGAGAGAAGTTGGACTCTCTCTCTCTCTCAATCCACTATTGAGAAAGAAGAAGGTTGTGGGAGAAAATAATTTAAGAAACAAATTCCAAATCGAATCAATAAAATCAGATAGTAAAAAAATAAGGAAGTATCTCAATTTTATAAATTCTAACAAATACAGAAGGGAAATCTTATCAGTATAAAAATTTGATTCTTCTGCCTTTCAATTTTTTATTAGAGAAGGAGAAATATGTGTTATATAAACAAGGGTTTTGAAAATCAATCAATTAGTTGGTACCTTTGTTATGTTTTCATTTAAGAAAATGATTTTTTTTAAAATCAAATTTAGGTTTGAAATCTTTCCTTGATTTTTAGACTTCAAAATTTTCGTAGCTTAAGTTTATCGAGTCGGGTTTGCTAGATATCCTTGAGATTAAGACTTGAATTTTTTATTTATTTTTTAATTAGCACGGATAGTCATATAATTCATCCAATAAATATAACATTTTTTATATTTATCTTGGGATAAAAATGAATCCAAATAATTTATTTTCTCCCATTTTTCCATAAAAAAAAGAATAGTTAAATGGAAGAAACTTTAAAATAGATTTTTTTTTAAAGTGATAATGATAAAAAAAAAACATAATCAATATAGCACACAAAATAATTTATGGTGGAGAGATCCTCTTTCTCCTTTTCTTTTTGTGTTGATCGTAGAGGGTTTAACGAGTCTAGTTCGAAGTGCGGTGCGGGTGGATGACTTTTCAGGATTTGACATTAATGGAAAATGTTCCGTGGAGGTCCTTCAATTTGCGGATGATACACTTTTAGTGGAAGATGGTTCTTGGAAACACATGTGGGCGATCAAAGCGATTATAAGGGCTTTCGAATTGGTTTCGAGTCTAGGAATTAAATTTCATAAAAGCAATTTTTTCAGTATCAATTTAAATAATAGCTTTGTCAAAGGCGATGGCTATCTTTTTATCTTGTAAAACAGAATCTCACGAGTTCACTTTTCTCGGCATTCAAATAGGTTCAAATCCTAGAAGAATAACATCTTGGTCTTCTCTTTTGAATAAGATTAAAAGAATACTTTTTGGTTGGAACCAGAGGCTTCTTAGCTTTGGTGGAAGAATTACTCTTATCAAGTCCGTTCTTAATAGTTTATCCATTTTCCATATTTCCTTTTACAAGGCTCCCATCTCTATTTGTAAGGACTTAATGAGGATCCAAAGCAGATTTTTATGGGGAAGTTCCGATGAAAAAAGGAGATTGCATTGGGTTAAATGGGAATCGCTTTGCTTACCTTGCAGCAAATAGGGTTTAGGGTTAAGAAGAGTTGATGTTTTTAACGAGGCGTTGATTAGAAAATGGAGGTGGAGAATTTTTTGTGGTTCGGAGGAGTTGTGGTTCAAAGTCCTAAAGGCTAGGTACGGCGATATTCATTTGCTCATGACTAATAGTAGGGGTAGCAAGGGAAAGAAGTTTTCGGATTGGTTTAAGGATTTAGTGTCTTTATCTAACAAACCTGTTAGTGACGTTCTGTTAGAAAACTATCGTTTTCACATTGGGAATGGCTTTGGCACCTCCTTTTGGTTATCTACCTGGACTGGTTTAGGATGTTTAGCTGACATGTATCCGGTTTTATTCGAGGCTTCTTTGCTGAAAAATAGATTTTGTTGTAGTAATGGGTGGGGAGGTGGCGGATGTCTGGCAGTGGGGATCGTTCGACATTCCTTATGTGTTTTTTGAATACTCACCAACAGTCGGGTAATTCATCTATTCGGAGGCCTGTTGCTTCAATAGCAGATGAGGAAGCGCGGGTTGGAGAAAGTGTTAGTAGAGGTCACAAAGGTCATAATGAGGTTTAGCTGGGAGAGAAATCAGGGGGTGCGAGCCACTGGCAGATCACTAACAATACTGGTTTGGGTCCAGATTTCGGTAACAGCCACTTGGGTTTGATAGGGGTTGTTGTGGAAATCGCGGATGAGGATGAAGGGTATGTTATTAATATTATTGGTGAGGATGGTGTGGCTGAAGCTGGAGGGACTGATATTAATAATGTTGTTGCTGATCTGAGAATTAACTTGATCAATCACAACAATTTCAATGGGATCGAGTTAGCTCCTATTATAAACTGGTTGTCACCTTTTATATTCCTCTTTCTCCTCTAATAGGAATGGTTCGGCGTGGGATTTGATTTGGCGTGTTTTGGCTCCTTTTAATGTTCGGTTGGCGTTGTTTTACGAACATTCTTCCCTTGAGAGAGTGTTTATTTAACAGAGGTATCATTTTGGATCTAAACGATATCCGCTTCCCCTTTTGCAATTTGTACGTAGAATCATCGCATCATATTTTTCATGATTGTGTTGTTGCTAGAACAGTTTGGAAGGACATAAAGGAGTGGTTAGGTTTCTATGAAACTATTATCAACGATGCAAGGGGAGATTCTTGGAGTGGTATTCGTATGGTAAGGGGAAAAATCTTAAGAAAGGGGGGAGGGAAGTATTTGCTTGGCAGTTTATTGGAACTTGTGGTTGGTTCGAAACGAGATCATCTTTAGTGATCATTCTTGGAACATTTACGACATTGTGTGGAAAGGTTAAAAGCTCTATTTGGAATTGGTCGCTTTGGGGGAGATTACCCATCCCAATTGTAATCTTTACAAATTCGATAGAGATCCGTTTTATTTTTTGTCTTAAGTTACAATTGGTAGGTAATTTCTTTGTTGCCCGATTTCGCGCTTCCCTCGATTTTGTATTCTGGCAAGAGTACCCATTGTACTCTTATTAATATACTTCTTGATTATTAATAAAATTTAGTACACGGAAATATTAGAATAGTGGTAAACTTGCTAGAATGGTTTATAACATCTCTTCAATTCTCAAATTGGTCGAATCTTGTTCTAAGCAAATGAGAGAATCAATAGCAGTCAAACCTAGAGAGATGTGCTTGAAGACTAATAAAACCTCTCTTACATTAGTTCATTGGAGCACATTAAATTAAACATGTTTTGATTTATCCCAAACTCTCTATATAAATGAGACTTTGTCAATAGCAAGATCACATTCTTATATTTTCCATCTAGCTCCAGGGCCGACCCAACGTAATCGGAGGCTCAAGGCAAATATTAAAACGAAAAGAACTTTTGTGCCACAACCAGATTCGGACTCCAGACCCTCTTAAACAAGTAGTTATTCACTAACCAACTATGTCAAGTAAACAATTTGAAGGAAATTTCGTTAATCTTTAAATATACTATAAAATATATATTTTTTGAGGCCAAAATACCCTTTAAAAAAATAATTTTTTATGAGGTCCAGGGCAAGGACCTAATCCGCCTTACCCTTGGGCCGACCCTGTCTAGCTCTTCTCATACATGATAATATGAGAAAATCATTTGAGAATTCTAAGAAGGGATCCTCTCAATGTTTTCGAGCAATGATAACTGGTCTTTTTCTCATTTCTTTTGATTTTGATTCTTTCACCAATAGTATCTTTTGAATGAGTCATTGGTGTTGATAGAGAATTTCAGAGAAGTTTTCACCATTTCAGCCGAGTTTTATTGAATGGCCTATGATGTTTATTAAGATTTTAGATTGAAAATATTAAGTGTGGGTAGTTAGATTGTATGTGGAATGAGTGATACTATGAGTTTTGAAAATGTTCAGTTTCACATAATTTGTTTCCCAATCTCTCATCACAAACTTAAAATCTCTAGTCTCTTCATTAATTGTTAAATTTCTCTGTATTTTTAATAATTTATGTTCATATATTCTGAAATTTCTCTACATTTTTATGCTCTATTCAAACCATTTTTAAAATTCTCTACCTTTTACTCAATTTGTCCTCGCAATTTTTAATTTTCCAATTATTTTGTATTGTCTCTCCCTTTTATCAAACTCTAACCCTATTATATTTTCATTGAACGATTAAAGATCAAATTTCTAATATGTTAGGTACATGATTTTGTTTCTCTTATTGGTACGTCTAGGTTTAGAGGAATGTCTTATGATTTGACATGTTGTGGTTTGATCAATCTAGAAATCTTAGACTGATATAATGGTCTCAGATAAATTGATGAGTGCAAAGGACATGAAAAATATGAGCAATATTTTAACTTGAAAATAGTATTGAATCAAAACCATTGAGGAGATTGGCACCTAATAAATTGGAGTCATTGATATAATACTTTGATAGAATCCAGTTATAGTATTCTTCAGTCTTATTTAATTTCAATACAAATATTTTAGAGTACATTGCCATAGAATCCAATTAAGTAGATTTATTCCTTATCCATATAATCATATACACATCTGTTGTTCATGCAAATGTGCTTGAGAAACAAAATTGGTGGACAAGTTAAATCTTTTTCACAGTGAATAAACTCTGCAATAAAGAAATATAAAGAAAAAAATAACATCATTCAAATGAGATAAAATGTTATACATAAAAATAGATTAAAAAAATATATATATAAAGCGGTATGAAAACATTAATTACCATCAACAGACTTTGCAACAAGAAATAAGGTTAGAAATAAAATGATAACATATATAAACTTGAAAGTTATAGTCATATTTGTATCCCTTTGCATGCAACAAATATAATTTTGTTTGACTCCTTTATAATGTTTAAAGTTCATGAAGTGCCAAATACAATTAAATAATTTACCTATTAAGGAGGTGTAAATAGCCTGCTAGTTATTAGAATTCACTTTTTTTAATTAATGTTTCAACCTTTGATGATAGAAAGAGGGGTTTTAATAATATTAATAATATTGTACAATCGACACATATATATATATATATATATATATATATATATATATATATATATATATATATATATATATATATATATATATATATATATATATATATATATATATATATATATATATATATATATATATATATATCGAGTGTGAGTATTAGTTTCTCATTGGGTGAAAAAGTGAAAGTTGAATAATTTATAAGTGAGAGAATTCACACATCTAATACCTTAAGATTTTGGATGAATATTTGGTGTTTCTCTCACCTGTGTGGTTGCTCCAAAGCCTAATGTGACGATCCCTGAACCCCCTCATGATCTAATAAGTAGTATCTAGAGTTGTGGTTTAACTTGTGTAACGATGGAGACGAACAAATTTAAGATGGTGAGTTTGAATGGATCCAACTATAATGTTTGGAAAGTTAAGATGTAAGATTTTCCTTATGTTAAAGGATTTTCACGTGCCCGCTCTCTCTAATGAAAAACCTGATGGAAAGGGTGGTGCATAATGGACTTTGATGCACAATGGGTGGATGATAATGTTTTGAATATTGTGAGCTCGATGACTCATGCTCTCTCTCTCTCTAGACAAAACTTGAGGAGTTTTATGCAAGAAAGACGAGGAACAATAAGTTATTCTTGTTCAACCAATTAATGTCATTGAAGTATAGTGATGGTTCACCAATGACCGGTCACTTGAACACTTTCCAAGGGATTCTAAATCAATTTTCGACGATGAATCTTACTTTTGATGATGAAATTCATGGTTGGTGGCTTCTTGGTAGTTTTTCTAATTCTTGGTAGACTTTTAGGATATCCTTTTCTGACTTTGCTCCGAATAATATCATCTCGATGGACTTGGATAAAAGTAGTGTGTTGAACAAGGAATTGAGGCGTAAGTCACAAGGTTCTTCTTCACATTCTGAGGTGTTGGTGACCAAACTGAGGGGGAAACATCAACATAAAGGTTTAAGAAATCTAGGGACATCACTTGGTAAATCACAAGAAGGCTATAATAAAATCTCTAATATTGAGTGTCATCATTTGTGGGAAAGGGACACAAAAAGGTATCTATGTTAGTTGAAAAGGGAAAACAATAAGAAGAACTACAATAACAACAAAAAAGAAGCTAACAATAATGAAGATGTTGCTATTGTTGATGGTTTATTTGTTGTTTGTGATAGTTGTATAGAGAATGTCAATCTATCATGTGATGAAACAGATTAAGTGGTTGATAGTGGTTCTTCTATTCATGCATCCTCGAGACATGATCTTTTTTCAACTTACAATACCGATGACTTTGGGGTTGTTCATATGGAAAATAATGAGCAAGCTAATGTCATTGGAATAGGAAATATTTGTGTTGAAACTAGCAATGGGACTACTCTAGTTCCCAAAGGTGTGAAACACATTATGGAACTTCTACTTAAACTTTTATCTATTGAAAAGTTGGATAATGAAGGATATGATAATTATTTTTTGCCAATGAATGGAAATTAAAGAAAGGCTCAACGGTGGTTTCTAAAGGAAAGAGGAATTCAAACTTGTATATCGTCTAACTTGGGGTTTCGTAGTGCTACATCAACACTTGTAACAATGATAACTCATCTAAATTATTGCACAAGCATTTGGGTCATATGAGTGAAAAAGGTTTGAGCATTTTGGTAAAGAAAAATGTGTTATATAGTGTTCCAATGCAAATTTGAGAAAGTGTTTGCATTGTTTGGCGGGTAATAAAATATGAGTTTCCTTTATGTCATCCGACTAAAGAGGAAATCAGAAGTGATGGATTTAGTACATTCCAATGTGTGTAGTCCGATAAAGATATGATCTCTTGGCGGTTTATATTAATATTTGACTTTCATTGTTGGTTACTCTCGAAAAACATGGGCTTATAGTTTGAAGACAAAAGGTCAAGCATCGGCTGAAAGGTACCACAATTGAATGGGTTACCCAAAAAAATGAGATGTTTACTTTCTCAATCAAAGTTATCGGAATACTTTTAGGGCGAAGCATTGAGCACAATTGTACATCTCGTAAACCTCACTCCATGTGTTCCATTGAATTTTGATGTTCCAAATCATGTTTGGAGTGGTAAAGATGTTTCCTACGACCATTTTTGGGGGAATAGCTTATGTGCATATTTTGAAGGATAAGAGATCGAAATTGAATGAAAAGTAAAAAAAATGTGTTTGTTGGGTATGGTCTTTATTAGTTTGGGTATCGATTATTTGATCTGGTTCAACAAAAGCTTATTGGGAGTAATGATATCATATTCCTAATGATATTGTTGATGTAGGTGCTACATAAGACGTTGTTGAAAATGAGGTTGATCAATAGGTTGGAAGTGTTGAGAAACCAGTTTCTTCTAATGAGTTGAGGCGGTCTAATTGTGATAAAAGGCCTTATGTTCGACACCCCTCGAACGAATTTGTTTTCCTTACCAATGGAGGAGAGCTCGAAGCGTTGAAGAAGTTTTGGAGGATGAGAACATAAAGGAGTGGATGGATTCCATGGAGGATTAAATGTAATCATTTAGTGAGAATAATGCCTTTGAGTTAGTGAAGTTTCCAAAGGGTAAGAGAGCATTGAAAAATAGATGGTTTTATCGAATTAAGCAAGATAGGTCTACTTCTCAAAGAAGATACAAGGCCCGCTTGGTGGTAAAAGGTTTTAAACAAAGGAATGATGTTGACTTTGGCGAGATTTTTTCTCTGAATGTGAAGATGCAATCTATTTGAGTGGTTCTTGGGCTAACCACTAGTCTTGATTTAGCAGTAGAGAAAATGGATGTGAACACATCTTTCCTTCATGGTGATCTACATGAAGATATTTACATGGAGCATTCAGATGGATTCCAAAATAAGGGAAAAGAATACTATGTTTTCAAATTGGTAAAGAGTCATTATGGCTTGAAACAAGCACCTCACCAATGGTATCAAAAGTTCAACTCGATGATGATTGAACATAGGAACTAGATGACCAAGGCCGATCATTGTGTGTTTTTCAAGAATTTCTCTGAAGGAGATTTAATTATTCTCTTTCTTTATATGGATGATATGCTAATTGTTGGAAAAGGTATATTTAAGAATAAAAAAGTTAAAGATAACTTTGAGTGAATCTTTTTCTATGAAGGATTTAGGAAAGGCTTGGAAAAATCTTGGTATTGAAATTCTTCGAGATCAAAACGATAAGAAGTTTTCCTTGTCACAAGAAATATATGTGGAGAACGTCCATCGACGTTTTAGAATGGATAAGGATAAAGCTCTGAGCATACCGCTTGCTTCTCATTTCAAGCTTATTCATAAACTATATTCATCTACGAATGAAGAAAAATTGAGTATGAAATTTTTTTGTACTCGTTGGCCGTTGGTATTTTGATGTATGTTATGATTTGTACTAAACCTTGTATTTCTCATGTCATGAGAATGGTGATTCGTTATCTCTCAGATCTAGGAAAAGATCATCGGGAGGTCGTGAAGTGGGTGATGAGATATTTTCATGGCTCGTCCAATTTGAATATAACCTTGAAATGGAAGAATATTATGTTGGTTGGGTATACAAAATCAGATCTATCCGGAAGCTTAGATGATCGAAAATCTACTTCATGGTATATGGTGACTTTTTCGAGGGGAGTCATGGCTTGGAAATCAAAGTTAGAAAAATGTGTTGCACTCTCTACTACCAAATTCAAGTTTAAAGTCATTGTGGAAATGTCAAAGAGTTATTATGGGTGAGGAAATTTGCAATGGAATTTGGTGTGAAACAAGGAAAGTATATCTTGTTTTGTGATAGTCAAAGTGTCATTCCCTTATCGAATAATTCCTCTTTTCATTTGAGGTCGAAGCATATTGATGTTTGCTATCATTAGATTCATGATGAATTAGATTCCAATTTTATGGAGCTTGAGAAGATTCACAATTATGACAATGGTTTGTATATGTTGAGGAAGGTGTTGCCTAGGGGAAGTTTGAGTTTTGTCGCACGATAGCCGATTGCTGTTGCCCTCTAACTAGTAGGTCGGGAGAGTTTGTTGGGCTATCCCTCCTATTTCAAGTGGCCCAAATGAATGTGGGTTCGTAGTCCATGTGTGTGTAAGCCTTTGTTGGCTTATCCTCACATTTGGAGTGGCCCAAATAAATGTGGGTTAGTAGCTCATGTATGTGTAAGCCTTTGTTATTATAAAACAAAGATAATTAGGTCAAAAATTATTAAGGTGATAAAAAACAAAAGAAAATTTGAGAGAAAAGTGAAATTCCCATGACCCTAATTCAGCATAGAGAAATCCCACGATATATGAGTTTTCTCATAATCTAACTATTGGAATGTCCTATTTTTCAAGACAACGTCCAACATTCATAGAGGTACATTTTGAATGTGGAGATCGGATTTTGAGATACTAATTTTGTCTGACTAGTCCCCTTTTGAGGTGCAGTTTTTGTGGTTGTTTTGGTTGAATGCCTCTCTTGATTCTTGTTGTATTCCAAGATTAATTTTATATCATGATTATGTTTATGTATGCCTCTAACTAGTTTTATAAAGAACCTTAATTGTACCCATTGTTTGATTATAGTGGATATTTAAGTGGTCTATGGGTCCCATAGTTTTTTTACTCCAATGTTAACAAAGGTTTTTCCACGCTAATTTTATTTATGTTGTTCGGTGTATTTTGTTGATTGTCATTATATTTAATATTTGAGACAAATTTTGTTGTTGAATTATTCTGTTGTGTTATGGATTTTCGCCCAACAAGTTGTATCAAAGCCTATTTCAACTAGGGCTCCTTGTATCAAAATTCCTTTTGAAAAGGGTGTTCATACGACATGTTCCGTTGAGGCCATCCAATGGCAGTGCAAGTAAATATGGGTGAAAATGCTTCAATTTGACGAGGAGTATTGCCCATAATTATGGATGTACTCACACTTGTGGGGGATATTGTTGGTATATCAAGTAAAAATATTTCAAAAAAACAAATTCAATCTCTACAAAACTCAACACAAACAAGTAATGAGGTTACATCTCAAGTCAACAACATCACTATTAACAGAGAACACAAAGAAAAGAATGAAAGAACTTCCAAAACAAGTCATACATTTTGAGCCAGGAAGATGAAAAAATTGTTAAAAAAGATGGAATTTTTAAGGAAAGAATTCCAAATCAAATAAAAAAAAATAGATATTAAAATAAGGAGTATCTCGATTTTACAAATTCTAACTAAAATGGAAGAGAAAGCTTACCTGTAAAGAAGTTTTATTTTCCTGGCTTTCAAATTCTTATTTAGAGAAAGAGAATGTGTTATATGAACAAGAGTTTTGAAAATCAACTAGTAGAAGATTTGTGCGTCCGCACAGGTAAGTTTAATCATGTCTTATATCATTTGATAAGATTTAATTATTATTTATGTATACTTGTTATTATAAAATCATTAATAATTAATAATTACAAAGATTTAAAAATTAATATGTAGTCACTAGTCATTTAATCTATTAAAAATAAATAATGAAATAGAAAATAAAATACTTAAATAATAATGTTTATAAATCTATTGTATATTTTATTAATTATATACTCACATAATATATAGTCAATTTGAAATTCAATAATTCTTTTTAATATGCAAAATGATTCAATAAGGGAGAGAATAAGAGAATCTCCAACCTCATGAAAACAAGCTATCAAACTTACAAGGCAAAGCAACTAAATACAACCCAACAACAACAAATTAAAGAAAATCTATGGGGTATTTGAGACAACAATAAAAGCTACATTTCATCCTACCATTCTTGTCTATCCCTAACCCCCTCCAAGAATAAAGAACAATATTAAAAAAAATATTATTGACATTACAATTCTCATCATTGAAAACTATTTCGTTGCGAGCCCTCCAAATATTCCAACAAGTGAATAACCAAATCGAATTCGTAGATTCCTTCTTACATCTTCCATGAATACGGTTGAACCACTCAAACGCATGATTGCAACAACCATCAATCCCAATCGCATTATTCCCACCCAATCAAAAACCAATTTCCAAACATCAACCGATTTTGAACAAGAAAAGAAAAGATGGGTTGAATCCTCACAATCCAAAAGGCATAACAAATAAGCTAAATCATCCGTGTTAGTGATAATCCCCCTTGCCGCCAAATTATCCCGAGTTGGAAGCCGATTATGAACCAAACACCAAGCGAAAACCTTAACATTTAATGGAGCCAAAGAATTCCATATAATATTCAATAATTGATTATAACAAATTGAAGAACTTATACACAATTTTGTTTATTAATTAGAGCTTGTAGACTATAGTCCAACACCTACGAAATAACATGAACTTCTCGTAATTAGAGTTTGTAGACTATAGTCCAACAATTAAAATGAATTGGTCAAAACTGTAATATATAATAATCAAGGTTTATGATCTTTCATCTTTGAGAAAAATAATTATGCGTTTTCTTGGCCGGTTGAAAAAATAGTTATGCTTATAACTATAAATGAACTAAACCTCTTGGTGCATGGCCAAGATGGGATACAATATTCACTATATTCACTATTTATACACAGTTGAAATTCTAATTTATAATAGTGATATCATATAAAAAAGGCTGAGAATCAATAGGATTGGACAGAAAAAGAGCAGTAACTTATTTTGTACTATTTTAACACAACTGTTGAAAGTGCTGTCAACTGCTGTATTTTTCAGTTTGCAACAGCAGTAACCGGTTACCCCTCGGTGAGTAACCGGTTACCACTGCCAAAATCTGAAAAATAAAAGCATTAACATCCAATGCACTTTAGTTGTATTTTTTGTGTTTTCTCTCAATTGTATCCACATTGTATAAATACTCATTGTAATTTCCAATTCCAAATTAATGCCAAATTGAATATTCATCCCCAATTACTCTCTCTACTCTAATTCTCTTTCTCTCTCAATTCATCTTCTTCCCCAATTTTATTCTCCACCATTATTACACCTTCACTTTCACAATTCTGTTTTGTTGTGTATGTTGTTCTAACATTTGGCATCAAGAGCTCCGGTTATTGATCCGATTCCGCTGCAATAATGGCTACCGTTTCCAATGATCGAATTCCCACAAATCTCCCAATTCTTGATTCGAAAAATTACGACAAATGGGCGAAACAAATGAAGGTTCTGTTTGGTTATCAAGAGGTGCTTGAGATTGTCACCAATGGAGTCACACCATTAGGGGAACAAGCTACCGACACGATTAGGGCTACACACAAAGAAGAAAAGAAGAAGGATTACAAAGCTCTATTCTTGATTCACTCTTGTGTTGATAACGACAATTTCGAGAAGGTTGGTGATTGTGAATCCGCGAAGCAAGCGTGGGAAATCTTGGAGAAAGCATATGCCGGTGCCGCGAAAGCGAAGGTGGTAAGGTTACAAACTTACAAGCGTCAATTTGAGTTAACGAAAATGGAGGACAAAGAAACGATCAACGACTACATTACGCGCATTACCCGGTTAGTCAATCAAATCAAGTCTTGTGGCGAAACGATCGTAGAGCAGAATGTTGTATCGAAGGTGCTGCGTTCGTTAACATCGCGGTTTGATAACATTGTGGTTGCCATGGAAGAATCAAAGGATCTAACGACTATGAACAAGGATGAGTTGCAAAGTTCGTTAGAGGCGCATGAGCAAAGGATGGATGAGAGATGTGTCGAAGCGAAAGCGGAGATCGCTTTGCAAGCGCGTTTGAATGAGAGGAACAAGAGGTCGAAAGGAAAATTTGTAGCTAGAGGTAAGCCAAATTTTCAGAATTTTGGTGCAAACAATTCTCAAAATTCGAAGAGTTCGATGTATGAAAAGGGTGAGAGCAGCTCCAAAGAGAGTGATCGTAGTAGTGGTTTCAAAAAGGATTGGAGTAAAGTTCAATGCTTTAGGTGCAAAAAGCTTGGACATGTTCAATCTAAGTGTTATGCTAAATTGAACAAGACTCGCGATGATGAAGCCAAGGTTGCTAGAGAAGAGGTGGAGGATGAAGACACGGTTCTAGTGATGATCACGGAGGAGAATTATGGCATTGTGGATGTTCCGGACAGTAGCTATTGTCATGACAGTTCGCGGGACAGCAGCTGTACTGTTTCGGAAAGTGGTAAAAAAATGTGTTCGGATCGAAATGCATTAGTTACCGTACGTGATGGAGTTCAAAGTAAAGATGAATGGTACTTGGATTCCGGTTGTTCAACACACATGACGGGTCGAAAGGATTGGTTTGTGCAAATCAATCAAGCGACAAAGAGTAAAGTCAAGTTTGCCGACGACACTACTTTAAGCGCGGAAGGGGTAGGAGACGTTTTGATCGGAAGGAAGAATGGAGGTTTCTCAAGGATCAAAGATGTCTTGTACATACCGGGAATTAGGTGCAATCTTTTAAGTATTGGCCAATTACTTGAAAGAGGGTACTTAATTCGGATGGAAAACAAGATGATGCGTGTTTTAGATTCAAAAGGTGTGTTGATTCTAAAAGCGCCGATGGCTGCCAATAGAACCTTTAAAGTTGAGTTAAGGGTTATGGAGCATCGTTGTTTGGCTACCGCGGTAAGTAGAGAGGAGTGGTTATGGAATTACTGTCTTGGTCACCTTAACTTTAGGGATCTTAAGATGTTGCAACAAAGTGGTATGGTAACGGGGCTGCCACATATTAGTGTTCCGACAGAATTGTGTGAGGAATGTGTGACATCCAAGCAACACAAGAATGTGTTTAGCAAGGATGCGGGTCGGAGAGACAAAGGCCTACTTGAGGTGGTGTATTCCGATGTTTGTGGACCGATGCAAGTAGAGACTTATGGCGGCAATCGATATTTTGTTACGTTCATTGACGATTTTAGTAGGAAACTTTGGACTTATCTTATCAAGAGAAAGGATGAGGTGTTTGGAGTGTTCAAGAGTTTCAAATCCTTGGTGGAGCGTCAAAGCGGCCGGAAGCTCAAAGCTCTCAAAACGGATGGTGGAGGTGAATATACCTCTAATGAATTTGGGAATTTCTGTGATCTTGAGGGTATTGTGCGTGAGGTGGTGCCTCCATATACGCCTCAACAAAACGGGGCTGCCGAGAGGAAAAATCGTACAATAATGAACATGGTGCGTAGCATGCTTTGTGGGAAGAAGTTACCTAAGGAATTGTGGGGTGAGGCCGTATCTACAGCTACCTACTTGTTGAATAGGTGTCCTACTAAGAAGCTGCAGAATATCACACCTGAAGAGGTTTGGAGTGGTTTCAAACCTAGTGTGGTTCATTTGCGCGTTTTTGGATCGATTGCGTATCGTCACGTACCGAATCAACTTAGAAAGAAGTTAGATGATAAAGGTGAAAAGTTGATATTTGTTGGATATCATTCTACTGGGGGTTACAAACTGTTTGATGAGAAGAATCGGAAGATCGTGATAAGAAGGTACGTGCTGTTTGATGAAGTAAAAAATTCTGCAGAAACAGCGGTAACCGGTTACCCACCGGAGAAAAAACAGCAGCAGCAGTTTGTTGAACTGTCTGATCCGGAGGCGTCCGATTCCGCTGTACCTGCACCTACAACAGCTGAAAACAATGTTGTTAATGAGGGTAGACCTGTGAGGCAAAGAGCTATGCCTCAAAGACTCCGAGACTATGAAAGGTTCCGAGATACCGAAGTGAATAACGATGGTGATTTTGTTCATTTCGCACTTATGGACGAATCTGAACCGGTAAATGAGGAGGAAGCCTTAAGTGATCATAAATGGATATGTGCAATGAAGGAGGAGCTGGAATCTATTGAGAAGAATGGTACTTGGGAGTTGGTCGATTTACCGCTTGGAAAGAAACCGATAGGTGTGCGTTGGGTCTATAAAGTTAAAGCAAATCCTAAGGGTGACGTGATCAAGCATAAAGCTCGATTAGTGGCTAAAGGGTTCTTGCAACGTGAAGGTATAGACTATGAGGAGGTATTCGCACCGGTGGCTAGACTAGAGACTATTCGTTTGGTTGTTGGGATTGCACATAGCAACAATTGGGTGATCTACCAAATGGATGTGAAATCTGCGTTTTTGAATGGTCCTCTTGATGAGGAAGTTTATGTGGGGAAGCCACCCGGTTTCGTGATTAAAAATCAAGAGAGGAAGTATTACAAGCTACATAAGGCGTTGTATGGTTTGAAACAAGCTCCAAGAGCTTGGAACAAACGCATAGACGGCTTTCTTGTTGACATCGGTTTCAAACGATGTGTATCCGAACATGGTGTTTATGTGAGGTCGGATACGATTGATGGTGTTATCATACTTTGCTTGTATGTTGATGATCTCTTGATTACGGGCAGCAATGACAAGTGTATTTCAAGGTTCAAAGGGGAGCTCATGAGTGAGTTTGAGATGACGGACCTTGGTGTCATGAGTTACTTCCTTGGCATAGAGTTCCACAAGTCAAAAGTGGGGCTGCTTATGCATCAAAGGAGGTATGCACTTGATATCTTGAAAAAGTGTGAAATGGAGCATTGCAACGCTTCTAGTACACCTTGTGAAGCAAGATTGCAGCTGTCCAAAAGTGAGGATGAGGATGATGTAGATCCAACACTTTACCGGAGTTTGATTGGATCGTTGAGGTACTTGTGCAATACACGACCGGATTTGGCTTTTAGTGTCGGTATTGCGAGTAGATTCATGGAGAGACCTAAGGTGTCACACTTGGCAGCGGTTAAGAGAATCCTTAGATACGTGAAAGGTACTCTTGGCTGCGGAATTCTGTTTCCCGCATCGGATATGGGACGCAAATGTACTTTACTAGGCTACACCGACTCTAATTGGTGCGGAGATAAAGATGATCGAAAATCAACGGCGGGTTACATCTTTATGTTCGGTAATACACCAATCTCTTGGTGCTCCAAGAAGGAACCGGTTGTAGCACTCTCTTCTTGTAAGGCCGAGTACATTGCGGCTTCGTTGAGTGTGTGCCAAGCTATGTGGCATATGAATCTTATGAAGGAATTGGGATGTGGTGATGATGTTACCACACTGTTTGTGGATAATGTTTCCGCGATTAATCTTGCGAAGAATCCGATTGCACACGGAAGGAGCAAGCACATTGAGATGCGGTTTCATTACTTGAGAGAATTAGTCGGTGACGGAAAGCTTAGATTGAGCTATTGCCGAAGCGAGGACCAAGTTGCGGATTTGTTGACGAAGGGTGTGACAAATGAGGTGTTCAAGAGACTGGTGAAGAGCTTGAACATGCTGGACTTGGATCAACTAAAGTGAGGTGGTGTGTTGAAAGTGCTGTCAACTGTTGTATTTTTCAGTTTGCAACAGCAGTAACCGGTTACCCCTCGGTGAGTAACCGGTTACCACTGTCAAAATCTGAAAAATAACAGCATTAACAGCCAATGCACTTTAGTTGTATTTTTTGTGTTTTCTCTCAATTGTATCCACATTGTATAAATACTCATTGTAATTTCCAATTCCAAATTAATGCCAAATTGAATATCCATCCCCAATTACTCTCTCTACTCTAATTCTCTTTCTCTCTCAATTCATCTTCTTCCCCAATTTTATTCTCCACCATTATTACACCTTCACTTTCACAATTCTGTTTTGTTGTGTATGTTGTTCTAACAACAACAAATGTCCGGTGGTGATAACTATGCTTAGTACAATAGTTCACTGCATTTCTATGATATTCTACATGTAAAAAAATAAACTAATTATAGCATAATAAAGTATTCAAATCCTAAAACACACAATTCAAGGAAAGAGAGAACAAAAGACAGAAGAAAATTTTTTTTTTTTTTTTATTTGAGTAACACACAACATCTCCACAGTTCCAGTCATGGTGTGAAAACAACTTATAACAGTCTTAGCACATCACCCTTTTATGTTTATTAAAAACATGTTTTATTGAAAAATATAGGGATAATTATACGAAACCCCCTTGCCATTAAGGCGAGATTCGGTTTTTCCCCCCTGAAGTTTTTTTTTTATCAACTCCCCCTTATAAAATCAAAAACCATATTTCACCACCCCTTTTACTTATCTACCGTTCATCGTCTTTCCCAACCACTCTCCTTCATCCTCTCCTTCATCACCAAATTCCGGAAACATGTAACTCACAACATCCTTCACAGCAACCGGTGTACCTTTGCTGTACCAAAAGTAGCAGCCTGTTTCTCCATTGGTGAAGGTGTCCTCAAAACTGGTGTTGTGCAAATTGTCTCGAAGTCTGCTTCTATTTCCTTTACAATCTAGCTCTCTAAAGCTTTTTCATATTGATTAAAGAACAATGGCAATGTCATCTGTTGGATGACATAACCATCAAAAAAAGAACCACCAAATCCTTGATTAGGTGACATTGCAGCAAAAAACGAATCACGGAAGTATGCTGGAACCCATTGAGCACGAGCATTATAAAGGGACTGAAGCCAATCATTGGTTCTAAGGTCATACTTATCAAGGATAGAATTCCAAGATGACTCAAAGACATGCTGCCTGGCCTTCTCTCAAAACATGCCATTTGTTAATATAGTGGCGAGTTTGTGGGAAAACTTGTGAAACTGCTGCCTGTATTGCTCTGTCTTGATCAGTAATTATCGAGATAGAATCCTCTCTTGGAAAACTTCAAAGATAAAACTTCATAGTGAATTTTCAAGAGAAAATGTGGAAAACCTGACGAGTCATTTAGCTGCTCGCCATCTACAATTATAATTGGCACCTTCTGATACTCAGACCATTTGATTTTTTTCTTGCTAAGACGGTTGACCTCCATAACATTGTATGGTATATTATATCCTAGTAGTCCAAAAATGTTGGTAGAGTAAACAATTTTTTCAATAACAAATGATAGAAAATGCAGTGAAAGCCCAATGAAAAAACTACATGCCATGATGACATCTTAATCATAACTTGTAGAAATGAAAGGTTTGAAGGTTGAAGGAGTGCATACCATACTCGTCAATTGGTGCATCTTAATCATAACTTGTAGCAATGAAATGTTTGCCAGAAGTTCGGCCAAAGTTAGTCCCTCATTGGTACTGTTTTTGAGCAAGCAATAAAAAAGATACAGTATCAGCTAATTTCTTTGTTATGGACAATTTATTTTTTCAGTGATGTATCATATAAATATAAACCGGACAACATTTGAGGTTGCATTACCGTATAATAATTTTGAAATGTTCCACCTCGTTGGAAAAACCGTGCCACAATAAATGCAAGATCTTCCACAGGTTTGTAAGGAACAAGCCACCAAATGAAAGAAACCTATCGTTCCAAAGAATTCGAGAGATGCTAACCATCATATCACATTATGAGGAATATATTTCAATGAAAGGATATATCTACAAAAATGATGCTAAATTGCTTACCATCAAGTCTAATTTTCAGTCCATATTTTCGGCTTTGTATTAGTGTTTGGTGTCAATTGGTCACAGTAAAATCCATTGCATGTATTAATCTGAGCGATTAAAGTAAAAAGAAATTAAAACGAACGTAGAAGACAGACAATCTAGTACAGGAAAAACCAAAAAAATTTAAAAGAGAAAACCTATTATTGGATCAGGAGCATCTCCTTTTTGGAACATGACCCAAGGAACGCCTGTATCAAGAGATGTAGCCATATTTGTTGCCCATCTGATGTAGGATTTACAAACAGAACCATACGTCGAATCAACATTTCCATACTTATTTTCAATCTGAGATAAAGTTATAGGTCCTCCCTATGGCATGTTGATTGAGGATGTTGATGACGATGTTGTTGTTATCCAATTCTGTTTTGGGCACACATGTTGCAGATCAGAATTGTTGCAACACAAATCTGGTTCAATCATATGCTCATTTTAGTTCAGCACATGTGATATTTGATATTGTCACTGTACAATCTGGTTACACGAATTCATTTCATATCTTCTTGGTTGTTCCTACATCCACTAGGATCAAAGTGACATATAACATCTATCTGAGTATATTCATAAGTTTACAAGAAGCTTAAACATTATATCTATGAATGAGTATAATTGACTTATCTATGAATGACGATGTCGATGATATGATCCAAAGATCCGGGCAACCAAAGTCTTCTTGAGGTCTTGATGTTTGCTCATCTTAGTCCAACGTTGTGATTGCTTAATAACTTTAAGAAGTTTGTGATATGTTTCTCATATAGTTTAAAAAATGGGATCTTTACTTCAATAAATAATCGCTTATCTTTCAGCAATGACGGTAGAGTTACGCTCATCTTGTTGTTTTTCCGAGTCGCAATGAGTATGTCGGCTTTGATGTCTCGCTCTGTCCATCTCCAACCGGGCGTGTCCAACAAGGAATAACACTTGATCAAACAATAAAAAATTAATATAAAACATAAATTCATTAGTCTCATTCTGATGCCAAAAACTGATCCAAAACTATGACACTGCTAACGATTCATACCTGCAACCCAAAAACCAACCAAAATAATATTACTAACATAACATATCATAACTAAGCAATAGTAATCCAATGGAAATTGGTATACAAGCATGACTGAAAAATGGCCAAAACTTGCCATATTTGGAAACCCTAATTTTCCAAAAATGGTAAATTTTAATTTTCTTGATTCTTGATGATTCCTCCATCATTTCTTAATCAAATTTTTTTCATGGACTTCTTGTAAAATCAATTTCATAATTTTGACCTCAAAAGGTCAGGAGTTGACTTTTCCTTCTACACAGTTGATTATTCCCCAAATTTCTTGATTTTCAAGTAACTGACCAATTGAAGACCCTCTGAAATGATTCAATGGATGAATTTTTAACCTTAGACACTTGACATCATGTGGAATACAATGAGATCAAATTTGAACCAAAATTTCACAGAGAAGCCTCATTAATCAGAAACCCTAATTTCAGCCCTTTTTGTTAGGAGGTGTTGCACTGCTTGAATTCTTTGATCAATCCACCTCTTTCTAAGACTTGGGGAACCAAATGAGATCTTGTGGGATGTTGTGAACCCTTTGAACATTTTTTGGAAGCCATGTGACCCTTCTATTGTTTTTGGATGATCATCAATTTCATCAGACATTTATCACAAGCCTTATGCCTCAGCCATGAATGTTATGATTCAATTTTTTATGCAAGAATGTGGAAGTGTATGCAATGTGATATGCAAAATGCCATGAAAATGAGAGGGAAAATTTTGGGTGTTACAGTTGGATCTTTCAAATTTGAGAAATTCAATTGTGTATATTCCTCCCAAAGCTTATAAGATAGAATGAAAGAGGTTGTTAATTGAGTTTCTTTGTAGAATTTTTGAAGAATGTCTCTTTATAGAAGATAAACTGAGGAACCTAAAGGTTCAAAATTTGAACAACCCAAGAAATTATTGTTGCTGGTGGTGGTGATGTTTGATGATAGAACATTAGAGAAAATAGAGTCAAGTGTGTTTGTTGTAGATGATAAGATGAGATTTGATTAACATGATCTAATATCGGTACTGTTTTGGAACTGTGTGTTAATATTTTGCATTCTGGTGTCCATGGTTTTGTTAACAAAAAACAGAGGAAGAAGATGAGTTAAAAAATTTGGTGCATTCTTCTTGAGAGATTTGAGATTTGAAGAAGATGAGAAAGGAAGAAAATGTGCATATGTACACATGGGAAACTTGGAAGGAAAATTATAGGGGTAAATTTGAATTTTTGTAAAATTTTAGGGGTATGAGGATAATTGTAAGAGTATAGATTAAAAATTTCTTTGAATTCTACTACCATATCAATTTTTTTTGAGTAAGTTAACACAGTTTTTGAGAAATTTTTCGTAGTATCCTTTAATTAAGTGTTTGGGTTTTAGGGATTCACATATGTTGTATGGTCATGTTTCGAACGACTCCATCTTGATTATGCTTACAACTATTTTGAATGAGTTAAGTGGTATTTATAGGACCAAAAATAATATTAGATTCAGTGGGATTTTGGATATATGGGAATCCAATGCATCCAAATTGTCTCCTAAATGTCCATTTTAGGGAGGATTTCAAATCCTTCGAATTCTTCTGCTAGTTTTCATCAAAAACTTTGTTTTCATAATAGAATCTAGGCTTCTCATTATCCATACCACTCTAAATATTGTCGAAGAGGTTTTATGGTATCCTCCTTTATTGAAGCAAATTAAAGGAATAGAACTTCGGCATGGATCGACTTATTGTTTGGCATCTTTTGGTGGCTTGTTTAAAGACCACGATGGTAGACACTTTGGGAGTTTATCTTGATATCTTTGTCTTGGTAATGTCTTATTTTATAAAATTATGAGTGTCATTCTAATAATTGGAACATGTTATATCCTCTAATTGGCCTTATTTTTAGTTGGAAATTAATTTTATACTTATGATAAACTCTTTTACTAAATCATCTTTGATTTTACTCGGATGGTGATTAACGCTTGAATGCGTGAATGCATGGTTCTTAAAAAATGAATAAATTTTAACATAATCATAAATGTTTGTAAATTTCTTGAATAAATGAATAGATTTTAATATAATCATAACTATCCCCAACATATCTTTCCATCCCTAAGCAAATTTGGTATAAGGGTTGATGTTTCTCAAAGAGTTTTACTTTGTGTATCCCGGGAAAGCCTTTATCCTTCTGCATCAGAGTTTGTGTGGTTTTCTTTCCCCTAAGAATAGTTTGGAAGATTTATGTTGTTGTGTTTCTGTAACAGTCTGGGTCCCTCGCAAGGCAACCCCGACAATGCCACCTCACGATCTTCTCTACCCCTTCTCTAGTAGAGTTTTTGCCTTCCATGGGAATCGAACCCTACACCCTGGGGTTAAAGTGAAATAAAACTAGGAATAACAATTATAAAGTCAATCACTGTGCTAGAGACAAAGGGCTCAAATTTGATGTACATTGGAGTGATGAAAACCAGGTAATTGAACCTAACAGTTCAATGTTGTCTTCATATATTGGTTCACTTGTCTACCAACACATTCCAATTACCAGTGATAATTATAGGAATCCATTGTTGAAAGCTGGTAAAGATAAGATATGGACTGAGATACAAGTACTTACCAAACATGATTGATGTGTTATTAGATTGTTTTTGATGATTAAGTCTTTAATTTACTTATACTAACACACTTTATGTTTATATGTGTATGTTTTTATGTAGAGGTCCTTTAACATTGATGAAAGCCGGAAAAAGTATTGTCTTCAATTGGCCAGAAAGAGACATAGAGGGTTATTAGATTGTTTTTGATGATTAAGTCTTTAATTTACTTATACTAACACACTTTATGTTTATATGTGTATGTTTTTATGTAGAGGTCCTTTAACATTGATGAAAGCCGGAAAAAGTATTGTCTTCAATTGGCCAGAAAGAGACATAGAGGGTTTCGAGCCTTATTGTCAATCAAATATTTGAGGGATGAGGAAAAATAATCTGTTGAAGCAGAACTTCCACAGTTGTATGCGAGTTTGATTACACCGGAAGAATGGGGCACTTTTGTAACCAAATGGAAAAACGAAAAAATTCAATGTAATGTTATCTTTTCATGTTTATTAATTGTATTATATACTTATTGCACTAGTTTGTTCTGATATGACTTAAACTTGTTTATCCAGGATTTGAGTGACATTAATCGCCAAAGAATATCAAAACCCGCGTTTCCATACAAAAAAAGGCGTTTGGGATATGCACGCTTACAACAACAAATGGTAACTATATATAAATGATATGATCTTATTAATTGTCTCAATATGTTATAATTTACGATCTTATTGTTTGTCTCAATGTGTAGTTAGAAGACGAGAAAAATGAAGAAACATCTCTTCCCGATCATGTTTTGTGGAAGGCTGCTCGTATGGGCAAGGATGGAGTTGTTAGTGAAGATGTTCAACATGTTTATGAAGAATGTATAAGTATAACATTATGTCTTTAAGTCAATCAAAATTTTATTAAATATAATTAATTTTTAATCCCCACTAATAATTTTTGATTTGTCAATGAATTTAAGGAGACTATATCTAAATCCTTAACCACATGTGAGGAGGATTGCAGGAGCTTTCTTAGTCGAGTACTAAATGTTCTGGAGTATGTCGGTCGAATGAGGGGTAAAGGATTTGATGTGACTCAATCTTTCTTGTATATTCAACCAAAGAGAAAGAAATCCCAGCAACCAAGAAGTCATGCAATCATTGGAGGAAATAAAATCGCAAGTCCGTGAATTGCAAAAGGATAAAGAGAGATATGAGGTGGAAAAGCGTGGTTTCGGGTTGAAAGAGACTAGTGACAAAGCTAGTATCAATTGTGAAAATAAAATTCCCGAGATAATTAGCACATATTTATTTTAATTATCTTAACACATTTATTTTAATTGACCTTTGTACACATTAACAATTATGCATTCTCTATTGCTTCAGGGCATTTCATCTTGCCAATTGTATTTGTTGTTACCGACTTATCGCATGGTTGACAAGGGAAAAGTGCATAACAAAGTGAGAGAGTTACTTCACTATAAACCGATCACTCGTGGATATCTGAAAGTGTTGGTTGATATTGTTTTAGATACAGATGCGGTACTACCTATGCTTGAATCGGTTTCAGAGGTTACATTGTTGTGAGATACAATAGGTTCGTATGTTGCATGGTCATTAGATATCATTTCCATAGATGATGAGGTATGTCGAAAACCATTACGAATCTCTTATTATTCAAATGTCAATTCTTAACCATTATGAAAATCATTCTGAATAATTACGTACCTTTTTTTTACATGGTAATGTTAGACTCCTATAAAAACCCTCGTCTAAGGATAAATGGATTTTTCCGGAAAAAGAGTCTATTGCATCACAAAGAGAGGTACATTTAAAGTGTTATTCTATGATCTGAATTTAAAAGTTTCATGATTTTCTACTTTACTTAACTTATATGATTGTTAGGTTCCTGCTCAAGCTTCACAACAAGTCATCAGCAAGAAAAAAGGTTCATGTAATGACTGTGCAGGAAAAAAGAGCTCTAGCACCTCACTTTCGGTTGTGTCTTGAGGAACTTATGGCAACATCAGATGTGATTGAAGGTGTTATTCGTCAAATATACATGGATGAATGTGTTTTTTTTCCTCATTCCGAGATAATTGCAAGAGAGGACATGGAGCAAATTTTCAAGCATCATGAATTAGGCATCGATGTTATGCATTCATATATCTGGTATTCCGATCAATATATTATTTATTTAGTTGAATAATTTATTTATGCATTTCAATGAACATAGTCTAATGTTTATATTATTTTTATTTAAGGTTCTTGTATGAAAAATTATGCACGAGACACAATTATCAAACAAATTCCGTTTCTTTGCTTGCACCAGTGTCAATGCAACGGCAATTGATATGAATTTACTTTCAGTAAAAGACCACTTATTGAGAGATTTACGGCCAGCAAAACAGAAACTTTGTTTCTTTTATCGTATAATACTGGACACGGGTAAGATTTTTCATTCTAATTTCATTCTAATATTTGTATCTTTTGCGTATAAATTATCCATCTAAACTTTTGTTATATTTTACAGTTGACACTGGTTGTTGGTTGTCATTAATCCTACAAAAGTAGTGGTCTATTATATGAATTCATTGGAGCATGATGGGTCAACATATCAGAGTATGAAGGAAGTGGTTGATACGTAAGTGAGATTTTTCGAAATATTCGTGTGTATTTGATTTTAATTATTTTATATAGTTATACTAGTATACCGAGCACAAAGAGATGCTCAAGTAGCACGGGAAAAAGCAAACACTATTTCATGAGTCCAAGTGAAGGTATATTAATTTTCACAATGTTGCTTATTAGTGATGCTACTTGATAATACAAAACAACTATATATTAATTCTTATTTGTTTGTCTATGAGAAAAATTCTTCAAATGGATCGATGAGAGATTCCTATTCAGGTATGAATGGATTTATAACTTATGATTTATTTTAATATTTATCAAATATGTCATAATTTATTATTTTAAACTAACTAATGCATATTTTGTTTTTTTATGTATCACTCAATGAATACGCGTGTTCTCATTACACGCCCTCAAAATTGCAAGAAATTACAGAGGAATCGTGTGAATACCTTATTGAAAAAAGAATCGTTTAAGGTATACACTACTAGAAAACGCTGTTTTAGCCTCAACGTAAAATGGATGCTAAACGTTGGAATTTGGACGCTAACATCAATTTAGCGTCAATTTAGCATCCAATTTATTGACGACAATAAAAACCTTGAATCTAAACATTAACATCCTGCTGAAGCTAATTAGAATTTACATAAATAGACTCTAAAACGGAAGCTAAATAATGATCTAATTTTATATGCTAATTAGTGTTTGTAATCTACTGATGCTAAATTTAGCATCAACATATGTTAAACTCTAACTAGCATTAATTTTTAGGGAAGCTAAATTTAGCACCAATATATTTTAAAGGCTAAATAGCGTTTATTTAATGTTGATTCAAAATTTAGCGTCAAAAATAAAAAATGCTAAGTCAAATTTATAATATTATTAAATTCCAAATATAAGACATACCAAAGATATTATAAAATTTAAATTCCAAGCACTGCTACTCCCAACCTCCCACACAATATCTCACACACAATATTAATTTATAACAGAACCCAAAAATATCTCCCACACAATATTCAAACTCAAAAATTATAAACCTGCCAAATTTCCAAACACTGCCACTAAAGGGTTACATCAGTATAATGCATATATATTGATGTCTTAACCACATATATTCATGTTTTAATCACAAAACAAGTAGAAACTAAATAATACTAACTAATCCTAAGTAAGGTCATACAAAAAATATGAAAGTTGTGTCATTGTTAAAAGACTAAAATAGATCATCCTCTGATTGATCATCAAAATCACCATCCTCCGATAGATCATCAATAGCACCATTATAATGTGGATGAGGTCGAATAGTACTACAAGATCCACATCCTGAATGATGCTCTAAGCTACCATCCGTTTCCTAAACTCTTCCATATCAATTAGGAATTGGTTATGCAACTCCTTTGTACGTTGATCATCCCCCAACATCTCATTGGTTTGCTTCATCCGCTCTTTGGTTTGCTGCAGTTGCTTCTTCACGGGCTCCAGCTGCCTCCCGACGAAGCATCTCAATGACCACATTTTCAGGAGGACATGACTCTTGAGTAAGATGGGGTATACCTGGTATAAGATTAACAAACAAAGCTCCAATTCTGTAACAATGACCTCGAGAAATACCCTCGACAACATCTACCACAATTCAAGTCTTTTCTCACCATCAACCTCTAGTATATCACTTGTAGTATGATCATCATTCTTAATTAGTTGAGTAAGACGCTCCTGATAGTTATCCTAGAAAAAATAACTTACATAAGTTTGAATAACAAGATATAACTAACATGAATCTGTTTTAAACAAAATTGTCTCACATAAGTTTGATTCTATATGATACAATTCAAAAATATGAATTAACACATGACATAACGACTATGTGCACAAAATATGTAAGAGAAAACATAAGTTTGATAACGACTATGTCTCACATAAGTTTGATAGTTATACAATTCAAAAATATAACTAACATGAATTTAAACAAAACGGTCTCACAAAATATGAATTAGTGACTATGTGTAAATATAAATTGATGATTTTCAATAATTTATCCACAACATTCTTACACACAATAAAGATGTGGTTAGCAGTGATTTACAAAACAAACACTATTGTCAGAACAATTTGAGAAACACACTGTTATTAAATAGTATAAGCAGTTTCTACAAGTATTTTGTATTCCTATAATACCTCTAAATGTATATTACATGACTTATGTCATTTGTTAGAGTAAAAATACTTCTGAATTTTAGTACTGTAACAATAGCAATTAGTTTGAGTCATTTTGTTGTTGACATGTTGTCTGCTTGTTTAATTTGTGATTATGTGTAGAATATTATTGATAATAGCTATTGACTTGAAACAAAAGACTCGATATTAGCAGTACATGCAACAGAGTTATTAATATGCATAATCAACTAATGGCATGAAAGTACTATAGCTAACAACTTTCATAAGTTTTTTCAGCACGATTATCAACCCAATCGCCTGACTTCTTTTTATGACTAGCCAAAAAAAGCTCATCAGGATAGATAGCTCGTTCGAGTATTTTGCTCTACCAATAAAGTCAATCAGTATTTTACTATACAAATTCAGTATGCAATATCAAAATTCAGTTTCAATTAACCAATCAATTTTTGTTCAATATGGAAATTCAGTTTCAATTAATCAATCAATTTTTCTAACTATTTTACAAATTCCACAACATTTGATCTTAATGTTAACTATCCTAGCTTCATACTTGATCTTAATGTTAACTATCCTAGCTTCAATTTCAAACAATTTCAAAATACAGTTCACAAATTTTTATAACAATTCATTTGATTTCCATCCTCGCTGTCAAGAATTCACACAAGTTCACAATTTCATTAATACTAATCAATCCAAACCAATATATGCATGGACCCAATGGCAACTGCTATTTAATAGAATAATTCATGTAAATACGAAATAGTTCAAGTATGAAGATGAGTTCACTTGCACGTTTTGGTCAAGTTCATAAGTAAAATGCATATTCTATAATTTAACAAAATATTTTCAAATAGAAACTACATATTGTAATAATAAAACATTCTTTATAATTTAAAAAGAAACTCATTATACATTTTTCTAAATGTATAAGTCTTGCTGCACAGTAGCAAGTAAAGATATGTCAAATAGAAACTACATACTGTAATAACAAAACATACAAATAGATAGAAAAATATTGTACAATTTAACAAAATATTTCCAATTCTAACACTTGAAGTTGGTAGGAGACTAAAGGTCTTGAAATAGTGAGAACAAAAATAGGTTGTCTCCCGGTGTAAGTAGCTAGCACATATGGAACCTTCAACTCTAGCCTTATTTGTAACTGAACGCTTTGAATCTCCCATCAATTTACATGTAAGATTTTTTCATATCATTTCTATCAAAAAATGCTAACATTTAGACACAAAAAAAATAGAAATTACCTTTCGAATGGATACAACCACCGATATTGTACTGGACAACCAAGGATTGCTTCACTTGGAAGGTGAATCGGAAGATGTTCCATTGAGTCAAAGAAGCCCGGTGGAAAAATCTTTTCAAGTTTACATATGATGATGAGAATGTTTTTTTTCCAACTTAACCAATTCCTCCATCATCAATGTATTGAAACATAAGTCTCTAAAGAATTTACTTAATTCTGTTAACGACTTCCATATCTCCACTGGAAAAGAAGGAAAAGCAATTGGGAGTAAGCACTCCATAAAAACATGACAATCATGACTTTTCATACTATGCATCCTACCCTTGGTGAGATCAACACACCTAGCAAGGTTTGAAGAATAGCCATACGACATTTTTAGTTCCTTAATCCACTTACACACTGACTTTGCCTCCTCTAGTCTCAAAGTATATCTTGCCTTTGGTTTCGCCATTTTTCCATTAGGAAGATCTCTCATCTCTAAGTCTCCATGAAAACAGAGCATCTGTAAATCCATTCTTTCCTTTTCATTGTCCTTTGTTTTTCCAGCAACATTCATGATTGTGTTGAACACATTATCAAAAACATTTTTCTCAATATGCATCACATCAAGATTATGCCTTAACAAATTGTCCTTCCAATATGGAAGATCCCAAAATATACTTTTTTTTTGTCCAATGATGAGTTTTCCATACCCTGTAAATTTGGCCCCCAACCAATATCTGTCACTTTTGGAAAGTTACGAACAACTTCCCACACATCTTCCCCTGTGAACATGTAAGGTGTACCATCTTTCTCGTCCTTATTTTTTCTAAAGCTTCTTTTCCTTCTTCTGAAAGGATGATCATTCGGTAGAAAATAACGGTGACAATCAAACCACGAGCTTTTTCCACCAAATCTTAAGGTGAAAGCTTTTGTTTCATCCATACAATAAGGGCATGTTAATTTACCCTGTGTTCCCCATCCAAATAACATACCATATGATGGAAAATTATTGATTGTCCACATTAAACATGCCCTCATAAAAAAGTTCTGTTTCATAGATACATCGTATGTCCAAACACCATCATTCCACAAATGTTGTAAATCATTAATCAATGGTTACAAATAAACATCTATCTTTAATTTTTGGTTATATGGTCCCGGCACTAGACAAGTCAAGAACATATAAGGTCTGGTCATGCACATTTCTGGTGGAAGATTGTATGGTGTAACTATTATTGGCCAACATGAGTATGGAGAGCTAGAAGCTTGAATGTAAGGCGTAAATCCATCAGAACATAGACTTAATCGTACGTTTCTTGGATCTATAGAAAAATCAGGATAAACATTATCGAAGTGTTTCCATGCTTTTCCATCGGGTGGATGACGTAAAACATTCAGAGGCTTTACATTCTCATGATGCCATATCATTTGAGTTGCAGATTTTGTTGACGCATACAATCTTTGTAATCTTGGAATTATTGGCAAATAAAACATTCTCTTCATAGGAACATCTTTGAAATTTCCCATGCCACTCTTACGAGGAAGATACCTAGCAGCTTGAGAAATTCTACACACAGTTAAAGTGATGATATCTTCTTTGTAATATAACATACAGTCGTTCACACAACAATCAACTTTTATAGCTTTCAACCCTAACTTGGACACCAACTTCGTTGCTTGGTAATTATTTTCTGGTAAACATTGTTTCATTGGACAAACATCAGCAAGCATTTGTGCAAAAAAAATCTATAAACTTTTGAGGAACTTTCCAATTAGATCTAGTTGCCAAAAGCATAACAGAAATCGATAATTTGGATTCAGTAGCTCCGTCATAGATGGGTTGATTTGCAGCGATCAAAGAATCATAAAAAGCTTTAACTTCTGGATTGGGCTCTTCATCCTCCATGTATGTCTCATTTCGTATATTAGCATTCTTATGCAGATCATCTGTAAACAGCCTAATAACATTATGTACCATATGATTCATTGCAGCAAGTTGATCTTCGTAACCCACATTCCCTCCACTTCTAGAATGTCCACCAAGGTTTGAATTAGGGTTAACTTCTCCATGATCAGTCCAAACATAATAATTTGGCTGAAACCCATTCTTATATAAGTGATACTTGACTTCTTTAGGAGTCATCAAGTCTATACACTTGCAATTTGTACAGGAACATCTTATGCCCCCTTTTATTAAAAAAATAGGACGTGTCATAGCCATTTCTACAAACTCGGAAACTCCACTAATGAAATTGTCTTTCAAACCATACCTATCAGAATTTACTGCATCATACATCCATGTACGGTCCATTTTCTACGTGGAAAAAATGATGTTATATTCACTATAGTCAATATGAAATAGTAAAAACCAATATAATATATAAAGGTTGCTTCAACATCATAAACTCGACATAAACTCAGAGCTATAAACTGATAGTCATGAACTTATAAATTCAAAGTTGGATAGCTAGAAAATACATTATAAATCAATACATATTATTACAGTTGTATTTGAAAATTAGTATAGTTCGTTAAAAATAAGATACATATAGGAAAGGCCCTGAAATAATATTCATGTCGTGATTTCAAAAACCAATGCAAAATCTTTGATGTGGCTAACTCATTATGTAGAGATTATATAATTTTGTGAAAGGAATTTCTATAATATTTTAAATACCAAGAGCATATAATATAAAATATTATATGGTCCTTAATATGCCAGTCTATCTAAAAATAAAATATCTAGTGTGAAAACTCCAACAACTTTAAACCAAATCCAACTAATAAGCAACCACAAAAACCATAAATAAGTACTTTTCATTGATTTTGGAGGTTGTTTAGACATAATGTACAATGAAATAAAGTTCAATTGTAAAGTGATTAAGGACAAAGTAGCTCATTGAGTGCATATTATAGTAAGTCTTATAACAATGATTGATTGTATAAAAAAGAAAGTGACTTGTATTTTACTGGTTTGGTTTTGCCAAAAAAATTGGTTGTCATGACTAAAGCAATGCAAGATAGCATCATGATAACAATCAACACTTAATTCAAGCTAATTGTTAAAAATTTGTTGAAACTTTTAACAACTTAATAATATTTGATCAACCTAGCATGGCATAGCAATGCACAAGTATTGACAACATACTTTGTTTCATTATATTACATATCTTAATAATTTATTTCATTTTCTGTTTCAGTTGTAATTCCAAACTCTCTTTTGAATCATGTTTGCAAAGTGTACATCTTTTTAGTCTCAATTTTTACCTTTTTGAACTACTCATTAATTCCCAACCATTGCATGAAATTAAGATATATATTATCCTTGTTAGTGTGAGTTATATTGACAGAATACTTAATCAACAACACATTGCATGTTCCCTTGCTCCAGTTAATGTATAGTTTTTCCAATTTTCATTTTTGGTGTCAATTCCATTTATGAGAACTAGTTCAATAAACTGCAATATTTCCTATATATAATGGCATCTATCGGGAAGACCTTGATGATGATACAAGGCCCATTAGAATCAGAAGCAAACCCAAATGGATGGAAAATTATGAACTAAATTAATTATAAGTATCTCTTTATTTTTAAGTCACTTGTTTGTATTGGGCCTAGCCTTGTTATTTGGTCCTTGACCCATTAGGGTTTTGTTTGTATTTAAACTCTTTTTTATCTTGAAGAGAAGCTATGAAGAAAATTTGAGAACTTATATTTTCACTTTTTAATCTAGTTTTGTAGTCTTTGGTTGAACCCTAAATCTTAAGAATATAGTTGTAGAAAACTTCTTATCAATTTGGTGCTTTCATATTTTGTATTCATGGCCCCTCCCAAACCCCCCAACCATAGAGAAATCATTGAAGAGGCTGTCCAAACAGCTAACACTCGGCTTGACATGGCAATGAGTGAAAACCAACAGCTCATGGATGAGAGATTTGATAAAACAAATTCTGATTTGGAACAAATTCAGACCCGAATGGACAATGAAAAACAAATTTCTGATTCAAGATATGAAAATATTGTGGGATTACTCACTAAACTCACCACCCAGCAGGACCAACAGCCAAAATCAACTACTCAGGCTACTGCTACTGTTCATCGGCCCAGTACTGTTCACGGAGCAAGCACTGTTCACGGCGCGAACACTGTTCATGGAGCGAACACTGTTCATGACGTCGACACTGTTCACGGTGTCAGCACTTTTACTCCAGCAACTGTTCATACGGTAGCAAATTCAGGTATCACTCATTCTTACCCCATGTTTACAACCTACCAGCACCCAAATTCCCAAAATACCAACTTTTCCCAAACACAGCATGTTTATAACAGCCCTACTCACTCCATCAATCACTCTAGTACAGTAACTCCCCCATTCCAACTTGCAACCCCAATTAGACCAACTCCCACCTATATACCACGATTTCTCACCTCTCACATGCCCACACAAACCAGCACAATAATGTCAAATCCAAACTATCACATTCCTTTGTATCCACCCCTCACTTTTTCCCAAATTCCACAACCCACACCTTTACCCCCTTTTCGGACCCCCAAATTAGAATTACCAATGTTTGATGGCTCAAACCCTTTGGAATGGTTATTTCAAGCTGAACAATACTTTGATTTTTATCAACTACCCCCTGAAAATAGATTGTCTATGATGTCTTTCTATATGAAAGGTGATGTTTTATGTTGGTATAAATGGATGTATCAAAGTCACTTATTAATGGATTGGCAGTCATTTACCAAAGCTTTGGAATTACGATTTGGCCCATCTACTTATGCTAATCACCAGGCTGAATTGTTTAAATTAAAGCAAATAGGTTCTGTTGTGGAGTACCATGCTGCCTTTGAAAAATTGGGAACTCAAGTGGTGGGACTCTCTCAAGATGCCATCCTCAATTGTTTTATTTCTGGTTTATCTCAAGATATCCAAAATGAAATTGCTATTCACAAACCAGTTTCAATTTCACAAGCTATTGGCTTAGCAAAGCTGATTGAGTCTAAGATTAAGGATTCCAAGCCCAAGTTCATAAAACCCTTTACCACCTCTTTCACAAAATCCAACTCAGCCCAACAAACCGTATCTAATTCTACATCTAACCAAAAAACCTCAACACCAAACCACCCCCACAAACTTCCCATTCGTAAACTTTCTAATGCTCAACTGCAGGAACGCCGTGCTCAAGGCTTGTGTTTCAACTGTGATGAGAAATTTATTCCTGGCCATAAGTGTACTTCCGGCAAATTTCTCTTATTAATGGATGATGAAGATGAAACCACTCTCTCTCCGGACTCAACTATCATGATTGATGAACACTCCCAACATCATGAGGCTGAAGATACATACTTCCAACTTTCACTCCAAGCTGCCATTGGCCACTTTTCTCCTAAAACTCTCAAGTTTAATGGTTTCATTCACAGCCTTAGGGTTACAGTCCTGATTGACACCGGCAGCACACATAACATCTTACAACCCCGCATCGCCCAACATCTCAAACTTTCCACTAAACCAATCCCAAATTTTTCCGTTATGGTTGGCAACGGATCCACCTTATCTTGTACAGGCCTTTTCCCTCAAGTTCCCATAACATTACAAAATAACCTTTTTCATATTCCTTTTCACTTGCTACCGATTGAGGGAGCCGATGTTGTCTTAGGAATGGAATGGCTACGAACACTTGGTCCTATCACGGCTGATTTTTCAATCCCAAAGATTTCTTTCACCTATCATAACAATGACATAACCATCACGGGCGACCCAAAATCACTTCCACGTCCCTCTTCCTATAACCAATTTTGCCATCTTGTACACACCAATTCCATTGCCTCCCTCCATCTCTTGCTTTTCCAACCTACCACCGAATCTCAAACATCCCCCACTCCTATAGATTCCCTCCCAAAATCTCTACCCAAACCCATCCATTCCATTTTAAAATCACATGCTTCTGTTTTCAACCCATCTTGTACACACCAATTCTGTTTTCAACCCTCCCAAAATCTCTACCCAAACCCATCCATTCCATTTTAAAATCACATGCTTCTGTTATCAAACCAAGTAACAGTCCTTATTCCTCTCCCGTTCTATTAGTTCGAAAAAAAGACGGCTCTTGGCGTTTTTGTGTTGATTATAGAGCCTTAAATGCTGTTACAATTCCTGATCGCTTTCCCATACCAACAATTGATGAACTTTTTGATGAGTTGGGTTCTGCAACTATATTTTCTAAGATTGACTTACGATCTGGTTATCACCAAATCCGAGTAAAAATCGAGGACACTCACAAAACTGCATTCAGAACGTTTGACGGGCACTATGAATTTCTAGTGATGCCTTTTGGCCTTACTAATGCTCCTAGTTCTTTTCAATCGGCAATGAATGATTTGTTACGACCATACCTACGTCGGTTTGTTCTTGTTTTCTTTGATGATATATTAATTTATAGTTCCTGTATTGCTGATCATACACATCATTTGAAGTTGATTTTAGATTTGCTGTTGTCTAATCATTTCTTTGCTAAATTATCCAAATGTGTTTTTGCTGTTACTTCTGTTGATTACCTAGTGTAACCCGGTGAACTGACTTTAAACAATGTTGCGGATAGCAAGAGTCGCCACCGACTTTTATTTTATCCATAAGGAAAGGTTATAAAAGAACAGGAAAGACCTTAGAGAATATTTTTGGGTCCGGGGGGTAGGTTATGAAAAGGGAAGGTGTTAGCACCCTTTTCATCCATGGTTATCCATGGGCTCTTAGATACTTAAGCTCACTTTTGAATTGTTTTGAAAGTGTAGTGTATGAATAGCAAAAAATTTCAGAATAGTTTAATAATAATCCATGTATGGATGTGTAAAAAACTTGTTTGAAAATTTGTTTGAAAATAGTTTAAGTGTGAAAATGTTTTGAAATGAGCTTAAGTACCTAGGAGTAACTTACCCTAATGTTTAAAGGTCTTTCTTATTCTTTATTCTTTCCTTTAGTAAGACTATCCCTACTATAATGGAGTAGGTAGTCCTTACTTTGGATGTTTAAGGGACATATGAGGGACAAGTTGATTTTGAAGGCAATGGTGGGGTGTAATAAGCATTTATAAGGGACTATCATCATTTTTCGAAAGGGACTCGATTCGTATAGGCAACATAAGGGACTTTGATGATTTTTACTCGAGGGACTTGCTTTTATACACCCCACTTAACCATTATTCGTAGGCAACGAGAGGGATAACCTTAGAAGGTGAGACGGCGATTAAAATCGACTTACGTGTGTGAAGTGTTTAAATTAATTATCTTTATTAAAAATTATCTAAATTTATTTTAAATAACAAACATATTAACACTCCCTAATTACTAACCATAATGACAATAATAATTAAATAATTACATCCGGGAAACAATTACAAGAAATTATAATAGAAATAATAAGCAAAATAATTAAATAAAAATAAACCAAATATAAATAAGCAATAAGAAAATAAGGGGGTTAGTAAATAAAATTAACAAAATAATAATAGTAAACATAATTAAATCATAAATGGGTTAGTAATTAGAAATAATAAATAATGTTAGAAACATAAGAATAGAATATAAATAATAATATGTTTAGTAATAAAAATTAAAAGATTAATGAAATTATAATAAGCAAGAAATTAATTAATAATAATAATAGAAATCAACAATATAAAAGAATAATTAACATACATAATTAGATAATTTTTTTAATTCATATAATATTTAAATTATTATAATTACAAAAAAAAAATTTTAATTATTATGAACATATATTTACATTTATATACATATTATAAGAAAAAGATAAACTTTAAATATCATATTAAAATTTAATTTCTATTGGTCATTATATTTATAAATTAATTTTAACTATATACAAAATATATAAATTAAACTATTTCTAAATATTAAAAGAAAATTAATTTAAGTTACAAATACAAAATTTTATGAAAAATTATAATTATATTAGGAATAATAAAAAAAACAGAATTAAATGTTATTTAGAAAAATATTTTAAGATTAAGTTTTTATAGTTTTTAGGGTTTAAGAATTAGGGTTAGAAAAAAAATATTTTTTAGGGTTTGATTATTAAGATTTATGCATATACAAAATTTATTTAAAACTAAGTATCTTGACTAAAAAAAAAAAAAATTATATTGAAAAATAATTTGAATACATGATATATACATTTTATAATATAAATAATAATATACTAATTATTTTAAAACAATTAAATTAAACATGGAAATAAAAGAAAAGGAGAAGGAAAAGGAACCTGGTGGGACTGGGATTTGAACCCAGTCCCTTATGATTAACAGCAACATGCCTTCACCACTGAGCCATTCACACGCAGGCATCAAGGAAATACCTCCCAATGGTTTTGTTCTCTATTTGGAAAAATCAGAAAAATGCAAGAAATAAAAAGGCCTGGTTCATGGTTTGAACCCAGGACCTCATAGCAATGTACGCGCGCATGTTACCACCCGGCTGGAAGAGCCAATCTGAAAGCATACTGATAACACAATATAATATATTCAAATCATAAATTAAATGAAGAATGCAGCAAAAAGAATTGCTGGAGGCTGGACTCGATCTCATGACTTCAGGTCCTACATGCGTCATTGCTACCACTGGGCCAACCAGCCGGTTGTGATAAACAAATAGAAAGAATCTATAATATTTTAAAACAGAATTTGAATACGAATTTTCGCGCCAGCCAAGCTTCATCTTCAACCTTGAGATCTTCGAATTTACCTGCGATTTAACCTACGATATTTCCTGCGAAAACCAATTCCCAGCAAGACCTGCGAATGTCAACAAGCAACAAAACCATACAATTTTCCAAAATTAAACATAACAACATGATCCTGGCATTTACACGAGTCATTCCATGTTTTTAGAATTGATTTAAGTCTCTTAAATTGGAAATCCCTAAACCTAGGTCAAAACCCTAGTTATGGTGTTTTGCGAATTAACCATGATTCCTTGAGTTTTCCTGCCCAGAAACACTCTACAACACACAACAAATAATATTAGCCAAACAAAATCCATTTAAATGCAATGAATTGGTGTAACTGAAAAATAAATTTCAAACATGAACATTGCTTCGGGTTCATCATATGTGCATGAATGGGATGCATTTGAAGGTTGTTTTCGACTCAATGATGACTAAGGAAGCTAGCCATGTCTTTGGAATACCTTGTAATGCCTTGGTTTGAAAAATCCGAATCCCACTTTTTCCTTGAATTTTTGATCTTTGAACTTACCAATGAGCAGCTGCAAATTCGTGAATGAGCTAGGGTTTGTGTTATGTATATATATGGGATTGATTTAGGTCAGAAAAATCATTTGGTTGTGTGAAGATTTGGTCCAAAAAATATTGAAAAAGATCCTTGTGTAAATTTCAAATATTTGATCATAAGGCCTTACTATTTTGGGAGGAATCTCATGATTTCTTTCTCCTTTGACTCCAATCTATAATTATGAATTTTTAGGAACAAAATCTTCACCCAAAAATAACTTTTCATATTTTTTATTTATTTAAAATGATTTTTAGGAGTTAAATCAATAATAAATAAATAAAAAATAATAAAAATGATGATTTTTGTTCAATTGGGTCGTGCACCATATTAGGAGATGGATTGGGTCATGAATTAGGCAGCCCATTTGGAAAGAAATACTTTTAAGCCTCCATTTTCAACATAAACCATCCTAAAATTGTCCAACTTTGCAAGGGCACATCTCCCTCAATTTTAAAGGTATGAGGGTGTTCTTGGACTTTTTGGAAAGCTTGAAGAGTCCTCTAAACAACCCCATTGGTTTCAGGTCCATATCATTTACCAATCTCAAGTTATGCCCTCTTGAAGTTGTTGACTTTTTGTTGACTTTTGAAATGACCTATAATGTCTTAGATCATATCTTTCAAATGAAGCATTTTTGGGCTTAACCTTCAACATCAAAGTTGTAGAGAATTCAATTTCCTTCAAAATGAGCTTTGGATGGAGACTTGGTGATGAAGTATGTGAAAGTTATGCCTGGTCAAAGTTCAGTTGACTTTTACTGAGGAAACCCTAATTTAGAAACTCCTGATTATTGATGATCTGGAATCTCCTTGATGAATCATGATCAACCCTTGATCAAATGATGAATTTTACTTCATATACTTGATGTTGGCAAAAAATCATGAAGTTTGGACTTTGGTTTGACCACAGTTGACCTCAGTTTGACTTTTTAACTACATTGACTGATTTTGACTTATCTGATCATCTGACTGAGCAAACTTTTGAGAAAAGTCTTAAAACTTGACATGGGGGTTCTTATACACATATAAGATGTTATGAAACTCACTTGAGGTATTGGAAGTCCATTTAGCCTGATTAAAGTCAAAACCCTAGTTATGGATGCCCTGCTTAGGAGGTGCATTGTCTGAGGGAATTGTCAACTTCTTGGACCAATTGTGAACTTTGTGAACCTTGTGAATCTTCATAAGATGTCTTATGATACTCATGGGAAGTATTGTGAAGCTTGTGAATCTTGTGAACCTCATGAAGTGGCTTTGTAGACCTCATGACCCTCAAGAAAGCTTTGTAATCATTGTGGAACTTGTGAACCTTGTGAACCTTCAAGAAGCAACCTAGGGATTTCATGAACCTCATGAAAGGTATTGTAAATGTTGAGAAGCTTGTGAACCTTGTGAACCTTCATAAAGTAACTTATAGACTTCATGAACCTCATTAAAGGTTATATAAGCATTGTGAAACTTGTGAACCTTATGAACCTTCAAGAAGCAACCTATGGACTTCATGAACCTCATGAAAGGTCTTGCAAGTGTTGGAGAACTTGTGAACTTTGTGAACCTTCAAGAAGTGACTTGTAGACTTCATGAACTTCAAGAAAGGTCTTGTAAATGTAGAGAAACTTGTGAACCTTGTGAACCTTCTTAGAACACAAAGTCTTGTATTGTGAGGGCAAATTTTGGGGTGCAACAGCTGCCCCTGTTCAATTTTCTGAAACCTGAGGGGTTAGATTGGTATATTTGCCAGTCGTGACCTGGAAGGTTGAAGGGGATTGAACATAAAAGCCCAAAAATTTGCACTCACCAGTGTATTAGAGTGGTACAGATGGCTAGTTGAATATGATTGAGTGGGCTTAAAGATGCCACTAGGGGAAAGTTCTTCAGATATATTTCTTGGAAGATAAAGCAGTCCAAAATATGGAGGTATAATGAAAGCTGTCAAGAGTCTGGAGCAGTCCTGAGGTATTGATGATATGCTTTCAGGATACTGGAGTAATACTGATGTAACAGTATGTCTTCATGAGGATAGAGCAATCAATAATGATAACCCTAAAGCAGTCTTGAAGTAATAATATGATTTCAGGAGGATAGAGCAATGATAACTCTAAAGCAGTCTTGAAGTAATGATTTCAGGAGGATAGAGCCACCAATAATGATAACTCTAAAGCAGTCTTGAAGTAATGATTTCAGGAGGATAGAGCCATCAATAATGATAACTCTAAAGCAGTCTTGAAGTAATGATTTCAGGAGGATAGAGCCATCAATAATGATAACTCTAAAGCAGTCTTGAAGTAATGATTTCAGGAGGATAGAGCCATCAATAATGATAACTCTAAAGCAGTCTTGAAGTAATGATTTCAGGAGGATAGAGCCACCAATAATGATAACTCTAAAGCAGTCTTGAAGTAATGATTTCAGGAGGATAGAGCCATCAATAATGATAACTCTAAAGCAGTCTTGAAATAATAATATGATTTCAGGAGGATAGAGCAAAGCAATGATAACTCTAAAGCAGTCTTGAAATAATGATATGACTCCAGGAGGATAGAGCAATGGATAGCTCTAAAGCAGTCTTGAAATAATAATGTAATTGCCTTCAGGAGGATAGAGCACTGGATGGCTCTAAAGCAGTCTTGAAGTCATGAGAAATTATCAGGAGGATAAAATAACCCTGAGGTTACAATAAAGCAGTCCCAAAGTAATAAGAAGCTCATCAGGAGGATAAAGTAACCCTGAGGTTACAATAAAGCAGTCCTGGAGACCATAAGTTTGTTTGTTGGACAATTAACCTGAAACAAGGTAGCATTAGTTTATGCTTTATGTATGCATATATGATATGATGCACTTAGGTAATGTACTATATGTCTATGGATATATATGCTATGGTATGATGTAAATGATGTATGTATGATATGATACTGCTGGAAGCGTCTGGATATCTTCGTATAACAACTGCTGGCCAGGGAAAATAAATCCCGATTTGTTGTTGAAGAATATATAACCCTCTGTCTGCTTGGGATAGCAGGGTATAGATAACCTCCCGTATGCTGGGGATAATAAGGTATAGATATAACCTTTGTCTTCGTTTGGTAGTAGGATAAGTATAACATCCCATCTTCATTCGTCGTACCCTTATTGGAAAGTAATTTCCCGAATATCCGTATGAGGATAAAAGAGATGGATATAAATTCCAGGGGAGATGAGACTTTATGAAGATGAATTTGCCCTACTGAGGGTTTGTAACTGTCTTGTAAGGTGAACCGGCGAAGCTTCGTTGAAATCCTTCCCTCGTTCGTCCTTAGTAAATACTATTACTGCATTTTCATGCATTTCTGGTAAACATCAATCATATTGAAAGCCTACATGCATTTCTGGTAAATATCAATCACATTCAAAAGCATACATACATTCAAACACAACCAATGGACGTTTCGCTTATGTAAATAGGGTAAAAGTAAATCTGGATTCAAAAGATGGAATTTATTTATATCAAAAGTGACCCATACACGGGTAAGTTTGTACAAGGAGACATAAACCCTAGTAAGAGGATTTTGTCATAAAGTTTTTACAAAAGACAATCAACTATGTGGGAAACAATCCTATTGAGTTTCAATTCTACTATTGCCACTCAAGTATCTCATCTTCTTGCTGTTGAGACGGAAACGATTGGATTGAGCTTTATCTGTTCGAGCTTGAATAAGTAGTACAACTGGTTGCAGTTTCATTGGTGACCCAAACGAGACATAGTCATACGCTTTAATCCCTAACTTTTGCCTGGATTGCCCTTTCAGGTTTTCAATCCACCGGGATACCCTTTTTTGCCCAAGCCGCCTTTTCAGGTTTTCGACTTGCCGGGTGTACATCTTTTTATATATATCCCTAATTTTTTGCCCAAACCCTTTTGGTTTGCCGGGATGCCCTTATTTTTGCCTAGGCCTGTCAACCTAGCGGGTCTCTTTTTATGCGTAGTATTTTTTAACTATGTCTGCGTTTACAGGCTGTGGGAAGTCCTCTCCATCCATTGTAGTCAGTATCATGGCGCCTCCTGAGAATACTGTCTTGACTACAAATGGTCCTTCATATGTTGGAGTCCACTTGCCCCTAGGATCACCCTGTGGTAATATGATACGCTTGATTACCAAGTCACCAGCCTGATATACCTTTGGCTTAACCTTCTTGTTAAAAGCCTTGATCATCCGTTTTTGGTACATCTGGCCATGACAAACTGCTGCTAACCTCTTCTCATCAATCAAATTTATCTGGTCAAGTCGAGTCTGAATCCACTCATCTTCATCCAAGCCTGCATCCTTCATAATTCTCAAGGAGGGGATCTGAACTTCAATGGGCAGAACTGCTTCCATACCATAGACTAAAGAGAATGGGGTTGCCCCTGTTGAAGTACGTATTGTGGTACGGTACCCATGAAGAGCAAATGGTAACATCTCATGCCAATCCTTGTAAGTAACAGTCATCTTCTGTACAATCTTCTTAATGTTCTTATTAGCAGCTTCAACTGCCCCATTCATCTTCGGACGATACGGAGAAGAGTTATGATGCTTAATCTTGAACTGCGTGCAGAGATCAGTAATCATAGTGTTGTTCAGATTAGAGCCATTGTCAGTGATAATCCTTTCAGGGATGCCATACCTACATATGAGATTATTCTTAATGAACCGAGCCACAACATTCTTAGTCACAGATGCATATGAAGCTGCCTCTACCCATTTCGTAAAATAATCAATAGCCACCAGGATGAAACGATGCCCATTAGAAGCGGTAGGTTTGATCTCACCAATCATATCAATGCCCCACATGGCAAAGGGCCAAGGAGCAGTCAACACATTCAATGGTGATGGAGGTACATGAACTTTATCAGCATAGATTTGACACTTATGACAAGTTCTGGAGTGTTGATAGCAATCAGCTTCCATGGTAGACCAATAGTAACCTGCTCTCAATATCTTCTTTGCCATGGTATGACCACTAGAATGAGTGCCAAAGGTCCCATCATGCATCTCTTCCATAATCTCAGTTGCTTCCTTCTTATCCACACAACGAAGCATAGTTGAATCATGATTGCGCTTGTACAAAATCCCATTACTCAAAAAGAACTTAGCAGAAAACCTTCTCAAGAACTTCCTATCTTTGACAGTTGCCCCTTCAGGGAATTCCTGAGCTTCAAGATATCTTTTCACTTCATAGAACCAAGGCTTCTCCTCTGCCCCTTCAGTGCCAATCTCATTGCAGTATGCAGGCTTCTCAAATCTATCAATGGTAATCTTGGGAGCTTCATCATCCCAGCTGATCTCAAACATAGATGCCATGGTGGCCAACGCATCTGCCAACTGATTCTCTCTTCGTGGAATATGTCCAAAGGTAATCTCTTTGAAATGTGGGATCAAAGACAACACATGTTCTCTGTAAGGAATGAGATTATCATGCTTAGTATCCCAATCTCCTTTAATCTGACTCACTACCAGGGCTGAATCTCCATACACATCAAGGAATTGAATCTTCATATCAATAGCAACTTTAATACCCATGATACATGCCTCATACTCAGCTATGTTATTGGTACAATAGAAACAAAGTCTGGCAGTAATCGGGGTATGACAACCTTCAGGGGAACTAATCACAACACCAATACCATTACCATGTGCATTAGAGGCACCATCAAAAACCATAGTCCATCGGGATCCTTGTTCAGGTCCGTCATATTGTCCAGGTTCTTTGGTAATTATCATAATGTCTTCATCAGGGAACTCAAAACTCATTGACTGGTAATCATCTACTGCTTGATGAGCCAAATGATCAGCAACAACACTTCCCTTAATGGCCTTCTGAGTGGTATACTGTATATCATATTCTGTCAAGATCATTTGCCATCTTGCAATTCTTCCGGAGAGAGCAGGTTTCTCAAATATGTACTTGATTGGATCCATCTTCGAAATCAATAAGGTAGTATGGGTCAACATATACTGTCTTAGTCGGCGAGCAGCCCATGCCAAAGCGCAGCAAGTTTTCTCGAGCAGTGAGTATCTTGTTTCACAGTCGGTAAACTTTTTGCTAAGGTAGTATATTGCCTGCTCTTTTCGACCAGACTCGTCATGTTGCCCCAACACACACCCCATTGAGTTGTCTAGCACTGTTAAGTACATAATCAAGGGTCTTCCATCAACTGGTGGCATCAAAATTGGTGGCTCTAGCAGATATCTCTTAATTTCATCAAAAGCAGTCTGGCACTCATCATTCCATTCCATCACCTGATCTTTCTTCAATAACTTGAAGATTGGCTCACAGATGGTAGTTAACTGGGAAATAAATCTTGCAATGTAGTTCAATCGTCCCAAGAAACCCCTAACCTCCTTCTCAGTACGGGGTGCTGGCATCTCTTGTATAGCTTTCACTTTTGCAGGATCCACTTCAATACCTTTTCCACTGACAATGAAACCCAAGAGTTTTCCAGATCTAACTCCAAAAGTACACTTGTTTGGGTTCAATCTCAACTTGTATTTCTTCAACCTCTCAAACAACTTGTGCAGATGATCAAGATGTTGCTCTTCATTCTGAGATCTGGCTATCCTATCATCCACATATACCTCTATCTCATGATGAATCATGTCATGAAACAAAGCCACCATAGCACGCTGATATGTTGCCCCTGCATTCTTCAAACCAAATGGCATCACCTTATAACAAAAAGTGCCCCACTGTGTGACAAATGTTGTCTTCTCCATATCTTCAGGTGCCATCTTGATTTGATTGTAACCAGAGAAACCATCCATAAAAGAGAATACCTTATGCTGAGCAGTGTTGTCTACCAGAATATCAATATGAGGGAGTGGAAAGTCATCTTTGGGGCTAGCTTTGTTCAAATCTCTGTAGTCCACACACATACGTACCTTACCATCTTTCTTAGGAACCGGTACCACATTTGCAACCCACTGAGGATAAGAAGTCACTGCTAAGAACCCTGCATTGAATTGTTTCATTACCTCTGCCTTGATCTTTTCTGACATCTCAGGACGCATACGACGAACCTTCTGCTTCTTTGGACGACAATCTTCTTTCACTGGCAAACGGTGAACCACAATGTCTGTATCCAACCCTGGCATATCTTCGTAAGACCAAGCAAAGATCTCCACATAGTCACGTAACATCTGAACCAACCTGCTCTTGACACTGTCCTCTAAATCAGCCCCTACCTTGACCTCTTTTCTGTCTTCCTCAGTTCCCAGATTCACAACTTCGACTGGCTCTTCATGTGGCTGTATAGCTTTCTCTTCTTGTTGTAACAACCTAGCAAGCTCTACAGGTATTTCACAATCGTCCTCATTTCCGTCTTCAGTTTGATAGATCGGATTCTCGAAATTGTAATTGGCAATAGTAGAACTGTTATCAACAGGATCTAGAGTGGATGAGGATCTGCATTTAGTGATGTGGGTGTGTGTAAGAACACATAGCTGATAAAGTAAAAATAAAAGAAAAGAAAGACAAAGAACACAATATTTACGAAAACGAAACGTCCACTGATTTTATTGAATGAAGTATGCAAATGAAATGACATCCCGTAACAAGCACACCATTGTGCCCCGGGTAAGGCACATGGCTTGAAAGTTTTATTGTTCAAGAAATTACAAATTTAAAAACATAACACAGTAATAGTATTTACTCCTGACTAAAGGAGATAGGGATAACATCTTCAGCTTTCCAATTATTGAGTCCAGCACCCACAGTAGGAAAAATCCATGCATCCAGATTGTAGTCTTCATCTTGATCTCCCACAGCATTAATCACCCCTTGATTGGTGATACGAGCAGCACGAGCACGACGAACAGCCTTCTGGGACTCTGCAGTGAAACCCAAACCAAACTTGTCAGACTTGTACGGAATATCAGGAAGCTGACCCCAAATAGTACAACCACCTTCATCCACCACAGCTCTAGCATCATTGAGGGAGGCCATTGCCATTGTTGGAGATTTTCTGATGACCACAGGAACCTTCTTCACAGCAGGAGGAGCTACACAATCATTAACAACCCAGGGAACCACTTCAAATGACTGACATGGAGTCTCAATGTATTCACCTTCCACTTCCAGATACTTGAAAGTGTTCACATGGCTGACAAAGTATTCTTCTTCTCCGAAGACAGTAACAACCTTTCCATTCACCGGATATCTCAGCTTTTGGTGCAATGTAGAGGTCACAGCACCTGCCCCATGGATCCAGGGACGACCAAGCAGACAAGAGTATGAAGGACGAATATCCATCACATAGAATGTAGCAGTAAACATCTGAGAGCCAACCTTGATTGGAAGATCAATTTCCCCATGCACTACTCTTCTAGAACCATCAAAAGCCTTCACCACAATATTACTGGGCTTTAACACAGTATCTTCAGGACTTAACTTATTCAGGACTTCCTTAGGCAACACATTCAGGGAGGAACCATTGTCTATCAGTACATGAGACAGGGTAGTGCCCCTGCATTCAATTGAAATATGCAAGGCCCTGTTATGATCCCTCTTGGCAGGGGTCAAGTCAGCATCAGAAAATCCTAACCCATTGTCATAGGTCAGGTGAGCAACACAGTTCTCAAATTGATCAACAGAAATGGCATTGGGCACATGAGCAGTCTTCAGAAACTTGATTAAAGCTTTTGCATGAGCTTCAGAACATAACAACAAGGACATCATAGAAATCTTTGAGGGAGTATGCCCCAACTGATCAACAATGTCATAATCACTCTTGCGAATGATTTTCAATACTTCTTCCATCTGCTTAGAGAGATCATCAGCAGCTGGCACATCAGTAGATACAGGCTCAATAACAGGACCTTTGCCCCGAGCATCAGTGGTGGTAGTAGCAGCAGGAGTAACTGCACTCTTAGAAGCAACTGGAGGAGAGAAGACTCTTCCACTACGAGTGATCTTGCTAGATCCAGCAATATTATCAATGTCAGCAGGCACGTCCGGTAAAGGCTCTTGCTTAACACCATGGATGTAAACATCAGACCCATAGTGCCAAGGCACAGCTTTATCAGATGTATAGGGAATAGGACCAGGAGTGGTAATGATCAGAGGAGCCACTCTGGCTTCAGCAACAACTTTCACAGGACCTTCAGCCGTAATCTTGATAGGACCCTGATGAGAGATCTTGATGGGCTTCCTTGCAGTGATTCTTACCGGTACTTTGTCAACCATATCAACCTCTTCAATCTTCTTACCCTGAGTCAGACGATCCACCATATCTTCTACAGATGCTGGTCTTCTTTCAAACACTATGGTATACTTATCCATGAGACGTTGAATACCATCTCTCAAAATGAAGCAACTATCCGGCTTATAGGTACAATACAGACAATCTTCACGACAACCTGGAAAGATCCCAGCTTGTACTAACCTCTTTTTGATAACAGACAATGGTGTGCTCAACTCCATAACTGAATAGACATGCAGACCCTCCTCAATGTCTTCATCAATGGCGTTGACAGTCTTCTCGTGATTTGGCAGTGGTGCTGTAATCACATTCGGTGGATCAAATTCAATTTCTCCAGCATCAATCATATCTTGAATTTTGTTCTTCAAGACCCAGCAGTTATTGGTATCATGTCCTGGACAGTTTGAATGATATGCACATCGTGCATTGGGATTGTACTTGGGAGAGGTAACATTGGGATTCTGAGGAGCCTCCCTCAGAGTAATAAGTTCAGCTTTCAACAAATGTTGCAATGCCTGAGCCATTGACATGTTGATCTTCGTGAACTGTCTTCTAGCCCTCTGTTGGTTGCCCTGAGGCTGCTCTGTTGTTGCAGGAGTTGGATTTGAAATATGAACTGCACTAACAGACTGATGCCTTCTGTTACGATCAGGTTGACCATAAACAGCATTAGATTCCTTTTTCCCAGTGGGAGGCTTCTTTGCAGCACCTGATGAAGAAGCACCCACTTGGATCTTACCATTCTTGATACCATTCTCTACTCGTTCTCCTGTCATGATCAACTCAGTGAAGCCAGATGATGAGCTTCCAATGAGATGACTGTAAAACGGACCATTCAGCGTACACATGAACATATCAACTAGTTCCCTGTCAGTCAAAGGGGGTTGAACTCTTCCAGCCAAGTCTCTCCATTTCTGAGCATACTCCTTAAAACTTTCTTTGGCACCCATAGACATGCTTTGAAGTTGCATGCGAGTGGGGGCTAAGTCAGCATTGTATTGATACTGCTTATAGAAAGCTTCAGCAAGATCATTCCAGTCTCTGATGTTGACACTCTCCAACTGATAATACCACTCCAGCTGAGCTCCAGATAAGCTCTCTTGAAAGAAATGGATCCACAACTTCTTATCAGCAGTGTGAGGTTGAATCCTTCTGACATAAGACCTCAGATGTAGCTTGGGACAAGAGACCCCATCATACACAACAAAAGTAGGAACCTTGAAACCAATGGGTATAACAACCCCAGATATCAAACTCAAATCCTCAAAATCCAGCCCAGATGATTTCTGTAATTCCATAGCATCCATCCTATCCACCAGCCTCTTGAACTTGTCTTCATTAGGCTCATGGTAGTAATTAGCCTCAGAATCAGAGTCCCCCATAGTGTTGTGGAGACTGCCTCCCTCTTTCTCAGATTCTTCAGATTCATAGTCTTCAATCTGTTCCTTAGTCTTGACAGGACCCTTGAACCTTCTTCCCATGTTGAGCAACCCAGCAGACCTTCTAGTCTTCTTAGTCTTCTTGGCCAACAGTGCCTTCAAATCATCTTGCCCCTTGGATAGGTTCAAGATCAGCTCTTGGAACTGTGCATTCTGTGCCTGAAGATCCTTAACTGATTGTTCAAGTGCCATTGCTGAAATAAACAGCGAGAAGATGAGAAACCTGTGCACAATTATAAACCTGTGATGCAATGAAATGATATGGGAATGCATATGCAATGTTTTCAAGGACCGCAGGATTTAAATTTGCTTAAACAAACAAGAAAGTAACTTTTTATTAGTAATAACTTGTTTTGCCTTTTAGGCTTACAAAAATGGAAATGAAATAAGTACAAAAGATGGGGTTTTAAGTCTCCCATGGACGTTTCCTCTTTGTATTGAGGTATGAGTTGAGGTTTCGTTCCTCGTGAAGTTGCTTTGTGAGCTCTAGGATTCTTGCTTGGCTTGTTTTGTAATGAGCCTCGAAAGTATCCCTTTGCTCCTTCAGTTGGATCCATGATCTCTGCAAGTCTTCCATATCAGTAGGCATGTCTGGGTGAAGGATGGTATAAGCTGTATCTCCTTCAGCAACAGGTTCCATGGTAACTGGTAGGATGGCAGGATATGGCATCATGAGTGTCTGAGCACGAGATCGTACCCATCTGAGATAAGCCTCCATAGGAATAATGTACTTAGGCTCCAGTGTCTTGCTGTCAATCCTGTTTACCTTTCCCCAAGCTCGTATGAATCTCTGACGGTAACCCTGAAGATCGTTGTCGTAATCAAACACAATGCCCTGAATCAACATGTCATGTGGACCATCACTTCGGGCGTAACCAAACTGTCGTAAAGCTAGAGAGGGGTTGTAGGTAATGCCTCCTCTTATGCCTAGAAGTGGCACATTAGGAAACTCCCCACAACGGTCAATGATGGTGACATTCTCCATAGATCTGGAGCACCAATGGATATCTGAGTGAGATAGTGACATGATCCTCTTGGACCATCTGAACCCTTGCTCATTCTTCATTACTGAGCGAGGAAGGTGAGAAATAAACCACCTAGAGAGTAAAGGTATGCAGCACATCAAAGTTCCTCTTGCCCTTGTAGTACGGGTGTGAAGAGAATGCAGGATGTCTCCAAGCAATGTAGGCACTGGATTGTGACTCAGGAAAATGTTGATGGCATGAACATCTATGAACTGATCTGGATTGGGGAACAATACTAAGCCATATATCAGCAAGGCTAGGATCTCCTCAAAAGCATCATAGCTCATGGCCTTCAAGAACATTTGAGCTTTATCCACTAATACCTTGGCAAGAATACCCTTGACTCCACTTCTGGTTTCTAGAACAATGTCAGACTTTTTCAGATGTAGGGCTGCAGCAATAACCTCTGGTTTAAGTTCTTTCTCTAAGCCTGTGAAGGGTCTTTGATCAAGAACAGGTATACCCAGAAGTTTAGAGAACTCCTCCATAGTTGGAACCAGCTGATAGTCAGGGAATGTAAAGCAATGGTGCTTAGGGTCAAAGAACTGAAACAGGACACTCATCATGTCTTCACTGAACCCTGAAGTGACTAGGTCCAATAGGTGACCATGTCTTTTGTTGAACTGGGAATGATCAGACACTTGAGAAACCAACTCTTTAAGCTTGGGAGGTATCCCTACAAAGTTGATCCTGATGGTGTTTCTACGAGCAGAAGCCATGACCTGCAACAAAGAACAAAGATAAATCCCTTGGTCCTTGAAATGGTTAGGGAAAATGATATGCTCATGATGCATGATGATGTCATGATGTTCTGCTCAATCACAAACATGTGGCACACACAAACAAGTCACACCATAGCCTTAGGTTTAAAGGCTTGCATGAGGTTCAAAGGTAAGTACCCTCCCCTGAAGTTAGATGGTTCATCCTGTCCTACAAAAGTAACCAGGTTCTAAGGGATCTCAATATCATTGATCCTTCACAAGGGTGGTTGATCAGAAGGCAACTTACTTGCCAACCAAAACCCTCCAAGTTTAAGATCTCAATGAGCGTAGTATCGAGTGTCAACCAACTTCAGTCTGCACCAAAGCCGGTTACCTCACTACTTTCTAAAGGCCAAGATGAGTTAACTAGGGTTCTAAAAGTTAGTTAGTGCATTGACAACATATGGCAGCCTCAATATTATCCTCAACTTGACTTAAGGAATATAAGCACCAACCAATGAGTCGCACTAACTATGGCCACCAGATCAACCGTGTCGATATACGTCGCACAGTTTCCTTGGTCTATTGCCATTTACCTAAGGTACACTAGATCCGGGTTAGGACCTTTCACACATAAGAGCACCCCAACAAGTAATATAAAGCAAACAAATCAAACAATATTAAAGTGATCTTAATTCCTAAGGGTACCCCTCTTAAACAATATTCCCCAGCAGAGTCGCCAGTTCTGTAACCCGGTGAACTGACTTTAAACAATGTTGCGGATAGCAAGAGTCGCCACCGACTTTTATTTTATCCATAAGGAAAGGTTATAAAAGAACAGGAAAGACCTTAGAGAATATTTTTGGGTCCGGGGGGTAGGTTATGAAAAGGGAAGGTGTTAGCACCCTTTTCATCCATGGTTATCCATGGGCTCTTAGATACTTAAGCTCACTTTTGAATTGTTTTGAAAGTGTAGTGTATGAATAGCAAAAAATTTCAGAATAGTTTAATAATAATCCATGTATGGATGTGTAAAAAACTTGTTTGAAAATTTGTTTGAAAATAGTTTAAGTGTGAAAATGTTTTGAAATGAGCTTAAGTACCTAGGAGTAACTTACCCTAATGTTTAAAGGTCTTTCTTATTCTTTATTCTTTCCTTTAGTAAGACTATCCCTACTATAATGGAGTAGGTAGTCCTTACTTTGGATGTTTAAGGGACATATGAGGGACAAGTTGATTTTGAAGGCAATGGTGGGGTGTAATAAGCATTTATAAGGGACTATCATCATTTTTCGAAAGGGACTCGATTCGTATAGGCAACATAAGGGACTTTGATGATTTTTACTCGAGGGACTTGCTTTTATACACCCCACTTAACCATTATTCGTAGGCAACGAGAGGGATAACCTTAGAAGGTGAGACGGCGATTAAAATCGACTTACGTGTGTGAAGTGTTTAAATTAATTATCTTTATTAAAAATTATCTAAATTTATTTTAAATAACAAACATATTAACACTCCCTAATTACTAACCATAATGACAATAATAATTAAATAATTACATCCGGGAAACAATTACAAGAAATTATAATAGAAATAATAAGCAAAATAATTAAATAAAAATAAACCAAATATAAATAAGCAATAAGAAAATAAGGGGGTTAGTAAATAAAATTAACAAAATAATAATAGTAAACATAATTAAATCATAAATGGGTTAGTAATTAGAAATAATAAATAATGTTAGAAACATAAGAATAGAATATAAATAATAATATGTTTAGTAATAAAAATTAAAAGATTAATGAAATTATAATAAGCAAGAAATTAATTAATAATAATAATAGAAATCAACAATATAAAAGAATAATTAACATACATAATTAGATAATTTTTTTAATTCATATAATATTTAAATTATTATAATTACAAAAAAAAAATTTTAATTATTATGAACATATATTTACATTTATATACATATTATAAGAAAAAGATAAACTTTAAATATCATATTAAAATTTAATTTCTATTGGTCATTATATTTATAAATTAATTTTAACTATATACAAAATATATAAATTAAACTATTTCTAAATATTAAAAGAAAATTAATTTAAGTTACAAATACAAAATTTTATGAAAAATTATAATTATATTAGGAATAATAAAAAAAACAGAATTAAATGTTATTTAGAAAAATATTTTAAGATTAAGTTTTTATAGTTTTTAGGGTTTAAGAATTAGGGTTAGAAAAAAAATATTTTTTAGGGTTTGATTATTAAGATTTATGCATATACAAAATTTATTTAAAACTAAGTATCTTGACTAAAAAAAAAAAAAATTATATTGAAAAATAATTTGAATACATGATATATACATTTTATAATATAAATAATAATATACTAATTATTTTAAAACAATTAAATTAAACATGGAAATAAAAGAAAAGGAGAAGGAAAAGGAACCTGGTGGGACTGGGATTTGAACCCAGTCCCTTATGATTAACAGCAACATGCCTTCACCACTGAGCCATTCACACGCAGGCATCAAGGAAATACCTCCCAATGGTTTTGTTCTCTATTTGGAAAAATCAGAAAAATGCAAGAAATAAAAAGGCCTGGTTCATGGTTTGAACCCAGGACCTCATAGCAATGTACGCGCGCATGTTACCACCCGGCTGGAAGAGCCAATCTGAAAGCATACTGATAACACAATATAATATATTCAAATCATAAATTAAATGAAGAATGCAGCAAAAAGAATTGCTGGAGGCTGGACTCGATCTCATGACTTCAGGTCCTACATGCGTCATTGCTACCACTGGGCCAACCAGCCGGTTGTGATAAACAAATAGAAAGAATCTATAATATTTTAAAACAGAATTTGAATACGAATTTTCGCGCCAGCCAAGCTTCATCTTCAACCTTGAGATCTTCGAATTTACCTGCGATTTAACCTACGATATTTCCTGCGAAAACCAATTCCCAGCAAGACCTGCGAATGTCAACAAGCAACAAAACCATACAATTTTCCAAAATTAAACATAACAACATGATCCTGGCATTTACACGAGTCATTCCATGTTTTTAGAATTGATTTAAGTCTCTTAAATTGGAAATCCCTAAACCTAGGTCAAAACCCTAGTTATGGTGTTTTGCGAATTAACCATGATTCCTTGAGTTTTCCTGCCCAGAAACACTCTACAACACACAACAAATAATATTAGCCAAACAAAATCCATTTAAATGCAATGAATTGGTGTAACTGAAAAATAAATTTCAAACATGAACATTGCTTCGGGTTCATCATATGTGCATGAATGGGATGCATTTGAAGGTTGTTTTCGACTCAATGATGACTAAGGAAGCTAGCCATGTCTTTGGAATACCTTGTAATGCCTTGGTTTGAAAAATCCGAATCCCACTTTTTCCTTGAATTTTTGATCTTTGAACTTACCAATGAGCAGCTGCAAATTCGTGAATGAGCTAGGGTTTGTGTTATGTATATATATGGGATTGATTTAGGTCAGAAAAATCATTTGGTTGTGTGAAGATTTGGTCCAAAAAATATTGAAAAAGATCCTTGTGTAAATTTCAAATATTTGATCATAAGGCCTTACTATTTTGGGAGGAATCTCATGATTTCTTTCTCCTTTGACTCCAATCTATAATTATGAATTTTTAGGAACAAAATCTTCACCCAAAAATAACTTTTCATATTTTTTATTTATTTAAAATGATTTTTAGGAGTTAAATCAATAATAAATAAATAAAAAATAATAAAAATGATGATTTTTGTTCAATTGGGTCGTGCACCATATTAGGAGATGGATTGGGTCATGAATTAGGCAGCCCATTTGGAAAGAAATACTTTTAAGCCTCCATTTTCAACATAAACCATCCTAAAATTGTCCAACTTTGCAAGGGCACATCTCCCTCAATTTTAAAGGTATGAGGGTGTTCTTGGACTTTTTGGAAAGCTTGAAGAGTCCTCTAAACAACCCCATTGGTTTCAGGTCCATATCATTTACCAATCTCAAGTTATGCCCTCTTGAAGTTGTTGACTTTTTGTTGACTTTTGAAATGACCTATAATGTCTTAGATCATATCTTTCAAATGAAGCATTTTTGGGCTTAACCTTCAACATCAAAGTTGTAGAGAATTCAATTTCCTTCAAAATGAGCTTTTGATGGAGACTTGGTGATGAAGTATGTGAAAGTTATGCCTGGTCAAAGTTCAGTTGACTTTTACTGAGGAAACCCTAATTTAGAAACTCCTGATTATTGATGATCTGGAATCTCCTTGATGAATCATGATCAACCCTTGATCAAATGATGAATTTTACTTCATATACTTGATGTTGGCAAAAAATCATGAAGTTTGGACTTTGGTTTGACCACAGTTGACCTCAGTTTGACTTTTTAACTGCATTGACTGATTTTGACTTATCTGATCATCTGACTGAGCAAACTTTTGAGAAAAGTCTTAAAACTTGACATGGGGGTTCTTATACACATATAAGATGTTATGAAACTCACTTGAGGTATTGGAAGTCCATTTAGCCTGATTAAAGTCAAAACCCTAGTTATGGATGCCCTGCTTAGGAGGTGCATTGTCTGAGGGAATTGTCAACTTCTTGGACCAATTGTGAACTTTGTGAACCTTGTGAATCTTCATAAGATGTCTTATGATACTCATGGGAAGTATTGTGAAGCTTGTGAATCTTGTGAACCTCATGAAGTGGCTTTGTAGACCTCATGACCCTCAAGAAAGCTTTGTAATCATTGTGGAACTTGTGAACCTTGTGAACCTTCAAGAAGCAACCTAGGGATTTCATGAACCTCATGAAAGGTATTGTAAATGTCGAGAAGCTTGTGAACCTTGTGAACCTTCATAAAGTAACTTATAGACTTCATGAACCTCATTAAAGGTTATATAAGCATTGTGAAACTTGTGAACCTTATGAACCTTCAAGAAGCAACCTATGGACTTCATGAACCTCATGAAAGGTCTTGCAAGTGTTGGAGAACTTGTGAACTTTGTGAACCTTCAAGAAGTGACTTGTAGACTTCATGAACTTCAAGAAAGGTCTTGTAAATGTAGAGAAACTTGTGAACCTTGTGAACCTTCTTAGAACACAAAGTCTTGTATTGTGAGGGCAAATTTTGGGGTGCAACACCTAGGTTATATTATCTCAAGTAATGGTGTAACCCCAGACCCTACGAAAATTCAGGCAATAATTGATTGGCCGCAACCACGTTCTCTCACGCAACTCAGGTGTTTTCTAGGTCTCACCGGATTTTATCTTCGATTTGTTCGACAGTACGCCTCACTCGCCGCTCCACTTACCGATTTATTACGTTCCACTAAATTAGTTTGGACTACATCAGCCAATGAGGCATTTACAACATTAAAAAAACAGATGACAGAAACTCCTGTTTTGGTTCTTTCGGACTTCTCCAAGCTCTTTGTCCTTGAAACAGATGCTTCCGCTGTGGCGATTGGTGCTGTCCTTTCTCAACAGGGACATCCTCTGGCATTCTTCAGCAAAAAACTCTGCACCCGGCTTCAAGCTGCCTCTGTGTATGTCCGCGAGATGTACGCCATCACTGAATCAGTAAAGAAGTGGCGTCAGTATCTAATTGGACGACATTTCCACATATATACAGATCAGAAAAGTTTGAAGAATATATTGGACCAGACTATTCAGACACCCGAACAACAAAAATGTGCAGCAAAACTTCAAGGGTTTCAGTTTGAAATTTTCAACAAATCTGGAAAATCTAATCAGGTAGCTGATGCTTTGAGTCGTATTCAGGAAACCGATCCAGTGCTATTCTTCTCACTTTCGTCCCCGATTCCAATTCTGATATCCCATTTGAAACGGTTCTACAAGATAGAAGAAAAGGGTCGAGCCCTCATGAACAAAATCAAGTCAGATCCAGCCTCCCAACCATTGTTTCAGATTATTGATAAACTTTTGTATTACAAGAATAAGATATACATACCTCCTATAGATGAGTTGCGACAGCAGATCCTCCATGAATTCCACACCACACCAGTTGCTGGTCATTCAGGCCTCCAACCAACACTAGCGCGTCTTTCATCTTCCTTTCTTTGGCCAGGAGTGTACAGAGACACCAAAGACTTTGTGCGTCAATGCGTTGTCTGCCAACAAAACAAATACATGACAAAAAAAAACAGGGCCTAATCCAACCTCTACCTATACCAACACATGTTTGGGAAGAGTTAACAATGGATTTCATAACGCACTTACCGATGTCTTTTGGCCACACCACTATCTGGGTGATCTGCGATCGACTCACGAAATACTGCCATTTCATTGCTCTACCCACTAAGTTCTCAGCTAAAGATCTTGCTTTACGATTCTCAGTTGAGATCTGTCAGTTGCATGGCATTCCTAAGTCCATCGTTTCAGACCGCGACCCCCTTTTCCTTAGCAACTTCTGGAAAGAACTATTCAAAGCCCAAGGTACATCCCTGAAGTACAGTACTGCGTATCACCCTGAAACGGATGGACAAACTGAGGTAGTTAATCGTTGCCTCGAAACTTATCTGTGATGTTTTACAAGTGATCAGCCAAAACAATGGTACAAATACTTACACTTAGCAGAGTTTTGGCATAATACCTCCCTCCATAGCTCGCTCGGAATGACTCCCTTTGAAGCCCTTTATGGAAGACCTCCTCCGACTGTTACTCACTACATCACTGGTTCATCATCCTCTCCAGATGTGGATGCACCTCTCCGCCAACGGGAAGACGTCATGCAAGAATTGAAATAAAATCTAAGTCAGAGTCAAAAACGAATGATGAATCAAGCAAATAAAAAATGGCAAGACGTTACCTTTACCGTCGGAGATTCTGTTTAGCTCCGCCTTCAACCTTACCGACAATCTTCAGTGCAACACCGTTCGTCCCAAAAGCTGTCAAAACGTTTCTTTGGACCTTTCAAGGTTCTCCAACAAATCGGCTCTGTTGCGTACAAAATCGAGCTACCAAGCACCGCAAGGATCCATCCAGTTTTTCACGTTTCACAACTCAGACCATTCATCGGTCCTTTTCCGTCCGAACTCACAACGTCAATTCCCTTGGAATATGACGTCCCTACGTTCTCGGCCACCAAAACGAATGAGATGCATGCCTCACCTTCGCCGGTAGAACATAACTGTGAAAACTCTAACGAGTTTGAAGCAAAGGGTGAAGGAAGGAGAGAAGAAACGAATGAGATTTTGGAGGATTCAGAACTAAAGAGTAATGAGAAGAGAGAAGAAATGAGTGAGGCTGTGGAAAATTTGAAACGGAAGAGTTATGAGACGTTGAACATCAAAAGGGACGTGACAACCAAAGTACACCCACCTTCTGACTGTGAGTATCCAAATGAATCTCCTCAAACCTCTCTCCCACCGCTGGATCCCATTGGGCCTCTCAAACCCACATCTCAACCGTTACACAAGTCACAAGGTGAAAAAGCTAACTCAAAAGACACGTTTTCTCTTGACAACTCTCTGCCCCATACAGCTTTGTGGGACTCTAGAAAGTTCACCACAGCTATAACACACCCACACTTATCCTCCACTTCCCTGCCACATGTTCCGCATGCAAACCCTTCCCATATTCCTTCGCCACCTCACCCATCCTCACCCTTGACACCTTGCCCTCCTATCGTGCCACCTGCCCCACATGCAGACCTCTCTCCGCCAGCTGTCCCACATGCACCCTCTCTCTCCAACCCCACACCAGCTGTCCCGCATGAGCCAAGGCAGCCACCTTTTCCACGTTCCGCCAGTGTATCTGGGCCAGCCACATGGGCTAATTGTTTCAACCCCTCCTTGCCTCCTCATACTCCCATTCTTGAGGACAAGAATGTTTTTGGGCCGGTGAGTAATGATACAAGGCCCATTAGAATCAGAAGCAAACCCAAATGGATGGAAAATTATGAACTAAATTAATTATAAGTATCTCTTTATTTTTAAGTCACTTGTTTGTATTGGGCCTAGCCTTGTTATTTGGTCCTTGACCCATTAGGGTTTTGTTTGTATTTAAACTCTTTTTATCTTGAAGAGAAGCTATGAAGAAAATTTGAGAACTTATCTTTTCACTTTTTAATCTAGTTTTGTAGTCTTTGGTTGAACCCTAAATCTTAAGAATATAGTTGTAGAAAACTTCTTATCAGATGACCACCTAGACCAGCAACCTGCAACTGGATATACACTTCAATTTAGGAATCAACGAACAAAAATACATATCACACTGTTGAATAGTCTTATAGTGTTGCCCAGCCATATCGACACCCGAAACATAACTGCAAACAACCGAAGATCAAAATTTTTTGATAAATACATTTTTTCCTTGTTGGATTCCTAGAACCAGACAATTCGATGAGGAGAAGGACACATGAATGCGCAACCATGACAATTCCAGGCTGCTACCTCAACACCACCGAATCGGCCGAGACGCCCTATCAAACAGAAAACTAAGATTACAGCCTTCAGCGATAGAAACAGAAAGATTCCATGAGATAAGATTGCAACTTCTCAAAATCCATATTAAGTAGGAATATCAGAAGAAATCACACAACCCGAATAATCAAAATACTCAAAGATTTTCACAAATAACAAACCTTAAAATATGAAGAAGAAATAAAAAACCCAAAATATAAATACAAGAAATTATAGAAGAGAAGAAAAACAATAGAGTTTATAGAAAAATAGAAAGCTCTTGGTGAACGGAAGAGTGGATAACGGTGGAAAATGAAAGAAGAAATAAAGAAAATAAAAATGGAGGAGTTTGATAACGGTGGGAAATTTATTTGGTATATTTTGTTTTAGTTTCAGAACTAGTAAACACTAATTATAAAATTAAAATATTTTAATACATTAGTATCAGAAATTGTTGATGCTATTTTAAATTTAAATTATAAAATAATTAGCATCAACAAATATATTATATAACGTCTAATTCTACAGACTCAAATTTATATTTAAATAAATTAATTAAAAAGAACATTTGTGTTTGAATATTTGGATGCTAAATAGACGTTATTAGCATCAAAAAATGGTTGATGCTAAATTTTTTGATGCTAAATCACAATTTTCTTGTAGTGATAGGATTATGAGATTATGTGAATGTTATTGACTTGTGGTTTATGTAAATGACTTGTGGTTTATGTAAATGACTTGAATTGTATAGTTTTGGATTGAAATGGTATTAGTGGTATTAGTGAAATGATATTAGTTTTGAGATGTAAATGACTTGTGGTTTATGTGATTTATGGGATTAGTGGAAATGGTTAATGAATCATACTATAAATTGTTAGTGGAAATGTGAATCATATAGGTTTATTGAAATGACTTGAATTATACATGTTTCTGCATAAAAAATGGTTAAAATGAGATTTTTTTTTTAAATTCATTAAAGTTATACGTATAGAAAAGACAATGTTTTTTTTAGAAAAAGCACTGCCTATAGTCCACAAAAGAAAGTGTTTCTTCTAAAAAGCGCTATCTAAAGGTATAGGAAAATATTCATTAAAATTATAAGTATACATAAGAGAGCGCTTTCAAAAGCGTTGTCTAAAGGAGGACAAAAGAAAGCGTTTTTTCCTCAAAAAAATGCTCTCTGAAGGTATATAAAAAAATTCATTAAAATTTTATAGGTATACATTAGACAACGCTTTTAAAAGCACTGTCTAAATGCACACTTTAGAGAGCGTTTTTTAAGAAAAAAACGCTGCTAAAGACCTACTTTATAAACAACTTTTAAAGGTAAAGCGCTTTCTAAAGTATGCCTTTAGCAGGGCCTTTTCCTTAAAACAATTGTTGTCTTTTCTGATTAATGGTAGTAGCATAAGGGATTTTAAGGTCACTCGGGGACTTCGACAAGGCGATCCACTATCACCATTTTTGTTTGTCATTGCTGCGGAAGGTCTAACAACTTTAATGAATAGAGTTGTGGAAGATTCTATCTTTCGAGGATGCAGGTTTGATAATGAAACAACGTTTGAGATCTTACAATATGTTGATGACACTATCATTATTGGAGAAGGATCTTGGAGTAATTTATGGACTGTTAAAGCACTATTAAAGGGATTCCAAATGGTATCAGGATTAGAGATCAATTACAACAACAGCTCAATTTACGGTATAGGAACTGAAGATTGTTATTTGAAGGCGGCTGAGGGTTTTCTTGGATGCAAAATTGATACTTTCCCATTCAAATTCCTTGGGATTATGGTGGGTGGAAATCCTAGATTAATTTCATTTTAGAAACCAATGATTGAAAAGATTAAATCTAGGCTTGCAACTTGGAAGGGTAGACTCATTTCCATGGGTGGAAGAGTTTTACTCATTAATTCAGTGTTGCCAAATCATCCAATACATTATATGTCTTTCTACAAGATGCCAATCAAGGTATGTCAAATGTTGATGTCAATCCAAAGACGGTTTTTGTGGAGTGGTTCGTCGTTGAAGGAAAGTGTGAAGTGGATTAATTGGAAGACGGTTTGTAGGACGAAGCATGCCAGAGGCCTTGGAATAAAGAATTTACAATTATTCAACATTGCTTTGATGTCGAAATGGTTATGGAAGATGGCCAAAAACAAACAATGTTTATGGTCTAGCTTAATACAAGCACGATACGGAAAGTTTGCTTCTGACTTGATCCAAAATAAAATTGCAAAATATAGGGTAAAACCATCTCTATGGTGGAAGGATTTGTTCTCAATTTCGGAATCATTTGGTGCTGATGGTTTTTTTAGTTGGACCGTATGTCAAATGGGCAACGGGAAGGTGGCGTCGTTTTGGAAATCAAAATGGTTGGGGAATGCAAATTTGGCTGAAACATTTCCGGAATTGTATTCGGCTGTGACAAATAAAGTCGGCTCAGTTTCAGAATTTTGTTCTTTTACTAATAATGATTGCAGGTGGAATATACAGGTTGATCAACTTTTGAGTAATCATTCAATGGTGGAACAACACAGACAATTGTTGGATAGCGTTCGTGGTTTGACTATTAAGGAAGATGAACAAGATGCATTGATTTGGTCGGCAGATTCAACAGGTGAGTTTTCGGTTAATATTGGATATACCATTTTGGATTCTTTGATGGATTGTGGGTCTAGTCTAGGGAATGCCGAATTGAATGCTATTAGATTATGTTGGAATTCTACGGCGCCGGAAAAGATTAAGACATTTTGTTGGAGATTATTATATAACAGATTACCAACGCGAGATAACCTTCGTCGACGTCAAATCATCACGAATAGTAGGGACCTCCCGTGTCCTTTATGTTTTTTGGTGGAGGAGGAGTGTTTCCATTTATTCATTACGTGTTGTAAGAGAAATCAGATTTGGAATTTTTTGGCTTCTTGGTTGGGAATTTTGTTGGAACAACATAATACTTTGATAGAACATTTTGAAAGTTGGTGTCAGAAGCTAGTGGCTCGGAACATTTCTATTGCAAATGCTGCAGCTATGTGGATGTCCACATGTTGGATTATTTGGAATTGTAGGAATAAAATTATGTTTAGTGGGGAATTTTGGGATGAGGATCAAGTTGTGAATGCTTGTATCACATTTACATGGTGGTGGATTGGAAAAAGGTCAAATATTAATTATAATTATCACAGTTGGTATAACTGACCAGGTGAATTTTTATAATTATATTCACTGAGGATTATGTGATTTTGTATACGGGTTGGGTGCCCCTTTGCACCCTTTTTTGAATGAATTTTTTATTATAAAAAAAAGCAAATTGATCTTCATAACCCACATTCCCTCCACTTCTAGAATGTCCACCAAGGTTTGAATTAGGGTTAACTTCTCCATGCTCAGTCCAAACATAATAATTTGCTAAAACCCTTTCTTATATAAGTGATACTTGACTTCTCTAGGAGTCATCAAGTCTATACACTTGTAATTTGTACATGAACATCTTATGCCCCCTTTTATTAAAAAATTAGGATGTGCCATAATCATTTCTACAAACTCGGCAACTCCACTAATGAAATTTTCTTTCAAACCATACCTATCAAAATTTACTGCATCATACATCCATGTACGGTCCATTTTCTACATGGAAAAAATGATGCTATATTCGCTATAGTCAATATGAAATAGTAAAAACCAATATAATATATAAAGGTTGCTTCAACATCATAAACTCGACATAAACTCAGTATAGCTAGAAAATACATTATAAATCAATACATGTTATTAAAGTTGTATTTGGAAATTAGTATAGCTCATTAAAAAGAAGATGCATATAGGAAAGGCCCTGAAATAATATTCATGTTGTGATTTCAAAAAACAATGCAAAATCTTTGATGTGGCAAACTCATTATTTTGAGATTATAAATTTTAATTTCCAACTCAATAATAACCAAACTCAAAACAAATGATAACATTTTAAATGTTTGATTGTTGAGAAAACATACCAAGAAATGTAGAAGTGAATGATGGAAGAAGTTTTATAAAGTAGAGTGAAACTATAGAAGTCCTATAACCAAGTCAAAGTAAAAAAGAAATATTAGAGAATGAAAAGAGTGTAGATAGTTGAATAGATTTTATATATTTACCAAACCACACTAACCAAGATAGTTGGTAGTAGTAAACTAGTAGTAGTACTCCTTTGTACAATGCAGACAAAAATGTTTGAGAAACAAAATATAGATCTCTTGGATAAATAAATAAATTAAATCTCAATCATATTTTTGTGAAAGGAATTTCTATAATATTTTAAATACCAAGAGCATATAATATAAAATATTATATGGTCCTTAATATGCCAGTCTATCTAAAAATAAAATATCTAGTGTGAAAACTCCAACAACTTTAAACCAAATCCAACTAAATATAAGCAACCACAAAAACCATAAATAAGTACTTTTCATTGATTTTGGGGGTTGTTTAGACATAATGAACAATTTCAGTGATTAAGGACAAAGTAGTTCAGTGATAGAAATTATAGAAGAGAAGAAAAACAATAGAGTTTATAGAAAAATAGAAAGCTCTTGGTGAACGGAAGAGTGGATAACGGTGGTAAATGAAAGAAGAAATAAAGAAAAGAAAAATGGAGGAGTTTGATTACTTTTATCTCTTTGTCGAAGAAGATCACTGAACGAATGATCATCGAAATTTGTTGGTGAATGGAATGACGATCGTGAATGGAGGTTGTCTGAAACTGTTGAACGGTGGTCGTGAACGGCAGTCGGGAAGGTTGGAAAACAGAACAAAAAGAGGGTATGTGAGTAATGAAATAGGAAGCGTGTTAGAGATATTTTTTCCAAAAAAAAAGAGGGAAATATTTTTCTAAAATAAAAAAAGAAAGCGAAAAGTAAAATTAAAGTGGGAAATTTATTTGGTATATTTTGTTTTAGCTTCAGAACTAGTAAACACTAATTATAAAATTAAAATATTTTAATACATTAATATCATAAATTGTTGATGCTATTTTAAATTTAAATTATAAAATAATTAGCGTCAACAAATATATTATATAACATCTAAGTCTACATACTCAAATTTATATTAAAAAAATTAATTAAAAAGAACATTTGCGTTTGAATATTTGGATGCTAAATAGACGCTATTAGCATCAAAAAATGGTTGATGCTAAATTTTTTGAAGCTAAATCACAATTTTCTTGTAGTGATAGGATTATGCGATTATGTGAATGTTATTGACTCGTGATTTATGTAAATGACTTGTGGTTTATGTAAATGACTTGAATTGTATAGTTTTGGATTGAAATGATATTAGTGGTATTAATGAAATGACATTAGTTTTCAGATGTAAATGACTTGTGATTTATGAGATTAGTGGAAATGGTTAATGAATCATACTAGAAATTGTTAGTGGAAATGTGAATCATATAGGTTTATTGAAATGGCTTGAATTATACATGTTTCTGCATTAAAAATGGTTAAAATGAGATTTTTTTATTTAAAAATTCATTAAAGTTATACGTATAGAAAAGACAACACTTTTTTAGAAAAAGCGTTACCTATTGTCCACAAAAGAAAGTGCTTCTTCTAAAAAGCGCTATCTAAAGGTATATGAAAATATTCATTAAAATTATAGGTATACATAAGAGAGCGCTTTCAAAAGCGTTGTCTAAAAGAGGACAAATGAAAGCGTTTTTTCCTTAAAAAAAACGCTCTCTGAAGGTATATAAAAAAAATCATTAAACTTTTATAGGTATACATTAGACAACGCTTTAAAAGCGTTGTCTAAAGACCCACTTTAAAGAGCACTTTTTAAGAAAAAAACGCTACTAAAGGCCTACTTTAGAAAGCACTTTTAAAGGTAAAACGCTTTCTAAAGTAGGTCTTTAGCAGTGCCTTTTCCTTAAAAAAAACGTTGTCTTTACCTGCGACAGTGCCACCTTAGACATAGCTTTTAAGCGCTTTAAATGTCAAAAAAAGCGTTGTCAGAGCCCTTATTTGGCATAATGCACGTTTTTTTTTTCTCACCTTCTTTTCATTTCTTTTTTTCGTCTTTTCTACTCTTCCTTTCTTCATTTCTTCCTCCACCTTATTCTTCTTTCTACCATTTTTTTCTCTATTTCTTCTACTTTTTTTTAAATCTTGAAACAAAAGTAAAATAAGAAAGAAAAAATTGGATTTATAAAACATAAAAATCTGGTGGTTTTTGCTGGAGGCCGGTTTATATCTGGTAGTTTCTCCGGTGACTTTTATTTTTTCGGTGAAAATAGTCACAAAGACAATGCCGAAAAAGAAGTCGAAGATGTTTCATAAAATGTTATCGGAAGTTTCGTCGGAAGTGTTAACGAAATTTTTATCGGAAGTGATGTTGGAGACATCGCCAAAAATTTTGCCGGAAATGTCGTCGGAGATGACACCAGAAGATTTGTCAACAATGTCGCCAGAGATTTATTTTTCGTCATTTTTTCTTCTTTTTCTGTAGTTCTTGTCACAACATATTTCTCTTTCAATTTCCGATGTGCATCAGGAATTTTTTGAGAAAAAACTTGAAGTTGTTCCTTCAATTCTTCTCTATATTTGGTTGAGATATCATGAGTTTCAATCAAATATTGTTTGAGAGAATCTAACTGGTGTAATTCTGTTTGTGAAAAGAAATTTTGAGAGGTTGGGGTGGATATAGAATGTAGGGATGATGAATTATTGAATGAGATGGATATGAGTTTATACGATATAGGTAGTATGGTTGTAGCAATGGAATAATAAGGATAAAATGGTGATGGGGCACTAAAATATGGAGGAATAAAAGAGTGGTGATATGGGTATACCACGAAAGGATTGGAGTTCAAGAATGAAAGCACCAAATTAATAGGAAACAAATTAGGAACCCTAACAAAATTAGAGAAAAGCTATAAATTCTAAATAAAATAAAAGACAAATAAAACTAAGAGAAAGATATAATAAAATTAAAGATTTTCATTGATTTCTTGATTTCTTTCTCATGTTTCCAAGACATTACATATTTTTTTTTATAAGCTATGATGAATTAAAGGAAGTACAAAAGGTACTTCAACACACAAAAACAATAGAGAGGCAAAAAAAAAAACTCTACCCAACAAAAAACTACAACACATCAAAGCCCAACCCCTAGAACTAAAACAAAACACCGAGATAAAATCAAGAGGATATTTTGACCATTCATACAAATTACATTTTACTTTTGAAGGAGAACAAATGTCAAGCCAACACCAAGAAGTAGTAACAATCTTGTGGAACACAACATCTTCATCCAAGATTAGATTATCGAACAAAACTTGGTTACGAGTCCACCAAATTATCCAAGATGTTACAATCCAAAAGAAGCCGGCTTTCGACTTCCGTTTCTCAAAAGAAGCACCCACGAGGCAAAGGAATCCAAGACATTGTTAGCACTCCTCCGAGATATACCCAACCAACCCACTACTTTAATCCACACACTTGCCACTGACAACATATATAATAATATTAATGAACCATTAATTAAAATGTCCAAATAACATGAAAACACAATTCAATAATAATTAAATTAAAATACTAACTAATATAAAAATCTAATTCTAACTTAATATTTTACTATAACTCTTACTCTATCATCACGTCATCAAAGAGATCAAAGAAAAATAATATAAAAATTATAAAAGGCGAATACATTTTTTCTTACAGGAAGTAAATTGAAATTCGTTCCATTACAGAAGATAAAATATATTTAATCCAATATTTATTGTCTCCTTGCCAATTTTTATAGAAAAAAATAATAATAAATGTATCACCAAACTATCCTAAGTTAGAAAAATAAAGCTCCATCTTTCATACATTCAAAGAAATTCTTTTAAAACAATTATTCATACATAGAAGAAAGAAATGAATTGACAAGATCCAAACTTTAAGAGAAATATAATTTTATTGGTTTAAAAAATCATAGGTGTACAAATATTATGCCATAAAATAAAGTTAAATACTTTGATATAAAATATTTATATTACTCACATATCTATTAAAAATATCCTAATAGGTGGTAGTGTTCAAAAAGAACAAAACCCTCTAATTATAATATTCTTCAATGTCTCATTTCAATTTTATTATTATCATTTTAGAGTACAAAGCCATAATCTCAAATTCCATAAAATAAAAAATAAAAAATACAATTTATTCATCTCTTCATGTTAAAAATGTAATCTTTAAGGCCAGATATTCAGTCATTCATTATGTTTCATCACTCTAGTATATCTACATATGTTCTCAATGCACCTATATATGCGACTCCAAGAATTTTGTGGACAATCAGAATCCTTTTTACACTCTTTTAATGCTGCAATGAAATAATAAAATAAATGTTACTAAAATAAATAAATTGTTATTTGTACAAATTACAATTTGAGAAGGGAATTTGAAATGGATGAAAACTAATTTACCATCAACATTCTTTGCAATAAAAACCATAAAAAGAAATAAAATTAAAGCATAAACAAACTTAATAGTTTTAACCATATTTTTCTTGCTTTAGATGAAACAAATTGAATGTTATTTGAATATTTTTATAGTGTATAAAGTTCATGAGATATTTAAAAAATGTATATTTTTACCTCTTAAGGGTTTGTAAAATACATTCTGTAAAATTATAATAAATTCCTAAGTATCTCTTATGTGTTTCCAATAATTAAAATTTATTTGTTTTTAATTAACTCTTCAACCTTTTATGATAGGGAGGATATTTTAAAATAAATATATTGCAAAAAATTTGTGACATCATAGTTATTCACAAAATGAAATGTATTTAAGATTTTGTTTAAATTAAATTATTAAATTATTAAATTTGTGTCATCATAGTTATTCACAAAATGAGATGTGGTGTTGTCTCGGAGTGATGGGAATAAAAATACAAGGCTCGATGATTTCAATTTCTCATTCTTTAAGTTTGATGAGTTTCATCTTTTTACTTATTTACTCAATAAATTTTCCTCTTTTTGTAACAATCATTCCTAAGGTGAAGAACCCTTCTTCCTTAGGATATTTTTGGCATATATCATCGGTCGGATCTCTGTATAAGTTGGTGACTAAATTTTTGGTTAAGAAGTTAGGAGGGATGCTTGATAAGTTGATTAGCCTTAACTAGTTGGCCTTCTAAAAAAGGAGAATGTTAGTTGATGGTGTAGTGGCAATCTATGAGGTGATTGAATTTTCTTGGTGAACCAAGAAAGTTCGTCTTATTTTTAAAGTTGGTTTTGAGAAAACATATGATTATTAGATTTTACTTTATTGATAAATGGAGAGCCTAGATCCAATTATGTGACTTCTTCGGAAACTTGGGAGTGTAGGTCAATGAACCCTAAAATCCATAAATCAAAATTCAAAGAGGATTTTAGCATGGAAACCCTCTAGCTCTCAGTCTCTTCCTCCTAGTGGAAGAAGACCTGAGTGGATTGATTCATAGGGCTTTTGGACTCAGTGTTTTTTTCAAGTTTTAAAGTCAGCTCCTCCAATTTTGAGGTTTTTCAACTTTAGTATGATGATGATACCTTAATCCTGATTGAACCAATTGACTGAGAACTTATGTAATATCAAAGTTATTATTAGGGTTTTGAGCTTAAGTTAAGCCTTGAGGTTAATTTTAAAAAAAGTAGTTTGACCGGGATAAATTTTTAACTCTTATTTTCACAAGCTTGCTAAGAATTTTCTGCACCGTAACATTGAGTTATCAAGTTTTGTTATCTAGAGTTTTCCATTGGATCCAACCTCCAATTTAATTTAATGCTTAATCCTATTCATGTTTTCTTCCTCTCCTTTCTTAATATACATGTGAAAGTGTAGGAGAAGTTATCTAGGAATCAAAGAAGGTTCCTTTGGGTTGGGGTGAAATGGAACTCCAAAATATACGGGGTTGAGTGGTCCTATGTCTGTAAGTCTAAGAAGAATGAATGGATAAATGTTAAAAATTCCAGATTGTTAATCTAGCCCTTTTATCCAAATGGAGACCGAGTGTAACGCCCATATAATATATATCTAGAATAACATCATACAAATGTTATTTTGGTACTGAGACCGCATAAGTGTCTAATAATATAATTCACATTCTTGACCAATTCTAAATTCTATACAACAATGATACAAGACATGAAAATCATACTAAAATAAAAATATTAAGATCAATACAATATCCATTATTATACAAAAGATAGAAAAATACACAGCGGAAACTAAAGCCTATGCTTCTCTTGAAACATCTCGAACATTACTCCACTTGTAAATCAAACCTGCAGAAAAAACCTGAAAAACAACAATAATTATGTTGAAAAGCGGAACTTAAAAATATATTCCTCCATTGTTCGTCATGATCATAGATGGAGTTCTTATAAAAACCTAATCATTAAGTCCTCTGATGTCACTTATTGAAAAATAAAAAGTCTATTGAGATTTTGTGAGGAATTTAAAGTAGAGACTATTTCAGAGAATGTACATTTCTATTGAGAGGATGTTTTATACTAATTTCTACTTGCTTAGTTTACTAGTTTGGTTTACAAAGAATAATCTCTCTATTTATACGATTCAAGAGAGAGTTCTACTTACATCTATAGAGATTATTCTGAATATTAATTCATAAGAGAGAGTTCTACACATTACTTCTCTATACATACATTTCTTATCATGTCTCTACCAATAAATTTCTACACTTCCCTAAAACTTTCCTTAACCTATACTCTTGTACTAAAATGGACCTAACAAATCAAGTTCATAATTTGTCAATATAGACTTCAACTCAACATATAAGGTTCTTGAATTGGATGCCTGCAGCATTGAAAATATCGCAACCCAAACTAATTATACATAAAAGAAAAAATGAATTTAAGCAATGAACATATTAGGATGAATTATTGAAACTAAAACACAAAATATAAAAGGATAGGATAAGATAAGATTAGGAACAAATGAATTAATGAGAACCAATAATATTAGTAGCTAGTACTAAAAGTCTTGTGCTAAAAATTAAATTGAGAAATAGTAGTGACTAGTTTTCCAAATACATGGGACCTAAGAGTGTTACATTGTTGAATATTTAAACCCAAATTTTGACATATAGTAATGACTTTGACTGTGTCCTTATACTCCTTTTGAGCACAATACTACTATAAATCTTCAATATCACCAAGGTGTTATGCACCTATACTAAAACCACTAAAAATGGCAAATTCCTTTTTCTCATCCTTACAAGTTTTGTTCCTTGTTGCTCTTATGCTTACTCCTCAAGGGTTAGCTGAGTGTTACAAGACTTCTCCATCCTACACGAACCCAACTTTTAAGAGATCACCATTAGTTGTCTATTGTCCCCCCTTAAGACCATATAGGTCATGTTTAGGCAGTCCACAATTTGGAAAACACCCTCCTTATGGTAAAGTACCTCCTTCCAGCAGATGATGAAATCCATTTCTAAAGCATGAATATAACAAGGAATATCAATATCTACTAAATAAGATGTCCTGGTTACCGGTGCTTTCTTTTATATCTTGTGTGCTGTGTATCTATGGCCAATATATATGCTGTACCAATAACAAGGAATATTAATAAAGTTTCAGGTAATGAAGCCAACAACTCAATGTTAATATTTCTATAAACTTAGTGTATATACATAGTAACAACAAAAGAACAAGAACAAGAACACTATCCATCAATGAATCTTATGGTTCATACTGTATATACATAGTAACTACAAACAATAAAATTTCAAGAATATACAACTTTTCAGCAAAAAAAAAGGCAAGAACAAGAACAAGAACAAAAACAGTACCATTATCAAGAACATACCTTTTTGAACGGAAGACGACGATTGTACGGCGGAGGACGACGATGGACTTCACGGAGGTAGAATCTGGTGGACGACGGTGGAGGTAAGACTGTTGAAGCTCGTTAGGGCTAAAATGACGATTTCTGTTCGTCGTTCGCAAAAGAGAGGGAAAGGAAGAAATGAAAATAGATCTGTATAATTTTAATATAATTAGACCTTAGACATCACTTTTGATAAAAGCGCTTTCTAAGGTAGGCCTTAGACAGCGCTTTTGAAAAGCGCTGTCTAAGCCCCCCCCCCCTAGACAGCGCTTTTGAAAAGCGCTGTCTAAGCCCCCCCCCCTTAGACAGCGCTTTTGAAAAGCGCTGTCTAAGCCCCCCCCCCCCTTAGACAACGCTTTTGTTTTTAATTTTTTTTTTTAATTGAAAGACTTTAGACAGCGCTTTTGACAAAGCGCTGTCTAAGGCCTACCTTTAAAAACGCTTTCTAAAAGTGTTGTCTAAGGCCTACCTTAGAAAGCGCTTTTTCAAAAGCGTTGTCTAAGGTAAGACTTTTAACAACGCTTTTTTAATTTTTTTCGAATAGTTTCCGTGTTTGCTATTAATTTTAACCTTAGACAACACTTCCTTAAGAAAGCGTTGTCTAAGGTGCGCTGTTAAATGTCATTTTTGTTGTAGTGAAACAAAATAGCTCTAATGATTGTGGGTATTATGTGATAAAAAATATGTTTGATATTGTCTCTGCAAAGATAACCGATAATTGGATGACGGTAATAAAAATAACTTTACTTTGTTATTTACTTTGCATTTTGCAACTTAATGTGAATTTTCAAAAATAACTCTATATTGTTATTTATGTGTTGTAGGTATTTAATGACCCAACAGAATTAACAGAAGATGATTTGTATGATTTGCGACTCCGTTGAGCAACAGGTTTCTTTGAGTTATATAAAATTTAAGCTTGATCTGGTAAGATATATAGAATTGTCTGATTTGATCCTATTGACTTTGGTGTTGTCTGTTGGTTAATTGGCGTTATTATTTATTGTCAGGAAATTTGATTTTGGTGTTTTCTACCGAAGTTACAACTCATATTTTTGTGGATTGTAAGTTGGTATTCAAGTGGGGGGAAATGACTTATGAATGGTTGAGTTTGTGTATTTTTTGTTGTTGTTGTAGTAGTTCATCGTGTAAACCTCCTTATAATTTATTACATTTGTGTGTATCCTATATTAGTACTTTTGTTATCCTCCTTATAATTATAGAATTTTGAAGAATATATATGTGTATACTAGATATTTGGTGCAATGAAATTAGATTGGTGAGAAATATATGAAAATAACGACCAAAATGTGGTCTATGTAATGTTGGGAAACTATGGAAAAATAGCGACATAATTATTATCTGTGTGATGTAGAAAAAATTAGGTACTAAAAAAATTACAGGGAATTGCTAAAAAATAGTCATATTATATAAAATTACTACAATACTTTTTACATCAGGCAAAGAAAAAACCGATGTAAAATCTCACTTTTTACATCGGGCGAATGAAGAAACCGATGTAAAATGTTTATATGGCATACTTTTTACATCGGGCTAAAACTCAACCGATGTAAAAAGCCAGACCTGGCGCATATTTTAAAATTTTTTACACACCTTTTACATCGATTTTAAGAAATAACCGATTTAAAAACCCCACCTTTTACATCGGTTTTGTGATACAACCGATGTAAAAACAACCTTTTACATATAAAAAAAATTATATATTTTTTTCACACCAGACTTAAAAATTAATCGATGTGGTTGACATATTTTTTACATCAGTCCTAAAACCGATGTAAAATGTCTTTGATTTATTACATCGTCTGCCTTTACATCAAACTCAGACCCGATGTAAAAACTCATTTTTGCCTGATGTAAAAAGTCATTTCTGCACTAGTGTAAAGAAAACCTTAGACAATATTTTATTAAAAGAAATTTAAATAATACTTTCAAAGTTTTTTATTCTGGCGCTGGAGTAGATATATGCAAGATTTTTTTAAATGTAAAAGTGCTGGCTTAAGTTCATTTTAGAAAATATTTTCTATTATGTACACTTTAGGCAACACTTTCTAATAAAAGTGCTCGCAGTAGATATTAATAAACGACGCTTTTTACTAAAAGTATTGGTATAGGTCATCATTAAACAATATTTTATGTTAAAAGTGTTGGCATAGATTCTCATTTATGATAAAGAAAAAAGCTAGCATAGGTAATCATAAGCAACAATCTTTGATAAATGTACTAACTTATGTCATCATTAGGCAACACTTTCTACTAATAAGTTACTAATAAGTTATGCCTTATATATATATATATATATATATATATATATATATATATATATATATATATATATATATATATATATTAAAAAGTTGGACTTTTATGATATTTATATTTTATGTCTTATTGGTCCTTTTCTATAATTATCTTTGGAAAATATTTATTTAGATTGTTTTATTTTTAATCAAAACTAGTTAGACTAATTCATATTTTTTTAATATTAATTTAATAAAAATTAGTTAGGCTAATTAAGTATTTATTTTAATATTAAAATTTTAAATTTTAAAATATTGAAAATAAATTATTTCTCATTTAAACATATATTTTATTACTAGAATGAGAACATGACTAAAGAACAATTTAATATGGAAATAAAGGAAACGCACTAATTGTGTAAAATATTTTACACTATCAATCAATCACAGCTATGTATCAGAATCAAACATATTTTTATTTTAAAAAATTGATATTACATGATAATTATAGACATTTTAATTAATTGTATATGTAAAACTGTCTTATACTTTTGGTGTACTACCATTAAACCCATTTCATATTATATATAATTATATATTGTATATGACTAATGTACTAATCATTAAAATAACCTCAAACACTTTTATTTTGTTTCAACTTTACAAATTACAACTCTGGTTTCATTAAAATGCATATCAAAGTCACATTTTATTTTGTATCAACTTCACATATTACAACTCTTATTTGATTAACTCATTTTACACATGCAACTACTTACATTTAAGAAGCATTTAATATATGATACTTTTAATCATAAGATACTACTAAAAAGATCATCAAGGAAATTAACAATGCTATTTTTTTTTCCATCAAAACATTTAATATATGATACTTTTAATCATAAGATACTACTAAACATTCGAGAAATTAGACAATCTAGTTAAGATATATTTGGAGTCAAATGCATTGTAAGTATAAATAACATTTCAAGATAAGATAATGAATATATGAGACAGAATCCGAACCTTCCCTACATACATTTTCTTATAATGTTTCTACCAATAAATTTCTACACTTCCCTAAAACTTTCCTTAACCTATACTCTTGTACTAAAATGGACCTAACAAATCAAGTTCATAATTTGTCAATATAGACTTCAAGTCAACATATAAGGTTCTTGAATTGGATGCCTGCAGCATTGAAAATATCGCAACCCAAACTAATTATACATAAAAGAAAAAATGCATTTAAGCAATGAAAATATTAGGATGAATGATTGAAACTAAAACACAAAATATAAAAGGATAGGATAAGATAAGATTAGGAACAAATGAATTAATGAGAACCAATAATATTAGTAGCTAGTACTAAAAGTCTTGTGCTAAAAATTAAATTGAGAAATAGTAGTGACTAGTTTTCCAAATACATGGGACCTAAGAGTGTTACATTGTTGAATATTTAAACCCAAATTTTGACATATAGTAATGACTTTGACTGAGTCCTTATACTCCTTTTGAGCACAATACTACTATAAATCTTCAATATATCACCAAGGTGTTATGCACCTATAAAACCACCATTTAAAAATGGCAAATTCCTTTTTCTCATCCTTACTAGTTTTGTTCAGTGTTGCTCTTATGCTTCTCTTAAGATCACCACCTGTTGTCCATTGTCCCCTCTTAAGATCATATAGGTCATGTTTAGGCAGTCCACAATTTGGAAAACACCCTCCTTATGGTAAAGTACCTCCTTCCAGCAGATGATGAAATCCATTTCTAAAGCATGAATATAACAAGGAATATCAATATCTACTAAATAAGATGTCCTGGTTACCAATGCTTTCATTTATATCTTGTGTGCTGTATGTATGGCCAATATATATATATATATATATATATATATATATATATATATATATATATATATATATATATATATATATATATATATATATATATATATATATATTCTATTGGTGTTGATTGAGTAATTGTTAGGTCAATATTGTATAGTTGACTAACTACTATTATTTGTATTGGTGTTTGAATAGTTGATAGTTGATATAAGATAGTTTTATTTTGGCGCTGGTGTAGATATAGACAACATTTTATTTTTAAATGTAAAAGTGCTGGTAGAAGACATCAATAAATAACGCTTTTTACTAAAAACATTGGCATAAGTCATCATTAAACAATATTTTATGTTAAAAGTGTTGGCTTAATTCCTCATGTATGATTAAAAAAAAAAGTTCATCATAAGGCAACGCTCTTTGATAAATGTACTAACGTATGTCATCATTAATAAACACTTTCTGCTAATAAGTGATGCCTTATATATATATATATATATATATATATATATATATATATATATATATATATATATATATATATATATATATATATATATATATATATATATATATAAAGTTGAATTTTTATGATATTTATAATTTATGTCTTATCGGTCCTTTTCTATAATTATCTTTGGAAAATATTTTTTAGATTGTTTTATTTTTAATCAAAACGAGTTAGACTAATTCATATTTTTATATTATTAATTTAATAAAAATTAGTAAGGCAAATTAAGTATTTGTATTAATATTCAAATTTAAAAATTTAAAATATTAAAAATAAATTATTTCTCATTTAAACTTATATTTTATTACTAGAATGAGAACATGACTAAAGAGCAATTTAATATGGAAATAAAGGAAATGCACTAACCGTGTAAAATATTTTACATTGACAACCAATCACAATTATGTATCAGAATCAAATATATTTTTATTTTAAAAAAATTGATATTACATAACTATTGTAGATATTTTAATTAGTTACATGTGTAAAATTGTCTTACACTGTCATGTCAGTATACTACCATTAAACCCATTTCATATTATATATCATTATATATTGTATATGACTAATGTATTAATCATTAAAATAACCTCAAACACTTTTATTTTGTTTCAACTTCACAAATTACAACTCTGGTTTCATTAAAATGCATATCAAAGTCGCATTTCATTTTGTATCAACTTCATAAATTACAACTCTTATTTCATTACAACTTTAGTTCTATGAATAGATCAAAATTACTCACATTTCATTAACTCATTTTACACACACTACGTTAAAAAAGAGTAAAGAGAGCGCGTTTTTGACCTATAAGAGCGCTTTAAAGCGCTGTCTAAAGTTGCACTGTCGTAGGTAAAGACGTTGCTTTTTTTTAAAGTAAAATGCGCTTTTAAATGCCTATTTTAGAAATTGCTTTTAAAGGGAAAACGCTTTCTAAAGTAGGCCTTTAAAAGCGTTTTTTCCTTAAAAAACGCTCTCTATGGTGGACCTTTAGACAAGGCTTTTAACGTGCTGTCTATTGTATACGTATAAAATTTTAATAATTTTTTTTTTACAAGAGAGAGTTTTTAACCAAAAAGCGTTTTCTTTGGTCCCTATTTAGACAACGCTTTCCAAAAGCGTTCTCTAAAGTATATCTATAATTTTATTTTTATTTTTTTGATAACTTTAGAGAGCGCTTTCTTTTGTGGACTTTAGAGAGTGTTTTTTCTTAAAAGAGTTGTCTTTGTTTTACATATAATTTTAATAATTTTTTTTAATCCCATTTTATTCATTTTTTTATGCAGAAATTTGTCTAATTATTTTATGCAGAAACCTATATAATTCACATTTTTATAAACCTGTATAAACCATTTTAATTCATTCCAAACAATTTTTTCAAACCAATATATAAACCATTTCATTTACATACCAAGTCATTTACATATAAACCATTTCATTTCAATCCGTTCCAAACCAATATAAACCATTTCAACATTTTCGGTATTTATCACCGAAAATCACAATATAAACAGTTACATACCACAAGTCATTTACAATAAATGATTCTATTTCATTTATATAATCTTATACCTTAACAAGTGGCCAAATAAAGACTAAATCTAACATCATGAAGATCAAAGCAAGGGGTCCTAAAATCTAAGTCCAAAATCTTCATTCCAATGCCAAGGATAGTAACCAAAAGTCCACAAATTAAAGTCACAAGTCTTTTAGAAGCTTAATCCTTTATTAATGTTTTTGTGTCCAAATGGACAAAAGAAAAATCAACAATAAAATAATAAGAACAAATAATAAACATGATATGGATGAATAAAGCAAAATAGAATAAAGGCAATAAAAGTTTAAGAAATTAAATGCTAGTAACAAAAGAAATTAAAGTGCAAGAATCTAAATATTAACAATAATAAAAGTATAATAATATTCACATAATAATGGTATGGTGAACTTAATCAACCATAACCAAAAAGAAAGAGTAACCAAAATCGAAGGCAGCCGGATCCGCTTAGCATCTTACACTATAGCGATTAATCAAGGCAAATCGAACCGAATTCAATGAAATTTGAAAGGCGATTGGGAGACCCAAAGCACCTACGCATCAAAAATTCATAAGTCTCGATTCTTAATGCAATATGATTAACCACTTTGGGATTACGCGATCAACAAGAGAACTGGTCCATGAAAGTGAAAGTACCCAATTAGATTTTTATTCCGAAGTCGGGACACATTTAGGTCTATGTTAAGCAATCGCCGAGTAATTTACGAAGTAATTACCCTACAAATGAGGCCGGCCACCACCAATTAAGGTGCATAATGTTAGTGCTAATGCATGCGAGATAAACGATATGTAAATCGCTAACCGAATGCAATACCGCACGAAAATAACGGTGAATACCAAATTGAGTCACACTCATAGTATTCTTCCATCCTTAAGTTCAATCACTCATCTTGGTGGATTCAAGCATGAAAATGTATCACTAATACAAAGTACCTTAAATGAATTGAACAATCCACTTAAAGGTAGTTTTAAATTAATGAACATTAACTACTCTAATCTACACCCAAAGTTCATTGAAATTAAGGAGAAATCACTCCCAAAAGTGTTTCCCAAGGTAAAAATAAGAAGGAGGAAGAAGAAGAAGAAAGAGGAACCAAAAAGGGGCTTGAAACAAGCCAAGAATTCTATTCTGGCTTGCGTTAACCAGTTAACGCATATGGTTAACCGGTTAACGCTGAAGCAACAGCCGAAAAATATGCAAAAATTCAGCATTGATCCATTTCCAAAACTCTTTCAAAACATTTAATGATCATGATCTGAATTTGCACGAATTTTAAAACCAAAATACAGTGGAATCCCTGCAATAAAACAACAAATAAAGATCCAAAGGATCTAGAATCAAAGGAACCAAAGATCTACATCTTGAATGGTTGATGGTGAGTATGGGTTTGTGGAAGGAGCGGAATTTCCAAAGTCACTTCTTCAAATTGAACCAAGCCAAGCTAGATCTACTGCAATTGATGAACAAGAGAATGAAAGGATGAAGGTATAGCTCAAGTTAATCAAGAATTCAATGTGAATTCTTGATAAATTCAAAAGAAAGAAAGTAAGCTTTTGAGAATTTTGGTGTTGGGGGAGTAATTTGCAAGAGGTTTTGTGGCTATCAAAAGCTTATAGAAATTTTTGCAAGGTGAATTTGGCTCTCTAAAGCTTGTTCAATAAATGAAATTGTGGTCCTATTTAAAGGCCTTAGGTATGGAAATTTGGTGGAATGGAGCTTGCTTTTGTAATTTGAATTTAGGTTTGGTAATTTAAAATTTGGTGGGAAATGGAAAAGAGTGGTGATTAGTGAGGGTTTATGGTAGGAAATGATCAAAGTGATGTAGAGAAATCAGAAACCAATGGATCTAGAATATTCCAATTAAATCAATGATCTAAGGGTGCTGAATTTGAATAAAGAATTCAAATTTCTCACTCGTTAACCGGTTAACGCATTTGGTTAACCGGTTAACCAAGCTGAAATTTGAATTTTTTATTCAAACATGGTTGCTTGGTTGTTTCGGCCCGATTCTTGTTGTACGTCGAAGAAGTAAACACATGATCCTTGGAAATCCTTTTAGTGAATCAATTAACTTGGAAAATCTTCGATCAGATAAATTTGAATTATTTGCGAATCAACTTCGACTTTTGTCTGCGAAATTTCGCTCAAGCTGCAGGATTTCTATTTTTGGCATTTCCAATGGTTCCTATTCCTGAAAAAGGTTAGAAAAAGGAAACAAAAATATTTTTTTTTATTTTGATTAATGGTTAGTAAACATAAACAAATAAAGAAATTAAAGACAACGGTGATCCCCTACGAGGCATAAACCTAACCAGAGAAGTACCGAGCAACCAGTGCGATCTTGTTTGTATGCAAGATGCAGATGAAAATGCAAAGAAAACTTAGGGAAAAAATTAGGGTGCAACACCAGGTTAACGATGTATCTTCAAGGGATAAGCCTTTAACTAAATAATTTGGCCAATTTACCAAGGCATCAAGGCATAAGCCTTCAACTTTCAACTTAGTGCCAATCCAGGCCAACGTGGTGTGAGCAACGGCTCCGACATAAAATGCAAGTATGATGTATGGCATATACGACTCAACAACATAAAAAAAAACAACTTCAACAACATAAGCAACTTAAACAACATAAACAACTTAACAACGTCAACAACGTAAATAAATCAACAAAACAAATCAATTGTAAACCTACCTTTTTGACATAATTTAAACTTAAACTACATACTCAGTTGTACCTGCAAATATACCTTTTCGAAATAATTTCAACAATAAAAATCAACAAAAATCAACTACTAGATTACTCGACTTCCCCGACAATTTTCGTTAAATTCCGGGAAACTAACTTTTCCGCCTAACTCGTCTAAACCGACTAAAAATTGAACTATTATACACTCGACTATTATCATGAGTTTATTATGAAATTCGGTTAATTTTATTTTACCTGATAAAATGCTCTAACTATAATTTACAACCATCTATCATGAATTTTCATAATTATGTTTCGGTAAAAAAAACTCAAATTTGTTTCTATTGGAAGCTACTCTACTGATATACTACATATGCAATCCATATTACTAAAATTAGTTCATTACAACTTAATTGATTTTAGCCAATTCATAAGGGAAACTGTCACACCCCAAATTTTACCCCTAATCGCTCATATCATAATCATACATTTATCGCATTTAGCAGGGATTTTTTCCCGATTCTTTTTCTGTTGCTTTCTTCTCATTTTCTAGCTTCCATTTTAATTTAATTTCTTTTTTCTTATTTATGACTTTTAATTCATTTTCGTATTTTTATTTTTTAATTTCCATTTTCGTTTCTATTTGTAAGTTCCTATGTTGAAATTTTATTTTTATTTCTATTTCTAATTTTTAGTTCAACTTTCAAATTTTTTTTCTAAACTTATTTGTTATTTCTTTTCATCTTCAAGTTCTCATCTATAAATTAATTTCATTTCATTTTCAAGTTTTTTATTTATTTTTCTATTCTTCAATTTTTTTAAATTTTATTTCATTTTTCAAGTTGTTACTTTTAAATTTAATGTCAATTTCTAATTCATGTATTTATTTTCTAAATTCCAAACTTATTTCTTTAATCCTAAGTCAATTTTAATTCCAAATGTGATTATTTAGTTTCTAAGTATTTTTCAATTTTAAGTTTAATTTCTTTTTTAATTCACTTTTAATTTAAGCTTATATTTAGATTCTAATTTAAAGTTTTCATTTCAAATATTAAGTGTCAAGTATAAATCATAGCTGTAGTGTAAATAATCTTTTTTTATTCCAAATATATTGTTTTGTTACAATTACATAGAAAAAAAAGAAAGAAAATTGTACAAAAAGAACTCAGCACAACAATACAAAAAAATTCAGCAACATAGCAGCTCCCCACAGCAGCATGCAGCCACCAACAACCTGCATTTCCTGCTCCACTTCTCCACCCACAGCAGCAATTCAGGCCTTGTCCTTTTTTTTGAAACCCTTCACCTACAAGCAACCACAAAATTCAGCATAAAAACAATATCAGAACAGCTCTCAAAACACACTGAAAAATCAGCCCTCAGCCACAAAACTCAGCACTCTGTTACAAGCCAAAAACCAACTCACAATCAGCTCTCAAAACAACTCAAACAGCCCTCCAAAAACAATCAAACCAGTCACAAATCAGCATATAAACCAACTGTTACATCCCAAAAACAACTACAAAAAACAGCCACACAAATCTGCCACTACAAACAGCCCTGAAACAACACTCAAAACCAGTCCTGAAAATCAGCCCCAAACACTACCAAATAACCCCTCAAACACTGCAAGCAGTCCCAAAACCAACCACAAAAATTCAGTCCAAAAAACCAAAAAAAGAAAGGGAGAAAAGAGAGAACACAGAAAAATTCAGCAAGGAGTGGAGCAACAAATCCAGAGGAACATAAAGCTTACGATCGAGGATTCGTCACCCAGATAACGTTCGGGCCGGTATGATTCTTTTTTTTCCCTTCATTTCTTTTCAGCCTTGTGTTCGTAGTTAGTTCTTTTCAACTTTATTTTTCAATTTCAAACCTGCATACAAAGAGCAAATTTCATGTTAAAACTCCAAAAATACTTAAAACCATTTTTTTTAAATCAACAACAATACTTGTAAATAAAGAGAACACAGAACCAACACTGCAAAACCATCCAGCAAACCACACCCTCCATTTAGCATTCAACCATTTCTTTTCTTCGCTCCGCAAAGAAAACCATAACCTCACAAAAAAACCGTCCCGCCACTGTAGCCAACAACCTGAACCAGCAACTACATGAAACGAGACCACGAACCCTTACCACAAATCTGAGTCAAACCGCGCCGACCCCCCTTTTTTCGTAACCTGAAATCGGACCAACACCTGCAAAAAACCAGCAAAGCCTTTCAAACCCACTGTCCCGCATAACCTCAATCCACCGCCATCTAACTATCACCGAAACATCCCCTCCTTCCACAAACCATTAACCTCTGCTCCAAACTCCATGAACCCTCAACCCTTCAAATCATAATAAAATGAAACCAAGTTTCAGCTTCATCACCACGTCCAAACATTATCTCATAAACACCAAAACCAAAAAGAGAAACATTCATGAAACCAGAAAAATGAAATAGCTCTTCACAGACCTAAACCATCACACATTCACTACCATACCCACAAACAAAAACCAGATCCGAAAAGCTTCAATCACAAATGAGATCCGAGATAGATAACTTGAGAGCCAAACACAACAACTCACCGTAAAACCATGAAGCCGGCCTGTCAAACTCGAAACCCTTCAACCAAACAGAAACAGAGCCACCGCGAACTCACCGCGTCTGTACTGAAAACACCCAACATTACAAACCCACCAAATCCAAAAAATCCGAAAAAAAATCTGAGATGAGATGAGAGTGATGAAACCTGAAACGCAGAACCAAAAGTCCAAAAAATAACCTGAGTGAAAAAAAATGATTCTCATTAATCCTTCACTGATCGAGCCCTCCCTTCAACATCTCAAACCATCCACAATCCACTTCCGCCGATCACCCAGCCACCCTTCATCCGCCGCACAAGCCCTCTGCTTTCATCAACTACACAGCAAAAACAACCAAAATTCAAACCCTCAACCCCAAGGAACACGTAACCCGCTTGACCCCACCATCACCGAGACAATCAACCTTTTCCTCTTCACAGAAGCCACCGGAAACCCACCGTCGCCTTCACCAATCATCAAACCCGCGGACAACTTTCGCTGTATTGTGACCTTCGACCCACAACCTCCAATCCTCTTCTCTGTTAAACCAGAACACACCATTTCCCTATCACCAACAGCCACACAAATCAAATAAAAAAAAAGGCCAAACAAGAATAAGCAAAAATTTTGAGACAAGGAACCTGAGCTCGTAACCTTTCAATCGCACCCCCAAATCACTAACCGTGAAATTTTCTAAGCCAAACACAAACCCTTACCTTCCGCCCTAAATCAATCCACCCCAACCATCCGCGAGCCACCAAAACCACCAAGCTTCGAAGCATCATCTTCTTAAATCCAATCACCATCTCACCTTTTTTTTTCGAAACTGTGAAACAACCTTCACCTTCAAAACCGAAAACCGTGAACAAAACCACCGTTAAACTCCTCCCAAACCGCACCACAAGCTGTTTTCCGGCGAAGCTCGCTGTGACGGAACCCTTTCGCGAAACTCACCGACCCATAGCCACCGCACAAACCGTCGAAAACAAACAGACCCAAAATCGCGAACAACCATCACCGCCGGTTGTGAATCAAGGAGGGCTTCTGAGTTTTTTTTTCGAATCGCGATTGAGAGAGACGGAAATCGAAGCTGAGAGAGAGAGCGAGCGAGTGAGAGACGGAAGGAAACCGTGACGGAAGCCATGAGCGTTGAGAGAGTGATTTGAGGTGAGACAGGGAGATCGCCCGTTGCCGTCTCCGCCGCCTGAAGGGTGGTTTTATTTCTTTTCCCTTTTTTTCGTTTTTGCTGTGCGTGTTTAGGAGAGGAGGATGCTTCCTCTGTTTTTTCTTTTCCTTTTTTTATTATTATAAACTATTTTTTTCTTTTACTTTATTTTTACTATTTAAAAAAGTTGTTTCCTCATTTGTTTCGTTACTGATTAATATTTTTGTGTTTTAAGATTTGTCCATATTTTTAACCAATCATTTATTTATTTATTTATTATAATTTGTTCATGGGTCCAGCCCAATGCATCTGTTTTCTGCACACACCCTCTGTTTACGCACAAATCCCCCTCCTTGGTTTTATTTTTATTTTATTTTACTGATTATTATTATTATGATGTTAGAATTTTTATGTTAATGACTTTTATTTTCTTTGTTAATGATCTCTATACTTAATAAAATGCATTAAAAAATTTTAGCGAAACATTTGATTTGAGTTTCTTTGATTTAGGGCCGATGATATAACAAAATGTCACGATAAATCGTTTCCGATTAATCGTGACCAATATGAGGCCATGCATTTATTTATTTTTTATTCTATTTAAGTCATTTATTTATTCTATTTAATTTATTTAATTTATTTCATTCTATTTTCAATTTATTTCACTTTACTTTTTTATTTATTATTTATTTCTCGCATCTTTAGGCCATGTTAACTTTATTTCAAAAATAATAATTCCTTGGTCCAACGCCAAGTGAACTTCACTTCCTACACTCACACACGTAAGTCGGTCGTTTATGATCGCCATCTGCACAGTTCCTTACACTGCACAGCTTTTCAACTTAAACAAATTGTCGCACTGCGCTTGTTTTCCACCCCTGCATTCTCGATCCATATATCGAGCCATAGCCAGTTACTAAGCCTTTGTCTTTGCATTTACGGTTTACTTTATTCGATTTATTTTTGCAAGTAGCAGCCTTTGCCTAGTCTTAGGAGCTTGCACCCTCATTTATTTATTTTTGTTTATGCTTTTCAATCCAAAAGGGAAAGACTCCTGCAGTTGACTCAATGTCATAGGAAGTTTAGCAATCCCTAATTCCATTTTGACCTTAGCAATTAGGTCCATCTCCTTTCTTTTTCTTTGACCTTAGCAATTAGGTCCCTCATCCTTAGGTTCTTAGCTATTAGGACTTTTTATTTTACAACTTTTTGTGACTTTCTTAAAGTCACGTGAGTGTTTGCCATAACACTTACCTTCCCCCGCGAACCTTGAGCGTAACCAAGTGTTCGTTAATCCTTAGGAGAACTACGAGTGCTCTGATTCTATACCCGATACGTAGGCATCGATGCGATGTTGTGCGAGCACCATTAGAAATAAAAACCTTAGGTTCCCTTAGTTTTAACAAGCAATAAACAACAAAAATACAAATATTAACAAGAGGTTCCTGTAGGATACTGCGGATGCTTAGGATGCTAACACCTTCCCTAGGTATAATCAACCCCCGAACCTAGTTTCTCCTCATTTAGGGTTTTTACGATCTTTTTCCCTTTTCCCTTTGGATTAAATTAAAGTCGGTGGTGAACATAAAAGTTTTGCGATTCAAGCTCACTTAATAGCTTGGTATCCGATTCTCACTGCAACAGAAAAATAATAATAGTTTAATATTATTTTATTTTAAAATTCACAAGAGTAATATAGAATTATATGTTCCTTTAAAGGTATTACACAAAAAGGAAACAAGTGGGTCCCTCCACTAATGGGCGCCACCCTACACACATGGACCAAGTGGCCAGCGCCACCTTTTGGTACATGGTGGTCACATAAATTTGGCTTACGCAATCTTCACGGTGGCTCGTGCCATGTGGAATGCTTTAGGTGGCCTGCGCCACCCCAAACTGTGTGGTGGGTGACCTGCGCCACTCGTGCATCGGCACGACACCGTTTGTCACCCCAAACCATTTTTTCTCATAATCAAACCAATCAATAGAAACATTCACAAAATCGATTAATCATCAATTTCACCGAAACAAAATATTCTATCAACATCAACAATTTACAGCAACATTCATAACTTCAACTCAGTAACAATTTTTCAACAACATCGTATCAGCAAAATCATCACACCAACAACATCACCATAAAATTACCTGGTTCCAATTTCTACGTATCGATTATCATAACCCAATTATAAAAGTAGAACCCCACCCTTACCTTGGATTAAAGGTAATTCTAGGTTCAATCAAATTCTTGGGATTCTGCACTGGTAGCAGTTTCCCCCTCACAACCTCGTTCTCCCACGTCCTGTTCTTTTTTCCTTCTTCTCTTCCACTTACTGAAATCAAAACCCCACTTATTCTTCTTTTTCTTTCTTTTTATCAAAATAAAATTATTAATCTAATATAATAACTAATGGGCCTAAATCATACATCCCTCTATTACTAATTTCGACATAATCTAAGCCCATTAATCAAACACACTCCGATAACAATAATATTATTTCTAATATTATTTCTACGACTTTTCGACTTAATATTTTGACTTAACGACTTAATTCACCGCAACACCAAATCGACCGAATAATTCACAAATAATTACTTTCTCCCGACTAAATTGATTTAATCGGCTAATTACCAATTATCAAATAAACAGTCCACACAACACATTCAACCTATTCCACAATAGCAAGAAAATATTCAACATCATTTTCCATAACTTAAATCAACCCAATTAATTCATTCAACTCAAACCAACTTAGAAACATCAAAATAATATTCCGATATTTCGGAAATCAACTTAGATCAACACAAGTATCACAAACCAACGCAAATTGACACGAATACTCAAATTACTACGAATTAACACAAAATACAAGAATTACTAGTAACTAACCCGTGCATTCGCACGGGGTACGTTTCTGGGTGGGATATGATTTTTGTCGTGCATTTGTTTATTTGCAGACAGTCATAAAAATTGAAAGTTAGAAATAAAAAAATTAACTTAAGAATAATAGTAAATTTATGTTGAAATAGTAATAAATGTAGAAGATGGAATATAAACAACAATATCAAGAATAGTATGATTAAAATTAAAAACTATTTAAACTTGTATTAGATTTTTTTTTTCATTTTTTTTACAAATAAGATATTTTTTTATAAGAGAAAATCCAAAATTTAAATATCTACTCAATATTTTTTTAATAAGTTCTCTTGATCTATTTCACATATTAGAAGAAAAAAATGGTCGATAAATTTATATTATTCAATATTTGGATCAGTGCTAAAGTTGATTCCATTTATAAGTTAATAAAGATAAATATTTAAATGAAATAAATATTTTTAAAATATAAAAAAAAATTGTATCTACCAGAACCCGTGATAAACCAGAACTCGTGCGTTCACACGATGCTCAACCAGAACCCGTGCATCCGCACGGGTTCTGGTGTGGAATGTGAATATGTCACCAATTTGTCGTAAGAACTCAAACAAATTTAAAAATATCAAATATTATTGAGTTTATATTCTCGTTAATACACAATATTTTGATTAATAATTTTATGCTCCCATTAATATTCGATATTTTGATCAGTAACTTCATGTTCCCGTTAATTGATCATTAAATTTGTATTCCCTTCAATATTCAAATTTTCGATCAGTAGCTTCAAATTACAGTTAATATTAAATATTTTTTTATCAATAACTTCGTGTTCCCGTTAATTCTCATAAAAAAATTTAATAGTCTTAAAATCATTTACTATCCAAATCATTAAAATGATTATTATGATAGTAAATGATAAAAAATTGAATAATAATGAAATTAATTAAATTAATTGACATTTATTATCTATCATAATAATAATAATAGTAAATTTAAGTTGAAATATAAAAAATAATTGTTTTAATTTAAGGTTTTAAGAAATGATAAGTTATGATATGATCAAAATTTATTTTCTATAATTGATCAATATCATCAAAAATATTAAGAACAATAAAAATATTAAATTGACAAATCATTAACTATATTATTAACTATATTATCTCACCATATGAATGCTAAGAGTAGAATAACACCCATTCTTATTAATGAACCAAAGAGAATATGCATAACCAAGAGATGAGAATTTTTACGGGTTTCTCCACCAAAAGAATATATTTTAATAGAATTGTGCCAATAAAGCTTAGAAATAGGACCAACTTAATAGAAAAGAAATTACATTTAAGCAATGAAAATATTAGGATGAATGATTGAAACTAAAACACAAAATATAAAAGGATAGGATAAGATAAGATTAGGAACAAATGAATTAATGAGAGCCAATAATATTAGTAGCTAGTACTAAAAGTCTTGTGCTAAAAATTAAATTGAGAAATAGTAGTGACTAGTTTTTCAAATACATGGAACCTAAGAGTGTTACATTGTTGAATATTTAAACCCAAATTTTGACATATAGTAATGACATTGACTGTGTTCCTATACTCCTTTTGAGCACAATACTACTATAAATCTTCAATATATCACCAAGGTGTTATGCACCTATATTAAAACCACCAAAAATGGCAAATTCCTTTTTCTCATCCTTACTAGTTTTGTTCATTGTTGCTCTTATGCTTACTCCTCAAGGGTTAGCTGACAGATACAAGACTTCTCCATCCTACACGAACCCAACTTTTAAGAGACCACCATTAGTTGTCTATTGTCCCCCCTTAAGACCATATACGTCATGTTTAGGCAGTCCACAATTTGGAAAACACCCTCCTTATGGTAAAGTACCTCCTTCCAGCAGATGATGAAATCCATTTCTAAAGCATGAATATAACAAGGAATATCAATATCTACTAAATAAGATGTCCTGGTTACCAGTGCTTTCTTTTATATCTTGTGTGCTGTGTATGTATGGCCAATATATATGCTGTATCAATAGTCTATTTATAGGCTGAAGTCACTAATCTCAATGTTTCTCTATTATATATGTTAGTTCTTTCTAGATGTTTTATAGTATATTAGTATCATGATAGTTCTAGGTAGTATTACTATACACACTATAGTATTTTATTCTTTTACCATTTTCATACACGTTATATTTAAGAATAGTCTAAAAATTTGTAGTAATTTTAACACTCCTCCAAAATGCAAATTTATGTCACTCACTATACACGTTATATCTTGTGTGCTGTGTATGTATGGCCAATATATATGCTGTACCAATAACAAGGAATATTAATAAAGTTTAAAATTTGAGATTGTATTCTATTGGTGTTGATTGAGTAATTGTTAGGTAAATATTGTATAGTTGACCAACTACTATTATTCGTGTCGGTGTTTGAATAGTTGATAGTTGATATAAGACAGTTTTATTTTGGTGCTGGTTTAGATGTAGACAACGTTTTTTTTATAAATATAAACGTGTTGGTTTAAGTTCATTTTAGGTAATATTTTCTGATAAAAGTCCTAGTATATGTATATTTTAGACAACACTTTCTAATAAGAGTGCTGGTAGAAGACATCAATAAATATCGCTTTTTACTAAAAACATTGGCATAAATAAATAACGCTTTTTACTAAAAACATTGACATAAGTCATCATTAAACAATATTTTATGTTAAAAGTGTTGGCTTAATTCCTCATTTATGATTAAAAAAAAAGATCATCATAAGGCAACGCTCTTTGATAAATGTACTAACGTATGTCATCATTAATAAACACTTTCTGCTAATAAGTGATGCCTTATATATTTAAAGTTGAATTTTTATGATATTTATAATTTATGTCTTATTGGTCCTTTTCTATAATTATCTTTTGGAAAATATTTTTTAGATTGTTTTATTTTTAATCAAAACGAGTTAGACTAATTCATATTTTTATATTATTAATTTAATAAAAATTAGTTAGGTTAATTAAGTATTTGTATTAATATTCAAATTTAAAAATTAAAAATATTAAAAATAAATTATTTCTCATTTAAACTTATATTTTATTACTAGAATGAGAACATGAATAAAGAGCAATTTAATATGGAAATAAAGGAAATACACTAACCGTGTAAAATAATTTATATTGACAATCAATCACAATTATGTATCAGAATCAAATAACTATTTGATATTACATAACTATTGTAGATATTTTAATTAGTTACATGTGTAAAATTGTCTTACACTGTCAGTATACTACCATTAAACCCATTTCATATTATATATCATTATATATTGTATATGACTAATGTATTAATCATTAAAATAACCTCAAACACTTTTATTTTGTTTCAACTTCACAAATTACAACTCTGGTTTCATTAAAATGCATATCAAAGTCGCATTTCATTTTGTATCAACTTCATAAATTACAACTCTTATTTCATTACAACTTTAGTTCCATGAATAGATCAAAATTACTCACATTTGATTAACTCATTTTACACACACTACGTTAAAAAAGGGTAAATAGAGCGTTTTTTTTTACCTATAAGAGCGCTTTAAAGCACTGTCTAAAGTTGCACTATCGTAGGTAAAGACGTCGTTTTTTTAAGTAAAAAGCATTTTTAAATGCCTACTTTAGAAATCGCTTTTAAAGGGAAAACGCTTTCTAAAGTAGGCCTTTAAAAACGTTTTTTCCTTAAAAAAAACGCTCTCTAAGGTGGACCTTTAGACATCGCTTTTAACGCGTTGTCTATTGTATACGTATAAAATTTTAATAATTTTTTTTTTACAAGAGAGAGTGTTTAACCAAAAAGCGTTTTCTTTGGTCCCTCTTTAGACAACGCTTTCCAAAAGCGCTCTCTACAGTATATCTATAATTTTATTTTTATTTTTTTGATAACTTTAGAGAGCGCTTTCTTTTGTGGACTTTAGAGAGCGTTTTTTTCTTAAAAGAGCTGTCTTTGTTTTACATATAATTTTAATGATTTTTTTTAATCCCATTTTATTCATTTTTGTATGCAAAAACTTGTCTAATTTTTTTATGCAGAAACTTGTCTAATTTTTTTATATAGAAACCTATATAATTCACATTTTTATAAACCTGTATAAACTATTTTAATTCATTCCAAACAATTTTTTCAAACCAATATATAAACCATTTCATTTACATACCAAGTCATTTACATATAAACCATTTCATTTCAATCCGTTCCAAACCAATATAAACCATTTCAACATTTTCGGTATTTATCACCGAAAATCACAATATAAACATTTACATACCACAAGTCATTTACAATAAATGATTACATTTCATTTATATAATCTTACACCTTAACAAGTGGCCAAATAAAGGCTAAATCCAACTTCATGAAGATCAAAGCAAGGGGAAGGAATCCTAAAATCTAAGTCCAAAATCTTCATTCCAATGCCAAGGATAGTAACCAAAAGTCCACAAATTAAAGTCACATGTCTTTTAGAAGCTTAATCCTTTATTAATGTTTTTGTGTCCAAATGGACAAAAGAAAAATCAACAACAAAATAATAAGAACAAATAATAAACATGATATGGATGAATAAAGCAAAATAGAATAAAGGCAATAAAAGTGCAAGAAATTAAATGCTAGTAACAAAAGAAATTAAAGTGCAAGAATCTAAATATTAACAATAATAAAAGTATAATAATATTCACATAATAATGGTATGGTGAACTTAATCAACCACAACCTGTTGCGGTGAGAATCGGATACCAAGCTATTGATTAAGCTTGAATCACAAAACTTTTATGTTCACCACCGACTTTAATTTAATCCAAAGGGAAAAGGGAAAAAGATCGTAAAAACCCTAAATGAGGAGAAACTAGGTTCGGGGGTTGATTATACCTAGGGAAGGTGTTAGCATCCTAAGCATCCGCAGTATCCTACGGGAACCTCTTGTTAGTATTTGTGTTATTGTTATTTATTGCTTGCTAAAACTAAGGGGACCTAAGGTTTTTATTTCTAATGGTGCTCGCACAACATCGCATCGATGCCTACGTATCGGGTATAGAATCAGAGCACTCGTAGTTCTCCTAAGGATTAACGAACACTTGGTTACGCTCAAGGTTCGCGGGGGAAGGTAAGTGTTATGGAAAACACTCACGTGACTTTAGCAAAGTCACAAAAAGTTGTAAAATAAAAAGTCCTAATGGCTAAGGTCAAAAAGGTAACTAGGGATGGCTAAACTTCCTATGACATTGAGTCAACTGCAGGAGTCTTTCCCTTTTGGATTGAAAAGCATAAACGAAAGTAAATAAATGAAGGTGCAAGCTCCTAAGTCTAAGGCATAGGTTGCTACTTGCAAAAATGAATTGAATAAAGTAGATAGAAATATAAGACAAAGGCTTAGTAACCGGGCTATGGCTCGATATATGGATCGAGAATGCTGAGGTGAAAAACAAACGTGGTGCGTCACTTTGCTTAAGTTAGAAAGCTGTGAAGTGTAAAGACCGTGCAGATGGCGATCGTAAAACGACCGACTTACGTGTGTGAGTGAAATGTATGTGAACTCAACTTGGCGTTGGACCAAGGATTTATTATCTTGAAAATTAAAGTTAATATGGTGTAAGAGTGCGAGAAATAAATAATAAAAAAACAAATAAAGTGAAATAAATTGAAATAGAATAAATTAAATAGAATAAAATAAATAGAATAAAAATAAATCAATGAATGGCCTCATATTGGTCACGATTAATCGGAAACGATTTATCGTGACTTTTTGTCATATCATCGGCCCCGAAAAGAGAGAAATATAAATAAATAGATCACTAAATGATTATCTAACATTTTAATATTCTCTAAATAGCAAGACAAAATAATAATAGGAAGAAAATTAAATAAAAGAAGCAAATATAATAAAAACTAAATAAAAAATTAAATAAATAAAAAAAGAAAAAAGGGTGGCGCAGGTTTTAGGGTGCTGGTTTGTTTAGCATCAACGTGAATCCCAATGACCATGGGTTGAATTCAACATTTTTTTAAAATAAAATAAAAGATAAGTAAACAAAATAAATATAGAAAAAATATAAGGGTTTATGAAAGGGAAACTCAGAAAAACACAAAATGAACAGGGGAAACAAACGAGTCCCCTTTGACGAGAAACGCGAAACCACCGGCGAAACAAACCACACCGCGACCTCGCGACACAGTCTTCCTTCTCTCAAACCAACGGTCGATCTCATTCTCAAGGTCTCTCTCTCGCTCTCAAATCAGTTTTTCTCAGCCTTCTCACGGCGGCGACTCGCGGCGGAGCTCTCAATCGATCCGTCTCTCTCTTACAAGCTCTCCGTTTCATGATTCGATTCACAGACTTCCACTCTGTTTTTCAAGGTTCGTGTTCTTCTTTCTCGTTTGGATTTCAATCCTTCTTCTTCCCTTCTTCTTCTATTCTGAAACTGAGTTGTGATTTATGTTGTTGGTTTTGTTGATGAAGGGTGAAGGTGCGGTTATGGAGTTTGGAGGATGGTTATGGCCTGGTCTGGGTTTGAAGAAATTGCGGAAGGGGTGTGTTGAGGATGAGAAAAGGGTTTGGATAGATTCGGATTGTGTGAGGTTGGAGTTTCGCAGGATGATTTCGATTGGTGTTTGGCAGAAGAGTTTCGGATTTGTTCTGGTTTGTACGATTTGGTGGATGGGTTGACGGAAAATGGAGGGTTTGGTTCGCGATGGAGATGGTCGGTCTGAGCTTGAAGGGTTTCGCAGCGATTGTGAATGGGTTGGCCAGATTTGCTACGGTTAAGGTGGTGAACTCGCGGCTGGTGCGGACGGCTTCCGTGAGCGGGTTGAGGTGATGTTTGAGAGTGGTGGAAGGTGGTTCGTGTGTTCTGGTTTATTCTTGCTTTCACGATCTGGTTCTCTCTCAGATTTTTTTGCGTTTTGGTGATGTTTTCCGAAGAAGATGAAGGGTTGTGCGATGGTGAGGGTTTATGTTGGAGGTGATGGTGGAGATTTTGATGTTAGGTCGAAGATGAGGGTGAAAGGTGAGAGGGGTGCTTTGTTGTGGTTGTTTTGTTTCTGCAAAAGGGATGAGTTGGTGGTTTGAGATTTTTTTGCGATGAGGTTGAAATTGAAGGTTGTTGTTATGGCTGTAGGTGTTAACAGTGGCGGTGATGCGGCTTGTTGCCGTTGTTGTGTGGTTTGATTTGTGTTGTGAGATGGTGGATAAAGGCGGAAGAGTTGACGAGTTTGGCTTTGGTTACGGTTTTTGGTGCAGGTCGGGTGAGGCAGATTTTGAAGGTGTTGTATCTATGAAGATCTTGAAACTCGAAAACAGGTTCTGCATTTGGTTTATCTCTCAGATTCTCGGTTTGAGTTTGATCCTCTTCATCTCAAATTTTCTGGTTTTTGTATGTGGTCTGTTGTTGATTTTGTGTCACTGTGTTTTTACGCTTGAAGGTTGGGAAATGAAACTGAAGGTGGTGGTTTGATGCAGTAGTGGCTGATGAAGAAGAACGAAAATGTTGTTCTGGTTTCTATGGTTTTTTTATTTTTGTTTTGTTTTCATCTGGTCTGTGCAGGTCTATGCATGTTTGCAGGTTAGAAAAAGTTTTTGTTTTGGTAATAATTTTTTTGAAGCTTGGTTTTAGGAGCTTTTGACAGAGTATTATCAGTTTGTCTAAGCTTTTTCTTTTTATTGCTCTGTGTGTGCAGTGAGAGGAATGATGAAGTGAAACTAAAGAAGAAGCCTAGCTATGAACAATATGCGAAAAGAGGTGAAGGAAAAGGAGAGCATTACCGACCCGAAAGTTATCGGGGTGAAGAATCCGCACTGGTAAGCTCCACTTGTACACTTCCTCCTTCTTCTATTCTTCTTCCGTGCAGCTTCTTCTCTACCCCTTGCTGTTGTGTTATTTTTTTGAATGAAGTTTTTTTTTGTGGTTGTTTTGTGTGTGTTTTGAGGGCTGTTTTTGTGTTGTTCTCAGTTGTGATTTTGGGGTTGTTCTTTGTGTTTGATGGTGGCTGTTTTATGTGGTTTATATGGCTGTTTTTTTGATGGATTTTTGTGGACTGTTCTGTGTGTGTTTTGGATGTAACAGTGTGTTTGATGGTGGCTGTTTTATAGTGTTTTTGGGGCTGTTCTGTGGTGTTTTTTTTTGTGTTTTTGAGGGCTGTTTTTGTGTGTTTTGTAGCTGTTCTGATTTTTTTCTGTACTGTGAAAACTTGTAGGTGAAGGGTTGGAGGAAAGGAGACAAAGTCTGGATTTTGGTTGTAGTGGAGGAAGTGGAGCAGAGGCTGTTGGTGGCTGCATGCTTGCTGAATTTGTCTTGTGGTCCTGCTGGAATTGTGCCTTTTTTCTATTTTCTAATGCAATTGTAACATGCTTAATGTAAAGAATTGGCTATGTATGTAAAGCTTGAATTTGACACTGAGTTTTAAACATGGAAAATATATTATGAAATTGAAATTGAGACTTGAATATGGATATGGAATTTGAGAATTTGAATTTGGAATTAGAACTTGAAATTAAAACTAAATTGAAATTAAAGTTGGAAAGGAGATGGAAAATAAAATGAATGAGAATTGAAAACTAAAAAAGAAAATTTGAATTGAAATTTAAACATGAAACTTGGCATAGAAATTTGGAAATAAAACTTGGAATTTGAATTGAATTTGAAGAAGAAATTTGGAAATTGAATTAGAATTGAAATTGAAATTGGGATTGAAATTAAAACTTGGAAGTGGAAGTGAATTAAAAAAACTAGAAATTAAACTTAGAATTGAAAATAAATTAGAAACTAAAAATTAAACTTGAAATTGAAAATGACTTAGAACTAAAGAAATAATTTTGGAGTTTATAAAATAAATACATGAATTGAAAATTACAAATAGAAATTGACATTAAATTTAGAAATAACAACTTGAAAATGAAATAAAATTAAAAATTGAAGAATAGAAAATAAATTCAAAAATAAAAACTTGAAAATGAAATAAAAATTAATTTAGAAATGAGAACTTGAAAATGAATAGAAATAACAAATAAGTTTTAGAAAAAATTTGAAAATGAACTAAAAAATTAGAGGTAGAAATTGAAATAAAATTTTAAAATAGGAACTTGAAAATAGAAAACGAAAATAGAAATTAAAATTAAAAACACAAAAATGAATTAAAAAGTTATAAATGAGAAATAGAAATTAAATTAAAATGGAAGCTTATAAGTGAAAAGAAATTAAGAATTAAAATTATAAATAACTAGAAAATGAGAAGAAAGCAACAAAAAATAAATCTAGGAATTTCCCTGCTAAATGCGATGAATGTATGATGTGAGCAGTTAGGGGTAAAATTTGGGGTGTGACAGTTGCCCCTATTTAAATAACTTTACCAGATGACATGAATGACGACAGATACTCATGAGACCAGGGTGAAAGGTATTTAAATATAGAAATAACCGGAAATTTTGCCCCTAAATGCAATGTTATGCTGGACTACAAAACTATCTAACTCTGTAACAACTATGCAATAAATGATGATTATGGTATGAATGATTAGAATGAGATATATCGACGACCACGAGCCAAGACTCACTGGGGATGACATACACTGGGGATAAAGAAGCGAAAACGGGGAGTATTCAAAGTGACAAATCAACAGGTTCGAGTGTAACTGTTGACACTAAGAATAACAAAAGACGGGAACAAAAGGAAATCCAAAGCGTTGGATCAACGAACACAGACAAAACAAAATAAAACTCAAAGTGACTGCACAGTGGCTCGATGCGACCAACCGACACCAAGAATACAAATAAGACAAGGAAAAAAATCAAAGTGGTAGATCAATGGCTCTATGCGACCAATTGACTTTGAGAAGTAAAAAAAAGCAACAACATATTCGAAGTGAATGCGCAGCGGCTCTATGCGACCAACTGACACCAAGAATAAAACAAAAAATAAACATTCAAAGGGAAAGTGCAGCGGCTCTATGCGACCAACTGTCACTGAAAGTGATAATCATAATATTCGAAGTGAATGCGCATCGGCTCTATGCGACCAACTGACACTGAAAATGATAAACATAACATTCAAAGTGAATGCGCAGCGGCTCGATGCGACCAACTGACACTAAGAATACAACAAAATAAACATTCAAAGTGAATGTGCAGCGGCTCGATGCGACCAACTGTCACTGGAAATGATACAATAATATTCAAAGTGAATGCGCAGCGGCTCGATGCGACCAACTGACACCATGAATAATCAACAAAAAATATTCGAAGTGAATGCACATCGGCTCGATGCGACCAACTGACACTGAAAATGATAAACATAACATTCAAAGTGAATGCGCAGCGGCTCGATGCGACCAACTGACACTAAGAATACAATAAAATAAACGTTCAAAGGGAATGTGCAGCGGCTCTATGCGACCAACTGTCACTGAAAATGATAAACATAATATTCAAAGTGAATGCGCAGTGGCTCGATGCGACCAACTGACACCAAGAATGGAAAAAATATAATATTCAAAGTGAATGCGCAGCGGCCCAATGCGACCAACCGACACTAAGAATAAAGACAAGATAAACATTCAAAGTGAATGCGCAGCGGCCCAATGCGACCAACTGTCACTGGAAATGATACAATAATATTCAAAGTGAATGCGCAGCGGCTCGATGCGACCAACTGACACCATGAATAATCAACAAAAAATATTCGAAGTGGAAGCGCACTAGGTTCGAGACCTATTGACACTAAGAATAGCAGCCAAGATACACTCAAAGTGAATGCGCAACAGGTTTAAAAACCGGTTGACACTAAGAATGATAAAGACAAAGTATTCAAAACGGTAAATTAACAGGTTCAAATGTAACTGCCAACACCGAGGATAAGGAAGGAAGTCACAATGATTTAATAGTGGCTCTATGCGACCAACTAACATTGGGGATAGAATGTAAATCACCCAAAGATAGATCAACGGCTCTAGGCGACCGGCTAACACGAAAAAGTAACAACAAAATATGTTGGAGTTTTCAAATAAGATAAGACATCCAACCTCTGGAAATTCCTTCAGGAACCATCAGGAGAAAGGTACAGGTATGTGCCAAAATCAAATGGACTTGGATTTTAAGCAAAAGGTTTCAGGACCTGCTTAAAAGATTTGTGCCAATGACAATTGGACTTCAAGGAGATATGGTGGTCATAAAGACAAATACCAACCACAATTAGAATTCTACGGGGGACACCAGCAATTACTGGGGACAAAAACATTGGTAACCCTAACTTCGGGTACCAACAACAATGAATTTTCAAATTGAACACTAATGATATCTGGACTTGGAGATAGACAGACGACAACTGGGGAAAGACAAATGCTAATGCCAAATGCGCATGATTGAGCATGATGCGAATGATCATGATATGCAAATGTTGACTCTAAAGAGACAAAGAGTTTCGACAAGACTCAATGAGGAGTAGGCTCTCAACACCAATACTTAGATGAGCAATATGAAAAAAACACTGGGGAGATGTCTTCGAACTTGGAAATCATGCTTGGTCCAAGGATCCATCCAAGAGTGTTATCAGTTTTGAACTTCTATGGGGATTTCTGTAATAATAGCATAAAAGTGTTGTTGCAAACCAGGACTTCTTGGGGAAACAGAAGGTTTTTTTCAATTTTCCCAAAGTCAAAGAAACTTGAAAGTTTTTCAGTATGCTTTCAAAAAACATTTCCTTAAAAATTTGTCATTTTCAAAGTTAAATTGTAATCAAGTGATGGCATTTTGCATAACAAAAAGAAAATAAGAGGTTGAATAACAAAATTCATAGGCCAAGTTTGTATTTTATTCAAGAATGGTAGCTTGCTAATGGCAAAAACTCCATGGGAAATTACAATTTGAAAATGGCAATAGGGAAAGGTCTACATTGAATCCAACGATCACTACAATCCCTAATAACTAAGACTGCCCGACACCTTGCTTATGACAAGAGCAAATGGATTGGTCTTCCATTATGATTCTTCAGTAATGGTAAACACCATCTGACATAGTCAAATGCCTTTGTCCCTAACTTTTGCCTGGACCGCCCTTTCGGGTTTTCAATCCACCGGGACGCTCTTTTTTGCCTAAGCCGCCCTTTCGGGTTTTCAACTTAGCGAGCTCTTATTTTTTTCATTTTTTATCCCTAACTTTTGCCTGGATCTCCTTCATAGGTTTTGATCCACCGGGATACCCATTTTTGCCTAGGTCGCCATTTCTGGTTTTCGACCTATCGGGTTTTATTTAGGCATAATATTTTTTGACTACATCAGAATTCACCGGGTGTTTCAGCTGTTCACCATCCATAGTTGTAAAGATTAAGGAACCTCCGGAGAATGCCACCTTCACAACATATGGGCCTTCATAGTTAGGACTCCATTTTCCACGCATGTCTTTGTGGACTGGCAAGATTTTCTTGAGTACAAGATCTCCTTCTTTGAATTCCCGGAGACGGACTTTCTTGTCAAATGCTCTCTTGATGCGCTTTTGGTACAACTGGCCATGGCACATGGCGGTCATTCTCTTCTCGTCAATAAGATTCAGTTGGTCAAACCTGTTCTGGACCCACTCGGCTTCCTCCAGTTTGGTTTCCGTCAAGATTCTCAAAGATGGTATCTCTACTTCAATAGGGAGAACTGCATCCATCCCATACACCAGAGAGAAAGGGGTTGCCCCTGTTGAAGTGAGAACTGATGTTCTGTATCTGTGTAGAGCATATGGTAACATCTCGTGCCAATCTTTGTAAGTTTTTACCATCTTCTGCAGAATCTTTTTGATGTTTTTATTTGCAGCTTCAACAGCTCCATTCATCTTCGGACGATACGAAGAAGAGTTATAATGTTCAATCTTGAATGTCTCACATAACTCTTTCATTATTTTGTTGTTCAAATTGGTCCCATTATCTGTGATGATTCGGCTTGGGATCCCATAACGGCAGATAATTTGGTTTTTGATGAAGCGGGCAACCACTTGCTTTGTCACGTTGGCATAGGAAGCTGCTTCTACCCATTTGGTGAAGTAATCAATTGCAACCAAGATAAACCGATGACCATTGGAAGCTTTAGGCTCAATTGCCCCTATCATGTCAATGCCCCACATTGAGAAAGGCCAAGGCGATGACAAAACATTCAAAAGTGTTGGAGGTACGTGCACCTTGTTGGCATAAATCTGGCATTTATGACACTTCCTGGCATATTTGAAACAATCTGATTCCATGGTCAACCAGAAATATCCAGCTCTCAAAATCTTCCTGGACATGGCATGCCCATTGGCATGTGTTCCAAATGATCCTTCATGGATTTCCCTGATTAATAAGTCTGCTTCGTGTTTGTCCACACATCTGAGCAGAACCATATCATGATTTCTCTTGTAAAGCACATTGTTGCTGAGGAAAAACTTGGACGCCAATCTTCTTAAAGTCTTCTTGTCTAGAGTGGTTGCATCCGCTGGGTACTCCTGATTTTGCAAATAGTTCTTGATGTCATAGAACCACGGTTTCTCATCAGTTTCCTCTTCGACCAGTAGACAGTAGGCTGGTGCAGTTCTTCGCTCGATTGTAATGAGTGAAGCTTCATTAAGAAATCTGACTTGAAACATAGAAGCCAACAAAGCCAAGGCGTCTGCTATTTGATTCTCTGCCCTTGGAACATGATGGAAAGTGACTTCATCAAAGTATTTGATCAATTCCACAATGTGGGCACGGTATGGGATCAACTTCTCGTCACGGGTCTCCCATTCACGTTTAACTTGGTAAATTACTAAGGCTGAGTCTCCATATACATCAAGAATCTTGATTCTGGTATCAATTGCAACTTCGATACCTAAAACACATGCTTCGTACTCAGCAATATTGTTTGTACATTCGAAACATAATCTGGCTGTGAAAGGAGTATAACCACCATCAGGATTCATCAAAACAACTCCTACACCATGCCCCATGTAGTTAGAGGAACCATCAAACATCATCTTCCAACGAGAACCTGGCTCGGGACCTTCATCTGGACCTGGAACTTCACAATCCTTTATCAACATAATGTCCTCGTCCGGGAAATCGAATTTCAAAGGTTCATAATCTTCGACAGGATGATCAGCAAGGTATTCAGATAAAACACTGCCTTTAATAGACTTCTGGGTTACATACTGGATATCATACTCGGATAACAACATGTGCCAACGGGCGAGTCTTCCAGTCAAAGCAGGCTTCTCAAAGATGTACTTTATTGGATCCATTTTCGAGATCAACAAAGTAGTGTGACAAATCATATACTGCCTGAGACGTCTAGCAGCCCATGCCAAAGCACAACAAGTCTTTTCTAAGAGTGAATATCTGCTTTCACAATCTGTGAACTTCTTGCTTAAGTAATAAATGGCGTGCTCCTTACGACCAGTTTCGTCTTGTTGGCCTAATACGCAACCCATAGATCCCTCGAGCACAGTCAGATACATGAAAAGAGGCTTCCCTGGGGTAGGTGGGATCAAGATAGGGGGTTCTTGTAGATAAACCTTAATCTTCTCAAAAGCTAGTTGACAATCGGGACTCCACTCAATTGCTTGATTCTTCCGGAGTAACTTGAATAAAGGTTCACAAGTAGCAGTCATGTTGGAGATAAACCTGGAGATGTAGTTCAATCTTCCAAGGAAACCCCTGACTTGCTTTTCTGTTTTTGGAGCTGGCATCTCTTGAATTGCTCTGACCTTATCTGGATCTACTTCAATTCCTTGCTGACTAACAATAAAACCAAGTAACTTTCCTGATCGGACACCAAAAGTATACTTAGCCGGATTCAGACGCAGTTGGAACTTTCTAAGACGCTCAAATAACTTCAAGAGATGATTCAAATGATCCTCCTCACTCTGTGATTTGGCAATCATATCATCCACATAAACTTCTATCTCTTTATGCATCATATCATGGAAAAGGGTGACCATTGCCCTCTGATAAGTGGCTCCTACATTTCTGAGACCAAATGGCATAACCTTGTAACAATAAGTGCCCCATGGTGTGATGAATGTAGTCTTTTCCATATCGTCAGGATCCATCTTGATCTGGTTGTATCCTGAAAACCCATCCATGAAGGAGAAAACAGCAAATTTAGCAGTGTTGTCAACCAAAGTATCAATATGCGGAAGAGGGAAATCGTCCTTCGGACTGGCTCTGTTCAAATCCCTATAGTCCACACACATCCTGACTTTTCCATCCTTTTTAGGGACTGGAACAATATTAGCTACCCACTCAGGGTACTTTGCAACTGCGAGAAACCCCGCATCAAACTGCCTTTTGACCTCTTCTCGAATCTTCAGAGCCATGCCTGGTCTTGTTCTTCGAAGCTTTTGCTTTACAGGAAGACAATCTGGTCGAAGAGGTAACTTGTGGACCACTATGTCTGTGTCTAAGCCGGGCATATCCTGATATGACCATGAAAACACATCTGCATACTCTCTGAGAAGCTTGACCAATCTTTCTCTAACGTCTGCCCCAAGTGTTGTACCAATCTTGACTTCCTTCTTGTCTTCATTAGTGCCAATATTGATGGTCTCTACCTGCTCCTTATGTGGCTGGAGATCTGTGTGCTCATTCTCAACTAATCTTGCCAGTTCTTCGGGAATGTCACAATCTTCCTCACTTTCATCTTCCGCTTGGTAGATGGGCGAATTAAAGTTAGGAGGGAATGTAGAGTCATTGGAATTCAACAGGGTTTTCGTTTATTCTGCATATGATAATGATTTGCTTTTTATTAAAAGTGGAAAATAGAGAAATGCAAGAGAAAAAGCTTTTTTTATTGATTTTGAAAGATTGCCATTTTCTTTTAAAAGTGAAAAGAGAGAAAAACAGTAAATGATCAAAATAAGAATTTAACAAAATGCCTTCATTGATAATAACTTTAAAAATGAGAAGGGGCCCTAAAAAATACTCCCATAGCCTTGGGCAGAGCTAGGGAACTTTGAAAACATTTAAAAAACAACAAATTACTTTGACAATGGAAAAATCTCTGGGATCTCGACTGCCTCCCAATTGCCCAAGGCTTCCTCACACTGATACACCAAATGATTCACATCTTCATCTTCAGAAACTCCATCAATTGCATTGACCTGATAACCAGCACTAGAAAACACCTCTTGAATGGTCTTCAGACGTCCTTTAACGGAGGTTGACGCTCCTTCCTTCACATGAGTTGGTTTGTAACCCAACCCGCAACGATCTAGCTTCTGTTTGACTTCGTTGACATCACCCCAACCTTCATAGCTTCTTTCTTCAATGGTGGAAATGGTACTCTTCAGCGATGCAAAAGATGGGATACCCTTCCCTTTTGGTTCTTCTACTTCCAAAAGGACAGCATTGGCTATCTCAAGAGCTTGGAAAGAAGTTTCCAAAGCATCTTCATCAGCCTCAATATAGCTAAAGGATGAAAGGTTGTTGACCATGATATCTTCTTCCCCAGACACTGTTACCAGCTTATTATCGACCACAAACTTCATCTTCTGGTGTAAGGTAGAAGTGACTGCCCCAGCGGCATGGATCCAAGGTCTTCCCAGCAAGCAACTGTAATTAGGGTTGATGTCCATAACCTGGAAAGTGATTTTGAAGACCTGTGGCCCAATCAAGATCGGTAAGTCCACTTCTCCAATAACAGTCCTCCTTGACCCATCAAAAGCTTTCACGATCAGTGCACTGGGCATCATCTCTGCCCCTTGATAAGATAACTTGGCAAGCGTTCTTTTCGGCAAAACATTCAATGAAGATCCTGTATCCACAAGAACTCTTGCTAAAGTATCCTCTTGACATTTCACAGATATGTGGAGAGCACGGTTATGGTCCAAGCCCTCCTTTGGAAGATCCTCCGTACTGAAACTGAGGTTGTTACATGCAGTGATATTGGCAATGACTCCATCAAACTGATTCACTGTTATATCATGTGTAACATGGGCTTGGGCTAGTAATTTCTGGAGATCACTCCGATGGGCCGGTGAATGCATAAGAAGTGATAGGATAGATATTTTGGAAGGCGTTTGATGTAGCTGATCAATAACCTTATAATCACTCTTCTTAATGATTCTGAGAAATTCTGCATCCTCTTCTCCCAAGACTACCCCTTTTTCCTGGTTGACAACAGCTGGAATGACTTCTTTAGGCGGAGCCGTATTGGCTTGCTGAGTATAAACACGACCACTGCGAGTTAAACGACCTGCACCCGCTATGTCAGCACTTGCCACTTTTGAACCTTCCTTCTGATTAGCTTTATCGATCTTCTGATGAACTCTCCCTGTATCATACTTCCATGGAACTGCTTTAGTGTCTTCGTAAAGGAAAGGGTTACTCCTTTGTTCAAATCTAGGCTCAGGTATATTGAAAATTGGCACCACAGATTCTGGAATATTGAAGATGGGTTGAACTCTTGGGGACTCAGGCAGGTTGAACACTGGCACCAAGGTAGAATTAGATTCAGGCAAGTTGAAAATGGGTTCAATCATTGCAACTTCATTCTTCTTCACATGACCGCTCACTTGTAAGACACCTTCATCAATCAAATCTTGAACATCTTTTAAGACCAATTCACATCCCTTTGGGCTATTTTCACAAGCTTCACAAATCTTATGACAGTTCTTCAACGTACCCACTTCTACTAACTTCGCATGGAAGTCTCTAAGCGGGGTCTTGATCTCTGTGGCTTTGAAAATCAAACCTTCGTCAGACTCGTCAACAATGGCGTTTATGGACCCATGCTTGGGTAAAGGATTATCCTTGACATTCGGACCAGTATTCCCAAATGACAAAATGTTTTTCTCCATCAAATCTTTCACGATGTACTTCAAAGCATAACAACCCTCCAAATCGTGCCCCGGGGCACCTTCATGGAATAAACAGTGGGCATTTGAGTTGTAATTTGGTGGGAGCGGATTTGGTGGAGGACCCAAAGGCCTTGGAGTAACCAAACCTTTCTTCAACAGTGAAGGATATAATTCAGTATAAGTCATAGGGATTCGAGGATTAGGAGGCCTTCCTCCTGGTCTTCTATTCTGAAAGTTGGGATTCGGATGAGGAGCTGGAGTCCTCTGCTGGTAGGCTGAAGCATTGGGAGCTTGTTGATAGCCTGGATTGTTGAGCATTGGTTGATAAGGTGGAACCATTGGAGCCGCTTGTTGATACATCGGTACTGCTTGAGTTGGCCGATACATCGGGACTTGTGGATTATACGACGGTTGAACCGCCGCTACATAAGGATGTTGGGCATACTGTGGTGGATGAGCGTACTGCTGTTGAGCCATAGGTGGAGGTCTCTGCCAAAGCGGATTTCTTCTTTGACTTGTCATTATGGCAATCGTCTCACCCTCTTTCTTCTTGTGGAAATTACTGGTAAATTTCTTGCCATTATTTCCACTGCCAGTGCTGGAACTGCCGGATGCACCACTTATCTTTCCACTTTTCAAACCGAGTTCTACCTTGATTCCCACAGCCACTAAATCAGAGAAACTAGCAGTTATGCTTCCCACCATTCTCTCATAGAATTATGGTCGCACGGTGTCAACAAACCAGTCAGCTAATTCTCTTTCAGTCAATGGGGGATCTACTTGAGAAGCGGTCCCTCTCCACCTCTGAGCATATTCCTTAAATGATTCAAAATCTTTTTGTGAAATACTCAACAGTTGCCTCCTATCGGGAGCAAGGTCCATATTGTATTTGTATTGCTGGATGAAAGCATCTGCCAAGTCTTGGAAACTGCGAATCTTCGACTGGTCTAGCGTTAGATACCATCTGGAGGAGATTCCCTTCAGACTGTCCTGGAAGCAGTGGATCATTAATTTATCATTGTCCACCTGTGCAGCCATTCTTCGATAGTACATCAAAAGATGGTTCTTGGGACAAGTTTCACCCTCATACATATCAAAAGTGGGTATCTTGAACTTTGGAGGTATTACCAATCCAGAAACCAGACACATCTCTCTAGTAGCGGCCCCAAAGATCTGGTCACCTTCAATCGCTCTTAACCTTTTTTCAAGGGTTTCAAAATTCTCTTGCATTTTCTCATGTTTCTCGTTTCCGTTTTCAGACATATCGGGCGCGTCATACACCTGATGGTCATTAAAGTATGGTTGGGCACGGGTGTGCACAATGTCTTGTGTAAAATTAGCAACTGCATGGTTCTCTTCATTAGTTACAGGAATAGTCTGTTGAGCAGCAAATCCTTGAGGAGGAGGCACAAAACCTTGGGAAGGAAATGCAATACCCTGAGAAAAAGGTGCGAAACTTTGAGAAGTTAAACCTTGGGAAAGAGGGAAGAAACCCTGAGCAGCAAGTCCTTGGGAAGAAGGGATAAAACTTTGAGAAGCAAAGCCTTGAGAAGGAGGGAAAAAACCCTGAGCAGCAAGTCCTTGGGAAGAAGGAATAAAACTCTGAGAAGCAAAACCTTGAGGAGGAGGGAAAAAACCCTGAGCAGCAAGTCCTTGGGAAGAAGGAATAAAACTCTGAGAAGCAAAACCTTGAGGAGGAGGGACAAATCCAGGAGGAAGCCCAAAAGGAGGCCAGGTCACAGGGGTAGTGACTGATGACGTAGGCTTAGTCGTTGCAGTGACAATTTCTGACACTACAGTCTGTTGGGTATCCATCTTTGCTCGAATGACCTGCAACATTTCCATCATCTGACCCATATTTCCACGAATATCAGTAAGCTCCTCGTTAACTCTGTCCATCTCTAGGTCTCTTTCAGCCATTCTCTTTCTGGCTTGAGCTCGAGTGTAGTATTTGCGTGAGAGCCTCAGTGTGAAAGCTGAATTGAGAGAAGATGACGGGAATGAGTTTTATATGAAAAAATGCAAATGAAATGCCAAATGTATGAGTGCAATGCGAAAATTAAAATTTTATTCAAGGAACTTAGGAAACAATTTGCAAATACCAAGGAACACATAATGATCAAAAGGATATGATTTCATTAAATTCAAAAAGTGATACAAAGTCTTGAGTACATCTTCAAAAATCCCAAACAAAGCTTAATAAAAACAAAGACTAGGTCTTCGAGTTTGGGAGTTTTGAATGTGTACTTGACAGTCTTTCTTCTTCCAAAGTCCATGATGATACCTACGATATTTGCAAAGATAGAGTTTCTGAGTTCCTTGAATAAATTGGTAAAAATGATGCTTCATGATGCGTGAATGCACAAACACACACAAGGCTTAGGTTCAAAGCTTGCATGAGGTCGAAGGTTAAACCCTCCCAAAAGGTATGCACTATGAGTTTATTTGTACCTGTACAACGGGTTCTAAAAGTTCCCAGAATCATTGTCCCATCTTTCGGATATTACTGACTTCCCAACTCAACTTGGTAATCAATAATATTCTCAAGAGGGTCTCATCCGAGTGTAGTATCGCGTATCAACTATTTCGGATTTACACCCTCATAGTCATCACACTACATCCCTAAAAAGGCCAAGTGGGGGTAAATGTTCTAAGGTCCTCAGCATTAATGGCTCTCAGGTCGAATATAGTAATGCTTTCATGACTGAACTCGATCAACAAAACTACATCCGAGGAGGCCTCCGCTGAGTGGTGGTGTCTCAAGTCAACTTGGTCGGGACTCAACTCCCTACAAGCCTTCTTGAATATACCACCGTCCTAACTTATTTTGCACTCAAGTCCGGGTTAGGACTTATCTCACCACACATGGAACACCCAACAAAAAATCCAAAATAATAACAAGCAATACAACAACAAATATACAAATATACAAGGTGGGCTTAACCCTCAAAAATAGTGTCCCCAGTGAAGTCGCCATTTCTGTTGCGGTGAGAATCGGATACCAAGCTATTGATTAAGCTTGAATCACAAAACTTTTATGTTCACCACCGACTTTAATTTAATCCAAAGGGAAAAGGGAAAAAGATCGTAAAAACCCTAAATGAGGAGAAACTAGGTTCGGGGGTTGATTATACCTAGGGAAGGTGTTAGCATCCTAAGCATCCGCAGTATCCTACGGGAACCTCTTGTTAGTATTTGTGTTATTGTTATTTATTGCTTGCTAAAACTAAGGGGACCTAAGGTTTTTATTTCTAATGGTGCTCGCACAACATCGCATCGATGCCTACGTATCGGGTATAGAATCAGAGCACTCGTAGTTCTCCTAAGGATTAACGAACACTTGGTTACGCTCAAGGTTCGCGGGGGAAGGTAAGTGTTATGGCAAACACTCACGTGACTTTAGCAAAGTCACAAAAAGTTGTAAAATAAAAAGTCCTAATGGCTAAGGTCAAAAAGGTAACTAGGGATGGCTAAACTTCCTATGACATTGAGTCAACTGCAGGAGTCTTTCCCTTTTGGATTGAAAAGCATAAACGAAAGTAAATAAATGAAGGTGCAAGCTCCTAAGTCTAAGGCATAGGTTGCTACTTGCAAAAATGAATTGAATAAAGTAGATAGAAATATAAGACAAAGGCTTAGTAACCGGGCTATGGCTCGATATATGGATCGAGAATGCTGAGGTGGAAAACAAACGTGGTGCGTCACTTTGCTTAAGTTAGAAAGCTATGAAGTGTAAAGACCGTGCAGATGGCGATCGTATAACGACCGACTTACGTGTGTGAGTGAAATGTATGTGAACTCAACTTGGCGTTGGACCAAGGATTTATTATCTTGAAAATTAAAGTTAATATGGTGTAAGAGTGCGAGAAATAAATAATAAAAAAACAAATAAAGTGAAATAAATTGAAATAGAATAAATTAAATAGAATAAAATAAATAGAATAAAAATAAATAAATGAATGGCCTCATATTGGTCACGATTAATCGGAAACGATTTATCGTGACTTTTTGTCATATCATCGGCCCCGAAAAGAGAGAAATATAAATAAATAGATCACTAAATGATTATCTAACATTTTAATATTCTCTAAATAGCAAGACAAAATAATAATAGGAAGAAAATTAAATAAAATAAGCAAATATAATAAAAACTAAATAAAAAATTAAATAAATAAAAAAAGAAAAAAGGGTGGCGCAGGTTTTAGGGTGCTGGTTTGTTTAGCATCAACGTGAATCCCAATGACCATGGGTTGAATTCAACATTTTTTTTTTAAAAATAAAAGATATGTAAACAAAATAAATATAGAAAAAATATAAGGGTTTATGAAAGGGAAACTCAGAAAAACACAAAAGGAACAGGGGAAACAAACGAGTCCCCTTTGACGAGAAACGCGAAACCACCGGCGAAACAAACCACACCGCGACCTCGCGACACAGTCTTCCTTCTCTCAAACCAACGGTCGATCTCATTCTCAAGGTCTCTCTCTCGCTCTCAAATCAGTTTTTCTCAGCCTTCTCACGGCGGTGGCTCGCGGCGGAGCTCTCAATCGATCCGTCTCTCTCTTACAAGCTCTCTGTTTCATGATTCGATTCACAGACTTCCACTCTGTTTTTCAAGGTTCGTGTTCTTCTTTCTCGTTTGGATTTCAATCCTTCTTCTTCCCTTCTTCTTCTATTCTGAAACTGAGTTGTGATTTATGTTGTTGGTTTTGTTGATGAAGGGTGAAGGTGCGGTTATGGAGTTTGGAGGATGGTTATGGCCTGGTCTGGGTTTGAAGAAATTGCGGAAGGGGTGTGTTGAGGATGAGAAAAGGGTTTGGATAGATTCGGATTGTGTGAGGTTGGAGTTTCGCAGGATGATTTCGATTGGTGTTTGGCAGAAGAGTTTCAGATTTGTTCTGGTTTGTACGATTTGGTGGATGGGTTGACGGAAAATGGAGGGTTTGGTTCGCGATGGAGATGGTCGGTCTGAGCTTGAAGGGTTTCGCAGCGATTGTGAATGGGTTGGCCAGATTTGCTACGGTTAAGGTGGTGAACTCGCGGCTGGTGCGGACGGCTTCCGTGAGCGGGTTGAGGTGATGTTTGAGAGTGGTGGAAGGTGGTTCGTGTGTTCTGGTTTATTCTTGCTTTCACGATCTGGTTCTCTCTCAGATTTTTTTGCGTTTTGGTGATGTTTTCCGAAGAAGATGAAGGGTTGTGCGATGGTGAGGGTTTATGTTGGAGGTGATGGTGGCGATTTTGATGTTAGGTCGAAGATGAGGGTGAAAGGTGAGAGGGGTGCTTTGTTGTGGTTGTTTTGTTTCTGCAAAAGGGATGAGTTGGTGGTTTGAGATTTTTTGCGATGAGGTTGAAATTGAAGGTTGTTGTTATGGCTGTAGGTGTTAACAGTGGCGGTGATGCGGCTTGTTGCCGTTGTTGTGTGGTTTGATTTGTGTTGTGAGATGGTGGATAAGGGCGGAAGAGTTGACGAGTTTGGCTTTGGTTACGGTTTTTGGTGCAGGTCGGGTGAGGCAGATTTTGAAGGTGTTGTATCTATGAAGATCTTGAAACTCGAAAACAGGTTCTGCATTTGGTTTATCTCTCAGATTCTCGGTTTGAGTTTGATCCTCTTCATCTCAAATTTTCTGGTTTTTGTATGTGGTCTGTTGTTGATTTTGTGTCACTGTGTTTTTACGCTTGAAGGTTGGGAAATGAAACTGAAGGTGGTGGTTTGATGCAGTAGTGGCTGATGAAGAAGAACGAAAATGTTGTTCTGGTTTCTATGGTTTTTTTATTTTTGTTTTGTTTTCATCTGGTCTGTGCAGGTCTATGCATGTTTGCAGGTTAGAAAAAGTTTTTGTTTTGGTAATAATTTTTTTGAAGCTTGGTTTTAGGAGCATTTGACAGAGTATTATCAGTTTGTCTAAGCTTTTTCTTTTTATTGCTCTGTGTGTGCAGTGAGAGGAATGATGAAGTGAAACTAAAGAAGAAGCCTAGCTATGAACAATATGCGAAAAGAGGTGAAGGAAAAGGAGAGCATTACCGACCCGAAAGTTATCGGGGTGAAGAATCCGCACTGGTAAGCTCCACTTGTACACTTCCTCCTTCTTCTATTCTTCTTCCGTGCAGCTTCTTCTCTACCCCTTGCTGTTGTGTTATTTTTTTGAATGAAGTTTTTTTGTGTGGCTGTTTTGTGTGTGTTTTGAGGGTTGTTTTTGTGTTGTTCTCAGTTGTGATTTTGGGGCTGTTCTTTGTGTTTGATGGTGGCTGTTTTATGTGGTTTATATGGCTGTTTTTTTGATGGATTTTTGTGGACTGTTCTGTGTGTGTTTTGGATGTAACAGTGTGTTTGATGGTGGTTGTTTTATAGTGTTTTTGGGGGCTGTTCTGTGGTGTTTTTTTTTGTGTTTTTGAGGGCTGTTTTTGTGTGTTTTGTAGCTGTTCTGATTTTTTTCTGTACTGTGAAAACTTGTAGGTGAAGGGTTGGAGGAAAGGAGACAAAGTCTGGATAATGGTTGTAGTGGAGGAAGTGGAGCAGAGGCTGTTGGTGGCTGCATGCTTGCTGAATTTGTCTTGTGGTCCTGCTGGAATTGTGCCTTTTTTCTATTTTCTAATGCAATTGTAACATGCTTAATGTAAAGAATTGGCTATGTATGTAAAACTTGAATTTGACACTGAGTTTTAAACATGGAAAATATATTATGAAATTGAAATTGAGACTTGAATATGGATATGGAATTTGAGAATTTGAATTTGGAATTAGAACTTGAAATTAAAACTAAATTGAAATTAAAGTTGGAAAGGAGATGGAAAATAAAATGAATGAGAATTGAAAACTAAAAAAGAAAATTTGAATTGAAATTTAAACATGAAACTTGGCATAGAAATTTGGAAATAAAACTTGGAATTTGAATTGAATTTGAAGAAGAAATTTGGAAATTGAATTAGAATTGAAATTGAAATTGGGATTGAAATTAAAACTTGGAAGTGGAAGTGAATTAAAAAAACTAGAAATTAAACTTAGAATTGAAAATAAATTAGAAACTAAAAATTAAACTTGAAATTGAAAATGACTTAGAACTAAAGAAATAATTTTGGAGTTTATAAAATAAATACATGAATTGAAAATTACAAATAGAAATTGACATTAAATTTAGAAATAACAACTTGAAAATGAAATAAAATTAAAAATTGAAGAATAGAAAATAAATTCAAAAATAAAAACTTGAAAATGAAATAAAAATTAATTTAGAAATGAGAACTTGAAAATGAATAGAAATAACAAATAAGTTTTAGAAAAAATTTGAAAATGAACTAAAAAATTAGAGGTAGAAATTGAAATAAAATTTTAAAATAGGAACTTGAAAATAGAAAACGAAAATAGAAATTAAAGTTAAAAACACAAAAATGAATTAAAAAGTTATAAATGAGAAATAGAAATTAAATTAAAATGGAAGCTTATAAGTGAAAAGAAATTAATAATTAAAATTATAAATAACTAGAAAATGAGAAGAAAGCAACAGAAAATAAATCTAGGAATTTCCCTGCTAAATGCGATGAATGTATGATGTGAGCAGTTAGGGGTAAAATTTGGGGTGTGACACAACCAAAAAGAAAGAGTAACCAAAATCGAAGGCAACCGGATCCGCTTAGCATCTTACACTATAGCGATTAATCAAGGCAAATCGAACTGAATTCAATGAAATTTGAAAGGCGATTGGGATACCCAAAGCACCTACGCATTAAAAATTCATAAGTCTCGATTCTTAATGCAATATGATTAACCACTTTGGGATTACGCGATCAACAAGAGATCCGGTCCATGAAAGTGCAAGTACCCAATTGGATTTTTATTCCGAAGTCGGGACACATAGGTCTATGTTAAGCAATCGTCGAGTAATTTACGAAGTAATTACCCTACAAATGAGGTCGGCCATCACCAATTAAGGTGCATAATGTTAGTGCTAATGCATGCAAGATAAACGATATGTAAATCGCTATCCAAACGCAATACCGCACGAAAATAAAGGTGAATACCGAATTGAGTCACACTCAAAGTATTCTTCCATCCTTAAGTTCAATCACTCATCTTGGTGGATTCAAGCATGAAAATGTATCACTAATACAAAGTACCTTAAATGAATTGAACAATCCACTTAAAGGTAGTTTTGAATTAATGAACATTAACTACTCTAATCTACACCCAAAGTTCATTGAAATTAAGGAGAAATCACTCCCAAAAGTGTTTCCCAAGGTAAAAATAAGAAGGAGGAGAATAAGAAGAAAGAGGAACTAAAAAGGGGCTTGAAACAAGCCAAGAATTCAATTCTGACTTGCGTTAATCGGTTAACGCATATGGTTAACCGGTTAACGTTGAAGCAACAGCCGAAAATATGCAGAAATTCAGCATTGATCCATTTCCAAAACTCTTTCAAAACATTTAATGATCATGATCTGAATTTGCACGAATTTTAAAACTAAAATACAGTGGAATCCATGCAATAAAACAACAAATAAAGATTCAAAGGATCTAGAATCAAAGGAACCAAAGATCTACATCTTGAATGGTTGATGGTGAGTATGGGTTTGTGGAAGGAGAGGAATTACCAAAGTCACTTCTTCAAATTGAACCAAGCTAAGCTAGATCTACTGCAATTGATGAACAAGAGAATGAAAGGATGAAGGTATAACTCAAGTTAATCAAGAATTCAATGTGAATTCTTGATAACTTCAAAAGAAAGAAAGTAAGCTTTTGAGAATTTTGGTGTTGGAAGAGTAATTTGCAAGAGGTTTTGTGGCTATCAAAAGCTTGTAGAAATTTTTGCAAGGTGAATTTGGCTCTCTAAAGCTTGTTCAATGAATGAAATTGTGGTCCTATTTAATGGCCTTAGGTATGAAAATTTGGTGGGATGGAGCTTGCTTTGGTAATTTGAATTTAGGTTTGGTAATTGAAAATTTGGTGGGAAATGGAAAAGAGTGGTGATTAGTGAGGGTTTATGGTAGGAAATGATCAAAGTGATGTAGAGAAATCAGAAATCAATGGATCTAGAATATTCCAATTAAATCAATGATCTAAGGGTGCTGAATTTAAATAAAGAATTCAAATTTCGCACTGGTTAACCGGTTAACGCATTTGGTTAACCGGTTAACCAAGCTGAAATTTGAATTTTTTATTCAAACATGGTTGCTTGGTTATTTCGGCCCGATTCTTGTTGTACGTCGAAGAAGTAAACACACGATCCTTGGAAATCCTTTGAGTGAATCAATTAACTTGGGAAATCTTCTATCAGATAAATTTGAATTATTTGCGGATCAACTTCGACTTTTGTCTGCGAAATTTCGCTCAAGCTGCAGGATTGCTATTTTTGGCATTTCCAATGGTTCCTCTTCCTAAAAAAGGTTAGAAAAAGGAAACAAAAATATTTTTTTTTATTTTTATTAATGGTTAGTAAACAGAAACAAATAAAGTAATTAAAGACAACGGTCATCCCCTGCGAGGCATAAACCTAACCAGAGAAGTACCGAGCAACCAGTGCGATCTTATTTGTATGCAAGATGCAAATGAAAATGCAAAGAAAACTTAGGGAAAATATTAGGGTGCAACACCAGGTTAATGATGTATCTTCAAGGCATAAGCCTTCAACTAAATAATTTGGCCAATTTACCAAGGCATCAAGGCATAAGCCTTCAACTTTCAACTTAGTGTCAATCCAGGCCAACGTGGTGTGAGCAACAGCTCCGATATAAAATGCAAGTATGATATATTGCATATACGACTCAACAACGTAAAAAACACAACAACTTCAACAACATAAGCAACTTAAACAACGTAAACAACTTAACAGCGTCAACAACGTAAATAAATCAACAAAACAAATCAATTGTAAACCTACCTTTTCGACATTATTTAAACTTAAACTACATACTCAGCTGTACCTGCAAATATACCTTTTCGAAATAATTTCAACAATACAAATCAACAAAAATCAACTACTAGATTACTCGACTTACCCCGACAATTTTCGTTAAATTCCGGGAAACTAACTTTTTCGCCTAACTCGTCTAAACCGACTAAAAATTGAACTATTATACACTCGACTATTATCATGAGTTTATTATGAAATTCGGTTAATTTTATTTTACCTGATAAAATGCTCTAACTATAATTTACAACCATTCTATTGGAAGCTACTCTACTGATACACTACATATGCAATCCATATTACTATAATTAGTTCATTACAACTTAATTGATTTTAGCCAATTCATAAGGGAAACAAAATAATAGTTTAATATTATTTTTTTTAAAATCCACAAGAGTAGTATAGAATTATATGTTCCTTTAAAGGTATTACACAAAAAGAAAACAAGTGGGTCCCTCCACTAATGGGTGGCTTGTGCCACCCTACACACATGGACCAAGTGGTCAGCGCCACCTTTTAGTACATGGTGGTCACATAAATTTAGCTTACGCAATCTTCACGGTGGCTCGTGCCATGTGGAATGCTTTAGGTGGCCTGCGCCATCCCTAACTGTGTGGTGGGTGACCTACGCCACTTGTGCATCGACACGATACCGTTTGTCACCCCAAACCATTTTTTCTCAGAATCAAACCAATCAATAGAAACATTCACACAATCGATTAATCATCAATTTCACCGAAATAAAATATTTTATCAACATCAACAATTTACGACAACATTCATAACTTCAACTCAGTAACAATTTTTCAACAACATCGTATCAGCAAAATCATCACACCAACAACATCACCATAAAATTACCTGGTTCCAATTTCTACGTATCGATTATCATAACCCAATTATAAAAGTAGAACCCCACCCTTACCTTGGATTAAAGGTTATTCTAGGTTCGATCAGATTCTTGGGATTTTGCACCGGTAGCAGTTTCTCCCTCACAGCCTCGTGTTGCACCCCAAAATTTGCCCTCACAATACAAGACTTTGTGTTCTAAGAAGGTTCACAAGGTTCACAAGTTCTCCAACACTTGCATAACCTTTCATGAGGTTCATAAAGTCCACAAGCTACTTTATGAAGGTTCACAAGGTTCACAAGTCCCACAATGCTTTCAAGACCTTGCATGAGGCTCATGAAGTCTACAAATTACTTTATGAAGGTTCACAAGGTTCACAAGTCCCACAATGCTTTCAAGACCTTGCATGAGGCTCATGAAGTCTACAAATTACTTTATGAAGGTTCACAAGGTTCACAAGTTCCACAATGCTTTCAATACCTTTCATGAAGTTCATGAAGACTACAAGTCACTTCTTGAAGGTTCACAAGGTTCACAAATTTCTCAATGTTTACAAAGCTTTCCTGAGGTTTATGAGGTCTACAAAGCCACTTCATGAGGCTCACAAGGTTCACAAGCTTCACAATACCTCCCATGAGTATCACAAGACACTTTATGAAGATTCACAAGGTTCACAAAGTTCACAGTTGGTCAGAAAAGTTGACAATTCCCTCAGACAATGCACCTCCTAAGCAGTGCATCCAAAACTAGGGTTTTGACTTTAATCAGGCTAAATAGACTTCCAATACCTCAAGTGAGTTTCATAACATCTTATATGTGTATAAGAACCCCCATGACAAGTTTCAAGACTTTTCTCAAAAGTTTGCTCAGTCAGATGATCAGATAAGTCAAAATCAGTCAATGCAGTTAACAAGTCAAACTGAGGTCAACTGTGGTCAAACCAAAGTCAAACTTCATGATTTTTTGCCAACATCAAGTATATGAAGTAAAATTCATCATTTGATCAAGGGTTGATCATGATTCATCAAGGAGATTCCAGATCATCAATAATCAGGAGTTTCTAAATTAGGGTTTCCTCAGTAAAAGTCAACTGAACTTTGACCAGCCATAACTTTCACATACTTCATCACCAAGTCTCCATCCAAAGCTCATTTTGAAGGAAATTTAATTCTCTACAACTTTGATGTTGAAAGTTAAGCCCAAAAATGCTTCATTTGAAAGATATGATCTAAGACATTATAGGTCATTTCAAAAGTCAACAAAAAGTCAACAACTTCAAAAGGGCATAACTTGAGATTGGTAAATGATATGGACCTGAAACCAATGGGGTTGTTTAGAGGACTCTTCAAGCTTTCCAAAAAGTCCAAGAACACCCTCACACCTTTAAAATTGAGGGAGATGTGCCCTTGCAAAGTTGGATAATTTTGTGATGGTTTATGTTGAAAATGGAGGTTTAAAATCATTTCTTTCCAAATGGGCTGCCCAAGTTATGATCCAATCCATACAACAACACCAAGCACGACCCAACCCATATAATTTCTGATTTATTTTATTTTATTTAATATTTATTTGAATTTTATCCATTTAAATACATATTAAATCAAAATAAAATCAAAAAATCAATATTTAAATGTGATTCTTCTTCTAGAAAATCATAAAAGGCATTTAACATGAATCCACACTATCCAAATTCGTGCTCACTCTTTGAAGCATGAAGAGATTTGATTTTTGGCCAAAATTGGAAAGGGATTTCTTCATCATTAAGGTATCCATAAAGCCCAAAGAGAGAGTCAATTTTTTGACCTAATTTACATCACTACATATAGACAAACTAGTTACAAGCATCAGGACGAATTTTGCAGCCTCAAACAACACTCTCCAACTTCAAAAATTTCAAACAAAACTCATAATCGGATTTTGAATTGAAGGTAGTTTCAACACATTCCAAGCACACCAATCTCTTCTATGATGATCATTGAACATAACCAGATCACTACATTGCCTTATAGCATAGCATATTGATGAACCCGAATCATTCTTTTCATGTTTTTTTTGATTTTTCGTTCATAACAATTTACTTGATATTAATGGATTTTGCTTATTGATTTGTGTTCAAGTAAGGTTTGTGATGAATTCTGGGCAGGTTAATTGAAAAAAACATGGCCGAATCGTATAATGCCATTCTAGGGTTTATGACCTTCATCTTAGGGTTTAATGATCCATTGAATATAAATGGTTTCTAAGACCATGGCTGGATTTGAATTGACCTCTGGATTGTATTTATGCTTTCAATTTTGTGAAATTTCATGGTTTGGTTGGTCATTGAGTTTTTGCAGGTTTTGCTAGGATTTGTTTTTTCGCAGGTAATATCATAAGAAAAATCGCAGCTAATTTTGAAGGATAAAAGGTTGAAGACGAAGTTTGGCGCGCGTCCCTGGGATTCAAATTTCCTTTTATATTATATAGATTTGGTTATATTTAATTTATACAGGTTGATGAATGGCCCAGTGGAAGAAGGCGTATGTGTATTGGCAGCATGACTTGAGTTCGAATCCTGGTCATGGCAATTATTTTTGGTTTATTTCATCTATATATTGAATATCATATATTATTATTATTTGGTGGTTTGTCATCAGGATTGGCTCTTCCAGCCAGGTGGTGAAGCGCGCGTTTGAAAGTATAAAGGTCCTGGGATCAAATCCCTCCCCAGGCCTTTTGCATATTTTATTTTTCCAGAATATTTTGTGAATCAAGAACAAAACCAGCAGGACCTATTTCATTATCACCAACGCATGGTTGGTCCAGTGGAATGTTTTGGTGCTGGCAAGCGTGAGTACCTGGGTTCAAACCCAGCCAAGGTCAGTTCTCAATTTTTGTCATTGTTTTTCTCTCTATTTTTTCTTAATTAATTAGTTTATTTGTTTTATGTTCTTAATTAAATTTAAATCCTATATAAAATAACATCATATTCTCTAAAATTTCTAAACCTTCTATTATTTTATTCAAAAAATTTATTTTATTCTATATAATTATAATATGTATATTAATTAATTTTGTATATGAATAAACCCTAATTTTCTAAACAAACCCTAAAAATTTTTCTAAAATAAAATTTAGTTCTATTTTCTTAATAATAATTTTATTTCCTACTTTTTAGTGTAATTATTATTGTATGTTTATTTCTTTAATATGATTCTTATAAATTTTATATAATTATTTTTGTAAATATGATTATTGTTTACTTAAAATTTATTTTCTCCATAATGTGTAAATGTTTTTTTTAGTTGTTGATATATTTAGAGGTAATTAAAATTTTATAATAATTAAAACTTATAATTATATTATATTCAAAATTTTTTATTCTTATCATGTATAAAAATTAAAATTTGTGTTTATCTTGTCATTATAATATTTTTCTATTTATTTTATTTTAATTATTGTTACTAACTAAATTATTAGGTATTATTATATTATATTTTTATTATTCTAACCTTTTTTTTTATTACATTCTTACTAACCATATTATTATTATATCTTATATTTTTTTTTTCCTATTATTCCTCTAACCATGTTTTTTTATTACTATTATTATTTTATTCTCACTAACCTTATTATTTTAATTATATTTATCATTAACCCTTATTATTTATTTATTGCTTATTGCTTATTTTATTTATTTTTTGCTATTTTGCTTATTATTATAATTATGTTGTAATTGCTTCCTTGGTGTAATTTTGTAATATTTTAAATATTTAATTATTGTTATGGTTAGTAATTAGGGAGTGCTAATATGTATGTTATTTAAAATAAATTTAGATCATGTTAATATAAGATAATTAAAATAAACACTCACACACACGTAAGTCGATTTTAATCGCCGTCTCACATTTCTAAGGTTATCCCTCAAGTTGCCTACGAATAATGGTCAAGTGGGGTGTATAAAGTAAGTCCCTTAACAGAAAAATCATCAAGTCCCTCATGCATGGTTGCCTTTACGGATCGAGTCTCTTCGAAAAATGATGATAGTCCCTTCAGTATGCTTATTACACCCCACAGTTGCCTTGATAAAACAAAATGTCCCTCACATGTCCCTTAACATCCAAGGTAATGACTACTTACTCCTTAATAGTAGGGATAGTCTTACCAAGGAAAGGAAAAAGAACAAGAAAGACTTTAAACATTAGGGTAGGTTCCTCTTATGTACTTGCTCACTTCAACAATTTTTCACACTTAAACAAATTTCCAACAAATTTTCAAACAAGTTTTTACACATCCATACATGGATTATTATTAACTATTCTGAAAATTTTCTTATTCACACACTACACTTTCAAAAACAATTTAAAGTGAGCTTAAGTACCTAAGAGCCCATGGATAACCATGGATGAAAAGGGTGCTAATACCTTCCCTTTTCATAACCTACCCCCCGGACCCAAAATATTCTCTCAAGGTCTTTCCTGTTCTTTTATAACCTTTCCTTTTGGATAAAATAAAAGTCGGTGGCGACTCTTGCTATCCGCAACATTCCTTAAAGTCAGTTCTCCCACCGTGTTACAGAACTGGCGACTCTGCTAGGGATCTATTTAAGAGGGGTACCCTTAGGAATTAGATCACTTTAAAATTGTTTGCCTTGTTTGCTTTATACTTACTTGTTGGGTGCTCTTATGTGTGAAAGATCCTAACCCGGATCTAGTGTACCTTAGGTAAATGGCAATAGACCAAGAAAACTGTACGACGTATATCGATACGGTTGAGCTGGTGGCCATAGTTAGTGCGACTTCTTGGTTGGTGCTTATATTCCTTAAGTCAAGTTGAGGATAATATTGAGGCTGCCATATGTTGTCAATGCACTAACTAACTTTTAGAACCCTAGTTAACTCATCTTGGCCTTTAGAAAGTAGTGAGGTAACCGGCTTTGGTGCAGACTGAAGTTGGTTGACACTCGATGCTACGCTCATTGAGATCTTAAACTTGGAGGGTTTTGGTTGGCAAGTAAGTTGCCTTCTGATCAACCACCCTTGTGAAGGATCAATGATATTGAGATCCCTTAGAACCTGGTTACTTTTGTAGGACAGGATGAACCAACCAACTTCAGGGGAGGGTACTTACCTTTGAACCTCATGCAAGCCTTTAAACCTAGGACTATGGTGTGACTTGTTTGTGTGTGCCACATGTTTGTGATTAAGCATAACATCATGACATCATCATGCATCATAAGTATATCATTTTCCCTAACCATTTCAAGGACCAAAGGATTTATCTTTGTTCTTTGTTGCAGGTCATGGCTTCAGCTCGTAGAAACACCATCAGGATCAACTTTGTGGGGATACCTCCCAAGCTTAAAGAATTGGTTTCTCAAGTGTCTGATCACTCCCGGTTCAACAAGAGACATGGTCACCTATTGGATCTAGTCACTTCAGGGTTCAATGAAGACATGATGAGTGTCCTGTTTCAGTTCTTTGACCCTAAGCACCATTGCTTCACATTCCCCGACTACCAACTGGTTCCAACCATGGAGGAGTTCTCTAAACTTCTGGGTATACCTGTTCTTGATCAAAGACCATTCACGGGCTTGGAAAAAGAGCTTAAACCAGAGGTTATTGCTGCAGCTCTACATCTGAAGAAGTCTGACATTGTTCTAGAAACGAGAAGTGGAGTCAAGGGTATTCTTGCCAAGGTGTTGATGGATAAAGCTCAAGTGTTCTTGAAGGCCATGAGCTATGATGCTTTTGAGGAGATCTTAGCCTTGCTGATATATGGCTTAGTATTGTTCCTCAATCCAGATCAGTTCATAGATGTTCATGCCATCAACATTTTCCTGAGTCACAATCCAGTGCCTACATGGCTTGGAGATATTCTACATTCTCTTCACACCCGTACCACAAGGGCAAGAGGAACCTTGATGTGTTGCATACCTTTGCTATCTAGGTGGTTTATTTCTCACCTTCCTCGCTCAGTAATGAAGAATGAGCAAGGGTTTAGATGGTCTAAGAGGATTATGTCACTTTCTCACTCAGACATTCATGGGTGCTCCAGATCTATGGAGAATGTCACCATCATTGACCGTTGTGGGGAGTTTCCTAATGTGCCACTACTAGGCATAAGAGGAGGCATCACCTACAACCCCTCTCTAGATTTACGACAGTTTGGTTACGCTCGAAGTGACGGTCCACATGACATGTTGATTCAGGGCATTGTGTTTGATTACGACAACGATCTTCAAGGTTACCGTCAGAGATTAATACGAGCTTGGGGAAAAGTAAACAGGGTTGACAGCAAGACACTGGAGCCTAAGTACACTATTCCTATGGAGGCTTATCTCAGATGGGTACGATCTCGTGCTCAGACACTCATGATGCCATATCCTGCCGTCCTACCAGTTACCATGGAACCTGTTGCTGAAGGAGACACAGCTTATACCATCCTTCACCCAGACATGCCTACTGATATGGAAGACTTGCAGAGGTCATGGATCCAACTGAAGGAGCAAAGGGATACTTTCGAGGCTCATTACAAAGCAAGCCAAGCAAGAATCCTAGAGCTAGCAAAGCTACTTCACGAGGAACGAAACCTCAACTCATACCTCAACACAAAGAGGAAACGTCCATGGGAGACTTAAAACCCCATCTTTTGTACTTATTTCACTTTTTGTAAGCCTAAAAGGCAAAACAAGTTATTACTAATAAAAAGTTACTTTCTTGTTTGTTTAAGCAAATTTAAATCCTGCGGTCTTTGAAAACATTGCATATGCATTCCCATATCATTTCATTGCATCACAGGTTTATAATTATGCACAGGTTTCTCATCTTCTCGCTGTTTATTTCAGCAATGGCTCTTGAACAATCAGTTAAGGATCTTCAGGCACAGAATGCACAGTTCCGAGAGCTGATCCTGAACCTAACCAAGGGGCAGGATGAATTGAAGACACTGCTGGCTAAGAAGAAGAGTCCTGAGGACAACAAGGATGGTCAGTTGGAACAATTGCAAGCTGAAATAACAGAAATGAGGATCCAGATGAATGGCCAGGTGGCTCTTATCCAAAGTTTAGCTCAGGGGCAAGAAGAGCTGAGAACCTTTGTCCAAAAACTTCAAAGTGATGGAGTCAGGGATCTAAAACAAGCTGGTTTGGTTGAAAGGAAGATGAGGATAAAAGAAGGTAAGAAACAGGTTGCCATTGATTGTTCTTCAGTTGAAGGAGAAAGACCTGATAAGGTTAATCTATCTCAACACAAGGAATGTAGAAGGCAGTTTAGCAAGTTCAGCACTCCAATGTCACAAGTTCTGCAATGCTTGTTGGAAATGAAACTAGTTTCTTTGAAGAGTCCTCCTCAAAATCCTAAAACCTCTTCTCCTCGCTATAATCCCAAGGCAAGATGTGAGTATCACTCTAACAGTCCTGGACATGATACTAATAATTGCTGGATGTTGAAGAATAAGATTCAAGACCTAATTGACGAAGGAATACTCGAGGTTACTCCAGAAGGTCAAGTTGAATTTTACTATCGTCCATCAAACACCGAAGCTGCAAGACAAGTAGCCCAAAGTAACAAAAAAGGAAGAATACCTATGCCTAAGATATGGGGCACCTTGGGGCATCCAAGTGGTAAATTTGATTTCATGGTGAAGTATACTGCTCCTCAAAGTTCACAGATTGCAATTGAGGACATTCAGCCAACTGGATGGGACAACATTTGAATTTTTCATTTGTAATTTCTTTTATTTGTTTGAACACTTACTATTATGTTAAACTTTTGTTTTCTTTAATGCATTGCATATGTTTGTCTTGAATTAATCCATTCGTTCCACTATATTTTGAATTATGCTTCTTATTTCTATCTTGTGATATTTAACTCCTGATAAAGCTACAAGCCTGTAGAGTGAGGATGACGAAAACAATACCATAATCTTATGCAGTATGCTTTTGAACAGACTATGCTGACGATGTACAGGCATTGTTTCAATTCCTAAACAGTGGAGATATAAGGAAGTTAATCCCTAGACAACCCTTTTGAGCCTATGAAGTAGGAGTTTTTTGTTCTCACAAATTAAAACCCTTATTCATAACCTGGGGCAGGGTAGTTACTCAGTTAACTCAAAATATGCCAATTATATGTACACAGCTAATGATGGTTCTCTGTAATCAATAAACCTGACAGTCAATATCCAGCAAAAGAACGATTCACTAAGTCAAAACCTATGAAGGAGACTTAGTAAAACATTAAGACATCCCGCTGACTGTAACCTTGAAATAAGCAGTTCAGGCAAAAAGAAGGGATAATAAAATCAAAAGAAAAAAAAAAGAAGAGGTCACTATGAACCCTCAACAAAGAAAGATGGCTGAATGTTCAAATAAATTTTGGGTTTCTGAACCATCACAAATATTGGTGTTACGACTCCAAACTGCTATGGAACTTCAATGTATGAGTTAACTGAGCATAGGACTGAAGAACATCATGGAGATTGGGTTGGGTACAAATAAAATTTGAGCCTTTATCCTTTGTTTCTTAAACCATGAACCAGGACACGTTACAACCCTTTAAAAGTCCTAACTGAAGCATGGTTAGTTCGAAAGCGTACTGCTGAATAAAAGGTATCCTGACTCCTTTAGGGTTTGTTATAAAACTTGAGTTAATATCACAGTTTTCAAGAACAAAAAAAAAAAAAGGTTAAAAAAACAGTTTTTCTAAAATAACTGGTTTCAAAACTTCAAGACAGATATAAGCATTGCATTTTTGAATATATTTGTTTGCATATACCTAAGTGTTTGACAAATGGAGAAGCTTACAGGATGAATGTTCAATGAACCAAAGTCCTTCCGATAAACAAAGTTGCTTCCTGGATCAAAGTCCATGTATACAAAGGGGCATAGTCATGATCTCCCAATCAAGGGGGCAGGCCATGATATTTCCTAACTCATTTGGGGCAATCAGGACAAGATTCAACTATGTTTAAGCAGCCAGAGGCAGATCTCCCCATTTACCTGAAGTGTCAAGGGTAACATCACAGAGTTCATAATGCCAGGGGCATGGTCATTGTTTCCTAATCAAGGGGGCATACCAAGTTACTGTTCAAATCATTCGGGGCAATCAGTTCCAGATCCAACAGTGCTTAATAGCCAGAGGCAACTTTTCTCATTGCCAAGGGTAACACTGCAAAGTTCATGATGCCAGGGGCATATGCTTATGGGGCATTCTGCTTGTTTCTCTTGAGGTAGCTCATTACAGATACTTCCATTATGGGACAATTCATCCCCAACCAAGGGGCAATGCTTTCTTTTCAAATCTAGTACCCGGAGAGTGCATGGTCCTTTATAATTGGAAAGCACGTTCCTCTCATTATGTTACCTTGATTCTCAGCAGAAGCCATGATGGAAATTAATTGTCTACGCCAGTAGTATCAGATGGTGTCAGTATCATGTCTTCAGATCCAGCTATGAAGATTTCTGGGAAGGTACTCAGGAAAGTTATGGATTTCAGGAGCTCTAAATCCAATCAGTTATACACTCTCGAAGTTGAAACGATTCTGTTTTCAAGTTCAGCTTTACTTTTCCCTCTGAATCCAGATTTACTTTTACCCTATTTACCTAAGCGAAACGTCCGTTGGTTGTGTTTGAATGCATGTATGCTTTTAATATGATTAATGTTTACCAGAAATGCATGAAAATGCAGTAATAGTATTTACTAAGGACGAACGAGGGAAGGATTTCAACGAAGCTTCGCCGGTTTATCTCTTACAAGACAGTTACAAAACCCTCAGTAGGACTAATCCATCTTCATAAAGTCTCATCTCCCCTGGAATTTATATCCATCTCTTTTATCCTCATACGGATGTACGAGAAATTACTTTCCAATAAGGGTACGACGAACGAAGACGGGATGTCATACTTATCCTACTATCAAACGAAGACGAAGGTTGTATATACCTTACTATCCCCAGCAGACAGAGGGTTTTATATTCTTCAACAACGAATCGGGATTTATTTTCCCTAGCCAGCAGTTGTTGTACGAAGTTATCCAGACGCTTCCGGCAGTACCATGTCATACATACATCATTTACATCATACCATAGCATATATATCCAGAGACATATAGTACATTACCTAAGTGCATCATATCATACATGCATACATAAAGCATAAACTAATATTATTATGCAAAAGCTACCTTTTTTTTTCCAGGTTAATTATCCAACGAACAAGCTTATGATCTTCGGGACTGCTTTATTGTAACCTCAGGGTTACTTTATCCTCCTGATGAGCTTCTTATTACTTTGGGACTGCTTTATTGTAACCTCAGGGTTACTTTATCCTCCTGATGAGCTTCTTATTACTTTGGGACTGCTTTATTGTCACCTCAGGGTTACTTTATCCTCCTGATAAGCTTCTTATTACTTCGGGACTGCTTTATCGTCACCTCAGGGTTACTTTATCCTCCTGATAACTTCTCATGACTTCAAGACTGCTTTAGAGTTATCATTATTGATTGCTCTATCCTCCTGAAGCTATTACTTCAAGACTGCTTTAGAGTTATCATTATTGATGGCTCTATCCTCCTGAAATCATATTATTATTTCAAGACTGCTTTAGAGTTATCATTATTGATGGCTCTATCCTCCTGAAATCATTACTTCAAGACTGCTTTAGAGTTATCATTATTGATGGCTCTATCCTCCAGAAATTATTATTTCAAGACTGCTTTAGAGTTATCATTATTGATGGCTCTATCCTCCTGAAATCATTACTTCAAGACTGCTTTAGAGTTATCATTATTGATTGCTCTATCCTCCTGAAATCATATTATTATTTCAAGACTGCTTTAGAGTTATCATTATTGATGGCTCTATCCTCCTGAAATCATTACTTCAAGACTGCTTTAGAGTTATCATTATTGATGGCTCTATCCTCCTGAAATCATTACTTCAAGACTGCTTTAGAGTTATCATTATTGATTGCTCTATCCTCCTGAAATCATATTATTATTTCAAGACTGCTTTAGAGTTATCATTATTGATGGCTCTATCCTCCTGAAATCATTACTTCAAGACTGCTTTAGAGTTATCATTATTGATTGCTCTATCCTCCTGAAATCATATTATTATTTCAAGACTGCTTTAGAGTTATCATTATTGATGGCTCTATCATCCTGAAATCATTACTTCAAGACTGCTTTAGAGTTATCATTATTGATGGCTCTATCCTCCTGAAATCATTACTTCAAGACTGCTTTAGAGTTATCATTATTGATTGCTCTATCCTCCTGAAATCATATTATTATTTCAAGACTGCTTTAGAGTTATCATTATTGATGGCTCTATCCTCCTGAAATCATTACTTCAAGACTGCTTTAGAGTTATCATTATTGATGGCTCTATCCTCCTGAAATTATTATTTCAAGACTGCTTTAGAGTTATCATTATTGATGGCTCTATCCTCCTGAAATCATTACTTCAAGACTGCTTTAGAGTTATCATTATTGATTGCTCTATCCTCCTGAAATCATATTATTATTTCAAGACTGCTTTAGAGTTATCATTATTGATGGCTCTATCCTCCTGAAATCATTACTTCAAGACTGCTTTAGAGTTATCATTATTGATGGCTCTATCCTCCTGAAATCATTACTTCAAGACTGCTTTAGAGTTATCATTATTGATTGCTCTATCCTCCTGAAATCATATTATTATTTCAAGACTGCTTTAGAGTTATCATTATTGATGGCTCTATCCTCCTGAAATCATTACTTCAAGACTGCTTTAGAGTTATCATTATTGATGGCTCTATCCTCCTGAAATCATTACTTCAAGACTGCTTTAGGGTTATCATTATTGATTGCTCTATCCTCATGAAGACATGCTGTTACATCAGTATTACTCCAGTATCCTGAAAGCATATCATCAATACCTCAGGACTGCTCCAGACTCTTGACAGCTTTCATTATACCTCCATATTTTGGACTGCTTTATCTTCCAAGAAATATATCTGAAGAACTTTCCCCTAGTGGCATCTTTAAGCCCACTCAATCATATTCAACTAGCCATCTGTACCACTCTAATGCACTGGTGAGTGCAAATTTTTGGGCTTTTGTGTTCAATCCCCTTCAACCTTCCAGGTCACGACTGGCAAATATACCAATCTAACCCCTCAGGTTTCAGAAAATTGAACAGGGGCAGCTGTTGCACCCCAAAATTTGCCCTCACAATACAAGACTTTGTGTTCTAAGAAGGTTCACAAGGTTCACAAGTTCTCCAACACTTGCATAACCTTTCATGAGGTTCATAAAGTCCACAAGCTACTTTATGAAGGTTCACAAGGTTCACAAGTCCCACAATGCTTTCAAGACCTTGCATGAGGCTCATGAAGTCTACAAATTACTTTATGAAGGTTCACAAGGTTCACAAGTCCCACAATGCTTTCAAGACCTTGCATGAGGCTCATGAAGTCTACAAATTACTTTATGAAGGTTCACAAGGTTCACAAGTTCCACAATGCTTTCAATACCTTTCATGAAGTTCATGAAGACTACAAGTCACTTCTTGAAGGTTCACAAGGTTCACAAATTTCTCAATGTTTACAAAGCTTTCCTGAGGTTTATGAGGTCTACAAAGCCACTTCATGAGGCTCACAAGGTTCACAAGCTTCACAATACCTCCCATGAGTATCACAAGACACTTTATGAAGATTCACAAGGTTCACAAAGTTCACAGTTGGTCAGAAAAGTTGACAATTCCCTCAGACAATGCACCTCCTAAGCAGTGCATCCAAAACTAGGGTTTTGACTTTAATCAGGATAAATAGACTTCCAATACCTCAAGTGAGTTTCATAACATCTTATATGTGTATAAGAACCCCCATGACAAGTTTCAAGACTTTTCTCAAAAGTTTGCTCAGTCAGATGATCAGATAAGTCAAAATCAGTCAATGCAGTTAACAAGTCAAACTGAGGTCAACTGTGGTCAAACCAAAGTCAAACTTCATGATTTTTTGCCAACATCAAGTATATGAAGTAAAATTCATCATTTGATCAAGGGTTGATCATGATTCATCAAGGAGATTCCAGATCATCAATAATCAGGAGTTTCTAAATTAGGGTTTCCTCAGTAAAAGTCAACTGAACTTTGACCAGCCATAACTTTCACATACTTCATCACCAAGTCTCCATCCAAAGCTCATTTTGAAGGAAATTTAATTCTCTACAACTTTTATGTTGAAAGTTAAGCCCAAAAATGCTTCATTTGAAAGATATGATCTAAGACATTATAGGTCATTTCAAAAGTCAACAAAAAGTCAACAACTTCAAAAGGGCATAACTTGAGATTGGTAAATGATATGGACCTGAAACCAATGGGGTTGTTTAGAGGACTCTTCAAGCTTTCCAAAAAGTCCAAGAACACCCTCACACCTTTAAAATTGAGGGAGATGTGCCCTTGCAAAGTTGGATAATTTTGTGATGGTTTATGTTGAAAATGGAGGTTTAAAATCATTTCTTTCCAAATGGGCTGCCCAAGTTATGATCCAATCCATACAACAACACCAAGCACGACCCAACCCATATAATTTCTGATTTATTTTATTTTATTTAATATTTATTTGAATTTTATCCATTTAAATACATATTAAATCAAAATAAAATCAAAAAATCAATATTTAAATGTGATTCTTCTTCTAGAAAATCATAAAAGGCATTTAACATGAATCCACACTATCCAAATTCGTGCTCACTCTTTGAAGCATGAAGAGATTTGATTTTTGGCCAAAATTGGAAAGGGATTTCTTCATCATTAAGGTATCCATAAAGCCCAAAGAGAGAGTCAATTTTTTGACCTAATTTACATCACTACATATAGACAAACTAGTTACAAGCATCAGGACGAATTTTGCAGCCTCAAACAACACTCTCCAACTTCAAAAATTTCAAACAAAACTCATAATCGGATTTTGAATTGAAGGTAGTTTCAACACATTCCAAGCACACCAATGTCTTCTATGATGATCATTGAACATAACCAGATCACTACATTGCCTTATAGCATAGCATATTGATGAACCCGAATCATTCTTTTCATGTTTTTTTTGATTTTTCGTTCATAACAATTTACTTGATATTAATGGATTTTGCTTATTGATTTGTGTTCAAGTAAGGTTTGTGATGAATTCTGGGCAGGTTAATTGAAAAAAACATGGCCGAATCGTATAATGCCATTCTAGGGTTTATGACCTTCATCTTAGGGTTTAATGATCCATTGAATATAAATGGTTTCTAAGACCATGGCTGGATTTGAATTGACCTCTGGATTGTATTTATGCTTTCAATTTTGTGAAATTTCATGGTTTGGTTGGTCATTGAGTTTTTGCAGGTTTTGCTAGGATTTGTTTTTTCGCAGGTAATATCATAAGAAAAATCGCAGCTAATTTCGAAGGATAAAAGGTTGAAGACGAAGTTTGGCGCGCGTCCCTGGGATTCAAATTTCCTTTTATATTATATAGATTTGGTTATATTTAATTTATACAGGTTGATGAATGGCCCAGTGGAAGAAGGCGTATGTGTATTGGCAGCATGACTTGAGTTCGAATCCTGGTCATGGCAATTATTTTTGGTTTATTTCATCTATATATTGAATATCATATATTATTATTATTTGGTGGTTTGTCATCAGGATTGGCTCTTCCAGCCAGGTGGTGAAGCGCGCGTTTGAAAGTATAAAGGTCCTGGGATCAAATCCCTCCCCAGGCCTTTTGCATATTTTATTTTTCCAGAATATTTTGTGAATCAAGAACAAAACCAGCAGGACCTATTTCATTATCACCAACGCATGGTTGGTCCAGTGGAATGTTTTGGTGCTGGCAAGCGTGAGTACCTGGGTTCAAACCCAGCCAAGGTCAGTTCTCAATTTTTGTCATTGTTTTTCTCTCTATTTTTTCTTAATTAATTAGTTTATTTGTTTTATGTTCTTAATTAAATTTAAATCCTATATAAAATAACATCATATTCTCTAAAATTTCTAAACCTTCTATTATTTTATTCAAAAAATTTATTTTATTCTATATAATTATAATATGTATATTAATTAATTTTGTATATGAATAAACCCTAATTTTCTAAACAAACCCTAAAAATTTTTCTAAAATAAAATTTAGTTCTATTTTCTTAATAATAATTTTATTTCCTACTTTTTAGTGTAATTATTATTGTATGTTTATTTCTTTAATATGATTCTTATAAATTTTATATAATTATTTTTGTAAATATGATTATTGTTTACTTAAAATTTATTTTCTCCATAATGTGTAAATGTTTTTTTTAGTTGTTGATATATTTAGAGGTAATTAAAATTTTATAATAATTAAAACTTATAATTATATTATATTCAAAATTTTTTATTCTTATCATGTATAAAAATTAAAATTTGTGTTTATCTTGTCATTATAATATTTTTCTATTTATTTTATTTTAATTATTGTTACTAACTAAATTATTAGGTATTATTATATTATATTTTTATTATTCTAACCTTTTTTTTTATTACATTCTTACTAACCATATTATTATTATATCTTATATTTTTTTTTTCCTATTATTCCTCTAACCATGTTTTTTTATTACTATTATTATTTTATTCTCACTAACCTTATTATTTTAATTATATTTATCATTAACCCTTATTATTTATTTATTGCTTATTGCTTATTTTATTTATTTTTTGCTATTTTGCTTATTATTATAATTATGTTGTAATTGCTTCCTTGGTGTAATTTTGTAATATTTTAAATATTTAATTATTGTTATGGTTAGTAATTAGGGAGTGCTAATATGTATGTTATTTAAAATAAATTTAGATCATGTTAATATAAGATAATTAAAATAAACACTCACACACACGTAAGTCGATTTTAATCGCCGTCTCACATTTCTAAGGTTATCCCTCAAGTTGCCTACGAATAATGGTCAAGTGGGGTGTATAAAGTAAGTCCCTTAACAGAAAAATCATCAAGTCCCTCATGGTTGCCTTTACGGATCGAGTCTCTTCGAAAAATGATGATAGTCCCTTCAGTATGCTTATTACACCCCACAGTTGCCTTGATAAAACAAAATGTCCCTCACATGTCCCTTAACATCCAAGGTAATGACTACTTACTCCTTAATAGTAGGGATAGTCTTACCAAGGAAAGGAAAAAGAACAAGAAAGACTTTAAACATTAGGGTAGGTTCCTCTTATGTACTTGCTCACTTCAACAATTTTTCACACTTAAACAAATTTCCAACAAATTTTCAAACAAGTTTTTACACATCCATACATGGATTATTATTAACTATTCTGAAAATTTTCTTATTCACACACTACACTTTCAAAAACAATTTAAAGTGAGCTTAAGTACCTAAGAGCCCATGGATAACCATGGATGAAAAGGGTGCTAATACCTTCCCTTTTCATAACCTACCCCCCGGACCCAAAATATTCTCTCAAGGTCTTTCCTGTTCTTTTATAACCTTTCCTTTTGGATAAAATAAAAGTCGGTGGCGACTCTTGCTATCCGCAACATTCCTTAAAGTCAGTTCTCCCACCGTGTTACACCTCGTTCTCCCACGTTCTATTCTTTTTTCCTCCTTCTCTTCCACTTACTGAAATCAAAACCTAACTTATTCTTCTTTTTCTTTCTTTTTATCAAAATAAAATTATTAATCTAATATAATAACTAATAGGCCTAAATCATACATCCCTCTATTACTAATTTCGACATAATCTAAACCCATTAATCAAACACACTCCGATAACAATAATATTATTTCTAATATTATTTCTACGACTTTTTTACTTAATATTCTGACTTAATGACTTAATTCACCGCAACACCAAATCGACTAAATAATTCACAAATAATTACTTTCTCCCGACTAAATCGATTAAATCGACTAATTACCGATTATCAAATAAACAGTCCACACAACACATTCAACCTATTCCACAATAGCAAGAAAATATTCAACATCATTTTCCATAACTTAAATCAACCCAATTAATTCATTCAACTCAAACCAACTTAGAAACATCAACATAATATTCCGATATTCCGGAAATCAACTTAGATCAACACAAGTATCACAAACCAACGCAAATTGACATGAATACTCAAATTACTGTGAATTAACACAAAATACAAGAATTATTAGTAACTGCCCCTATTCAAACATGAGTTAGCTGTGCAGGATGTAAGCTACGGCTTAACAGGCAAACAGGATAACTTGTGGTTGAATACCAAAGACAGTCCAAAATTTGCACTCATAGAATGAAGAAGAAAAGGGATATAGATTGTAAAAGAAAATAAAGTATATTGTAAAGTATGGGCGACGGAGGACGACCGTCGAGCAGAGGACGACTGCTGGGTAAAGAGCAATGACGGGGACGGCCGACATGCTGGTAAAGTGCGGGAAATAAAGCAATGACGGGGACGGCCGACATGCTGGGGAAGGGTGCGGGAAATAAAGCAATGACGGGGACGGCCGACATGCTGGGGAAGGGTGCGGGAAATAAAGCAATGACAGGGACGGCCGACATGCTGGGGATAAAAATAATTATGATGGGGACGGCCACCAAGTTCATAAAGTAATGTAACCAACGATGGGGACGGCCATCGGGCTAAACTGATGAAGGACGATCATCAGGAGAAAAGGAAAAGGGACCACGACGGGGACGGCCATCGGGTTAAAAAATAAATGAAATAAGCAGATGATGAGGTACGGTCATCAAAGGTGAAGGACGATCACCTAGCAGGGGACGGCTGCTCTGTTGGGGTTAAGATGAGGGACGATCATCTAAGGTGGAGGACGACCACCTGGCAGGGTACGGCTGCCGAAAATATCGCGACATAGGACGAATGCCAGATAAAAGGTCAACGATGGGGACGACCATCGGACGAGCATGATGGAGGACGACCATCAAGAGGTGGAGGACGACCACCTAACAGGGGACGGATGCTCTCAAGGTTTGTCGTGACGTAGGACGAACGCCAGATAACCAAAATCAACAATGGGGACGGCCATTGGATAGAATGATGAAGGACGATCATCAAAAAGGTGAAGGACGATCACCTAGCAGGGGGCGGCTGCTAAATATCACGACATAGGACGAATTTCGGATGGAAAAGTCAACGATGGGGACGGCCATCGGATGAGCATGATGAAGGACGATCATCAAGAGGTGGAGGACGACCACCTAGCAGGGTACGGCTGCTCTCAAGGTTTATCATGACATAGGACGAATGTCAGGTACAAAGAAATTGCTTTGTTGGCGATTTACTGGGGAATAGTAAACACGGACGAGTGTTTACATCCAAAAACAAAAAGGTATAAGTGTTTAGATATTTGTGTATAGATTAAAGATGCGGACGAGCATCCCTAGGACTACGATACGGACGGGTATCGGGTAGAAACAAATACTGACACATGTTCAGAGATGATGATACAGACGAGTATCAACTGGTTAACAGAGAACACGAACGAGTGTTAAATCTGAAGGGACTCTTCTGGGGAATAGTAGACACAGACGAGTGTCTATATTCAAGAAGACGTAAGTGTTTGACACGGTGTATGGATTAAAGATGCGGACGAGCATCCTTAAGACTTATGATACGGACGAGTATCATGTAGAAACAAACGCTAGACGCATGTTCTGAGATGATGATACGGACGAGTACCAATGAGTTAACAAAGAACACGGACGAGTGTCGAATCTGTGGGGATATAAGATGGTGTATATAAGATACAGACGAGTATCTGTATAAGTAAAAAGTATGAGTGGTGTATATACGAGCGTTCAACCTGCTGGAGAGAGTGACACGGACGAGTGTCGAAAGGAGAAGAGTATCGTATAGACAAGTAACTGGTATACAAAGTGTTTACATTGTTGTGATGGGAAAATGACATGGACGGATGTCAGAGAAATGTATATATATAAGTATATGTGAGTGCAAAGAGGATTTCCTTGGCTTTATGCTGGGGATATGACACGGACGGGTGCCACAAGGAGTATGTACTGATGTTTGTGAATGTGAGGCAACTGCTTTTGCTGGGGAATATGGGGGGTATTCCGTATATTGCTGATGGATTATTATTATTCACAAGTGCTTGATTCAAAACATGGCTTATGATTATGCAATATGTTTGATTTCTGCCGTAATGCTCCGTATTAAACGGAATGCTACGCTTTGTGGGTGAATATGATGCAAATGCCATGATTATGCAAAGATACCGATCCGGGATTCGGATCCCATTGCTGTGAAGATCTCTGGCCGATCTGTTTGAAGTGAACATCCCAGCTGGGGATGAGATCGTTGGTAAATCTGATGAAATGATTCTTCTTGGGGAAATGGGTCAATGATAGACCTATTCTTGTAAGTGAGGGACCCAGCTGGGGTTTGTAGGAGCTTTCTTCACTCTGTTGTGATTCCTTCGTGTGTTGCTCTTCTGGATAGAGGCTGAGACTTTGTGGGGAAGCAGTTCCCCGATTTTTGTACTTGGCTGAGGAAGAATGATCGGCAACTCGGCTGGGAGAAGCAATAAGTGGTAACTCAGCTGGGGAGAAAACACCTTGAGTGCTAAGACTGAGTGAGATTTGCCAGCTTGCTGGGATGAAGCTTACATGCCCCAAGTTGCGCTTTGAATACCTGCAATCCTGCAAAGGCAAGAGACGCACAAGTGATCCCGAGGTATCCCTTACCGGATTCCGTCACAGGAGTCAGACACTTCTGAGAATAAGTATATTTCCTGCAAGCACGTAGTTTTTTTTTTATTTTTAAAGATAAGCATCTGTATTCATGCAATCAATATTTTAAAGACATCAGACATTCTTTGCAAACAAAAATGTACGAGACATTGTGTGACTGAAAAATCTGTTTTTATTAATTCATGTGCCCTGAATTGGCAAGATACATCAAAGAAACATATCTCCTGAAATGAGGAGATTGTTACAAATTGAGAAACAAAGATGATGGCAATGTTGACGACGCTTTAAGGAGCTTCCCCTTTGCTATGACTCGTATGACTTTTGACGTTCTTCTCGTCTTGCTTTCTGAAGAAGGCTGATTCTGAAAGAGGCTCGATCCTTTCGAAGCTTACCAAGTTGTAGGTGATACAGACAAATTCAGAGTGCAATTGTTCGCTTATTCCCTTATTTTGCATGGATCGCCCTTTCGGGTTTTTAATCCATCGGGATACCCATTTTTGCCTGAGTTGTCCAATGCGGCTTTTCAACTTAGCGGGTGTACATATTTCTTTTGTTTATTTCCCTTATTTTTGCCCGAGTCTTTTATTCTGTTTTTGAATCGCCAGGATGCCCTATTTTTGCCTGGACTTACATTCTGTTTTTATGTCCAGCGGGTCATTTTATGCGAAGTATTTTTTAACTGCATCTGAATTCACAGGGGACGGGAAGTCTTCACCATCCATGGTGCTGAGCATGAGAGCTCCACCCAAGAAAACTTTCTTTACTAGAAATGGTCCTTCGTAGTTTGGAGTCCACTTGCCCCTGTGGTCTGTATGAGGAGGGGGGATTCTTTTCAGCACAAGATCTCCTACTTGGTACTCTCGGTGCCTGACTTTCTGATCGAAGGCTCTCTTCATTCTTCTCTAATACAACTGCCCATGAAAGTTTGCAGCCAATCTTTTCTCTTCAATCAGACTCAGTTGTTCGTATCGGGACCGAACCCATTCTGTTTCGTTCAGCTTAACATCCATCAGTACTCGTAGAGAGGGTAATTCAACTTCAACAGGTAGGACTGCCTCCATACCATACACAAGCTGATACGGTGTTGCCCCAGTGGATGTTCTGATTGACGTGCGGTACCCATGCAAGGCAAATGGTAGCATTTCATGCCAATCTTTGTAGGTGACTACCATCTTCTGCACAATCTTCTTGATATTCTTATTAGCTGCCTCAACAGCGCCGTTCATCTTTGGCCTGTAAGGAGAAGAATTGTGGTGTTGGATCTTGAAGTCCCGGCATAGCTCAGCCATCATTTTGTTGTTTAAGTTGGAACCATTATCAGTAATTATTCGCTCGGGCACTCCATACCGACAGATGATATCTCTCTTCAGAAATCTGGCCACCACTTGTCTTGTAACATTGGCATATGAGGCTGCTTCAACCCACTTGGTGAAATAGTCAATGGCGACCAGGATGAATCTGTGGCCATTTGAAGCAGTCGGTTCAACCTTGCCAATCATGTCAATGCCCCACATAGCAAAGGGCCAGGGTGAAGACATCACATTCAAGGGATTGGGATGCACATGCACCTTATCCGCATAGATCTGACATTTATGGCATTTCCTGGCATAGGCACAACGGTCAGCATCCATTGTGATCTAGTAATATCCTGATCTTAGCAACTTCTTAGCCATGGCATGCCCTCCAGCATGGGTACCAAAGGATCCTTCGTGCACTTCATGCATTAACAAATCTGCTTCTGTCCTATCAACGCATCTGAGGAGTACCATATCAAAGTTTCTCTTGTACAGGGAACCATCAGTGTTCAGAAAGAAACTAACAGCAAGCCTTCTCAAAGTCTTCTTATCATTGGAAGATGCCCCAGGTGGGTATGTTTGATCCTCCAAGAAGCACTTAATGTCATGAAACCAAGGCTTGTCATCTTTGACAATATCTGCTGCAAATACATATGCTGGTCTGTCAAGTCTGGACACTGAAATCTGCGGTACAAAGTTGGCAGCTTGAACTCTGATCATAGATGAAATGGTAGCCAGAGCATCTGCAAACTGATTCTCGTCCCGAGGGATATACTCAAGCTTGACCGTTGTAAAGAAAGTCAATAACCTCCTTGTATAGTCCCTGTAAGGTATCAGATGATCCTGGTGTGTGTACCATTTGCCATTGGTTTGATTAACTACCAGAGCTGAATCTCCGAATACAGTCAATGTCTTGATCCTGAGGTCAATGGCTTCCTCAAGACCCATAATGCAGGCTTCGTATTCAGCTTCGTTGTTAGTGCAGTTGAAGGTGAGCTTTGCCGAGAAAGGCATGTGAACTCCCTTAGGTGTAATGAGCACTGCACCAACACCACGACCGTTCATGTTAACATCCCCATCAAACATCATAGTCCATTCTTCTTCCGGGTCAGGCCCTTCAGTATGAACAGGCTCTTCATGATCTTTCGCTTTTATGAACATGATGTCTTCATCAGGGAAGTCAAATCTCATAGGCTGGTAATCATCAATAGGTTGCTCAGCAAGATATTCAGACAATACACTGCCCTTGATGGCTTTCTGAGAAGTGTACTGGATGTCATATTCTGCGAGAATCATTTTCCATCTTGCAACCCGTCCGGTAAGAGCTGGCTTCTCAAAAATGTACTTAACTGGGTCCATTTTGGATATCAATAAAGTAGTGTGGGTCAGCATATACCGTCTCAGTCGGCGAGCAGCCCACGCTAAAGCACAGCAAGTTTTCTCGAGCAGTGAATAACGTTGTTCACAGTCGGTAAACTTTTTGCTCAGGTAGTATATTGCATACTCTTTTCGACCAGACTCGTCATGCTGGCCCAGCACACACCCCATTGACTCTTCTAATACTGTCAAGTACATGATTAGAGGTCTTCCTTCAACTAGAGGCATAAGGATTGGTGGTTCTTGCAAGTACTCTTTGATCTTGTCAAAAGCCTTCTGGCAGTCTTCGTTCCACCTGACCGTCTGTTCTTTTCTTAACAGCTTGAACAAGGGTTCACAGGTAGCTGTAAGGTGAGATATGAACCTTGAGATGTAGTTCAATCTACCTAGAAACCCTCGAACTTCTTTTTCAGACTTTGGTGCAGGCATTCCTTGAATGGCTTTGACTTTATCAGGGTCAACTTCAATCCCTTTCTCGCTTACAATAAAACCCAGCAGCTTACCAGATCTTACCCCGAATGTGCATTTGTCGGGGTTCAACTTCAGTTGGTACTTCCTCAGACGCTTGAATAGCTTCAGCAGATTTACCAGGTGGTCTTCTTCCGTGAGGGACTTGGAAATCATGTCATCCACATAACACTCAATTTCTTTATGGATCATATCGTGGAATAATGTTACCATAGCCCGTTGATATGTTGCGCCAGCATTCTTCAGTCCGAATGGCATCACCTTGTAACAGAACGTGCCCCAGGGTGTGATGAAGGTTGTCTTCTCCATGTCTACAGGTGACATCTTGATTTGGTTGTACCCTGAAAATCCGTCCATGAAGGAGAATACCGAGAACTGAGCCGTATTGTCAACCAATACATCAATGTGAGGTAATGGGAAATCATCTTTCGGGCTAGCTCTGTTCAGATCCCGGTAGTCAACACACATCCTTACTTTGCCGTCTTTCTTAGGCACAGGCACAATATTAGCAACCCACGGTGGATAGCTAGTTACAGCAAGGAACCCAACGTCCCATTGCTTTTGTACCTCTTCTTTGATCTTCATTGCCATGTCTGGGCGAGTATGGCGCAGTTTCTGTTTAACCGGCGGGCAATCTTCTCTCAAAGGCAGCTTGTGCATAACAATGTCGGTGTCCAACCCGGGCATATCTTGATAGGACCAAGCAAACACATCCACATATTCCTGAAGCAGGTCAATCAGTTGTTTCTTCACTGAGTCTTGTAAGCAGGCCCCGATTTTAACTTCTTTCACATTTTCATCTGTACCAAGATTAATCGTTTCTACCTCCTCCTGATGAGGAGTGATAACCTTTTCCTCTTGTCTCAACAATCTAGCTAGCTCTTCAGGAAGCTCGTAATCTTCTTCAACCCCTTCATCAGCTTGATTGATCGGATTGTCAAAGTCATACGAAGTCATAGCCGTGTTGTTGTCGGTGCGGTCTGGAAGGCACTCTCTGCAAGGGTTCAGTTTGTTCATTTTAGTGATTGATTTTAATCTTGTTTAGAAAAGTGAAATAAAGTTGTCATTTTGAAAACATTGCCATTTATTTTTTGTACAAAAAGAAAAATGGAAAAACAGTGAGCGGAAAAGAAAAAGACTCATTTGCAAAAGATGTCTGATATTTCATTGATTAATCTTGTTGCACAAAAATTACAGATGGCCCGATTACAAAATGAGTCTTGTCATCTTGGGCAAGATGCAAGACTTGATGCATGCTTAAAATATACAGGAAATAATAATTACTCTGCAGGAGTAACTCTTATAATTTCTTGGGAAGACCAGTTTGAGACACGGCTCCCCGGGATCCTTGGACGTATCCAGCTCTCCAGGTTGCGTTCATCTTCCGACTCATCTTCCAAGTTGTTGACAGTATCAGGGGTGAGCATCCCCCCACTAACAAAGTTGGGCTCCTTAGCAGCCTCTGCTTGATCTTGTTGAGTTGGTTTGTAACCCAACCCAAATCTATCCTCTTTCTTCTCCACAGGCAACAGTTTGCCCCAGCCTTGAGCATTCCCCTCCTCAACAACCTTCCTGGCTTGCTGGTAGGATGTCATGGAAGTCCCAAGTACAGCAGATGTTTCATTTATGTTCAAGGCCTCAAACCCTTGACTCATCGTTTCGTGGATCTCCCCATCCATCTCAATGTATTTGTATGTAGCCAGATGGCTAACAAAAATATCTTCCTCTCCACAAATAGTAACGACTTGGACTTCCCACTCGAATTTTAACTTCTGGTGAAGGGTAGACGTAACTGCGCCAGCGGTATGAATCCAAGGTCTACCCAACAAACAGCTGTAGGCAGGCTGAATGTCCATCACGTAGAAGGTCGTTTTGAAAGTTTGTGGGCCAATCGTTACAGGCAACTCAATTTCTCTTAGAACTGATCTCTTAGAGCCGTCAAAGGCTCTCACTACCAAGTTGCTGGGACGTAATGCCAATCCTTCATATTCCATCTTCACAAGGGCCTTTTTAGGTAAGACATTGAGGGATGATCCTGTGTCTACCAGCACATGGGAAAGAACTGCACCCTTACATTCCATGGTAATGTGCAAAGCCTTGTTATGATTGCGGCCTTCTGTAGTCAAATCAGTGTTGGTAAATCCTAGTCCATTACTAGCATTAACATTTCCAACCACAGCTTCCAACTGATTGACGGTGATCTCTTCTGGCACATAAGCTGCGTGCAAGACTTTTAGTAGTGCGTTCCGATGAGCCTCGGAGCACATAAGCAATGATAGAATAGAGATCTTGGAAGGCGTCTGGTGGAGCTGGTCCACTATCTTGTAATCACTTTTCTTGATGATTCTCATGAACTCATCAACTTCTTGATCAAAAGGGGTTTTCAGAGCTTCTCTAACAACTTGATCTTCTTGCACCATGCTCTTCCCTTTTGCCTTGGCAGCAGCTTCTGCTTCGGCACTAGGTCTTTGAATTTGCGGGGCAAAGAGACGTCCGCTTCGAGTGAAGCCTCCGCCTCCCCCCACATTGTCTATTTGTGGTGAAGAAGTTGATGATTCAAGAGTGATTTTCTGTCCTTCGCAGTATAGATCGGAGCCGTAATGCCAAGGGATGGCATTACTGCTTTCATAAGGTACTGGCCCAGGCACTGTGATAGTGACTGGACTGATGGCAGCTGCAGAAGGGACCATGATAGTCTGTGGATCATAGTATATTGTGACTGGTGCTCTGATAGGAGTGGCGTTTTGTGAGTTGTAGGCAGAATCATTTGCAGGATCGTAATAAATTGTAACTGTTGAGACATTTGCTGCTGAAGTTGTAGGAGACATTGTTGGAAGGATGGGTGTTGTTGTTGTAGGAGATTCTGAATGAAGGGGTGATGAAGTTGTAGAAGGGATGTCAGTTGACATTTGGTCCGTTGAAGTAATAGATGAAGTACTTGTTGATGAGATTGAAGAGTTGTTTGGAACAATGGTTGTTGCAGTTGTAGAAGACTCGGGAACTGTTGTTAAGGAAATTGCCGGATTGGTAGGTATTGATGTCGTGATTTGAAGCAGACCACTCTGGATGAGACCATCTATGCCATCTCTCAAGCTATCACACCCATTCATTGAAATGTTGCAATAAGCACACCCTAGCTCGCATCCCGGGAACATTTGACATTCAAGGAGTTGAGCTTTAATCTCTACCAAGGGTGTCCGAATCTGACCCACACTGGTTATCAAGTAAGACGGCTTATCTTCTTCAATAGCATTGATTCTGGGCCCTCCGTGGTGTGGCATAGGGTTCTTGTTAACATTTGGTGGTGGTGCAAAGTTTAGAGCCTTGGAATCCACTAGGTCCTGTACCTTCATATGTAAGGCCCTACACTTTTCTGTACTGTGGCCAGGTGCATTTGAGTGAAAAGCACATCTGGCGCTGGCGTCGTAATTTCTGGGCAGACTGGCAGGATCTGGAGGTGCCAATGTCCTTAGCTCAACTAGGTTGAGTTTTAGGAGTTGTGGCAATAATGTGGCATAAGGCATAGGGATCGGATCGATCACCCTATTGGCCTGAGAAGGTCTCTGTTGATATGGTCTTTGCTGATTGTTGGTGTTGTTGTAGTTTCTCTGAGGAGGATACTGAGTCTGTTGCTGATAATTTTGTTGTTGTGGTTGATAAGCTGGTTGAGGATGAATTGGAGCGGGAATGGTGACTGCTGCCACAGACCTATGAACATATTGGGGTCTGCCCTTGCCGGCATGGATAGCATTGGTCTCACCAGTTCTTCTTGGGCCCACAAAAGGTTTTCTTGGGTTGCTGGACGAGCTGGCACCGTTGTCAGAAATTTTACCCATCTTCAATAGGCTCTCAATTCTTTCCCCAGCTATAACGACATCTGCAAAGCTGGTAGAAGAAAAGGCAGCTAGCCTATCAATGTATGTCCCTTGGAGGGTGTTCATAAACATATCAGCCATCTCCCTCTCTGACATGGGTGGCTGGACAGCACCAGCAAGTTGTCTCCACCTCTGGGCGTACTCTCGGAAGCTTTCCCTGGATGATTGTGACATTCCCATCAGGAGGGTCCTGTTGGGAGCCATATCCAAATTATACTGGTATTGTCTAATGAAGGCTTCTGCCAAGTCCTTCCAACATCTGATGGTTGCTCTAGTCAGATGAGAGTACCATTCCCTTGAAGCTCCTGTTAAGCTATCCTCAAAATAAAACATCCATAGCTTTTCGTCCATGGTATATGCCTTCAGCCTCCCCAGAAAGGATTGCAAGTGGGTCCGTGGACAGGAAGTCCCGTTGTACTTCTCAAAGCACGGTGGTTTAAACTTATGGGGAATCCTGACCCCGTCCACTAAGCCCATGTCCATAACATCAAAGCCCAAAGAGTTTTGAGACTCCAAGGACCTTAATTTTTCCTCAATTTCATCCAGCCTTCTGTCATAGGCCTCGTCCCCAGCTCCCATTACTGTGAACTGATCTTCCTGGGGGTCTTCTTGCAGCACTCTGCCTGCAGTGGCAGTCCCTTGCACATTAACAGGGATGTTGATCTCTGGATGAAGGTGGGGTCCATAGACTGGAGGATTAACATGGGGTTGAACTCTCTCATTGTTGCTTGTCCCAGCAGTCCCTAGATGGGGGTCTTCCTGATTCTGCCTCTCTACCAGTGCTCTTAATCTCTCTTGGCTTTGAGCCATATTATTCATCACCTCCATAAATTGTGTCATCTGATTCCTCATTTCCAATCTCTCATTGGCCATTTGGTTCCTGACCTCTGTAAGGTCCTGCTGTACCTGGTCCATCTGTATACCCGGAAGGTTGTTGCGGGTGGGATATCTGTGTGGACAGTTGAGTGGGAACACCCGACGTCGAGCAATAGTTCCTGAAGTCACAACAGAGTTAGTAACAATAAAAAAAAACCTACAAAACAAAACAAAAGGTTAGTATGCAATGCAGTATGCCTATTTGTTTCCAAGGTATCCGGCTTGGCACTTGGTTTTGACATATATTACAAAAAGTAAATGATACATAGTTTGTTTCTTTTTACAATACATGCCCTCTGAGGGGTCAAAAATACAACATAAAGAAAAGTACATGAAATGAAAGCAACAACAAGCAAAAGTCAGACACCAAGACCAAACTCATCCTCCTGAACTTCCTTTAGAAGTGCTTCAGTCATAGGATCAGCTGGACGCTCTGTGAGATTCCTGATGAGGAGATTCCTGGTAGTAACAGCTGCAGTTAGCTTCTTGTGTCGACTCTGGTCCTTTGACCTCTTTGATAACGAGAAAACGTATCGAGTATATTGCTAGGTTTCATTGACGTTTTATCGCATATTCACCGTTTTAACACTCGATTTCTCGAGTTTTTCTTACCATTTTGCAGGTACATCATTATATGGAGCTAAATCATGAATTAAGAGAAAAAGGAACAAAATCAACCATAAAAAGATGAAGAAATGAAGAAGCCTGCAAAACTGCATATTTTGTTGCAGCCACGATCGTCACTAGGGTGTCACGACCGTGACACCCCAAAAGAAGCCATCACGACCGTGAGAGCATTGTCACGACCGTGACACTTAAAAGCCACATGACACGAGCGTGAAGACCTTGTCACGACCGTGACAAGGATAAAATTAGGTTTTTGACTCAGACTACGTCAAAGCACTACGTGAAGAACGTTCCTCCTATTTTGTTGCCACGTACCTACATTACCTCCACCAATTCAGCAAGGCCCATGCAACAAAAGTCCAATTTTCAGCCCATTAAGGATTCTATAAATAGTACAAGTTTTATGAACAATGTACAGAGCATTTTTTATTCGAATTTCTGCGGAAGCTCTGCCGAATTATTTTACGACCCTATTTCTATTTCTGCATTATTTTCAGTATTTCTTTCTTATTGTATCCAAACCCAACATATAACAATTTCCAACATCAGGAAATTGTTATACATTTATTTGTTTCTAAACCTTCAGCATTTGTTTATTTTCGATTTCCGCCAACTCCAAGCTTTCCGGTCTGTGGAAGAAGGAGTCTGCTCTAGTATTTGTTAACCAGGTTTTTTTTATTATATTGCAATTTAAATATTTATAATGTTTATCTATTTTTCTGCCATGAGTATTTATTTATTTGTTTTTCTGTCTCTGTCTGGTTCAACATCGATGAGTAGCTAAATACCTTAGGGCGGTATGTAGTTAGAACAAACTTTATCGGTAAAATTTAACCATAGGCTAAAATAATTAATAACTTAACATTCCGGCTGATACTTTTTAATTAAAATCGACCTTTTCGTTACGAGAGTAAGAAAAGAGTATTAGGTTAGGTCAAGACCACGAGAGTGTGAGATTTTAACCAGATAGCTAAAGTTAGGCATTTAAATTAAACACAGCGAGAGCGCTTTAAAATAAATTAGAATTACTAAGTTTCCAAAAATTATCTCTAAACACTTATGGGCTAGCGAGAGCAGGCATAGGGCTTTAGGGATAAGATCTGATATAAGACCACGAGAGTGTGAGTTGAGGGTATTTAAACTGGTAACCTCTACCGAATAGATTAAGTAAACACCTTTATAAGCCTAGGTTAGATTGACCCACCTAAGTTAGTATAATTACATACCGACCGCCTTAGTATTATTTTATTAAAACTTAAATTTAATTCCGCCTTTAATATTTTTAAAAATCAACAAAAAATCGTGACAACCATTCACCTTAGCTAAACTAGAAGTTCATCTAGCACTAAGTAACCATAGAATCCCTGTGGATCGATAATCTTAAATATTACTTCGATAGGCTGTGCACTTGCAGTTAAGATACCGCTAGACGCATAATTAGACACGTCTTTAGCCCATCAAGTTTTTGGCGCCGTTGCCGGGGACTCCTTAATTTAGTTACTAGTGCATTTAGGTAGCATTGTCTAGACTAAGGTATCAACTATTTAATTTAATTTAATTTCCGAGTGTATGCCAAGTACTCGCTCTAAAAGCGAAGACTTGCAACCTCTAATCCCTGAATCGGAACGCTTCTTACACGTAAGAAGACGTATATTCGATTACGAAAACAATTACAATATTCCAGATCTTCAATTAGATCCGCCTAAACCAGTCGTAACATCAAAAGACGCAGAGATGGCTGAAGAACAGAATCACCCACTCAAGTATTACGCCAGTCCTTCGCAAGCTGAACCGCATTCAAGCATTGCAGCGCCGACTATCAACCGAAATGATTTCGAACTAAAACCTTCGTTGATATCAGCCGTGCAACAAAATCAATTCGCCGGAAATCCTACCGAGGATCCGAATCTTCATCTTTCGATCTTTGTGCAATATGCAGATACCGTAAAAGCCAATGGAGTTACCCAAGAAGCTATTAGACTACGTTTATTTCCTTTTTCACTTCGAGACAGAGCAAGAGCTTGGCTTCAATCTCTGCCTTCGAACTCAGTAACTACGTGGGAGGAACTAAAAAGAGTTTTCTTGAACAGATATTTTCCACCCAGCAAGACAGGTATGCTGAGAGCTCAGATCAACGGATTTAAGCAAAGGGAAAGCGAATCATTATTCGAAGCTTGGGAACGCTATAAGGATCTGCTGAGACTTTGTCCACATCACGGATTAATAGAATGGATGGTCATCCATACCTTCTATAATGGACTCTTGTACAATACAAGAATGACAATTGACGCTGCCGCGGGCGGTGCATTGATGGACAAAGAATATAATGATGCCTATGCACTTATCGAAAGTATGGCTCAAAATCATTACCTTTGGGGAAGCGAGAGAGTCGCAACTGAGAAACCAACAAAGGGAGGTATGTACGAAGTAAGTAGTACGGACCAAGTCAATGCGAAGTTTGACCAACTAAGCCAAAAGATCGACAACTTGGCCATAACACCAACAGCCAACGTGGCTGCAGTAACACCTAACTGTGAGTTATGTGGAGTTTCAGGACACGAAGTTTCTGATTGTCAACTATTGACAGGAACTCCCACTGATCAAGTGAATTATGCTCAAGGAAACCCTTACTCAAACACATATAACCCAGGTTGGAAGAATCATCCGAACTTCTCCTATAAGAATAACAATGCTTTATACGCACCAGGTCAAGCACCAGCTACATCACCAGGATATCAAAAGACTGCTCCTAATGTCCCTAGAAAATCGAACCTTGAATTGATGATGGAGAACTTTATAGCTAACCAATCTCAAACAAACAAGGACTTCTTAAACCAAAACATTCACACTAGTGAGCAGATTAAACAATTAGTGAGCAAAGTAGATGCATTAGCTACACATAACAAAATGCTTGAAACTCAGATATCACAAGTAGCTCAACAACAAGCACCTACTGTTGCACCAGCTGGAGTATTCCCTGGACAACCTCAACTTAATCCGAAAGGACATGCTAACACCGTAATATTAAGAAGTGGCAAGGAACTTGACGGACCTACCGATCCAAGACTTGACAATCCAGCCATGTACCAAAAACCGGATAAACCGACTGAAGTGGTGAATGATCCAGAAGAAAAGGAAGATGATAATCAAGAGGTAGTGGAGAAAGAACAACCTTATGTGCCTCCACCACCCTATAAACCACCAATTCCGTACCCTCAAAGATTAATAAATTCCAAGACGACGGGTCAATTTAAGAAATTTGTTGAACTTCTGAAACAGTTGAATATTACTATTCCGTTTACAGAAGCAATTACCCAAATACCCTCGTATGCTAAGTTTTTAAAAGAAATCTTATCCAATAAGAAAAAGATAGAGGATAACGGAACAGTTACACTTACTGCCGAGTGTAGCGCCATAATTCAGAATAAAATGCCTCCTAAGCTAAAAGATCCAGGAAGTTTCTCTATACCCTGTGTAATAGGAAAATTCGTCATTGACAAAGCTCTATGCGATTTAGGAGCCAGTATCAGTGTTATGCCCTTAACGATTTGCAAAAGGCTAGACATGGGAGACCTAAGACCAACTAAAATGTCTGTTCAACTAGCCGATCGCTCTGTTAAATATCCTGTAGGCATACTAGAAAACGTCCCAGTACGTATAGGACAATTCTATATCCCTACTGATTTTATAATCATGGACATCTCTGAAGACTCCACTACACCTATCATACTAGGAAGACCATTCTTAGCTACCGCCGGAGCTATAATAGACGTAAAAAGAGGAAAGCTAACCTTTGAAGTAGGTGAAGAGAAAGTTGAATTTATTTTAACACAATTCTTACAATCACCAGCTATAGAGGATACATGCTATCTATTGGACGTAATTGATGAATGTGTAAGAGAAATGGAACTGAAAGAGACTACCTATTCTGAAATAATGAAAATTCAAATCCCTCCGATTTTCGAAGATGATAATTGGCGTAAACCATATCAGGATGATAGTCTAAGCGAAAGTTTAGCACTTACACCGGATCCCATGCCAAGTAAAGATAAACCTACATTAGGATTAAAAACTTTACCTCATAACCTAAGGTACGAATTCTTAGACAATGAATGTAAAAGACCAGTTATAATAAATTCCAGTTTAGGAACTATAGAAACAAAGAAACTTTTAGATGTCTTGAAGAAATATCCAACTGCATTAGGATATAACATATCTGATCTCAAAGGAATATGTCCTTCAGTTTGTATGCATCGTATTCTGCTAGAAGAAGATTGCAGAACCTCCAGAGAATCTCAAAGAAGAATTAACCCAACCCTTAGCACTGTAGTAAAAGAAGAAGTTAAAAAATTACTAGATGCCGGAATAATATATCCAATCTCTGATAGTGAATGGGTTAGTCCAATACATGTAGTGCCAAAGAAAGGAGGTATCACTGTAGTGAAAAACGCTCAAGGCGAATCGATATCGCAAAGAGTAGTGACGGGATATAGAGTGTGCATAGATTATCGTAAACTAAACAAAGCCACTCGAAAAGATCATTTCCCACTACCTTTTATAGATCAAATGTTAGAACGATTAGCCCAGCATTCTTACTTCTGTTATCTTGACGGTTACTCAGGATTTTTCCAAATCCCTATCCATCCTGATGATCAAGAGAAGACTACATTCACATGCCCATATGGAACGTTCGCTTATAGACGAATGCCCTTTGGATTATGCAACGCTCCTGCGACCTTTCAAAGATGTATGATGTCAATCTTCGCAGATTTTATAGACAACATCATGGAAGTGTTCATGGACGACTTCTCTGTATGCGGGCAAAGTTTTGAAGGATGCTTATCGAACTTAGAAATGGTATTAGAAAGACGTGTAAAAGTAAACCTCGTGCTTAACTGGGAGAAATGTCATTTTATGGTCAAAGAAGGAATCGTATTAGGTCATGTAATATCCGACAAGGGAATTGAAGTTGATAAAGCTAAGATTGAAGTCATAAAAGATCTTTAACCCCCTAAAACCGTTCGAGAAATACAAAGCTTTTTAGGACACGCCGGTTTTTACCGACGATTCATCAAAGATTTCTCGAAAATCACTAAACCTCTTACTGGTTTATTAATGAAAGACGCTGAGTTCATATTCAATGAAGATTGTCTTAAAGCATTCGAAACTCTAAAAACAGCCCTCATCACCGCACCAATCATGCAACCCCCTGACTGGAGATTACCTTTTGAAATCATGTGCGATGCGAGTGACTATGATGTAGGTGCAATTCTAGGCCAGAGGAAGGAAAAGAAACTTCATGCGATTTACTATGCCAGTAGAACCTTAGATTCTGCCCAGATGAACTACGCCACTACCGAAAAAGAATTGTTAGCAGTTGTCTTTGCGCTTGACAAATTCCGTTCTTACCTAGTTGGAGCGAAAATAATCATTTACACAGATCATGCTGCTATCCGATATTTATTAACTAAGGAAGATGCTAAACCAAGACTCTTGAGATGGATTTTACTCTTACAAGAGTTTGATCTAGAAATAAAAGATAAAAAAGGTACTGAAAACGTCGTAGCGGACCATTTATCTAGAATAGAAGGTATTAAACCCGAACAAGTGCCGATTAACGATGATTTTCCGTATGAACAGCTGATAGCACAAATAGGAAGCGACCTAGCTCAGTTAGACATAAATGAATCAAAACCCGTGGAAACAATCCAGACAACTGTAGGACTGCCATGGTACGCTGACATTGTCAACTACCTAGCCGCAGGAGCTCTTCCACCCGATCTAACCTATCAGCAGAAAAAGAAATTCTTTCACAATCTGAAACATTACTATTGGGATGAACCATTATTGTTCAAAAGAGGACCAGATGGAATCTTTCGCCGATGTATTCCCGAAGAAGAAATAAAAGATGTCATTGCTCAATGCCATTCATCTCCTTATGGTGGACATGCAAGCACTTCCAAGACTTGTGCTCTAGGTGTGTGGACCAATGCATAGCCCAGTTGTCTTTTGAAATAGCAGAGGGTTGTAGTTGATGCAACCCTTCACTCCTATCAGGGGTACATTGGGAAACTGCCCACAACTTGTAATGATGTCTCTGCCCTTGGTGCTCTGAGTACACCACCTGATATCATCTGAGGTTAAAGCAACAAGTCTCCTAGCCCAGTTTCTTTGCTGGTGAGGGTTCAAGAATGCATCAGTCTTTGGCAAATGTTTGAGCAGCCAAGTGTGGAACAAAGGAGCACAGCATCTCACTAATCTTCCCCTTTGCTTTTCATTCCTTTGGTGAACAGAGTAGTAGAAATCTCCCAGTAAGGTGGGCACTGGGTTCCTCAGAATGAAAAGATGGATTGCATTCTTGCTAACAAACTTAGGCTCATCTGCAAATAATATGACCCCATATATGCTAAGGGCTAATAATGCACAAACTGCCTTCCACTCTCCCAAAGAAGCCTTCAGGGTAGCCTGAGAGGTCAAGAAATCCAGATGCAGACCAGAGACTCCAGCCTTGGTAGTCATATGCTGCCCAATCAGACAAGGTTCCAGATACAATGCCTTTGCTACTTCCTCATTACTTGGAAAAGCCATCTCAGGGTTGAAGGGGATTCCACCCCTGATAGGTATGCCAACCAATGATGAATACTCCTCTAATAAAGGTCCCAACTGAAAATCCTGAAAAGTGAAACACCTCAGAGGGGGATCATAGAACTTCAGGAAAGTATGAATCAGGCTCCTCTGTGAAGGGTCCAAATCCATAACCACATCAAGTATGCCTCCATAGTGTTCTCTGAATAGTGGTATATGGTCTGGAGTAATCAGGGTCTGAATCTTCCTGATGCTAGCCAGCTCAGGCTCAAAGAAATGATAGGAGATATTGCTCTTCTTAGGTGCCATGTTGCTGAAGAACAGGTGTTGATGATGATGACTGATACTAGAAGATGGGCCACTGACAGGCTGAGACTGGTGATGCAGGTGACTGAAACAGGTAGCTGATAGCTGAAGCAAGTACTGATGAAAATAGGTCTATGCTGATGAAGGGGTCAAAACCAAGCCAAAAATATAGTATGGATACCCTGAAAAACAAATAAGCAAATGTTAAAATGATGCAATGATGATGTATGCAAATGATATGCAAGGGTTTGTGACTGAGCTGGATCTGATCAAGTGCTCTGATATAAGTCCATGTATGTTCAAGAAATCCAGATGGAGGTTCATAAGTCCAGTAACCAAGGTGGGGGACTCAAATAAAGAGTCACATGTCCAGGGTTAAAAATCACAAGAACTGTTCCAACATGGAATACTCTTAATCAAAACAAAGTAACAGGGTATGCTGAGGTCAAGGGTACCTGCAAACCTGTAGACAGCCCAACCCCCTCACAGGTGATGTTCTAAAACAAGGATCCTCAGACTTGGATCAGTTATGAGAAGTGTAAACACTTCTAACCCGGAGGTACAGTGTTTACAATAACCATAAAAGATCCTCCTCTAATTCACCTCAGTTTCTGAAGGTCAATACTAAAGGTCATCCAGACTTAGCAGGCTTCCCAGATAGCCCTAGCACTACAGGAAATCTGTAGCACAGAGTTCTCAAGAAGAAACCCATATCTGAACCGTGTTTCATATTCCCGCACCAGACCGAAATGGAATGGGAAAGAACATGAACCACTCTAGCCTAGGTGTCACTCAGGTCCCAGGTATAGGACCTCAACTCTCAATAGAACACCCACCCACCAAAGCAACAAAACAGATCCAGCCAGCACAGTATGACAGTATGATATATGTAAAGCTATAAAGAAAGCAATAAAACAACTATACATAAAGCGATAAACAAAATAAAAATACAAGCACAAATAGCACATAACACCCCAGTAAACACAAATCAAACAAGCGCTAGGAGGAACCCACAAAAAGAACCAGAAGCCCTGGTTACGGTATAAGGGTCCCCAGCAGAGTCGCCAAGCTGTCGCTCCCACCAAATGAAGCCGGGTCAAATGGGGTACAGACGCGAACGGTCGGCGAAAGAGGGATGTGAGAACACACAGGAGTGAACTCACAAGGAAATGAATAGAGTCGCCAGCTAGGCATTTTTATCCCGGAGGAAAGGCAATGCTGCATAGACCTAGAAAGATATGGATAAGACGGTTGCGAACCAGAGAGACTGAGAAAGGGGGTTGGTTACAACCTGGGAAGGTATTAGCACCCAGATTGTCCGTCGTACTCGACGGGATCCACGCTTAAAAGATTTGTGTTATAAAAGGGTAGTGTCAGTGCAATCTGTGTATCAAAGCTGGAAAAGAATGCAAGTGTCAGTGTAAAACAAGTGAAGTGTGTAAATGTACAGTGTCAGTGTAAGAACAGGAATAAGATGCTCAAGATCATGAGGCTTAAAGAATAAGGCTGGAAAGAGGGGGGATATACAGAGACTTTTGTTCGATAACTGTTAAGTTATGCCTACGTATCCTCTCGTACAATGAGGAAGTCAGAACACCGTAGTTCGACCCAAAGAGACAGAAAGGTAAATTGACTTGTGAACTGCTTACTTGTCTATGCTCAAGTGTATGACCTGTCTGGCTCAGGTGCAAACTGTCTTGCATTAGACGGAAGAAGCAAGTTCTCGTTTGTGAGTGAATGAGATGAGAAAAGAATCCCGGAGGAGACGATTATTGTTTTTTTTTTGTATTTTCAGTCTTTTATTGCTTTTGAAAGTTTGTCATAAGTTAATGAGCTTAAGCCTAAACCAATGGATTTAGTAAACTCATCACATCTTCCCTCTGATTAGGGGTAATGAGAATACCTTAAGTGTGAAGTCAGCATCTCACACTTAATTACCATGATGTAGGATTAAGATCATTAACCTACTTGTGATTATTTAGATGTTTTTGGTGTTTTTGTTTGGTGTTAAGTAATGAGATTAAGCCATAATCAAAGATTAAACAGACTCATTACACCATCCTAATAGAAGGATAATAGATGAGAGTGTTTAAGCTGAGGAAAGCTCCTCTACTTAATCTATGATTAGGGATTAACCTTATGACAAAACAAGGTCTTTATTAAGTGGATTTTAGTTAATGATAAGATGATGAAGTGATTTTTTTAGGGTTTGTAAGACAGCTTGAGAGGGACTTGTCCATTAACACTAGGGTTAGTCCTTCTTAACCAATTAAGGAAGAATTGGAACCCTAATGCAAGGCCCAAGTTACAAGCTTGATGTCTTGATGATTATTAGGTGAATTGATTAAAGGATTTAAACACATTAAGGATTTAACACTTAGGATTAAAGTTATACACTCCATCCTAATAGAAGGATGCAGGCATAAGCTTAATCACAAAGCCTTAAAGCCTTTAGGGTTTAGTCCTTGATTATGAGATGAGAAGAGAAGACTCAAAGAGACACAAAGGTAAAAGCTAAGTGGGGGGAACTAATCAAAACCCTAATCATTGTCATGCTTGGTTGTTCCTAAGGTTTGTGAGGTTTAAGAAAGAAATCTTCAATGGAACCACCAGGAAGCAGATGAAAGGAGCAAAGAGAAGCAAAGTAACTTGCTTCATTTAAGAAGACAAGTCACTTGAAGAAAGAAAGTAAGATGAAGAAGAAAGAACAAGCTCAATCTCAAACACATAACAAAATGCAGCATGGATGCATAAAGAGATGAAAAGAAAATGTGAGAAGTGAAGGAAAATTCACTTCTCAAAGTTGCTTACCACCTGAAAAGTTAGTGAAAGAAATGCAATGCAATGCAAAATGACATGAAGTGGCATGATGTAAATCAAAACCAGAAGCATATGTGAGATGATAATGATGCTATGAGATGATGCAAACATGAAACAAAGCATGGGGATAATCATACAAACTTATGGATGCAAATGAAGCAAGTTAAGAACCATGATCACACATGAAAAGTCATGAGATGCAAATGACATACAACATGGAAAATGCAAGAGGCAATGATCAAACATGCTTTCAATATGTCTTAAGATGTCACATGAATCAAATGGATGCACAAAATGCTATGGAAAGTCAAGGTATGCAAGCAAATGCAAGATGGATGCATATGGAAGCTCAAATTAGGGTTTATGATCAATGCATCAAACAAAAACCAAAATCAGAAGCAAACATCAAGATAAAAAATTGAAAATGCATTTAAAGGAACCTTAAACCTATACTAACTCACTGCCTAAAGGAGAGTTTCCAACTCTTAACCTAATTAGAGTTATGAATTTCCTAAAATTTATAGGGTTTTAGGGTACCTTAACAAGAAAAATGCCAAACAAATGGAAAATGAAAGATCAAATCATGCCAATTTAATCTCACAAACTACATGCTAAACAAAATGCAATGCAAGAAGAATCAAAGTCCAACTCTCAATGGTTAGGCAGAAATGATTTTTTGAAGTTTGGATCAAAATAATGCCTTGAAATGATTTTAATTCCATGGAAAATTCTCAAAAGACATCAAGATCAAAAAATAAATTTGGTTTGAGGGTTGGACAATGTTTCTAAATGATTATGAAGGTTTCATGAATTTTTTGGTGATTTTTAAATACCTAAAAGTATTTTTTATTAGTTAATTCTCATTAATTAATTAAAAATAAACTCTTAAATGATTTAAAAATATTTTTTAATGCAAAAAATTAAAATAAAAATGTTTTTGGTTTCTGAAATTAAATAAAAGTTTGTATAAAAAATTTCAGAATTTTTAAAAAGGTTTTGCTATTTTTAAATAAATGGACAAATTAAATGAAATAAAAATAAAAATAAAATGAATTAAATGGGTGGTAATCAGATCCAAAGGCCCAGGTTTGAACTGGCAGCGCGCGCGTTTGACTTGGCGCCATATCCAAGGGCTGGCATTCAAACCTGGCTAATTATGATTAACCCTAATTAAACAAACCCTAATGACCCTCAGGCGACCGGAACACTGTTCCGGTCGTCTTCTCCGGCCAACTCAACTTTCAAACTCTCTCAAAACGCCATGAAATCATGTCAAACTCTCCAGATTAACTAAACTAACATCCCTAAACAACAATCCAGCATCAAAATCCATTTATTTCAACTCAAAATCAAAATACGAATCAAACATCAAAAACTGCCAAAATTTCAGAAACACAATACAACCTCATTTCTCAATCTTTTTCAAAAGTAAAAAGTTCAGTGAACTCAGGGAAGCATGCTTTATCATTTAGAAACAAGAAATAGAGGTTCTGGAAAAATGAAATGCCATAGCTACCTGAATCGAAGCTTTCAAACCAGGAGCTTCTGGGCCAGTTTCTTGCTTCTAAACAGCTCCAATGACCTTCCCAAAGTGTTTGCCAGGCTTGTTTGAAGTTTATTTGGGCTGGTTTGAGAGTTTGCTTGAGTTCTGTTCAAAGGGGGGTAGAAATCGTATCCTTGATTCAGTGGCTTTCAGGCTGTTTTAAGGGTTGATTTGAGTTCAGTGAAGCATGGTGAGATTGTATGTGAAGTTGGTTTGGGTGTTTGAAGCTTGTGTGATGAGTTTCGAATGCTTTTGCTCAAGAGGTGATAAATGAGAAAGCTGTGCTATGGAGTGTTTCAGGCTTGCTCTCTTGTTGCTTTGGCTTGCTTTTGGCTTGTATAAAAAACTGTGATTGGTCAGAGGAAGTGATGTGTGCTTTATTGATTGGTATGGGTCCTTTTGCCAAAATGTCAAAGTTGGTGTAAGAGAAGTATGGGCTACTTCTAGCCAAGTACAAGGAGTGTGTCCTGTGCAGCATGATGTGGGGAAAGGCCTAGGATGGTTCAGCAAGCTAGCCAGCAAGTGGATGAGAAACTATGATGAGTTTTGCAACTTGCCTTGCCTTTGAGTCTTATGAAAAAATCTTGATCCATAGGCCACAAAAATGAGAAACTCCTTGGCCCATTCTGATTTATAAGTGTTGTGTGATCATGTTGTGAAGTTTAGAAGTACATTTGATGACTTGATTTTCCTTGAGAAGTGAATTTGCAACTTTGCCTCTTTGGTGGAAACTTTGAATTTTTGTGATTTTTGCCAACTTTGACAAACCATAACTTTTGATCCAAAATGAATTAGGTCATGTTCTTGTACTTTTTGAAAAGGGAATGATCCATTCTGCAACTTTCATGACCAAAGTTTTTCCATTTGAAGCTTTTTTGAATCAAAAAGTAAGGGTTGAAAAAGTTGCCTAAAATGGCATTTTCATTAAAAGTCAAACTTGCCCAAAAAGTCAACTTTGCAAAAGACTTGAAATTCTTCAATTTTGTGAACTTCCAACCTCTTCTATGATCAAATAAATATCATATACAATCAAAATGATGAAGAACACCCTTTGGTTGGGTCATTGGGGGCCTCAGATGCCCTGATTTTGCACTGACTTGCTTGAAAAGTCAACTCTTGATCAGATGACTTCCCCATGGAATTTCTTCATGAAAATTGATATGCATACTCCCTATACCATATAGAGACCAATAGAAACAAGAATGACCAAAAAAATTGGAGTTATGGCCTCTGAAACCAAAACCCTCATTTTAGGTCATTTGTGCAGTCAAGCCTGGCTCTGCTTCCATACCAATCCCAGTTCTTGTGATTTTTTGACATTCTTGACTTTGAGAGGATATAATATGATACTTGGACACACATGGACCCCTTTGAAGTGATTGATGGCCTTTGGAGTGGCTCAAGAAGCTCTTGGGTTGCTCAGATCACAAACCCTAGATGCAGATGACTTAGAATCTATGTAATATGAGATGCTATGATTAAACTTATGCATATGAAATGATCATAAGCCATGGTGTGAATGGGTGAGGGAAAATTTGGGGTGTTTACAGTAACTAACTCGTGCATTCGCACGGGGTACGTTTCTGGGTGGGATATGATTTTGGTTGTGTATTTGTTTATTTGCAGACGGTCATAAAAATTGGAAGTTAGAAATAAAAATATTAACTTAAGAATAATAGTAAATTTAAGTTGAAATAGTAATAAATGTAGAAGATGGAATATAAACAACAATATCAAGAATAATATGATTAAAATTAAAAACTATTTAAACTTGTATTAGATTTTTTTTCTTCATTTTTTTTATTACAAATAAGATATTTTTTTATAAGAGAAAATCCAAAATTTAAATATCTACTCAATATTTTTTAATAAGTTCTCTTGATCTATTTCACATATTAGAAGAAAAAAATGGTCGATAAATTTATATTATTCAATATTTGGATCAGTGCTAAAGGTTATCTCATTTATAAGTTAATAAAGATAAATATTTAAATGAAATACATATTTTTATAATATAAAAAAAATTGTATCTACCAGAACCCGTGATAAACCAGAACTCGTGCGTTCACAAGATGCTCAACCAGAACCCGTGCATCCGTACGGGTTCTGGTGTGGAATGTGGATATGTCACCAATTTGTCGTAAGAACTCAAACAAATTTAAAAATATCAAAAATTATTGAGTTTATATTCTCGTTAATACACAATATTTTGATTAATAATTTTATGCTCCCATTAATATTCGATATTTTGATCAGTAACTTCACGTTCCCGTTAATATTCAATATTTTGATAATTAAATTTGTGTTCCCTTCAATATTCAAATTTTCGATCAGTAACTTCAAATTACAGTTAATATTAAATATTTTTTTATCAATAACTTCGTGTTCCCGTTAATTCTCATAAAAAATATTTAATAGTCTTAAAATCATTTACTATTCAAATCATTAAAATGACTATTATGATAGTAAATGATAAAAAATTGAACTATAATGAAATTAATCAAATTAATTGACATTTATTATCTACCATAATAATAATAGTAAATTTAAGTTGAAATATAAAAAATAATTGTTTTAATTTAAGGTTTTAAGAAATGATAAGTTATGATATGATCAAAATTTATTTTCTATAATTGATCAATATCATCAAAAATATTAAGAACAATAAAAATATTAATTTTACAAATCATTAACTATATTATTAACTATATTATCTCACCATATGAATGCTAAGAGTAGAATAACACCCATTCTTAATAATGAACCAAAGAGAATATGCATAACCAAGAGATGAGAATTTTTACGGGTTTCTCCACCAAAAGAATATATTTTAATAGAATTGTGCCAATAAAGCTTAGAAATAGGACCAACTTAATAGAAAAGAAATTACAAAAAATATGTAATATTAATAAGATAAATATCATCTATGACACAATTCTAATTAATACTAATACATACACAACACTTTAAGACTTACCACAAACTTATGAAATCTTTAAATGTATATTATATAGGATAATGCTTAATACAACGATAAAAGAAAGAAGATATCATGATGAATTTTTTTTACTAAGTCCCTATGCTTAATGAATAAAGGTGTGCTATATTGGATTTAATTAGTTTAGATCATGTATAAGTTGCAGATAATAGATGCTACCTTCTACTTTGAGTCAATTTGCACTATTATATTCATAGATCTGTTAGCCATAGTTGATAAAATATATTTTGTCAAACCTGTCTTTAAAATTGTATGATGCAATATTTGATAAAATTTCCCTCTTGTCTTGTGAATCCATGTCGCTCCAGTGATCCACAGTTTCCAAACTATTATACAAAATATATATCTAAGATGAGTTATGCGTGTTAAAATTGATTGAAATTTGAAACTGAACATTCAAAATGCAGGTAAATATATAGCACACCTTGTTGCTTACCAGCCAAAACTTTGTTATGTTTCCCTCTGTCAATAGGCTTTCCAACAACAATGATGTTAATTTGCTACAAGTACCTGGAAGAATTAATAAAATAGAACGATCAATTGCGAAGGAGTTCTCGTAGTTTCCATTACATCTTCAACTGTGAAGCTTGAAAAACAATATAACAAAAAACACAAGGTAAAATCAGTTAAATTTAACCATCAATGCCTAGTACTTTGGATTTAAATAATGTAGTTTCTCTGTGTACAAAGTACTTTGTATTTAAACAAAGATTCAATAATAGAAACCATTCATATTATGCAGTAAGCCCCTTTATACTTCATCCATAAATAAAATTCTCAATGAAATAATATAGAACTTTTATGTCGAAACCACGTACCGTCGTAAGACTGCAGAACCGCTGTAACAGTTAAAGATCAGTGCAAATGAAGGGGGGAAAACAAAATATTGAATTTGGATAAATTGTTTGAACCCACAAGACACTAACATAACAAACCTTTTCAATGTAAAGTCATTCATATTCCTCTAATGATCTTTTAAACTTTAATTTTTAGCATCATGACCTTTTTTAATTGTACAAAGAATGTCTTAAAAAATAAGATTTAGTATTGAATGTGTATGCTTACCATAAAAATGATGATGATGATGATGTTTATGGGTTCTATGATTGAATTGGTAGTCGTAAAACCGATGCAGAATACAACAAATCAGGTCAAAACAGAAAACAAACTCAAATAAAATAAAAAGTGCTAAAAAAACTCAAAATGCTTCAGATAACGTACTATGGAACATCTAGATATACCACCTACAGATTTGTTACGAAAACCTAAAAAACAAAATGTTAGAGATAGATCTATACAAACCGACTTAGAATCAAAATAACTGCAATCACTTCGATTAAAGCTTACAAAATGATGAGAAATCAGGACGATAATAAACCTTACATTAATTGCAAGGATGTTACATTTGTTGAATCATATTGGGACCCAGGTGCCTCAAAGAAATCTTTTTACCAGATTCATCACCAACAACGTCAGATATCATCAAATCAAATCAAAGATAACCAAACCTGGAACAATAAACACTTAATCATAAGAAATTTGATAAAATATATGAAAACCTAAAATCACACGTAAACGGATTCAAACACCATTCTTGTTTCGGTGTGATACGAAAATAGCAAAAGATGGAGAATAAGATGATGACGATGTTGTTACAGAATGATGGTTAAGGAAGAGGAAGAAGAAGACGAAGAAGGGTGACGAAGAGCAGGAAGAAGAAGGACCGTATGAGTCGACAGAGAGAAACATAAAAAAAAGAGAAATAGAAAGAAAAAGGAGGAAAGTGAGAAAGTGAAGTATCTGTGTTGTTTTTTGAAATTCAAATCAAAGTAGGTTAATAATTTGACATGTGTCTCAAAGGGTATAAGAGTATTATCATTGGGGGTAGATTTTCTTATATGGTAGATATTTAATTAAATACTTGGTTAAATAAACGGGTGTTACATTAGACACCATATTAATATCTAAGGTTGTATTCGTTTTGACTAGGAATCTAGCCACATCGAAGCTTTTCATCTCCTCCGTTTCTGGATCACTGCAGACAAACTCCCCAACCCTACCAGAAATGAGCTTGAAAGATCGTCCCCCCCAAGCATGACAAGGCAGCTCGTAACATTTCAACCAAGTTAAATAAACATTAGCAATCACGTCAACATTCCATCGTTTCACATCATCAAACCATTTCTTGAACATCTACTCATCTTCTTTAATTGGCGTTTGAAGTTCTCCTTCTTTTGTTTCTTCAAGGAGGCATATGTTTTCACCCATTAGAGAGATATTGATACCAAAAAAAACTTCAATGTTAAACGCTTCTTGTAACCCATATGTAGTGCCTAAGTTTGCAACGTACCCTATAAAAGCTTTTTCGAATCTTCGAAGCTCAGAATCACTAACTTGGATTTGCAAATGCACAAATTATTTCCTTTCCTTAACAACTCCATTTGATCTAACCACATGAGCATATGAAGACTCACCTCTAGGCAAAACCAGGTCTTCCTTAATAGCCTTCATATTCCAAAGCAACTCAATTGTCTTTGAAGTATTGGAATAAAGATTAGACACAGCGGGTTGAGATTTAGACATAATCACCTCCTTTTCTCTGTTAAACCTAGGAAGATTTACATGTATATTATTTCCAAAAATTTGAATACTATCCAGTTTGGCAGCAAGAGTTCTAGCATTCAACACATTTATGAATCTTACAAAATCATACCTTTTTCCCCACTTATCCCTCTTAGCTGGGATGAAAACTTCTTTGAGTAAACCAAAGTCCTTAAATAGTAATACCTTATCTTTATCTTCAAACATCTCAGGGAACTCAATAAAAAATATCTAGAACTTCACTCCCTGGTCCTTTTCCTTTATTTTTCCTTCCATAATGACATCTTAGTGATCATATTTCTCGATTTCTTTTTATCTGGATCCAATCTTTAGAGTGATTTGTGTTAAACTGATACATTAATTACATATTATTTTATGTTTTTGTGTATCTTATAGTAGAGGAATAAGTTTGACTTATATACATGGAAAACCCTATTTCTAATTATGACCAAATCATAATAATTAACAAATAATAACTATATTCCTATTATAATTCCTAAAATCATGTTGAAAGCTAACGCTAGCACTCCCCCTCAAGTTGGTGCATAGAGATCTCGAATTCCTAACTTGTCAAGTGTGTTGTAGAAGTGTCTGCTTCATACAACTTTTGTGAGTATATTTGCTAATTGATATTCAGATTTAACAAACGAAAATTGAATTATTTTGGTCTCCAAATTTTTCTTAATAAAGTTTCGACCTACTTCCACGTGTTTTGTCCGATCATGTTGGACCAGATTATAAGCAATTTCAATTGCAAATTTGTTGTCACAAAAGAGGTTCATAGCATTATTCGGAGCAAAGCCAATTTCAATTAATAGTCTTCGAAGCCAGAGAAGCTCACAAAGACCTTTTGCCATCCCACGAAACTCTGCTTCAGCACTTGATAATGCTACAACCTTTTGTATCTTACTTTTCCATGTGACCAAATTTCCTCCAAAAAAAGTAAAATAGCCTGAGGTGGATTTCCTGTTGGTGATAACCACTTCCCAGTCAGTGTCTATATAGCCTTCAACTTGTACATGATTCTTCTTTGTGAACATCAATCCTTTTCCAGACGAGGACTTCAAGTACCGCATGATTCGAATTACCACGTCCATGTGATATTTACTCAGGTTGTGCATAAATTGGCTTACTACACTTACCGCATATGCTATATCAGGTCGTGTATGAGATAAATAAATAAGTTTTCCAATTAATCTCTGGTACCTTCCTTTGTCTGTTGGCATTTGGTCTGGATATTCTCCAAGTTGGTGATTCTGGATAATAAGAGTTTCTATAGGTTTACAATCTAGTAGCCCAACCTATGATAAAAGATCCAGGATATATTTTCATTGAGATAGAAAGATGCCTTTCTTCAACCTAGCAACTTCGATACCTAGAAAATATTTAAGTCAACCTAGATTTTTCATCTTAAACCCGGTTGCCGATTGTTTTTGATGTTTTGTTATTTCCTCATAGTCGTCTCATGTAATAATTGTATCATCTACATACACAATCAAGGTTATAACCTTACCTTGACGATGTTTCAAGAACAAAGTTGATCAGCATTGCTTTGTTGGAAGCCATATTTTTTCATTGTTAAGTTCAATCTCCCAAACCACGCCTAGGAGATTTCTTCAAGTCGTACAAACTGCATTGCAATTTACACACAACCTTAGTTTCATAATTTGTCATGTATCCCGAAGGGATATCCATATATATATTTATTCTTTCAAATGCCCATGGAGAAAGGCATTTTTTACGTCTAACTGATGCAAAGGCCAATCAAGATTTACTACAAGGGTTAAAAGAATTATGATAGTTCTTAACTTGGCAGCAAATGAAAACGTTTCTTGATAGTCTACACCATATGTTTATGTAAAGCCTTTAGCTACTAGTCTTGCTATATACCTTTCAATTGACCCATCGACTTTGTTCTTGATAGAGAAAAGCCACTTACACCCTACTGATTTCTTTTCTTTTGGTAAAGGAACAAGAGTCCATGTTGCATTCTTGTTTAATGCCTCAATTTCTTCATTCATAGCTTGAACCCATCTAGGGTCTTCAATGGCATCTTCAACCTTGCTAGGTACACTGTGTGAAGATAGATCATTTTCAAACTTCTTAAGGGGTTCAAATAAGTCCTTCATAGATACATAATTAGCAATTGGATACCTCGATCTATGATCCTCTTCTTCAAAGGAGTATCATTTCGGCGGCTTTCCCCGATTATGCATGTGCGATAATTCATAGCTAACAAGGATGTCAATATCAATATTATTATTATTATTATTATTATTATTATTATTATTATTATTAGGAGATATAGGAGAACTTACCTCAATGATATTCTCAGGAAATGGATCGTTCAGTACTGGAGAGATGGGGAGTTCTGATACTTCAACTTCAGGAGGGCATACTCCCATTTCACTCCTCATATGATCTATTTGAGTTTGACCATGATCATCAAAAGCTTCAGCTAATGGTATATCAATATCCTCTATCCAGTTAAACGTTGACCAATTCGACTCTTGTTTGGTGTCTCCCTCTGAAGAGAAGAATTGGATGATGTCGAGGAGTATAAATGGTCAAATTCTAAGAATGTAACATCCATAGTTACATACATGCGTAAAGTATCAGGGTCATAGTAATGACACCCTTTTTGATGTACACCATACCCCAAAAAATGGCAGCGAATGGAACAAGGATCAAGCTTTGCACGTTGGTTTTTATGTAGGTGAACAAACGCAACATAACCAAAGACTCGAGGTGGCAACATTTGTATTGTAGGAAGCGATACAAATGTATACAAGGTCTGCAGTGAAGTTTTAAATTCAAGAACCTTCGATGGCATCCGATTAATGAGATATATTGATTTAGTAACAACATCAATCCAATGATGGTGAGGCACATGTGCTCCATGTTAAAGAGCACAAGCAGTTTCAAGGATGTGGCGATTTTTCCATTCTGTAATACCATTTTGCTGTAAAGTTTGTAAATATGTGGTTTCGTGAATAAGACCGTGTTTTTTGAAATACTCGTGGAATTGGTTATTTACAAACTCGCCACCATTATCAGAGCGAAGGATCCAAATCTTCTTTGAATATTGAGTTTGAATCATTTTTGAAATATGTGCAAGACTTCATTTTTTTGTTTCAACAAATAAATCCAAGTCATTTGAGTGCAATCATCAACAAATATCACAAACCACCGATAACCAGAGATAGAAGATTTTGGGGATGGACTCCTTACATCAGAATGGATTAAAGAAAAAGGGACATTACTTTTATTCATACTTAATGGAAAAGTGACTTGATGACTCTTGGCTAAAATACAAGCTTCACATTTGAAGTTCAATAAAGATGTATCTGAAAATAAATTTGGGAACACATGCTTCAGATAGCCAAATGAAGGATGGTCTAATCGACGATGCCAAAGTAAGACTTGCTCTATTTTATTATTTCTTGGATAATGCATGTGATGCGCTCAGCCTGCACTAAAATCTTCCATATAGTAAAGTCCCCCTCTCTTAGAACCATTCCCAATGATCTCTTTCGTGAGAATATCCTGAATGAAATAGAAAGATGGATAAAGTAGCACAACATAATTCAAGTCTTTTGTAACTCGACTCACTGACAGCAACTTATGAGATAGAGAGGGAACAAGAAGTGTATTTTAAAGCAAAAGGGTGGGTGATAATGTCACAATTCCATCCCTTGTTACCGAGGATAAACCACCATTCGCGTTTGCAATACTTGAGTGCCGAGGGGCTGAACGTTCATAAAAATCTGCAGCATTAAACGTCATATAATTCTTTGCTCCAGAATCAAGTATCCATGCATTAGAGGCATCATAATGATTAGAGAAAATTAGAATATTACCTTCAGTGGTGTGGGAACTTGATTTCGGGATGAGGGAAAGATGTGGTTCGGCAGTAGCTACTGCATTTTTTCCCGAGTTGCTATCAGTTGTATCGCGATGCTTTCTGAAATTTTGTCCACCAATCTGGATAGCCATGAAGCTTAAAATAGGTCTCATAATTATGTTTGTTACCTCCACAATGATAACACTTAGTGCCATCAAATGATTATTTATGTTAGGATTGAGAGAATATCTTGCTGCTATGTAATTTGAAACCCTTAGATGCGAGAACTGCTCCAGATACTTCAATGGAGTTGTTTGTCATCACTTCCTGACGAAGTGCTTCCCTACTAACATGTGCATATGCTTACTCCACTATTGGAAATGGTTTCATTTGTAAAACATCGCTTCTGATATTATCTAAGTGGTCATCAAGTCCATCCAAAAAACCATACACTCGTTCTTCTTGGACAAGTGTATTGTAGTGTTGGATATCAACTGGACATGTCATCGGATTTGGACGACGAAAATCTATCTCACGCAAAGCCCTTGGAGATCGTTATAATATTTTTCAAGAGAACCACTGACTTGTATAAGACGTGTCACTCGTCGCCTAAGGTCATACACCCGCGAGGTATCGCTATCACCAAAGTATGTGGTCAAAAATGCATCCCACACCAGCTTGGCAGTGGAGAATCGAATAAAGTTGCCGATTAGAGAAGAGTCCATTGAGTTGATTATCCATCCCTTAACAATCGAGTTGTCGGTCTGCCAACGTCAAAAAGTAAGGTCTATTTGAGGGGATTTTGGAAGATCTCCATTGATATATTCCAGCTTTTCTTTGTTGGAGATATACATCTCGACCACCTGGAACCAAAAGGGATAGTTGTTTCTGTTAAGAGTCCCACATCAGACAATATATGGCCTGAACTTGTGTATATAAGTACGGGCAATCCTCACTCTACCAACCGGTTTTGTTGGGTTGAGTTAGGCCCAATCACATTTCTTAACATGGTATCAGAGCCTCGTTTAAGATCCGGTGGGCCACCTTCTATGGTTTTCGTTATCGGGCCACCCACCATTTATTTCCATGCTCCAGATGTCCAATCCTGGGCGTAAGGGTGTGTGTTAAGAGTCCCACATCGGACAATATATGACCTGAACTTGTGTATATAAGTATGGGAAATCCTCACTCTACTAACCGGTTTTGTAGGGTTGAGTTAGGCCCAATCACATTTCTTAACAGTTGATGCCAATCGGTGCCACCATATGGTCATAACTAATCTTTGACGGGGCTGAAGCACGGTTTAGAACTTCCGTCATATTCATTGTTAACTCTGCAAGAATAGAAGACGAGGTAGGGGCATCTGCGATTGAATCCGAGGGGCATCTGCGATTGAATCTGAGACGGCCATGGAAGACGGATGGAAGGTGTTATCGTAGGTCAGGGTTAAGACCTGGCGACTGATACCTTGTTAAACTGATATGTTAATTTTATATTATTTTATTTTTGTGTGTATCTTACACTAGAGGAATATGTTATTCTTATATACATGGAAAACCCTATTTCTAATTATGACCAAATCAGAATAATTAACAAATAATAACTATATTCTTATTATAATTCCTAAAATCATGTTGACAGTTGTCATCTTCCACTTATCCTACCGTTAACAAGAACAAAAATACTAAAACTAAGTGAAAAGCAAATGAAGACCATCCGAGGTCTTCAAAGGTTCCATCATAGGACATTGAAAACATAGATCAAATCACTCTTAATAAAATATTTCCCGCACATTTCTTACTCTGCCCATTTGTGGAAAAAAAACCTAGAAAGAAAAGAAAAGCTTTCTCACACTACTCAATTTCAAGAAAGCATCCCTAAATCATCTTTTCCTCCTTCAATTTCAGATTAACTCATATATGTTAATCAATTCTAAAGTATCTTCATTACTTTTATCCATATAACAAATAACATTGATTCATATGTTTATTATTTTTTTAGCTTAGATATTAAATAGGGATAGCATGATAAAATCAATTGATTGTTTTATATTCATGCTGAGAAACAATATATGCCTTCTTGCTTGAATAGTTACAATATGATAATCATTGGGTTAAACTAATACATTAATTTCATATTATTTTATGTTTTTGTCTATCTTATAATAGAGGAATAGGTTATACTTATATACACGGAAAACCCTATTTCTAATTATGACTAAATCAGAATAATTAACAAATAATAACTATATTCTTATTATAATTCATAAAATCATGTTGACAGCTAAGCTAACCCAACAATTTGTCATCTTCCACTTATCTTATGGTTAGCAAGAACAAAAATACTGAAACTGAGTGAAAAGCAAATGAACAACATCCAAGATCTTCAAAGGTTCCATCATAGGACATTGGAAACATAGATAAAAATTCAATTCACTTTTAATGAAAGATTTCCCGCACATTTTTTACTCTACCCATTTGTGTGAAAAAAACCTAGAAAGAGAAGAGAAGCTCTCTCACACTACTCAATTTCAAGAAAGCATCCCTAAATCAACTCTTCCTCCTTCAATTTTAGATTAACTATATATGTTAATCAATTCTAAAGTATCTTCATTACTTTTATCTGCATACAACAAATAACATTGATTCATATGTTTATTATTTTCTTAGGTTAGATATCAAATAGGGATAGCATGATAAAATTAATTGATTGTTTTATTTTCATGTTGAGAAACAATACATGCCTTCTTGCTTGAATAGTTACAACATGATAATCATCGGGTTTAAACTTAGAAATTGGTAGAAATACAATCAGTAAGTTGCTTTAAAATAATTGAAAAAATAAAATGGAAGAATATTAATGGAATAGGAAAAAAAATTAAAAAAAAGAAGGATGTGATTGAATTTTATATTTAGAGATAAGTAGAATCATATTTTTTCATGGTGATAATCGTGACTCTGATACCATATTGAGAAGTATGATTAAGCTCGCGTAAGGGAGAAATAAAATAATAGATAGTAAAATTGTTAAGAACAATATTCTGATCACATAAGAAGTTGTGTTGCGGAGGCAAGGGTTTAAAATGAATGGTTGTAATTAAAGCACAAATTAAGTTAGGATAGATTATGGAGAAAATGCATTAAAAGATAGAGAGAAACATGGGACCTAAAATGGAAACTTTGTGGAATTTGTAACAACAAAATTTGACATTTAGTAAAAGACTGTTTGAGACCTAACACTCTCATTTAGCACGAGAACAAAACATGAAAAGTAAAATAGAAATTAATTTATTGTTGGAAAATGAGAATAGTAAGAGAAAATAATACTTATTTATATTAACGGGTCTTCTGGTTTACATTAAACAAACCTTACTATCTAGTTTTCAAAATAACAAGATTGAATCTTGTTATATATGCTCAATTTACAAATAAATAGTTTATGATTTTAAGATTGTGTTGGTAATGATTGTGGCTTCTTATAATAGTCAAATAGAATATAAAAGGTAACAAACGTTCATATAAAATAATTAAAAATCTAACCTACAAGTTAAAGTGTTAATTAAGTTAACAATGTTAAACAACCGCTAATTAAGAAGCAAACCAACTCGTTTATGTTCTTAAAACATTTTTACTTGTAGGTTAGATTTTTAATAGAACTAGAATAGGATCCATGCGATGCGCCGGTGGTAAAGAAGATCGTGCGAGAAGTAAATAGAAGTTGTTGAAATAAAAGAAGACTTTATTTTTAGTAGATATTGTACACTTTAAATCCCCGTGTAAAATAATATAATTATCAGAGTAAAATTTATAGAAAAATTCAGCATTTAGGATGTTACTTCCAACATACATATACTTATGCATACGACATGTAACATATAATTATTATCATTAACAGTAATAACAAAGTCATTACTTTAAAATCTATTTTATTAAGAGGAAAAACTTCTTCAAATCAACAATAAGAACATAATATGTTTAAACCACATAATCTTCATATATAAAATAGAATAAAATTAAGTAACAATAATGGAAAACAAAATATAAAGCATTTCAAGATCTCCAATGTTACATATCAGAGAAGACGCCAACTAAAAATATAAAATGAAGGACTTCATCTTCACTAATCGCAATTCTGCACTATCCTTGATTATATGCACAAAGGGTGAGATTCTCAAATCAACAAAGAGATGCATAATATAAATATAAGAGTATATATTCAATATACAATTCCCCTATCATCACAACATCAACACAAGCAGATAAACATATAATTCACAAAACACTAACAATGCAATACAATGAGACTCACAACTTCACTAAATGCATGTGGTACCAATTCAACCCCTTTTTCATGATCATAATTCCTGTCAAAATTTCCATATGAGTCGCTCACACCCCATATGGGAACACGCCATTCGTGATCACTCACACCCTATATGGGTACAAGATCTTTGGTAATCGCTCTCACCCCACCTGGACACACAATTACCTCAACAACAATAACACAATTACATTTCAAAGATTTCGGATAAGGCGTTAACACCCCACATAGGCACACGACCTATCCCATGACTTATGCAAACATGGTATGCACTTCAGTGATCACATAAAACAATGACAACATGCATATGACTCTCAACACAGTCAATACATCATTAACCAAAATACAACATCTAAGATAAGGACCAGGAATCAAGAAAAGAAAGAAAGAAGAAAAGAAAAGAAAATATTGTTCCAAGGTTAAAAATAAAAGATAAGTGTGAAAAACATGTCACTAATCCAAGCACCTCTTATGAATTTAATAATTCACTTGAAGATAGATTTGAATTAATGAATGTTAATCTACTCTAATCGATATTCGAAGTCCGATGATATTAAAGATGAATTAATCTCAATAATGCAATCCAGGGTTAAAATAAAAAAAGAGAGGGGAAAAAGAATCAAATAAGACCAAAAACAGCCCCAAAACAAAAGAAGTTTAACATTCTGCCTCAGATGTAACTGATTACTTCATGAGGCGTAACCAGTTACATAGTTCAAAAACACAACTGGAAGGAAAAAATAACACTGTAACCTGTTCACCTGGGTGCTAACCGGTTACACTGTGCGAATAACCAAAAATATGTGCAAAATTCAGCATGGTCCTCTTTCAAAATATTTTTCAAACACCTTGTGATCATAGATCTGAATTTGCACGAATTTTAAAGTAAAACCACAGTAAAAATCACAAATTAAAAGATAAAATGATATCCAAAAGGATCAAGCACAAGGATCACAAAAGATCTACATCATGGATGATGAAGATTAAGCTTCAACAATGGCGTGAGATGAATTACCACTTCAAGAATGAGAACAACTCCAAATTACTTTAAGATCTACACAAACAAGCTTGATCCACTGAAATTGATGAAGAAAAATAAAATCGGTGATGGTTTAGCTCAAAGTTTATTAAGATTTCAATGTGAATTCTTGATAACTTTCAAAAGAAGAAATTGAGCTTTAGTGGATTTTGGTGGTTAGGGATATAATTTGCAAGAGGTTTTTTGGCTCTCAAAAGCTTTACCATTGAATAAAATAAGGTTCTATTTATATATATTTGGTATGGAAATAAAGTGGATTGGAGCTTGGTTTGGGAGATCAAAAATAGGTTTGGAATTCAAATATTTAGGGAAAATAACAAAATAATGGTTATTAATGAAGGTACATGGTAGGTATTAATTATGATGATATAGGGGAATTAAATGGAGATGGTCTAGAAAATTTTACTTGTGATCAAAAAATTAACTTGGTGCCAAAATCACAAAATTTGAATTGCTGCCAAATTTATCCAATTTTTGCGCATGTAAATGGTTATCACCTAGGTGTTAACCGGTTACACGGTAAAAGTTTTTGAAAAATATTTGTGTTTTCTTATACTGTTGTGGTTTCAGCTCAATTTTTTTCTCGTCAAAGAAGGTATGGTACTAAACACACGAACCTTGGAATTCCTTAAATGATAATCAATAAAACTTGGGAAATCGATCAAATAAATTTGAATTGCTTGCAGATCAACTTTGACTTTGTTCAGATGAAATTGTTCGAGTTGAGGAACTGTTTTGATGTTCTTGTTTTCTTCTTGAAAAGTTAGTAAAAGATAGAAAACAAAATATTTTTGGATTTTGACTAAGGCTCAGTAAACATAAACGAATAAAGGCAAACAATAACCATGATGATCTCATATGAGGCATAAACCTGCAATCGAGAAGGATAGAAGAACCGATGCGTGATCTTGTTTGTATGCAATGATGTAAATGAAAATATCAAAATCTTAGGAGCAAACATTAGGGTGCTACACATACCCATAAAGATGTAAGCCGTTTCTCTCTCCAATAAGGATGGTTAAGACCTTGCAGCATGTTCGCGCCACCTCTGCGCATATTCTTTGAAACTTTCAGAACTCTTCTGAGTTAGACTCTAAAGCTGAGTACAGTTTGGCGCCATATCAATATTATACTGATATTGTTTTAAGAAAGTCTCCCCCAATTCCTTCCAGTTGCGGACAACAAAACATTCCAGCTTCATATACCACTATAATGATCCTCCAGACAACCTGTCTTGGAAGAAATACATCTATAACTTTTCATCACGAGTGTATGCAAATATCTGGAGAAAGTATGCGTGGAGATGAGTTTTGGAGCAGGAGTTCCCATTGTACTTATCAAAACCAACAACTTTAAATTTTGCAGGGATCACAATCCCTTGCACAAACCCCATATCAGCAGTGTCGATCCCTAGAGTATTCTGACACTCTAGGGCTCAAACTTTCTTGTCCAGCATTTGAAAGTCATGGCTACCATTACCATTGTAAAGGCCCACATTCTCGTTCAACATAGAGAATTGTTCATCCTGAGGGTCCTCTTGTACATGGACAAGAATAGGGATAAGATCAGGAGTAGGATCCCATCTAGTTCCTTCAAGATTCACAACACTAACAACATTAATCGGAACTCCCTGTGCGTCGAGATTCACCTATGGATTCAGGACCTCCACCTGAGGAGTGTCAAGTCTCTAAACAACTGCCCTCAATTCTTGTTTCCTCGGGAAAACCCCTTGCATCACATTCATGAACTTGTTCATACGCAGACGGAGCTCGACTAGTTCAACTTGCATTCCTTCCATTAGATGTTGATTTATGCGGGTGGCATATCTGTGAATATGATGCTCCGTTATCCTGCCTGAAATGGAGAATAAATTAAGAAATCCACATAACCTGTCAAATGCCAAAATCAACAAACAAAAACCACGACAAAAACCAACAAACAAAAAGAAAGAAAAAAAAATTGCTAACAAGATTCTAAACTAGAAATTTAGAATTGGCTAAAATCAATAGAGTCCCACGACAACGACGCCAATTTTATCCGCTGTCAGACACGAGTAAAAACGAGCTTATAATAGTAGTATATAGAAGTGACTCTCAAGTTATATCACAAAGACTCTGGATTATTTTAACCAACCAATTGAAACAATGGGGGTTTTAGATTTTCGATTAAGAGTATGATTAATAGAATTTGATTTCGAATAAAATTAATGAGCTGATGTACTGATTCAGCTTTTTGGTTGTCCCGTTGGGATGGCATTGAACCGTTGGCCAGCCTCTACCCGAAATTATGGAATTTAGCTAGAAATAGTGCTAGTCGTGTGGCTGATAATGGGCTTATTTTTGATGGGTTGTGGAGCTTGAACATTGAGTTTATCATTGAAGTTCTGCCTGCTGAGCTTATGTAGCAGATGCACGATTTACACTCTCTGTTGGACATCGTTTTAGTTTCAGTTTATGAGGCCCATACCGATTTTGTTGTATGGCTGCAAGATGGTAACTGTGTCTTCTCGGTTAAATCAGCCTACGTTTATTCACATAAGCTTAATTCTGGTGTTGGTATGGATGATCATATAACAAAAGCCATCAAGTTTGTATGGATGGCACCAGTACCGTTAAAGGTCAACGTGTTCGGGTGGAGGCTAATTCACAATAAACTTCCAACTCGAGATAGTCTGTTTCGCCGGGAAGTGGTTATTATTTCTCACGACAAAGTTTGTCCAGCTCATATTATTTCTCACGACAAAGTTTATAATATGAGATGGATATATTACATAACACATGAAAGATTACCCACAAAATTTAAAATGCATAAACTTTATTTATTTGTAAATAGGAGAACAAAACACACAGCTTTTTCTCATGATTTATATTCATACCACGTATAAATGCTCTCCTAACATGGTAAACTGGTACGAAATAAAAATAGATATAAAGTGCATAAACTTTATTTATTTGTAAATAGGAGAACAAGGATAAGGGATTAACCCCATAAGTAAGTACATAGACAAATTCAAGCATATGTAACTAGGTACTGAAATAGATATGCCTCGTTGCACGCATGATTTAGTTATGAATCTTATCTACTGGAATTTTTCTTTGATATGGTGGCTTATAATCAGTTAGTGGATTGTAGGGAAGGGGTGGAGATTCATAAACTGCATCAATTCTATAATCAGGTGGTGGAGAATGATGCGGATGTGGGAAATGTATATTTTTAGGTATAGGTGGAAAATGTATAGGTGAACGGAAAGGATTTCTGATAGGTGGAAAAGCAGCAAGCCCATGAGGAACAAGGATAAGGGCAGCAAGGAACACCATTTGTAAGGATTGGAAAAATGAGGCCATATTTTAAGTTGTGATTCGTGTGTGCATAATACATAGGGGATAACCAAGTTTTATACTAGTTAGGTGCCTCAGTGGGAGTGTAAGGTCTCAATCAATTCATTTATTATATGCATATAATTGCAAACCTAAATGAAAGTGTAACTCTCTTAGGCCTTCTCCATTGGATTTTTCTGTGTTGATTATTCAAAAATGTACCACTATTAGATCCCATCAGATTGTTAGAAGTTATTACTATAACCATAAATAAAGACATGGTTTTAAAAATTGTATTATTCCTACGGAAGTTAATTGACTAGCTTATTGTTTGTGTCCATTCCTATCTATTTCATCCTTTGCTATCATCTCTATCTTTCTTGTCCCTATGCCACTAAATTTAAATTAAAAAAAAAAGTATGTGGAGGGTTTATTTAACATTTAAATTTACTTTTAAAATGTTAAATAAAAGAATATATTATTAAAAGGTTAGATGTAACCAAACTCTATTTATCAATTTTTATGTTAAATGTAAAAGTATTTTAAATCATTAATCTTTTTAATAAATGAATGTTGATAAATAAAAAACTATTTAATTTATATATATATATATATATATATATATATATATATATATATATATATATATATATATATCATGTCTTAAAACTCATACAGCTCATCGAATCGGTCAAATCAATAGAGCATTGAGTTACTAATCGAACCATTAGGTCATTGGTCGGGCTCGGTTATGTAGCTATTAATCCGATTTTATGAAAATAAAAAAAAAATTATGAAATAAACATTTTGACATAAATTCATACTTATAAACTCTACAACAAAAAGTTTACAAAATTATTTATGCAAATAATTTGAATAACAATCTTACATAAAGTTTTAACTTTCATATGTACACTACTAGAAAATTGGTCATTATACAATTTTACGACCGACAAAGAGAATATCAATTTTCAGTAAAAAAAGTGCTAGTCGCTGATCTGTTGCGACGAAAGAAGTTACCGAAATTTAGTGACTGATTTTGAAACTGATTTAGCATATGAAATTGTGACCAAAATTTGTGTCAGATATTAAGACCGGAACTATCATTTAAATAATTAATTTTTAATTTTTTTAGTTACTAAATCGGTCTCTAATATTTTAATTTTATTAATTTAAAAAGATAAAAATATTTTTAAATATCTCTACAAACATTTATTATCAAGAAAAATAAAATATATAAATATATATATATATATATATATATATATATATATATATATATATATATATATATATATATATATATATATATATATATATATATATATATATATATATATATATATATATATATATATATATATATATATATATATATATATATATATATCACATGGAAATGGGAATGAGTTTCTCCCTTATTGTATGCATAATCTTCCAAAGATAAATGTCACATTTTGATAATCTCTACAAGAATAAACACAACTAATTTAGAAAAATATCATATAATGGATATGAAAATAGAGAATATTCAGTAGTGTAGGAAAGACATTTTTTATATCGGGCGAAAATTACATTTTATATCGGGTCTGAGTTCTATGAAGCGATGTAGTAAATTAAAGACAATTTACATCGAACAATAGCCCGATGTGAAAAATACACCTACCACATCGATTAACTATTATGTCTGATGTGAAATATGAGTCTAACTTTATTTTTTAAACTAAATTTAACATTTAACATCGGATGCCTTTATGGTCCTATGTAAAATATAGGTTAATGTAGCATTTAACATCGGTTTCCAGGACCCGGTATAAAATATAGATTAATGTAACATTTAATTTTTGTTGCCTTTCTGGCCCGGTATAAAATATAGGTTAATGTAACATTTAACATCAGTTGTTTTTCTGGCCCGGTATAAAATATAGGTTAATGTAACATTTAACATCAGTTGTTTCGGTTGCAAGGAGCGTCCGATGTAATATGTATGCTATCTCTCTTAAAAAATTAGGCTATTTTTTAAAGGAATCTAGGTGACATCCATATAATATTTTTGATACCTAATTTTTCATATTTTTCCATCATCACACAAACCACTTTTAAATCACTATTTGGTAATACCTCAACACTTCCATTCATAATCTACATTATGTAACAGTTTCTTATATTAACTCCTTTAAATAAAAAAGGATAACATTGTATAAATTTAGACAAAAAAGAACAATAAAAAGTAACTGATAAAAGGATCTTTATAAACTCGGCCTTCACTATTCACTCTAATATCCACCATACACACCCTAAACCATTCCGAAGGAAGCAAATATTCCCATACTTTGTCAACATACCATTGAATAATATCTGAATCTAAATAAAGTGTAAGTCGATAAACTTAACAAACTACAAAAGAGATAAGCACAAAAGACATTAACAACAAAAGAACTCTAGATATGATATAGTTATTGAAAATGAAAAACAATAATCATTTTGGACTATACTTTAAAATTGTAACAGAATTAAACCACCGATAATTATTTGGTGACTAATTGCAAAGTGGTGATTGGCAATGGTTTCGGTTCATCATTTTGGAAGTTAGTTTGGACGGGTAGAGGCCCCCTTTCGCGAATTTTTCCCAATGTTTTTGAGACATCTATTTTGCCGGATGTTTCTATTGTTGCAATGGGGGGCTGGGTGAAAGATCAATGGTTGTTGGGAGATTGTGGCTAGGGATGTCAACGGGTCGGGTCGGGTGCGGGTTTCACACTACCCAAACCCGCACCCGAAATCAACACCCGAACCCGAACCCAAACCCAAAGGTTATTCGGGTGGCAAAATAACACCCGCACCCACACCCGTTGGGTTCGGGTTTTTCCACCCAAACCCGAACCCGTAACAAAAACACAAAATTATTTTTTTTTCAAAAAATTTAATTAGTTTTCAATTATATATATATATATATATATATATATATATATATATATATATATATTACTTAGTTAATTAGAAGAAGGATTATAAGTTCTATTTACTACAATAATATTGTTGCTTACAAAATAAGATTTCAATTAAAATTTTGCATACAACAAGATATTTTGCACACCCCTAATTATAATTAAAATTAAGTTCTTCAATATCTTAACATTATAATTAAAATTAAATTCTACAATCTACAATTAAAATTAAAATTAAAGTATTCAATTAAAATTAAAATTAAAGTATACAATTAAAATTAAAATTAAAGTCTAAACGGGTGTAGTTTCGGGTTTCGGGTGTGGGTTTCACACTACCCAAACCCGCACCCGAAATATCGGGTGGCACCCGAACCCGAACCCAAACCCAGTCAAATCGGGTTTTCACCCGTTGACTCGGGTTCGGGTGCGGGTGGGGCCCGTGGGTTTGGGTATGCCTGCCATCCCTAATTGTGGCGTGAAACTGGAAGTGGGAGAAGCTGATGTTGGCGACGGATGTGTTATGGATTTACCTGCTACAACTGCTGACAGCAGGCTGTTTCCCCCCCATGTCCAGTCTGTAGCGAATTCCAGCGCCATGGAAGAGGGTAGAAAATCTGTGAATCAAATGTTTAGTATGAATACTTATGGTAATGTTGCGGTTTCGGTCACTGGTACTTTGAAGGATGTTATAGGTTCTTTGGGTTCTTGTTTTACTGTGGCAGGTTCGATATTGGTTGCAGATTGGTCAACAGAGACGTGTTCAGTTCCTAGGACAGTTTTAATTGATTGGTCTGCTGTAGTCACTGAGTTGGCATCCGAACACAAGGGTTTGCGGGAGCTGTTAGCAACGCTCCGTCCAAGTTTGGACGGGAAAGATGCATTATCGTGGAAGGGAGAGGAGCACGATAGTTTTTCGGTTAAATCCTATTATCGGTTAGCCTTTTTTCAGCATATCCCGTTTAGTCCCTTTAAATCGGTTTGACGAGGTTTTTGCGTTGGTGTGGAAAACAGTGGTTCCGTATGAAATCAAAGCGTTCGGGTGGCGGAGTTTCTTGAATAGATTACGTACGAAAGTTGCTTTGTCTTTTAGAGTTGTTTTCACGGTTGATAGTGATTTGATTTGTCTATTTTGTTTGACGGAGTTAGAATCCATCGACCACCTTTTGTGTAATTGTTATGTTGTGAGATTTGGTTGGAGGGACATATCGGATTAGTTGAATATTAAGTAGGATGTTGCTAGTGATACTAAGGAGAGTTTTTTTTGGCTTGGTTTGATATATGCAAATCTGAGAAATATGCGAAAGGAAAGGAAGGAGTCGTGTGGTTGACGGTTTGTTGGAACATTTGGTTGGCTAGGAATGACATCATCTTTTGCAACTGAAATTTGGAGATGGTCTTTTATGGGGGAAATTACTCATCCCAATTGCAACTTGTACGATTTTAATAAGGATCCCTGGTTCTTTCTATCTTAGTGTGATTGGTCTGTAATATCTTTTCACTACAAAAAAATTGGCAGATTACGACGGTTATTTTGGCAGATTACGACGGTTAAAACCGTCGTAATATGCAACCTCACGACGGTTACAACACTGTCGTAGAAACGTCCGTCGCGAGGCTGTATAACGTCGGTTTTCAAAACCGTCACACCAACCTTCGTTATCTCTCACGACGGGTAGGGAACTGACGTAATTTACATATTGCGACTGTTACAACCGTCGTAAATTTCCATTTGTATTTTTATTTTTATATTGATTACGACGTTACAACCGTCGTAAATTTCCATTTGTTATATTGATTACAACGGTTACAACCGTCGTAATTTTCTGTTCCATAGGTACATTTACAAGTAAATTCGTAGAAAATTTTCATTCCATAGATAAATCCGCCAGTATTTTATTTTTAAAATTAAAAAAAAATTGATTGTAAAAATATATACAAAATGGGACAGAAAATAACATATTCTTCATTCAACTAAACATATATATATATATATATATATATATATATATATATATATATATATATATATATATATATATATATATATATATATATATATATATATATAAATATATATCATAATTACAAAAAAAATGCAGCACCATGTTACTTTATAAAACTTATCGTATTACAATTACATTCAAATAAAAAATAATAAGCAACCTTGTGAATGGGTTTACTAGAAACACTTTGTAATAAACAGATCTAATGGGATAGCTAAATTCCTTCCGCAAGGTGTCACTGTCACCTTTAAGAGAGAGCAAAACACTGATAATTATCTCATAGTGACTACATCTATTTCGCCCCAAAGATATCTGTACGATATAAGCTTCAGGATGGCATCCACGCCAGTTGTGAGAATTGATTTTGATTCAATGAATAAAGATTCGACTGAACTTCCATGGTGGTGCGAACTTCCATGATACTATTGCAGTTTAAACATCTGGATGCGCTTCCGTATCAGTGGTAGAAAAACAATAAACAGAGTGAAATTTCAGAACCATCTATGAGCCCTAGTCACATTGTTGATTTTATCCAACTTAATAGGTCTTTTAAATCTCTTCTTCAAGTTTCTAAATTTCTTCATGGGATAAAATCAACTATTGTAAGTACCTATCATATGCTAACAAATTGGGTTAAAACAAACACAGAAGGCCTGAGTTCAAGCAGAAGACATTGTAATAAACATTCTATCTGCTGACATATCATATTGATGATGCACTTACACAATATGCTGCCCAATGGAAGACTTCATGCTACAGTTCTGCATCTAGTTTCCTCAATAGCTCATCAAGAAGCCTCTGAAAAAACACGTGTCTACGAAAAAACAGACCTATACTAATACCAACTAGCAAACATCCATAAGATGAAGAATATGTTATCCACAACTTTAACCTACTCTTCTTTGCCTGGAGCTCTGTTGTCTACAACCTCTGCTTTGTATCCTCAAGATGCATCCACTTTGTTGAAGACCATTTATTTCCTTTAATTACCGGGCAACCGCCTGAAAGCAAAGATTAGTGAATTAACTTCATCAATCATAATATCCAATGGAATTTTATATGAGTTTGAATAACATGGCTATAATATTTTCAACATAAGGTCCATCATACTCTATAAAACTTTATAGGAGAAGTGGAAATAGAGCATGGATGCATACAATTAAACATTAGCAGCATATATAAGGACCGTCAGAACCTAACTGTAGAGATATGACTCATGATTCAGGCAGTGTTGTCATTTATCAATGGCAGATGGCGGTCCATCGCCTAGAGCCAAAATCCTGCCATACCAGCCACTATGTAGCACATCATAGCCAATTATGGCAGATAAAGTCGCAATATCGGCCGATATTTATCATTGCAGCAAGCCCAAAAACCGCCACTGATATCCGTTATGGCCGATATTTGATAACACTTGACTCAAGGCGATCAAAAAACAAGTCACTCCATTCTCTACATATTTAAGAGTTAAACATCATTGAATGAGAACAAATATCAAGCTATCAATCATGTCGCTGCATATAATGTTTTAGAGCTACTTGGCATAAGCAACAATGTCAAGAGTTTAGATTTCGAAAAATTATGAAAAAGACACTCATTTGTGAAATCAAGTTGCATTCCACATCACCTTAAATTTAGTGTTTCACGAGAGGACCAACTACCGACATTAGCACATTAAGATATATTATCCCTTAATTAGAAATAATAACTTATCCAATATTTCTCACTAAGTACTTAAGAGGATCTTGAATAAGTGTTTATACGTAAAAAGTTTGGAGCATTTTGCCCACTACCTCAATATATGTGAAGCAACAAAAAGGTTTAGGAATGAATGGAAAGAGACAAACAGGTAAACATAGGTACCACACAAAAACTCGTACCTACTGGTATGAAGAAGTCCTTGGAATAAACCCCACCCTCCCCAAGCATCTACCATCTGCCATCTTGACAAATGTCTAAATAAATAAAAAATGGCAGTTATGATATCATAACCTTTTGTATTTATTGAGGGAAGGAGTGTTTATTGCAGGTCCAGCAAAAGGAATGTTGATGTTGGCATCAAGGAACTTCTCAGACAATAGACCACCCATTACTGTCCCATACCTGCATCACAATCTAATATACTCAGGGGGAAATTTTACTATAATCTCATTTTCGAGAATTATTTTGTGCTTAAATGATTTCTTTACGTTATTAGTTTGACTCCTGTAAGCTGAAAAAGCTCTGCCATTTTCTGTTGGGGACGCATATCAACGAGTGAATGTTGTACCTGTGAAGATACTTCAAAGAATCATGAACCAGTAGTAATTTAATATAACAAACTGATAGAAGAAAACTAAAGCAATTTGGTTTACCTGATTTCTCACAATGGGAATATCATTTTCGAGAATAATTTGTAATCTCTCAGTATCAAAATTGGTTAGAGCCAAAGTCTTGATTTTACCTGTACAAGGTTAATAACAGAAAGAGTTAGCTTAAACCAATAAATGGGAATTTGCTTGAGCTATTCATGAGCAAAACTAACCTTCTCCTTTCAAGTCTGTGAGGTGTTTTAGTGCATCAAGATATCCTGAATTTGAATAATCCCACCTAAATTCATTATAGATAGAGGAGAGTCGTCAGAAGAATCATAAACTTCAGAGAATCAGAATTAAATAACAAGAGGGAAAGATATTAAATACCAATGGAATTGAAGCATGTCCAAGGAAGTCACATCCATTCTCTTCCTTGACACATTAATGTTGTCTCTTACGAAGCTACTTATCATCTTAACAGGAGGTGGCACCCACTTAGTGAGACTGCATCAAATATTACAGTGGTTGAGGCAGTATGTTCTATGTTGTATGGTAATTTTATTGACAATCCAAACTTCCTGCATTTTCTCCAAGTAGAAAAAGACTAAAGAAAATAATATGAACCTCATAATCAACTCACCCTCTGACCTTTTCCAAATATTCTGGTGGACGCTCATGACGAACTCGATTGATGAAAATCCCATATAGATCTTCAGCTGGCCCATCTGCAAAACCAATAGAACACATACAACAAGTTATGGACCTTTAATCAGTAAGCCAGAAGTTAGATGTCCTATTTTTAAAGAAAATGCGCTCTATGACATTTTGTAATGAGCCTTCGTGTAACGTATTCTATAGCCTAAATGCAGAAGAATCTTTAGTAAGGACTCCTTACGACCTATAGTGAATGTGGGAAGTAGAATCTCGTCCAACAGACCTTTGCAGAACACCTCCAAGACTAACACATATTTTTCTAAATTGTGAAAATAATTGTTTATTTCCGTCAATCCAGATCTTCTTTTTTAAACGGCTATAGATAAGAAAGAGATGTTAATTGATAAAAATCAAAACTGCTACTGATAAGGATTCTCTTCCATTCAGCACTTACATTAATACTACAAATTTTCAAAAGCTTCGGACTACTCTTTTTTGCCAACTAATGATGCTTCGATTATAGACTCTTTCTGAATCATAACATTTAAATGCTAAAATCAACTTTAATAAAAAGGTTTCTTACCTGATTGACTCTTCAATTCTTCGACAACTTTTAATTTCTCTTTCGTTTTCTGCAGTTCATTTTGCAAAGCTTCTATGGTTTGTTTGGCTTCGTTATCTACAGTAAGTGTATTTACCATCCGCAGAACTTTCGTACTAGCGGAAGAAAAATCTCCATGACCCAACTATACAAGGAAAAACAATGTGTCAACAATCAAACTGAAATGAAAATCAAAACCTAGGCAGCTTGGGTGAACGAACAGAAAATACAGACATTAGAAATATAGGCCACTTAATATTTACATCATTCTTTATTAATGTATCACGGAAAACCGTAGGGGGGATCCTAGAAAGACATTCTTTGTGGTTCTTAGTCCTTAAAAAGTAACATTTATAGAAAGTGGTCAATTTATGAGGCAACTAAACTGAGTTTTTTAAAAATTGAACCATACGTAAATAATGTGATAAAAAGTGATGACCAAATCGTAGAATTTAAATCGAGCGTAAGTCAGCCTAACCGACCTGAAAGATCTTCTCTAGATTCTAATCCTCTAGTAGATGCATACCATTAACTTAAGTAGCAACCGAGTCTCAGAATCTCAACTTAGCTTAACTCAACTCTACAAAACCTCATCCTTTTATCTAAGATTTCTCAACTTCAACAGGTCATATAATTTGTTAATGCAAGCCTCTCAACAGCAAGGAAAGGCAATTCCTTTAGGCAAGGCGGGTTCATGGATTCAAACAATTAAAAAACAAGTAGAAACAACAAACAAAAGCAAAGTTGAATAGATATATCAGCCATATCAAAAGTGGTGAGTCCAACATTAGTGTATTTAAGCATAACATCAACAGCCTCATCCCTATCAATCCTTCCCCATCCACCACTACTCGTTTGCCACATTCCATTCACAACCCGACATATATCCAATGAATCCTTCCCATTACTGACCACAATCCGCCGCTTTTCTTCCTCCGTAGCCACACACCGACATGGTCTCAAACACTTATATCCTACTGGTATGAAGGTAAAGTCCGCAATTCTTTTTTCAATATTCTGGATAGTTTTGTCCTTTCCTCTCTTCAAAAACATTCCTGAACTAGTTCGAACCCTACAAGCAGGGGATATATCAAGAGTAATACATTACCACTATACACTATTCTAAAAAATATGATCTAAAATTATTGGAATCAATACAAAAAAAAACAACCAAAGACAAACCTGCTTTCTGTACTCTTTCCCGTCTTGCTATCAACAACACTTGATTTTTCCATGAAAGGCTTGGCAAGATTGATCATGTACTCAAAATGTCACTTCTAAAATGAGATCCATCAATCTCCTATGTGGTGTCATTTTTTGTACTAAAGACAAATCCCTAGACTCACCAGATATTATATCTTAATAAGGAGCCCGAGAACTTTGGTCTATGGTTGCAAGCAAAAATGAATTTTATGTACAAAATGGTTTGGCAGAACATTTGTTCTACAAATATTGGAAATGCAAGTTAGGTTTTATCCTGCATTACCTATGTTCATGATAGGCTATCAAGTTTCATCCTCCATTCCAATTTTCAATTGCAATGTCTTCATGAAACTCAACATTAAGTGGTATAATTTTATCTGAAATGGTTAAGGGTGTCGGTGTGACTTCTGATGATTTCCTTGGCCAACTTTTGGTTCCTTTGAAATTAATGACACCTATTACCCCGGTCAGCTTGTTTAGGTTCCAAATTTTCAACAAACTGTAAAAGAATAAAATATGATATAGTAGTTCAGTTAGAATGAAAACTGGTCAGAAAATTATGGGAAATTAGACTAATAGTAACAACTTGACTTACCTTTTACCATCCACTACAAGATCTTGAAACAAACAATCTCGAGTAGGACGACCTGCATATCTTGCTCTGAAGACTGATCCATTAGGAAGTACTAGTTTCTTTAGGAATTTAAAATCATGATTTCCAAGCTTATCACTGTTATGCATCAAAAATGGAATCATTTCTCCCCTTCAATTTTTATAGTACTATTTTTAAAGGAAAACAATTGAGACCAAGAATTGTATCAGATATGATGCATTACCTAACATATACTACACAATCACCCATTGCTCTTGCTGCAGCATGAAACTTAAATGTCTCGTGCATACTCTGAAATAGAAACATTTTAGAGTCAACATGAAGCTACTAACTAACTCATTAGTATTTTTAGCAAGAAAGTTTGTAGAAGTTACAAGAACAACAACATTAGATACAAATCAGAAGAAAAATTGAAATTAAGAACAATTTAGGGTTTGAGAAAGAGAGATACCTAGGCGCGGTTATGGACAATTGTTGGAACTTATTTGTATCAAACTGAAATAGAGATGACTGAGACCAAAAACCCTAAAATCAGAGACAATTATTGGTAGTTGATAGAGATACATGAGTTGAGAGATACCCAGAAACCTAAATAAAAAACAAATGTTTTCCCCCTTCCTCCAATTAAGTGTAACGTTGGTATAATATTTTAGGGACGACGGTTCATCGACAGTCGCAACCCTCTTCCTCCAATTTCTCCAATTATGCGCACTGTAAAAGTTTTGGGGATGACAGTTCATAAACCTTCGTGGCTCCTGTTTCGCGTCATCAAGGAGGTCGGTTCCGACCGTCGCGGACCCTTGATTTTCATATGAGAAGAGTTTTATTTACAAAATATCATTTTATTTTGCATATTATATCTAAATAAATATATGAGATTTGACTTAGAAAAATAATATTAAATTTCTTTACTTTGTTTACAAAATTATTTTATTTTAACAGTAACAAATTTCAATTATTATTAATGAACTTGAATAGTTTTTTTTAATTATTAAATTTAAAATAATAATTTTTTAATTAATTTTAATATAAGCTTAATTTATTTGATATTTATTTAAAACAATAGAATTATTTAAAAATTTGTTAAATAAAATTTTAAGAAAAATACTTTTAAAAAATTATCATTTAAATTATATTTTAAAAAGTGAGAAATATACATATAATAATGTGTTTTAAAAAGTTATATAAAAAAATATTTATAATATATTAAAGTAAATTGAGTTTCCAGTTGAGGAGTCGATAAGGATTTTTTTATGAATTGGGGGAACAAATTTTTTCTTTTCATTTAGCACTAAATAAAAAAAATTATATAAAAAAAAATTTAAGTAAAAAATATAATAAACACAGTTTGATAACTGTCGTGACAACCGTTGCAATCTAGTTTCTAACTGTCGTGACAACCGTCGCAATCCCAAAATAAGGACGGTTTTGTGATAACTGTCGCAAAAAATCTGCGACAGTTGATCCTAACTGTTGTGGCAACCGTCGCAATCCAGGAATAAGGGCGGTTTTGTGATAACTGTCACAACTCAAGTGTCGTAAATCTCCTTTTTTCTTGTAGTGGTTGTTTTTGGCGAGACTTGTCTCGGCCTTCACTTTTTGTATTCAGGTGGAGTACCATTTGTACTCGATTAATTATATTTCTTGATTACAAAAAAATTTAAAATTGTTTTCTTTTGGAAATAATGGATTTAACTCCAACTCCTAGTAATTAGGGTTCAACATGTATTTTCATAAGATTTGCTCGGCGGTGGTGGCTAAATCTTTTACGAAATGAATTATAGAATTATTTGAGGAAGGTTGCTTGCCAAAATACTTGGCTTCTTCATTTCTGGTATTGATTCCGAAGCAGGAAGATCCGAACATCATAAATGACTCGTTTAATTTGTCTTATAGGATTTGTTTACATGATAGTGGCCAAATTATTAGCTGACAGAGTTAAAAAAGTTATGGACATCATTATTTACAATTCCCAGACAACTTTTATAAAGGGTCGTAATATTCTTGACGGCATGTTTATTTTAAACAAACTTGTTGACTATATTGAGAGAAGTAAGGGCAACACGATATTCTTAAATGTAGACTTTTCCAAGGCATACGATTGGGTGGAACAGGGATATCTCTAAACGGTCCTGGGTTACATGGGATTCGACGACAAATGGATGAAATGGATGAACGGAAGTGTAATGAACAATTACTTGTCCATTCTAGTTAATGGGAATCCCACTCGTGAATTCAAGGTTTCAAGAGGATTACGACAAAAGAGATAAGCACAAAAGACATTAACAACAAAAGAACTCTAGATATGATATAGTTATTGAAAATGAAAAACAATAATCATTTTGGACTATACTTTAAAATTGTAACAGAATTAAACCACCGATAATTATTTGGTGACTAATTGCAAAGTGGTGATTGGCAATGGTTTCGGTTCATCATTTTGGAAGTTAGTTTGGACGGGTAGAGGCCCCCTTTCGCGAATTTTTCCCAATGTTTTTGAGACATCTATTTTGCCGGATGTTTCTATTGTTGCAATGGGGGGCTGGGTGAAAGATCAATGGTTGTTGGGAGATTGTGGCTAGGGATGTCAACGGGTCGGGTCGGGTGCGGGTTTCACACTACCCAAACCCGCACCCGAAATCAACACCCGAACCCGAACCCAAACCCAAAGGTTATTCGGGTGGCAAAATAACACCCGCACCCACACCCGTTGGGTTCGGGTTTTTCCACCCAAACCCGAACCCGTAACAAAAACACAAAATTATTTTTTTTTCAAAAAATTTAATTAGTTTTCAATTATATATATATATATATATATATATATATATATATATATATATTACTTAGTTAATTAGAAGAAGGATTATAAGTTCTATTTACTACAATAATATTGTTGCTTACAAAATAAGATTTCAATTAAAATTTTGCATACAACAAGATATTTTGCACACCCCTAATTATAATTAAAATTAAGTTCTTCAATATCTTAACATTATAATTAAAATTAAATTCTACAATCTACAATTAAAATTAAAATTAAAGTATTCAATTAAAATTAAAATTAAAGTATACAATTAAAATTAAAATTAAAGTCTAAACGGGTGTAGTTTCGGGTTTCGGGTGTGGGTTTCACACTACCCAAACCCGCACCCGAAATATCGGGTGGCACCCGAACCCGAACCCAAACCCAGTCAAATCGGGTTTTCACCCGTTGACTCGGGTTCGGGTGCGGGTGGGGCCCGTGGGTTTGGGTATGCCTGCCATCCCTAATTGTGGCGTGAAACTGGAAGTGGGAGAAGCTGATGTTGGCGACGGATGTGTTATGGATTTACCTGCTACAACTGCTGACAGCAGGCTGTTTCCCCCCCATGTCCAGTCTGTAGCGAATTCCAGCGCCATGGAAGAGGGTAGAAAATCTGTGAATCAAATGTTTAGTATGAATACTTATGGTAATGTTGCGGTTTCGGTCACTGGTACTTTGAAGGATGTTATAGGTTCTTTGGGTTCTTGTTTTACTGTGGCAGGTTCGATATTGGTTGCAGATTGGTCAACAGAGACGTGTTCAGTTCCTAGGACAGTTTTAATTGATTGGTCTGCTGTAGTCACTGAGTTGGCATCCGAACACAAGGGTTTGCGGGAGCTGTTAGCAACGCTCCGTCCAAGTTTGGACGGGAAAGATGCATTATCGTGGAAGGGAGAGGAGCACGATAGTTTTTCGGTTAAATCCTATTATCGGTTAGCCTTTTTTCAGCATATCCCGTTTAGTCCCTTTAAATCGGTTTGACGAGGTTTTTGCGTTGGTGTGGAAAACAGTGGTTCCGTATGAAATCAAAGCGTTCGGGTGGCGGAGTTTCTTGAATAGATTACGTACGAAAGTTGCTTTGTCTTTTAGAGTTGTTTTCACGGTTGATAGTGATTTGATTTGTCTATTTTGTTTGACGGAGTTAGAATCCATCGACCACCTTTTGTGTAATTGTTATGTTGTGAGATTTGGTTGGAGGGACATATCGGATTAGTTGAATATTAAGTAGGATGTTGCTAGTGATACTAAGGAGAGTTTTTTTTGGCTTGGTTTGATATATGCAAATCTGAGAAATATGCGAAAGGAAAGGAAGGAGTCGTGTGGTTGACGGTTTGTTGGAACATTTGGTTGGCTAGGAATGACATCATCTTTTGCAACTGAAATTTGGAGATGGTCTTTTATGGGGGAAATTACTCATCCCAATTGCAACTTGTACGATTTTAATAAGGATCCCTGGTTCTTTCTATCTTAGTGTGATTGGTCTGTAATATCTTTTCACTACAAAAAAATTGGCAGATTACGACGGTTATTTTGGCAGATTACGACGGTTAAAACCGTCGTAATATGCAACCTCACGACGGTTACAACACTGTCGTAGAAACGTCCGTCGCGAGGCTGTATAACGTCGGTTTTCAAAACCGTCACACCAACCTTCGTTATCTCTCACGACGGGTAGGGAACTGACGTAATTTACATATTGCGACTGTTACAACCGTCGTAAATTTCCATTTGTATTTTTATTTTTATATTGATTACGACGTTACAACCGTCGTAAATTTCCATTTGTTATATTGATTACAACGGTTACAACCGTCGTAATTTTCTGTTCCATAGGTACATTTACAAGTAAATTCGTAGAAAATTTTCATTCCATAGATAAATCCGCCAGTATTTTATTTTTAAAATTAAAAAAAAATTGATTGTAAAAATATATACAAAATGGGACAGAAAATAACATATTCTTCATTCAACTAAACATATATATATATATATATATATATATATATATATATATATATATATATATATATATATATATATATATATATATATATATATATATATAATATATATCATAATTACAAAAAAAATGCAGCACCATGTTACTTTATAAAACTTATCGTATTACAATTACATTCAAATAAAAAATAATAAGCAACCTTGTGAATGGGTTTACTAGAAACACTTTGTAATAAACAGATCTAATGGGATAGCTAAATTCCTTCCGCAAGGTGTCACTGTCACCTTTAAGAGAGAGCAAAACACTGATAATTATCTCATAGTGACTACATCTATTTCGCCCCAAAGATATCTGTACGATATAAGCTTCAGGATGGCATCCACGCCAGTTGTGAGAATTGATTTTGATTCAATGAATAAAGATTCGACTGAACTTCCATGGTGGTGCGAACTTCCATGATACTATTGCAGTTTAAACATCTGGATGCGCTTCCGTATCAGTGGTAGAAAAACAATAAACAGAGTGAAATTTCAGAACCATCTATGAGCCCTAGTCACATTGTTGATTTTATCCAACTTAATAGGTCTTTTAAATCTCTTCTTCAAGTTTCTAAATTTCTTCATGGGATAAAATCAACTATTGTAAGTACCTATCATATGCTAACAAATTGGGTTAAAACAAACACAGAAGGCCTGAGTTCAAGCAGAAGACATTGTAATAAACATTCTATCTGCTGACATATCATATTGATGATGCACTTACACAATATGCTGCCCAATGGAAGACTTCATGCTACAGTTCTGCATCTAGTTTCCTCAATAGCTCATCAAGAAGCCTCTGAAAAAACACGTGTCTACGAAAAAACAGACCTATACTAATACCAACTAGCAAACATCCATAAGATGAAGAATATGTTATCCACAACTTTAACCTACTCTTCTTTGCCTGGAGCTCTGTTGTCTACAACCTCTGCTTTGTATCCTCAAGATGCATCCACTTTGTTGAAGACCATTTATTTCCTTTAATTACCGGGCAACCGCCTGAAAGCAAAGATTAGTGAATTAACTTCATCAATCATAATATCCAATGGAATTTTATATGAGTTTGAATAACATGGCTATAATATTTTCAACATAAGGTCCATCATACTCTATAAAACTTTATAGGAGAAGTGGAAATAGAGCATGGATGCATACAATTAAACATTAGCAGCATATATAAGGACCGTCAGAACCTAACTGTAGAGATATGACTCATGATTCAGGCAGTGTTGTCATTTATCAATGGCAGATGGCGGTCCATCGCCTAGAGCCAAAATCCTGCCATACCAGCCACTATGTAGCACATCATAGCCAATTATGGCAGATAAAGTCGCAATATCGGCCGATATTTATCATTGCAGCAAGCCCAAAAACCGCCACTGATATCCGTTATGGCCGATATTTGATAACACTTGACTCAAGGCGATCAAAAAACAAGTCACTCCATTCTCTACATATTTAAGAGTTAAACATCATTGAATGAGAACAAATATCAAGCTATCAATCATGTCGCTGCATATAATGTTTTAGAGCTACTTGGCATAAGCAACAATGTCAAGAGTTTAGATTTCGAAAAATTATGAAAAAGACACTCATTTGTGAAATCAAGTTGCATTCCACATCACCTTAAATTTAGTGTTTCACGAGAGGACCAACTACCGACATTAGCACATTAAGATATATTATCCCTTAATTAGAAATAATAACTTATCCAATATTTCTCACTAAGTACTTAAGAGGATCTTGAATAAGTGTTTATACGTAAAAAGTTTGGAGCATTTTGCCCACTACCTCAATATATGTGAAGCAACAAAAAGGTTTAGGAATGAATGGAAAGAGACAAACAGGTAAACATAGGTACCACACAAAAACTCGTACCTACTGGTATGAAGAAGTCCTTGGAATAAACCCCACCCTCCCCAAGCATCTACCATCTGCCATCTTGACAAATGTCTAAATAAATAAAAAATGGCAGTTATGATATCATAACCTTTTGTATTTATTGAGGGAAGGAGTGTTTATTGCAGGTCCAGCAAAAGGAATGTTGATGTTGGCATCAAGGAACTTCTCAGACAATAGACCACCCATTACTGTCCCATACCTGCATCACAATCTAATATACTCAGGGGGAAATTTTACTATAATCTCATTTTCGAGAATTATTTTGTGCTTAAATGATTTCTTTACGTTATTAGTTTGACTCCTGTAAGCTGAAAAAGCTCTGCCATTTTCTGTTGGGGACGCATATCAACGAGTGAATGTTGTACCTGTGAAGATACTTCAAAGAATCATGAACCAGTAGTAATTTAATATAACAAACTGATAGAAGAAAACTAAAGCAATTTGGTTTACCTGATTTCTCACAATGGGAATATCATTTTCGAGAATAATTTGTAATCTCTCAGTATCAAAATTGGTTAGAGCCAAAGTCTTGATTTTACCTGTACAAGGTTAATAACAGAAAGAGTTAGCTTAAACCAATAAATGGGAATTTGCTTGAGCTATTCATGAGCAAAACTAACCTTCTCCTTTCAAGTCTGTGAGGTGTTTTAGTGCATCAAGATATCCTGAATTTGAATAATCCCACCTAAATTCATTATAGATAGAGGAGAGTCGTCAGAAGAATCATAAACTTCAGAGAATCAGAATTAAATAACAAGAGGGAAAGATATTAAATACCAATGGAATTGAAGCATGTCCAAGGAAGTCACATCCATTCTCTTCCTTGACACATTAATGTTGTCTCTTACGAAGCTACTTATCATCTTAACAGGAGGTGGCACCCACTTAGTGAGACTGCATCAAATATTACAGTGGTTGAGGCAGTATGTTCTATGTTGTATGGTAATTTTATTGACAATCCAAACTTCCTGCATTTTCTCCAAGTAGAAAAAGACTAAAGAAAATAATATGAACCTCATAATCAACTCACCCTCTGACCTTTTCCAAATATTCTGGTGGACGCTCATGACGAACTCGATTGATGAAAATCCCATATAGATCTTCAGCTGGCCCATCTGCAAAACCAATAGAACACATACAACAAGTTATGGACCTTTAATCAGTAAGCCAGAAGTTAGATGTCCTATTTTTAAAGAAAATGCGCTCTATGACATTTTGTAATGAGCCTTCGTGTAACGTATTCTATAGCCTAAATGCAGAAGAATCTTTAGTAAGGACTCCTTACGACCTATAGTGAATGTGGGAAGTAGAATCTCGTCCAACAGACCTTTGCAGAACACCTCCAAGACTAACACATATTTTTCTAAATTGTGAAAATAATTGTTTATTTCCGTCAATCCAGATCTTCTTTTTTAAACGGCTATAGATAAGAAAGAGATGTTAATTGATAAAAATCAAAACTGCTACTGATAAGGATTCTCTTCCATTCAGCACTTACATTAATACTACAAATTTTCAAAAGCTTCGGACTACTCTTTTTTGCCAACTAATGATGCTTCGATTATAGACTCTTTCTGAATCATAACATTTAAATGCTAAAATCAACTTTAATAAAAAGGTTTCTTACCTGATTGACTCTTCAATTCTTCGACAACTTTTAATTTCTCTTTCGTTTTCTGCAGTTCATTTTGCAAAGCTTCTATGGTTTGTTTGGCTTCGTTATCTACAGTAAGTGTATTTACCATCCGCAGAACTTTCGTACTAGCGGAAGAAAAATCTCCATGACCCAACTATACAAGGAAAAACAATGTGTCAACAATCAAACTGAAATGAAAATCAAAACCTAGGCAGCTTGGGTGAACGAACAGAAAATACAGACATTAGAAATATAGGCCACTTAATATTTACATCATTCTTTATTAATGTATCACGGAAAACCGTAGGGGGGATCCTAGAAAGACATTCTTTGTGGTTCTTAGTCCTTAAAAAGTAACATTTATAGAAAGTGGTCAATTTATGAGGCAACTAAACTGAGTTTTTTAAAAATTGAACCATACGTAAATAATGTGATAAAAAGTGATGACCAAATCGTAGAATTTAAATCGAGCGTAAGTCAGCCTAACCGACCTGAAAGATCTTCTCTAGATTCTAATCCTCTAGTAGATGCATACCATTAACTTAAGTAGCAACCGAGTCTCAGAATCTCAACTTAGCTTAACTCAACTCTACAAAACCTCATCCTTTTATCTAAGATTTCTCAACTTCAACAGGTCATATAATTTGTTAATGCAAGCCTCTCAACAGCAAGGAAAGGCAATTCCTTTAGGCAAGGCGGGTTCATGGATTCAAACAATTAAAAAACAAGTAGAAACAACAAACAAAAGCAAAGTTGAATAGATATATCAGCCATATCAAAAGTGGTGAGTCCAACATTAGTGTATTTAAGCATAACATCAACAGCCTCATCCCTATCAATCCTTCCCCATCCACCACTACTCGTTTGCCACATTCCATTCACAACCCGACATATATCCAATGAATCCTTCCCATTACTGACCACAATCCGCCGCTTTTCTTCCTCCGTAGCCACACACCGACATGGTCTCAAACACTTATATCCTACTGGTATGAAGGTAAAGTCCGCAATTCTTTTTTCAATATTCTGGATAGTTTTGTCCTTTCCTCTCTTCAAAAACATTCCTGAACTAGTTCGAACCCTACAAGCAGGGGATATATCAAGAGTAATACATTACCACTATACACTATTCTAAAAAATATGATCTAAAATTATTGGAATCAATACAAAAAAAAACAACCAAAGACAAACCTGCTTTCTGTACTCTTTCCCGTCTTGCTATCAACAACACTTGATTTTTCCATGAAAGGCTTGGCAAGATTGATCATGTACTCAAAATGTCACTTCTAAAATGAGATCCATCAATCTCCTATGTGGTGTCATTTTTTGTACTAAAGACAAATCCCTAGACTCACCAGATATTATATCTTAATAAGGAGCCCGAGAACTTTGGTCTATGGTTGCAAGCAAAAATGAATTTTATGTACAAAATGGTTTGGCAGAACATTTGTTCTACAAATATTGGAAATGCAAGTTAGGTTTTATCCTGCATTACCTATGTTCATGATAGGCTATCAAGTTTCATCCTCCATTCCAATTTTCAATTGCAATGTCTTCATGAAACTCAACATTAAGTGGTATAATTTTATCTGAAATGGTTAAGGGTGTCGGTGTGACTTCTGATGATTTCCTTGGCCAACTTTTGGTTCCTTTGAAATTAATGACACCTATTACCCCGGTCAGCTTGTTTAGGTTCCAAATTTTCAACAAACTGTAAAAGAATAAAATATGATATAGTAGTTCAGTTAGAATGAAAACTGGTCAGAAAATTATGGGAAATTAGACTAATAGTAACAACTTGACTTACCTTTTACCATCCACTACAAGATCTTGAAACAAACAATCTCGAGTAGGACGACCTGCATATCTTGCTCTGAAGACTGATCCATTAGGAAGTACTAGTTTCTTTAGGAATTTAAAATCATGATTTCCAAGCTTATCACTGTTATGCATCAAAAATGGAATCATTTCTCCCCTTCAATTTTTATAGTACTATTTTTAAAGGAAAACAATTGAGACCAAGAATTGTATCAGATATGATGCATTACCTAACATATACTACACAATCACCCATTGCTCTTGCTGCAGCATGAAACTTAAATGTCTCGTGCATACTCTGAAATAGAAACATTTTAGAGTCAACATGAAGCTACTAACTAACTCATTAGTATTTTTAGCAAGAAAGTTTGTAGAAGTTACAAGAACAACAACATTAGATACAAATCAGAAGAAAAATTGAAATTAAGAACAATTTAGGGTTTGAGAAAGAGAGATACCTAGGCGCGGTTATGGACAATTGTTGGAACTTATTTGTATCAAACTGAAATAGAGATGACTGAGACCAAAAACCCTAAAATCAGAGACAATTATTGGTAGTTGATAGAGATACATGAGTTGAGAGATACCCAGAAACCTAAATAAAAAACAAATGTTTTCCCCCTTCCTCCAATTAAGTGTAACGTTGGTATAATATTTTAGGGACGACGGTTCATCGACAGTCGCAACCCTCTTCCTCCAATTTCTCCAATTATGCGCACTGTAAAAGTTTTGGGGATGACAGTTCATAAACCTTCGTGGCTCCTGTTTCGCGTCATCAAGGAGGTCGGTTCCGACCGTCGCGGACCCTTGATTTTCATATGAGAAGAGTTTTATTTACAAAATATCATTTTATTTTGCATATTATATCTAAATAAATATATGAGATTTGACTTAGAAAAATAATATTAAATTTCTTTACTTTGTTTACAAAATTATTTTATTTTAACAGTAACAAATTTCAATTATTATTAATGAACTTGAATAGTTTTTTTTAATTATTAAATTTAAAATAATAATTTTTTAATTAATTTTAATATAAGCTTAATTTATTTGATATTTATTTAAAACAATAGAATTATTTAAAAATTTGTTAAATAAAATTTTAAGAAAAATACTTTTAAAAAATTATCATTTAAATTATATTTTAAAAAGTGAGAAATATACATATAATAATGTGTTTTAAAAAGTTATATAAAAAAATATTTATAATATATTAAAGTAAATTGAGTTTCCAGTTGAGGAGTCGATAAGGATTTTTTTATGAATTGGGGGAACAAATTTTTTCTTTTCATTTAGCACTAAATAAAAAAAATTATATAAAAAAAAATTTAAGTAAAAAATATAATAAACACAGTTTGATAACTGTCGTGACAACCGTTGCAATCTAGTTTCTAACTGTCGTGACAACCGTCGCAATCCCAAAATAAGGACGGTTTTGTGATAACTGTCGCAAAAAATCTGCGACAGTTGATCCTAACTGTTGTGGCAACCGTCGCAATCCAGGAATAAGGGCGGTTTTGTGATAACTGTCACAACTCAAGTGTCGTAAATCTCCTTTTTTCTTGTAGTGGTTGTTTTTGGCGAGACTTGTCTCGGCCTTCACTTTTTGTATTCAGGTGGAGTACCATTTGTACTCGATTAATTATATTTCTTGATTACAAAAAAATTTAAAATTGTTTTCTTTTGGAAATAATGGATTTAACTCCAACTCCTAGTAATTAGGGTTCAACATGTATTTTCATAAGATTTGCTCGGCGGTGGTGGCTAAATCTTTTACGAAATGAATTATAGAATTATTTGAGGAAGGTTGCTTGCCAAAATACTTGGCTTCTTCATTTCTGGTATTGATTCCGAAGCAGGAAGATCCGAACATCATAAATGACTCGTTTAATTTGTCTTATAGGATTTGTTTACATGATAGTGGCCAAATTATTAGCTGACAGAGTTAAAAAAGTTATGGACATCATTATTTACAATTCCCAGACAACTTTTATAAAGGGTCGTAATATTCTTGACGGCATGTTTATTTTAAACAAACTTGTTGACTATATTGAGAGAAGTAAGGGCAACACGATATTCTTAAATGTAGACTTTTCCAAGGCATACGATTGGGTGGAACAGGGATATCTCTAAACGGTCCTGGGTTACATGGGATTCGACGACAAATGGATGAAATGGATGAACGGAAGTGTAATGAACAATTACTTGTCCATTCTAGTTAATGGGAATCCCACTCGTGAATTCAAGGTTTCAAGAGGATTACGACAAGGTGATTCACTTTCACTTTTTCTTTTCGCGATTGCTGCGGAAGGCTTATCTATTTTAATGAAAAGAGCAGTGGCAGACTAAATGTTTCAGTGTTGTAGGATCGGTGCAAATGTGTCGTATAGTTTGCTACAATATGAAGACGATACGATAATTGTCGTGTAAGGACCATATAGTAACTTACACTACTAGAAAATTCGCTTTTATTGACCGAAAAACTATAAAATCGGTCACTATAACAATTAGCGACCAATAAAGCGACTACTAATTCTCAGTTGGTAAAATGTTAGTCACTAATCTATAGCAACCGATTTTTGTAACCAATTTTAGTGACCGGTTTCAATTAATTAAAATAAAATAAAAAGTTTTGCCACAGTCAAGAATCAAACTGATTCCCTTACATTTGTAAAATTTATACATGACCGCTAGACTATTATGTTTTAGATGTATATTTTTTTTAAGAATGTATGTATTATAAACGAAATTTAAATTTTAAATATTATTAAAAGAAATTATTAAACTAATTATCATTTAAATTATATTTTCTTAATTAATAAATTAGTATAAATATATATTTTATTTGTTAAAATAATAAATAAAAAATATGAAACTTTCACTATATAATAAAAATTGAAAAGGAATTAAAATAATAGTGACCGAATTTTTGGTCACTAATTCGGTCACTTAAATTTTTTATAAGTTAATTTTTTATACAAATTCTATTTGAGACTAAAAATAATGGTCACAAAATTTCAGTCACTAATTCGTTGGTTAATTTTATTTAGTGATCGATTTAGTGACCTTTAAAATTTTATTAACTTGATGTCCAATTTTTGTGGCTAATTCGGTGACTATGGTGACCGAAAATTTATAGACACTAATTCGGTCACTAAAAGCGATATTTCTTATGGGCCATTAAATCAATTCTTAAAGGTTTTCAACTTGTTTCTGCTTTGGAGATTAACTATAACAAAAGTGCATTGTACGAAATTGGAACAGATAATTATTTTATAAGATGTCCATCAAAGTCGATCACATACTAACATCGATTCAAAGATGTTTTCTTTGGAATGGTTCTCCGAACAAAAAAGGTATTAGTTGGATTTAATGGGATGAGGTTTGCAAGACTAAAGAAGACGGTGGTCTTGGCATCAAGAATATTCAATTATTTAACATTGCATTGATGACAAAAAGGGTGTGGAGTTTATTACAATAAAAAAAAGCTTAGGGACATGTATCTTGGTCGGTCGATATCAAAACCATATTCATTCATTCATGTATGGATTGCTATCCAATTATTCGGTGCATGCATCTATATCGTGGAATGAACTTTTCGTCGTGATAAAATGCTACAGTGAAAATACGTTTTATATAATATCCATTACAATATTAGGAATGGCAATGAGGCAATGTTCTGGATGTCAAAATAGAAGGGTCAATATTTGTTTGTGCCTTTATATCTGGCTTTGTGGGATAAACGTGATAACCAATACATAAACGTGAAGGATTTTGTTGTTTGGGAAAATAATGCCTGGTTCCGGAATGTAGGGCTTGATGCCCAGGACTTGGAGGAGGAGCTGCTGGCATAGCGGACATAAATTTCCGGGTTGATAGTAGATGCGGTTTTGACAGAAGATCATAAGGATGTCGCTTCTTGGATGGGCTGCCCAGGACTCGGAGAAGAATCCTTGAAAGTGCTCTATTTCTATAATTTCTATGCATGCTTGAATATCTGCTTCCTATAATATTTGAATGATTGCATGCATATGTTTGTGTGATCAGGAATAATTTTTGTGTGATCAGGAATAATCAATCATAAGAAACCACACAACCCAAATAACCCAAATAATCAAAGATTTCCATAAATCACAAACCCTAAAATATGAAGAATAAATAGAAAACCCAAAATATAAATACAAGAAATTATAGAAGAGAAAAGACAATATAGTTTAGAGAAATATAGAGAGTTACTAGTTCAATGTAGAAAAGTAGATAACGGTGGTGAACGAAAGAAAAAATAAGAAAAGGAAAAAGGATTGGGAGTTTGATTATGTACATCTTTGTCGAAGATCACTGAACGGAGGTCGTGTTGAACGGTGAACGGAGGTCGTCGGAAATTGTTGATGAACTGAGGCGTCGAAAGTTGTTGGTGAAAGTCGATCGTGGATAAGGAACGTAAAAAAATGAAAGAGGGGGTGTGAGAAATTAAAAGATTGATAAAAATCAGGTTAGAGAAATATTTTTTCTATATTAAAAAAAGGGGGAAATGTTAAAAAAAATGGGGGAAATTTTTGTTGGTAAATTTTATTTTACCTTTAGAACTAATAAACACTAATTATAAAATTAAAATTTAAAAATACATTAGCATTAGAAGTTGTTGATGCTATTTTAAAATTAAATTATAAAATAATTAGCATCAACAAATATATTGTATAACGTCTAATTCTATAGACTTAATTTATGTAAAAAAAATTACATAAAAAAGTATTTGTGTTTGAATATTTGGATGCTAAATAGACGCTATTAGCATCAAATATTGGTTAGTGCAAATTTTTTTGAAGCTAAATCAAACTTTTCTTGTAATGGGAACCTTGGGTTCTTAGATGGAACTGCCAAATTAGAAAACATTCTATTCATTAAAAAAATAGGGTTAATAGTCATTTACCCCCTGCAATATAGACAAGTTTTTATTTATACCCTTTAAAAAAATAATTTTGGATTATCCCATGAATTTTTTGGATACCCCTAACCGTGTAAAAATCAGGGGGTAAATCAAAAAAATATATTTTACTGGCGGTAATTTCTTAAAAGGGGTAAGTAAAAAAAACGCCTATATTGTAGGGGGTAAATGACTATTAACCTAAAAAACACAAACAAGTGAAGCAATCAAGCAAAACATATAGCCCCATACCATTTCTGACTGTACTTGTTGTGACTTCTCCCACAGTTTCAATTTTTTCTCCTATTTGCAAAAGGAAATGAATGAATTGTTAAGTAAAAGCGAACTACGCCGTTTGCCCAATTCCTACTTAATTTTACCTATATTAGGCTCTCCTTAGCTTCTTGGACATCATCTTCACTACATCCCTCAACTTATGTTGCAGGTTTAACTAATAAGAAAATACGATCCAAATATACTAAAACAGGATCTTGGCCAAGCCTACTCCATGGAACCTTGAGAAAATACAATACATCAAATTTGACCACCACTTATAGAGAAAGGAATATGCTACATAAATAGTCTGGTCATATGTGTCTGTAGTCATTAGGTATGAATACTCAGAATAGAAATAGGGATGATTTATTGAAATGTATTTGATTTCAACAAAATCAATTAATTTATTTAAAGAATCAAAATTATTGGTAAAAGCAAGAATTTGGATAACTTCTTGAAACATAATGACTATATAAGATGTGCTTGGCCGATTATTTCAAGAGAAGAGGTAAGAATGCTTATAAGCAAGATATAATATTTTTGGTACAAGTTTATATGTGTTTAAATTTGATAGAATTCTAGCTTAATTCAGGCATCAATGAAAGTTTCCGTCGGAAAAACTAGAGTATTTTCGTTAATGACAAAAAAACTAGATACAAGATTTTTGGTACAAGTTTATAAGTTTTTAAATTTCATAGAACTATAGTTTAACTCAGGCATCAATGAAAGTTTACCGCTAAGCTTGATTTTCCATCCCTGCTCAGGTATCCTAACTGTATAACTGATAATCTTTACCCTTTATTTTTGGCTTAAACTCCTAGCCTTAGGGCTAGGGACCTTGGCTTTGGGTGATTTTTGAGGTTTTTCTATGCTGGAACCTTTGAATGCCTTGGATGGTGTTATTCTTCAATTTAAACTTTAACTATTTATCGTTTTAAGTCTTGGTGTTAAGGATGTCAAACCGATAATGGATACAAGTAAGAAGAAATTAGAGAAACAATAATACTAGGATGTCTATCTGGAAGGAAAATAGTGGTAGGGGAATAAGGGTTGATGTTGTAGAATCATCCTTCTTTTTCACCGAATACCCATAATCTTTTTTTGAAAAGGATATGGCGGGGTTTTTTCAAGGAGTTTGGGGTGTTGAAAGAAGTCTTTATCCCAACAAAGAGAGATAAGTGGGGAAGAAGGTATGGATTCACGAGATTTCGAGATGCGACTAATGTTAGAACTCTTGCTGCCAAGCTTGATAGCAATCAAATTCTTGGCAATAAAATTCATGCAAGTTGTCGCTCCCTGGATTTCCATCCTGGTACAAACGCGAAAGTGGCGCGGAAAGAGGTTAGAGTCGCCAGCCATGCATTTTTATCCCAAAGGAACGGGAATGGTAATGTTGCACAAACCAGAAGAAAATAAAGGAAGGACAAAGGTCCTGCGAACCAAAGAATCTGAGTTCGGGAGTCAGTTACGACCTGGGAAGGTATTAGCACCCCAGATCGTCCGTCGTACCCGACAGGATCCACGCTTGCAAAGAAAATCTCCTTCAAAGGGTGAAGAAATGAAAGCTGCTGCAAAGAAAAAGAACTGATCTGGAAAAGAAAGAAAATAAAAGGGAGCTGAAAAAGAAATGAAAAGGAAAAATGTAGGGAAAATAAAGATTGTGCTCGAACTGGCCCTACCCAGCTGCCTACGTACCTCATCTGGACAATGAGGATCAGAGACGCCGTAGTTCCCCTAACTAGGGGTGGAAAAAGATTGCTTGTGTCTTAAGGCTTGAACTGCCTATGTCAATGCTCAGGTGTTGTAGGCTCAGAAGACGAGTGCGTAACCGTCTTGCAAAATGACAAGTAGGAGCAAGTTCGCGTACGGAGCAAAGGTGATGAGAAAAGAAGTCCCGAAGGAGACGCTTATTGTTTGTTTGAGTTTTTTATGAGCTTTTATTTGGTGTGGCACAAGAGAATGAACTCAAGCTCTTTTCCATGGAATGTGTACTTGTTACTACATTCCAAGATGGAATAATAGAACAAGCACACCAAGTAAGGAGAATTTATCCAAGACTTGTTTCCAAGGTCAAGGGCCTAAATTCATTGACATGTTGAATTTATTAGATGTTTTAGTGATTAAAAATGAAGAAATATTTTTTAGGGTTTTTCTTGATGAAGATGACCTCATGATCCGACTTGTGCATCATGCTAGACAAATGCACTATTCCAAGATGGAATGAATACATATGCCCCATGGAATAAGGCTATTACACAAGAAGTCACTTCTTTCTTTATTAATGTGTTTTAGGGTTTTGTTTTGAGATGAGAAGAGAAAGAGCCAAAGGAGCAAAAGGCAAAAATCTAATGGAGAAAGACTAAGCCTAATATTAGCATGTAAAAAGTGGTCCTAAGGTTAGTGAGGTTTCAACTATCCTAATAGAAAAGAAGAACCAAAGAGGAGCAAAAGAGAGGAAAAGAAAGCTAGCAAGCAACTTACTCCTCTAAAGGAGATAAGTTGCTCCTAAAGGGGGAAGAAAAGAGTTGCATCACATGATGGCATAAGGCACATCAAAAACACAAAGAGAAAGCAACTTAAAAAAGAAAGGATGAAGAGTTGAAATGTGGATAAACATCCATACTTCTCTTACCATGAGCCCCTGTAAGTGTTAGCAAAATCCGGCACATGTTCATCAACAAAACTCAAGGAAATGGCATGCTCAAAGCTTACATCAACAAAGATTATACAACATGCCAAAATCACCCTAAACAATCATATTCAATGATCATATAATGATCCATGGCAATTAAAACAAGTAAGGGGATCAAACAAGCTCAAAATAGCTCCAAAATGGCATTCTGCATCAGTGTTAACCGGTTAACCAAAGCGTTAACTGGTTAACCAGTTCAAACCTGCAGAAAAACAGCACAGAAACATGTGCATTAACCGGTTAACCAAAGCGTTAACCTGTTAACACTGTAAAAACAGCAACAATTCCTGCAGAAAATCAGCTCAAACCAGCTTATCCAAATAATCTCACACCAGACCATCAATCAATTATGCATGAAATAAATGGATCAATTCACATTAATTAACATCATTAAGCTCATGAACATTAGCACACGGATCCGGCTACGAATCAACCAATCAATTCAAGCAACACAAGCAAATACACTAAAATAAGACTTGCTCTGTTTTATTATTTCTTGGATAATGCATGTGATGCGCTCGGCCTACACTAAAATCCTCCATATGGTAAAGTCCCCCTCTCTTAGTACCATGCCCAATGATCTCCTTTGTGAGAATATCCTGAATGAAATAGAAAGATGGACAAAATAGCACAACACAATTCAAGTCTTTTGTAACTCGACTCACTGACAGCAACTTATGAGATAGAGAGGGAACAAGTAATGTATTTTAAAGCAAAAGGGATGGTGATAATGTCACAGTTCCAGCCCCTGTTGTAACACCCCAAAATTTGCCCTCATATTTATCACCATCTAGCTGACTTTATGCCTCTCATTCTTCAAATATCTTTCATCAAGTCATAGCTTGTGTTTGATGCGCCACATCCAGGTCGTTAGCATTCACAGTCAGGCGTTTCATATATGGGATCATGTATTTTCTTGTCATTCTCATCAACGTAACTCAGGGATACTATCGCTTCATTGAAGGCCATGAGATTATAAATATATGACGAAGGTTCTGGGGCGCACTTATTGTTCTAGTTCAGGGATTTTCCGAGACATTCGTTCAAAATCTTTGGTCGTCAAGTTATGACATATTTGTGAAGCAAGACGTTCTTCCTGGCGGGATTATTTTGTTCAAAATTGCTTGGACAAATATTGTTTGTCGTTCAAACGAAAATGGTTTGTTTCATATACGAGTTAATTTGGACGCAAGGATTCAGATGAGGTTAAGATCCATTTTGGGCATACAAGATTAAAAAGCCCGCCTGGGGTTAATTCCATATGATTTATGCCCCAAAAAGAAAAGGGTACTTCATAAATGTCCCAAACCTCATTTTAAGACCAAGTTTCTAATCATTTTTATTAACCATGACCCACCTTCTTATATATACTTCAAGACCATTTACCAAATTCCCAGTTAAATTTATTTTTTTGAATTCGCTCATAAGTCCAGATCCATTCAATCATAATGGTTTATTAAACTATACCAATTTGTACCTATCTTTTAAGACCAATATCTAATAAACCAAATCCTTATTCCATAATTTCAAGGCCATTTTAAAACCATTATTATCCATTTCCAAAAACTATTTCTAACATTCATTTTCATCAAATTCCTCCATTTTTTCATTACAATCAAATTTAATTATCCAAATCCATTTTTTGGTCCAATTCATTTTATTTGTCCGTACTATAATCCCTAAATCATTTTTGTTTAAATCCAAAATCCCTTTTGTTATTTAAGCCTAAGCCCATTTAAAATCATAACCTTTCAAATTCTGAAGTTAATTCATTTTTCAAGGCCCATAAGAGAAGTGAATATGTTTGTAAAATTTTGGTCCAAGTTTGCAAGAACTACGAGATTGAGCCAGCCATTGAAGCTCAGAATTCCAATTATAGGCCAAGATTATCACTTGAGGTATATTGAGTTTGGGTTGTATGAAAAATCAATTCAGAAAATTAATTAAACTTCATTTGGGAGAATACATTTACAAAACCATGACAAAATCCTAACAGAAAAAAAATCTAGAAAAAGTGCAAAAAAAGGTTTCCATCAATCGGCAACTTCAAATTCTCGTTCGGCAGCTTCAAATTCACCATGCGGCGACAAACTTTCATCATTCTAATGTTCTTCTTACTCGGAAAAAAAACTTTATGAATTCATCATCATCATCAATACCCGTGAGCCTCTTCAAACTCCAATGATCATGTATCTTCATAAATCACATAGAAAAAAGAAACTCAATTCAGTGATTAAAAAAGGAAAATTGGTTAGAACAGAGATACATCAGAAGCTAAAAGAGAAGAGGAAGAGGATTGAAAAAAAATTCAGTTATAACAAACTCTAACAAATTCAAACAGAAAGGTAACAGATTCTTTACCTGATAAATCACCATCTATCTTCTATAAAATGAAAAAGATTGCTGCAGTGAGAGGGTCTTCTCTGAATTTTCAATTTTTGTTTCCTCAAATTCATTCTTTTTGATCCCTCTTCTTCATCTACCACCACTCTCAACTCTCAGATTCACTTCTTCAATCTTCTTCCTCCCATTCATCTCTCTCAAATACTTTTTCGCCAAACCTTCATCAATCTCTTCATCATCATATTTACTTCTCCATGAATGTTTCTCCCAATCACTCTTCACCCTCATCAATTGACCTGTAAGAAAATCCAGACTTGCAGGCCGATCCAAGAATCGGCAATCGCAATACAGAGCATAAGGCAAAGAATTACAAAGAAGGGAAAAAGGAGAATAATTTACAGACTAAAGAGAACAAGAAGCCGAATCACCTGCGAAGTCGACGATAAACTCTTCACAGTAACAGTGAGAAACCAACATTGCTCGAAGATTCCAAGAACTTAGTGTCACCAACTTCAACAACCATCACAAAGTTTCTTCAAATCACCTTCAATATCATAACAAAAGGGCCTGAATTCCTCCATTATCATTGCTGCAAAACTCGCAGCATAAATAGCTTACAACGAGTTGTGTCGCTTTCCAAAGAACATCACCATCACCAACAGCAACAACATCGTCAGAATTAGAACTTCCCATTCCAGCTTCTTGAGAAAAAAGAAGACCAACAAGAAGAAGCTTCATGTTCAACCTCTTCACCATATCCTTCTCTAGCAATCTCGCCTTCAGAACCAGCGGCAGCAACACCAATAACCTCCGACCCCGGAAGCAAAATACCGCCTCCCAAAAGAACCTCCACCAAAGACCGTCGCACCAAAGTAGAAGGCCGTGGCCGCCGCATCTGCTGCTAGAGTTTTCCAATTAACACGCAAACTCAGCCATAAATCCGATGGAGAAACCATCGAGTGGATCCTCCAACAAGCTGAACCCGTCGTTGTAGCCGCTACTGGTACAGGAACTATTCCTGCTAACTTCACCTCTCTCAACATCTCACTTCATATCTCAGGCTCTTCCATCTCTGTTCCATCTCAGCAAAGATCTTCTTACTTCAACCCCAACTTTTCACTTCAGCAACGAAGAATTCTTTTCCCTGGAATTAGTTTATCTTCTTCGGATAACAGTAGCAACAACCTACATCAACATCACAACAACAAATCAATTCAATAAGATTTCGTAAGCCTCGCAATACACAACCAAGAATTGAAGATGAACACACAAAGGTGATTACCTTACACCTGAGAAAAATTCCGGGGCCTCTTCTTCTGCCTTCAGTATCGACATTGAAGTCTTCTTGTGGTATGGTCTGGCTCGCGCGATCGTTGACGAATTTGGAGGTTGCAAGATGATATGGTTTAGTTTCGCGAAGAAGAAAGGGTGGTTCTGATGATGACACAGCGAGACTGGCAGGAGAGAGAATCGGCGCGGCGGCCGTTAGGGTTTTAGAGAGGGGGAAAGTTGTTTGGGAGAAGAAGAAAGGAATGAGCAAGAAGAAGAAATGTGTTGGTGAGAGATGAAGAGCAAGGCGCCGTTTCAGATAGGGAGGCTAGGGTTTCGACGGACGAATTTTTGAGAGAGATGAGAGGAAGAAGAAGGGAGGTGAGACGGCGCAAGAAGAAAAGGGGCTAGGGTTTGTAAAAGGGGAAAGAGGGAGAGTGTATTTTGTAAGTTTTGTTTTGTTCTTAATTTATGAAGTTATGAATTCTGACTATGTTTATTAGATTAGTTAACGAAAATTCCTAATTAACTACACAATTAAAAGCTAATAAAAGTCATTAAATCTTCCACCACCCTTTCTTAATTTGGTAGAGATAAGGTCCTTTGGGGTGGTCCACTCCGGCGGTGACAAGTTTCACCGTCTAGTTGGACCACCGAATCCAATCACATGCAGACCACCCCACTGTAAGAACGATGCACCATCAGGCCTTCTGGCGTATTGGGCTTTGTCCTCTTACTATCAACACCCCATGCACAAGCCCAACTAGTTTTCAACTTAAGAAACATTTTTATTCTCACCCCCTTTCTATTCTTCTATTCTTTTTAATTTCTATTTTATATACCTTTTGATTTAATTCCATAAAAAATACGAAAAATTAATAATAAAAATCCATAAAAATTATGGTAGAATATTAAGAAATTTTAGAAATATTCCCAATTTTTATTTTCTGAATTTAACCATTTTTCGATTTAATTTCGATTTTTCATTTTATTTGATTTATATTGAATTCCTTTATAAAGACATAAATTTGTACAATTTATTTCTGCCACTTCCCATAACATTTTTTGCCCATTCTTTTTGTTATGATTAGAGGACAAATTAAAGTACCTATAATATTTTTGGTGTATTTGTTAGGACATTTTTTCTACTGTTTTGGTAGTGTGATTTGTATGAATTTGTGATTAAACCTTAGATAGATTTAGGTGATCATTTGACATTGTTAGGATTAGAATTTTTAAGATATTTTTTAACACAATGATAAAATCAGGTTAGAGACCCTAGGGAATTAATTTCATTTTTTTTTCATGACTTTTGATATTTTTTTCATTTTAATTCATTTCCATCATGTTATTGCATATTCATGATTCATGTCATTCACTAACTATTCTCTTTTTGTGCAAGGTATCTTCCGAGAATTTGCTTATGGACTTGGATATTTTTGTGCCTCAATTATGTTTGTGTGCTTTATGATGTAATAGCTTAGAACTTGTATGCTTTTATAGTTTCTATAATTAGGATAGAAAAGATAAAACAAATCGATAGAAAACCAAAAATCTCAAAAAAATAAATAAGACTCGATCCAACGTCGAGTAAATTTTCAAATAAACAAATAAAGTTGCATGTGACTTTAGGGTTCCCCGATTACCATCGTTCCACTCCATTCAACCAAAAGCAAGCCTTGTGTGTTACACACCATAAGTCGTGCATCTCAGCACCACGCAATCGACCCACCCGATCCATTGTTTCATCCCATGTACATTTCATTCACGTTTTTACCCACCATGACTTAGGAGGACCATATTGTTCACTATTAATTCTCTTGTACTTGCATTTGTAGTTTAATATCTCTTAGGTAGATTTAATCTCAAACCTCACTAACCATAGGTTATCCATGAATTCAACTAACTTAGGGTAAGTCTAGTTTCCCTTAGAAGTTTTCCTTTTATAACTTGAGTCTCACTTCTCATCTTAAAAGAAAATCAAAAACACTTAATAAAGGAAAAGGTATACAATGCGCCACGAGCCTTAAGCTATACGGGAAATGATTAGTGGAGGTCTCCTTCACTCTTCTAGGATGCTTTACAAACGTTCCATTGGGGGCGACCTTGGAAAGTATTCGCTCCTGTATCATAGTCTTTAGTGTTGTGCATACGAAAAACACAAAAACACTTCTTCTAAAAAACAACAAACCAAGAAGTCACGTCTTCTCATCTCATCTCATAATCTTTGCGGATGAGCATGACTTGTCTCGACAGTTCAAGCAGCAATACGGTAAACACCCTCGAGTCAGAGCCGGTAACACCTGAGCTAGAGCTATGGCAACGTCATCCTAAAAATCACAAACGAGTTTCAGCCTTAGTTAGACGAACTACGGCGTCTCTGATCCTCATTTATCCCGATGAGGTACGTAGGCAGTGGGGTAGGGCCCATTCGAGAACAATCTTTCTTTTTCCCTATATTTTCCCCCTTTATTCCCAGTTGTCAATTCCATTTCTTTTCTCAGTCTCATTTCATTCCAGATAGCCATTCTTTCATTTGAACAGCATATTACTTCTCACCCTTTGAAAACAGACTTATAAGCGTGGATCCCGTCGGGTACGGCGGACGAATTGGGATGCTAATACCTTCTCAATTCGTAACCGACTTCCGGACCCAGATCTTTGGTTCGCAAGGCCTCGTCCTTTTCCTTCTCCCTTAGGTTTGTGCAACATTACCTTTCCCATTCCTTCGGGATAAAAATGTCTGGCTGGTGACTCTAACTTTTCCGCGCCACTTTCGCGTTTGTACTAGGATGAAAATCCCGGGAGCCACACCTGTTACTGAGGATAAACCACCATTCGCGTTTGCAATACTTGAGTGCTGAGGGGCTGAACGTTCAGAAAAATCCACAGCATTAAACGTCATATAATTCATTGCTCCAGAATCAAGTATCCATGCATTAGAGGCATCATCATGATTAGATAAAATTAGAATATTACCTTCAGTGGTGTGGGAACTTGATTTCAGAATGAGGGAAAGATGTGGTTCGGCAGTAGCTACTGCATTTTTTCCCGGGTTGCTATCAGTTGTATCGCGATGCTTTCTAAAATTCTGTCCACCAATCTGGATAGCCATGAAGCTTAAAATAGGTCTCATAAGTATGTTTGTTACCTCCACAATGATAACACTTAGTGCCATCAAATGATTATTTATGTTAGGATTGAGAGAATATCTTGCTGCTCTGTAATTTGAGACCCTTAGATGCGAGAACTGCTCTAGATACTTCAATGGAGTTGTTTGTCATCACTTCCTGACGAAGTGCTTCCCTACTAACATGTGCATATGCTTACTCCACTATTGGAAATGGTTTCATTTGTAAAACATCGCTTCTGATATTATCTAAGTGGTCATCAAGTCCATCCAAAATACCATACACTCGTTATTCTTGGACAAGTGTATTGTAGTGTTGGATATCAACTTGACATGTCATCGGATTTGGACGACGAAAATCTATCTCACGCCAAAGCCCTTGGAGATCGTTATAATATTTTTCAAGAGAACCACTGACTTGTATAAGACGTGTCACCCGTCGCCTAAGGTCATACACCTGCGAGGTATCACTACCATCAAAGTATGTGGTCACAATTGCATCCCACACCAGCTTGGCAGTGGCGAATCGAATAAAGTTGCCGATTAGAGAATAGTCCATTGAGTTGATTATCCATCCCTAACAATCGCGTTGTTGGTCTGCCAATGTCGAAAAGTAAGGTCTATTTGAGGGGATTTTGGAAGATCCAATTTGATATATTCCAGCTTCTCTTTGCTGGAGATATACATCTCGACAACCTGGGACCAAAGGGGATAGTTGTTTCCATCTAACTTGATGCCAATCGGTGCCACTATTTGGTCAAAACTAATCTTTGACGGGGCTGAAGCACGGTTTAGAACATCCGTCATATTCGTCGTTAACTCTGCAAGAATAGAAGACGAGGTAGGGCCATATGCGATTGAATCTGAGTTGGCCATGAAAGACGGATGGAATGTGTTATCGTAGGTCAGGGTTAAGACCTGGGGGCTGATACCTTGTTTAACAGATATGTTAATTTTATATTATTTTATTTTTGTGTGTATCTTATACTAGAGGAATAGGTTATACTTATATACATGGAAAACCTTATTTCTAAGTATGACCAAATTAGAATAATTAACAAATAATAACTATATTCTTATTATAATTCCTAAAATCATGTTGACAGCTAACGCAAACAATTTGTCATCTTCCACTTATCCTACAGTTAACAAGAACAAAAATACTGAAATTAAGTGAAAAGCAAATGGACACCATCCAAGGTCTTCAAAGGTTCCATCATAGGACATTGGAAACATAGATCAAAATTCAATTCACTCTTAATAAAATATTTCCCGCACATTTCTTACTCTGCCCATTTGTGGAAAAAAAAAACCTAAAAAGACAAGAAAAGCTCTCTCACACTACTCAATTTCAAGAAAGCATCCCTAAATCAACTCTTCCTCCTTCAATTTTAGATTAACTCATATATGTTAATCAATTCTAAAGTATCTTCATTGCTTTTATCTGCATATAAAAAATAACATTGATTCATATGTTTATTATTTTCTTAGCTTAGATATCAAATAGGGATAGCATGATAAAATCAATTGATTGTTTTATTTTCATGTTGAGAAACAATACATGCCTTCTTGTTTGAATAGTTACAACATGATAATCATCGGGTTTAAACTTAGAAATTGGTAGAAATACAATCAGTAAGTTGCTTTAAAATCATTGAAAAAATAAAATGGAAGAATATTAATGGAATAGGAAAAAAATTAAAAATTGAAAATATAAAATGGAAGAATATTAATGGAATAGGAAAAAAATTAAAAAGAAAGAAGGATGTGATTGAATTTTATATTTAGAGATAAGTAGAATCATATTTTTTCACGGTGATAATCGTTACTCTGATACCATATTGAGAAGTATGATTAAGCTCGCGTAAGGGAGAAATAAAATAACAGATAGTAAAATTGTTAAGAACAATATTCTGATCACATAAGAAGTTGTGTTGCGGAGGCAAGGGTTTAAAATGAATGGTTGTAATTAAAGCACAGATTAAGTTAGGATAGATTATGGAGAAAATGCATTAAAAGATAGAGAGATACATGGGGGGACCTAAGATGGAAGCTGTGGAATTTGTAACACCAAAATTTGACATTTAGTAAAAGACTGTTTGAGACCTAACACTCTCATTTAGCACGAGGACAAAACATGAAAAGTAAAATAGAAATTAATTTATTGTTGGAAAATGAGAATAGTAAGACTAATGGTCGCAATTTCAAAGAGAAAATAATACTTATTTATCTTCTGGTTTACATTAAACAAACCTTACTATCTAGTTTTCCAAATACATGGGGCCTAAGATGGAAACGTCGTGATTATTTAAAACCAAAATTTGAAATTTAGTAAAAGACTTTGAACGAGTCCTTACACTCTCATTGAGCACAATACTACTATATAAAACTTCAATATCCCCATAGTTGTTATTCATCAAAAACTAAAACCAACATTTAAAATGACTCACTCTTTTTTCTTTTCTTTACTAGTGTTCTTCCTTGCTGCTCTTTTGCTTGCTCCTCATGGTTTCGCCGACAATTATAAACTTCCTCCATCCAACCGGAAACTAATTGATGAAAAATCACTGATTTCCTGCACAACCGACCCGACTCGCCCGTGTTCACCCTTTTATGGTCATGGTCCACCTTCTAGAGTATGATTTCCTAGAGGCGTGTCAAGATGCACTAAATAAGATGTCTTTGTTATTAATGCTTTGTGTTTGTAAACTGTGTACCGTGTGTATGGCCAAGTTATGAGATTCTTATATGTTGTATCAATGCAAATAAATAGTTTATGATTTTAAGATTGTGTTGGTAATGATTGTGGCTTCTTATAATAGTCAAATAGAATATAAAAGGTAATAAACGTTCATATAAAATAATTAAAAATCTAACCTACAAGTTAAAGTGTTAATTAAGTTAACAATGTTAAACAACCGCTAATTAAGAAGCAAACCAACTCGTTTATGTTCTTAAATCATTTTTACTTGTAGGTTAGATTTTTAATAGAACTAGAATAGGATCCATGCGATGCGCCGATGGTAAAGAAGATTGTGCGAGAAGTAAATAGAAGTTGCTGAAATAAAATAAGACATTATTTTTAGTAGATATTGTAACACCTTAAATCCCCGTGTAAAATAATATAATTATCAAAGTAAAATTTATAGAAAAATTCAGCATCTAGGATGTTACTTCCAGCATACATATACTCATGCATACGACATGTAACATATAATTATTATCATTAACGGTAATAACAAAGTCATTACTTTAAAATCTATCTTATTAAGAGGAAAAACTTTTTCAAATAAACAATAAGAACATAATATGTTTAAACCACATAATCTTCATATATAAAATAGAATAAAATTAAGTAACAATAATGGAAAACAAAATATAAAGCATTTCAAGATTTCCAATGTTACATATCAGAGAAGACGCCAACTAAAAATATAAAATGAAGGACTTCATCTTCACTAATCGCAATTCTGCACTATCCTTGATTATATGCACGAAGGGTGAGATTTTCAAATCAACAAAGAGATGCATAATATAAATATAAGAGTATATATTCATTATACAATTCCCCTATCATCACAACATCAACACAATCAGATAAACATATAATTCACAAAACACTAACAATGCATTGCAATAAGACTCACAACTTCACTCAATACATGTGGTACCAATTCAACCCCTTTTTCATGATCATAATTCCTGTCAAAATTTCCATGAGTCGCTCACACCCCATATGGGAACACGACATTCGTGATCACTCACACCCTATATGAGACATTTATCTCGGAGATCTTCTTAGTCATTTTAGGTGTTGGATCGAAGGTTACATATAAAAGTATATCTTGGTCAAAAACGCTATTGGATTACCCACAAAATTTAAAATGCATAAACTTTATTTATTTGTAAATAGGAGAACAAAACACACAGCATTTTCTCATGATTTATATTCATACCACGTATAAATGCTCTGCTAACATGGTAAACTGGTACAAAATAAAAATAGATATAAAGTGAAGGGATTAACCCCATAAGTAAGTACATAGACAAATTCAAAATGCATAAACTTTATTTATTTGTAAATAGGAGAACAAGGATAAGGGATTAACCCCATAAGTAAGTACATAGACAAATTCAAGCATATGTAACTAGGTACTGAAATAGATATGCCTCATGATTTAGTTATGAATCTTATCTACTGGAATTTTTCTTTGATATGGTGGCTTATAATCAGTTGGTGGATTGTAGGGACGGGGTGGAGATTCATAAACTGCATCAATTCTATAATCAGGTGGTGGTGGAGAATGATGCGGATGTAAACCTTTAAAACGTCTAAAAGGATTAGGTACAGGTGGAAAACGCCTAAAAGGATTTCTGATAGGTGGAAAAGCAGCAAGCCCATGAGGAACAAGGATAAGGGCAGCAAGGAACAACACTTGTAAGGATTGGAAAAATGAGGCCATATTTTAAGTTGTGATTCGTGTGTGCATAATACATAGGGGATAACCAAGTTTTATACTAGTTAGGTGCCTCAGTGGGAGTGTAAGGTCTCAATCAATTCATTTATTATATGCATTCTCCATTGGATTATTCAAAAATGTACCACTATTAGGTCCCATCGGATTGTTAGAAGTTATTACTATAACCACTATTAGGTCCCTACGGAAGTTGATTGACTAGCTTATTGTTTGTGTCCATTCCTATCTATTTCATCCTTTGCTATCATCTCTATCTTTCATATGTACACTACTAGAAAATTGATCATTATACAATTTTACGACCGACAAAGCGACTATTAATTTTCAGTCAAAAAAGTGCTAGTCGCTGATCTGTTGCGACGAAAGAAGTTGCCGAAATTTAGTGATTGATTTTGAAACTGATTTAGCATCTGAAATTGTGACCAAAATTTGTGTCAGATATTACGACCGGAACTATCATTTAAATAATTAATTTTTATTTTTTTTAGTTACTAAATCGGTCTCTAATATTTTAATTTTATTAATTTAAAAAGATAAAAATATTTTTAAATATCTCTACAAACATTTATTATCAAGAAAAATAATATATATATATATATATATATATATATATATATATATATATATATATATATATATATATATATATATATATATATATATATATATATATATATATATATATATATATATATATATCACATGGAAATGGGAATGAGTTTCTCCCTTATTGTATGCATAATCTTCCAAAGATAAATGTCACTTTTATAATCTCTACAAGAATAAACACAACTAATTGAAAAAAATATCATATAATGGATATGAAAATAGAGAATATTCAGCAGTGTAGGAAAGACATTTTTTATATCGGGTGAAAATTACATTTTATATCGGGTCTGAGTTCTATGAAGCGATGTAGTAAATTAAAGACAATTTACATCGAACAATAGCCCGGTGTGAAAAATACACCTACCACATTGATTAACTATTATGTCTGATGTGAAATATGAGTCTAACTTTATTTTTTAAATTAAATTTAACATTTAACATCGGTTGCCTTTATGGTCCCATGTAAAATATAGGTTAATGTAGCATTTAACATCGGTTGCCAGCTTTCTGACCCGGTGTAAAATATAGATTAATGTAACATTTAATTTATGTTGCCTTTCTGGCCCGGTATAAAATATAGGTTAATGTAACATTTAACATCAGTTGTTTTTCTGCCCCGATGTTATATCGGTTGCAAGGAGCATCCGATGTAATATGTATGCTATCTCTCTTAAAAAATTAGGCTATTTTTTAAAGGCATCTATGTGACATCCATATAATATTTTTAATACCTAATTTTTCATATTTTTCCATCTTCACACAAACCACCTTTAAATCACTATTTGGTAATACCTCAACACTTCCATTCATAATCTACATTATGTAACAGTTTCTTATATTAACTCCTTTAAATAAAAAAGGATTACATTGAATAAATTTAGACAAAAAAGAACAATAAAAAGTAACTGATAAAAGGTTCTTTATAAACTCGGCCTTCACTATTCACTCTAATATCCACCATACACACCTTAAACCATTCTGAAGGAAGCAAATATTCCCATACTTTGTCAACATACCATTGAATAATATCTGAATCTAAATAAAGTGTAAGTCGATAAACTTAACAAACTACAAAAGAGATAAGCACAAAAGACATTAACAACTAAAGAACTCTAGATATGATATAGTTATTGAAAATGAAAGACAATAATCATTTTGGACTATACTTTATAATTGTAACAAAATTAAACCACCGATGATTATTTGGTGAATAATTGCAAAGTGGTAATTGGCAATGGTTTCGGTTCATCATTTTGGAAGTTAGTTTGGACGGGTAGAGGCCCCCTTTCGATAGTTTTTCGGTTAAATCCTATTATCGGTTAGCCTTTTTTCAGCATATCCCGTTTAGTCCCTTTAAATCGGTTTGACGATGTTTTTGAGTTGGTATGGAAAACAGTGGTTCCGTATGAAATCAAAGCGTTCGGGTGGCGGAGTTTCTTGAATAGATTACGTACGAAAGTTGCTTTGTCTCTTAGAGGTGTTTTCACGGTTGATAGTGATTTGATTTGTCTATTTTGTTTGACGGAGTTAGAATCCATCGACCACCTTTTGCGTAATTGTTATGTTGTGAGATTTGGTTGGAGGGACATATCGGATTGGATGAATATTAAGGAGGATGTTACTAGTGATACTAAGGAGAGTTTTTTTTTTGGCTTGGTTTGATATATATGCAAATCTGAGAAATATGCGAAAGGAAAGGAAGGAGTCGTGTGGTTGACGGTTTGTTGGAACATTTGGTTGGCTAGGAATGACATCATCTTTTGCAACTGAAATTGGAACGTTTTAGACATAGTGTGCAAGATTAAGGTCTCCATCTGGAGATGGTCTTTTATGGGGGAAATTACTCATCCCAATTGCAACTTGTACGATTTTAATAAGGATCCCTGGTTCTTTCTTTCTTAGTGTGATTGGTATGTAATATCTTTTGTTTTTGGCGAGACTTGTCTCGACCTTCACATTTTGTATTCAGGTGGAGTACCCTTTGTACTCGTTTAATTATATTTCTTGATTACAAAAAAAATTAAAATTGTTTTCTTTTGGAAATAATGAATTTAACTCCAACTCCTAGTAATTAGGGTTCAAAGGAAGGACAAAGGTCATGCGAACTAAAGAATCTGAGTTCGGGAGTCGGTTACGACCTGGGAAGGTATTAGCACCCCAGATCGTCCGCCGTACCCGACGGGATCCACGGTTGCATAGAAAATCTCCTTCAAAGGGTGAAGAAATGAAAGTTGCTGCAAAGAAAAATAACTGAACTGGAAAAGAAAGAAAATAAAAGGGAGCTGAAAAAGAAATGAAAAGGGAAAATGTAGGAAAAATAAAGATTGTGCTCGAACGGGCCCTACCCCGCTGCCTACGTATCTCATCTGGACAATGAGGATCAGAGACGCCGGAGTTCCCCTAACTAGGGGTGGAAAAAGATTGCTTGTGTCTTAAGGCTTGAACTGCCTATGTCAATGCTAAGGTGTTGCAGGCTCGGACGACGAGTGCATAACCGTCTTGAAAAATGACAAGTAGGAGCAAGTTCGCGTACGGAGAGAAAGTGATGAGAAAAGAAGTTCCGAAGGAGACGCTTATTGTTTGTTTGAGTTTTTTATGAGCTTTTATTTGGTGTGGCACAAGAGAATGAACTCAAGCTCTTTTCCATGGAATGTGTACTTGTTACTACATTCCAAGATGGAATAATAGAACAAGCACACCAAGCAAGGAGAATTTATCCAAGACTTGTTTCCAAGGGCAAGGGCCTAAATTCATTGACTTGTTGAATTTATTAGATGTTTTAGTGATTAAAAATGAAGAAATATTTTTTAGGGTTTTTCTTGATGAAGATGACCTCATGATCCGACTTGTGCATCATGCTAGACAAATGCACTATTCCAAGATGGAATGAATACATATGCCCCATGGAATAAGGCTCTTACACAAGAAGTCACTTCTTTCTTTATTAATGTGTTTTAGGGTTTTGTTTTGAGATGAGAAGAGAAAGAACCAAAGGAGCAAAAGGCAAACATTTAATGGGGAAAGACTAAGCCTAATATTAGCATGCAAAAAGTGGTCCTAAGGTTAGTGAGGTTTCAACTATCCTAAGAGAAAAGAAGAACCAAAGAGGAGCAAAAGAGAGGAAAAGAAAGCTAGCAAGCAACTTACTCCTCTAAAGGAGATAAGTTGCTCCTAAAGGGGGAAGAAAAGAGTTGCATCACATGATGGCATAAGGCACATCAAAAACAAAAAGAGAAAGCAACTTAAAAAAGAAAGGATGAAGAGTTGAAATGTGGATAAACATCCACACTTCTCTTACCATGAGCCCCTGCAAGTGTTAGCAAAATCCGGCACATGTTCATCAACAAAACTCAAGGAAATGGCATGCTCAAAGCTTACATCAACAAATATCATACAACATGCCAAAATCACCCTAAACAATCATATTCAATGATCATATAATGATCCATGGCAATTAAAACAAGTAAGGGGATCAAACAAGCTCAAAATAGCTCCAAAATGGCATTCTGCATCAGTGTTAACCGGTTAACCAAAGCGTTAACTGGTTAACCAGTTCAAACCTGCAGAAAAACAACACAAAAACATGTGCATTAACCGGTTAACCAAAGCGTTAACCGGTTAACACTGTAAAAACAACAACAATTCCTGCAGAAAATCAGCTCAAACCAGCTTATCCAAATAATCTCACACCAGACCATCAATCAATTATGCACGAAATAAATGGATCAATTCACATTAATTAACATCATTAAGCTCATGAACATTAGCACACGGGTCCGGCTACGAATAAACCAATCAATTCAAGCAACACAAGCAAATACACTAAAATAAGACTTGCTCTGTTTTATTATTTCTTGGATAATGCATGTGATGCGCTCGGCCTACACTAAAATCCTCCATATAGTAAAGTCCCACTCTCTTAGTACCATGCCCAATGATCTCCTTTGTGAGAATATCCTGAATGAAATAGAAAGATGGACAAAGTAGCACAACACAATTCAAGTCTTTTGTAACTCGAGTCACTGACAACAACTTATGAGATAGAGAGGGAACAAGTAGTGTATTTTAAATCAAAAGGGATGGTGATAATGTCACAGTTCCAGCCCCTGTTACCGAGGATAAACCACCATTCGTGTTTGCAATACTTGAGTGCTGAGGGGCTGAACGTTCAGAAAAATCCACAGCATTAAACGTCATATAATTCTTTGCTCCAGAATCAAGTATCCATGCATTAGAGGCATCATCATGATTAAATAAAATTAGAATATTACCTTCAGTGGTGTGGGAACTTGATTTCAGAATGAGGGAAAGATGTGGTTCAGCAGTAGCTACTGCATTTTTTCCCGGGTTGCTATCAGTTGTATCGCGATGCTTTCTGAAATTTTGTCCACCAATCTGGATAGCCATGAAGCTTAAAATAGGTCTCATAAGTATGTTTGTTTCCTCCACAATGATAACACTTAGTGCCATCAAATGATTATTTATGTTAGGATTGAGAGAATATCTTGTTGCTCTGTAATTTGAGACCCTTAGATGCGAGAACTGCTCCAGATACTTCAATGGAGTTGTTTGTCATCACTTCCTGACGAAGTGCTTCCCTACTAACATGTGCATATGCTTACTCCACTATTGGAAATGGTTTCATTTGTAAAACATCGCTTCTGATATTATCTAAGTGGTCATCAAGTCCATCCAAAATACTATACACTCTTTCTTCTTGGACAAGTGTTTTGTAGTGTTGGATATCAACTTGACATGTCATCGGATTTGGACGACGAAAATCTATCTCACGCCAATGCCCTTGGAGATCGTTATAATATTTTTCAAGAGAACCACTGACTTGTATAAGACGTGTCACCCGTCGCCTAAGGTCATACACCTGCGAGGTATCACTACCATCAAAGTATGTGGTCACAATTGCATCCCACACCAGCTTGGCAGTGGCGAATCGAATAAAGTTTTTGATTAGAGAATAATCCATTGAGTTGATTATCCATCCCTTAACAATCGCGTTGTCGGTCTGCCAATGTCGAAAAGTAAGGTCTATTTGAGGGGATTTTGGAAGATCTCCATTGATATATTCCAGCTTTTCTTTGCTGGAGATATACATCTCGACAACCTGGGACCAAAGGGGATAGTTGTTTCCATCTAACTTGATGCCAATCGGTGCCACCATTTGGTCAAAACTAATCTTTGACGGGGCTGAAGCACGGTTCAGAACATTCGTCATATTCGTCGTTAACTCTGCAAGAATAGAAGACGAGGTAGGGCCATCTGCGATTGAACCTGAGTCAGCCACGGAAGAGGGATGGAAGGTGTTATCGTAGGTCAGGGTTAAGACCTGGCGGCTGATACCTTGTTAAACAGATATGTTAATTTTATATTATTTTATTTTTATGTGTATCTTACACTAGAGGAATAGGTTATACTTATATACATGGAAACCCTTATTTCTAATTATGACCAAATCAGAATAATTAACAAATAATAACTATATTCTTATTATAATTCCTAAAATCATGTTGACACCTAACGCCAACAATTTGTCATCTTCCACTTATCCTACAGTTAACAAGAACAAAAATACCATCATAGGACATTGGAAACATAGATCAAAATAACATTGGAAACATAGATTAAAATTCAATTCACTCTTAATAAAATATTTCCCGCACATTTCTTACTCAGCCCATTTGTAGAAAAAACCTAGAAAGACAAGAAAAGCTTTCTCACACTACTCAATTTCAAGGAAGCATCCCTAAATCAACTTTTCCTCCTTCAATTTTAGATTAACTCATATATGTTAATCAATTCTAAAGTATCTTTATTGCTTTTATCTGCATATAAAAATAACATTGATTCATATGTTTATTATTTTCTTAGCTTAGATATCAAATAGGGATAGCATGATAAAATCAATTGATTATTTTATTTTCATGTTGATAAACAATATATGCCTTCTTGCTTGAATAGTTACAATATGATAATCATTGGGTTAAACTAATATATTAATTTCATATTATTTTATGTTTTTGTGTATCTTATAGTAGAGGAATAGGTTATACTTATATACACGGAAAACCCTATTTCTAATTATGACCAAATCAGAATAATTAACAAATAATAACTATATTCTTATTATAATTCATAAAATCATGTTTACAGCTAAGCTAACGCCAACAATTTGTCATCTTCCACTTATCTTATGGTTAGCAAGAACAAAAATACTGAAACTGAGTGAAAAACAAATGAACAGCATCATCCAAGATCTTCAAAGGTTCCATCATAGGACATTGGAAATGAACAGCATCCAAGATCTTCAAAGGTTCCATCATAGGACATTGGAAACATAGATAAAAATTCAATTCACTCTTAATAAAATATTTTCCGTACATTTTTTACTCTATCCATTTGTGGAAAAAAAAACCTAGAAAGACAAGAGAAGCTCTCTCACACTACTCAATTTCAAGAAAGCATCCTTGAATCAACTCTTCCTCCTTCAATTTTAGATTAACTATGTATGTTAATCAATTCTAAAGTCTCTTCATTGCTTTTCTCTGCATACAACAAATAACATTGATTCATATGTTTATTATTTTCTTAGGTTAGATATCGAATAGGGATAGCATGATAAAATCAATTGATTGTTTTATTTTCATGTTGAGAAACAATACATGCCGTCTTGCTTGAATAGTTACAACATGATAATCATCGGGTTTAAACTTAGAAATTGGTAGAAACACAATTAGTAAGTTGCTTTAAAATCTTCGAAAAAATAAAATGGAAGAATATTAATGGAATAGGAAAAAAATTAAAAAGAAAGAAGGATGTGATTGAATTTTATATTTAGAGATAAGTAGAATCATATTTTTTTCATGGTGATAATCGTGACTCTGATACCATATTGAGAAGTATGATTAAGCTTGCGTAAGGGAGAAATAAAATAATAGATAGTAAAATTGTTAAGAACAATATTTTGATCACATAAGAAGTTGTGTTGCGGAGGCAAGGGTTTAAGATGAATGGTTGTAATTAAAGCACAAATTAAGTTAGGATAGATTATAGAGAAAATGCATTAAAAGATAGAGATACATGGGACCTAAAATGGACACTTTGTGGAATTTGTAACACCAAAATTTGACATTTAGTAAAAGACTGTTTGAGACCTAACACTCTCATTTAGCACGAGGACAAAACATGAAAAGTAATATAGAAATTAATTTATTGTTGGAAAATGAGAATAGTAAGACTAATGGTCGCAATTTCAAAGAGAAAATAATAGTTATATTAACGGGTCTTCTGGTTTACATTAAACAAACCTTACTATCTAGTTTTCCAAATACATGGGGCCTAAGATGGAAACATCATGAATATTTAAAACCAAAATTTGACATTTAGTAAAAGACTTTGAATGAGCACGTACAATACTACTATAAAACTTCAATATTCCCATAATTGTTATTCATCAAATACTAAAACCAACATTATAAATGGCTAACTCTTTTTTCTTTTCTTTACTAGTGTTCTTCCTTGCTGCTCTTTTGCTTGCTCCTCATGGTTTCGCCGACAGTTACAAACTTCCTCCATCCAACCGGAAACTAATTGATGAAAAATCACCGATTTCCTGCACAACCGACCCGACTCGCCCGTGTTCACCCTTTTATGGTCATGGTCCACCTTCTAAAGTATGAAGGCATAGAGGTGTGTCAATATGTACTAAATAAGATGTCTTTGTAAACTGTACCGTGTGTATGGCAGAGCTATGAAATTCTTATATGTTGTATCAATGCAAATAACAAGATTAAATCTTGTTATATATGCTCAATTTACAAATAAATAGTTTATGATTTTAAGATTGTGTTATAGAATATAAATCTTGTTAAATCTTGTTATATATATTCATATAGAATATAAAGGATAACAAACGTTCGTATATAATAGTTATAGAAGATCAAGTAAGAAGAGACTCAAAGATACTAAGGTTAAGGTATTCCAAAAAAAAAAAAAAAATAGATTACAAAATATATCGGCTATGCTACTGAATGCCAAATACAAGTTTGCCCAACTCTAATACTTAACAACTCCAACTAAGTAAAAATCTGAAAAGCCAAGACATGAAAAGTTAGCCCATTTTTAATTGCTTCTATTTATAATTTAGTAGGACACCAAATTGATGTTAAAATAGTTTTTTAAACGACCAATTAGAAGAAGAAAAGATGTCAAAATAGTTTTTTAAACGACCAATTAGAAGAAGAAATTTATATGGACTAATCGGAAGAGTTTGTGATTAATGGGCTAGAATCAAAGGTCGGTAAGTTAGATAAGTTTATATCTAGTCTACAACAAAGCTCCAAAAAAATGACATAAAAAGTTCGATAAATTAATGATATCAAATGGATACAAAGTGAATGAAAGTGATAAATGTATTTATTGCAATCTAAAAATGACATTTGCACTATCGTATGTCTATAGGTAAATGACTTGCTCATATTTTGCTCAGAACTTTCACGCCGCTAATGATGTGAAATCATTGTTGTGTAATAACTTTGATATAAAACACCTCGGAGTAGTAAGTGTGATTCTTGGAACCAAGATCACTAGATATGTAATGGAGATATTTTCGGACAAATCTCATTATGTGGAGAAGGTCTTAAAGAAATTGTTTGAAATCGAATGCCCTAGAAACAAAGTAAATTGTTTCTTTATGATCAAGAAACACACAAGGGTAGAAAATTATGAAAAAATTGAAGAAACATAAGAAACGTTATTAGGGTTCACAAAGGAAGAGAAAAGCGGAAGAAGAATGGAGAATTGTTTAAATCTGTTTTACTATTCACTATCTCAATAGAGTTCAAAGATTACAAGTGAATACCAACAATTAACCTCTCTTAACCTAATAAGGATTTTCAACATCTTATGATGAGAGACTAGTATGTTATTTATAGCAAACCTAACATCCTAAACTAATGGACTTTATAACAATTACCCATTACAAGCTAACTTAGGGTACAAGCTAACTTAAACAGTTGGATCCATAACACATGGCTTAATTCAATAAACAACATTGAGTGGACATCAACAACATGCTAAAACTAGAGTTCGATCCAATATCTCACAAATCTCCACCTTGGAACAAACTCTATAACATCAAGGAACAAACTAGTTTTCTTCATGCAACTTTATCAACTGCATAGAATGGAAGAACTTGTAACTAGGCAATGTCTTGGTGATCATATCAACAACATTGTGGTATGTTGAAACCTTTGGCCCTTGAAGTTATCCACGCTCGATTACCCCTCTGACGAAATGCAGCCTCACATCGATGTGCTTGGTTCGCTCATGATAGGTTGAATTCTTCGACAGGTGTATTGCACTTTCACTATCACATTTTAACAATGATAATTTTACCTTGAAGTTTTAGATCTTTTGCAAAACCTTCAAGTCATAATGCTTCTTTCACAGCTTCAGTTAGGCCAATATATTCTGCTTCAGTAGTTGATAAGGCAACAACCTTCGGAAGTGTTGCTTTCCAACTGAATATTGTGCCAAACGTAGTGAATACATATCCAGAAATAGATTTTATGGAATCCATATTGTAACACCCTTCTAACCCCGCGGAGTAAAATACAACAATCACTTAATTAATCACAGTGCTTCTCAGAAAGGTGCCACATTTTCTTCATAAAACGTCTTAACAACATTTATTACACTGTCAAATAGGTTTTTCCAAAACATTTAGAATATCCATTTTTCTTTCATGAATCAATAATTGACAAAAATATGCAGCGGATTATAAACATAAAACTTATTTTATTTCATCAAAATACCAAGACCTTAGGTCATGTCAACAATCATCAATAAATACAACTAGCTTTTATTAACTCAAGAAAAATCATCATAACAGACAACATATTGTTCACTCAAGTGTGACCCACCCGATGTTACATCTATCAGAGCAAGACACCATATCACTAAATAAGAGACACATACATAATACTTCCAGCTACATCCAAGCATCATGCTATTCTTGAGTATCTGCAGGATGGCATAATAGAACATCACCAAAGACAGGCAGGGTGAGTAATCACAAATCAATATAATTGATATATTGTAAAGATAATCATGCAACATACATCAATAGTAATACAACATAAATCGTCACCCATCATATCACATAAAAAATCGACAAATATCTATCAACACATATGCATCATGCTATGCCACCAAGAATGAGATGCAACATCATAGGAATGCATGTGGTACCAAAACATACTCATGGATGGACACTAGGCCATCAATCATCCACAAAGGAGCACATCATAACATCATATCACTTCAATCCACACAATGGGATTGAAGCTACCAATGGACCGAAGTCCCCTCATAGATTATTCCATGAATATAAGATGCAATATACACATATCATCATCAAAACATCATAAGCATTGCATCTGCATTCATCATTAATCATCACATTACTCACTCATTCAACATCTTCCTCTACATCATGTACTCATACTTCACAAACTCATAAGACAATTCAAATCATCATACATCATTTCATCATCAAATCATACTCATATAGCCTTTAAACACATCATACATCAACACTAAAACATCATAACAGCTATTTTTATATTTCATTCTTTTTTATTGTTATTTTATTGAGTGTTGAAACCCTTATTTCTTTTTGTCTTGAAATTTTTTATTGGACCTTTGATTTTAAGCCCATCGATTCACAATCAGTACACACATACCCTTCTGATTCAACGTTTAACTCCCTCCCATTTCTTCTTCTTATTATTATTATTATTTATTGTTTTTGATGTATCAAGGTGTTGGGTTTCCTTTATTTTATTTGAATCTCTTTTAAAAACTCTTGTTCATATAAAAAAAAACTCTCTAATGGTTATTTTAATTGTTCTTGATTGAAGGTTTGCCTCCATTTTATTTTAATTTTAATTTTATTCTTTCGTTTTATTTTTGATTTTTGGGCCGATGATATATTAAACGGTCAAATTATATTCGATTTCATTGAATCGAGAAGTTTGATCAATATGAGGCCATTTAGTTCAGTTTATTTTATTTAATCATTTTAATTTATGGTCGATGAACATTGGATATCTTGAGATTCGTCGCAAGCCAACTCGACATCTCGATTAAATGATGAGACCATTTTATTTTATTTTATTTATTTTATTTATTTTCTGAACTCCAACAAAAACGCTCGACTCCTCATAGAACGATTTTAACATTAAATCATTTCTAAGGTAGTTAACGAACCATTTTTCGACGCATCCGAATAAAAAGGTCCAACGCCTCCGAATAGTTGCCTCCGAATAAAAAGGTCCAACGCCTCCGAATAGTTAGGAACACTGCACACACGCTTTCTCTTGGGCAAACGAGACCTCTTTATTTCTCGTAATCGCATGTAATTTATTTTCCGCAATTGTATCGCTTTAATTTATTCGCAAACCATGTAAGTCAAGGGCATCGTACCGCGTAATTAAACCTTTTCCAACGCAAATATTCAAACCATTTTTATAATCAAATAACGAAAGAACTGAATTCTGGAGTCTAGCATTCCTCGAATTCTTGAATGAACGCTCTTGAGGCTCACCCCATGGGACATGGTTCATTCGCCCTTTCGATCCTAAAACACTAATCAAGTCAAACATCTTTAGTTAAACGAACATTGTTAAATCCTTTCTATCTCGCAAAAAAGGCTAGCACTTCCGCCTCCTATTGCGAGCAGACAAGCCAACACTTAACAGTTAGAGAGCGGCTTGAGCAATCGTTCATTAAAAAACATCAACCAACCGTAGTGCCGCGAACTACGAAGCTCTGACTTTCCCATTGCACGAGGGAATACTTAGGCACACGGATCTTACTCCTTGTCGAGCACCCTAGGAATAAAACCACTCATTTCCCCGTAACCTTATATTAGAATAGTACGCATTTATTTATTATTCGTAGAAAACATAAAGCATAAGTCAACATTCAATCACAAATTAAACTAAGAGGTTCCCGTTGAGTACAACGGACGTAAGGGGTGTTAATACCTTCCCCTTACGAAATCGACTCCCGAACCTAGAATCTGGTTTCAAAGACTAAGCCTTATCCATTATCAAAAAGGTTTCTCGATATTTTCCTCTTCCATAAACTTTTGGAATAAAAAAGTTCGGTGGCGACTCTGTTGATCATTTTAATTTTTCCCAAGGCACCCTTTCCGTCGCGAGGTCGTATTTTTTCGGGGTACGATTGATGGCGACTCTACTGGGGACGTTGGAGAGTCAAGCCTAACTTATTTAAATTTGCGATCAATGTTGACTTTGCTTATCTGTTTTCTTCATGCTTTTTATTTATGCTTGTTTATTTTCTCTCTCTTTATTATGATCATTATCATACCTTCTTGTTGGATCCTGGGATGACATCTGAGTTTTTGGAAAAAGAAGAGGAAACACCTAGTTTAGAATTGGTAGTTATTAGTGTTAGTCTCCAAGGACTCACTCCTTGCAAACCTAGCATGAAAGCTCCCATAGAGAGTAGACCTATTCGTAGATCTCGTCATAACGCAGCTAGCCTGTCGCATGACTTGATTCATGAAAGGGTTGTGACTCTGGGATCCACTTTTAGAATCGGTTTCAATGTTGGCAATTACGTAGTGTTAGTCTCCGAGGACCCGCTCCTCATACGGATAACATGAAAACTCCATTCAAGGTAGACCCTATCGTTATTATCGTTATTATCATCATAATACAGCTAGCATGTGGCATGACGTTAGTACAATTAGCGTCCGTGAACTTGAGTATCTTATCCATCACCGTAGAAACCATCTCGTGAGTGGGTTTTATGGGTAAAGAACACATAAATCTCCTTCTAGAGCCTAACTCTTAAGGTTACTTTTATCAGAGATACCGATTATTTACTTGTTACTATAGTTAACCTCAGAGCAAATTATACTTGTGATCCTGGATCTTGCATTGCATCCATACGCATATACATTTGCATTATTATGCATCTTGCATTTCATTTCAAAGCTGTAAACTCATTTCCTATTCATCCATCTTCAGTAAATCAAGCTGGTCTCCCGACGCACGTATCTTTCTTGACGCCCATACTTAACTCGAGCCAACACTAGAAGACTGATGGATCAGATTCAACAAGAGAAAACTGCTATGAGAGAGGAGATTGACTCGGTCAAGAGAAAGATTGACCAGATCTACGAGACGATACAAGCCTTGGCCAAAATGGAAAATGTCGTGAAGCCGCTGCCGCAATGAACAATGCTCTTGTACAAGGATCTGCCTCGTGCACAATGCCTTCAATTCCTGTTCCAAATCCTTTGATCTATGGTTTTCCTCCAGGCTTCACTCCTACTGTTGAAGAAGTCACTTCTCAACCAATACCTACCTCTGGAGTTATTGTTAGTGCTATTCCTCAAGCTCAACCTACTCTAACTCAGGTTCAGATTCCTCATGCTGGAGAGGATCATCAAGTTGAGTACGAGATGCATACCGTTGTTCCAATTATCAACCCTCATGATGTTCAAGAATCTGAAGCTATGAAGATGTGTCGTGAGTTAGGTGAAAAACTTTGAGTCATGGAAGGACATAATTCAACTTCTTTGAGTGCTTCAGATATATGCTTAGTTCCGAATGTTGTGACCCCTGCTAAGTTCAGATTTCCTGAATTTGAGAAATACAAAGGCCTCAGTTGTCCTGAGCTCCATTTGAGGATGTATTGCAGAAAAATGGCCGCTCATGCCAAAGATGACAAACTCATGATACATTGCTTCCAAGACAGCCTGTCTGGAGCGTCTCTAGAATGGTACATGCAAATTGAGTGCAACAATGTGCATACTTGGCTTGATCTATCTAATGCATTCAAAAAGCAATACAAGTACAACACTGACTTAGCTCTGAATCGTACTCAACTTCAGAGTATTTCTCAAAAGGAGAACGAATCATTCAAAGTGTACGCACAATGCTGGAGGGAGCTAGCTTCCAGAGTGCATCCGCCATTGGTTTACCGTGAATTAATCGATATCTTCATGGGTATCTTACAAGGACAATACTACAAAAAGCTGATCAGTAGTGTGTCTTTTGGATTCTCAGATATGGTGATCGTCGGAGAAAGAATTGAAGAAGGTCTAAAAAGTGGAAAGATCCAAGGAGGGTCTAGCAGCCAACAAATGTCAAGAAGCCTTTCAATGGGTATAAGAAGGCCGAAACAAATGCCATTTCTGCTTCAAGTGGGAATCCTCAATAGAGTGCACCTACTTCACTACCATACTATCAGTATCCTTATGTTACTGCTGCACAATATGCTCCCATGCCATATCAACCAATTCCTCCAATGCCTTATCAGCCATTTATTCAAGCTCCATTTCCACCTCAGATGGCTTACCAACCACGTCCATATCCTCTAATTGCTAATGTTGCACCCGTTCCATACCAACATCCGGCTTATCCATAACAGACTGGTCAACAACAGCAACACGCTCCTCAACAGCGCCCACCATATCAACAAAGAGGATCTGACAGACACATTGATCCATTGCGTATGTCATACAGCGAAATATTTAATGGGTTGATGGCAAAGGGATCTCTTACTTTGAGGGATATGTCACCTTAGACTAGTACCTCCCGAGACTATGATGCCAATGCTCATTGTGGGTATCACAAAGGTGCTCCAGGCCACACAATTGAGAACTACAAGGCTTTCAAGCATAAGGTTCAAGACCTAGTCGACTCTGAGGATCTCACCTTCACTCTGAGGAATCCAAAGGTTCAAGCCAATCCATTACTGCCGCACGGGGCCCGCAAGTGAAACCTTTTGAAGGGGTTGTCGAATACCAAGCTGAATAGTCTCCAACTCTAAGCAAGTCAAATCAAGAGAAGTTCATTCCACAAATCAAGGTAGTCATCGCCATTTATTATTCTGCACTCTTGTTATTTTGTATTGTTTGTTTAAGTACTATTTGCTTTGAACATTGTCGTTTGTACTTGGCTTTGTTAATATTATGTTTATGCATGTTTTGAATCAATCTATTCGCATTCACATTCGCTCATCATTTATCATTTATCACAAAATCACAGAAATATTTCTTCACTTTAGCAAAGATTTGAGGGAGGATGATGAAAACGAAATACCCATAACTGTTGCGGTATGCTTTCGGATAAAACCTCGTCAATGATGTACATGCATTTTTTCAAATCCCCAAACACTAGAGAGATAAGGAGGTTAATCCCTAGTCAACCACTTCGAGCCGAGAAGTTGGAGTTTCTTTCGGATACAAACCCTTATACTTAACCCGGGGTAGGGTAGTTGTTCAGTTAACCTGACTACACCTTCAAATCGCAAGATGAGACATCCCGTTGGAGGACTATCAACAAATGACTTGGCAGTCGTAACATTCAACAAAATGCAAAAAAAGAAAAGAAAAGAAAACCACTAAGTTGAGCACCCGAAGGGAGACTTAGTCAACACCAAAGAAGAACGAATACAAAGAGGAGGTCAAATCCTCAGCAAAAGCAAAACAAATATCAGTGTCACCAAATCAAGAATAAAAGGGTCACTAATATCCAACAAAATAAGATGATTGTCACTTCCAAGCGAACCTTTAAGTTTCATCTTCGCTCTTGCAACGTTGAAAACAAGTGCGTGTAGAGTTAACTGAACGTAGGACTGGAGAATATCACGAAGAGGGGGGGTACAAATTAATCTTTGAGCCTTATATCCTTTGTTTCTCAAACCATTAACCAGACCACGTTACAACCCTCAAAAGTCCTAATTGAGGCAGGGTTTATTCTAAAAGCATGCTACCAACAAGGTTGCGTAAACTGGCTCTCATATATTTGCTAATTTGCAATCTCGATTGCACATTATTCTTGCTGCATCTTTCATGCACTTTCCAAATCAGCACCTCGTTTGGACTAACGATCCATTCGTCATACTTTCACAACATTCAAATAAATTGACTTTTTCAAAACTTACGTGAACATTGCATTAACACTACCATTTGTGATTGAACAATTTAATTGCAAATCAGTGCTTGACATCAGTCCGATCCCAACAAGGGGCAATCAAAAGAGGAACTTGAATTAATACTTCTTCAAAATTAGCTAAATCAGGGGCAAATCATCTTCAATAACTCGACCAGGGGCAAACGTCTATCAAATCCAGACACTGGGGCAGATCATGTCATGGTCACTCTCAATGCTTCCCCATCAGAATTCTTTCAACACCCTACAAACATGGACAAACAAAGAAGGGGCAAATCTTCCTATCTCGACTCCTCAGCTGAACAAGTAGATATTGCCGAGCGTTAGCAATCATTTAAAGCAAAATCAGTTCTCACGCGTCAATCAAGTCGCTTCGCTCACCAGCAAGTGACCGAACTTGGAGCATCCAGATCCATCTTCTGACCATATATTATCGAAGATCGAGTGTCGTGGAATCAAACTCTTCCACCCACCCAAAGTCCAATCATCATTGGCAAACTACCAGACCAAAAGTCCACTAAGCTGGCACCTTTCATCATTCCAATCATTCATATGCATCATTATGCATCATCAACACCTCATATGCATTATCAACTTCATACGCATCGTTTGCATACATAAGCAAATCAAACTTTTCATATCCCCAACATTTTAACTTTTAACTCATTGCATAAGCATTTACATTGTATTTCCATCATTATAGAATACCATTTCAAAATCAAACATCCATACTTGCATAAGTCAGGATCCAGGATCGACCGAAGATTCCCGACATCTCCTCAGCAGTTCCAGTGGGCGTTCCCCACAGAACTTTTCTCTTCACTCTTTTGTTTTTGATGGCTCTATTTCTCGGTTATTCAGTTTTTCTCAAAGCATCTTTTTACCAAGTGTTATTCAGTGATCGTCCCCCATTGGATAATTCTCTTCAACCTTTTGTTCCCCAAGCGGTTTTACTCATTTTACCAGCATTTCTCAACCAGGCCGTCTTACCATCCTTTTGGTGGTAACGATCGTTTATTTAATTTTCAGTCACCCGATTTTCCCTTTGGTGGCGTGGATTCGTATTTAATTTTCAGTCGCCCGGTTTTCCCTTTGGCAGCGGGGATTCATATTTAATTTATAGTCGCCCGTTTTTCCCTTGGGCGGCGGGGGATCTTTTATTTAATTTTCAGTCACCCGATTTTCCCTTTGGTGGCGGGGATTCATTTATTTATTTTTTTTGTCGCCCGGTTTTCCCTTTGGCAGCGGGGATCGTATTTAATTTTCAGTCACCCGGTTTTCCCTTTGGTGGCGGGGGGTTGTTTATTTAATTTTCTGTCACCCGGTTTTCCCTTTGGTGGTGGGGGTCATTTATTTAATTTCAGTCATCCGGTTTTCCCTTTGGTGGCGGGGATTCGTTTATTTATTTTTTCAGTCACCCGATTTTCCCTTTGATGGCGGGGATCGTTTATTTAATTTTCAGTCACCCGATTTTCCCTTTGGTGGCGGGGGTCGTTTATTTAATTTTTAGTCATCCGGTTTTTCCTTTGATGGCGGGGATCGTTTATTTAATTTTCAGTCACCCGGTTTTCCCTTTGGTAGCGGGGGTCGTTTATTTAATTTTCAGTTGCCCTGTTTTCCCTTTGGCGGCGAAGATTCGTATTTAATTTTTAGTCGCCAAGTTTTCCCTTTGGCAGCGGGGGATTGTTTATTTAATTTTCAGTCACCCGGTTTTTCCTTTGGTGGCGGGGGTCGTTTATTTAATTTTCAGTCACCCGGTTTTCCCTTTGGTGACGGGGGCAGTTTATTTAATTTCAGTCATCCGGTTTTCCCTTTCGTGGTGGGGATTCGTTTATTTATTTTTTCAGTCACCCGGTTTTCCCTTTGGTAACGGGGGATCGTTTATTTAATTTTCAGTCGCCCGGTTTTCCCTTTGGCGGCGAGGATCATTTATTTAAATTTCTGTCACCCGGTTTTCCCTTCGGTGGCGGGGGTCATTTATTTAATTTTCAGTCACTCGGTTTTCCCTTTAGTGGTGGGGAGTGTTTATTTATTTTCAGTCACCCAGTTTTCCCTTTGGTGGCAGGGATTTGTTTATTTATTTTTTCAGTCGCCCGGTTTTCCCTTTGGTGACGGGGGTCGTTTATTTAATTTTCAATCACTCGGTATTCCCTTTAGTGTCGGGGGTCGTTTATTTTAATTTTCAGTCGCCCGGTTTTCCCTTTGGCGGCGGGGAATCGTCTATTTATTTTTCAGTCGCCCGATTTTTTCCTTTATCGGTGGCGGTCGATTATTTAATTTTCAGTCATCCGGTTTTCCTTTTGAAGGCGGGGGTCGTATTTAATTTTCAGTCACTCGGTTTTCCCTTTGGTGGCAGGGGGTCGTTTATTTTAATTTTCAGTCGCCCGGTTTTCCCTTTGACGGTGGGGGTGGTTTATTTCAAATATCTGTCACTCGACATCCAGATCAATCGTCCAGATCGAGTGTCGGGTCACCTTATCATCCTTTTGATGGTAGCGATTATTTAATTTTCTATCACTCGGCATCCATATCAATCTAGATCGAGTGATGGGGTCGCCTTATCATCCCTTTGGTGGTAGCAATTATTTAATTTTCTGTCACTTGGCATCCATATCGATCTAGATCGAGTGCTGGGGTCGCCTTATCATCCTTTTGGTGGTAGCGATTATTTAATTTTTTGTCACTCGGCAGCCAGATCGATCGTCATATATCGAGTGTCGGGGTCGCCTTATCATCCTTTTGGTGATAGCAATTTATTTACTTTCAGTCAACTTGTTTCTTTACTGTGTCACCTGTTTTTTCAGTTTTAAATCATTAGCTTTTATCTTTACACATTTTCTTTTGACGGACAAATTCGAAGTCTGTTAGTATCTAATTGTCTTATACCTTGAAAGTTTGAATGCGAGTCAGTTCATCTTACTCGGTCTAAGCCAATTCGATAGGAGCAATTGTCATACCGCAAATTTGTACTACCTTTACTATTTTATTTTATTTTCTTTTGGGCGAAAAATCAGTGTATTATGTGAAAATATTTGTCCGATTATTACCCTTGTTTTCCATCGTTTTTATTACAAAATTCTACACACACAAAAAATCAATTTATAATTTCTCTTTACCCAAATCTCTTTACATTAATTGTATTCACTTTGATTCACTAAGCCAATTTTACCATCCGATTTCATTCCAATGGCCATTTTAATTCTATTTACCCAAATTCTTTCTTTAATTTGTTTTCTAATTTAATCAATTAATATCCATATATTCTTTTCCATTTTAATCTTTTTTCATTTTTAATACCTCTATATTTCAATAATCTTAATATACACTATTATTATTTTTATTTTTTCATTCCATTATCATTTTATTATTAATCATTGATCATTTATTATTATTATTATTATTATTATTATTATTATTATTATTATTATTATTATTATTATTTCTATTATTATTATTTTTATAGTTGTTTTTTTATCACATTTTTTTCCAGCCTTCCACAATTATCAACAACAAATAATACATTGTAATACCACTACACAATTCTATTCACATTTCAATTTTTTAGTACACCAAACATTCACAAACCGTACAACAGACGCACACTCCCTTTGACAATTTCCCACACATGTACCTACTCATTCATCAAAAGAGAAATACACTCACACAACCAATAACTTTTTCTGATACAACCAGCCTAACGCATCCCGTAGCATCACCTCACACCAATTCAACAAACTTACAACCATATCATCCTCATCCATTTCCAACTCATATTCATCCTTATCCTCAAATTCAATCCTCCTTTTTACCCTCTCATACTCCTCTATTAAAACCACTCAGTATCTCTCTTAATTCTAAGCTTGGAAAATTAAAAAAACCCTCTACAAAATATACAAAACCCAAGCTTCAACCTCACAAATAACACTCCCAATCCATCTTCAAGCTTCACATAAACCGCTAAAAAAATCTAAACCATTCATCAACCCTTCTGCATATCTCACTGTATAAACAACACAAAACCATTCACAATAACTTTAAACCACCTTAAACGTTGAAAATCCTTTTCACCAAAACCAGAAAAATTGCTCTTCTTACTCAAATCATAAACCCTCACCATTCATCTTTAATTTGCAAACTTCAAAACAATACAAATCACTTCACCTTTAAACACAGTGACACTACCACCCTCCATTTCACATCGTCACAAATCCGAAACAGACAGAACCCATTCTCACCATAATCCACCGCGTTGCCGTTAAAACATCACCCCTGCAAATCCCAGAACACAGAGAACCACCAAAAATCACTGCATCCTCAAACTGAAAAACACAGATCCGAACCTGCATCGATTGCAAACACAAACCAAAAAATGCACAAATCCGAACTGTGAAAAAATAGTCATATTATATTGAATTACTACAATACTTTTTACATCGGGCAAATAAAAAAACTGATGTAAAATCGCACTTTTTACATCGGGTGCACGAAAAATCGCGCTTTTTAAAATTTTTTGCACACCCTTTTACATCAGTTTTAAAAAATAACCGATTTAATAACCCAACCTTTTACATCGGTTTTGTGATTCAACCGATGTAAAAACAACCTTTTACATAAAAAAAATCAAATTATATTTTTTTTTCCACATCAGACTTAAAAATGAACCGATGTAGTTGGCATATTTGTTACATCAGTCCTAAAACCGATGTAAAATGTCTTCGATTTATTACATCGCCTGCCCTTACATTTGACTCAGACCCGATGTAAAAAGTCATTTTCGTCCGATGTAAAAAGTCATTTCTGCACTAGTGAAACTATTACGACTAATCTTTATATCAGATATTACGAGTGATATTTATACCATATTCGAATTATTTTTGTACTGAATGTATTTCTAGACCATTTATCTATCATATAAGTTGTCGTTGTACAACAAAAAACTAAATTGTTTTATCTTGAAGTTAATATGATTGGTTGTTTGCTTTGCACAACTTAGAACAAAGTCACAAAGCATTTTAAAGTGAGCGACATAATCTGTAACTCGACCAAATAATTTCTTCAATAACATTTTTTCAAAATCGTGAAATAACACTCAATTTTTTTAATGTAAACACAAGAAAGGATCCTGTCCCTATTTACTATGAGAGGAAGGAAATGACTCCAAATTTAGAAAGTTATACATTCTACAAAATAAAAATAACTATATAACCTAAATGTTAAATAATTGCACATTTATCCATGAAAACGAGGTTGTTAAGAAAGTTTTAAATGATCCACACAACTAAATATCAAATAAAAGAAAAACCGTCTTTAACCGTTTCCCCTACCCTAAAGAATGAAATGATACGAACTACAAAAGTAAGAATACAAACTTGTCTTGTTTTTTAAAGCAAAGACAATTATTTAAAATGACATAGACCAAATAAAGAACATCATATATCTTTGTATCAATGCAAAAATAAGGAGAATGAATCTTGTTTTATATATATATATATATATATATATATATATATATATATATATATATATATATATATATATATATATATATATATATATATATATATATATATATATATATATATATATATATATATATATATATATATATATATATATATATATATATATATATATATATATATATATATATATATATATATATATATATATATATATATATATATATAATCATATATCTTTGTATCAATGCAAATAAGGAGAATGAATCTTGTTTATATATATATATATATATATATATATATATATATATATATATATATATATATATATATATATATATATATATATATATATATATATATATATATATATATAATCATATATCTTTGTATCAATGCAAATAAGGAGAATGAATCTTGTTTTATATATATATATATATATATATATATATATATATATATATATATATATATATATATATATATATATATATATATATATATATATATTAATCAAGTGATAAATAAATAGAAATAGAAATGAGTGTAATACCTCAAAATTTGCCCTCGTTATTCTTTCCCTCTATTGGTTCCTCGTTTCGCATTCATCCGCATTTTTTTCATTAGGTCATAATAATCACAATCATGCATCATAGGTCTCTGGAGGCACAAGATCAAGCATATTCTCATGATGGAGGTCATAAGGTTCCAAGACTTTGTTTTTGAGATTTCTCAACATCATTGCGTGTTCAGGGTTTCACAATGCCTTAGGGAGTTCTTCCCTTTTGCGGACGAGATTGAGGTTCAGTGACCAAGCGTGACACGATCCCTGAGCATTGATTGGTGCAAATTGGATACCAAGGTTTCGAGGGTGTTATTAAGTTCGGTGTGGAAAGCGATGAGTAATGATCCAATGAGCTTGACCCAGTCATGGTCAAACAAGAAGAGAACTATATGGTCAAGTTCTAGGTTATACAAGTCACCGATGCTTTATGGTGGAAAATCATCAGAATCCAGGGTTTTTTGCGTAAGATACTGGGACCATAAAATGTCAAGTGCTCATGATAGGCTATTGACTAGTATAATTCTTTTCTATGAGATTGGAAGTTGGCACAGGATTGATCCTGAGGAGTTTGTTTCATGCAAGGATGGACTTTTTCAAAGACATCATCACAGGGGTCCATTCCAGGAACTGAATATTTTATTCTCGGGAATAAGTGTCATGATTCAATGAAAGGGTGGTTTACCCTTAGGACATACTTGATGCGAGAGCCATATTTGAATTGTTTGTTGGATTAATGGAGGAGTTGGAGTCAAGAGGATAGGGGCACAACCCATCCATGATCAAGGAACATATTCTAATTATGCTGAAAATGATTAAGCCAGAGTCGGAGTGCATTACTAATGGTGATAGGAAGTTACAAATAAATTCAGAAGTTGTCTGCTTACATGCTTCGAGACATATTTGGGAGCAATACGTGTTTTCATAAGTAGCCAAAGTTAAAATAGACGAACGTTATAAATAATAAGCTGCAAAAGGAAATTCAAGTGTTGTTGCCCAAGTAATTTCTTAATAAATATTTGAAAGTGAAGCAAGAAGTGCAAGTTGGTGTCAAGGAATATATTTAAAGTTACATTGACCATATGCATGGAATTATAAAATTCTACAAGACTACAAAAGCATTTACTCAAGAGGAAACCATCAATTGCTGAACTGAGTGGTATTAGCAAGTGGCGGCTTGATTGTTTTGCAACTCAGCTTCATGTTTTTTTCTTGTGGGGTCAATTGCAGGAGGTGGTCATGATAGTTCGGCCTGTGTTTCAATGCCTGCCAATTCTACGAAATATTATGATGCTGCATTTGAAAATTCACTCTCTTCATCAAAATTGTACAGACAACAAAGGGAGAATTTTTATCAGAAAAAAGAACAAGTCAAGTTCCAAAAACATGCAGAATTCATAAAAGTGGTTTTATTCTACAGTAACAAAATCAAAATCCACAATCTCATAAAAAAAAAAAAAAGAAGCTTCTCCTGAATTCTTTGCATGAGCTTCTCGACCTTCTTCAATGTTGCATCACTCTTCATATCTCCAACATCCAATACTCCAATGCTGCGACATAAATCACTCCCGGTTCCAATTTCAATCGTCGTTCCAAAGCTCGTCGTTGCATAAACCTGCAAATGTCAATAGTGGAACAATGCTCCCAAATCAGAACCAGAAAGAAAATGGTGGCAAAAAGAAGAAGAGTTTTAACAGTAAGTCAGACAATTGGAAATGTTTTTCTCACTGTCATAGCAGGATCAGTCATGTACATGAGGATAGCATCACAGAAATTCAGGAGGATGGAAAAGTCTAGCATACGAGAAATCAAACCAAAAATCCTACAACAATAAAGCAAATTGAAAATTAGTATGGATTCCCAATTCGAAACAGAAATCAAAGGAAATATCAATTCATATTATCAGCTCAAAACCAAAACTCATATAGAATAGGAAAACCATAACAGGAAGCCAAAACAGAAAAAAACAATTGCAATCAATAACTAACTTCATAACCTCTTCCATAACTGAAAAATAACTAAAATCACCACAAACTATTTACCTGAAGCTTCCAGATCATTCTTTGAACACTTTCTATAAAGCAGGAGCTTCTAACTCAATCTGGCTTCTTCCACAACTTTCATACCCTTCATTTTCATTTCTCTCAATCTTCTCCAATCCCAAAACAATCCTGCACCATATCTCTTCAATATTCATCACCAATTCTACAATTCGTTCATCATCTCCAACATTTCCAAGACTTCTGAGATTCTCTCCAGCAATCATACATCTTCACCAATTTTCACCTCACTTCTTCATCAAGATTCTCACTTCAATGCTCATTACATCTTCTTCTAAACTTGGCAAAACATCCTCTCTTGTATCAGCCTGTCGAACTCAGTTTCACCAGCTTCATCTTCAATAAACTTCTTTACTTTCATCAATCAAATTTCATCTTCTGCTTCTTAACTTCGGTAATCTCCGGCATTGAAATCATCATCACCATCAATCACAGAACCCCAACCAGTCTTGAGCATTGTCTTCAACCTCTTTCATCACTCTTCAATGATTCAAACCTGCAACTCAAGAATCCTGCAGAATCACATGTCAACAAATATTTTCATCATCAATAATTTATCAACTATGAGTCGCAAGCATATTCACAGCTCTTCAAAGATTTTCGTTAGCTCACATCATCAACAACCGCATCTGACACTTCCATCTTCCTCACTTCGCATCGGATTCAGACCTGCAAATCCATAAAACAATCAAAGTTCATGAAACCACCTTACCAACACAGGTCAGAATCAGGCTTTCATCACAAAAATCGCAAGATTCGTCCACAACAATTTCAAGACGAGATAGAAGTTGACGAAGCAATAACGATCGAAATGGCATCGCGCGAAAAGAAGAAAAATGAATTGAACTTACCAAGATAGCTGGGTCTTCGTCAATGATATGCAACGCAAAACTTGGAGTTCATCTTTTCTCAACTCGGATAAGCTTCATAATCTTGCCTCGTTCTTCAATATTCATCAACGTCGTAAACTGTCGAGGCCACAACGTCAAACTCAAGCCAATAACTAGGTTCTACAAGAATAACGGATTCGCATCAAGGACACCACCTTAACCGAAAAGATCAAGGACTCATCCGCATTGTTGGTGTCGCCGTCGGTGAAGGCCAGGGTACGACGACAAGAGGAGTCGCCGTTCAAATGACATCAGAGCTCAATATTCCGCGGCGAGCTTAGAAGAAGAAGGTCGGAGGAGGTCCCGACGAGGTTTGTTTGTTCGAAGAAGAGTCAAGGCGCTGCGGATGTGTGTCGATCGGAGCAAATGAGAAGGACGACGATGTTGTTGTGCTTTGACGGAAATTTTTCTTTTGAAGATGAAGGTTACGGCGCTACCAGGATGAGGATGATGAAGTTCATTCTCTCATATTGTTTCATTTAGAGATTTTAGGTCAAAGAGGGTCTTGGATCGGGCCTCACATTTTTAGGCCATGGAAACGCTTTTTACACCACTAAATTGCTACACATACCACCCCTGCGGATTATTCACGGATTGGGCTTAAGTCATAACATTACTATCTGCAACATCTGATTAATCATACACCTCCCCCCGCGCCTTGTAAGAGAAGGATTGGGCCTTGGGCCAGCAGTTTATATTTGCTGCCTTTTGATTCTTAATTCACCTCTCCTTATTTTTTATTTTATTATTTTGTTAGTTAATTTTTCTTTATAAAGTTATACTTTAATTCAATTTTTAATTATGATAATCAGCATATTTTTTTAATGGCTTAACAATTTTAATTAGAATTCTTTGCCTTAATTTTAATTATTTGTTATGCACTAATTATTGGATGTAAGTGTTTACGTTTCAAATCGATACGGATCGATTTCGATTATGGCCAAAGCTTCACAATGATTATGGAAGATGGGCATTTATTTTGCTCATAGGAGACTACAAGGCCTTGCTTAAGGATTTTTTGGATTTCTTTTATGTGAAGAATCGGCACGTCATTCAAGTAAGTAATCTCGATTCGCCACTTTAATGCACCCTTTTCCTTTTAATTTCTTGTTGGTATAGGTTAGAAATAAATCCATAAAAAAATAGTAAAAAGCATTAGAAAATTCCCCAAAAATTCTAGTAGTTAAATAAGTCAATTTAGAAATTTGTGATATTTTTATTTTCTGAATTTTTGTTATTTTTGATTTAATTCTGAATTATTCTTTTAATTAGCTTCATTTGTATTTCTTTTAATTATGCTGGATTTTGTTCATTTTATTTAAGTAACTTCCAGCAACTTTTTTGAGCCATTCTTTTTTCTATAGTTAAAGGACTCATAATAGTTCTTAGGATATTTTTTATGGAATTTTTAGGACCTTTTATCTTAGGTTTTAATGGAATAATCCTTAGGAAATAATTGGTTAATTCTTAGCTGGAAATAATTAATTGTTAGGCATAGGAAAAATAAGTTTTTTTAGGATCCCTCTTAATACAATTTTAGAGATAGTGTTAGGACCCTATAGTTTAAGTTTCATAATTTTTCTAGGAGATTTAATATTTTTTATAATATTAGTTTTAGGCCTAGTTATGCATAATTCCCATTAGTTTAGGCTATTAGAAGAAAATAAAGTTCAAAAATAATAATAGTCTAGATTAATTTTAGTCATAGAATTTAATAGTAGACTTAGGTTTAGTTAAATTTGATTTTTTAGAATGAGTATTAGGTTTAGCTTAGAATTAGAACTTAGGCTTGAAACTTCATTTTCCATGTAGAAATAGAATAAATAAAAATAGACTATTTATTATTCATGCCTTTAAGGCATTTTTAGAATGTTATTTCTTATAATTCAATTTCATTGCTTTGCCTTATTTTACTTGTTACAACTTTAATAGGCTTCCCCCATTTGTTCTTAGAATCAACTTAACTTCCTTAAGAAGTAAGTTGAGTTCTAGTAGTTTCTAAGTTTCCATTAGGAATAGAAAACCTCACTAACCATTAGGACTACCTTGTAAATAAATAAACAAAATAGGATTGAGTCTTAGTCCTTTAGATTTTTCCTTTTATCAACTTGAGTCTTTCTTTCTCCCTTCAAAAGAAAAGCAATAAAACACTTAGTAAAAACTGAACAATCTTGTACGACACGAGACTTTGTTGCGGAGTGTTTATACGCGTCCTGTTTCGGGGCGAGGTGTAAATACTTCCCGCGATGGATAGGTCTTAGTACAAGACAGTTCACAAACAAAATTCAAAACACTTCTCTTAAAAGACAAAAAACAAACAATAAGCGACTATCCTGCGGGGACTTCTTTTCTCATCTCATTCACTCACAACGCGAACTCGCGACGACTTATCTCGCATGCAAGACGGTAAACGCACTCGTACCAGACGAGCCTGCAACACCTGAGCATAGACATACGCAGTTCCAGCTGTAAAAAAAACACAAACAAATAGTTCCCGCCTAGGTTAGGCGAACTACGTCGACTATGATCCTCATTATCCCGATGAGGTACGTAGGCAGCGGGGTAGGGCCCGTTCGAGCACATTCTTTATTTTCCCTACATTTTCCCCATTCTTTTCATTCTCTTTTCTTATTCCTTTTTCAGTTCATTTCTCATTTTCCATTCCTGTTAGCGGTTTTGTTCAGCAGCATTCTTATTTCTCACCCTTTGAAACAAAACAAGCAAGCGTGGATCCCGTCGGGTACGACGGACGATCTGGGGTGCTAATACCTTCCCAGGTTGTAACCGACTCCCGAACTCAGATCTTTGGTTCGCAGGACCTTGTCCTTTCCTTCTTCCTCAGGTTTGTGCAACATTACCTTTCCCATTCTTTCGGGATAAAAATGTCTGGCTGGCGACTCTAACCTTTCCGCGCCACTTTCGCGTTTGTACTAGGATGAAAATCCCGGGAGAGACAATGAGTACTAAGGTATTCCACCTTAATACAAAAGAGGCCAAGACAAAGCTTGCCAAAAAAATAAAAGGAAACATTACAAATCAGATTGCACTATGACAAGAAAAACAAAGGGTCTTTGTCGAACTCGTATAGATTGCAATTGGGATGAGTAATTTCCCCCATCAAAGACCACCTCCACAAGGAAATCTTAATCTTCCAAACTTTCATTCCAATTTGAATTACAAAAAATGATTTCATTCTGTAACACGGTGGAAGAACTGACTTTAGTTATGTTGCGGATAGCAAGAGTCGCCACCGACTTTTATTTTATCCAAAGGAAAGGCATAAACGAACAGGAAATACCTTTTAAAAGATTTTTGGGTCCGGGGGTAGGTTATGTAAAGGGAAGGTGTTAGCACCCTTTACATCCATGGTTATCCATGGGCTCTTAGTTACTTAGCTCACTTTAAAATGTTTTTGAAATGTGAAGTGTGTGAATAAAAAATTTCTTAAGAGTTTTATAATGATCCATGTACGGATGCGTAAAAAACCTTTGTTTTGAAAATTGTTTGAAATGCGTGAAGTGTTTGAAATTGTTTTGAAGAGTGAGCAAGTATCTAAGAGGAACCTACCCTAAGTTTTAAGTCTTTTCTGTTCTTGAATCCTTTAAATGGTAAGACTATCCCTATTATTAAGGAATAGGTAGTCATTACCTTGGATGTGTGAGGGACAAATGAAGGGACAACTTTAATTAGGCAACTGTAAGGTGTATTTAGCAATTCGAAGGGACTTATCATCTTTAATCGAAAGGGACAAGATCATTTACGAAAGCAACCATGAAGGGACTTGATCTTTTTATCTTTTAAGGGACTAGATGATATAGATTAGGGACTTTGCTTTATACACCCTACTTGACCTTTTTGTAATAGGCAACATGAGAGGTATCCTTAAGGAAGTGAGATGGTGATCAAAAATCGACTTTCGTGTGTGAGTGTACAATTTTAATATTTATCTTTAAATTTAATGATCTAAATTGATTTTAAACATACAAACATATTACACTCCCTATTTTACTAACCATAGCATAAAAATAAATATTTAAACATTATTACTAAAATATTACATCAAAGGAACAATTACATAATAATAATAATTAAAGTAAATTAAATATAATAAGCAAAAATAAATAATGATAATAATTGGGTTAGTAGAAAATAATAATAAACCATAATATATAAATGAGGTTAGTATCATATAAACATAATTAATAATATTAACATAATAATTAAAAAAATCAATTTTTATAAGCAATTATTATTTAAGATTAATAAGAAATATAAACAATTATACTAATTATTATAAAATTTTGAGTTATATGCAAATTATAAAAATTAAGTTAATTATAAACATATTATGAAAATAAAATTATAATTACAAAATTAAATTAGCAATTTTTAACTATTTCTAAACATATATTAAAAATTATTTATATACAAAAATTAAATTATAAACAATTTATATCATATTAACAAAATTAAATTAAGAATTTTAATTTTAAACATATTTATATACAAGATTTAAATTATAAACAAATTATAAAATATGTACATGATTAAATAAAATAGGATTAAGTTTTAAAATAGAAGAAAATTAGGATTTATTAGAAAACATTAAGATTTATTTATTAATTAAAATATAAGCAAGAATTAAAATAAACAAATAAATAATATTTACAATTAGGGTTTTAGAAAAATATTTTTAAGGTTAATCTTGGTTTATAAAAAATATTTTAGGATTTATTAAATTAGGGTTATAGTTTTAATTGATAGTAACAATAAATAAACAAAAACAAATAATAGAAGAAAAGGAAAAAAGAACTTACCTGGGCTGTGAGTTGAACCCAGACCCTTTGCTTTCACAAACTCCAGCCAACAAGATCAACCACTGGGCCAGCGCGCGCACAGGTGCTAAGGAAAAGAGTTCATTTGGTTTTGTTGCTTATTCCTGGAAAATCATGAGAAAAAGAAAACAAAACAAAAGGCCTGGGGGGGATCGAACCCAGGACCTTTGCACAGCACACAAACACACTTACCATTCCAGCCGGGAGGGCGCTTCTGTTAACTAATCCACAACATTGCATAATATATTAAGTTAAGCAATTGAACTAGAAAAAATAATAAAATTGCTGAGGCCAGGATTCGATCCCTGGACCTAAGCCTCACACGCGCGTCACTTGACCAACTTAAGGAAATGGTGATAGTTTTCAGGAAGATAAACAACGTCCCGAGGAAATGATATGCTTTCAGAAGGATAAACAACGTTCTGAGGAAATAATGTAACCTTTGAGAAGATAAACAACGGCCCAAGGTCAAAATATGCTTTCAGGAGGATAAACAACATCCTGAGGTATGATGATAATTTTCAGGAAGATAAACAACGTCCCGAGGAAATGATATGCTTTCAGAAGGATAAACAACGTTCTGAGGAAATAATTTAACCTTTGAGAAGATAAACAACGACCCAAGGTCAAAATATGCTTTCAGGAGGATAAACAACATCCTGAGGTATGATGATAGCTTTCAGGAAGATAAACAACGTCCCGAGGAAATGATATTCTTTCAGAAGGATAAACAACGTTCTGAGGAAATAATGTAACCTTTGAGAAGATAAACAACGGCCCAAGGTCAAAATATGCTTTCAGGAGGATAAACAACATCCCGAGGTGGTGGTATGCTTTCAGAAGGATAAACAACGTTCTGAGGAGATGATATGCTTTCAGGAGGATAAACAACGTCCTGAGGTAAGGAGATAACCTTTGGGAAGATAAACAACGGCCTAAGGTCATGATATGCTTTCAGGAGGATAAACAACATCCTGAGGAAATGGTAACCTTTGGGAAGATGAACAACGGCCCAAGGTCATGATAGCTTTCAGGAGGATAAACAACGTCCTGAGGGAATGATAGCTTGCAGGAAGATAAACAACGTCCTGAGGGAATGAGATAACCTTTGGGAAGATAAACAACGGCCCAAAGTCGTAAGTTGTTGATGAAGTCTGTCTGCTGGAGAATTAACCTGAAAAACAAGATTATAACGTTTTGTATGATAATATTAGCTTATGCATTATGTATGTATGTGTAATATGATGCACTTAGGTAATGTATTATGTATTTATGTATATGTATGATATGATGTAAATGATGTATGTATGAATCATGCAGCCTGAAGCGTTTGGATATCTTCGTATAACAACTGCTGGCCAGGGAAAATAAATCCCGATTTGTTGCCGGAGAATATGAGGAACTCATTCTCGTCTTGTATGATAATATAGTATATATAACCTCCCGTCTTCGTTAGATAGTAGGGTACACATCACCTCCCGTCTACGTTCGATAGTAGGGTATACATAACCTCCCGTCTTCGTTCGTCGTACTCTTATTGGAAGAGTAAATTCCCGACTATCCGTATGAGGATAAAAGAGATGGATATAAATTCCAGGGGAGATGTGACTTGAACTACTTATGAAGATGGATTTGCCCTACTGGGGGACTTGTAGCTGTCTTGTGGGGATGAACCGGCGAAGCTTTGTTGAAATCCTTCCCTCGTTCGTCCTTAGTAAATACTATTACTGCATTTTCATGCATTTCTGGTAAACATCAATCATATTCAAAAGCATACATACATTCAAACACAACCAATGGACGTTTCGCTTATGTAAATAGGGTAAAAGTAAATCTGAATTTATATCAAAAGATGACCTATACATAGGTAGGTTTGTACAAGGAGACAGAAATCCTGGTAAGAGGAATTCGTCATAAAAATTTTACAAAACAAAGAAAATCAGCTATGTGGGAAGTAATCCTATTGAGTTCCAATTCTACTATTGCCATTATCTTCAAGTATCTCATCTTCTGCTGTTGAAACGGAAACGATTGGATTGAGCTTTATCTGTTCGAGCTTGAGTAAGTAGCACAAATGTTGGTAGTTTCATGGGTGATCCAAAAGAGACATAGTCATACGCTTTAATCCCTAACTTTTTCCGGGATTGCCCTTTCAGGTTTTCAATCCACCGGGATACCCTTTTTTGCCCAAGCCGCCTTTTCAGGTTTTCGACTTGCCGGGTGTACATCTTTTATATATATCCCTAATTTTTGCCCAAACCCTTTTGGTTTGCCGGGATGCCCTTATTTTTGCCTAGGCCAGTCAACCTAGCGGGTCTCTTTTTATGCGTAGTATTTTTTAACTATGTCTGCGTTTACAGGCTGTGGGAAGTCTTCACCATCCATAGTAGTAAGTATCATGGCTCCTCCTGAAAATACTGTCTTGACTACGAATGGTCCTTCATATGTAGGAGTCCACTTGCCTCTAGGATCACCCTGTGGTAATATGATACGCTTGATTACCAAGTCACCAGCCTGATATACCTATGGCTTAACCTTCTTGTTAAAAGCTTTGATCATTCGTTTCTGGTACATCTGGCCATGACAAACTGCTGCTAACCTCTTCTCATCAATCAAATTTATCTGGTCAAGTCGAGTCTGAATCCACTCATCTTCATCCAAGCCTGCATCCTTCATAATTCTTAAGGAGGGAATCTGAACTTCAATGGGCAGAACTGCTTCCATACCATAGACTAAGGAGAATGGGGTTGCCCCTGTTGAAGTACGTATTGTAGTACGATAACCATGAAGAGCAAATGGTAACATCTCATGCCAATCCTTGTAAGTAACAGTCATCTTTTGTATAATCTTCTTAATGTTCTTATTAGCAGCTTCAACTGCCCCATTCATCTTCGGACGATACGGAGAAGAGTTGTGATGCTTAATCTTGAACTGCGTGCAGAGATCAGTAATCATAGTGTTGTTCAGATTAGAGCCATTGTCAGTAATAATCCTTTCAGGGATGCCATACCTACATATGAGATTATTTTTGATGAATCGAGCCACAACATTCTTAGTAACAGATGCAAATGAAGCTGCGTCTACCCACTTCGTGAAGTAATCAATAGCAACCAGGATGAAACGATGCCCATTAGAAGCAGTAAGCTTGATCTCACCAATCATATCAATGCCCCACATGGAAAAAGGCCAAGGAGCAGTCAACACATTCAAGGGTGATGGAGGTATATTTACTTTATCAGCATAAATTTGACACTTGTGACATGTCCTGGAGTGTTGATAGCAATCAGCTTCCACAGTAGACCAATAGTAACCTGCTCTCAATATCTTCTTTGCCATAGTATGACCACTAGAATGAGTGCCAAAGATCCCATCATGCATATCTTCCATAATCTCTGTTGCTTCCTTCTTATCCACATAACGGAGCATAGTTGAATCATGATTGCGCTTGTACAGAATCCCATTACTAAAAAAGAACTTAGCAGAAAACCTTCTCAGAAACTTCCTATCTTTGACAGATTCCCCTTCAGGAAACTCCTGAGCTTCAAGATATCTTTTTTACTTCATAGAACCAAGGCTTCTCCTCTGCCCCTTCAGTGTCAATCTCATTGCAGTATGCAGGCTTTTCAAATCTATCAATAGTAATCTTGGGAGCTTCATCATCCCAATTGATATCAAACATAGATGCCATGGTGGCCAAAGCATCTGCCAACTGATTCTCTCTCCGTGGAATATGTCCAAAGGTAATCTCTTTGAAATGTGGGATCAAAGACAACACCTGCTCTCTGTAAGGAATGAGATTATCATGCTTGGTATCCCAATCTCCTTTGATCTGACTAACTACCAGGGCTGAATCTCCATACACATCAAGGAACTGAATCTTCATATCAATAGCAGCTTTAATACCCAGGATACATTCCTCATACTCAGCCATGTTATTGGTACAATAGAAACACAATCTTGTAGTAATCGGGGTATGACAACCTTCAGGGGAACTAATCACAACACCAACACCATTACCAAGTGCATTAGAGGCACCATCAAAAACCATAGTCCATCGGGATCCTTGTTCAGGTCCGTCATATTTTCCAGGTTCTTTGGTAATAATCATGATGTCTTCATCAGGGAACTCAAAACTCATTGACTGATAATCATCTACTGCTTGGAAAGCCAAATGATCAGCCACAACACTTCCTTTAATGGTCTTCTGAGTAGTATACTGTATGTCATATTCTGTCAAGATCATTTTCCATCTTGCAATTCTTCCGGAGAGAGCAGGTTTCTCGAATATGTACTTGATTGGATCCATCTTCGAGATCAACAAGGTAGTATGGGTCAACATATACTGTCTTAGTCGGCGAGCAGCCCATGCCAAAGCGCAGCAAGTTTTCTCGAGCAGTGAGTATCTTGTTTCACAGTCGGTAAACTTTTTGCTAAGGTAGTATATTGCCTGCTCTTTTCGACCAGACTCGTCATGTTGCCCCAACACACACCCCATTGAGTTGTCTAACACTGTTAAATACATAATCAAGGGTCTTCTATCAACTGGTGGCATCAAAATTGGTGGTTCCAGCAGATATCTCTTGATTTCATCAAAGGCAGTCTGGCACTCATCATTCCATTCCATCACTTGGTCTTTCTTCAACAACTTGAAGATTGGCTCACAGATGGCAGTTAATTGGGAAATAAATCTTGCAATGTAGTTCAATCGTCCCAAGAAACCTCTAACTTCCTTCTCAGTACGGGGAGCTGGCATCTCTCGTATAGCTTTCACTTTTTCAGGATCCACTTCAATACCTTTCCCACTGACTATGAAACCCAGGAGTTTACCAGATCTAACTCCAAAAGTACACTTGTTTGGGTTCAATCTCAACTTGTATTTCTTCAACCTCTCAAACAATTTATGCAAATGATCAAGATGTTGTTCTTCATTCTGGGACCTGGCTATCATATCATCCACATATACCTCTATCTCATGATGAATCATATCATGAAACAAAGCCACCATAGCACGCTGATATGTTGCCCCTGCATTCTACAAACCAAATGGCATCACTTTATAGCAAAAGGTGCCCCACTGTGTAACAAATGTTGTCTTCTCCATATCTTCAGGTGCCATCTTGATTTGATTGTAACCAGAGAAACCATCCATAAAAGAGAATACCTTATGCTGAGCGGTGTTGTCTACCAGAACATCAATATGAGGAAGTGGAAAGTCATCTTTGGGGTTGGCTTTGTTCAAATCTCTATAGTCCACACACATACGTACCTTACCATCTTTCTTAGGTACCGGCACTACATTTGCAACCCATTGAGGATAAGAAGTCACTGCTAAGAACCCTGCATAAAACTGTTTTATTACCTCTGCTTTGATCTTCTCTGACATTTCAGGACGCATGCGACGAACCTTCTGCTTCTTTGGACGACAATCTTCTTTTACTGGTAAACGGTGAACCACAATGTCTGTATCCAACCCTGGCATATCTTCATAGGACCAAGCAAAGATCTCCACATAGTCACGTAGCATCTGAATCAACCTGCTCTTGACACTATCCTCTAATTCAGCCCCTACCTTGACCTCTTTCCTGTTTTCTTCAGTTCCCAGATTCACAACTTCGACTGGCTCTTCATGTGGCTGTATAGCTTTCTCTTCTTGTTGTAACAACCTAGCAAGCTCTACAGGTACTTCACAATCGTCCTCATTTCCGTCTTCAGTTTGATAGATCGGATTCTCGAAATTATAATTGGCAATAGTAGAACCGTTATCAACAGGATCCAGAGTGGATGAGGATCTGCATTTTAGTGATGTGGGTGTGTGTAAGAACACATAGCTGATAAAACAAAAACAAAAGAAAAGAAAGACAAGGAACACAATATTTACGAAAACGAAACGTCCACTGATTTTTATTGAATGAAGTATGCAAATGAAATGACATCCCGTAACAAGCACACCATTGTGCCCCGGGTAAGGCACAAGGCTTAAGAATTCAATTGTTCAAGAAGTTACAAACTTAAAAAGAAACAACACAGTAATAGTATTTACTCCTGACTAAAGGAGATATGAATAACATCTTCAGCTTTCCAGTTGTTGAGCCCAGCACCCACAGTAGGAAAAATCCAAGCATCCAAGTTGTAGTCTTCATCATAGTCACCCACAGCATTAACCTGATCTTTCATAATCCCCTGATTGGTGATACGAACGGCACGAGCACGACGAACAGCCTTCTGGGACTCTGCAGTGAAACCCAAACCAAATTTGTCAGACTTGTACGAAATATCAGGAAGCTGACCCCAAATAGTACAACCACCTTCATCCACCACAGCTCTAGCATCTTTAAGGGAGGCCATTGCAGGAGGTACTTTGGTAACCACAGGAACTTTCTTGACAACAGGAGGAGCTTCATAATCATTAACAATCCAAGGAACCACTTCAAATGTCTGACACGGAGTTTCAACATATTCACCTTCCACTTCAAGATATTTAAAGGTGTTCACATGGCTAACAACATATCCTTCCTCTCCGTAGACAGTAACAACTTTTCCTTCCACCGGATATCTCAGCTTCTGATGTAATGTAGAGGTTACAGCACCTGCCCCATGGATCCAGGGACGCCCAAGCAAACAAGAATATGACGGACGAATATCCATGACATAAAAGGTAGCATTAAAAACCTGAGAACCAACTTTGATTGGGAGATCAATTTCTTCATGCACCACTCTTCTCGAACCATCAAAAGCCTTCACCACTATATTATTGGGCTTCAACACAGCATCTTCAGGACTCAGCTTATTCAGAACTTCTTTGGGCAATACATTCAGAGAGGAACCATTGTCTATCAATACATGTGACAGGGTAGTGCCCCTGCATTCAATAGAGATATGCAGAGCCCTGTTATGATCCCTCTTGGCAGGAGTCAAATCAGCATCGGAGAAACCTAACCCATTATCATAAGTCAAGTGTGCCACACAATTTTCAAACTGGTCAACAAAAATTTCACTAGGTACGTGAGCAGCCTTCAGAAACTTGATCAAAGCCTTGGCATGAGCCTCTGAACACAATAATAAAGACATCATAGAAATCTTGGAGGGAGTATGCCCCAATTGATCAACAATGTCATAATCACTCTTGCGAATGATTTTCAATACTTCATCCATCTGCTTAGAGAGATCATCAGCAGCTGGCACATCAGTTGTTATAGGTTCAATAACAAGACCTTTGCCCCGAGCATCAGTGGTGGAGGTAGCAGCTGGAGTAACTGCATTCTTGGAAGTAGCTGGAGGAGAGAAAACTCTTCCGCTTCGTGTGATCTTACTAGATCCAGCAATATTATCAACAAGCATATCAGCTAAAGGTTCCTGCTTAACACCATGGATATAAACATCAGACCCATAATACCAAGGCACAACTTTATCAGAAGTATACGGAATAGGACCAGGAGTGGTGATGACCATAGGAGCCACTCTGGCTTCAGCAACAATCTTCACAGGGCCTTCAGCAGTAATCTTGATTGGACCCTTGTGAGTGATTTTAACAGGTCCCTTTGAAGTAATTCTTACCGGTACTTTATCAACCATATCCACCTCTTCAATCTTTGCACCCTGGGTTATATGATCAACCATACTCTCTACGGAAGGTGGAGTCCTCTCAAACACTATGGTATATTTATCCATGAGACGTTGAATTCCATCTCTCAATCTCCAGCAACTATCCGGCTTATAGGTACAATACAGACAATCTTTACGACAACCTGGAAAGAACCCAGCTTGTACTAGCTTCTTCTTAATGACAGACAATGGTGTGGTCAACTCTGCAACTGAATAAATATGTGAATCTTCATCAATGGCATTGACAGTCTTCTCATGATTTGGCATGGGAGCAGTAATCACATTTGGAGTACCCGGAGGGTCAAACTCAATTTCTCCTGCCTCAATCATATCTTGAATTTTGTTCTTCAAGACCCAGCAACTATTAGTATCATGTCCCTGACAATTCGAATGATATGCACATCGTGCATTGGGATTGTACCTGGGAGAGGTAACATTAGGATTCTGAGGAGCATCTTTCAGAGTGATAAGTTCATCCTTCAACAAGTGTTGCAATGCTTGGGCCATTGCCATGTTGATCTTAGTGAACTGCCTTCTAGCCCTCTGTTGGTTTCCCTGTGGCTGCTATGGTGTTGTAGGAGTTGGATTGGAGATATGGACTGCACTCACAGACTGATGCCTTCTACTACGATCAGGTTGACCATAAACATCATTTGATTCTTTCTTCCCGCTAGGAGGCTTCTTTGCAGCACCTGATGAAGAAGCACCCACTTGAATCTTGCCACTCTTGATACCACTTTCTACATGCTCTCCTGTCATTATCAACTCAGTGAAGCCAGATGATGAGCTTCCAATGAGATGACTGTAAAAAGGACCATTCAACGTACACATGAACATATCAACCAACTCCCTGTCAGTTAAAGGGGGTTGTACTCTTCCAGCTAAATCTCTCCACTTCTGAGCATACTCCTTGAAGCTTTCTTTAGCACCCATAGACATACTTTGCAGCTGCATGCGAGTGGGAGCTAAATCAGCATTGTACTGATACTGCTTATAGAAGGCTTCAGCAAGATCATTCCAATCACGGATGTTGACACTCTCCAACTGATAGTACCATTCCAATTGAGCTCCAGATAAGCTCTCTTGGAAGAAATGGATCCACAACTTCTTATCAGTAGTATGAGGTTGGATTCTCCTGACATAAGACCTCAGATGCAGCTTGGGACAAGAGACCCCATCATAAACAACAAAAGTAGGAACCTTGAAACCAATGGGTATAACCACTCTAGATATCAAACTCAAGTCTTCAAAATCCAGCCCAGAAGATTTTTGCAATTCCATAGCATCCATTCTATCCACCAGCATTTTGAATTTATCTTCATTAGGCTCATGATAGTAGTTAGCTTCAGAATCAGAGTCCCCCATAGTGTTGTGGAGACTGCCTCCCTCTTTTTCAGACTCTTCAGACTCATAATCTTCAGCTAGTTCTTTGGTCTTGGCAAGACCTTTGAACCTTCTTCCCATGTTGATCAGGCCACCTGACCTTCTAGTCTTCTTAGTCTTCTTGGCCAGCAGTGTCTTCAATTCATCCTGCCCCTTGGACAAGTTCAGGATCAGCTCTTGGAACTGTGCATTTTGTGCCTAGAGATCTTTAACTGTTTGTTCAAGAGCCATTGCTGAAATAAACAGCGAGAAGATAAGAAACCTATGCACAATAAACCTGTGATGCAAGGATATGGAATGTAAATGCGTATGCAATGTTTTCAAGGACCGCAGGATTTAAATTTGCTTAAACAAACAAGAAGGTAAACTTTTATTAGTAATAAATTTGTTTTGCCTCTTGGGCTTACAGAAAATGAAATGCAATAAATACAAGAGATGGGGTTTTAAGTCTCCCATGGACGTTTCCTCTTTGTGTTGAGGTATGAGTTAAGATTCCGCTCCTTGTGAAGCTGTTTGGTTAACTCCAAGATTCTTTCTTGACTTACTTTGTAATGAGTCTCTTACAAAGTTGGTCCTGATAGTATTCCTATGAGCAGAAGCCATGACCTACAACAAAGAACAAAGATAGCTCCTTTGGTCCTTGAAATGGTTAGTGAAAATGCTATGCTTATGATGCATGATGATGCTATGATGTTATGCTCAATCACAAACATGTGGCACACACAAACAAGTCACACCATAACCCTAGGTTTAAAGGCTTGCATGAGGTTCAAAGGTAAGTACCCTCCCCTGAAGTTTAGTTGGTTCATCCTGTCCTATAAAGTAACCAGGTTCTAAGGGATCTCAATATCATTGATCCTTCACAAGGGTGGTTGTTCAGTAGGCAACTTACTTGCCAACCAAAACCCTCCAAGTTTAGGATCTCAATGAGTGTAGTATCGAGTATTAACCAACTTCAGTCTTCACCAAAGCCGGTTATCTCACTACTTTTCTAAAGGCCAAGATGGGATAACTAGGGTTCTAAAAGTTAGTTAGTGCATTGACAACATATGGTAGCCTCATATTATCCTCAACTTGACTTAAGGAACATAAGCACCAACCAAGAAGTCACACTAACTATGGCCACCAGATCAACCATATCGGTATACGCCGTACAGTTTCCTTGGTCTATTGCCATTTACCTAAGGTATACTAGATTCGGGTTAGGATCTTTCGCACATAAGAGCACCCCAACAGATAAGTATAAAGCAAACAAGGCAAACAATTTTAAAGTGATCTAATTCCTAAGGGTACCCCTCTTTTATTAAATCCCCAGCAGAGTCGCCAGTTCTGTAACACGGTGGGAGAACTGACTTTAGTTATGTTGCGGATAGCAAGAGTCGCCACCGTCTTTTATTTTATCCAAAGGAAAGGCATAAAAGAACAGGAAAGACCTTTTAAAAGATTTTTGGGTCCGGGGGGTAGGTTATGTAAAGGGAAGGTGTTAGCACCCTTTACATCCATGGTTATCCATGGGCTCTTAGTTACTTAGCTCACTTTAAAATGTTTTTGAAATGTGAAGTGTGTGAATAAAAATTTTCTTAAGAGTTTATAATGATCCATGTACGGATGCGTAAAAAACCTTTGTTTGGAAAATTGTTTGAAATGCGTGAAGTGTTTGAAATTGTTTTGAAGAGTGAGCAAGTATCTAAGAGGAACCTACCCTAAGTTTTAAGTCTTTTCTGTTCTTGAATCCTTTAAATGGTAAGACTATCCCTATTATTAAGGAATAGGTAGTCATTACCTTGGATGTGTGAGGGACAACTGTAATTAGGCAACTGTAAGGTGGATTTAGCAATTCGAAGGGACTTATCATCTTTAATCGAAAGGGACAAGATCATTTACGAAAGCAACCATGAAGGGACTTGATCTTTTTATCTTTTAAGGGACTAGATGATATAGATTAGGGACTTTGCTTTATACACCCTACTTGACCTTTTTGTAATAGGCAACATGAGAGGTATCCTTAAGGAAGTGAGATGGCGATCAAAAATCGACTTACGTGTGTGAGTGTACAATTTTAATATTTATCTTTAAATTTAATGATCTAAATTGATTTTAAACATACAAACATATTACACTCCCTATTTTACTAACCATAGCATAAAAATAAATATTTAAACATTATTACTAAAATATTACATCAAAAGAACAATTACATAATAATAATAATTAAAGCAAATTAAATATAATAAGCAAAAATAAATAATGATAATAATTGGGTTAGTAGAAAATAATAATAAACCATAATATATAAATGGGGTTAGTATCATATAAACATAATTAATAATATTAACATAATAATTAAAAAAAATCAATTTTTATAAGCAATTATTATTTAAGATTAATAAGAAATATAAACAATTATACTAATTATTATAAAATTTTGAGTTATATGCAAATTATAAAAATTAAGTTAATTATAAACATATTATGAAAATAAAATTATAATTACAAAATTAAATTAGCAATTTTTAATTATTTCTAAACATATATTAAAAATTATTTATATACAAAAATTAAATTATAAACAATTTATATCATATTATCATATTAACAAAATTAAATTAAGAATTTTAATTTTAAACATATTTATATACAAGATTTAAATTATAAACAAATTATAAAATATGTACATGATTAAATAAAATAGGATTAAGTTTTAAAATAGAAGAAAATTAGGGTTTATTAGAAAACATTAAGATTTATTTATTAATTAAAATATAAGCAAGAATTAAAATAAACAAATAAATAATATTTACAAATAGGGTTTTAGAAAAATATTTTTAAGGTTAATCTTGGTTTATAAAAAATATTTTAGGATTTATTAAATTAGGGTTATAGTTTTAATTGATAATAACAATAAATAAACAAAAACAAATAATAGAAGAAAAGGAAAAAAGAACTTACCTGGGCTGGGAGTTGAACCCAGCCCCTTTGCTTTCACAAACTCCAGCCAACAAGATCAACCACTGGGCCAGCGCGCGCACAGGTGCTAAGGAAATGAGTTCATTTGGTTTTGTTGCTTATTCCTGGAAAATCATGAGAAAAAGAAAACAAAACAAAAGGCCTGGGGGGGATCGAACCCAGGACCTTTGCACAGCACACAAACACACTTACCATTCCAGCCGGGAGGGCGCTTCTGTTAACTAATCCACAACATTGCATAATATATTAAGTTAAGAAATTGAACTAGAAAAAATAATAAAATTGCTGAGGCCAGGATTCGATCCCTGGACCTAAGCCTCACACGCGCGTCACTTGACCTACTGAGCCAACCACACAATTGTGAAACAAATTACAACTAATTGAATAAAATATTAAAACAGAATTCAAAAACCAAAAAAACGCGCGCTGGCTTCATCTTCAACCTTGGGATTTCGCAGGTTTTCCTGCGAAATTTCCTGGGAAATTTCCTGCAATTTTTCCTAAGCACAAACCCTGCCAATTTCATATCACCATAAACATGTACGATTTCATCAAATTGATCACATTTTCATGATCCCCATACATCACACAGTTCAATTATATTCTTAGAATTAATTTATATTAACTAAATCAAAGGATCCCAAATTCAATTCAAAAACCCTAGCCATGGCAACTTGCGGTTTAGGGCTTGGTTCTTCAATCTTTTTGTCCAGAAATTATCTACCAATCATGATTAACACAAATCAAACAACAAAATCAGTTGATATTAGCTAAATAACCGAAATCGAAATATTTAAATTCAAAGACAAGAGAGATTCAGTTTATGCAATGTGGGATGTTTTGGATGCTTATGATGATTGAATTGTGTTCAGTGATGTTCAAGCAAGCTAATGCCACCTTCAAAAAGCTTTGAAAATGCCTCTAAGTTGTAAACCGAATTGGAGATTTTGTGATGAATTTTGAAAGTTGCAACTTACTCTTTGAGGCCAGAATTTCGTGTCCAATGCATAGGGTTGTGTTGTCTACTTATAGTACAATGGAACTAGGTCAAAAAAATTGATTGTTATGTGAATTATTTTATTGAAAAAGATTGAAAAAGATTAAGACTTAAAATCCAAATATTTGTGAATTCAACCTTTCTATTTCAAGCCAATCACCATAATTTTTGTATCAATTTGATCCAAGCAATCTTTATGACTTTCTAGAAGCACAATCTCATTTAAATATTTGATTTTTCTATTTTATTTTAATTTAAAATGATTTTAAATGAATAAAATCAAAATAAATAAAATAAAATAATAAAAAATCTGAATATTTGAGGGTTGGGTCGTGCATGAAGTATTGGTATGGATTGGATCATCATATGGCAAGCCCATTTAGAAAAAATTGGTTTTAAACCTCCATTTTCTTCATAAACCAACCAAAAATTTCCCAACTTTGCAAGGGCACAAATCCTTCAATTTTAATGCTATGAGGGTATTCTTGGACATTTTGGAAAGCTTGAAGAGTCCTCTAACCAACCCCACTGGTTTCATGTCCATATCATTTACCATTCTCAAGTTATGCCCTTTTGAAGTTGTTGACTTTTTGTTGACTTTCAAAAGGACCTATAATGTCTTAGCTCATACCTTCCAAATGAAGCATTTTTGGGCTTGGCTTGTGATACACAAAGTTGTAGAAAATTCAATTTCCTTCAAAATGAGCTTTGGATGGAAAATTGGTGATGAAGCATGTGAAAGTTATGGCTGGTCAAAGTTCAGTTGACTTTTCCTAAGGAAACCCTAATTTAGAAACCTCTGATTCTTGATGATCTGAAATCTCCTTGATGAATCATGATCAACCCTTGATCAAATGATGAATTTTACTTCATATACTTTATGTTGGTAAAAAATCATGAATTTTGACTTTGGTTTGACCACAGTTGACCTTAGTTTGACTTTTTAACTGCTTTGACTGATTTTGACTTATCTGATCATTTGACTGAGCAAACCTTTGAGAAAAGTTCTGAAATTTGTCATGGGGATTCTTAGACACATATAAGATGTTATGAAGCTCACTTGAAGTCTTGGAAATCCATTTAGCCTGATTAAAGTCAAAACCCTAGTTTTGGATGCACTACTTATGAGAATGCCTTGCCTGAGGGATTTGTCAAATCTTCTGACCCATGATGAACTTTGTGAACCTTGTGAACCTTATAAGATGTCTTGTGAACCTTGTGAACCTCATGAAAGGTCTTGTGAACCTTGTGAACCTCATAAAGTGTCTTGTAAACTTCATGAACCTCATGAAAGGTCTTGTGAACCTTGTGAACCTCATAAAGTGTCTTGTAGACTTCATGAACCTCATGAAAGGTCTTGTGAACCTATTAGCACACAAAGTATTGTATTGTGAGGGAAAATTTTGGGGTGCAACACATTTCTCTTCGACCAAATGTTACAAACAACCGTCAACCATAAACTTTCTTCTCTACCTCTTGACACGTTACTGGATTTACAAAATGCATACCAATCCAAGAAGCTTCCCTTAAGGTCTAAAGCTATGTCAGTCTTGAAATCTAACAAAGAAGAAATGTCCATCCAAACAAGCTTAGCCACCATACAATTTTATAAGAAATGACGAAGAGTCTCGGAGCACAAGGAACAAAACGGACATAATAGAGCGGTGTGATTCGAGATAACTCATTTATGCCATAAAGAACTTCTAGTCGGTAAACTATTCAAGAAACTCCACCACCCGAAAGCTTTGACTTTAAAAGGAACCACCGATTTCCAAACCAAATCAAAAATCCGATCATTCTGATTGGGAGGACCTAGCGGAATACACCGAGAAAAGGATAAATGGTAATAAGAACTCATCGAATAACTTCCATTGACATCACCAATCCAAATAACTTTTTCCTTCCCAAAAAGATTCGGCCTATAATCCACCATAAAACTCCTAATCCGTTGATACTCCTCCAACGCTCCATTAACAACCTGCTAATGGGCTAACTACACTGTCAAAAGAGACTCAGGTTGTCCAAAAATAGTTGAGTCAGCCACAAAATCAGCACTTGAAAGGTACTACATATCCTGCGTCGAGAAGACCGCAGTAGCACCGTTGAAAGCTGCATTTGCACTAGAACTTATAACAGACGAAGGAAAAATTCAGTAACAGTATTTGCTATTCCTATATCATCATCAGCAGATCCATCAGTTTGAAACCCGAAAACAACATCACCTACATCCACCGAAGTAACAAACCCATTAAGTAAAACTGACGGAAGATTTTCACTACCAGTGACAGATGTGGCAGTTTCTACAACATTAGAAATAATAACCTCTGATTCTATCCCCTGACTTTGATAACCAAAATCTCTCCATTCCCACTGTCCGTCAATCCACCCACCCATCGTTTCTACTGAAACGTTCAACAAACAGGATTCTGCGAAGACTTTAGGAAATAACCTTGAAAACGGTCTGTTCCCCGTCCAATCCGCCTTCCAAAAGGAAGATATATAGCCATCTCCTATCAAATCTTTAACATTATCCACCACTAAATCCTCAATTTTTGATTTATTAAAGGAAAACAATTCCAAAAACCAAGAGGAGAACTTAGAATCCTTACTAGAAATGGCGCTACCATTCTACATCATCGTCCTAATATCGTCGTATCTCACCCTTAAAACTCTAAATCACATTTCCACCGAACCATTCATGATTTTCCACCTCCATTTACTAACAAGTGCCTTATTGAAAACACCCATTATTTTAAGATAAATTCCACCATGTGTGAAAGGCAAACACAAAGACTTCCAATTTATCCAATGGATTTTCCTCTTCGCCTCCGAACTACCAAAAAGAAATCTATATTGGATCCTCATCATCTCCATCTAAATTTTAACCGGGGCTTTGTAAAAGGATAGATGGAAGATGGACGAACTACTAAGAACGACTTTAATTAAAGTAATTCTACCTCCGAAAGATAAAAACTGACCATGCAAAGAGCAAAGCCTTCTACCAAACTATGATAGCAAAGAGGACCAAGATTCTACCCTCCTAGGATTAGCTCCAATAGGAATCCCAAGAAAATAAAATCGTTGATATTTTGTTCTACAAGAAAGGAAATTCGCCGCCGCTTCTAAAAAGATATCTTTAACATTGATACCTATGATTTTGCTTTTGTGAAAATTAATGCCAAGACCGGAAACCAATTCAAAAGCTCTAAGAACCAACTTTATAGCCCACAAATGATTCTACCCCCATCACCCACCAATAATGTATCATTCACATATTGTAAGACGTCGATGAAACAACTTCGATTGACATTGAAACTGGAAAAATCACCCAAACTCACCGAATTCTGAATCAACCTTGTTAGTCCTTCCGTGACCATAACAAATAAAAACGGCGATAAAGGATCTCCTTGCCTCAAGCCCCTCTTGTAACACCCCTTTTTCTACCCGGAATTTATATTAAAATCAGAGTTATAAAATTTTCAACATAAAATAGGATATCACATTTTCAACTTAAAACCAATCAAGAAAGATACATAACACGTTCAAGGAAAAATTCAACAATCATATAATCTTCAAAATAATTCAACTTTATTAAATACTACGCAACAAATTCAATACTCAAATCATAGCATCTTTAACCAACAAAATTAAAATTTAAAATAAAGCAACAAAGTAGTTGTCGCTCCCGGGATTTCCATCCTGGTATAAATGCGAAAAGTGGTGCGGAAAAGGAAGAGTCGCCAACCAGGCATTTTTATCCCTAAGGAAGGGTAATACTGCACAAACTTGTAAAGAATGAGAAAACAGGATCTTACAAACCAAAGAAACTGAGTTCGGGATTCGGTTACGAATTGCGAAGGTATTAGCATCCTAGATTATCTGTCGTACCCGACGAGCTCCATGCTTGAGAAACTGTTTCAAAGGGTGAAAAAAATAAACTGCTACAACACTGAGATTGAAAGTGGATAGAAGAAAAGAAACGTGAAGGGAGAAATGTAGGTAAAATAAAATAGTGCTCGAATGGGCCCTACCCCACTGCCTACGTACCTCATCGGGAAATGAGGATCAGAGACGACATAGTTCCCCTAAATAGGGAGGAAAACTATTGTTTGTGTTTTTATGGCTTGAAAATCCTATGCATATGCTCAGGTGTTGCATGCTCATCTGACACAAGTGCATTTACCGTCTTTTAAAGAGACAAGTAGAAGCAAGTCCCTTCGTTATAAGTGAGTGAGATGAGAAAATAATTCCCGGAGGAAAGGCGCTTATTGTTTGTTCAATGTTTTTTAGAAGCTTTTTCTCAGAGGTTTGAACAGGAGAGTTTATTTGAGTCTTACTCAATGGGATGGGTACCTCTTACATCATCTCGAAATGGAATGGATAAGAGGCACCCTTAAGTATGGAGGATATCTCCACACCTAGTCCCTGAGATTAAGGCTCAAGCACACTAGCCTATTGTATTTTATTAAATGTTTTTGCGGTTTTTTGGTTAAGAAGTGTCTTTTAACTTTTGTTTGTGAAGCATCCTCGTGTTAAGACTTATCCATCATGATAGATACCCTACACGTCACCCCCATATGGAATGTGTGCAAGTACCCCATGTCAAAGTTCCTTGGCACATGAGAAAACTTATCTTCTATTAGGTGACTTGAAGTGTTGTTTTAAGATGAGAAGAGAGAGGGGCACCAAGAAGAACCAAAGGTGAAATTCTAATGAGAGACTAAAAATCCTAAGTGTTGTCATGCTTGGGTAAACCTAAGTTATTGAGGTTTGAATTTTATCCTAATGAAGAAGAAGGCGATAAAAGAAGGAAAGAAGAAGAAGAGGAGAAGAAGAAGTTAGAATACAACTTACTTCTCAACAGAAGCTAAGCTGTTTCTAATTGGGAAGTGATAAGGTTATACAAGTAAAGAACTTGGTGATAAGGAAAACACAACTTGAGATAATTTAAAAAGATGAATGAGGGAGTTGTATGTAGGTGCACACCCACACACATGACTTACCATAGCCCCTACAAAACAAAGGTTAGCTAAACAATTGCATATTGAAAGCATAAAGAAATAAAAGTAAAGTAGTATTCAAACAAGTTGACATTAAGGGTTGAATAAGACTAAGTCCTAAGGAAAAGGGGATTCTAAATGGTCAAAGACCTCTAAGGTCAGTAGTTAAACCCTAATAAGTTACTCTAAGGTATTAAGATCAAACACCAAAAAACTATGTCCAAACTAAGCAATAAACACCAAAGAATTTCAATGTGAAGTTAGTTGAGGAAGAATGAGTAATTATGCAAGATAAACATGTACTAAAACATGGTTAAATGTCAAAGTCAGAACCAAACACCAATTATAAATGTCATGTAATGCACATGAATATGCATACAAATCATGAGAATGAATGCTCATGACAAAAGATTAGATGAAGAATGAGTGAGAAGAAGTAGAGAAATTGTTATATAAGAAAAGAGTTAGCTTGGAACACAAGTCAAACATGGAAGTCAAAAGTGGATAATCATACATAAAGGTCAGTAGCCAAATGACACTTCAAAATGAAATTAAAATGCACAAGTTAGCCATACAAGAAGCACATACACGTCACTTTGAGGTTAGAGAAGAGAGGAGCATGTATTTGAAGCAAACATGTTCAAAGAAGCAACATATGAAATGAATGACATTTTAAATGGATGAAATGATGTCATGGCATGGCATCAAGAATAACATTACATGTTAAGTAAGATCATAGATGAAAGGAGATGGAGAAGTAGGTCAAAAAGAGCACATGTGAACAAACATTGACTTGTAAGTCAAGCAAGCATCAAACTTATAAGAATGACCTATAATTACAAACAAGAGAATTATAAATGTCTAATGGTGATCCCTAATGTAAAACAAGATGAACCTAATAGGATGACATAAATGCCTTCCTCAAACTATGTTAGAAAGACAGAAGAAAGAGGCACAAAAAAGTTACTTGAGAATCAAGGCATCAAATACCAAGGAATGGTCATGAAAAATTAGAAAATTAGGACTTCAAAGCCCTCAATCAGAAGCAAACATTGTGTCAAAACAACTCTAAATAATTCACAAGTAAACTCAAACAATTAGTCACACAAAGTTACTTAATAATAATCAAAGGAAATACACAAAAAAGCCTCCTAAAACTATTGATAAAAAGATTTTAAAAATATGCTTAAAATATTTTTATTTTCTTTTATGAGTCCTTTAAATGATGCAAAAAGAATGGTGTCAAAATGTTATTTAGAGTGGAAGAAATAAATTGGATAAGGTAGGGTGTTCATGAAGAAGTCTTTTGAAAAAGGAAAATAGAAGAAAATGTTGAAAAAAAATATGCAAACAGAATAAAAATTCTAAAAATTATTTAAATGTGTTAGAAAGCTTATATAATTTTCTTGGAATTTTAGAAAATGTTTTGGTATTTTAAAAAAAGAAAATTGAGAAAGTATGCAACAAATAAAATAAAATGAAAGAAGTGAGGGAGGGGGTTCAACATTAGAAATTAGGTAGTTCAAACAAATCATTGAGCCTGAATGGGGGCGCAAAAAGCAAGGAAACAAATCTCAGTCCAATAAACGAAATTCAGAATATATACCATACAGTTGGTCAACAAATTTACCTATATCCATACCATACAACACATTCAATGGTCCACAATCAAATGATCAAATTCAAAGTACTCACAATCAATGGCTATGATCAGAGGAGAACACCACAAACTAGTCAATGCAACACACCCCAAAACCAAATTCAAAATGAAGGGGAATGAGAGCACGTGAGGGACTTCATCCCTCATTTATGTGCTGGCAACGTTCAAACCGTTGATGAAAAAGAATCCTACGACCGTGTTATGTTTAAATCCTAAAACCCTAGCCTAGGTCTCACCGACCGGAGAACGACATCCAGTCGTCTTCTCCAACCATCTCACCGGATCTACAACCCTAACATTACTAGAAATGCACCATATCTACATCAATCGAAAGTTGAGCTTAAGATGATTACGAATCCAGCCTAAAAAACAACACACATTGCCTATTCAGAGAGAAACGAAGCCAAACATTCTTGCCCTAAAAATAAACTATGCCTCTAAAAGACCTATTATCTAGCCAGATTTGTTCACAACACTTCTAATAAGCTCAGATCAATCAGAAACAAACTTTAAACACACTAAATCAGCAAGAACCAGTTCAAGGAAATCAAACCTGGATGAGAAAGTTTCTTAAATTATAAGAAATCCAGAGATAATGCCTAGGATCCTTGAGGCAAATTCAAGAGTTTTGGGAACCCGTTACCGTAGTTCTCTTGGGCGGAGGGTTCTAAGGTCGCAGATTCTGATAATGCCTCTTTGGAAGCTGATTTCCATGATGAAGAGATTAAACAGGCCGTGTTTAGTTGTGATGGAAATAAAGCACCTGGGGTGGATGGTTTTAATTTCAAATTTATTCAACTTTGCTTGGATTTTATGGGAATTGATTTCTTCAATTGTGTCAAAGAATTTTCCAGGTCTTCTTACCTTCCAAAGGCATTTGCATCATCCTTCATCTCTTTGGTGCCTAAAGTTTCAAACCCTCAATCCTTGAAGGAAGTTCTTCCAATTAGTTTGGTGGGAATTTTTTTGAAGATTGTGTCAAAATTTCTTGCAGGACGATTAAGACGCATGATTGATAAACTTATTTCTCCATCTCAAACAACATTCAAACCAGGCCGTCAACTTTTAGATGGAGTTTTAGTGGCTAATGAAACGATTTACTTTGCAAGAAGGATGAAGAAGAAGTGTTTCCTCTTCAAAGTAGATTTCTCTCAAGCTTATGATTGTGTCAAATGGGGGTTTTTGTTTTCCATGATGGTGTCCACGGGGTTTGGTCCAAGATGGATGAGTTGGATTGAAGGCATTGTTTATAATAATCACTTTTCTATTTTAATCAACATGAGCCCATATAAAGATTTCAATGCGTCAAGAGGTTTGAAGCAAGGAGACCCATTATATCCTTTTCTTTTCGCGATTATGGTGGAGGGCCTTGCTAGAAGGGTGAAGGAAGCTTGTCACTCTAATATTTTGTCTGAATTTAAGTTTGATGATTCAACATCTGCTCTTTTGCTCCAATTTACTGATGGCACACTCTTCATTAGTAATGGATCCTTATCAAACATTTGGGCGTTCAAAATTATTCTTAGAGGGTTTGAGTTGGTCTCTGGTCTGAAGATAAATTTTTCTAAGAGTCGGATTTTTGGCGTGGATATTAGTGAAGAATTCATTATGGCAGTCAAACAATTCTTAAACTGCAAATCTGGAGTGTTTCCCTTTATTTTTTTGGGTCTTTGATCGCTCCGTTAGTGCACGAATCTATCGAAGTAATATAAAAGATTGTCGAACCACAGAGTCCAATGTTAAGCTATTGTAATCTAGGTGCAAAGCCAAGGCTAGAGACTGTCACAGATAAAAATGCTACTTACTAAATGTTTGGAAATAAGGATAAAACGAGCCCGAAATATGACTTTCGCGCACCTAATAGACTTGTAGAACACGGGTACTAATTATGTCTATACGCCTATTCCGTAGAATATACCGACTTAAAGGCTTAATCTCACACTCTCACGCTATTGACTAAACCCATATCTCTCAATCCCAAGATTTTTCTCTCGCTCGCCCGGTAACTGAGAATTACTCTTTGAAAGCCAATAATATCCTAATCAACATCTAAAGCGCTCTCGCTGTATTTAGATATGATGCCTAACTTCTACTATTTGGTTCACTCCTCCCACTCTCGCGGATCTCGACTTTAACCTTTATATGCTTCTCACTCTCATGACAAAGCAATGTTAAATAACCTCTCACTCTCCTGACAAAGCTACTTAAATTAAGCATAGAAATTATAACCAAAATGACATACAAACATAACCTAACAATTTTTACAGAGTCCCGCCGGTTGCGTGGTTCTCATACGACGGACTCAAAATATATTTAAGTAGACATGTAATTAAACATAAGAATATTAAACATAATAAACATGATTAAGGACAACATGCTTGAGTAATTATATATTACGATAACAATATAGAATACGATAACAACAATAATAAAGTGATGAATAAAGAACCTGTAAATGCTGGAAAATAAATGGAGACTTGAATTAAATGGAACTGAAACAATCTTCTATTAATATGATGACAAGGTTGTTAATCCAAGAGTACAATAAGCAAGAAATGTAGATGGTTGTGACAATCCCTTGATGTGAGTGATTGTCACTTTTGCAAGTATTATAAATGCTTAAATCTATGAAACAAATTCGGCAGAGCTTCCATGCACATTCCGGATCCCCAAACTGCTCCCTAGAGGGGTCTATTTATAGGAAATTTTGGCTCCAATAAGTTCCGGGAAAAGATTTGAATTCAAATGAAGCAAAACTGCCAAACTGCTGCTGAAAAACTGCTCCCGCGCATAATGGCGAACGCCGTATACAAATGGCGAACGCCATTTGTTCAAAATTCAAATTCCCTCCTTTTTTTGAGTAATGGCGAACGTCATTCCTCTAGGCAAGGCAAATGGCGAACGCCATTTGGTTAGAGGAGGCAGAATCTTCAATTTAAGTTATTTTTCTTCATCCTTTAGCTCACTTTTCGCTCCCTTTTCCATACTTGCCGAGTAAACACATGTCCAGACAAAATAAAGAGAAACATAAGCAAATCAAAGAAAATAACATGAAAGACTCGATTAAATGATACTAAAAATGCACATAATGAATCGGAAAATACGATACGAATTCGAGTTATCAGTCTTCAAATTGGAGGAAAACACAGGCGGCTGGATTTCTGGAAACCGATTATATCTTGCTTAAAGGCGAGATTGTCTTGTTGGGCAGGAAGGAACTTGTCAATTGGTGGGCGTGTCACTCTCATAAACTCAGTTTTGTCTAATTTGTCAAATCACTATCCTGTTTTCTTCAAAGTTTCGGTAAAAATAATGAAGGAGATGATAGTTATTCAACGGAAATTTCTTTGGTTCGGGTTATCTTGTCGAAGTAGTATTCATTGGATTAATTGGAAATTGGTGTGCAAAGATAGAAGTTGTCGGGTCTTAGCCTTTGCCATATCGGTTTATTCAATAAAATACTTTTATCAAAGTGGGTTTGAAAAATTTTCGCTAACGGTAATGAGGTTTGGAGAACTATTCTTATGAGCCGATACGGTAACCTTCCTTTGAAGTTACAAAATTTTCCACGAAAAGGTAGGTGTAATTCTGATTGTTTGTGGATTAGTGATATTACTCTTGTATCAATCCTTCTTCTTCTGTAAACTTATTGGATTATTTGTTATGTAAAATTGGTGTTGGAGATTTTGTGCTTTTCTGGACCTCTTGTTGGACCAATAATTATGCTCCTTTCCAACTGTTGTCGAGGCTTTACGGGGATGCTTTATAGAAGGATAGTTGTATATCTAGCTTGGGCGGTTGGGTGGAGAGGGAGTGGGTGTGGAGTCTCAGCGAAGATATTTTCGAGTCTTACCCGGATCTGCATTCTGAATTCCTGATTCTGCAGAATTTACTTTTACCTATCAAGTTTGAATACAAGAGTAATGATACTTGGAATTGGGCTCCCGATCTAGAAGATGGATTCATGGTCAGCTCTTGCTACACCTTTCTATCAAAATTTGTTATGGTTAGTGACATATCCGAGGATGATAAAGTGGTGTTGGATATCAATTGGAAATCTCACATTCCCTTGAATGTTAAGGTTTTTGCATGACGTTAGGTTCTCAATAGACTCCTCACTCGATCAAACTTGGTGGATCGAAGAATCATCGAAAATGACCATGAAAAGATTTGTATGTTTTTTCCTTAGAAAATGAAGATGCATCTCATCTTTTCTTTTCTTGTTCCAAGACGATTGCAATTTGGAACTTGGTATGCGATTCAGTGGGTATTGGTAGGATTGTTGAAGTGGATTGTTATAAGCATGGTTTGGCTTGGTTCTCCCGCAATCGTAGTAGGTGCAAGTTGGAAGTCACCAACGCAATTTAGTTCTTTACGTGTTGGTGTGTATGGAAAGCTCGTAATGACATTCTCTTTAACAATGAAAATTGCAACGTCGATAACATTTTCTATAATATTGTTGTAACGTCGTGGAATTGGTTGGGTCTAGCCAAGAATGGTAGGATGGTTTGTAACTATTATAGTTGGTTGAAAATCCCTCTAGATTCCTTTTGATTCTAGTTTTTTTTTCTTTGATACTTTGTAATCATGAGGTTGGAGATCCTCTTAATCTCTCCTTATTAATTTTTGCCTATAAAAAAACAACAACAAGAAAATCGTTTGGCAACAACAAGAAAAGCGTACCTCGTTCGGCAACAGCAAGAAAATCATCTCGCAACAACAATGGCAGATGGATAAAACCTAACAACGACGAAAGAACGACGAACAACGGTGAAAGAATGGCGAATAATGGCGAGAGAACGGTCGCGAGATAGAAGAATAGTGAAAATGATTAGAAAAAATGATTAGGGCGTTTTTCTAAAATTGGTTGTTTTTATTTTTTTAATTATAAATTACCTAAGGCAGCACATATGGAAAGCGCTATCTTAAGTTCTCGATTTAGCAGCATTTTTTCCTTAGAAATCGCTTTCTAAAAGAAAGTGCTTTGTAAAGGTAGCCTTTAGCAACACTTTTTTTAGCGATTTTTTTTAAAAAACTTACAGAAGCGCTTTTTTATAAAAACGCTGTCTTTTTAATGAAGTCGTCGGCAACTTTTAGTGATTCCTCACTCGATATACGATTTAATGTGAGGTTGTATATTGAGAGGCAACCATTTATTGTTCTTAGAGCATGAGAATAAGAAATAGAAAGTAATATAAAATTTAATTTATTGTTGAGAAATGAGAATATTAAGACTAACGATCGTAATTAAAAAGACACAATAATACTTATATAGTAACAGGTCTTCTGGTTTACATTAAAGAAATTTTACTGATCTAGTTTTCCAAATACATGGGACCAAAGATGGAAACATGATGAATATTTAAAAGCAAAATTTGACATTTAGTAAAAGACTTTGAACGAGTCCTTACACTCCCATTGAGCACAATACTACTATAAAACTTCAATATCCCCATAGTTGTTATGCATCAAACACTAAAACCACCTTTTAAAATGGCTAACTCTTTTTTCTTATCTTTACTAGTGTTCTTCCTTGCTGCTCTTATGCTTGCTCCTCAAGGTTTTGCTGACAGAAACAAGCTTCCTCCATGTAACCGCTATGATCGGTCATCTCCATACTGTAAACCCTTTCATCAACCCAGCCCATGTAACCCCACTGATCGCTCGTATCCATATTGTAAAACCGATTCTCAACCTAACCCGCCTTTTGGTAAAGCACCTCCTCCGGCAGAAGATAAAATCCATCTCTAAAGCATGAATGCAACAAGGCATGTCAATATATACTAAATAAGATCTCCTAATAATAAGTGATTTGTTTTATATATTCTGTTTTGTGTGTATGAACAAGTAAAGAACATGGTATATCTTTGTATAATGCAAATAAGGAGAATCAATCTTGTTATATATTGATGCTCCATTTATAAATATAAATAAATATCATTTTGAATTTGGAGATCAGAAATTTCCTCTTTTCTTCTTTATAGTGATTGTATAAATGTTGTAGTATATATTATATGATATTTACCAAAAGATTTCTTATTAGTTGCTCACTTGCTGGTAAAGGTCTCACCATCTTAATATTTAAAATTTGTCATTAATGACATACAAACTATGAGTACAAACATTCAGAGATACGAATTTTTTTTTATAATTTGTGGAAAAAAAATGAATGTTTTATTTATATTTTGAAAATATAAATTAATGTTACATACCAACTAAAAAAGAAACTTTTTATTAAATATTTTTGTCCATTACTTTACCATCAAAGTTAATTAAGAAAAATTTAAGTCTTCAATTTAAAAAATAAAAATAAAATGAAATCATATTGTTGAACATCCATTCCATATAAAAGTTTTTATGAAAATAAAAATCATAATATACCTAATTGATTTTCTCCCTATTTTATTTTAGTGAAAGTTAACTCTCTTGCCCCTTACCGAAGACATTAAACCTTTAATTAGTGAAACGTTGTTGATTTTCTTTTTTATAAACAATTTGTATTAAAGAGGAGAAAATGGGATCTCTGGCCTGATACAAAAAGTGAAACACTATTCATATTTTTCTTAATTCGTTTTCATATTCAAACTTGCTCTCATCGCTACCCTATTGTCACTACAAAGAAATCTATCATTAGACACTTAATTTTCACGTCACAAATGTAAAAATCACGTCACAATTATTATTTAACTACTTGGAAAATCACATGGCATAAGCGTTTTTGATAACTTTTTTGTCAGGTGAAAATCACGCCACAACTTTGCGACATGATTTCCATTTCAAAGATAATTATTTTATTAAAAAAATACACAATACGAAAATTAATAAATAATACAAATATTTTTAAATAATAATTAAAAAATAATTGTTTTACTATTAAAAAATATGAAATTCAAATAATAATTTAAAATATGAATATTTTCAAATAATAATTAAAAATATGAATTTAAATTAAAAATGATTATGTTTATAATTAATTAGAAATATTTTGCAAAAAATAATATTTAAAAGTAAAATAAGAATAAAAAAATAATCACCACCATCACTAAAATCTTCATCTACATCATCATCCTCATCCACATCACCACCTATTGTATTATTTGTTTGGTTCCTTTGTGATAGCAATTGTTGTATTTTCTCCTCCTTCTCAAATTTTTTCTTCATTGTCTCCATTATCGTCGCCTCACGTTTTATGGGTTACGAGCAAACCCTGACGCTGCAACATCTTGCAAACACCCAAATGTATAACACAACAACAATATGTTTATGCAAAATACAAGACTCAAAACTGTAATGTGTTGTGGCAACTGTAATTTGTTGTCTACTTTAGGTGTGAAAACCCTTATGACATTCCTTTAGGAGGAAAAGACGTGTTTCATTGTTTCGAAATACTTGAAGTGACCTTTGAGCTTTCTTTACAAGTGTCTCTTGTAATTCGCAATTTAGCACTATTACACCCCAAAATTTGCTTTAGAATTTTTTGATATTAATTGGCTTATACTTCATTCACTAGGTCATAATCATTCATGCATATCATAGTTATCTAAGACATGGGATCAAGGCTTCTAAGATTTCATGAGTCAAAGAAGAAAAATATGGTTCAAAGAGGAGTTGAGGTATTCTCAACATCACGTGTCCTCAACCTACAAGATTCTCATACTTTTCAAAGGGTCTCAACAAGATTACAATCATATGGCGATTAAGGTTTCAAGGATTTTGAAGATTGATCATAGCTTCTATCTTTTGGCCTTGAGCCAAGGTTTTGGTCAAAAAGCAACATGTTGTGGATTTCTAGAGCAAAGCTTGATTCTATGGTTCATTATATACTTCAAGGCACTTTTTGTTCATCATTGAGCATCACAAGGCATTTCACAAGATTAAGTTTATAGATTAAGTTCATTGAGCATCATTGAACATCCATTCCATATAAAAGTTTTTATGAAAATAAAAATCATAATATACCTAATTGATTTTCTCCCTATTTTATTTTAGTGAAAGTTAACTCTCTTGCCCCTTACCGAAGACATTAAACCTTTAATTAGTGAAACGTTGTTGATTTTCTTTTTTATAAACAATTTGTATTAAAGAGGAGAAAATGGGATCTCTGGCCTGATACAAAAAGTGAAACACTATTCATATTTTTCTTAATTCGTTTTCATATTCAAACTTGCTCTCATCGCTACCCTATTGTCACTACAAAGAAATCTATCATTAGACACTTAATTTTCACGTCACAAATGTGAAAATCACGTCACAATTATTATTTAACTACTTGGAAAATCACATGGCATAAGCGTTTTTGATAACTTTTTTGTCAGGTGAAAATCACGCCACAACTTTGCGACATGATTTCCATTTCAAAGATAATTATTTTATTAAAAAAATACACTTCAGAGAAACGAAATAAAGTATAATTTTTTTTTTATAATTTGTGGAAAAAAATGAATGTTTTATTTATATTTTGAAAATATAAATTAATGTTACATACCAACTAAAAAAAAACTTTTATTAAATATTTTCTGTCCATTAATTTACCGTCAAAATTAATTAAGAAAAATTTTAATTTTCAATTTTGAAAAATAAAAATGAAATCATATTGTTGAACATCCATTCCATATAAAAGTTTCTATTAAAATAAAAATCATAATATGAACTACCTAATTGATTTTCTCCCTATTTTATTTTAGTGAAAATTAACTCTCTTGCCCCTTACCGAAGACGTTAAACCTTTTATTAGTGAAATGATGTTCATATTTTCCTTAATTCGTTTTCATACTCTAACTTGCTCTCATCGCTACCCTATTGACACATAATTTTCACGTCACATTATTATTTAACGACATGGAAAATCACGTGACAGGAGTGTTTTTTTGTAACTTTTTTGTCAGCTGAAAATTACGCCACCACTTTGCTACATGATTTCCATTTTAGAGATAATTATTTTATTAAAAAAATACACAATACGAAAATTAATAAATAATACAAATATTTTCAAATAATAATTAAAAAATAATTTTTTTACTATTAAAAAATATGCAATTCAAATCATAATTTAAAATATGAATATTTTCAAATCTATCATATAAGAAAGGAATGTGTTCTTTAAAAATCTTAATTACCCTTTTATTCAATTAATGATGTCACTTGGCTAATTTCATCTCCAACTAATTGACACTTGACAAATTAATATAAATTTTATTATTAAATCCAATAATTATTTATTGAACAGAAAAAATTCATAAATAAGATAATATTTGATCTGCAGTTATAAGAACATGCAAAATCTCACTCTCATAAACCTCTCAAAATTTCCTCTCCCACAACCACCTCCAACAAAAAACCGCAAAATAAAAAATTTAATTTTCAAAAGATCTTACAAATTATAAATTCAGAACACACATCCTCCCTCTCTCTTTTGGAACACAAATCACAAATTCTAAAATCGTCTCTCCCACCACCACCCCATTACGAACCGCCACCAAAATAATTCTTATGCTTTATTGTTTTTATTGATTTTAGAATGATTTTAGAGTTTCTCGAAGTTTGATTTGATTTTATTGATTCAGAATTTCTCAATTTAGGGTTTATTTTATAAAAAAAAAGACAGAGTCATACTTTGGTGGCAGTACTAATAGTAAGGATAATGGACCGACACTTAGTATTTGGGAATTGGATATAAGATCTCTATTTGTACCATGCAAAGAAGTCCGTGAAAAGATTCCCCATTCTGAAATTATTGAGAAATATTCAGGTAAATTGTTTCGCAAATCATATTTTTATGTATATACTCTGCAATTTTCTTAATATTTCTTTTACCTCCCCATTAAAACCTTGGAAATTATTTTCAGGTTGTGTCGGACGAGGTGGGATAGTTTGTGCTACATGCAATGCCGACCAAGACTTCTTTATGAGTAAAAGGTAGATTTGAAGAAGTGAACTTTGCTGGTATTGACTTCTATAATATGTTTATAGATGCTTTGTTACTCAATGTTTTGATTTCAATCTTCCTACTGTGGCTTGTGAGACTTAGAAAAGGTATAACAGATCGATTAAGTTAATATGCGTTTATATACTTTGCAGGATATAAACTCGCAGGGATCCAATAGTTTGTTACATTGTTTCACTTTGATTTCCCTCAAGTACTTGAGGATTCATATGGTCATTAGTTTAATCCCCAATCACAGTAAGTAACTAATTCTATAATTCATTTTGTGCATATTTTTTCAATACCTTTGTCATACTTTACCAACATTATAATAGTTGTTGTGAAATTGATTTAAGTTTTGCAATTGATATTGATTCACTCGGCAATAATTGTTTTCATTTTAGTTTTGTCGGCGTCGGCGTCGGCACCGACACGGTTTTGTCGACATTGGATGTTGCAATAAAGGTTTGTTTTTCTCCCTATTTTATTTTAGTGTAAATTAACTTTCTTGCCCCATACCGAAGACATTAAACCTTTAAGGAAAAGGGGATTCTAAATGGTCAAAGACCTCTAAGGTCAGTAGTTAAACCCTAATAAGTTACTCTAAGGTATTAAGATCAAACACCAAAAAACTATGTCCAAACTAAGCAATAAACACCAAAGAATTTCAATGTGAAGTTAGTTGAGGAAGAATGAGTAATTATGCAAGATAAACATGTACTAAAACATGGTTAAATGTCAAAGTCAGAACCAAATACCAATTATAAATGTCATGTAATTCACATGAATATGCATACAAATCATGAGAATGAATGCTCATGACAAAAGATTAGATGAAGAAGGAGTAGGAAGAAGTAGACAAGTTGTTATATAAGAAAAGAGTTAGCTTGGAACACAAGTCAAACATGGAAGTCAAAAGTGGATAATCATACATAAAGGTCAGTAGCCAAATGACACTTCAAAATGAAATTAAAATGCACAAGTTAGCCATACAAGAAGCACATACACGTCACTTTGAGGTTAGAGAAGAGAGAAGCATGTATTTGAAGTAAACATGTTCAAAGAAGCAACATATGAAATGAATGACATTTTAAATGGATGAAGTGATGTCATGGCATGGCATCAAAAATCACATTACATGTTAAGTAAGATCATAGATGAAAGGAGATGGAGAAGTAGGTCAAAAAGAGCACATGTGAACAAACATTGAACTTGTAAGTCAAGCAAGCATCAAACTTATATGAATGACCTATAATTACAAACAAGAGACTTATAAATGTCTAATGGTGATCCCTAATGTAAAACAAGATGAACCTAATAGGATGACATAAATGCCTTCCTCAAACTATGTTAGAAAGACAGAAGAAAGAGGCACAAAAAAGTTACTTGAGAATCAAGGCATCAAATACCAAGGAATGGTCATGAAAAATTAGAAAATTAGGACTTCAAAGCCCTCAATCAGAAGCAAACATTGTGTCAAGACAAATCTAAAAAATTCACAAGTAAACTCAAACAATTAGTCACACAAAGTTAATTAATAATAATCAAAGGAAATACACAAAAAAGCCTCCTAAAACTATTGATAAAAAGATTTTAAAAATATGCTAAAAATATTTTTATTTTCTTTTATGAGTCCTTTAAATGATGCAAAAAGAATGGTGTCAAAATGTTATTTAGAGTGGAAGAAATAAATTGGATAAGGTAAGGTGTTCACGAAGAAGTCATTTGAAAAAGGAAAATAGAAGAAAATGTTGAAAAAAATATGCAAACAGAATAAAAATTCTAAAAATTATTCAAATGTGTTAGAAAGCTTATATAATTTTCTTGGAATTTTAGAAAATGTTTTGGTATTTTAAAAAAAGAAAATTGAGAAAGTATGCAAAAAAATAAAATAAAATGAAAGAAGTGAGGGAGGGGGTTCAACATTAGAAATTAGGTAGTTCAAACAAATCATTGAGCCTGAATGGGGGCGTAGAAAGCAAGGAAACAAATCTCAGTCCAATAAACGAAATTCAGAATCTATACCATATAGTTGGTCAACAAATTGACCTATATCCATACCATACAACACATCCAATGGTCCAAATCAAATGATTAAATTCAAAGTACGCATAATCAATGGCTATGATCAGAGGAGAACACCACAAACTAGTCAATGCAACATACCCCAAAACCAAATTCAAAATGAAGGGGAATGAGAGCACTTGAGGGACTTCATCCCTCATTTATGTGTTGGCAACGTTCAAACCGTTGATGAAAAAGAATCCTACGACCGTGTTATGTTTAAATCCTAAAACCCTAGCCTGAGTCTCACCGACCGGAGAACAACCTCCAGTCACTACTAGAAAATACCATTTTAGCCTCCAAATTTAGAGTCGGCTCCCGACACAGACGCTATTAGTGTCGGCTAAACCAACACTAACAGACTCTATTTAGATACATTTTCTTAACTAATTATTATTTTATATTAGAGTCGGCTATACCGACTCTAATATTATTTATTTAATTAAAGTTTATATATAATACTTTTTAATATCTTATTTATTATTTAGAGTCTGTTAGACCGACTCTATTTGATAACATACATTTATTTATTTAAATTTTATAAAATAAAATGTATTTTTAATTTTAGTGTCTCTATTGACCGACACTACTATTCTAAATAACTTAAGTGTCAGGAGTTGTTTTTAAATTTATTTATTATTATTTATGTCGGTTTGGCGGACGCTAATAAAATTCTATTGAAGCGCCAAAATTTCCAGTTTCCCTCTTTTATTTTTTCGTTTAGTGCCTGTTGTTATTATTTTTATTTATTTATTATTTTAATATTTGTGTAGGTTGACCTACGCTAAATAAAAATTAAAAGTTAAAAAATTTACTATAATTAGGAATTTAATTCATGAACTTCGTTTTCTTTCTTTTGTTATTTTCTTATCACCAAATAATTATATTCAAAGTAAAATTTTTTAATTTTAATTTTCTTTCTTTTCACTTTTTAGGGTTTCCCTCGTGTATTTCTTCATTCACACTTCATTTTCCTTTTTCCTATTTTCTCAGTGTCTTTGTTTTCTCTTTCACAATCCCTAACCGATGAGCAATCCTAACCATGAATCCTTCCATGAAACCCTTCCATGAATCGTTTTCACAGTTCTAACCTTAATCAAATGTTTTCACATTTCCAACCTTAATCAATCGTTTCAGGTAAGTTTTCAGATTTTGAATCGTTTCATTTTCCGTTTCCAGCCTCGATCAATCATTTCTTCTGAAATTGTTTCAGGTATTTTTTCGATTGACCTCATTAATAGTTGAAATCACTTCAAGAAGGAAAGACATTGACCTCATAAATCACTTCAGGTATTGTTTCGATCGAAAGCTTTTAGTTCGGTTTTCGGTACTGCTGGTTTGATTGTTTGGAAAGATTTAAGAAACTGAATCTCATGGCATCTTGCAGACCCATTTCTCTAAGTGTGATATTTGCTTGTCTCTTTTTCTCTGCTATGGACATTGAGTTTGGAAATTGAAGTTGAGCTGAGTAGTATAAAGTTTCACTAGCTGTTAAAGTTGCTGGCATAACATCATCTTGTGTTACATAGCCCTGAATATACACGGTGTCAAAAAGGTCAGTTACAGAAACTAATCTATCAGCTTTTTTTAGGACTGAATGTAGTATTCATGAATTTTGTCTTACTGATGTTCCATAAGCCAGTGTTTGTTTTTTGCCATTGATTAGAATCTTCCCTGATTGCTGTATGTTTGATTTCAATCTTCCTGCAACATAAGTAGAATCAAATTATGCTTCCAATCACAGCAAACTAAAAATAACATGTAACTCTGAATTATGCTCTGCTTCAACTGATGGTAGAGTAATTTCATTTATGTTCAAACTCCAAACATCAATAAAAGTTGGTCTTTCGACAAGAAATTCCCAAACAGAGTTGAAGGTTTCAAAAAATCTAGCTTAATATTAAAAGATACTCATTGGTCACACATGCATGTAAATTGCTTTAGTCCAATGAGTATCTTGTATGAATTAAAAGTACTAATCTAGTCACCTGCTAAAGCATCAAGGAGTGTTGATTTGCCACTGCCGGAAGGACCCATTACAGCCAAAAGCTTCCCTGGCTGAGCATAACCTGTAAGTCCCTGCAGAATTAGTTTTCTATTCTTTCCATTTGTAACAATGGCCTCCAAATTTTCCCATGTCACAGTAATGCCCCTCTTTCCATTTGCATGATGCTATTATTAATTGTGCATGACAGAACAGAAAAAACAAATTATTTTATTCTGCAGAAAGTTTTTTCAAATCTAAAGATAAATGCACCATGCTATTATTTATTGTGCACGATAGAACATATGGGTGCTTGGACGTTAATGTCCACCGCCTTCAATTTTCGGACTAAATTAGGACCAGCAATGCCAACAATTAGGGAGAAAGTGACATCATGCGTATCGGAAAACCATACATACACACACTTATATACTCAATAACTAACAGGACAGAACCCATTATTGTGAAATATAGTAAGCATTTTCAAACACAACTAATTCTTCTAAAGGTATTTATTCTAATATAACCCACTTGAGAGCATCTCTGTAGTATGCACCAATTACCCAAATATGTACTTAATTGTTTGGATCTAAGGTAAATTATTCATGGTAGAATTTGGACTTCATTTCATATTTAATTTGGATATGTTGAGTTTGGTGTTCAATTTTCTTGTCAGAGCATAACTAGTGCTGTTTGAGCAGTACTGCAGCACATTCAATCTGTCTTGGATATTTCAGTCGTGATTTTAAATATGAATTAGTACATTTTGAAAAAAATGAATATTAGTTTTCTCAGGATTCAAGAACAATGTTCACAAAGGGATGTGTTTATCATAGCTGTGAAAACAAAGCATGAAAATACACATGAGGAAACAGGGCAATTTTTTTGATAAACTGTTATCAAAGTGCATGAGATATTGAACTCAAAATACAAACTTGGAATGTTGTGATAAAAGATATCTAAGAATGTTATATCACAAGTTATTCAGATTTGATACTGATAAAGAGGATAAAGTGAAGATATAACCGTTAATTGAAATTGAAAATCAATACTCTGGAATGTTGTATAGAATGTTATTAATAGCAGATTGTGTTATACTAGTTTACTTCAAAGTAGTTTTATTATAAAATGTGTGCATGCTTATTCTTTTATGATTAAACTTAAAACTTTAATAATGTTAATTATTTATATTGTTTAATGGCTAACAAGCTAATTATTTATCCTATAGAAAATGGATCGTAGTTGGATGTACGATAGAGTACATTCCAATAGGCACGGATTGAAAGAAGAGTATGTTCGTGGGGTTAAAGACTTCGTAAAGAGGGCTTTGAAACAACCTATTTGTAAATCTGAAAGATGGATAAGGTGTCCATGTATAAATTGCAAGTGTATCAAGATAAAAACACCAACTAATGTTAGACTTCACTTGTATCGAGATGGGTTTCAACCAGACTATTGGATTTTGACTCAACATGGAGAAGTATAGTTCAATGTTAATACAAGGGATGATTTAAATAATAGTGAGCATGTACGTCATGATGACCAAATTGAGGCAATGAATATAATGGTGTATGATGCTTTTAGGCCTTATGGAGGATTCTCTCATGTGAATGATAACACAGAAGATGAGGAATTAACGGAGGATGAGTTTCCCAACGAAGATGCTAAACGATTTTATGACAAGTTGATATCTTTCAACAAGCCCATTTATGAGGGAGCTACCCAATCAATATTATCATATCTACTCAACTTCTTGAAATTAGGTCTAATTGGCATGTTCCACAAAAAGGTTTAGATTTTGTTGCACAAATGCTTAAAAGTGTATGTCCAGTTCAAAAATGCTTGCCCGAGAACTATTACCAAGCAACACAGCTGGTATCTAAGTTAGGGCTAAAGGTTGAGAAGATTGATTGTTGAAAGAACGGTTGCATGTTATATTACAAGGATGATAAAAAGTTGTTAGAGTGCAAATTTTGTAATGCTCCTAGGTTCATTCCTCGCAAGACTGGCATGGGAAAGTACAAAGATATCCCAGTGAAGAGAATGTTCTACTTCCCAATCATTCCTAGATTACAAAGATTGTATGCATCAACTGAGTCGGCAGCTGAAATGAGATGGCATCACCTAAATAAAAATAGTTCCAACATCCTTCGCCACCCATCAGATGGAAAATCATGGAAACACTTTGATGGTGTATATCCTGACTTTGCTAGGGAACCTAGAAATGTAAGGTTGGGTTTGTGTTCAGATGGATTTACTCCTTACATTCAAGCCTCTGCTTCTCCATACTCATGTTGGCAAATAATAGTTACTCCGTACAATCTTCCCCCTGAAATGTGCATGACCAAACCATACTTGTTTTTGGCATGTCTCATACCCGGACCTAAGAACCCTAAATTGAAGATAGATGTCTACTTGCAACTATTGATTGATGATCTACGTCGATTGTGGTCCAATGGAATATTGACCTATGATATATCTACAAAACAAAACTTCATCATGAAAGCATGCTTGATGTGGACAATTAATGATTTTCCGGCCTATGGTATGTTATCTGGATGGGGAACACAAGGTAAATTAGCATGCCCTCATTGTATGGAACACACTGATGCTTTCACCTTGCAAAGTGGCCATAAGAATTCCTGGTTTGACTGTCATCGTCGTTTCTTGCCTGCTAATCACTCCTTCAGAAGGAGTAAAAGAAGTTTCCTTAAAAATAGGGTTGTGACAGACGAGCCACCTCCTATTTCCACAGGGCAAGATATATGTGTGGTAATAAGTAACTTTCCAAAAGTGACTGAAATTGGATGGGAGGCAAAATGGAAAGAAATTGAAGGGTATGGAGTGGACCACAATTGGAAAAAGCAGAGTATTTTTTGGGATCTCCCATATTGGAAGGATAACTTGTTAAGGCATAACCTCGATGTGATGCACATAGAAAAAAATGTTTTCGATAATATATTTAACACTGTCATGAATGTTGTAGATGTTTAGAATTGGCAGAATTTTTGACCAACAAGAAATATTGAATTCAGTTCAGAATAACCTATCAGATGTTGGGACATTATCAAACAGAGTATAAGAACTTATTTCAGGATGTCACACTAGATGTTGGGACATTGTGTAAATGACTTAAGTTAAGTTTTTCAGGATGTCCCAACAGATGTTGAGACATCTCAAACCTGCTACCAGAATTAATTAATGACTAACTGATCTGAGATATTTAAGGAGAGTTATCTAGAATTAATTATGGATGGATAAAAACAGAACAAGGCGCATCTGTAGGGAGTTTTATTATGAGGATTCAGATTAATCAGAAGAACTAAATCACTTAGAATCTAGGAAGTAACAAACCCTAATTCAAGGTGGAAGCTGCATGTGTTTTAGGACTGGATTAACCTACAGAAAGCCCAAATTACAAACACCTATTTAATCAACAGAAACTCACAGAATTGAGTACGAATTCCAGAAGACCAAATAGGGTGTTTATTGTTTTAATAGCAGGTTGTTTTTATTGTACCACTTTATGAGCTTTTAAGCAAAAGTGCATTTGTGACTTGATTGAAACTGTGAAGTAAGATCAAGCTGTTTTGTTTGAAGAATGTCTTCAATTTTATTAAACTTGTAAACAAGATCACTGTGTGATTGAGGGGGAGTGAGTTGGTACTCATATCTAAGTAGTGACTTAGGTAGAAATTGCATTGGGTAGATATTAAGTGAAAGATTAAACTGGGTTGTTTAAGTCTAGAATTAATATTACTTATAGTGGATTTCCTCCTGGCTTGGTAGCCTCCAGATGTAAGTGTGGTTATACACTGAACTGGGTTAACAAACTTCTGTGTTGTTTAATTTTCTTGCACTTTAAGTTTTGGTTAAATCTGTCAAGTGTTGGAACATCTCATAGGACATCTCATACCTGATCACAGAATTTCAATTGTTAAGGACAAAACAAAGGATAACGAAAAAGCAAGAGAAGACTTGGCTAAATTATGCTTTCGCGGGGACTTGGAGCTCCAACCCTTAGAAAACGGAAAGAATGGTAACCCAAAGGCTAGCTACACTCTAACCAAATTAGAAGCCAAGTTGGTTTGTAAATGGCTTAAGGAATTAAGAATGCCAGATGGCTATGCTTCAAACCTTAATAGGTGTGCCAATGTCGAAAAGGGTACGGTACATGGGATGAAAAGCCATGACTGTCATGTTTTCATGGAATGCTTACTCCCAATTGCATTCCATTCATTGTCGGATTTGGTTTGGAAACCATTAACTGAACTAAGTCGATTCTTTAAAGATCTTTGTTGCAATACATTGAGGATGGACGACTTAGTTAAGTTAGATGAGAATATTCCAATTATCATATGCAAGTTAGAAAGGATTTTTCCTCCTGGATTCTTTGACTCAATGGAGCATCTTCCAATCCATCTTGCTAAAGAAGCAATTCTAGGTGGTCCAGTACAATACCGATGGATGTATCCATTTGAAAGGTAATTGTTGTGGTTTCTTTTATTAAGTGATTGCATGCTTATTATAAATTAATAAATGTTGAATGATTGAATGTGCAGATTTATGGGAGTCTCAAAGAGGGCAGTGACAAATAAGGCTAGAGTTGAAGGTTCCATATGCACCGATTATATACATCGCGAGACAAATTAGTTTTGAAACATGATTAACTGTAAGTAGGCTCATTAGAAAATTATTTCATTTTAAAAAGAATAGAAATAGTTTTAACATACCTAGCATTAGAGAAATTTGAAACATGCTTTAACTATGTTTGAAATATGCTTTTTCTATGTTTGAAACATGCTTTTTCTATGTAAAGAGAAATTTGAAACATGCTTTTTCTATTTACAAAAGACATTTAAAGAGAAATTTGATGTTGAACTTCAGCCAACTAAAGAAGGGAATGAAGATGTTGTTCAAGTGTTAGACGGAGAGCGTATAAATCAGCTATGGATAGAGGCTGCTGGAGGTCGTAACCGTGGTCGGGTTTATGGTGCAGCAGATTTAGCTATTAATTTAAAACGTGGATCAAAACATTTTACCAAACAATCTCAAACTCCTCAACATTCTATGTATGGGATTTCATTAGAAGCTGAACGAGCAGCTAGTATTAAAGCTGAACAAATTGCTAAGGCTGCAACGGCCCGATTACAAGAGGCTAATGAAGTTATCCGAGCTGCTACCGAGGCTGCAAAAATTGCTACTGATACTGCACAAAGGATGGAGAAGGAGATGAATGCTTGGAAAGAATTTATGAAGAAATTTGATGCTTCAACTATTGGATCTCATCCTCATCATTATGATGACGAATTGGACGATCAGTCATTAGATGAAGATTGATCTTGTACTCTTAGTAGAACCAATTAATCTCGGATGTGATCACTTTTTGTGTATGTTTTTTGGGACGTGATCTTAAATTTATTCCGAGTTATTAGGGGTTGTTTTTGTTGTAGCTATGACTACTTTATTTAGTATTTTCAATCAACTCTATAATATTAGGAAAGTTGTATGACTTTTTGAAATGACAAATGTTAATGGTTGTTAGTTGTATGACTTTTTCCATAATTGTTGACTTCTCTCTGTTGACTATAGAGTCGGTCAAGCCGACTCTACAAGAAAATATTGACTTTTATTTGTTGACTTTAGAGTCGGAAAGAGCAACACTAAGAAAAATTGCTGACTTCTCTATGTTGACTATAGAGTCGGAAAGCCGACTCTAGGAGAAAATGCTGACTTTTGTTTGTTGACTTTAGAGTCAGACATGGCAACACTAAGCATAATTGTGGGCTTTTCATGTTTTTGAGATAATTTAGCGTCAGATGTTTTAGTGTCCTTTTAACCTCCGTTAGGCCGATGCTATATAGCCTCGGTGTATTTCTCTCCGACGCTACCAAGTAGCTTCCAAGCTTTTTTCCAAGGCCCGACACAGACATTAAACCGACGCTAAAGTCATATTAGTGTCCGTTTTTCCACCTTTAGCGTCTAGATATGGCCGACTCTAATAACTGTTTTTCTAGTGGTGAGTCGTCTTCTCCAACCATCTCACCGGATCTACAACCCTAACATTACTAGAAATGCACCATATCTACATCAATCGAAAGCTGAGCTTAAGATGATTACGAATCCAGCCTAAAAAACAACACACATTTCCTATTCAGAGAGAAACGAAGCCAAACATTCTTGCCCTAAAAACAAACTATGCCTCTAAAAGACCTATTATCTAGCCAGATTTTTTCACAACACTTCTAATAAGCTCAGATCAATCAGAAACAAACTTTAAACACACTAAATCAGCAAGAACCAGTTCAAGGAAATCAAACCTGGATGAGCAAGTTTCTTAAATTATAAGAAATCCAGAGATAATGCCTAGGATCCTTGAGCCAATTTCAAGAGTTTTGGGAACCCGTTACCGTAGTTCTCTTGGGCGGAGGGTTCTAAGGTCGCGGATTCAGATAATGCCTCTTTGGAAGCTAATTTCCATGATGAAGAGATTAAACAGGCCGTGTTTAGCTGTGATGGAAATAAAGCACCTGGGTGGATGGTTTTAATTTCAAATTTATTCAACTTTGCTTGGATTTTGTGGGAATTGATTTCTTCAATTGTGTCAAAAATTTGACATTTAGTAAAAGACTTTGAACGAGTCCTTAAACTCCCATTGAGCACAATACTACTATAAAACTTCAATATCTCCATAGTTGTTATGCATCAAACACTAAAACCACCATTTAAAATGGCTAACTCTTTTTTCTTATCTTTACTAGTGTTCTTCCTTGCTGCTCTAATGCTTGCTCCTCAAGGTTTTGCTGACAGTAACAAGCTTCCTCCATGTAACCGCTATGATCGGTCATCTCCATACTGTAAACCCTTTCATCAACCCAGCCCATGTAACCCCACTGATCGGTCGTATCCATATTGTAAAACCGATTCTCAACCTAACCCGCCTTTTGGTAAAGCACCTCCTCCGGCAGAAGATAAAATCCATCTCTAAAGCATGAATGCAACTAGGCATGTCAATATATACTAAATAAGATCTCCTAATAATAAGTGATTTGTTTTATATATTCTGTTTTGTGTGTATGAACAAGTAAAGAACATGGTATATCTTTGTATAATGCAAATAAGGAGAATCTATCTTGTTATATATTGATGCTCCATTTATAAATATAAATAAATATCATTTTGAATTTGGAGATCAGAAATTTCCTCTGTTCTTCTTTATAGTGATTGTATAAATGTTGTAGTATATATTATATGATATTTACCAAAAGATTTCTTATTAGTTGCTCACTTGCTGGTAAAGGTCTCACCATCTTAATATTTAAAATTTGTCATTAATGACATACAAACTATGAGTACAAACATTCAGAGATACGAATTTTTTTTTATAATTTGTGGAAAAAATGAATGTTTTATTTATATTTTGAAAATATAAATTAATTTTACATACCAACTAAAAAAGAAACTTTTTATTAAATATTTTTGTCCATTACTTTACCATCAAAGTTAATTAAGAAAAATTTAAGTCTTCAATTTAAAAAATAAAAATAAAAATGAAATCATATTGTTGAACATCCATTCCATATAAAAGTTTTTATGAAAATAAAAATCATAATATACCTAATTGATTTTCTCCCTATTTTATTTTAGTGAAAATTAACTCTCTTGCCCCTTACCGAAGACATTAAACCTTTAATTAGTGAAACGTTGTTCATTTTCTTTTGTTCATTTTCTTTTTTATAAACAATTTGTATTAAAGAGGAGAAAAAGGGATCTCTGACCTGATACAAAAAGTGAAACACTATTCATATTTTTCTTAATTCGTTTTCATATTTAAACTTGCTCTCATCGCTACCCTATTGTCACTACAAAAAAATCTATCATTAGACACGTAATTTTCACGTCACAAATGTGAAAATCACGTCACAATTATTATTTAATTACTTGGAAAATCACGTGACATAAGTGTTTTTGATAACTTTTTTGTCAGGTGAAAATCACGCCACAACTTTGCGACATAATTTCCATTTCAAAGATAATTATTTTATTAAAAAAATACACTTCAGAGAAACGAAATAAAGTATAACTTTTTTTCTTATAATTTGTGGAAAAAAATGAATGTTTTATTTATATTTTGAAAATATAAATTAATGTTACATACCAACTAAAAAAAAACTTTTATTAAATATTTTTTGTCCATTAATTTACCGTCAAAATTAATTAAGAAAAATTTTAATTTTCAATTTTGAAAAATAAAAATGAAATCATATTGTTGAACATCCATTCCATATAAAAGTTTCTATTAAAATAAAAATCATAATATGAACTACCTAATTGATTTTCTCCCTATTTTATTTTAGTGAAAATTAACTCTCTTGCCCCTTACCGAAGACTTTAAACCTTTTATTAGTGAAATGATGTTCATATTTTCCTTTATTCGTTTTCATACTCTAACTTGCTCTCATCGCTACCCTATTGACACATAATTTTCACGTCACATTATTATTTAACGACATGGAAAATCACGTGACAGGAGTGTTTTTTTGTAACTTTTTTGTCAGCTGAAAATTACGCCACCACTTTGCTACATGATTTCCATTTCAGAGATAATTATTTTATTAAAAAAATACACAATACGAAAATTAATAAATAATACAAATATTTTCAAATAATAATTAAAAAATAATTTTTTTACTATTAAAAAATATGCAATTCAAATCATAATTTAAAATATGAATATTTTCAAATCTATCATATAAGAAAGGAATGTGTTCTTTAAAAATCTTAATTACCCTTTTATTCAATTAATGATGTCACTTGGCTAATTTCATCTCCAACTAATTGACACTTGACAAATTAATTTAAATTTTATTATTAAATCCAATAATTATTTATTGAACAGAAAAAATTCATAAATAAAATAATATTTGATCTGCAGTTATAAGAACATGCAAAATCTCACTCTCATAAACCTCTTAAAATTTCCTCTCCCACAACCACCTCCAACAAAAAACCGCAAAATAAAAAATTTAATTTTCAAAAGATCTTACAAATTATAAATTCAGAACACACATCCTCCCTCTCTCTTTTGGAACACAAATCACAAATTCTAAAATCGTCTCTCCCACCACCACCCCATTACGAACCGCCACCAAAATAATTCTTATGCTTTATTGTTTTTATTGATTTTAGAATGATTTTAGAGTTTCTCGAAGTTTGATTTGATTTTATTGATTCAGAATTTCTCAATTTAGGGTTTATTTTATAAAAAAAAAGACAGAGTCATACTTTGGTGGCAGTACTAATAGTAAGGATAATGGACCGACACTTAGTATTTGGGAATTGGATATAAGATCTCTATTTGTACCATGCAAAGAAGTTCGTGAAAAGATTCCCCATTCTGAAATTATTGAGAAATATTCAGGTAAATTGTTTCGCAAATCATATTTTTATGTATATACTCTGCAATTTTCTTAATATTTCTTTTACCTCCCCATTAAAACCTTGGAAATTATTTTCAGGTTGTGTCGGACGAGGTGGGATAGTTTGTCCTACATGCAATGCCGACCAAGACTTCTTTATGAGTAAAAGGTAGATTTGAAGAAGTGAACTTCGCTGGTATTGACTTCTATAATATGTTTATAGATGCTTTGTTACTCAATGTTTTGATTTCAATCTTCCTACACTTGCTTGTGAGACTTAGAAAAGGTATAACAGATCGATTAAGTTAATATGCGTTTATATACTTTGCAGGATATAAACTCGCAGGGATCCAATAGTTTGTTACATTGTTTCACTTTGATTTCCCTCAAGTACTTGAGGATTCATATGGTCATTAGTTTAATCCCCAATCACAGTAAGTAACTAATTCTATAATTCATTTTGTGCATATTTTTTCAATACCTTTGTCATACTTTACCAACATTATAATAGTTGTTGTGAAATTGATTTAAGTTTTGCAATTGATATTGATTCACTCGGCAATAATTGTTTTCATTTTAGTTTTGTCGGCGTCGGCGTCGGCACCGACACGGTTTTGTCGACATTGGATGTTGCAATAAAGGTTTGTTTTTCTCCCTATTTTATTTTAGTGTAAATTAACTTTCTTGCCCCATACTGAAGACATTAAACCTTTAAGGAAAAGGGGATTCTAAATGGTCAAAGACCTCTAAGGTCAGTAGTTAAACCCTAATAAGTTACTCTAAGGTATTAAGATCAACCACCAAAAAACTATGTCCAAACTAAGCAATAAACACCAAAGAATTTCAATGTGAAGTTAGTTGAGGAAGAATGAGTAATTATGCAAGATAAACATGTACTAAAACATGGTTAAATGTCAAAGTCAGAACCAAATACCAATTATAAATGTCATGTAATTCACATGAATATGCATACAAATCATGAGAATGAATGCTCATGACAAAAGATTAGATGAAGAAGGAGTGGGAAGAAGTAGACAAGTTGTTATATAAGAAAAGAGTTAGCTTGGAACACAAGTAAAACATGGAAGTCAAAAGTGGATAATCATACATAAAGGTCAGTAGCCAAATGACACTTCAAAATGAAATTAAAATGCACAAGTTAGCCATACAAGAAGCACATACACGTCACTTTGAGGTTAGAGAAGAGAGAAGCATGTATTTGAAGTAAACATGTTCAAAGAAGCAACATATGAAATGAATGACATTTTAAATGGATGAAATGATGTCATGGCATGGCATCAAAAATCACATTACATGTTAAGTAAGATCATAGATGAAAGGAGATGGAGAAGTAGGTCAAAAAGAGCACATGTGAACAAACATTGAACTTGTAAGTCAAGCAAGCATCAAACTTATATGAATGACCTATAATTACAAACAAGAGACTTATAAATGTCTAATGGTGATCCCTAATGTAAAACAAGATGAACCTAATAGGATGACATAAATGCCTTCCTCAAACTATGTTAGAAAGACAGAAGAAAGAGGCACAAAAAAGTTACTTGAGAATCAAGGCATCAAATACCAAGGAATGGTCATGAAAAATTAGAAAATTAGGACTTCAAAGCCCTCAATCAGAAGCAAACATTGTGTCAAGACAAATCTAAAAAATTCACAAGTAAACTCAAACAATTAGTCACACAAAGTTAATTAATAATAATCAAAGGAAATACACAAAAAAGCCTCCTAAAACTATTGATAAAAAGATTTTAAAAATATGCTAAAAATATTTTTATTTTCTTTTATGAGTCCTTTAAATGATGCAAAAAGAATGGTGTCAAAATGTTATTTAGAGTGGAAGAAATAAATTGGATAAGGTAAGGTGTTCACGAAGAAGTCATTTGAAAAAGGAAAATAGAAGAAAATGTTGAAAAAAATATGCAAACAGAATAAAAATTCTAAAAATTATTCAAATGTGTTAGAAAGCTTATATAATTTTCTTGGAATTTTAGAAAATGTTTTGGTATTTTAAAAAAAGAAAATTGAGAAAGTATGCAAAAAAATAAAATAAAATGAAAGAAGTGAGGGAGGGGGTTCAACATTAGAAATTAGGTAGTTCAAACAAATCATTGAGCCTGAATGGGGGCGTAGAAAGCAAGGAAACAAATCTCAGTCCAATAAACGAAATTCAGAATCTATACCATATAGTTGGTCAACAAATTGACCTATATCCATACCATACAACACATCCAATGGTCCAAATCAAATGATTAAATTCAAAGTACGCATAATCAATGGCTATGATCAGAGGAGAACACCACAAACTAGTCAATGCAACATACCCCAAAACCAAATTCAAAATGAAGGGGAATGAGAGCACGTGAGGGACTTCATCCCTCATTTATGTGTTGGCAACGTTCAAACCGTTGAGAAAAAGAATCCTACGACCGTGTTATGTTTAAATCCTAAAACCCTAGCCTGAGTCTCACCGACCGGAGAACAACCTCCAGTCACTACTAGAAAATACCATTTTAGCCTCCAAATTTAGAGTCGGCTCCCGACACAGACGCTATTAGTGTCGGCTAAACCAACACTAACAGACTCTATTTAGATACATTTTCTTAACTAATTATTATTTTATATTAGAGTTGGCTATACCGACTCTAATATTATTTATTTAATTAAAGTTTATATATAATACTTTTTAATATCTTATTTATTATTTAGAGTCTGTTAGACCGACTCTATTTGATAACATACATTTATTTATTTAAATTTTATAAAATAAAATGTATTTTTAATTTTAGTGTCTCTATTGACCGACACTACTATTCTAAATAATTTAAGTGTCAGGAGTTGTTTTTAAATTTATTTATTATTATTTATGTCGGTTTGGCGGACGCTAATAAAATTCTATTGAAGCGCCAAAATTTCCAGTTTCCCTCTTTTATTTTTTCATTTAGTGCCTGTTGTTATTATTTTTATTTATTTATTATTTTAATATTTGTGTAGGTCGACCTACGCTAAATAAAAATTAAAAGTTAAAAAATTTACTATAATTAGGAATTTAATTCATGAACTTCGTTTTCTTTCTTTTGTTATTTTCTTATCACCAAATAATTATATTCAAAGTAAAATTTTTTAATTTTAATTTTCTTTCTTTTCACTTTTTAGGGTTTCCCTCGTGTATTTCTTCATTCACACTTCATTTTCCTTTTTCCTATTTTCTCAGTGTCTTTGTTTTCTCTTTCACAATCCCTAACCGATGAGCAATCCTAACCATGAATCCTTCCATGAAACCCTTCCATGAATCGTTTTCACAGTTCTAACCTTAATCAAATGTTTTCACATTTCCAACCTTAATCAATCGTTTCAGGTAAGTTTTCAGATTTTGAATCGTTTCATTTTCCGTTTCCAGCCTCGATCAATCATTTCTTCTGAAATTGTTTCAGGTATTTTTTCGATTGACCTCATTAATAGTTGAAATCACTTCAAGAAGGAAAGACATTGACCTCATAAATCACTTCAGGTATTGTTTCGATCAAAAGCTTTTAGTTCGGTTTTCGGTACTGCTGGTTTGATTGTTTGGAAAGATTTAAGAAACTGAATCTCATGGCATCTTGCAGACCCATTTCTCTAAGTGTGATATTTGCTTGTCTCTTTTTCTCTGCTATGGACATTGAGTTTGGAAATTGAAGTTGAGCTGAGTAGTATAAAGTTTCACTAGCTGTTAAAGTTGCTGGCATAGCATCATCTTGTGTTACATAGCCCTGAATATACACGGTGTCAAAAAGGTCAATTACAGAAACTAATCTATCAGCTTTTTTTAGGACTGAATGTAGTATTCATGAATTTTGTCTTACTGATGTTCCATAAGCCAGTGTTTGTTTTTTGCCATTGATTAGAATCTTCCCTGATTGCTGTATGTTTGATTTCAATCTTCCTGCAACATAAGTAGAATCAAATTATGCTTCCAATCACAGCAAACTAAAAATAACATGTAACTCTGAATTATGCTCTGCTTCAACTGATGGTAGAGTAATTTCATTTATGTTCAAACTCCAAACATCAATAAAAGTTGGTCTTTCGACAAGCAATTCCCAAACAGAGTTGAAGGTTTCAAAAAATCTAGCTTAATATTAAAAGATACTCATTGGTCACACATGCATGTAAATTGCTTTAGTCCAATGAGTATCTTGTATGAATTAAAAGTACTAATCTAGTCACCTGCTAAAGCATCAAGGAGTGTTGATTTGCCACTGCCGGAAGGACCCATTACAGCCAAAAGCTTCCCTGGCTGAGCATAACCTGTAAGTCCCTGCAGAATTAGTTTTCTATTCTTTCCATTTGTAACAATGGCCTCCAAATTTTCCCATGTCACACTAATGCCCCTCTTTCCATTTGCATGATGCTATTATTAATTGTGCATGACAGAACAGAAAAAACAAATTATTTTATTCTGCAGAAAGTTTTTTCAAATCTAAAGATAAATGCACCATGCTATTATTTATTGTGCACGATAGAACATATGGGTGCTTGGACGTTAATGTCCACCGCCTTCAATTTTCGGACTAAATTAGGACCAGCAATGCCAACAATTAGGGAGAAAGTGACATCATGCGTATCGGAAAACCATACATACACACACTTATATACTCAATAACTAACAGGACAGAACCCATTATTGTGAAATATAGTAAGCATTTTCAAACACAACTAATTCTTCTAAAGGTATTTATTCTAATATAACCCACTTGAGAGCATCTCTGTAGTATGCACCAATTACCCAAATATGTACTTAATTGTTTGGATCTAAGGTAAATTATTCATGGTAGAATTTGGACTTCATTTCATATTTAATTTGGATATGTTGAGTTTGGTGTTCAATTTTCTTGTCAGAGCATAACTAGTGCTGTTTGAGCAGTACTGCAGCACATTCAATCTGTCTTGGATATTTCAGTCGTGATTTTAAATATGAATTAGTACATTTTGAAAAAAATGAATATTAGTTTTCTCAGGATTCAAGAACAATGTTCACAAAGGGATGTGTTTATCATAGCTGTGAAAACAAAGCATGAAAATACACATGAGGAAACAGGGCAATTTTTTTGATAAACTGTTATCAAAGTGCATGAGATATTGAACTCAAAATACAAACTTGGAATGTTGTGATAAAAGATATCTAAGAATGTTATATCACAAGTTATTCAGATTTGATACTGATAAAGAGGATAAAGTGAAGATATAACCGTTAATTGAAATTGAAAATCAATACTCTGGAATGTTGTATAGAATGTTATTAATAGCAGATTGTGTTATACTAGTTTACTTCAAAGTAGTTTTATTATAAAATGTGTGCATGCTTATTCTTTTATGATTAAACTTAAAACTTTAATAATGTTAATTATTTATATTGTTTAATGGCTAACAAGCTAATTATTTATCCTATAGAAAATGGATCGTAGTTGGATGTACGATAGAGTACATTCCAATAGGCACGGATTGAAAGAAGAGTATGTTCGTGGGGTTAAAGACTTCGTAAAGAGGGCTTTGAAACAACCTATTTGTAAATCTGAAAGATGGATAAGGTGTCCATGTATAAATTGCAAGTGTATCAAGATAAAAACACCAACTAATGTTAGACTTCACTTGTATCGAGATGGGTTTCAACCAGACTATTGGATTTTGACTCAACATGGAGAAGTATAGTTCAATGTTAATACAAGGGATGATTTAAATAATAGTGAGCATGTACGTCATGATGACCAAATTGAGGCAATGAATATAATGGTGTATGATGCTTTTAGGCCTTATGGAGGATTCTCTCATGTGAATGATAACACAGAAGATGAGGAATTAACGGAGGATGAGTTTCCCAACGAAGATGCTAAACGATTTTATGACAAGTTGATATCTTTCAACAAGCCCATTTATGAGGGAGCTACCCAATCAATATTATCATATCTACTCAACTTCTTGAAATTAGGTCTAATTGGCATGTTCCACAAAAAGGTTTAGATTTTGTTGCACAAATGCTTAAAAGTGTATGTCCAGTTCAAAAATGCTTGCCCGAGAACTATTACCAAGCAACACAGCTGGTATCTAAGTTAGGGCTAAAGGTTGAGAAGATTGATTGTTGAAAGAACGGTTGCATGTTATATTACAAGGATGATAAAAAGTTGTTAGAGTGCAAATTTTGTAATGCTCCTAGGTTCATTCCTCGCAAGACTGGCATGGGAAAGTACAAAGATATCCCAGTGAAGAGAATGTTCTACTTCCCAATCATTCCTAGATTACAAAGATTGTATGCATCAACTGAGTCGGCAGCTGAAATGAGATGGCATCACCTAAATAAAAATAGTTCCAACATCCTTCGCCACCCATCAGATGGAAAATCATGGAAACACTTTGATGGTGTATATCCTGACTTTGCTAGGGAACCTAGAAATGTAAGGTTGGGTTTGTGTTCAGATGGATTTACTCCTTACATTCAAGCCTCTGCTTCTCCATACTCATGTTGGCCAATAATAGTTACTCCGTACAATCTTCCCCCTGAAATGTGCATGACCAAACCATACTTGTTTTTGGCATGTCTCATACCCGGACCTAAGAACCCTAAATTGAAGATAGATGTCTACTTGCAACTATTGATTGATGATCTACGTCGATTGTGGTCCAATGGAATATTGACCTATGATATATCTACAAAACAAAACTTCATCATGAAAGCATGCTTGATGTGGACAATTAATGATTTTCCGGCCTATGGTATGTTATCTGGATGGGGAACACAAGGTAAATTAGCATGCCCTCATTGTATGGAACACACTGATGCTTTCACCTTGAAAAGTGGCCATAAGAATTCCTGGTTTGACTGTCATCGTCGTTTCTTGCCTGCTAATCACTCCTTCAGAAGGAGTAAAAGAAGTTTCCTTAAAAATAGGGTTGTGACAGACGAGCCACCTCCTATTTCCACAGGGCAAGATATATGTGTGGTAATAAGTAACTTTCCAAAAGTGACTGAAATTGGATGGGAGGCAAAATGGAAAGAAATTGAAGGGTATGGAGTGGACCACAATTGGAAAAAGCAGAGTATTTTTTGGGATCTCCCATATTGGAAGGATAACTTGTTAAGGCATAACCTCGATGTGATGCACATAGAAAAAAATGTTTTCGATAATATATTTAACACTGTCATGAATGTTGTAGATGTTTAGAATTGGCAGAATTTTTGACCAACAAGAAATATTGAATTCAGTTCAGAATGTCCTATCAGATGTTGGGACATTATCAAACAGAGTATAAGAACTTATTTCAGGATGTCACACTAGATGTTGGGACATTGTGTAAATGACTTAAGTTCAGTTTTTCAGGATGTCCCAACAGATGTTGAGACATCTCAAACCTGCTACCAGAATTAATTAATGACTAACTGATCTGAGATATTTAAGGAGAGTTATCTGGAATTAATTATGGATGGATAAAAACAGAACAAGGCGCATCTGTAGGGAGTTTTATTATGAGGATTCAGATTAATCAGAAGAACTAAATCACTTAGAATCTAGGAAGTAACAAACCCTAATTCAAGGTGGAAGCTGCATGTGTTTTAGGACTGGATTAACCTACAGAAAGCCCAAATTACAAACACCTATTTAATCAACAGAAACTCACAGAATTGAGTACGAATTCCAGAAGACCAAATAGGGTGTTTATTGTTTTAATAGCAGGTTGTTTTTATTGTACCACTTTATGAGCTTTTAAGCAAAAGTGCATTTGTGACTTGATTGAAACTGTGAAGTAAGATCAAGCTGTTTTGTTTGAAGAATGTCTTCAATTTTATTAAACTTGTAAACAAGATCACTGTGTGATTGAGGGGGAGTGAGTTGGTACTCATATCTAAGTAGTGACTTAGGTAGAAATTGCATTGGGTAGATATTAAGTGAAAGATTAAACTGGGTTGTTTAAGTCTAGAATTAATATTACTTATAGTGGATTTCCTCCTGGCTTGGTAGCCTCCAGATGTAAGTGTGGTTATACACTGAACTGGGTTAACAAACTTCTGTGTTGTTTAATTTTCTTGCACTTTAAGTTTTGGTTAAATCTGTCAAGTGTTGGAACATCTCATAGGACATCTCATACCTGATCACAGAATTTCAATTGTTAAGGACAAAACAAAGGATAACGAAAAAGCAAGAGAAGACTTGGCTAAATTATACTTTCGCAGGGACTTGGAGCTCCAACCCTTAGAAAACGGAAAGAATGGTAAACCAAAGGCTAGCTACACTCTGACCAAATTAGAAGCCAAGTTGGTTTGTAAATGGCTTAAGGAATTAAGAATGCCAGATGGCTATGCTTCAAACCTTAATAGGTGTGCCAATGTCGAAAAGGGTACGGTACATGGGATGAAAAGCCATGACTGTCATGTTTTCATGGAATGCTTACTCCCAATTGCATTCCATTCATTGCCGGATTTGGTTTGGAAACCATTAACTGAACTAAGTCGATTCTTTAAAGATCTTTGTTGCAATACATTGAGGATGGACGACTTAGTTAAGTTAGATGAGAATATTCCAATTATCATATTCAAGTTAGAAAGGATTTTTCCTCCTGGATTCTTTGACTCAATGGAGCATCTTCCAATCCATCTTGCTAAAGAAGCAATTCTAGGTGGTCCAGTACAATACCGATGGATGTATCCATTTGAAAGGTAATTGTTGTGGTTTCTTTTATTAAGTGATTGCATGCTTATTATAAATTAATAAATGTTGAATGATTGAATGTGCAGATTTATGGGAGTCTCAAAGAGGGCAGTGACAAATAAGGCTAGAGTTGAAGGTTCCATATGCACCGATTATATACATCGCGAGACAAATTAGTTTTGAAACATGATTAACTGTAAGTAGGCTCATTAGAAAATTATTTCATTTTAAAAAGAATAGAAATAGTTTTAACATACCTAGCATTAGAGAAATTTGAAACATGCTTTAACTATGTTTGAAATATGCTTTTTCTATGTTTGAAACATGCTTTTTCTATGTAAAGAGAAATTTGAAACATGCTTTTTCTATTTACAGAAGACATTTAAAGAGAAATTTGATGTTGAACTTCAGCCAACTAAAGAAGGGAATGAAGATGTTGTTCAAGTGTTAGACGGAGAGCGTATAAATCAGCTATGGATAGAGGCTGCTGGAGGTCGTAACCGTGGTCGGGTTTATGGTGCAGCAGATTTAGCTATTAATTTAAAACGTGGATCAAAACATTTTACCAAACAATCTCAAACTCCTCAACATTCTATGTATGGGATTTCATTAGAAGCTGAACGAGCAGCTAGAATTAAAGCTGAACAAATTGCTAAGGCTGCAACGGCCCGATTACAAGAGGCTAATGAAGTTATCCGAGCTGCTACCGAGGCTGCAAAAATTGCTACTGATACTGCACAAAGGATGGAGAAGGAGATGAATGCTTGGAAAGAATTTATGAAGAAATTTGATGCTTCAACTATTGGATCTCATCCTCATCATTATGATGACGAATTGGACGATCAGTCATTAGATGAAGATTGATCTTGTACTCTTAGTAGAACCAATTAATCTCGGATGTGATCACTTTTTGTGTATGTTTTTTGGGACGTGATCTTAAATTTATTCCGAGTTATTAGGGGTTGTTTTTGTTGTAGCTATGACTACTTTATTTAGTATTTTCAATCAACTCTATAATATTAGGAAAGTTGTATGACTTTTTGAAATGAAAAATGTTAATGGCTGTTAGTTGTATGACTTTTTGAAATGACAAATGTTAATGGTTGTTAGTTGTATGACTTTTTGAAATGACAAATGTTAATGGTTGTTAGTTGTATGACTTTTTCCATAATTGTTGACTTCTCTCTGTTGACTATAGAGTCGGTCAAGCCGACTCTACAAGAAAATATTGACTTTTATTTGTTGACTTTAGAGTCGGAAAGAGCAACACTAAGAAAAATTGTTGACTTCTCTATGTTGACTATAGAGTCGGAAAGCCGACTCTAGGAGAAAATGCTGACTTTTGTTTGTTGACTTTAGAGTCAGACATGGCAACACTAAGCATAATTGTGGGCTTTTCATGTTTTTGAGATAATTTAGCGTCAGATGTTTTAGTGTCCTTTTAACCTCCGTTAGGCCGATGCTATATAGCCTCGGTGTATTTCTCTCCGACGCTACCAAGTAGCTTCCAAGCTTTTTTCCAAGGCCCGACACAGACGTTAAACCGACGCTAAAGTCATATTAGTGTCCGTTTTTCCACCTTTAGCGTCTAGATATGGCCGACTCTAATAACTGTTTTTCTAGTGGTGAGTCGTCTTCTCCAACCATCTCACCGGATCTACAACCCTAACATTACTAGAAATGCACCATATCTACATCAATCGAAAGCTGAGCTTAAGATGATTACGAATCCAGCCTAAAAAACAACACACATTTCCTATTCAGAGAGAAACGAAGCCAAACATTCTTGCCCTAAAAACAAACTATGCCTCTAAAAGACCTATTATCTAGCCAGATTTGTTCACAACACTTCTAATAAGCTCAGATCAATCAGAAACAAACTTTAAACACACTAAATCAGCAAGAACCAGTTCAAGGAAATCAAACCTGGATGAGCAAGTTTCTTAAATTATAAGAAATCCAGAGATAATTCCTAGGATCCTTGAGCCAATTTCAAGAGTTTTGGGAACCCGTTACCGTAGTTCTCTTGGGCGGAGGGTTCTAAGGTCGCGGATTCAGATAATGCCTCTTTGGAAGCTAATTTCCATGATGAAGAGATTAAACAGGCCGTGTTTAGCTGTGATGGAAATAAAGCACCTGGGTGGATGGTTTTAATTTCAAATTTATTCAACTTTGCTTGTATTTTGTGGGAATTGATTTCTTCAATTGTGTCAAAGAATTTTCCAGGTCTTCTTACCTTACAAAGGCCTTTGCATCATCCTTCATCTCTTTGGTGCCTCAAGTTGCAAACCCTCAATCCTTGAAGGAAGTTCTTCCAATTAGTTTGGTGGGAATTGTTTTGAAGATTGTGTCAAAAATTCTTGCTGGAAGATTAAGACGCATGATTGATAAACTTGTTTCTCCATCTCAAACAACATTCAAACCGGGCCGTCAACTTTTAGATGGAGTTTTAGTGGCTAATGAAACGATTAACTTTGCAAGAAGGATGAAGAAAAAGTGTTTCCTCTTCAAAGTAGATTTCGCTCAAGCTTATGATTGTGTCGAATGAAGGTTTTTGTTTTCCATAATGGTGTCCACGAGGTTTGGTCCAAGATGGATGAGTTGGATTGAAGGCATTGTTTATAATAGTCACTTTTCTATTTTAATCAACGGGAGCCCATATAAAGATTTCAAGGCGTCAAGAGGTTTGAAGCAAGGAGACCCATTATATCCTTTTCTTTTCGCGATTGTGGTGGAGGGCGTTGCTAGAATGGTGAAGGAAGCTTGTCAGTCTAATATTTTGTCTGAATTTAAGTTTGATGATTCAACATCTGCTCTTTTGCTCCAATTTGCTGATGATACACTCTTCATTAGTAATGGATCCTTATCAAACATTTGGGCGTTCAAAATTATTTTTAGAGGGTTTGAGTTGGTCTCTGGTCTGAAGATAAATTTTTCTAAGAGTCGGATTTTTGGTGTGGATATTAGTGAAGAATTCATTATGGCAGTCGAACAATTCTTAAACTGCAAATCTGGAGTGATTCCCTTTATTTTTTTGGGTCTTTGATCGCTCCGTAAGTGCACGGATCTATCGAAGTAATATAAAAGATTGTCGAACCACAAAGTCCAATGTTAAGCTATTGTAATCTATCGTTGAGGTGCAAAGCTAAGGCTAGAGACTGTCACAGATAAAAATGCTACTTACTAAATGTTTGGAAATAAGGATAAAACGAGCCTGAAATATGACTTCGACGCACCTAAGAGACTTGTAGAACACGGGTACTAATTATGTCTATACGCCTATTCCGTAGAATATACCGACTTAAAGGCTTAATCTCACACTCTCACGCTATTGACTAAACCCATATCTCTCAATCCCAAGATTTTTCTCTCGCTCGCCCGGTAACTGAGAATTACTCTTTGAAAGCCAATAGCATCCTAATCAACATCTAAAGCGCTCTCGCTGTATTTAGATATGATGCCTAACTTCTACTATCTGGTTCACTCCTCACGCTCTCGCGGATCTCGACTTTAACCTTTATATGATTCTCACTCTCATGACAAAGCAATGTTAAATAACCTCTCACTCTCGTGACAAAGCTACTTAAATTAAGCATAGAAATTATAACCAAAATGACATACAAACATGAGTTCGAACCTAACAATTTTTACAGAGTCCCGCCGGTTGCGTGGTTCTCATACGACGGACTCAAAATATATTTAAGTAGACATGCAATTAAACATAAGCATAATAAACATAATAAACATGATTAAGGAGAACATTCTTGAGTAATTATAGATTACGATAACAATATAGAATACGATAACAATATAGAATACGATAACAACAATAATAAAGTGATGAATAAAGAACCTGTAAATGCGGGAAAATAAATGGAGACTTGAATTAAACGGAACTGAAACAATCTTCTATTAATATGATGACAAGGTTGTTAATCCAAGAGTATAAATGCTTAAATCTATGAAACAAATTCGGCAGAGCTTCCATGCACATTCCGGATCCCTAAACTGCTCCCTAGAGGGGTCTATTTATAGGCAATTTTGGCTTCAATAAGTTCCGGGAAAAGATTTGAATTCAAATGAAGCAAAACTGCCAAACTGCTGCTGAAAAACTGCTCCGCGCATAATGGCGAACGCCGTATGCAAATGGCGAACGCCGTATGCAAATGGCGAACGCCATTTGTTCAAAATTCAAATTCACTCCTTTTTTGAGTAATGGCGAACGTCATTCCCCTAGGCAGAGCAAATGGCGAACGCCATTTGGTTAGAGGAGGCAGAATCTTCAATTTAAGTTATTTTTCTTCATCCTTTAGCTCACTTTTCGCTCCCTTTTCCATACTTGCCGATTAAACACATGTCAAGACAAAACAAAGAGAAACATAAGCAAATCAAAGAAAATAACATGAAAGACTCGATTAAATGATACTAAAAAGCACATAATGAATCGGAAAATACGATACGAATTAGAGTTATCAGTCTTCAAATTGGAGGAAAACACAGGTGGATGGATTTCTGTAAACCGATTATATCTTGCTTAAAGGCGAGATTGTCTTGTTGGGCAGGAAGGAACTTGTCAATTGGTGGGAGTGTCACTCTCATAAACTCGGTTTTGTCTAATTTGTCAAATCACTAACCTGCTTTCTTCAAAGTTCCGGTAAAAATAGTGAAGGAGATGATAGTTATTCAAAGAAAATTTCTTTGGTTCGGGTTATCTTGTCGAAGTAGTATTCATTGGATTAATTGGAAATTGTGTGCAAAGATAGAAGTTGTCGGGTCTTAGCCTTTTCCATATCGGTTTATTCAATAAAATATTTTTATCAAAGTGGGTTTGAAAAATTTTCGCTAATGGTAATGAGGTTTGGAGAACTATTCTTATGAGCCGATACGGTAACCTTCCTTTGAAGTTACAAAATTTTCCACAAAAAGGTTGGTGTAATTCTGATTGTTTGTGGATTAGTGATATTACTCTTGTATCAATCCTTCTTCTTCTGTAAACTTATTGGATTATTTGTTCTGTAAAATTGGTGTTGGAGATTTTGTGCTTTTCTGGACCTCTTGTTGGACCAATAATTATGCTCCTTTCCAACTGTTGTCGAGGCTTTACGGGGATGCTTTATAGAAGGATAGTTGTATATCTAGCTTGGGCGGTTGGGTGGAGAGGGAGTGGGTGTGGAGTCTCAGCGAAGATATTTTCGAGTCTTACCCGGATCTGCATTCTGAATTCCTGATTCTGCAGAATTTACTTTTACCTATCAAGTTTGAATACAAGAGTAATGATACTTGGAATTGGGCTCCCGATCTAGAAGATGGATTCATGGTCAGCTCTTGCTACACCTTTCTATCAAAATTTGTTATGGTTAGTGACATATCCGAGGATGATAAAGTGGTGTTGGATATCAATTGGAAATCTCACATTCCCTTGAATGTTAAGGTTTTTGCATGACGTTAGGTTCTCAATAGACTCCTCACTCGATCAAACTTGGTGGATCGAAGAATCATCGAAAATGACCATGAAAAGATTTGTATGTTTTTTCCTTAGAAAATGAAGATGCATCTCATCTTTTCTTTTCTTGTTCCAAGACGATTGCAATTTGGAACTTGGTATGCGATTCAGTGGGTATTGGTAGGATTGTTGAAGTGGATTGTTATAAGCATGGTTTGGCTTGGTTCTCCCGCAATCGTAGTAGGTGCAAGTTGGAAGTCACCAACGCAATTTAGTTCTTTACGTGTTGGTGTGTATGGAAAGCTCGTAATGACATTCTCTTTAACAATGAAAATTGCAACGTCGATAACATTTTCTATAATATTGTTGTAACGTCGTGGAATTGGTTGGGTCTAGCCAAGAATGGTAGGATGGTTTGTAACTATTATAGTTGGTTGAAAATCCCTCTAGATTCCTTTTGATTCTAGTTTTTTTTTCTTTGATACTTTGTAATCATGAGGTTGGAGATCCTCTTAATCTCTCCTTATTAATTTTTGCCTATAAAAAAACAACAACAAGAAAATCGTTTGGCAACAACAAGAAAAGCGTACCTCGTTCGGCAACAGCAAGAAAATCATCTCGCAACAACAATGGCAGATGGATAAAACCTAACAACGACGAAAGAACGACGAACAACGGTGAAAGAATGGCGAATAATGGCGAGAGAACGGTCGCGAGATAGAAGAATAGTGAAAATGATTAGAAAAAATGATTAGGGCGTTTTTCTAAAATTGGTTGTTTTTATTTTTTTAATTATAAATTACCTAAGGCAGCACATATGGAAAGCGCTATCTTAAGTTCTCGATTTAGCAGCATTTTTTCCTTAGAAATCGCTTTCTAAAAGAAAGTGCTTTGTAAAGGTAGCCTTTAGCAACACTTTTTTTAGCGATTTTTTTTAAAAAACTTACAGAAGCGCTTTTTTATAAAAACGCTGTCTTTTTAATGAAGTCGTCGGCAACTTTTAGTGATTCCTCACTCGATATACGATTTAATGTGAGGTTGTATATTGAGAGGCAACCATTTATTGTTCTTAGAGCATGAGAATAAGAAATAGAAAGTAATATAAAATTTAATTTATTGTTGAGAAATGAGAATATTAAGACTAACGATCGTAATTAAAAAGACACAATAATACTTATATAGTAACAGGTCTTCTGGTTTACATTAAAGAAATTTTACTGATCTAGTTTTCCAAATACATGGGACCAAAGATGGAAACATGATGAATATTTAAAAGCAAAATTTGACATTTAGTAAAAGACTTTGAACGAGTCCTTACACTCCCATTGAGCACAATACTACTATAAAACTTCAATATCCCCATAGTTGTTATGCATCAAACACTAAAACCACCTTTTAAAATGGCTAACTCTTTTTTCTTATCTTTACTAGTGTTCTTCCTTGCTGCTCTTATGCTTGCTCCTCAAGGTTTTGCTGACAGAAACAAGCTTCCTCCATGTAACCGCTATGATCGGTCATCTCCATACTGTAAACCCTTTCATCAACCCAGCCCATGTAACCCCACTGATCGCTCGTATCCATATTGTAAAACCGATTCTCAACCTAACCCGCCTTTTGGTAAAGCACCTCCTCCGGCAGAAGATAAAATCCATCTCTAAAGCATGAATGCAACAAGGCATGTCAATATATACTAAATAAGATCTCCTAATAATAAGTGATTTGTTTTATATATTCTGTTTTGTGTGTATGAACAAGTAAAGAACATGGTATATCTTTGTATAATGCAAATAAGGAGAATCAATCTTGTTATATATTGATGCTCCATTTATAAATATAAATAAATATCATTTTGAATTTGGAGATCAGAAATTTCCTCTTTTCTTCTTTATAGTGATTGTATAAATGTTGTAGTATATATTATATGATATTTACCAAAAGATTTCTTATTAGTTGCTCACTTGCTGGTAAAGGTCTCACCATCTTAATATTTAAAATTTGTCATTAATGACATACAAACTATGAGTACAAACATTCAGAGATACGAATTTTTTTTTATAATTTGTGGAAAAAAAATGAATGTTTTATTTATATTTTGAAAATATAAATTAATGTTACATACCAACTAAAAAAGAAACTTTTTATTAAATATTTTTGTCCATTACTTTACCATCAAAGTTAATTAAGAAAAATTTAAGTCTTCAATTTAAAAAATAAAAATAAAATGAAATCATATTGTTGAACATCCATTCCATATAAAAGTTTTTATGAAAATAAAAATCATAATATACCTAATTGATTTTCTCCCTATTTTATTTTAGTGAAAGTTAACTCTCTTGCCCCTTACCGAAGACATTAAACCTTTAATTAGTGAAACGTTGTTGATTTTCTTTTTTATAAACAATTTGTATTAAAGAGGAGAAAATGGGATCTCTGGCCTGATACAAAAAGTGAAACACTATTCATATTTTTCTTAATTCGTTTTCATATTCAAACTTGCTCTCATCGCTACCCTATTGTCACTACAAAGAAATCTATCATTAGACACTTAATTTTCACGTCACAAATGTAAAAATCACGTCACAATTATTATTTAACTACTTGGAAAATCACATGGCATAAGCGTTTTTGATAACTTTTTTGTCAGGTGAAAATCACGCCACAACTTTGCGACATGATTTCCATTTCAAAGATAATTATTTTATTAAAAAAATACACAATACGAAAATTAATAAATAATACAAATATTTTTAAATAATAATTAAAAAATAATTGTTTTACTATTAAAAAATATGAAATTCAAATAATAATTTAAAATATGAATATTTTCAAATAATAATTAAAAATATGAATTTAAATTAAAAATGATTATGTTTATAATTAATTAGAAATATTTTGCAAAAAATAATATTTAAAAGTAAAATAAGAATAAAAAAATAATCACCACCATCACTAAAATCTTCATCTACATCATCATCCTCATCCACATCACCACCTATTGTATTATTTGTTTGGTTCCTTTGTGATAGCAATTGTTGTATTTTCTCCTCCTTCTCAAATTTTTTCTTCATTGTCTCCATTATCGTCGCCTCACGTTTTATGGGTTACGAGCAAACCCTGACGCTGCAACATCTTGCAAACACCCAAATGTATAACACAACAACAATATGTTTATGCAAAATACAAGACTCAAAACTGTAATGTGTTGTGGCAACTGTAATTTGTTGTCTACTTTAGGTGTGAAAACCCTTATGACATTCCTTTAGGAGGAAAAGACGTGTTTCATTGTTTCGAAATACTTGAAGTGACCTTTGAGCTTTCTTTACAAGTGTCTCTTGTAATTCGCAATTTAGCACTATTACACCCCAAAATTTGCTTTAGAATTTTTTGATATTAATTGGCTTATACTTCATTCACTAGGTCATAATCATTCATGCATATCATAGTTATCTAAGACATGGGATCAAGGCTTCTAAGATTTCATGAGTCAAAGAAGAAAAATATGGTTCAAAGAGGAGTTGAGGTATTCTCAACATCACGTGTCCTCAACCTACAAGATTCTCATACTTTTCAAAGGGTCTCAACAAGATTACAATCATATGGCGATTAAGGTTTCAAGGATTTTGAAGATTGATCATAGCTTCTATCTTTTGGCCTTGAGCCAAGGTTTTGGTCAAAAAGCAACATGTTGTGGATTTCTAGAGCAAAGCTTGATTCTATGGTTCATTATATACTTCAAGGCACTTTTTGTTCATCATTGAGCATCACAAGGCATTTCACAAGATTAAGTTTATAGATTAAGTTCATTGAGCATCATTGAACATCCATTCCATATAAAAGTTTTTATGAAAATAAAAATCATAATATACCTAATTGATTTTCTCCCTATTTTATTTTAGTGAAAGTTAACTCTCTTGCCCCTTACCGAAGACATTAAACCTTTAATTAGTGAAACGTTGTTGATTTTCTTTTTTATAAACAATTTGTATTAAAGAGGAGAAAATGGGATCTCTGGCCTGATACAAAAAGTGAAACACTATTCATATTTTTCTTAATTCGTTTTCATATTCAAACTTGCTCTCATCGCTACCCTATTGTCACTACAAAGAAATCTATCATTAGACACTTAATTTTCACGTCACAAATGTGAAAATCACGTCACAATTATTATTTAACTACTTGGAAAATCACATGGCATAAGCGTTTTTGATAACTTTTTTGTCAGGTGAAAATCACGCCACAACTTTGCGACATGATTTCCATTTCAAAGATAATTATTTTATTAAAAAAATACACTTCAGAGAAACGAAATAAAGTATAATTTTTTTTTTATAATTTGTGGAAAAAAATGAATGTTTTATTTATATTTTGAAAATATAAATTAATGTTACATACCAACTAAAAAAAAACTTTTATTAAATATTTTCTGTCCATTAATTTACCGTCAAAATTAATTAAGAAAAATTTTAATTTTCAATTTTGAAAAATAAAAATGAAATCATATTGTTGAACATCCATTCCATATAAAAGTTTCTATTAAAATAAAAATCATAATATGAACTACCTAATTGATTTTCTCCCTATTTTATTTTAGTGAAAATTAACTCTCTTGCCCCTTACCGAAGACGTTAAACCTTTTATTAGTGAAATGATGTTCATATTTTCCTTAATTCGTTTTCATACTCTAACTTGCTCTCATCGCTACCCTATTGACACATAATTTTCACGTCACATTATTATTTAACGACATGGAAAATCACGTGACAGGAGTGTTTTTTTGTAACTTTTTTGTCAGCTGAAAATTACGCCACCACTTTGCTACATGATTTCCATTTTAGAGATAATTATTTTATTAAAAAAATACACAATACGAAAATTAATAAATAATACAAATATTTTCAAATAATAATTAAAAAATAATTTTTTTACTATTAAAAAATATGCAATTCAAATCATAATTTAAAATATGAATATTTTCAAATCTATCATATAAGAAAGGAATGTGTTCTTTAAAAATCTTAATTACCCTTTTATTCAATTAATGATGTCACTTGGCTAATTTCATCTCCAACTAATTGACACTTGACAAATTAATATAAATTTTATTATTAAATCCAATAATTATTTATTGAACAGAAAAAATTCATAAATAAGATAATATTTGATCTGCAGTTATAAGAACATGCAAAATCTCACTCTCATAAACCTCTCAAAATTTCCTCTCCCACAACCACCTCCAACAAAAAACCGCAAAATAAAAAATTTAATTTTCAAAAGATCTTACAAATTATAAATTCAGAACACACATCCTCCCTCTCTCTTTTGGAACACAAATCACAAATTCTAAAATCGTCTCTCCCACCACCACCCCATTACGAACCGCCACCAAAATAATTCTTATGCTTTATTGTTTTTATTGATTTTAGAATGATTTTAGAGTTTCTCGAAGTTTGATTTGATTTTATTGATTCAGAATTTCTCAATTTAGGGTTTATTTTATAAAAAAAAAGACAGAGTCATACTTTGGTGGCAGTACTAATAGTAAGGATAATGGACCGACACTTAGTATTTGGGAATTGGATATAAGATCTCTATTTGTACCATGCAAAGAAGTCCGTGAAAAGATTCCCCATTCTGAAATTATTGAGAAATATTCAGGTAAATTGTTTCGCAAATCATATTTTTATGTATATACTCTGCAATTTTCTTAATATTTCTTTTACCTCCCCATTAAAACCTTGGAAATTATTTTCAGGTTGTGTCGGACGAGGTGGGATAGTTTGTGCTACATGCAATGCCGACCAAGACTTCTTTATGAGTAAAAGGTAGATTTGAAGAAGTGAACTTTGCTGGTATTGACTTCTATAATATGTTTATAGATGCTTTGTTACTCAATGTTTTGATTTCAATCTTCCTACTGTGGCTTGTGAGACTTAGAAAAGGTATAACAGATCGATTAAGTTAATATGCGTTTATATACTTTGCAGGATATAAACTCGCAGGGATCCAATAGTTTGTTACATTGTTTCACTTTGATTTCCCTCAAGTACTTGAGGATTCATATGGTCATTAGTTTAATCCCCAATCACAGTAAGTAACTAATTCTATAATTCATTTTGTGCATATTTTTTCAATACCTTTGTCATACTTTACCAACATTATAATAGTTGTTGTGAAATTGATTTAAGTTTTGCAATTGATATTGATTCACTCGGCAATAATTGTTTTCATTTTAGTTTTGTCGGCGTCGGCGTCGGCACCGACACGGTTTTGTCGACATTGGATGTTGCAATAAAGGTTTGTTTTTCTCCCTATTTTATTTTAGTGTAAATTAACTTTCTTGCCCCATACCGAAGACATTAAACCTTTAAGGAAAAGGGGATTCTAAATGGTCAAAGACCTCTAAGGTCAGTAGTTAAACCCTAATAAGTTACTCTAAGGTATTAAGATCAAACACCAAAAAACTATGTCCAAACTAAGCAATAAACACCAAAGAATTTCAATGTGAAGTTAGTTGAGGAAGAATGAGTAATTATGCAAGATAAACATGTACTAAAACATGGTTAAATGTCAAAGTCAGAACCAAATACCAATTATAAATGTCATGTAATTCACATGAATATGCATACAAATCATGAGAATGAATGCTCATGACAAAAGATTAGATGAAGAAGGAGTAGGAAGAAGTAGACAAGTTGTTATATAAGAAAAGAGTTAGCTTGGAACACAAGTCAAACATGGAAGTCAAAAGTGGATAATCATACATAAAGGTCAGTAGCCAAATGACACTTCAAAATGAAATTAAAATGCACAAGTTAGCCATACAAGAAGCACATACACGTCACTTTGAGGTTAGAGAAGAGAGAAGCATGTATTTGAAGTAAACATGTTCAAAGAAGCAACATATGAAATGAATGACATTTTAAATGGATGAAGTGATGTCATGGCATGGCATCAAAAATCACATTACATGTTAAGTAAGATCATAGATGAAAGGAGATGGAGAAGTAGGTCAAAAAGAGCACATGTGAACAAACATTGAACTTGTAAGTCAAGCAAGCATCAAACTTATATGAATGACCTATAATTACAAACAAGAGACTTATAAATGTCTAATGGTGATCCCTAATGTAAAACAAGATGAACCTAATAGGATGACATAAATGCCTTCCTCAAACTATGTTAGAAAGACAGAAGAAAGAGGCACAAAAAAGTTACTTGAGAATCAAGGCATCAAATACCAAGGAATGGTCATGAAAAATTAGAAAATTAGGACTTCAAAGCCCTCAATCAGAAGCAAACATTGTGTCAAGACAAATCTAAAAAATTCACAAGTAAACTCAAACAATTAGTCACACAAAGTTAATTAATAATAATCAAAGGAAATACACAAAAAAGCCTCCTAAAACTATTGATAAAAAGATTTTAAAAATATGCTAAAAATATTTTTATTTTCTTTTATGAGTCCTTTAAATGATGCAAAAAGAATGGTGTCAAAATGTTATTTAGAGTGGAAGAAATAAATTGGATAAGGTAAGGTGTTCACGAAGAAGTCATTTGAAAAAGGAAAATAGAAGAAAATGTTGAAAAAAATATGCAAACAGAATAAAAATTCTAAAAATTATTCAAATGTGTTAGAAAGCTTATATAATTTTCTTGGAATTTTAGAAAATGTTTTGGTATTTTAAAAAAAGAAAATTGAGAAAGTATGCAAAAAAATAAAATAAAATGAAAGAAGTGAGGGAGGGGGTTCAACATTAGAAATTAGGTAGTTCAAACAAATCATTGAGCCTGAATGGGGGCGTAGAAAGCAAGGAAACAAATCTCAGTCCAATAAACGAAATTCAGAATCTATACCATATAGTTGGTCAACAAATTGACCTATATCCATACCATACAACACATCCAATGGTCCAAATCAAATGATTAAATTCAAAGTACGCATAATCAATGGCTATGATCAGAGGAGAACACCACAAACTAGTCAATGCAACATACCCCAAAACCAAATTCAAAATGAAGGGGAATGAGAGCACTTGAGGGACTTCATCCCTCATTTATGTGTTGGCAACGTTCAAACCGTTGATGAAAAAGAATCCTACGACCGTGTTATGTTTAAATCCTAAAACCCTAGCCTGAGTCTCACCGACCGGAGAACAACCTCCAGTCACTACTAGAAAATACCATTTTAGCCTCCAAATTTAGAGTCGGCTCCCGACACAGACGCTATTAGTGTCGGCTAAACCAACACTAACAGACTCTATTTAGATACATTTTCTTAACTAATTATTATTTTATATTAGAGTCGGCTATACCGACTCTAATATTATTTATTTAATTAAAGTTTATATATAATACTTTTTAATATCTTATTTATTATTTAGAGTCTGTTAGACCGACTCTATTTGATAACATACATTTATTTATTTAAATTTTATAAAATAAAATGTATTTTTAATTTTAGTGTCTCTATTGACCGACACTACTATTCTAAATAACTTAAGTGTCAGGAGTTGTTTTTAAATTTATTTATTATTATTTATGTCGGTTTGGCGGACGCTAATAAAATTCTATTGAAGCGCCAAAATTTCCAGTTTCCCTCTTTTATTTTTTCGTTTAGTGCCTGTTGTTATTATTTTTATTTATTTATTATTTTAATATTTGTGTAGGTTGACCTACGCTAAATAAAAATTAAAAGTTAAAAAATTTACTATAATTAGGAATTTAATTCATGAACTTCGTTTTCTTTCTTTTGTTATTTTCTTATCACCAAATAATTATATTCAAAGTAAAATTTTTTAATTTTAATTTTCTTTCTTTTCACTTTTTAGGGTTTCCCTCGTGTATTTCTTCATTCACACTTCATTTTCCTTTTTCCTATTTTCTCAGTGTCTTTGTTTTCTCTTTCACAATCCCTAACCGATGAGCAATCCTAACCATGAATCCTTCCATGAAACCCTTCCATGAATCGTTTTCACAGTTCTAACCTTAATCAAATGTTTTCACATTTCCAACCTTAATCAATCGTTTCAGGTAAGTTTTCAGATTTTGAATCGTTTCATTTTCCGTTTCCAGCCTCGATCAATCATTTCTTCTGAAATTGTTTCAGGTATTTTTTCGATTGACCTCATTAATAGTTGAAATCACTTCAAGAAGGAAAGACATTGACCTCATAAATCACTTCAGGTATTGTTTCGATCGAAAGCTTTTAGTTCGGTTTTCGGTACTGCTGGTTTGATTGTTTGGAAAGATTTAAGAAACTGAATCTCATGGCATCTTGCAGACCCATTTCTCTAAGTGTGATATTTGCTTGTCTCTTTTTCTCTGCTATGGACATTGAGTTTGGAAATTGAAGTTGAGCTGAGTAGTATAAAGTTTCACTAGCTGTTAAAGTTGCTGGCATAACATCATCTTGTGTTACATAGCCCTGAATATACACGGTGTCAAAAAGGTCAGTTACAGAAACTAATCTATCAGCTTTTTTTAGGACTGAATGTAGTATTCATGAATTTTGTCTTACTGATGTTCCATAAGCCAGTGTTTGTTTTTTGCCATTGATTAGAATCTTCCCTGATTGCTGTATGTTTGATTTCAATCTTCCTGCAACATAAGTAGAATCAAATTATGCTTCCAATCACAGCAAACTAAAAATAACATGTAACTCTGAATTATGCTCTGCTTCAACTGATGGTAGAGTAATTTCATTTATGTTCAAACTCCAAACATCAATAAAAGTTGGTCTTTCGACAAGAAATTCCCAAACAGAGTTGAAGGTTTCAAAAAATCTAGCTTAATATTAAAAGATACTCATTGGTCACACATGCATGTAAATTGCTTTAGTCCAATGAGTATCTTGTATGAATTAAAAGTACTAATCTAGTCACCTGCTAAAGCATCAAGGAGTGTTGATTTGCCACTGCCGGAAGGACCCATTACAGCCAAAAGCTTCCCTGGCTGAGCATAACCTGTAAGTCCCTGCAGAATTAGTTTTCTATTCTTTCCATTTGTAACAATGGCCTCCAAATTTTCCCATGTCACAGTAATGCCCCTCTTTCCATTTGCATGATGCTATTATTAATTGTGCATGACAGAACAGAAAAAACAAATTATTTTATTCTGCAGAAAGTTTTTTCAAATCTAAAGATAAATGCACCATGCTATTATTTATTGTGCACGATAGAACATATGGGTGCTTGGACGTTAATGTCCACCGCCTTCAATTTTCGGACTAAATTAGGACCAGCAATGCCAACAATTAGGGAGAAAGTGACATCATGCGTATCGGAAAACCATACATACACACACTTATATACTCAATAACTAACAGGACAGAACCCATTATTGTGAAATATAGTAAGCATTTTCAAACACAACTAATTCTTCTAAAGGTATTTATTCTAATATAACCCACTTGAGAGCATCTCTGTAGTATGCACCAATTACCCAAATATGTACTTAATTGTTTGGATCTAAGGTAAATTATTCATGGTAGAATTTGGACTTCATTTCATATTTAATTTGGATATGTTGAGTTTGGTGTTCAATTTTCTTGTCAGAGCATAACTAGTGCTGTTTGAGCAGTACTGCAGCACATTCAATCTGTCTTGGATATTTCAGTCGTGATTTTAAATATGAATTAGTACATTTTGAAAAAAATGAATATTAGTTTTCTCAGGATTCAAGAACAATGTTCACAAAGGGATGTGTTTATCATAGCTGTGAAAACAAAGCATGAAAATACACATGAGGAAACAGGGCAATTTTTTTGATAAACTGTTATCAAAGTGCATGAGATATTGAACTCAAAATACAAACTTGGAATGTTGTGATAAAAGATATCTAAGAATGTTATATCACAAGTTATTCAGATTTGATACTGATAAAGAGGATAAAGTGAAGATATAACCGTTAATTGAAATTGAAAATCAATACTCTGGAATGTTGTATAGAATGTTATTAATAGCAGATTGTGTTATACTAGTTTACTTCAAAGTAGTTTTATTATAAAATGTGTGCATGCTTATTCTTTTATGATTAAACTTAAAACTTTAATAATGTTAATTATTTATATTGTTTAATGGCTAACAAGCTAATTATTTATCCTATAGAAAATGGATCGTAGTTGGATGTACGATAGAGTACATTCCAATAGGCACGGATTGAAAGAAGAGTATGTTCGTGGGGTTAAAGACTTCGTAAAGAGGGCTTTGAAACAACCTATTTGTAAATCTGAAAGATGGATAAGGTGTCCATGTATAAATTGCAAGTGTATCAAGATAAAAACACCAACTAATGTTAGACTTCACTTGTATCGAGATGGGTTTCAACCAGACTATTGGATTTTGACTCAACATGGAGAAGTATAGTTCAATGTTAATACAAGGGATGATTTAAATAATAGTGAGCATGTACGTCATGATGACCAAATTGAGGCAATGAATATAATGGTGTATGATGCTTTTAGGCCTTATGGAGGATTCTCTCATGTGAATGATAACACAGAAGATGAGGAATTAACGGAGGATGAGTTTCCCAACGAAGATGCTAAACGATTTTATGACAAGTTGATATCTTTCAACAAGCCCATTTATGAGGGAGCTACCCAATCAATATTATCATATCTACTCAACTTCTTGAAATTAGGTCTAATTGGCATGTTCCACAAAAAGGTTTAGATTTTGTTGCACAAATGCTTAAAAGTGTATGTCCAGTTCAAAAATGCTTGCCCGAGAACTATTACCAAGCAACACAGCTGGTATCTAAGTTAGGGCTAAAGGTTGAGAAGATTGATTGTTGAAAGAACGGTTGCATGTTATATTACAAGGATGATAAAAAGTTGTTAGAGTGCAAATTTTGTAATGCTCCTAGGTTCATTCCTCGCAAGACTGGCATGGGAAAGTACAAAGATATCCCAGTGAAGAGAATGTTCTACTTCCCAATCATTCCTAGATTACAAAGATTGTATGCATCAACTGAGTCGGCAGCTGAAATGAGATGGCATCACCTAAATAAAAATAGTTCCAACATCCTTCGCCACCCATCAGATGGAAAATCATGGAAACACTTTGATGGTGTATATCCTGACTTTGCTAGGGAACCTAGAAATGTAAGGTTGGGTTTGTGTTCAGATGGATTTACTCCTTACATTCAAGCCTCTGCTTCTCCATACTCATGTTGGCAAATAATAGTTACTCCGTACAATCTTCCCCCTGAAATGTGCATGACCAAACCATACTTGTTTTTGGCATGTCTCATACCCGGACCTAAGAACCCTAAATTGAAGATAGATGTCTACTTGCAACTATTGATTGATGATCTACGTCGATTGTGGTCCAATGGAATATTGACCTATGATATATCTACAAAACAAAACTTCATCATGAAAGCATGCTTGATGTGGACAATTAATGATTTTCCGGCCTATGGTATGTTATCTGGATGGGGAACACAAGGTAAATTAGCATGCCCTCATTGTATGGAACACACTGATGCTTTCACCTTGCAAAGTGGCCATAAGAATTCCTGGTTTGACTGTCATCGTCGTTTCTTGCCTGCTAATCACTCCTTCAGAAGGAGTAAAAGAAGTTTCCTTAAAAATAGGGTTGTGACAGACGAGCCACCTCCTATTTCCACAGGGCAAGATATATGTGTGGTAATAAGTAACTTTCCAAAAGTGACTGAAATTGGATGGGAGGCAAAATGGAAAGAAATTGAAGGGTATGGAGTGGACCACAATTGGAAAAAGCAGAGTATTTTTTGGGATCTCCCATATTGGAAGGATAACTTGTTAAGGCATAACCTCGATGTGATGCACATAGAAAAAAATGTTTTCGATAATATATTTAACACTGTCATGAATGTTGTAGATGTTTAGAATTGGCAGAATTTTTGACCAACAAGAAATATTGAATTCAGTTCAGAATAACCTATCAGATGTTGGGACATTATCAAACAGAGTATAAGAACTTATTTCAGGATGTCACACTAGATGTTGGGACATTGTGTAAATGACTTAAGTTAAGTTTTTCAGGATGTCCCAACAGATGTTGAGACATCTCAAACCTGCTACCAGAATTAATTAATGACTAACTGATCTGAGATATTTAAGGAGAGTTATCTAGAATTAATTATGGATGGATAAAAACAGAACAAGGCGCATCTGTAGGGAGTTTTATTATGAGGATTCAGATTAATCAGAAGAACTAAATCACTTAGAATCTAGGAAGTAACAAACCCTAATTCAAGGTGGAAGCTGCATGTGTTTTAGGACTGGATTAACCTACAGAAAGCCCAAATTACAAACACCTATTTAATCAACAGAAACTCACAGAATTGAGTACGAATTCCAGAAGACCAAATAGGGTGTTTATTGTTTTAATAGCAGGTTGTTTTTATTGTACCACTTTATGAGCTTTTAAGCAAAAGTGCATTTGTGACTTGATTGAAACTGTGAAGTAAGATCAAGCTGTTTTGTTTGAAGAATGTCTTCAATTTTATTAAACTTGTAAACAAGATCACTGTGTGATTGAGGGGGAGTGAGTTGGTACTCATATCTAAGTAGTGACTTAGGTAGAAATTGCATTGGGTAGATATTAAGTGAAAGATTAAACTGGGTTGTTTAAGTCTAGAATTAATATTACTTATAGTGGATTTCCTCCTGGCTTGGTAGCCTCCAGATGTAAGTGTGGTTATACACTGAACTGGGTTAACAAACTTCTGTGTTGTTTAATTTTCTTGCACTTTAAGTTTTGGTTAAATCTGTCAAGTGTTGGAACATCTCATAGGACATCTCATACCTGATCACAGAATTTCAATTGTTAAGGACAAAACAAAGGATAACGAAAAAGCAAGAGAAGACTTGGCTAAATTATGCTTTCGCGGGGACTTGGAGCTCCAACCCTTAGAAAACGGAAAGAATGGTAACCCAAAGGCTAGCTACACTCTGACCAAATTAGAAGCCAAGTTGGTTTGTAAATGGCTTAAGGAATTAAGAATGCCAGATGGCTATGCTTCAAACCTTAATAGGTGTGCCAATGTCGAAAAGGGTACGGTACATGGGATGAAAAGCCATGACTGTCATGTTTTCATGGAATGCTTACTCCCAATTGCATTCCATTCATTGTCGGATTTGGTTTGGAAACCATTAACTGAACTAAGTCGATTCTTTAAAGATCTTTGTTGCAATACATTGAGGATGGACGACTTAGTTAAGTTAGATGAGAATATTCCAATTATCATATGCAAGTTAGAAAGGATTTTTCCTCCTGGATTCTTTGACTCAATGGAGCATCTTCCAATCCATCTTGCTAAAGAAGCAATTCTAGGTGGTCCAGTACAATACCGATGGATGTATCCATTTGAAAGGTAATTGTTGTGGTTTCTTTTATTAAGTGATTGCATGCTTATTATAAATTAATAAATGTTGAATGATTGAATGTGCAGATTTATGGGAGTCTCAAAGAGGGCAGTGACAAATAAGGCTAGAGTTGAAGGTTCCATATGCACCGATTATATACATCGCGAGACAAATTAGTTTTGAAACATGATTAACTGTAAGTAGGCTCATTAGAAAATTATTTCATTTTAAAAAGAATAGAAATAGTTTTAACATACCTAGCATTAGAGAAATTTGAAACATGCTTTAACTATGTTTGAAATATGCTTTTTCTATGTTTGAAACATGCTTTTTCTATGTAAAGAGAAATTTGAAACATGCTTTTTCTATTTACAAAAGACATTTAAAGAGAAATTTGATGTTGAACTTCAGCCAACTAAAGAAGGGAATGAAGATGTTGTTCAAGTGTTAGACGGAGAGCGTATAAATCAGCTATGGATAGAGGCTGCTGGAGGTCGTAACCGTGGTCGGGTTTATGGTGCAGCAGATTTAGCTATTAATTTAAAACGTGGATCAAAACATTTTACCAAACAATCTCAAACTCCTCAACATTCTATGTATGGGATTTCATTAGAAGCTGAACGAGCAGCTAGTATTAAAGCTGAACAAATTGCTAAGGCTGCAACGGCCCGATTACAAGAGGCTAATGAAGTTATCCGAGCTGCTACCGAGGCTGCAAAAATTGCTACTGATACTGCACAAAGGATGGAGAAGGAGATGAATGCTTGGAAAGAATTTATGAAGAAATTTGATGCTTCAACTATTGGATCTCATCCTCATCATTATGATGACGAATTGGACGATCAGTCATTAGATGAAGATTGATCTTGTACTCTTAGTAGAACCAATTAATCTCGGATGTGATCACTTTTTGTGTATGTTTTTTGGGACGTGATCTTAAATTTATTCCGAGTTATTAGGGGTTGTTTTTGTTGTAGCTATGACTACTTTATTTAGTATTTTCAATCAACTCTATAATATTAGGAAAGTTGTATGACTTTTTGAAATGACAAATGTTAATGGTTGTTAGTTGTATGACTTTTTCCATAATTGTTGACTTCTCTCTGTTGACTATAGAGTCGGTCAAGCCGACTCTACAAGAAAATATTGACTTTTATTTGTTGACTTTAGAGTCGGAAAGAGCAACACTAAGAAAAATTGCTGACTTCTCTATGTTGACTATAGAGTCGGAAAGCCGACTCTAGGAGAAAATGCTGACTTTTGTTTGTTGACTTTAGAGTCAGACATGGCAACACTAAGCATAATTGTGGGCTTTTCATGTTTTTGAGATAATTTAGCGTCAGATGTTTTAGTGTCCTTTTAACCTCCGTTAGGCCGATGCTATATAGCCTCGGTGTATTTCTCTCCGACGCTACCAAGTAGCTTCCAAGCTTTTTTCCAAGGCCCGACACAGACATTAAACCGACGCTAAAGTCATATTAGTGTCCGTTTTTCCACCTTTAGCGTCTAGATATGGCCGACTCTAATAACTGTTTTTCTAGTGGTGAGTCGTCTTCTCCAACCATCTCACCGGATCTACAACCCTAACATTACTAGAAATGCACCATATCTACATCAATCGAAAGCTGAGCTTAAGATGATTACGAATCCAGCCTAAAAAACAACACACATTTCCTATTCAGAGAGAAACGAAGCCAAACATTCTTGCCCTAAAAACAAACTATGCCTCTAAAAGACCTATTATCTAGCCAGATTTTTTCACAACACTTCTAATAAGCTCAGATCAATCAGAAACAAACTTTAAACACACTAAATCAGCAAGAACCAGTTCAAGGAAATCAAACCTGGATGAGCAAGTTTCTTAAATTATAAGAAATCCAGAGATAATGCCTAGGATCCTTGAGCCAATTTCAAGAGTTTTGGGAACCCGTTACCGTAGTTCTCTTGGGCGGAGGGTTCTAAGGTCGCGGATTCAGATAATGCCTCTTTGGAAGCTAATTTCCATGATGAAGAGATTAAACAGGCCGTGTTTAGCTGTGATGGAAATAAAGCACCTGGGTGGATGGTTTTAATTTCAAATTTATTCAACTTTGCTTGGATTTTGTGGGAATTGATTTCTTCAATTGTGTCAAAAATTTGACATTTAGTAAAAGACTTTGAACGAGTCCTTAAACTCCCATTGAGCACAATACTACTATAAAACTTCAATATCTCCATAGTTGTTATGCATCAAACACTAAAACCACCATTTAAAATGGCTAACTCTTTTTTCTTATCTTTACTAGTGTTCTTCCTTGCTGCTCTAATGCTTGCTCCTCAAGGTTTTGCTGACAGTAACAAGCTTCCTCCATGTAACCGCTATGATCGGTCATCTCCATACTGTAAACCCTTTCATCAACCCAGCCCATGTAACCCCACTGATCGGTCGTATCCATATTGTAAAACCGATTCTCAACCTAACCCGCCTTTTGGTAAAGCACCTCCTCCGGCAGAAGATAAAATCCATCTCTAAAGCATGAATGCAACTAGGCATGTCAATATATACTAAATAAGATCTCCTAATAATAAGTGATTTGTTTTATATATTCTGTTTTGTGTGTATGAACAAGTAAAGAACATGGTATATCTTTGTATAATGCAAATAAGGAGAATCTATCTTGTTATATATTGATGCTCCATTTATAAATATAAATAAATATCATTTTGAATTTGGAGATCAGAAATTTCCTCTGTTCTTCTTTATAGTGATTGTATAAATGTTGTAGTATATATTATATGATATTTACCAAAAGATTTCTTATTAGTTGCTCACTTGCTGGTAAAGGTCTCACCATCTTAATATTTAAAATTTGTCATTAATGACATACAAACTATGAGTACAAACATTCAGAGATACGAATTTTTTTTTATAATTTGTGGAAAAAATGAATGTTTTATTTATATTTTGAAAATATAAATTAATTTTACATACCAACTAAAAAAGAAACTTTTTATTAAATATTTTTGTCCATTACTTTACCATCAAAGTTAATTAAGAAAAATTTAAGTCTTCAATTTAAAAAATAAAAATAAAAATGAAATCATATTGTTGAACATCCATTCCATATAAAAGTTTTTATGAAAATAAAAATCATAATATACCTAATTGATTTTCTCCCTATTTTATTTTAGTGAAAATTAACTCTCTTGCCCCTTACCGAAGACATTAAACCTTTAATTAGTGAAACGTTGTTCATTTTCTTTTGTTCATTTTCTTTTTTATAAACAATTTGTATTAAAGAGGAGAAAAAGGGATCTCTGACCTGATACAAAAAGTGAAACACTATTCATATTTTTCTTAATTCGTTTTCATATTTAAACTTGCTCTCATCGCTACCCTATTGTCACTACAAAAAAATCTATCATTAGACACGTAATTTTCACGTCACAAATGTGAAAATCACGTCACAATTATTATTTAATTACTTGGAAAATCACGTGACATAAGTGTTTTTGATAACTTTTTTGTCAGGTGAAAATCACGCCACAACTTTGCGACATAATTTCCATTTCAAAGATAATTATTTTATTAAAAAAATACACTTCAGAGAAACGAAATAAAGTATAACTTTTTTTCTTATAATTTGTGGAAAAAAATGAATGTTTTATTTATATTTTGAAAATATAAATTAATGTTACATACCAACTAAAAAAAAACTTTTATTAAATATTTTTTGTCCATTAATTTACCGTCAAAATTAATTAAGAAAAATTTTAATTTTCAATTTTGAAAAATAAAAATGAAATCATATTGTTGAACATCCATTCCATATAAAAGTTTCTATTAAAATAAAAATCATAATATGAACTACCTAATTGATTTTCTCCCTATTTTATTTTAGTGAAAATTAACTCTCTTGCCCCTTACCGAAGACTTTAAACCTTTTATTAGTGAAATGATGTTCATATTTTCCTTTATTCGTTTTCATACTCTAACTTGCTCTCATCGCTACCCTATTGACACATAATTTTCACGTCACATTATTATTTAACGACATGGAAAATCACGTGACAGGAGTGTTTTTTTGTAACTTTTTTGTCAGCTGAAAATTACGCCACCACTTTGCTACATGATTTCCATTTCAGAGATAATTATTTTATTAAAAAAATACACAATACGAAAATTAATAAATAATACAAATATTTTCAAATAATAATTAAAAAATAATTTTTTTACTATTAAAAAATATGCAATTCAAATCATAATTTAAAATATGAATATTTTCAAATCTATCATATAAGAAAGGAATGTGTTCTTTAAAAATCTTAATTACCCTTTTATTCAATTAATGATGTCACTTGGCTAATTTCATCTCCAACTAATTGACACTTGACAAATTAATTTAAATTTTATTATTAAATCCAATAATTATTTATTGAACAGAAAAAATTCATAAATAAAATAATATTTGATCTGCAGTTATAAGAACATGCAAAATCTCACTCTCATAAACCTCTTAAAATTTCCTCTCCCACAACCACCTCCAACAAAAAACCGCAAAATAAAAAATTTAATTTTCAAAAGATCTTACAAATTATAAATTCAGAACACACATCCTCCCTCTCTCTTTTGGAACACAAATCACAAATTCTAAAATCGTCTCTCCCACCACCACCCCATTACGAACCGCCACCAAAATAATTCTTATGCTTTATTGTTTTTATTGATTTTAGAATGATTTTAGAGTTTCTCGAAGTTTGATTTGATTTTATTGATTCAGAATTTCTCAATTTAGGGTTTATTTTATAAAAAAAAAGACAGAGTCATACTTTGGTGGCAGTACTAATAGTAAGGATAATGGACCGACACTTAGTATTTGGGAATTGGATATAAGATCTCTATTTGTACCATGCAAAGAAGTTCGTGAAAAGATTCCCCATTCTGAAATTATTGAGAAATATTCAGGTAAATTGTTTCGCAAATCATATTTTTATGTATATACTCTGCAATTTTCTTAATATTTCTTTTACCTCCCCATTAAAACCTTGGAAATTATTTTCAGGTTGTGTCGGACGAGGTGGGATAGTTTGTCCTACATGCAATGCCGACCAAGACTTCTTTATGAGTAAAAGGTAGATTTGAAGAAGTGAACTTCGCTGGTATTGACTTCTATAATATGTTTATAGATGCTTTGTTACTCAATGTTTTGATTTCAATCTTCCTACACTTGCTTGTGAGACTTAGAAAAGGTATAACAGATCGATTAAGTTAATATGCGTTTATATACTTTGCAGGATATAAACTCGCAGGGATCCAATAGTTTGTTACATTGTTTCACTTTGATTTCCCTCAAGTACTTGAGGATTCATATGGTCATTAGTTTAATCCCCAATCACAGTAAGTAACTAATTCTATAATTCATTTTGTGCATATTTTTTCAATACCTTTGTCATACTTTACCAACATTATAATAGTTGTTGTGAAATTGATTTAAGTTTTGCAATTGATATTGATTCACTCGGCAATAATTGTTTTCATTTTAGTTTTGTCGGCGTCGGCGTCGGCACCGACACGGTTTTGTCGACATTGGATGTTGCAATAAAGGTTTGTTTTTCTCCCTATTTTATTTTAGTGTAAATTAACTTTCTTGCCCCATACTGAAGACATTAAACCTTTAAGGAAAAGGGGATTCTAAATGGTCAAAGACCTCTAAGGTCAGTAGTTAAACCCTAATAAGTTACTCTAAGGTATTAAGATCAACCACCAAAAAACTATGTCCAAACTAAGCAATAAACACCAAAGAATTTCAATGTGAAGTTAGTTGAGGAAGAATGAGTAATTATGCAAGATAAACATGTACTAAAACATGGTTAAATGTCAAAGTCAGAACCAAATACCAATTATAAATGTCATGTAATTCACATGAATATGCATACAAATCATGAGAATGAATGCTCATGACAAAAGATTAGATGAAGAAGGAGTGGGAAGAAGTAGACAAGTTGTTATATAAGAAAAGAGTTAGCTTGGAACACAAGTAAAACATGGAAGTCAAAAGTGGATAATCATACATAAAGGTCAGTAGCCAAATGACACTTCAAAATGAAATTAAAATGCACAAGTTAGCCATACAAGAAGCACATACACGTCACTTTGAGGTTAGAGAAGAGAGAAGCATGTATTTGAAGTAAACATGTTCAAAGAAGCAACATATGAAATGAATGACATTTTAAATGGATGAAATGATGTCATGGCATGGCATCAAAAATCACATTACATGTTAAGTAAGATCATAGATGAAAGGAGATGGAGAAGTAGGTCAAAAAGAGCACATGTGAACAAACATTGAACTTGTAAGTCAAGCAAGCATCAAACTTATATGAATGACCTATAATTACAAACAAGAGACTTATAAATGTCTAATGGTGATCCCTAATGTAAAACAAGATGAACCTAATAGGATGACATAAATGCCTTCCTCAAACTATGTTAGAAAGACAGAAGAAAGAGGCACAAAAAAGTTACTTGAGAATCAAGGCATCAAATACCAAGGAATGGTCATGAAAAATTAGAAAATTAGGACTTCAAAGCCCTCAATCAGAAGCAAACATTGTGTCAAGACAAATCTAAAAAATTCACAAGTAAACTCAAACAATTAGTCACACAAAGTTAATTAATAATAATCAAAGGAAATACACAAAAAAGCCTCCTAAAACTATTGATAAAAAGATTTTAAAAATATGCTAAAAATATTTTTATTTTCTTTTATGAGTCCTTTAAATGATGCAAAAAGAATGGTGTCAAAATGTTATTTAGAGTGGAAGAAATAAATTGGATAAGGTAAGGTGTTCACGAAGAAGTCATTTGAAAAAGGAAAATAGAAGAAAATGTTGAAAAAAATATGCAAACAGAATAAAAATTCTAAAAATTATTCAAATGTGTTAGAAAGCTTATATAATTTTCTTGGAATTTTAGAAAATGTTTTGGTATTTTAAAAAAAGAAAATTGAGAAAGTATGCAAAAAAATAAAATAAAATGAAAGAAGTGAGGGAGGGGGTTCAACATTAGAAATTAGGTAGTTCAAACAAATCATTGAGCCTGAATGGGGGCGTAGAAAGCAAGGAAACAAATCTCAGTCCAATAAACGAAATTCAGAATCTATACCATATAGTTGGTCAACAAATTGACCTATATCCATACCATACAACACATCCAATGGTCCAAATCAAATGATTAAATTCAAAGTACGCATAATCAATGGCTATGATCAGAGGAGAACACCACAAACTAGTCAATGCAACATACCCCAAAACCAAATTCAAAATGAAGGGGAATGAGAGCACGTGAGGGACTTCATCCCTCATTTATGTGTTGGCAACGTTCAAACCGTTGAGAAAAAGAATCCTACGACCGTGTTATGTTTAAATCCTAAAACCCTAGCCTGAGTCTCACCGACCGGAGAACAACCTCCAGTCACTACTAGAAAATACCATTTTAGCCTCCAAATTTAGAGTCGGCTCCCGACACAGACGCTATTAGTGTCGGCTAAACCAACACTAACAGACTCTATTTAGATACATTTTCTTAACTAATTATTATTTTATATTAGAGTCGGCTATACCGACTCTAATATTATTTATTTAATTAAAGTTTATATATAATACTTTTTAATATCTTATTTATTATTTAGAGTCTGTTAGACCGACTCTATTTGATAACATACATTTATTTATTTAAATTTTATAAAATAAAATGTATTTTTAATTTTAGTGTCTCTATTGACCGACACTACTATTCTAAATAATTTAAGTGTCAGGAGTTGTTTTTAAATTTATTTATTATTATTTATGTCGGTTTGGCGGACGCTAATAAAATTCTATTGAAGCGCCAAAATTTCAAGTTTCCCTCTTTTATTTTTTCATTTAGTGCCTGTTGTTATTATTTTTATTTATTTATTATTTTAATATTTGTGTAGGTCGACCTACGCTAAATAAAAATTAAAAGTTAAAAAATTTACTATAATTAGGAATTTAATTCATGAACTTCGTTTTCTTTCTTTTGTTATTTTCTTATCACCAAATAATTATATTCAAAGTAAAATTTTTTAATTTTAATTTTCTTTCTTTTCACTTTTTAGGGTTTCCCTCGTGTATTTCTTCATTCACACTTCATTTTCCTTTTTCCTATTTTCTCAGTGTCTTTGTTTTCTCTTTCACAATCCCTAACCGATGAGCAATCCTAACCATGAATCCTTCCATGAAACCCTTCCATGAATCGTTTTCACAGTTCTAACCTTAATCAAATGTTTTCACATTTCCAACCTTAATCAATCGTTTCAGGTAAGTTTTCAGATTTTGAATCGTTTCATTTTCCGTTTCCAGCCTCGATCAATCATTTCTTCTGAAATTGTTTCAGGTATTTTTTCGATTGACCTCATTAATAGTTGAAATCACTTCAAGAAGGAAAGACATTGACCTCATAAATCACTTCAGGTATTGTTTCGATCAAAAGCTTTTAGTTCGGTTTTCGGTACTGCTGGTTTGATTGTTTGGAAAGATTTAAGAAACTGAATCTCATGGCATCTTGCAGACCCATTTCTCTAAGTGTGATATTTGCTTGTCTCTTTTTCTCTGCTATGGACATTGAGTTTGGAAATTGAAGTTGAGCTGAGTAGTATAAAGTTTCACTAGCTGTTAAAGTTGCTGGCATAGCATCATCTTGTGTTACATAGCCCTGAATATACACGGTGTCAAAAAGGTCAATTACAGAAACTAATCTATCAGCTTTTTTTAGGACTGAATGTAGTATTCATGAATTTTGTCTTACTGATGTTCCATAAGCCAGTGTTTGTTTTTTGCCATTGATTAGAATCTTCCCTGATTGCTGTATGTTTGATTTCAATCTTCCTGCAACATAAGTAGAATCAAATTATGCTTCCAATCACAGCAAACTAAAAATAACATGTAACTCTGAATTATGCTCTGCTTCAACTGATGGTAGAGTAATTTCATTTATGTTCAAACTCCAAACATCAATAAAAGTTGGTCTTTCGACAAGCAATTCCCAAACAGAGTTGAAGGTTTCAAAAAATCTAGCTTAATATTAAAAGATACTCATTGGTCACACATGCATGTAAATTGCTTTAGTCCAATGAGTATCTTGTATGAATTAAAAGTACTAATCTAGTCACCTGCTAAAGCATCAAGGAGTGTTGATTTGCCACTGCCGGAAGGACCCATTACAGCCAAAAGCTTCCCTGGCTGAGCATAACCTGTAAGTCCCTGCAGAATTAGTTTTCTATTCTTTCCATTTGTAACAATGGCCTCCAAATTTTCCCATGTCACAGTAATGCCCCTCTTTCCATTTGCATGATGCTATTATTAATTGTGCATGACAGAACAGAAAAAACAAATTATTTTATTCTGCAGAAAGTTTTTTCAAATCTAAAGATAAATGCACCATGCTATTATTTATTGTGCACGATAGAACATATGGGTGCTTGGACGTTAATGTCCACCGCCTTCAATTTTCGGACTAAATTAGGACCAGCAATGCCAACAATTAGGGAGAAAGTGACATCATGCGTATCGGAAAACCATACATACACACACTTATATACTCAATAACTAACAGGACAGAACCCATTATTGTGAAATATAGTAAGCATTTTCAAACACAACTAATTCTTCTAAAGGTATTTATTCTAATATAACCCACTTGAGAGCATCTCTGTAGTATGCACCAATTACCCAAATATGTACTTAATTGTTTGGATCTAAGGTAAATTATTCATGGTAGAATTTGGACTTCATTTCATATTTAATTTGGATATGTTGAGTTTGGTGTTCAATTTTCTTGTCAGAGCATAACTAGTGCTGTTTGAGCAGTACTGCAGCACATTCAATCTGTCTTGGATATTTCAGTCGTGATTTTAAATATGAATTAGTACATTTTGAAAAAAATGAATATTAGTTTTCTCAGGATTCAAGAACAATGTTCACAAAGGGATGTGTTTATCATAGCTGTGAAAACAAAGCATGAAAATACACATGAGGAAACAGGGCAATTTTTTTGATAAACTGTTATCAAAGTGCATGAGATATTGAACTCAAAATACAAACTTGGAATGTTGTGATAAAAGATATCTAAGAATGTTATATCACAAGTTATTCAGATTTGATACTGATAAAGAGGATAAAGTGAAGATATAACCGTTAATTGAAATTGAAAATCAATACTCTGGAATGTTGTATAGAATGTTATTAATAGCAGATTGTGTTATACTAGTTTACTTCAAAGTAGTTTTATTATAAAATGTGTGCATGCTTATTCTTTTATGATTAAACTTAAAACTTTAATAATGTTAATTATTTATATTGTTTAATGGCTAACAAGCTAATTATTTATCCTATAGAAAATGGATCGTAGTTGGATGTACGATAGAGTACATTCCAATAGGCACGGATTGAAAGAAGAGTATGTTCGTGGGGTTAAAGACTTCGTAAAGAGGGCTTTGAAACAACCTATTTGTAAATCTGAAAGATGGATAAGGTGTCCATGTATAAATTGCAAGTGTATCAAGATAAAAACACCAACTAATGTTAGACTTCACTTGTATCGAGATGGGTTTCAACCAGACTATTGGATTTTGACTCAACATGGAGAAGTATAGTTCAATGTTAATACAAGGGATGATTTAAATAATAGTGAGCATGTACGTCATGATGACCAAATTGAGGCAATGAATATAATGGTGTATGATGCTTTTAGGCCTTATGGAGGATTCTCTCATGTGAATGATAACACAGAAGATGAGGAATTAACGGAGGATGAGTTTCCCAACGAAGATGCTAAACGATTTTATGACAAGTTGATATCTTTCAACAAGCCCATTTATGAGGGAGCTACCCAATCAATATTATCATATCTACTCAACTTCTTGAAATTAGGTCTAATTGGCATGTTCCACAAAAAGGTTTAGATTTTGTTGCACAAATGCTTAAAAGTGTATGTCCAGTTCAAAAATGCTTGCCCGAGAACTATTACCAAGCAACACAGCTGGTATCTAAGTTAGGGCTAAAGGTTGAGAAGATTGATTGTTGAAAGAACGGTTGCATGTTATATTACAAGGATGATAAAAAGTTGTTAGAGTGCAAATTTTGTAATGCTCCTAGGTTCATTCCTCGCAAGACTGGCATGGGAAAGTACAAAGATATCCCAGTGAAGAGAATGTTCTACTTCCCAATCATTCCTAGATTACAAAGATTGTATGCATCAACTGAGTCGGCAGCTGAAATGAGATGGCATCACCTAAATAAAAATAGTTCCAACATCCTTCGCCACCCATCAGATGGAAAATCATGGAAACACTTTGATGGTGTATATCCTGACTTTGCTAGGGAACCTAGAAATGTAAGGTTGGGTTTGTGTTCAGATGGATTTACTCCTTACATTCAAGCCTCTGCTTCTCCATACTCATGTTGGCCAATAATAGTTACTCCGTACAATCTTCCCCCTGAAATGTGCATGACCAAACCATACTTGTTTTTGGCATGTCTCATACCCGGACCTAAGAACCCTAAATTGAAGATAGATGTCTACTTGCAACTATTGATTGATGATCTACGTCGATTGTGGTCCAATGGAATATTGACCTATGATATATCTACAAAACAAAACTTCATCATGAAAGCATGCTTGATGTGGACAATTAATGATTTTCCGGCCTATGGTATGTTATCTGGATGGGGAACACAAGGTAAATTAGCATGCCCTCATTGTATGGAACACACTGATGCTTTCACCTTGAAAAGTGGCCATAAGAATTCCTGGTTTGACTGTCATCGTCGTTTCTTGCCTGCTAATCACTCCTTCAGAAGGAGTAAAAGAAGTTTCCTTAAAAATAGGGTTGTGACAGACGAGCCACCTCCTATTTCCACAGGGCAAGATATATGTGTGGTAATAAGTAACTTTCCAAAAGTGACTGAAATTGGATGGGAGGCAAAATGGAAAGAAATTGAAGGGTATGGAGTGGACCACAATTGGAAAAAGCAGAGTATTTTTTGGGATCTCCCATATTGGAAGGATAACTTGTTAAGGCATAACCTCGATGTGATGCACATAGAAAAAAATGTTTTCGATAATATATTTAACACTGTCATGAATGTTGTAGATGTTTAGAATTGGCAGAATTTTTGACCAACAAGAAATATTGAATTCAGTTCAGAATGTCCTATCAGATGTTGGGACATTATCAAACAGAGTATAAGAACTTATTTCAGGATGTCACACTAGATGTTGGGACATTGTGTAAATGACTTAAGTTCAGTTTTTCAGGATGTCCCAACAGATGTTGAGACATCTCAAACCTGCTACCAGAATTAATTAATGACTAACTGATCTGAGATATTTAAGGAGAGTTATCTGGAATTAATTATGGATGGATAAAAACAGAACAAGGCGCATCTGTAGGGAGTTTTATTATGAGGATTCAGATTAATCAGAAGAACTAAATCACTTAGAATCTAGGAAGTAACAAACCCTAATTCAAGGTGGAAGCTGCATGTGTTTTAGGACTGGATTAACCTACAGAAAGCCCAAATTACAAACACCTATTTAATCAACAGAAACTCACAGAATTGAGTACGAATTCCAGAAGACCAAATAGGGTGTTTATTGTTTTAATAGCAGGTTGTTTTTATTGTACCACTTTATGAGCTTTTAAGCAAAAGTGCATTTGTGACTTGATTGAAACTGTGAAGTAAGATCAAGCTGTTTTGTTTGAAGAATGTCTTCAATTTTATTAAACTTGTAAACAAGATCACTGTGTGATTGAGGGGGAGTGAGTTGGTACTCATATCTAAGTAGTGACTTAGGTAGAAATTGCATTGGGTAGATATTAAGTGAAAGATTAAACTGGGTTGTTTAAGTCTAGAATTAATATTACTTATAGTGGATTTCCTCCTGGCTTGGTAGCCTCCAGATGTAAGTGTGGTTATACACTGAACTGGGTTAACAAACTTCTGTGTTGTTTAATTTTCTTGCACTTTAAGTTTTGGTTAAATCTGTCAAGTGTTGGAACATCTCATAGGACATCTCATACCTGATCACAGAATTTCAATTGTTAAGGACAAAACAAAGGATAACGAAAAAGCAAGAGAAGACTTGGCTAAATTATACTTTCGCAGGGACTTGGAGCTCCAACCCTTAGAAAACGGAAAGAATGGTAAACCAAAGGCTAGCTACACTCTGACCAAATTAGAAGCCAAGTTGGTTTGTAAATGGCTTAAGGAATTAAGAATGCCAGATGGCTATGCTTCAAACCTTAATAGGTGTGCCAATGTCGAAAAGGGTACGGTACATGGGATGAAAAGCCATGACTGTCATGTTTTCATGGAATGCTTACTCCCAATTGCATTCCATTCATTGCCGGATTTGGTTTGGAAACCATTAACTGAACTAAGTCGATTCTTTAAAGATCTTTGTTGCAATACATTGAGGATGGACGACTTAGTTAAGTTAGATGAGAATATTCCAATTATCATATTCAAGTTAGAAAGGATTTTTCCTCCTGGATTCTTTGACTCAATGGAGCATCTTCCAATCCATCTTGCTAAAGAAGCAATTCTAGGTGGTCCAGTACAATACCGATGGATGTATCCATTTGAAAGGTAATTGTTGTGGTTTCTTTTATTAAGTGATTGCATGCTTATTATAAATTAATAAATGTTGAATGATTGAATGTGCAGATTTATGGGAGTCTCAAAGAGGGCAGTGACAAATAAGGCTAGAGTTGAAGGTTCCATATGCACCGATTATATACATCGCGAGACAAATTAGTTTTGAAACATGATTAACTGTAAGTAGGCTCATTAGAAAATTATTTCATTTTAAAAAGAATAGAAATAGTTTTAACATACCTAGCATTAGAGAAATTTGAAACATGCTTTAACTATGTTTGAAATATGCTTTTTCTATGTTTGAAACATGCTTTTTCTATGTAAAGAGAAATTTGAAACATGCTTTTTCTATTTACAGAAGACATTTAAAGAGAAATTTGATGTTGAACTTCAGCCAACTAAAGAAGGGAATGAAGATGTTGTTCAAGTGTTAGACGGAGAGCGTATAAATCAGCTATGGATAGAGGCTGCTGGAGGTCGTAACCGTGGTCGGGTTTATGGTGCAGCAGATTTAGCTATTAATTTAAAACGTGGATCAAAACATTTTACCAAACAATCTCAAACTCCTCAACATTCTATGTATGGGATTTCATTAGAAGCTGAACGAGCAGCTAGAATTAAAGCTGAACAAATTGCTAAGGCTGCAACGGCCCGATTACAAGAGGCTAATGAAGTTATCCGAGCTGCTACCGAGGCTGCAAAAATTGCTACTGATACTGCACAAAGGATGGAGAAGGAGATGAATGCTTGGAAAGAATTTATGAAGAAATTTGATGCTTCAACTATTGGATCTCATCCTCATCATTATGATGACGAATTGGACGATCAGTCATTAGATGAAGATTGATCTTGTACTCTTAGTAGAACCAATTAATCTCGGATGTGATCACTTTTTGTGTATGTTTTTTGGGACGTGATCTTAAATTTATTCCGAGTTATTAGGGGTTGTTTTTGTTGTAGCTATGACTACTTTATTTAGTATTTTCAATCAACTCTATAATATTAGGAAAGTTGTATGACTTTTTGAAATGAAAAATGTTAATGGCTGTTAGTTGTATGACTTTTTGAAATGACAAATGTTAATGGTTGTTAGTTGTATGACTTTTTGAAATGACAAATGTTAATGGTTGTTAGTTGTATGACTTTTTCCATAATTGTTGACTTCTCTCTGTTGACTATAGAGTCGGTCAAGCCGACTCTACAAGAAAATATTGACTTTTATTTGTTGACTTTAGAGTCGGAAAGAGCAACACTAAGAAAAATTGTTGACTTCTCTATGTTGACTATAGAGTCGGAAAGCCGACTCTAGGAGAAAATGCTGACTTTTGTTTGTTGACTTTAGAGTCAGACATGGCAACACTAAGCATAATTGTGGGCTTTTCATGTTTTTGAGATAATTTAGCGTCAGATGTTTTAGTGTCCTTTTAACCTCCGTTAGGCCGATGCTATATAGCCTCGGTGTATTTCTCTCCGACGCTACCAAGTAGCTTCCAAGCTTTTTTCCAAGGCCCGACACAGACGTTAAACCGACGCTAAAGTCATATTAGTGTCCGTTTTTCCACCTTTAGCGTCTAGATATGGCCGACTCTAATAACTGTTTTTCTAGTGGTGAGTCGTCTTCTCCAACCATCTCACCGGATCTACAACCCTAACATTACTAGAAATGCACCATATCTACATCAATCGAAAGCTGAGCTTAAGATGATTACGAATCCAGCCTAAAAAACAACACACATTTCCTATTCAGAGAGAAACGAAGCCAAACATTCTTGCCCTAAAAACAAACTATGCCTCTAAAAGACCTATTATCTAGCCAGATTTGTTCACAACACTTCTAATAAGCTCAGATCAATCAGAAACAAACTTTAAACACACTAAATCAGCAAGAACCAGTTCAAGGAAATCAAACCTGGATGAGCAAGTTTCTTAAATTATAAGAAATCCAGAGATAATTCCTAGGATCCTTGAGCCAATTTCAAGAGTTTTGGGAACCCGTTACCGTAGTTCTCTTGGGCGGAGGGTTCTAAGGTCGCGGATTCAGATAATGCCTCTTTGGAAGCTAATTTCCATGATGAAGAGATTAAACAGGCCGTGTTTAGCTGTGATGGAAATAAAGCACCTGGGTGGATGGTTTTAATTTCAAATTTATTCAACTTTGCTTGTATTTTGTGGGAATTGATTTCTTCAATTGTGTCAAAGAATTTTCCAGGTCTTCTTACCTTACAAAGGCCTTTGCATCATCCTTCATCTCTTTGGTGCCTCAAGTTGCAAACCCTCAATCCTTGAAGGAAGTTCTTCCAATTAGTTTGGTGGGAATTGTTTTGAAGATTGTGTCAAAAATTCTTGCTGGAAGATTAAGACGCATGATTGATAAACTTGTTTCTCCATCTCAAACAACATTCAAACCGGGCCGTCAACTTTTAGATGGAGTTTTAGTGGCTAATGAAACGATTAACTTTGCAAGAAGGATGAAGAAAAAGTGTTTCCTCTTCAAAGTAGATTTCGCTCAAGCTTATGATTGTGTCGAATGAAGGTTTTTGTTTTCCATAATGGTGTCCACGAGGTTTGGTCCAAGATGGATGAGTTGGATTGAAGGCATTGTTTATAATAGTCACTTTTCTATTTTAATCAACGGGAGCCCATATAAAGATTTCAAGGCGTCAAGAGGTTTGAAGCAAGGAGACCCATTATATCCTTTTCTTTTCGCGATTGTGGTGGAGGGCGTTGCTAGAATGGTGAAGGAAGCTTGTCAGTCTAATATTTTGTCTGAATTTAAGTTTGATGATTCAACATCTGCTCTTTTGCTCCAATTTGCTGATGATACACTCTTCATTAGTAATGGATCCTTATCAAACATTTGGGCGTTCAAAATTATTTTTAGAGGGTTTGAGTTGGTCTCTGGTCTGAAGATAAATTTTTCTAAGAGTCGGATTTTTGGTGTGGATATTAGTGAAGAATTCATTATGGCAGTCGAACAATTCTTAAACTGCAAATCTGGAGTGATTCCCTTTATTTTTTTGGGTCTTTGATCGCTCCGTAAGTGCACGGATCTATCGAAGTAATATAAAAGATTGTCGAACCACAAAGTCCAATGTTAAGCTATTGTAATCTATCGTTGAGGTGCAAAGCTAAGGCTAGAGACTGTCACAGATAAAAATGCTACTTACTAAATGTTTGGAAATAAGGATAAAACGAGCCTGAAATATGACTTCGACGCACCTAAGAGACTTGTAGAACACGGGTACTAATTATGTCTATACGCCTATTCCGTAGAATATACCGACTTAAAGGCTTAATCTCACACTCTCACGCTATTGACTAAACCCATATCTCTCAATCCCAAGATTTTTCTCTCGCTCGCCCGGTAACTGAGAATTACTCTTTGAAAGCCAATAGCATCCTAATCAACATCTAAAGCGCTCTCGCTGTATTTAGATATGATGCCTAACTTCTACTATCTGGTTCACTCCTCACGCTCTCGCGGATCTCGACTTTAACCTTTATATGATTCTCACTCTCATGACAAAGCAATGTTAAATAACCTCTCACTCTCGTGACAAAGCTACTTAAATTAAGCATAGAAATTATAACCAAAATGACATACAAACATGAGTTCGAACCTAACAATTTTTACAGAGTCCCGCCGGTTGCGTGGTTCTCATACGACGGACTCAAAATATATTTAAGTAGACATGCAATTAAACATAAGCATAATAAACATAATAAACATGATTAAGGAGAACATTCTTGAGTAATTATAGATTACGATAACAATATAGAATACGATAACAATATAGAATACGATAACAACAATAATAAAGTGATGAATAAAGAACCTGTAAATGCGGGAAAATAAATGGAGACTTGAATTAAACGGAACTGAAACAATCTTCTATTAATATGATGACAAGGTTGTTAATCCAAGAGTATAAATGCTTAAATCTATGAAACAAATTCGGCAGAGCTTCCATGCACATTCCGGATCCCTAAACTGCTCCCTAGAGGGGTCTATTTATAGGCAATTTTGGCTTCAATAAGTTCCGGGAAAAGATTTGAATTCAAATGAAGCAAAACTGCCAAACTGCTGCTGAAAAACTGCTCCGCGCATAATGGCGAACGCCGTATGCAAATGGCGAACGCCGTATGCAAATGGCGAACGCCATTTGTTCAAAATTCAAATTCACTCCTTTTTTGAGTAATGGCGAACGTCATTCCCCTAGGCAGAGCAAATGGCGAACGCCATTTGGTTAGAGGAGGCAGAATCTTCAATTTAAGTTATTTTTCTTCATCCTTTAGCTCACTTTTCGCTCCCTTTTCCATACTTGCCGATTAAACACATGTCAAGACAAAACAAAGAGAAACATAAGCAAATCAAAGAAAATAACATGAAAGACTCGATTAAATGATACTAAAAAGCACATAATGAATCGGAAAATACGATACGAATTAGAGTTATCAGTCTTCAAATTGGAGGAAAACACAGGTGGATGGATTTCTGTAAACCGATTATATCTTGCTTAAAGGCGAGATTGTCTTGTTGGGCAGGAAGGAACTTGTCAATTGGTGGGAGTGTCACTCTCATAAACTCGGTTTTGTCTAATTTGTCAAATCACTAACCTGCTTTCTTCAAAGTTCCGGTAAAAATAGTGAAGGAGATGATAGTTATTCAAAGAAAATTTCTTTGGTTCGGGTTATCTTGTCGAAGTAGTATTCATTGGATTAATTGGAAATTGTGTGCAAAGATAGAAGTTGTCGGGTCTTAGCCTTTTCCATATCGGTTTATTCAATAAAATATTTTTATCAAAGTGGGTTTGAAAAATTTTCGCTAATGGTAATGAGGTTTGGAGAACTATTCTTATGAGCCGATACGGTAACCTTCCTTTGAAGTTACAAAATTTTCCACAAAAAGGTTGGTGTAATTCTGATTGTTTGTGGATTAGTGATATTACTCTTGTATCAATCCTTCTTCTTCTGTAAACTTATTGGATTATTTGTTCTGTAAAATTGGTGTTGGAGATTTTGTGCTTTTCTGGACCTCTTGTTGGACCAATAATTATGCTCCTTTCCAACTGTTGTCGAGGCTTTACGGGGATGCTTTATAGAAGGATAGTTGTATATCTAGCTTGGGCGGTTGGGTGGAGAGGGAGTGGGTGTGGAGTCTCAGCGAAGATATTTTCGAGTCTTACCCGGATCTGCATTCTGAATTCCTGATTCTGCAGAATTTACTTTTACCTATCAAGTTTGAATACAAGAGTAATGATACTTGGAATTGGGCTCCCGATCTAGAAGATGGATTCATGGTCAGCTCTTGCTACACCTTTCTATCAAAATTTGTTATGGTTAGTGACATATCCGAGGATGATAAAGTGGTGTTGGATATCAATTGGAAATCTCACATTCCCTTGAATGTTAAGGTTTTTGCATGACGTTAGGTTCTCAATAGACTCCTCACTCGATCAAACTTGGTGGATCGAAGAATCATCGAAAATGACCATGAAAAGATTTGTATGTTTTTTCCTTAGAAAATGAAGATGCATCTCATCTTTTCTTTTCTTGTTCCAAGACGATTGCAATTTGGAACTTGGTATGCGATTCAGTGGGTATTGGTAGGATTGTTGAAGTGGATTGTTATAAGCATGGTTTGGCTTGGTTCTCCCGCAATCGTAGTAGGTGCAAGTTGGAAGTCACCAACGCAATTTAGTTCTTTACGTGTTGGTGTGTATGGAAAGCTCGTAATGACATTCTCTTTAACAATGAAAATTGCAACGTCGATAACATTTTCTATAATATTGTTGTAACGTCGTGGAATTGGTTGGGTCTAGCCAAGAATGGTAGGATGGTTTGTAACTATTATAGTTGGTTGAAAATCCCTCTAGATTCCTTTTGATTCTAGTTTTTTTTTCTTTGATACTTTGTAATCATGAGGTTGGAGATCCTCTTAATCTCTCCTTATTAATTTTTGCCTATAAAAAAACAACAACAAGAAAATCGTTTGGCAACAACAAGAAAAGCGTACCTCGTTCGGCAACAGCAAGAAAATCATCTCGCAACAACAATGGCAGATGGATAAAACCTAACAACGACGAAAGAACGACGAACAACGGTGAAAGAATGGCGAATAATGGCGAGAGAACGGTCGCGAGATAGAAGAATAGTGAAAATGATTAGAAAAAATGATTAGGGCGTTTTTCTAAAATTGGTTGTTTTTATTTTTTTAATTATAAATTACCTAAGGCAGCACATATGGAAAGCGCTATCTTAAGTTCTCGATTTAGCAGCATTTTTTCCTTAGAAATCGCTTTCTAAAAGAAAGTGCTTTGTAAAGGTAGCCTTTAGCAACACTTTTTTTAGCGATTTTTTTTAAAAAACTTACAGAAGCGCTTTTTTATAAAAACGCTGTCTTTTTAATGAAGTCGTCGGCAACTTTTAGTGATTCCTCACTCGATATACGATTTAATGTGAGGTTGTATATTGAGAGGCAACCATTTATTGTTCTTAGAGCATGAGAATAAGAAATAGAAAGTAATATAAAATTTAATTTATTGTTGAGAAATGAGAATATTAAGACTAACGATCGTAATTAAAAAGACACAATAATACTTATATAGTAACAGGTCTTCTGGTTTACATTAAAGAAATTTTACTGATCTAGTTTTCCAAATACATGGGACCAAAGATGGAAACATGATGAATATTTAAAAGCAAAATTTGACATTTAGTAAAAGACTTTGAACGAGTCCTTACACTCCCATTGAGCACAATACTACTATAAAACTTCAATATCCCCATAGTTGTTATGCATCAAACACTAAAACCACCTTTTAAAATGGCTAACTCTTTTTTCTTATCTTTACTAGTGTTCTTCCTTGCTGCTCTTATGCTTGCTCCTCAAGGTTTTGCTGACAGAAACAAGCTTCCTCCATGTAACCGCTATGATCGGTCATCTCCATACTGTAAACCCTTTCATCAACCCAGCCCATGTAACCCCACTGATCGCTCGTATCCATATTGTAAAACCGATTCTCAACCTAACCCGCCTTTTGGTAAAGCACCTCCTCCGGCAGAAGATAAAATCCATCTCTAAAGCATGAATGCAACAAGGCATGTCAATATATACTAAATAAGATCTCCTAATAATAAGTGATTTGTTTTATATATTCTGTTTTGTGTGTATGAACAAGTAAAGAACATGGTATATCTTTGTATAATGCAAATAAGGAGAATCAATCTTGTTATATATTGATGCTCCATTTATAAATATAAATAAATATCATTTTGAATTTGGAGATCAGAAATTTCCTCTTTTCTTCTTTATAGTGATTGTATAAATGTTGTAGTATATATTATATGATATTTACCAAAAGATTTCTTATTAGTTGCTCACTTGCTGGTAAAGGTCTCACCATCTTAATATTTAAAATTTGTCATTAATGACATACAAACTATGAGTACAAACATTCAGAGATACGAATTTTTTTTTATAATTTGTGGAAAAAAAATGAATGTTTTATTTATATTTTGAAAATATAAATTAATGTTACATACCAACTAAAAAAGAAACTTTTTATTAAATATTTTTGTCCATTACTTTACCATCAAAGTTAATTAAGAAAAATTTAAGTCTTCAATTTAAAAAATAAAAATAAAATGAAATCATATTGTTGAACATCCATTCCATATAAAAGTTTTTATGAAAATAAAAATCATAATATACCTAATTGATTTTCTCCCTATTTTATTTTAGTGAAAGTTAACTCTCTTGCCCCTTACCGAAGACATTAAACCTTTAATTAGTGAAACGTTGTTGATTTTCTTTTTTATAAACAATTTGTATTAAAGAGGAGAAAATGGGATCTCTGGCCTGATACAAAAAGTGAAACACTATTCATATTTTTCTTAATTCGTTTTCATATTCAAACTTGCTCTCATCGCTACCCTATTGTCACTACAAAGAAATCTATCATTAGACACTTAATTTTCACGTCACAAATGTAAAAATCACGTCACAATTATTATTTAACTACTTGGAAAATCACATGGCATAAGCGTTTTTGATAACTTTTTTGTCAGGTGAAAATCACGCCACAACTTTGCGACATGATTTCCATTTCAAAGATAATTATTTTATTAAAAAAATACACAATACGAAAATTAATAAATAATACAAATATTTTTAAATAATAATTAAAAAATAATTGTTTTACTATTAAAAAATATGAAATTCAAATAATAATTTAAAATATGAATATTTTCAAATAATAATTAAAAATATGAATTTAAATTAAAAATGATTATGTTTATAATTAATTAGAAATATTTTGCAAAAAATAATATTTAAAAGTAAAATAAGAATAAAAAAATAATCACCACCATCACTAAAATCTTCATCTACATCATCATCCTCATCCACATCACCACCTATTGTATTATTTGTTTGGTTCCTTTGTGATAGCAATTGTTGTATTTTCTCCTCCTTCTCAAATTTTTTCTTCATTGTCTCCATTATCGTCGCCTCACGTTTTATGGGTTACGAGCAAACCCTGACGCTGCAACATCTTGCAAACACCCAAATGTATAACACAACAACAATATGTTTATGCAAAATACAAGACTCAAAACTGTAATGTGTTGTGGCAACTGTAATTTGTTGTCTACTTTAGGTGTGAAAACCCTTATGACATTCCTTTAGGAGGAAAAGACGTGTTTCATTGTTTCGAAATACTTGAAGTGACCTTTGAGCTTTCTTTACAAGTGTCTCTTGTAATTCGCAATTTAGCACTATTACACCCCAAAATTTGCTTTAGAATTTTTTGATATTAATTGGCTTATACTTCATTCACTAGGTCATAATCATTCATGCATATCATAGTTATCTAAGACATGGGATCAAGGCTTCTAAGATTTCATGAGTCAAAGAAGAAAAATATGGTTCAAAGAGGAGTTGAGGTATTCTCAACATCACGTGTCCTCAACCTACAAGATTCTCATACTTTTCAAAGGGTCTCAACAAGATTACAATCATATGGCGATTAAGGTTTCAAGGATTTTGAAGATTGATCATAGCTTCTATCTTTTGGCCTTGAGCCAAGGTTTTGGTCAAAAAGCAACATGTTGTGGATTTCTAGAGCAAAGCTTGATTCTATGGTTCATTATATACTTCAAGGCACTTTTTGTTCATCATTGAGCATCACAAGGCATTTCACAAGATTAAGTTTATAGAGGAAGGAAGGTGGGTTCATCTGGTAAAAAAAGTCAATTGATGCCCTACAAAAGTCAACTCTTTAGTTTTTCGGACAACCATGGACATTTCAAGTCATTTTTCATGTAATTAGAATGATTGATCAAGAAAATCAAGAGAAATAAAAAATCAAGAAAGTTGTTAAATTAGGGTTTTGTTGAAATTTTTCTAAGTATGAGAAAAATCAGAATTTGGGGTCATCTTGCAAGGTTCATATCTCCTTCATCAACTGGCGAAATTGAGTGACCTAAAGCTTAAATTGAAGATGATATCGAATACTTCAACTTTGTCACCAGGGATGAACTTATACAATGCATGAATTAAAAGATAAAGCATAAAGTTGGAGAAAAGTGTGTTTTCAAGCTTCAACACTTAGAATATTCCTAAGTGTCAAAATTCAGTTTTTTGTGAATGACTCCTAAGGCAAAATTCACATTTATCCAAGACTTTTCTCATCTTTCCTCCAATATGAAAGTTGTTCCTCATCCTTCAAGCTTCCCATTGATACACATAACACCTCATTTGGATCCCTAAAACTCATGTTATGAAGCTTCAAAGACAAGGCCCTCAAGTTGTCAAATTTAGTAACTTAGTGAAATTTGTCTAAGTATATTTAGTCAACATCATGGGCATTTTTCCCATTGATCAAGACTTCCATTCATCTTGTCTCCAACATCAAACTTGTTCATCATCTTGAAAACTTTCTTTTAGGGGAAGTTATTTGTACCTTCCACCTCACCATTCAAGCTTATTCTCTGGGAGGAATATCACTCATCGACCATTGGAGGACATAGTGAAATTCATTGTACATTTGGAAGACTCCAAGAAAACGTTTTTTGGCATGGTATGTATCAAGACATTGTGCAATTTGTAAAGTCATGTTCCATATGTCAACATACCAAACTGGCAAATCATTCACCTTATGGTTTATTGCACCCATTACCTATTCCAGATAAGGTATAGGAAGACATATCTCTTGATTTCATCTTATGACTCCCTTCATTCCAAACTCATAATGTTATTTTAGTTGTTGTGGATCGACTATCCAAAGCGGCACACTTTGGATCTCTGCCAACACAGTTTACTGCAGTAAAGTTTGCGGAGCTCTTTGTTCGTATGATATGCCAATTGCACAATATGCCAAGGAGCATGGTCTCAAATAGAGACCCCATTTCCTAAGTCATTTTTGGCAACAACTATTTCTCCTTAGTGGCACGCAGTTGTGAATGTCAACATCATATCACCCTCAAAGTGATGGCCAAACATAGATCGTCAACAAAATGTTGCAGTAATACTTGAGGTATTTTGTACATGATAAGCCAAAGTTTGGGGACAACTTCTACCCTGGGCTGAGTGGAATAATAACACTGATGTTCACACATCCACTGGGTTTTCACCTTTCAATTTGGTGTATGGTAGACCACCGCCAACTCTGATCGATTACATTCCAGGATCTACCACACTACAAGTAGAGGAGGCTGCACTAACTGGTCATGATGAAATTCTGCAGATCCTGAAAAATAAGTTGCTGAAAGCACATAACATCGTGAAAGCGTATGTAGATCAAAGGTGGATTCCACATGAGTTCAATGTGGGAGACTTAGTATTTTCAAGCTGCGTCCATATAGGAAATATTTGGTGCTAGGAAAGAGGGTTCATAAGTTGTCAAAACGATTTTACGGTCTTTTCAAATTGATTCGTGCTATTAGAGAGGTGTCATTTCATTTGGAATTACCAAGCACCAACATGATTCATCTTGTTTTCCATGCATCCTAGTTGAAACCGTGTTTTGATACAGATGCAAAACCCTTGGATGTGCCTCTAGAAGTTGTGGATAACAAGCCTCACATCAAGCCACTAGCTGTGTTAGACTGGGGGAGGGACACTGCTGCTTATCAGCACCAAGTTTTGATCTAATGGGAAGGGCTGTAGCCAGAGGATGCAACTTGGGAGGACTACCAAGACATATGTGCTACTTACCCAACTTTTGACCTTGAGTACAAGGTCAATTTTGATGGACACGGGGATGTCATGAGCCATGAAGAGGGAGATTTGGTAGACTCGGGAGAAGATGACTTCATTCCACAAGTGTGGGCCAAGTGGAATGCAGTAAGGCCCAAATACCTCAAAGACTTTGTGGTGTGTGATTTCTGTCAAGAAGAGGGGTAGAAAGTAATTCCACTACTGGAAGCTTCTATTTTGTCTCTGTTATGAGTCATTAGTTTGTTATCACTATGCCAAACAAGACCTTAGACAACGTTTTTTTTGCCCTTAGACAGCGCTTTAAAGCGCTGTCTAAACCTGCGCTGCTAAAGGTTTAGACATCGCTTTTTTAAATCTTAAAAGCGTTGTCTAAAGGGTGGTGTATTTAATGAAAAGCGTTGTCTATGGTACCATTAGACAGCGCTTTTGGACATATTTAGTTATACCTTAGACAACGCTTTTGGTAAAAGCGCTGTCTACGTCCCACCTTTTTGAACTATTTTATGTATACCTTAGACAACGCTTTTGGTAAAAGCGCTGTCTAAGCCCCACAATTAGACAACTCTTTTTGACATTTTCAGGTATACCTTAGACAACGCTTTTGGCAAAAGCGCTGTCTAAGCCCCACCTTTTTGAACTTTTTTATGTATACCTTAGACAACACTTGTGGTAAAAGCCCTTTCTAAGCCCCACCATAGACATCGCTTTTGGTCAAAGCGCTTTCTAAACCCCACCTTAGACAGTGCTTTTTGTTTAAAGTGTTGTCTAAGGTATACGAAAATTTTATATAAATATTTGTAAACCACAATTTATACCAGGTTTTTCAACCAGAATTTTGACCTGTTTTTGAACCAATTTTTTTTCCATAAAAATATCACAATTTGGAGATTCAAAACAATCCAATTTGGCATATTTAAATGTACCAATTTATGCACCAAAATTATATATCCAAATAGATTGGCAATTCAAACATATATACCAATTTATAATTACAAATCATTACATTTTTTCTACAAATGTACATATTACTTATACTACTTTTGCATCCAACCAAAGCATTGCTTCAAATCTACATAGGTCCTGAAACAACACAAAGATTGTAATTCAATTAAAAGAATACAATATTATAGTTACAACGTTACACATATTTAAATTCTCGTCAATTAAAGTAAGAGTACAATATTATACCTCATAAAACACCGAACTCTATAATGAATTGACACCATTCCTCTTTCATTTCTTCCACTTGATCTTTTGAATAATATGCATACTTGAATTCATCAAAGTACTACATAATAATATAACATAGTTTGATTTAGTTTCAACTATTTAATTATATGAGAGATATGTGTTAAATATTAAAATAACTCATAAGTTATAAATACATACATCGGATAGAATCTCTAATCGGCCCAAAGAAAAAGTATCTCTCATAAACCTCAACATGCAATATCCGCAATCTATTTGATTACGTTGCTGAGGACACTACAGATGAAAAGAAAATATGGATAAATCCTAAGTTTTATCAAGTATCATCACTAATATAATAAAAAATGTGATAATTAATAATATACTGCCACTTTTATCCATGTAATATTGTTGGCTCTTCTCTTTGATACTTGGATAACTCGTTGGGATCGAAAAGCTTGTATGATGCTAATAAAATGTAAATGAATAATTAGGACTATTCACATAAATTAATAAATACACACAAGAATATTCATAACAATCTCACTTACATGTCAATCGTGTTCTTCATATCCGGGTATGTTGTCCAAACATTTCCTAATGAGTCGAGATAATAAACAATTTATCTGATAGGATTGATTGCGAGCAATAACCAATGTCCACTATATGATTAAACAAATGTTAGGTGTAAATTTTCTACACAATGCCAAAATACAAAATAACTATAATAGATGAATTTAGAATGAAAATCTAACCCGGTATTAAACGGTATAAAGAACAACTTTTATGTATCTTTGTTGGCCATGAAGAGGTTAAGAACGTACACCATCACGTCATCTGGTCTACTTAAGATTAAAGATAAGTTGACGGACGCGGGGCTTAAGAATCCAAATCTTTGGTCAAATACATTTGGCGCATCACTTTGTCATACAAAAACATTAAATAAAAACATCATTAACATTAGACTATTCATTTGAAACATAAAGTAAATAAGTTGTTCAATTAATATTACAAAGTAGACCGGATATACCTCACGTATGTATTGATAACACTGACGCCTGTTTCTTCACGACCAAAAACTTGCACAAATTCTTCATTACCAACTAATTTTTCATATTCAAAGCCAAAAATACCTTCCTCCCTATGTATACGACGAATACCTCAATTCGGAATGTTCGTCGATTCTAGAAACGTCTGAAGGCACGACCATACTTGGAGGTAGGTTTTTCCTAGTCGCGGTCTTCTTACCACCAACCTTTTTTTGTTGTGTGGAGACGTTGCTAACCTCTTTATCATGAAGCTACATATCATATAAATAGTTAGATGAAGTATACAATTAAGAATTTAACATCTTCCATGCATAAATGTAATATAATTGTAATGTACCAATTTTTTTGAAACAACAGACTTGGTATGACGCGGAATAGCCTTATCTTTTGATTTGGATCTTGTTGGAGTCTAATTAACATAACCAAGTAAAAAAATGTACGTAAAATGCGCGTAAACACTTTGAATCTACACATTAAGGTTAACAAAGATTCATAATGGTTTTAGGCATACTTCATATCCTATGCTAATGAGGCTTGTCGGCCATGCAACAAACGAACCTATTGCTTGTTCCACTGTTGTTGCATCCGAAACATCGTCAGGATATGGTAATAATGCGGACGGCTCAACTGCAATTTCAACCGATACTTTCAAACATCCAGTAGGGAGCTCTCTAGTGTGAAGTAATTCTCCTCTATTGTTATGCACTTTTCCCTTGCCAACCATCTGATAATATGGTGATAATAAATAGAGCTGACAATGGGAAATGCCCTAAAACCAATAATAAAATGAAATTGTTAATGTGTATATATGTCAATTACATAATTTAATCTAATAGTACAATTTAAGACAAATATATATAATTACCTCTAGAATGTTCGGTTGAAAGTTACAGTTGATACTATCTTTGTCCGAACCATCTTTGAAACATGTTGAAGCGCTAGCCTCTTTTTCTTTTCTTAATGCATCAAGCTTAGCTTGAATTGCTTCCAATTTTGCATTAAGCTCTCGATTACTAGGATCCTTTCCTTTTTTAATACTCAAGGACGTCGGAGTGACCCCAAATCCCTTACCCCTCACCCAACCTGAATACTCACGGACATCTAATGCCCGACTAAGTATGATCATAGTATCATCTGGAGATAAAGCTGACTGAGATAGCGCCTCCTGGAAATCGGATGAATATTGAATACTTGTCAAATATTTGTTAATAATGTTTTTATTTAATTAAATAAATAATGTTATACTTACACATTTCTCATACACTTGTAGAACATCTTCTTTAGCAACTCCAGATTTGCCCACACGGGCTTCCTTCCACAAAACATGTGCAGGAAGAGATGTTTCATAACTTTTCTCCTTCTACAACTACACATTAAGTCATACAATATGATCAAATAAAACTCATATATGATGAAAATATATATTATTGCAATTTATAGATACTTACCATAGATTTTTCCAAGCGTCCATATCCGACACGTCATTTTCGGTATGGATACGCAGGACTTGATACTCTTTCTCGATTTGTGTCACTTATTCTTTTAAATGTTGGGTCCCTTCGTTTGGATTTGAACGCTTCCCATTTTTCTAGTGAAATCAAACTTTCATATTTCTTTGGAAGCTCTGCATTAACAAGATTACCATATTCATCCCTAAGAAACTTGGATGATAAAAATGTTCTAAACCCTCTTAGTAGCTTTCCGGCAAATTTTAGACAAAAATCTCTTCTATCGTCTTCGATGTTTAAACACCTCTAAGAAAAACATACAGATTGTGTGTTAGTACAAGTAATTTAAAGAACATAATTAGTTCGCATAATTAAAGACATAATTATTGTACCTTTATCTCAGTCCAAATTTTTTCTTTGGATTCATTCAACTCTTTGTTTCTCCAATCATCACAAGTAATGAGAATCTCATTCCTTACTAGTGCACCAATGAAACTAGTCAAGGTATGACTGTTAGGCTCTATAAGCCGCCCAAGTGGGCTCCAATGCATATCTAGAATGATGCCTCGGTCTCTACCATGGGTCACTTTCCTCATCACCGTTATGCCTCTTCTAATCTCATCTTCCGTAGATACTTTTTCACTACCTCCTTCATGCGTAGAATGATCATCATGTGGGTGATCATCATTAGTGGCCATATCTAACTTGTAATAAAGAAACCTAGGATATCAAATATAAGTCATAATGAAAGCAATTGAAAATGAAAAATAAAGAAACCAAGGATATCAAATATAAGTCATAATGAAAGCAATTGAAAATGAAAAATAAAGAAACCAAGGATATTAAATATAAGTTATAATGAAAGAAATTGAAAATGAAAAATAAAGAAACAAAGGATATAAAATATAAATTATAATGAAAGCAATTGAAAATGAAAAATAAAGAAACCAAGGATATCAAATATAAGTAATAATCAAAGCAATTGAAAATGAAAAATAAAGAAACCAAGGATATCAAATATAAATTATAATGAAAGCAATTGAAAATGAAAAATAAAGAAACCAAGGATATCAAATATAAATTATAATTAAAGCAATTGAAAATGAAAAATAAAGAAACCAAGGATATCAAATATAATTTACCTCTTTCACTAACATCTCTTTCTTTTCTTTGTTGGAATATTAATTACTTGTTTCTTAGCAATGCGGACAGATGAATTGATCCAAATTCCCTCATTATGATCATTTCTGATATATGACTCATCCTCTATAATATCTTCATCTTGATCATTTCTATTCAACTTATTCCGTCTAATGCATGACTCATTCTCAACATCAATATCACATTGATCGACACCGCTATCATCAACCACTTTGTTAGAGAAAAGCACTATAGACCATTTTGTACTCGTCGGGTCATTCACATAGACCACTTGTTTAGCTTGAAATGCTAGAATAAGAGGTTCATCTTTGTACCCCACCCTAGTAAGATCAACATGCAAAAATCCAGACTTATCCATTTGTATGCCACTACTATTTACCCACTTGCAACCAAAGATGGGAATCTGAAACTGTTAGAACAATTATGGTTCTGAACCTCCAAGTGTTTTGATGATAACAAAGATTATTATGTTAGAATAGAAGTTCTAATGAATACCTTTATTCTTGTGTAGAAGATCAATTCAATTAAGGGAGACGTACATTACTAGAAGATCTATTGAGCCACTTATAGAAGATACTCATAATGAAGAATCCATCATTTAATGACATAGTTATTGGATGCGCATCAAATATTTATTATCTCTGATTTCCGCTTAGAAGATGTTGATATTCATAATGAAGACATTAATTAAAGAATATTTTGATTAATGGTCAAGACAAGTATCTCTGATTATGGAAGGAAGTTATGGTATTAATTATTATCCTAAACTAGCTCAAGATGTCTCCAACGGCTACATTCATTCAAGAACTATATAAAGGATTCCATTTGAAGAATTGAGGCAATACACTCACGCAAAAAGATTGAATCAATTTGTGCTAATATATTGTAACTTTAACTTAGTGATCCTTGCTTAACAAGAAGTATTTTTTAGTTACTTCTTTATTATCATTGTAATAGTTATTTTATTCCTTGAGTGACTATGTTTAGTCAAAAGACTCAAGAGGACATTGACTATAGGTCAGTGTGTGTATTCAATAGTTGAATAGTGGATTAAGACCTCAGTAGAGGCAAAATCACCTTGGCGGGTGGACTGGACGTAGTTTGAGTTCAAACGAACCAGGATAAATTAACTTGTCATTAGAAGTTATTTTTAGTTGTTAAAGAAAACCCAATTCCAACCCCCCTTCCTTCTGTTTTGCGCACCTTCAATTGGCATCAGAGCGCTAGGTTCTGAGAAAAAAACTTAACCGTGTCAGTAAAAGATCCAGAAGTTAAACACATGGCAGAAGCTGGAAATAACAACAATGACTACCAGAATGACAATATCAACACTAAACCTCCAGTATTCAATGGTGACAATTTTGACTACTGGAAGGATGTTCTAGAGAGTTTCTTTCTAGCTCTAGATGGAGATCTCAGGGACATGGTGACAGATGGATACATTCATCCTGTTGGAGCAGATGGTTAGAAGATTGAAAGAAAAAATATGACAGCTCAGCAGAAGAAGGAATTCATAAATCATCATAAAGCTATCTCATATACAGAATATGAGAAGATCACAAACAGGGACTCAGCTAAAAACATGTTTGATTCTCTGAGGATGACACATGAAGGCAACACTCAAGTCAAGGAGACTAAAGCTCTATCCCTCATCCATAAGTATGAAGCCTTCAAGATAGAAGAAGATGAGACAATTGAAAAAATGTTCTCAAGGTTCCAAATCCTGGTAGCTGGACTAAAAGTTCTGGACAAAGGCTACTCAACAGCATATCATGTGAAGAAAATCATCAGAAGTTTACCAAAAGCTTGGAGGCCCATGGTCACTGCTCTAAAGCTATCCAAAAATCTGAATGAAATTTCCTTAGAAGAACTGATCAGCTCCTTGAGAAGTCATGGGATTGAACTAGAAGAAGATGAACCCCAGAAGAAAGGTAAGTATGTAGCTCTTAAATCTAACAAATATGTTTCTAAATCTTTACAGGCAGAAGAAGAAGAAAGTTCTGGATGCTCATCAGAAGAAGATGAATTATCTCTCCTATCCAGAAGAGTTCAACAACTCTGAAAGCATCGTCAGAAGAAGTTCAGAAATACCAGAAGAACAAACAATTATTCTGAATTAATATCTGGTCACAAGAAACCCAGAAGCAAAGAAGTTGTGTGCTACGAATGCAAAGAACCAGGACACTTCAAAAGTGAATGTCCAAAACTTCAGAAAGAGAAACCCAGAAACAAATTCAGCAGAGAAAAGAAAAAGAGTATCATGGCAACATGGGATGATTCTGAATCATCTGAAGCAGAGTTAGATTCTGAAGATGAACAAGCTAATATTGCATTAATGGCAAACATACCAGAAGATAATCACTCATCAGAATCAGAATCAGAATCAGATTCAGAAGAGGTATTTTCTAAACTTTCCAGATCTCAATTAGAAGCTAGCCTCTCAGAAATTCTTGAAAAATATCAGAAGCTTCAATTCAAATACAAAGACATGAAACAAAGTCTGGTATCTGAATTAGAAGAAGTTAGAAAACTAAAAACAGAAAACTCTGAGCTGAAAGAAAATATTTTTGAATGCAAAAACTCTTTTGAAAAACTTAAAGCTCAGAAGGAATCTGAATTAGAAGATCTAATCAATTCTGATAGTATCATAAAACAATATGACTATGGTTTTCAAAAATTCCTAGCTAAAAGCATAGATAGAAGCAAAATTGCATCTATGATTTATGGAGTTAGCAGAAATGATAGAAGAGGCATAGGCTATGTGAAAACTAAAGAAACTCTGAAGTATAAAAAGATTGATGACATTGTCATAAAAACTAATACTCCTCTAAGTTCTCATTTTACCTATGGTCATAACCATGATCTAATATACACTAGTGAGTCATCTTGTTCCACAAGTTCTGATTTAAAACCTAAAATGAATCAGAAGTTTGTAAAAACTAAGAAACAAGGACTCAGAAGAATATGGGTACCCAAAGATAAAATTGTGTATGTTGCAGATGTCTTTGACAGCAAAACTGAAACACCAATCATGGTACCTGGACTCTGGATGCTCACGACACATGACGGGAAGAAAGTATATGTTCCAAAGTCTTGAATTAAAAGATGGAGGCCACGTAGGTTTTGGAGGCAATCAAAAAGGAAAAATAATTGGCTCTGGAACTATTGGTAATGGAAATCTTCCCTCTATCTCTAATGTTTTATTAGTAGAAGGATTAATGCATAACTTATTATCCATAAGTCAATTAAGTGATAATGGCTATGACATATTCTTTAATCAAAAGTTCTGTAAAGCTGTTAGTCAGAAAGATGGAACAATCCTCTTTAGTGGAAAGAGAAAGAACAACATTTATAAAATAAAACTTTCAGAATTAAAAATTCAAAATGTAAATTGTCTAATGTCTATGGAAACTGAGCAATGGGTCTGGAACAGAAGATTGGGACATGTTAATATGAGAAGATTATCTCAACTTAACAAACTCAATCTAGTCAGAGGACTTCCAAATTTGAAGTTCAACTCAGAAGCTCTGTGTGAAGCATGTCAGAAAGGCTAATTTTCAAAACCTGGTTTTAAAGCTAAAAATGTTGTATCTTCCTCTAGACCATTAGAACTTCTGCATATTGACTTGTTTGGACCAGTGAAAACTGCTTCTGTCAGTGGCAAGAAGTATGGATTGGTGATCGTAGATGACTTCAGCAGATGAACATGGGTAAAGTTTCTTAGACACAAGGATGAGTCAATTGTTGTATTTTCTAACTTCTGCAAACAAGTTCAAAATGAAAAGGAATCTAAAATCATTAAAGTCAGAAGTGATCATGGTGGAGAATTTGAAAATAAACAATTAGAATCATTTTTAATGAAAATGGCATCTCTCATGATTTTTCTTGTCCTAGAACTCCACAACAAAATGGGGTTGTAGAACGTAAGAATAGAACATTGCAAGAGATGGCCAGAACCATGATCAATGAGACTAATATGGCTAAACATTTTTGGGCAGAAGCAGTAAATACAACATGCTATATTTAGAATAGAATCTCTATAAGACCTATTCTTGAAAAGACTCCTTATGAATTGTGGAAGAACAGAAAGCCCAACATTTCATATTTTCATCCTTTTGGATGCACTTGTTTTATTTTAAATACTAATGATACTCTGAATAAATTTGACTCTAAGGCACAAAAGTGTTATATGTTAGGATACTCTGAACATTCTAAGGGATACAGAGTATACAATACAGAAACACGTATTGTGATAGAATCTATTTATGTCAGATTTGATGATAAGCTTGGTTCTGAAAAACCAAAGCAGAATGAATTAATTGCAGATATAGAAGTAGAAATTTCTACAAATAGAACTTCTGAAGATCAATCACCTAAAGATCAATACAATACAATTTCTCCAACAACTTCTGAAGAACCCACTCAGAAGAAACTATCCAGAAGCAAGGTGAATCATCCAGAAGATAAAATCTTGGGAAAGAAAGATGAACCAATCAGAACAAGATCATCATTCAGAAACTCTAAAGAATCTCTAATGGGACTTGTTTCTCTGATTGAACCAACTTCTGTAGAAGAAGCTCTCTCAGAAAATGATTGGCTTCTGGCTATGCAAGAAGAACTTAACCAATTCACCAGAAATGATGTGTGGGATCTAGTTCCTAGGCCCAGAGGATTCAACATCATTGGCACCAAGTGGGTATTCAGAAACAAGCTAAATGAGAAAGGAGAAGTTGTCAGAAACAAAGCAAAACTAGTTGCACAAGGTTATAGTCAACAAGAAGGAATTGACTATATAGAAACCTATGCACCAGTTGCCAAGTTAGAATCAATTAGACTTCTAACCTCATTTGATGTAAACCATAATATCATTCTATATCAAATGGATGTCAAGAATGCATTTTTAAATGGTTATATTGATGAAGAAGTGTATGTACACCAACCCCCTGGTTTTGAAAATACAAAATTTCCAGAACATGTTTTCAAACTCAAAAAATCTTTATATGGTCTGAAACAAGCTCCCAAAGCTTGGTATGAAAGACTAAGTAATTTTCTTATGGAAAATAATTTCATCAGAGGGAAAGTGGATACAACTCTTTTCAGTAAAAACATTAAAAATGATCTTCAAATATGTCAAATTTATGTAGATGATATAATTTTTGGTTCTACTAAAAGTGCCTTGGGAAAGGAATTTGCTAAGTCTATGCAGGCAGAATTTGAAATGAGCATGATGGGAGAATTAAAGTTCTTCCTGGGAATTCAGATAAATCAAACATCAGAAGGAACATATATCCATCAAAGCAAATATGTAAAAGAACTTCTGAAGAAATATGATGTATCAGAAAGCATAATATCTAAAACTCCTATGCATCCTACATGTATTCTGGAGAAAGAAGAGGTAAGTAAGAAAGTAGATCAGAAGCTCTACAGAGGTATGATTGGATCTCTCCTCTATCTAACTGCTTCTAGACCAGATATTCTATATAGTGTATGTTTATGTGCTAGATTCCAATCAGATCCTAGAGAAACTCACTTAACAGCAGTTAAGAGAATCTTTAGATATCTGAAAGGTACTACTAATCTTGGTATGTATTACAGAAGATCAGAAGAGTATAAACTTGTAGGATATTGTGATGCTGATTTTGCTGGAGACAGAACAAAAAGAAAAAGTACTTCTGGAAGTTGTCAATTTCTGGGAGATAATCTAATCTCTTGGTCTAGCAAAAGACAGTCAACCATAGCATTATCAACTGCAGAAGCTGAATACATTGCAGCAGCTGGATGCAGTACTCAGATGCTCTGGATGAAAAATCAGCTTGAGGATTTCAATATTTATGAGAGTAACATTCTCATCCTCTGTGATAATACCTCTGCTATTTGTTTATCTAAAAATCCAATTTTACATTCTAGAGCTAAACACATAGAAGTTAAACATCACTTCATTAGGGACTATACTCAGAAGGGAATTTTAATGTTAAAATTCATAGATACAAATCACCAATGGGCTGATATCTTTACAAAACCCCTTCCTGAAGATAGATTTAATTTCATACTAACTAACCTTAGCATGAAGTTCTGTCCAGAATGAAAATGCTTTAATTATATGTCTTTAACTCTTAGAAGTTCTGTAATTTATCCTCCATATTATTTCCTCAGAAGATACTATGTTCTAACTGCTTCATTCTGAGAAATTCTGTTCAAAGGAATAACATGCAGATCTTCAAATCAACAAGTGTCAACAAGGCTATAAGGAATCCCATCAGAATCAAAACAAGTGTCCAAATTCTGAAAAGTGACAGAACATGCATTGGACAACTGTCCTCTACAGAAGGACATCTGTTGATCTTCTGGGAAACTGATACGGCTGAATTGACACCAAAAAGGCAAAAATCTCTCGGGCAACTGTTCCAGAATCTTTTACGCCTTACCATATGTCTGCTGCATTTATTGCATATAATCATTATGTTTTTAAACTTAATTTTTCCCACTAATTTCTCGTCTAATTAAATGCATTATTTTCCTATATAAGTAACTTTTCACTTTCACTTTCACTCTTTACTCTTAGTGCATTTTTACTGAAAATCTTTTCACCCTCACTTTTCATTCTCTCTGAAACTTTCTAAAACCCTAAACCTTCAAAACCTCATCTTAGTAACAAATGGCTTCCTCTTATCAACAAAGAAAAGACTTCTCTGATGTGTTCTATGTTGAACCTACGAAGACTCTTACTACTCCTGCTGAAAAACTGGAAGTCCTTTGTGAACTATTTGTGGATTTCGACAGTTTTAAGGTTAATGGTTTTGATCTCTTTCCGGACGTTCAAGCTCAGGGCTGGGAGAATTACTTTGATCGTTTAATGGGACCAGTCTTCCCAAAACTGGTAAAGGAATTCTGGGCTTACGCAACAGCATCCAACACACATGTTACGTTGTACGTGCTGGGTAAAAGGATAATTATTTCTGAAGACCACATTGCCAAACTCATAGAAGCTGATGGCAATGGTATTAAGTGTAGTGACATGGATAGGATGTCTGATACAATAGTGATAGCCAAGGAGATCTTCACCTCTGGCCAACCCTCAAATAAGATAAAGGACTTGAAGACCCCTCTCAGAATTTGGGCCAAGATCATTCTTGGGACAATCTGTCATAGGAAGCCTACCAACTCTCCAGACTACATCAATAAGGATCAACAGTTTCTGCTTTACTTCATTGCCAAACAGAAAAAGATCAACCTTGCACACACCTTGTTTCAACATCTGAAAAATAGTGTGAAGGAAACTAGAGATGGGGAGAAAACCAAGAGGGATTGGATTCCTCTAGGACGTGTTATTTCTGACATCCTCTGTCAAAACAAGCTGGTAGACTTTCTGGCAGAATTAAAGCAAACTCAACTTCTTGAAACAGATGTTGGAAAACCTCTGAATGCAAAGAATTTGAAGAAGATGAAGTTTATTACTTCTATTCAGCAAGAACCTGTCCTTCCTTCTAGAGAAGTGATCACCACCAGGAGGATTCCCTTGGAGAACTTCCCTCTCTTCTCTTCTGACACTCCTCCAGATGTTGTGGTAAATTACTTGGATATTTGCAAGCAACATGGTGTGGACCCTATGTTCAAGCCAGCTGAACTCACTCAGAAAACTCCAGATGCTGCCTCTGCAAGACCCAAGAAGAGAAAGGCTGCTGAAGGAACATCTCAGAAGATTCCAAAATCAACCAGAAGATCAGGTAAAACTTCTGCCTCTAACTCTGAATTCATTTCTGTAGTAGAAGCAGTTAATGTAAAAGTGTCTGAAAAACCTTCTAACCCATTACCTTATAACCCATTACCTTCTGTTGATATTCCTTCTGCACCCATCCCTTCTTCTGAACCACCTCAATCCTCTAATCCTATTCCAACTGAAATACCTGCATCTGCTGCTGTCTCATCCATCCTATAATCACTTTATCCACCAGAAGCTGAACCCAATCAACCACAAACAATTTCTGATTTTGACATTCCAATAGATACTACTCCTCTGTCTGACATTAATCGCTCTCCTATAACTGAAACACAAACTGCCCTGCAACATGTCCTCTCAGATATTGACAATTTTCAACCCCCAGAATCTGTCCAACTTCCATCCACTGAAAATGTTCCTAGTCTCTCCCCCATAAGAGAAAGTTCATTGTCCTCATATGAATTTACACCTCCAAACTCACCTGCCTTTACAAACATCCCTGACACTCCTCCAGAAGAAACTGAACATGATAACCCACTTAGAACATCTGTTAATTTTGAAGCCTTACAAAAATTGTCCTCGGTCTCTAACAAAACAGCCATACCTATACCTAAACAAAAACCCTCTAGAACAGACATTTCTGCTTTATTACTTGCTTTTGAAACTGACTTGAAATTGAAGTTAGAGGATCTGAAGTCTGCGTGCTCAGAGCTTACAGATCCAGCTGCTTCTGACTTTCTGTGGGCTACCTTCAGAAAGTGGTTTAATACTGAGTCAAAGAGACTCAAGGACATCTGATATGATATTGCTCACCAAAATTTCTGTGAGTATCTTCAAGCAGTTGTTTCTAATGTTGAACAGTATAAACCCCTTCTGCTGGACAATAAGCCTTGGACAGAGTCAGAAACTCTGGAAGAACACTCTGAATTTCAAATGGTTCTGGTACCTTCTGAAGAAGATCATGATGATGAACCTGAGAATCAAGCTGCCCCAGAAGTTGAAGAACCTCTGACAACAAATTTTGTTCTGCAAACATTGGAAGAGCTGAAGAAGGAGAATCAGATGGTGAAGCAACGTCTAGATAAGCAAGATGAAACCACTGCTGAATTGAAGACAATGCTTGGCAAGCAAGTGGAATCATCATCTGAGATTAAATCTTTGCTGGAGGCCTTAGTTACTAAGATGAACTCCTAATTTTATGCTTATCTTCTGCTTTAGTTGTTTCTGTTTTATCTTCTGCTTCTTCATAACTTTTTAAAGTTCTACTGGATTTGTCTTTACAAGTTTTTTTTATAATTAATGGTAACAAATTTTGCTTCTATACAATTGCATTTTTTTCTGCATCGTCTCTTTTTGATTATGACAAAAAGGGGGAGAAACGTAGAAGATTCTGATCCATAACAGTTTACCATAATTTGCCTCTTACATATAATATTCTAATAAAACTATTTGAGTTGTGATCATAGAATAGAAATAGGTCAAGTAATCAACTCAGGGGGAGCTAAGGATCATGGAACATCTGAAGAAATCTTTATAAGAAATATTTGATTTTATTAAATCAAAGGGAGTTCCTCTAATATTATTAAACTCTATTCTCATTATCTAAATGTTTTGTCATCATAAAAAAGGGGGAGATTGTTAGAACAATTATGGTTCTGAACCTCCAAGTGTTTTGATGATAACAAAGATTATTATGTTAGAATAGAAGTTCTAATGAATACCTTTATTCTTGTGTAGAAGATCAATTCAATTAAGGTAGACGTACATTACTAGAAGATCTATTGAGCCACTTATAGAAGATACTCATAATGAAGAATCCATCATTTAATGACATAATTATTGGCTGCGCATCAAATATTTATTATCTCAGATTTTCACTTAGAAGATGTTGATATTCATAATGAAAACATTAATTAAAGAATATTTTGATTAATGGTCAAGACAAGTATCTCTGATTATGGAAGGAAGTTATGGTATTAATTATTATCCTAAACTATCTCAAGATGTCTCCAACGGCTACATTCATTCAAGAACTATATAAAGGATTCCATTTGAAGAATTGAGGCAATACACTCACACAAAAAGACTGAATCAATTTGTGCTAATATATTGTAACTTTCACTTAGTGATCCTTGCTTAACAAGAAGCATTTTTTAGTTACTTATTTATTATCATTGTAATAGTTATTTTATTCCTTGAGTGACTAAGTTTAGTCAGAAGACTCAAGAGGACATTGACTATAGGTCAGTGTGTGTATTCAATAGTTGAATAGTGGATTAAGACCTCAGTAGAGGCAAAATCACCTTGGCGGGTGGACTAGACGTAGTTTGAATTCAAACGAACCAGGATAAATTAACTTGTCATTAGAAGTTATTTTTAGTTGTTAAAGAAAACCCAATTCCAACCCCCCTTCCTTATGTTTTGCGCACCTTGAGAAACTTCTCGTAATCAAACACCCAAATGTGCTCAATAACTTCAAAATATGACAAATTTGCATATTTGGGGTTTAAGTCCTTCATACTTGATATATGCATTGCTTCAGCTAGCACGATGACACCACTATTTTGCATAGTAATCTTATCATCTTGTTCTTTGGTATAAAATGTGTATCCATTAATTGCGTATGCGGTATGAGAAAACACATGCAAACTTGGACCATATGCCAAACATCTCAACCTTTATGTTACCGAAACAGGATCTGAAGAGCGCTTCGAATAAATATGATCCAATAACCATTGTATGAAACTTTGATTGTGCTCTCATACTATCCAATTTTCATTTATGTTCGTATTTAACCTTCAGAGTACATCCTTATGCATTTCAACATATGGATCAACCTCATTATCATTGTGCAGAACATACAAATGCACTTGATCCCGTTCATCCCTTGATACTGTCACAATTTTATTTCCAATTAATTTTTTACCTTCCTTTTTTTCGAAATTCTGAGCTTTGGGGAGTCCAATCGATTGAACGTTGGACAAATATTCAGTACAAAACTCAACAGCTTCTTCAACAATGTATCATTCAACAATACAACCCTCTAGTCGACTTTGGGATTTCACGTACCCTTTTAATATTTTCATATACCGTTCAGCAAGGTACATCCATCTCATATAAGCTGGTCCATACAACTGTGTCTCTTTCACAATTTTCACTATTTTCACAAAATCAGTAAAGAACGAAAACTATTGTATCAGTGTTTCTAATAGCTAATTTATAATGCTTAAAGTTTATACTATTTGCTTAAAGTTTATAATGCATCAGTGTTTCTAATATCTAATTTAAAAAAGTATTGGTTAAATCATATTACGCATCATGAAATCACTCAATTTCTCAAGTATCCTTTAGCCAAACAACAAGCTAGATTAATAGTCGGGTAGTATCTTCGAATATTCTAACAACTTTCAAGTTCACTTCATTTTCTCACAATTAACAGATATTTACATCATTCAAGTTGAAAATAGAGTTACATATGATTACAACAGTATAACAAAAATATTAGACTTATCGAACATAACAACAAAAACAACAACAATATAACAAATATTACAATCAATAATCAACAATATAACCAAAAACTCAGTCAAGAAAATAACAATAATATTATGACTTATCGAACATAACAACAACAATGTACCCTATGAGAACTCAGTAGAGGACGAACTCGGACGAACTCAGTCAAGAAAATGGACGAACTCGGTTGCTTTTCGAACTCAGTCTACAGATTCAACAAAAACTCAGTTTCTTATATTATTTTCCGTTGAACTATGAATCAAAACAACTTCTAATAAACTAAGGTATCTAAACTCAGTTTCTGCAACTTCTCAACGATTATTAATAAACTAAAAATCTACAAAAAATCGGTTTCTATAGGATTCAACATCATAACCAAAAACTCAGTCAAGAAAATAACAATATTATGACTTATCGAATATAACAACAACAATGTATCTTATGAGAACTCAGTAGAGGATGAACTTGGACGAACTCAGTCAAGAAAATGGAAGAAATCGGTTGCTTTTCGAACTCAGTCTACAGATTCAACAAAAACTCAGTTTCTTATATTATTTTCCATTGAACTATGAATCAAAACAACTTCTAATAAACTAAGGTATCTAAACTCAGTTTCTGCAACTTCTCAATAACTAATAAACTAAAAAGATAAAATCGATTCTTCAAACACAGTTTCTAAAGGATTTAACAAAAACAAGGCAAGGATGAACAATGTACCAAGAAATGAAGAACAACAAAAACTCAGTCAACGTACCAAGAACAACGTACCACGATCGATTCTTCAAACTTCTTCAATGATCGAAACCGAGAAAGGAAGTGGATTCTGGGTTTATGGAGGATTCTGGGTTTAGGGTTTGCGTTTCGCAGGAGGGAAAACGAAAGAACAGAAAGAACGAAAATAGAAACTGATTCTATTATTTTAATTTAATTAGACCTTAGACAACGCTTTTGAGAAAAACATTATCTAAGGGCCTACTTTAAAAGCGCTTTTGAGAAAGCGCGGTCTAAGATTGACCTTAGACAACGCTTTTGATTTTATTTTTTTTAATTTTAAGACCTTAGACAACGCTTTCTCAAAAGAGCTGTCTAAGATATACCTTTAAAGGCGCTTATAGAAAGCGTTGTCTAAAGGTAACCTTAGACAACGCTTTTGATTTTATTTTTTTTTAATTTTAAGACCTTAGACAGTGCTTTCTCATAAAATTTGTCTAAGATATACCTTTAAAAGCGCTTTTAGAAAGCGATGTCTAAAGGGCACCTTAGACATCGCTTTTTAAAATATTTTGGTGAACAGTTTCTGTGTTTTAATATTTTTCACTTATAACAACGCTTTTCATATAAGCGTTGTCTAAGGTGCACTGTTGAATGTCATTTTTGTTGTAATGTATTTAATAATCTTGCAATTAATGGATTGTACCGTTGGGGATTCCACTTGGATTGTACTATATACACACACACACACACACACACACACACACACACACACACATATATATATATATATATATATATATATATATATATATATATATATATATATATATATATATATATATATATATATATATATATATGCATTGACATAATGAATGAAAGCAGAGAAAATTATTGAGGTGTCATTACTTTATTTGTCATAGTTTAGCATCACTAGCTGTCATCAATTTCTGAACTGTTATTGCAATATTTCCTTCGTTACAAAGGTTTGTGATTGGGTTGGTATCGATTGGATTAAAGAATCAGAGTGTCGTAATCATTTTATGGCATGGTACTTGAGATTGAACGGTAGGATTAAAAAGTCTTTTATTTCTTCTTTTTGGATCATTTCTTGTTGGGTGATTTGGAGAGTGAGGAACAATATCTTGTTCAATGACAAAATCGCCAATGTTGATTCTATATTCCATTGTATTCTTATTTTTTCTTGGAAGTGGATTTTTAACGGGAATCTTAGAAGGACGTCGTGTAGTTTATACGATTGGAGTAAGTTCCCGTTTGATTTTTTTGTAAGTTTCTTTCTTTGTTGCTTGGTTGTTGGTTTTCTTTGGTTTGGTTGCCTTTACTTCCATTTTAGTTGCTTGTATTCCTTGAGGTTTGAGATCCCCTTAATCTCTCCTTAATGAATTATTTGCTTATAAAAAAACGACTATCACGTTAGAAAATTCCAAAGCGATGATATTATTTTATATATACATAATAAAGTATTAATGTATTGAAATAATGGCCATAAAGGATACATTTCTTGTATCCATGCGTCAACCCTATCCCCGATGGACCAAACATAATCTCCCATAGATAATTTGCACCTCTTTCTTGTTCCTTCCGGTTGCAAACTAGTAGGAGGGCGAGCATTGCGTATTCGGATGGTTTGTCTCCTTCACATTTAACTGACACCTATTCCTTTAAAGGCCCTGCAAGTGAAACATTTTTTTTATAAGCAATTTTATTAGGAGAAAAAGAAATTCTCCAATCAAAACATCAATTACAAATCAAATAGGAAAAAGACAAAAACCTACAACCCCAACCAACCACCTACGACTTCCGAAACTTACAAAAAATCAAAAGGAAATTTAAACCACTTGTACAAACTACACTTCCTACTATTCAAGCGACCTGAAATCAACCAATTCAAAGAATAAATTTTAATATCGTTAACGATATCATCTATACAACACAAGCCATTGTTGAAAAGAATATCATTCCCAGTCTTCCATATAATCCTACAAGAGATGAACCAAAGAGAATTAACCACATTTGACTTGCATCGGCCAAAGAGTCTCGAATTCCAAGCTTTGGCATGAAGGCAACAATCATTTTCCACTACCCTTTCTATATCAACCCACTCACACACCTTGTTCCACATCATCAACGATATGTGGCAAGAAAATAATAAGTGCTTAGAATCCTCTAGAGCTTGACAACCAAACAAACATACCTTTTCATTATCATTGTCTATAATTTTTATATCAACCAAATTCGATTCCGTAGGAAGTCTATCGAACACCAATCTCCACGCAAACACTTGGATTTTAATTGGAATAACCGACTTCCTAAAAACCCTAACTCTGATATCATGTTGAGAAGTATGGTTAAGTCCAAGTAAAAGTGAAATTAAATAAGAAATAATTAAATTGTTTCTTACTGCTTTAATGACAATCGAATTTGTATTTATGTTGCTTACTTCAATCACAATAAATACAAATCCAACTAATTCTAACAACGATGAATTCTTATTCTGAGAAGCTTCATGTTAAGAACAATATTCTGATCATGTGAGAGGTGTGTATTGGGAGGCAATGTGTTAGAAAATTGAGAATATTAAGATGAATGGTTGTAATTAAAACACAAATTAAGTAAGGATAGGATAAGTAGCAAATGCATTAAAAGATAAAACGAGACTAGTGGCTAGTAACGGTTCTTGTGTTATAAATTAAAAGAATGGTACTAATCTAATTTTCCAAATACATGGGACCTAAGATGGAAACTTTGTGGAATTTGTAACACCAAAATTTGACATTTAGTAAAAGACTTTGTTTGAGACCTTACACACTCATTGAGCATAACACTACTATAAAACATTAATATCCCCTAGTGTTGTGCACCAATATACTTACACCACAATTTCAAATGGCTAATTCATTTTTCTTATCCTTACTAGTGTTCTTTCTTGCTGCTCTTTTGCTTGCTCCTCAAGGTTTTGCTGACGGTTACAAACATCCTCCCTCAGACAGGAAATTAGTTCGCAAGGAACCAGTAACTTCCTGCACATCCGACCCGACTCGCTCGTGTCCACCCTTTAATCGTCGTGGTCAGCCTTATGTTAATCACCCCCCACCGGCGGAAGATTAACTCCATTTCTAAAGCATGATTGCATAGAGGCGTGTCAATATGTACTAAATAAGATGTCTTTGTTATCAATGATTTGTGTTTGTATAGTGTATCGTGTGTATGGCGGAGTTATGAATATCTTATATGTTGTATCAATGCAAATGACAAGATTGAATCTTGTTATGTATGCTCAATTTACAAATAAATAGTTTATGATTTTAAGAATGTGTTGGAAATGATTGTGGTTTTTGTTAATAGTCTAATAGAATATAAAGGATAACAAAGGTTCATATAAAATAGATACAGAAGATCAAGTAAGAGGCCTCCGAGAGACTAAGGTATTCCAACAAAAACATAGTAGTACAAATCAAATAATAAACAACTCCAAAAATCTCAAAAGCCTAGACATGAAAAGTTAGCCAATTGTTAATTGCTTCAATTTATAATTTAGTAGTTCACTAAATTGATGGTAAAATTATTTTTTAAATGGTGATTTAGCAGAAGAAATTTATATGAACCAACCGGAAAATTTATGATTTATGGGGAAGAACACAAGGTCGATAAGTTAGATAAGTTTATGTTTGGCCTAAAAGAAAGCTTCAATACAATGAGATGAAATGTATGATAAATTAATGATATCGAATGGATAGAAAGGGAATGAAAGTGAGAAATGCATTTATTACATTTATAGATATACCCCTCATTATATTAGATTAGACATTATATATGTCATATGATTGTTGTGCAATTTTACTAATAAACTTAGTAATGAGAATTGAAAAATTATTGAGCGTATCATTTGATACCTTAAATGGACCATGAATCTCGATATACATTAATATATATTTCTTGATGTACTTTAAGGATATAGTGATGAAAATTAGAATATATTATCAAATAATTTTAAACCAACTACCGGCTATATATTTAATATAGTTGCAGGAGTTATATCTTGGAAATCAAAGACACCGACTATCATGACTTAGTCTATGACAAAGTCTAAAATGATAGCATATGCAATTACTGTTTGAGAATGAATCTCTAAAGGAGTTCTATGATTTGATTTTGTAGGTGTAGCCAGTGATTTTCGACGATACACTATGTCAAACAAGACCTTAGACAACGCTTTTTTTCCCTTAGACAACGCTTAAAACCGCTGTCTAAACCTCCGCTGCTAAATCTTAAAAGCGCTTAAATCTTAAAGGCGTTGTCTAAGGTACCCTTAGACAGCGTTTTTAGGAATACCTTAGACAACGCTTTTGGTGTAAGCGTTGTCTAATCCCCTCCTATTTTAATTTTTTTAGGTATACCTTAGACAACGCTTTTGGTGTAAGCGTTGTCTAATCCCCTCCTATTTTAATTTTTTTAGGTATACCTTAGACAACGCTTTTGGTGAAAGCGATGTCTAATCCCCTTATATTTTAATTTTTTTAGGTATACCTTAGACAACGCTTTTTGTGTAAAGCGCTATCTAAGGTATATGAAAATTTTTGAATAATTTTTTTGAAACCACTTTTTTTACCAGGTTTTTAAACCAGAATTTTGACCTCTTTTCAACCAATTTTTGGTAGACAAATATCACAAATTATATATCAATTTATTCACCAAAATTATAAATCCAAAATTGGCAATTCAAACCAATATATATATATATATATATATATATATATATATATATATATATATATATATATATATATATATATATATATATATATATATATATATATATATATATATATATATATATATATATATATATATATATATATATATATATATATATATATATATATATACCAATTCAAACCATTTTGGCCTATTAAATGTACCAATAATTCTTTCATCTGCATGCCAAGTCAGATCTACCTGGATCACTCCCATGGTAGTCCCTATTTTTCCTTCGTAATTCGACAAGACCATATTGTGTGGTTTGGCATGCAGATGAAAGAATTATTGGTACATTTAATAGGCCAAAATGGTTTGAATTGGTATATATATATATATATATATATATATATATATATATATATATATATATATATATATATATATATATATATATATATATATATATTGGTTTGAATTGCCAATTTTGGATTTATAATTTTGGTGCATAAATTGATATATAATTTGTGATTTTTGTCTGCAAAAAATTGGTTGAAAACAGGTCAAAATTATGGTTTAAAAACCTGGTAAAAAAAGTGGTTTCAAAAAAATTATTCAAATATTTTCGTATACCTTAGACAACGTTTTACACAAAAAGCGTTGTCTAAGGGGGGGGCTTAGAAAGCGCTTTTGGCAAAAGCACTGTCTAAAGGGGGGGCTTAGACAGAGCTTTCAAAAAGCGTTGCCTAAAGTATACCTAAAAAAATTAAAATAGGAGGGTATTAGACAGCACTTTCACCAAAAGCGTTGTCTAAGGTATACCTAAAAAAATTAAAATAGAAGGGGATTAGACAGCGCTTTCACCAAAAGCGTTGTCTAAGGTATACCTAAAAAAATTAAAATAGGAGGGGATTAGATAGCGCTTACACCAATAACATTGTCTAAGGTATTCCTAAAAGCGTTGTCTAAGGGTACCTTAGACAGCGCTTTTAAGATTTAAAAAAACGCTGTCTAAACCTTTAGCAGCGGAGGTTTAGACATCGATTTAAAGCGCTGTCTAAGGGATAAAAAGCGTTGTCTAAGGTCTTGTTTGGCATAATGATGGCTTCCAGTGGGATAAGGATGTGGTGGACGAGTCAAAGTATATATGGGGAACCACCTACATACAACCAACTGGGTGGGGAAGCGAATTTGAAGATGATGACTGAAGCATCTGCGTTAGAAAGTATTACGGCTTACATAGCCGGAAAAAAATCAAAGAGGCACTTGAAGCCGAAGTGAAATTCATGGCTGTCGAAGCCAGTCAAAGTGAGTCCAACCAACAATGTCTAGAAAAAGACGTTGAAGAAAATACTAAGAAAATCCCAAATGGCGAATGGCAAAACCAGAAGATCAACGCCATTTATGATGACGAACCTCTGGGGTTCGAACATGATCCAAATGACCAACATGAAGATGGTGGCTCAAGACCCATTGGAGGAAATAGACTTGGGACAGGGGACAGAAAAAAGGCCAACTTACATAAGTGCCAAGATGGACCCTCAGTTCAAAGTCGAAATAGTCCAGTTGCTGCGCGATTACAAAGATTTTTTTGCATGGGACTATGATGAAATACTTGGTTTAGACAGAAGCATGGTTGAATTGAGGTTGCCAATACTAGAAGGAAAGAAGCCAGTGAAGCAAGCCCTAAGGCGTTTCGCACCTGAGGTTCTGTCGAAAATAAAAGAGGAGGTCAAAAGACTTCTGAAATGCAAATTCATTCGCACAACCAGGTATGTGGATTGGATTGCAAATATAGTTCCTGTAATAAAGAAAAATGGCAAACTTAGGGTATGTATTGATTTTCGAGACTTAAATTCAGCCACTCTAAAAGATGAATACCCTATGCCAGTAGCAGAAATGCTTGTAGATTCGGCAGCAGGCCATGAGTATTTAAGCATGCTAGATGGGTACTCTAGTTATAACCAAATCTTTATTGCCGAAGAAGATGTTCCTAAGACGAATTTCCGTTGTCCTGGAGCGATAGGAACTTATGAATGGATAATGATGCCTTTTGGCCTGAAAAATGCTGGGGCGACTTACCAATGTGCTATGAATTCAATTTTTCACGATTATATTGAAAATTTCATGCAAATTTATATTGATGATATTGTGGTTAAGTTTATTTCAGGAAAAGGTCATATAGACCATCTTCGACAATACTTTGAAAGGATGAGGAAGTTTGGTTTGAAAATGAATCCCCTAAAATGTGCTTTCGGTGTGCAGGTGGGTGATTTTTTAGGCTTTGTAGTTCACAAGAAGTGGATCGAAATCCACGAAAACAAAGCCAAAGCCTTAAAGGAAGCAAAAGCACCATCAACAAAAAAGGAGTTGCAGTCTCTACTAGGGAAAATCAACTTTCTAAGAAGATTCATCTCCGACCTTAGTGGAAAGACACAAGCCTTTTTACCGTTTCTTAGACTAAAGAAGGAGGACTTCACATGGGGGAAAGAACATCAAGTCGCCTTCGACCTAACTAAAGAATACCTCTCCAGCCCTCTAATCTTGATCCTTCCTTGTAGATAAAGAAGCATGAGATTATACATTTCGGCATCAGATAAAACGCCGGGGAGCATGCTGTGTCAAGAAGATGAGAATGGCGTCGAAAGAGCCATCTACTACCTCAGCAGAGTCCTGAATGACGCTGAAACTAGATTTAGTGTCATAGAAAAATTATGCCTATGTGTATATTTTTCTTGTATGAAATTAAATCACTATATCAAACCTGTTGTTATATATGTATCTTCTCATTTCGACGTAATAAAATATATGTTATCTAAATCTATTTTACATAGTAGAATTGGGAAGTGGGCTTTAGCATTAACGGATTATTCCCTAAAGTACTTGCCTTTAAAGGCTCTCAAGTGACAAGTGGTCGCTGATTTTATAAAAGACTATTCCATAAAGGAAAATGAAATGGAATATGTCGAAATAGAACCTTGGAAGTTGTATTTTGATGGTTCCAGCCACAAAATTGGGACTAGAGTCGGAATGCTAATTATTTCTCCTAATAAAATTCCAACAAAATTCAAGTACAAAGTTGAAGGCTCATGTTCAAATAATGAAGCAGAATACGAAGCTCTGATCGTTGGACTTGAAATATTATTGGAATTAGGGGCAACAAGAGTCGAAATAATGGGCGACTCCGAATTAGTAATAAAACAACTGACTAAAGAATATTGATGTGTAAAAGAAAATTTGATCATGTATTTTATAATAGCCAACAAAATTCTTAAAAAATTCGACAGTGTGGCCATTAAACATATACCTAGGATAGAGAATCAAAAGGCTAATGACCTTGCTCAAATAGCATCCGGGTATAAGGTGTCGAAAGAAAACTTAGAAAAAGCTATTGAAGTTAGAGGGAAAGTTGTATCCACTAAGTTATCCCCATCAGATTTGGAAACAATAAAGCTAGGATATGGTGATGAAGAAAACTTTGAAATTTTCAATATGGACAACTAAACGGCTGAATATTGGAGAAAGCCTATTAGAGAATATCTACAAGACCCAAATATGAGGGTCGAAAGGAAAGTTAAGTACAAAGCTTTAAGCTATGTACTTTTTGGAAATGAGATTTTTAAGAAAACCTCAGAAGGAGTTTTGTCAAAATGCTTAGGCGAAGAGGAGGCTTATGTAGCCTTGTCAAGCGTACATAGTGGAGCCAGTGGCGCGCATCAAGTAGGACACAAGATGAAATGGTTGTTGTTTTGAAAAGGAATGTATTGGCCAACAATGCTAAAATATTGTATTGAGCTCGCCAAAGGGTGTCAAGAATGTCAATTGCACGCAGGCATACCACACGTTCCTTCGAGCGAACTCCATTCGATTGTGAAACCTTGGCCATTTAGGGGTTGGGCTTTAGACCTAATAGGGGAGATTCGACCAGCTTCTTCAAAGGGACAAAAATACATTCTTGTGGGAATAGACTATTTCACTAAATGGATAGAAGTTATACCTTTAGTAAATGTAGACCAGGAAACAGTCATTAAATTCACTTAACGACATATAATCTACAGGTTTGGAATTCCAGAAACAATAACCACAGATCAAGGATCGGTGTTTACCGGAAAGAATATGCAAGCGTTTGCAAAAGAAGTAGGATTCAAACTCCTAACTTCGATATCATATTATGCTCAAGCAAATGGGCAAGTCAAAGCGGCTAACAAAGTAGTGATCAACTTGATTAAAAAGGATATGGGTAAAAAACCCAAGAATTGGCATAAGACTCTAGACAAAGCTTTATAGGCTTGTCGAACGTCTCCTAAAGAGGCTACAAACTCGACCCTATTTAGATTAACTTATGGTCATGATGCAGTTTTGCCAATTGAAGTTCATTTATAGTCAATACAAATTCAGAGGCATCATGAGATTCCATCATACACATATTGGAACATTATGATGGACAAATTAATTGACTTAGATGAAGAAAGGTTACGTGCATTAGATTTGTTAAAAAGACAAAAGGAAAGAGTTGAAAAGTTTTATAATAAGAAAGTAAAACATAAAACGTTTTCTATAGGTGATTTGGTTTGGAAGGTGATTCTTCCCATGGATCGAAAAGATAGAATTTTGGGAAAATGGTCCCCCAAGTGGGAAGGACCTTTCCAGGTTTTAAAAATATTTTCGAATAGTGCATATGAAATCAAAGAAATAGCTAGAGACGAAAGAATATTGAAGATAAATGGAAAGTACTTAAAAAAGTATAAACCAATATTGCAAGAAGTAAAAATAACCAAAGAGTAAATTACATATAATTTGAAAGACATTGTGCATTGCCAGAACAAATGGCATTAGATTTAGTACAAACAGCCTATTAGCGAAGTAACTTAAGAAAAAAGAAAACTAGTACAAAGAAGTTATCCCTATTACAATTGAATGCTAGCAAAAGATTCCCTCAGATTATCAAATTTCCTCTTCTGAATCTGAAGTCGACGCTCACAGAAACTCTTGTTGGTCGAAAGGCTTTCGATTTCTTGAGCAAGGATCTGGGCCCTTTCGGCATGATGAACGCCTGCCTTCAACTCTTCATCATGTGCCTTTTGGTTGGGTGGTAGAAGAGATTCTTTAAGCCTTTTTTCCTGAGAAATATTCTTTTGAAGAAGGGCTATCTGCTTTTCCCACTTTGAAATTTTTTCATCACAATCAGCATTTTGTTTAGTGTAAGTTTTAGAGAGTTGGTTCAACTCCATGATTTTGTTGTTCGAAACAGTTGCAGCGTCCAATTCGGCAAGATGGGTATCTGTCTTCTCAGATATTTTCCTTGTAAAAACTTGAAGCCGGTTTAGGTCAGCAGTAACCAAATCAACCCGGGAAGTTACATCCATGACGAAACTGCTCACTTCTGCAGGCGATTCCAAGACATTCACCTGCTTCAAGAGTTTCTTTAGGTCGAAAATGGAAGTTGTATGGTCTTCAAGCACTTCGGACAAGTCCACGTCAAGAATTTTCGTCTTGATCTCAGCTAGTATGGCGTCGAGAGTAGTTGCACTGGAAGTGGCCCCCGAGGCAGATGAAGTACTTTGAGAAGAGTCCTGAAAATTGTAGCGGGTACTGAGTACAACTTGCAAATACTCCAAAGGTCCTTGCAACTTAAGATTCTCGATCTCCTCACGAGTAAGGATAGTCGAGCTAGTTGATATGGAACCTCCCTTTGGGGGATCATCATTAGGTTGGCTTCCTTGTCCTTTGGTTAGCTCTACCATTGGCTATTTCGATTGGTTGTTGCCATCAATGTTTCCTTCTTTCTTATCATCCTCAGGGGTGACATTGGGTTCACCTTCGTCAACAACATTTGATTGAGGAGGAGGACAAGGAGAAGAATCATTGTCAGAATGTTGGGAGGCTTCAGGAGAATGATCATCCATTATGATTGCTTCTTTCAACAAGTTCTTTAGAGAAAGAGGTATCGGACTAACGGATTATTGATTGGGTTCATGAGGTTTCGTAGGAGTGTCTTATTTTGTTTGTTGTTTTGCATTCTCTTCTGTCGAAGGATCTTCAGATATGTTTTCCTACAAACAAAAAGCATTTCAACTGTCAGGAAAAGAAATGTAATAAGAAGAAAATATTCATGGTCGAAAGTTTACCTGAGCAAACTGGGAATGGAGACTAGAGTTTCCACTCTCTGCATCTTTCACTTGAACATCTTTGAGTGGACTACTGGGGGGAGTGAACTTTAGTGTCTTTACTTTGGGTTTTGGAAGAGGGGCTTTCGTAACTTTCTTCTTTTTTATGGGTTGATTAGGTTTTGGTGACTCATCGCCTGATTCTTCACTAGAGACCTTCTCTTCTTGCTTTCTCTTTGGAGTAGGAGGTGGTTTTCGACCAGCCTGTAGGTTTGGACAAATCATGTAAGTTATAAGGAACTAGAAGGAAACCATTAGTCCAAGAAAAGAAGTTATACTCTTGTCACAATCTTCTTGGTGATAGTAGGGTGATCTTCATCCATAGCGTCAGAAGTGTTTTCGACAACATCCTTCTTGGGGGTCATCCTCTTAACTGAGAAAACAAAAATGAAGTCAGATATAAGTGAAAAGCATACAAGTTAATAAATGTCGAAATACGTAAAGACCTTCAAGAATTGGAGTTTCCACATGAACGTGTTTTATTCCAATATGAAGGTGTCCTCTATAGTCATCCGGAGTATACTTAGTCGGAACCACACGTTCAACATGTTTTTTAGATTGTTGGAGAAGAATTTTCAAAGAATCCCCACAGACAAACCAATCTAGAAATGGAGGGCTCAACGCCACGCCAAAATCAGCAGAAGGTAGAGGGGGAAATTTTGGTGGATAAAGGTTGAAGGCTACCTCATATTTTAGTTCTCGTCGAACATATGAAGGCAGTTTCAACTTATCCATTTTTTCTGTGAATTTGTGTTTCAAAGTCATTGTCGCTTCGTTGATGGTTCGACTAAGTTCGTCTGGCCTATATATGGTTTCAAAGTAATTTTGAAACTTTTGTATCTCTTTGATATGTTGTGCTTTACCTTTCTTCGTTTTTTCCTGCACAAGAGCAAAGGCATTGGTCAGCAGAGTTGTGAATGTTTACACGTTATAGAACTTGTAAAGATAGTACTCTTTCCACCAAGTGTCGAATTCAAGGGTGCACAAGAAAGAAGGTCGAAAGATCGTTGGATGAATTTCCAGGGAATCGTCAGCTAGTTGTCTTATGAGTTCTTGACTCTCTTCTTCAGTGTGTAGGGAGTTGTACCAAATGATGGAGCTTTTCTTGGGATAAATGGGCTTTGGTTTCAGCTGAACCAACCCAAATTGCCTAGAAACTAAGTTAGACTGATACGCAAGGAGGGAAATCTTGGTCTTAGTCGAATTTTGGTGAGAAGCAAGGAGTTTGTGTGTCAGGAAGGATTCCCAAATGTCAAGGAATTGATTTTCATCCTCTTGCATTTCCAAGGGTGGTTGTTTAGTGAACCATTCGGGGCCAACATTCCTGTTGCCGAAAGAGGCCATAGGAGGAGTGAAATTGTACCTCTTGGAAAACATCAAGACGAAACTGGTGAAGGAGTGACAAAGGCTAAGTCCCTCATCAAACGGAGTCAGTTGCATTAAACGAGGCCATTCGACAAACCTGTCCTTCACATTCTCTTCATCAACATTGGCTTTGATGGGGAGAGAGGCTTCGAAAGTGGCGTTAAGCCATAACTGCAGGAGCCAGATTGGCCCTGATACACTCAAATTTCCCTTGTCTTTCACTGTCTTCAAGAAACCGACGCTATCACTCAAGGATTTGTAGAGACTTACCAATATCATTTCACTTAAATGCAGCTTCGTACCATGGTGAAGTTGATTGGCTAAAGTGATAAAACATTTAGCTACTTGGAACAATCAAGAGCAAAAAACAAATCTCGACAACCATAAGGTCAAGAAGGCTATGTGTTCCTTGTCAGAGACAATTTTAGTTTTCTTATCGTGATATTATTCTATGAACCCTTAGTAGGAGGCTTTATTGGTGTCAACACCTATGGTATCTTGATTCAAGGTATTTGGGTCGAAAGCCACCCCTAATGGACTTAGTCCAGCGATAGCAGCTATGTCAAATAAGGTAGGGGTGATCATTTAACATGGAAGGTGAAAAGTGTTGTAAGTGTTATCCCAGAAGTAAAAGGATAACATCAACATATTTGGGCAAATGTTAAGACCTACTTTCGACATTTGGATTAAGTCGAAAATACCTAATTCTTTCCATAATGGGGCTTTAACCTTTTCGACTTTGTTCACCCAAGCAAGGTATTCAGAGATATCTTTCAACTTGGGACAAGCCCTAAATATCCTAGCGTTTTATAAGTATCCTAGGTTTATGGTTGCTTCGTCACTAGGTTCTACGTCTTTAGGTTCTTCGAAGGAAATTTTTGGTTTGGCCTTAGCACCTATGGGTTTGAGACATTGATAAGAGGGGAAATATTATTTTAACTTATCTAAGTTTGTGTTTGGGCTAAGCAAAGGACCTAACATTGCATGGCATGTGCCAGAAACAAGGATATGAATCAATACCCGAGACCTGTAGATATTGGCCTTCTCCTTCTCATTAGGAGGTTCTGGAATGTATAGTTGATTCCCCACCATGTCTGGTCCGGTCAATCGATGAGCATAAGAGAGAGGCGTTGAGTTTTCTGAGAATTTTAGAAAGGAATGGGTTTTCTACTCTAAAAGGTGATGAAGAAGATGACTGTCTAAAAGTTTTGAAGCTAGTGACTCAATGGTATTTATAAGGAAGAAGTGAGGATTGAAATGGTTAAAATTTCTATTTCGTGGACCACGTGGAAGAAAAGTTAGTGGGAGCAGTTTTAAAAAGGAAAAACTAATCATCCCCTAGTTTTTAGGAAATGATGTGCTAATGTGTGGACGTGGGTTGAGATGTGATGTTTCTGATCTTTTGTAATAATCAATTTGTTGGGATTTACAAAATTTATTCTTTGAAATGATAAAGCAATAAAGACCATGAATTGTCGAAAATACTTATTTCACAGCAAATGATTTTTTCTCCAAAAATGGATCGGAAAACTCTTTGCCAGGGGGCAATTTGTAGACTGTGATTTTCGAAGATACCTGTATAAAAAGGAAAATGTTGAGGAAAGGGAGATTTTGATGCGATCAACGAGAAATCACGTTTTTACATCTTTGACAAAGGAGAATAAAGGCTTATGTTTCAATAACATGACATGATCTTCAATCGAAGGAGTTTGTTTGTGATAGTTTCGACGGACGTTGAATAAAAGACATCAATTCAAATTGAAAGAAGAAATTCAAAGTGTAAAGTTGCAACGTTTGGCAAAAGGACGCGTGGAAGCATCCAGAGGAACGAAGGCATGCCGAAAGGCCAAGTGTCAAATTATTATAATTTTCCCATTAGTGGCAGTTAGTTTGGTTTTCTATATATATAGGATAATTGTTGTTAGTTGAGTGTGTAAAAATATTGTACAAATTCCTATTGAACTCAAAGTACCCGTGTGAGAGAAAAGAGTGTGATTCTGGAAAATGTACGTGTGAAAAACACCATCGTTACTTTCTTTAAGTTCTAATAAATTCTAAGTTTATTTAATTCTCTTACCATTTCATAGTTTTTAGTTAATTTATAAGTCTTTCCTTTTCGACGCATTAAATTATTTGTCTTCAATTACTTTAAAACATTCCCAGAAGTTACTTCTTTAAATTATGTCAAGTTTATTCTACTCTTATTTTTAGTCTTGTGAATCATACAAACGTACTCAAACAGTTGAATGAAAGTGAAATTATTAAGAATGACACAACCAATACATTCGACCAGATAAAACATGCACTTATGTCCTAGGATTTGTATGGTTGATCTTGTAAGTTAACAAATTTAAAACATTGAATTAGAAACCAGCGGTTGTTCTTCGGAAAACACCAGCGAACAGTAGGCGCTGATGAAAATTTAGTAGATCCTTTGACGAAAGGATTAGAAAGAGAGAAATTTTATAATACACCTAACAAGATGGGAGAATACACATAGAAAAATGAATGGCTCATGATGGTAACCAACCTAATATATTGGATATCCCAAGAAATAAGTATAATGGATAATAACAAGTTGTGAGTAATATGAGATGATCATGCTGGTAGAAATAAGAAAAACATGAATCCTTAAGCAATAAGATGATGAGATAATAGGAACTCTTAATGAGATCTATACATTATATGAAGAGTATCAAGCTTCAGGGATTACTCTTGATAAACTCATATGTGTGATTGTGGAACTTAGATCGTTTCCAATGAAATTTCAAAGCAAAATTCCTAGAGCCTTCAATAAATTGGGATAGATGTGTAGAGATATTAAAGCACATATACTTATTAGATATTAAGAAAATGATGTGTGCAAGTTTGATGCATGATATAGAGTTCAATACAATTATGTCACTCTTGTTGAATCAGAATATTGCTTACGACGTAAAGCTTCAAGTCATATGCGCCTATGTTTACGCATAATCTTAAAAATGTTTAATGTTACTTCTCAATATGGAGATTAATTCCTTAAATTCCATATTTTTAGAAAAAATAAGGGTGTTTGTGTGTTTGTTGAAAAATTTCTTAGTCCTACATTGCTTAGTTAAGATTCCTTGACTAACTTACTTTATTATATAAGAAATAAATATGTTTCATTCTAAAATACACCAAAAATTTCTTTTGAGTTTTCATTCCTCACTCTTTATACTCTGCGTTTTTTAAATTGTCAAATCGTCAACTTCTCTCTCTTTCTTTCTACTCGTTGAATTAAGAATCAAGTGTTGTTTTTTGGATTCTATTTGAAAATTTATTTAAATTTCTCTTCCTTTGAGAAATTATTGAGTGTTTAAATGACCATTATTAAAATTTCTTTGGAGAATGATTTTATGACTGATATTTAAACTAGATATTTCAAATGATATTGATACCATATTGGAATTATCTATGTACCATCATAGAGTGTAATTCTAGATCGATTATCTATTGTGCCAGTTGTTGTCGTACAATATAGAACTAGGTTGTTTTATTTTAGAGACGACGTGATTGATTGATTGCTTTGCATAACTTTAAGAAGCGTCACTGACCCGTTGTCGCACACGGGTCAAAACACAAGCTTATAAGGGTACTATATGGAAGCGAAGTCATATTGCTAAGAATCCTGATTATTTTAACCAATTGATTGAAACAATGGATGATTTTAGGTTTTCGATTAAGAGTATGATTAATAGAATTTGATTACGAATAGAATTAACCAATTAATCTACTGATTTAGTTTCCGACTTATCATCAATTAATATTATTCCAATGCGATAAGTGAATTATATTCCCTTTTTTATTACAACATCAATAACAAGCACAATTGAAACTATATGATTTATGTTCCTATTTTCTGAATTAAGCATACGGTTAAAAATACTACGAAATAACGAAAAAGCTATGATATCGCAATTATGCTAAGGAATATACATCAATCAAAATAAATCAATTATATTCTATAAGAAATAGAATTAAGAAAATGACATTCATAGACAGAAATTGAAAATGAAGTGAAATTGTATTGTGTAAACACCCCAAATTTGCCCTCACCCATTCACACCATGGCTTGTGATCATCTCATATGCATAAACACAATCATAGCATCTCATACTTCATTTTTTGATTCACTGGATAGTTTCTAAGTCATCTGCATCTAGGGTTTGTGATCTGAACAATCCAGGAGCTTCTTGAGCCTCTCCAAAGGCCACCAATCACTTCAAAGGGGTCTACATGTGTTCAAGCATCATAGTACATCCTCTCAAAGCCAAAAATGCAAAAGAATCACAAGAACTAGGGTTTGAGTGGATGCAGAGCCAGGTTTGACTGCATAGTTGACCTAAAATTAGGGTTTTGGTTTCAGAGGCCATAACTCCAAATTTTTGGTCATTATTGTTTCCATTGGTCTCTATAGGGTATAGAGAGTATGCATATCAATTTTCATGAAGAAATTCCATGGGGAAGTCATCTGGTCAAGGGTTGACTTTCTGGACAAGTCAGTGTAAAATCAGGGCATCTGAGGCCCCCAATGACCCAACCAATGGGTGATCTTCATCATTTTGAGTGTATATGATCTTTATTTGATCATGGAAGAAGGTTGAAGTTCATAAAAATCAAGAATTTGGAGTTTTTGCAAATGTTGACTTTTTGGGCATAGTTGACTTTTCAAGAATGCTTCATTTTAGGTCATTTTTCAAGCCTTGATTCTTGATCCAAAAATGCTTCAAATGGAAAAACTTTGGTCATGAAAGTTGTAGATTACATCTTTCCCTTTTCAAAAAGTACAATAACATGATCAAATTCTTCTTGGATCAAAAGTTATGGTGTGACAAAGTTGGCAAAAATCATTGATTTTCAAGATGTGCACCAAATGAGAATTTTGCAAAACCATGAACCAATGCCTTTTGTAACCTCTAGTTCATTTCAAACCATGACACAAAAATTCTATAAGTCATAAAAGTCAGAATTGAACCAAGAATGCCCATGGTTTATGGTTTGTTGGACAAGGAAATCACATGTGAACCAAAGTTGCAACAACTTGCAAAAGCACTCATCACACTTCCTACAACTTGCAACCTTGGAATGCTGACTTTGGCTAGCTTTTCTCCTCACCCTTGCTGCGCAGCCCATGCCTTGTACTAGCCTAGATCATGAGCCATACTTCTCTTACACAAAAGGAGGACTTTGAGCAAAAGCAAACTTACCAATCACTATAGGCCAGGTCACATCATCTGACCTATAGGATTAAAATACAATATCCCTTGGCAAGCCAAAGATATGAAGAAGCAAGGCTGAAACCTCATACACCATCACATTCACAAAACACACCCAAGCTGCATTTTGCTTCGAAACTCTCTGCCTAACACACAAACATCCAAACCATTTCCACACTTCAACTCACCATACTTCATAGACCTCAAACCACCAAGAGCCAGGCCTGAAACAAGCAAGAACACCCCATTGTCATTTCTCACCTCAACTTGCAGTTTCATTCGAAACTCTCTCCATAGCTCACAAACATCCAAACAAACACCACAGACCTTCTCCACTCACCATCTGGATCACATGGAACCACTCACACTGGCCTGAAGTTGCCTGCATCACCATGGCCATTTTAAACTGAGTTGAAGCAGAAGCTGTCTAAACTCATCAACCAGCCAGCATAAATTGTGCCAAAGCATTCAAACATCATTAAGAGGTCCTAAGGAGTGGATTGCACAAGGAGAAGTGGCCAGAAAGTCATCAGAGTGAAAGCTTCGAATCTCAGGTAGCTCAAGAAATATTTTTCCAGAAATCATTTCTTTTGTTCTAAACTTGTTCTTTGTGTCTTCCTGATCATGAATATGCTTTTAGTTTTTGAAATGGTGATGAAATGAACATTTAATTGATCTCTGAAACTTGCGTGCCCTAAAATTTGTTTGTTTCGATTCATGCTTCTGGGGAAGAATAAATTTGTTTTGACTTAGGGTTTTGATTCGTGAGTGGCTGGGGATCATTTCCCAATTCTTAGATTTCATTTTAGTTAGGTTTTTAGGGTTTTGGGGATTTTCAGGGGAGATGCTGGCCGGAGAAGACGACCGGAAGTCTTCTCCGGCCACCTGAAAGTCATTTGTGCCCTAATCACGTAATTAATTCCCATTTGAATTTGGACCGTTGGATGCGTTGAAAGCGTTGACCTCCCGCGTGTGTGTGTGGTCCAGATCTGTTTGATTAGCCCTAATCCACGTGTTTAAGTTTAATTAATCATAATTTAATTAATTAACCCAGAAGCAACATGGACCCTTGGATCTGGCGCGTGGTCAATCCATTTAAACTCAGACTCAATCTCATCCCTCCATTCTGTTGACTTTCCTTTATTTTCATTTATTTTCATATTTTTCTCATTTGTTTTGTTCAATTTATTAAAAATAGTTAAAAATTCCTAAAAATTATGAAACTTTTTCTCATAAGTTTTATTAATTTTTATGACACAAAAAATATTTTTATTTTATTTTTTATCATTAAAAAGTATTTTTAAATATTTAAAAGATTATTTTTAATTGATTAATGGAAATTAATTTATTAAAAATACTTTTAAGTATTTAAAAATCACCAAAAAATTCATGAAATGTTCTAAGACATTTAGAAACATTGTCCAACCTTCAAACCAAATTTATTTTTTGATCTTGATGCATTTTAAGAATTTTTCATTGAATTAAATCATTTTTTGTGCATTATTTTGATCATAAGTTCAAAAAATCATTTCTGCCTATCCATGAAGAGTTGGACATTGATTCTTTTGGCATTGCATTGTGTTTAGCATTTAGTTTCTAGGGTTAAATGGCCATGATTTGATCCCTCATTTTTAATTTTTTTGGTATTTCTTTTGTTTAGGAACCCTAAAAACCCTAATAACTTAGAAAAATCATAACTTGAGATTGGTTAAGAGTTGGAGCCTCCCCTTTGGACCTTGGTTTAGTATAAGATTAGGGTTTCTTTGTGTGGCATTTTCCATTTTTTATCTTAGGGTTTGTTTCTGTTTTTGGTTTTTGTTTGTTGTTTGATCCATGAACCCTAATTTGGGCTTCCATTTGCATCCTTCTTGCATTCTCTTGCATAACATGACTTGCCATGACATTTCAAGTATCCATGTGATTCATTTGACATCTTAAGACATGTGGAAAGCATTTTTGATCATTGCATCTTGCATTTGCCATGTTGTATGCTTTGTATGCTTCCTAACTTTCCATGTGTATCCATGTTTCTAAGCTTGCACCAATTGCATTCATGATCTTGTATGAACATCTCCATGCCTTGCCCCATGTTTATAGTACTCTATAGCATCATAATCATCATCAACATGCTTCTGGTTTTGTTTAGCATCATGCCATTTCATCCCATTTTGCATTGCATTGCATTGCTTTCTAACATTTCAGGTGGTAAGTAAACTTGAGAGGTAAATTTGCCTTCATTTCTCATAACCTTTCTTTTCATCTCTCTTGCATCCATTGCTGCATTTATGTATGTGCTTGAGATTGAGCTTGCTCATTCTTGTTCCTCCCACTTTCTTTCTTCAAGTGACTTGACTTCTTGAATGAAGCAAGTTGCTTTGCTTCTCTTGATCTTGTTCATCTGCTTCCTGGTGGCTCCTCTGAAGATTGTTCTTGAAAACCTCACAAACCTTAGGAACAACCAAGCATGACAATGATTAGGGTTTTGATTAGTCTCCCCTCTTAGTTTTACCTTTGTGTCTCTTTGAGTCTTCTCTTCTCATCTCATAATCAGGGACTAAACCCTAAAGGCTTTAAGGCTTTGTGATTAAGCTTATGCCTGCATCCTTCTCTTAGGATGGAGTGTATAACTTTAATCCTAAGTGTTAAACCCTTAATGTGTTTAACTCCTTTAATCAATCCATCTAATAATCATCAAGACATCACACTTGTAACTTGGGCCTTGCATTAGGGTTCTAATTCTTCCTTAATTGGTTAAGAAGGACTAACCCTAGTGTTAATGGACAAGTCCCCCTCAAGTTGTATTACAAACCATAAAACTCACTTCATCATCATATCATTAAATAAAATCCACTTAATCAAAGGCTTGTTTTGTCATGAGTTTAATTCCTAATCATGGATTAAGTTGAGGAGCCTTCCTCAGCTTAAACATTCTCATCTATTATCCTTCTATTAGGATGGTGTAATGGGTCTGTTTAATCCTTGATTATGGCTTAATCTCATTACTCAACACTAAACAAAAACACCAAAAACATCTAAATAATCACAAATAGGTTAATGATCTTAACCCTACACCAAAGGTGATTAAGTGTGAGAATCTGACTTCACACTTAAGGTATTCTCATTACCCCTAATCAGAGGGAAGATGTGATGAGTTTACCAAATCCATTGGTTTAGGCTTAAGCTCATTAACTTATGACAAATTCAAAAGCAATAAAAGACTGAAAACACAAAACAAACAATAATCGTCTCCTTCGGGATTCTTTTCTCATCTCACTCACTCACAATCGAGAACTTGCTTCGTCTGTCTAATGCAAGACAGTTCGCACCTGAGCCAGACAGGTCATACACTTGAGCATAGACAAGCAAGCAGTTCACAAGTCAATTCATCTTTCAGTCTCTTTGGGTCGAACTACGGTGTTCTGACTTCCTCATTGCACGAGAGGATACGTAGGCATAACTTAACGGTTATCGAACAAAAGTCTCTGTATATTCCCCCTCCTTCCAGCATTATTTTCTTTAGCCTCATGATCTTGAGCATCTCATTCTTGTTCTTACACTGACACTGTACATTTATACACTTCACACTTCTTTTACACTGACACCTGTACATTCTTTTCCAGCTCTTTATACACAGATTGCACTGACACTACCCCTTTGAAACACAAATCTTTCAAGCGTGGATCCCGTCGAGTACGGCGGACAATCTGGGTGCTAATACCTTCCCAGGTTGTAACCAACCCCCTTTCTCAGTCTCTCTGGTTCGCAAACCGTCTTATCCATCTTTTTCTAGGTCTATGCAGCATTACCTTTCCCCCGGGATAAAAATGCCTAGCTGGCGACTCTATTCATTTCCAGTGAGTTCACGGCTGTGTGTTCTCACTGTTCCCTTTCGCCGACCGTTCGCGTCTGTACCTTTATTTGACCCCGTTTCATTTATCGGGAGCGACATATTGGAAATTATAATAACCTTAAAGTTGTGGAATCTTAAATACTGCAGATCAACCTTTGAAAATTAGCTATCCATGGGAATTGTAGTCGTCTAATTTTATTTTGTGAAAATTTAATGGAATAAAACAAATATAGGAATTTACTTAAATAATAAAAGGGGAATCGAGCTGTAATAGCATCCGACACGAAAAAAACAAAAATTGGCCCAACACTAGTTATTTTATTACGTTTGGAGATAAAACGAATTATTTGACCCTTTTGCACTCCGAATTAGCTTTTGAGTTTAAAGAGAAATTTGTAGCTTACCCTCTCGTATTTGTAACGTATATTAGAATGCGTCGAATCGTAACACGTTTCTCAAGTTATAACATACACAAAAAGAAGATGTCAAAGTACTACTTATTCGGAAAATGATTAATCAAATTAAATTAAAAGTAGATATAAGCTAAGCTTAGGAAACACACTAATAGCAATAAAATAAAATCAATAATTCATAAAAAAATCTTAACACTAGGTAAAATGTGGTATATTAAAATACACTTATCAAATTCCCCCACATTTAAACCATTGCACTCCAAGCAAAATTCTAAAGTTAAAATACAAAAACAAAGTAAAAACAAGAAAAGGAAGAACAAAATAGAGCATGTAATTTCAAATACTTATAGGATCACATATGGAGTAATTGAAATTCTCATTCTAAGCTTCAAATAATATGGTGTTAGTGAGTAACCTTTTGTGACAATCAAAGCAAGTCAAAAGACAGTTTACCAAAGAGTACATCATAAGCAGCAAGATCCTCACAAGACAAAGTTCTCTCAACTCTCAAGTATTTATGATACTATCTACACTTAAAGCACATCAGGAAAATTATCAATACCTTAAACTTGAAAAGATTCTAACATCCACACTTACATGCACAGAAAGTCAAAAGGACTTTATTCGGGTTGTAATGTGGCAAAGGTAATGGTAGGATAAATTTTAAGGGATACTAGGAATAACTTTAAAGGCGCAAAAGAGAATTGAAGGAAACTTTGATAGTTGAACTAAACAATAATTTATTCACTTTTCAGCAACTTCTTTGGAACCATTTTCTCTTCTCTTTACTTTTTATTTTTCACATTTTTTCTAAAAGGAATATGATAAGAACGTGAATTATCTTCCTTCTTCCTTTTCTTTTTCTATATTTTTTCTACCAACTTTTGAAATATCACAACTATGTTAATTCAACGCCACAGAACTTCAAACAAGACTATTTCAACCCTTTAAATAGGGTAATAACATTGTTTTTCATTTTTATGACTGTAATGAGTTTCAAACAAATAATGTGATAAATAGGCTCAAGGAAGTTTCAAACAAGAGATGGTATTTTTAAGGTTTACTTTTTAGTTACGTGGCTAAATATAAAACATACATAGCTTACCTTTATCATATCAGTATGCACAAGTAAACAAATAGTTTCAAAACGAGTAAGATCAAGCTCTAGAGGCTAATAGACATGAGTGAAATCACACAAGAAAGAGATAAATTTTTGAATATGATCCATTATTAGGCTCAAAATCTCAAAAAAAGAATTGATCAACTACAAATTAAATGATGAAAAATTTCAAATTTAGTACTACTTATCATACTAAGAATGCACAACAAATCACTCACATCACATGCACCACGAATCTTTAATAAGGAGAACAAGAAAATTACTCACACGTGCAAAACAAAAACCAAAAAATGAGCATGCATTATTGTTATTATTATTATTATTATTTATATTATTATTAATATTATTATTATTATTATTATTATTATTATTATTATTATTATATTTTAAAGAAGAAACAAGTAAATGACAAATAAGAAAACACATATGTAAATTACTCTCTCTGCCACACTTAAGGCACACATTGTCCTCAATGAAAGAACATAAGTATAATATATTAGAGAGAGAGAGATGATCGTATAAGCAACATTTCTCAGAGAATGCTCTTCTACAATCTCTTCTTCTAACGTGTGACTCTCATGGAGTAGTTTCGGGTAATGTCCATTGACCTTGAAATTTTTATTAGAGCCTTCTCCCTTTATTGCAGGATCAAATAAATATCTTCGATATGTAAAAGTTTCGAATGGGAACGTGAAAGTGATTTCATTTTTTACAACATCAAAGATTGAAGGGTTAAGGGGCTACCTCAATGTTTTTTTCTCAAGCTTCAAGTATGATCATATGCATACACATGAACTGCCACTACTACAAAATAGACATTTCGTAACAGTGATTTTTACAATGGTCTTCCAATTAACCGTGTTAGTAGTACTTTTTTGGGCATTTTTTTTGTATTTACTAAAGGACATTTTATAAAGATCATGGGTACCAACCATAATGAAATGCACCTAGAGTGAAATGGTTTGAATCCCAACATCAATAATTTTCCATTTATTGTGACATAATGGGCTTGACTTTGTATATCACCATGGTTTTTAAAATTATTTGGGGTGTAAGTTATAATCATTTCATCACAGTTTGTATTGTCCACCATGGTGAAAGGTGTTACTTATTTCGATTCAGTATATTACAACTGTCTCTCTTAAACCAAAACCCTAAAAGCTATTTCACTTATCTCTCTCAAAACAAACCCCTAACATCTCTGTCACTCTTCTCTCTTATATGGAAAACCCCAAATTTATGAAGCCAACTCGTCTTCTTAGAAGGATACCTTTGTTGCATCAAATCTTAACAAATGACTAATTTACAAGTTTGTCTCCACTATAGTTTATGTTTCAATTTTTGTTTATGTATTATTGTTAATGATTCAATAGCCTGTTTCATAATGTTTAAACTTTCTACTTGTTTTAAATTGTGGGCAGGGATGCTTGTTTCAATAATGAGGACGAAGTTAAAGTGAATATTTCAAACTTGTGTGAAAGACGCAGAATGACATTCAGTCAAAATAGGCAAAAGTTTGCAGCTGTAACTTCATCTTCATCCTTCTTTCATCGTGGACACCATTATGGGGCATGTACGTTTCTGAAACATTCTATTATGTTGTTTAGGGTTTGTTGTTGATGAATGCTTTTGATGAATGTTTTTGTTAATGTTTGTTTAAAAGATGTGTTTATTATATTTAATGTGGTTTGAGTGTTTTTCCAATCCCTAACTGAATATATAACTTTTCAGTTTGCATTAGAAAATTATAATATAATAGATAGAGTTATATTGAAAACAAGTACACATTCAATTCATGACAAGAATTCTTCACTCAGTTATATGTATGTTATTCTTTAACTGTTAGAACTTTATTTAATGATTGAAGTTATTCAGGTGTCCCTCTCTGAACCTATAATTTTGTTTGAAAAGTAAATAATATTTTACAAAATTAACTAGAGGTAAAAGAAGGGGCGTTTGAAAAACAAGGATCGTTAAATAAAGTTCTAATTGTTAAAGAGACAAATATGGATAAGGAGTTGAAGAACTCTTGTCAAGCATTGAACATGAACTTGATCTTCTAATATAACTTAATTTCTCATTTTATAATGTTTTATATCAGATTGAAAGATTATATGTTTAGTGAGCATTGGAAAATTAAACATTCCACATATTTTATAATAAACTCATTGTATATATCACAACGATTGTTTATACAAACCGTTATTAAATGATATGCATTAAAGAATATCACAACGGTTGTTTACGGTAACTATTGTACTAGGTAGCGTACTACATATCTTATAATCATGGTCGCATGACCGTGGTCGAAAGAATCAATCATATAATCACACCTTACCTCACAAAGGTTGGTCAGCATGGTGGTATCCCTTTTTTAATCGTTGTGATAGGTTTTTTACGTAGTAGTGCGCATAATATCAGGAATATTAGTCAATATATGTTTACTTTCCTTCTTATGTTCCTACAATGAATGTAATAACTTTGGTTCATGTTGATATTGAAGTTTAGATGAAATTATTAAAACCAAATTTTGATTAAATTCTAAAATAGAGGTTATGGCTTAAGCTCTAAAGTAGGTGGTTGCGCAATTTCGATAAGGAACATAAATCTATCGAAATAAATCAAGTATATTCTATTACAAATCGAATTAATAATACGAGATTCATAGACAAAAATTGAAATGGAAGTGAAATTGCATTGAAAACTATAATAACCTCAAAGTTGTGGAATTCAAATACAACAAATTGACCTTTGGAAATTAACTATCCATTGGAATTGTAGCCGGCTAATTTTATTTTGAGAAAACTGAATGAATGAAATCAAGGTTGTGAATCTAATTAAATAATAAAAGGAGAATCAAACCCTAATAGGCTGGAACATATAGTTGGTTAGGAACGAGATTATTTTTTGTAACACGTATTGGAACATTTTATAATTATTTCGAAGGTTAAGATATCTATTTGGAAGTGGTCTATGATGGGGAAATTACTCATCTCAACTTCAACTTATAAGATTTTGACAAGAATCCATTTTTCTTGTCTTAGGTGCAATTTGGTTTATAATATCCTTTTGTTTCAGCGAGTTTGATCCCTTCTTTCTTTTTTGTGATCAGGTGAAGTACTATTTATACTCAATTGATTATGTAGCACTTGTTTAAATTTTTTTTATCTAAAATGAAAAGATACAAACTACAAGAGTAAGAACACTTGATAGCATTCAAATATACAAGATACCAAGTACAAATTCCCTAAAACAATATACAAGATACCAAGTACAAATTCAGAAGTAGAGAAAAAATTATATGTCAATTCTACCTGTCTAGCACAATATGGGAACGTCTTATTCTTACGCCCCCACAATGACCTCACCTTATGTCAATTTCCATTTATCATCTCGTACAAAACAGGATCTTCAAAATACATTGTTTTGTCATTAACAAAAATGGGGAGATTGTGAGAACAAGATTTGTTTCTGCTCAATATCTTTATGTTTTGATAATAACAACAAAGTTTTTAAGTGAAGGAAATTTTGATACTCTAACGTTTGTTATTGTGTAAGAATGACAAACAGGTTCTGACTCTAAGGGAGTTCTTGCAAACTAAAGGTTCTGATAACATAGTATCTGTTTATGTGCAAATTTGAAGCAAGTCTGCTCAAGTGCCAACTCATCAAAAAGATCTTGAGAAAACTGATGTTGTTGTTACAACATTTTCTAGGACGCTGACTCTGAATGAGTAAGACTTTGATACAATAATATTCTGAAGACCAAGTGTCGAAGTCTCTGAAGACTTGAGGTTCTGAAGAAAGAATGATCTAAAGACCAAGTGCGGAAAGACTCAGAAGACTTGAAGTTCCGATGAATAAAAGTTCTGAAGACCAGGTGCTGATGTTCTAAAGACTGAAGACCTGCGATTCTGAAGAAACCACCATTCTTATCTCAACTCATGCTTTAATAATATTATCAACTACAAGCCTCTAAAGTTATGGAGATAAGAATCAAAATCAAGAGACATCCTTTTATCAACACATGCTTCAATACATCTCTCAACCAGAAGCCTCTGACATTTTGATAAATAAGATCATGTGTTACTCTTTTCTCTGCCTATGCTTCAAACATTTATCAACCTGAAGCCTCTAAAGTTATGAAGAAAAGAAGTAATGGTCAAGAAAGTTAATTCATCTTAGCTCATGCTTTACACATTTATATACCAGAAGCCACTAAAGATCAGAAGATAAGAAATAACGGATAAGATGGAATAGTACGATAGTACAAAGACACTTTGTTCCACTACCAATTCCACTGCTCCATTATCCTAATTTAGTAGTACAAGAAGGACGATTATGTGTATTATTTTTCACCCTCAGTAGCGACATTCCTTTGGCCTGCTATGACGCAACAAATATATTTCTCAAGCGCCTATATAAGGAGTGAAGAAGCAAAGCGACGGAAATTGTAATATCTTTATACAATACTACAAAGCTCAAACGTGCAAAAAATTATTTGTAGTATCAAGCTCCAAAAGCTCTTAATTTGTTTTTACACCTGCTTATTTTAGAAGCACTTATTTGTAAACAAACCTTGTAGCAAACTGTGTTTGCATTTCCTAAAGGACCTAGTGTAGGATATGAGCTTTAAGAAAATGAAGGCTGCAGGTCTTAGTGGTTGTTAGTCACAGAGTTGTTGTGTAGTTGTAATTTGTTGTGATTATAGTGGATTAAGTCCTTGTTGAAGAAAAAATCACCACGGTAGGGTGGACTGGAGGTAGCTTGTGGTTGACAAGTGAACCAGGATAAATTCTTGTGTTCTTTATTTTGTTCGTTATTATTTTATTTGTTTGTGTTTGTTCTTCTAGCGATTATTTTTCAAAACACCATTCACCCCCCCCCCCTTTGAGTGTTTTTCACACCTTCATAAAAATCTCATTAGAAATATCTCCCTGTAAAGTAACTTCAATTTCGGTATAAATTGAACATAAGTGAGTATCAATACAAATATCAAAAGTATAAGTGTCATCAAAATCAGACAAAGAAGGGAAATCTGCAAATAGTGAATTTAGTGCAGTAATTTCTCTTAAAGTTTTATTTTGATCAGCCATGATATGATTATAAAATCGACCCATAATAAAATAAAATCACTATCAAATATGACTAGTAAAATAAATAATAAAATTAAAATCACAATCAAATCATTATCAAATCAACACAAAATTAAACAAAATCAGAAAGCACTACAATACAACAAATATGAAAATGGTTACCAAAACCCAATTGAGAATAAAACAGAAAAATAGGAAAGCGATTAAAATAAAATTTAAAAATTATTAAAGTATGAATAAAATAAAATAAATAATCTAAAGGTTTTTTTTTAAAAAAAATTTTAAAAAAGATATAAAATCAAATAGAATAGAAAAAAACAATACTGTTGATTTTTTTCTTCTGATTTTCTGGAAAAAAATCGGAGCAATTCAAAATAATAGCATACAAATTCATCTAATAGGTTGTGATTCTTACCACTATACTGCAACCCTAAAAACCAACAAAAAAAATTGCTAACAAGATTCTAAACTAGAATTTTATAATTGGCTAAAATCAATAGAGTCCCCGACAACGACGTCAATTTTATTTGTTGTCAGACACGAGTCAAAAATTAGCTTAATAGAGTAGTATATGGAAGTGACGCTTAAGTTATATCACAAAGACTCTAGATTATTTTAACCAACCAATTGAAACAATGGGAGGTTTTAGATTTTCAATTAAGAGTATGATTAATAGAATTTGATTTAAAATAAAATTAGCGAGTTGATGTACTGATTCGGTTTTCAACTTATCATCGATTAATATAATTTCAATGCTTTAAGAGGATTGTATTTCCTTTTAATTTACAACATCAATAACAAGCGCAATTTAAACTATATGATTTACCTTCCTATTTGCCGAATTAAACATACAGTTTAAAATAGTGCAGGAACAACGAAAAAGCTACACTATCACAATTACGGTAAGGAACATACATCAATCAAAATAAATCAATTTTATTCTATAAGAAATCAAATTAACCAAACAAGATTCATAGACAGAAATTTAAAAGGAAGTGAAATTGCATTGGAAATTATAATAACGTCAAAGTTGTGGAATCCGAATACAACAAATCAACCTTTGGAAGTTAGCTATATCCATAGAAATTTTAGCCGTCTAATTTTATTTTGTGAAAATTAAATGAATGAAAATAATGCTACGAATTTACTTAAATAATAAAAGGGGAATCAGACCCTAATAGCATTCGATCCGAAAAAAAATAAAAATTGGTTCAAAACTAATTAATTTACTAAGAATGGAGATAAAACATATTATTCGACCCTTTTGCACTCCAAATTAATTTTTTAGTTCAATACAAAATTTGTAGTTTATCCTCTCAACTTTTCAACATATTTAGCACACGTCAAACTAGATCACATAACTCAAATTATGATTTACACATCGAGAAGAGGTCAACTTACCGTTTATTCAGAAAATAATTAACCGAATTAAAAAAAAAAAAATTATTAGCATAAAATAAAATGTGGTGTATTAAAATACATTTATCGGTCAAGAAACGTTTTAAAGAGAGCGGTATAATCTATGACTCGGCCCAATAATATTTTCAATAATAATATTTCGAAATTGTGAAACAAACTCACTAATTTCAATTTTCTTAATGTAAACATAAGAAAGGATCTTGCTCCAAGTTAAATGTTAATTAATTGCACCTTTATCCAAGAAAAGTTTGAAATGATCCACACAACTAAATTTCCAACTAAATTCCCTAAAACAATATACAAGATACTAAGTACAAATTCAGAAGTAGAGAAAAAAAATGATATGTCAATTCTACCTGTCTAGCACAAAACAGGAACATCTTATCGTAATGCCCCCACAATGTCCTCCTATTAAATAAGTTTTGGAAATTTAGGACCCTAACTTAAATTAATTTCCATGAAAATACCATGACTTTTGAGGGCTACGAGATAAGATGGGATAGGATTAAGATAAAATGCATTTAAGAGAGCCAATAATATTATTAGCTAGTACTAACTAGTCTTGTTTTTTAAATTACAGAAAAGGAATTGATTTAAAATGACATAGACCAAGACCATAACTACTATAAAATTAGATTATTTGCTATGTGTTATGCACCAACACTAAAACAACCATTTAAAATGGCTAATTCCTTTTCCTTTTTCTAAAACATGAATGCAACAAGGCATGTCATTATCTATTAAATAAGATCTCATAGTTATAAGTGCTTTGTTTTATATCTTCTATCTTGTGTGTATAAGCCCGAACACAATTGAAAACCTTTCAAGATAATCTTTAAAGACCAAATGTTGTACTAAGAACCTTCATCTATTATAACTGTATCGTCTGCATATTGTAATAAATTGAAACAAGTATTTTGATCATGGAAAATACCTTTAAAGGCTTGTCTGGTCACCGCTCTATCCAAAAGAACCGCTAAGCCTTCAGCCGTAATCGCAAAAAGAAATGGAGAAAGGGGATCTCCTTGACGAAGACCTCTCGAGACCCTAAACTCTTTAGAAGGACTTCCATTAACGAAAATAGGCATATAACTCTGCATGACACCACTTTAATCCAAGATATCCACTTTTCACCAAAACCCATATAATTCAACACCTTAGAAAGATAAGACCAATCTACACAATCATAGGCTTTTGCAAAATCCACCTTCATCAACAGTGCTTTCCTCTTATTCCTCTTAATAAAATCAACCGTTTCATTTAAGGCAAGAACTCCATCTAGAAGACTTCTTCCTTCTATGAAAGCGGTTTGAGAAGTTGAGATAATACTTCCCATAACCTTTTTAATCCTATCTGCAAGAATTTTGGAGATCACTTTGTATACACTCCCAATCAAACAAATGGGTCTATAGTCATCAAGAGATTTAGAAATATTAGATTTGGGAATTAGAGCCAGGAACGAAGAACAAAGCACTTTAGGTAAATAACCCTTTTCAAAAAATTCCAAAACACAATTAGTGAAATCCTCACTAATTATCTCCCAACACTGCTTAAAGAAATCAAAATTAAATCCATCAGGTCCTGGAGTTTTACCATCACTACAACTGAAAACCACCCGCCTGATCTCTTCCGGTGTGACTTGCTTTTCTAAATTCAAACTATCATCCCTAGATAGTTTTTTAAAACCTTCCTGACCCAACAACATCATAGGTCTATCTGCTTTTTGGAATTGAAGCTGAAAATGATCAAAAACAGCTTGTTTGATACCCGCTACGTCTTCCACAAACTGATTATCCACCTTAACCGATGAAATAGAATTAGAAATGAATCTTTTTTTAATAGCTGCATGAAAGAATTTTGTGTTGTAATCTCCTTCTTCAATCCATTTAATACGAGCCTTCTGATGTAAAAGACTTTCCTTAATTTTTAATTTGCTCCACATCTCATCCACGACTTTACTTCTAGTCGAAAGATCTTCTTCATCCACTAAACCATTATGTTGATCAATTAGGTCTTCTATATCATTGATAACTTGAACATTTTCCATGATTTAGTATCAATCCATCCAAAGACCTTTTTGTTCCACTCTTTTAATTTTGATCTTAGAGACTGAAGTTTCTTTGTAAAAATAAAAGATGCATTCCCATGATATACAGATGCCTCCCATGATTCTTTCACGAATTTCATGAAATCTGGATGATCTAACCAACAGTTCAACAATCTAAATGGTTTTGGAGCCCAATTAACATTCCTAGCAGATATCCAAACAGGTCTATGATCTGAAATGTCTCTATCTCCAACTCCTTGAGTTACCGCATTCCATTCATTCAATAAACCATTGGAAACAATAAATCTATCCAACCTACTACATGATTTACCAGAAGAATTAAACCAAGTATAGTTATTACCTATAACCGGTAAGTCGATGCATCCAGATAGCTCAATAAAATCTCGAAATTCTTCCATATTCCTTTTATTTGTGTTCGATCTACCCACCCTCTCATTAGTACACTTCACAACATTAAAATCACCACCAATCACCAATTCACCAGCCACCATAGATGACTTGAGGCGCAAGATTTCACTCCACAAAACTCTTTTTTCCGCCATATTACAACAAGAGTATATGTTTATGAAATAACACTTAATTCCTTTCCAAGAAGCATTCAATCCCAAAAAACCTTTACCCTTGAAACCACATACAGGTTGAATAAAATTGGTCCTCCATATAGTTAACATACCTCCTGATAAACCTTCTGCATTTGAATATGACCATTGACATGCACCATTTCCCCATAAGCTCGCTACTAACTTATCTGTGATATTGGCATTTTTTGTCTCTTGTAAGAACAATAAATCCACTCCTAATTTTGCTGTCAATTCTTTTATTTTCCTCCTTTTGATATTACTTCCACACCCTCTAATATTGTATGTCAAAAAATTCATGATTTACTTCTAGCAACAGCCTTCTTGCCCTTGGATTTCTTCTTTAATTCCAAGTTACGAATGATTGATTCAACACCCTCATCTTTTAGACCTGCTTCCACTCCAAGCTTTTTAATAGATCCCAAATTTTGTTAGGTAAACTATCCAATTTCTTTTTAATTCTTGAATTGCTCTTCATAACCTCTGAATCTCCTATCGAATCAGCCACCGATTCTGAGTCATCCGATTGATTGCAAATAGAGTCTTGTGATGCATCACTATTGATCGAAGCCGCAGATTTCCCCCCAATCCGGCCAGAAATCCCTTCTGTTGTATTATCAGCCAGGAGAAGAGTTGAATAATATGAAGGAGCAAATGGAATCTTGATTTTTTTTTTATATTTCTTCAATCAATTTTTTTTCCTACCTTGCTTTTTCCTTTTAGTCTGAATTTCAGGACTAATAGAGTCAGATTCAATAACCATCTCTACACTTAAATCCATACTCCTAATATTATCTCTACACTTAAATGTTAATTAATTGCACCTTTATCCAAGAAAAGTTTGAAATGATCCACACAACTAAATTTCCAACTAAATTCCCTAAAACAATATACAAGATACTAAGTACAAATTCAGAAGTAGAGAAAAAAAAATGATATGTCAATTCTACCTGTCTAGCACAAAACGGGAACATCTTATCGTAATGCCCCCACAATGTCCTCCTATTAAATAAGTTTTGGAAATTTAGGACCCTAACTTAAATTAATTTCCATGAAAATACCATGACTTTTGAGGGCTACGAGATAAGATGGGATAGGATTAAGATAAAATGCATTTAAGAGAGCCAATAATATTATTAGCTAGTACTAACTAGTCTTGGTTTTTAAATTACAGAAAAGGAACTGATTTAAAATGACATAGACCAAGACCATAACTACTATAAAATTAGATTATTCGCTATGTGTTATGCACCAACACTAAAACAACCATTTAAAATGGCTAATTCCTTTTTCTTATCTTTACTAGTGTTCTCACTGGCTGCTCTTTTGCTTGCTCCTCATGGTTTCGCTGACACTTACAAGCTTCCTACATCCAACAGGATTCCTCTAAGTTCCTCATGTAGTCCCAAAGATCGGTCGTATCCATTCTGTATACCCTTTCATCAACCCAGCCCGCAAGAGTTACGACGTCCCCCATGTAGCCCGACTAATCGACGATATTATCCATACTGTAGCACACCTTATGGTAAAGCACCTCCACCGGCAGAAAATAAAATACATCTCTAAAACATGAATGCAACAAGGCATGTCATTATCTATTAAATAAGATCTCATAGTTATAAGTGCTTTGTTTTATATCTTCTGTCTTGTGTGTATGACTAAGTAAGGAACATCATATATCTTTGTATTATGCAAATAAGGAGAATGAATCTCTTTATTTATATGTGCTCCATATATAAATATAAATAAATATGAGGTTCTCAACTCCATTTATTTGAGATTGTATTGATATTAATTAAGGGATTGTTATTTATAAGAATGGAGATATTATATATTAAAAATATGATTTTAAAATAATCAAAACTTTTAATATTTTATAGAGCGATTTTTTATAAAGATATAAGATTTAGAGTTAACATTTTTTAAATCTTTAAAAAATATATATTCATACTTAACAATTTATTAAATAAAATGTTGCATGGTTATTATTAATATTTTTATAACTAATATTTGGTCATTACAATTATATTTCAAGGAACTATTTTAAGTTTAAAAAAAAAAGAAGAAAAAAATTAATTGATATCCCTGACAGTGTAAAATGTGATTTTAACGACCGTGGCTAATTAACCACAATGCACAACTACTGGTTGTGACTAATAACACGGCACAACTACCCTTTGTGACCAACTATCACTAAGACTCATTGTCCAAGTCTTCATAAAACTCCTAAACTCATTGATCCTTTAGGGAATATAAACAACCGTTTGTACAAGGGTTGGTTTACAAATGAATGCTTTTTCACAAGCTGAGTAAACACATTGAATATCGATGGACTATAAGATAAACTATACATGCATTATGAATATGAAATTTTATGGTAGTTCATTATTGTGTGAAGTCTTCTTCAGCATTACAACAACAATTGCAACTATCCGTCGTTTTCCACAAAATCAGGGTAGTCGAGAGGTACTGGAATGAAATATCTTTGTACTGTGTATTATTCCCTTGTAAACGTTAACCTTATATTCTGCATTTCAGAGGCTTCTGATTTTGAGATAATTGAAGCATGAATAGAAAAATAGATAATTGGGTCTTCATAATCTCACGTCTTCAGAACGTGTTCACTCGAATTGGCACGTATTCCCAAAGTGAAATCTGGTTGATCTCTTAACTTCTTTTCATAATTGATCTAACACGTCAACTTCCTTCGCCTAAAAGTAGTAGGAGTTGAACATTTGGAAACTTTTCGTAGTACTTGGATTTCATATTCATTCATAGTCATTCATTGAGAAACACTTTCCTTTACTCTTTCTTGAGAGTACCAATCAGATCGATTGTAGTTCCATTATATGAGTCTTTGTTCATTCTTCATCTACTATTCTTCGTCAACATCCAAAAGTTGAGGAAAAGGCGGTATTCTTGTGATTTTTCCACGTTCATTGATTGACAAAGGTAAGTAATGGTATCTTGATCAACCATCACAAGTAATGACCAACTAGAACAAATTCATGGAAGGAAAAACAACAATTATTGTGTTCTCTCAAGGCATAAATATACTCTATGTGAATAATAGAGATACAAATCATGCTTAGGAGATGCCCAAACCACGATTGCAATGATCTCATGCAGACACACATCTTATTAAATTTATTACAAACCCACACTGATTCTTTTTTCTTCGGGTGTTTCTTGTCACCTACTTATACTTCTCAGCTTTTTCGTTCCTTTGTCCATCTTTTCCTTTTCAAGGCTTTTGGTATTCAAGGTTAGGTGATGGTATGAGTTAGCTAGATAGAATATCAAGCATTGTTTCCCGTCTTTTGTTTCTCCTTTATATTCTGGACAACTTGTAGTTATTTTTTAGAATTGGTTTCACCATGGAAAATATGTACCAAGTACATTAAATCTTTATAGCTCTTTCAGATCGATTTTGGAAACAAGTTTTTAGATTTTTTTAGCATTGTTAGGCATTTTAGGTTTTGCTTTAAAGTCCCAATATTAGGATTAGGGACCTTCCTCCCTTTGGATCTGTTACAACAGTGTTTCTTATTCTTCACTTTTTTCCTGTTTCCGGTTTGCCTAGGTATAAGTTTGTGTGATTATTTGTTTTGTTTTTCTCTATTTGTATCCATGGTGAATCAAGTTTATAAACAGGGTGATTGGGAGGTTTCAAACCCTAAATTTTTACCCTAAGATATATATATCATCAAAAGAAATCCACCAACCAAAGGATTGTGCCAGACTGGTTTTAACAGTATCCCCGCAATGGATCAAGATTCCTGAGTGTCACAGAGGATTCAAGCAAAGGACCAATCATTAATACATAAGATTTTCAACCTTTCAATTACTATCAAATGGTTAAGGAATCTTAAATTATTAGAAATCTTTCAAAGACTGTACAAAAGTCTCAGTGACTGGGCCCCTAGCCATCACAATCACCAATTCGGGTTTTAGTCAACTGAGCCCTTCAGAAGAAATTTTTCAAGGGAAAAGGAGCCAAGGCCTCCACATATCGTCAAGAATATTTACATGACCATGACAAGCCATTTACAAGTACAAAAGGTGCAGAGATCAAGGACTGCAAGATTAGGGTTTCATAGTGCCCAAATTAAGGTTTCTGACTAATTGGGGAACCAAAAGTCAAAAGTTTCATTTGGACAAGAGCCTATACTGTAAGGAATTGTTTAAATAGCTCATATAAATTATGGAAGTCCATTCATAAGGTCAAAATACCTCAGAGGATGTCCAGTCAAAGAATCAAAAATCTAGGGGTATCCAGTTTAATATCCATCTAGACCAAAAAGTCAAAGTTTGACTTTTTCATCCAAAATGATCCTCATGACCTATATTTCAATTATATATGGTCTATACATTCTTTTGATCACAAAAAATCATAAATATGAAGATAACTTGTATAAGGGGCAACCTTTGAAACTTAGAAAATTTTCTAAGTTATGGAAAAAATGTTCAAGTACCCTACTTTCAAGCATCATAACTTGTGATCTAAGCATCATATTTTGGTGAAATAAAGCTCAAATGAAAGACATTGCTACAAACTACAAATGAATCAATTAGGAGAAACTCCAATTCATTATGGATTTCAATTTGAAGATGGATCAAAATCAAGAAAAATACTGATTTTCAACACTTAGAAAAAATCTGCCTAAGTGTAAAATCAGCAAACATCCAAACTTAGAGGGATTTATCATCAAGTTCCAAGCTGATTCACATCATTTTCAAAACACTAATGTTGTTGTAAATGTTGTCAACAATTCAAAGAACCAATTGTAATGGAAAGATCTTGCTTGTGCATGAAGAAATCATGTATCAAAGTGACCTCAACAAACTGTTTTGCAAAAACAGATTTTTCACAAACTTGTGAAATCTGATTTTTGGAAGCAAAGGTCAATGTCAAGTGGATTTAAGTATCTAAAAAATGATTACAAACCAAATCAAACTTGAAAATTTATGATTTCACCATGAAATTAACAAAAAATGACATTCATAGAATTCAACATTATGCATTTTGATCCAAGGATCACAAAGCTTCAAAAAGGAATATGCTTGGATCTCTTATTCAACAAGAAATAAGTGGACACAATCCAAGCCTCATACTTCTGAGGAATGTGAATTTTGTTGCTGCATAGCTGAACTATTTGAGAATTTCATGATTTCACATGTAAGAGATATTTTTCTTATACCATGACTCACCATTCTGATCTTATCACTTCAAATCTTGGAGGCCAAGTTTGTTCAACATATTTGCCTATAAATAGAGACCTTATTCCATCATAAAAAAAACCAAAGCCTCTGATCACTAAGCTTTCTCTTCTTTGCTCTAAAAGACTCAAAAATAAATATTTTGAGCAATCACTTCTGGTTTTTGAGTTTCAGCTAGCACACGCTCAAACCAATTGCTCACAGACATCACATAAGATGTTTATGAGGTGTTCAAACACTTAGATATCCTCTAAAACACTCCCAACCTAGAATCACTCATCAAAACCTCAAAAATTCCTTGTTTCTGCAACTTGAAGATCAGAAGTTGATCCAGCCATTTTCAATCAAGTTCAAGTGTTCAAACATACACTATATGGTGTATGAAAGTTTTCCATATCATTAACATCTCTGTGACACCTCCAGCTCGAAATCACAACTCCAAATGCAAGCTCAAGTTCAGGTAATAAGTTTCAAACTTGGCCAATTCATGATCCATGCATATTTCCTCACACTATCTTTTTTCCATATGTGCGTCATCATATTCTAATTAATTCCCCTAAATAAATTTCACAAAATCATCATCATGTAGAATTTCACGAGGCTCAGGGAAAATTATGGTTCTTCAGTGTTCATCACTGATTTTTTACTCTATACTTCAAATAAATTAAGTTAATTGGTATCATACACTACAAGAAAATCTTGTTTTAGCTTCATTTTTTAGCGTCGGCCACGACTCCAACGCTAATAGTGGTGCCATAGTGTCTCTTTAAACCGCCGTTATATGGAAAAAATCATTTTTGTTTTATTTTTTATTAGGCCGACGCAAATATATGCACAAAATATTTTCCTTTCCCTCCACAAATTTTGTTTGCCTCCTTTTTATTTATTTTGTTATAATTTTATTTGTATTTATCAATAGCGACGACTTTGACCGACGCTAATGTATGTGTGAAATGATTTTGTTTCCCTCCACAAATTTTATTTGCCTCCTTTTTATTTATTTTCTTATATAATTATTTGTTTTTATTTTTAGTGACGGCTTGGACCGACGCTAATATAAGTTCCAAAATATTTTTTAACCCACCATTTTCGTTCCTATTTTTATTGTTTTAAATAATAAGCAATTTTCTTCTATTTTTACGAATTCTACACCAAAATACCCCAATTTTTCATACGAATTCATCCCAATGCAACTCAAAACTTCTTACCAATCAATAATTAATCACATAAAACAATAATGCATCAATTCAAACATCAAACACATCATTCTAAATTATCTTATAATTAATACCCTTATAACTCAACCTATGTCATCAAACCTAACAATCACCAAAATCATATCAAACTTAATCTATTCATAAACCAATTCCTATAAAATTATAATAGATTATGAAAACTTCACATACCTTAGAGAATTCCGTAGATTGACACTCTTCTCTAAGGTTCCTAGCAACTTCAAGACCTTAAGCTTCCTCTTCCTCTTTTCCTTTCCTTAGAGCTCTTCTTCACCAAAAAAACAAAAGTGAGAACTTTTGATCGTGTTCTCCTATTTGGGTAAAACTATCTCAGTTTATGTTTTTCCAAACTTATCTTTACTCTTTTTCAAATAAAGACCACCTTGCCCTTTCTTCAACATATTTTTATTAATAATAATAGTATAATAATACACTAATTATTCATATTATATAAAAATATTCCTTATAATCCCAAATGACAAATATAACTTCCATACCCCCACTTCTTTTATTTTAAATAATAAGCAATAATTCGAGTAATACTACATCATTATTCTTATTATTAATATTATTAAAATAATTTGACCACCATGCAATGAACCACATAACCACCTATTGTCAAAATCATCATATCTCCTCAAATAAGCAACAATTACTCATAATCGAATTTGGGGTGTTACAACTCTCCCCCACTTAAAGAAATTTTGTCCTCGAAAATTTATTTGATTCAACTATTTCAACTACTTAATCCATTAGAATAATCAACTCTCGACTCAGAAAGGAAACTCCACATATAATACAAACCATAACTCATAACATCAACTACAACAACAATGTGAATACTACACAAGTGATACACTTGACAACTAGCATCGCACACAAGATAGTACCCAACTCAGCAATTCAATGATTAAAGCATTAGAACATCCAACATATGAGCACACAACTCCAATACGACATTAATACAACCAACCTCAATATCATTGTTATTCACATATGAGCAATTTCATTACGCCACGCGTTCGCTGCACACTCTGATTACCTGTAAGATAGTAACTCCACCGAGTTCAACTTCCAACTCCCAATCACCAAAACCGATATAGTAAAAGACTTCGACTTAACTCTTCGGAATTTCCGTCCGATGGTGGTTAGAAGTCAGAAACCTGAATCTCTGATAGGAAAAAGAATGCTCATAAGGGAAAAGAGGAGTATGACAAGAAGAAGATTCAATGTTAGTGTTGTAAGAAGTTTGGTCACATTGCTAAAGATTGTTGGTCAAACAAAGAAAGGAAATAAGAATAAGCGAATATAGCCAGATGTTCTGATGACGAATATGTACTACTGATGGCTTCTGAATCCGATGATACGAATTTGACAGACTGGTAGTATATGGACAATGGATGCTCAAATCATCGTACTGGAAATAAGAAATGGCTGGTTGATTTTGACTCTGAAAAGAGGACAAAAATCAAATGTGCTGATGACAAATATCTTAACACTGAAGGTATGGGAATGTCAGAGTTATTCTAAACAATGGGAAAACAACATTGATTCAGAAAGTGTGGTATGTACCTGGCATAAGAAGCAATATGATGAGTGTAGGGAAAATAATTGAGAAAGTTTTTTCAGTTACCATGAAGGACAATCTTCTGAAGTTGTATGACTGTAATTAGAAGTTGATTATGGAGTCAGAACATGGAAGAAACAAAACATTCAAAGTGAATGTCAGAACTACAGACTCAGAATGTCTTAGTACAACAAGTGTTGTAGAGGCAAGTGAGTTGTGGTTCAAAAGATTTGGTCATCTGAATTTTAGAAGTTTAGGGCATCTGAATTCACAGAAGTTGTTATATGGAATTCCTACAACCAAGAAGCCTGAGATGTCATGCAGATTGTGCATGGAAGGAAAGCAACCAAGATTTCCATTTGCGTCAAAAGTAGCTCAAAGAGCCAAACATGCCTTAGGAGTAGTACATTCTGATGTGTGTTTTCCATTTCCAGTAGCATCGATTGGAGGGAACAAATACTTTGTGTCATTTGTTGATGAGTTCACCAGAATGACGTGGCTATTCCTCATTAAGTTTAAACATGAGGTGTTTACTGAATTCAAGAAGTTTAGATTGAAGGTTCATAATCATAGTGGCCAGACTCTGAAGATTCTCAAAATCGATGTTGGAGGAGAGTATAACTCCAAAGAGTTCCAGAAGTTCTATGAGGAGAATGGAATTGAGCATGAGGTTACTGCTCCTTATACTCCTCAACACAATGGTCTTGTTGAAAGACGAAATCGTACCTTTCTTGATATGACGAGAAACATTTTGAAGGAAAAGAAGCTTCCTCAAAACTTGTGAGGAGAAGTTGTTACCACTACAACATATGTACTCAACAGATGTCCAGCGAAGAAGCTGAAAGAAATAGTTCTTATTCAGAAGTGGAATAGAGATAAGTAGGGTGTCAGTCATCTGAAGGTTTTCGATTCTATATGTTACAAACATGCTCCAGAAGCTAGAAGACAAAAACTAGATGATAGAAGTAAAGTGATGTAACTAGTGGGGTACCACAGTACATGTGCGTACAAGCTTTATTGTCCAGAAAATGATAAAGTTGAATTCAGCAGAGATGTAATTGTGAAGGAATCAGAAGTTTGGAATTGGGATAAGTCTCAATCGGATTCTGATGTGAGAACTTCTGAAGAAAGCTCAGAACTAAGAATTTCTGAAGATGGGGTGAATTCTGATAATGATTCTAACTCTGATGGTGATTCTAATTCTGAAGAAGACTCAGAAGATGAAGGTGATTTTGATGATCCAGATTCTGGTAGTAATTCAGACTTTGGGAATATGCCAGACTCTGAAGATGGTCAAGGCTATGGAGGAAGTCAACATTATGAAGCAAGAGCATCTGAAGGAGAAACTTATGAGGTTCAAACATCCGATGGAGGTTCTGAACAAGGTTAGAAACCACAAAGAATCATAAGAATTCCGAGAAGGTTTGAAGAGTTTGACATGCTACAAGACACTGAAGTTGATTCTGAAGGAGAAGTTATTCAGTGTGCCATGTTAGTAGACTCTGAACCTATGAATACAGAAGAGGCTCTCAAGTAGAAAGTCTGGCTGAAGGCCATGAAAGAAGAATTTGATGCTATAGAGAGAAATAAGACTTGGAAGCTGATAGAACTTTCGAAGGACATAAAGCTATCAGCGTTAGATGGGTTTTTAAGTAGAAGCTAAAGCCAGATGGATCAATTGGCAAACACAAAGCGAGGTTATTTGCTAGAGGATTTATGCATAAACATGGGCTTGATTATTCTGAAGTGTTTGCACCTGTAGTAAGACATGAAACAATCAGATTAGTGATTGCAGTAGGTGCTAACAAGAATTGCCCTTTGATGCATTTAGATGTGAAATCCGCATTTCTAAATGGTCCATTACATGAAGAGGTGTACGTGTCACAACCTCCTGGATTTGTTAAAAAGAATCAGGAAGGGATGATGTAGAAATTACACAAAGCTTTGAATGGATTGAAGCAAGCGCCCAGAGCTTGGAATCAGAAGATTGAGTCATTTTTAAAAGAATATGGTTTTCAGAAATGTGAGATGGAGTACAATGTTTATGTCCAGCATACTTCTGGATGCAATATGATTCTGGTGTGTTTGTATATTGATGACTTACTGCTGACAGGAAGTTTTGAACAACAGATAGCCAAGTTCAAGAATATGCCAATGAATGAGTTTGAGATTACTGATCTCGGCAAAATGACTTACTTTCTAGGGATAGAGTTCACATACTCTGAGAAAGGTATCATTTTGCATAAGCTGAAGTATGAACATGATCTTCTGAAGAGATTTAAGCTGCAGAATTGTAAGACTGCTATCACACCTACTGACACAAATCAGAAACTAGATTTTGATTCTGATGGTGAGGATGTGGATGATACAACTTTCAAAGAGTTGGTTGGTTCTCTAAGGTACTTGTGTAATACTAGACCTGACTTTTGCTATGCAGTTGAAATGGTTAGCATATTCATGACTAAACCCAATTGGTCTCATTATCATGTTACTGTCAGGATTCTGATGTATATCAAGGAACTCTGAAGTATGGACTATTATTCCCTTCTGGAAGAAAGATAGAATCAGAACTTCTGAGTTACTCAAATTCTGATTGGTGTGGAAAGTTGACAGAATAAGTACTTCTGGGTACTTGTTCAAATTTCTGGAAAGTCTTATTTCTTGGTGTTCCAAGAAACAACTTATTGTTGCTTTGTCAACCTGTGAGACAGAATATATTATCGGCGTTGTCACTACATGTCAAGTTGTGTGGCTTCAGAATTTGCTGCATGATCTGAAGATCAAAGTTGACAAGCCTCTGAAGTTGATGATTGATAACAAGTCTGCAATCAATCTTGCAAGAAACCCAGTGATGCATGGGAGAAGAAAGCATATTGAGACAAAATATCATTTTCTGAGAAGCCAAGTTCATAATGGAATGATGGAAGTCGTGCACTATAGCACCCAGAAGCAACTGGCAGATGTTCTGACGAAAGCCATCAAGACGGATAAATTTCTCCACTTAAGGGATGGGATTGGTGATGTTAGTTTTGAAAAATATATAAATTAAGGGATGGTATTAGAAATAATAATTAATATTTTGACAAACTTAGTGACTAAGTTTGTTTATGCGGTATTTTAGTACTTTATCTTATTGTCTTTTAAACTTATAGGCTAAGTTTAGTTTTCTTATAAATAAAGTAGAAAAACACTTTTGTAATCTCTCTCCTTTAATACATTCATTTTGTTCATTATTTTATTTCACCTTGTGTACCAACAAAAATGTGGTTAGTTATTTAAGAGTATATATTATTCATTTTGAAAGAATTAAAAGGTGAACTTCAATTAGTTTGACACTGTTTGGGTGTTTTATTGGATAGTTTCTGCACTAAAATTGCTATTAATTAGATCGAGTAATTTTGTGGTGAAGTTGTTAAGTTAGGTTCTGTCATTTTTATTGAGACGTCTGATTCATGTTTTGATTGAAGAAAAAAATTCACTGTGATGAATTGTGAAAGAGGTTGTGTGTATAAAGAATAAATAGAAAGTTGAAATGAGATTACAAACTTTGAGGAAATGTGTGTATAGGGCGTGTTTTGTGTTTCCACCCCTTAAGTATTTTGTTTTTAAACACACCCTCTTAAAACCCATAATTAAAATTCACCATACCCTTTTACTTGGTGGGTTGACCTGGAAGTGACGTAGCCTTCCATGTTATTGTTGAGCTGGATATGACGTGGCTATTGTCTTTCTCTATTCAAAGTTACCAAATAAATTCCACTTAGCCCCCTTGACATTGAAATTAGCGTTTTCTATTGTTAGCAAGCAAGCGCGATTTGCAGACGAACATTCATGGCAGAAACAAGTGAAGCTCCAGGCGAAAGTACAAAGGTTAGTGGTGACTTCGTTCTTCTATGCTTAAATCATCTACATTGTTGGGTTTTGTTGCTTACACTATTTTTTTTCTTCGCAGCCTTCTCCACTGTTTGATGTTATTTATAGACATGGAAGAGAATTTGTGAAGCTCAGTGATGGAGATACGATATATAGGGGAGGGGTTTCGACATTGATTTCAAATTAGGACGTAGATAAGTTTTCTCTTTCTCATATTTGTGATATTGTTAACGGGTGGGGTTACGAAGTAGGTTCTTATTTGTTGTGCACTAAAATTCCAGATATTGTCCCATTTTTTTTCAACTTAGGAATGATGACGATGCATACGACTTGGCTGCCTATGCTTGTGGTATGAAAGTTGATGGGGAAATATGTGTCGAGCACGATCAGTTAGGTAGTATAACTGCTCCTAGGTGTATTAATGACGAAGTAGTTAGTGAAATTTCTAAAGTAGATAATAGTGATGATTTTTATGATAGTGAGATAGAGAGAACAACTGCTACGGATGCTGGATTTGATGATATTGATATCAACAAGCCAGTTAACTAAGGGTCAATAGTAGTTGGGTTTTTAACTTCTAGAAGGAAGAAAATAGATGATGATGATGATGATGAGTATATTAATGAAGACCTCTTGAGTTCTGATCCTGATAAATCTGATAAATCAGGAGCTGAAAAAAAGTCTAGGTTTGAAAAGTACAAGAAAGAGGAGTTTAATAAGGATTATAAATTTAAGTGGGGAAGGGAGTTCAACTCCCTAGATGATTTTAGAGAGGCTAATCGTGAGTGGACCATACTGAATGGGAGGGAAATTACCTTTGTAAAAAATGAGGGGTATAGAGTGAGGGTTGAATGCAAAAAAAAGTGTGGTTTTTTAATGCATTGCTCTAAGGTAGGCCATAAGCACACCTTTGCCATAAAGACTATAAAAGACACCCATATCCCCATAAATGGGATGCAAATGTGGCCTAAAGTTGAGAGTGATGAGCTCCTTCCTCCTAAATAACGGATAAGATGGAATAGTACGATAGTACAAAGACACTTTGTTCCACTACCAATTCCACTGCTCCATTATCCTAATTTGGTAGTACAAGAAGGACGATTGTGTGTATTATTTTTCACCCTCAGTAGCGACATTCCTTTGGCCTGCTATGACGCAACAAATATATTTCTCAAGCGCCTATATAAGGAGTGAAGAAGAAAAGCGACGAAAATTGCAATATCTTTATACAATACTACAAAGCTCAAACGTGCAAGAAAATCATTTGTAGTATCAAGCTCCAAAAGCTCTTAATTTGTTTTTACACCTGCTTATTTTAGAAGCACTTATTTGTAAACAAACCTTGTAGCAAACTGTGTTTTCATTTCCTAAAGGACCTATTGTAGGATATGAGCTTTAAGAAAATGAAGGTTGCAGGTCTTAGTGGTTGTTAGTCACAGAGTTGCTGTGTAGTTGTAATTTGTTGGGATTATAGTGGATTAAGTCCTTGTTGAAGACAAAATCACCACGGTAGGGTGGACTGGAGGTAGCTTGTGGTTGACAAGTGAACCAGGATAAATTCTTGTGTTCTTTATTTTTTTCGTTATTATTTTATTTGTTTGTGTTTGTTCTTCTAGCGATTATTTTTCAAAACACCATTCACCCCCCCCCCCCCTTTGAGTGTTTTTCACACCTTCATAAAAATCTCATTAGAAATTTCTTAAGAAATATCTCCCTGTAAAGTAACTTCAATTTCGGTATAAATTGAACATAAGTGAGTATCAATACAAATATCAAAAGTATAAGTGTCATCAAAATCAGACAAAGAAGGGAAATCCGCAAATAGTGAATTTAGTGCAGTAATTTCTCTTAAAGTTTTATTTTAATCAGCCATGATATGATTATAAAATTGACACATAATAAAATAAAATCACTATCAAATATGACTAGTAAAATAAATAATAAAATTAAAATCACCATCAAATCATTATCAAATCAACACAAAATTAAACAAAATCAGAAAGCACTACAATACAACAATTATGAAAATGGTTACCAAAACCCAATTGAGAAAAAAACGGAAAAATAGAAAAGCGATTAAAATAAAATTCAAAAATTATTAAAGTATGAATAAAATAAAATTTAAAAATTATTAAAGTATGAATAAAATAAAATAAATAATCTAAAGGTTTTTTTTTAAAATAAATTTAAAATTCGAAAATAGATATAAAATCAAATAAAATAGAAAAAAATAGTATTGTTGCTTTTTTTCTTCTGATTTTCTGGAAAAAATCGGAGCAATTCAAAATAATAGCTTACAAATTCATCTAATAGGTTGTGATTCTTACCACTATACTGCAACCCTAAAAACCAACAAAAAAATTGCTAACAAGATTCTAAACTAGAATTTTATAATTGGCTAAAATCAATAGAGTCCCCGACAACGACGTCAATTTTATTTGTTGTCAGACACGAGTGTCGCTCCCCGGATTTCCATTCTGGTACAAACGCGAAAGTGGCGCGGAAAAGAATAGAGTCGCCAGCCAGGCATTTTTATCCCTGAATAAAGGGAATGGTAATGTTGCACAAACCAGAAGAAAGAAGAGGAAGGACACAAGTCCTACGAACCAAAGAGACTGAGTTCTGGAGTCGGTTACGACCTGGGAAGGTATTAGCACCCAGATCGTCCGCCGTACCCGACGGGATCCATGCTTGCAAAATAAACTGTTTCAAAGGGTGAGGGTATGAAAGCTGCTGCAAAGAAATGAAAATGAAAAGAAACTGGAACTAGAAAAGAACTGAATAAGAGAACAAAGAGAAAAATGTAGGGAAAATAAAGATTGTGCTCGAACGGGCCCTACCCCGCTGCCTACGTACCTCATCGGGAAAATGAGGATCAGAGACGCCGTAGTTCCCCTAACTAGGGGTAGAAAAAAGATTGCTTATGAATTAAGGCTTGAACTGCCTATGCCATTGCTCAGGTATTGCAGACTCGGACGACGAGTGCATAACCGTCTTGCAAAATGACAAGTAGGAGCAAGTTCACATACAGAGCGAATGAGATGAGAAAAGAATTCCCGAAGGAAAGACGCTTATTGTTTGTTTGGTGTTTTTTTAGAAGCTTTTATGAGTGAGGTTTGCATAGGCAAGTGTACCTAAGTCTTACTCAATGGGATGTGTACATCTCACATCATCCCGAAATGGAATGCGCAAGAGGCACACCTATCTATGGAGGAAATCCCCAAAGCTAGTCCCACAAGTGAAGGCTTAGAAACACTGGCTTATTACCATTATTAAGTGTTTTTGTGGTGTTTATGATTAAGAAGTGTGTTTTAGCTTTTCTTTGTGAAGTACTCATGCTAAGACCTATCCACCACGAGGGATAACTCACACCTCGCCCCGAAACGGAACGCGTGCAAGTATCTCATAGCAAAGTCTCATGTCACATGAAAGTACTCAACCTTTATTAAGTGAATTAGAAATGAGTTTGAAGATGAGAAGAGAAACTACCAAAGGACCACAAAGGCAAAATTCTAAAGGGGGACTAACGAATCCTAAGTGTTAACATGCATGGATGTCCTAAGGTTAGTGAGGTTTCTATCCTAATGAAGAAGGAAAGAAGAAGAAGAAGAAGAAGATAGAAGAGAGGATGAGAAAGGCCTAAGACCAATAAGCAAATGGTTAGCTCAATAACATAAGAAGAGAAGATGAGACTTGGAGATATGGAACTCAACTTCCACACCTCACACTTACCATAGCTCCTACAAGGTTAGTAACATGCAGATAAGTGAAGCAAGATAAACAAGATAACATGCCATCATCATACAAACAAAAATGAAATGATATGTACAAGTGCATAATGCAAATTCATCTCAAAAGAATGAAGAGATGAAACTTACAAGACAAAATGATGCACCATGAAGCACATATGAAAACAAATGCACACTTAAGGAGGATGCAAAGCAAATATACACAAACATGGACTCAATGCACAAGACAAGAACCAACACAAGGTAAAGAAGAGCTTAAGAAGCCAACAAGATGAAGAGAATGGCCACACAATACCAAACAATCACAAAATGGGAGTGAAAGAAGTAAGGAAGATGAGATGAAAACACTTAAGAAATGAAAGGACTTAAAAGGGAAACAAACACAAAAATTCCTAAGATTCAAACCCTAAGCTAGGACCAGGAAGGTACCCATACCCCAAAGAACCCCAAATGAGAAGAAGAAGTTGGCACAAGTGCCCTTCTTGGCTTATAAGAGACCTAATGGAACAAAAGAAGCAAAATGGGACAAGGTGAGAACAAAAATCCACAATAAATCAACCAAGCATCTAAAAATTCCACAACTTAAACCATATGATCTTCAAACATGGTATATCAATGGGCCAAAAGGATTTGGAAAGATTCAGAAGAAAACTAATTCAAATGGAGGCTTAAACACAAGCTAGGGTTAATAACTTCCAACACAATTCAAAGGACCAATACTCAAGGAATAAATTTCTAAAAATCAGAAGAAAATTTACACATATACTACACCATATTAGGAATCCATAGAAAAAAGAATGGGATCAAAATTTAAAACAATGAAGTGTATGGAAATTAGACAAGGCAGTGTACTCAAAATGAACTTAAAAAGAAGCTAATTGAAACAATGAATTAATTGTGACACGTGGAAATGGAAAAATGGAAAATAAAAAATATAGAAAAATAAAAGAGACTTCAAATATGACTCATGATTTTTTTGAGAATTATTTAATAATGGGAAGTAATTTTAATAATTGAAAACTAAAGTGGATAAAAGAAAATAAAATAAGAAAAAGAAAATAAAAAGAAATGAGGTTGGGGGTGCAAGAAGTAAGAAATTACGTTGAAATTGGTTTGGGCCTTACTGAGTGGGGGGTGCGAATATCAGGTTTGGGGCCCAAATCATGCGCAGGTATATGGAAATTAGAGTGGAAATGCATGAGAAATGCTAGAAAATAAGAGAACCATGAGATTGATAAAACGCGTGTGGTACACTGACTCATTAAATTACGTGGCAGTTTGGCTGATTGTGAATGGAGAGACATGGTAACTAACACGGGTTCCGAAACATTTCGAATCAAAAAGAAATAAAAGAAGCACGTGAAGGAGAGGGGGAGGTTAGGGCTATGTGGCAACATCTCAAGCGTTGGCTGGGCAGATCTAATGGTCAAAGGATCATCTTCTTCATGGCAAACCCTAGACTTCACAAACCCAGTTTCCGGTGACCGGAGCTAGGGCTCCAGCACCGGAATTCGTAACAGACACGCAAATTACAACATAAACACATCAAATGCTCCAGATCTAATGATTAAGCTACCCTGATTACGAAAATGGCAATGAAATCTTCTATAAACCAATGAATCAATGGGATCGAACAAAAACAAGTTGCACCATGAAAACTGAAAATCAAATAACTCATGCTATGGTGCATCATTTTCAAAACTATAAAGTGCAGAATGATCAGTGAACTTCACACATCACAAAACACCTCATCAATTTCATTTTTAGATCTTGAGATTTGGAACCATACCTGAGGTGAAGATCTTAATTCAAGAAGATAGAAAACCCAATAATGCGTGCAAATCACTCCACACTCACTCTAGATGCAAAATAAATGCATCTAAAGTCTTGAATTAAGATGGATCTGAAGCTTCTCTCACACCTGCCCGTAAATGGCAAGCTTGCTGAACTTGAAGGAAAGCTTGAATGAATGGGTGTTTAATGATCCTTAGCTCTTACTGATCACAAATCCACAATTTGTTTTGAGATTGCTCACTTGTATGAAGAGAAATTAGAGAAAATGCAAATGTTTCAAGAAGTTGGAAATGAGAGAATGAGAGAGAGATCCACAATTCTGAAACCCTAGCTGCTTAAGTATGCCCTCACAATGCAATGCTGAAAGAATTGAGAAGTTTGCACGTGTAGATCATGAGGTATGTGTGATTTTGCAAATTTTGCCAAATGTGAGATAAGCATGCCACCCTCATGCCTTGCTTGCATTCTCAGCCCATGTGCAATGCAATCTGTACCCTTAATCATTATCCAATCAATCTTGGCCATTGGATTGAGGTATCACACCTTTTTCATGATTTTGCAAAATATCCCATTATGAGGCAACTTCCTTATTGTGCAAGAAAATTGGAGTTTCTTTGGAGCAAATTGATAAAAATGTGATGTATTTTATCATTGAAACAAGTTTGAACCAAAACCAAGTCTCACAAATATGGTTTGAAGCAATTTGCATTTGGTCATGCATGGAATTTCTTGAATTTGCCCTAAAATCAGCAAATTTTCGAGGGACCTAAATGATGAACCACAAATCCTATGAAAATGTACTTGTACTTTTTGAAAATAGGAGCCCTTAATCTACAACTTTCATGTTTTACTTTGGTCCATTTGAAGAATTTTTGATCATGTTAAGGCCATTTGAAAATTAGGGCAAAAGTTGCCAAATTTGGAAAATCTCAAAAACCAACTTTGTACCATTTTTGCAAACCCCTTCAAATCTCCATGATTCTTGAACTTTGATCATTTCAAACCTCTTATAACATTGTAAGGACCCTTCTTGGCCAAAAAATTTGGGTTAGACCCCTTGAAATCACACAGTTGACTTTTTAAGGGTACAATTGACTTTTTACTTCATCTGCAAGCAACTGAGGCATTGTCTGACTTCCACATGGAATTTTCACATGAAAATTGACATCTAGGATCCTCTTGACATATAGAAGACTTTGCCTAAATGAAATGGCCAAAGTTGTGAGATTTTGGTGCTTGAATCTCAAACCTTAGTTTAGGTGCCTTGTATAGGAGCTTTGCCTTGTCCTGAGATAACTGATGATCATGCAATCTTCTGAGCCTTTGCACATGGACTTGATCTTGTAAATGGAGTGTAGACTCACAATAGGACTTGTATACAACCATTGGGACCCTTGTCATGACTTGTGATGACCCACGAACCTCCACAGATGACCATATGCTTGATGCTAGGACATGAAGAATGTTATGCCTCATCTTTCCATGATAGGATGCTAAAAAATTGATATGTTCGAGATGAATATGATATGATATGATGCTTAAAATGAAGAGATCAAAATTGGGGTGTTACAGATGCCCCTATTCAAACATCAGTTAATCTGAAAAGGACGGTAGCACGAGCTATCGACCATTCAAGATAAATTGTGATTGAATACCAAGAAGACCAGAAATTTGCACTCTGACGGAGGCTGCAACACTGGGAGATAAACCCAACCAAATGACGCTTTGGTGATTGAAGGGGAGAAAAAGCAGACGAGCTTCTTCCAAGTTGAAACTGATATCTGGAATAAGAACACTAAGACAGACGAGTCTTCAAACAATCCTGTTACGCCAGGAACTGGACAGACGAGTCCTCAAAAAACATATGACTTGATACAGACGAGTCTCCTTCGGATATACCTGTTACGCCATGACCGGGATGCACTAAAATATGTGGGATAGACATGCATAATCAAGGTAGACGAACCTTCTTCATATATTATCCGTGGATATATGGTATAAGACAGACGAGTCTTCTTCGAGCAAACCTGTTACGCCAGGTGCAACAACAATAATTGGTGCCTAAGACAGACGAGCCTCCTTCGGATTTACCTGTTACGCCAGGACCAGTAACCATTTTGACATTAATTCCCACTGTCAGGATTTTAAACCTCTTCAATACAGACGAGTATTGGGTGATCACCAAGATAACACAGACGAGTGCCAAAAGTCAATGATACAGACGAGTATCAAACAATGATCTAAGAAACACAGACGAGTGCTTCAGGAAATGATACAGACGAGTATCAGCAACTGGTATAGACGAATACTAGAAATCCAAATACAAACGAGCATTTGAAGTAGCAACAGAAGAGTAACAGGATGAAGAGCAAATCCACACATATAGGTATAAGCTTGCACAGATGACTGCCGGGGATGATACAAACGAGTATCCAAACAAAGCAGACGAGCTTCAGAACACAGACGACCTCTGGGGATAAAAAGCAGACGAGCTTCAAACAAACACAGACGAGTGCCGGAGAATGCAGACGAGCAAACATCAAAGATTATCACCCATCCAACACAGATGAGTGTTGGGAAGTTGCAGACGAGCAAAGATCAAACATCAAATATTAAACACAGACGAGTGTTGGCGACATCACTGGGGAAAAGCAGCAAATATGGATACCCAACTCAGACGAGTATTGGAATTTGCAGACGGGCAACAACATAAATCATATACCAAACATAGACGAGTGCTGGAAATTGCAGACGAGCAATAGCAAAGTGATAACACAGACGAGTGTTGGAGATGATACAGACGAGTATCCAACAGGTATTGGTTTCCAAACACAGACGAGTGTTGAGAATGGTAGACGAGCAAAAAGCAGAGATTATATATCAAACACAGACGAGCATTGGAGCTTGCAAACGAGCAATATCAAGGTTGGAGCACAAACGAGTGCGGGATATTACAGACGAGCAACAAACAAATGCCTGATTGGCCACAAGAGTTACAACTCTGCAGGGGAAGACAAGTCAGGAGGTCTGGACACCTAGCTCTGACTGAAGTGATGAATACCTGACTGTATCATCAAATTGACAAATAGAATGGCACTTTGCTGGGGAATATTCCACTGACAGAAGTGAAAATCAAATATAAACTCTGTGGGGACAGGTCATCCTCAGACTTGGCTGGGAAAGATGCTTCAACCATGCTCTGGCTGGGAAGAACATGCTGGTTCTGAACTCTGGTTGTGACCCTTGCTGGGGATAGAATTTTGCTTGGGGATGTCAGGCTTTCAGATACCTGCTGGGCATACTCCACTGGGGAAGAAATAGACTGCTTGGGCTGCTGCCAATGCTTAGCTGGAGAAGAATCCTACTGGAGATACTCTACTGGGAAATAGTAAATTGATTGGGAGAATGTGATGCCATCCTGCAACCTGCAACAACAGAAAACACAAGTGTGCCCCGGGGACTTGCATGGTATGATCTGTTCATCCATCGTCACCCGACACTCAAAGAGGGTTTACAGTTTCCCTGCATGTCAGTTTTCTTTTAAAATTATCACCATGTTTAAATGCAATGATATTTTTTCCAAAAATTCAGGACATTTTGCAAACAAAAATAAACACACACAACTTTTGACTGAATATTCTTTTTATTGAAAGGCCTCTGAATAGGCAAAGATTACATCATGAAGCAACCACCTAGAAATAGGTAGCCACCATAAAATTGAGAAAAGAAACTATCCTAATGGCAATGGACACGGCATCCCAAGGAGTTCCATTTCTGCTATAACCAGCATGTCTTCGAGACTTTCCATTACTGCTTTTGCTTCTGAAAGGATGAGGGGACTGCTTCCTATCCTTCTAATATTGTCAAGTTGTATGAAACGATGACGTGGTTCAGATTACTTGGATCGCAGTTGTTCGCTTATTCCCTTGTTTTGCGTGGATTGCCCTTTCGGGTTTTCAATCCACCGGGATACCCTTTTTTGCCTGAGCTGTCCAATGTGGCTTTTCAACTCAGTGGGTGTACATTTTTTTTTATTTCCCTAACTTTTGCCCGAGCTTTTATTCTGTTTTTAGCTCGTCGGGATGCCCTTTTTTTGCCTGGACTATAATTCTGTTTTTTTTTCCAACGGGTCTCTTTATGCGAAGTATTTTTTTAACTGCGTCCGAGTTAATAGGGGATTGAAAGTCATCTCCATCCATAGTGGTGAGCATCAGTGCTCCTCCCGAAAAGACTTTCTTCACTATGAATGGTCCTTCGTAGTTTGGGGTCCACTTGCCCCTGTGATCTGAACCTAGAGGAACGATCCTCTTCAATACAAGCTCTCCCACTTTATACTCCCGAGTACGCACTCGCTTGTCGAATGCACGCTTCATTCTCCTCTGATAAAGCTGACCATGACAGATAGCCGCTAATCTCTTTTCCTCAATTAGACATAGTTGATTATAATGAGCACACACCCATTCATCCGCATCCATCTTTACATCCATCATCACACGCAATGAAGGAATCTCTACTTCAACAGGCAGGACAACTTCCATGCCATATACCAGAGACAAGGGAGTTGCCCCTGTTGACGTCCTGACTGACGTTCGGTACCCATGCAACGCAAATGGTAACACCTCATGCCAATCTTTGTAAGTGACAACCATTTTCTGCACAATCTTCTTGATATTCTTGTTTGCTGCCTCTACCGCACCATTCATCTTTGGTCGGTAAAGAGAAGAATTGTGATGCTGTATCTTGAAGTCCCGACACAAGTCTGCCATCATCTTGTTGTTGAGATTAGAACCATTGTCAGTAATGATCCTTTTGGGCACTCCATATCTGCATATGATATCCCTTTTCAGGAATCTTGCCACCACTTGACGAGTGACATTGGCATAAGATGCTGCTTCCACCCATTTGGTGAAGTAATCAATCGCGACCAAGATGAAGCGATGACCATTTGAAGCAGTAGGCTCTATCTTCCCGATCATGTCAATGCCCCACATAGAAAAGGGCCAAGGATATGACATGACGTTGAGCGGGCTTGGAGGAACATGCACTTTGTCTGCATATATCTGGCACTTGTGGCACTTACGAGCGAATGAACAACAGTCTGCATCCATTGTCATCCAGTAATACCCTGATCTCAGCAATTTCTTTTCCATAGCATGCCCTCCTGCATGGGTACCGAAAGATCCCTCGTGGACTTCCTGCATCAACAGGCTTGCTTCCTGCCTATCCACGCATCTGAGCAAGACCATGTCAAAGCTTCTCTTGTACAAAACCCCATCTGTGTTCAAGAAGAAGCTAGCAGCAAGTCGCCTCAAGGTCTTCTTGTCATTGGAATATGCCCCAGCTGGGTATTCTTGCTTTTCCAGGAATAACTTGATATCAAAGTACCAAGGTTTCTCGTCAGACACAGCGTCTACAGAGAAGGCATGAGCTGGAGCGTCAAGCTTGGATATGTCAATTCTGGGCACATAGTTCCAACACAAAACTTTGATAGATGAAGAAAGAGTAGCCAATGCTTCGGCAAACTGATTTTCATCACGTGGTATGTATTGAAGCTTAACTGTCGTGAAGAACGTCAACAGTTTTCTAGCCTAATCCCTGTATGGAATTAGATGCTCTTGATGCGTATACCACTTGCCGGTAACTTGGTTAATGACGAGGGCTGAATCTCCGAATATATCGAGGTTCTTAATCCAAAGATTAATAGCCTCCTCTATTCCCATTATACAAGCCTCGTATTCCGCTTCATTGTTGGTGCAGCCAAAAGTAATTCTGGCAGCGAAGGGTAAGTGAACACCTTCGGGAGTGATAAGAACGACACCAACTCCACGTCCATTGATATTGACGGCCCCATCAAACATCAACTTCCATTTGGATTCAGGGTCTGGCCCCTCCTCCGGAAGTGGTTCCTCGCAATCGTTTGCTTTGAGGTACATGATGTCCTCATTAGGGAAATCAAACTTCATTGGTTGATAATCATCTTCAAGAGGTTGTTGTGCAAGGTAATGCGAGAATACACTTCCTTTGATGGCTTTCTGAGAAGTATATTGGATGTCGTATTCAGTTAAAATCATTTGCCACCTATCAACCCTTTCGGTCAACGCTGGTTTCTCAAAGATGTACTTGACAAGATCCATTTTGGAAATGAGCAGTGTGGTATGAGTCAACATGTACTGCCTCAGTCGGCGAGCAGCCCATACCAAAGCGCAACAAGTTTTCTCGAGCAGTGAATAACGGGATTCACAGTCGGTAAACTTTTTGCTAAGGTAATAAATAGCGTACTCTTTTCGACCAGACTCGTCATGTTGGCCTAGAACACACCCCATTGACCCTTCTAGCACGGTCAAGTACATGATTAAAGGTCTTCCTTCAACTGGAGGCATTAGAATTGGAGGCTCCTACAAATATTCTTATTTTGTCGAAAGCTCTTTGGCAGTCATCGTTCCACCCGACTGTTTGCTCTTTTCTTAGCAATTTGAATATTGGTTCGCACGTGGCAGTTAGATGAGATATGAACCGAGAAATGTAGTTCAACCTCCCTAAAAACCCGCGCACTTCTTTTTCTGTTCCCGGTGCAGGCATATCTTGAATAGCTTTTACTTTAGCAGGATCTACCTCAATTCCTCTTTGACTAACAATGAAACCTAGCAGTTTCCCGGAACGCACTCCGAAAGTGCACTTGTTTGGATTCAACCTCAGCTTGTACTTGATCAGTCTATCAAACAGCTTCTTCAGGTTGACCAGATGCTCCTCTTCGTCTCGGGACTTAGCAATCATATCGTCCACATAACACTCAATCTCTTTGTGTATCATGTCATGGAACAATGTGACCATCGCCCATTGATAAGTTGCCCCGACGTTCTTCAAACCAAAGGGCATGACCTTATAGCAAAATGTACCCCACGGGGTAATGAACATTGTCTTCTCCATGTCTTTCGGCGCCATCTTAATCTGGTTATACCCGGAGAAGCCATCCATGAAGGAAAATACCGAGAATTGAGCAGTATTGTCTACCAACACGTCAATGTGTGGCAACGGAAAATCATCTTTTGGGCTTGCTCTATTCAAATCCCGGTAGTCAACGCACATCCGAACCTTGCCGTCCTTCTTTGGTACAGGTACAATGTTATCTACCCAAGGTGGGTAACTAGTTACAGCAAGGAAACCGACATCCCATTGCTTCTGAACCTCTTCTTTGATCTTCATCGCCATGTCAGGATGAGTTCTTCTCAATTTCTGTTTCACAGGAGGACAATCCTCTCTCAGAGGCAGCTTATGCACAACGATGTCGGTATCCAACCCTGGCATATCTTGATATGACCAAGCAAAGATATCCACATACTCTCTCAGCATACTGATCAGCTCTTTCTTGACGTCGGCCTGCAGACTGGCCCCAATTTTGATCTCTTTCTTTGCATCTTTACTGCCAATGTTGATGATCTCAATTTCTTCTTGATGAGGCTGAATAACCCGTTCCTCTTGTTTCAACAATCTGACCAATTCTTCAGGGAGGTCATAGTCTTCCTCAACCCCTTCATCATCTTGGTTGACTGGATTGTCAAAGTCATGCATAATCATAGCAGGAACGTTATCAATGGAATCCGGATGATCAACACTGCACAGATGATGTGCTTATTCAGAATCTGCTTATTTTGAAAAAGAGACGCTAACACAAAAACAACAAAAAAAAGGAAAAACACATTGCCATTTTTATATTTTTGTGAAAAATTTAAAAACAAAGAAAGGGAACACAGGTTTGTCTGAAAATGTCCTTTTATTTCATAGCAAAATAAATATGCATACAAAACATGGTGGCCCGATACAATGGATCCTAGCATCTTGGGCAGAATGCTGGATTTGACAATGCAGTATGATAATAAAAGGAAACAAAATAATTACTCTGAGTGCCATGTGACTTGTATGATGTCTTCAGCAGACCAGTTTGTTAGCTCTTCGCCGGGCGCACACGGGTGAATCCAGTTGTCCCAGTCACCGTCACTATCCCCATCTTGGCTTTCTGTACAGATCTGGTTGCGGTCGAGCAACCCAACACTTGTAAATGTGATAGCCTTACCACTTGGAGTAGATCCACCAGGCTGATATCCCAGACCGAACTTATCGTCTATCTTTTCCAGCTCCAACAGTTTGCCTCAGCCTTGGGCACTTCCTGATTGAACAACCTCCTTTTCCTATTTGTAGGAGTGGATAGATGTACCTTCCTTCTCACTGCTCTTCTCCACAGGAGTCAAGATGCTGACGTTGACTGCTTCGAAGGCTTGACATAAAGTTTCATGGATCTCTCCATCCATCTCTACATACTTGAACGTTGACAAGTGGCTTACGAATATGTCCTCCTCTCAACAAACTGTGATAACCTGGCCGTCAACCACATATTTGAGCTTCTGATGCAGGGTTGAAGTAACAGCTCCAACAACATGTATCCATGGGCGTCCCAACAAGCAGCTGTACGCAGGCTGGATATCCATGACATAGAAGAGACTTTTGAAGACCTGAGAACCTATCTTGACGGGCAACTCCACTTCTCCAAACACTGATCTTCTCGAACCATCAAAAGCTTTGACAATCAGATCACTTGGTCTCAGGACTATACCATCAACATTGAGCTTCATTAATGCCTTCTTCGGAAGCACATTAAGGGAGGAGCCTGTGTCTACAAGAACATGCGACAACACAGCACCTTTGCACTCCATAGTGATATGTAGTGCTTTGTTGTGGTTTCGACCCTCTGACGTGAGGTCTCGGTCTGTAAAGCCCGGGTCATGGCTTGCATTAACACTGCCTACAACAGCTTCAAGTTGGTTGATAGTGATTTCCTGAGGAACATAGGCCATCTACAGTACTTTCAATAGGGCCTCTCTGTGTGCGGGAGAACACATCAGCAGTGAGAGAATGGATATCTTGGAAGGTGTCTGGTTCAGCTGATCGACCACCTTATAATCACTCCTTTTGATAATCCGCATGAATTCCTCGACCTCTTTTTCAAATGTACACTGCCCAGCAACAGGAGTTGTTGATTCATCAGTCACAACTTGCTTTCCTTTGGCTCTTGATGAAGCCTCAGCCTCAGGATCCCCTCTCAGCACATGGGGAGCAAATAAACTACCACTTCTTGTGAAACCTCCAACCCCTCTGACATTCTCTACAGTCGGGTCAACAGCAATAGACTTGCTCCCAACCTTCTGTCCAGCCACATATACATCTGAGCCGTAATACCAAGGAATGGCTTTATCGTCTGTGTAAGGAACAGACCTAGGCACGGTGATAGTTACAGGACTAATCTCAGGAGCATAAATGGTAACAGGCTCTCTTCTAGCTGTCATCTCTGCTTCATCATAGAAAATGGTTATTGTTGACACATCATCAGCTTCACTATTATCAACCTTGTTGAACTGTAAGGATCCATCATCAATCAAGCTCTACAATCCTCTCTTCAGCTTCTCACATCCATTCTCTGAATTCAAGCATTCTTCACAGTCAGAACAGCATCCTGGAAACACTTGACCTTTCAGCAACCTCTCCTTTACTACCATCAAAGGAGTCTTCACCTCTTCAATACTCAGCATCAGACTCAACTTTTCACCACCCTCAACAGCATTGATTCTTGCCCCTCCATGATTCGGAATAGGGTTCGAAGTAACATTCGGCGGTGGTGCACAGTTGATTTATTTGGAGTCTATAAGATCTTGAACCTTGTGATGGAGAGCCCTGCACTTCTCAGTCGAGTGCCCGGGTGCTCCAGAGTGGAAAACGCATCTTGCATTGACATCATAACCCACTGGAAGCTCTCCAGGAGGTGGTGGTGCCAAAGTTCTCAGTTGAATCAGGTTCAAGTCCAGCAGTTTTGGTAGCAAAGCAGCATAAGTCATAGGGATGGCCTCAATCACCCTATTAGCCGGGCGAGTTTTCCTTGGCTGATACGGTCTCTGCTGATAGTTGGCTCTGGGTTGTTGTTGTTGTTGTTGATGTTGTTGCTGTTGTAGAGGTTGTTGCATCTGCACTGGAGTTGAAGGAATTGTGACTGCTGCCACATGTTCATATGGTATTCTATAACCACGGCCCCGGCCTCGGCCAAATACAACATTTGTCTCACCTTCTCTTCTTTTAGGAGGTCCACTGAAAGCTTTCCTCGCTCCATTTGAGCTGCTAGCACTTGGATCTTGGATCTTCCCCATCTTCAACAAGGTATCAACCCTTTCACCAGCAATAACAATATCATTGAATTTGGTGGCATAACTGGACACCAATCTTTCAAGAAATACATCCTGTAGAGTCCCCATAAACATGTCAGCCATTTCGTTCTCAAGTAGCGGTGGTTGCACTCTGGCAGCGAGCTGACGTCACCTCTGAGCATATTCTTTGAAACCTTCCTTAGCAGTCTGAGCCATGTGCTGCAATTGCGTGCGATTTGGAGCCATGTCCAAATTATATTGATATTGTCTCACAAAGGCTTCTGCTAGGTCCTTCCAGCTCTTGATATTGACTCTGCTAAGCTTCATATACCATTCCAGAGAAGCTCCAACCAAGCTGTCTTGGAAATGGTACATCCAGAGTTTTTCATCATCCGTGTGAGCAGCAATTCTCCAAACGAAAGATTGAAGATGGGTCTTCGGGCATGCAGTGCCATTGTATTTCTCAAAGGTTGGTACTTTGAACTTATATGGGATCCTGACCCCAGGAACTAAGCCCAAGTCTGTTATGTCAAATCCCAAAGAACTCTGGGATTGAATAGCTTTGATTTGTTCTGCCATTTCCTCAAACCTCTTGTTCATTTCAGCTCCCTGACCTTCAGCTTCGTCCAGCAGAGTGAACTGTTCGTCCTGATTATCTATTTGAATATTATTCAGCCCATCATTGATTATAGTAGCCCCTGGCTGTGTTACAAGGACTTCAACCTGACGTGCGCCCGCACCTTTACGATTATTTCCCTTAGCAGCAGTGTTGTTCCTGGGTTGACCATTTTCAATCATCTCCCGCAGACGCTCTTGATTCTGACCCATGCCTGCCATCAAGGTCATAAAGTTATCCATTCTCAGCCTCAGGTCAGCTAAGTCAGCTTGCATCTGGTCCATGACTCGCTCTCTATTAATCTTTATTGGATATTTGTGTGCGACTGGTTGTTCCCGAACTTTCCGGGGAGCTATAGTGCCTGAAACACAAAACACGTTAGCAACTGAGACACTACCTGCAAAACAAACAAACAGGTTATATGCAATTCATTGTAATTGTTCATGTTCCCAAGTTTTAAGCATTTGCATGCCCTAGTTCTGGCACATACTCTCAGGCAGTCACTTTCAGTATTAACTTTCAAGCTTTCTCTTTGATGAGTGTTCAAACATTAGCAGTATCAGACAAACAAGCCTTGCATACTTAGAAACGATAATTTTCACATTAACACTGTATATGGACAAACCACTACCGGCCAAAAGTCAGAATACAACCAGAAATATTCCCCGAAGGGTTACAAGCTGGTACATGAATAAAAGGCAAAATACAAAATAAGCAAGACTCCTACAACAAGTCTGTAGGTAGTCTGAAAAATAAACTATACTAAGCTAAGGACCCAGGCTCTGCCACCTCTGCTCTGCTCTTCTTGATACCCGCTCTCAGCTTGAGCTCTTCAATCTCTTTCCTTGCTTCCTCTAGGGCTAACTGGCTTTGTGCTAGCTGCTGAGTCTTTTCCCTCCGGATGGTGTGGACTTGCTCCACCTCTTCCTTCTTGAAGGCCATTTGAACTTCAAAGAACTCTTCTTTCTCTCTGAACTTCTTCTGCTCTTCCTCCCTTTGGCCTTGCAACCAAACAATGGATTGACGAGCATCCTTGAGAGTCTTTAAAGTCTTTTTGCGTTCAACTTCTCTTTTAGCCTCCATTAAACCCAACCTGTGGAAGTGAGCTTCTCTGCCAGCAAAGTCCTTCTCCTTAGCTTCCAAGGAGGCTTGGAGTTTCTGCAGCTTGTCTTCAGCTTCATTATTGGCCCTGTTGGCATGATGGTATAAGCTTACCATTTCAGCATTTTCTACTCTAACTTCATGCAGTTGAGCTTCTAACTTCTTGTACTCTTCAAGGGAAACTGTACTACTCTGACTTGGCACTTCCCTGGGGTAAAGTGGAGCCTCAACTGAGAAAGGCATGAGAACTGCTTCTACATGTCTTTGCAACCATGCAGCAAATGGTGGATACGTCTTGGGATCAACTCTACCAAAGTCTTTCTTACCCTTCTTTATCCTGTGAGCCCAGGCTTGGACTACTTGTTGGACTAACTCTTTGTTTCCTTCAATAGGAAAGTACAAAGATTCAGCAAACTCTTCCATCTGTGGAGGATCTCTCAAAGGATAACCAAACTGTTTCCTGGCTAATGTTGGATAGTAACTGATGACACCTTTCCTTCCCAGCAAAGGTACTCCAACAAATCTTCCGCAACTGACCAGCAACTCTTTACCTAGCAGATCTCTGTCATATCCCCAGGAAATATCTTCAGCAGTTAACCCCATCAGTCTTCTGGACCATCTCCACTCATCCCTCATCTCCTTGAAGGCACCTGATTTTGGCAACTGTCTGGAAAACTACTCAGCAAACAAAGGAGCACAACAGACTACTGGACCACCCCTACCCTTCTCATTTCTGTAATGAACACTGTAGTAGAAGTCACCCAATAGAGTAGGCACTGGATTTCCTTTTGCAAAGATTGAGATCACCTCTAAGCTGACAAATTCCTTCTCTCCAGGGAACAAATTGGACCCATATACCATCAATGCAAGCAAAGCACCAAAGTCATTCCACTTAGCCTCTGTAGCATATCTCTCTGCCTCTGGTATGATCACACTCCAAGGTAGCCCTTTGCCTTCACTCTCTTTCAGAGACCTCTTGACTGTAGCAGCTGGCAACCTACAAACCTTGGCTATGTCTTCATCTTTAAGCACAACCTCAGACCCATAAAATGGCAAGGTCTCTCTGACTAGAACATTCAGCATGCTGGAGATCTCTTCCAACGTAGGAGCTAAGATGTAACCTGGAAAAACAAAGCAACGCAGCAGAGGATCATAAAACTGCAACAAGGTATGCAAACTGTCCTTCTGGTCTGTAGTGGGCTTGTCCACAAACTTCAGTATCTGGCCATATCTTTTCTTGAAATTGCCCAAGACTTGGTCGTTCATCAGACCTGCTAACTTCTGAACACTTCTAACTTCAGGCTGAAGAAAGGTATAGTGAACATTCTTTTTCCTTGGAACTCTTCTGATTTCTGCCATGGAGATAACAATGACCTGAAAAATGGGAAACATAAACAGTCAATGCAAAAAATGATGCAAATGCAATGCAATGCATGCATATGATCAACTGGGACCATCTGAACTGGACACTGACAAGGGCCCCTCTGATCACTGGCAAACCAAAAGTCTTCTGAGTCACAACTCTCTGATAATCACAACTCTCTGATAGAAGATCTCAGAACCACAGTACCAAGAAAACCAGTACCAAGAAAACCATAACTCCAGAACCATAGGATCATAGAACCAAAGATCATAACCATAGGACCACAGATCATAACAAAGACCACTGAATAATGAGTGTATGTTGAGGCCATGGGTTCCTGCACACCTGTAAACCCCTCCCAATCTCACTGGTAATAGGCTTCGGGTCAGACATCACGGACTCTCAAAGCTGAATAGCAATAATACTGTCACCATCTCCGAGAAATGGCTCATGACCAAATCAGGGAATCGGTTTGGCATTATACACTACGCAGGGAGGCCTCAGCTGAGTCCAGGACACAAGGTCATCCTATATGATCCCCAGGTGGGCCCTCGGATGCGAATGGGTTTGCCACTAAATGTGGGCTGCCACTGTCATCACTAAAGAGGGATGTTTCCACAAGATTCTCAAAGATCGGTCCCCAGCTGCACATAACTGTCAAGGTTATGTAATGAGAGAGGAAGATCCCCAAATCAAGACATTTCCAAGACAATCGCAACTTGAGTGTGGAACTCACTACTACCCCCATGACAATATCTCATGAGGCCAAAGTGGAACCACTCTAAGTCATAAGGTGCACTCGAGCCGTGGTAATGAGCTCATCTCTCAGAAACAAGTAACACCCACCCCACCAAACAGAAAACCAGTCCAGACAGTCCACTATATATACATGATGCAGAAAATAAAGATTGAAAGCTGTAAATAAACAACAATAAAATACAACACACCACAGCAAACAAACATCACCCAATGAAACAGAAACAAACAAGCGCTAAGAGAGAATCACAGGGGAACCAGAGATTCTGGGTTCTTTCCCCAGCAGAGTCGCCAGCTGTCGCTCCCCGGATTTCCATCTTGGTACAAACGCGAAAGTGGCGCGGAAAAGAATAGAGTTGCCAGCCAGGCATTTTTATCCCTGAAGAAAGGGAATGGTAATGCTGCACAAACCAGAAGAAAGAAGAGGAAGGACACAAGTCCTACGAACCAAAGAGACTGAGTTCGGGAGTCGGTTACGACCTGGGAAGGTATTAGCACCCAGATCGTCCGCCGTACCCGACGGGATCCACGCTTGCAAAAGAAATTATTTCAAAGGGTGAGGGTATGAAAGCTGCTGCAAAGAAATGAAAATGAAAAGAAACTGGAGCTGGAAAAGAACTGAATACGAGAACAAAGAGAAAAATGTAGGGAAAATAAGGATTGTGCTCGAACGGGCCCTACCCCGCTGCCTACGTACCTCATCGGGAAAATGAGGATCAGAGACGCTGTAGTTCCCCTAACTAGGGGTAGAAAAAAGATTGTTGGTGAATTAAGGCTTGAACTGCCTATGCCATTGCTCAGGTATTGCAGACTCGGACGACGAGTGCATAACCGTCTTGCAAAATGACAAGTAGGAGCAAGTTCGCGTACGGAGCGAATGAGATGAGAAAAGAATTCCCGAAGGAAAGACGCTTATTATATGTTTGGTGTTTTTTTAGAAGCTTTTATGAGTGAGGTTTGCATAGGTAAGTGTACCTAAATCTTACTCAATGGGATGTGTACATCTCACATCATCCCGAAATGGAATGCGCAAGAGGCACACCTATCTATGGAGGAAATCCCCAAAGCTAGTCCCACAAGTGAAGGCTTAGACACACTAGCTTATTACCATTATTAAGTGTTTTTTGTGGTTTTTATGATTAAGAAGTGTTTTTTAGCTTTTCTTTGTGAAGTACTCATGCTAAGACCTATCCACCACGAGGGATAACTCACACCTCGCCCCGAAACGGAACGCGTGCAAGTATCTCATAGAAAAGTCTCATGTCACATGAAAGTACTCAACCTTTATTAAGTGAATTAGAAATGAGTTTGAAGATGAGAAGAGAAAGCACCAAAGGACCACAAAGGCAAAATTATAAAAGGGGACTAAAGAATCCTAAGTGTTAACATGCATGGATGTCCTAAGGTTAGTGAGGTCTCTATCCTAATGAAGAAGGAAAGAAGAAGAAGAAGAAGAAGATATAAGAGAGGATGAGAAAGGCCTAAGCCCAACAAGCAAATGGTTAGCTCAATAACATAAGAAGAGAAGATGAGACTTGGAGATGTGGAACTCAACTTCCACACCTCACACTTACCATAGCTACTGCAAGGTTAGTAACATGCAGATAAGTGAAGCAAGATAAACAAGATAACATGCCATCATCATACAAAAAAAAATGAAATGATATGTACAAGTGCATAATGCAAATGCAACTCAAAAGAATGAAGAGATGAAACTTACAAGACAAAATGATGCACCATGAAGCACATATGAAAACAAATGCACACTTAAGAAGGATGCAAAGCAAATATACACAAACATGGACTCAATGCACAAGACCAGAACCAACACAAGGTAAAGAAGAGCTTAAGAAGCCAACAAGATGAAGAGAATGGCCACACAATACCAAACAATCACAAAATGGGAGTGAAAGAAATAAGGAAGATGAGATGAAAACACTTAAGAAATGAAAGGACTTAAAAGGGAAACAAACACAAATATTCCAAAGACTCAAACCCTAAGCTAGGACCAAGAAGGTTCCCATACCCCAAAGAACCCCAAATGAGAAGAAGAAGTTGAAACAAGTGCCCTTCTTGGCTTATAAGAGACCTAATGGAACAAAAGAAGCAAAATGGGACAAGGTGAGAACAAAAATCCACAATAAATCAACCAAGCATCTAAAAATTCTAAAACTTAAACCAAATTATCTTCAAACATGGTATATCAATGGGCCAAAAGGATTTGGAAAGATTCAGAAGCAAACTAAGTCAAATGGAGGCTTAAACACAAGCTAGGGTTAATAACTTCCAACACAAGTCAAAGGACCAAGAATCAAGGAATAAATTTCTAAAAATCAGAAGCAAATTCACACATATACTACACCATCTTAAGAATCCATAACAAAAAGAATGGGAGCAAAATTCAAAATAATGAAGTGTATGGAAATTAGACAAGGCAATGTACTCAAAATGAACTTAAAAAGAAGCTAATTGAAACAATGAATTAATTATGACACGTGGAAATGAAAAAATGGAAAATAAAAAATATAGAAAAATAAAAGAGACTTCAAAGATGACTCATGATTTGCTTGGGAATTTTTTAATAATGGGAAGTAATTTTAATAATTGAAAACTAAAGTGGATAAAAGAAAATAAAAAGAAATGAGGTTGGGGGTGCAAGAAGTAAGAAATTACGTTGAAATTGGTTTGGGCCTTACTAACTGGGGAGTGCGAATATCAGGCTTGGGGCCCAACTCATGCGCAGGTATATGGAAATTAGAGTGGAAATTCATGAGAAATGCTGGAAAATAAGAGAACCATGAGATTGATCAAACACGCGTGGTACACAGACTCATTAAATTACGTGGCAGTTTGGCTGATTATGAATGGAGAGACATGGTAACTAACATGGGCTTCGAAACATTTCGAATTAAAAAGAAATAAAAGAAGCACATGAAGGAGAGGGGGAGGTTAAGGCTATGTGGCAACATCTCAAGCGTTGGCTGGGCAGATCTAATGGTCAAAGGATCATCTTCTTCATGGCAAACCCTAGACTTCACAAACCCAGTTTCCGGTGACCGGAGCTAGGGCTACAGCACCGGAATTCGTAATAGACACGCAAATCACAACATAAACATATCAAATTCTCTAGATCTAATGATTAAGCTACCCTGATTACGAAAATGGCAATGAAATCTTCTATAAACCAATGAATCAATGGGATCGAACAAAAACAAGTTGCACCATGAAAACTGAAAATCAAATAACTCCTGCTATGGTGCATCATTTTCAAAACTATAAAGTGCAGAATGATCAGTGAACTTCACACATCACAAAACACCTCATCAATTTCATTTTTAGATCTTGAGATTTGGAACCATACCTGAGGTGAAGATCTTGATTCAAGAAGATAGAAAGCCCAATAATGCGTGCAAATCACTCCACACTCACTCTAGATGCAAAATAAATGCATCTAAAGTCTTGAAATAAGCTGGATCTGAAGCTTCTCTCACACCTGCCCTGAAATGGCAAGCTTGCTGAACTTGAAGGAAAGCTTGAATGAATGGGTGCTTAATGATCCTTAGCTCTTACTGATCACAAATCCACAATTTGTTTTGAGATTGCTCACTTGTATGAAGAGAAATGAGAGAAAATGCAAATGTTGCAAGAAGTTGGAAATGAGAGAATGAGAGAGAGATCCACAATTCTGAAACCCTAGCTGCTTAAGTATGCCCTCACAATGCAATGATGAAAGAATTGAGAAGTTTGCACCTGTAGATCATGAGGTATGTGTGATTTTGAAAATTTTGCAAAATGTGAGATAAGCATGCCACCCTCATGCCTTGCTTGCATTCTCAGCCCATGTGCAATGCAATCTGTACCCTTAATCATTATCCAATCAATCTTAGCCATTGGATTGAGGTATCACACTTTTTTCATGATTTTGCAAAATATCTCATTATGAGGAAACTTCCTTATTGTGCAAGAAAATTGGAGTTTCTTTGGAGAAAATTGATCAAAATGTTATGTATTTTATCATTGAAACAAGTTTGAACCAAAACCAAGTCTCACAAATAAGGTTTGAAGCAATTTGCATTTGGTCATGCATGGAATTTCTTGAATTTGCCCTAAAATCAGCAAATTTTCGAGGGAACTATAGGATGAACCACAAATCCTATGAAAATGTACTTTTAATTTTTGAAAATGGGAGCTCTTAATCTCCAACTTTCATTTTTGACTTTGGTCGATTTGAATAATTTTTGATCATGTTAAGGCCATTTGAAAATTAGGGCAAAAGTTGCCAAATTTGGAAAATCTCAAAAACCAACTTTGTACCATTTTTGCAAAACCCTTCAAATCTCCATGATTCTTGAACTTTGATCATTACAAACCTCTTATAACATTGTAAGGACCCTTCTTGGCCAAACAATTTGGGTTAGACCCCTTGAAATCACACAGTTGAGTTTTTAAGGGTACAATTGACTTTTTATTTCATCTGCAAGCAACTGAGGCATTGTCTGACTTCCACATGGAATTTTCTCATGAAAATTGACACTTAGGATCCTCTTGACATATAGAAGACTTTGACCAAATCAAATTCCAAAGTTGTGAGATTTTGGTGCTTGAATCTCAAACCCTAGTTTAGGTGCCTTGTATAAGAGCTTTGCCTTGTCCTGAGATAACTGATGATCATGCAATCTTCTGAGCCTTTGCACATGGACTTGATCTTGTAAATGGAATGTAGACTCACCATAGGACTTTTATACAGCCATTGGGACCCTTGTCATGACTTGTGATGACCCAAGAACCTCCACAGATGACCATATGCTTGATGCTAGGACATGAAGAATGTTATGCCTCATCTTTCCATGATAGGATGCTAAAAAATGATATGTTCAAGATGAATATGATATGATATGATGCTTAAAATGAAGAGAGCAAAATTGGCGTGTTACAGCTGCCCCTATTCAAACATCAGTTAATCTGAAAAGGACGGTAGCACGAGCTATCGACCATTCAAGATAAATTGTGATTGAATACCAAGAAGACCAGAAATTTGCACTCTGACGGAGGCTGCAACACTGGGAGATAAACCCAACCAAATGACGATTTGGTGATTGAAGGGGAGAAAAAGCAGACAAGCTTCTTCCAAGTTGAAACTGATATCTGGAATAAGAACACTAAGACATACGAGTCTTCGAACAATCCTGTTACGCCAGGAACTGGACAGACGAGTCCTCAAAAAACATATGACTTGAGACAGACGAGTCTCCTTCGGATATACCTGAGATTGTATTGATATTAATTAAAGGATTGTTATTTATAATAATGGAGATATTATATTAAAAATATGATTATAAAATAATCAAAACTTTAATATTTTATAGAGCGATTTTTTTATATAGATATAAGATTTAGAGTTAATTTTCTTTAAATCTTTACAAAATATATATTTATACTTAACAATTTATTAAATAAAATGTTGCATGGTTATTATTAATATTTTTATAACTAATATTTGGTCATTACATTTATATTTCAAGGAACTATTTTAAATTTAAAAAAAGAAAACAAATAGATATCCTTGACCGTGTAAAATGTGATTTTGCCTTAATTCCATGACGTATTTCCATATAATAAAAATGATTACAATGTACATATAACGATTGTGACTAACCACAATGCACAACTACTGGTTGTGACTAATAACACTGCACAACTACCATTTGTGACTAACTATCACTAAGACTTATTGTCCAAGTCTTCATAAAGCTCCTAAACTCATTGATCCTTTAGGGAATAAAAATAGCCGTTTTTACAAGGCTTGGTTTACAAATGAATGCTTCTTCACAAGCTGAGTAAACACATTGAATATCGATGGACTATAAGATAAACTATACACGCATTATGAATATGAAATTTAATGGTAGCTCAGTATTTTGTGAAGTCTTCTTCAGTATTACAACAATGACTGCAACTATCTGTCATTTTCCATAAAACCAGGGTAGTCGAGAGGTACTGAAATGAAATGTCTTTGTAATGTGTATTATTCCCTTGTAACCGTTAAGCTTATATTCTGAATTTCAGAGGATTCTGATTTTGAGATAATTGAAGCATGAATAGAAAAATAGATAATTGTGTCTTCATAATCTCAAGTCTTTAGAGTCTTCAGAACGTGTTCACTCGAGTTGGCACGTATTCCCAAAGTGAAATCTGGCCATTGATCTCTTAACTTCTTTTCATAGTTGATCTGACTCGTCAACTTCCTTCGCCTAAAAGTAGTAGGAGTTGATCATTTGGAAACTTTTAGTAGTACTTGGATTTCATATTCATTCATAGTCATTCATTGAGAAACACTTTCCTTTACTCTTTCTTAAAAGTACCAATCAGATCGATTGTAGTTCCTTTATATGAGTCTTTGTTCATTCTTCATCTATTATTCTTCGTTCACATCCAAAAGTTGAGGAAAAGGCGGTATTCTTGTAATTTTTCCACATTCATTGATTGACAAAGGTAAGTAATGGTGTCTTGATCAACCATCACAAGTAATGACCAACTGGAACAAATTCATGGAAGGAAAAACAACAATTATTGTGTTCTCTCAAGTCATAAATATGTTCTATGTGAATCATAGAGATACAAATCATGCTTAGGAGATTCCCAAACCACGATTGCAATGATCTCATGCAGACACACATCTTATTAAATTGATTACAAACCCATATTGATTCTTTTTTCTTCGGGTGTTTCTTGTCACCTACTTATACTTCTCAGTTTTTTCATTCCTTTGTCCATCTTTTCCTTTACTAGGCTTTTGGTATTCAAGGTTAGGTGATGGTATGAGTTAGCTAGATACAATATCAAGCATTGTTTCACGTCTTTTGTTTCTCCTTTATATTATGGACAACTTGTAGTTGTTTTTTAGAATTGGTTTCACCATGGAAAATATGTACCAAGTACACTAAATCTTTATAGCTCTTTCGAATCGATTTTGGAAACAAGTTTTTAGATTTTTTTAGCATTGTTAGGATTTTTAGGGTTTGCTTTAAAGTCCAAATCTTAGGATTGGGGACCTTCCTCCCTTTGGGTGTGTTACAACAATGTTTCTTATTCTTCATTTGTTTTCATGTTTCCGGTTTTCCTAGGTATTAGTTTGTGTGATTGTTTGTTTTGTTTTTCTCTATTTGTATCCATGGTGAATCAAATTCATAAATAGGGTGATTGGGAGGTCTCAAACCCAAAAATGTTACCCTAAGATATGTATATCATCAAAAGAAATCCATTAACCAAAGGATTGTGCCAGACTGGTTTTAACAGTATCCCCGCAATGGATCAAGATTCCCGAGTCCCTCAGAGGATTCAAGAAAAGGACCAATCATTAATGCATAATATTTTCAACCTTTCAATTACTATCAAAGGGTTAAGGAATCTCAAATGATGAGAAATCTTTCAAAGACTGTACAAAATTCTCAGTGATCTAGGCCCCTGGCCATCACAATCACCAATTAGGGTTTTAGTCAATTGAGCCCTTTAGATGAAATTTTTCATGGGAAAAGGAGACAAGGCCTCCACATATCATCAAGGATATTGACATGACCATGACAATCCATTTACAAGTACAAAAGGTGCAGAGATCAAGGACTGCAAGATTAGGGTTTCATTGTGCCCAAATTAAGGTTTCTGACTAATCGGGGAACCTAAAGTCAAAATTTTCATTTGGACACGAGCCTATATTGTAAGGAATTGTTTAAATAGCTCATATAAATCATGGAAGTCCATTCATAAGGTCAAAATACCTCAGAGGATGTCCAGTTAAAGAATAAAAAATCTAGGGGTATCCAGTTTAATATCCATCTAGACCAAAAAGTCAAAGTTTGACTTTTTCATCCAAAATGATCCTCATGACCTATATTTCAATTATATATGGTCTATAAATTCTTTTGATCACAAAAAATCATAAATATGAAGATAACTTGTATAAGGGGCAACCTTTGAAACTTAGAAAAGTTTCTAAGTTATGGAAAAAATGTTCAAGTACCCTACTTTCAAGCATCATAACTTGTGATCTAAGCATCATATTTTGGTGAACTAAAGCTCAAATGAAAGAAATTACTACAAACTATAAATGATTCAATTAGGAGAAACTCTAATTCATTATGGATTTCAATTTGAAGATGGATCAAAATCAAGAAAAATACTGATTTTCAACACTTAGAAAAAATCTTCCCAAGTGTAAAATCAGCAAAACATCCAAACTTAGAGGGATTTATCATCAAGTTCCAAGCTGATTCACATCCTTTTCAAAACACCAATCTTGTTGTAAATGTTGTCAACAACTCAAAGAACCAATTGTAATGGAAAGATCTTGCTTGTGCATGAAGAAATCATGTATCAAAGTGACCTCAACAAACTGTTTTGCAAAAACAGATTTTTCACAAACTTGTGAAATCTGAATTTTGGAAGCAAAGGTCAATGTCAAGTGGATTTAAGTATCTAAAAAATGATTACAAACCAAATCAAACTTGAAAATTTATGATTTCACCATGAAATTAACAAAAAATGACATTCATAGAATTCAACATTATGCATTTTGATTCAAGGATCACAAAGCTTCAAAAAAGAATATGCTTGGATCTCTTATTCAACAAGAAATAGGTGGACACAATCCAAGCCTCATACTTCTGAGGAATGTGAATTTTGTTGCTACATAGCTGAGCTATTTGAAAATTTCATGATTTCACATGTAAGAGATATTTTTCATAAACCATGACTCACCATTCTGATCTTATCACTTCAAATCTTGGAGGCCAAGTTTGTTCAACATATTTGCCTATAAATAGAGACCTCATTCCATCATAAAAAAAATATACCAAAGCCTCTGATCACTAAGCTTTCTCTTCTTTGCTCTAAAAGACTCAAAACTAAATATTTTGAGCAATCACTTCTGGTTTTTGAGGTTCAGCTACCACACGCTCAAACCAATTGCTCACACACATCACATAAGATGTTTATGAGGTGTTCAAACACTTAGATATCCTCTAAAACACTCCCAACCTAGAATCACTCATCAAAACCTCAAAAATTCCTTGTTTCTGCAACTTGAAGATCAGAAGTTGATCCAGCTATTTTCAATCAAGTTCAAGTGTTCAAACATACACCATATGGTGTATGAAAGTTTTCCATATCATTAACATCTCTGTGACACCTCCAGCTCGAAATCACAACTCCAGATGCAAGCTCAAGTTCAGGTAATAAGTTTCAAACTTGGCCAATTCATGATCCATGCATATTTCCTCACACTATCTTTTTTCCATATGTGCGTCATCATATTCTAATTAATTCCCCTAAATAAATTTCACAAAATCATCATCATGTAGAATTTCACGAGGCTCAGGGAAAATTATGGTTCTTCAGTGTTCATCACTGATTTTTCACTCTATACTTAAAATAAATTAAATTAATTGGTACCATACACTACAATAAAATCAAGTTTTAGCTGTATTTTTTAGCGTCGGCCACGACTCCAACGCTAATAGTGGTGCCATAGTGTCTCTTTAAACCGCCGTTATATGGAAAAAATCATTTTTGTTTTTTTATTAGGCCAACGCTAATATATGCATGAAATATTTTCCTTTCCCTCCACAAATTTTGTTTGCCTCCTTTCTATTTATTTTGTTATAATTTTATTTGTATTTATCAGTAGTGACGACTTTGACCGACGCTAATGTATGTGTGAAATGATTTTGTTTCCCTGCACAAATTTTGTTTGCCTCCTTTTTATTTATTTTCTTATATAATTATTTGCTTTTATTTTTAGTGACGGATTGGACCGACGCTAATATAAGTTCCAAAATATTTTTTAACCCACCATTTTCGTTCCTATTTTTATTGTTTTAAATAATAAGCAATTTTCTGTTGTTTTTACGAATTCTACACCAAAATACCCCAATTTTTCATACGAATTCATCCCAATGCAACCCAAAACTTCTTACCAATCAATAATTAATCACATACAACAATAATGCATCAATTCAAACATCAAACACACCATTCTAAATTATCTTATCAATCCTAATTCACCAATTCATACCCTTATAACTCAACCTATGTCATCAAACATAACAACACCAAATTCATATCAAACTTAATCTATTCATAAACCAATTCCTATAAAATTATAATAGATTATGAAAACTTCACATACCTTAGAAAATCCCGTAGATTGACACTCTTCTCCAAGGTTCCTAGCAACTTCAAGACCTTAAGCTTCCTCTTCCTCTTTTCCTTTCCTCAGAGCTCTTCTTCACCAAAAAAACAAAAGTGAGAACTTTTGATCGTGTTCTCCTATTTGGGTAAAATTATCCCAGTTTATGTTTTTCCAAACTTATCTTTACTCTTTTCTAATAATGACCACCTTGCCCTTTCTTCAATATATTTTTATTAATAATAATAGTATAATAATACACTAATTATTCATATTATATAAAAATATTCCTTATAATCCCAACTGACAAATATAACCTCCATACCCCCACTTCTATTATTTTAAATAATAAGCAATAATTCGAGTAATACTACATCATTATTCTTATTATTAATATTATTAAAATAATTTCACCACCATGCAATGAACCACATAACCACCTATTGTCAAAATCATCATATCTTCTCAAATAAGAAACAATTACTCATAATCGAATTTGGGGTGTTACAACTCTCCCCCACTTAAAGAAATTTTGTCCTCGAAAATTTATCAGATTCAACTATTTCAACTACTTAATCCATCAGACTAATCAACTCTCGACTCAGAAAGGAAACTCCACATATAATACAAACCATAACTCATAACATCAACTACAACAACAATGTGAATACTACACAAGTGATACACTTGACAACTAGCATCACACACAAGATAGTACCCAACTCAGCAATTCAATGATTAAAGCATTAGAACATCCAACATAAGAGCACACAACTCCAACACGACATTAATACAACCAACCTTAATATCATTGTTATTCACATATGAGCAATTGCATTACGCCACGCATTCGCTGCGCACTCTGATTACCTGTAAGGTAGTAACTCCACCGAGTTCAACTTCCAACTCCCAATCACCGAAATCGATATAGTAAAAGACTTCGACTTAACACTTCGGAATTTCCGTCTGATGGTGGTCAGAAGTCAGAAACCTGAACCTCTGATAGGAAAAGGAATGCTCAGAAGGGAAAAGAGGAGTATGACAAGAAGAAGATTCAATGTTACTATTGTAAGAAGTTTGGTCACATTGCTAAAGATTGTTGGTCAAACAAAGAAAGGAAATAAGAATAAACGAATATAGCCAGATGTTCTGATGACGAATATGTACTATTGATGGCTTCTGAATCCGATGATACGAATTTGACAGACTGGTAGTATATGGACAATGGATGCTCAAATCATCATACTGGAAATAAGAAATGGCTGGTTGATTTTGACTCTGAAAAGAGGACAAAGATCAAATGTGCTGATGACAAATATCTTAACGATGAAGGTATGGGAATGTCAGAGTTATTCTGAACAATGGGAAAACAACATTGATTCAGAAAATGTTGTATGTACCTGGCATAAGAAGCAATCTGATGAGTGTAGGGCAAATAATTGAGAAAGTTTTTTCAGTTACCATGAAGGACAATCTTCTGAAGCTGTATGACTGTAATTAGAAGTTGATTATGGAGTCAGAACATGGAAGAAACAAAACATTCAAAGTTAATGTCAGAACTACAGACTCATAATGTCTTACTGCAACAAGTGTTGTAGAGGCAAGTGAGTTGTGGTACAAAAGATTTGGTCAACTGAATTTTAGAAGTTTAGGGCATCTGAATTCACAGAAGTTGGTATATGGAATTCCTACAATCAAGAAGTCTGAGATGTCATGCAGAGTGTGCATGGAAGGAAAGCAACCAAGATTTCCATTTGCGTCAGAAGTAGCTCCAAGTGCCAAACATGCCCTGGGAGTAGTACATTCTGATGTGTGTTTTCCATTTCCAGTAGCATCGATTGGAGGGAACAAATACTTTGTGTAATTTGTTGATGAGTTCACCAGAATGAAGTGGCTATTCCTCATTAAGTTTAAACATGAGGTGTTTACTGAATTCAAGAAGTTTAGATTGAAGGTTCAGAATCATAGTGGCCAGACTCTGAAGATTCTCAGAATCGATGTTGGAGGAGAGTATAACTCCAAAGAGATCCATAAGTTCTATGAGGAGAATGGAATTGAGCATGAGGTTATTGCTCATTATACTCCTCAACACAATGGTCTTGTTGAAAGAAGAAATCGTACCTTGCTTGATATGACAAGAAGCATGCTGAAGGAAAAGAAGCTTCCTCAGAACTTGTGAAGAGAAGTTGTTGCCACTGCAACATATGTACTCAACAGATGTCCAACGAAGAAGCTGAAAGAAATAGTTCTTATTCAGAAGTGGAATGGAGATAAGTAGGGTGTCAGTCATCTGAAGGTTTTCGATTGCTATATGTTACAAACATGTTCCAGAAGCTAGAAGACAAAAACTGGATGATAGAAGTAAAGTGATGTAACTAGTGGGGTACCACAGTACAGGTGCGTACAAGTTTTATTGTCCAGAAACTGATAAAGTTGAATTCAACAAAGATGTAATTGTGAAGGAATCAGAAGTTTGGAATTGGGATAAGTCTCAATCAATTTCTGATGTAAGAACTTCTGAAGAAAGCTCAGAACTAAGAATTTCTGAAGATGAGGTGAATTCTGATGATCCAGATTCTGGTGGTAATTCAGACTTTGGGAATATGCCAAACTCTGAAGATGGTCAAGGCTATGGAGGAAGTCAACATTCTGAAGCAAGAGCCTCTGAAGGAGAAACTTATGAGGTTCAAACATCTGATGGATGTTCTGAACAAGGTTAGAGAACACAAAGAATCATAAGAATTCCGAGAAGGTTTGAAGAGTTTGACATGCTACAAGACACTGAAGTTGATTCTGAAGGAGAAGTTATTCAGTGTGCCATGTTAGTAGACTCTGAACCTGTGAGTACAGAAGAGGCTCTCAAGTAGAAAGTCTGGCTGAAGGCCATGAAAGAAGAATTTGATGCTATAGAGAGAAATAAGACTTGGAAGCTGATAGAACTTTCGAAAGACAGAAAGCTATCAGCGTTAGATGGGTTTTTAAGTAGAAGCTAAAGCCAGATGGATCAATTGGGAAACACTAAGCGAGGTTAGTTGCTAGAGGATTTATGCATGAACCTGGGCTTGATTATTCTGAAGTGGTTGCACCTGTAGTAAGACATGAAACAATCAGATTGGTGATTGCAATAGGTGCTAACAAGAATTGCCCTTTGATGCATTTAGATGTGAGATCCGCATTTCTAAATGGTCCATTACATGAAGAGGTGTACGTGTCACAACCTCCTGGATTTGTTAAAAAAATCAGGAAGGGATGATGTAGAAATTACACAAAGCTTTGAATGGATTGAAGCAAGCGCCCAGAGCTTGGAATCAGAAGATTGAGTCATTTTTAAAAGAATATGGTTTTCAGAAATGTGAGATGGAGTACAGTGTTTATGTTCAGCATACTTTTGGAGGCAATATGATTCTGGTGTGTTTGTATATTGAAGACATACTGCTGACAGGAAGTTTTGAACAACAAATTGCCAAGTTCAAAAATATGTTGATGAATGAGTTTGAGATTACTGATCTCGGCAAAATGACATACTTTCTAGGGATGGAGTTCACATACTCTGAGAAAGGTATCATTTTGCATCAGCTGAAGTATGAACTTTATCTTCTGAAGAGATTTAAGCTGCAGAATTGTAAGACTGCTATCACACCTGCTGACACAAATCAGAAACTAGATTTTGATTCTGATGGTGAGGATGTGGACGTTACAACTTTCAAACAGTTGGTTGGTTCTCTAAGGTATTTGTGTAATACTAGACCTGACATTTGTTATGCAGTTGGAATGGTTAGCATATTCATGAGTAAACCCAACTGGTCTCATTATCATGTTGCTGTCAGGATTCTGATGTATATCAAGGAACTTTGAAGTATGGAGTATTATTCCCTTCTGGAAGAAAGATAGAATCAGAACTTCTGAGTTACTCAAATTCGGATTGGTATGGAAAGTTGACAGAATAAGTACTTCTGGGTACTTGTTCAAATTTCTGGAAAGTCTTATTTCTTGGTGTTCCAAGAAACAACTTGTTGTTGCTCTGTCAACCTGTGAGGCAGAATATATTACCGGCGTTGTCATTACATGTCAAGTTGTGTGGCTTCAGAATTTGCTGCATGATCTGAAGATCAAAGTTGACAAGCCTCTGAAGCTGATGATTGATAACAAGTATGCAATCAATCTTTCCAGAAACCCAGTGTTGCATGGGAGAAGAAAGCATATTGAGACAAAATATCATTTTCTGAGAAGCCAAGTTCATAATGGAATGATGGAAGTCGTTCACTATAGCACCCAGAAGCAGATGGAAGATGTTCTGACGAAAGCCATCAAGACTGATAAATTTCTCCGCTTAAGGGATGGGATTGGTGATGTTAGTTTTGAAAATAATATAAATTAAGGGATGGTATTAGAAATAATAATTAATATTTTGACAAACTTAGTGACTAAGTTTGTTTATGCGGTATTTAGTACTTTATCTTATTGTCTTTTAAACTTATAGGATAAGTTTAGTTTTCTTATAAATAGAGTAGAAAAACACTTTTGTAATCTCTCTCCTTTAATACATTCATTTTGTTCATCATTTTATTTCACCTTGTGCACCAACAAAAATGTGGTTAGTTATTTAAGTGAATATATTATTCATTTTGAAAGAATTAAAAGGTGAACTTCAATTAGTTTGACACTGTTTGGTTGTTTTATTGGATAGTTTCTGCACTAAAATTGTTATTAATTAGATCGAGTAATTTTGTGGTGAAGTTGTTAAGTTAGGTTCTGTCATTTTTATTGAGACGTCTGATTCATGTTTTGATTGAAGAAAATAATTCACTATGATGAATTGTGAAAGAGGTTGTGTGTATAAAGAATAAATAGAAAGTTGAAATGAGATTACAAACTTTGAGGAAATGTGCGTATAAAAATTAGAAAACCTTTATGTTACTAATTATTTAATTATTGAAGAGAAGAAAATGGATATTAAGATGAAAGTGAACACGGCTCTTTCAGAAGCTCTATTTTAATTTTCTTCTTAACACAATAACAAGACTCCAAACATTTTTAAGACGTGAAGTACTCCTCATAACTTTGTTTGAGATTATCATATGTTAGGCTTTATAAAACAACCTGCATTTTGAATTAAACTTTGTTTGAGTCCATCACCACTACTTTGAGATTATGGACTTGTTTGTAGTTCTTCAATATTATGATGAATGAATAAAAATGGGGTTAAATACATTATACCCCCCTGTGTTTAGGGCGTGTTTTGTGTTTCCACCCCTTAAGTATTTTGATTTTAAACACACCATCATAAATCCCAGAATTAAAATTCACCACACCCTTTTACTTAATGGGTTGACCTGGAGGTGACGTAGCCTTCCATGTTGTTGTTGAGCTGGATGTGACGTGGCTATTGTTTTTATCTATTCAAAGTTACCAAATAAATTCCTCTTAGCCTTCTTGAAATTGAAATTAGAGTTTTCTATTGTTAGCAAGCAAGCGCGATTTGAAGACGAACATTCATGGCGGAAACAAGTGAAGCTCCAGGCGAAAGTACAAAGGTTATTCGTGACTTCGTTCTTCTATGCTTAAATCATCTACATTGTTGGGTTTTGTTGCTTACACTGTTTTTTTTCTTCGCAACCTTCTCCACTGTTTCACGTTATTTATAGACATGGAAGAGAATTTGTGAAGCTCAGTGATGGAGATACGATATATAGGGGAGGGGTTTCGACATTGATTTCAAATTAGGACGTAGATAAGTTTTCTCTTTCTCATATTTGTGATATTGTTAACGGGTGGGGTTACGAAGTAGGTTCTTATCTGTTGTGCACTAAAATTCCAGATATTTGTCCCATTTTTTTTCAACTTAGGAATGATGACGATGCATACGACTTGGCTGCCTATGCTTGTGGTATGAAAGTTGATGGGGATATATGTGTCGAGCACGATCAGTTAGGTAGTAGAACTGCTCCTAGGTGTATTAATGACGAAGTAGTTAGTGAAATTTCTAAAGTAGACAATAGTGATGATTTTTATGATAGTGAGATAGAGAGAACAACTGCTACGGATGCTGGATTTGATGATATTGATGTCAACAAGCCAGTTAACCAAGGGCCAATAGTAGTTGGGTTTCTAACTTCTAGAAGGAAGAAAATAGATGATGATGATGATGAGTATATTAGTGAAGACCTCTTGAGTTCTGATCCTGATAAATCAGGAGCTGAAAAAAAGTCTAGGTTTGAAAAGTACAAGAAAGAGGAGTTTAATAAGGATTATAAATTTAAGTGGGGAAGGGAGTTCAACTCCCTAGATGATTTTAGTGAGGCTATTCGTGAGTGGACCATACTAAATGGGAGGGAAATTACCTTTGTAAAAAATGAGGGGTATAGAGTGAGGGTTGAATGCAAAAAAAAAGTGTGATTTTTTAATGCATTGCTCTAAGGTGGGCCATAAGCACACCTTTGCCATAAAGACTATAAAAGACACCCATAACCCCATAAATGGGATGAAAACGTGGCCTAAAGTTGAGAGTGAGGAGCTCCTTCCTCCTAAATATAAGAAGGGACCAGGTAGACCTCGAAATTAAGAATTAGAGAGACTAGAGAAGAGGGTGCCAGGAGGAGGCTACCTGGTGTATCCTATAGGTGCACCAGGTGTGATAAGATATGGCATAACATAAAGTCCTGCAAGAGTAAAAAATAAGATCCCAAAGCCTTGAAGAGGAAGGTATGTTATTGGTATTTCCTACATTTTATTAATTAAGGTAAAGTATGCAAATAACTGAATGTCTTTTGTATGTGTAATGCAAAAAAAGACTAGTCTAGCTTAAACTCAAACTGCAGTGCCTACTCAGTGAATTGCCAACTAAAGTGAAAACTGAACTGCCATCTGAAGTTCCCAGTCAAAGTTAAGTGCCAACTGAAGTTCCAAGTCAAACTGAATTGCCAAGTCAAACTGAAGTTCCTAATCAAAGTCAAGCTTCTTTGTTTGGGGACATTATTGATGCCATGTTAACAAGCCTACCAGACATCACTTCCACTGTCAAAACAACAAGCAGTATGAACAATGGCAAGAGTATAGTGAAGAAGGAAGTAAAACCATTAAGAAAGAGATCAAGTGAGAGAATTAAGGAGAATTGGTTTAAGAAACCAAAACCTTTTATAGGCCCTGGTTCTAAACTAAACCAACCATTCATGTTTGATGGAGATGAAGGAAATGCATCACAAGTTTCAGAAACTGCTCCCACCAAGGCTCCAAAAAAGACTCAGAAGAAGAAATCCATTAAGGATCTGTAGAATGTTTTAAGTTATGTGTACCAGTCTTTTGTAACTTAAGTTTATGTTTTGTGTGATAGTCTTTTTAGCTGTACTAGTCTAATAGGAACAAGTCTTGTGACACTCTTTTGGTACAATTATGCTTTGGTACAATTATGTTATGTATGACAGTGTTTTGATACAATTATGCTATTTATGACATCAGGCTTTTGATACAATTATCTTTCGATACAACTATCTTTTGATACACAATTATGTAAAAACATAAACTACTGTAAGAACAAAATTGAGTAAAACAAACCAATTTTCATTGACATTGATTCAATCAGTACAACACAAAATGACAGATTACAAAACTAAAGGAATGAATACACACTGCTAGCATAAGACATTTTTACGAAAGGAATGAATACAAAGAAGGGATGAAGACGAAAGAGATGAAGATGAAAGATGTTGAACAAAACGTAACAACAACTGAAGACGAAGAAGGGATGAATGCGAAGAATGCGAAGAAGGGATGGAATTCGCAATATAGGAACCCTAATTCCTTTCTCAATTTATATTACCTAATTAATAAAACAAAGCTGAATCATGTGAAAATCCAGCACACCTCCAGGTCAACCCACCAAGTAAAAGGGTGTGGTGAATTTTAATTCTGGGTTTTATGATGGCGTGTTTAAAAAAGACTTAAGGGGTGGAAACACAAAACACGCCCTAAACACATGGGGTATAATGTATTTAACCCATAAAAATGAGATAACTTGGTTGAGATGAAGTAAATGTGCAAACACGGGTTTGACATATTTGGAAAGAATAATTAATGTAAGCTTTTGCAAGTTTTAGAAAAATGAATGAGATTTGTTTGTTTGTATATAAACTTTAACTTGAACCAATGTGGAAAGAAATGATTGTTGAGTGTGAAACTTGAACTTAGAAATGATTCTCACATAAATAAAGTGCATAGCTGTTGCTCTATCGTTAGAATAATCTAGAAAAATGGTTTGGGATTAGAAAGTGATCATCATAAGTTAGTATTTTAGGATTACAAAGTGTGTACCTGAATTCTAAGGCATGTGTTAGGCTTTATACAAGATACCAAGTACAAATTCAGAAGTAGAGAAAAATGATATGTCAATTCTACCTGTCTAGCACAAAACGGGAACGTCTTATTCTTATGCCCCCACAATAACCTCCTATTAAACAAGTCTTAAATGAAAATAATATTATTAGAGGGCTATGAGATAAGATAGGATAGGATTAAGATAAAATGCATTTAAGAGATCCAATAATATTATTAATTAGCTAGTACTAACTAGTCTTGTTTCTTAAATTACAGAAAAGGAACTGATTTAAAATGAGAAAGACCAAGACCATATAATTACTATAAAATCAGATTATTCGTTAAGTATTATGCACCAACACTAAAACCACCATTTAAAATGGCTAATTCCTTTTTCTTATCCTTACTAGTGTTCTTCCTTACTGCTCTTATGCTTGCTCCTCAAGGTTTCACTCACAGTAAGAAGCTAATTCCTCCATTATGTCCTCCTGGATTACGGGGAAGTTCAAATTGTTTATCCATTCCACACTTTCCCCCATGTAACGAGAAGAATAGGGGACCACCATGTACGCCCTATTATAAACCAAGTCCACGATATGGTAAACCACCTCCTTCCAACTGAAGATAAAATCAATTTCTAAAGCATGAATGCAACAAGGAATATCAATATCTACTAAATAAGATGTCATGGTTGCCAATTATCTATTTTATATCTTGTTATATGTGCTTCATGTATACCAATATATAAATAAATAAGATTTTGAGATTGTGTTAATTGTGTTGATATTAATGGTAGAATATCAACTTCTCTTTAACTTTCTCTAACTAAGCTTAACAAAATCAAGTTTCAATAGTATTAGTACAATAATCTTAGATGAATAATCTTTGTCGAATTCCTCAATTTAATTTTATTTGTGATTTTCTATTCAGGACTTCCCTATAGAACTATTTCACTCTCGGTAGTTAAAAAGATAAATGCGCTACAAAAAAAAACTTGTATTTGTCAGGTGATTTAGCAGGGTGAAATTCATCTGCCTAATTATAACTATTGATTGGTGATTAACACCCTGCAACATATTTTTCTAATAAAAAAATTGAATATATTAAATTAAACATCTCGCAATTAATTTGTAGGGAAATAAAAATTTTAAAATAAGGTTTGCAGGGTGATAAACACCTCGCAAGATTTTTCTCAAATTTTAAAAGAAAAAGTATTATGACATGTCAATTCAGTGCAGAGGAAATTGTTCATGTCAGAAGAGTTGTGGGGTGAAAAGTCTCTTGCAGTGTTGCGGGATGAAATCCACCTAGCAAATTGTTTTCAAAATAAAGAGTCGTTGTGTCAAGTCCCATCAACGTATAGTGGGCAGGTTATTGCATATATTTTGCGGGGTGAAAAAGTACCTTGCAGTGTTGCTGGGTTTAATGCACCTCGCAATGTGCACGGTACTATTTCCAATGACGCAACGATAATATGTAGAACCACTTTATTAATTATAATTTTCCTCTTCTCAAGCTCTCACTTCATTTACTAATAACTTTTCTCTTCCTTTCTCTTTCCAAAATCCATTTTTCTCCTCTCTTCTTCTTCATCAACTTTTTTACTTGTTCTTCACACACAAATCTATTTTATTCATCTCTGCTTTAAGATTATATATTTTTTTCTTCATTTTTTTATTAATACAAATTATTATGAGTTTCTTGTTATTTTTTGTATTTTATTTTTATTGTTATATTTTTTTGTTCTGATTTTATATTATTTTTGGTTAAGTTTATGAATAGAATAAAAAAATTTAAGTTGTTTATATATATGATTTGATTTATAAAAATATTGTTATTGTTATAGTATTTATTTTTAGGCTTTTATAAAAAAAATTATTATTATAGTATTTTATTTATATGTTGTTATCATGAAGACATTTCATCTCATCATCCATGGCCTTCAGCTATTCAATGTTATTTCGACTTCTCATAACTTCCTTACAATCTATAGGTTCTTCGTCTAGAACCTCACTTGCAGAGATTAAGGCATAAGATATAAGATTTGCAAAACCAAGTCTCTGAGGTGGCTTGATGACTCTTCTCGACTCGTCTCTTGCATACAGGTAGTCATTATCAGTCTCCTCATCTTCGACAACAATTTATGTTTCTTATTCGACTTCGTCTGGGTCATGCAATTCAGCATCACTATGGATAGAAAATACCTTGCACCTGAATGTGAAGGATTCCTTGCAGGCCCCCGAAGATCAACATGGATATGTAATCAAGGGATCCATGTGTTCTTTGTTTATATTTGTTAAACTTCACCCTATACGATTTACCATATATACAAGGTTCACAAAATTCAAACTTCTCCACTTTGTCATCACCGAGCAGGTTCTGTTTCCCCTGTTCGACCATGCCTCTCTCGCTAACTTAACCCAATCTCATGTGCCATAATTTTGTCTTCGATAACAATTTTGTGGATGCGATATTTGTCAAACCACTTACAACTTCATCCTCAAGGGTATACAAGCCTTGTTTCTTTACGCTTCTCAAGACTACCTTCGACACCTTCATGACTTTTACGATAACAACAACAACGCTTAATTTTCATCATCGATCTTCACATCAACATTTTTAAGATCAAGAATTAGCATGTTGAACAAATCCAACTGCTCAGCTAACACTTTATCTTCGTTCATCTTGAATGAATACAAAACTTGCTTCAAGTAGAGTCGATTCACCAGCGAGTTGGTCATGTATAAACCTTCAAGTATAAACCTTCAAGTTTCAACCATAACCCTGACGTCGTCGTCTCCATTGATACCTGTTGGAGAACCTTATCACCAAGGCTCAACAAACTTGCGTTGTGTGCTTTCTCAACTATGGTTGTCTTTTCAGCTGCCGTTAACACATCATTCATGGCCGCCTCTCTCTTCAACACTTCCAAGAAACCCTATTGAACAAGTAAGACTTTCATCTTCAAGCGCCATAGACCAAAATCGTTCACTCCGGTGAACTTTTCAATCTCATTCTTTGTCGAAGGCATTTTATCCATGCTCACCGCACCAATTTGATGTGAGTTGGATACCTTAGAAAAAAAGTATAAATGGTTTCTTTATTATCAAGAAATCCACAAGGGTTATGGTTTAGGGTAACCTAGGATAACAATAAGGATTAGTTATAAACTGTTATTTTTTCTTTTCTCTTGAAATCAGATTACAAGTATATAAGAATAACCAATAACCTCTCTCACTTTTGAATTAATGTTTTATCTTCCTATATTCTCTTATACAAAAGATGAGAGAGTAGTATGCTATTTATAAGAAAACTAACATACAAACCTAATGAGCTTTTTAATATTTACATATTACAAGCTAACTTAAACAATTGGATCCATAACACAATACTTAATTAGACATACATACTAGAATTGATTTCAACTTCAATATATATAACTTCTGTACTAGCATGTGAATCAGCTTCGACTTCATGCTAAACCTCTTTCATATCCGAGTGCGATCAAATATTCCACATCTTTGTTATCAATGCTTTGTGTTTGTATACTGTATACCGTGTGTATGGCCATGTTATGAAATTCTTATATGTTGTATCAATGCAAATAACAAGATTGAATATTGTTATATATGCTGAATTTACTAAAATAGTTTAAGATTTTAAGATTGTGTTGTGGCTTCTTATAACAGTCGAGTAGAATATAAATGATAACAAATGAATATTTACATTTTCTAAAATGACTTAAAATTATCTTCTTTTTTGAAAAAAAAACAAAATTTTAACTAAATTATAAAGATGTTTTTTTTTCTAAAATAAAAAATACCATTATTTTTTCAAAATGATTTTTTTCCCAAAATAAAAAAAAAAAAAGATTTTTGTTACTGAAAATCAAATAGTCCACTTGTCAAAACAATTTTTTTTAAAAATCATTTTTTCCCGAAAATCAAATAGTCAATTTAAAAAAAAACATTATTTTTGTTTCCGAAAATCAAATAGTCGACTTGTCAAAAAAATCATTTTTTGTGAACTAAACATCCGATTTTTCGAAGAAAAAAACACTAATTTTTTTTGGTAAGAAAAAACACTAATTTTTTTGTCAAAACTGGTTTTTGATATATAAATATGTATATTATAAATGCCTATTGAGTAGTTTTTTATGTTATATAATGATGTGTATTTGTCATAAAATGTGTTTTTTTTAATATTATTATGTTTTTATATTTTAAAATAATATCATAAAAATATATCACATTTTCCTACATAAAATGTTATTTTATTAATAAAACTTTTACTTTGTCATCAATCAAAAAATAAATTTCAAATTCAAATACACTTTTATTCGAAAACACTCTCTTATTATTGAGCTCTTATTATTATCTACTACAGCGTTTTAAGTTATCTAGTTGTTGATACCTTTAATAGAACATGCTTCAAGATCTTTATATATATAATGTGTCATTGAAAATGATAGTCTAGTAATAATTGAATGGTACTGATCTAGTTTTTCAAATACATGGGACCTAAGAGTGTAACATAGTTGAATACTTCACCCCAAATTTTGGTATTTAATTAGTAATAGTTCTGATTGAGACCTAACATTATATAAAACCAGATTTAGTCCATTAATGATATTTGGTGGGTATTTTAATCTCCTTTTAAATTTAAGGTCAAAATTTAATGGCATGACCATGTACTTAATGATTTGTCACTCCCACATTTGGTATAATTAATTCGAAATTGTTTTTTATTATTTGACCTTAAATAGGAGAAAAAAAATATATCTAATATAAATATATAAATTCTAAAGTACCCGAAAAAATCAAATTTAATCTTTTGATTTTACACACTAACTAGTGGGAAACCCGTGCGTTCGCACGGGTACTGGTCGGTAAAAAAAAAATTTGCAGAAATAATAATTTGACAATTGAGATTATTGGGGAACAAAACTGAAGACATAGTATCAATAGGCAATAAAAATTACAATATTAGCAATTATAATGTTTTACAATAGATGTGTAATTAAAACACGAGAAATATAAAAAATTTGTTTAACAAAATTTATATAGTCATTTCAATAATTAGAACATATTAAGTAAAAAAAAGTTTGAATCAACAATATATAAATATTTTTAATAGTATTGTAAAGACTAATTAAAAGATAGTATACAAAAAGAATGAAAAGAATCCATGTTAAGATCTAGTATTAGATATTAGTATACAACCAATATTAAAATCTAATATGAAATATTATTTTAAGTTGACAATTTTTCTGAATACTATAAATCAATAATCATTGCCAAAATATTTGAATAATAACATAAACCTTGCATATAACATGATAGGTGATACATTACATTGAAGCCAAAATATAAATGGAAACAAAACCAGAAACATAAAAATTCAGAAATGACAGTTTAAAATCCAAACAGAAAGATGAATCCTAACTATCAAATCTAAAGCGACGTGCCGAAATGAAGTTCGACCAAGACCAGTCTTCTTCATCGTCGTCACTCGAACCAAAGATTGAAAATCCTCCTCGTCTTCCTCACTGTTGCATGAGTAGTATTGTCTCTTTCTTTTGCCACTTATTTTCTTTTTGTTTTTCTTGACACCCTTACGCCGCCGCGGATGAGTGGAATGCAGACGACGAAGTTCGTCTCGCTGAAAATGGAAAAATTTCATTATGATTCAGTATATAGCAGAAATATTAGGCTCAAAATGAAGAAACTAAAAGCAGTTGTTGTGATATTTTGCCTGTTGCTAAAGCTGTTCATCTTCATCCTCTGGAGGTTGAGGAAGAAGCAGTTCTGTTACAACTTGCTCAACCGTAGGGTTGTCCTCCTGGTTTTGCAGTGGTTGTTGCAGCGGCGGTTCTTCCTCCTTGCTGACAGTGTTGTGCAAAGATATTATAGGTGAAGGTGGGTGCGGAATGTCATTGACGTTGGTGGGAAGTTCATTTGATGCCATGGTTTTAAGTGAGTTTGTGAGTAGAATCAAAAGTGGAAAATCAAGAAAGGGTTTAGGTATATATAAGACAATAAAATGTCTGTTGAAGTTCTACATGGAACTAAAGAGATGGAATAATTAAATGCATTGAAAGTTGGAATACGTAAATAATGATGGCAAAACCAAGAATGTAGTAAACCGTCCAGTTAACAATTTAATGTAGAAAGAATTTAGCATTCATTTTGGCAAGGAAAGAAAGGAAAATGAAAAGACATGTATAATAATGGAATGAAATGTCAGCCCTCAGATGTTTATTGGTGTGTGGCTGCTGCATGCAATGATAAAGTGAAAAAAATCAAAGCTCTGATTGGGCATTAAAGATTTTGAAAAGACAATGAATAAAAAAACCTGTTGATGTTTAGAAAGCATGGAGTAAGCATTAAATGTTGAAGTGGCTGGATGGTAGCAAAAGGCATTGTAAGCTGGCTAAATCCTGCATACGGTACTGTTCTGCGCAGGTTTCCATTATGATAGTTGATTATTTGTACAACCAAATTCCCTTTCAGTTGAGTGTGTAACACGCATTTAGTTTTTGGATTGAAAAAGGGCTGATGCTACATGAAGGATGGATTAACCTGGGCAGCCATAAAGCAAAAAGGAATTTGAAGAATTATAAAGAGGACACTGAAGTTACATTACATTCAGCAGCTTAATCTTATTTTTGTGTAACGAAGAAAACCATGATGGGGTAATACAGATTTTAAACAGACAAAGTAAATAAAAGAATAGGGTATTACTGTGAGACATTGATTAGAAACCATTCAAAAACTCCCCTTAAAATCAAATCAATAAAATGAATGGTGTATAATAAAGTAGGTATTATAATGTTTTCTCTGTGTAGAACAGAAATGAGATAACAGTGATAAAAAAACGTAATGGTAAGGAAAAGTAATAATAAGGTCAAACTCCCTTCTTATTGGAAGTCTACACAATCGTATGGAAAACTGGGAAAAATATAAATGGTTGAATAATATATTGTGAGGTTGTCACAGTGGTGGTTGAAATGTTATGAAAGAGTACATAAGTGAGTGGATTAAATGATGGGAGTGGTTACATTGGGCAGTGGTAACTTGCACAAAAAGAAGGAAAATTTATTATGGAGCATGGCTTACAGAGGTTACAAAATGGTTACATCAGTGAATACGTTATACATTAAGGAGAATCTACATCTATATAAGAGGTAAGAAGAGTAGCAGTGGCATAGTTATCCCAAATACACACCAACCTGCCAATTGCCTAAAAGGGTAGTGGGAAAGAAGCAGATCAATTATTCCGGGTAAGTGGGTCATCCAGAAAGTATTTGTATAAAAATTTTGCATGAATTGTTTCACACAGTTTAGTTTTATAAACTGTTTAGGTCGAGCAGTTAATCTGTGGGAAGTATGGATGACTCCGAAGCTGTGATTGATAACCTGAGCAGGTTTGTGAAAGGAAAGGATTCGAAGAATGACACAAGGGTTGTGCATCCGAGAGTGGAGGAAGATATTGTTGCAGGAAGGTAGTATGAATTTTATGTAATCACTGTGATATATCGTTAAGAAATGTTGATTAACAGGGAAATGTGTTTCACGAATTGTGTGCAGGAAAACATGTGACAGTGGGCTTCGTGCCCCTAAGAACGTGACTTTTTCTACTGCTCCGATACAAATCTTCAGCTACACCGATTGTGATTCGATCCGAATGGAAGGGTAAGTTTTTCAAAAGAGGACCTTGAATAATAGAAAGATCAGGATAGATGTGATTGTATGTTATGTTGATGTTATTGCAAATCAGGAATCATGACATGGAAATAAAAAAAAGCGTTGAAGATGATTGTGTGGGCCTTAAGTCTAAGGAGTATGTTCGAGGAGATGGATCAGAATCCGATGGCTCAGACGTTGGAGATGGTACCCTTGAAGAAATAGTTGGGACGGAAAATCTGATTCCCGATCACGCCGAATGGGAAAAGGAGGTGAGCTTTGGCTACAAAGTAACGAATAACGTGATGGTAAGTTGTAACTCCAAAAAGAAAAACCGTTTGGATGCAGAATATGTTTATGCATTGTCCATAATGATATTGATAATTTGGCTGCAGCATTTTCCAAAGTTCGTGAGTGAGAGGTTCCTTGGATTGAATCAGAAGGACATCATCTTGGAGGACGGAGACTACGGATTTCTCTATGCTGCGAAGATAAAATGTGGCAGGCGCAACGGAAAGATCATCAAGATGGAAAAATACATGTATCGCGGGTGGCATGAATTTGCCAAGTACCGTCAGCTTTGGATGGGTGACATCTTGAAGTTCCGAATTGAGAAACCTGGTGAGCGAGTAACCGTTAGTGTGGTGAAAAATAATCTTCGTTAGTTGGTTTTGTTCCATGGCTGCATGAGTTGTGGTTGGTTTGAGACAGAATTTCCTTAGTTGCAGACATAAAGAACGCGACCTTTGTCGGTCCAGTTGTAGGTTTCCAGGGGGTGTAGTTTATGTGTAATAGTAAGGATAATATGTTTTTGCGTGTAAGTTATCTGTGTAATATAAGAATGTTGTATAGAGCACTGGTAATATCTGGCTCTGTTTATGTAAAGACAAAGTTTAATGATCCAATGAGGAGCAGTTAATTATTGTCATCATCTATTTGATGTTAATCCATTAAAAAATGGTGAAAAGATGTTAATGGAAAGAATTCATCCTTTGAGTATGAACAATAAAAGTGTATAAAGATGGATAGGTGTTAGTAAAAGTAAGGTGTGTGTTTTAGCCAATTATAACCGAAAATCCGCATTATTAACAGACAATGCGGATGCGTGATATATAGGATGGCAAGAGCGGAAAGATGTAACAGTATTTGGACAATGGTTAATGTATGCTTTAATAAATGAAAAGCATCGTCTGAGCATGGAAGAGTTAAATTTACTTGGTTACAAATGCAAAAGCATCACTGTTATAATTATGCTGGAATAACTTAATGGTAAAATAAAGACTACAATTGAGGCATAACCCAAGCACAATAACAGATAAAAGATCAGAAAACATAATAAAATACAACAGATATTTGTGATGGGCAATTCAAAAGTTGAACATAATACTGTCATAGAATTCCCGGAACTGCCGAACGCTAGGTAAATTTACCGACCATGTTAGATGCAGCAGGTTTGTTATTAAGAGTCATCACACCAAACTGGATTGCTAACTGTGACTATGAAGGTAGCACCCACAAATCAAGAAATCAACATCTATCTGCATATACAAATGACAATTAGTAAGATATTTATTGTTATCATTATAAAAAATAAAAATAGTGAAAATTAGTTTAAGATTATAAACAAACCAAGGGATTGGAAAACCTCCTTGTATACAACATTCGTAGTGGTAGAAACGGTTCCATTTTCTTTATCATGTATTAAGATTTTAAGACCACTTTTGGTAGTGACTCTTGAAATTGCAACATACAACTGTCCATGACTAAAAACAGGAGTAGGCAAATACAATCCGACACGATCAAGCGATTGGCCTTGTGATTTATTTATTGTCATTGCGTAAGAGACAATGATCGGAAATTGTCTTCGAATCAATTTAAATGGCCACGGTGATTCAGAAGGTGACACATACATTCGTGGAATGTAAAAGTTGCTACCGATGTTCTTTCCCGACATTATTTTTGCCTCAATAACATGATTTCCTAACCTTGTGACAATTAATCTTGTTCCATTGCACAATCCATCACTTTGGTCCAAATTTCTCATTAGCATTATTGGGGTACCAATCTTCAATTTGATGCTATGATTTGGAATACCTGATGTTCTCAGTTTACTAAGAAATTCCGGAGTTAGAACTTCATACGCTTCAGAATAACTTGTATCGGTCCTATCAATAGAATCGAAACTTAAATACTCTTTTTCTTCTCCTTAAAAATGGAAAAGACAAAAGCATTAATAAAATACCGAGAAAAAAAAACATGAATTTTTTTTTATTTATGAAAATACTATTAAATTACCTGGTACCATGTTCAACACATAACGATTGATTTTTTCCACAACTTCAATGGTCGAGGCAAGAATAGCTTTTCCTTGTAAGTAATCAACATTTTGATAATTTTCCAACAAATTCGGATATGTGCTTTCGACAATAGCTTTAATAGGATCCTCAAAGTCGGATATTAACAGTTCTTGAGGTATCTCTATCTCAGCCAATCCATCATTTGGTTCGCACAACTTACCGTCTCCAACATCCAAAATCCACTTTGAGAATTCCTCAAGTTCATTAGAACCTGTATTATCTCTTCCTTGTTGAAGTCTCATGTTTTTTGTTAGTGTTAGAACCTGACAATAGTCCCACACATAGGATGAGCATATGGATGCATGAACAATATCAGAGCGTGCCGCTCTTGGAACAACCGGAAGAATCTGTCGGAAGTCACCGCCAAAAACTACAACTTTTCCACCAAATATAGTTTTTGCAAGACCCTTTTTGCTCATGACATCTTTAAGAGTTTTATCCAATGCCTCAAAACAGTTCTTATGAGACATAGGTGCTTCATCCCAAATTATAACATCAGCTGCTTCCAAAAACTGTGAATGTTCAGTGTCTTTGTCAATATTGCAAGTAGAATTGTCAAGTGTAGGGACAGGAATTTTGAACTTTGAATGTGCGGTTCTTCCACCCGGCAATAGTAACGATGCTATGCCACTTGAAGCAACGGTAAGAACAATTTTTTTTTGTGAACGAAGTGAACTTGATATTGTTTTCCACATGAAAGTTTTACCGGTGCCTCCATAACCATGTAAAAAAAACACCCCTCCTTTTTGTTTGTCAACGGCCACCATGATTTTTTCGAATATTGAACGTTGTTCATCTATTCAATATAAAGTAAACAATTGTTAGTCGGTGAATAAGAAAAGACAAATAAAAGTTATAAAATGTTATATACAAATAAAACAATGACCTGTAAGAGCGCGAAAGAGATTTTCGAAATTTTGTCGTTCGGTGTCGGCATTATAATAAAGTTCATCATAAATCAGTCTATTGCCAACATGTCTTGTGACGTATGAATCTGGATAAGGCATACCCTTAAATTCATGCAAACTTCTTCGGTTCAATTGCATCAAATTTTCAATCTCAATGAGAGTCAAATTTTTCAATTCAGTATCTGTCAACTGCATCTCTGAAAAAATAAATAAATTCATACTTCATCTATATCTGCTAGTATACTATAACATTGGATTATGTAATTTGAATGCAGATTCTAAGTGTGAAATGCAATTATCTAATGCTTCATAGTGTTGGCATACCATGTTCAATCACAATGTACAGTCAGATTAATTTGTATTAGTTATACATAAACATATTCTGTTTTCTTTAACACAGACAATGAAAAAATATCATTACTACTACACATAGATAAATCAAATACATATAACATGTTTTTCCAAACCAAAATCATGAAAGTGAATATACATTTATATCAAACTGGTGGATTGGTACGAAAGTATTGTATATTCAACCAAATTCTACTACATATGATAGAAACTTGATTTATCCTATACACTACATTTACTTAATCTAATATTTTAAATCCTACAGGATGGAACTATTAACATATTGCTTCACTTTATCTAATTATATACTTCCATAATCAATGATATGATACTTATTCATAATATGATTAGGTTGCTACCATTAATCAGTCAGAAATCTAAATTATAACATCAACAATAATTTGACAATAATGAGAAATTAAATTAAGAAAACAGAATAATTTTGAATGATGATTTGTACCTCTTCTATTTGTTGCTTGTCTTTGTTGATGAAGTATACCGTCACATAATATATGCCAAGTTTTTTCCCAAACGGACCGTGGTCGGTTTATTGTACCGGATAGTAGCATGGTAACAAACAACTTTCTTAAAAAATGTCTGGAACCCCTATCTTTGGCCTCATTTATGGCTGAAACATATTCCTTGTCATCATTAAGAAATCCCATTTCGAAACATGCATCCCTAAAGTTATCCCTTAGTAATCCTCCAACTTTTTTGATATCATCATAGCATGTTGGTCCTTTGACAACTGTGAGCATCATTCTTAGGTAATACAGCTCACCGGTACTTGGAGGGACCCAAATTAGTCTTCCAATGGTATGGCCTCTTTTTCGTGGTCTCCAGCGTCGGCGACTTTTATCATAAACAAACTTCGTAAGAAAGTTAGAGTATGTCAATTCCCTTGCTTCTGGATATATTTTGTTTGCTTCCATCCATGCTGTAAACATTGATTCTTTCACACTCGGTTTATCAAGCACTTCGTCTATCAGTTCATAATCAATATAATAAACCGAATTGTCGCCCTCAAGATGAAAATACAGCCTTTCTACTGCAGGAGATCTTCCATGAATAGGAAATGAAAATATCCTCCAACATGCTTCACTCGGCGAGACATATCTACAATCAAGGTATTGTTTGATTTCATCGACATTTCTAATAAGAGAACTTCCATCAATTTCACTATTGACGACAGCTGCGGTAATTCGATCATACCCCTTGTTAATATACTTGAATAAATACTTTACCGAAGTACTTTGATTACACCATTCCATATTGATGTGAGCCTGAAATTTCTTCAACAAATACGGATTATAAGGGACCGTATATCTGTTATTGAGAACAATATTCTTCTTCAAGACAATATTTCCAGTATCACGTCTCATGTACACTGGATAGCCCTCGTCATCAATCATTGTATTAGGTTGAAATTTCTTGGGAAAATATTTTGAACACTTCCCGTTTTTCATGCAAGGTGAAGACAAATTTGCTAGACCACATGGACCGTGAATCATATGTGTCTTCACCAAATGATACAATTGCCTGTCATCTTCTTCGGGTGGTATCTCAGCTGAAATGATATTGTTAATGTCATCTGGAGTGGGATACTTGCTCGAAGGATGCATGAATAGCAAAATATGAGCATGTGGTAAACCTCTCTTTTGGAACTCAATGGTGTATATGTCTGCAAACGCACAAAATAATAAAAAATTGATTCAAATAAAAAAATGGGAACATGAATCAAATAAAGTTAATATAACTCACATGCAACAACTCTTCCCATGACATGTCGTTTTGTTAGATCACACAACAACTCGTCTAACTTAATTTTAAACACTCTTGAAATGATATCTGGACGATCATGAGGTTTGAGATTCATTGTGTCAAGCAGCTTTTTAACTTCTGGCCAATTTGGATTGCAAGTAAAAGTGATAAAAAGGTCCGGAAATCCAACATGGCTATAGATTGCCATCCCATCAAAATATAATTGTTCCATGTACCTCCGACTTCCAACATAAGTTGAAGGTAAAACAACTCTTTTACCTTTGTTTTCTCCTTGAGTGGACGACTGTTCTGCGGTTCCAGCTAGATTACAGTACTTTGAAACTCTAAGTTTTTTTTTATGCTTGCGAGTATAATTCAATCTTTGAGACTCCATCATAGCAAATCCATCAACCAAAAATTGTTGAAACAACCTCCTTGAACTCAAAAGTGTATGTGCTTCGTTAGATCGGGTCTGAATCCTAAAAGTCAGCCATTCTCTGATTGTAAGCTTATTTTTCTTAAACTTTTTCTTTGGATTAGTTTCCTTGTGTAGGACACCAAGTCTAAAACCATCTTCACCATACGGAAATAAAAGTGGATACTGTAACGCAAGATAACTTGGATGAAACTCACTTATTCTTTTCAGCCGTCCACTCTGTCTCTCAAGGATAATATCCCTTTTCGATCCTGAATCAACATCACCAACAATAAGTGCAGCAACCTCAGCAACAGTCGGTTGGTTGTAAAGTCTTCCATCTTTGGACCGATCAGCGATTAACTTGAGTTTGAGATCAGGAATAGAACAATCCTTAAGTCGATCCGCTGCCATTCTAAAAGATTTAGCATGTATATTGAACTCATCCAACATATGTTTCAGTGCGGTAACAGTTGCAGGAATTATATTTGGATTGTTACTGCATAGTATAATAAATTAGTTAGTATGGCAGTTGTACAACATAGATGTGTATTGTTATACTATCAAGCATAAGATTAAGAGAATAATAATGTCTTAAAGATTGAATAAGTTGTAAAAATACCCGCTTCCTTCAATCCTGTGTTGTATTTCATTGTCAGTGTCGTAAATATACAGTTGAGCAAATTTTGGTGATTGTCCAGATAAAGGAATCATGCTTCCAATTCTATGGCAAGACTGGCCATGTATTCGTATGTTGGGTGCGCCTCTTCCAACATTGAATCTATTGTCAAACTTCATTCCGGGAGAAGTAAAGGCAAACATCGTATTGTATAATCTGCAATATTGTTGATAGTTTCGACACTCTGTGACATTGTTATCAAACAAAAGATGCTTTAGTAACACTGGTGGTGGTTTCAATAATGGCAACTGGACTTTACCGTTACCGCAACATAATTGAAACTTTGGAACTGCACTGTGTTTTCGTTTGTTGGTTTTCTCTTGATACCACATATTTGCTCCACATTGTGAACAATCAATAATAGGATCACCAATGTCATAGTAACCTATTTAAACCAATTACAATAATCAATAATGTTAGAGTAGATCTAATATTCTTAATAAATGCATATAGACAGTTAGTCTTACTGGCACATCTAAGTGTGTAATGGAATATTATAGTATTGGTGATAAATTAAATGGAATGGGTAAAAAATATATTGTAGTAAGTAACATACCAGCATTTGTCAAATTCAGGGGTGTAGAATCTGCATCATATTCTTCCTCTTCAGCAAAACTTGAACTTGTGTCATAATCTGGATTTTCATGAATGAATTCGCAAGAACTATCGCTAAACTCTTCATCCATCGAATTGTCATCCAATGCATCGTTAATCTGAATCATAGGGGTTGTATCAACATTTTCATTGTATGCGGAAGAAGATGCACGTTCATGATTCATATACGACTTCGATGTCGGAGTTGTATCAACAGTTTCATTATATGTGGATGAAGGTGCACGTTCATGATTCATATTTGAAAACGTATTAAATAAATTTGCCGTCATAGACCGAATAGCGCCAACATTCAAGTGTTTTTTGTAGGAAAGGAAGGAAATACTTGAATGTGCATAAGAGTTATTGTCATTGTCATTAGGCAATGAGGAAGTTAAACGACACAGAGGTGAAGCTGTGTTGTTGCTGACGGGTGAATTGAAGAACACGGGGTCACTGGTTTTGTTGCCGATATTCTCAGGCTGTCTGCGTGTGTGGGAGTTCATTTGTTGAAGAATTGTCTTTCTTCTACGCCGTGCTGAGGCAGCAAGATGTTTTGGAGAAAAATCATCAAGTGTAACTGTTGATTTGGAGGATCGTGATACAGACTCAGGTGTATTTGGTATGCTCTGATCAAAACTGAGCTTAAATTTTCTGGAAGAATTGCACTGATTAAAACTATTATTTAATCTTAGATTTCTTTCATTATTCACAGCAGAGGTGATATTTGAGAGTGGGACTCTGACATGAGCACCGGATGCAGGAACATAACCATTCACACATCTGCCTATAACCATTACGTTCTCATCAATTCTTTTCCTTTTTGATCTTTTTGCTAAAAGAACTTGCTTTCTTTTGAATCTTGCAATTGCTGCTGCATTTTTCCTTTCACTATCATATGATTCCATTGTTTTATGGATATTCAAAGAAATGAAATGGGATTTTAACAAATATAGATTTCACATGAAGTATATGAAAAGCGTGTACAGTTTCCAGCCACTTCAATAATGTATCATTTTGTTCCACCTGCATAGGAAAATGAAACGTTTCAGATAATTTTGTTGCAGTATGATTCCAGTAATGACTACAGTTGATGTTTACTATACCAATGCAGCAGACCTTGGTCTTGTAAGCCGTGATAAAAACTACTTACATACTACATGAATGATTTATTACACATAGGTGTTATTATGTTTAAACCTATTTGGATATACACTAATTATTAGCATTGAAGAAAGTAACCCCCATGTAATCTCACTAATTCAAACCTATTTGGATAGACATTAATTATTAGTAGTTGAAGAAAGTAGTCACATATAATCTCACTAATATAAGAATTTAAATCAGACATGAACCTTATTTGATTACATCTAAATAATTTTTTTACCTACACACATTGCATAGAAAACCAACCAATAAATAAAAAATAAATATTTCCAAGTTCTGTTATTTTAATTTGGTAATAGTGTAGCATAAAAATTAGTTACGTAAATGACCTCATGAAAAAAATAGTTAATATGCGTTACAAAATAATATGATTTAAAAAATAATAACCTTTTAATCTACACATGTTACATAGAAAACTAACCAATAAATAAAGACTAAATATGTTCAATTATTTTAGATTCATGTGTAAAATGTGTATATTGGGTACGATAAAATATAGCCGAAATAAGGTAAAATTTAAGTGCAAATGTTTTATATTGTCTGATATTACGGGATGTTCGAATGTTAAAATATTTGATATAACGTATAGTAGCTTCTAAGATACTTGATATATATAATTAAACGTTACTGGTTAGCGAGTTGTAATAACATATGTACTCATTATAATTTGATTAAACTTTTGTTGTTAATAGATTATAATAACATAAAGGAAATTTCAAAGGTTAATTCGTTGGTCTGTTGTATGTTGATCCCAAATCTAATATTACAATCATTTGATTTATTAAACAAAAGGCTGCTTATGCTTATCATCTCCATCCATTTTATAATACTGTTTATAATTTTGTAACTTATATAATCTAATATATAAAAATATATAAAAATCCAATATGAAACAAAACATTGATCTTATACTTTGATCCAAATATCTAATGTAATCATAATGAAAGTAATCTGAAATCAAAGGACCAGTTGCATGCTTAGATAAACAAAAAAAACAACAAACAATTCAACTCATAACAAAGTTCTAATTATATCTTAAGATATTAAAATGCTACAGACAACTATTTCTCCTTCTTAATATCTATGGTTAACTTGGTTGACGAAAGTTGAACACTATCAATATCCTCTGCTGCATCAGCCAAAGACCTCTTAGACGGTGTTAGATTTGGAGTTCCAACTCCAGGATCATAATCTGCAGAGACCGATAATGCTTCCTGCAACAATGTTAGTAATGGATAAACATTTAGATGTCTTATATTAAAAGATGAGGGAAAAATGATAACATATTACTGTGAATAATTAAAAACTCACAGAAAAGCTTTTCGGTTCTTCTTGTGATGAAGGGCAAGATGTTTGGTGTTTTGATGTAGGCTGCAAGATAACATAAAATTAGTCAAAACATTAAATTATTTATTTATATAACTCAAAATCTAAGTAATATTACCTCTTCAGTTTTGAAACTCTCCCTAACTTTATTACGGATATATTCATCTTCTCTAAAGCCAATCACAGATAGTCGCCCATATTTAGGCTGGAAAACCGCCCTAATAGCCAACTCTTTTTTCAGTATTGCATCAAGGGCATAAGGAAATTCTAGAGGGTTATTCTCACCCATCTACATCAAACAAAAATAAATTTATTACATAATTGTCAAACAATTAGACAAAAAAAAACATTATGTGATAAGGTACCTCAGTCATTTCAGTTTTCAATTGAAGAGCAGATTTTCCAATCAATCTAGCACAATCGTTATCCCAGAAAGTGAACCTGGACTTGAATTTACCATCAACAGCAGAAATTTCAAGTTTATACCTATTAAACCAAGGAATCCATTGTAATTGTGAATAATATAAGCCAAGGATTGCATTCTGCTTGTGAATAATATAAGAAGGAAAACCAGAACAGTCTTAAACATACAAAATATAACACATTATACCTAGGAACGGGCTTTTCCATCACATGTTTGGCATAACAAACCAGCTGCCCATACTTCAGAGAAACACTTTTTGTGCAATCAACACATCCATCATAGTACCAACCTGTCTGGCCAGCTTCAAATTTTTCTAACGTAGCAACAGTAACACAGGTTGTCTCCTATATAAGCAGAAAATGTATACAATTCAGTTTGTTTAAAAAAAAAATATATATATATATATAGTCAAAAAGAATAAAGAATATATTACATATTGCAGACTTAGAATTTCAGCAAGACTTAGAATTTCGGCCTTCCAAACAAACTTATCGAATTCTGAATAATGTGAGTTCTGACTTGCATCTACTTGAACATTTGTAGAAGATAATAACGGCAACTCAGACTTCAAACTGATTTAAATAACAAACAAAGTATTAATGTTAGAGGTATAAGGGATTCAATATTATACCAAAAATACAATGTTTTGTGACGATTTCATTATTTCTGCCTCTACCTTTCTTTGAGCTTGCTAACCTCAGCAATGCTAATGTCATTAATCAATAGCTTTGTCCCGTTCCTAGCGTTTGAGATGCTTAAAGGGAAACCACCTGGATTTTATCATAGTGTAATGTTATTTAGAAGAAAGCTGAATATTTTGTTAATCATATTACACTAAAAAAATCTCATATCAGTAACATACCTTGGGCCTCTTTAATCCGTGCATTAATCAACAAAATCACTATATTACCATCTTCTTTATGATTCATATGATAGTCGAAGAGTTGAACGGCAAGGTCACCCCACAAAGTACACTGAACAACAGCCTTGCTGGTAATATTTTGCATGGCAGTGAAACTTATTAGTCACTTAGCTCATTGAATCAGTATTTAAAAAAATATAGAACAAAATACTGTGACCATTAATGGGCATGACACATACCTCGTATCAGTAAGGGAAAAAACAACCTTGTTCTTGTTGTTATTACCATTAACCTGAGACTGATTTATCTCTGTTACACCACCAACAACATCTAAATAACACAATGTTATATCAGAAAAAATCAGATATACAAACATTGGGTTGAAAACTGAGTAACAAATTATTCTGAAAACAATAATAATATACCAACTAATATATTAGACTGAAATTTTTCATCTACTATGGATTCCAAGCCAATAATATTCAAGAAATTAAGAGGAATGTCGGGGAGATCCACGCGTTTGACTGAAGTAGAACCACAAAATACCAGTTTGTAACCATGGCTTGTGGATTTAAATGAGAAATCATTCTTCGACACTTTAAAATTCTGCATTATATAAGAACATCCAGCTGCAAGGTCTTCTTTGTATTTGGAAACCAAAAATGGAGGCACAATGACTTGAATCATGGAAAGCTTCAAAGACAAATAAAATACAATGGATTTATAAGTTACATATCACAGAAAAATGTAAAATATAAAATACAGATTCAATAGTACCTTTGAATCAACCAATATCATCTCTAAATGTTCTTTATTTGAAGAACTTGTCACAGACCATATATGCTTACACCTAACCGCAATTTTCCACAGGTCCTTTGAGTCATCGATATCCTTGACATATTCAATGGGACGAGCCATAGATCACACTTAGAACCTGCACATTCACAAAAGACAAATGAACAAAATCATAGCAAAAATAAAATTGTAATTGAAAGCAACATGATTGAAAGACAAAGGGGTTAGGGTTTTGGGCGAGTACCGTTAGTCCCCAGACGAAAAAGGTTAAGATATTCAAAAGTCTGAAAATGTTAGAGGTATAAGGATATATCATATTTATGGTGTGGGTTGAAGGTAATGATTGTAGATGGAAATGATTTTGGGACTGGTAGAGATGAATCATTGGGAGTGTAAATTTGCAGAATCCCAAGGGTCTGGTTTGGGAGATGAAGTTTTAACTTGCAGAATTCGAAGCGTGTAGTTTGTGAGGGGAAACGTGTGATTGGGGTTTAATTCTTTATGCAACCAATATGTTTATTAAATAATATATTGCCATTATAATTATACCTATTTTGTAGGATAACTTGTAGGATGTTCAACTTTAATAAAAACTATAAAAATATTATATTGTAGGCTGTAACATTAATGTTAAATATAAAATAGTTAATGTTAAAAATAAAATAATAAAACAACTTATTATGTGAATGTGCCACATCAGCTGCATTTATTGCCAAATGAACCAACACCCTTTAAAAATTGCATTACCAAATTTAACCCTATTAAATAAGTCAAATTAACCTTTTAATCAGAGGGTTTAAGATGTAATTACCAGGTACTTTAGATTATATATATATATATATTAGATATATTAGATTATTCTAATTTCAAGGATAAAAATGATTTATTATACATTTGTTTGCTTCCTATTGATTTGACATTAAATATAGCTTATGTGGCACCCTCATAATTTTTGTTACATTTATTTATTTTTTTAATTGTTACTTTTTTTTTAATTCCATAACCCTAATAATTACTAACCACATTTATTCCAATTCGTACGCAATATACATTGAATTCTTGCAGTTTTCCATTTTCCAATTTGTTAAGCAGCGTAAACATTCAAAATATTTGCATGGAAACAATGCATAATCCTTTCCAATTTCATCATTCAATTTGACTTGCTGCATAGGGATTTCTCATTATAAAGGCTAATGATAACCATGTCAAATCTTAAACCCTTCCATTGAAACTCTTTTCTACGAACCCTAAGGTTTTATCCTTTCCAACTGCGTCATTCAATTTGTATTTCCATCATTCTGAATTCCAATCCCAATTTAAGTTGTTGTGTATGTTATTCATGTATGTTAACTTTTTATTGTTTGAATGCAGCCAAAGAATGTGTAAATAATTTTGAATTGTGGATGATGTAGTTGATTTGATGTGTCGACAACATCAACTTCACGCTAAATCCCTCCGTCAAAAGCGTGTGCATCTTCTCCCTCCGTTTGCGTCTCAGTGCGGTGTCCTTCATCTCCGTGCAGAGATTTCGAAATCCTCTCTGACTCTTCGTCGGTGAGTTTTGTTCTTTTAATATTTTTGTTGTGAAATCTGATTTATGCAATTTGTTCTTCTTCTATTACTTTTGTTTTTCCGACCTGTAAGAACATCATTGAGACGGAGGACAGAGTTAATACAAAGAATATATTCAAGGTTTACAAAATGTTGTTGCGGATTGGGATAAAAACAATGCCTAAAAATTGATAACAAACATTGCTTCAATTGCGGATTAGGCTAAAAGAAATGCATATTTTATCATATAACGATGTCAACATCTTGAGCAATAGAAAAGACAACATCGATGGTAAGATCCTTTGTCACAACAGTCCATGTATCACACTTTTGGATTAACAGTATGCATATATTGTATTTTATAATACAAACGTTTACAAAAGTGTACTGTCAATGGCTGAATTTTTCTTCAAACTGATTTGTCATTTATGTTCCAAACTAGCCAATGGATTATCAGTCTATGTTTCAGAATTTATCAATCCATACCATGCGATTTTTAGGACATAATTTTAGAATTTTTCATGATTCAGTTTCAACTCTGTTATGCTATAAAAAACTACTATCATCTGGCAGTTTTGGTGCCTTTGTAACTACACACTTTTATTCTCATACTGGACCAAATAAATACTTACACTACAACAAACAAGACCTTAGACAACGTTTTTTTCCACTTAGACAATGCTTTAAAGCGCTGTCTAAACCTCCGCGGCTAAAGGTTTAGACAAAGCTTTTTTAAATCTTAAAAGCGCTGTCTAAGGTACCCTTAGACATCGCTTTTAGGAATACCTTAGACAACGCTTTTGATTTAAGCGGCGCTGTCTAATCCCCTCCTATTTTAATTTTTTTAGGTATACCTTAAACTGCGCTTTTGGTGAAAACGATGTCTAATCCCCTCCTATTTTTAATTTTTTTAGGTATACCTTAGACATCGCTTTTGGAAAGCGCTGTCTAAGCCCCCCTTAGACAATGCTTTTGCCAAAAGTGCTTTCTAAGCCCTCCTTAGACAGCATTTTTTGTGTAAAGCGCTGTCTAAGGTATACGAAAAAATTTTAATAATTTTTTTGAAACCACTTTTTTTACCAGGTTTTTAAACCAGAATTTTGACTTGTTTTCAACCAATTTTTGACAGACAAATATCACAAATTATATATCAATTTATGCACCAAAATTATAAATCCAAAATTTTCAAACCATTTTGGCCTATTATAATTACAAGTCATTGCAGTACATATTATAAGTGTCATACCCCAAATTTGTCCTACCCGCATCATTTTATTTTACTGTCAAACCAGTATTTCAAAAATCCAAAAATATGTCATTTATTTTCCAAGTTCAGAGTTTGGGTAGGAATTGAGTCAGTGTGAGTTTGTCTGTGTTTGTGTATGCGGTGTTGTGTGGAGGCATTTGTCCGATTATCAATTTCATTTTCCATACGCATTTTCATTACCATAATTTCATTATTAAAAAAAAAACCTTTGAGCCCAGTAGCCCATTGTATTTTATTTATTTCATTTTAACATTACAAAAAAATCTGTTTTTCTTTAAATATCATTCTTTGAAGACTTTACCATATACCCCCACCATTAGACCTATACCCCACACACACAAAAATTGGACTAAAATACCCTCATATAAATAGTAATTTTTATTTCCATTTTTACTTTTCACTTTCCAAAAAGTCTTCCGGTTTGGAATTTTTTGTAATTAGTATACCGAAAGACATTGTCTAAGTCATCCGGTTTGGAAAATATTTGTGATGCATACCGGAAGACTTCCATTAAGTCTTCCGGTTTGATTTTTTTTTATAATACGTACCGGAAGACTTGGAATAAGTCATCCGGTTTAGTATATGAAAACAGTGTACCGGAAGTCTTTTTACAAGTCTTCCGGTTTTCAACCTTTTTTTCAATTAATTTATTTTATTAATTTTTGTTTTAAAAAAAGTTTTTTTATTAATTTTTTTTCTCCAGTGGTGCGCACACGAGGCAGAGATGGGAGGATACACCCCTTCACATTCAATTTCCACCAAACTTCTAAATTTTTAATATTGACAAATAAATTTTTAATACTACTAAATTTTATTTGAAAATAAATAAAACTAATATACTATCTTAAATTAATATTAGTTACAGTGTTATCAATTTAATTTTTTATAAAATACAATATTTAAAATTTTATTAAGTTAGTGATGTAATTGATATTATGTTATATTTATTTTTTAAATTACTATAAATAACTTTTATTGAATGAATTTCTATTACTATTATATACTAATATATTTTGCTTTTAACCTAAAAAGAAATAGATATAACATGATATTAATTACATCAATAAATATAACATCAATAAAAAATAAATATAACATGATATCAAATTAGACCTATACCCCTACATAAAAAAATTTATAACATGATATCATGATATCAATTACATTTATAAATAGTAGAATCAATAAAAAATAAATATAACATGATATCAATTACATCAATAAATATAACATTTTTTATTAATGTAATTGATATCATGATATATTTATTGATGTAATTGATATCATATTATATTTATTATTTATTGATGTAATTGATATCATGATATATTTATTGATGTAATTGATATCATATTATATTTATTTTTTATTGATGTAATTAATAAAATAAATTAATTGAAAAAAAGGTTGAAAACCGGAAGACTGGTAAAAAGACTTCCGGTACACTGTTTTCATATACTAAACCGGATGACTTATTCCAAGTCTTCCGGTACGTATTATAAAAAAAAATCAAACCGGAAGACTTAATGGAAGTCTTCCGGTATGCATCACAAATATTTTCCAAACCGGATGACTTAGACAATGTCTTCCGGTATACTAATTACAAAAAATTCCAAACCGGAAGACTTTTTAGAAAGTGAAAAGTAAAAATGGAAATAAAAATTACTATTTATATGAGGGTATTTTAGTCCAATTTTTGTATGTGTGGGGGTATAGGTCTAATGGTGGGGGTATATGGTAAAGTCTTCTCATTCTTTTCTAAGATATCCATTTTACTACTTTATTTTATTTTATTTTATTACTATTTACTCAAAACAAAAATTCTACTATTATACTCTTTATTATCATTACTATTTCCTCTTTTTATTATTCATTTTATTTACTATTTCTTTTTATTCGTTATTACTAAAATCATTATTGTTTCTATTTTTATATTATTTATTATTCTATTTTTTATTTATTACTATTACTATTATTATAGTTATTTGTTATTCCAATTTATTATTATTATTATTATTTTCTTTTCTATTTTTATTATTACCACTTTTTATTATTATTTCCGTTATTAACCTTTTTTTTCATTATTCTTAATTATCTTATTTTGTTAACATTAATCCCCATTTTATTATTATCACTGTTTTTCTCATATTTTATTATTGTTATTATTATTTGGTTAATACTATTATTATACAAAAATCAACCCACCATAATTTAATTTCCTTTTCATCAGCATAACATTTCAAATACCTCAACCTTTGTACAACAATACACTCTCCACTACCATCTCAAACAACAACAACAACGCACACAACACACATAACAAACTTCCAGTACCACTTTTCACAACTCATCAAAAAAAATATTCCTCCAAATCTCTTTTTACCCAATTCTTCCCAATCTACCCTCTAATATTCCTCTATATATCAGCCCCTTATTCATTCAATGACCAGGCTGGAAAACAACACAAAACCTCTGCAAAAAGAAATATACAGAATCAAGCTTCAAACAAAATAAAAATCTGCAATAAACCTTTCACAATATACGCCTCAAATCACCATTAACAACACATAACCTTTTCTCAAATTTTTCCAACACTGAGAAACCAAATCAACCCCTCTGAAACCTCACAAATTATTTTTCACGCTATCACCACCAAGCTCGTCATCACCTTCAACGTTTCCTTTTTTTCTTTTCATCAAACACAAACCGCATCACTGCACCGTTCACCGACCACCACCTCACACCAACCTCAACCTCGTCCACAGTCCCTGACAAAATCTGGATCTTTATCCAACCAGCAGCTAAAAAACAGACCACATTCATCTTCTCCTACAGTGCAAAAACTTCCTGATGCTTCACTTCTTTTGAGTTCACCCGCCATCTCATCGAATCTGATGAATGCTAGTGACCACTCCTCTTGAGTTGCTGCGGCTCTAGCCGAAAATGCTTCACGTAAGAGAGACTCTAATGGAAAGACATCTTCTTCTGTTCGCAGGAAAGTTCCTAGAGGAAACCCACCTCATTCAAAGAATATACAAGAAACGGCGGGTGGTTTGTTTGTTCCGCCTCAACTTTGTGGAAGGAAAAACGTTGTTACTGAAGACATAAGCAAGCTATTTGTCCGAAAACACCAAGAACATCCATCTGCTTAGAAGTTTATGAATTGAAATCGCATCTGAGCAGAGAAATCGATCGAGAGAGAGAGACGCTGAAATCTGTCGTTTCGAAACGAGAGTGAGGCGAGGAAGTCGTCATTGTTTTTTCGGAGAGGGTAGGTTCTCTGTTTACGAATCGTGTGTTTTTGAAGAAGAGGAAACGTGTTCTTTTGGGACACTGTTGTTTTTCCACCCTGCTTTTGTTTAAAAAACCTGATGCTCATTTTATTTTATTATCCAATTTATTTTTATTATTTCATCTGGTTACATTCTCCACACACTTAACACAACCGATGCACCTCCCTTTATTCTTTTATGTTTTTCTTGGGTTGCTGGGTTTAGCCCAATGAATATTGTTGTTTGCACCAACTGAAGTCTAAATGCACATCCCTGATCACTAACAGCACACCCCTCATCTTGTTTTTACGATTATATATATATATATATATATATATATATATATATATATATATATATATATATATATATATATATATATATATATATATATATATTGTGTTGGGATTTGGACACATATATTATTGTTAATTGCACATTGTTCACAGCTTGCAGCCATGTCTTTTTGTAAATAAAAAAATTCATTTATATTAGTTCTCTTTTTATTTTAATTGGATTTTTAGTTCGTGATTTATTTGATCTTTGGTTTTTATTCCATTTTAACTTTATTATGTTGGTTATTTTATTTTATGATCGATGAAATGTTATGAATCATTGATGTTTGGTTTCGATTTATCTAATAAACATATTGATTAATAATGAGATCTCTTTATTTTCATTATTAGATCTTTAATATTTAGGGCCAATGATCTACCAAAAGGTCGAATTGCGTCCGATCTCGTTATCGAAAAATTCGGTCAATATGAGGCCTTTGTACTTAGTTTTTTTTTTATTTTTAACGATTCTGTTTACATTAATTCAATTTATTTATTTTATTTCAATTAATTTAGTTCATTTAATTTAATCATTTATTTATTTACTATTTTTTTATGGTCGATGAACATCGAATTAATCTTGAGATTCGTCGCGAGCCGACTCGACATCTCGATTAATGATGAAACCATCCGATTTAAATCCATTTATTTATTTCCGCACTTTAAAAATATTGTTCAACTCCTCATAGAATGATTCTAACTTTGAATTGATTCTAAGGTAGTTAACGAACCAAATTTCGACGCATCCAAAAAGGCCGAACGCCTCCGAACAGTTCGAAAACACTGCACACACGCTTCCTCTTGGGCAAACTACAATGATACCATTTATTTCTCGCAATCCCCTGTAATTTATTTTGTACCCCTCTCCCATTACTTTGTACGCATTTTATTTTCCGCATTTTATCGATTTTATTTCGTTTGCGAACCCTTGGTCCAACGCCAAGTGGTTGCACTCTCACACACTCACACTTTATTTTTCAGTTATCATTTCGTTTATTAGGATCCACTTCACCTTGCGAGCCGAGCGCATTGTGCCTCGCTAACAAACCACAAAATAAAACCCCATTTGCATTCACCCATAAACCTCAAAAAACCAAAAATGTTTCGATTAGATCCAAACCCTTGATCCAACGTCAAGCGGTCTTAGGAAATAAAACACATTAATAATACGAGAAGAATTGTACGCCACGAGCCTTAAGCGATAGAAAGGAGGATAACGAGCTCTAGTTACTCGCTCCGATTATTTCGACGCAAGACGCTCGTCTTGTTGGACGGAATAAACTATCCATAGTCTTTAATGCAATTCGACTCCTAAACCCTTTCATCAAAGAAAGGTAATAAAATCAACAACCATCAACCGTTGTAGGCCGAACTACGAGGCTCTGACTTTCCCATTGCACGCGGGAGTACGTAGGCACAAGGATCTCAATCCTTGTCGAGCACCTAGGATCAATCTAACTTATATATCAACTCATTTCCCTCTAGAAAGTATTTCGTTAAGCATAGACATCCTTTCACGCGTGATAACTTAGATGGTTCCCATCGAGTACGATGGATGTAGGGGGTGCTAATACCTTCCCCCTGCATAACCGACTCCCGAACCCAGGCAATGGTTCCATTGACCTTTGTCTTTATCTCTCTCTTCCCGGGTTTTATCTATATCTTCCCTTTCCCTCTTCGGGAATAAATTAGAATTAAGTGGCGACCCTTCAGTCTGTCCAGCGCGCGGCTCCGTCTTTTCGGATCGCGTGAGGTCGTATTTTTCGGGGTGCGACAGCTGGCGACTCTACTGGGGAATGGTTCACCCTTATGCGAATCAAGCCTAGTCTAGGTTTCCACGCTTGCTTGGATGTTTGCTTTTTGTCTTACTTATTTATTTTTATCGCTTTCTTTATCGCATTCCATATTATATATTTTGTGGCTCCTTAGTACTATAATTTGGATCGATGCTTTGATCGCAAAAGAACTTGAGGGAAAGGCTCCATACCCGGGCTTATGAGTACAAACATAAGTTAGCGAGGTTGTGTAGTATGGGCTCCCGAGGGAACCACTCTCACGGGTTGTCGATACGAAAACCTCACTTGGAGTAGATTCTAATGAGAATACTGACGACCGTCAAGTTCTTGGCGTGTGTGCTCAGTTGTTTTCATTAGGATCACCGACTCTGAGGACCTTTAGAACCCTTTGGTTAAAACATCGATTGATGGTCTCGTAGTATTGGCTCCCGAGAAATTTGCTCTCGTGGGTTGTCGATACGAAGACCTCACTCAGAATAGACATTCTCAATGGAGTTGATTGACTGTCAAGAGCTGACATGTGCATCAAACATTTGAGCAAAGTCCATAAATCTGAGGCCTTTGTTTAAACCTCGTGTCGATGATCGCGTAGTATGGGCTCCCGGGAAAATTTGCTCTCGTGGGTTATCGATACGAAGATCTCACCCAAAATATATTCATATGGGGGAGTCAGTCAACCGTCATGCTTATGGCGTGTGTGATGAACAACCATATGAATTGATAACTTTGGGATCCCTAAAACCTTAGAGTCTACCCAGGGAGTTCCTGATCAGAGTATCCTCCATCTGTACCTTGGACTCATGAGACCCTGATCTTGAGATCCTGGATTCTGACATTGCATATCATCTCATTTGCATTATTTGTTCATCTTGCATTTCATTCAAAAGCCGAAAACTCATTTCATGTTCCTCCATCTTCTGTAAATCAAGTTGGTTTCTCGACGCCTGTATCGTGCTAGACGCCCGTACCTAACTCGAGCCAACACTAGAAGACTGATGGATCAGATTCAACAAGAACAAGCTGCTATGAGGGAAGAGATTGAATCGATCAAGAGCAAGATTTATCAGATTTATGAGGCCATACAAGCCTTGCCCAGGATGGTTGTGTCTTATCAGCCTGTTCCTCCAATGCCTTATCATCCAGCTATTCAAGCTCTGCTTCCGCCTCAGATGGCTTATCAACCATGTCCATATCCTCTGGTTGCAGCTGCGCAATATGCACCTGGACCATACCAGCAACCGGCTTATCCATACCAGCAACTGGCTTATCCACAACAGTCTGGTCAACAACAACAACACGCTCCTCAATAGCACCCACCATATCAACAAAGAGGATCAGACAGGCACATTGATCCATTGCCTATGTCATACAGCAAAATCTTTAATGGGCTGATGGCAAAGGGATCTCTTACTTTAAGGAATATGCCACCACAAATGGGTAACGCTCGAGACTATGATGCCAATGCTCGCTGTGAGTATCACAAAGACACACCAGGTCACACAATCGAAAATTGCAGAATGTTCAAGCACAAAGTTCAAGACCTGATCAACTCTAAGGATCTCACCTTTACTCAGAAGAATCTGAATGTCCAAAACAATCCAATGTCGCTGCAAGTGGCCCATCAACGAATGTTTTTGAAGAAGTTGCTGAAGACCAAAGCTGAGTAGTCTCCAACTTTGAAGAAGCAAGCCAAATCAAGAGAAGTTCAATTCCTCAAATCCAGGCAGTCATCGCCATTTATTATTCCGCATCCCTGCTATTTTGTATTGTCTGTTTAAGTACTATTTGCTTTGAACATTGTTATTCGTATTTGGTTTTGTTAATATTATGTTTATGCATGTTTTGAATCAGTCTATTCACATTCGCTCATCATTTCATTTATCACAAAATCACGAAAATATTCTCTCACTTCATTTTAGCAAATATTTGAGGGAGGATGATGAAAACGAAATACCCATAACTATTGTGGTATGCTTTCGGATAAAACCTCGTCAATGATGTACAGGCATTTATTCAAATCCCCAAACACTGGAGAAATAAGGAGTTAATCCCTAGTCAACCACTTCAGTTTTATGATCCCCCGCTGAGGTGTTTCACTTTTCAGGACTTTTAGCTGGGCCCCTTATTAGAAGAATACTCATCATTGATTGGTATACCTATCAGGGGTGGAATCCCTTTCAACCCTGAGATGGTCTTTCCTGGTAATGAGGAAGTAGCAAAGGCTTTGCATCTGGAATCAGTTCTGATTGGGCAGCATATGACTTCTAAGGCTGGAATCCCTGGCCTACATCTGGATTTCTTGATCTCTCAAGCTACCCTGAAAGCTTCTTTAGGAGAGTGGAAAGCAGTCTGTGCTTTATTGGCCCTGAGCATATATGGAATCGTATTATTTGCAGATGAGCCCAGATTCATTAGCAAGAATGCAATCCATCTTTTCATCCTGAGGAACCCAGTGCCCACTTTATTGGGGGATCTCTACTACTCAGTGCACCAAAGGAATGAAAAGCAGAGGGGAGACTAGTGAGGTGTTGTGCTCCTTTGTTCCATACTTGGCTTCTCAGGCATTTACCCAAAACAGATGCATTTTTGAATCCTCATCAGCAAAAAAACTGGGCTAGAAGACTCACTGCTCTGACTTCAGCTGATATCAGGTGGTGCACTCAGAGCACCAAGGGCAGGGATATTATCACCGGTTGTGGGCATTTTCCCAATGTGCCCCTGATAGGAGTTAAGGGTAGCATTAATTACAACCCTCTGCTGTTCAGAAGACAATTGGGCTATGCACTGGTCCACACTCCTAAGCCACAAGACTTGGTGGAGACTCTTTATTGTGAGAACAAGCTTAATTTGGCTATTGTTAGGCAGGCAGCCTGGGCCTGGGACAATGTTCAAACTAAAGGAGTAACTATTTTGGGGAAGTGCAACAATGTATCATCAGCACAATATTATGAGTGGTCCCGTGCCAGGGCTCAATTCACCGGAATGCCTTTTACCATAGAGGATATGCCTGGATCATCCTCAGCACCACCCCCTGCCACCGTCAGTTTGGAGGAGTTTGAGGGCTTGAAAGAAAGAAATGAGAAGTTAACTCAGGCTTTGCAGAAGACCCTCCGGGAGAGGAGTGATGGTAGGATGGACATTGAGAGGCTAGAGAAGCTGAGAGTGGAGCATCTGGCTAAAATTGAGAGGTCTGAGGATTATATCAAGAAGTCTCGGGCTGGGGAACAAATTCTGAAGAATGCTTGCAAGGAAGCCCAGTTCCAGAAAGCCAGGACAGACTTGTATCTGAAGGAGAGTCAAGCTAGGTGGGTCAGAATCACCGAAGCTCGTACTCTAGAGGATAAGAGGGTCCAAGACAAGATAGAGCAGCTGGAAGCTAGTGCCAAAGAGCAGCAGGAAGCCCTGGCAGCAGCCCAGAGGGAGATATCAGAACTGAAGATCAGAGCTGGAGTGAAGAGGTCCAAGGACCAAGGTCAGCACAGGAAGCTAACTGCAGCTGTTACCACCCGGAATCTCCTCATCAGGAATCTCACGGAGCGTCCAGCTGATCCTGTGACCGAAGCACTTCTCAAGGAAGTTCGCGAGGATGAGTTTGGTCTTGGTGTTTGACTATTTGCTTGTTGTTATCATTCATGTACTTTTATTTTTCTTGTAATGTATTTTGACCCCTCAGAGGGCTTGTATTTGTAAACAAACTATGTACCATTTGTCTTTTGTAATATATGTATCAGTTTGTTCCATCCAAGTTTACTTCAAAAGCAACATCAACAGCATCTTCAAGGGTCTGGAAGGGTCAAAACTGAATGCCAAGCCGGATACCTTGAAAACAAATAAGCATACTGCATTGCATGCTAACCCTTTGTTTGTTTTGTAGGTTTTTGTTTTATTGTTGCTAACTCTGTTGTGATGTTCAGGAACTATTGCTCGGCGCCGAGTATTTCCCCTCAACCGTCCGCACCGTTATCCAACCCGTAACAACCTTCCGGGCATACAAATGGATCAGGTACAACAGGACCTTGCAGAGGTTAGAAATCAAATGGCAAACGAAAGATTGGAAATGAGAACCCAGATGACTCAGTTTATGGAAGTGATGAACAACATGGCTCAGAGCCAGGAAAGATTGAGAGCCATGGTGGAAAGGCAAAATCAGGAAGATCCACATGTAGGGACTGCTGGCACGAGCAACAATGAGAGGGTCCAACCTCATGTCAATCCCCCAGTCTTTGGACCACACCTCCATCCTGAGGTCAACATCCCTGCAAATGTTCAAGGGACTGCCACTGCAGCCAGGGTACTGCAAGAAGACCCCCAAGAGGATCAGTTCACAGTAATGGGTGCTGGGGAAGAAGCTTATGACAGAAGGTTGGATGAGATAGCTGAGAAATTAAGATCCTTAGAGTCTCAAAACTCTTTAGGCTTCGATGTTATGGACATGGGCTTGGTAGACGGGGTCAGGATTCCCCATAAGTTCAAGCCTCCTTGTTTTGAAAAATACAACGGGACTTCATGCCCTCGGACCCATTTACAATCATTTCTGGGGAGGCTGAAGGCCTATACTATGGATGAGAAGCTCTGGATGTTTTATTTTGAGGATAGCTTGACGGGAGCTTCAAGGGAATGGTACTCTCATCTGACAAGAGCAACTATCAGGTGTTGGAAGGACCTGGCAGAGGCCTTTATCAGACAGTATCAGTACAATTTAGATATGGCACCCAACAGGACCCTCCTAATGGGAATGTCACAGTCGTCAAGGGAAAGTTTCCGAGAATATGCCCAGAGATGGAGGCAATTGGCTGCCGCTGTTCAGCCACCTATGTCCGAGAGGGAGATGGCAGATATGTTTATGAACACCCTCCAAGGAACATATATCGACAGGCTAGCTGCTTTCTCTTCCACTAGCTTTGCAGACGTTGTCATAGCTGGGGAGAGAATCGAGAGCTTGTTAAAAATGGGCAAAATTTCTGACAATGGTGCCAGCTCGTCCAGCAATACAAGGAAGCCTTTTGCAGGCCCAAGAAGAACTGGCGAAACCAATGCTATCCACACCAGCAGGGGCAGACCCCAATATGTTCACAGGTCTGTAGCAGCAGTCACCATTCCCGCTCCAGCTCATCCACAACCAGCTTATCAACCTCCGCAACAAAACTATCAGCAGCAACCTCAGTACCATCAACAAACTCAGTATCCTCCGAGAAACTACAACAATACCAACAACAACAATCAGCAAAGGCCATTCCAACAGAGGCCTTCTCAAGCTAATAGGGTGATCGATCCGATCCCTATGCCATATGCTACACTACTGCCACAACTCCTAAAACTCAACCTAGTTGAGCTGAGGACGCTGGCACCTCCAGATCCTAATAGTCTACCCAGGAATTATGACTCCAACGCCAGATGTGCTTTTCATTCAAATGCACCCGGCCACAGTACAGAAAAGTGCAGAGCCTTGCACATGAAGGTACAAGACCTGGTAGACTCTAAGGCCTTGAATTTCGCACCACCACCCAATGTCAATAAGAACCCTATGCCAAACCACGGGGGTCCCAGAATCAATGCTATTGAAGAAGACAAGCCGTCTTATTTAATAACCAGTGTGGGCCAGATCCGGACACCGTTGGTAGAGATAAAGGCTCAACTCCTCGAATGTCAAATGTTCCCGGGGTGTGAGTTAGGGTGTGCTTACTGCAATATTTCAGTAAATGGGTGCGATAACTTGAGGAATGGCATAGATGGTCTCATTCAGAGTGGCCAACTTCAAATCACCACATCATTTCCTACAAATCCAGCAATCTCATCAGCAACAATTCCAGTATCTCCTACAACTGCAACAACCATTGTTCCTGACAATTCTTCGGCTTCATCAACAAATGCTTCATCTGTCGTTTCAACCGACCAGATATCAGCAAACATTCCGTCTACAACTTCAGCACCACTTCACTTTGAATCTCCTACAACAACAACATTCGTCCTTCCAACAATGTCTCCTACAACATCAGCAACAAACCATGAAGATGTCTCCACCGTTACGATTTACTATGATCCCGAAAATAATTCTGCCTACAACTCACCAAGTGCTACTCCCATCAGAGCACCAGTCACAATTTATTATGATCCACAGACTATCACAATTCCTTCCGCAGCTGCAATCAGTCCAGTCACTATCACAGTGCCGGGACCAGTACCTTATGAAAGCAGTAATGCCATCCCCTGGCATTACGGCTCCGACCTGTACTGCGAAGGACAAAAAATCACTTTTGAATCATCAACCCCTGCACCACAAATAGACAATGTGGTAGGAGGCGGAGGCTTCACTCGAAGCGGACGTCTCTTTGCTCCACAAATTCAAAGACCCACTGCCGAAGCAGAAGCTGCTGCCAAGGCAAAAGGAAAAGGCTTGGTGCAGGAAGAGCAGGTTGTTAAGGAAGCTTTGAAAACACCCTTTGATCAAGAGGTTGATGAGTTCATGAGAATCATCAAGAAAAGTGATTACAAAATAGTGGATCAGCTTCATCAGACGCCTTCCAAGATCTCAATCCTATCATTGCTTATGTGCTCCGAGGCCCATCGGAATGCACTACTCAAAGTCTTGCACGCAGCTTATGTGCCTGAAGAGATCACCGTCAATCAGTTGGAAGCTGTGGTTGGAAATGTTAACGCTAGTCATGGACTAGGGTTCACCAACACTGACTTGACTACGGAAGGCCGCAACCATAACAAGGCTTTGCACATAACTATGGAATGTAAAGGTGCAGTCCTTTCCCATGTGCTGGTAGACACGGGGTCATCCCTCAATGTCTTACCTAAAAAGGCCCTTGTGAAGCTAGAGTATGACGGATTGGCGTTGCGTCCCAGCAACCTGGTGGTGAGAGCCTTTGATGGTTCTAAGAGATCGGTTCTGGGAGAGATTGAGTTGCCCATAACGATTGGCCCGCAAACTTTCAAAACGACCTTCTACGTGATGGATATACAGCCTGCCTACAGCTGTCTATTGGGTAGGCCATGGATTCACGCCGCTGGCGCCGTGACCTCAACCCTTCACCAGAAGTTAAAATTCGAGTGGGAGGGTCAAGTCGTTACTATCTGTGGAGAGGAGGATATTTTTGTCAGCCACCTGGCTACTTATAAATACATTGAGATGGATGGGGAGATCCATGAAACGATGAGCCAAGGTTTCGAAGCCTTGAACATAAATGAAACATCTGCTGTGCCTGGAACCTCAATGACATCATATCAACAAGCCCGGAAGGTTGTTGAAGAAGGAAGTGCCCAAGGCTGGGGCAAACTGTTACCGGTGGAGAAGAAAGAGGATAAATTTGGGTTAGGTTACAAACCAACTCAACAAGATCAAGCAGAGGCTGCAAAAGAGCCCAACTTTGTTAGTGGGGGGATGCTTACCCCTGATGCTGTCAACAATTTGGAAGACGAGCTGGAAGAAGAATGCAACCTGGAAAGCTGGATTCGTCCAAAGATCCCGGGGAGCAGTATCTCGAACTGGTCTTCCCAGGAAATTATAAGAGTTACTCATGCAGAGTAATTATTATTTCCTGTATTTTTATAGCATGCATCAAAGTCTTGCATCTTGCCCAAGATGACAAGACTCATTTTGTAATCGGGCCATCTGTACTTTTTGTGCAACAAGATTAATCAATGAAATATCAGACATCTTTTTGCAAACGAGTCTTTTTCTTTTCCGCTCATTGTTTTTCCATTTTTCTTTTTGTACAAAAAAATAAATGGCAGTGTTTTCAAAATGACAACTTTATTTCACTTTTCTAAACAAGATTAAAATCAAATCACTAAAATGAACAAACTGAACCCTTGCAGAGTGTGTCTTCCAGACAGCACCAACAACAGCACGGCTATGACTTCGTATGACTTTGACAATCCGATCAATCAAGCTGATGAAGGGGTTGAAGAAGAATATGAGCTTCCTGAAGAGCTAGCCAGGTTGTTAAGACAAGAGGAAAAGGTTATTACTCCTCACCAGGAGGAGGTTGAAACGATCAATCTTGGTACAGATGAAGACGTGAAAGAAGTTAAAATCGGGGCCTGCTTGCAAGACTCAGTGAAGAGACAATTGATTGACCTGCTTCAAGAGTATGTGGACGTGTTTGCTTGGTCTTATCAAGATATGCCAGGATTGGATATCGACATTGTTGTGCACAAGCTGCCTTTGAGAGAAGAATGTCCACCGGTCAAACAGAAGCTGCGCCGTACTCGCCCAGACATGGCAATGAAAATCAAGGAAGAGGTACAAAAGCAATGGGACGCCGGGTTCCTTGCTGTGACTAGCTATCCACCGTGGGTTGCTAATATAGTACCTGTGCCTAAGAAAGACGGCAAAGTAAGGATGTGTGTTGACTACCGGGATCTGAACAGAGCTAGCCCGAAAGATGATTTCCCATTACCTCACATTGATGTATTGGTGGATAATACGGCTCAGTTCTCGGTATTCTCCTTCATGGATGGATTTTCAGGATACAATCAGATTAAAATGTCACCTGAAGACATGGAGAAGACAACCTTCATCACACCCTGGGGCACGTTCTGTTACAAGGTAATGCCATTTGGGCTCAAGAATGCCGGTGCGACATATCAACGGGCTATGGTAACATTATTCCACGATATGATCCATAAAGAAATCGAATGTTATGTGGATGACATGATTGCCAAGTCCCTTACTGAAGAGGACCATCTGGTAAATCTACTCAAGCTATTCAAGCGTCTGAGGAAGTACCAACTGAAATTGAACCCCAACAAGTGCACATTCGGGGTGCGATCTGGTAAGCTGCTGGGTTTTATTGTAAGCGAGAAGGGGATTGAAGTTGACCCTGATAAAGTCAAAGCTATTCAAGAAATGCCTGCACCGAAGACAGAGAAGGAAGTTCGAGGGTTTCTAGGTAGATTGAACTACATCTCAAGGTTCATATCTCACCTTACGGCAACCTGCGAGCCCTTGTTCAAATTGTTGAGAAAAGAACAAACGGTCAGGTGGAACGAAGACTGCCAGAAGGCTTTTGACAAGATCAAGGAATACTTACAAGAACCTCCAATCCTCATGCCTCCAGTTGAAGGAAGACCTCTGATAATGTACTTGACAGTCTTAGAAGAGTCAATGGGGTGCGTGTTGGGCCAACATGACGAGTCTGGTCGAAAAGAGTATGCAATATACTACCTGAGCAAAAAGTTTACCGACTGTGAACAACGTTATTCACTGCTCGAGAAAACTTGCTGTGCTTTAGCGTGGGCTGCTCGCCGACTGAGACAGTATATGTTGACCCACACTACTTTATTGATCTCAAAGATGGACCCAGTTAAGTACATATTTGAGAAGCCAGCTCTTACCGGACGGGTTGCAAGATGGCAAATGATCCTTACAGAATATGACATTCAGTACACTTCTCAGAAAGCCATCAAGGGCAGTGTATTGTCTGAATATCTTGCTGAGCAACCTATTGATGATTACCATCCTATGAGATTTGACTTCCCTGATGAAGACATCATGTTCATAAAAGCAAAAGATCATGAAGAGCCTGTTCACACTGAAGGGCCCAACCCGGAAAAAGAATGGACTATGATGTTTGATGGGGCTGTTAACATGAATGGTCGTGGTGTGGGTGCAGTACTCATTACACCTAAAGGAGTTCACATGCCTTTCTCGGCAAAGCTCACTTTCAACTGCACTAACAACGAAGCTGAATACGAAGCTTGCATTATGGGTCTTGAGGAAGCCATTGACCTCAGGATCAAGACATTGACCGTATTCGGAGATTCAGCTCTGGTAATCAATCAGACCAACGGCAAATGGTACACCCACCAGGATCATCTGATACCTTACAGGGATTATGCAAGGAGGTTATTGACTTTCTTTACAACGGTCAAGCTTGAGTATATCCCTCGGGACGAGAATCAGTTTGCAGATGCTCTGGCTACCATTTCGTCCATGATCAAAGTTCAGACTGCCAACTTTGTACCTCAGATCTCGGTGTCCAGACTTGACAGACCAGCATATGTATTTGCAGCAGATGTTGTTAAAGATGATAAGCCTTGGTTCCATGAAATTAAGTGCTTCTTAGAGGATCAAACATACCCACCTGGGGCATCTTCCAATGATAAGAAGACTTTGCGAAGGCTTGCTGGAAGTTTCTTTCTGAACACTGATGGTTCCCTGTACAAGAGAAACTTTGATATGGTACTCCTCAGATGCGTTGACAGGACAGAAGCAGATCTGCTAATGCATGAAGTGCACGAAGGATCCTTTGGTACCCATGCGGGAGGGCATGCCATGGCCAAGAAGTTGCTGAGATCAGGATATTACTGGATCACAATGGACGCAGACTGTTGTGCCTATGCCAGAAAATGCCATAAATGCCAGATCTATGCAGATAAGGTGCATGTGCCTCCTAATCCTTTGAACATAATGTCTTCTCCCTGGCCCTTTTCTATGTGGGGCATTGACATGATTGGTAAGATTGAACCGACTGCTTCGAACGGCCACAGATTCATTTTGGTTGCTATTGACTATTTCACCAAGTGGGTTGAAGCAGCATCCTATGCAAATGTTACAAGACAAGTGGTAGCCAGATTTCTGAAGAGAGATATCATCTGTCGATACGGAGTTCCCGAGCGAATCATTACTGATAATGGTTCCAACTTGAATAATAAGATGATGGCAGAGCTGTGCCGGGACTTCAAAATTCAACATCACAATTCTTCTCCTTACAGGCCAAAGATGAACGGCGCTATTGAGGCAGCAAATAAGAATATCAAGAAGATTGTACAGAAGATGGTAGTCACTTACAAAGACTGGCATGAAATGCTACCGTTTGCCTTGCATGGGTACCGCACGTCAATCAGGACATCCACTGGGGCAACACCGTATCAACTTGTGTATGGTATGGAAGCAGTCCTACCAGTTGAAGTTGAATTACCCTCTCTACGAGTATTGATGGATGTTAAGCTGAGTGAAGCAGAATGGGTTCGGGCCCGATACGAACAACTGAGTCTGATTGAAGAGAAAAGATTGGCTGCAATTTGTCATGGACAGTTGTATCAGAAAAGGATGAAGAAAGCCTTCGATCAGAAAGTCAGGCACCGAGAGTACCAAGTGGGAGATCTTGTGTTGAAAAGAATCCTCCCTCCTCATACAGACCACAGGGGCAAGTGGACTCCAAACTATGAAGGACCATTTGTGGTAAAGAAAGTTTTCTCTGGTGGAGCACTGATGCTCAGCACCACGGATGGTGAAGATTTCCCGTCCCCTGTGAATTCAGATGCAGTTAAAAAATACTTCGCATAAAAATGACCCGCTGGACATAAAAACAGAATGTAAGTCCAGGCAAAAATAGGGCATCCCGGCGAGTCAAAAACAAAATAAAAGGCTCGGGCAAAAATAAGGGAAAATGAGCAAAAATGTACACCCGCTGAGTTGAAAAGCCGCATTGGACAACTCAGGCAAAAATGGGTATCCCGATGGATTGAAAACCCGAAAGGGCGATCCATGCAAAATAAGGGAATAAGCGAACAACTGCATTCTGAATTCGTCTGTATTGTTTACAACTTGTTAAGCTTCGAAAGGATCAAGCTTCAATCAGAATCAACATTCTTTAGAAAGCAAGATGAGAAGAACGTCAAAAGTCATACGAGTCATGGTAAAGAGGAAGCTCCTTAAAGCGTCATCAACACTGCCAGCCTTTTGTTTTTCAATTTGTAACAATCTCCTCATTTCAGGGGATATGTTCCTTTGACTGTATCTCGCCAATTCAGGGCATATGAATTAATAAAATCAGATTTTCAGTCATGTCTCGTCTTGTACATTTTATTTGCAAAAAATGTCTGATGTCTAAAAGAAACACTGATTGCATAGAATACAGATGTTTATCTTCAAATAAAAGCGTGCTTGCAGGAAATATACTTACTCTCAGAAGCATCAAACTCCTATGACGGAATCCAGTAAAGGATACCTCGGGATTACTTGTGCGTTTCCCTATCTTTGCAGGATTGCAGGTATCCAGAACGCAACTCGGGGCATGCAAGCTTCATTCCAGCAAGCTGACGAATCAACCTTAAGCACCCCAAAGTGCCTGGTCCCCAGCTGATTTGCCACTTGTTACTTATCCCCACCAGAAGGCACTCTTATCCCCGGCTGAGTCGAGAATCGTCCTCAACGGAATTTTTAGGGAGACCTTTCAGTTGATTTCTTTTTCCCCCAGCCGAGTTGCCGTTTCATCCTCAGCCGAGTACGAAAGTCAGGGAACCATCCCCCTACAGAGCTTCAGCCTCTATCCAGAAGAGCAACGCATGAAGGATCACAACAGAGTGAAGAAAGCTGCTACAAACCCCAGCTGGGTCCCCAGCACAAGGATGGGTCTATCAGTGACCTACATCCCCAAGCAGATATCTTCTCATTAGATCTACCAATGATCTCACTCCCAGCTGGGATGTCCCTTTCAAACAGATCGACCGGAGATCTTCGCAGCAACGGGATTCGAATCCCGGATTGGTATCTTTGCATAATCATGGCATTCGCATCATATTCACCCACAAAGCGTAGCATTTCGTTTAATACGGAGCATTACGGCAAAAATCAAGCATATAGCATAATCATAAGCCAGGTTCCGAATCAACACTTGTGAATAATGACAATCCGTCAATATAACAGAATACTTCCCCCATATCCCCAGCGGAAGTTCCCCAGCAAAAGCAGTTGCCTCAAACATCAGTATATATACTCCCTTCGACACCCGTCCGTGTCATCACTCCCCAGTAAAGTCGCCCGAGCACTCCTTACAAACAAAACCACTCGTACTACAGATACTTTTTGTGTCATAATCCCAGCAGAAAGCCAAAGACGTCCTCTTTGCACTCACATATACTTACATTTGACAATCCTTTGACACCCGTCCGTGTCATATCCCCAGCATAGTCATCTATACTTTGTATATCAGATACTTGTTCATATCACACTTTTGACACTCGTCCGTGCCACTCTCCCCAACAGCTAAACACTCAATATACTAATCACTCTTATACAGATACTCGTCCGTATCTTCTATACACTACTCAAATCCCCTCAGATTCAATACTAGTCCTTGTTCTTTGTTAACTCGTTGGTACTCGTCCGTACCATCATCTCAGAACATGCGTCAAGAGTTTGTTTCTACATGATACTCGTCCATATCATAATCTTAAGGATGCTCGTCCGCATCTTTAATCCATACACCGTGTCAAACACTTTTGTCTTTTTGAATATAGATACACGCCTGTGTCTACTATTCCCCAGAAGGGTCCTCTCAGATTCAACACTCGTCCGTGTTCTCTGTTAACCAGATGATACTCGTCCGTATCATCATCTCTGAACACGTGTCAGTATTTGTTTCTACCCGATACTCGTCCGTATCGTAGTCTTAAGGATGCTCGTCCGCATCTTTAATCTATACACAACATCTAAACACTTATACCTTTTGTTTCTTGGATGTAAACACTCGTCCGTGTTTACTACTCCCCAGTAGATCGATAACAAAGCAAAATTTCTTTTTATCTGACACTCGTCCTGTGTCATGATAACCCTGAGAGCAGCCGTACCCTGCTAGGTGGTCGTCCTCCACCTCTTGATGGTCGTCCTCCATCATGCTCATCCGATGGCCGTCCCCATCGTTGATATTTAGCAGCCGTCCCCTGCTAGGTGGTCGTCCTCCACCTCTTGATGATCGTCCTTCATCATTTTATCCAATGGCCGTCCCCATTGTTGATTTTGGCTATCTGGCATTCGTCCTATGTCATGATAAACCTTGAGAGAAGCCGTCCCCTGCTAGGTGGTCGTCCTCCACCTCCTGATGGTCGTCCTCCATCATGCTCATCCGATGGCCGTCCCCATCGTTGACCTTTTATCCGGCATTCGTCCTGTGTCGCGATATTTTCGGCAGCCGTACCCTGCCAGGTGGTCGTCCTCCACCTTAGATGACCGTCCCTCATCTTATACCCAACAGAGCAGCCGTCCCCTGCTAGGTGATCGTCCTTCACCTTTGATGACCGTACCTCATCATCTGTTTATTTCATTTATTCTTTAACCCGATGGCCGTCCCCGTCGTGGTCCCTTTTCCTTTTAGTTTAGCCCGATGGCCGTCCCCATCGTTGTTTACTTTACCTTTATGAACTTGATGGACGTCCCCGTCATGTTTCATCAATCCCCAGAGAATCTTACAGCTTTACCTTGATGGTCGTCCCCATCATAATTCTTTTGTCACCAGCATGTCGGCCGTCCCCGTCATTGCTTTATTTTCAGCACCTCCCCAGCATGTCGGCCGTCCCCGTCATTGCTCTTTACCCAGCAGTCGTCCTCTGCTCGACGGTCGTCCTCCGTCGCCCACACTTTACAATATACTTTATTTTCCTTTACAATCTATATCCCTTTTCTTCTTCATTCTGTGAGTGCAAATTTTGGACTGTCTTTGGTATTCAACCACAAGTTATCTTGTTTGCCTGTTAAGCCGTTGCTTACAACCTGCACAGCTAACTCATGTTTGAATAGGGGCAGCTGTAAACACCCCAAATTTTCCCTCACCCATTCACACCATGGCTTGTGGTCATTTTCATATGCATAAATACAATCATAACATCTCATACCACATTTTTGATTCACTGCATTGGTTCTAGGTCATCTGCATCTAGGGTTTGTGATCTGGGCAATCCAAGAGCTTCTTGAGCCACTCCAAAAGTCATCAATCACTTCAAAGGGGTCTATATGTGTTCAAGCATCATATTATATCCTCTCAAAGTCAAGAATGTCAAAGAATCACAAGAACTGGAAATGGTGTGGAGGCAGAGCCAGGCTTGACTGCACAGATGACCTAAAATTAGGGTTTTGGTTTCAGAGGACATAACTCCAATTTTTTTGGTCATTCTTGTTTCTATTGGTCTCTATATGGTATAGGGAGTATGCATATCAATTTTCATGAATAAATTCCATGGGGAAGTCATCTGATCAAGAGTTGACTTTCTGGACAAGTCAGTGCAAAATCAGGGCATCTGAGGCCCCCAATGACCCAACCAAGGGGTGATCTTCATCATTTTGAGTGTATTTGATCTTTATTTGATCATGGAAGAAGGTTGAAGTTCACAAAATTCAAGAATTACAAGTTTTTGCAAAGTTGACTTTTTAGGGCATGTTTGACTTTTAATGAAATGTCATTTTATGCAACTTTTTCAACCCTTGCTTTTTGATCCAAAAATGCTTCAAATGGAAAAACTTTGGTCATGAAAGTTGTAGATTAGATCTTTCCATTTTCAAAAAGTACAAGAACATGACCTAATTCATTTTGTATCAAAAGTTATGGTGTGTCAAAGTTGGCAAAAATCACTAATTTTCAAGATATGCACCAAATGAGAAACTTGCAAAAACTTTGTACCAAGGCATTTGTAACTTCTAATTCATGTCTAACCAATATGCAAGCATCATACAAGTTCTAAAAATCAGATTTGAACCAAAAGATCACATGTTTCATGGTTTGTATGGAAAGATATTTTCATGAAAAAGCAAAAGCAAGTAAGTTGCAAAACCATCATCACACTTCCATCCACTTGTTGCCTTGGCTGCTGAACCAACCCTAACCTTTCCCCTCACCATGCTGCGCCAGCCCACACCCTTGTACTAGCCTAGAACACAACCCATGCTTCTCTTACACAAGAGTGGACTTTTTGCAAAAGCTAGCTCACCTATCACAGCAGGCCAAGTCACATCACCTGACCAATAGGACTTGTTTATGTGGATCAAAGGCCAGCCATTTCATACAACAAGCCAGCCTGAAACAAGCCCTAGCATCACACTCCCATTTTCACTCCCTCAAGCAAAAGCCTTCGAATCTCATTCCATAAGCCACCAACATTCAAACAAGCTTCACCAATCTCCTTACCATGCCTCACTGACCCCAAACCAGTAAGACATAAGCCTGAAACAAGCAAGAACTGAGCTTCCCCATTTTCACTCTCAAGAGCAAAACCTTTCGAAACTCAGCATACAAGTTACAAACATAAAAACAAACTTCACAAACCTGCTCAAATCATCATCCTGATCACAAAGAGCCCTTCACCTTTGCCTGAAACAGCCTGAATCACAAACACCATTCTCACCTGAGCTTGAACAGAACTTGTTCAATCTCCCTAACCAGCCAGCATAAACCTATTCTAAGCATCCAGACATCATCAAGGGGTCATAAGGAGTGGTTTGCATCAAAGGAAGGGGTCAGAAAGTTGCAAGATTGAAAGCTTCGAAACTCAGGTAGCTCAAGAACATTTTTTCCAGAAATCATTTTTTAAGTTCTTAAGTTGTTCTTCATGATTCTCTGATTGCTCTGATGTCTTTAGTTTTGAAAATGGTGAAGGAATAAGAGTTTAATCATGTTCTGAAACTCCCTGACCTAAAAAATGTTTTGTTTCGATTCGTGTGATTAAGGAAAGATAAATGAGTTTTAGCTTGGGGTTCTGATTCAGTGGGTTATGGGGATCATTTCTGTGTTTTTAGATTTCATTTTAGTTGTGTTTTGAGGATTTTAGGGATTTTCAGGTGGGGTTCCCACCGGAGAAGACGACCGGAGGTTTTCTCCGGCCACCTGAAAATCATTAGGGTTTTAATCAGGTCATTAATGGGCATTTGAATCTGGAGCGTTGGATGCTTGGACCAGGTTGACTTCGCGCGCGTGTGTGTGGCTGAGATTCACCATTAGAAACCCTAACCATAATTATTTAATTCATAATTGTGTTTAACTCAGTTTGAATATGGGCCACTGGATTGCGCGCGTGGTCAATCTTTCTTCTCCCAGGATTCATCTTGGCCCTCCATTCAGTTGACTTTTCTTTTTCTTTGTTTTAATTCATTTGTTTCATATTTATTTTCTACCATTTATTAAAAATAGTAAAAAGGCTTTAAAAATTATGAAACTTTTTGCCAAGAGTTTCATTAATTTTTAATACCCAAAAATATTTTTATTTTCATTTTTTGCATTAAAAAAGTATTTTTAAATATTTAAAAGTTTCTTTTTAATTGATTAATGAAAATTAATTTATTAAAAATACTTTTAGGTATTTAAAAATCACCAAAAAATTCATGAAATGTTCTAAGACATTTAGAAACATTGTCCAACTTTCAAACCAAATTTCGTTTTTGATCTTGATGCATTTTGAGAATTTTTCATTGAATTAAAATTATTTTTATGCATTATTTTGATCCAAACTTCCAAAAATCATTTCTGCCTAACCCTAAAGAGTTGGACCTTGATTATTTTTGCATTGCATTGTGTTTAGCATGTAGTTTGTGAGATTAAATGGCCATGATTTGATCTCTCATTTTCATTTTGTTTGATATTTTTCTTGTTTAGGAACCCTAAAACCCTAAGAAACTTAGAAAAACCATGACTTGAATTTGGTTAGGAGTTGAAACCTCTCCTTTGGGCAGTGAGTTAGTATAGGTTTAGGGGTCCTTTGAGTGCATTTTCAATTTTTTATAATGTTGTTTGCTTCTGGTTTTGGTTTTTGTTTGTTGCATTGATCATAAACCCTAATTTGGGCTTCCATATGCATCCATCTTGCATTTTCTTGCATAACATGACTTACCATGACATTCCATGCTTCCATTTGATTCATTTAACATCATAAGACATATTGAAAGCATGTTTGATCATTGCACCTTGCATTTGTCATGTTGTATGCCATATGCATCTCATAACTTTTCATGTATGTTCTTGGTTCTTAACTTGTTTCATTTACATTCATAAGCTTGTATGTTCATCCACATGTGTTGTTTCTGGTTTGTAGCATCTCATAGCATCATTAACATCACATATATGCTTCTGGTTTTGGTTTGCATCATGTCATTCCATCCCATTTTGCATTGCATTGCATTTCTTTTCTGACCTTTCAGGTGGTAAGTGATTTTGAGAAGTGAATTTGCCTTCACTTCTCATACCTTCTCTTCATCTCTCTCTTGCATCCATGCTGCATTTTTATATGTGTTTGAGTTTGAGCTTGCTCATTCTTCTTCTTCTTACTTTCTTTCTTCAAGTGACTTGACTTCTTAAATGAAGCAAGTTGCTTTGCTTCTCTTTGCTCCTTTCATCTGCTTCCTGGTGGTTCCTTTGAAGATTTCTTTTTGAAACCTCACAAACCTTAGGAACAACCAAGCATGACAATGAGTAGGGTTTTGATTAGTCCCCCCTCTTAGTTTTCACCTTTGTGTCTCTTTGAGTCTTCTCTTCTCACCTCATAATCAGGGACTAAACCCTAAAGGCTTTAAGGCTTTGTGATTAAGCTTATGCCTGCATCCTTCTCTTAGGATGGAGTGTGTAACTTTAATCCTAAGTGTCAAACCCTTAATGTGTTTAAATCCTTTAATCAATTCACTTAATAATCATCAAGACATCACACTTGTAACTTGGGCCTTGCATTAGGGTTCTAATTCTTCCTTAATTGGTTAAGAAGGACTAACCCTAGTGTTAATGGACAAGTCCCTCTCAAGTGGTCTTACAAACCCTAAAAATCATTTCTTCATCATACCATTAAATAAAATCCATCTAATAAAGGCTTGTTTTGTCATGAGTTTAATCCCTAATCATGGATTAAGTTGAGGAGCTTTCCTCAATTTAAACACTCTCATCTATTATCCTTCTATTAGGATGGTGTAATGAGTTTGTTAAATCCCTGATTATGGCTTAATCTCATTACTTAACACTAAACAAAAACATCAAAAACATCTAAATAATCACAAGTAGGTTAATGATCTTGATCCTATATCAAAGGTGATTAAGCGTGAGAATCTGACTTCACACTTAAGGTATTCTCATTACCCCTAATCAGAGGGAAGATGTGATGAGTTTACTAAATCCATTGGTTTAGACTTAAGCTCATTAACTTATGACAAACTTTCAAAAGCAATAAAAGACTGAAAATCCAAAAACAAACAATAATCGTCTCCTTCGGGATTCTTTTCTCATCATCCTCACTCACAAACGAGAACTCGCTTCTTCCGTCTAATGCAAGACAGTTAGCATCTGTGCCAGACAGATCATACACTTGAGCATAGGCAAGCAAGCAGTTCACAAGTCAATTCATCTTTCAGTCTCTTTGGGTCGAACTACGGTGTTCTGACTTTCTCATTGCACGAGAGGATACGTAGGCATAACTTAACAGTTATCGAACAAAAGTCTCTGTATATTCCCCCCTCTTTCCAGCTTCATTCTTTTAAGCCTCATGATCTTGAGCATTTCACTTTTTCTCTCACACTGACACTGTATATATCACACTTCACTTCTTTTACACTGACACCTGTACATCCTTTTCCAGCTTTTATACACAGATTGCACTGACACTACCCCTTTAAAACGCAAATCTTTTAAGCGTGGATCCCGTCGAGTACGGCGGACAATCTGGGTGCTAATACCTTCCCAGGTTGTAACCAACCCCCTTTCTCAGTCTCTCTGGTTCGCAACCGTCTTATCCATTCTTTTTCTAGGTCTATGCAGCATTGCCTTTCCTCCGGGATAAAAATGCCTAGCTGGCGACTCTATTCATCTCCAGTGAGTTCACGGCTGTGTGTTCTCATTGCCCCTCTCGCCGACCGTTCGCGTCTGTACCTTTATTTGGGCCAGTCCCATTTATCGGGAGCGACAACCCTCGTAAAAGCTTTCCAGCTAATTTCATACAAAAACCTCTTCTTTCTTCTTCAATGTTAAAACACCGCTAAGAAAAACATACATATTGTGCGTTAGTCACGGATTTGCACTTCATCTCTTTGAATTACATGTGACGAATCAAACACATATTTCCTGAGCTGCGATACATGAAACACTTCGTGCAAATTCGAAAGTTCTGGCGGTAATGCCACTATGTAAGCAACCTTGCCTACTCTCTGTATAATCTGATACGGTCCAATAAACTTAGGATCCAACTTCTTAGACTTCAACGCACGTCCCACACCGTTCATTGGGTTGACTCTCAAAAATACATGGTCACCCTCACTGAACTCTAAGTCTTTCCTTCTATTATCATGGTAACTTTTCTGTCGACTCTGAGACGCTTTCATTTTATCTTTGATCATCTGAATAGTTTCAGTAGTCTGCTAAATAATCTCAGGCCCAAGCATAACATTTTCACCTGTCTCATACCAACACAGAGGTGTTCTACATCTTCTACCATAAAGAGCTTCAAACGGCGCCATTCCAATACTTGAATGATAGCTATTATTATAAGTAAATTCAATCAGTGCCAAATGTGTATCCCACGCACCATCTTTTTCTAGCACACAAGTTTTCAACAAATCTTCTAATGACTGGATAGTCCTCTCGGATTGTCCATCTGTCTGTGGGTGGTAAGCCGAACTCAATTTCAACTTAGAACCCAAAGCCTCGTGCAAACTATTCCAAAACTCAGAGGTAAATCGCAGATCTCTATCTGATACTATACTTGACGGTACATCGTGAAATTTCACAACGACTCGGATATAAATCTCCGCTAACTTAGTTAACGGGTAACTGATGTTAATCGGAATAAAATGCCCGGACTTAGTCAACCGGTCCACAACTACCCAAATAGTATCCAATCCTCTCGCAGTATTCGGCAAACCTGTCACTGATGCGTGGTTTTTGCAAGTGTACGAACACGTCAGAGTAATATAAAAGATTGTCGAATCCACAGAGACCAAGTGTCAATCTATCGTACATGTTGTTATGGTGTGTATCTAAGGCAATTGAATATAATGGTTTTAAAGAGTGCGCAATGGTAAATAGAATAGTAATTTTAAACAATTAATAAAGACAGGCTCGAATGTAATTCACATAATCAATTGATAATCCGGTACTTGTTAATAGAACTACTTATGAGCAATGTTTTCCACTTTGAAAAGAACCAATTTAACAGGAACTGTCGCTTTCGCGTATTCAGAACCGAGTTGTACTCTCTAATCAACCCCTCCTATTGTCACGGATAAAAAGGTGCGTACTGCGTTAGAGTAGTAAACCTATTTTTAAGAAATATAGTATCTTAACTAAGTTGAAAAGTATTTTAACCTGGATTTCTTAGCAAAAAGAGGTTCTCACGAACCAGACTCTAAACTTCTTAATGCGTACGAAAATGATTTTAAAATCTCTTTTCTTTTTAATCTAAAAACTCATAATGAACTAGACAAAGTGCTTTTGACTGTTTTTGAAATAGTTAAAAAAAATTAAACTTATATTGAAAGTTAAAATAGCTCTTAAGTGTTTCTACGATCCTTACATTCTAACCTTTATGGATTTAGTTAGACATGGTAAAGTAAAAGTTCTTTTTATTATTTTTCATAAAAGTATTTAGTGCGAGTGCGGAAAGTAAATAAAAGTAGTGCGAGTGCGGATAATAAATAAAGTAAAGTGAGTACGGAAAATAAACGAAAGTAGTGCGAGTGCGAGAAATAAATAAAGTAAAGCGAGTGCGGGAAATAAATAAAAGTAAAGCAATGCGGAAAGTAAATAAATAAAGAGAATGCGGAAAAATAAAATACGAACTGGAATTAAAATGGCGGCAGGATTAACTTCCTCCCAGAGTGCTCCAAAACTCGATCACACAGACGTATACAGACTCGATCACTCGATTGTAGTAACACCCCGATGTGAAGTTATTACTACTTTAAAACTGATATATGCCTAAGATATTCTAAGTTTGGATGATTGAAAACGAAAATCTAAGGTCCTATTTATAGGAAAACAAATAGTAAGAAAAGACCAGGATGCCCCCTCCACTAAAAAGTGGAGGGAAAACGTTTTGCCTTGTGGCGCCCGCCACAGGACTATGGCGCCCGCCACAGGCCTATGGCGCCCGCCATAGGTGTATTTTGGTGGAGAAAATGGAGATCGTGGGCTCTTGGAAGTTGTGTAGTGGTCTTGAGACGTGGCCATGTCATGGCTAACCCTATGGCGCCAACCATGGTGGATGCCGTAAGTGTAAAAAGCTGAAAAACTTGATTTGTGTCCGTTTCAGCTCCTTTTTCGCTCCTTTTCTCGATTTAGGCACTGATTACATAGAAAACCTGAAAATAAAGAAAAACAAAGTAATAACATAACAAAACAGCAATGAAAACTAAGAATGCATGCGATTTCGGAGTCAGAAGTACGGTGAAATTTAGTGTTACCAATCACAAGATCCATAGCAATACTATCCCACTTCCACTCTGGGATTTCTAAAGGTTGCATCAGTCCCGAAGGCTTCTGATGTTCCACTTTTGATTTCTGACATACTAAACAAGCATAAACAAATTGTGCAATATCTCGTTTCATACCGTGCCACCAAAATAATTTCTTCAAGTCATGGTACATCTTCGTAGCTCCCGGGTGAATACTTAAGCTACTCCGATGACTCTCTTCCAGAATTGCTTTCTTTAGTTCAACACTATCGGGTATACAAATTCTCTCTCGAAATCTCAAAATAGCATTATTATGCAAACAAAAATCACCACCTTAATCATTTCCTTCGGTAGGCATTAAGTCCACCAATTTCACGTCTTGCCGTTGGCCTTCCTTAATTGCATCAAGAAATTCATTATTTATTCGTAACATGCCTAACTTAACACTTTCAGGTGTCATCTCACACACCATACTTAAGTCTCTAAATTTCTCAATTAAATCCATCTCTCTCATCATCATAGTCGACATATGAACCGTCTTCCGGCTTAATGCGTCCGCTACTACATTTGCCTTTCTCGGATGGTAACTTAAATTAAAATCATAATCTTTTAAAAATTCTAACCACCTCATTTGCCTCATATTAAGCTCCTTCTGATCAAATAAATATTTCAGACTCTTATGGTCACTAAAGACTTCAAATCGTGACCCATAGAGATAATGCCTCCAAGTCTTCAACACAAATACCAATGCAGCCAATTCTAAATCATGAGTAGGATAATTCCTCTCGTGTATCCTCAATTGTCTTGAAGCATAAGCTACTACTTTACTAACCTGCATTAACACACCACCTAAACCCATTTTAGATGCATCACAATACACAACAAAAGCTTCATTCGGATTCGGTAAAATCAATATCGGTGCCGAAGTCAATTTCTTTTTCAATTCTTCAAAGCTTCTCTCACAAGCTACATCCCAAATAAAGGTTTGACTCTTCCTGGTCAATTGAGTCAATGGCAACGCAAAATTAGAAAATCCTTCTATAAACCTTCGATAATAACCTGCTAAACCAAGAAAACTTCTAATTTCCGTTACCGTCTTCGGAGGTTTTCACTCAAGCACAACACCGACCTTTGAAGGATCTACTGCTATACCTTCACCAGATATTACATGTCCCATAAAGCTCACTGTCTTCAACCAGAATTCACACTTGGAAAATTTAGCAAACAATTTGTTATCTTTTAACACTTGCAGCGCAATTCTCAAATGTTTCTCATGCTCTTCCTCAGACTTCGAGTATATCAATATATCATCAATAAATACTACGAAGAATTGATCCAAGTAAGAATGGAATATCCGGTTCATATATTCCATAAACACACTCGGCGCATTAGACACTCCGAAAGGCATCACTGCATATTCGTAATGACCGTATCGAGTTCTAAATGCCGTCTTCTAGATATCTTCCTCTTTCACTCTGATTTGATGATATCCTGATCTCAAATCAATCTTGCTAAAACACAAGCTTTCACAAGTTGGTCCATCAAGTCATCGATCCTTGGAAGTGGATACTTGTTCTTAATAGTAACCTTATTCAGCTGTCGGTAGTCAATGCACAAGCGCATACTACCATCCTTCTTCTTAACCAATAACATTGGAGCACCCCATGGCGATACACTGGGTCGAATGAACTTCTTATCAAGTAAGTCACCAATCTGCGATTTCAATTCAGCTAACTCAGTAGCAGACATCATGTACGGTGCCATAGAAATAAGCCTGGTACTAGGAATCAAGTCACTAGTAAACTCCACTTCACGCGTCGGAGGTAACTCTGTAATATCATTGGGAAATACTTCAAGAAATTCATTCACCACTGGTAACTCTTCAACAACGACCTTTTCTTCAACAGATAACGAAGCAAACACAACAAACATTTTCGCATCATCTTCCAATAAGGTCTTCAGCTCTTTAGTAGAAACTGAACTGGCCAAAATTTCCTCTTCTGGAGTTAGGAATAACAATTTCTTCTTAAAGCAGTCAATATAAACTCGGTTGGATTCCAACCAGTTCATACCCAAGATTATATCAAGATTACTGAGTGATAGACATATAAGATCCACTCTAAACTCTTTATCAGAAATAGCCAAAACATAATCACGACATATCAAGGTAGTAGTCACAGAACCTCTAGATGGTGTATCAATAACCATTCCTCGACTTAACTGAGAAGGTTCCAATCCAAACTTTTTCACACATTCCAAAGAAATAAACGAGTGTGTTGCACCTGTATCAATAATCACAAATAAAGGAATATTATTGATAAAGCAAGTACCTTTGACCAATCGATCTTCACTAGTAGGCTGAGCTCCCACCAATGCAAATACTTTCCCATCGAATTTCTGCTTCTTTGGTTTCTGGCAATTAGTGCTAATGTGGCCCTGTTCTCCACAATTATAGCAAATAGGTACATTCCCTCTGCAATTGTCCATCACATGACCTGCCTTTCCACATTTAAAACACTTCTTTTCTTCAGTAGGACAATTATTGGCACGATGTCTCGTGCCGTGACATCTATAGCATTTGAGCACATCGGGAGTACTTCCTCCCCCACTTGGTTTCTTCTCATTACCGGCTTTTTGCTTCCCTTTGTCAGCTGGAGCACTGTAAGGAGTACCACCAAATCTCTGCTTCCCTTTCTTATCATTCACAACTTTGTAGTGTGCAATCCGCGCCCTGTTGTCGTTATCATAAATTCTGCTTATACTTACCAGCTTTGGATAATTCCTGATCTTCTGGAAAGCAATACCCAGCTTAATCTCTGGACGCAGTCCATTCTCATACTTCAGACATTTGGAAGTCATCGCCTCTTCAATATTGTAGTGCATATAGTATTGCACTAGCTCTTCAAACTTGGCAGCATACTCCGCCACTGTCATATTACCTTACTTGAGTTCCAAGAACTCAACCTCCTTAGCACTGAGGATGTCTTCTGGGAAATAATCCTCCAAGAATTCTCTGCGAAATACCGCCCAAGTGATAGCCGTACCCGCATCTTCCAACCTTTGGCGACTTTTGTCCCACCAGACTTCAGCTTCGCCCTCCAGCATGTGAGTACCAAACCTCACCTTTTGATCATCAGAGCATCCCATGGTTCTGAAGATATTCTCAACAGCTTTCAACCACTTTTGCGCAGCCTCTGGATCCATAATTCCACCTTCATACGTCGGCGGTTTGTTATTCCGGAAATGCTCCAATGCACGAGAATGATCATTTCCTCCACCCTGAACGACCTGAACAACGTTCTCAACCGTCTGCGCCATGGCTTGCATAGCCGCGGCAAGAGCAACATCATTCCTTCCTGCCATACTGATACAACAAATAACTCAGGTTAGGAAACACACGACTCCTATTCTAAGGACTGACTCAATCTGGCCGGTTGGACCGACCTGCTCTGATACCAATTGTAACACCCACTTTTCCCACATAAATATTTATATAAATTTTTAATAAAATCAGAGTTACTTTTCTAGAGTGAGATGTTACACCATCAAATGTTCATCAAAATCGTTAATAAAAAAACCGAACAGCGGAATCCAATTCTTTAATATCAATAGCTTAAAGGCTTAACAAATCGCACACAATAAGGTTCTTCAATTCGAGTTTAATTATAAAAATAAGTTTTGCTAAACATTAAAGTAAATATGGACAAAGATCCCCGTTCCCGTTACATATCATAGCTCCTAGGACACGAACATCACACCAACGTACTTCTCAAGTACCTGAATTGTCTGCACTTCTGAAGAAGCACAGACGCAACAAAACAAACAGAGGGGTGAGAAATAGATTCATAATATAATGGTGCATACGACATATATGAAGAAGTAATTCACCCCTAATCACACAAAATTATCAATCATAATGCAATGCAACTCAAATGCACTATGCAAATGCGGTACCGACTCACAATAATGGTTCATCAAATAGAACCCCGAATGCATCGTTAATGTCTCCAACAAGACACGATCATCCCTGCAACCACGATTCTCAACAAATCCCGAATAATCACATCCACAACATGATTATTCCATCAACTGTATGCGCATGCAGACACAACAACGCATACCATATCACAATATACATGGACACATCATGCTTTACGATCCTCATGATCTCATCAACCAACCATCAGTGCATCTTATTCACACACAGAACATACATATATCTCATGTTTTTCACAATTATAACAATCTACATATTCATATAATTAAATTAAACACTTAGGCTTTCTTATGCAACTAATCATCAAGTCCTATATTCACTATTAGAACACCCTCAAAGTCTTATTTCACTAATATAATCCTGCATTAGAAGAATGAGTCAAATCCGCCTTAAAACGGACGAAAAATCACATTTACAGTGGCCTGACACGGCCTCCCGTGTCAGGTGGCCTGGGGACACGCCCCACCAAATCACCAAAAACCCATTTCCCATAGCCTGACACGACCACCCGTGTCATGGGATACGGCCCGTGTCAAGGCACCTGACTCCCAAAATTCTGATTTTTACATTTTTCCCATTTTCTTCCTCCTTTCTCACCTGTACGAACCCCGATCATTCTAAGTCGAATTTCACACTCAAAACCAACCAATTCACATGTTTATTATCCATTTACATCTATAACATCAACTAGTTTTATTAATAAAATTCCCTAGATCAAATTAGGGAATCTATGAGGTTTAATCCTCTTCTCTGTTCATCATATCCCCCATAACCTTCATATGCCATTTCCCCCAATACCAAACACACAACACCAAATATATTTTCAAAACACATCATATACTCATATTCATCAACAATTTTACAATATTGCATTAATTCAATCATTATTATCATAATCTCTTAAAAATACCTAGGGGAGGAAGGAACTCCCAATTACCATTTTATGTCCTATCACCAATCATAAACCCTTTTCTCCCCCCTTACCTTAAAATCGAAGCTTTCCTTCACAACTTTTGTTCTTGGTGATCTACGATCCTTGACCTTGCCCTTCTTCTCCTCTTTCACCAGACCCCTCTGTTCTTCGTCAAAATATGATGAATGAGGTTTGTTTCTCTATTTCCTCTTTTTATAAAACAGCAATTCCACCTTTGCCCCTTAAACCTCTAACCAACTCTTTATTTTATTTTATTTAAATAATAACAGCATTATAATAGTACACCTTATATTATTATTATTATCCTCATAAAAATACTTTCTTCACCAATTAATTCAATTATGCCATTAAAATATTAATATTTATTTCACAAAAATAAATATAAAATTAAGGCGTTACAAGAAACCCGACATACCCCCTTTGGTAATAGTCATAGAAGTCACCACATAAGGGCTCAAATAAAGAGCCTTGACAATGTCTTCAGGCGTAGGTCTAACCATTTCAGCATTAAAGGGAACCTGGTCCTAGATGGGCACTCCCAGAATCAAAGCGTACTCTTCCAACAAAGAACCTATCTGGAAATCATGGAAAGTAAAGCATTTGAGCTAAGGATCGTAATACTGAAGAAAAGTGTCAATGACACTCCTCTTTGAAGGATCCAACTCTACTACCACATCTAGAATACTCCCGTAAGCTTTCCTGAATTCTCCCACATGGTTGGGCGTGATCAAATCTACCATCTTCTTCAGCATACCCACCTCTGTGTAAAAAAAATTGTAGTGAACATTCTTCTTGCGAGGGTCTTCCATCTCTGAACAGAATACCAGAATCGGAGAAAATAAGATAAACCTAAGAACAAAAAAAACATGGTTAATGATGGAATGATGGAATGCAAATGTAAGGCATGCGATCAATCTGGAACTATCTGGATACTCGATAACAAGACTAAGAGCCAAGTAATCTGAAACCCACAAGATCCTCTGGATAATACACCTTAGATAAGAACTCAAAACCAGATAGTCAAGAACTCCATAACCATAACAACCAGACCAGATCATAAGATCACACTGATGATAAAGAGTATGTTGAGGTCAAGGGTTCCTGCAAACCTGTAAACCCCTCCCAATCTCATGGGTGTGCTCCAGGTCAAGCATCATGGACTCTCAAAGCCGAATAGCAATAATACATTCACCATCTCCGAGAAATCACTCATGACCAAATCAAGGAATCAGTTTAGCATTATGTACTACTCAGGGAGGTCTCAGCTGGAGTCCGGGAAAACAAGCAACCCTTATAAGTCCCCAGCTTCAAGCGTTGAAATCGAAAAACAATAGTACATTCATCCCGTGGGATACAGTACTATCGTCATACGACCAAATGCTTTAAATGAGTTCCTATAAGAGAACCAGGCCATCCTATGCAAGTTCCAAGTGGACCCTCCGGTGTGAATGGGGTTGCCACAAAATATGATCTTCCATTGTCACCACTGGAGAGGGTTGTTTCCATAAAGGTTCTCAATGATTGGTCCCCATATGAACATAACTATCAAGGTCCTATCCCGAAGTGGGGGAGACCTCCACATAAGATATTTTCAAGACAGTCGCAGTCTGGGTGTGGAACACGCCGCCACTCATCATGATACCATGCGAGTACAATGTATGTCCACACTAAGTCCTAGGGTGCACTCGAGCCCCAGTTACGAACTCATCTCACAGTAACAATATCCTCAATCCCACCAAACAGAAAATCCAGTACAGCCAGACAGTCCAGTATATACATATGATGCATGAAAATAAATACTGAAAGCAGTAAATGAAGCTGTAAATAAAACCGTAAATAAAACCGTAAAATAAACACACAACAACAAACATAAAACACCCAATGAAATAGAAACACGTAAGCGCTAGGAGAGACTCTCAAGGCAAACCAGAGATTCTAGGATCGATTCCCAGCAGAGTCGTCAACTGTCTCTCCATGGATTTCCATCCTGGTACAAACGTGAAAGTGGCACGGAAAAGGGTAGTGTTTCCAGCCACGAAAGGAAGGACAAAGGTCATGCGAACCAAAGATACTAGGTTCGGGAGTCGGTTACGACCTGGGAAGGTATTAGCACCCCAGATCGTCCGTCGTACCCGATGGGATCCACACTTGCAAAGAAATGGTTTCAAAGGGTGAAGAAATGAAAGATGCTGCAAAAAGAAAGACTGAAACTGGATAAGAAAAGAAAAGAAAGGGGAAAATGTAGGGAAAATAAAAGAGTGCTCGAATGGGCCCTACCCCATTACCTATGTACCTCGTCTGGACATGAGGATCAGAGTCGCCGTAGTTCCCCTAACTAGGGAGGAAAATGACTTGTGTTTTAAGAGCTTGAATTGCTTATGTCAATGCTCAGGTGTTGCAGGCTCGGACAACGAGTGTGTAATCATCTTGCAAAGTGACAAGTAGAAGCAAGTTCTTATGTGAGGAAAGAAGGTGATGAGGAAAGAAGTCCCAAAGGAGAGACGATTATTCTTTGTTCTGTGTTTTTTATGAATTTTTTCTTTGAGGTTTGCCTAGGTAAGTGTACCTAAGTCTTACTCAATGGGATGTGTACTTCTTACATCATCTCGAAATGGAATGCGCAAGAGGCACACCTAGCTATGGGGGAAATCCCCAAATCTAGTCCCTAAGAGGAAGGCTCAGACACACCGACCTACTAGCATTTATTAAGTGTTTTTGTGATTTTTGATTAAAAAGTGTTTTTTAGGTTTTCTCTATGAAGTAGTCTCATGCTAAGACCTATTCATCATGATAGATATCATACACCTCGCCAAAAAATGGAACGCGTGCAAATACCTCATGGCAAAGTCTTGTGGCACATGAGAAGACCTGTCAGTTATTAAATGACTTGAAGTTATGTTTGAAGATGAGAAGAGAGAGAACCAAAAGGATCTCAAAGGTAAAAAAACTAAAGGGGAAACTAACAATCCTAGATGTTATCAGTCATAAGAGTCATAGGTTAGTGTGGCTTGAAGTATATCCTAATGAATAAGAAGGAAAGAAAAGAAAGAAAAAGAAGAAGAGGAGGAGAAAAAGTTAGAAGATAACTTACTTCTCTAAAGAAGTTAAGTTGTTTCTAAGAGGGAGTGATGAATTTGAAAAAATGATGACCTAAGCACATCTCATACATAAATAAGAAGCATAAAAGAAGGAGGAGAAAGAAGTTTGAAGTGTGGAAATCTCATCCACACCTCTTACTTACCATAGCACCTGCAAGTGTTAGAAACATTCACACATGATAAGATAAGATCAAGTAAGCTCAAACAATGTAATAACTAACATTTAAGCACCACAAATCAACACAATTAGAACCTAAACATCATACAATTATTCATACAAAACCACACAAGAAAGAGTGCAAGAAGTCCCACACAATTAGCAAATCAATAAGGGAGAAGTGAGATGAAGACATGAGATTAAGATGAGCAAAAAAGTTAAACATCAACAAGAATCATTAAGGTCAGAACCTAAACATGTTAAGAAATTGCCTAAGAAGAAGATTCCACCATCAATTAAGGCATACAAAAACATACTAGGTCAATTAGAAGAGACATGAAGAAGTTTAAAGTGAGGTGAAGCATGCATGTGAATGTGTAGCTTAGTGCACAAGTTAACATCAAACAAGCAATGGAAAAGCTCTCATACTAAAACCAGGGATCATATGACATGTTATCAATCCACAAATAAGATCCTAAGAGATGGCACAAGTGCCTTTCTATTCAAGCAATCAAACATGGATAAAAAAACACTTCAAATTAAGCAAGTTAAAGAACAAATCTCAAACAATTAGTGAACATGCCTTAAAAATTATACCAATAAGAAAAAAGACACTTCAAGTATGCACAAACATCGTATCAAAGTCACATGTCAAAAATCAGAAGCAAACACAATCAAATAAAATGTCAAAACACAATTAGGGTTTTATTACCTTACACAAGAAGAAATAAGATAAAAGGCATCCAAACAAAGCCTAAAAAATAAAAGAAATTAAATGAACAATTAATTCAAGACACAAAAATAAAAGAAAAATGTAAAATAAAATTTGGACAAATTTTATAAAACCCAAAATAATGTTCATGATTGTTTTTGGAATTTTACGAAGTGTTTTACTATTTTTAACAATTAAAAATGAAATAAGAAAAGAAAATAAAAGAATTGAAAATAAAAGAAAGAGGGAGGGTGCAAATAACAAACCCATTCACGTTCAAATGAGGAAACATGCCTAAAGTGGGGTGTTAAAAGCAATTAAGGCCCAACACATCTTAAAAAGAATCCAGTCAACAAATTCATAGTAATCTCATATCACGGCTATGATTTAGTCTTGCACAAGTCAACAAATCTAATGATCCACACGCAAGTCAATAGGAAACACAAGTAATCACATCTGAAGGCTCACATTTAAACTTACCACTCCTTCCAAATCTAAGGGCCCATAATCAATCTGGAAACACAATGAAGCATGGTACGCAAGCACACAAACACATACACAAATCATGTGACCAACGCCATCCTCATTAATGCGTTGGCACATTTTAGGCCACAAGATGAAACAAGATCTAACAGACACATTATAATCTGAAGAAGCAAACTAGTCAAGCCAAGCTCGCCGGTCGGAGAAGCTCCAGTCGTCTTCTCCAGCTGGCTCCGATGAAGATCACCACATGAATTTTCCAGAAACATGTAAATTCTATATCAAATCAAAGCTGGCATTATGGAGAACTCAAATCCGCCAATAAAACTCACAAACACTCAATAACCATAGCAAATCAAACTAAACAAATTCAAGCATCAAAACTTAAATCCACCATTTAAGACATTTATAAGCTTCATCTTACTTCAGTTAACTTATATTCATCAATTGCAAGACAAAACAAGTAAGATTAAGGCTAAAACGAAGCAAAATGGATTTGAGACTCAAACCTGAAGTTGAACTTTCTTGAAGAAATTGAGAAAACCAGAAGATCTCATAGCTTCCTTATGCTTCCTTGATCCTTTGTAGAGCCAAACAAAGGCTTGATGAGCAAAGATGTGAAAGAATGTGAGTAATCCGAAGATGATGTTGAATCCACAACTCCAAGGAAAAGTTCCAAATGATGATGATGATAGTGTAGTGATGTTGATGATGATATCAATAAGTTGAAGAAGGTTATGAATGCACAAACTCAGATTGAAATTATCTTGAATACAAAAGGAGAAAATTCAGAGAGAGAGAGAGAGAGAGAGAGGTTTGTTGTGTGATTTCACTATGATGCAAAGTGTGATCCCCCCTCATCAAAATCGTGATCTAATGCTTTTTATATGGAGGGTGTGAGGAGTGAAATTTTAAGGTGTAGAGGCAAGGTTGTTGTTGAGAAAATACAGAGGGTGAAAAATCGTGACCTCCCCCAACTCTCATTTTATTTTCAAAATGGGTCAAGTGTATGAGAGTGCATATAATTAGAGTGGTCCTTGGTGTGCTGACAATGTAATATTTGTTGATGAAATAAGGTGATGATCCAATGGTGATGAGGGTGTAAGTTGGTAGGTTGCATATTATGTACAAACACATATATGAGAATGCCTGTATATATAAGGAAAGAACGAAGAGATGGCATAACAAGCGTATTTCTAAAATAGAATTTAGTGTGGGAGACATCGTTCTCCTATTTAACTCCAGGCTTAGGTTATTTCCTGGAAAATTATGATCTAGATGGTCCGGTCCATTAGAAATAATAAATTTTTTAATTAGTGGCACTATTGAAATTAAGGGTAGGTCTAGTGCATCATTTATAGTAAATGGACAACGCCTTAAACATTATAATTGCGTAGAAGACAAATTAAGGGTAGGTCTAGTCCATCAGAAACCTTAGATTAATCTAATTTAAGCTGTGTCGAGCCCCGACATTAAATGAAGCACTTCGTGGGAGGAAACCCATGCTTTTTCGATTTTTGACTCTAGAAATGACTACCAATCTGATTGTGAACTTTAGAGATGGCACCCAGAGGCACCGTTATGAAGCCTTAGCCAAGATATCTATGGCCCTGACCAAATTTTCCCATGGACCTACCATGAAAGCTTTAGGCATAGGTTATAGTATTGACCACTTATTTAATTAGATATGTTGGGAAGGATTTACACTTAGGAAACATAGGACCTATTATGAGCTGACCTTAGAATTTCTAAGTTCATTGGTTTACGATCACAATCATGGAAAAGGTTTTACAAGAGGAAAGATATCATTCAAATTATTTGGATATCCTTGTGAGTTTAACATTCATGAGATGACTAACCTTTTAGATTTCCCAGACGACCCTATTGTTTTCTCGGAACCATAGGAAAACGTACTTGCACAGGATGAGCTAGACCGTTTTTAGAGTAGTATCTCAGGATGACCTGATCATGATTTATACCCTATGTTGTCCACTGAGATCCACAACCCAGCTATTAGGTATTTCCATATGATCTCTGGCCTACACCTTGTTTGGAAAGACTGAAAGGGATAACAATGTCTCGAGAGAAGAACTATTCATCATGTTTTGTGCTTTTACGTCTAGGAAGGTTAATGGGGTAAATCTTATGTTTGCAAATTTCTGTAGGATTATTCAGAATGAACATCGTCCAATCCTAATAGGTGGCCTAGTTACCAAGATTGCTGATGCGATGGAATTTAGGACCCGCCTCTCTCAGATTAAACCTCTTGGATAATTCAGACCAATGAACATCACTTTCTGTTTTAAGAGAGCTATGTTGTATGACCGCAGACGTGACCGTTTTAAGCTTCTGATTAATGGCATAGTTGTGCCACATTTACTTTACCTTAACATGAGCGCACACGTGTGCATAATAAGCACAATTAGCTATATGATCTAGATGAGCCGATTTATGAACCAGGAAATGCTTGGTCTGAAGTAGAGATATATCCTAAGACTCCTTCAAATTATTATGATTCAGACCACCCTAAGGACATGATTGAAGAAGAGGAAAAACCTAAACCTGCTGAGATACCTACACCTATACCTTCACCTGCTCCATCTAATCCTGAGCTTACCTTAGAGAATCTCCGTACTGAGATGCAAATCATGCAATATGACATCTACGACTTGTGTATAGACATCATTACTCTGAGAGATATGGCCATATAACCATTCGACCATCTGAGTCAAGCATTAAAGTCTATCCGCAAACATCGTGGCTAATTTTTTATTTCAGCACTCATCATAATTTTCCAGCATTTTTATTTAAATTCAGCATTTAAATTTTAGTTCAATTTGATTTTTAGTTGTTTTTCAATTTTCAATTTGTTTTAATTTTATGACTACTGCATTTTTTAAGATTTAATAAAGAATTTTGGTTCTGTTTTTATTTTTTTGTGCCTGAGTTATAATTGTTCAATAGAGTGTTACGAGTATTTTGCTTAAATTGAATGTTTATTACTTTTTGTTACTTTATGCATTAGTGCTTAAACTATCAAATTTTATTTTTTTGTTATAATTATAATGCACTGCTGTTTAATTAAGTACTACTAATAATGCACTACAATTTAATTATTTACTACTGATATAAAACTTCTATCTGCTACATAATTATATAGTGCATGAAAATAATGAGGATTAACAAATTAAGTGCCAAAGAATTAGAGGAAATACCAATTTTGCACGTTACCCACTTAATATGGGTGACGACTGTCTCCACCTTGAGACGATGTTCTCAACATCCTGACGACTGTCATGATGCCCAAATGACCGTCACACGGTCAGTAACGGTCATATGCAACGGTCTTATGACCGTTTGAGCCCCACTCTCCCATTTTTCTCTCCAACGTTCTGATTTTTCCACCCCTATAAATAGGAACTTTCACTTCCACTTTCTCACAACTCCTCAACCACCCCACTTCCGTAGCATTTTTAGCACTTTTTAGCAACTACTCTTGCATTCTATTTCTATAAAAGTAGCAGTACGAGCTTTCTATTTCGTGTCACCTTCTTTGTTCACAAGAAACCAGCTTTTATTTTCTTTTAATCTCCTTTATTTTCCAAACCTTCCAAATTAATGGCAAACCAAACTCCCATCAACATCCCGTCCCGTGATGGTGAAGACGGAGAGCTCTAACACACACAATTCATCGAATACCACGAAAGAACGGTCGAGGTAACTCGTTACATTGACGAGGAATGCCTAATCCAACTTGGGCTCCTTGACAGTGTTAACTGGTTGCTTTCGCATATCGGTCTAATAGTGCTCTACAAAAGCAAGAGTCCAACGTACACCACTTTGACTCTGGAGTTTTTAAGCTCTTATGCTTACAACACTCCAAGCGACGCAACCAAATACTTGGTCGGTAACGCTACGTTTCGCCTACTCGGAACGGAGTATACCGTTACTCAGGAAACATTGAGCGAGTGGTTCAGGTTCCAACAAGGCGACAATATGCATATCTTCCTTCCTAGAGATGCATATTTCTAGTCAGAGGCTTTTCAGCTTTGGGAGGATTTTTCAGGAGAAAGACATTCGATGTGGGACGAGCTCTACGCCTCTCACATCCATAACCCCGCCATTCGTTACTTTCAGAGGGTTTTGAGCAACATTTTTTTGGGAGATACAACAATCATAAGATGAACCAGAGGGAGTTGTTCTTGCTCCGATGTGATTTCCCTTCAATCCCTGTGAACCCCGTGGCCTACATATTGTCTAACATCCAGCTTACTGGTACAAGAGGGAAGGCTCCTTTTATTTTGGCGGGTGTCGCTCCTTGGATTTCCATCCTGGTACAAATGCGAAAGTGGTGCGGAAAGAGGTAGAGTCGCCAGCCAAGCATTTTTATCCCGAAGGAACGGGAATGGTAATGCTACACAAACCGAAGAAAAGAAAAGGAAGGACACAGGTCCTGCGAACCAAAGAGACTGGGTTCGGGAGTCGGTTACGACCTGGGAAGGGATTAGCACCCCAGATCGTATGCCGTACCCGACAGGATCCACGCTTGCAAATAAATTGATTCAAAGGGTGAAAGAAGGAAAGCTGCTGCAAAAGAGAACTGAACTGGATAAGAAACAGAGAAAGAAAACAGAGAGGAAAAATGTAGGGAAAATAAAAGATTGTGCTCGAACGGGCCCTACTCCGCTGCCTACGTACCTCATCTGGACATGAGGATCAAAGACGTCATAGTTCCCCTAACTAGGGGTGGAAAAGATTGCGTGTGTCTTAAGGCTTGAACTGCCTATGTCAATGCTCAGGTGTTGCAGGATCGGATGACGAGTGCGTAACCGTCTTGCAAAATGACAAGTAGGAGCAAGTTCGCGTATGGAGCGAAGGAGATGAGAAAAGAATTCCCGAAGGAGAGACGCTTATTGTTAGTTGGGTGTTTTTTTATGAGAGTGTGGCACAAGAGAATGAACTCAAACTCTTTTCCATGGAATGTGTACTTGCTACTACATTCCAAGATGGAATAATAAAACAAGCACACCAAGCAAGGAGAACTTATCCAAGACTTGTTTCCAAAGGCAAGGGCCTAAATTCATTGACTTGTTGAATTTATTAAGTGTTTTAGTGATTAAAATAAAGAAGTGTTTTTTAGGATTTTTCTTGATGAAGATGACCTCATGACCCCACTTGTGCATCATGCTAGACAAATGCACTATTCCAAGATGGAATGAATACATATGCCTCATGGAATAAGGCTATTACACAAGAAGTCACTTCTTTCTTTATTAATGTTTTTTAGGCTTTTGTTTTGAGATGACAAGAGAAAGAACCAAAGGAGCAAACGACAAAAGTCTAAAGGGGGAAAGACTAAACCTAAAGTTATCATGCAAAAGTGGTCCTAAGGTTAGTGAGGTTTGAAATCTATCCTAAGAGAAAGGAAGAACCAAATGAGAAGAGAAAGAGAGGAGAAGAAAGCTAGTAAGCAACTTACTCCTCTAAAGGAGATAAGTTGCTCCTAAAGGGGGAGAAAAAGAGAGGAATACATGATGGCATAAAGCACATCAAAAATTACAAAGAGAAAGCAACTTAAAAAGAAAATATGAAGAATCGAAATGTGGATAAACATCCACGCTTCTCTTACCATGAGTCTCTGCAAGTATGAGCAAAAATCCAGCATATGTTCATCAACAAAACACATGGAGATAACATGCTCAAAGCTCAAATCAACAAAGATCAAACAACATGCCAAACATTGTACATACAAGCATTTATGTGTCAAGAACATGAAAGTGTGAATCAACCAGCAAGTAAATCACCCTAAACTATCATATTCAATGATCATACAATGATCCATGGAAATTAAAACAAGTAAGGGGATTAAACAAGCTCAAAATAGCTCAAATATGGCATTCTGCTTCAGTGTTAACCGATTAACCAAAGCGTTAACCGGTTAACATATCCAAACCTGCAACAAAATAGCATAGAAACAGGTACGTTAACCGGTTAACCAAAACGTTAACCGGTTAACGCTGTAAAAATAGCAACAAAAACCTGCAGAAAATCAACTCAAATCCAGCTTATCCAAATAATTCCACCACAGGCCAGCAATCAATTATGCATGAAATAAAAGGATCAATTCACATTAATTAACATCTTTAAGCTCATGAACATTAGCACACGGATCCGGCTATAAATCAACCAATCAATTCAAGCAACACAAGTAAATACACAAGCACATGGTGGATCTAAAGCACAAGCATGCAAATAAGCTAAATCAGAGCTAGATCTGCACTTAACCAACCTACAAAGCTGAGGTATGCTTTGGTAATTGTTGTTTGAGCTGGAAATGAGAGATCTCGTGGAAAACTTTGAAGATACGGTGCTAATCCTCACACTCCATGCAAAATAAATGCAAGCAAAGGGTCTTGATGCAGAATTTTGGATCCAAAAGCACTTTTAATCTCCAAACTAGATCTGAATCACCAAGTAAACCAGCAAAATGATGCAAGGAAGCTATGGATGGAGGTCTAGTTCCAAGATCTACACACTTTAATGCAAAGTTATGTGATCTTCAAAGAGGAACTTTGAGTGAATTTTGAAAATAGGGAGAGAAAATGAGAAAATGGTGAGAGAAGAGAGTGAAAATTCAGAATGAAGAATGAAAAAAAATGAGAGAGCTCCCTTGGTTTGTAGGGAAATGGATTAAATATGGTTTAGGTTTGGGGCCCAAAATTTAGGCTTGGGATCCAAAAAATATGGTTTGGGAAAGTGATTAGGATTTAGCAATGGAATTAGGCTTGGTAAATGATCTAGATCCTTCTCCATAATTCAAATGAATAATAAATCAAAAATTTGGAAATTTGGAGCCAAAACACATGCTGAATTTGCTGTTGAAATTCAAAATTCGCAGCCGTTAACCGGTTAGCCAAAGCGTTAACCGGTTAACGCCAGTGAATTTTGAATTTTCCCTCCTTTTGGTGGGAAACCTCAAGAATAACCCGGCGCCAACCGTTCTGATCTGATTTTGATCTTCAATCCTTTTTTAAGGCCTTGACCATGTTATCAAGCTTGTTCAAGAGATCCTGTGATCTTCCTGCCAGATCACCATGCTCTAGATTTTGCCTTGCAGTGCTTTGAATTTCCCGGATGATTGATCATATGCCTTATGCTAGAACATGCGAGTGTTATGCTTCATTTTTCTATGCAAGATGCTAAAGATATGACATGATGATGATGATTATGATATGATGATGATAAAAAGAAGAGGGCAAATTTGGGGTTTTACAGTTGCCCCTATTCAAGCAACTGTTAATCTGAAAAGGACGGTAGCACGACTATCAATTGTTCAAGATAAACGGTGGTTGAATACCAAGAAGACCTGAAATTTGCACTCTGCTGGAGAATGCATGAAACGGGAAATAAAATCAACCAGATGACGCTTTGGTGATTGAAGTGGGGATAAAGCAGACGAGCTCCTTCCAAGTTGCATTGTTATGCCGGATAAGAAGAACATAGACAGACGAGTCTCTCAGATAACCTGTTACGCCAGGAACTGGACATACGAGCCCTCTTCAAGTAAACCTATTACGCCAGGAACTGGACATACGAGCCCTCTTCATACATTTTACCAAAACATATGACTTGAGACAAACGAATCTCCTTCGGATGAACCTGTTACGCCAGGACCGGTGATGCACTTAAGTTTGTGGGATAGACATGCATACTCAGGATAGACGAACCCTCTTCATATATAATTCGTGGATATATGGTCTAAGACAGACGAGTCTTCTTCGAGCAAACATGTTACACCGGGTGCGGCATTAGGATTGGACGAACCCTCTTCCCAAATCTTGCGTAGATAAGTGGTCTCTGAGACAGACGAACCTCCTTCGGATAAACCTGTTACGCCAGGACCGGTAACCATTTTGACGTTAAATCCAACCGTCAGGACTTCAAACCTTTTCAATACATACGAGTCTTGGATGATCATCAGGCGAACACAGACGAGTGCCATGAGTCAATAATATAAACGAATATAAGAAGATGAACTAAGAAATGCAGACGAGCGCTTCAGGCGATGATACAAACGAATATCAGCCACTGATACAGATGAATACCAAAAATCCAACACAGACGAGCACTCAGAGTAGCAATATAGACGAGTACCAAAGCGATTATCAAATTAACACAAATGGATATAAACTAACACATACAAGTGCTGGAGAATGCGGACGAGCATCAAACAGGGTGCAAACACATACGAGTGATGGGGAATGCAGACGAGCATCAAATAGGGTGTAAACACATACGAGTGTTGGGAAGAACCAGGTCAAGAGGCTCTGACACCTAACTCTAGTTGGGGAGATGAATAACTGTGTGTATCGTCACAAGGGCCAAAAATAAATTGGCGACTTCTCTAGGGAATACTTCAACGATGGGAGTAAATTTTGATCATGACTCTGCAGTGGAATGACGAACTTCCGACCTGGCTGGGGAAGATGCTTGGTCAGACCCTACCTGGGGAGAGAATTCTGAAAATTCTGACTATGTGGGGAAATCAGGCGCACAGCTACTCGTTGGGGATGACTTCACTTGTGGAAAGATAATCCGCTTGGGGATGAAAATCTCTTCAAATATCCTTGGAATTCTGCTGGGGGAAACATCCAAGATATTCTGGAAATACTTGATTGAGGAATGAAATGTGAACAAGTGTCTGCATTACTTTGTCCCACCGGCCAAAAATAAATTGGTGGACTCGCTGGTGATATTTCGATGATGGTTGCGTTCTAATCATGAAACTCTGTGAGGAAAAGACGAACTTCCGACATACATGGTCAAACCACCTTTGCTATTGAAAGAGTTCTGACAGCTACAACTCTGTGGCGACTTAGGTACTCACCTGCTTGCTGGGAATAGCTTAATCTGACATAAAGACTCCGCTCAGAAGTGAGAAATGTTCAACTGAATTTTGAAGTTCTGCCGGGGACATCACCCTGCTCTGACTCAGCTGGGGATAGCCATTCTTCTCTACTGGGGATAAGCAGGTCTTTCTATGAAGAACAAACTCCGCTTGGGGAAGACACCATCTTTGATTAGGTTTGAAATTCTGCTAGGGATCCCATTTGCCATAGCTCAGCTGGGGAGCACTCTCTGCTTGGGAAGTGTAACACCATCCTGCAAAACCTGCAACAACAATATACACGCATGTGCCTCGGGGACTTGCATGGTATGATCTCTTCATCCATTGTCACCCGACACTCAAAGATAATTTTAACTGTTTCCCTGCAATGTCAATTTTTTTCCAGAAAAATCAACACGTTTCAAATGCTATGTTCTTTTTGCCAAAAATTCAGGACATTTTTGCAAACAAAGTAAACACACACAACACAGCTTTTGACTGAATATTCATTCATTGAATGGCCTCTGAATTGGCAAAGTTTTACCCCAGGAAGCAACTACCTAGAAAGAGATAGCTACCATAAAATGAGAAAAGAAAATATCCTAATGGCAATGTACACGAAATTCCCATGAGTTTCCTTCATGCTATGACCAACATGTCTTCAAGACTTTATGTTCTTTCCTTTGCTTTCTGAAGAAGATGAGGGGACTGATTCCTACCCTTCTGATATTGTCAGACTGTGTGAAACCATGATTCAGTTCAGATTACCCGGACCGCAGTTGTTTGCGTATTCCCTTGTTTTGCGTGGATCGCCCTTTCGGGTTTTCAATCCACCGGGATACCCTTTTTTGCCTGAGCCGTCCGATGTGGCTTTTCAACTCAGCGGGTGTACATTTTTTTATTTATTATTTCCCTAATTTTTTTCCGAGCTTTTTATTCTATTTTTAGCTCGCCGGGATGCCCTTTTCTTGCCTGGACTTTAATTTTGTTTTTGTGTCCAGCGGGTCTTTTTATGCGAAGTATTTTTTAACCGCGTCCGAGTTAACAGGAGATTGGAAATCTTCTCCATCCATAGTGGTGAGCATTAGTGCCCCACCTGAGAAAAATTTATTTACTATGAATGGGCCTTCGTAGTTTGGGGTCCATTTGCCCCTGTGATCTGAACTTGGAGGAATGATCCTCTTGAGCACAAGTTCGCCTACTTGATACTCCAGAGTATGTACTCGTTGGTCGAATGCTCATTTAATTCTCCTCTGATAAAGCTGACCATGACAGATAACCGCTAATCTCTTTTCCTCAATTAGACACAATTGATTATATTGGGCACTTACCCACTCAGCCTCATCAAGCTTCACGTCTATCATCACACGTAATGAAGGAATTTCTACCTCAACAAGCAAGACTGCCTCCATACCGTATACCAGGGAGAATGGAGTTGCCCCGATCGACGTCCTGACAGACATTCGATACCCATGCAGCGCGAATGGCAACATCTCATGCCAATATTTGTAAGTGACAACCATCTTCTGCACAATCTTCTTAATATTCTTGTTAGCTGCCTCTACCGCGCCATTCATCTTTGGCCGGTAAGGAGAAGAATTATGATGTTGAATCTTGAAGTCCCGACACAGCCCTTCCATCACCTTGTTGTTTAAGTTATAACCATTATCAGTAATGATTCGCTCGGGCACTCCGTATCTGCAAATGATGTCTCTTTTTAGAAATTTGGCTACCACTTGACGAGTGACATTGGCATACTGTCGCTCCCACCAAATGACACCTGGTCAAATAAGGTACAGACGCGAACGGTCGGCGAAAGATAACATGAAGATGAAGATGAAAAGAGTCGCCAGCTAGGCATTTTTATCCCGAAGGAAAGGTAATGCTGCATAAACCTGGAAAGATATGGACAAGACGGTCGCGAACCAGAGAAACTGAGAAAGGGGGTTGGTTACAACCTGGGAAGGTATTAGCACCCATATTGTTCGTCATACTCGACGGGATCCACACTTAAAAGCTTTGTGTTTAAAGGGGTAGTGTCAGTGCTATTCTGTGTGCAAAAGCTGGAAAAGAATGCAAGTGTCAGTGCTGGAAAGAAGTGCAATGCTCAAGCCAATGAGGCTTAAAGGATAATGCTGGAAGAGGGGGAATATACATAGACTTTTGTTCGATAACAGTTAAGTTATGCCTACGTATCCTCTCGTGCAATGAGGAAGTCAGAACACCGTAGTTCGACTCAAAGAGACTGAAAGGTAAATTGACTGTGAACTGCTTACTTGTCTATGCTCAAGTGTATGACTCGTCTGGCTCGAGTGCTAATTGTCTTACATTAGACGGAAGAAACAAGTTATCGTTTGTGAATGAAGATGATGAGAAAAGAATCCTGAAGGAGATGATTATTGTTTGTTTTTGTGCTTTCAATCTTTTATTGCTTTTTGTGTTTGTCATAAGTTAATGAGCTTAAGCCTAAACCAAGGGTTAGTAAACTCATCATATCCTCCCTTTGATTAGGGATAATGAGAATACCTTAAGTATGAGATAAACACCTCAAACTTAATTACCATGATGATGTAGGATTAAGATCATTAACCTACTTGTGATTATTTAGATGTTTTTGAGTTTTTGTTTAGTGTTAAGTAATGAGTTTAAGCCATAATCAAGGATTTAGTGAACTCATTACACCATCCTAATAGAAGGATAATAGATGAGCACACTTAAGCTGAGGAAGATACCTCAACTTAATCCATGATTAGGGATTAACCTCATGACAAAACAAGCCTTTATTAAAGTGGATTTTAATTAAGGGTAAGATTAAGAAGTGAGTTTTATGATTTGTAAGACAACTTGAGGGGGACTCGTCCATTAACACTATGGTTAGTCCTTCTTAACCATTAAAGGAAGAATTAGAACCCTAATGCAAGGCCTAAGTTACAAGTTAATGTCTTAGTGATTATTAAGATGGATTGATTAATAGGTTTAAACACATTAAGGGTTTAACACTTAGGATTAAAGTTATACACTTCATACTAAGAGAAGGATGCAGGCATAACCCTAATCACAAAGCCTTAAAACCTTAAAGGTTTAGTCTCTGATTATGAGATGAGAAGAGAGACACAAAGAAGACACAAAGGTAGAAACTAAAGGGGGACTAATCAAAACCCTAATTATTGTCATGCTTGGATGTTCCTATGGTTTGTGAGGCTTAAGAAAGATCTTCAAAGAAGCCACCAATGGAAGAAGCAGATGAAAGGAGGAGAAGCAGAAGAAATAAGTTACTTACTTCACTGAGAAGATAAGTAACTTGGAGAAAGAAAGTGAAGAATGAACATGAATGAGAAATCTCACTCTAAAGCAAAGAAAAATGCAGCAATGATGCATAAGAAGAGTGAGAAAATAAGTGAGAAGTGAAGGCAAATTCACTTCTCAAATTACTTACCACCTGAAAATGTTAGCATAAAGAAAGGAATGAAATGAAAATGAAATGTATGCAAAGATGCAAACCAAAACCAGAAGCATATACATGATTCAAATGATGCTATGACATGTCAAGTGTTATGGATGTTCATACAAGGGATGGAATGCAAAGGATGCATGCTTTGAAGTTTGAAAGCACATAAAAGTTCATGGAATGAAATGAATGCATATCATGGCAAATGAATGAAGAAATGATCAAGCATGATTCTAGTGTGTCCTATGATGTCTAAGATGACATGTGAATGCAAGAAATGTCATGGCAAGTTCATGAATGGATGCATATGCAAGATGTATGCAAATGAACATGAGAAATTAGGGTTTTAAGGCAACATGAGATGCAAAAGTCAAAAACAGAAGCAAAACATAAGATAAAAAATTGCAAATGCACTCAAAGGAACCCTAAACCTATACTAAGTTACCATCCAAAGGGGGAGGCCAGAAGCTAAACTTAGAAGGAGTTATGAATTTCCTAAGTTTCTAGGGTTTTTTGGGTGGTCCTCAATGTAAAATGCCAAACAAATTGAAAATGAAACAAAAATGTTTTTGGATGCTAGAAACCATGCATAGAACAAAGCAAAAAGAATCATTCACAAACTCAACTTGGTTTAAAAGTTATGAATTTTTGAAGTTAGGGTTGAAAATGAACAAATTTAAGAACCCTAATTCATTGAAAAAATGTCAAAGCATGATCAAAACCAAAAATAAATTTGTATGGTGAGTTTATAAATGTTTCTAAATGTCCAAGAATGTTCTCTGAATTGTTTTTGTGATTTTTAAATACTTAAATATATTTTTAATTAATTAAAATCAATTAACTAATTAAAAATAACATTTAAATGATTTAAAAATATTTTTTTTAATGCAAAAAATAAAAATAAAAATATTTTTGGTTTCTGAAAATTAATAAAATGTTTGATAAAAAGTTTCAGAATTTTTTGATGATTTTTACTATTTTTAATAATTATGTGAAAAGAAATGAATAAAATATAAAATAAAAACAAAAGGAAAGGAAAGTCAGCAAGATCTATGGCCAGGATTTAAACTAAGGAGGGAAGGGTTGACTGGCGCGTGAATGGGTGGACAGGATTCACTCTGGCTAATTAATTTGGATTAATTAAATAAATGGTGGATTAGGGTTTAAACACATGATCTGGGTCGTCCATAACGCGCGCGAAGCTCACATCTAAAGGCCTATATTTAAACTCAGCTAATTAATGGGATTAGCCCTAATCTCTTTCAGGTGACCGGAACAGTGTTCCGGTCATCTTCTCCGGCGAGGCTAAAAACCAACAACTCATACAAGCATCAAAACTTCTAATTGTTTGCTCAGAATCATTCCTCTAACATCAATGAACATGAATCCACAAACAAAAATCATTTCTCATACATAACAAAGCTGAATCGAAGAAAACAAGTTCTAGGTCAAAAATTTCAGAGCAAGCATACATCCTGGTTTCTCAACCATTTTCAAAAATAACCACATCCCCATGATCAGGGTAGCACATAGAATCATTCAAGAACTTAAAAACAAGTTTTTGGGAAAAAAGTTCTTGAGGTATACCTGAGATTGAACCTTCTGATTCTGGGCTTTCTGGACTCTTCTTTGGTGCAAGTCAACTCCTATGAACCTCCTGAGGATGATGTGAAGCTTAGAGCAAGTTTGTATGGCTTGGTTTGAGGGTTTTGTTCTTGCTGCACTAGAAATCGTGTTTGAGTTTTAGGGACTTTCAGGGCAAAGTGAAGGGTGGTTTATGCTCTATGAAGCATTTCTGAATGAATGGCGAAGTTTGCTTTGAGGTTTGATGGCTGGGCAGAGAGTTTCGAAGGAATGAGGTTTTTGGCAAGTTTTGTGAATCCTGAGTTATGGGAGAGTTCAGGCTTGTGTGTGGTGTGTTTTGGATTGCTTTAGGTTAGTATAATGTATTGTGATTGGTCAGAAAGTTGGTAATGTCACAACTTGATTGGTATGGGTGAAAATGCAAAAAGTCAAAAGTATGTGTACTACAAGCATGAGCTGGAACAGAAGTGGTTCAATGGGGTATCTTGCTTCAGCATGGTTTATGGTGAGCCTGATGGTCAAAAGAATGCAGCTGGATGGCTTGGATAGCAAGATGGCATAGGTTTTGCATTTTGCCCTCTTTGAAGTTTCTTGTGAACCAATGCATGAAATCTTGTGAACTCTTGTGTAATTATAATTTTGATAAGTTTCAATATGTTGTAATGATGCATAGAAGTCATTTAGAGGTCTTGAAAGTGCTTAGAATTTGAATTTGCAAAAATCCCCCTTTGGCATGAAACATGAAATTATGTGATTTTTGCCAACTTTGGAAAGCCATAACTTGAGTTCCAAAATGAATTAGATCTTGTTCTTGTACTTTTTGAAAAGGGAATTATCCAATCTACAACTTTCATGACCAACAATTTTTCATTTGAAGCTTTTTTGGTTGAGAAAGAGGAGGTTGAAAAACTTTCCCAAAATGAAAAGTTTACATTACAAGTCATTTCCATTTTTGGCAACTTTTGGTTTTGCTCACTTTTCTTCAAATTTGTGAACTTCTAAACACTTAAATGATCAAATAAAGACCATATAACTTCAATTTGATGAAAAATCCACTTTGGTTCCATGTTGGGGGGCCTCAGATGCCCTGATTTTGCTCTGACTTGCTCAAGAAGTTACCCAGTGATCAGATGACTTTCACAATGAATTTCTTCATCAAACTTGGTATGTATGATCCTTATAACATATTGAGACCAATAGAAACAAGAATGACCAAAAAATTTGGAGTTATGGCATCTGAAACCAAAACCCTAATTTTAGGTCATCTGTGTAGTTAAACCTTGGCTCAGCTTCCATGTTTTCTCAGTTCTTGTGATTCTTTGACTTCCTTGGTCTTTTGAGGATAAAATATGATGATTGAACATAAATGGACCCTCTTGAGATGATTGATGGACTTTGGAGTGGCTCAGATGAATCTTGGATTGCTCAGATCACAAACCCTAAATGCAGATGAACTTAAACTAATGCAGTGAAGCAAAAATGCAATATGATATGATATGATTAAAATAATGAAAATATGAAAGATCACAAGCCATGGTGTGGACTTAGTGAGGGAAAATTTGGGGTGTTTACACATACGATACTGCTTCAACCCACTTGGTAAAATAATCAATCACAACCATGAAACGATGACCATTCGAGGCAGTAGGCTCTATTTTCCCGATCATGTCAATGCCCCACATAGAAAAGGGCCAAGGAGATGACATGACATTGAGCGGGTTAGGGGGAATATGCACCTTGTCAGCATAAATCTGGAACTTGTGGCACTTACGGGCGTACGAAAAATAGTCTGCATCCATTGTCAGCCAATAGTACCCCGATCTCAATAGCTTCTTAGCCATAGCATGTCCTCCTGCGTGAGTACCGAAGGATCCCTCATGGACTTCTTGCATTAATAAGTCTGCTTCGTGTTTATCCACGCATCTGAGCAAGACCATGTCAAAGTTCCTCTTGTACAAAACCCCGTCTGCATTCAAGAAGAAACTAGCAGCAAGTCATCTTAAAGTCTTCTTGTCGTTGGATGATGCCTCAGCTGGGTATTCTTGTTTTTCCAGGAAAAACTTAATATCAAAGTACCAAGGTTTCTCATTAGACACTACGTCTACAGAGAAAGCATAAGCTGGTGCGTCGAGCCGGGAAATGTCAATCCTGGGCACATAATTCCAACACAAGACTTTGATGGACGATGAAATAGTAGCCAATGCATCGGCAAATTGATTCTCATCCCGTGGTATGTACTGAAGCTTAATTGTTGTGAAGAACGTCAACAGTCTTCTGGCATAATCCCTATAAGGAATTAAGTGTTCTTGATGTGTATACCACTTGTCAGTGATTTGGTTAATAACGAGGGTTGAATCTCCGAATATATCGAGGGTCTTAATCTGAAGATTAATAGTCTCCTATATTCCCATTATGCACACCTCGTATTCCACTTCATTGTTGGTGCAGCCAAAAGTAATTCTGGCAGCAAAGGGAAAGTGAACACCTTCGGGAGTGATAAGAACAACACCAACTCCACGTCCGTTGATATTGACTGCCCCATCAAACATCAACTTCCATTTGGATTCAGGGTCAGGCCCCTCCTCCGGAAGTGGTTCCTCGTAATCTTTTGCTTTGAGGTACATGATGTCCTCATCAGGGAAATCAAACTTCATCAGCTGATAGTCATCTTCAAGCGATTGTTGTGCAAGATAATCTGACAATACACTTCCTTTGATGTCTTTTTGGGAAGTATACTATATGTCATACTCTGTTAAGATCATTTGCCACCTTGCAACCCTTCCGGTTAATGCTCGTTTCTCGAAAATATACCTGACAGGGTCCATTTTTGAGATTAGCAATGTGGTGTGGGTCAACATGTACTGTCTCAATCGGCGAGCAGCCCATGCCAAAGCGCATCAAGTTTTCTCGAGCAGTGAGTAACAGGATTCACAGTCGGTAAACTTTTTGCTAAGGTAATAAATAACATGCTTTTTTCGACCAGACTCGTCATGTTGGCCTAGCACACACCCCATCGACCCTTCTAACACAGTCAAGTACATGATAAGTGGTCGTCCTGGAACTGGAGGTATTAGTATCGGAGGCTCCTGCAAATATTCTTTTATATTTTCAAAGGCTTTTTGACAGTCCTCATTCCACCTGACCGTTTGTTCTTTTCTTAACACTTTGAATATTGGCTCGCATGTGGCAGTTAGATGAGATATAAACCGTGAAATGTAGTTCAATCTCCCTAAAAACCCACACACTTCTTTTTCTGTTTTCGGTGCAGGCATGTCTTGTATTGCTTTTACTTTTGCAGGATCTACCTCAATCCCCCTCTATCTAACAATGAAACCCAACAACTTACCGGAACGCACTCCGAAAGTGCACTTGTTTGGATTCAACCTCAATTTGTACTTTATCAATCTATCAAACAACTTTTTGAGATTGACCAGATGCTCTTCTTTATCCCGAGACTTAGCAATCATATCGTCCACATAGCATTCAATTTCTTTGTGTATCATATCATGGAACAAAGTTACCATAGCCCGTTGATACGTTGCCCCAGCATTCTTCAACCCAGAGGGCATAACCTTGTAACAAAATGTACCCCACGGGGTAATGAACGTCATTTTCTCCATGTCCTCCGGTGCCATCTTAATCTGATTGTATCCGAAGAAGCCATACATGAAAGAAAATACCGAGAACTGAGCGGTGTTATCTACCAGCACATCAATGTGAGGTAATGGGAAGTCATCCTTTGGACTTTCTCTATTTAGATCCCGATAATCGACGCACATCCGGACCTTGCCATCCTTCTTCGATACAGGCACAATGTTAGCTACCCAAGGTGGGTAACTAGTTACGGCAAGGAACCCAGCATCCCACTGCTTATGAACTTCCTCCTTGATCTTCATAGCCATATCAGGGCTAGTTCTTCTCAGCTTTTGTTTTATTGTAGGACAGTATTCCCTTAATGGCAACTTGTGCACAACGATGTCAGTATTTAACCCTGGAATATCTTGATACGACCAGGCGAAGATACCCACATATTCCCGCAACATACCAATCAATTCCTTCTTTACCTCGGCCTGCAGACTGGCCCCAATCTTTACCTCTTTCTTCACATCCTCAGACCCAATGTTGATGATCTCTATTTCTTCCTGATGAGGCTAAATGACCCTTTCCTCTTGTTTCAACAACCTGACCAATTCTACTAGGAGTTCACAATCTTCCTCAACCCTTTCATCAGCTTGGTAGATAGTATTGTTGAAATCATGCACAGTCATAGCAGGAACGTTATCACAAGAATCCGGATGATCAACACTGCACAAATAATGTGCTTATTTCAGAATCTGTTGGTTTCACAAGAGACGCAAACACACAAAATACTGGAAAGAAAACATTTCCATTTTATTTGATTTTGTGAAAAAATTTAAAACGAAAGAAAGAGAACACAATTTTCTTGAAAAATGTCCTTTATTTCATGGAAAAAGTAAATGCATTAAAACATGGTGGTCTTACATATGAATCCGTACACCTTGGGCATAGTGCAGGATTTTACATGCAGTATGATAAAATGGAAACAAGAAAATTACTTTGACTGCCAAGTAACTTGAACAAAATCTTCAGCAGACCAGTTCCGGAGCTCCTCCCCAGGTACGCATGGGTGAATCAAGTTATCCAAGTCACAGTCACTGTCCCCATCAACATCTGTTGCACAAATGTTGTTGTAGTCGAGCATTCCAGCACTCGTAAATGCTACGGGCTTATTGCCTTGAAACCAGCTGGACTGACCAGGTTGATATCCGAGACCGAACTTGTCATCCTTCTTTTCCACTTCTAATAGCTTACCCCAGCCTTGGGCATTTCCGGATTGGACTACTTCCTTAGCTTGCTTGTAGGAGTAGATATGAGTCCCTTCCTTCAAGATTGATCTGCTGGAGACAAAGTACTGACATCGATTGTCTCAAAAGCTTGGCAAAGTGTCTCATGGAACTCTCCGTCCATTTCCACATACTTGAAGGTAGATAGATGGCTTACGAAAATATCCTCTTCACCGCATACAGTAACAACTTGGCCGTCTACCACATACTTCAACTTCTGATACAACGTGGATGTTACTGCGCCAGCAGCATGAATCCAAGGACGTCCCAACAAACAGCTATAAGCGGGTTGAATATCTATAACATAGAATGTACTCTTGAATACTTGAGAGCCAATATTTACCGGTAGCTCCACCTCCCCGAACACGGATCTTCGTGACCCATCAAAGGCTTTCACAATCAAATCATTGGGTCGCAAAATGATGCCATCGACATTCAGCTTCATGAGGGCCTTCTTAGGGAGCACATTGAGAGAAGAGCCTGTATCTACCAAGACATGTGATAGAACATCACCCTTACACTCCATGGTGATGTGTAAGGCTTTGTTGTGGTTACGTCCCTCAGAAGTGAGATCTCGATCTGTGAATCCCAACCCATGGCTAGCGTTCACACTGGCTATCACGGCCTCCAACTGGTTAACAGTTATCTCTTGTGGTACATATGTCATTTGCAAAACATTCAGCAAAGCCTCCCGATGAGCTTGGGAACACATTAGCAGCGACAAAATGGATATCTTGGACGGGGTCTGATTCAGCTGTTCAACCACCTTATAGTCGCTTTTCTTAATTATCCTCATGAATTCCTTGACTTCCTTTTCAAAAGTGTCCTGACTAGCATCAGGAGTTGTCACCTCTTCAGTTGCTATCTGCTTACCCTTAGCCTTTGCAGCAGCTTCAGCTCCAGGATCACCTCTAAGAGCTTAACGAGCAAAGAGACACCCACTCCGAGTAAATCCACCAACTCCTCCGAAATTCACGACAGTCGGGTCAATCATCACCGCTTTAGTTTCCACTTTTTGACCATCTACATACACGTTTGAGCCATAGTGCCAAGGGATGGCCTTGTCATCAGCATAGAGAACTGGTCCCGAAACAGTAATAGTTACTGGACTCACCTCTGGAGCATAGATAGTCATCGGCTCTCTTCGGACAAGAACTTCAGCAGGATCAAAATAAATTGTCACTATAGACACACAATCACTTCTATTGTCAACCCTGTCAAACTGTAGGGACCCCTCGTCAATCAAGCACTGCAACCCAGCCTTCAAATCCCCACAACCATCAACTGAATTCATGCAACCCTCGCAGTCGAAATCACACCCTGGGAATATCTGCCCTTTCAACAGTCTGTCCTTCACCACTAACAACGAAGTCTGTACTTCTTCCACATTCAGAATCAGGTTCAACCTCTCGCCACCATCAACAACATTTATCCGGGCCCCTCCATGATTTGGAATGGGTTTTGATGTAACATTTGGAGGCGGTGCAAAGTTAATTGCCTTTGAATCAATCAGGTCTTGTACCTTGTGCTGCAATGCCATGCACTTCTCTGTTGAGTGCCCGGGAGCTCCTGAATGAAACACACATCTTGTGTTAGCATCATACCCCACTGGAAGCTCTCCAGGTGGAGGTGGTGCTAATGTCCTCAACTGAACCAAGTTCAAGTCTAACAATCTCTAGAGCAGAGTTGTGTATGTCATCGGGATAGCCTCAAGCACCCTGTTAGTTGGACGGGCTTGCCTATGTTGATAGGGTATTTGCTGAAAGTTATTACGTTACGGCTGTTGTTATGGTTGTTGCACATGACTTGATGGAATGCTGACAGCTGCCACCTGCTCGTAAGATCCCCTGTATCCACGGCCCCGGCTTCGGCCATACACAACATTAGCTTCCCCCTCCCTTCTTCTTGGAGGTCCATTGAAAGCCTTTCGAACACCACTTGAGCTACATGTACCACTATCTTGAATCTTCCCCATTTTCAGCAAAGTTTCAACCCTTTCTCCGGCTATCACGATGTCATTAAACTTTGTTGCTGAACAAGATGCCAATCTCTCAATAAACACCCCCTGTAGCGTTCCCATAAACATATTTTCCATTTCAATTTCTAACAAGGGAGCTTGCACTCGAGCAGCAAGTTGATGCCACCTCTGGGCATACTCTTTGAACCATTCTTTAGCATTCTGAGACATTGTCTACAACTGGGTACGATCTGGAGCCATATCCAAATTATACTGATACTGTTTCACAAATGCCTCAGCTAAATCCTCCCAACTCCGAATATTGACCCTGCTCAGCTTCATGCACCATTCCAAGGAAGCCCCTACAAGACTATCCTGGAAGTAATACATCCACAGCTTCTCATCATATGTATGCGCCGCAATCCTTCCCACAAAAGACTGAAGGTGAGTTTTCAGGCAAGCTGTTTCGTTGTACTTATCAAAAATAGGGAGCTTGAACTTGTAGGGAATTCTCACCCCTGGCACTAAGCCCAAATCAGTGATGTCAAACTCCAGAGAACTTTGAGATTGAATGGCGCGAATTTGCTCAGCCATTTCTTCAAACCTTCTATTCATGTCAATCCCCTGGCCTTCTGCCTCATCCAGCAAAGTGAATTGCTCGTCCTGCCCATCCATCTGCAGGTTATTCACTCCATCATTGATAATAGTGACTCCTAGTTGCACCACAGGGATTTCAACGTGACGGGCGCCAGCCCCATTGCGGTTACCTCCATTTATTGTCCCATTGTTCCTGACTTGATTATTCTCCACCATCTCGCGCAAACGCTCTTGAGTTTGACCCATCCCAGCCAAGAGGGTCATGAAGTTATCCATTCTTGTCCTTAAATCAGCCATATCCGCCTGCATCTGCTCCATTGCTCTCTCTCTGTTCACCTTCGTAGGGTATCTGTGTGCGATTGGCTGTCTCTGAACCTTCTTGGGAGCTATAGTGCCTGAAAGCGACGTAAACGTTAGAACACTGGAGAAACACCTACAAAATAGCAAATGCGTTATATGCATGTAATGTAACTATTCATGTTTCCACGCTCGAGCATTAATATTCCCCAGTTCTGGTATTTTTTGACAGAAAATACTCCAGATGACTTTTTGAAAACTAGCTTTTCAAACTATTTTGAGGAATATTCAGACCCTGATGGCTTAGGACAAACAACTTTGTTGATCCAGAAACAATAACTGGAAAATATCATCTCATAACATGAACAAACTACCAATAACTAGAGCCATAAACATAAACAGAATTCCCCAAAGGGTTACAATTGAATACAAAAACCAAAAAGATAAAGCAAGACTCCTACAACAAGCCTGTAGGTAGTCTGGATACAAGCAACGATAAACTAAAAGCCTAGGCTAAAAGAAGATCCAGGCTTCTCTTCTGCAGTCCCCAACTCTGTCCAGTTCTTCTTGACGCTTGCTCTCAGCTTAAGATCCGCAATCTCCTTCATTGCTTCCTCCAGGGCTAGCTGGCTCTGTTCCAATTGCTGAGTCTTTTCCCTTCATATTTGTGAACTTGTTCTACTTCTTCTTTCTTGAATGCCATCTACACCTTGAAGAACTCTTCCTTTTCTTTGTACTTCTTCTGCTCCAATTTCCTTTGGCCTTGTAACCAAGTAATGGACTAACGAGCTTCTCTAAGAGTCTTCAAAGTCTTCTTACGCTCTGCTTCTCTTTTTGACTCTGTTAAATCCAATCTCTAAAAATGAGCTTCTCTCCCAGCAAACTCCTTTTCTTTAGCTTCTAAGGTAGCCTGCATCCTCTGTAGCTTTTCTTCTACTTCTTGCTTAGCCTGATTGGCACGGTGATACAAGCTAGCCATTTCAAAGTTCTCTACCCGAACCTCGTGCAACTGAGCTTCCAACTTCTTGTAATCTTCAAGGGAAACAGTGGTTTGTACCGGTACCTCTTTTGGATATAGTGGAGCCTCAACTGAAAACGGAAGGAAGAAGGAATCAACTCTACCTTGTATCCAAGCAGCAAAAGAGGGATAAGTCTTAGGATCTACCTTTCCAAATTCTTTCTTACCCTCCCTAACCTTGGTTTCCCAAGCTTGAGATACTTGAATAACCAACTGCTCATTATCCTCAGCTAGAAAATACAGAGTCTTAGCTATTTCTTCATCTGATGGAGGATCCTTCAGTGGATAACCAAATTGTTTTCTAGACAGCACATGGTTATGACTTATCACTCCTTTTTCTACCTAACAAAGGCACATAAGGAAATTCACCACATCTTGTAATAAACTCCTTCCATACTAAGCTTCTGCTACATCCCCAAGCTATATCATCAGATGTTAACCCCATCAATCTTCTAGTCCACTTCCAATCTTGCTTAAGATCCTTGAACGGTCCTGACTTTGGGAGCTTCTTAGTGAACCACTCGGCGAACAATGGAACACAACAATTCACGTACCCCTTTCTCTTCTCATTTCTGTGATGGACACCAAAGTAAAAGTCTCCCAACAACGTAGGCATTGGGTTTCCTTTAATGAAAAGGGTGATAGCCTCCAGACATACCCATCCTTTCTCTCTTGGGAATAGACTTATCTCGTATACCATTAATGCTAACATCGCACTGAATTCTAACCACTTCCCTCCCAGAGCAAACACGTCCCTTCCCCTTACTAGCTTCCAACTCCATCTTCACTTTAAGCATACCCAAATGACAAACACCTGCAACATCCTTGTGCGGGGGACACTTCTCTGCAGCATAATAGGGAACACCATTCTTGATAGGAATTTTCAGGATATCATAAATCTCTCCATTGTAGGAGCCAAGACGTAATCAGCAAACACAAAAATTCTCAACTGAGGGTCATAAAACTGCAACAAAGAATGAAGATTATCTCTCTGATCAACAGTAGGTTTGTTCATGTAACCCAAGATCTTCCCATACCGACTTCTGAAATCATCTAAAACTTTGTCACTCATCAAGTCCACCAGTTTCTGAATACTCTCAATTTCGGGTTGCGGGAAAGTATAATGAGCATTCCTTTTTCTGAGTATCTCTTGGACTTCTGTCATCTGGAGAAAACATTAAATACCAGAACTGGGTACAAAGATAAAGGATAACATGTAATGGAAACACAAACAGTTAATGCAAGTATGATGCGATACAAATGCAATGTAAACATATGATCAACAACTGGGACTGTCTGGATAAGGAACATTGGACCCAAGTGACCAAGAACCAAGATCCTCCGAACAAAGCCCCGTGAACGAGAATTCAGTCTCAAAAGCCCAAAATCTGACATCATAAATCCATGTACCCATATCAAATCATAGAACTGCACTGGCAATGAGGTATGATGAGGCCAAGGGTTCCTGCAAACCTGTAAACCCCTCCCAATCTCATAGGTGTGCTCCAGGTCAAACATCACAGACTCTCAAAGCCGAATAGCAATAATACGTTCACCATTTCCGAGAAATGGCTCATGACCAAATTATTGAATCGGTTTGGCATTATGTACTACTCAGGGAGGCCTCAACGTGAGTCCGGGAAAAACAAGCATCCTTTATAAGTTCCCAGCTTCAAGCGCTGGAATTGAGAAACAATAGTACATTCATCCCGAAGGGTACAATACTATCGTCATACGACCAGATACTTTGACTGAGTTTCTATAAAAGAACCAGACCATCCTATGCGAGTTTCCAGTGGGCCCTCGGGTGCGAATGGGTTTGCCACAGAATATGGTCTGCCACTGTCACCACTGGAGAGGGATGTTTCCACAAAGGTTCTCAATGATCGGTCCCCAGATGCACATAACTATCGAGGTCATGTATTACCCCAGAAAGATTCCGGCATAAATACATTTCCAAGACGGTTGCAAGTCTGGGTGTGGAACTCACTACTACCAACATAGCAAGATGCCATGAAGCCAAAGTTATTGTCCACTCTAAGTCCTAGGGTGCACTCGAGCCCCGGTTACAAGCTCATCTCTCAGTAGCAGTTTCCAATCCCACAGAAAAAGGAAAACAACAGCCAGACAGTCCAGTATAATATGATGTATGAAAATAAATACTGAAAAACTGTAAATAAAGCTGTAAAGTAAACTGTAAATAAACAACAGTAAAATAAACACACAACAGCAAACAATTAACACCCAACGAAACAAAAACAAACAAGCGCTAGGATTGACTCTCGAGGGAACCAGAGATACTCTGGTTAGGGATCCCCAACAGAGTCGCCAACTGTCGCTCCCTAGATTGCCATCCTGGTACAAACGCGAATGTGGCGCAGAAAGAGGTAGAGTCGCCAACCATGCATTTTTATCTCGAAGGAACGGGAATGGTAATGCTACACAAACCGAAGAAAAGAAAAGGAAAGACACAGGTCCTACGAACCAAAGAGACTGGGTTCGGGAGTTGGTTACGACCTGGGAAGGTATTAGCACCCCAGATCGTCCGCCGTACCCGACGGGATCCACACTTGCAAATAAACTGATTCAAAGGGTGAAAGAAGGAAAGCTGCTGCAAAAGAGAACTGAACTGGATAAGAAACTGAGAAAGAAAACAAAGAGGAAAAATGTAGGGAAAATAAAAGATTGTGCTCGAACTGGCCCTACCCCGCTGCCTATGTACCTCATCTGGACATTAGGATCAGAGACGCTGTAGTTCCCCTAACCAGGGGTGGAAAAGATTGGGTGTGTCTTAAGGCTTGAACTGCCTATGTCAATGCTCAGGTGTTGCAGGCTCGAACAACGAGTGCGTAACCGTCTTGCAAAATGATAAGTAAGAGCAAGTTCGCGTACAGAGCGAAGGAGGTGAGAAAAAAATTCCCCAAGGAGAAACACTTATTGTTTGTTTGGTGTTTTTTTATGAGTTTTTTTATGAGAGTGTGGCACAAGAGAATAAACTCAAACTCTTTTCCATGGAATGTGTACTTGCTACTACATTCCAAGATGGAATAATAGAACAAGCACACCAAGCAAGGAGAACTTATCCAAGACTTGTTTCCAAAGGCAAGGGCCTAAATTCATTGACTTGTTGAATTTATTAAGTGTTTTAGTGATTAAAATGAAGAAGTGTTTTTTAGGATTTTTCTTGATGAAGATGACATCATGATCCGACTTGTGTATCATGCTAGAAAAATGCATTATTCCAAGATGGAATGAATACATATGCCCCATGGAATAAAGCTATTACACAAGAAGTCACTTCTTTCTTTATTAATGTTTTTTCGGCTTTTGTTTTGAGATGAGAAGAGAAAGAACCAAAGGAGCAAAAGGCAAAAGTCTAAAGGGGGATTGACTAAACCTAAAGTTATCATGCAAAAGTGGTCCTAAGGTTAGTGAGGTTTGAAACCTATCCTAAGAGAAAGGAAGAACCAAAGGAGAAGAAAAAGAGAGGAGAAGAAAGCTAGCAAGCAACTTACTCCTCTAAAGGAGATAAGTTGCTCCTAAAGGGGGAGAAAAAGAGAGGAATACATGATGGCATAAAACACATCAAAAATCACAAAGAGAAAGCAACTTAAAAAGAAAATATGAAGAATTGAAATGTGGATAAACATCCACACTTCTCTTACCATAAGCCCCTGCAAGTATTAGCAAAAATCCATCATATGTTCATCAACAAAACTCATGGAGATAGCATGCTCAAAGCTCAAATCAACAAAGATCAAACAACATGCCAAACATTTCACTTACAAGAATTTACGTGTCGAGAACATGAAAGCATGCATCAACCAGTAAGCAAATCACCCTAAACTATCATATTCTATGATCATACAATGATCCATGGCAATTAAAACAAGTAAAGGGATCAAACAAGCTCAAAACAGCTCAAATATGGCATTCTGCATCAGTGTTAACCGGTTAACCAATCCAAACCTGCAGCAAAACAACACAGAAACAGGTACGTTAACTGGTTAACCAAAGCGTTAACCGGTTAACGCTGTAAAAACAGCAACAAAAACCTGCAGAAAATCAACTCAAATCCAGCTTATCCAAATAATTCCACCACAGGCCAGCAATCAATTATGCATGAAATAAAAGGATAAATTCACATTAATTAACATCTTTAAGCTCATGAACATTAGCACACGGATCCGGTTACAAATAAACTAATCAATTCAAGCAACACAAGCAAATACACAAGCACATGGTGGATCTAAAGCACAAGCATGCAAATAAGCTAAAACAGAGCTAGATCTGAACTTAACCAACCTACAAAGATGAGGTATGCTTTGGTAATTATTGTTTGAGCTGGAAATGAGAGATCTCGCAGAAAACTTTGAAGATTCGGTGCTAATCCTCACACTCCATGCAAAATAAATGCAAGCAAAGGGTCTTGATGCAGAATTTTGGATCCAAAAGCACTTCTAATCTTCAAACCAGATCTGAATCACCAAGTAAACCAGAAAAATGATGCAAGGAAGCTATGGATGGAGGTCTAGTTCCAAGATCTACACACTTTAATGCAAAGTTATGTGATCTTCAAAGAGGAACTTTGAGTGAATTTTGAAAATTGGGAGAGAAAATGAGAAAATGGTGAGAGAAGAGAGTGAAAATTCAGAATGAAGAGTGAAAAAAAATGAGAGAGCTCCCTTGGTTTGAAGGGAAATGGATTAAATATGGTTTAGGTTTGGGGCCCAAAATTTAGGCTTGGGATCCAAAAAATATGGTTTGGGAAAGTGATTAGGATTTAGCAATGGAATTAGGCTTGGTAAATGATCTAGATCCTTCTCCATTATTCAAATGAATAAAAAATCAGAAATTTGGAAATTTGGAGCCAAAACATATGCTGAATTTGCTGTTGGAATTCAAAATTCGCAGCCGTTAACCGGTTAACCAAAGCGTTAACCGGTTAACGCCAGTGAATTTTGAATTTCCCCTCCTTTTGGTGGGAAACCTCAAGAATAACCCGGCGCCAACCGTTCTGATCCGATTTTGATCTTCAATCCTTTTTTAAGGCCTTGACCATGTTATCAAGCTTGTTCAAGAGATCATGTGAGCTTCCAGCCAGATCACCATGCTCTAGATTTTGCCTTGAAGTGCTTTGAATTTCCCGGATGATTGATCATATGCCTTATGGTAGTACATGCGAGTGCTATGCTTCATTTTTCTATGCAAGATGCTAAAGATATGACATGTTGATGATGATTATTATATGATGATGATGATAAAAAGAAGAGGGAAAATTTGGGGTGTTACAGCGGGATGATCACCGATATTGCGCTGAAGCTTGGTCTAGGTGATCGTCTTGGTCATTTGGCTGCCACTCCCGCTCTATTTCTTGATATGGAGTACTGCAAGAACAACCACCTCATCATGCAGGGGAGGGATGGCAGGTACAACTTAATATTACATAACCGAGTTGTTCGAAGCATCATCATGCCTTGTTATACTCGCATAGATGCAAGGACCAAAGCCAATTGGAATTACGATCTCGAAACCCCTTCACTAGGCGCTGCTACTCCAGAAGAGCAACCAGATGCAAGAATATATGAGATGTAGTAGGCCATGGATAATGAATAAGCTGCATATACACCAGCTACAATGTTTTCCAGCACCAGTACCTCCACTAGAAGCCAACGTAGGAATCAATAACCCGCGTCTATGGACGACATCATGGCGGCAATCATTCAGAATAATGAGCAACACCAGAGGCACTACACTGAGATGATGGAGCGGATGGGAAGGATCAAGCTCGAACAGACATCACAAGGAGAGAGAATCACCGATGCTATAAAATAATTATGTGTTGCGAAAATAAGAAATCAAGACGTTGCATGACTATATCCAGCATGTGGGTATACCCGATCATGTAGCGATGTATGGGCAGAGAAACCTTAGAGGCAGATCCATAGGAAGAGGACCACGACAACTACAGCAGTATTCTAGTTTAGTTTTTATTTTTATTGTTTTTTTTGTTTAGTAGTTTACCTATATCTCGCAACATTGAGGACAATGTCCGAGATAGTATGGGAGAAGGGTAATTAGATTTCCATTTCCTTGTATGAAACTTTATTATTAATCAAAGTTTTTAGTTATTTAAATTCTCTCCAATATTTTCAGCCATAACAAATTTTTTATTCCTTTTAGAATGCTTTCATTTAAGATACCCTACGAGTATATAGGTTGATAGGCTTTGTTAGAAAACGGAGAAAAGACTTAACAAAATTGGTACAGTCTTGACACCGTAGACCCTTAGATATGCGATATCAGTTTGGATACCTTTTATACCAAAATCTGAATCTTTAATTCTAAATTAGCCCTGAGTAGTTTAAACTAGCATTCAACACCGCCTTAAGCACAAGCTACATGGAGAGCCGATGCAAATAAGTGATTATCTCAAATTTGCCAAAAAGAAGAAAAAGAAGAATCTTAAGATTATGCAAGCTATAACACACACTTTTTCCCATTTCAAAATTATATAAACTATTCATAAAATCAGAGTTTAATCAACTAAAGTGAGCTGCTACATCAACAACCAAATATCTTTTCATTTATTCTAAAACAAGTAGTGAAAATAATTGTTTTAACATCAAGTTGCCCAAAGGCATTACAGTTCAATCAAAATACGGTTTATTAACTCAATACTTAATCATAAGGAAGTTTGCTAAAAATCAAAAGAAATGTGATAAGAATCCACGTTCCCGTTACATATCAGAGCTCCTAGGACACTGACATCAACATCAAGCACTCCTCAAGTACCTGAATTATATGTACTTCCGAAGAAGCACAGACGCAACAAAACAAACAAAAGGGGGTGAGAAATAGTTTCATAACATAGCGGTGCAAATAACACCTCAAAGGATAATCATAAATCCATACACATCAATTAACACAATCAATCCAACAGACAGATGCAATGTGACTCACTGACACAATGCAACAATGCGGTACCGACTTTCAACAATGGTTCATTAATTCGAACTCGGATGTATCGCTTACGCTCCACCGAGATACGATCATCCCTGCACCAACGATTCACAATGAATCCGAATGATCACTTACGCTCCACCGAGACATGATCATTCCACCAAATGTGTATGCATATGCAGACTCAAACACATACACCATAATACAATTATGCATGAAAACATTCATGCCTTCACGATCCACATGATCCCACTAGTATTAATCACATCATTATGTCATTCATGTCAAGCATATTCCATAATCTCATAATTCAATAATTCATTACATTACTAACAAACTTATGCTACTTATATAATCCTCACTATTACCTTCATTAAAGTTTGGTTATCAAGTCCTATAATTAGCACTAAACCTCAAGTTATTGTCTTAGAATACTCTTAGGAACTTATACTAAAACAATGGATAGTAAAACATGTCAAGATTTCACAAAATTCCAAGATACAGGGGCCTGACACGGCCTCTCGTGTCCCCTGACACGGCCCGTGTCAGGTGCCCTGAACACGCACCTCTCAAACAACAAAATCAACCAAGACCAGGGGGCTGACACGGGTGCCCGTGTCGTGTGACACGGCCCGTGTCACACTTATTGATGCCCAATCTTCCTCAAAATCTATCCTACCCTCTTCCAGTGGCCTGACACGGCCACCCGTGTCCTGTGACACGGCCCGTGTCGGGCGGCTACGTGAATTTTACAACTTTTTTTCAAAATCTTCCTTTTATTTTCCCTCTCACTCCAAACCAAAACCAATTCATTTTAACTTGATATTGACATTCATAAAAGTCAAATTTCAATACTTTATACCACCACACACTCATAACATCAATTATTCCTCTTCTACATAACAACTATTCCTCAATTCACATCGCACATATTCAAGAACGGTTCATCCAAGATTACCTCATAACAAATTATTCTCATAATAATCATCATCAAATCATAACTCAATTCAAGGATTCATAATCTATCACATACATATCACAATTTCATCAATTCCAAATCTTCACATATATGAACCCTAAGGGAGGAAAGATCTCCCAATTACCCTTATTGTGTTAATTCACCAATTATAAAACCCATTCCCCCCTTACCTCGAAATAGAGATGAGTTCTTCGAAATCTTGGTCATGATGATCTATGATCCTTGACCTTGCCTTTCTTCTCCTCTTTCTCCAGACCTCACTGTTCTTCGTCAAAAACACGATGAATGAAAACTGAATCCCTTATTCCACTTACATAAAGCAATAATTCCACATTTGCCCCTTAAACCTCTAACTAACCCTTTTTATTTTATTTTATTTAAATAATAACGATATTATAATAGTATACATTATTATATTATTATTATTCTCATAAAACATTTCTCTCCAATTTATCCAAATATGCCATCAAATTATTAATATTTATTTCATAAAAATAAATATAAGATTAAGGCATTACACAAGCCATTGGTAAAACAATCAAGCGGCACATATTCTAAAGAATGCAAAAATATAAGAAAAAGGCAACGAAAGTCTAATGTTAGTTGGTTCAAAGGAATCTGGTTCTGAACTCGGTAGGGCGGATTACTATTCGATCCCCCACAACTTACACTCAATATGTTAAAGGGTTATCACACTTGTGTACCATATCCCGTATTAGAAAAAGATCAAATTCACCAACAGGTTACTCCACTATGTGCGTGTAAAGGTAAAGGGCTTAATGTGATTGCGTCAGAATGAAACCGGGTGAAACAGAAACAAGAGCATTAGGTTGAGATATGATAGCATGATTCGGATTGGTTTGTATAGGGGGTTTATGAACATTATACGTTTTAGTGTCACTAGTGTATCTTTCGTGTTTGAGTTACTATTAGTTCATTTAGCATAAAGCCGCTCAACCACGTATGAATAGGTAATGTGTTTCATGTCTGCATTTAAAGGATATTTTTCAAAACCTATTTGATTGTTTGCTTGAGGACAAGCAAAGATTCAAGTTTGGGAAAGTTTGATAACTCGAATTTGTATCGATTATTTAGTATAGTTTCTGATCATTTAAGTTATTAATTTATTTATTTCGAATGATATTATGCGAGAATTGTGTTTATTTTGTAGGTAATTAGTTACACTTAACTCTTGGAAGCAAATAATGAAAATGAGACTTGTAGGACAAGAAATGAGGCAAAACAGAAGCCAAGATGAAGTTTCTGTGTTTTTTCTGTAGGACAATCATCACAAATGCAAGATGATCGTCTCACATCCCTGACGATCGTCCCAGGCCCAAGTTGACCGTCCAAGCTTTATTCCAGAAACCTAAATACGCATCAATTCAGTCAAAACTAGAGATAGTCGTTTCACATTCTTCTCATTCAGCAGAGAAATTTCCTCAACCCTACTCAACCTCAGTCCAATTCATAAAGTCAAGGTCCAGCAAATTGATGCCAAATTCCTGTTCGAAGTTTAGAGCTTATTTTATTTTCAGTGTTGCTTTTACTTTTCGATTACCAAACCAAAGTGATAGCCTCCATCATTATGAAGCAATCACCATTTAATTCTTTCCAGCCACTGCATATTCGTTTTAGTTTAAGTTTCTGCAAGATCAGTTGATCAAGAATATTTCAGCCAGGTTTCTATATTTTAATGTTTTACGATTTAATTATTATGCCATTTATCTTTATGCAATTCTTCTTCTACCTTTCTTCGTATTTATTTAATATGTTTGGCTAAACCGTTAATCGATATGTGATTGTCTAACCGGAACGAATTCAGTAGAACTAGGCTAAGACCTTAAATTAAGTTACTTTTTGGTTTCGATTTCTTAATATAAACAACTTTTTTCACGAGAGTAAGAAAGTATAAAATGTTAAGATTAAGACCACGGGAGTGTAAAATTGTATCTGGATAGCTGAAATTGAGCGTTGCTTTAAATATAGCGGAAACACTTTAAAACCAATTAGAACTTCTAGGTTTCCAAAAATTATTTCTAACTTGAATTGACACAGAGAGAGCGCTCAATTGAACTTAGGAGTATAGTAATAGGCAAGACCACGAGAGTGTGAGTTAACGACTTTTAAACCGACAGTTTCTACAGAAAGATAACTTAACAAACCTTAATAAGCCGACCATTTATTGAATTCACGAAGGCGAACCAGTTACGTACCGATATCCTTATCATTAATTTAACTTAATCTAAAATTATTATTTTCTCTCCTTTAAAACTAAAATCTCACTTGCCTTAGCTAAACATAGTAACAGCCGATAGTGCTAGGTTGATTATCGAGTCTCTATGGGATCAATATTTTTTATTACTACGCGATAGACTGTGCACTTGCAGTTAGTAACCGTTAGACTCAGAAAGTCGCGACCAAGTACCTATGGTTGATGCTAGAAGAATCTATGGATATCCAAGAGTTGACTACCGTAGATAAGTTCAAGTTGTTATGGTGAGCAGTTTCGCCCCAGAAAACAATTGTTTTTGGATGTAGGATTTTCCACAATAAAGGTTCGTGGTGTGAAACCAAATAATCATGATTTAGTTTGCCTATTTTTCTTTTTAGAGGATGAATGTCTATATCACACTATGTTTTAGTTCTCCATGAGCCATAATGTGTGGAAAAGGATGTATTCTTGGCTGGGTATCAATTTGGAAAGTTATTATGATGTTAGTGATCACTTCTTTCAACGGGAAAGTACATTGCTTTTGAAGAAGATTGAAGCAAAAATTTATGTGGCATTGTGGTTGATCATAAGTTGGAACATTTGGTTTTGTTAAAATAAAATTATGTCTGAGGATGGTTTTTGGGATGAAGAGCATGTTACACAAAATATCATTTTGCTATCTTGGTGGTGGATCATGAAGAAGCATAGAAAGAATTTTAATTGTAATTATTACGATTAGTTCAATCACCCTTCGGATTTTTTGGAAGGGTTTCCGGAGTTTTGGTGGTTGGATGATATATTTTTTATATGGGTTGAATACCCCTATGTATTCTTAATATATTTGATTTTTGCTTATGTAAAAAAAATATTCCACATCGCATCTAAAACATTCCAAACGTCGTTCCTATAAATATGATATTTTTTCTCAACGACCACAAATACCAAGTGGTAGCCAACCAAATACAACCTTTCTTTCGATGGGCCTACTTATAAAACACCTCTAACTAAAAGACTTAATTTAAAAGGAACAACCATCTTTCAGGCAAAAGAATAAGCCTCATCAAAATTATTATTAGGCCCAAAAGGAGTTCAACAACGATTAAGAAGCGCGTAAAAACTACTCACCATAAAATCCTCCGACGAACAAACCGCCCATCTAACCGTATCAGAAACAAAAACATCCGACCGAACATACTGCAGGGCTGAACACAGCAGCAGAAGCTCAGCGGCACCTGCTCCGTAGGATTATTCTTTTCCTTTAATTTCTTTCTTTTTACTAAATACATATTTACACTTAACATTTTATTTAAAAATATATTTCCCGATTATTATTAATATTTTTTATGAATCACATTTAGTCATCACAAATATATTTTAAGGAACTTGTTTTAAGTTGGAAAAAAAGTAATATCACCCTCGTTCTATACTTAATTGATACAACTTCATACTTTCCTATGTTGAACATCAAATTTATGTGTTTCCTCTTTATCCGAATTAGATCCTCATTTTTTTTGGTTTTCACTCTCTGGTTCCTAGGGGAAAGGGGCCCTAGTAATCCAGAGTTCGGAAAGAGAGGTATGTGGTATGACCAAGATATTCTTTCCACCAGGAATCGAACTCAGTATTCTCCGAATCTTTGTTCCTTAGCAGGAGCTCGTTTACCACTCGAGCCCAAATCATTTGCTTTGTTTAATTGTTGTTCACTATTTATAGAATTGACGGAAAATATTAATTTCATAAATAGAACTTGACGGAATATATACAATATTGGTATCTTCACTAATTTAGTTATGTAAAGGTATTTTATCTATTTTATCACTAAATTATTAACATTAATACTTTTTAGTTTTGTGAGATAAATTAATTATTTATTAAATTAGTGATAAGATCATTTAATGTTAAAATTGAATTTCGAACACTACAACAAAAAAGACCTTAGACAACGCTTTTTTTAGCCTTAGACAGCGCTTTAAAGTGCTGTCTAAACCTCCGCTGCTAAAGGTTTAGACAGCGCTTTTTTAAATCTTAAAAGCGTTGTCTAAGCCCCCCCCTAGACAGCGCTTTGGCCAAAAGCTCTTTATAAGCCCCTCTTACTTTAATTTTTTTAGGTATACCTTAGACAGCGCTTTTGAAAAGCGCTGTCTAAGCCCCCCCTAGACAGCGCTTTGGCCAAAAGCTCTTTATAAGCCCCTCTTACTTTAATTTTTTTAGGTATACCTTAGACAGCGCTTTTGAAAAGCGCTGTCTAAGCCCCCCCCCCCCTTAGACAACGCTTTCTAAGCCCCTCCTATTTAAATTTTTTAGGTATACCTTAGACAGCGCTTTTCAAAAGCGATGTCTAAGCCCCCCCCCCTAGACAGCGCTTTTTCCAAAAGCGCTTTCTAAGCCCCCCCTTAGACAGCGCTTTTTCCAAAAGCGCTGTCTAAGGTATACGAAATTTTTTGCAGCTTTTGTTTTAAACCACATTTTTTCCAGGTTTATAAACCAGAATTTCTACCTGTTTTCAACCAAATTTTGGCAGACAATTATCACATTTTATATATGCCATTTCAAACCATTTTGGCCTTTTTTCTACCAATTTTTGGCTAACAAATATATATATATACCAATTCAAACCAATTTTGCCTTAAATGTATCAAAATATATACAAATTTATGTACACATTTACAAGTCATTACATATACTACAAATGTACAATATAATTACACAAATTTATGTACAAATATTGAGCTCTATCATGAATTGACACCACTCCTCTTTGATTTCGTCCACTTGATCCTTTGTATAAAATGCACACTTGAATTCATCAAAGTACTACATAAGAATATAATAAAAAATGTGATAATTAAAAATATACCGCCACTTTAATCCATGTAATGGAGTTGGCGCCTCTCCTTGAGGTTTGGATATCTCGTTGGGCCCGAAAAGCTTGTAGGATGCTAATAAAATAAAAATGACGCAATTAGAAAAATTCACATAAACTAAGAAATTTTTTGAACATTCTCACTTACGTGTCAATTAGGACCTTCATATCCGGGTATGTTGTCCAATCATTTCCTAACGAGTTAAGATAATACACAATTTCTCGGATAGGATTGATTGCGAGCAACAACCAATGTCCACTGTAATGATTAGGCAAATGTTAGATGGTACCTTGGAAAAAATTATAATAGATAAATTTAGAATGAAATTCTAACACGGTATTAAATGGTATAAAAAATAACTTCTCCGCATCTTTATTGTCCATGAGGATCCGAAGAACGTACTCTGTCACGGTATCCGGTCTACTTAAGATTAAACCTAAGTTGACGGTCGCAGGTGCTAAGAATCCGAATGACACGTCCAAACCATTGGGGCGCATCAATTTGTCATACAAAAACCTAATATAAAAACATCATTAACATTACACACCTCTTGTGAAACATAAAGTAAATCGGATTAACATAAAGTAAACATCATTAACATAAGTTGTTCAATTAATAAAACAAAGTAGACCGGATTTACCTAACATATGTATTGACAACGGTGACGCCGATTTCTTCACGACCAAAAACTTGCATGAAGTCTTCATTACCAATTATTTTGTCGTAATCAAAGCCGAAAATCCCTACCTCCATATGTATAGTCCGAAAACCTCCGGTCGGTATATCGGTCATCTCTAGAAATGTCCTGAGGCACGACCTATACTTGGTGGTAGGTTTTTTCCTAGCTACGTTCTTCTTAGCACCAGCACTTTTTACCCGTGCGGAGGCGTTGCTAACCTCCTTTTTTTGTTGTGCGGAGGCATTGCTAACCTCATTTTCTTGAAGCTACATGTCATATAAATAGTTAGATCAAATTAAGAATGTAACAACTTCCATGAATATATGTCATATAATTGTATATTACCTCTTTTCTTGAAACCACGGACTCGGTATGCCGCGGAATCGCATTATCTTTTGATTTGGATTTTATGGGAGTCTATTTAACATAACCAAGGAAAATATGTACGTAAAATTTTAAGCATAAATTTTAAACTTTGAATATACACATTAAATTTAACATAAGTTTTAAGCATACCTCATATCCTACGCATATGAGGTTTGTCGGCCATGCAACAAACGAACCTACTGCTTCGTGCACCATTGTTGCATCCGAATCATCGTTAGGATATGGTAATGCTGCATTCGGCTCAACTGCAATATCAACTGATACCTTCAAACATCTAGCAGGGAGCTCTCTAGTGTGGAGTAATACTCCGCTAACGTTATGCACTTTTCCCTTGCCAACCATCCGATAGTATGGTGACGACAAATACAACTGACAATGGGAAATGCCTTAAAACCAATAATAACAAGAAATCGTTAATGTGTATATATGTCAAATACATAATTTAAGCAAATAGTTCAATTTAAGACAATTATATGTAATTACCTCTGGAATGTTCGGCTGAAAGGTACAGTTGATATTGTCTTTGTCCGAAGCATCTCTGACACATGTTGAGGCGCTAGCCTCTCTTTCTCTCCTCAATGCATCAAGCTCAACTTGCATGGCTTCCAATCTTGCATGAAGCTCCCGATTACTAGGAGCCTTTCCTTTTTTAATACTCAGGGAGGTCGGAGTGACTCCAAATCCCTTACCCCTCACCCGACCAAAATACTCAGGGACATCTAATGCCCTACTAAGTATGCTCCTAGTATCATCGAGAGATAAAGACTGAGATAGCTCCTCCTGAAAAATCAGATGAATACCGTATACTTGTCAAATATTTGTGTATAAAAATGTTATTCAATTAATAAAAAAATGTTATACTTACACATTTCTAGTATACGTGTAAAACTTCTTCTTGAGGAACTCCAGATTTTCCCACACGTGCTTCCTTCCACAAAACATGTGCAGGAAGAGATGATTCTGAACTTTCCTCCTTCTGCAGCTACACATTAAGTCATACAATTTGATCAGATAAAACTAATATATGATGAACAAATTTGTTATCGCAATTTATAAATACTTACCATGGATTGTTCTAAGCGTCCATATCCGACACGTCCTTTTCGGTACGGATATGCGGGACTTGATGCTCTTTCCCGATTTGTGGCACTTATTCTTTGAAAAAACGGGTCTTGTCTTTTGGATTTGAAAGCTTCCCATTCTTCAGCTGATATCAAACTTTCATATTTTTTAGGAAGCTCCGCATCCACATAATTACCATCCGCATCCCTAAGGAACTTGGATGATAAAAATGTTCGAAGCCCTCTTAGAAGCTTTCCGGCCAATTTCATACAAAAACCTCTTCTTTCTTCTTCGATGTTAAAACATCGCTAAGAAAAACATACAGATTGATAGTTAGTATCGGTAATTGAAAATACATAATTGATACCGTATAATTAAGGGCCAAATTATTGTACCTTTATCTCACTCCAAATTTTTTCTTTGGACTCATTCAGCTCTTTGTTTCTCCAATCATCACATGTAATGGGAATTTCATTCCTTACTAGTGCACCGATAAAACTAGTTAAGGTATACCCATTAGGTTCTATAAGCTGTCCCTGGTTGCTTCAATAGACATCTAGTATGATGCCTCGAGATCTTCCTTGGACCACCCTTCTCATTACTGTGATGCCTCTTCGAATTTCTTCTTCCGCGGATACTTTTTTACTAACTTCCTCATGTTGGTCATCAGCCATGTCTAACCTGTAATAAACCAAGGAAACCATCAAACATCAAATATAACTTATAATCAAAGCAATTGAAAACAAAAAAAATAAAGAAATCATGCAGTATCAGATATAACTTATAATAAAAGAAATTGAAAACAAAAAAATAAAGAAATCATGCATTATCAGATATAACTTATAATCAAAGCAATTGAAAACAAAAATATAACGAAATCATGCATTATCAGATATAACTTATAATCAAAGCAATTGAAAACAAAAAAATAAAGAAACCATGCATAATTTACCTCAGTCACTAACATCTCTTTCTTTTCTTTGTTGGAATATTAATCACTTGTTTCTTAGCAATGCGTACGGATGAATTGATCCAAATTCCCTCATTATGATCGTTTCTTATATATGACTCATCCGGTATAAGATCCTCAACTTCATCATTTCTATTCAACTCATTCCGTCTAATGCATGACTCATTCTCAACATCAATATCACATTGATCGACACCACTATCATCAGTCACTTTGTTAGAGAAAAGCACTATAGACCATTTTGTACTCTTCGGGTCATTCACATAGAACACTTGTTTAGCTTGAGATGCTAGAATAAAAGGTTCATCTTTGTACCCCACCCTAATAAGATCAACTTGCAAAAATCCAGACTTATCCATTCGTATGCCACTACTATTCACCCACTTGCAACCAAAGATGGGAATCTGAAACTTCTCGTAATCAAACACCCAAATATGCTCAATAACTCCAAAATATGACAAATTTGCATATTTGGGGTTTAAGTCCTTCATACTTGATATATGCATTGCTTCAGCTAGCACGGCGACACCACTATTTTGCATAGTACTCTTATCATCTTGTTCTTTGGTATAAAATGTGTATCCATTAATTGAGTATGCGCTATGAGAAAACACATGCAAACTTGGACCATATGCCAAACATCTCAACCGTTCTGTTACCGAAGAAGGATCTGAAGAGCGCTTCAAATAAATATGATCCTTCAACCATTGTATGAAACTTTGATTGTGCTCTATAACTATCCAATTTTCATTTCTGTTCGGATTTAACCTTCAGAGTACATCCTTGTGCATTTCAACATATGGCTCAACCTCATTATTATTGTGCAGAACATACAAATGAACTTGATCCCGTTCATCCCTTGATATTGTCACAATTTTATTCCCAATTAAATTTTTACCTTCCATTTTTTCGAAAATCTGATCTCTGGGGAGTCCAATCGATTGAACGTTAGACAAATATTCAGTACAAAACTCAACAGCTTCTTCAACAATGTATCGTTCAACAATACAACCCTCTGGTCGACTTCGGGATTTCACGTACCCTTTTAATATTTTCATATACCGTTCAGCAGGGTACATCCATCTCATATAAGCTGGTCCACACAACTGTGTCTCTTTCACAAGATGAACAACTAAATGAACCATTATGTCAAAAAAAGACGGAGGAAAATACATTTCAAGCTCACACAAGGTAATTACAATCTCTTTTTGTAGTGTTGGTAAGATCTCGGGATCGATTACCTTACTACAAATTGACCTAAAGAAAAAACACAATTTAGTTATGGCACTTCTTACTTTTTTTGGCAAAATAGAACGTATACCTATCGGTAGAAAATGTTCCATTATAACATGGCAATCATGTGTCTTCAAATTCTTCAACTTGAGGTCTTTCATAGAAACAAGTCTTCTGATATCAGATGAGTATCCTTCTGGAACCTTAACTTCACTCAGAGACTTACACAATTTTTTTTCTCCTTTCTAGATAAAGTAAAAGCAGCATGTGGTAGATATGTTCGTCTTCCTTTCTTCACGGGTGCTAATTCAGTTCTCATTCCCATTTTTAACATGTCCTCCATTGCTTTAAGGTCATCCTTAGACTTGCCTTTTATATTGAGTAATGTACCGATAACACTTTCAAATACGTTTTTTTCAATATGCATAACATCGAGAAAATGTCTCACGTACAAAGACTTCCAATATGGCAATTCAAAAAATATCGACCTTTTCTTCCACCCACCTTTCACAATCTTATGTGCAAAAGGCTTGCCAAACTCAGTACGCACATCTTTCACCTTTTCAAAAACTTGTTCACCTGACAATGCGGGTGGAACTCTACGATGTTCGGTGTCTCCATTGAATGCTTTTCTCCACCCACGGTAGTGATGTTTAGAATGTAAGAATCTACGATGACCGAGAAACACATTCTTCTGGCAAAGTTCCAATCGAATCGTATCGGTTCCGTCTTCACAAACAGGACACGCACGTTGACCTTTAATGCTATACCCAGATAGATTCCCGTATGTTGGAAAATCATTAATTGTGCCAAACAACATCGCCCTCAAATTGAAACTTTCTTTCCTATATCCATCATAAACCTCCACACCGTTCTCCCACAAAATCTTTAAATCTTCGATCAGAGGTGTCAAGTATACGTCTATGTCATTCCCTGGTTGTTTAGGCCCAGAGATTAACATAGATAACATCATGTACTTACGCTTCATACATAGCCACAGAGGTAGGTTATAAATCATAAGAATCACAGGCCATGTGGTATGTGAGATACTTTGAAGACCATGTGGGTTCATTCCATCAGTAGATAATGCCAATCGAAGGTTTCTTGCTTCTGATCCAAACTCAGGATAATCATTATCAATCTTCGACCACTGTGGTGAATCAGCCGGATGCCGATACTTTCCATCAATAATTCTTTCATCTGCATGCCAAGTAAGATGTCTTGCATCGGTTTCACTACGAAACATGCGCCTAAATCTCGGAATTATCGGAAAATACCATAAGACTTTTGCGGGAGATAATCTTTTCTTATATCGAGACAAACCGCATTTAGGGCACTCAGTTAACGTTGCATATTCATTACGAAACAAAATGCAATCGTTAGGACAAACATGTATCTTATCATAGCTCATGCCAATAGAGCACAACATTTGTTTTGCCTCATAGGTTCGATTAGGAAGAACATTATCATCCGGTAGCATTTCTCTCATAAGGGCCAACAACTCTGTGAAACTTTTATCCGACCATCCATTGCCCGCCTTTAAGTTGTACAACTTTAATACCGCAGAAAGTCTTGAGAATTTAGTGCAACCTTTGTACAACGGTTTCTTTGCATCGCTTACCATCCTCTCAATCATTTCAGGACAATCATGAAGATCTTCTTCCAGTGCTTCTACAATCTCTTCAACTCGATCACAATCGTATGTTTCCGTGTCTTTGTCGTATGAAGCATATGTCGTATTACTTTTTCCACTCGATTCAACATTCTCATTAATTTTCTCACCATGAAATATCCAACACTGATAACTTTGATCAATTACATGCCTCAGCAAATGCGATTTCAATCCATGTGCGTCAACCTTACCAATATAACAACAATGCAAGCAAGGACAATGCATTCGTCTGGGGTTTTCAGCGTGTTGAACAGCATACTTAACGAATTCCGCAACCCCACTCTCGTACTCTTTGGTCATTCGATCGGCACAGATCCATGTTTTATCCATGGTTTTCCTACTTATTAAAGTAAACAATCAATCCAGACAAAAATACATAACTAAGGTAGTATCTTTGAATATCCTAACAATTTTAAAGTTCAATTCATTTTAAACTTCAATAACGTATACATAACCAATGTTAATATAAACTTCAATAACGTATCCGATACGCCAATATACCAACTTTAATTACCTCATCACTTTCATTTTTTATATTAAAAGAATCAAACTTTTTCTATTACAATATACCTATAACTATACCTATAACACGTTAATTTTTCTATAACTAACTTTAATTTTCTATTATAATATACCTATAACTATACTTATAAACATTTTCTATTACAAACATTTTTGTATTACAACCTTTTTCAAGGAAGAACATTTTTCTATTACAACATTATTACTTATCAAACATAACAACTTTAATTACCTCATCACTTTCATTTTTTCTATTACAAGAATCAAACTTTTTCTTCCATTACTTTTCTCTTATAAACATTATTCTATTATAAACATTTTTCTATTATCAACATTATTACTTATCAAACATAACTACAACAATGTACCTTATGAATCAAAACAACTTAAACAAAGGATAATACACTAAACTCACTTTTTATGAATCAAAACAACAATGTACCTTCTAAACTCAATGTACCTTATGAATCAAAGCAACTAAAACAAAGGATAATACACTAAACTCAGTTTTTATGAATCAAAACAACAATGTACCTTCTAAACTCAATTTTTATGAATCAAAACAACTTAAACAACAATAATACACTAAACTCAGATTTTATGAATCAAAACAACTAAAACAAAGGATAATACACTAAACTCAGTTTTTATGAATCAAAACAACAATGTACCTTCTAAACTCAATTTTTATGAATCAAAACAACTTAAACAAGAATAATACACTAATTGAAACGAAGTTACTGTGTTCAAGAAACGAAAAATCAAGAAATGACCAAACATACCGCAAGAATGAAGAACAGTAGAAAGAAAAACGAAGTCAAACACGTTCACTGATTCTTCAAACACGTTCACTGATTCTTCAAACACGTTCAAGTTCGCTTCTACTGTGTTTCGCTGTTAGGGTTTCTTTCGCAGGAGGGAAAACAAAAGAACAGAGAACGAAAATAGAAGTCTGATATTTTATTTTAATTAGACCTTAGACAGCGCTTTTGTGGAAAGCGCTTTCTAAGGTATGCCTTAGACAGCGCTTTCCAAAAGCGCTTTCTAAACCCCCCCCCCTTAGACAACACTTTTGTTTTTAATTTTTTTTTAATTTAAAGACTTTAAACATCGCTTTATCAAAAGCGCTGACTAAGGTATATATATAAAAGCGCTTTCTAAAAGCGCTGTCTAAGGGGGGGGGGGTCTTAGACAGCACTTTTAGAAAGCGCTGTCTAAGACCCCCCCTTAGACAACGCTTTCATTATTTTTTTGGAACATTTTCCGTGTTTTATTTTAATTTTAACCTTAGACAACGCTTTCTTTTAAAAGCGCTGTCTAAGATGTGCTGTTAAAAAACATTTTTGGCGTAGTGGAATCAAATTAATCGGTTCAATGAACTAGATACTGATGGTAGAAAAAAAATCCTCTATCATACTTTTTTTCTTAATAAGCAATGCAGTATGGATCAAACACACATAGCACAAGGGGTGCTAAAAACTCGATTACAAAATATCGAGAATACTACCTCCGCTTAATACATTCAAACAAAGCATTACACCACTCGACAAAATCACACAACGACTTATATATTATTAGAATACAACCATCTCCAAGACATCAACTTAATATGGTATAAAATATCGGACACCGAAAACATTCTCACCTTAAGAGCTAAGTTATTTCAACTTAACCACACATACACAAAGTTGTTGTCCAAATAACCAACCCTTTATTGTTGCCCCCCCCCCCCCCATTTTCAAAGAAAACAAAGAGAAACTAGAGAAAGAATTCAAGATGTTACTCTTCTACAACCCATCACATCCAATTCAACAAGAAATACACCTCCAAAATTCTCTAGCATAGGGAGAAACATCAACCAAATGATCAGAAGTTTCCTCCGGAAAGTGTCAAAATAAACAGGAAACCGACTCTCCGAAGGCAATAACTTTCCTTCTAAGAAGTTGGGCATTGGTCGCTAATCTATCATGCAAAAATCTACAAACAAAGATGTGAATCTTCGACGACAACTTAATGTTCGAAATTGAAACCAAAACCGCTAAAATAACTAGTGGAACCGCATTTGAGCTTCCTGCAGAAGCTGCAGAATTCTACACTACAATGTCGTAAGCATTTAATACTGTAAACACAATTTCAACACTACTCTTCTATCCCACCTTATTAAAACCACTCTGAACCGGGATATAGGACTCCAACAAAACCATAAAATATTCCTTTTCCCTCCCCGAAATCGAACCAGCAGGAAACAATTGAAATTCCAACTCATATATACACTCTGCACCATCCCATGCGCCAGCAGAGAAAATCAAAACATTAGGAAAAAACATACTCATAAAGGTTAGGAAAAAGAACCTTAAAAGAGCAGTTGGTTGTCCATTTAAGGATGCAAAATGAAATACATCACCCTTTACAATCTCCCAGTAGGACCGAAAAACCTGAAACTAAAACCGTCACGACCGGGACTCTTCGCTCCATTACACAACAAAATTGCATCCTTGATTTCTTCTTTGGAGATAACATTCTAGAGATATAACTTCCCATTCTCTAGAGATATACCTACTTAGCTTTACAAAATGTCTGCATAATACTCTCTCACAACATCTTTCAATTCTTCTACATTCTCAACCAAACCATTGACAATATTTACACTAGAAATCCTATTCCTCCTACACATACCCCTCACTAAGTTATGAAATAACTTAGAATTGCAATCACAACATTTCAACCACAAAGCTCTCGCCTTGAGCCTAAACACGCGCTCCTTCTGATATAAGATCTTCCACACAACCATACTGGCCTCCTTTATATTACCTGCCAACTCGATCAAATCCACCTCGCCACATCTAGCACCACAATTGTCAAGAACAGAAAGAGCGTTAATATATTTGTAGATGTTAAGATCCATCCATCTGAACACCTCCCTGTTCCAGAACCTAAGCCTGGGTTTGAGGAGATTTAGTTTTGATTTTAAAACAAAGTCGCCTCTGCCCCTGATAGCGTAGCTGCTTCATTCTTCCTCAATAAAACCAAGAAAATATGGATGCTCTAACCAAGCGTTATTGAAAACAAAAGGTTTTGGACCCCAATCCACATTGTTCGGCTTCAACCAAATCGAACAATGGTCAGAGATGTCTCTAACACCAACAAATTGATTCTGAATATTCCAATCCTCAATTAAATTATCAAAGATCAAGAATCTATCCAGCCTACTCTTTTTCTTCCCTAGGCTATTGAACCGCGTAAAAGTTCCTCCGACAACCGAAAAATCGACACAACCAAGCTCATCAATGAAACCATGTTCCTCCTATTGCCGGCACTTACGCCCCTTCTTTCAGACACATTCGATTCAGAGTTGAAATCTCCTCCAAACACAAACCGAGCATGCGCAAATTTTTCTTCAAACTTACCAAATTCTCCCACAACTTCTTCTTCTGATCGAAAACAAGATGAATAAACGTCGACTAACATATACTTTTACTCTCAATCATGATTCCCAAGAAACCTTCTCCCTTAATGCTAAACACAGAATTAAAAGAACCCTTCCTCCACAAAGTAACCAAACCTCCAGCCAGACCTGAAGAATCCACAACGAACCACTCTACAAAAGGGTCCCCCTCGAAGAGAATAAACCATAGTTTTGCTCATAGAAACTAACACTACGCCAAAATTGATTTTTTACAGCGCAATATAGACAACGCTTTTATGAAAAAGCTCTCTTATAAGTTTTTCAAAAAATTACGCTAAAAAAAACACTCTTAAAGGGTAACATTAGAGAGCACTTTTAAAAAGCGTTGCTAAAGGCCAACTTTAGAAAGCGCTTTCACAATGTTGCTTATCAATGATGCTACTTGATAACACAAAACAACTATATATTAATTCGTATTTGTTTGTCTATGTGTAGTGTCCACAACAGAAAAATGGCATAGATTGCGAGTATTACGTTTTGAGGTTTATGAGAGAAATCCTTCAATTGGATCGATTTGAGATTCCTATTCAGGTATGCATGGATTTATAATTTAGGATTTTTTTTAATATTTATCGGATATGTCATAATTTAGTATTTTAAACTAACTAATGCGTATTTTGTTTTGTTATGTAGTACTTTGATGAATTTGTGTGTTCTCATTACACGCCCTCAAAAGTGCGAATATATTATTGAAAAAAGAATAGATTAAGGTATAGAATTATGTAAATGAAATGGAACCAGTTATTGTAAATGACTTGTGGTTTATGTAAATGAAATGACTTGAATTGTATAGTTTTGGATTGAAATGGTATTAGTGAAATGGTATTAGTTTTGAGATGTAAATGACTTAAATTGTATAGTTTTGGATTGAAATGGTTTATAATGGTATTTGTGGTTTATACAAGTTTATTGAAATGTGAATTATATAGGTTTTTTCATAAAAAAACTATACATGTTTCTGCATAAAAATGGTTAAAATGGGATTTTTTTAAAAATCATTAAAATTATACGTATAGAAAAGACAACGCTTTTAAGAAAAAGCGCTCTCTATAGTCCACAAAAGAAAGCGCTTTCTATAAAAATCGCTCTCTAAAGGTATAGAAAAAATTTCATTAAAATTATAGGTATACATTAGATAGCGCTTTCAAAAATGTTGTCTAAAGAGGGACAAAATAAAGCGCTTTTTATTCAAAAAGCACTCTCTAAAGGTATATAAAAAATTAATTAAAATTTTATACATATATATTCGACAGCGCTTTTAAAAGCGTTGTCTAAAGGCCCACTTTAGAGAGCACTTTTTAAGGAAAAAGTGATGCTAAAGATCTATTTTAGAAAGTGCTTTTAAAGGTAAAGTGTTTTCTAAAGTAGACATTTAGCAGAGATTTTCCCTTAAGAAAAACGATGTCTTTTCTTATGACAACACCACCTTAGACAACACTTTTAAGCACTGTTAAAGGTCAAAAAAAGCGTTCTCCTTGTCCTTGTTTGGCATAGTGTAATTTAGTTTCTTGAATAAAAACGAAGTAAAGTTATCTTTACTAATTAGACTAGCCAAACATTTCCTCTTCACGATATTACCACATCCTTTAATGTTGAATGATAGAAGATTCATTTCCACCTTTTTTTAGACATCCTCGGAACATGACTCTGATTATCTCTAGCCTCAAGAGTAAGAATATCCTCCACAAGATCTCCCTTGTTAATATCACCATTAATACTTAATGATTGGATAATCTCCCAAACTTTGGATGAAACTTTGGACTCAAATTTTGCCTAAAATCTATAATTGCCTTTAACAACTTGAGAATCCGTAACCGAAAAATGAGACCCATCTGAAGGAGAGACAATGGTCTCTTTCTTCTTCCCACGACACTGATACACCTTCCTATTAAACTCCATGAAGTAATAATCCTCCTGCTAACTCTGCTAAGATGAACCTCACCGCTCCTACTAAGATGAGAGTGAACTTCGCCACTTGAATCATAATGAGAAAAGGAAGATATTGAGTCGTTTTCAGAGGACACACGTGTTCCTCCTTTAATCCTGAAATTGTATACTTTTTTTTCTTGATCTTTAGTGAAGGAAAACTACACACTTCAAATTTATTTATTTTTAGCAATGAACAAGTTTATAGACTCTCAAAACAATATTGACTCAATAGAAAATAGTATTTTCAAGCTAAGTAGAGAAAAAATACAGTAGTTGATTACAGATCTACCAAAATATAATTTTCAAGTCAAAAAAATGTTATTATCTTCTAGATTCTTCACATATCTACCAATTATGCTCAGAGCAGCTTGTACGGTATTGGATTGGAGGAGGGTATGGTCGAAGCAGGTATGCAATTTCTTCATTGTAAGTCTGCTAAGTTACCGTTTCGTTTCCTTGGTCTTGCAATTTCTTCATTGTAAGTCTGCTAAGTTACCGTCGCATATCTTTTTGGAAACCATTCATCTCTAGATTGAGGAATCGTTTGTCGTCTTGGACCGGTCGTAATCTGTCCATTGGCGGTAGAGTTACATTAATTAATTCGGTTCTTGCTAATATTCTGATGCATTATTTTTCCTTTTTTAAGATGCCAAAGAAGGTTGTGAAAGACATTATTGCTATTCAAAGACGGTTTCTGTAGGCGGGATCTTCTATTAACGGTTTTGTTTCTTGGATTAGTTGGAAATTGATTTGTAGACATAAGAATGCTGGAGGTCTCGGTATCAAGCATGTGGGAAATTTTAATAGTGCTCTTATGCTTAAGTGGCTTTGGAAATTTGTTTGCACCGGCAACGAAATTTGGAGACCCACTTTGGTTAATCGTTACGGTAATCTGAGCTTGAAAGTCCATAATGCTAGCATTGGATACAAACAATTTAGAGATTCTTTGTGGATGAAGGATGTGTTATCTTTTAATGATGGGGTGGAACATGCTAGGTTCTGTAAGTTGCTTGTTTGCAATATTTGTATAGGTTCGGAAGTTTCGTTTTGGCAGGCTCAGTGGACATCTAACCAAATATTATATGAAGCTTTTCCAAGGTTATTCCAAGCGGTTTCTAACAAATGCATCTCTGTGTTGGATATGAGGGGTTTGGAGGGATGAGGGGTGGAGGTGGAATACAAAGGCGTTCGATGGTGTTGAAGTCTTAGAAGATGATGTTCAGGCTCTATTCAAAATGATGCACAATCAAACTATCAATAGAGATAAAAAGGATATATGGTTGTGGGGTGATGACATTCATAAAGGTTTTTCGGTTCAATCTTACTACGCCATTATTAATTCTTACGAGACCATGCAAGCTTTGGATCTGTATACTTTTGAGGCGTTGGATTTGGTTTGGAAAGCTATTATTCCAATTAAATTCAAGTTTTTGCATGGAGATTGGTTTTTGATAGACTTCTGTTGCACCCCAAAATTTGCCCTCACAATACAAAACTTTGTGTTCTAAGAAGGTTCACAAGGTTCACAAGTTTCTCAATGCTTATATAACCTTTCATGAGGTTCATGAGGTCTACAAGTTACTTCTTGAAGGTTCACAAGGTTCACAAGATTCACAATGTTTACATAACCTTTCATGAGGGTCATGAGGTCTACAAAGTAACTTCATGAGGTTCACAAGGTTCACAAGCTTCACAATACTTCCCATGAGGTTCACAAGACATTTTATGATGGTTCACAAGGTTCACAAAGTTCACAATTGGTCAAAAGAGTTGACAATTCCCTCAGACAATGCACCTCCTAAGAAGTGCATCCAAAACTAGGGTTTTGACTTTAATCAGGCTAAATGGACTTCCAATACCTCAAGTGAGCTTCATAACATCTTATATGTATATAAGAACCCCCATGACAAGTTTCAAGACTTTTCTCAAAAGTTTGCTCAGTCAGATGATCAGATAAGTCAAAATCAGTCAATGCAATTAAAAAGTCAAACTGAGGTCAACTGTGGTCAAACCAAAGTCAAACTTCATGATTTTTTGCCAACATCAAGTATATGAAGTAAAATTCATCATTTGATCAAGGGTTGATCATGATTCATCAAGGAGATTCCAGATCATCAAGAATCAGGAGTTTCTAAATTAGGGTTTCCTCAGTAAAAGTCAACTGAACTTTGACCAGCCATAACTTTCACATGCTTCATCACCAAGTCTCCACTCAAAGCTCATTTTGAAGGAAATTGAATTCTCTACAACTTTGATCTTGCAAGTTAAGCCCATAAATGCTTCATTTGGAAGATATGAGCTAAGACATTATAGGTCATTTCAAAAGTCAACAAAAAGTCAACAACTTCAAAAGGGCATAACTTGAGATTGGTAAATGATATGGACATGAAACCAATGGGGTTGTTTAGAGGACTCTTCAAGCTTTCCAAAATATCCAAGAACACCCTCATACCTTTAAAATTGAGGGAGATATGCCTTTGCAAAGTTGGGAAATTTTGTGATGGTTTATGATGAAAATGGAGGTTTAAAACCAATTCTTTTCAAATGGGCTTGTCAAATTGTGATCCAATCCATACCATATCATCATGCACGACCCAAATGATTAAAAATCAGAATTTTTATTATTTTATTTTTATTTATTTTGATTTAATTCATAAAAAATCATTTTAAATAAATATAAAATATGAAAATACAATATTTGATGAAGATTGAGCTTCTAGAATCTCATCAATACTGATTTGAATTGAAAGGGAAGGAAATCATGAGATTGGTACAAAAATAGCAAGCCTTCATGAACAAATATTTGAATTTCAAAGCATAATCTTTTTCAATCTTCAAATATCAAAACTTCCATACAACCATTCAATTTTTCTGACCTAAATGATCCTCATATAAGTACTGATCATAACCCTAGCACTCATGGATGAATTTGCTGCCTCTAAGTGTAAGTTCAAAATTTCAAAAACCATACCAAACTTCAAATTCGGATTTTGAGATTAAGACAATTTCAGAGCTTCACAAAGGTTGCATTAGCTTCCTTGACCTTCATTTATCATGATTCAATACTCATAAGCATCAAAACCATGTTGTAATGGCCAAACCGAATCCATGTTCATGGCGTTTTCTTGATTTTTCGATTATGATTGTTCATGATGTTTCATCTGTTTTTGTTTAATTAATCTTGTTTGTATGATGACCTAGATGCTTTCTGGACAATTCTTTTTGAGTTTAATCGCAGGAATCATAGGAAGCCATAGCTAGGGTTTATGTGCTTCGTTTGGGGTTTTATAATTTACCACATATAAATGAATTTCAGGAACGTGGTGATGTTGTATGGACCTCCAGGAATTCATTGTTCTCCTTAATTTTAAGAAATTTTGCTGTTTGCTTGGTGTTTGTGAATACACAGGTCTATGCACGCAGGAAAAATGGCAGGAAATTCCTCAAGAAATTTCGCAGGAAAATCCTACGAATTTGAGGAAGAAGATGACTGGCTTGGCGCGAAATTCATGTTTAAAAATTTGATTTAAAATATTATTTTAGTATCCTGTTTATTTGTCACACAGAAGCCTGTGTCCCAGTGGAAGGAGACGCTTGTGTTTGGTGAAAAGGCCAGGGTTCGAATCCTGCCTTGCACCATTGTTTTTCTATTTTTTTCAGGATAACCAGAAGACTCAATATATTATATTATGCTACCATTATATTACCAGAAGGGCTCTCCCAGCCAGGCGGTTAAGCGTGCGTGTGAATGATCAAAGGCCCTGGGTTCAACACCACCCCAGGCCTTTTTTTTTGCTTCTATTATTTTTCTGATTTTTCTAGACAAAGCACAAAAGCAACTATTCTCTTCTCCCTTTCACCTGCGTGCATAGTGGCTTGATGGTGGTTCTTCTTGCTGGCAAACAAGCTGACCTGGGTTCAAACCCCAGTCAGGTAAGTTTTCACATTCTTTTTTTTTCTTCTTGTATTTGTTTTAAGTATTTTATTATTAAATTAAATATAATCTTATGTATATAAGTTTTTTAAATAATTAAGAAATAATGATGCATGCTTAATATTTTCTAAAATTTTAAAATATATAAATTTTCTGAAATTATTTTCTTTATCATATGTAAATATAATATATGTATATTATTAAATAATTTTGTATAGTTAAATTAGAAAACCCTAAAAAAATATTTTTCTAAACAAAACCCTAATTTTTGTGAAAACCTAATTTTATTTCCTAAATAATTTTTACTTTCTAATTCTTTATATAATTATAATGTATATATTTATTTAATATAATTTTGTAAATGTAATAATTAATAAAATTAAATTTTATAAATATGATTAATTTTGTGAATATGATATTTAAAACTTATTTTCTTCATATAATGTGTAAATATATTTTTTTTTTAATAAATAAATGTTAATATATGTTTAGAAATGATTAAATTTGTAATAATTAAAATTTATAATTATATTATGTTTAAAAAAATTTTATTTAATTATTCTTATTTCTAAATAAATGTTATATATTAAAATTAAACTTTGTGTTTATTATTCTAATCATGTCATTATAATATTTTTTATTTAATTCTATTTATTTTAATTATTGTTACTAACCATGTTATTATTTATTATTTTTGCTTCATTAATCTTATATATTTTATTATTATTTCACTAATGTTATTTAATTTTTCATTATTATTTTAACTAACCCTATTTTTTAATTATTATTATTACTAACCTTTATTTATTTATTTATTGCTTATTTATTATATTGTTGCTTATTATTTATATTTTGCTTTTTTATATTTTGCTATTTATTTTTAATTTGCTTATTATTATAATTATGTAATTGCTCCTTGGTGTAAATTTTGTAATATTTAATTTTATTTAATTTTTGCCATGGTTAGTAATTTAGGGAGTGCAAATGTGTATTCTATTTAAAAATTAACTTAGATCATTTTAATTAAAGGTAAATAATATTGAACACTCACACACGTAAGTCGATTTTTAATCGCCATCTCACATTTCTAAGGTTATCCCTCATTGTTGCCTAATCATAAGGTCAAGTGGGGTGTATAAAGCAAGTCCCTTAAAAGAAAAATCATCAAGTCCCTACTGGTTGCCTTTAAAGATCGAGTCCCTTTTCGAATAAATGATGATAGTCCCTCCTAAATGCTTAATACACCCCACAGTTGCCTTCACTTCACAGATGTCCCTCACATGTCCCTTACATCCAAGGTAATGACTACCTATTCCTTAATAATAGGGATAGTCTTACCACTTAAAGGATAAAGAACAGAAAAGACTTAAACTTTAGGGTAGGTTCCTCTTATGTACTTGCTCACTTCATTCAAAACTTTTCAAACTTTCCACAATTTCAAACAAATTTTCAAAAAAACAAGTTTTTACGCATCCGTACATGGATCATTATTAACTATTATGAAAATTTTTCTATTCACACACTACACTTTCAAAAACAATTCAAAAGTGAGCTAAGTAACTAAGAGCCCATGGATAACCATGGATGTAAAGGGTGCTAACACCTTTCCTTTACATAACCTACCCCCCGGACCCAAAAATATCTCTTAAGGTCTTTCCTGTTCTTTTATACCCTTTCCTTTTGGATAAAATAAAAGTCGGTGGCGACTCTTGCTATCCGCAACATAACTAAAGTCAGTTCTCCCACCGTGTTACAGAACTGGCGACTCTGCTGGGGAATTTTATTTAAGAGGGGTACCCTTAGGAATTAGATCACTTAAATTGTTTGCCTTGTTTGCTTTATATTACTTGTTGGGCTCTTATGTGTGAAAGGTCCTAACCCGGATCTAGTGTACCTTAGGTAAATGGCAATAGACCAAGGAAACTGTACGACGTATATCGATACGGTTGATCTGGTGGCCATAGTTAGTGTGACTTCTTGGTTGGTGCTTATGTTCCTTAAGTCAAGTTGAGGATAATATGAGGCTGCCATATGTTGTCAATGCACTAACTAACTTTTAGAACCCTAGTTATCCCATCTTGGCCTTTAGAAAGTAGTGAGGTAGCCGGCTTTGGTGCAGACTGAAGTTGGTTGACACTCGATACTACGCTCATTGAGATCTTAAACTTGGAGGGTTTTGGTTGGCAAGTAAGTTGCCTTCTGATCAACCACCCTTGTGAAGGATCAATGATATTGAGATCCCTTAAAACCCGGTTACTTTTGTAGGACAGGATGAACCATCTAACTTCAGGGGAGGGTATTTACCTTTGAACCTCATGCAAGCCTTTAAACCTATGGCTATGGTGTGACTTGTTTGTGTGTGCCACATGTCTTTGATTGAGCATAACATCATGACATCATCATGCATCATAAGCATAGCATTTTCACTAACCATTTCAAGGACCAAGGGATTTATCTTTGTTCTTTGTTGTAGGTCATGGCTTCTGCTCGTAGAAACACTATCAGGATCAACTTTGTAGGGATACCTCCTAAGCTTAAAGAGTTGGTTTCTCAAGTGTCTGATCATTCCCGGTTCATCAAGAGACATGGTCACCTATTGGATCTAGTCACTTCAGGATTCAATGAAGACATGATGAGTGTCCTGTTTCAGTTCTTTGATCCTAAGCACCATTGCTTTACATTCCCTGATTATCAGCTGGTTCCAACCATGGAGGAGTTCTCTAAACTTCTGGGTATACCTGTTCTTGATCAAAGACCCTTCACAGGCTTGGAGAAGGAGCTTAAACCAGAGATTATTGCTGCAGCCCTACATCTGAAGAAGTCTGACATTGTTCTAGAAACGAGAAGTGGAGTCAAGGGTATTCTTGCCAAGGTGTTGATAGAGAAAGCTCAGTTGTTCTTGAAGGCCATGAGCTATGATGCTTTTGAGGAGATCTTAGCCTTGCTGATATATGGCTTAGTATTGTTCCCCAATCCTGATCAGTTCATAGACGTTCATGCCATCAACATATTCCTGAGTCACAATCCAGTGCCTACATTGCTTGGAGACATCCTGCATTCTCTTCACACCCGTACTACAAGGGCAAGAGGAACTTTGATGTGCTGCATACCTTTACTTTCTAAGTGGTTTATTTCTCACCTTCCTCGCTCAGTAATGAAGAATGAGCAAGGGTTCAGATGGTCCAAAAGGATCATGTCACTTTCTCACTCAGATATCCATTGGTGCTCCAGATCTATGGAGAATGTCACCATCATTGACCGTTGTGGGGAGTTTCCTAATGTGCCACTTCTAGGCATAAGAGGAGGCATCACCTACAACCCTTCTCTAGCTTTACGACAGTTTGGTTACGCTCGGAGCGATGGCCCAAATGACATGTTGATTCAGGGCATTGTGTTTGACTACGACAACGATCTTCAGGGTTACCGTCAGAGATTCATACGAGCATGGGGAAAAGTAAACAGGATTGACAGCAAGACACTGGAGCCTAAGTACACTATTCCTATGGAGGCTTATCTCAGATGGGTACGATCTCGTGCTCAGACACTCATGATGCCATATCCTGCCGTCCTACCAGTTACCATGGAACCTGTTGCTGAAGGAGACACAGCTTATACCATCCTTCACCCAGACATGCCTACTGATATGGAAGACTTGCAGAGATCATGGATCCAACTGAAGGAGCAAAGGGATACTTTCGAGGCTCATTACAAAGCAAGCAAAGCAAGAATCCTAGAGCTAACAAAGCAACTTCACGAGGAACGAAACCTCAACTCATACCTCAACTCATACCTCAACACAAAGAGGAAGCGTCCATGGGAGACTTAAAACCCCATCTTATGTACTTATTTCATTTCATTTTTTGTAAGCCTAAAAGGCAAAACAAAGTTATTACTAATAAAAGTTTACTTTCGTGTTTGTCTAAACAAATTTAAATCCTGCGGTCCTTGAAAACATTGCATATGCATTCCCATATCATTTCATTGCATCACAGGTTTCTCATCTTCTCGCTGTTTATTTCAACAATGGCTCTTGAACAATCAGTTAAGGATCTCCAGGCACAAAATGCACAGTTCCAAGAGCTGATCTTGAACCTGTCCAAGGGGCAGGATGAATTGAAGACACTGCTGGCCAAGAAGACTAAGAAGACTAGAAGGTCTGCTGGTTTGATCAACATGGGAAGAAGGTTCAAAGGACTTGCCAAGACCAAAGAACCAGCTGAAGACTATGAATCTGAGGAATCTGAAAAAGAGGGAGGCAGTCTCCACCATACAATGGGGGACTCTGATTCTGAGGCTAATTACTACCATGAGCCTAATGAAGACAAATTCAAGATGCTGGTGGATAGGATGGATGCCATGGAGTTACAGAAGTCATCTGGGCTGGATTTTGAAGACTTGAGTCTGATATCTGGGGTAGTCATACCCATTGGTTTCAAGGTTCCTACATTTGTTGTCTATGATGGGGTCTCTTGTCCCAAACTGCATCTGAGGTCTTATGTTAGAAGGATTCAACCCCACACTGCTGATAAGAAGTTGTGGATCCATTTCTTTCAAGAAAGTTTATCTGGATCTCAGTTGGAGTGGTATTATCAGTTGGAGAGTGTCAACATCAGAGACTGGAATGATCTTGCTGAAGCTTTCTATAAGCAGTATCAATACAATGCTGACTTAGCCCCCACTCGCATGCAGCTTCAGAGCATGTCTATGGGTGCCAAAGAAAGTTTTAAAGAGTATGCTCAGAAGTGGAGAGATTTAGCTGGAAGAGTTCAACCCCCTTTGACTGACAGGGAATTGGTTGATATGTTCATGTGCACGCTGAATGGTCCGTTTTACAGTCATCTCATTGGAAGCTCATCATCTGGCTTCACTGAGTTGATAATGACAGGAGAGCGAGTAGAAAATGGTATAAAGAATGGTAAGATCCAAGTGGGTGCTTCCTCATCAGGTACTGCAAAGAAGCCTCCCACTGGGAAGAAAGAATCCAATGCTGTTTATGGTCAACCTGATCGTAACAGAAGGCATCAGTCTGTTAGTGCAGTTCATATTTCAAATCCAACTCCTGCAACAACAGAGCAGCCACAGGGCAACCAACAGAGGGCTAGAAGGCAGTTCACGAAGATCAACATGTCAATGGCGCAGGAATTGCAACACTTGTTGAAGGCTGAACTCATTACTTTGAAAGAGGCTCCTCAGAATCCCAATGTTACCTCTCCCAGGTACAATCCCAATGCACGATGTGCATATCATTCAAACTGTCAGGGACATGATACTAATAACTGCTGGATCTTGAAGAATAAAATTCAAGATATGATTGATGCTGGAGAAATTGAGTTTGATCCTCCAGGTACTCCAAATGTGATTACTGCTCCAATGCCAAATCACGAGAAGACTGTCAATGCCATTGAGGAAGATCTACATGTCTATTCAGTTATGGAGTTGACCACACCATTGTCTGTTATTAAAAAGAGGTTAGTACAAGCTGGGATCTTTCCAGGTTGTCGTGAAGATTGTTTGTATTGTACCTATAAGCCGGATAGTTGCTTTATATTGAGAGATGGAATTCAACGTCTCATGGATAAGTATACTATAATGTTTGAGAGGACTCCGTCGTCTGTAGAAAGTATGGTGGATCATCTGACTCAAGGTAGGAAGACTGAAGAGGTTGACATGGTTGACAAAGTACCAATAAGAATCACTTCAAAGGGTCCTATTAAAATCACTCATCAGGGTCCAATCAAAATTACTGCTGAAGGTCCTGTGAAAGTTGTTGCTGAAGCCAGAGTAGCTCCTGTGGTCATTACTACTCCTGGTCCTATCCCATATACGTCTGACAAAGCTGTGCCTTGGCACTATGGGTCTGATGTTTACATCCATGGTGTTAAGCAAGAGCCTATAGCTGATGTACCTGTTGACATTGATAATATTGCTGGATCTAGCAAGATCACTCGTAGTGGAAGAGTCTTCTCTCCTCCAATTGTTTCTAAGAATGCAGTTACTCCTGCTGCTACCTCCACCACTGATGCTCGGGGCAAGGGTCCTGTTATTGAGCCTGTATCTACTGATGTGCCAGCTGCTGATGATCTCTCTAAGCAGATGGAAGAAGTATTGAAAATCATTCGCAAGAGTGATTATGACATTGTTGATCAGCTGGGGCATACTCCCTCAAAGATTTCTATGCTGTCCTTGTTGTTATGTTCTGAGGCTCATGCCAAGTCCTTGATCAAGTTTTTGAAGACTGCTCATGTACCCAGTGCAATTTCTGTTGACCAATTTGAGAACTGTGTTGCCCACCTGACCTATGACAATGGGTTAGGGTTTTCTGATGCTGATTTGACCCCTGCCAAGAGGGATCATAACAGGGCCTTGCATATCTCAATTGAATGCAGGGGCACTACCCTGTCACATGTACTGATAGACAATGGTTCCTCTTTGAATGTGTTGCCTAAGGAAGTCCTGAACAAGCTGAGTCCTGAAGATGCTGTGTTGAAGCCCAGTAACATTGTGGTGAAGGCTTTTGATGGTTCTAGAAGAGTAGTACATGGAGAAATCGATCTTCCAATCAAAGTTGGCTCCCAGGTGTTTACTGCTACATTTTTTGTGATGGATATTCGTCCTTCGTACTCTTGTCTGCTTGGTCGTCCCTGGATCCATGGGGCAGGTGCTGTAACCTCTACATTGCACCAAAAGTTGAGATATCCGGTGGATGGAAAGGTTGTTACTGTCTATGGAGAAGAAGAATACTTTGTCAGCCATGTAAACACTTTCAAGTATCTGGAAATGGAAGGTGAATACATTGAGACTCCGTGTCAGACATTTGAAGTGGTCCCTTGGGTTGTTAATGATTATGTAGCTCCTCCTGTTGCAAAGAAAGTTCCTGTGGTCACCAGAAAGCCTCCAACAATGGCAATGGCCTCCCTCAATGATGCTAGAGCTGTGGTGGATGAAGGTGGTTGTACTATTTGGGGTCAGCTTCCTGATATTCCATACAAGTTTGACAAGTTTGGTTTGGGTTTCACTGCAGAGTCCCAGAAGGTTGTTCGTCGTACTCGTGCTGCTCGTATCACTAATCAAGGGGTTGTGAAGGACTAGATTAATGCTGTGGAAGATCAAGATGAAGACTACAACTTGGATGCATGGATTTTTCCTACTGTGGGTGCTGGACTCAATAATTGGAAAGCTGAAGATGTTATCCCTATCTCCTTTAGTCAGGAGTAAATACTATTACTGTGTTGTTATATTTTAAATTTGTAATTTCTTGAACAATAAAACTTTCAAGCCATGTGCCTTACCCGGGGCACAATGGTGTGCTTGTTACAGGCTGTCATTTCATTTGCATACTTCATTCAATAAAATCAGTGGACGTTTCGTTTTCGTAAATATTGTGTTCCTTGTCTTTCTTCTCTTTTATTTTTGTTTTATCAGCTATGTGTTCTTACACACACCCACATCACTAAAATGCAGATCCTCATCCACTCTGGATCCTGTTGATAACAGTTCTACTATTGCCAATTATAATTTCGAGAATCCGATCTATCAAACTGAAGACGGAAATAAGGACGATTGTGAAATACCTGTAGAGCTTGCTAGGTTGTTACAACAAGAAGAGAAAGCTATACAGCCACATGAAGAGCCAGTCGAAGTTGTGAATTTGGGAACTGAAGAAAACAGAAAAGAGGTCAAGATAGGGGCTGATTTAGAGGACAGTGTCAAGAGCAGATTGATTCAGATGTTACATAACTATGTGGAGATCTTTGCTTGGTCTTATGAAGATATGCCAGGGTTGGATACAGACATTGTGGTTCACCGTTTGCCAGTGAAAGAAGATTGTCGTCCAAAGAAGCAGAAGGTTCGTCGTATGCGTCCTGAAATGTCAGAAAAGATCAAGGCAGAGGTAATGAAACAGTTCAATGCAGGGTTCTTAGCAGTGACTTCTTATCCTCAGTGGGTTGCAAATGTGGTACCAGTTCCTAAGAAAGATGGTAAGGTACGTATGTGTGTGGACTACAGAGATTTGAACAAGGCTAGCCCTAAAGATGACTTTCCACTTCCTCATATTGATATTCTGGTAGACAACACTGCTCAGCATAAGGTATTCTCTTTTATGGATGGTTTCTCTGGTTACAATCAAATCAAGATGGCACCTGAAGATATGGAGAAGACAACATTTGTGACACAGTGGGGCACCTTTTGCTATAAGGTAATGCCATTTGGTTTGAAGAATGCAGGGGCAACATATCAGCGTGCTATGGTGGCTTTGTTTCATGATATGATTCATCATGAGATAGAGGTATATGTAGATGATATGATAGCCAGGTCTCAAAATGAAGAACAACATCTTGATCATCTGCACAAGTTGTTTGAGAGGTTGAAGAAATACAAGTTGAGATTGAACCCAAACAAGTGTACTTTTGGGGTTAGATCTGGTAAACTCCTGGGTTTCATTGTCAGTGGAAAAGGTATTGAAGTGGATCCTGCAAAAGTGAAAGCTATACGAGAAATGCCAGCTCCTCGTACTGAGAAGGAGGTTAGAGGTTTCTTGGGACGATTGAACTACATTGCGAGATTTATTTCCCAATTAACTGCCATCTGTGAGCCAATCTTCAGATTGTTGAAGAAAGATCAGGTGATGGAATGGAATGATGAGTGCCAGGCTGCCTTTGATGAAATCAAGAGATATCTGCTGGAACCACCAATTTTGATGCCACCAGTTGATGGAAGACCCTTGATTATGTACTTAACAGTGTTAGACAACTCAATGGGGTGTGTGCTGGGGCAACATGACGAGTCTGGTCGAAAAGAGCAGGCAATATACTACCTTAGCAAAAAGTTTACCGACTGTGAAACAAGATACTCACTGCTCGAGAAAACTTGCTGCGCTTTGGCATGGGCTGCTCGCCGACTAAGACAGTATATGTTGACCCATACTACCTTATTGATTTCTAAGATGGATCCAATCAAGTACATATTTGAGAAACCTGCTCTCTCCGGAAGAATTGCGAGATGGCAAATGATCTTGACAGAATATGACATACAGTATACTACTCAGAAAGCCATTAAGGGAAGTGTTGTGGCAGATCATTTGGCTCATCAAGCAGTGGATGATTACCAGTCAATGAATTTTGAGTTCCCTGATGAAGACATCATGATTATTACCAAAGAACCTGGACAATATGACGGACCTGAACAAGGATCCCGATGGACTATGGTTTTTGATGGTGCCTCTAATGCACTTGGTAATGGTGTTGGTGTTGTGATTAGCTCCCCTGAAGGTTGTCATACCCCGATTACTGCCAGACTTTGTTTCCATTGTACCAATAACATGGCTGAGTATGAGGCATGTATCCTGGGTATTAAAGCTGCTATTGATATGAAGATTCAGTTCCTTGATGTATATGGAGATTCAGCCCTGGTAGTGAGTCAGATTAAAGGAGATTGGGATACCAAACATGATAATCTCATTCCTTACAGAGAGCATGTTTTGTCTTTGATCCCACATTTCAAAGAAATTACCTTTGGATACATTCCACGAAGAGAGAACCAGTTGGCAGATGCATTAGCTACTATGGCATCGATGTTTGAGATCAGTTGGGATGATGAAGCTCCCAAGATTACTATTGATAGATTTGAGAAGCCTGCATACTGCAATGAGATTGACACAGAAGGGGCAGAGGAGAAGCCTTGGTTCTATGAAGTAAAAAGATATCTTGAAGCTCAGGAGTTCCCTGAAGGGGCATCTGTCAAAGATAAGAAGTTTCTGAGAAGGTTCTCTGCTAAGTTCTTTTTGAGTAATGGCATTTTGTACAAGCGCAATCATGATTCAACTTTTCTTCGTTGTGTGGATAAGAAGGAAGCAACAGAGATTATGGAAGATATGCATGATGGGATCTTTGGCACTCATTCTAGTGGACATACTAAGGCAAAGAAGATTTTGAGAGCAGGTTACTATTGGTCTACCATGGAAGCTGATTGCTATCAACACTCCAGAATGTGTCACAAGTGTCAAATTTATGCTGATAAAATCCATGTACATCCATCACCATTGAATGTGTTGACTGCTCCTTGGCCCTTTGCCATGTGGGGCATTGATATGATTGGTGAGATCAAGCCTACTGCTTCTAATGGACATCGTTTCATCCTGGTTGCTATTGATTATTTCACGAAATGGGTAGAGGCAGCTTCATTTGCATCTGTTACTAAGAATGTTGTGGCTCGATTCATTAAGAATAATCTCATATGTAGGTATGGCATCCCTGAGAGGATTATCACTGACAATGGCTCTAATCTGAATAACACTATGATTACTGATCTCTGCACGCGGTTCAAGATTAAGCATCATAACTCTTCTCCGTATCGTCCAAAGATGAATGGGGCAGTTGAGGCTGCTAATAAGAACATCAAGAAGATAGTACAGAAGATGACTGTTACTTACAAGGATTGGCATGAGATGTTACCATTTGCTCTTCATGGTTATCGTACTACAATGCGTACTTCAACAGGGGCAACCCCATTCTCTTTGGTCTATGGTATGGAAGCAGTTATGCCCATTGAAGTTCAGATTCCCTCCTTGAGAATTATGAAGGATACAGGCTTGGATGAAGATGAGTGGATTCAGACTCGACTGGACCAGTTAAATTTGATTGATGAGAAGAGGTTAGCATCAGTTTGTCATGGCCAGATGTATCAAAAACGAATGATCAAAGCTTTTAACAAGAAGGTTAAGCCAAAGGTATATCAGGCCGGTGACTTGGTAATCAAGCGTATCATATTACCACAGGGTGATCCTAGGGGCAAGTGGACTCCAACATATGAAGGACCATTTGTAGTCAAAACAGTGTTCTCAGGAGGTGCCATGATACTGACTACAATGGATGGTGAAGACTTCCCGCAGCCTGTAAACGCAGACATAGTTAAAAAATACTACGCATAAAAAGAGACCCGCTAGGTTGACAGGCCTAGGCAAAAATAAGGGCATCCCGGCAAACCAAAAGGGTTTGGGCAAAAATTAGGGATATATATAAAAAGATGTACACCCGGCAAGTCGAAAACCTGAAAAGGCGGCTTGGGCAAAAAAGGGTATCCCGGTGGATTGAAAACCTGAAATGGCAATCCAGGCAAAAGTTAGGGATTAAAGCGTATGACTATGTCTCGTTTGGATCACCCATGAAACTGCAACCAGTTGTACTATTTACTCAAACTCGAACAGATAAAGCTCAATCCAATCATTTTCGTCCCAACAGCAGAAGATGAGATACTTGAAGATAATGGCAATAGTAGAATTGAAACTCAATAGGATTATTTTCCACATAGCTGATTTTCCTTGTATTGTAAAATTTTATGACAAAATCCTCTTACTAGGGTTTATGTCTCCTTGTACAAACTTACCCGTGTATGGGTCACTTGTTGATATAAATAAATTCCATCTTTTGAATCCAGATTTACTTTTACCCTATTTACATAAGCGAAACGTCCATTGGTTGTGTTTGAATGTATGTATGCTTTTGAATATGATTGATGTTTACCAAAAATGCATGTATGCTTAATATGATTGATGTTTACCAGAAATGCATGAAAATGCAGTAATAGTATTTACTAAAGACGAACGAGGGAAGGATTTCAACGAAGCTTCGCCGGTTCTTCTTTACAAGAAAACTACAAAACCCTCAGTAGGACGAATCCATAAAGTCTTATCTCCCCTGGAATTTATATCCATCTTTTTTATCCTCATACGGATATTCGGGAATTTACTTTCCAATAAGAGTACGACGAACGAAGACGGGATGTTATATCTACCCTACCATCGAACGAAGACAAAGGTTATATATACCTTATTATCCCCAGCATCTGGGAGGTTGTATATACCTTGCTATCCCCAGCAGACGGGAGGTTATGTATAACATATTCTTCAACAATGAATCGGGATTTATTTTCCCTGGCCAGCAGTTGTTATACAAAGACATCCAGACACTTCCGGCAGTATCATACCATCCATACATCATTTACATCATATCATAACATACATATCCATAAATACATAATACATTTACTTAGGTGCATCATACTATGCACACATACATAAAGCATAAACTAATATTATTATACGGAATGTCACCTTGTTTTCAGGTTAATTATCCAACAAAGAAACTTATGATCCTCAGGACTGCTTTATCCTCCTGAAGACATGCTATTACATCAGGATTACTCCAGTCTCCTGAAAGCATATCATCAATCTCTCAGGACTGCTTCATCCTCCTGAAAGCTTATAATCTCATCAGGACTGCTCTATCCTCCTGAAGACATGCTGTTACATCAGGATTACTCCAGTCTCCTGAAAGCATATCATATTATTACCTCAGGATTGCTCCATCCTCCTGACAGCTTTTTATTACATCAGGATTGCTTCATCCTCCTGAAATCATATCATTACCTCAGGATTGCTCCATCCTCCTGACAGCTATCATCATTACTTCTGGACTGCTTCATCTTCCAAGACATTTTTCAGAAGAACAAATCCTGACGTTCTTTTGATCCTTAAGAGCAAATCCTGACGCTCTTTTGACCTCTTGTTCCAGATACTCTTTCAGAAGAACAAATCATGACGTTCTTTTGATCCTTAAGGGCAAATCCTGACGCTCTTTTGGTCCCTTGTTCAAGATACTTTTCAGAAGAACAAATCCTGACGTTCTTTTGACCCTTAAGAATAAATCCTGACGTTCTTTTGGCCCCTTGAATAACAGACAAATGATCTGTACAAAGATCCATTCCCTAATCCAAAATAGTTCCAGAAGAGATAATCATCACAAGATTTATTTCTACTGGTCCATCCAACAACTCAAATCAGGTTGCATAAATGATTCAGAGATGGCCTATACAAAGACCTAGTACTGATATCCAGTATCAACATAAAGACATCATCATATTCTGATACTTTAGATGGCATCTTTAAGCCCATCCCCAGTTCTTCCAAGTGGCATCTTTAAGCCCACTCAAGCATATACAACCAAAAAAATCAATATCATGCTATGCACTGATGAGTGCAAATTTTTGGGCTTTTGTGTTCAATCCCCTTCAACCTTCCAGGTCATGACTGGCAAATATACCAATCTAACCCCTCAGGTTTCAGAAAATTGAACAGGGGCAGCTGTTGCACCCCAAAATTTGCCCTCACAATACAAAACTTTGTGTTCTAAGAAGGTTCACAAGGTTCACAAGTTTCTCAATGCTTATATAACCTTTCATGAGGTTCATGAGGTCTACAAGTTACTTCTTGAAGGTTCACAAGGTTCACAAGATTCACAATGTTTACATAACCTTTCATGAGGGTCATGAGGTCTACAAAGTCACTTCATGAGGTTCACAAGCTTCACAATACTTCCCATGAGGTTCACAAGACATTTTATGATGGTTCACAAGGTTCACAAAGTTCACAATTGGTCAAAAGAGTTGACAATTCCCTCAGACAATGCACCTCCTAAGCAGTGCATCCAAAACTAGGGTTTTGACTTTAATCAGGCTAAATGGACTTACAATACCTCAAGTGAGCTTCATAACATCTTATATGTATATAAGAACCCCCATGACAAGTTTCAAGACTTTTCTCAAAAGTTTGCTCAGTCAGATGATCAGATAAGTCAAAATCAGTCAATGCAATTAAAAAGTCAAACTGAGGTCAACTGTGGTCAAACCAAAGTCAAACTTCATGATTTTTTGCCAACATCAAGTATATGAAGTAAAATTCATCATTTGATCAAGGGTTGATCATGATTCATCAAGGAGATTCCAGATCATCAAGAATCAGGAGTTTCTAAATTAGGGTTTCCTTAGTAAAAGTCAACTGAACTTTGACCAGCCATAACTTTCACATGCTTCTTCACCAAGTCTCCACTCAAAGCTCATTTTGAAGGAAATTGAATTCTCTACAACTTTGATCTTGCAAGTTAAGCCCAAAAATGCTTCATTTGGAAGATATGAGCTAAGATATTATAGGTCATTTCAAAAGTCAACAAAAAGTCAACAACTTCAAAAGGGCATAACTTGAGATTGGTAAATGATATGGACATGAAACCAATGGGGTTGTTTAGAGGACTCTTCAAGCTTTCCAAAATGTCCAAGAACACCCTCATACCTTTAAAATTGAGGGAGATATGCCTTTGCAAAGTTGGGAAATTTTGTGATGGTTTATGATGAAAATGGAGGTTTAAAACCAATTCTTTTCAAATGGGCTTGTCAAATTGTGATCCAATCCATACCATATCATCATGCACGACCCAAATGATTAAAAATCAGAATTTTTATTATTTTATTTTTATTTATTTTGATTTAATTCATAAAAAATCATTTTAAATAAATATGAAAATACAATATTTGATGAAGATTGAGCTTCTAGAATCTCATCAATACTGATTTGAATTGAAAGGGAGGGAAATCATGAGATTGGTACAAAAATAGCAAGCCTTCATGAGCAAATATTTGAATTTCAAAGCATAATCTTTTTCAATCTTCAAATATCAAAACTTCCATACAACCATTCAATTTTTCTGACCTAAATGATCCTCATATAAGTACTGATCATAACCCTAGCACTCATGGACGAATTTGCTGCCTCTAAGTGTAAGTTCAAAATTTCAAAAACCATACCAAACTTCAAATTCGGATTTTGAGATTAAGACAATTTCAGAGCTTCACAAAGGTTGCATTAGCTTCCTTGACCTTCATTTATCATGATTCAATACTCATAAGCATCAAAACCATGTTGTAATGGCCAAACCGAATCCATGTTCATGGCGTTTTCTTGATTTTTCGATTATGATTGTTCATGATGTTTCATCTGTTTTTGTTTAATTAATCTTGTTTGTATGATGACCTAGATGCTTTCTGGACAATTCTTTTTGAGTTTAATCGCAGGAATCATAGGAAGCCATAGCTAGGGTTTATGTGCTTCGTTTGGGGTTTTATAATTTACCACATATAAATGAATTTCAGGAACGTGGTGATGTTGTATGGACCTCCAGGAATTCATTGTTCTCCTTAATTTTAAGAAATTTTGCTGTTTGCTTGGTGTTTGTGAATACACAGGTCTATGCACGCAGGAAAAATGGCAGGAAATTCCTCAAGAAATTTCGCAGGAAAATCCTACGAATTTGAGGAAGAAGATGACTGGCTTGGCGCGAAATTCATGTTTAAAAATTTGATTTAAAATATTATTTTAGTATCCTGTTTATTTGTCACACAGAAGCCTGTGTCCCAGTGGAAGGAGACGCTTGTGTTTGGTGAAAAGGCCAGGGTTCGAATCCTGCCTTGCACCATTGTTTTTCTATTTTTTTCAGGATAACCAGAAGACTCAATATATTATATTATGCTACCATTATATTACCAGAAGGGCTCTCCCAGCCAGGCGGTTAAGCGTGCGTGTGAATGATCAAAGGCCCTGGGTTCAACACCACCCCAGGCCTTTTTTTTTGCTTATATTATTTTTCTGATTTTTCTAGACAAAGCACAAAAGCAACTATTCTCTTCTCCCTTTCACCTGCGTGCATAGTGGCTTGATGGTGGTTCTTCTTGCTGGCAAACAAGCTGACCTGGGTTCAAACCCCAGTCAGGTAAGTTTTCACATTCTTTTTTTTTTCTTGTATTTGTTTTAAGTATTTTATTATTAAATTAAATATAATCTTATGTATATAAGTTTTTTAAATAATTAAGAAATAATGATGCATGCTTAATATTTTCTAAAATTTTAAAATATATAAATTTTCTGAAATTATTTTCTTTATCATATGTAAATATAATATATGTATATTATTAAATAATTTTGTATAGTTAAATTAGAAAACCCTAAAAAAATATTTTTCTAAACAAAACCCTAATTTTTGTGAAAACCTAATTTTATTTCCTAAATAATTTTTACTTTCTAATTCTTTATATAATTATAATGTATATATTTATTTAATATAATTTTGTAAATGTAATAATTAATAAAATTAAATTTTATAAATATGATTAATTTTGTGAATATGATATTTAAAACTTATTTTCTTCATATAATGTGTAAATATATTTTTTTTTTAATAAATAAATGTTAATATATGTTTAGAAATGATTAAATTTGTAATAATTAAAATTTATAATTATATTATGTTTAAAAAAATTTTATTTAATTATTCTTATTTCTAAATAAATGTTATATATTAAAATTAAACTTTGTGTTTATTATTCTAATCATGTCATTATAATATTTTTTTATTTAATTCTATTTATTTTAATTATTGTTACTAACCATGTTATTATTTATTATTTTTGCTTCATTAATCTTATATATTTTATTATTATTTCACTAATGTTATTTAATTTTTCATTATTATTTTAACTAACCCTATTTTTTAATTATTATTATTACTAACCTTTATTTATTTATTTATTGCTTATTTATTATATTGTTGCTTATTATTTATATTTTGCTTTTTTATATTTTGCTATTTATTTTTAATTTGCTTATTATTATAATTATGTAATTGCTCCTTGGTGTAAATTTTGTAATATTTAATTTTATTTAATTTTTGCCATGGTTAGTAATTTAGGGAGTGCAAATGTGTATTCTATTTAAAAATTAACTTAGATCATTTTAATTAAAGGTAAATAATATTGAACACTCACACACGTAAGTCGATTTTTAATCGCCATCTCACATTTCTAAGGTTATCCCTCATTGTTGCCTAATCATAAGGTCAAGTGGGGTGTATAAAGCAAGTCCCTTAAAAGAAAAATCATCAAGTCCCTACTGGTTGCCTTTAAAGATCGAGTCCCTTTTCGAATAAATGATGATAGTCCCTCCTAAATGCTTAATACACCCCACAGTTGCCTTCACTTCACAGATGTCCCTCACATGTCCCTTACATCCAAGGTAATGACTACCTATTCCTTAATAATAGGGATAGTCTTACCACTTAAAGGATAAAGAACAGAAAAGACTTAAACTTTAGGGTAGGTTCCTCTTATGTACTTGCTCACTTCATTCAAAACTTTTCAAACTTTCCACAATTTCAAACAAATTTTCAAAAAAACAAGTTTTTACGCATCCGTACATGGATCATTATTAACTATTATGAAAATTTTTCTATTCACACACTACACTTTCAAAAACAATTCAAAAGTGAGCTAAGTAACTAAGAGCCCATGGATAACCATGGATGTAAAGGGTGCTAACACCTTTCCTTTACATAACCTACCCCCCGGACCCAAAAATATCTCTTAAGGTCTTTCCTGTTCTTTTATACCCTTTCCTTTTGGATAAAATAAAAGTCGGTGGCGACTCTTGCTATCCGCAACATAACTAAAGTCAGTTCTCCCACCGTGTTACAGAACTGGCGACTCTGCTGGGGAATTTTATTTAAGAGGGGTACCCTTAGGAATTAGATCACTTAAATTGTTTGCCTTGTTTGCTTTATATTACTTGTTGGGCTCTTATGTGTGAAAGGTCCTAACCCGGATCTAGTGTACCTTAGGTAAATGGTAATAGACCAAGGAAACTGTACGACGTATATCGATACGGTTGATCTGGTGGCCATAGTTAGTGTGACTTCTTGGTTGGTGCTTATGTTCCTTAAGTCAAGTTGAGGATAATATGAGGCTGCCATATGTTGTCAATGCACTAACTAACTTTTAGAACCCTAGTTATCCCATCTTGGCCTTTAGAAAGTAGTGAGGTAGCCGGCTTTGGTGCAGACTGAAGTTGGTTGACACTCGATACTACGCTCATTGAGATCTTAAACTTGGAGGGTTTTGGTTGGCAAGTAAGTTGCCTTCTGATCAACCACCCTTGTGAAGGATCAATGATATTGAGATCCCTTAAAACCCGGTTACTTTTGTAGGACAGGATGAACCATCTAACTTCAGGGGAGGGTATTTACCTTTGAACCTCATGCAAGCCTTTAAACCTATGGCTATGGTGTGACTTGTTTATGTGTGCCACATGTCTTTGATTGAGCATAACATCATGACATCATCATGCATCATAAGCATAGCATTTTCACTAACCATTTCAAGGACCAAGGGATTTATCTTTGTTCTTTGTTGTAGGTCATGGCTTCTGCTCGTAGAAACACTATCAGGATCAACTTTGTAGGGATACCTCCTAAGCTTAAAGAGTTGGTTTCTCAAGTGTCTGATCATTCCCGGTTCATCAAGAGACATGGTCACCTATTGGATCTAGTCACTTCAGGATTCAATGAAGACATGATGAGTGTCCTGTTTCAGTTCTTTGATCCTAAGCACCATTGCTTTACATTCCCTGATTATCAGCTGGTTCCAACCATGGAGGAGTTCTCTAAACTTCTGGGTATACCTGTTCTTGATCAAAGACCCTTCACAGGCTTGGAGAAGGAGCTTAAACCAGAGATTATTGCTGCAGCCCTACATCTGAAGAAGTCTGACATTGTTCTAGAAACGAGAAGTGGAGTCAAGGGTATTCTTGCCAAGGTGTTGATAGAGAAAGCTCAGTTGTTCTTGAAGGCCATGAGCTATGATGCTTTTGAGGAGATCTTAGCCTTGCTGATATATGGCTTAGTATTGTTCCCCAATCCTGATCAGTTCATAGACGTTCATGCCATCAACATATTCCTGAGTCACAATCCAGTGCCTACATTGCTTGGAGACATCCTGCATTCTCTTCACACCCGTACTACAAGGGCAAGAGGAACTTTGATGTGCTGCATACCTTTACTTTCTAAGTGGTTTATTTCTCACCTTCCTCGCTCAGTAATGAAGAATGAGCAAGGGTTCAGATGGTCCAAAAGGATCATGTCACTTTCTCACTCAGATATCCATTGGTGCTCCAGATCTATGGAGAATGTCACCATCATTGACCGTTGTGGGGAGTTTCCTAATGTGCCACTTCTAGGCATAAGAGGAGGCATCACCTACAACCCTTCTCTAGCTTTACGACAGTTTGGTTACGCTCGGAGCGATGGCCCAAATGACATGTTGATTCAGGGCATTGTGTTTGACTACGACAACGATCTTCAGGGTTACCGTCAGAGATTCATACGAGCATGGGGAAAAGTAAACAGGATTGACAGCAAGACACTGGAGCCTAAGTACACTATTCCTATGGAGGCTTATCTCAGATGGGTACGATCTCGTGCTCAGACACTCATGATGCCATATCCTGCCGTCCTACCAGTTACCATGGAACCTGTTGCTGAAGGAGACACAGCTTATACCATCCTTCACCCAGACATGCCTACTGATATGGAAGACTTGCAGAGATCATGGATCCAACTGAAGGAGCAAAGGGATACTTTCGAGGCTCATTACAAAGCAAGCCAAGCAAGAATCCTAGAGCTAACAAAGCAACTTCACGAGGAACGAAACCTCAACTCATACCTCAACACAAAGAGGAAGCGTCCATGGGAGACTTAAAACCCCATCTTATGTACTTATTTCATTTCATTTTTTGTAAGCCTAAAAGGCAAAACAAAGTTATTACTAATAAAAGTTTACTTTCGTGTTTGTCTAAACAAATTTAAATCCTGCGGTCCTTGAAAACATTGCATATGCATTCCCATATCATTTCATTGCATCACAGGTTTATAATTGTGCACAGGTTTCTCATCTTCTCGCTGTTTATTTCAGCAATGGCTCTTGAACAATCAGTTAAGGATCTCCAGGCACAAAATGCACAGTTCCAAGAGCTGATCTTGAACCTGTCCAAGGGGCAGGATGAATTGAAGACACTGCTGGCCAAGAAGACTAAGAAGACTAGAAGGTCTGCTGGTTTGATCAACATGGGAAGAAGGTTCAAAGGACTTGCCAAGACCAAAGAACCAGCTGAAGACTATGAATCTGAGGAATCTGAAAAAGAGGGAGGCAGTCTCCACCATACAATGGGGGACTCTGATTCTGAGGCTAATTACTACCATGAGCCTAATGAAGACAAATTCAAGATGCTGGTGGATAGGATGGATGCCATGGAGTTACAGAAGTCATCTGGGCTGGATTTTGAAGACTTGAGTCTGATATCTGGGGTAGTCATACCCATTGGTTTCAAGGTTCCTACATTTGTTGTCTATGATGGGGTCTCTTGTCCCAAACTGCATCTGAGGTCTTATGTTAGAAGGATTCAACCCCACACTACTGATAAGAAGTTGTGGATCCATTTCTTTCAAGAAAGTTTATCTGGAGCTCAGTTGGAGTGGTATTATCAGTTGGAGAGTGTCAACATCAGAGACTGGAATGATCTTGCTGAAGCTTTCTATAAGCAGTATCAATACAATGCTGACTTAGCCCCCACTCGCATGCAGCTTCAGAGCATGTCTATGGGTGCCAAAGAAAGTTTTAAAGAGTATGCTCAGAAGTGGAGAGATTTAGCTGGAAGAGTTCAACCCCCTTTGACTGACAGGGAATTGGTTGATATGTTCATGTGCACGCTGAATGGTCCGTTTTACAGTCATCTCATTGGAAGCTCATCATCTGGCTTCACTGAGTTGATAATGACAGGAGAGCGAGTAGAAAATGGTATAAAGAATGGTAAGATCCAAGTGGGTGCTTCCTCATCAGGTACTGCAAAGAAGCCTCCCACTGGGAAGAAAGAATCCAATGCTGTTTATGGTCAACCTGATCGTAACAGAAGGCATCAGTCTGTTAGTGCAGTTCATATTTCAAATCCAACTCCTGCAACAACAGAGCAGCCACAGGGCAACCAACAGAGGGCTAGAAGGCAGTTCACGAAGATCAACATGTCAATGGCGCAGGAATTGCAACACTTGTTGAAGGCTGAACTCATTACTTTGAAAGAGGCTCCTCAGAATCCCAATGTTACCTCTCCCAGGTACAATCCCAATGCACGATGTGCATATCATTCAAACTGTCAGGGACATGATACTAATAACTGCTGGATCTTGAAGAATAAAATTCAAGATATGATTGATGCTAGAGAAATTGAGTTTGATCCTCCAGGTACTCCAAATGTGATTACTGCTCCAATGCCAAATCACGAGAAGACTGTCAATGCCATTGAGGAAGATCTACATGTCTATTCAGTTATGGAGTTGACCACACCATTGTCTGTTATTAAAAAGAGGTTAGTACAAGCTGGGATCTTTCCAGGTTGTCGTGAAGATTGTTTGTATTGTACCTATAAGCCGGATAGTTGCTTTATATTGAGAGATGGAATTCAACGTCTCATGGATAAGTATACTATAGTGTTTGAGAGGACTCCGTCGTCTGTAGAAAGTATGGTGGATCATCTGACTCAAGGTAGGAAGACTGAAGAGGTTGACATGGTTGACAAAGTACCAATAAGAATCACTTCAAAGGGTCCTATTAAAATCACTCATCAGGGTCCAATCAAAATTACTGCTGAAGGTCCTGTGAAAGTTGTTGCTGAAGCCAGAGTAGCTCCTGTGGTCATTACTACTCCTGGTCCTATCCCATATACGTCTGACAAAGCTGTGCCTTGGCACTATGGGTCTGATGTTTACATCCATGGTGTTAAGCAAGAGCCTGTAGCTGATGTACCTGTTGACATTGATAATATTGCTGGATCTAGCAAGATCACTCGTAGTGGAAGAGTCTTCTCTCCTCCAATTGTTTCTAAGAATGCAGTTACTCCTGCTGCTACCTCCACCACTGATGCTCGGGGCAAGGGTCCTGTTATTGAGCCTGTATCTACTGATGTGCCAGCTGCTGATGATCTCTCTAAGCAGATGGAAGAAGTATTGAAAATCATTCGCAAGAGTGATTATGACATTGTTGATCAGCTGGGGCATACTCCCTCAAAGATTTCTATGCTGTCCTTGTTGTTATGTTCTGAGGCTCATGCCAAGTCCTTGATCAAGTTTTTGAAGACTGCTCATGTACCCAGTGCAATTTCTGTTGACCAATTTGAGAACTGTGTTGCCCACCTGACCTATGACAATGGGTTAGGGTTTTCTGATGCTGATTTGACCCCTGCCAAGAGGGATCATAACAGGGCCTTGCATATCTCAATTGAATGCAGGGGCACTACCCTGTCACATGTACTGATAGACAATGGTTCCTCTTTGAATGTGTTGCCTAAGGAAGTCCTGAACAAGCTGAGTCCTGAAGATGCTGTGTTGAAGCCCAGTAACATTGTGGTGAAGGCTTTTGATGGTTCTAGAAGAGTAGTACATGGAGAAATCGATCTTCCAATCAAAGTTGGCTCCCAGGTGTTTACTGCTACATTTTTTGTGATGGATATTCGTCCTTCGTACTCTTGTCTGCTTGGTCGTCCCTGGATCCATGGGGCAGGTGCTGTAACCTCTACATTGCACCAAAAGTTGAGATATCCGGTGGATGGAAAGGTTGTTACTGTCTATGGAGAAGAAGAATACTTTGTCAGCCATGTAAACACTTTCAAGTATCTGGAAATGGAAGGTGAATACATTGAGACTCCGTGTCAGACATTTGAAGTGGTCCCTTGGGTTGTTAATGATTATGTAGCTCCTCCTGTTGCAAAGAAAGTTCCTGTGGTCACCAGAAAGCCTCCAACAATGGCAATGGCCTCCCTCAATGATGCTAGAGCTGTGGTGGATGAAGGTGGTTGTACTATTTGGGGTCAGCTTCCTGATATTCCATACAAGTCTGACAAGTTTGGTTTGGGTTTCACTGCAGAGTCCCAGAAGGTTGTTCGTCGTACTCGTGCTGCTCGTATCACTAATCAAGGGGTTGTGACGGACCAGATTAATGCTGTGGAAGATCAAGATGAAGACTACAACTTGGATGCATGGATTTTTCCTACTGTGGGTGCTGGACTCAATAATTGGAAAGCTGAAGATGTTATCCCTATCTCCTTTAGTCAGGAGTAAATACTATTACTGTGTTGTTATATTTTAAATTTGTAATTTCTTGAACAATAAAACTTTCAAGCCATGTGCCTTACCCGGGGCACAATGGTGTGCTTGTTACAGGCTGTCATTTCATTTGCATACTTCATTCAATAAAATCAGTGGACGTTTCGTTTTCGTAAATATTGTGTTCCTTGTCTTTCTTCTCTTTTATTTTTGTTTTATCAGCTATGTGTTCTTACACACACCCACATCACTAAAATGCAGATCCTCATCCACTCTGGATCCTGTTGATAACAGTTCTACTATTGCCAATTATAATTTCGAGAATCCGATCTATCAAACTGAAGACGGAAATAAGGACGATTGTGAAATACCTGTAGAGCTTGCTAGGTTGTTACAACAAGAAGAGAAAGCTATACAGCCACATGAAGAGCCAGTCGAAGTTGTGAATTTGGGAACTGAAGAAAACAGAAAAGAGGTCAAGATAGGGGCTGATTTAGAGGACAGTGTCAAGAGCAGATTGATTCAGATGTTACATAACTATGTGGAGATCTTTGCTTGGTCTTATGAAGATATGCCAGGGTTGGATACAGACATTGTGGTTCACCGTTTGCCAGTGAAAGAAGATTGTCGTCCAAAGAAGCAGAAGGTTCGTCGTATGCGTCCTGAAATGTCAGAAAAGATCAAGGCAGAGGTAATGAAACAGTTCAATGCAGGGTTCTTAGCAGTGACTTCTTATCCTCAGTGGGTTGCAAATGTGGTACCAGTTCCTAAGAAAGATGGTAAGGTACGTATGTGTGTGGACTACAGAGATTTGAACAAGGCTAGCCCTAAAGATGACTTTCCACTTCCTCATATTGATATTCTGGTAGACAACACTGCTCAGCATAAGGTATTCTCTTTTATGGATGGTTTCTCTGGTTACAATCAAATCAAGATGGCACCTGAAGATATGGAGAAGACAACATTTGTGACACAGTGGGGCACCTTTTGCTATAAGGTAATGCCATTTGGTTTGAAGAATGCAGGGGCAACATATCAGCGTGCTATGGTGGCTTTGTTTCATGATATGATTCATCATGAGATAGAGGTATATGTAGATGATATGATAGCCAGGTCTCAAAATGAAGAACAACATCTTGATCATCTGCACAAGTTGTTTGAGAGGTTGAAGAAATACAAGTTGAGATTGAACCCAAACAAGTGTACTTTTGGGGTTAGATCTGGTAAACTCCTGGGTTTCATTGTCAGTGGAAAAGGTATTGAAGTGGATCCTGCAAAAGTGAAAGCTATACGAGAAATGCCAGCTCCTCGTACTGAGAAGGAGGTTAGAGGTTTCTTGGGACGATTGAACTACATTGCGAGATTTATTTCCCAATTAACTGCCATCTGTGAGCCAATCTTCAGATTGTTGAAGAAAGATCAGGTGATGGAATGGAATGATGAGTGCCAGGCTGCCTTTGATGAAATCAAGAGATATCTGCTGGAACCACCAATTTTGATGCCACCAGTTGATGGAAGACCCTTGATTATGTACTTAACAGTGTTAGACAACTCAATGGGGTGTGTGCTGGGGCAACATGACGAGTCTGGTCGAAAAGAGCAGGCAATATACTACCTTAGCAAAAAGTTTACCGACTGTGAAACAAGATACTCACTGCTCGAGAAAACTTGCTGCGCTTTGGCATGGGCTGCTCGCCGACTAAGACAGTATATGTTGACCCATACTACCTTATTGATTTCTAAGATGGATCCAATCAAGTACATATTTGAGAAACCTGCTCTCTCCGAAAGAATTGCGAGATGGCAAATGATCTTGACAGAATATGACATACAATATACTACTCAGAAAGCCATTAAGGGAAGTGTTGTGGCAGATCATTTGGCTCATCAAGCAGTGGATGATTACCAGTCAATGAATTTTGAGTTCCCTGATGAAGACATCATGATTATTACCAAAGAACCTGGACAATATGACGGACCTGAACAAGGATCCCGATGGACTATGGTTTTTGATGGTGCCTCTAATGCACTTGGTAATGGTGTTGGTGTTGTGATTAGCTCCCCTGAAGGTTGTCATACCCCGATTACTGCCAGACTTTGTTTCCATTGTACCAATAACATGGCTGAGTATGAGGCATGTATCCTGGGTATTAAAGCTGCTATTGATATGAAGATTCAGTTCCTTGATGTATATGGAGATTCAGCCCTGGTAGTGAGTCAGATTAAAGGAGATTGGGATACCAAACATGATAATCTCATTCCTTACAGAGAGCATGTTTTGTCTTTGATCCCACATTTCAAAGAAATTACCTTTGGATACATTCCACGAAGAGAGAACCAGTTGGCAGATGCATTAGCTACTATGGCATCGATGTTTGAGATCAGTTGGGATGATGAAGCTCCCAAGATTACTATTGATAGATTTGAGAAGCCTGCATACTGCAATGAGATTGACACAGAAGGGGCAGAGGAGAAGCCTTGGTTCTATGAAGTAAAAAGATATCTTGAAGCTCAGGAGTTCCCTGAAGGGGCATCTGTCAAAGATAAGAAGTTTCTGAGAAGGTTCTCTGCTAAGTTCTTTTTGAGTAATGGCATTTTGTACAAGCGCAATCATGATTCAACTTTTCTTCGTTGTGTGGATAAGAAGGAAGCAACAGAGATTATGGAAGATATGCATGATGGGATCTTTGGCACTCATTCTAGTGGACATACTATGGCAAAGAAGATTTTGAGAGCAGGTTACTATTGGTCTACCATGGAAGCTGATTGCTATCAACACTCCAGAACGTGTCACAAGTGTCAAATTTATGCTGATAAAATCCATGTACATCCATCACCATTGAATGTGTTGACTGCTCCTTGGCCCTTTGCCATGTGGGGCATTGATATGATTGGTGAGATCAAGCCTACTGCTTCTAATGGACATCGTTTCATCCTGGTTGCTATTGATTATTTCACGAAATGGGTAGAGGCAGCTTCATTTGCATCTGTTACTAAGAATGTTGTGGCTCGATTCATTAAGAATAATCTCATATGTAGGTATGGCATCCCTGAGAGGATTATCACTGACAATGCCTCTAATCTGAATAACACTATGATTACTGATCTCTGCACGCGGTTCAAGATTAAGCATCATAACTCTTCTCCGTATCGTCCAAAGATGAATGGGGCAGTTGAGGCTGCTAATAAGAACATCAAGAAGATAGTACAGAAGATGACTGTTACTTACAAGGATTGGCATGAGATGTTACCATTTGCTCTTCATGGTTATCGTACTACAATACGTACTTCAACAGGGGCAACCCCATTCTCTTTGGTCTATGGTATGGAAGCAGTTATGCCCATTGAAGTTCAGATTCCCTCCTTGAGAATTATGAAGGATACAGGCTTGGATGAAGATGAGTGGATTCAGACTCGACTGGACCAGTTAAATTTGATTGATGAGAAGAGGTTAGCATCAGTTTGTCATGGCCAGATGTATCAAAAACGAATGATCAAAGCTTTTAACAAGAAGGTTAAGCCAAAGGTATATCAGGCCGGTGACTTGGTAATCAAGCGTATCATATTACCACAGGGTGATCCTAGGGGCAAGTGGACTCCAACATATGAAGGACCATTTGTAGTCAAAACAGTGTTCTCAGGAGGTGCCATGATACTGACTACAATGGATGGTGAAGACTTCCCGCAGCCTGTAAACGCAGACATAGTTAAAAAATACTACGCATAAAAAGAGACCCGCTAGGTTGACAGGCCTAGGCAAAAATAAGGGCATCCCGGCAAACCAAAAGGGTTTGGGCAAAAATTAGGGATATATATAAAAAGATGTACACCCGGCAAGTCGAAAACCTGAAAAGGCGGCTTGGGCAAAAAAGGGTATCCCGGTGGATTGAAAACCTGAAATGGCAATCCAGGCAAAAGTTAGGGATTAAAGCGTATGACTATGTCTCGTTTGGATCACCCATGAAACTGCAACCAGTTGTACTATTTACTCAAACTCGAACAGATAAAGCTCAATCCAATCATTTTCGTCCCAACAGCAGAAGATGAGATACTTGAAGATAATGGCAATAGTAGAATTGAAACTCAATAGGATTATTTTCCACATAGCTGATTTTCCTTGTATTGTAAAATTTTATGACAAAATCCTCTTACTAGGGTTTATGTCTCCTTGTACAAACTTACCCGTGTATGGGTCACTTGTTGATATAAATAAATTCCATCTTTTGAATCCAGATTTACTTTTACCCTATTTACATAAGCGAAACGTCCATTGGTTGTGTTTGAATGTATGTATGCTTTTGAATATGATTGATGTTTACCAAAAATGCATGTATGCTTAATATGATTGATGTTTACCAGAAATGCATGAAAATGCAGTAATAGTATTTACTAAAGACGAACGAGGGAAGGATTTCAACGAAGCTTCGCCGGTTCTTCTTTACAAGAAAACTACAAAACCCTCAGTAGGACGAATCCATAAAGTCTTATCTCCCCTGGAATTTATATCCATCTCTTTTATCCTCATACGGATATTCGGGAATTTACTTTCCAATAAGAGTACGACGAACGAAGACGGGATGTTATATCTACCCTACCATCGAACGAAGACAAAGGTTATATATACCTTATTATCCCCAGCATCTGGGAGGTTGTATATACCTTGCTATCCCCAGCAGACGGGAGGTTATGTATAACATATTCTTCAACAATGAATCGGGATTTATTTTCCCTGGCCAGCAGTTGTTATACAAAGACATCCAGACACTTCCGGCAGTATCATACCATCCATACATCATTTACATCATATCATAACATACATATCCATAAATACATAATACATTTACTTAGGTGCATCATACTATGCACACATACATAAAGCATAAACTAATATTATTATACGGAATGTCACCTTGTTTTCAGGTTAATTATCCAACAAAGAAACTTATGATCCTCAGGACTGCTTTATCCTCCTGAAGACATGCTATTACATCAGGATTACTCCAGTCTCCTGAAAGCATATCATCAATCTCTCAGGACTGCTTCATCCTCCTGAAAGCTTATAATCTCATCAGGACTGCTCTATCCTCCTGAAGACATGCTGTTACATCAGGATTACTCCAGTCTCCTGAAAGCATATCATATTATTACCTCAGGATTGCTCCATCCTCCTGACAGCTTTTTATTACATCAGGATTGCTTCATCCTCCTGAAATCATATCATTACCTCAGGATTGCTCCATCCTCCCGACAGCTATCATCATTACTTCTGGACTGCTTCATCTTCCAAGACATTTTTCAGAAGAACAAATCCTGACGTTCTTTTGATCCTTAAGAGCAAATCCTGACGCTCTTTTGACCTCTTGTTCCAGATACTCTTTCAGAAGAACAAATCCTGACGTTCTTTTGATCCTTAAGGGCAAATCCTGACGCTCTTTTGGTCCCTTGTTCAAGATACTTTTCAGAAGAACAAATCCTGACGTTCTTTTGACCCTTAAGAATAAATCCTGACGTTCTTTTGGCCCCTTGAATAACAGACAAATGATCTGTACAAAGATCCATTCCCTAATCCAAAATAGTTCCAGAAGAGATAATCATCACAAGATTTATTTCTACTGGTCCATCCAACAACTCAAATCAGGTTGCATAAATGATTCAGAGATGGCCTATACAAAGACCTAGTACTGATATCCAGTATCAACATAAAGACATCATCATATTCTGATACTTTAGATGGCATCTTTAAGCCCATCCCCAGTTCTTCCAAGTGGCATCTTTAAGCCCACTCAAGCATATACAACCAAAAAAATCAATATCATGCTATGCACTGATGAGTGCAAATTTTTGGGCTTTTGTGTTCAATCCCCTTCAACCTTCCAGGTCATGACTGGCAAATATACCAATCTAACCCCTCAGGTTTCAGAAAATTGAACAGGGGCAGCTGTTGCACCCCAAAATTTGCCCTCACAATACAAAACTTTGTGTTCTAAGAAGGTTCACAAGGTTCACAAGTTTCTCAATGCTTATATAACCTTTCATGAGGTTCATGAGGTCTACAAGTTACTTCTTGAAGGTTCACAAGGTTCACAAGATTCACAATGTTTACATAACCTTTCATGAGGGTCATGAGGTCTACAAAGTCACTTCATGAGGTTCACAAGGTTCACAAGCTTCACAATACTTCCCATGAGGTTCACAAGACATTTTATGATGGTTCACAAGGTTCACAAAGTTCACAATTGGTCAAAAGAGTTGACAATTCCCTCAGACAATGCACCTCCTAAGCAGTGCATCCAAAACTAGGGTTTTGACTTTAATCAGGCTAAATGGACTTTCAATACCTCAAGTGAGCTTCATAACATCTTATATGTATATAAGAACCCCCATGACAAGTTTCAAGACTTTTCTCAAAAGTTTGCTCAGTCAGATGATCAGATAAGTCAAAATCAGTCAATGCAATTAAAAAGTCAAACTGAGGTCAACTGTGGTCAAACCAAAGTCAAACTTCATGATTTTTTTCCAACATCAAGTATATGAAGTAAAATTCATCATTTGATCAAGGGTTGATCATGATTCATCAAGGAGATTCCAGATCATCAAGAATCAGGAGTTTCTAAATTAGGGTTTCCTTAGTAAAAGTCAACTGAACTTTGACCAGCCATAACTTTCACATGCTTCATCACCAAGTCTCCACTCAAAGCTCATTTTGAAGGAAATTGAATTCTCTACAACTTTGATCTTGCAAGTTAAGCCCAAAAATGCTTCATTTGGAAGATATGAGCTAAGATATTATAGGTCATTTCAAAAGTCAACAAAAAGTCAACAACTTCAAAAGGGCATAACTTGAGATTGGTAAATGATATGGACATGAAACCAATGGGGTTGTTTAGAGGACTCTTCAAGCTTTCCAAAATGTCCAAGAACACCCTCATACCTTTAAAATTGAGGGAGATATGCCTTTGCAAAGTTGGGAAATTTTGTGATGGTTTATGATGAAAATGGAGGTTTAAAACCAATTCTTTTCAAATGGGCTTGTCAAATTGTGATCCAATCCATACCATATCATCATGCACGACCCAAATGATTAAAAATCAGAATTTTTATTATTTTATTTTTATTTATTTTGATTTAATTCATAAAAAATCATTTTAAATAAATATGAAAATACAATATTTGATGAAGATTGAGCTTCTAGAATCTCATCAATACTGATTTGAATTGAAAGGGAAGGAAATCATGAGATTGGTACAAAAATAGCAAGCCTTCATGAGCAAATATTTGAATTTCAAAGCATAATCTTTTTCAATCTTCAAATATCAAAACTTCCATACAACCATTCAATTTTTCTGACCTAAATGATCCTCATATAAGTACTGATCATAACCCTAGCACTCATGGACGAATTTGCTGCCTCTAAGTGTAAGTTCAAAATTTCAAAAACCATACCAAACTTCAAATTCGGATTTTGAGATTAAGACAATTTCAGAGCTTCACAAAGGTTGCATTAGCTTCCTTGACCTTCATTTATCATGATTCAATACTCATAAGCATCAAAACCATGTTGTAATGGCCAAACCGAATCCATGTTCATGGCGTTTTCTTGATTTTTCGATTATGATTGTTCATGATGTTTCATCTGTTTTTGTTTAATTAATCTTGTTTGTATGATGACCTAGATGCTTTCTGGACAATTCTTTTTGAGTTTAATCGCAGGAATCATAGGAAGCCATAGCTAGGGTTTATGTGCTTCGTTTGGGGTTTTATAATTTACCACATATAAATGAATTTCAGGAACGTGGTGATGTTGTATGGACCTCCAGGAATTCATTGTTCTCCTTAATTTTAAGAAATTTTGCTGTTTGCTTGGTGTTTGTGAATACACAGGTCTATGCACGCAGGAAAAATGGCAGGAAATTCCTCAAGAAATTTCGCAGGAAAATCCTACGAATTTGAGGAAGAAGATGACTGGCTTGGCGCGAAATTCATGTTTAAAAATTTGATTTAAAATATTATTTTAGTATCCTGTTTATTTGTCACACAGAAGCCTGTGTCCCAGTGGAAGGAGACGCTTGTGTTTGGTGAAAAGGCCAGGGTTCGAATCCTGCCTTGCACCATTGTTTTTCTATTTTTTTCAGGATAACCAGAAGACTCAATATATTATATTATGCTACCATTATATTACCAGAAGGGCTCTCCCAGCCAGGCGGTTAAGCGTGCGTGTGAATGATCAAAGGCCCTGGGTTCAACACCACCCCAGGCCTTTTTTTTTGCTTCTATTATTTTTCTGATTTTTCTAGACAAAGCACAAAAGCAACTATTCTCTTCTCCCTTTCACCTGCGTGCATAGTGGCTTGATGGTGGTTCTTCTTGCTGGCAAACAAGCTGACCTGGGTTCAAACCCCAGTCAGGTAAGTTTTCACATTCTTTTTTTTTTCTTGTATTTGTTTTAAGTATTTTATTATTAAATTAAATATAATCTTATGTATATAAGTTTTTTTAAATAATTAAGAAATAATGATGCATGCTTAATATTTTCTAAAATTTTAAAATATATAAATTTTCTGAAATTATTTTCTTTATCATATGTAAATATAATATATGTATATTATTAAATAATTTTGTATAGTTAAATTAGAAAACCCTAAAAAAATATTTTTCTAAACAAAACCCTAATTTTTGTGAAAACCTAATTTTATTTCCTAAATAATTTTTACTTTCTAATTCTTTATATAATTATAATGTATATATTTATTTAATATAATTTTGTAAATGTAATAATTAATAAAATTAAATTTTATAAATATGATTAATTTTGTGAATATGATATTTAAAACTTATTTTCTTCATATAATGTGTAAATATATTTTTTTTTTAATAAATAAATGTTAATATATGTTTAGAAATGATTAAATTTGTAATAATTAAAATTTATAATTATATTATGTTTAAAAAAATTTTATTTAATTATTCTTATTTCTAAATAAATGTTATATATTAAAATTAAACTTTGTGTTTATTATTCTAATCATGTCATTATAATATTTTTTTATTTAATTCTATTTATTTTAATTATTGTTACTAACCATGTTATTATTTATTATTTTTGCTTCATTAATCTTATATATTTTATTATTATTTCACTAATGTTATTTAATTTTTCATTATTATTTTAACTAACCCTATTTTTTAATTATTATTATTACTAACCTTTATTTATTTATTTATTGCTTATTTATTATATTGTTGCTTATTATTTATATTTTGCTTTTTTATATTTTGCTATTTATTTTTAATTTGCTTATTATTATAATTATGTAATTGCTCCTTGGTGTAAATTTTGTAATATTTAATTTTATTTAATTTTTGCCATGGTTAGTAATTTAGGGAGTGCAAATGTGTATTCTATTTAAAAATTAACTTAGATCATTTTAATTAAAGGTAAATAATATTGAACACTCACACACGTAAGTCGATTTTTAATCGCCATCTCACATTTCTAAGGTTATCCCTCATTGTTGCCTAATCATAAGGTCAAGTGGGGTGTATAAAGCAAGTCCCTTAAAAGAAAAATCATCAAGTCCCTACTGGTTGCCTTTAAAGATCGAGTCCCTTTTCGAATAAATGATGATAGTCCCTCCTAAATGCTTAATACACCCCACAGTTGCCTTCACTTCACAGATGTCCCTCACATGTCCCTTACATCCAAGGTAATGACTACCTATTCCTTAATAATAGGGATAGTCTTACCACTTAAAGGATAAAGAACAGAAAAGACTTAAACTTTAGGGTAGGTTCCTCTTATGTACTTGCTCACTTCATTCAAAACTTTTCAAACTTTCCACAATTTCAAACAAATTTTCAAAAAAACAAGTTTTTACGCATCCGTACATGGATCATTATTAACTATTATGAAAATTTTTCTATTCACACACTACACTTTCAAAAACAATTCAAAAGTGAGCTAAGTAACTAAGAGCCCATGGATAACCATGGATGTAAAGGGTGCTAACACCTTTCCTTTACATAACCTACCCCCCGGACCCAAAAATATCTCTTAAGGTCTTTCCTGTTCTTTTATACCCTTTCCTTTTGGATAAAATAAAAGTCGGTGGCGACTCTTGCTATCCGCAACATAACTAAAGTCAGTTCTCCCACCGTGTTACAACTTCCAACGAAATCAAATTTGCTTGCGAGAAAAATCATTCAAAATGATAATGATAAAGTTTGTTTATTTTGTTGCGATCTTATAGAGGACGCCAAATATTTCTTTTTTGTTTGCCGTATTTCATTACTGGTTTGGAACAAGGTGAGTGAGTGGGTTGACATAGATTGGATAGTGGAAAACGATTGTTGCCTTCACTTAAAGGCTTGAAACTCGCGGGTTGTTGGGCGATGCAAGCCGGAAGCGATTAATTCTATTTGGTTCTTTGCTTGTTGGGTTTTGTGGAAGACTAGGAACGATATCCTTTTCAACAACGGTTCGTGTTGTCATAATGATATTGTTAATAATATCAAAAAAAATTCTTGGAATTGGTTAATTTTAAGACTATCGAATAGTATGAAATGTAGCACGAATGGTTTAAATTTCCATTCGATTTCTTGTAATTTTGGTAGCAGTAGTTGTTGGTTTGTTTGGGAGGATTTTGTTTTTCCTTATTTTTGGTTTGTAAGTTGTTTTTGTTTGGAGACGATCTTTTTCTCCTCTAAATAAAATTGATTATAAAAATAAATAAAAAAACTAAATGTCATATCATGGATAGTCCCGAACACCTAGACCACCTCTACGTTAAGGTTTTCAAAAAATCACACCACTTAAATTAAAGATCTTAGGTTAACCTTTCACCCCACCTAAAAGACCTTCTTTAATTCCTAAAAATCATCTTCCTAATGTTAATTTGTATTTTCAAGACAGACAAGAAGAATATAAGGATATCAATAAGGACCAAGAAGACTAACATACTCATTTCTCCACGAAACAAACTATCTAGAAATGAGGTTAACTTGTGGTTTCCATGTAGTTTCTAGGTAATGGGATAGCCCTCTTTAGGAAATTAAGGTACTTGAAAGCAAGGGTATATTACTGAAGTACAATGAGAGACCAAATGGTATTTTAGAAAATAGTATTTTATAACATGAGACAGATATATTATATAACAAATGAAAGATTATCAATAAAATCTCAAATGAATAAACTTTATTTATTTGTAAATAGGAGAACAAAACACAGCTTTCTCTCATAATTTATTTTCATACTGTTGCACCCTAATTTTTGCCCTAAGCTTTCTTCGCATTTCATCTGTATCTTGCATACAAACAAGATCGCACTGGTTGCACGGTTCTTCTCGGGTTAGGATTATGGCTCGCAGGGGATCACCGTTGTCTTTAATTACTTTATTTGTTTATGTTTACTAACCATTAATCAAAATCCAAAAAAAAAAAATTTGTTTCCTTTTGCTAACCTTTTTTTTTCCAGGAAGAGGAGCCATGTGAAAATACCAAAAAAATAGCAGTCCTGCAGCTCGAGTGAAATTTCACAGAAAAAGTCAAAGTGAATCCGCAAATAATTCAAATTTTTATCTGATCAAGGATTTCCCGAGTTAATTGATTCATTTAAAGAATTTCCAAGGATCATGTGTTCATTTCTTCGACGAACTACAAGAATCGGGTCGCAAAACCAAGCAATCACATTTGAAAAAAATATTCAAGTTTTTGCTTGGTTAACCGGTTAACCAAATACGTTAACCGGTTAACCAGTGCAAAATTTGAATATTTTATTCAAATTCAGCACCATTTGATCATTGATTTAATTGGAATATTCTAGATCCATTGGTTTCTAATTTCTCTACATCACTTTGATCATTTCCTACCATAAACCCTCATTAATCACCACTCTTTTCCATTTCCCACCAAAATTCCAATTACCAAACCTAAATTCAAATTACCAAAGCAAGCTCAATTCCACCAAATTCACCTTGCAAAAAATTCTTTGAAGCTTTTGATAGCCACAAAACCTCTTGCAAAATACTCCCCCAACACCAAAATTCTCCCAAAGCTCATATTTCTTTCTTTTGAAGTTATCAAATATTCACATTGAATTCTTGATTAACTTGAGCTAAACCTTCATCCTTTCATTCTTTTGGTCATCAATTTCAGTAGATCTAAGCTTGTGTTGGTCCAATTTGAAGAAAAGCTTTTGGTAATTCATCTTCCTCCATAAACCCATATTCACCATCAACATTCAAGATGTAGATCTTTGGTTCTTTTGTTTCTAGATCCTTTGGATCTTTATTTCTTGTTTGATTGCAGGGATTCCACTGTATTTTGGTTTTAAAATTCGTGCAAATTCAGATCATGATCATAAAATGTTTAAAAAGGGTTTTGAAAATGAATCATGCTGAATTTTAGCATTTTTTCTGCTGCTAGTTCAGCGTTAACCAGTTAATCATTTACAGTGTAAATTGGTTAACGGGTTAACGGAGTTAACAGGTTAACCAGTTTCAGTGTAATTTGGTTAACATGTTAACTGCGTTAACGGGTTAACCAGTTTCAGTGCAATCTGGTTAACCGGTTAACGCAAGTCAGAATTAACTTTTTGGCTTGTTTTAAGCCTCTTTTTGGTTCCTCTTTCTTCTCCTTCTTCCTCCTTTTATATTTTACCTTGAGAATCATTTTTGGGAGAAATTTCTCTTTAAATTTAATGGACTTTGGGTGTTGATTAGAGTAGTTAATGTTCATTAATTCAAAACTACCTTTAAGTGGACTATTTAATCCATTTAAGGTACTTTGCATTAGTGATACATTTTCATGCTTGAATCCACCAAGATGAATGATTGAACTTAAAGATGTAAGAGTACCATAAATGCAACTCAATTTGGTTTTCATCTTTAGTTTTGTGCGGTATCGCGTCCGGATAACGATTTACATATCGATTATCTCGCATGCAATAGCACTAACATTATGCACCTTAATTGGTGGTGGCCGGCCTCATTTGTAGGGTAATTACTTTGTAAATTACTCGGCGATTGCTTAACATAGACCTAAATATGCCGACTTCGGAATAAAAATCTAATTGGGTACTTGCACTTTCGTAGACCGGGTCTCTTGTTGATCGCGTAATCCCAAGAATCGAGACTTATGAATGTTTGATGCGTAGGTGCTTTGGGTTTCCCAATCGCCTTTCAAATTTCATTGAATTCGATTCGGTTTGCCTTGATTAATCGCTATAGTGTAAGATGCTAAGCGGATCCGGTTGCCTTCGATTTTGGTCATTTTTCCTTCTTGGTTGTGGTTGATTAAGTTCACCATACCATTATTATGTAAATATTATTATACTATTATTACTATTAATATTTTAGATTCTTGCATTTTTACTTCATTTGTTACTAACATTTAATTTCTTGCACTTTTATTGCCTTTATTCTATTTTTCTTTACTCATCCATATCATGTTTATTATTTGCTCTTATTATTGTTGATTGATTTTCTATTTGTCCATTTGGACACAAAAACATTAATAAATGATTAAACCTCTAAAAAACTTGTGACTTTAATTTGTGGACTTTTGGTTACTATCCTTAGCATTTGGAGTGGAGATTTGGACTTAGATTCTTAGGACACCTCCTTTGCCTTGATCTTCGAAAAGTTGGATTTAGCCTTTATTTGGCCATTTGCTAGCTTATAAGGATGGAACTCTTATGCTCATAATTTGGAATGTCATCAAGTTTGGTTAGATCTTTCTTCCCTTATCTCTTTATTTTCTTTTTTAGGATAGTCTCTTCATCTCCTCACATTCTTCAATTTTCAAAACCTTCTCCCTTTTTCAAAGGATTCCTTCTCTTTAAATCATCACCTCTTTAGTAATAAAAAAAAAAACCTTGACTTTTGTCAAGTGGCTTTTACCTCTTTCTTTTCTCTTGAAAAATCAATGAATCTAATCATGTTGACCTTAATTCAAAAATAAAAAGAACCAAACCCATTCAATTTGTTTTGTGCCTTTGTGCACTTTTTGTTTATTTTCTTTTAAAGAGTGCCGATTTTGAGTCATTATTCTTTAGTCGGGTGCAAGTCTCTCAATCTCCATGGTTGTAGTTTGATGTAATTGAGTCTCTTGTCATTTTTGGGGGTTTAGTGGCATACTCGTCGATTTTATCCGAGTTGGCGCCCTCCCCATAATGATGTATGAGTCCATGCCTTCATTCTCATGGTAGATTTGTTTGGCTATCCACTTGAAGATGACAAATTCTCTTCATTTAATAAAACGACTCATAACCCACCCTTTTCACTATTTGTACCACGAATTACGAGGTTTTGATCTCGCATTGCACTTTGTGGGTACGTAGGCATGAGACAATCGTCTCTTCAAACACAAAAATATTAAATAATTCTTTTCTCATCCCTCCACTCACATTTTACAAACCATTTTCAAACCAAAAGCAGTAAATTTTTCAAAGGGCTCCGGTGGAGTACCACAGACATTTTGGGTGCGTAAAACCTTCCCATTGTGTAACCTATCCCCTTACCTGTTTCTCTGTTGTGTTTCTTTAGCTTTTTGCTTTTAGATTCATTAGGTTTTATTCGCTCTTTGTTTTCCTTTTCCTCTTGGAATAAAAATAAAAGCGCGGTGGCGACTCTGTTTACCTTGAGTTAAGTTAGCTAATAACTTACACTCATGATTTTACCGCTACAGAAAAGTGGCGACTCTGCTGGGGATTAATCTCTAAGTGGATTCGGCCTACTTTGATTTATTTACTGCTTTGGTTTGATTTGTTTGTTATTTGTTTGTTCTGTTTCGGTTTTGGTGATCCTCTGTGAGTGAGATAGATTCTAACCTGGATCTGAGTTGAACTTATGATAGGACGGCGATATTCAAAGCGATAAGCGATGGAGTAGTCCAAAGCTATATCAATTTGATAATATCCACTCGGTTAGGCTCTCTTAGATTATCAATGTCATGATGAGTAATCATACGTGGCATTATCTTCCGACCTTGAGCTGATCATACTGAGGACCGTAGAACCCTTAACCCATCCAAGCCAATTTAGGAACGTAGTGCGGAAACTGACTGGGTTTAAGAATGTTATCGGTTGGGGAGTAATCCAACGTACCGATGATATTCTAAAGATGGCTGTTAACTCCGGGCACCTCTGTTAGCACCCTTTTGGTTTTCTTCAGGTACAATGAAGACGAAACCTTAGTACTTACCTGTGTGGGTTAGTGTTTCTGTTACCTTGACTTCATGCTCGTGACTCAGAACCTAAACCCGTGTGCTTTGTGTGATCTTGTTTGTGGTTGTTGCATACATTCCATCATGCATTCATGAGCATTGTTTTTGAGATTTCAAGGGACTCATAAGGAACTTTTGCAAAATTTCAGATGTCTATGGTTATGAATTTTGAAAGGAGGAACAAAAAGAAGTAAACCTTCAAGAATCCTAATATAGTGGAGTTGAAAAGGCTAGGAGCATTGGTGGTTGATACCCAAGAGTTCCGAAATTTTATGGAAAGCTCTTGTTTATTTTGGATACCGATGTACCAGAGGGTATTCTCCCTACCTTAGCTCAGTTCTATGATCCGTTGCATCATTGTTTCACATTTCCTGATTATCAGCTTATGCCGACCTTGGAGGAGTACTCTCATTGGATAGGTCTACCTATTTTGGACAAGGAATTTCTTTTCAGTGGTTTAGAGAAGGAGCTTACTATCAAAGTCATCGCCAAAGCCCTTTTTCTCAAGGAGTCCGATCTTAATGGAAAGTTTCTTCCAAAAGGGAGTTTCCGTGGTATTAATGCTAAGTTCTTGATGGGGAAAGCTTCTATTTCACTTACTTTGGGTCAAAAGGATGCATTTGAGGCTATTCTTGCTTTGCTCATTTATGGGATTGTCTTGTTTCCTAACTTAGATGGTATTGTGGATGAGAATGCCATTCAGATTTTCTTGAAGAAGAATCCGGTACCTACTTTGCTTGGAGACATTGATTTTCATTATAGGACCTCCAAAGGTGATGGAGAGATTGTGTTTTGTGCGCCTCTTCTCTATAGGTGGTTTATTTTGCACCTACCAAAGTCCGACGTCTTCAAGGATAATAGAGAGAAGCGAAGATGGTCTCAAAGGATTATGTCTCTTTCTCTTAAGGATATGACTTAGTATTGTTCTCATTATGATACTGGAGTGCTTATTGATAGTTGTGGAGAATTTCCTAATGTACCTCTTCTTGGTACACGTGGGGGAATTAGTTACAACCCTATTCTTGCTATGCGACACTAGGGATATTGTTTGAAGGACATACCAAACAACCTTTCCTTATCCCGTTTCTTCTTTCTTAATGGTGCAGATCATGTAGAAATGAAGAAAATGATTGCTCATTCTTGGCATGCGGTTCATTGGAAAGAGAAGGGTCAATTGGGAAGACAACACCTTGCTCCTTCCGAGTGTTACATCCAGTGGGTTCGATCTAGGGCTTCCAAGCTCTAGATGCCTTATCCACCCGAGGAACCTTTGTTTCCTATATTACCATTGTCCGCTTTTCTTCCTCCCGTTGATGAGAAGGTTGCTCTTCAAAAAGAGTTGGACAAGATGAAGAAAGAGAAAGAAGAATGGCTACTTGATAAGACTACGATGCAAGAGCAACTGAAGGAGAAGGATGATCTCATTGAGTTACTTGAGCGGCGTGTTACGAAGAGGCCGAGAGAGGATTTTTCTTCCTCTAGTACTCCATCTACCATTCCTCCTACATCCGGTGCTTGGAAGGCCATTGTTGACCAGTTGATGAAGGATAAGGAAGACATGGAGGATCGGTACAAGAAAGAGATCAAGAGGATTCGCATGAAGTACCAGTCAGGATTCAGATCTTCTTCAGATATGATCCCCTAGGCCTAGTTTATTTTTCTCTCATGTATTAGGATTATTGAGGATTGTACTTCACTTATAATCCTTACTTTGATTTTAATGAGAATGAGTTTTTAAGTACTTCAAAAAAGCGTTTCTTTATGAATATTGCAAATTATCTTATAATCCTTTGAAATCTTTGCATTTGCATACGCATACCATGCATCATACCCGCATTTGTCTTGCTTTTTGAGTGTTCTCCAGGGATCTTATGTTGTTTCTTGGTCTTCATTCAGTTCTCCTGTCAAGCTGACTCACCGATTTGATACTCGAGCTAATCGGAAGAAGATGTTGGAAACCCTACAATAAGAGAATTGCGAGCTGTGCAAAGAGGTTACATATCTGAAGGAAAGCTTGGAAAGAGTTTCTGCCATGATGGAAGGCTTGGTGGCTACTCAAAATCAGCCACCTCCTCCTAATTCTCCTGTTCAGAATACAGTCATCTCTGAGATTGTTACTGCATCAATTCCTGTTGAAACTGTTATTTCTCCTCACTATCGCATGCCTTCTAGCACACCTTGGGGAATGCCGGTTGATTTCATTCCTGCTGGTTATCATCCTCCTCCTCCTGATACTGCTGCTTTTAATACCATTCCGCCAGTGATGACTACTCTTTCTCCAGTTATGACTACTGCACCGCCTGTGATGCACACTATTCCACACCATGATGAAGTGATTTACCATGCTGAGCCCAGTGAAGGCGCTGGTGTGATTGAAAGACTCGATGATTTTCAAGGACGCTTTGTTGAGATACAGAAGGAGATGAGAGCCTTGAAGCATAAGGATTTGTTCGGAAAAGATGCTTGTGATCTTTGTCTGGTCCCTAATGTTAAGGTTCCGTACAAATTCAAGTTGCCTGAGTTCGAGAAGTATAAAGGCAACACTTGTCCTCTGAGTCATTTGACTATGTATGCTAGAAAGATGTTTGCTCAAACAGACAATGATAAGCTGTTAATTCATTATTTCCAGGATAGTTTGACTGGCGCAGCCATGAGGTGGTACATGAGTTTGGATAATAGCCAAATCAAGACTTACAATGATTTGGGAGAGGCTTTTGTTAGGAAATACAAGTATAACATTGATATGGCACCAGATAGAGATCATCTTCGTGCTATATCCCAGAAGGATAAAGAGACTTTCAAAGAATATGCATAGAGATGGCGCGAGCTAGCAGCTCAGATTGTTCCTCCTCTGGAAGAGAAAGAAATGACGAAGATCTTCTTGTAGACTTTAGGTTCTTTCTACTATGAGAAGATGATAGCAAGTGCTCCTTCTGATTTCATTGAAATGGTGAGTATGGGGATGCGTTTAGAAGAAGGTGTCCGTGAGGGACGGTTGAGTCAGGAGAATAGTAATGGCTCAAGCTCTAGAAGGTTCAATTTTGGTAAGAAGAAAGAAGGTGAGACTAATGTTGTGTCTCGTGAAAGTTACAGAAGACCCCGTGGTCGTGAGAATCACCATCCACAGCATGTAGCTTCTGTAACTCCGATGATTAATGTGGCTTCCACTGTGCCAACAGCTCCAAAGTATCACTCTCGTTATCAACAACCTTCTGTGCAACAAGGTGGTAATCAACAAGTTCGTGCTAAGCCGAGTTTTGACCCCATTCCGATGTTGTATGCGGACGTACTTCCATCTTTGATTGCAAAGAATCTTGTGCAAACACGTTCTCCACCTCCAGTTCTAGAGACTATCCCATGGTGGTATAAGCCAGAGGCTCACTGTGCTTTTCATCAAGGTGCCCCGGGGCATGATGTTTAGAACTGTTATCCATTGAAGTTTGAAGTACAGAAATTGATAAGGAACAATTTTCTGTTTTTCAATGATGTTAATACAAATGTGAAGACAAATCCGCTGCCGAAGCATGGTAATACGTCTGTGAATATGGTGGATGGTTGTCCTGGTTTGTTCAAGATTTATGAGGTCCTCCATATTCGAAGGTCTTTGGTTGAGATGCATGCTTTCTTAAGTGAATATCACGATATTGATAACGATTATGCTGGATGTTGCATCTGCTCGGTGAATCCTCGAGGTTGCGTGATTGTTAAGAGAGACATTCAAAAGATGATGGATGATAAGTTGATTGAAGTGACAACAAAAAGAGATGAGTATGAAAATTAAGTGAACGTTATTATGTCTCAGTTCAATATTCCTGAGAAGGTTGTTCCTGAGAAGGTGGTTATTTCTTTTGATAGCCGCAAATATGTTGTTACTCCCTTGGTGATCAATTTGCCTGGTCCAATGCCATATGAGTCTGATAAAGCTGTTCCGTACCGATATAATGCTACGATGATAGAAAATGGTAGGGAAGTTCCTATTCCTTCTCCAAAGTCTGTGGTTAGCATTGCTGATGTGACAAAGGTTACTCGAAGTGGTAGAGTTTATGCTTCAGATCCTCTGAAGAGAGTTGACGATACAAGTGCGAGTAAACAGATTATGGATGTTGTTGCCCGGTCAGGCCAATTTGGTGATAGTGAAGATGAGGTGTTAAAATTGATAAAGAAAAGTGAGTACAACGTTACTGAGCAGTTGTTGCACACTCCGTCGAAGATATCAGTTTTATCACTCTTGATGTGCTCTGAGGCTCATAGGCAGTCTTTGCAGAAGATTCTTGATCAAGATTATGTTGACCATGATGTGACTGTTGATCAATTTGATAGTATTGTGGCTAATATCACATCGTGCAACAATTTAAGTTTCTGTGATGATGATTTGCCTGAAGAAGGAAGGAATCATAACTTGGCTCTGCATATTTCAGTGAACTGTCAGGAAGATGTTATGTCTAAGGTGCTAGTTGATATTGGATCTTCTCTGAACGTGATGCCGAAGTCGACTTTGTCAAAGCTTGCGTACCAAGGTGCTCCCATGAGGCATAGTGGGATTATTGTGAAAGCTTTTGATGGATCGAAGAAGACAGTGATTGGTGAAGTGGATCTTCCTATTCTTATTGGACCGTTTATATTCCAAATTACTTTTCAAGTAATGGATATACATCCCGCTTACAGTTATCTCCTCGGAAGACCCTGGATTCATGAGGCAGGAGCTGTGACATCTACTCTTCATCAGAAGCTGAAATTTGTGAAAGAGGGGAAATTAGTGACTATTGGCGGTGAAAGGGCGATGCTTGTGAGAAATTTGTCATCTTTCTCTTATATTGATGCTGAAGAAGAAGTGGGAACTTCATTTCAAGCTCTTTCTGTTGTTGATAATGTTGCTAAGAAGAATGTCATGCCTATGTCTTCTCTCAAGGATGCTCTGCGCGTGCTTGAAACTGGTCGATCTAACGGTTGGGGACGAGTTATTGATGCTGTCAACAACAAGGAAGGATTTGGTATCGGCTTTGCACTAGGTGTGGTTCTCAATGACCCGAAGACTATTCAGGAAGGATTCCAAAGTGCTGGGTTTATCAATGATCATTCCGCTGCTGCCATCATTGAAGATGATGAAGATGAAGAAATGCCTAACTTTGTTATGCACGAAAAGATTTGCCAGAACTAGATTGCTGTTGATGTTCCTTTTATTGTTCATGCTTCAAAGTAATTTGTTTTATTTTCTTTCAAAAATCCTTTCACTCTGCCCAAGGTGAAAGTGATGTTTGTCGGGCTTTGTTTCAAATTTTATCATCATCAATAAAATGCTACTTTGTTATTTCCATATATGTTTTTCCTTTTTGCTTTATTCTGAAAAATGGTAACATAAAAACCCAAAATAATAATAATTGTTTATCTGCATAATGTTTGCACTTTTGTTCATACTCTAAAATATAAAATAAAATCATTGTGCAGATTGATTGATAAACCCATTGAAAACAATGATCCTATGCCCACTCCCAACTTTGAATTCCCTGTGTTTGAAGCTGAGGAAGAAGATGTTGAAGAGATTCCTGATGAGATTTCTCGGTTGCTTGAGCACGAGGAGAAGGTTATTCATCCTCATGGAGAGTCTATAGAGATGGTCAACTTGGGTTCTAAAGATGATAAGAAAGAAGTCAAAGTTGGAGCATTTCTTGGTCCTAATGTTAAGAAGAGGATTATAGAGCTTCTTAGAGAGTATGTTGATGTATTTGCTTGATCTTATCAAGACATGCCAGGTCTTGATACTGATATTGTGGAGCATAGATTGCCGCTGAAGCCTGAATGTCCACCTGTAAAGCAAAAGTTGAGAAGAACTCATCCTGATATGGCAGTAAAGATCAAAGAGGAGGTTCAAAAGCAGATTGATGCAGGTTTTCTTGTGACGTCAAATTATCCTCAATGGGTGACCAATATTGTGCTGGTTCCAAAGAAAGAGGGAAAAGTCCGAATGTGCGTTGATTATAGAGATTTGAACAAAGCCAGTCCAAAAGATGATTTTCCATTGCCACACATTGATATGTTGGTAGATAATACAGCTAAGTTTGATGTGTTCTCTTTTATGGATGGATATTCCGGTTATAATCAAATAAAGATGGCACCCGAGGACATGGAAAAAACCACATTTATTACACCATGGGGAACATTCTGCTACAGAGTGATGCCCTTTGGATTGAAGAATGTTGGTGCGACATACCAAAGAGTTATGACCACACTTTTCCATGATATGATGCACAAAGAAATTGAGGTATATGTTGATGATATGATCGCTAAGTCGAGGACTGAGGAGGATCATGTTGAACATTTGCTGAAGTTATTTCAGAGGTTAAGGAAGTTTAAGCTTCGTTTGAATCCGAACAAGTGCACCTTTGGTGTACGTTCTGGAAAGTTGTTAGGTTTCATTGTCAGCCAAAGAGGCATTGAAGTTGATCCTGATAAAGTGAAAGCTATTCAGGAAATGCCTGCTCCAAGAACTGAAAAGCAAGTAAGAGGATTCTTGGGCCGTTTGAATTATATTTCAAGGTTTATCTCACATGATTGCCACATGTGCTCCGATCTTCAAGTTACTTCGAAAAGACAAAGGTTGTGTCTGGACAGATGATTGTCATAAGGCGTTTGAAAGTATCAAAGAATATCTGCTTGAACCTCCTATTTTTCTCCTCCGGTGGAAGGTAGACCGTTGATCATGTACTTGACTGTGTTGGAAGATTCCATGGGTTGTGTGCTTGGTTAGCAAGATGAATCTGGAAGAAAAGAATATGCAATTTACTACTTGAGTAAGAAGTTCACTGATTGTGAGTCTCGGTACTCCATGCTTGAAAAAACCTGTTGTGCCTTAGTTTAGGCTGCAAAGCGTCTTCGCCAGTATATGTTGAATCATACAACTTGGTTGATCTCTAAAATGGATCCGATCAAGTATATATTTGAAAAGCCTGCTTTGACTGGGAGGATTGCTCGTTGGCAAATGTTATTGTCAGAATATGATATTGAGTACCGAGCTCAAAAAGCTATAAAAGGTAGTATCTTGGTTGACCATTTGGCACATCAACTGATTGAGGATTACCAGCCTATCAAGTTTGATTTTCCAGAAGAGGATGTGATGTACTTGGAAATGAAAGATTGTGATGAACCTTTGATTGAGGAAGGGCCGGAGTCTGGATCTCGATGGGGTTTAGTTTTTGATGGTGCTATGAATGCACGCGGAAGAGGAATTGGGGCAATGATCATTACTCCCCATGGTTCAAATATTCCTTTTGCTGCGAGGTTGACTTTTCCTTGTACCAATAATGAAGTTGAGTATGAAGCCTGTATTATGGGTCTTGAGGAAGCTATTGATCTGAGGATTAAGCATCTTGATGTGTATGGAGATTCTGCCTTGGTAATCAATCAGATCCAGGGTAAGTGGGTAACTCATCAACCCCACTTGATCCCTTATAGAGATTATGCCAGGAAGATATCAACTTTCTTCACTAAAGTTGAGTTTCATTATGTGCCTCGTGATGAGAATCAGATGGCAGATGCTTTAGCAACTATAGCTTCTATGATAAAGGTGCACCAGTGGAATGATGTTCCCATGATCAGAGTGATGCGACTTGAAAGACCAGCTCATGTGTTTGCAGTTGAAGAGGTTCATGATGACAAGTCTTGGTATCAAGATATTAAATGTTTCCTCCGGAGTCAGGAATACCCACTTGGGGCATCCGATAAAGATAAGAGGACTTTGAGGAGATTGGCAGGAAATTTCTTCCTGAATGGAAATGTGCTTTATAAGAGGAATTTTGACATGGTCTTGCTCAGATGCGTGGATAGACACGAATCAGACATGTTAATGAAAGAAATTCATGAAGGATCTTTTGGCACTCATGCTAATGGCATGCAATGGCTAAAAAGATGTTGAGAGCAGGTTACTATTGGCTGACAATGGAATCTGATTGTTGCAAGTATGTGAAAAAGTGTCATAAGTGCCAAGTGTATGCTGATAAGATTCATGTGCCACCAACCCACCTCAATGTGATTTCCTCCCCGTGGCCTTTCTCTATGTGGGGAATTGATATGATTGGTATGATTGAACCCAAGGCTTCGAATGGACATCGGTTTATTCTTGTGGAAATTGACTACTTCACCAAGTGGGTGGAAGCAGCATCATATGCTAATGTGACCAAGCAAGTTGTGGTTCGGTTTATCAAGAATAACATTATCTGCAGATATGGTGTTCCGAATAGAATCATTACTGATAATGATTCGAACTTGAATAATAAGATGATGAAAGAGCTTTGTGAAGAATTCAAGATTTAACACCATAATTCTTCTCCTTATAGACCAAAGATGAATGGGGTTGTTGAAGCTGCGAATAAGAACATTAAGAAGATCATTTAGAAGATGGTTGTGACATACAAGGACTGGCATGAGATGCTCCCTTTTGCTTTGCATGGGTATTGTACATCTGTCCGCACTTCAACAGGGGAAACCCCTTTCGCACTTGTTTATGGTACAAAAGCAGTGCTCCCCGTCGAGGTTGAGATCCCATCAATGAGAGTTCTGATGGAAACCAAGTTGACTGAGGCTAAATGGTGTCAGAGTAGATTTGACCAGTTGAATTTGATTGAGGAAAAGAGAATAACAGTTTTGTGTCATGGTCGGTTGTACCAGCAAAGAATGAAGAAAGCTTTTGACAAGAAGGTCAAACCTCGTGTATTCAGAGAAGGCGACCTCGTGCTCAAAAAGATTCAGTCTTTCATTAAAGATTCTCGGGGCAAGTGGTTTCCGAACAATGATGGCCCATATGTTGTCAAGAAAGCCTTCTCTGGCGGTTCATTAATTCTTGCAACTATGGATGGTGAGGAGATCACTCGCCCTGTGAATGCGGATGAAATCAAGAAATACTTCGCCTAAAAAATAAAAGAACAGCTCGCTAAGTTGAAAACCCGAAAGGGCGGCTTAGGCAAAAAAGAGCGTCTCGGTGGATTGAAAACCCGAAAGGGCGGTCCAGGAAACAATTAGAGACATAAACATAAATAATTATCCCGGTAAATTGAAAACCCTAAAGGGCAATCTAGGCAAAAGTTAGGGATCATGGCAAGTAACTGCGTCGACAGACTTGATCACTTGAAACAACCGAGGATTTCAGATTCAATCCCTCAGAAGAATTTCCCATCAAAGACTCTTATTCACTCATCCTTGACTGAAGTTTCGGACATAGTGGAGATCAAAGTTGATAGGGAGAATAGTGATAATTGCATTTCAATGTAACCCTTTTCCATGTATTTACCATTTTTTAAACTTGTAAAGATCCATGGAGTCATGCCATTTGCTGACTACCATTCTATCAATGAATTTGAGCTTTTATCTGATTGTTTGCAACTCTTTATTTTGTTTTTTTGTATACAAAATTTTAATTTATTGTTGATGGTGATTTTTGAAACAAATTTAATAAATTTAATCTTTGAAGACGATAAAAACATTTTTCTTTTGATATATGAACAAAGAAAGGATATTAATAGTGACTCCAAGGATGGTAAAGTCTGGATGTGTGTAACTTGTCTCTCCCAAAGCAGGGTTTGATTCGGTTGTATCCATGTGAAATTACTGAATAGTCTTGGCAGGATGATGTTAATGATGTTTTGTTCCACAATAATAAGTATGAACGGGGATTGTATGATTGTTCTTAGTTTGAATTCCAATGATTTCTCCAGAAGATTTGTTGGAAGAAACGTTCTTAAGAATCCCTAGCTGAGTTTTGATCTCCTCCTCAGCAAGTTGTCTTTAATTTGAGAAGCATTGGGAATCCTTAGCCGAGTTCTTGTTCCTCAGCTTGAGTTGATTGCATCCCAGAGTATAAGTATTGATATAGCAGTCAGTTTAGAGGTTTTCTTTCACCCGATGGTGGTTATTGATTTAAAATCCCTCGTAACTATGTTTTGGCTATGATGTTAACTTCTGATACCCCCATGTGGGTAAGCAATTCCAGAATTTTCAGTGATGAATGATCTCCATAGATTTTTCCCACAGATTCCCAGTAGGTCTGCATGTGTTAGTAGTCAGCAGGTTCATATGTGATCTTCAGCAGGTCTTGTATCCTATCCCCAAGTGGAGCAGGAGTGGTATGACAGTTATTCCTCACAAATTTTGATTTTATCAAAAATTCTTCTGTCCCTAGAAGGGATTATGGAAACTTTTCCCCATCCTCGGCAGATTATTACATTTCCTCATTAGGGTGATATCCCTATGCAGAGTGAATGTTTGATGAACCAGTGGATTATGCTTTATTTGCATCACTGGTAGATCTTCATCTTGTTTCCTCAAACGGAGTTATGAAGATATTTGTTCCCATTAGTGTTTAGCAGGGACATTTCCCTCTTTCCCTAAAGAATGGAAGATTTTGTTTATGTGGGTGTTGCTTGAAGATTGCTTTGTGGATTGGATCCCTAGCAGTTTTTTTCCCAGTCTGAATTTTTCCTTGTAGTAGGATTTCATTCCTTTGATGGCTTTTGATTTTCCCCTGCATGATTTCAAATCGAATCTCCGGCATGGTCCCCAGCCTTGCTGTCCTGATTAGTCGAGTATCTGGTTGTTGTGGTGTTTATGTCACCCGTTGCTTATCTTTGTGTCTGTTTTGTCAGCATATTCATACGCATGAGCATAGCATCTTTTGCTTGCATTATTGAATTTATCTTTGTTCCCCTCTCTTTGGTGTGATATTTCCCTGCGGAGTGTGTGTGTGGGTTTCCTCTCAAGTTTAGAGTGTCAACCCTTAAGCAGAAAGTGTTTATCCTTTCTATTTCCCCACTGAGTTTGCTTCTCGTGGATGATTTTGATTCAGTTTCTTCCCCAGTTTATTATATGGATAGAACTTCCCTAGTTGAGATATTTCCTACTCGGGATGAGTTTTGTTTGACCGTTTCTCTCCAATTTGTTCTTGGATTGAATTTTGGTCCCCTTTGTGAGTAATGTTTGCTTTGGAATTAAGCTATCATTGTTTGATAGTGGGAAATATATTTCTCCAGCTTGAGTATATTACTTTGGAATTAAGCTATCAATTATTCGATAGTGGGTAATATTACCAAATTAATCAAGGTCTTTTGCTTTTACTCCTACCCAGTAAATCCGGTAGTCGATATTTCTTCTTCCTACCCAGTAAAAAGGTAATAGAAGTTGTTCCCCTTTGATTGTGATCCTACCCAGTAAACCCGGTAGTTGAAGTTTTTCTACCCAGTAAAAAGATAGCGGAGGTTATCTCTCTTTGTTTTGCTCCTATCCAGTAAATCGATAGTTGAGTCCCTTGTTTTCCTACCCAGTAAACCGGTAGTTATTGATTCTGTTCCAACTCAGTATTCCTCCTTTTTTTGGACTCGAACACCTTGTTTGGTTGATATTCCTCGGCAGAGTGTTCGCTCTTTCCCGTTGAACCCTGTTACTTTATTTATATCATATCTTTTCTCCATGTGGAGTCGGTTATCCAGTTATTTATTTTCCTGGTAACTCTTTTGGTGTCTGTTGTTTTCCCCGGCGGGATTTTCTTCTGTGTCCCTAAGTTTTTGCTTTCCTCTGGTGGTCATGTTTTCCCCACAGAGATCTTGGGTTTGCATATCATCTCATATTCATATCATATCTTGGTCTCTTAGGACAAAAATGGGGTTTTCTGCATTTAAGTCTCTCCCATCTTGTAGAGACGAAGATGTCAATCTTCATATCTCCAGATTGAAGAAACTTAAATAGGGGCAGCTGTTGCACCCTAATTTTTGCCCTAAGCTTTCTTCGCATTTCATCTGCATCTTGCATACAAACAAGATCGCACTGGTTGCACGGTTCTTCTCGGGTCAGGATTATGCCTCGCAGGGGATCACCGTTGTCTTTAATTACTTTATTTGTTTATGTTTACTAACCATTAATCAAAATCCAAAAAAAAAAATTTTGTTTCCTTTTGCTAAGCTTTTTTTTTTCAGGAAGAGGAGCCATGTGAAAATACCAAAAAAAAATAGCAGTCCTGCAGCTCGAGTGAAATTTCACAGAAAAAGTCGAAGTGAATCCGCAAATAATTCAAATTTTTATCTGATCAAGGATTTCCCGAGTTAATTGATTCATTTAAAGAATTTCCAAGGATCATGTGTTCATTTCTTCGACGAACTACAAGAATCGGGTCGCAAAACCAAGCAATCACATTTGAATAAAATATTCAAATTTCGTACTGGTTAACAGGTTAACCAGGTTAACCACATACCACATATATAATATCCTCCTAACAACGGTAAACTGCTTCAAAATAAAAAATATATATATATATATATATATAAAACGAAGGCATTAACCCCATAAGTACATAGATAAATTCATGATTTGGTAACTAGGTACTAAATAGCACCACTTATTTAATAGAATATATACCAATATGTCTTGTTGCACGCATGATTTAGTTATGAATTTTATCTGTTGGTGGATTGTGAGGACCGTGTGGAGATGCATATGGTGCATCAATTATATTATCAGTTGGTGGATTGTAAGGACGGGGTGGAGATGTATAAGGTGCATCAGTTCTATTATCAGCTGGTGGATTCTAAGGACGTGGCGGAGATGCATAAGGTGCATCAATTCTATTATCAGCTGGTGGATTGTAAGGACGGGGCGGAGATGAATAAGGTGCATCAATTCTATTATCAGCTGGTGGATTGTAAGGACGTGGCGGAGATGAATAAGGTGCATCAATTATATTATCAGCTGGTGGATTATAAGGACGGGGCGGAGATGCATAAGGTGCATCAATTATATTATCAGCTGGTGGATTATAAGGACGGGGTGGAGATGCATAAGGTGCATCAATTATATTATCAGCTGGTGGATTATAAGGACGGGGTGGAGATGCATAAGGTGCATCAATTATATTATCAGCTGGTGGATTGTAAGGACGGGATGGAGATGCATAAGGTGCATAAAATCTATTATTAGTTGGTGGATGGTAAGGATGAGGTGGAGATGCATAACGTACATCAATTATATTATCAGGTGGTGAAGGTTTTTGCGGATGATGAGGAGAACGAAAACTTGACGGATTATCTGTATCTGGATGAAAATTTGGTGGATTATCTATATCTGGATGAAAATTTGGTGGTTTAGTATGTTCATTATATGGATGTGGTTTATATGGGTGTAGATTAATACGTGGTCTACGCCGATTTTTGTAAAGATTTTTGATAGGTGAAAGACCAATAGAAATGCCACGAGGAAAACCAGCAGAAATGCCATGAGGAACAAGGATAAGGGCAGCAAGGAGCAACACTTGTAAGGATTGGAAAAAGGATGCCATGTTTTTTAGTTGTGATTTGTGTGTGCATAACGCATAGGGGATAACAAGCTTTTATACTAGTTACGTGCCTCAATGGGAGTGTAAGGTCTCAATCAATTCATTTAGGTTTTTTCCATTCGATTTTTCTATGTTGATTATTATAAAATGTACACCACTCTTCGGTCTTCTCCATTGAATTTTTCTGTGTTGATTATTAAAAAATGTATACCATTCAATTGGATTTTTATGTGTTGACTATTCAAAAATATACAGATCCATCGGATTGTTACAAGTTATTAATCTAACCATAAAATTTTATAATTGCTACAGATGTTAATTGACTAACTTATTGTTTGAGTCCGTTCCTTTCAATTTCATCGTGTTTGACAAGTTCAAAGAAAAAATTTCCAATTTCTCGGGAACATGTTCACAATACAAAAAACTAATATAATTTTAACAATTGATCATATTGGAACGTATTTTACCAAAGAAAATAAGAAACTAACTAAAAGTTTGGGATGAAATTACTAATTTCATACACATAGATGTGGCACGACATATTTAAAATTAGAATTATAAAATAATTAAATTCAAGCCACTATTCAAAACCAAATTATACTTGTATACAGACACAAATCAAATATTTTATAATTTTGGATTCATCACTTTAGGGTTGATAAATTTTTCTTTTTTGGGAAAATAACTATAAATCCAAAGGTTAACAAATTCGGGTTCACAAAAATCCAAAGGACTCAGACACTAAACATACATTGACATAAATAATCACAAAACCTATTAAAAGTTTATCATCAAAACTAAATCAAACTAAATAAAAAATAATAATTTATTTCTTCATCTTCTGTTTTCCATTCTTCCCACTTACCACCAATATCTCAGATTGGTAAAGTTAAACTCAGTCCTGAAGAACTCTCAACACAACTCTCAATCTGAAGAATTAGATGATAAATTTTGTAGGAATTTCTTATATAGACATAAGATTTTACGACAATTACATTTAGTTATCGTCGTATTCCTGGTGTGCTTGTGGTTGAAGTATAGATTAGATTAGTGGTTGACCGACTTTGTTCTTCTGTAAATCGGTTTGGTTTTCTTCAATTTAAGGTTTGATTTGTTGTTTTAGTACACTTCTGATGTTCTTTGTTTTTGTTGTAAGTTTTCTTTGAGGATTGTTATTCTTAAACCAAATTTTACATCCAATATTTAATCAAATATTATTCATCGTATTTATACAGTAAATAAATTTATTATTTTTTAATAAATAGGTCATATGTTTGATTCTTACGGTTGAGCAATTATTATTTTTTTTAAAATATGTAAATTTGATAGAGTCGGCTTGGTCGACTCTACAAAAGTTAATTAAATAAAATAATAATTAAAGAATGAAAAAAATGGATTGAAAATCAATTTAACATTAGTGTCGGATACACAGACTCTATAAAGTTGAATAAAAAATTATGACAAGAATTCAAAATTTTAAGAAAATATGCAAAATTGATAGAGTCGGCTTGATCGACTCTATCAAGGTTAATTAAATAAAATAGTAATTAAAGAATGAAAAATATGGTTTGAAAATCAATTTAACATTAGTGTCGGATAAACCGATTCTACAAAGTTGAATAAATAATTATAATACGAATTCAAATTTTTTAGAAAATATGCAAATTTGATAGAGTCGACTTGGTCAACTCTACAAAAGTTAATAAAATAAAATAATAATTAAATAATGAAAAAAAATATGTATTGAAAATCAATTTAACATTAGTGTCGGATACACGACTCTAAAAAGTTGAATAAAAAATAATGATATGAATTCAAAAAATTTAGAGTTGACTAAGCAAATTATAAATAAATATATATACAAATAAAAAATATTTATGAAAATATAATGTCGGTAAGACGGACGCTAAGATTTTTTTAAATATCTTTAACATAAAATAGACTTTAGCATAGGTTTCACCGATGCTAATCCGAGTGGCTAAAAACCATTTTTCTTGTAGTGAGGCCCAACCTTAGAAAACACTTTTACAATGTTGCTTATTAGTGATGCTACTTGATAACACAAAACAACTATATATTTATTCTTATTTGTTTGTTTATGTGTAATGTCCTCAACAGAAAAATGACATAGATTATGGGTATTACGTTTTGAGGTTTATGAGAGAAATCATTCAATTGGATCGATTAGAGATTACTATTCAGGTATGCATGGATTTATAACTTATGATTTATTTTAATATTTATTGGAAATGTCATAATTTAGTATTTTAAACTAACTAATGCATATTTTGTTTTGTTATGTAGTACTTTGATGAATTCGCATGTTCTCATTACACACCCTCAAAAGTTGATGAAATTATGGAGTAATTGTGCGAATATATTATTGAAAAAAGAATAGTTTAAGTTAAAGGATTATGTAAATGAAATGGAATCTTTATTTTAAATGACTTGTGATTTATGTAAATGAAATGACTCGAATTGTATAGTTTTGGATTGAAATTGTATTACTCAAATGATATTAGTTTTGAGATGTAAATGACTTGAATTGTATCGTTTTGGATTGAAATGGTTTATAATGGTATTAATGGTTTATACAGGTTTATTGATATGTTATTATACATATTTCTGCATAAAAAATGCTTAAAATGAGATTTTTTTAAATCATTAAAATTATACGTATATAAAAGACAATGCTTTTAAGAAAAAACGCTCTCTATAATCCACAAAAAAAGCGCTTTCTATTAAAAAAACGCTTTCTAAAAGTATAGAAAAAATTTCATTAAAATTATAGGTATAGATTAGATAGCGCTTTCAAAAGCGCTCTCTAAAGAGGGACAAAAGAAAACGCTTTTTACTTAAAAAACGTCTCTAAAGGTATACAAAAAAATTCATTAAAATTTTATACGTATACATTAGACAGTGTTTTTAAAAGCGTTGTCTAAAGGCCCACTTTAGAGAGCGCTTTTTAAGGAAAAAGCGATGCTAAAGGCCTACTTTAGAAAGCGTTTTCTAAAATAGGCCTTTAGCAGCGCTTTTTCCTTAAAAAAAGCGTTGTCTTTTCTTACGACAGCACCACCTTAGACAACGCTTTTAAGTGCTGTTAAAGGTAAAAAAAAAAACGTTCACTTTGTCCTTGTTTGACATAGTGTAATTTAGTTTCTTGAATAAAAACGAAGTCAAAGTTACCTTTACTAATCCACCTAGCCAAACATTTCCTCTTCACGATATTACCACATCCTTTAATGTTGAATGATAGAAGATTCATTTTTCACCTTTTTTAGCAGACACCCTCAAAACATGACTCTGATTATCTCTTGCCTCAAGAGCAAGAATATCCTCAACAAGATCTCCCTTGTTGATTTCACCATTAATACCTAATGATTGGATAATCTCCTAAACTTTGAATGAAAATTTGGACTCAAATTCTGCCCAAAATCGTGAATTGCCTTTAACTACTTCAGAATTCGTAATCGAAAAATGAGACCCATCCGAAGGAGAGACAAGGGTGGCTTTCTTCTTCCCACGACACGGATACACCTTATTAAACTCCATCAGAGTAATGATCCTCCTGCTAACTCTGCTAAGATGAACCTCACCGCTCCTACTAAGATGAGAGTGAACTTCGCCACTTAAATCAAAATGAGAAAAGGAAGATATTGGGTCGTTTTCAGAGGACACGTGTTTTCCCCCTTTAATCCGCAAATTGTATTCTTTTTTTCTTGATCTTTAGTGAAGGAAAACTACACACTTTTCAAATTTATTTATTTTTAGTAACGACCGAGTTTATAGACTCTCAAAACAATATTCACTCAATAGAAAATAGTATTTTCAAGTCAAGTAGAGAAAAAATACAACTAAATGTAATATCATGGATAGTCTTGAACACCTAGACCACCTCTACGGTAAGGTTTTCAAAAAATCACACCACTTAAATTAAAGATCTTAGGTTAACCTTTCACCCCACCTAAAAGACCTTCTTTAATTCCTAAAAATCATCTTCCTAATGTTAATTTGTATTTTCAAGACAGACAAGAAGAATATAAGGATATCAATAAGGACCAAGAAGACTAACATACTCATTTCTCCACGAAACAAACTATCTAGAAATGAGGTTAACTTCTGGTTTCCAAGTAGTTTCTAAATTATTCATAAGGTGCTTTTTTGATTTATCCTCTTTAAAAAATAAATTTGAATTACTTTTTATAATTTTAAAATTCTAAAGTTTTTGCCAGGGGGAAAATTACTCCTGTAAATTTATTTATTTATTTATCTATCTGATTTTTACACGTTTAGGGTATCCAAAAAATTTTAGGATAATCCAAAATTATTTTTCATAAACGGAATAAATCAAAATTGACCTATATTGCAGGAGATAAATGACTATTAACCAATTATTTTTTATTATAATTTACTATGCTATGCAATAAATAACAAAAATATTTTAGAATTCAAAAATTGATAGTGTATTGAACTTTGTATACTTAAGATTTTCAAAGTTTGGTTTTCTTCGTGAGGTGTAGGATAAAGCCGTAGGCATACATATGACAACACCCTTAACCTATTGTCAACAACAACTGCACCTACCACTCACTAATGCACTATAAAACATGAGTATTACTCCTTATGTTTTACACACCAAGACTGAAAAACATTAGTAAAAATGGCTTCTTTTTCCCTATCATTTCTAGTGTTGTTCCTTGTATCTCTCATTCTTTTTCCTCAAGGTTTTGCTGGTCGTGTTAACCCTACTGAATATACACCACCTACTCCTGTTTTACCACCACGTCGCGGCAGGCCACCACCAACCCCCACCCCGGTTTTACCTCCGAGAATTTTCAGGCCACCGCATATCCCTCCAAGTGAGAAGCCTTGATTCATGACATCCATTTAAGAAATAAGGCTGATGAACTACTATATATCTATTGAATAAGTGGTTTTACTACTGGTTTTCAAGTTTTTTTTTTGTTTTTTTTATAGTAATGTGTTTTGCTACTTTTGTAGCTATGAATTGATGTAATATCTAGCATTTCAACCTCAAGACTCAAGAGTATCGTGATATATATTTGTCATGAATATAAAAACTACTTGAGATAAGGTTTGTAATCCGGTTTATATATACATAAATATTTATTTTCTGTCTCACCTAATTATTAATAAGTTAGTTTTGAGATTGTATGGTAGTGATTGGTTAGATTGATTTACGAACCTATTTTTGAGCTTACTATAATATAGTAGAATTTCTATTGATTAAAATGGAAGATAGAGTTATGAAACTAATTAGGGAAAATACGTGAGTTCCCATTTAAATTATCTTGAAAAAGTTGTCAAGACAAAATCACCACCTTAGATAGGTCGAATTAACCCAAATGAGAGATATATATTATTAAGTCTCAGCAGAGCTTGAAAGGCTTAAATGACAATGAATACTCCATCATTAGTACGACGTCAACACCACTTATTCAAATATAGATCGATACTACTACAAAATTGATATTCGATAATATAATATTATTACGGTTAAATCATCTACTGTTGTAAAATCTGTTACTTGATGCACTTTTTAATTTTATTTTTCTTAAAATGATAATAGTCACGGTTGTGGTTTTCAACTGTACTAAGTTAGTGATACCAAGTTTGAATCTTTTTAATAATATTTTTTTCATTTTTCAAAATTTTTTATTCACGGTTTTAATATACAATCGTTGTAATATTATTTGTATGTTGAACCTTTGATCTTTCCAAAAGAGAGAAACGCTTCCCAAGTATAATGATGATTGGAAATTTTCTCAATTTTCAAGACTTTCACAATGTCATTCAAGGATATCAACCATTATAAGTAATCATCATTGCAAGCATTAACAATCATTATGTTTACTCTTTAACCTTATCTATAAATGCACAATTTTATACTTCTTCAAAATATTCTTCGTAACTTCATTTATCCACATGAGTTCTCCATCTGAGAATGCTAACAGAAATATCACAACTGAGGTCATCACGGTATAACACTATGATTAGTGGTCAACTGAGGAGGTTCACTCATCTAGATCGTATTCTGTCAAAAATATATTTAGGGTGAGGAAGACCAAGAATAAGAAGAAGTTGAAGAAAAAGAAGAAAAATGAGTCGATGAAGATTTATTATTATGATTCTGACGAAGGGAGCGTGGAGAGAGTCATAGAATATGAAGATTCTCTTGCTGCTATGGGTTCGGACATTGAAAAATATATGTAATGAAATTATTAATGTACTATTCCTTTTTAATGAAATTATATTTTATGCATTATTCTCTTTCATTTATATACTATTATTGTTTTACAAAAATAAAAATATATTAAGAGCCAACAAAAATAAGAACAATAGTATCAACATTGATGGAGAATATTAACAAAAAAAATATTAAAAGCCAAAAAAATAACAGTAGCAACAATGAATCCCTCTTTAACCACTTTTAATAAAGAACCGCGATGAAATGTGATATTATTCTTTAAGGTATTATCACGATGTTTCATTCTAACCGTGATGATATGTGGATATGTTTTTACTATATAAGTGTTGAAATATTATTCTTTCAGGTATTATCACAGTGTTTCATTCTAATTAACCATGTAGATATGTGAATATTTTTTACTATATAAGCGACTTTTCTATATTTCATCAGTAGTCCTAGCATCCTTCTCTTTCTAACAATCGTTTCTCCTAAATAGAAACCCTAACACGTTCACTCTCCTTTGTCATCACTAGTGCAAAAATGACTTTTTACATCGGGCGAAAATGACTTTTTACATCGGTTCTGAGTCCGATGTAAAGGCAGCCGATGTAATAAATCAAAGAAATTTTACATCGGTTTTAGGACTGATGTAAAAAATATGTCAACCACATCGGTTAATTTTTAAGTCTGATGTGAAAAAAAAATATAATTTTTTTAATGTTAAAGGTAGTTTTTACACCGGTTGGATGATAAAACCGATGTAATAGGTGTGGTTTTTAAATCGGTTATTTCTTATAACTGATGTAAAAAGGTGTTTGAATTATTTTAAAGTATGCGCCACAAGGGACTTTTTACATCAGTTCTGCATTAGCCCGATGTGAAAAGTATGCCATACAGGGGGTTTTTACATCGGTTCTCCTTTCGTCCGATGTAAAAAGTGTGTTATATAGTACTTTTTACATCGGTTTTTCCATTCGCCCGATGTAAAAAGTATTGTAGAAATTTTATATAATATGACTATTTTTTAGCAATTCCTGTAATTTTTTTGGTATATAATTTTTTAGCAATTCCTGTAAATTTTTTTGGTACCTAATTTTTCCTTCACATAGACCACATTTAGGTCGCTATTTTCATATATTTCTCACCAATATTCATTAAACCAAATATCTAGTATACACATATATTCTTCCAAATGTACTAGTATACACATATAGTCATCTCAATAGGAGGTTTTTACTAAAATTTACTACTACAACAACAACAAAAAATACATATTCAACCAATATTCCCCCCACTTGAATATTAACTTACAATATCCATAAGAATATGAGTTATAACTTCGGTAAAAAACACCAAAATCAAATTTCCTGAAAATAAATAATAACACCAATTAACCAAAAGACAACACCAAAGTCAATAGGATCAAATCAGACAATTCTATATATCTTACCAGATAAACCTTAAATTTTATATAACTCAAAGAAACATGTTGCCCAACGGAGTCGGAAATCATACAAATCATCTTCTTTTAATTCTGTTGGATCATTAAATACCTACAACACATAAATAACAATATAGAGTTATTTTGAAAAATTCACATTAAGTTGCAAAATGCAAAGTAAATAACAAAGTAAAGTTATTTTTATGACCGTCATCCAATTATCGGTTATCTTTGCAGAGACAATATCCAACATATTTTTCATCACATAGTACCCACAATCATCAGAGTTATTTTGTTTTCTTGTCTACAAATGAATATATGACATTATTAGTGAATACTTATATGATAAAATTAAATTTATACTTATAATTTACACCTCTTACTTTGGGTCGAAGTCATGTAGGCTTTCTTCTAATGCCATGTGCCGCTTGATGAACCCCTAAAACACTAATTTAGAAGGGGAAAAAATCCATATAAGGCCACATAAAATATGGAATTACTTTTGTAACAAATTATATATATAAGATATAGTGAACATAAAACATAAACTTACTTTGTAACAAATTTCGTCATGGTTTGATTATGTTCCTGATGAAGTGAACAGAAAACAATCACCGTATTGTCTTTTGGATAAATGACTATTAATTGTCAATGATTTCTGTATGTACGTGTTGAAGTAAAAAATTATATATGAAAAATGAGTATATTCATATTTCTTTCTCTCTTTCAATACAATGTATTCTTCATAGTAAAAATGGTATAAAACCAGGTGGTAAGATCAAATACAATACAATGATTATTTATCCACATTTTTATACGTGGAAAAATTATATCAATATTTATTTATTTTAAAATCTTGACTGAATTAGCTGATCACATTGATTGAATAGGAAATTGGAGCTTTTAAACCAATGGATTGATCTATAAAAATTGGTGGGATTTGACCGATTTACCGATTAGACCTACGAACCAATGAATTTCTTAAACCAACATATTTGACCTTTTTATATTTATTTTTAAATTGTCAAAATGATTTATTTATGGAGAGGAAAAACAATCTACAAAATTCAAAGAATAGAAACAATTGTGATTCGTAAATAATTTTATTTTTTGTTTCTATAATTTAAATTAACAATTATGTGGTTGAACTGATGACCCATCGGTTCTATCAATAATTCAGTGATCGGGTGACTTAACCGAGTTAATGATCTGTTTGAATTTTAATACATTATAAAAAAAGTTATGTTTGAAATATGTATTTTTGATTATTAAGAAAAAACAACATGCTATAAATAATATCAATTAAATTATTAATTTTGATATAATTTATCATTTTTTATGTCCTTCAAAATTACTTTCTTTTCAAAATATATTTTAAAATTATTTAGAAATATTCAAGCATAGCTTGCAATAGTCTAAAACATGTTTTTGATTTTTTTTGTCAATTTATAAATATGATATTTAAGTTGTAAATTACAATTTATTTACTCAAAATACTCTCTGAATCTAACTTTTAGTTTAATTCAAATATACAAGTATTCATGCATTGTTCTAAATATATTGACTACATATTTATTTAATGGTATAGTCAAATAGATTTGAATTGATGTTTCAATATATATATATATATATATATATATATATATATATATATAACTTACTATATTACAATACTACAATGTGTGAAATGCCTAAAAAACGAATAAAAAATGAATAGTCGTGAATTAAATTACAACTTTTCTTTAGGTTGGTATTATCGACATAAATTACTATATTACATTTAACTGGTTGATGAGTCACAAATATATGTTCTACGCGTGTATGTTTCAACAATTTCTTAAGTAAATTGTTTTTGGAGAAAAACTAGTAAGATATCTGTGCGGATTAAAATATATATGTAAATTGGGAACATTATAAGATATATTTATATATGTATCTAAATTTATAAATTAATTATTAATTTTAAAATGAAAAATAATTATATAAATTCAATTGTATTAAAATACAAATAGAAAAAATGAGCAGTGAGATGAAATGTTTTTTATTATTTGATAATAATAATTTTATCTTTCAAATTAAAATAATTATTGATTAATAGGGTTAAATATGTTTTTGGTCCCTATAAATATCTCAATTTTGATTTTTAGTCCCTATAAAAAAAACATCGAATTTTAGTCCCTATACAATTATTTTTTGCATGCAGTTTTAGTCCCTCTACAACGACTAAATTTAGGTACAAAATAATTTTATAGGGATTAAAAACATATTTAACCCAAAAATAAAATATGTATTGTGATTATAGTGCCCCGTGAAATAGAAATAATATTTGATACAATATAAAATATATTTATATACATATGTAAATTTGAAATGAGTTATATAATTGTAAATTGAAAAATAATTATACAATCTCAATTGTATTAAATAATCATGCAAAAAGAAAAAAATGACACGTAAGATGAAGACAACAAAGACAATTTTGATGCAATAATGACCTGTGAAATAAAAAAAAATTATTTCATGCGATGTAAAATGTATTTAGATACAAATACAAAATTTAAAATTATATACTTAATTGTAAAATTAAAAAAAAATCATATAAATTAAATTGTATTAAATAATTATATAAAAAGAGAAAAAAGAATTATGAGATGGAAAAAAATTAATATTTAAAAATAAGAAATTTGTCTCTCAAATTAAGATAAATATTTATTAAAATAAAATATATATTATGTTTATAGTGACCCGTGAGATAAATAAATTTTAAATTTTATTAAAATTAAAAATTAGAGTATTAGTATTTTTAGTGATAATAAATAAATAGAGAAAAAAATAAAAGTGAAAATGAAAAAGTGTGAAAAAAATATGATAGAGATTTGAAATTTGAATGAAGAAAGATAATGAGTATATGTAATATTTGAATGAATATGTAATGGTCATCAAATAAATTTAATGACCATTACATATTTTCTAACTCTTGTCTTGTAGTATTCATACACATACCCATGAATAAATGGTAGCAAGTGACACACTTTTTCTTCGTGATCACGTAACTTGTCTTGTATGTATTTTCTAACTCTTGCTTCAGTTTTTGCCACATTATCAACATACGAACACAAAGCAGAGTCCAATATCCCATATACTTCTGATTGTGATGTATCAATACACATACGATGAATATACCTTAATAATTATAACATAAACATTAGAATCAAAGTGACAAGAGTTATAACATATTAAAATATTTGAGAGTAATAAAAAAGAAAATATACTTACGTGGACCGTACTTGCAAAGTAGAAACGTCAAGCCAATGTTGTCCCATCAACAACTCTCTGATACATTTCGCTGACATATAAAAATTTGAGACATTCACACAATGACTTAATTCTAATTCAAAGTAATCCATTTGTGTGTCACTCCTTTTCAGAACCATTTTTACTAATCTCTCAACATTGTCTTCCTCTTCCATTTTGCTTACTTTTACAACTAACCAACTTCCTTTTCCGCTTCCATCCACAGTTTCCCTTTGTTCAATGCAATTATTATTTGATGTGCTTTGGGAGATACCCATATACTTAAGTGTCTCCATGAAAGATTGTTCCATTGCCTTACGCTCTTCAACCCACTGTTGCGCTAAATCCGCTCTAATTTTTGCTTCCAATTGAGATGACAATTGTGCAAATTGTTCTGATACATCGATATCTTGTCTTTGACGTGATCTTCCAAATAAAGTGCTCTGTTTATGGTGTTTTCCAACACCAAGAACATGGCCGCCATGCTCAGATGTTCCAATGGCTGCTGTTAAGATATCGTGACGTCCATCCGGAACAAATGCACCCTTTTCAACTTCTTCAACTAGAGAATCCTACAAATGCACCACAACTTTGTCAATAGTTTTTATCAAACAAAATTATAATGATACTTGAAGAATTTTTGTAATTTTACTTACAAATTTCTCTGCAACAACTTGTGTAGCCTGTGATGTGTATTCTCCCCATTTCTTTTGTCGTGCTCTCTTCCATAACTCATGGTGTGAAGATGGAGATGGGCTACCCGTATCATCTAAGTTAGAATCATCACTCGATAATCTCCTTTCATTTATCATTTTCTCCTCAAGCAAACGATACCCTCCACGAGATAATACATGTGGGTATGCATTCTTAGCCACATTTTTTGCACCCTTTTGACTTTTTTCCTATTATAAACTGAAAAAGTTACTAATCATACTAAACATAATAACAATGTTATTAAGCACAATAAACATAATAAAAATTTATAAAAATGTTATAACTCATACTAACCTTAAATTCAGATGTATCTCGAGACTTTAGAAATTCTTTCCATACTTCTTCTTTAATATAAGGATATCTGATATATGCAGGAGCGAGACCATCTTTGGGCTTTCTAATATATTCACTTGTGAGTTATGTCTTAAAACCTCTTCATCGCTCTCCAGCATATTTAATCCATTCTTTCTTCAATGGATCCTTTTTTTCATCATGAGGCTCTGGAATAGTGAAATGAGCCTACACATATAATATATAGCATATGTTATTAGCATATGAATATAAAACATAATTAGACATCAAATTAAGCAAAAATACCTGAACATCAGTCCAAATAGCCTCTTTTATGTCATTATCTACGTTTTTCCACTCATCTTTCAAAATACTACATCTCTGTCGAGCAAGAGACGCTATGTAACTCTTAAAATTTGAAGCATTTTTACCAACACCCGTACATTCATGGGTTCTTGGATCAAACTTCACCTTTATCTTCTCACCTGTTTGGAGAACTTTGTCAATCTGTGTCATCAAAGTGGGACCTCTAACTCTTTTTTTTTGTAGGGTCACTAGATGAAGAAGGGTTGTCTGTTGAATCAACCATGTATCTGTTCACATAAAATAAAAACAATTAGACATCAAATTAGGAAAAAAAATATAAACAATTAGATATTAGATTAAGCACAAAATATAAACAATTAGAAATTAAATTAAGCAAAAATATAAATAATTAGACATCAAAGCAAGCATAAAATAAATAAATAAATAAATAACTTACTAGTCCTTCCATATCCCTTCTCCATGATCTGTGCGAATAGCATGCACATCATCCTCTTCATTTTCTTCAATGAAGGTAGGCACATTTATTGAGAAAGGAGGAGTTTCAGAAATATCAAGGTTGGCATCTTGATTTTCATCACTATCATGCATCTTTCCTTGTATAACCACCGACCACCTTTTATCAGAAGGATCTGTGACATAAAACACTTGTTTTGCTTGAGACGCCATAATGAAAGGTTCGTCTGCATAAGCTAACTTGCTAAGATCAACCAATGTAACTCCAAATTCATCGATTCTTACACCACTATTGATATCAATCCATTTGTATTTAAATACGGGAACTTTAAACACAACATAATCAACTTCCCAAATCTCTTCAATCACCCCAAAGTAGGGTGTAGATGCCATAACCAGGTTTTTATCTTTAGCACTAGAGAAGTGCATGGACTCGGCCACAATCATCACCCCACTATTTTGTGTGGTACTATGGTCATCCTTTGACTTTGTATAAAAGCAAGTTTTATTAATATCATATCCACTCCAAGTTATTATGTTACATTTCGGCTCATAGGACAACCACTTAATTGTATTAGATGCACTATCATCATTAGCAATTTTCTCTTTAAACCACTCAGAGAAACTCTTATTGTGCTCTTTTAACAACCATATTTCATTCATCTTGGGGTGCCTTTTCTTTATGATGCTTTTGTGAGCAGATAAGTAAGGTTGAACTTCATCCGTGTTATTCAAAATATACAAATGAGCTTGAACAACCACATTAATACTTAAGCTCTTGACATTTAAACCTTGTGTACTATACCCTCACATCTTCCATCATGACGAGACTTAGGAACCTCTACAGCATCCACTTCTGACAAATAGTTTGAACAAAACTCAATTGCCTCTTCTGCAATGTACCTCTCAACAATCGATGCTTCCGGACGGTGTGGATTTTTTGTATAACCTTTTAGGATCTTCATGTATCGTTCTGTTGGATACATCCATCGTAAAAAAATTGGGCCACATAATCTAATCTCCCTTACTAGATGAACAATCAAGTGAACCATAATGTCAAAAAATGAAGGAGGAAAATACATCTCTAATTGGCACAAGATAACTGTAGCCTCATTTTCCAAAACATCTAACTTTGATGGATCAATAGATTTACAACAAATTGCATTGAAAAATAAGCACAACCTGGTTATAGTTTTCCTAACATTGTTAGGCAATATCCCACGAATAGCCACTGGTAGTAGCTGTTGCATTAAGACATGACAGTCATGAGATTTTAAGTCAAATAGTTTGAGATCTTTAACAAATACAAACCTCTTGACATTTGATGAGTAACCATGCGGAACTTTAATACTTTGTAAACACTCACAAAAACTTGTTTTCTCTTTTTTAGACAAAGTGTAGCAGGCAGGAGGCAAATATATCTTGTTACCTATATGTTGTGGAGTTAACTCTTCTCGTATACCCATCAAACCCAAATCCACACGAGCATTATAACCATCTTTTGTTTTGCCATGAATGTTGAGAAGTGTTCCGAGTAAACTATCACATACATTTTTCTCCACGTGCATCACATCAATACAATGTCTTACATCAAGACTAGACCAATATGGAAGATCGAAGAAAACTGACCTCTTTTTCCATAAATTTTTCGTAGTTGATTTCTTTTTGTATTTTCCAAAGACAACATTAATGCCCTGTTGTCGTTGATAAACTTCCTCTCCAGTTAAGGGCTTTGGAGCTTCACCATGCTCTTGTTCCCCATTGAAAGCTTTTCGCAATCTACGATATGGATGATAACGAGCTAGAAATTTTCGATGTCCAAGATAAACAGTTTTCTTTCCTTTTTCAAGTTGGAGGTAACTTGTGTCTTCTTTACATATAGGACATGCATTATGCCCTTTAACTTTATAACCAGACAAATTACCATACGCCGGAAAATCGTTGATGGTGCAAAACAACATGACATGCATATTGAACTGTTCACCAGAATACGCATCAAAAACATCCACCCCTTCCTCCCACAATACTCTTAAATCATCAATCAAGGGACTTAGATAAACATCTATGTCATTTCCCGGTTGTTTTGGGCCCAAAATCATCATGGATAACATAATATATTTACGCTTTGCTGGTCGTGTTAACCCTACTGAATATACACCACCTACTCCTGTTTTACCTCCACGTCGTGGCAGGCCACCGCCAACCCCCACCCTGGTTTTACCTCCGAGAATTTACAGGCCACCACATATCCCTCCTGTGTACACACCACCAAGTGAGAAGCTTGATTCATGACATCCATTTAAGAAATATATATCTATTGAATAAGTGGTTTTACTACAGGTTATCATGTTTTTTGTTTTGTTTTGATAGTAACGTATTTTGCTACTTTTGTAGCTATGAATTGATGTAATATCTATCAACCTCGAGACTCAAGAGTATCGTGATATATATTTGTCATGAATATAAAACCTACTTGAGATGAGGTTTGTAATCCGGTTTATATATACATAAATATTTATTTTCTGTCTCACCTAATTATTAATAAGTTAGTTTTGTGATTGTGTGGTATTGATTGGTTAGATTGTTTTACGAACCTATTTTTGAGCTTACTATAATATAGTAGAATTTCTATTGATTAAAATGGAAGATAGAGTTATGAAACTAATTAGGGAAAATACGTGAGTTCCCATTTAAATTATCTTGAAAAAGTTGTCAAGACAAAATCACCACCTTAGATAGGTCAAATTAACCCAAATAAGAGAGATATATTATTAATTCTCACCAGAGCTTGAAAGGCATAAATGACAATGAATACTCCATCATTAGTACGACGTCAACACCACTTATCCAAATATAGATCGATATTACTACAAAATTGATATTCGATAATATAATATTATTACGGTTAATCCATCTACTACTGTTGTAATATATGTTACTTGATGCACTTTTTTATTTTTATTTTTATTAAAATGATAATAGTCACGGTTGAGGTTTTCAACTGTACTAATAAAGTTAGTGGTACAAGATTTGAATCTTTTCAACAATATTTTTTTCATTTTTCAAAATTTTTTATTCACGGTTTTAATATACAATCGTTGTAATATTATTTGTATGTTGAACATTTGATCTTTTCAAAAGAGAGAAACGCTTCCCAAGTATAATGATGATTGGAAATTTTCTCAATTTTCAAGACTTTCACAATGTCATTCAAGGATATCAACTATTATAAGTAATTATCATTGCGAGCATTAACGGTCATTATGTTTACTCTTTAACCTTATCTATAAATGCACAATTTTACACTTCTTCAAAATATTCTTCGTAACTTCATTTATCAACATAAGTTCTCCATCTGAGAATGCTAACAAAAATATCACAACTGAGGTCATCACGGTATAACACCATGATCAGTGGTCAATTGAGGAGGTTTAGTCATCTAGATCGTATTTTGTCAAGGATATATTAAGGGTGAGGAAGACCAAGAATAATAATAAGAAGAAGAAGAAAAAGGAGTTGAGGAAGATTTATTACTATGATTCTGACGAGGGGAGCGAGGAGAGAGTCGTAGAATATGAAGATTCTCTTGCTGCTATGGGTTCCGACATTGAAAAATATATGTAATGAAATTATTAATGTACTCTTCCCTTTTTAATGAAATTATATTTTATGCACTATTTTCTTTCATTTTTATAGTATTATTGTTTTACAAAAAAAAAAATATTAAGAGCCAACAAAAATAACAACAATAGTATCAACATTGACGAAGAATATTAACAAAAAAAATAATATTAAAAGCCAAAAAATAACAACAGTAGCAACAATGAATCACTCTTTAACCACTTTTAATAAAGAACCGTGATGAAATGTGATATTATTCTTTAAGGTATTATCACGATGTTTCATTCTAATCGTGATGATATGTGGATATTTTTTTACTATATAAGCGATGGAATATTATTCTTTCAGGTATTATTACGGTGTTTCATTCTAACCATGTAGATATGTGAATATATTTTATTATATAAGCGAATTTTCTATATTTCATCAGTAATCCTAGCATCCTTCTCTTTCTAACAACCGTTTCTCCTAAATAGAAACCCTAACACATTCACTCTCCTCTTTCAAAACATAACCCTAGAATGTTTGAACATACTTCAACCTTCAGATTCTTTTTCACCAATCGTTGTGATACACTATAATCATATTTCAGGTTCATTTATTAAACTTATTATTCGATTTCATTTATATTTCTTGTTAAAAAAGAGTTCTGATTTTTTATTTTCTAGATATTTTCATTGTTTTAGATTCGTCTTCACAACTTTAACAAAGTGCATACATTGGCTATGATACATATGATTTTTGTAGCTATGAAGAAAAGTACAAAAAGTATTAAGCCATTGTCTTAACTTCATTCACCTTATACTTCTTCTTCATAGCTTCACAAACAATATAAAATTTATAGTTTTTCCAGATCAACGATAAAAAAGGTGTGTTATTACATAATATCTTGTTGTTTTTGTTGTTGTATGTTGTTGTTGCATGTTCTCATGTTATTGATAAGTCTATTTATGCATGGTGTTGTTGTATGTTGTTGTGTTGTTGATAAATGTTTATATATGTTGTTGTTGTTGATTAATGTTTTTAGAACAAGAACAAAACATTGCTAAGTCACTACAAAGAAGTTTATTGTGACTTAACAATGTTTTGTTCTTTAATTTCTTAGAACATTACATAATATGTTGTATGTAGTATGCTTTTGTATGAAGATAAGTTTATTATATGATATGTAGATCGGTTTTTTCACTAAACCTTCACTGAAAATACATTTCATTTAAATTGATCTAGAAATTATATTATCAAATTAAGTTTTATTTGAAAACTAAGTTATATGAATCAATGTTTTCCGAATTACATCTATCTCATCGTTCATCTCACGTTCCTTCACATATAGGATGTGGTTCAATGACCAAATTCCTTCAACACATTCATATCTTCTCTTATTGTTTAATTTGAATAACAAATATTTATTGATATTATTCAAATTAAACTAGAATAGAAGGAATTGATGTGATGAAGGACTCAGACCATTGAACCACATTATATATGTTAAAAGAATGTAAAATGAATGATGAGACGAATGCAATTTGAAAAACACTGGTTTGTGTAAGTTGATTTTCAAGAATAGTTTAATATTTCAATTATATATTTTATCAATTTCAATGGTTGTATGTTGTTGTAAGCTTAAATTGAAAAAAAAATGCAATATACATATTTTATAATGAACCCATGTACTTTAAACAACGGTTATTTATTTTAACGGTAATTTAATTTATATGAAATAAATGTATATACCACAATGGTTGAGATTTTTAACCATTGTGGTAGGTAGTGCACTTTTAGTCTTACTATCACAGTTTCACAACCGTAGTAGAAATATTAGACAGACAGTTGTCTCGTACCTCACAATGGATGATCAGGTGTTGTGGTATCTCTTTTTCAATCGTGATTGTGTGGCTTTTCCGTAGTAATGTGAGAGCCGCCTTGTGAAGAGAAGAATGAATATTAGACACGTAAGGATGTTCATTAACATAAAAATATCTCCTCAACTTCAAATTCCAAATTAACTTTCCTTTCTCCCACAGCCAAACTCTCCCATTGTCCCCTCTTGTTGTTTTTGGTAATGAAGTTGCAAGGGGGTCTGGAGCTGGAATTTTTCCCTTCCCTCTGTGTTTCTGCAGATTCACCTATGCACTCTGAGAAGTTGAAGATAGATTCTAATGGGAGTTAGCAGAAAGTGGAGAGTTTTTTATCCTTCCATTTTTAAAATTAATTCTTTACCTCTTAATTTAATATTCTTTTTTCTGAGTTTTGTTCTTCCAACCTATTTAAAGGGTAAGTTGTCTTGAGACTGCACTATCTAGATAGAAAATTTTACTTAAAGTCATATTTTTAAGACAATTTCAATTATGTGTCATCTTAGATTAACTAACCTAATTATTTCCACATCTTTAAAATAAGTCTTAAAATAGAGTAAAAGACCAAACTTTAATTATTTTATAAGATAGAAAATTAGGGTATTTATTTCAAGTTAAAAAATTATATATATTTTTCAATCCTATTTCCATCATTATTATTATTACTTGGAATAATAGTTTAATCCAAATATTTGACATAAATTAAATTTCTTACGAATATTTATAATATTTATTTAATTTAAAAACTAGAAAAATATATATAAATAAATAAATGTGAATAGTAGTAAGGAATTGTAGTTACTTGAAATTTATTCTATGGGAATCTTATCTTTTAAACTTTAAAATAAAAATAGAAGAACTATATATATATATAAAATTTCTAGGAATGAAATATACCTTGAAATAATTTTTTAAAAATTGACAGGTAAATCAATAATTAAATCAATAAAATACATATAGATGTCACCTTAATAATTATGTTGTTTGAAACATGGTACATTGAGAATTATATGAAAATATTGATTAATTTGGTATTAAAATTTAAAATTTTAGTTATTGAAACAAAATTTTGAGAATTGTAAGCATTTTACAAGGTCGTCCCAAATAAGATAACGCTCATTTTCATAGTATGCATAGAGGCTTTTGAATTTGAACAATAGATGAAGTTGATTTTCAACAACAGAAAATGTTTAATAGTAAGAAATGTGAAAATAAAAAATGCAAGAATAAATCTTAATTATTCATTATCACTACTACCCCGTGATCCCTATTAAAAATGAAGTAAAATTTAAAATCAGTTTAAAATTAACCTCTAAAATAGTGACATGCGTGTATTCTTACATTTCTTCTTCATATTCTTTCTTACTAATTAACATTGCTCTTCAACCATAGATCAAGTGTTTTTCAACCTTAGTCTGATCTTTTCGTCTTGAGTTATCCTTTATGGATTGGGTTAAGGTCAAGGGAATGGGGGAGCAGAAGATGCATAATAAGTGGGATGTTTTTCCATTTGTTGGTTATGGAAGTTGAAACAACGGGAAATTAGTGAAGGATATAAATTCTTTCTTCATCTCATAATTCCTAGATATAATTACATACAGTGATCCATGTGGGCTTTTTGGTTGTATTGGGAAGGTTATCGAAGTAGTTATATCTCCCAGGAAGAATAAAATTAGTAAGAGGTTCGCTTTCGCTAGATTTTGCGAGGTGGAAAATGAACATGTTTTGGGTATCAAGTTAGATAATGTTATGATCAATGGTAGAAAGATTCATGCGAATCCCACATGTGGATTTGTAATTGGAGCTTCCATGACCATCTTCTTGTCTTCTGCGACTTTGCAAGTCTTCTGCAGTATATGAATTAAGCACAATCAACTTTTGGTTGTATATTCATTTCAGTGCTTCATGGTCTGTTTCATTATTATTTTATAATCATCAACCTTATATGATTGTATGAAACATCAATAACATGATTCAAGAACCATCTTGACAACATGGTTTTTATCATATTTTCAACATGTAGTGATAATCAACAACCTGGTCATTTCCAACAACTTCACGTCTACGAATTTTGCTGTCGATCAACAAAATCACATAAGCATGTGATCCTTTCCTTATATAGCCAAGAAAAATAGAGTCGTTACACAAGGATGAAAATATTAATGCCACATATTATCCTTTTCCATAATATTACTGCCACGTATTTCCTTATATATATATATATATATATATATATATATATATATATATATATATATATATATATATATATATATATATATATATATATATTATCAAGAAAATTAATTACCATTAATTCATGATTATTCACAGTAAATGCAATACACAAATTGGAAAATGAGTGATTTTAAGCCAGTTTTCAAAACTATTAATTACGCTTAATGTGTCTTTTCCAAATCACACGTGCTTAGTGAGTGGGACAACTGTCACAATCACGTTCACACGATCTCATATGAAATGATCATATTAAATGTTGTGACTGTTTATTACTCAGAGAATAAATCAAAATATTTTTTCTTGAATATGAATCGTTTCAAACCAATACACTTTCACTTATCAGAAAGTTCTGATTTTAACTTTTCACGACACTTGGCAAATATTTTCTGAAAAAAAACAACTTCTAACTTGTAGAAGTATCTTTATCAGAAAAACAATTAAAATGCATCAGAGATAAAAAGAAAACATTACCTTTGTATTTCAAAATGTCTTCATGTTGATTCTGACAGACTCTTGTTCTAATTCTGACGTTTTCCTTCTTCTGATAATTCTTTCTTTCTTCCTTCTTCAAAATGACACCTTAGAGGTTTTTGATGAAATATTTTCTGAAATCTCATATTTCTTTAGAACAACTTATGTTTCTTCTATCAGACATCTGATCCTTTACAGTTGTTCTGACAGAGAGAATATCACTCAAAACATTATGTCACATAGATCATAAATTCTGAAATTCTTTTGAAGACATCTTTCTGACGATCTTATGATCAAAATCATAAGTCAACAATCTTTCTTCTTCACTTAAGAAAATTCCTAATGAGCTTCACATGAGAAAGTTAATGGTGGACTAATTTGTTTCTTGAAAACATCTCACACTCATGAAGAATTAATCTTTAGCAAACACAATTTCTTGTTTTCTAATGATTTGATCATTGAGCAAAATACGTTGTTCACCTAATCGTATTTAAGATAAACATTCAACAAATTGTCTAAGTGTGAGTTCTGGTTGAAGGAAGTAAGTTTCCTTGGCCTTGTGAATTCTAGTGGTGGGATTTCCGTGGATCCTTCGAAGATTTATGCCGTATTGAATTGGGATACTCCAAAGTCTTCTACGGAGATCAGAAGTTTTCTTGGGTTGGCCGGTTACTACCATAAGTTTATAGAGGATTTTTCTAAGTTGGCATTTCCTCTGACTCAGTTGACTCGAAAGGGTGAAGCATATGTATGGGATGTAGCTTGCGAGAAGAGTTTTGTTAATTTGAAGAAGAGGTCTACTACTGCTCCAGTTTTGATTTTTCCAAATCTGAATGAATATTTTGTGGTATATTGTGATGCTTTGGAGATGGGTCTTGGTGATGTTTTGATGCAAAATTGTTAAGTGGTTGCATATGCATCTAGGAAGTTAAGTGTTCATGAGAGAAACTATCCTTCCCATGACTTATAGTTAGCATTAGTGTTGTGTTAAATATTTGAAGACACTATTTGTTTGGATTGAGGTTTGAGGTGTTCAGCGATCATAGGAGTTTGAAATACTTGTTTGATCAAAAGGAACTAAACATGAGGAAAAGAAAATGGTTAGATATCACTACAACAAACAAGATCTTAGACAACGCTTTTTTTAGCCTTAGACAGCGCTTTAAAGCGCTGTCTAAACCTCCGCTGCTAAAGGTTTAGACAGCGCTTTTTAAAATGTGAAAAGCGCTGTCTAATCCCCCACCCTTAGACAGCGCTTTGGCCAAAAGCGCTTTAAAAGACCCTCTTAATTTAAATTTTTTAGGTACACATTAGACAGCGCTTTTCAAAAGCGCTGTCTAAGCCCCTACCTTAGACAGCGCTTTGGCCAAAAGCGCTGTCTAAGCCCCTCCTATTTTAATTTTTTTAGGTATACCTTAGACAGCGCTTTGGCCAAAAGCGCTGTCTAAGCCCCCACCTTAGACAGCGCTTTTGCCTAAAGCGCTTTCTAATCCCCCCCTTAGACAGCGCTTTTGCCAAAAGCGCTGTCTAAAGTATACGAAATTTTTTGTAGGATTTGTTTGTAACCACATTTTTTCCAGGTTTATAAACCAGAATTGGTACCTGTTTTCAACCAGATTTTTGCAGTCAATTATCACATTTTATATATGCCATTTTGGCCTTTTTTTACCAAAATTTGGCTAACCAATTCAAACCAATTCAAACCAAATTTGCCATAAATGTATCAAAATATATACAAATTTATGTTTACATTTATAAGTCATTACATATACTACTACAAATGTACACATTAATTACACACTTTGAGCTCTATCATGTATTGACACCACTCCTCTTTGATTTCGTCCACTTGATCCTTTGTATAAGATGCACACTTGAATTCATCAAAGTACTACATAATAATATAACATATTTTGAATTAATTCCAACTATTTAATTATATGAGATATGTGTAAATATAAAAATAACTCATAAGTTAGAAATACATACATCGGTGGGAATCTCTAATCGGCCCAACATGAGAGTATCTCGCATAAACCTCAACATGAAATACCCGCAATCTATTTCATTACGTTGAAGAGGACACTACATATGAAAAAAAAATATGAATTATAAATCCTAAGTTTTATCAAGTGTAGTCATCACTAATATAATAAAAAACGCGGTAATTAAAAATATACCGCCACTTTAATCCATGAAATGGAGTTGGCGCCCCTCCTTGAGGTCTGGATAACTCGTTGGGCACGAAAAGCTTGTAGGACGCTAATAAAATAAAAATGAAGCAATTAGAACAATTCACATAAACTAAGAAAAATTTTGAACATTCTCACTTACGTGTCAATTAGGTCCTTCATAACCGGGTATGTTGTCCAATCATTTCCTAACGAGTCAAGATAATACACAATTTCTCGGATAGGATTGATTACGAGCAACAACCAATGTCCACTGTAATGATTAGGCAAATGTTAGATGGTAACTTGGAAAATAATTATTATAGATGAATTTAGAATGAAATGCTAACCCGGTATTAAACGGTAAAAAAAACAACTTCTCCGCATTTTTATTCTCCACGAGGATCCGAAGAACGTACTCCGTCACGGTATCCGGTCTACTTATCATTAAAGTATAGTTGACGGTCGCGGGTGCTAAGAATCCGAATGACACGTCCAAACCATTGGGGCGCATCAATTTGTCATACAAAAACCTAATATAAAAACATCATTAACATAAAGTAAACATCATTAAAATAAGTTGTTTAATTAATAAAACAAAGTATGCCGAATTTACCTAACATATGTATTGACAACGTTGACGCCGATTTCTTCACGACCAAAAACTTGCATGAAGTCCTCATTACCAATCATTTGTTCGTAATCAAAGCCGAAAATCCCTACCTCCATAGGTATAGTCCGAACACCTCCGGTCGGTATATCGGTCATCTCTAGAAATGTCCTGAGGCACGACCTATACTTGGTGGTAGGTTTTTTCCTAGCTACGGACTTCTTAGCACCAGAACTTTGTACCCGTGCGGAGGCGTTGCTAACCTCCTTTTTTTGTTGTGCGGAGGCATTGCTAGCCTCATTTTCTTGAACCTACATGTCATATAAATAGTTAGATCAAATTAAGAATGTAACAACTTCCATGAATATATGTCATATAATTGTATATTACCTCTTTTCTTGAAACCGTGGACTCGGTATGCCGTGGAATCGCAGTTTCTTTTGATTTGGATTGTGTGGGAGTCTATTTAACATAGGAAAATATGTAAGTAAAATTTTAAGCATAAATTTTAAACTTTGAATATACCAAGGAAAGTTAACATAAGTTTTAATCATACCTCATATCCTACGCATATGAGGTTTGTCGGCCATGCAACAAACGAACCTACTGCTTCGTGCACCGTTGTTGCATCCGAATCATCGCTAGGATATGGTAATGCTGCATTCGGCTCAACTGCAATATCAACTGATACCTTCAAACATCCAGCAGGGAGCTCTCTAGTGTGGAGTAATACTCCGCTAACGTTATGCACTTTTCCCTTGCCAACCATCCGATAGTATGGTGACGACAAATACAGCTGACAATGGGAAATGCCCTAAAATCAATAATAACAAGAAATCGTTAATGTGTATATATGTCAAATACATAATTTAAGAAAATAGTTCAATTTAAGACAATTATATGTAATTACCTCTGGAATGTTCGGCTGAAAGGTACAGTTGATACTATCTTTGTCCGAAGCATCTCTGTATACTGTTGAGGCGCTAGCCTCTCTTTCTCTCCTCAATGCATCAAGCTCAGCTTGCATGGCTTCCATTCTTGCATGAAGCTCCCGATTACTAGGAGCCTTTCCTTTTTTAATACTCATGGAGGTCGGAGTGACTCCAAATCCCTTACCCCTCACCCGACCAGAGTACTCAGGGACATCTAATGCCCGACCAAGTATGCTCCTAGTATCATCGGGAGATAAAGACTGAGATAGCTCCTCCTGAAAAATCATATGAATATCGTACAATTGTCAAATATTTGTGTATAAAAATGTTATTCAATTAATGAAAAAATGTTATACTTACACATTTCTGGTATACTTGTAAAACTTCTTCTTGAGGAACTCCAGATTTGCCCACACGGGCTTCCTTCCACAAAACATGTGCAGGAAGAGATGATTCTGAACTTTCCTCCTTCTGCAGCTACACATTAAGTCATACAATTTGATCAGATAAAACTAATATATGATGAACAAATTTGTTATCGCAATTTAAAAATACGTACCATGGATTGTTCTAAACGTCCATATCCGACACGTCCTTTTCGGTACGGATATGCGGGACTTGATGCTCTTTCCCGATTTGTAGCACTTATTCTTTGAAAAACCGGGTCTTGTCTTTTGGATTTGAACGCTTCCCATTCTTCAGCCGATATCAAACTTTCATATTTTTGGGGAAGCTCCGCATCCACAAAATTACCATTCGCATCCTTAAGGAACTTGGATGATAAAAATGTCCGAAACCCTCTTAGAAGCTTTCCGGCCAATTTCATACAAAAGCCTCTTCTTTCTTCTTCGATGTTAAAACATCGCTAAGAAAAACATACAGATTGATAGTTAGTATCGGTAATTGAAAAAACATAATTGATACCGTATAATTAAGGGCCAAATGATTGTACCTTTATCTCACTCCAAATTTTATCTTTGGACTCTTTCAGCTCTTTGTTTCTCCAATCATCACATGTAATGGGAATTTCATTCCTTACTAGTGCACCGATAAAACTAGTTAAGGTATGCCCATTAGGTTCTATAAGCTGTCCCTGGGTGCTCCAATAGACATCTAGTATGATGCCTCGAGATCTTCCTTGGACCACCCTTCTCATTACTGTGATGCCTCTTCGAATTTCTTCTTCCGCGGATACTTTTTTAGGAACTTCCTCAGGTTGGTCATCAGCCATGTCTAACCTGTAATAAACCAAGGAAACCATCAAATATCAAATATAACTTATAATCAAAGCAATTGAAAACAAAAAAAATAAAGAAATCATGCATTATCATATATAACTTATAATCAAAGCAATTGAAAACAAAAAAATAAAGAAATCATGCATTATCACATATAACTTATAATCAAAACAATCGAAAAAATAAAATAAAGAAACCATGGATAATTTACCTAAGTCACTAACATCTCTTTCTTTTCTTTGTTGGAATATTAATCACTTGTTTCTTAGCAATGCGTACGGATGAATTGATCCAAATTCCCTCATTATGATCGTTTCTTATATATGACTCATCCGGTATAAGATCCTCAACTTCATCATTTCTATTCAACTCATTCCGTCTAATGCATGACTCATTCTCAACATCAATATCACATTGATCGACACCGCTATCATCAGTCACTTTGTTAGAGAAAAGCACTATAGACCATTTTGTACTCTTCGGGTCATTCACATAGAACACTTGTTTAGCCTGAGATGCTAGAATAAAAGGTTCATCTTTGTACCCCACCCTAGTAAGATCAACTTGCAAAAATCCAGACTTATCCATTCGTATGCCACTACTATTCACCCACTTGCAACCAAAGATGGGAATCTGAAACTTCTCGTAATCAAACACCCAAATGTGCTCAATAACTCCAAAATATGACAGATTTGCATATTTGGGGTTTAAGTCCTTCATGCTTGATATATGCATTGCTTCAGCTAGCACGGTGACACCACTATTTTGCATAGTACTCTTATCATCTTGTTCTTTGGTATAAAATGTGTATCCATTAATTGAATATGCGCTATGAGAAAACACATGCAAACTTGGACCATATGCCAAACATCTCAACCTTTCTGTTACCGAAGAAGGATCTGAAGAGCGCTTCAAATAAATATGATCCTTCAACCATTGTATGAAACTTTGATTGTGCTCTATAACTATCCAATTTTCATTTCTGTTCGGATTTAACCTTCGGAGTACATCCTTGTGCATTTCAACATATGGCTCAACCTCATTATTATTGTGCAGAACATACAAATGAACTTGATCCCGTTCATCCCTTGATATTGTCACAATTTTATTCCCAATTAATTTTTTACCTTCCATTTTGTCGAAAATCTGAGCTCTGGGGAGTCCAATCGATTGAACGTTAGACAAATATTCAGTACAAAACTCAACAGCTTCTTCAACAATGTATCGTTCAACAATACAACCCTCTGGTCGACTTCGGGATTTCACGTACCCTTTTAATATTTTCATATACCGTTCAGCAGGGTACATCCATCTCATATAAGCTGGTCCACACAACTGTGTCTCTTTCACAAGATGAACAACTAAATGAACCATTATGTCAAAAAAAGACGGAGGAAAATACATCTCAAGCTCACACAAGGTAATTACAATCTCTTTTTGTAGTGTTGGTAAGATCTCGGGATCGATCACCTTACTACAAATTGACCTAAAGAAAAAACACAATTTAGTTATGGAACTTCTTACTTTTTCTGGCAAAATAGAACGTATACCGATCGGTAGAAAATGTTCCATTATAACGTGACAATCATGTGTCTTCAAATTCTTCAACTTAAGGTCTTTCATAGAAACAAGTCTTCTGATATCAGATGAGTATCCTTCTGGAACCTTAACTTCACTCAGAGACTTACACAAAATTTTTTTCTCCTTTCTAGATAAAGTAAAAGCAGCAGGTGGTAGATATGTTCGTCTTCCTTTCTTCACGGGTGCTAATTCAGTTCTCATTCCCATTTTTAACATGTCCTCCCTTGCTTTAAGGCCATCCTTAGACTTGCCTTTTATATTGAGTAATGTACCGATAACACTTTCAAATACGTTTTTTTCAATATGCATAACATCGAGAAAATGTCTCACGTACAAAGACTTCCAATATGGCAATTCAAAAAATATCGACCTTTTCTTCCACCCACCTTTCACAATCTTATGTGCAAAAGGCTTGCCAAACTCAGTACGCACATCTTTCACCTTTTCAAAAACTTGTTCACCTGACAATGCGGGTGGAGCTCTACGATGTTCGGTGTCTCCATTGAATGCTTTTCTCCACCCACGGTAGTGATGTTTAGAATGTAAGAATCTACGATGACCGAGAAACACATTCTTCTGGCAAAGTTCCAATCGGATCGTATCGGTTCCGTCTTCACAAACAGGACACGCACGTTGACCTTTAATGCTATACCCAGATAGATTCCCGTATGCTGGAAAATCATTAATTGTGCCAAACAACATCGCCCTCAAATTGAAACTTTCTTTCCTATATCCATCATAAACCTCCACACCGTTCTCCCACAAAATCTTTAAATCTTCGATCAGAGGTGTCAAGTATACGTCTATGTCATTACCTGGTTGTTTAGGCCCAGAGATTAACATAGATAACATCATGTACTTACGCTTCATACATAGCCACGGAGGTAGGTTATAAATCATAAGAATCACAGGCCATGTGGTATGTGAAATACTTTGAAGACCATGTGGGTTCATTCCATCAGTAGATAATGCCAATCGAAGGTTTCTTGCTTCTGATCCAAACTCAGGATAATCATTATCAATCTTCGACCACTGTGGTGAATCAGCCGGATGCCGATACTTTCCATCGGTAATTCTTTCATCTGCATGCCAAGTAAGATGTCTTGCATCGGTTTCACTACGAAACATGCGCCTAAATCTCGGAATTATCGGAAAATACCATAAGACTTTTGCGGGAGATAATCTTTTCTTATATCGAGACAAACCGCATTTGGGGCACTCAGTTAACGTTGCATATTCGTTACGAAACAAAATGCAATCGTTAGGACAAGCATGTATCTTATCATAGCTCATGCCAATAGAGCACAACATTTTTTTTGCCTCATAGGTTCGATTAGGAAGAACATTATCATCCGGTAGCATTTCTCTCATAAGGGCCAACAACTCTGTGAAACTTTTATCCGACCATCCATTGCCCGCCTTTAAGTTGTACAACTTTAATACCGCAGAAAGTCTTGAGAATTTAGTGCAACCTTTGTACAACGGTTTCTCTGCATCGCTTACCATCCTCTCAAACATTTCAGGACAATCATGAAGATCTTCTTCCAGTGCTTCTACAATCTCTTCAACTCGATCACAATCATATGTTTCCGTGTCTTTGTCGTATGAAGCATAGGTCGTATTTCTTTTTCCACTCGATTCAACATTCCCGTTAATTTTCTCACCATGAAATATCCAACACTGATAACTTTGATCAATTCCATGCCTCAGCAAATGCGATTTCAATCCATGTGCGTCAACCTTACCAATATAACAACAACGCAAGCAAGGACAATGCATTCGTCTGGGGTTTTCAGCGTGTTGAACAGCATACTTAACGAATTCCGCAACCCCACTCTCGTACTCTTTGGTCATTCGATCGGCACAGATCCATGTTTTATCCATGGTTTTCCTACTTATTAAAGTAAACAATCAATCCAGACGAAAATACATAACTAAGGTAGTATCTTTGAATATCCTAACAATTTTAAAGTTCAATTCATTTTAAACTTCAAAAACGTATACATAACCAATGTTAATATAAACTTCAATAACGTATTCGATACGCCAATATACCAACTTTAATTACCTCATCACTTTCATTTTTTATATTATAAGAATCAAACTTTTTCTATTACAATATACCTATAACTATACCTATAACACGTTAATTTTTCTATAACTAACTTTAATTTTCTATTAGAATATACCTATAACTATACCTATAACTATACTTATAAACATTTTCTATGAATCAAAACAAAGGATAATACACTAAACTCACTTTTTATGAATCAAAACAACAATGTACCTTCTACACTCAATGTACCTTATGAATCAAAGCAACTTAAACAAAGGATTATACACTAAACTCACTTTTTATGAATCAAAACAACAATGTACCTTCTACACTCAATGTACCTTATGAATCAAAGCAACTAAAACAAAGGATAATACACTAAACTCAGTTTTTATGAATCAAAACAACAATGTACCTTCTAAACTCAATTTTTATTAATCAAAACAACTTAAACAACAATAATAAACTAAACTCAGATTTTATGAATCAAAACAACTAAAAAAAGGGATAAACTAAACTCAGTTTTTTTCAATCAAAACAACAATGTACCTCCTAAAATCAATTTTTAAGAATCAAAACAACATAAACAAGAATATTACACTAATTGAAACGAAGTTACTGTGTTCAAGAATCGAAAAATCAAGAAATGACCAAACATACCGCAAGAATGGAGAATGAAGAACGAAGAATCAAGAATCGAACTCAAGAAATGAACAAACGAAGTCAATGATTCTTCAAACACGTTCACTGATTCTTCAAACTGTGTTTCGCTTCAACTGTGTTTCGCTGCTGTTAGGGTTTCTTTCGCAGGAGGGAAAACAAAAGAACAGAGAACGCAAATAGAAGTCTGAATTTTAATTTTAATAAGACCTTAGACAGCGCTTTTGGGAAAAGCGCTTTCTAAGGTATGCCTTAGACAGCGCTTTTCAAAAGCGCTTTCTAAACCCCCCCTTAGACAGCGCTTATGGTTTTATTTTTTTTTTAAATTTAAAATCTTTAGACAGCGCTTTATCAAAAGCGCTGACTAAGGTGAATATTTAAAAGCGCTTTCTATAAGCGCTGTCTAAGGGGGGGTCTTAGACAGCGCTTTCTAAAAGCGCTGTCTAAGACCCCCCCTTAGACAGCGCTTTCATTATTTTTTTGGAACATTTTCCGTGTTTTTTTTAAATTTTAAACTTGGACAGCGCTTTCTCTTAAAAGCGCTGTCTAAGATGCGCTGTTAAAAAGCAGTTTTGGCGTAGTGTATGTTGAAAGATTTTGATTTTGATTTGAGTTGCCACCCTGGTAAGGCTAATGTGGTTGCAAATGTTTTGAGTAGGAAAACTTTGCATATGTCGATGTTGATGGTAAAAGAACTCGAGATGATTGAGAAATTCAGAGACATGAGTTTGTTGTGTGAAACTACATCTGAGAGTGTTAAGCTGGGTATGCTGAAATTGACGAATGATATTGTAGAGGAGATCCGTTTAGGACAACAATTAGATTTGAGGTTGGTTGATCAGATGACTTTGATTAACCAAGGTAACAGAGGAGAATCCCGTATTGATGAAAATGGTATGATGAGGTTTCGAGATCGTGTGTGTGTTCCTGATATTCCAGAGTTGGAGAAAAGTATTCTAGAGGAAGGACATCGAAGTCGATTGAGTATTCATCCTGGAGCTACTAAAATGTATCATGATTTGCAGAAGTTATTTTGGTGGTCGGGCATGAAGAGAGACATTACAGAGTTTGTGTATTCTTGTTTGGTATGACAGAAATCAAAGGTTAAACATCAAAAGCCTTTAAGTATGATGAAACCATTGAGTATTTTGGAATGGAAATGGGATATTATTTCTATGGATTTTGTGACAGGTTTGCCGAAGACGGTGAAGGTGAATGATTCCATTTGGGTGATTGTTGACCGATTAACTAAGTCAGCGCATTTCTTGCCGATAAAGATTAATCATTCCATGTCGAAGCTAGCAAAGATATATATTTATGAGATTATGAAGTTGCATGGGATACCATCGAGTATTGTGTCAGATAGAGATCTGCGATTTACATCGAGATTTTGGAAGAGTTTACAAGATGCTCTAGGAACCAAGTTGTGGATGAGTTCTGCTTATCATCCTAAGACGGACGGTCAGACGAAACAGACTATCCAATATTTAGAACATTTACTGAGGGATGGTGTGTTGGATCATGGGGGTGCGTGGGATAGTCATTTGTCGTTGATTGAGTTTACATATAAAAATATTTTTCATGCGAGCATTTGTATGGCTCTGTATGAAGCATTGTATGGGAGGCGGTGTAGGACTTCATTGTATTGGTATGAATCAGGCGAGAGTGTTGTGCTCGAACCTGAGATTGTGCAAGAGACGACGAAAAAGATTAAGATGATTAGGGAGAAAATGAAGACTTCTCAAAGTCGTCAGAAGAGTTATCATGATAGGAGGAGGAAGACACTTAAATTTCAAGAGGGAGATCATGTGTTCTTGAGGGTTACTCCAGTGACAGGTGTCGGGCGAGCTTTGAAGTCCAGAAAGCTCACTCCGTATTTCATTGGACCGTATCAGATTTCGCAGAGGGTCGGAGGGATGGCATATCGAATTGAATTACCACTGTCACTTGCAAATTTTCATGATGTGTTTCATGTGTCCCAGTTGAGGAAGTATATTGCAGATCTGTCGCATGTGATTCAGATAGACGATGCTCGAGTAAGAGATAATTTGAATGTGGAGGTTTCACCAGTGCGAATAGATGGCAGAGAAATGAAGTGATTGAGAGGTAAAGAGATTGCTTTAGTGAAGGTATTGTGGGGTGGACCAGCTGGTGATAGTTGGACTTGGGAGCGAGAGGATCATATGAAAGAGTCGTATCCGATGTTGTTTGCTTCAGGTACATTTCGAGGACATAAATTCTTAAGTGGGGGAGAGTTGTAACACCCCAAAGTTGAATTCAATTTAATTGATGTGTTTTCTTGTAAAATTTGATGTTTATGATGTTATTTGATGTTTTGAGGAATTTTGGTGATAACTTAATATATTATTAATATTAGAAATATTAATTTAGTGGGTTTAGTTATTAATTGAGATTTAATTAAATAAAATAAGAGGAATTAGAGGATAAGGGTAATGTGTTCTTTTGGTTGAGAATTAGTGAGGGTATTTTGGAGAAGGTCTAATGAGGTCTTAGGGGAAAAAGTGACAAAAAGAGTAAAGAGGGTTTGTGAACGATCAATTAAAAACGATCGCATTTTTTGGAGAGAAAGAGAAAAGCTCTGAGGAAGGAAAAGCTAGGGCAAAAGGATCGAAGTTTCGTGAAGATTAACGAAGGAATTAATGAACCTAAGGTATGGGGAGTATTTTTCTTTTGATATTATAATGTGGGAATAACTAAATGATGTAGAGTAGATTAAATTGATTTCCTTGAATTAAGAGGTAGAATTACATGATGTAGAGGTATGATGATATGAGTGAGTATGAGAATTATGATTAATGATGAATGCAAATGCAATGTTTATGATGTTTTGAGGATGATATATGTATATTGCGTCTTGCATTCATGGCATTGAATTATGAGGGGACTTCTATCCATTGGTAGCTTCAATCCTATTATGTGGATTGGAGTGATATGATGTTATGATGTGCTCCCTTATGGGGGGTTGATGGCCCAGTGTCCATCCATGAGGATGTTTCGGTACCACATGCATTATAAGAGGTTGCATATCATTCTAAATGACAGAGTATAATTTGCATTGATTTGGTGTGATGATGGGATTTACTTGATGATATTTATAAATGAGTTATAGTTGAATTGTTGTTGTCGTTGATGTTTTAAATTTTCATTTCTATATAATTTTATTGAATGTGAATTTACTCACCCTACCTGCCTTCTGGTGATGGTCTATAATGTCATCCTGCAGATAATCAAGATTAGTTCGGTGCGTGCTTAACTCGGAGATAATGAGTTGTCGAGTTAGTTAGAAGTGGAGTCTTGCTCTGTGTCCAGTAACATCGGAGATGAGTTCCGTTTGAGTTATTTTACTAAATGAATTAAGATGTTTTTATTAATACTTTCGATGATTATTGATGTTGGATTAAGTACTTGAAGTTCTTTTGATAAAACATGAATTATGATTTTTTTTCGCTGCATAATATTGAAAAGCGTTTTTGAAATTATATATGATTTATAACTCGTGTTACGGGACAAGACTCATTGTGACGTTTTGACTTTTGGATTTAAGAAACAAATGTCATGCCCTTTTTATTAGTTTTACTCCGATATTTGATGTAAATTGCTTAATTTGTGATTGAGTAGAAATGATGTTACAAATATAATTGTAATTGTTTTCTATATTAAACAATTTGTTTGTATAAGTTAATAAAATGATTATTAAATTCAATGCCCTCCTCAATTCAAATATTGTCATGCCTTTGTCTCGTAATTTGTTACTAGCATATCTCAAACATGCATTTGCAAAAATGGAGAAGGATATGGTAATGATCTAAGTGATTATTAATCAAGGTAGAACAATTTTCTATGCTCCAAATATCTAACCAATTTTAATTACAAATGAATCTGTTAAGCCTGAAAGAAGAGTACGCAACACTTTTCCTCCCATTAGTCCAAGTGTAATAATTATCATTAGTGTCAAAATGCATATGCTCATTTTTTATCTCAACTAAGAATCAAAAATTGCTTTGAAATAACCTATCATGCACCAAACTTCCCACAAAAATACGATCAAATAATTTTTATTCTGTTTAATAATTTTGTTCTAAAGTTTTTTAAAACGTGGCTTGCTTTGTGAGGTGTAGGATTAAGCCGTAGGCATATGAATGACAACAGCCCTGATGAATTTGTCAACAATCACTGCACCTATAAACCTTCACTAATGCTCTTAAAAATCCACACTATAAAACATGTGTTCTATTCCCTATGTTTTTCACACCAAGACTGAAAAACACTAGTTAATTAAAATGGCTTCTTCTTCCCTATCTTTTCTAGTGTTGTTCCTTGCATCTCTCATTCTCGTCCCTCAAGGTTTTGCTGGTCGTGTTAACCCTACTGAATATACACCACCTACTCCTGTTTTACCTCCAAGAATTTACAGGCCACCACCAACCCCCACCCCGGTTTTACCTCCAAGAATTTACAGGCCACCACATATCCCTCCTGTGTACACACCACCAAGTGAGAAGCCTTGATTCATGACATCCATTTAAGAAATATATATCTATTGAATAAGTGGTTTTACCATGCTGTTTTTTCTTTTTTTCTTATAGTAACGTATATTGCTACTTTTGTTGCTATGAATTGATGTAATAACGAGTATTTCAACCTTAAGACTCAAGAGTATAGTGATATATATGAATAAGCAAGTATGTTTTATGATTGTGTGGTATTGATTGGTTTGATTGATTTACTAATTTATTTTTTAGCGTGCTAAAATATAGTAAGATACAAAGATTGATATTTTTTTTAACTAAAAAATGTAATAAAAATTATTAGAGAAAATAAAAAAGTTATTCACAAATATATTATTAAAAATAAAATTTTGAGTTCCTTTTTAAAAAAAAAATTAATTTTTGTTGGTTTTATTGGTTAATATAAAATGAAATTAAGAAAAGATAATTAAGTTAGAAAAATAAGAATAATATGAAAAAGACCAAAAAGATAGGACCTAGGAATTAAACCCAGGTCCTTTACCTCCAACATGGGATGCCAAAACCATCTGGGCTACGCGCACTAGTTGTCCAATATCCATCCCCATTGCATAATATATGAATTCTATTAATTATGTTGAAAAGGAACCAAAAAAATGTGGGCAATGAGACTCGAACCCCAGCCCTTTCACATTTCAAGCCAAACCCTTTACCATCCAGCCACATGGGGCGCGTCTGCCTATGGAACAACAAACAATAATAATATATTATGTTAGTTAAATAACTGAAAAGATGAAAAAATTTGGTATCACCAAGGATCGAACCCCCGTCCTCATTGTAACAAAACTCATCTATAACCACACTAGGCCAACGCACGCGTTGTGATAATAAACTGAACCCAATTGATAAAATATAAAACAGATATTTGAATTCTTCAGAGCGCGCCAAGCCCAGTCATCTTCAACCTTGTGCCCTGCGAATTCACCTGCGAAAATTCCTATGAGTTTTCCTGCGAATTTAGTTTCGTAGGTTTTTCTATGTTTCTTCAATCATCACGAAACCTGTAAAATTTTGACAAATTGAATATACCATATTGATCCTCAGGTCATATAAAATCCAACCACGTCATTAGAATCTATTTAAATTGTTTTAATCGTAAAACCTCAATTTGAAGGTCAAAACCCTAGCCATGGTGTTTTGCGAATTGGCCACAGATTCTTTAGTTTGATCGCCCAGAAAGCTTTAATGCAACGAAACAAGCAAGGTTATACAATCAAAATCAATCAAAAACATGTAAATTCAATGAATCAAAAAAATGTAAAACATGGCATGAACATGAATTCGGTTGGTGTATTTTGGCATGTTATGGATGATGATAATGATGTATTTGTGTTCAGAACATCTCAAAGAAGCTATAGGAACCTTCAAAAATCTTGGAACCGCCTGGAAATGGGAAACCGATTTGAACTTTTTTTGTCAAAAATTGGAAGTTGGAGAGTGGTGTTTGAATCCTATTTTTTCTCTCCTCAGCATTGGTTTGTATTGCCTACTTATAATATAAGTAATTTAGGTCAAAAGTTGATGGATTTTTGGGCTTATATGGTAGCTTGATCATGAAGAAATTCAATATTTGAAAATCACCAAAAATCATATCTAACAATGCCAATCTGGTCATGCACGAATTTGGATGTGATCAATCAATCTTAAATGATGTTTATGATCTTCTAGAACCAGAATCATGTCCAAATATTTGATTTTTATATTTGATTTTGATTTAATTTGTATTTTTATGAATAAAAACCAAATAAATACTAAATAAATTATAAAAAATCAGAATTACTTGGCATTGGGTCGTGCATGATGTTATTATGAAGATTAGGTTCCAAAATGATAGGCCCATTTGGAAAAATTTGGTTTTAAGACCTCATTTGCTTCATATACCTCCCAAAAATTTCTCAACTTTAGCAAGGCACATCTCCCTGAATTTTAAGGCTATGAAGGTGTTCTTGGACTTTTTAGAAATCTTAGAGAGTCCTCTAACAAACCCTTTTGGTCTCATGTCCATATCCTTTACCATTTTCAAATTATGCCCTTTGGAAGAAGTTGACTTTTTGTTGACTTTTGAAATGGCCTGTAATGTTTTGGCTCATACCTTCCAAATGAAGCATTTTTAGGCTTGGCTTGTGAGACACAAATTTGTAGAGAATTCAATTTCCTTCAAAATGAGCTTTTGATGTGAAATTTTTGATGAAGCATGTGAAAGTTATGGCTGGTCAAAGTTCAGTTGACTTTTCCTGTGAAAACCCTAATTTAGAAACTCCTGATTCTTGATTATCTGAAATCTCCTTGATGAATCATGATCAACCCTTGATAAAATGATGAATTTTACTTCATAAACTTGATGTTGGAAAAAAATCATGAAGTTTGACTTTGATCTGACCATAGTTGACCTCAGTTTGACTTTCTAACCACTTTGACTGATTTTTGCATATCTGATCATCTGACTGAGCAAACCTTTTGGGAAAGCCTTGAAACTTGACATACGAATTCTTGAAGACATGTAGGATGTTATGAAGCTCACGTGAGGCCTTGAAAGTCCATTTAGCCTGATGAAATCCAAAACCCTAGTTTAGGGTGCATTGCTTAGGAGAAGGCTTTGTTTGAGGGAACTTCCAAGCTTTCTGACTAATTGTGAACCTTGTGAACCTCTTGGGATACCTTGTGAACCTTGTCAACCTCTTGGGACACCTTGGTACACAATTCCTTGACTAGGGGAGGGCAAAATTTGGGGTGCAACAGGTAGCATTTCTCTTATAAGGGCCAACAACTCTGTGAAACGTTTATCCGACCATTCATTGTCCGCCTTTAAGTTGTACAACTTTAATACCGTAGACAGTATTGAGAATTTAGTGCAACCTTTATACAACGGTTTCTCTACATCACTTACCAACCTCTCAAACATTTCAGGACAATCATGAAGATCTTCTTCAAGTGCTTCTACAATCTCTTCAATTTGATCACAATCGTATGTTTCTGTGTCTTTGTCGTCTGAAGCATAGGTCGTATTGCTTTTCCCACTCGGTTCAACATTCTCGTTAATTTTCTCACCATGAAATTTCCAACACCGATAACATTGATCAATTACATGCCTCAGTAAATGCGATTTTAATCCATATGCGTCAACCTTACCAATTAACAACAACGCAAGCAAGGACATTTCATCCGTCAGGGGTTTTTAACGTGTTGAACAACAAACTTAACAAATTCCGCAACCCCATTCTTGTACTCTTTGGACAATCGATCGACACAGATCCATGTTTTATCCATGGTTTTCCTACTTTCACTATTTTTCACAAAATCAGTCAAGAACGAAAACTATTGTATTAGAATTATAGAGTTTTGGACATGAGAAGCAACTAGATTGATATGGCAACATATAATCGATTGTTTTTGCTTAAAGTTTATAATGCATCAGTGTTTCTAATATCTAATTTAACAAATTATTGGTTAAATCATATTACGCATCATGAAATCACTCAATTTCTCAAGTATCCTTTAGCCAAACAAGAGGAAAAAAAGGATTATTGCAGCAGACAACAAGCTAGATTAATAGTCGGGTAGTATCTTTGAATATTCTAACAACTTTCAAGTTCACTTCATTTTCTCACAATTAACAGATATTTACATCATTCAAGTTGAAAATAGAGTTACATATAATAAGAACAATATTAGAGTTATCGAACATAACAACAAAAATAACAACAATATAACAGATATTACAATCAATAATCAACATTATAACCAAAAACTCAGTCAAGAAAATAACAACAATATTATGACTTATCGAACATAACAACAACAATGTACCTTATGAGAACTTAGTAAAGGACAAACTCGGACGAACTCAGTCAAGAAAATGGATGAACTCGATTGCTTTTCGAACTCAGTCTACAGATTCAACAAAAACTCAATTTCTTATTTTATTTTCCTCACACTATGAATCAAAACAACTTCTAATAAAATATTTAAATGGTATTTTAAAGTTACCATATACTGGTTCAACATCACTATCTAAACTAAGGTATCTCGATACTATATTATTAAACTCAGTTTCCTCACACTATATTATTTTCCTCACACTATGAATCAAAAACTCAACGATTAATAAACTAAGGTATATAAACTCAATTTCTGCAACATCTCAACGATTAATAAACTAAAAAGCTACAAAAAAAATCAGTTTTTACAGGATTCAACAAAAACCAAGAAAGGAAGAACAACGTACCAAGAAATGAAGAACAACAAAAACCAAAAACTCAGCCAACACCCAAATGTCCGTTCACGATCGATTCTTCAAACACTTCTTCAATGATCGAAACCGAGAAAGGTAGTGGATTCAAGGTTTATGGAGGGTTCAAGGTTTAGGTTTCGCGTTTCGTAGGAGGGAAAATGAATGAACAGAAAGAACGAAAATAGAAACTGAGTCTGATATTTTAATTTAATTAGACCTTAGACAGCGCTTTTGAGGAAACCACTGTCTAAAGGCGGCCTTAAAAAGAGCTTTTGAAAAGCACTGTCTAAGGTTGACCTTAGACAGTGCTTTTGATTTTTTTGATTTTTTTGATTTTTAAGACCTTATACAGCGCTTTTGAGAAAGCGCTCTCTAAGATATACCTTTAAAAGTACTTATAGAAAGCGCTGTCTAAAGGGAACCTTAGACAACGCTTTTGATTTATTTATTTTTAAATTTTAAGACCTTAGACAGCGCTTTCTCAAGAGTGTTGTCTAAGATATACCTTTAAAAGCGCTTTTAGAAAGCGTTGTCTAAAGGACACCTTAGACAGTGTTTTTTAAAATATTTTTGTGAACAGTTTTCGTGTTTTATAATTTTTCACTTATCGCAGCGCTTTTTCATATAAGCGCTGTCTAAGGTGCGCTGTTAAATGTCATTTTTGTTGTAGTGGAGTTACAAAATCCAGATCATCAATTATAATATTCAACAATTATGCAGCGGAAACAAAACATTATCTTTCATTTTTAATAAAAAGAAAACTCAGTAAATTAATCCAAACCACCATTAATAAAACCAAAAGTAGTCAAAATAAACAATATCTTAATTCAATTAAACAAAACAACTCAAACGAAACCCATCCTGATGTTACTAGACACAGAGCAAGACTCCATTTCTAACTAACAAGACAACTCACTAACTCCGAGCTAAAGCGTGCACCGAGCTAACCTTGATTATCTGCAGGATGGCATAATAGACCATCACAAAAGGCAGGAAGGGTGAGTAAATTCACATTCAATAAATTAATATAGAGAATAAGAATTTAAAACATAAGCAACAACAACAAAGCCATGATCAACAACTCATTCATACACAACATCGAATACAACACATTGACACACAAACTCAATGCAAATCATGCTATGTCATTTAGAATGAAATGCAACCTCTTATTATGCATGTGGTATCGAAACATCCTCATGGATGGACATTGGGTCATCAAACCTCCACTAAGGGAGCACATCATAACATCAAATCACTTCAATCCGCATAATGGGATTGAAGATACCAATGGACCAAAATGCCCCTCATAAAATCATGCCATGAACGCAAGACATAATATACACATACCATCCTAAAAACATCATAAACATTGCACCCGCATTCATCATTAGTCATCATGGTATATACTCATTCAATCATCATACTACATACTCATCTAACATCATAATACATACTCATATAACATCATACATCTACATCATTTAATCATACTTCATAACTCCAAGTAATCATTTAAGTCATCATACATCATTTAATCACCAATCCTACTCATATAGCCTCTAAAAACACATCATACAACAACTCTACAACATCATAGCAACTTACGATATAAACCACGTTGAGAAAACATTTTTCTGAATTAAAAATCATTTTCCAAACCTTCCAGGTCTCGCTAAGCGAGACACCTTGCTCGCTAAGAGACTAGCTCCAAGGTTTTCGGTTTTCAAAGTTTTTACTTGCTCGCTACGAGAGCTTCACGATTTTGCTAGAAAAACCTATAAGTTCTGTACTTTTAGGTTGGCATTAATTTTGTAAAACAAATATAGAAGCAATGTATGTACATGATCTTTGCAAAGAAAACATTAAGCAAGGAACCTTATTTTGCGCCCAAACATGTTGTGTTGAAGTGTTTCAACATCTGAATCAACATGTCGAAGAAGATGTCAAGACAGTTCATTTAACATCATGAACTGCTGAAGATGGATTGAAGTTTCTGTTTTGGTTTCAACAGAAACAAAATACTTAGAAGATTTGAAGCAATCCAAGTGGCGCTGTTTTAAATGATCTTGAAGAATCAAATTTTCATTGAAGACAAATTTCAAATATTGAATAAATATAGAGTTTCTATATTTAGAGATATTTTAGGGAGTTGTTTATTTGAAGATCTTTTTGTATATTTGTAGCAGATTTTTCTGCATTTTTGTAGCAGCTGTTATTGTGATTTTGTAGGCCCAAATCCAGTTGGGAATATGTTATAAAAAGAAACCTTGCAACCTAGGTTTAACCAACCAATCGAAAATGTAATAGACATATCATTAGGGTTGTGTTCTTGTGGCAGCCGTGCGCAACAAGGAACAAAGTTGTGGCTATTTTATTTGTGAGTCTCGAAGTTGCTAAGCAAGAGATGATATGTTCTTAACTGAAGTTGTGAAGCAAGGTTAAGTTGTTGTTATGGAAGTGTGACTTCTATTTTGAATTGTTCTGTAGGTAAAGAGTTGTCAATAACAACAACTAATTGTTGGGACTGTGAGACGTCACTGAGGTGATTGAAAGTGAAGATGAGTTTCTCATATTTAGGAGTTCCTAAGTAGAAGTTGCACGGGTATTGATTAAGTGAGAAGATTGTAAATTGTAGGTGTTTGCTGAGAAGTCTTTGAATTGATACTACATAATGGATTTCCTTCCTGGCTTGGTAGCCCCCAGAGTAGATGAGTTAGCATCGAACCGGGTTAACAATTTGAATGTGTTCTTTACAATTTTTCAGTTTATTTTATGCAGTATGTGGGCTAAATGTCATATCAGATGTTTAAGCATCCTGAAGAATGTTTGAATCTGATATATCCGAATTTTAAAAGTGATATTGTTTGTGTCTTGCCATGTTTATATGTAACAGATAAGATGTCTCAACATCATATTCGACATTTGAGTCTGTCATACAAGAATTTCAATTGGTTTCAGAGCAGGCATCCTATTCTGTTTCTGGATGAGATCCAAGGGGGATACTTTCTGGTTCATGGTCAAGGTAGAAGTGTTCTACTGAAAATCTGTTTGTTGTGAATGGTCCCTAGAAGTAGAGGATGGATTATTCTGTTATGGTGGCATGGTGGTGTGCTATTGAAGTAACAGGTTTGATTTATTTTCAAACCTATGGTTGTTGGTGTCACCTGGAGAAATTGCAAGGGCTAATTTATGACATTGAAGCTTCTGAGGAGTTGTATTTGCTGCTTATCTATCTGATAACTCCTTATGTTTGAGAAGGTTTCTCTTCTCTGGAGATATATCCTATGGTGTTAGGGATATATGATCAACACCGTCTTTATGGACCAAACATGATTCCAACTTCTGTCGCCTACCAAAAGAGTGTCATCCGCAAATTGAAGAATATACACAAAGCAATTACTATCAAAAGAAAAACCTTTAAAGTTGTCATTCTCCACCAATTTCTTCACCAACCCTCTCAAACCTTCCACAACTATGACAAAAAGAAAAGATGATAATGGGTCTCCTTGTCTTAAACCTCTCTCAACCAAAAATTTCTTAGTTGGGCTACCATTTACCAAAACCGACATCTTGTTAGAGAAGATCAAAAAATCCATCCACCTCATCCAAATATCATCAAACCCCATTTTCCTCATCATAAACTTATGAAAATTCCAAGAAACTTTATCATAAGCTTTCTTGAAGTCTACTTTGAACAACATGCATTCTTTCTTCTCCTTAGTAGCCAAATCAACCAATTCATTTGCTATAAGCACACCATCTTAAAGTTGTCTTTCCGGAACAAAAGCACTTTGATTCCTATAGATAATGGAATCGAGAACCAACTTTAATCTACCCGCTAAAAGTTTAGCAAGAGCTTTGTACAAACAATGTTAATGTATCACACCATGATGAAATCGCGATGCCACGTGGGGTCTAATGCATTTTGCAGCTTTATAAAGGGAGCTTTGAAGCGAAGGTTTTCACGATGGATAAATTATGTGGAGCTTTGAAGCGAAGGTTTTCACCATCAGAAGCTGAATTCTAACTATAAATCTAGGTATAATTATCTTATCTCTATTGTTATTAATCATCTAGTTATGAGTAGCTATTTTTCTTAGGTTATGTTTTGTTGAGATGAACTTGTATGGATTTGTTAGGACCATATGTTAGGTCTTTGTACCATTTAATATTTTTGGATATTTATTATTTCATTTTATTTATTTATTTTAGGATTCAATCATTAATATTGTATGTTTGTATACTTAAGTTTTTCAAAGTTTGGTTTGCTTTGTGAGGTATAGGATTAAGCCGTAGGCATATATATGACAACACACTCCACCTATTGTCAACGATAACTGCACCAACCACTCACTAATGCTCTTAAAAATCCAGTATAAAACATGAGTTCTATTCCCTATGTTCTACGCACCAAGACTGAAAAACACTAGTTAATTAAAATGGCTTCTTCTTCCCTATCTTTTCTAGTGTTGTTCCTTGCATCTCTCATTCTCATCCCTCAAGGTTTTGCTGGTCGTGTTAACCCTACTGAATATACACCACCTACTCCTGTTTTACCTCCAAGAATTTACAGGCCACCACCAACCCCCACCCCGGTTTTACCTCCAAGAATTTACAGGCCACCACATATCCCTCCTGTGTACACACCACCAAGTGAGAAGCCTTGATTCATGACATCCATTTAAGAAATATATATCTATTGAATAAGTGGTTTTACCATGCTGTTTGTTTTTTATAATAATGTATTTTGCTACTTTTGTAGCTATGAATTGATGTAATAACTTGTATTTCTACCTCAATACTCGAGAGTATCATGATATTTATATTTTTCATGGATATAAAAACTACTTGAGTTAAGCTTTGTAATCCAGTTTATATATAAATAGATATTTATTTTCTGTCACACCAAAATTATGAATAAGTAAGTTTTATGATTGTGAAGTATTGATTGGTTTGATTGACTAATTTATTTTTGAGCAATTTAATCTTGAATTTTTTGTAATAAAACAAAACTCATGATTAAATATAGAACTGAGACTTTTGACTTATGATTGGCGGGAATTAATAGATAATATATTTTATGAAACGATTTCACTTCATGTATCCAAAAATCAAGGTATAATTCTTGGACGTATCATGTTTCTTTTTTAAGAAAAAAAAACAATCTATTTCATCTGTTTTATAAAAGTGACGTCTTCCTTAATATTTTATTTCTAATTATAAAATAATCATTTTTCATTTCGATTTTGTTTAACCGAGGGAAATTTGTTTCTTTGATATATATTATTGAAGAAGAAGATGAACTCATTCTATACTTGAAGAGATGAATGAGCTTTAGCAAAGAATAAAGGGAAAGTGAAACTCAGATTCTGTTGAATTATACAATTGTTCATTGAATTGAAAGATTACACATAAGCAGCCTTTTATCCATTGGATAACTAACCTCAGCTGGTTAACAGTTAGTTACAAACTAACTGTAGTAACTTCTACACTAACTATAGTAAACTATATTAGTTTTTCTACTTATCTCTAACACCCCCCCTCAAACTGAAGGATGGTGTGTACCACAAACCACCTTAAGTTTGGCCCGGAGATCTTGAAATGCTGTTGTGCCAAGAGGTTTTGTCAACGTATCAGCAATCTGAACAGTGGCCGGGACATGTCGGATATTTAACTTCTTTGCAACAACTCGCTCACGAACAAAATGTATATCTAGCTCAATATGCTTGGTTCGAGCATGTAACACCGGATTGTGAGATAACAATACAGCACTCAAGTTATCACACAAGAGAGTAGGTGTATGAAAAGAAATATGAAGTTCGGAGAGTAGCGACTCTAACCACAAAAGTTCTGAAGTCGAATGGGCCAGTGCGCGATATTCAGCTTCAGTGCTCGACCGAGCAACCAAGGACTGCTTTTTCGAACTCCACGATACCAAGTTGGGACCAAAATAAAGACATGACCCGGATGTAGACCTGCGGTCATCAGGATCACTTGCCCAATCGGAATCACTATAAGCTATGAGGGAGAAAGTTGGTGCAGAGTGAGAAGGAGACAAGAGAAGACCATATGTACTTGTACCACTGAGATATCGTAGTAGCCGTCTGACTGCAGACCAATGTGTCTCAAGTGGAGATGCCATGAATTGACATGCTTTGTTGACACTAAACGCAATATCTGGACGTGTCAATGTAACATACTGTAGAGCCCCCACTACAGACCGATACAAATGCGGATCAGAAAACAAGTTTGAACCATGTTTGCTCAGTTTGCAGGTACTAAGCATAGGTGTTGGTACTCCATTGGAATTGACCATTGCTGCTTTAACAAGAAGGTCATTGATATATTTTGTTTGTGTAAGTAGTAGAGCACCAGATTTACAGAACTTGACTTCAATACCTAGAAAGTAGCTAGGTCTGCCCAGCTTTTTCAAAGCAAAGGTCTTGTGTAATTTGTTGATCAGCTTATGCACCAGAGAAGAACTAGAACCAGTGACCAGAATATCATCAACATACACAAGAGCATACATTGTAATACCTTGTTTGCAGTAGATAAAAAGAGAATTATCACATTTTGATGTAGAGAAACCAAAAAGAATTAGAGCTTGAGTCAGTTTCTCATACCAGGCCCTTGGGGCTTGTTTGAGTCCATAAATTGCTTTGTTGAGTTTACATACCAGATTCTTGTCTTTGCTCACAAAACCTGGTGGCTGCATCATATAAACCTCCTCCTGAAGAGATCCATTGAGAAAAGCATTGTTTATGTCAATCTGCTGAATATCCCACTTGTATGTAATAGCAAGAGTCAAGATAACTCGAATTGTTGTAGGTTTCACAACAGGGGAGAATGTCTCAGTATAGTCAAAACCATGCTCCTGCAAATATCCTTTTGCAACAAGCCTTGCTTTATGTTTAAGGATACTTCCATCAGAATTATGTTTGACCTTGAAAACCCATCTACACCCTACAGCCTTTCTATCGGGAGGAAGAGATGAGAGAGTCCAAGTATTGTTGGCCTGTAAAGCATCAAATTCTGTCTTCATAGCTTGTGACCATTCAGGAATAGTCAAGGCTTGTTTCACACTTGTAGGCTCAGTCTCAGTGTGAACCATAAATGCTTTTGGTTTAGAATGACCAGTTTTTGCTCTAGTAAGCATAGGATGGTTATTCTCAAGTAGAGGAAAGGGATGGCTTGAATGAATTGAGGGAGAATTAGAGGATGCAGAGAGAGGAACACAAGAGGAAATGGATATCTCATTTGACTTAAAGGAATTGTCAAAAGAAATGTTGTTATGCAAAGAAGGATCAACAGAATTACCACACATTGGAGGAGTACTGGTACCTGCTGAATAATGGCCAGGCTGATGTGGTACATTTGAGCAGTCATGCTGGGATTGAGGTGTGCTTTTATCATGTGTGAGACTGAGGCCAGCGGGGACAGCAGCTGCTACAGCAGTAGGATCTGAATTGCTATGTGTAGATCCAGCTGTATCAGTGCATATGACAGGAACAGATTGACCAGTTCCAGTTGCATCATTAAGTGTAGCAGTGACAGGTCCTGCATCATTAAGTACACCACCAGCTGTATTGCACAGATTTTGAGCAGAAGCACTAATAACAACATTGTCTTGATGTGTAGGGTCAGGACTCCTACAACCAGTAGGTAGACTCTCTTGATATGAAGAACCAGCATGCATACAACCAGTAGATGGAGTATTAGGAACCTCCTGAGCATTGTCAATATCCAATGGACCAATTCTAGTTCTTGAAACCTCAGAAGTACTTTGTTGTGCAGGACTGACCAAAGCTACCTTGGAAACATCACTGTTATGATCTGTCTTATCAGGTTCAGGCCTAGGTATGTCAACACTGTTAGATGATATATCATGACAAACATTAGGTGTAAAGGCTGAAACATGAGAGTATTGATGAGGTACATTTAAGGCACTTGAACTGGCTATAGGCACAGGCTTGAGAAGGGATTTATCACTAGGAAACATAGTAGGATATGGAAAATGTGACTCATTAAACTTAACATCTTTAGAGATAAAAATTCGACCCTCTTTGCTAAGACATTTAAAACCTTTATGTTGAGGGGACACTCCAAGATAAATGCACTCTTGACTCCTCATTTGAAATTTATGTTTATTAAAAGGTCTTAACAAAGGGAAACAAGAACAGCTAAACACTTTTAAAGCTTTATAATCTGGTTGTTTGGTATACAAGGCATAGAAAGGTGACTGACTTTTAGCAAGAGCAGAGGCAGGAATTCTATTTATGAGATAAGTAGCAGTAGTAAAACTTTGATCCCAATACTCTAAGGGTAGAGATGCATGAGCTAACATGGTGAGACCCATTTCTACAACATGCCTGTGTTTTCTTTCAACAGTACCATTCGGGTGGGATGTGTGTGGACAAGTTAATCTATGTACAATACCAAGACTAGACAAAACTTTGGTAAAGGGACGAAACTCTCCACCAAAATCTGACTGAATAGCTTTAATAGACACATTGAACTAATTTTGCACAAAGATATGAAACAATTTAAAGGCTTGTAATGCTTCAGACTTTTGCTTTAAAAAATACAGCCAAGTATATTTAGAATGTCCATCCACAAAGGCAATATAATATCTGAACCCAGAAACAGAAGGATTGGGAGAGGGACCCCACAAGTCAGTATACACCATATCAAAGGGATGATTATACACAGTATCAGTTAAAGGAGCATAAAGTCTATGTGCTTTGCCTAAATTGCAAGAAGATCAAAATTCACTTCTTTGTTTATTGAATCCAGAAATGTTACAAATTTTGAGAACTTGTGAAACAGAATTGAAATTGATATGGCCTAGCCTATGGTGCCAAAGTGTACTAATATTACAAGGAGTAGTATCATGTACAGACTTAGAACTAGAAGAATTAGAAGCAAAGTAACTATGAATACCAGAGGAATTCCTGAGGTTGTTATTCATGCTTTGAGGTTTGAAAAGCTCCAAGGAGAGTTGAGGAAAACAATATAGACCACACTCATCGAGGACTCCTTCAACAATCACTTGTTTAGAAGCCTGAGATTTGATATAACATTTGTTAGAGAAAAATTCAAAAATAACATTATTATCACTAGATAGTTTGGAAACTGACAACAAGTTTTTAGTGATAGCTGGAATATGAAAGACATTTGTGAGTTGCAGCTTGTGCTCATGATTAGGATAAAATGTGATAGACCCTATAGATTGAATTGGTAAAGTTTGGCCATTACCAACACACACTTTATTTGACCCTACATATGGTTGTTTGATTTGTAATAGATGTGCATAAGGTGTTAAATGATGAGATGCACCTGAGTCGGCAAACCAGGCCTGAGATTCCAGTTCTGAGGGTAGAGAGTATTCCTGAGTTGTTGCCAACAGCCTGTGAATTCTTTGACGCATCCTGACCCTCATCTTGTTTGCTGCTAGAGGTGTTTGCCAAGTCAGTTTGAGCATTGGTGATATCTTGAGGCATATAGTTCTCATCAAACCTATGCCAACAAGTAGAGACTGAGTGACCATACTTGCCACATAATTGACAAGTGGGACGAGTGCCAGCTGTGGATCTTCCACGACCACGTCCACAACCTCGAACGAATTTGTTACCACGACCACGATTGCCCGAGTAGGCTCCTCTGGAGACAGTGTTATCTTGACTAGAGTGTGCAAGATTTGCAGCAATGGTTGAGGAAGCAAGTTCTTGACGAAACTTGTCCAATTGCGCCTCTTGCACATACAGTAGGGCTTCAACATCACATAGAGTGGGTGGAACAAGGCAGCCATACATTTGCATGACGAAGGGATTGAATTCTTCCGGCAAGCCTTCAAGAATGGCATCAATCTGATCTTGCTCTGTGATAGAATCTCCCACAGCTAATAACGAATTTGCAATCTCTTTGATGCGTAGAACAAATTCTGTAATGGAACGATTACCTTTCTTCGTCGATTTGAGTTCAACGCGTAATTGCCTAACCCTAGCTTTCATCTGAGCATGGAAAAATTGATGAATCTTGTCCCAAATCTCGTATGCGTGTTTGCACGCAAGAACACGCGGCAACACGGATTCAGAAATTGTGGACAACAGCCATATGAAAACAGCTTGATCTTGAGCAATCCACGCTTCATATTCTTCAGAAAACACACCTGTGATACGATCTTGATCACTGTTGAACTTCGGAGGAATCTTCGGATTGACAACAATTCGATGCATCTTCTGTGCAAGAATTACTCCTTCAACTTACTGATTCCACAGGAGATAATTGTTCTCCTGTAGTTTGATCGAAAGCTTCGGCCCAAACGAGTTTGACGATTTCTTGACAGCGAACAAGGATGAGAGTTCTTGCGTGGGATCTTGACCTCTAACACTAGATGCTTGATTTTCCGACGTCATAGTACCACAAATGAACTAAACCAACGCTTGGATCGCTGAGAATGAATACAGATTGAGCTGAACACAAACCACAATCGAAGAAAGCACGAACCAGGGTGAATGAACACGACGCAACAGCTTGAATTTCACAGTTTGGCGAATCAGAATTTCAGGGAAGCGAAGAGGATCGAAGCAGCGTATGATACCATATTGAAGAAGAAGATGAACTCATTCTATACTTGAAGAGATGAATGAGCTTTAGCAAAGAATAAAGGGAAAGTGAAACTCAGATTCTGTTGAATTATACAATTGTTCATTGAATTGAAAGATTACACATAAGCAGCCTTTTATCCATTGGATAACTAACCTCAGCTGGTTAACAGTTAGTTACAAACTAACTGTAGTAACTTCTACACTGACTATAGTAAACTATATTAGTTTTTCTACTTATCTCTAACATATATGAAGATGTACATGCATGCCACACTCTAGCAAAAAAAATTCTTGCAATGTCACACTTTGTCTAAAAAAAAATTCTGTGATTGTTAAAAAATTCCCCAAAATACTTATCAAATGTAAAAAAAACTTGTCTCAATATATGATCTCAAAATAGTATGGCATCAACACCACTTATCCCTATATAAAGTGGGAGTTAACTTGTGGAGAGTAGAATGAATATTTGAGATCTATGAGCAAAATATTATCTCCACCACCTCAATTTTCCTTCCTCCCACCAAACTATATCACTCACTGTCTCCACCTCATACTTTAGCAAAGTGGACATTTTTAATATTTAAGTCATATTTTAAAGAAAAGTTAGTGGCATGTCTTCTTAGATTAATCATCCTATATACTACAACATGATTAAAATAAATAAATAAAATTAGAACGAGACCATAATACATAAAATATTAAAAACAATAAACTTAAATGTTGTTTTTTTCAGTAAAACACATCAAAATTATAATTTTTTTAAAGAAAACTAATAATATATTTAATCCTTTAAAAAATGATTCAAACATTTTCGAGGTGGTTCCATAAAGATAACTCTCATTTTCATAGTATGCATAGATACTTTTGAATTTCAACTATAGATCAAGTGACTGTGGTCCAACGTCTAGTTAGAAAGCTGTTTTGTTTTCTATAGTAATAATTTTGTACAAAAGAAAATATAATAAAGCAACATCACATGAATTGCTTAAAATTTTGTACAAAAGAATTTCAACACCAACATCACAATTAATAACTCAGCGCAGCACTGCGTACAGAATCATTCTCTACCATATTATTACTTAGCGTGATTGCATGGTCTTGTTATTATGCACAACGTGATGCTGTGATCAAAATTATTTGCTGCTAAATTTGACTTGTGCAGTTCACAACAATTTTTGAAGGAGGAGTATTTTTCTTATGCATGCGCAACCATCTTTGACTTGTGCACCGACTAAACGTGCACTTAATATATACACATTGTAATAAAGACAATAAATAAAAGCATTCAAATAACTGAAAAGCTAAAAACAAAACAAATCATGGAGCAAACTCAAAAAACTAAAAATTTCATCTCAAATAGAAAAATAGGTCAGATCTCACACCATCAATGCAACTATCAAAATCTAGAGAGTACGATAGAGTATAAAATTATGAGTATGTATTTCTTGAAAATCAAATGTGAGGAAGAAGTCACACATTGATTAGAAAAGAAAAGATTGAATACTATATAAGTGAGAGAACTCGCACATTTATCACCTTAATATTTTAGGTGGATATGTAGTATGTCTCTCACAGAGGTGTGTCCCAAATAGAAATACTCCCTCGTTGACCCCCTCGAATAGTCCCAATAGTGGTATCAGAGTCTTTGGTTTCGAGTGAAGGGGTCGGCTTACTTGTATCGAAACACTTTCTGCATGTGTGGGTAGAAGGTGTTCTGTTGAAGTTTCAATAGTGATACAAGTGAATGTGGAAGAGAGAACTTCCACTTGAGGGGGAGCATTGTGTATAGACTTGCACTTGAGGGGTATGTTGAGAATCATGTGAAAAGAAGTCTCACATTGATTAGAAAAGGAAAGATTGAACACTATATAAGTGAGAGAACCCACACATCTATTACCTTAAGGTTTTAGGTGGGTATGTGGTGTGCCTCTCACAAAAATGTGTCTCAAATAGAAATGTTCTCTCGTTAATCCCTCAAATTGCTTCAATAGTATTTAAGTTTATTTATAATTTATATAAATAGTATTTTTATTTGTATTGTTATTTAATCGGGCCTTTATTAATATTTGAACCTTTTTAGTTTGTTACCTATTAGTAATATTATATATTGTAGTCTAATTAAGACATTAGATTTATTTTCCTTAATATTCTCTAGTTTTTGTTAGGGTTCATATTTGCATCCTAACAATTGGTGCTTTCATTTCGATCTTATTCCTGATAAATGAGATTCTTGAAAAAATTATGGAGTAGAAAAATCATATTGGTGGGTCCTTTTCGATTGAAAAATATTTTAGAGGCAAAAGTATTATAAAGGATGAGGAGAAGCTGAAGATTGCTGCATTAATGACAATGAGAGATTGTGCTCTTAAATGGTGGCTACGGAGGATTCAACCTCATCCATTATGTCTTGAACTCATCAATCAAATTTATCTGGTCAAGTCGAGTTTGAATCCATTCATCTTCATCCAAGCATGCATCCTTCATGATTCTCGACACATCCACCACAAACAACAGTCTCTAATGAACCTCCAGCATTGTCGCCACCCTTGAAACCACCAGGCATAGCTTCATCTCATTCACCACCGTTGAAAACACAAAATGTATCACCAAAACTACCAAATCTATCACGGGAGCGACAATTTTTTTGGCCAGAATCACTAGAACTTCCAGCTAAATTAAGAGATATGAAATCTATATCCATAAAGAAAACATCCTTTCTTGAAGATTTTGTTGCTGAATCTCGAGTTGCTAGTGAAGGGTTCATAGTCTTTTACCAAATATGAAGCTACGACCTATTTACTCCCCCCTTCTTGTCTGAACGAGTCTCATTTCATGCACATAGGTTCACAAAGAATTTCTTTAGTT